>CM076263.1:68951449-71451449 GCA_038380795.1 Pyrocephalus nanus | reverse complement strand
GAGTCCAGATTGAAAGTCCAAAATCCTGATGCAGCTGGAGAAACTTTGATGGGAAAATCTGGTACTTTGGTCCCTCCCATACTTTGCTGAAACATGCTGAGTTTGTTTCGCAGCACTTAAAAGCTCAAAGTGCAATTTTAGAAATAAATAAATAAAGCTGAAAGACAACAGTGGATGCTCATTGAAAACGTGTCATTCATGTAACACACAGTCCAATTCAAGCATTAGCAAAAATAATCTGAACCTCCTGACGCAGCCCAAGAAATGATTGAAATTTTTCACACAGGTGGGTTCTGCAAAAATAAAATTACATATGTCCAGACATAACCTTTTTTAAAAGAGTAGACTGGACAGAGACTGTTAATTATTATGGTGCCTTTTTTTTTTTTTTTTAATGAGAAATGGCTTTGTAGTATGGGGATAATTGCTGCTTCAGAACTCTGACGGGGAGTTTGCCAGCTCCAGGCACCACTTATAATTGCAGTAATTTATAGCTTTACAAGCCCATATCCTTCTCCAAGGATAAAAAATAAATGCAAGGACAGAGGTAAAACGCATGACACAGGAAAGAGTGGGAACAGTCATTTCACAGTACTTAATTTACATGACACCAGAAAAGTACAGAGCTTAATTTGGTGGACAGAAAGTAATACTCCAGTGAGCAGTTTTAAACATCTACCCTTGTGCTTCTAAGCATGTCTCTTATCCATACTGAAAATGTTAGGTTTCACATCTTGCTTGTGCACTAGAGATAGTAAAACAAGACATCTTGCATTTCAGACTAACTGGTAAGACACTTCCTTGTACAAGACCACCTCCACTGCCATTCTTTACTTGTGGTGTTGGAAAAAACCAAAACCACTACTTAACTGAACTCAGGGAATGCAATGGGGCTCTCTTTCCTGGTCTCCATCTATTCCATGCTCTCTCTCTCAAGTGTGAAAGAAGGGAACTTCCCAAGTCATTCTTCCTGGGAGAAAATAAACGGAAAGACTCCCCCATGATGTTTGATGACAAGTCCCAAATAGTAACTCTCCAAAATAAGTTAAATCATTTAAAATATCTAAGGCAAAGAAATATCATTTCAGTCTTTAAAGTCAAATCTATAACTGTCCTTCTTGCCAAAGGTTTGCTTTGAAAGTAGTTTCGTGGTTTAAGAAGGACGTGAGGCAAAGGACCTGAAGTTGTGATCTTCAGCTCATAATCAATCTCAGTACAACTGTAAGATTAAAAATAAAATAAAATAAAATAAAATAAAATAAAATAAAATAAAATAAAATAATAAAATAAAATAAAATAAAATAAAATAAAATAAAATAAAATAAAATAAAAGGTTAAAAGGACAATTACTGTTTTCAAGCTTCAATTTCCCTTACAAATAAAATGTACTTCCTTTGCTCCAATTGTCAGTCTCTCCCTCAAAATTCACTGAACATATATATATACATATATATATATATATATGTATATTCTTCCTACTCCTCTGTTAGTGCCTTTGGATCACCCAGTTCAATTCATCAGTTCTTGGATGAGGGTTGGAGAAAAAAAAAAAAGCAAAATAAGAAAGAGAAAATGCAGTGGGCAGACATCACTGCAGTCTACACCTGAACATGTCTCACATAGCTGAAGAATCAAATTCATAATCAGCTTGCAAATTTTAAAACAATTATTGTTTGTGAAACCAATAACAGAAAAAAAAAAAAAGTCAAAATTGTATCAACTCTGCTTCAAAGCAAAGGTACATAAAGTTTAGCTGCAGGGTGTGAAATTATCTCTGCATTTTACATACACCATAATTGCAAGGCAACACATTATTTCTCAAACAGTATAAAATATACTTCTTGACACTATAATCTTAAATAGCCCATGTTTTCCTCTGCATACTACTACATACAATCTGGACTTGGAGCCCATTAAAGTAATTCAGACCAAAGGTACACTGCAAATGATTCTTACACAACATAAAGCAGAGTAAAATAACAGGAGTAGCACTGCAAATGTTTTGATATATGCACAGTTTTGAGGCTCATTTTAACTGCAAGTTGCTTAACTACCTGCTGCACCTAAGAAATGTTGTGCTGCTTGGTGGCAAGGAATGGTTTGCTAAGACTTGCACTAAATTAGTAAATTATATGGAATAGCAACTTCATCACAAACAGAGACAGTTTCTGTGTTCCACTGAAATTCATTTAGCCAAGTAAATGAGAGAAGCCACCAGTGACCACCCCTAATTCCTGAGCTCTCCTTAAACTTTCCTATGTTCAGGTTAGACCAGCCTCTCATATGAAATAAGACCCCGTGGTTAACCAGATTTGCCACACTACCAATCTTCTAAAACTTCAATGTCTAGTCCACGTTCACCATCATCTAGTCTCTAGTCAGTGAAGAAAAAGAGGTCTCTTCAGTGGGCAATTTATCCAATTTTAAAATGGGGTTCTAAAAGAGAATGTGATGAACTACATTCAGAGGGAGTCTGACTCACTCCATGGACTGAAGGGGGAGTTGGGACAACGTCATGTGATGAGAAGCCCCTTTTTCAGCCTGATTCAGGTAACACTAATACCATCTTAAATGATCCACTAGCACTTGTCTGTCTGTCCCAAACCTCTAGAGGACCACTGCAACACCACCACCCATCCCAGAGTTTCCAGCCAGGCAGCTGGCACTGGGCATATATCCCTGCACAAATTAAGCAGCACTACCTGTGAAAAACACCACTCTGCCACAGCTGCACAGATAAAAGTAAATTCTACTGGAATATGTTGGGTGGCATCAGGGCACTTAACAACAGCAGAAAAGTTTTCAAATAATGCTCATGCAGGAGGAATGCAGTTTAATTCTCCAAGAGTGTGGCTCATGTGATCGAGCCCCCATACATGGCATGCTCTCAGTACAAAAACCCTTCATTCAGCTTTCTAACAGTGTCCACAGACTGCACACACTGAGTACCACACACCTTCCACACACATCCATCTTCAGCTTTGTGAAGATACTGTGTCTGCTCTCATTACCCACAATGTGAGCTATCTTTCAAGCTGTGACAGAATGCCTCCAAACACTGCCTATTCTTCAAAGATTATAGTCCTTCTTACACCTTTTTTCTCTTTGATGTGCTCTGTGTTTTCAAGCATTTATCTCCTTCACAAGTCCAAAGATTCAAAGGGTCAGGCTGAGACCCACGTGTTTTCTCACTGCATGGTGTCCAACAACAGTGTGAATGAATGAATCCTGTCTCAAATACCTCCAAGGTTTCTGTAATCTGTGAAGTTTTAATTCAGGTGGGCTGCCTCCTGAACTCTTTTTTTTCTGCCAGGTTGTCTCAATTTTTCATTTAACTTTAAATATTATCACAGTATTATATCCTTCTTATTCTTTTTCTCAGCAGCCAGTCACCTGAGTGAATTTCTACTCTGTATAAATTTCTGCTTAATTGTTCCACCTATAAATTAATGAAGTGATCCTACTGTAGCATTTCCACTGGCAACTCAAAATTAATTATTCCAGCATTGCCAGGCACATATACTCCAAGATGTCCACCACAAGCTAACTGGTGTATTATTTGTTATTGTTGCTGTGTTATCATTTGTTATCATAGGTAGGTTATCTACTTGTGTTTGTTGCAAAGTCATACTTAAAACAGTTCTCAAATACCACTTGCAGTATGTTCTGCAAGATCTAAACATTATAGAAACACAGAATCATAGAATAATCATTTTTGTAAACAATATAATGCCAAAGGAAATGTAGTTTCCAGACTTTATAAATTAACAGGTAGTAAGCCTGCTTATGCAAGAAAAGAGGTTAAAATCATTTCACTTCAAGAACATCAAAGAGCCTAATTTCTCTTGGGTGTTATCTCAGTACTCACATTGTCCATAGGACTTGTGAGCCTGGATGCCAACTATTTATGGTGCCCTTTGAAATTCAGATTGTCTCTGCCACAAAACGCAAACATTTTTTACACTTCCAGATTTATACAACCTACAGTGTGAGGTGAGGGAAATAGATGCTGGCTGAGGAATTGCTCTGGTATAGGCTTGAATCTTGAGCTCTGTTTAACTGCAGACTAAGAGCCATCACTGAGACTTTTACCAAGATGTGGAAAATTTGACGGAGCCTCCACACACTTTGGCCATACTTGGAATCTGAAACTTTGAATCTCCTTGTAAACTAATTAGCAACTGAGATTTTATTTCATCTTGGCTACTGAGTTTCATGTTACAGAAAAAAAAAAAAACAAAATTTGAGAGAAAACATTTAGCAGAGCTCATGTTCATGTTTCATGTTCTGTTCATCTTTCTTGTCCATCTTGCATATGGGATCAAAAGAACAGAAGTAATGAATCCTTACATGTTGCATTTGGATGTTTAGCTTCAATTACTCAACACAGCAAAAATCAGGAAAGATGGATTTTCTGGTAAAACACTGTAAGAGGTGGTGAAAAAGACAGTCTTGCTTGGTATCGTGAGCCACATCCTGTTTCCACACACCAAGCAAGGAGAAAACAGCATCTTGCAACCTGCTATTCTGGAAAATGCTCTCCTTCAGAGGTAAGGGAAGATATTTTTGGTGTCTTGGTCAGATTAGTCTCCTGATACATTTCGGCTTGATATGTTGAAACTATTGTAACATATGGATCTTGACAAAGGTGAAGACACAATCCTCCTGTTTTGTTATTTTGCAGTGTAGAGTAAAAATGGAATTGGGAAACACTGATATAATAATTCTATTTATAACACTGTTTTACATAAGAGATTTTCTGTATTTAAAATGTACCCTTAATTTATATCGTAAGAGATAAACCTTTACACGGAAGATTTAAACAAGTGACAACAAGACAGTCAAGGATCTGTTATTTTGTAGATATCAGACATACTTGCATTTTCATCTTAACATGTTACCTACTTTATTTTCTTAATTTATATCCTTAGACTCCCTAGCATATTTCCTACTCCCTTAAATTTATTTAACAAATGCAAAGCAAGAAAAACACTTGAAATAATTGCTTTTTGTTTGAGGGCAATAAGTGCATTCCTGAAAGACACCTTATGACTCAAATAAATAAACAAATAAATAATAATTTGATGAACAAAATAGATATTAACAAGAAAAATCCAACATACTCATTTTGTATTAGTTTAAGGTTTCTACTAGCAGCCACAGCTTATTGTCACACAGTGTGCCCATTCTACAATGCATTAATTTAGTCCTAAACCTGGAGAAAGAGTGGAACACTTGCAAGTCTCACTCAATAGCTCTGCAAGAAAAATACTTTTTGATGTTTCCCCAGATGCCAGTGCCAACGCCTCTTAGCTGAAACAAGCCTTGCCTGAAGGCTTGAGGAAGGAATTTGCCCCTATAAAGGATAAAAATTTTGCCTTAAGAAGAAAAGGATTATCCAGAAATTCAGGATTTCATTTGCACTAAACTGTAATAATTTATTTTTCCCCTGTCCTGCTGCTTAGTTTGTGGATCCCCTTACTAACAAATATTTTTGTGTGGCCAATTTTCCCACCCACGGTGCCACACAATTCCATTAACCGCTTTCATCCGTTGCCTTTAGAAGACTGTAAGAACAAAAAGTAAAGCCAGTACTGAGGGGAAGAAGAAACACATATTAAACTCATGTAGTGGTTTTGAGTCCAGGCCTTCCTTGGTGACCAGGTTGTAACCAAGGAACCAAGGCCATGTTCCCAGTATTCCACATGATTTTTACATAAGCAAGAGGATAAATAAGAAGGGAGAGGGAGCTCTCGCTCTCTTTCTTCTGGGTGACTGAAGGCAAAAGTTCTTTGCTGTCATTCTGCCCGGGTGAAGGAGTGAGGGCTGGTGTGCTTGCTTGGCCGTGAGAGGCAGACAGTGCCAGAGGTTGTTGGTGTGGTTTTTTCTGCTCTCTTGAGGGAAGTATTTGCTTTTTATCCCTTTTTCCCTTTTCCCTTTCCCTTCCTTTTCCCCTCTGGGGAGTTCCCTGTGGGTGTTATATTGTATATAATTCTATTTATATATATATAAATGTGTTTCACTTGGAATTCAGTTTGGTTTGGGTTCTTTTAGTTTTGTGTGTTTTGTTTTTTTTCCGGTCTGTCCAAGAGAGGGAGAGGGAAGGTTCTGTCCCTGTGGTCCGGGCACTTGGCTGGGAACCAAGGCCAACCTGAGACAACTTCACTTCCTTTTGGTACATGAGCAAATAAAAAGATAGATCATCCATTTCATGACATCCCAAACTCCTGCTGCTGGAGTCCCAGAGATCACCTGAGCAGGGTGACTGGCATAAAAGATTTGCCTTCAGCACTTATAAATCCACCAAAAGCACATTTTGTCATTAAATGTAAACGACAAATTTAAAGTTTATCATATTAAATGGTTAAAACACTTCCAGATATGCCTTCTGACATTTGGCAGTTCCCTGCTCCTGTGCCCTCAGGAGGTAATGTTTGAAAAGTGACCAGCACTGATGGACCCCAGCACCCACAAAAAACACAGATGTGCACACTGCTGGAAACGAGGAGGCTGGAGTGGCCTCTGGCTGGGACGACCGAGGGAGCTGTGATGCCCAAAAAGGCAGATTAAAAACTATTTAGACAGAGTTTTATGCCTAAAGCAGCAAGGTATTTATTTATTTATTTAACGGCCGGGGCAGCCTGCCAGCTAGTGCTGGAAAAACAGGCTCCCCAGTGTTTGAATAGAACGAGCAATTTTTACAGTTTTTGACAATGATTACAACATATTCATATGCATTTTCATATTATTGCATCATTACATTACAATATTCATAGTAGGTGGAGTTGGGGCGGAGGTGGAGGTGTGGTCTCTATTTTGAGGAATAATTTGGGGTAGTTCCGGTCTTTACTTCATCTTGGGGTCTCAAATCCACTCCTGTTCATCATGTGACACCGGAGACCTCTCATACTTTCTATTGTTCTCATGTTCTGATCATTCAGGCTTTAAGAAAGCCTTGGCTTTAGGCCTACTTCACCTATTGAAATGTCTACCTTGGCTCCTTTGGCTAAGATTTATTACCTCTGGGCTCTTTGTGCCATGTACCTGTATTTTAGGTACAGAACAAGATCTCTTTTGAGTAAGGTAGATAAAGGGGGGGAGAGAAGAGTGGCTTTTTGCAGTAAGATGCTTTGATTAACCCTTCTAAAGCCTTGTCTTCCTTCAGCTGCTGGCAGACAACGTGCCAGCTGACAGGTTTTAGCTGTAACAGCGCCTGGAGATCTCACCAAGTGGTGCCTCACTGTTCAGTGCCTTGCTGATGGAGCTTCATCTGTTTATTGATTGTTTATTCATCTCTTATTTGTCTGCTGCTGCCTAGCTCACCTTAGCTACTTGGATGTCAAGAGGAAGCCCCCACTATGGCCAGACCCATGGCTGGGGGGGCCCTGGACCCAACATCCCTCCCCCCCCGCCCCATTTCCAGGCAGACGGAGCCAAAACCAAAGAAAACTGCTGATAAAGCCTAGATTTTTTTAGTTTTCCCTAGTTTCCAGTGCACCAGTGTGTTTGGGAAGTTTTGCCCGGTGTTCACGAAGTTGCAGTTACATCAAGCAGCTTTTCCAAAGTGTTTAATCCTTCACCTGCCTGTACAGTAACAACATCACACAGAGGCAGTAAATTAGGACGCTTGTTTATACATTTCTGCAGATTTCCAGTGTGCATGTGCAGGTAACTCACCTTCTCAGCCTTTTTTTGGCTACCTCATGACCCACATAAAGGAGCATCTGGAAGACCTGAAAATTGAATGCAGGCAGCAAAACACAGACTGGATGAAAAACTAGTTTTTTTGTTTACAACTGTTGTTTTCAAACACGCTTTTCAGCACTGAGTATATTAACATTTACATAAGCAGGAGAGTCAACAATGAAAGTCATTAGTACCCTCTGCTGGTTTACTTTATAGCAGCAGGCAACATGCACGTCTGTCCTTGGCCTAATGACTTCAGGACAAACAGTCTTCTTAATAGGATCTATGGCTAATTAAGAGAGATAATTATTCCCCAATAATTTACCAGAAAGAAAGAAAGAAAGGAAAAAAAAAAAAAAAAAAAAAAAAAAAGGAGGTGGAATTATAAAAAGACATTAAAAGCTGGCCACGGTTTTGGTTATCTGATGTATGAATTACTCAGAAAAAAACCCAGCTTGGAGTCTGTTTCAAAGTCACACCAATCCAGCCGGTTGTGCCAGGAGAAAAGCAGACCACAGTCTCTCTGCTGCTTTAGAGGAATAATGAGCCAAGTCTTTTAAAGCTGCCTGCTTTCAAGCCTCTAAAAAAGTGTTTAAGCACTATGATCTTCACTATTTGCCCATTAACTGCCCATTAACTTCTCTTGCTTTCTATAAAAACCAGTCCTGAACACATAGGGATAAGAATATCGATGCAATAAATAGAGATGTGCAGACAGCAGAGCCTCCAAAGTCACTGCTTGTATTGTAAAAGCTGCCTGCTTCCTCCCCAGCACCCAGCCAGCCCACATCAAGCCTTCTGGGTGCTCACACCATCCACTCCATCCCTTCTTCAAGGCCATAAACTGGAGCAGTGCCCTCTATTCTGTGGGCCACGGCATCCCATTGTGCTACATCAAGGCACAGACACACATCCCTGAATCAGAACTCCAGGGAAATTAAGGGAAATAAAGGGCTGAACACAGAGGAGTTAAAAACTAGTGGGAAAGATGCTGACAATGAGCATTTTCTGCTTCATCTTCAGAGGCTGGAACGTAAACAAACTCTTCTCTCCATACTTTGACTACTGAGGAAAGGAAAAATTTTCCAGCTACCTAAATTACTTCTGGATGGCTTAACGTATCTGTGATGATAACCAAAGGGAAAGATTATGTAGCAGCCATCATCCTGCAACAAGAAATCACGGCCAGCAGCAGACCAGATCAAAAGAAGATTAAATTTTGTTGAATTTTGTTTGGAGAAGAAGTTCAGAAAAACTTTGTAACTCCAAACATCCTTCAGTTTTCACTGAAGGTAGAGTAATTCCTTTCTATAGCTGCTTAGAAGGAGATGTGCTAGGAAGAGTAATGAGAATAATGAATTTTATTTATTTTATATCTTAGCAAGAAGCTAATGTGTGGTTTAGGGTAACATTATAGGAAATGCTAACATGAAACAGCAGTCTCAGCTTGTCAAAGTCATCCAATTTCCAGAGCAATGCAGGAAAACTCTTCCAGAGTTTATTACAGCAGTAGGCTCCAGAAGACAAGAAACCCATTACAGCCCAGGCAAGAGAAGGTACTTCTGTGTTCCTGGTATGCACATTTTACTTTATAAATAAACTTTCAGCCTGAGTAGACTGTAAATTTACTTCTGCTTTATGGTTATGACTGTGTATTATTTATGGTAATGACAGAAGCACCGAAAGATTCCAAAGAAGGTCAGGGCACATGATTCTAGATGCTGGGTAAGCACATTTAATTTAAGGCAAACTGAGAATCCAGTGAGTTCATAATTTGATGCAAAAACCAGTATCAGTACCCACTCTTTCAGAAATATCAGAGGACTCTAGTAGCAAAACTGTGAACTGCACCCAAAACTTGTGCTAAACTGTCCTTTAGTCAAGAGCTGCTCCCCTTGCTTCAGATGAATTTGCATTATCTAGGTACTAACAGGCTGGACAAACACAAAGATGTAAATCTATGCAGCATGTGTGTTTGCCTATTCATATGTCACCCTACAATCTGGTGATACTCAAATCTGCACCAAAAAGCTTTACTTAAGGCTCAGAAGAGAAAAAAAAAAAAAAAAAAAGAAAGAAAAAAAAAGACAACTGCACATAACTGTAAGTAAGGAAATCTTTTCTTCTTTTTAATAGATAATACATTTTTAGTTAGTCTCACTATGATGACATAAGATTTCTCATGGAAATAATTTACATCTTCAAATCTAGTTTGGTTCTGCAAGCCTACAACCACATTTCAAATCATTTTGAAGTCCTTTATAAATAACAATTAAATAAATTATTTTCTGAATGTCATGAGCTATAGTGTCGGCTCCATCAGCTAAAAAACTGTGATCATTTTTTAAGAATACAAGGTTTTGTCTGCTTTTCACAAGTGTTAAATAAAGTATTTTTTTAGGATTTTTTGCACTGATGTCCTCAGCTCCCTTTATCATTTGCTATTTGTGTGATTAATTGTCTTGCCTAGTGGTAAATTAGTGAAAGTGAAGAAATGAGAGAAAGCAGAAATATATAAGCATGACTGGAGACAGATTTTGAACTTGCAGCAGGAGTTACAGAAAGTAACTTTAGGATGAGGAGTACCATTCCCATTTTAAAGGATTTAAATTTAAGGATTTCAATTTAAGGAAGTGCCAGTTTTAGAGTCTTCCAACCTGCAGACACATCTTTCATCCTCAGGAAAAACTCTCATCACAACTGGAAAAATGCAAAATACTTTTCAGCAAAAGGACTCCACCATTTGCAAGCCTTGCTTACCCCCGTTTAACCACTTCCACATCTTGTAGAATTTCAGCATGCCAAAACAAGTGGCTGTGCATGTTATCATCTACAGCCTGATGACATTGATCCACCAGGAGTCTTAACTCGCAGTTAACGTTAGTAGGAGTTCCTCCACCATGTTTGCCTTGATATAAGGGTGGTTTTAGTGTGTGAATGTGAATTAGATCTTGTGCAAAAGGCTGTGACTGGCAAGACCTTTTGAAAGGAAGTGCTCTCTGGCACAATCCTGTACATCAGAGCATGAATCCGATCCAACATTTGGCCTGATTCGGATCAGGATCTTGCATAAATTTTCCACGCCTTTGGATAATTCCTGAATTACACAATAACTTGCATTTACTGTTACTCCATTTCCAAATTTCTCTACCTGGGACACAGCTGATGAGATTTCCCAGGAAAACTGGCAGGAAGAAGTAGAAGAGGTAATACAATTGTTAGAGCACTGGCCTAGATAGCCAAACCCACAACTCCATAAAAATATTCACAGAAAATTAAATGACTTCACAGAAGGAGAAACAAAAGCCTGGAGTACCTAATGAGAGTGTGTTGGTCTAGATCTCTTCTCCAGATAAGACAGGAAGGACACTTTAGGATGTACCCTACTGAATGTCCTAGCCACTAATTTAAAGGAAATGACCTCTCTATCTTTTTTTTCTCATTACATAGGACTGACCCCAGCTTTAGGACAGGGTTTACTGCTGAGCAGTGTTAGATGGTGCTTTCTATTTTAGGCCTAACTATCTAATTAACTGTGGAGAACAGGAATCACAGTTTTATTCCCCTCCTTGGCATTCTCTACCGCTTACATAAGACAGTTCTTTGCTCACATGGCTGGATCCAGTGAATGTTCTGCTTTGGCATCAGAATCTCCCATCTTTGCTGCAGAAACCATTTACTATTCAAACCAAGCCTGATGGTAGAAAAGGCATACACGAGCTGCTCTAATAGTTGGCTATAATGAAGAAGAATTGCCCAGGGACTGGGAATTGTGTCTAAATAACACATAAAGACTGAAAGATCCTAACAACAGTGTCACAACACTTCAAACAAATCATTTAATTCCTGAGCACATTTAGTTGGAAAATATTTGTGTGTCAGATATGTTTCAGTACAATATTTAAGAAGCTGATGTAAAATCAAAGCAAGGGAAAGTAAATACCACAGCAGACAGTATTTTTGCGTAGCTTTGCCCGAATCAAGCAGCTGCACTCAGCATTGCTAAAATAGCTGTAATTAACCTTTAATCCAAATTTAATAAAGGGGATAATTTAATTTATATAGCCGTTCATATGCAAAATATTGTGCAACACTGGTGATTGTGCACCCGCTATGACGAGGTGCACATTTAGAATCAGGCTTTTAAGCAACGTTCTGCAGAGCAGCACATTTCAGTTTGTATCATAATGAGTTCAAGGTGGAAATTAAAAAATTCCATGTGAGGCTGCTGTCCAAATTACTCAGTTAAAACTGCAAACTGTGGATTCAGTTATACACCTGCTTGCACATCAGAGTAGGCATTTCACACTCAAAAGCTTTCCCATTTTTGTCATGGTAGCAGTTTAGGTTAGGCTTGCCTAGAAAAACAGGGAGTTGGGAAGGGTGTGCAAACCCTTTGATGACAAACTGTATCCGTTTGAGAAACAAATTAAAGGCTCACATACCACGTCGACAGAATAAACCACCCTACAGTTCCAAGAAGAAGGATCCACGCTGCATTACAAAAATTTTAGATATGTGAATGTGCTGACCCAAGCCACTTTTCCTTGGCACAAAAGGCAGATTGCCTGTGGGAGAAGGACTGGGGATGGTATCACTGCAAGAAAATTTGTCAGCTGGCCCTGGGGATGCCAAAGCAGGTCTGGGGAGCCGCATTCCAAGGTTCAGAAGAAACGACTGAGAAGGGCATTTGGCAAAGAGGAAATACTTGAGGCAGAAGACAGGAAGAAACATGCAAACAGTTTAAATGCCTCTGTCTGACCAGTCCCTGCAGTGAGCACAAGGCTTTCAAACAAGAAGTGGTGCAGCACAAGTCCAGCTGTTAAACACCACTCCTTTTGCATGGCATAACCGGTTCGGACAGCAGCTCACACCATCCTGCCAGCACCAGCTGGGCATAAAAAGTAGGAAGTAAACGAGTGATTGCACACTACAGCCTAGCCTCTACAGCTACCTGGCAGCAAAGTTGCACAAAGACAGGTAAAACTCTGAAAAAACTTATAATTTAGGGCCCGAGCCTTCAGGAGCTTGCCAGCGCAGTTAAACTACAGATTTAAAACAAATAGATACAGTAAAAAAATAAAATCTCCCAGAACACATTCAATCTGCATTTCAGATATGGGTGAAAAAAGTTGGGGTGGGGAGGGGGGAAGGAGTTAATTATGCGATATAAAATGCATGTTTCAGCTTTGCATTTTGCTGAAGCCGACCGCAATAAGCATTTTATTCCACCAGGCCCCACAGAGACAGCCTAGCTGCATTCATTAGCATTCACTCCTCTCTGAGCGTTACTAAACCCAGGGAATTATACTTGCATGCTCAACAGAGGGCTGAATATGTCCCATAAAGATCGTATTGAAGACCCCAGATGCAGTAACTGAGTAGTCTGTGTTACCTATTCTGCTTGCTGGGTACAAGAGGCAGTGATGGCTGGGATACAAAAAAATTAACTTTGTATCCGGGATAAACATGTCCTGCTGCCCCAGAGGAAAATAAAACTTATCTTTTTACTTGTAAATTGAAAGTATTGCATGTGGAAATTAGGAATAAACAAGAAATACTGGCTGCCACCAAGTTTCATAGTAGAATTGTTCTTTGGTTTTACTTTTTTCAATACCTTCTTCTCCCATATATCTGGCCTGTCTTAAATGCAAAAAAAAAAAATCTGCATAATGAGGATCTCCAATAGAAGATGTCACTTTGTACCTGATTATTTTTTTCTCATGTCTGCAGTGTTAAAATCACTGTTAGAAGAAAGGCGTTTTGGGAAGTAAAAGTGAGAACAGTAAACCTTTTAACATTCTGAGTCTTTCTCAGGCCGGTTTTCATCTTTCTCTTCTGTTCTGCCTAACAGAGAGGTTCTGCCTAGGTTTTATTCATGCTAATTCAGAATTTATTCTCCCCCTATAGCAGATTTTCCAACCCCTGTCCACATTTTTTAAGTCAGCAAGTAGGCTTGACAGAGTTGAGAGGCCAATGTCATCCTTGGCATTTACAGTTCACTGCATCAGCACAGCTGTCAGTTTTGACACCAGGACTTAATCCGAGTGGGCTAAGTTTGTGTCCAAACCACCCCAAGAAAGTGTTGCCATCCCGTCATGACAACTTGTTGCAGTATTTAATAAACCAAGATTTGCTCTCCATAACAGGAAGAAGAGCCAGGCAGCCAGCTCTCACCCATGGAGGTGTCTCCTTTCACCAGTGTGAAAAAGCCAACACAGAACATTTTCCTTTTGCAGGCTTATTTAAGCATAATGGAATGGTTCACCAAGCATTTTCCTTTCTCACAACACCCAGCTGCAGTCATCAGGCTTGAGAGGTGGGTCAACCTCATGAAGTTCAGCAAGGCCAAGTGTAAGATCCTGCACCTGGGACACCCACAAATCTCATGCACTAATACAGGCTGGCTGGAGAATGGAGGGAGAGCAGCTCGAAGAACGAGGAATTAGGGGTGCTGGTGGATGAAAAGCTGGACATGACCCAGCAAAGTGCACTTGCAGCCCAGAAAACCAGCTACATCCTGTTCCTCACCAAAAGCCGTGCTGCCAGCAGGGCGAGGGAGGAGGTTCTCCCCCTCTCTGCTCTGGTGAGACCCCACCCAGGTCTCATAAGAAGGATTTGTACCTTTTGGATTGAGTCCAGAGGAGGGCCACAAAGATATTCAGAGAGATGGTGCACCTCTCTTGTGAGGGTAGGCTGAGAGAGATGGAATTGTTCAGCCTGGAGAAGAGAAGGCCCCAGGGACACCATACAGCAGCCTTCCAGTGCCTAAAACAGGCCTACAGGAAAGATGGAGAGTGACATTTTACAAAGGCATGGAGGGATAGGATGAAGGGTAATGGCTTCAAAGTGGAAGAGAGTAAATTTATATTAGTTATTGGGAAGAAATTCTTTACTGTGTGGGTGGTGAGACCCTAGAACAGGTTGCCCAGAGAAGCTGTGCCCTGGTCATGGCAGGGGGGTTGAACCGGATGATTTTTAAGATTCCTTCCAACTCAAACAATTCTGTGTTTTCATATTCAGGAATAAAGCAAAGAATTGAGTCAATTGATCTTTTATCCTGTTTTAAGCAGCAAGACTTACAAATTTTGAAACCCAGTATTGCTAGCAGCAGCATGATTAAGAGCAGCAAACCCAAGCCAGGCATCCAGTACCTTCCCAGTCTTCAGATGGTGATGGCAGGCCATTAACTGGGAAACTCTGCAATCTTTCCCCACCCACTGGAAGCCATTTCATCCATGACTAAATCCAGTACTAAATCCAGCTGATATTGTAATGACAAACTGGCCTTTACAACCTTAACATGTCAGCTAACAAATCACAGAACAGAACTTTGGTAGCTGAAGTCTTCAAACCCAAAGAACAATTGTCATATTTGTCACACAATAAGCTGTCAGAGCATCACCAACTCCGGTGCTCCTATATTCCAAATTGTTCAGCATATAAACTAAACTATATTGCTTGTAAAATATCTGCAATGCATTCTGCAGTATCTGCATTACATATGACAGTGCCACATTCCTCGTGGACTGTAGAACTCCAGACTCTCTGAGGTTTAAATTTTGAACACATGGTTAAGTTTCTTTGCTGGAACAGCATCACAGTCAAACACCGAGCTGTCTGGGAATTCCTTTATCTGCTCTTTCATGAGGAAATACAAATAGAGGTTGCAGACCAAAATACCTCCCATATCCGAGATGGATTGGGTAGTCAAAGCAGCAGCTACTGGGTCCAGAACAGGTCAGAGCATCTACCTGGACTTGGCAGAACAGAGTATGAATTTCTGGCCTCAGTCAAGAAGAGCAGGATAACACCTGGGTTTCTCACATGCTACTTAAGTGCTCTCTTCCAGAAGTCTTTTATTTTGTTTTTCTGCAGAAAAAAGAAATCTTGGCAGACCAAGGGTTTATCTCAGTGTAAAATGGCTATAATCCCAGATTTCAAGATTTTTATGGAGCAAAAAACAAAAAATATTTACTGTCTGGGTTTTTTAAAAGATGATATACTTTCCCTGGGGCAGCATGAAAGTATTTCAGTCTTTGAGAAAAAAAAAAAAAAAAGCAAAACAAACAACCCTGTTTGGAAGGTTTTCTAGGATCGGTTTATTGTTTCATATTGGCTGGAGAACCTCCAGATTTATTGGCCTGAATTGCTTTCACACTGATGAGTCAGTCTTTTAGATGCTTCATCTCAAGACCAGTTTATAGTAATTTGTATTTCCTTTGAAGCTGGCAAGTCTCCCAAGGAATGGTAGTTGTGAATTCACTGAAAGTAAAATAATCTGAATTATTCAAAACAATCCCACTCCATTTCAACCACTCCAGATTTCCAAACTTGTTCCACACACATGCTTTTATATGCAGAAAGTAAACACATTATTTGTATGTGCATAACTTGTCTGACAGTACAAACCCCAGGGATAGTGTTTGGCTCCAAAAGCATAGATTACAAAAAATAGTTTAATTTATAAGCTCTTAAGGCTTAGTTCTAGTATTAGTTTTCTCTGCACTATCGCAGCTCCAGAGGTAAAATTCCGAAAGTACCCAGCAAAATTCCTGGCAAAACGTTTCCCTGATAACCATTCATCTGCCCACCCCAACTGTGAGATTTGAATTCAGACGTTTTCCTGCTCCTTCCAGCAGTGGAACAAACAGACCTTTCAAACCTTTCTTAAAGAGCAATCCAGAACAGCCCACATCCCAACAGTGAGAGCAGTCACGTGGCCTTCAGGACGCCGCCATTCAAGCCTGGCCTCCAAATTCTCTCTCGTTCTGCCTGTCCTGGAGTGAGCTTCGTTTAATATTTTCCTGTCAGAGCCATTTCAGTTTCTGCAGGTAGTTATTTAATGAGGTGAGATTTGAACTCTCACGCTGCACACGAAGTAAGTACTGTTGCCTCTTCCCTTGTGATGGCGATATGAGAATACATCCTTCAGACTGAATTTCCTTTCTGAAAGTTTGGTCACACCTGGTAAAGTCCGATGGAAAGGCATTTTGTCAAAAATACTCCTACCCAACTCACACCCCAATTAAGCTGTGCCTCTCAAAGCTGTCTGAGATGCATGATGGGAACAAGACTTGACACGAAGAGGAATTACTGAAGGAAAAAGAGACTCTGAGAAAAAATCCAGCGTGGTGTTCTCTGATTCCTTTAAAGCAATTCCGTCTTCTCTATTTTCCACTTAAAAGATGGGGTCAAAAATGTGGGTACTTTTCTCTCTTCAGTGCCTTGAAGACATACTTAGGTATTGCTGATTGCTTCTTCTTAGAGAGCTAAAGAAATATGGAAGAGACCTCTGGGAATGAGTCTCTCTTTTCCCTTGTGAACGATAACTGTGTGAAGGTTTTCACTTTTTGAGAGAAACTTATATAAGGCATTTCACGGTGATTTTGGAAAGTCGTGCTAAGCAATAACAATCCCTGTGATATTAGAGCCCCACAGCCCTAGAAAAGAAGCAGAAAGGGATTCCTACTATTCTTTTCCTGATTAGGGTCAAAACCTTAGAAACAAGTTAATTATCTAAACCTCTTCAACATGCTGCCGAAGTGCAGATGATTTCCTTACAAATGGTCCATGCTCGTTCCCTCAAGTGTTCTTCAAGCTCTAAATTTAGCATCTTTTGCTAGTGTAAAGCAACCTTTGAATAAAATTGGAGGTTCTAAAAAGAAAATTTGAAAGCTGTGAGAGGGAACTTTAGCAGATGTCAAACAACACAAAACAGACATGAGGAGCTCATGTGTTATTATGCCGGAATTTACACTGTGAATAAAAGTATAAATCGAGTCTATGAACACCAAAATATTCCCAACATGAAGAAATGTTTTCAGCTGATTCTGAAAGGTGTGGTCATAAAAGGCCACAGCAAGTTCTTCATTCGCTGGGGGTCCCTGTGATTTTTGCATTTTCCAATAAAGCTGTGAAGTCCAGTTGATCAATAAGTTTGTCAGAAGACACACACAAAAAAAAAGCCAATATATGGAAAATATTTCCCTATTTCTACCTCCTGAGGATCAGATTCAAATTCCTGCACTTAACTTTTCAAATTCCAGTCTCTTTTAAGGCTGTTTCAAGGCAGTTTCTAGAAAGACTGTTTCAACTGAAAGACATCAGTGTCCATACCCTGTGGGGTGATTCTGGCCAGAAGGAGAAAAAGACATTTAGTTCTTGATTGCACAGGCAACAAACTGGGGCAAATGAGGCAAGAGACCTGTGCAGATGAACAAGGAACTCCTGTTATTACTCAGTTTTTAAGCAGGAAATACACAGGAGATGGAAGCAGCCAGGCCACTGGGAATGAACAGAGGGGTTGCAGAGTAAGTAGAAATAAGATGAGGAAGGTCAGGGCCCATCTGGAGTTAAATCTGGCCAAGGATGTGAAGAACAAGAAGAATAGTTTCTATAAATACATCAGCAACAAAAGGAAATCAAAGGATTGTATGAGACTGTTACTAAATGGAGCAGGGACCGTGGTAAGAGGGGACACAGAGGAGTCAGAGTTACTGAATCACTTCTCTATATTGGTCTTCATTGAAAAGTCCAGCCCTCAGAAATCTCTGACCAAGGAGATTGGAGTAAAGAAATGTGGAAAGACTCGTCTGGTCAAAGAGGACTGGGTTGGAGAACACCTAGGCAAACCTGACATCCACAAGTCCATCTTCTCTGAAGGGATGCATCCCTAAGTGCTGAGGCAGTGTGTGGCTACCACAGCAAGGCAGCTCACGATCACATTTGAAAGGCTGCAGTGATCAGGAGAGCTGCCTGAGGACTGCAAAAATGCAAGTGTCACCCCAGTCTTCAAAAGGGGCGAGAAGGGAGGCCCAGGGAACTAATGGCCAGTCAGCCTCCCCTCAATCCCTGGAAAGGTGATGGAATGCCTCATCCTGAAGGCCATCTTTACACACAAGGAAAACAAGAAGGTGATCCGCTGTAGTCAACACGCATTCACCAAAAGTGAGTGATGCTTGACCAACCTGATAGACTTCTACAATGAAACAGCCACCTGGATGGATGAAGGTAGACAAGTGGATACCATCTGCCTTGACTTCAGCAAGGCTTTTGGCACTGTCTCTCACAACATCCTCATGGGCAAACTCAGGAATTGTGGGCTGGACGAGTGGAAAGAAAGGTGGATTGAGACCTGGCTGAATGGCAGATCCCAGAGGGTCGGAATCAGTGGCACAGGGAGGCCTCTCCCCAGGATTCCACGCTGGGACCAGCACTGTTAAACTTATTCACCACTGACTTGAACAAAGGGGCAGACGCCTCCTCAGCAGGTTTGCTGACAACACAAAGCTGGGAGGAGTGTCTGATAGCCCAGAGTGCTGGGCAGCCCTTCAGAAGGAGCTCGACAGGGTGGAGGGATGGACAGAGAGGAACCTTCTGAAATCCAACCAAGGCAAATGCAGGGCCCTGCAGCTGGGGAGGAATAACCTGAGTTATGTACCCCAACAGCACAGGCTGGGGGCTGGCCTGCTGGAAAGCAGAAGGACCTCATCAACATATATAAGTAACTGATCTCGTGTTCTTCTCAGTGTTCCTGAGCTAAAGGACAAGAGGCAATGGGCAGAAACTGATGCACAGGAACTTCCACCTGAACACAAGGAAGAACTTCTTTGCTGTGCAGACCAAGCAGTGGAAGGGATTGCCCAGAGAGATTGTGGAGTCTCCTCACTGGAGATATTCAAGAACCATTTGTCTGCAATCCTGTGCCATGTGCTCCAGGATAACCCTGCTTGAACAGGGAGGTTGGACCGGATGATCCACTCTGTGATTCCACAATTGTTGTGATCTCACCAAAACCCAGTTCCAGGATGATCAGGCTGAAAGTCTTGCACAAAAGTGATGTGAGACCCACCCATGAAAACCAGTGGTACTGGCAAATAAAGGGAGGTATGCAACAACAGTGTGCCTAAGGAAATTCATAGCAGGAAAGAAAAATTTATTCAACTGTGTATTTCCCTCTGATTAAAGTTAAAACACTAATTAGAAGTAACTAAATTGTCTTACTAATATGGGTGTTAAGAATCAAGGGTAATCTCGTATTTTTCCTTCTGGTGGGAGATAAATGCTGACAGCTTTCCTTAAGCTCTTCCTTAGCTGGCAGAACAGGAATTCATGGAAAGTATTCATCCACACATTACAGAAGACAGAGCAGGCTCTGCCCACAAAGTCAGTAGCTGCTTGGAGTAGGTCTCTCCCGAGAGCTAAGAGATCACAACCTCCCTTTTTCACAAAGGAACTGGCACTGTGGCCCTGCAGGGCAAGGGTGGGATGGATGTGGCTGGGGAAGTTGTCTGCTTTCAGCCGGTGAGGAAAACATCTGATCTCCCAGTCTCCTACTGCTCCAGAGAGAGCAGCCACATCAATCCCAGAATGGAAGATTTTACCAGCTTCAACTGTTTCCCAAAGCTCCAGAAAGAGCACTGGAACAGTACACTGACCAGAGGTCTCTTTTGCCTTTAATTGTTGCACATCTAGGATCCTCATCCTCAGAGTAAGAAAAGAAAATCTCCCCCCAGGTTTGTATGTGTTCTCGGAAAAAGAAAAATACCACAGAATTCTCTCAAAGCAAAACAGGGAAACACACCAGTTTTGTTTTTTCTCACAGCTACAGTAAAAACACAGGCACAAAATAATCAATATATAAAAAAAACCCAAACCACTGCAGTCTGCAAAAGACTGTGCAGATTGATGGTTTGGTGTGAGATTTATTCACAAGTGTATTATCTCTTGTTTGAGAATAAAGCAGGCACTAAAGAAATACAGTTGAAAAGCTTGCAAATTACTGTGTATAGTGCACTGGTCACTTTGTAAGACGTTCTGTTTGGGCCTGGAAAAATCTCAAACATCCCAATGTCATTCTCACTGTCAGTCAAATTACCATTCTCTACAGTATTTGCAGGAAACAATAATTATTATCTCAGCATTCTATCATTGTGTAGTTGAGTTAATACCATGCAAAGAACAGCTTGTAGAAAAAAAAAATCTAATTTTGAAAACAGATGGAAAAATATTTATATGCTTTATATTAACATTTTATATCAGTAGCTAATTGTTTTATGATTTTATGAAAACATACTGCTCCTATGAAAAATGTAGGTCTCATTATTAGGAACATGAGAAAATTTTCTTTAATTTTAGTGTCTTTTCAGTTAACTTGTCTCTAGTTATTTCAAAGATCCCAGTTTGAGCAGAAAAGCACAAAGAATGATTGAGTTTCCTAATTTTTGATGATGGGCAGGATGAACAAACCAGATCTTATTGTAGACAAAAAGAGCTATCTTGCAATTCCTGTGATCCTAAAGGTTGGCAAAGATATCTCACAAATGTCACAACAATTTCTGGAAGTGCAATTCTAAATTCAACAGAAAATCTTTCTTCACTGAGGGAAGAAAAGAATATTTTTTCCCTATTTAAAAAAGAAAATTACAAGGAACAAAGAGACTTGTTGTTGCTTATACTTTGCCATAAAAATTCATATTGCTCTGACTGGATTTGTTCCTAACGTCACTGAAATCTCAGGAGGAACTGACTGTGGCAGTTTTAAAATCTATCTTCCAATAGAAGTGCCAAAAAACAGTGCACTATGGGCAAAGAATTAATTTTCCCTCTAACTACCAAAAATACCTAAGACAAGATCAAAAGCAAAACAATTACTCTTTTTGCAATGCAGAATCAGAGATTTAGTATTCATAGCTATAATAAAAGCCAAAATGCGTCAATACACACAAAGCTATGAAAAATTTTATTTCAAGATGAATTCCACCTTGCTCTCTTTTTACTACATCTCATGCATTAGGAGGAACAATATAAAACTTTCATCTGGAACAGATAAAGATGTTCACTGGCAGGCAGGAGTCCTAAAATATTCATACTTTAATGACTCTCAGAGCTTATGAGTTCAATAAAGCACTCTTGGCAAAAAAAAAAATTTACACTTAAGTAAATAATTAGGCAAATAGGTGTGACCTCTGGTGTTCGATTTCAGGTGTGAAGGCAGGGCCCACATTTCTCCAGGCACAGTAAAGAGCCAGCTTTCAAAAACAAGCTGTGAAGTGTACCAAGTATTTAGCAAGCACAAATTTCACACACCCCCCACTGGGGTTTCATAATTACAAACTTAACTGGGATTACGAAAAGTACAGAATATCTCCTCTGTTGCTACCAAATAAATCAGTGCTGTCACCACCACTGAATTCCACAAAAAACAGTGTTAATTTAAAACGACTGCTTCCGAAAATTAGAGTTCCACAATAACCCTTAAATAAGTACAGGGAATTCTTGGCAGACTAGTAGCACAAGAAAAAATACAGAACAAACCAAAAAAAATTTTTGCCAGCAATAACAATCAACTTTCTTCAGTCATAAATTGCTTTACTTTTGACTACTTCAATAAATTCAGCAAATAAATTTTTGGACCAGAGATAAGCAAAGCCCTTCCAGACCTTCCAAAATTCTGCCAAAAGAGCCAATGCTTCCAGAAAAAGAAAAGGTTCTTTTTCCCTTTTTATCAGCATAGAATTGTTTCTTTACCCTACCAATGTGAAACTCTTTTGAGTCCCCCTCCTCCCAACTTGTCCTCTCAGAATTGTACCCCAGGGCTGTCAGGAAGCCCTGCTCCTCGGAAATGGTTTGTCACAACGGAAAAGCTATGAATATACTAATGTTTTATTAACTGTGGTTTTGTGTTATGCAAGGATATCAGCCCCCAAAATAGGATGCCCTTGCCACGGAGTCCAACCCAGGAACCAGACTTCAATCGATGCGGATGATCTCGTGAATTCAGCAATTTTCTATCCTTGAGGGAGGTCACGGAGGGAAAACTCTCCTCCTTAGAAGCTGCTTTCACCTCTCACACAGGATACATCAGCCAAGCCAAAAAGTTACCTAAAAAGAAATGTGTTGCCTGGTGCTTCCATTGCTCCACACCTGCTACTTTGGACACAGCTTCAAGGAAACTTGAACTGTGCTCATCCCCTCAAGGAATTCCTCCACAGCTCAGAGCTAACGACAGCAAAGGTGCTGAAAATCCCGACCCTTACATTTAATGACTAATCTTTCAATCTTCTGATGCAGGATATGTAATTAAGCTAAAAAAAAAAAAAAGAAAAAAAAAAAAAAGAAAAAAGAAAAAAGACTACCCAGCTTGGTAAAATACATCCTGTCTCTGCACAGCCCAGATTACAGGCTCTTTTCTTTATCCCTGTATATCACACTGTGTGGAAATGTATTTTTGAAAATGCAATCGATAACAGTCCTTTAAAATTTAGCTCTAATCGGCAGTATTATAGCAAAAAAATTCAGAAGATAATGGCATATTAAATCTTATCTCCAAGGACTAGAGTAGTACCTTTATTCATGAGAATTTTAGAGTAGAAGGGCAGAAGGAACCACCAAGAAGTTACTGCTATGCTCCCACCTTCTACACCACAGCACAGGCCATGATCCTGAGGGCTTACTCTAATTAAAGAACATCAAACAATACAAATCTGAAACAAACTGAACAGAAAGAAACACTGAACTGCATTGTTCAAGTGCTTTATTGCCATTGTTCAAGTACTTTATGGCCATGGGTGACAGTCTTCGTTTCAAATCCAAATATTTGTATTTTTAGATTCCAAATTTCAGGTCTCCTTTTATAACTTCAGACTCTTCTTCTCACATATTTCTTAGTAGATGCCTGTCCCTCCTCAGATGCCTATAAATCATGTTTCCTTCTCTTTCTCTTTGATTCACCAAATATTTCCAGGAATCTCTCAACTTACAGCAAAGTCCTTACTCTCTTGACTCTTCTGAATCTCTCAACTTACAGCAAAGTCCTTACTCTCTTGACTCTTCTGAATCTTTCTCAGACTTAGAAAACTCTGTCTTGAATTTTGGACAGTTAGAAAATGAACGACAATTCTGAGAAAAGCTTTTCTAAGGACAAATACAAAAGGAACCTTTCTCCTGCTTTTCTATTTATAACTCACTGATACACTCTACAATTTAATTCAAACAATTAGGGAAATACAACCGCAGTTGTCAGCACTAATAAGATTGTCATGGGTTTGCTTTGGGTCAATTTCTTTTCACCCCCCCACACAATTGCTATAAGTTGAGAGAAGGTCTATGCAAACAAAAGAGATCTGATTGAGGAGAATAATAGTAGGATTTATTATTAGCACGATAAAAACTAAAGAACTATATCTACAACAAATCTAATTAGGTAAAAGTACTATGTACTTACAGAAATACATCTCCCCACTTTGTATCAGTTCAGGAGGAGAAGCAGTCTCTTTTCCACTTCTGGAGCTACAGGTCTTTTAAATAATTTTGCATCACTCAAAAGTTCTTCTGTTATCTCTAGGACAACAGCTTTGATTTGTCACAGCTGGAACTGTTTCTCTCTCTCTCTCTCTCTTCTATATTGATCTCAGGGCTGGGCCTACCCCTCTCCAGGGCTAAGATTGGAGGCTGGGGGGTTACCCAGGTCCTGTAGAGCCTTCCATGGACTGCAAGGGGACACTTACCCACAGATACAGTGGATAATGGTTTTTGAGTCCAACCCTGTTTCTTGTGGGGTCCCTCCTCAGGACAGTCCTTGATGGACCTCTCTAGCCTGAGTCTACCTTTGGGCAACAGTTCTTCCATTCTTTGCTGTCCTTTAGGGTGACAAATTCAGGTGCACCAGCATGGATCCCTCACTGGGATCATACAAATCCTGCCTGAGCCAACTCACTCCACAAGCCACAGGTGTCCAGCAGGACTCTGCCTCATTCTAGGCTTTCTCATGGAGTCACGGATTCCTCTGCTCTTTCATGAGCTGCAGAGGGTCATCTCCACTCCCCAGTAGTTTTCCACAGGTGTCAGGGGTTTTAGTTTTCAGTCTTTTCCCTGCTGAAGGGAGAGAGAGTGAGAGGGGGAGAGAAGGAATTCTCCCCCTTCCCAGCTTTTTCTCTTCTCTCCGTCTGTCAGCTTTGACATTGGAGGGCCATTATCTCTGCCTGGAATTTCTTCTGCAGTTCTCTTGTCCAGGCAGTTTTCTTTAAAAGAAAGTTTTTTTCCTTCGCTCTGTTACATGTCTCGGTCAGGGGGGCTTTCAGTGCCACACCTGCCCCCAGCCCAGGGCCAGGGGAGGAGGGGGCCCTGGCCCACTTGGAGCCTGCCACTGTTCCTACATGGCTCCTAATTTCATCTGCTCAACAACCTTCTCTTCCTTTTTCTTAAATATTTAATTGGCAGAGGCGTTCCTAAAACTTTTGATTGGCTTTTTCTCCGGAAGTCCACCTGGAGAAGACCATTTTCAGCCCCAGAGGGGGCTGGGGGCAAACCCATGACAAAGATGCAGAATTAGGGTAAGGTGAGCCTCGTGGACAGTATTGAAATGATGGTTTACCCTCAAGCCAGCAACCTGTTCATTTTCAAGTCTCACAGAGAACAACGAAAAGATAATAAATCAGGAAAGAATTAAAAATGGGCTCAGTACTTTGGACTCTTGGTATGTTAGTGGGGACTATTTTTTTTTCTGTGAAATTTATCAGCTATTCTCAAAAGACATCTATTATTAACCTGATGTCACTCTCAAGCTCTACAGGATGGTCTGATGAATTGTACAGAATAATGAAAAAAACCCCGTTGTACTGGGTGCTTGCATGTTCAGCTGCAAGTGAGAAACAAAACAATCCTTATAAATGCAGAAGCGTAAGGGAAGTATTACATAATTAGACACATTCAACAGATTGAAAATAAATAAAATAGAAACTTCTGGTTGTCATACCTGAAGACTGGCATTAAAAAAATCCAGTACTTTATTAGCTGGTAAATTTTCTGCCTCAGGCCAAGAAAGTTACACTTTCTAACTCTCACATTTTCTTGTTCAAAATAGAAATAACAAGAAGAAAAGTCTTCTCTCTTTACAAAGGGTCAGCAAACAGTTTAACTGCAGAGGAGATGCAGAGAAAAAAATAAAATAAGATTTGATGCTACTTAAGTCTTTTGGGAAAGTGATGAGGTGCAGTCAAGAAGAGAATGGGAATAACAAGACCACCTCAGCCATTTATATTTCACAGAATTGACAACCACTATCAAAGTTTTGTATATTTGAACCAGTTTGCTTACAGAACCCCTGCCTACAGCTGAGGCCTGTATTTCAATAAAGCAAATGTGCAAAAGGCATGGTTCCTGTTGGGAAAAAGTCTTCCACCAAGTTATGTAGCTGCACAACACAATAAAATCCAGCAGGCTATCATTCAACACCATTTTTGCATCTGTCTAAATTCTTGTTGCAGTAAACAAGACGAAAAGAGCTAGAGGTATACACAGAAATGAACTCCCATTTTCATTTTTATTCCATTTGCTGGCCCTTCTGAGACAACCCCTACAATGAACATCATCATCATCAAAATAATAGCAGTGATAAAAATTATAGCCCCAATAATAATACCAGTTAGGAAGAAACCTGACTGAATCCAAATAATATTGTAGGGAAAGAACTAGACTATAATGTGGGCTTCTTTGAGAACAGCATTTATAGAGGACATCTTGTCTCTGCAATCTTGATAATTTTTGGATAAACAATCTCCCCTCCAGATTTTTGGACAAATTAAAAGATTCCCATTGCCACACTTTGATTTTGTTGTTGTTTTGTTGTTATTGTTGTTTTTTTAAGAAACCCTGATGAACACCCACAGCAGAGAGTAGAAGTACAATTGGTGTCAAAATAGTAATAGACATTTGTTATTAAAAAGTGTAATAGTGTTCGACACTTAATCACTTTAATTCCACCTATTTTGCTGTGCCTACTGGCCCAGCTCTTTGTCAAAACTGAGCATGTTATCTTTGCCAAGCTATGTCTGGCAAACTCTTCATTTTTTCAGCAACCTATCGAAACAAAATCTTTTGATGACTTCCACCTTGGTTGGCTCCAGTGCCACCATTTCAGAGAAGGTGCTGCCTTAGGTAGACTGCAGAGGAGACAAAACAGAAATGCAACATACTAATCTAGAGTTAGTGATCCTTTTTGCAGCTGCACTGACCTGAAGAGAAGGAAATCAGGAGGTATTTGGTATCAAAGATGAATAGATTTGCCATTTTGTCATGATATAAAACTCCTCTAGCCTGTAATACCAATTCTTGTTCAGGGCATCACTTTAAGGGTGTAATTTAGAAACGTGTTGTTTAAGCTTGATCTGTTTGTGGCCAGTTCAATGAGAGTAGACTGTTTTTAACTTGAAAACCTGCAGTACGTGTCTCAGTTTTAAGTGTTGCTAAGGTTTGAGATCATTAGCATAGATCTTTTTAGGCATATTTACAAAAAATACAAGACAAATCCCAGCATCTGAGAAATGGAGAAGGTTTTTCCCTGAGGTATCCTGGTGTATTTCAGAAAAATCTTTGTAATTAATATAAATTAAGCCCATTTTTAATATCATAAAATAGAATTATATTTCATGAGTAAGAAAGCTTTTTTGTCACGGCACCAAAAAGTATCCCTTCTTAATGAATGCTTATGAAGGAAAACAAGGGTACTTTTCACAGTTTGAGCTCCGGCTTGCTCCCCTTGTTTGCCATCAGAAAATTTATCCAGCACAGAAAGACATCTACTGACTTAACAGTTTCCTGAAGTAAACATTTCATTAACCTTTGTAAAGTGAACAGTTTCTCCCAAGAGAGAAGGCATGTTTCAGATAAAAGATAAAAGAACAGCGAAAGAGTGTGCATGATCAAAAGAGTTTTCATATTAAAGACTGGTTGGCGGGTATCAGTAACACAAAAACCAGAGTGATACAGAAGTAATTACATACCAAAACCTCAACCTTTTTGCTAGCATCCCAATTGTAGAGAAGCTCCACTGGGCAAACTGCTGGCTGGAAGCCACTTCTTATTTTTAGATAAAAGTGTGCTCTGCCTAATCTACAGTTGTGCTCTTCACGTATCCATTCACTCTAATGATGGAAATTTTCTCAAAGCAGGGGAATATTCACATGTAGAGGAGCCCTTAAGTAGCTGAATTCAGTCACTGCAGGCCAGATTTCCCACTGTATTTAGAGGGTGCTGGGCCACCACTTTCTACTAACAAAGAATTGCTCTGAATGCAAAGATTGGCTTTCTGTGCTGAACCTACTCCGTGTGAAGCTGACTTAAAGACATACTCTGCACATCTGCCTTCTCAATGCCTCTGTTCACATGATTCTTCCTTTTCCTTGTAACAGTTTTGTCTTCACCAGGGCCTTGCTTTTTTATTTATTTCTGAGGGACCAAGTGAAAGCATTGACTAGAGAAAGGAAAATGAACACTGAGATTTGTGCACTGGACTGTTTGCTAACTGAACAAACAGGAACCAACCTGTTTCCAAAATTCTTACAGATATAAGAACCTTAAAATTCTTCATGTAACAACTGCAGATGAAGCATTTTCAGTCACGACCATGATTACTTTTACATGATCCATTTGGAATTAAGAGCAGGGGTTTACCCCACCTTTCTGTTACCCATTCTGGTCTTCTCCTGGATAAAACACACGACTTGACAGCACAAAAAAGTGAAAGTGGTGTTTTTTTTCTAAAACTCATTTGTCTCAATGTTTCATTCTCTTACTTTTTCTTTTTTTTTTTCATATTAGGAAATGACAGATTCTGACTGCTGAGTTTCATACACATGTGACTTTCATACATGTCAGGGACCTTGTAGCAATAAAAGAATACTGTGGATAAAAGCAGTTGGAGTGTCAAGTGCATGAACATTGGAAATGGAGCCAACTTGTTCTGCCATTGGTAGCCATCCTCCTTGCCCTGAACTTTGGAGTCACTTTCATTGTTGTCTCCCTTTTGAATAGTTGAAGAAGACATGAAATTAATCCTTGGGAAACAAAGGGTAGTGGATAGGCAGGAAATATTATAGTTTTAAGACATTTGAATGTGAGGGGAAAGTGTCATGAAGGACACCTGCACTGGAGTGTCAAGGAGCTGATAGCATAGTCCAGGCTATTTGCAGATGATTATAGAAGCTGCTTTTTCATCACCCTGGATGGTCTGAGGCAAGTCAGAGTAAAATCAAAATTAAAACTAAAAACACAGGGCTGGAGAAACAAAAGAAATCCTATAAGCAAAGGTTATTACTTTAGAAACTATTTCTGGCCACTGCCCTTCCTATTTTCTTGCTAATCTACTGGAAGCCTGAGCATTGAAATATTCAGAAGTGCCCAGCCCCACTGAAATCCAATTTCTTTTTCTATTTTTAAAATTAAAGGTCTTGAGTCAAACCATGATATATTATGCAATGAATCTGCAACTGGAAGAGCTGTATAACATTGCCAGCTAGTGGTCACTTGACTTCAGAGCACAATAACTCAATTCTAGCACAGTTTAAATATTTTTGAAATGTAATAAAACCTTTTATAGTTGTAGCTTAAGAAGATGACAAATAAATTGCAAGCATATTTCAGTAGCTTAGCTACCAGGACATAAAAATCTGCGTGAAGGTAACATTTAATTCACAAATATGTTAGTCCTTCATTTATCTTTAGTTTTCCAATTGAAGGGTGCATGGAAATTTTAAGTTCATAACAACTCTGATTCCCACAGTGCAGGAAACTGTGTTATAACTTATTCATTGTTGTTTAATTTTACCATGTCATCTGTGACCTATATCTTCTGATACCTGGATGAAAACAATATTATTTTTTTTTATTACAATTGTTGCTGCTAAATAATATTTATTAATTAAAAGTGAACTCTCAAAAAGGCACAGACACCAGCAGAACAAACGTTGAATGGATACTAAAGGGACAAAGAAAATTCAGGAGCCTGCATTTATCATAAGGCATGCACTTATAATAATTACATTTACAGTTTAAATGATGCAAGTTTCTGAATTCTCTCTGTAATCTAAGGTCTGGCTTCATACAAGCTGTTTTGTCAAGACACAAAGAAACATGAACAGCAAATAATGAAAAATACATGGTAAGAGAGAGTAAATAAATGGAATGAAAGGATCCTAAGGTAAATGTCACATCCAGCAAAAACATATACCCTTAACATTTTCTATAGATATCTTCACTAGCTGCACTAACTTTGTAAAAACTAAGTCAGTCAGCATTTGCATGTCAGGATGTAAAGGTCATAGAGAGGAATACACATTTCAGAAGCAGACATTTCCTTCAGATTAACATAAGAAAAAAAAATGGAAGTTTTAGGAAATTATAGAAGAAATTACAACTAATAAAAAATTTTAAAGGCAAGCCTATGAGGCTATAAACAGTTATCACCAAGCGGTTCTTATTAAGGCATTATTGGGATTAGTGCTGTCTTAACATGCTAAAGGGTATATCTATGCCATCATTTGCAAGCAGCTTTAAAATTGCTCTTTTCACACTTGGATCAACTGGAATTGGGAGTAACCATCACCTTGCAACAGACCTGTATTAGTCATCTTGCCTTGCAGGCAGATTTACTGCGTGGATTTCATTTCTGAGCTGGCTGTAGTTATGGGACTTGAACAGTCCAGAGTGAGAACACACTGTGCTCTCACTGGCAGTAAGCACCAGCAGGATCAATCTGGCTTTGTCTGTAAAGGACAGGGCTAGCAAATCCTAAAACACAATCTGTTTAAGGTTCTTCCAGCCTCAGGGCGTCGTTCTGCAAAGATTTACGCACCCATCTAATTTTATTCTGACTTCAGCAGGACTACTCAGCGTGGATAAATACAGGCATAGCAGGCGCCTTTGCAAACGATTATGGTGGCCAGGGTAAGTCCAAGGTGTGAACTGAGATACTGAGCCTGAGGGCCCAGTCCACAGTGGTCTGGAAAACCGGGCTTCTATTAAAATTCGAATGAGGAACATCCCTGGAGGAACAGATCTGTCAACAAAAGCAGAGAGCTATTACTGAGGCCTTAACTCAAAATCCTTTAAAATACCCGCTGTCTTTTACAGAAGCCCTAATTTAGAGGATGTCTTTAAAAAGGGGAGAAAAGGCAGATTTCACCTTTTAGCCTGCAAGAGCGTTTAAAAAGAGGCAAAAGAAAATTTGTTCCCTTCAGGCCGAGTCTGCACTAGCTACTTGGTTCAGAGCAGTTTTGAAGTATTTTTTTCTTGTAGCTGTCTGTATTGAACACTTTGCTTTCACAGAGTGGTTTTCCTGTGCACTGGACAGATGCCTTGGGCACTGTAGCAGGTCTCTCTTTCACAGGGATGTCCAGTCAGCCTCTAAACATTTTGCCTTCAGCTGTCTGCAAACCACCTGTGTGCTGAAGACTTTTGGCCTGGGGCATCAAGATGCCATTCAGAGTAAATCCCCTGAAGAACCACTGTAAACAAAAAACTGAAGTCCAGGACCAGCTTCCAAACACCAATCTCCTTTTGTTGTGCCAGGTGATCTCCTGGTGCAGATATAACAAAAGGCACTGAGTAAACAAACACACAGCCTGTTACATTGTTAGTCACCACTAACAGAGCATAGGTCTTCAAAGCCACACAGACATTGTTTGTTAACAGATTATTTAATTAGCCTCAGCACTGTGCATCCCATGTCTCCTAAGGCACGAGCAGACTTGCAGTCAAGGACTGGAGTTAATAACTCTTGGTGGGCTGTTGTCATCCCCACGAGTGCCCAGGCATGACTCAGATTTTTCTAGCCATCCCAGTGCACCACCTCTCCTAAATTCTCAGACTCTCCTTCGATACTCGCAAAAACATCCAACTGCTGGGAAATGTCTACTTTTATATTACATTTTCAGGCACTTACCTCAATGCCCCCTCACGTGTCCAAGGACGGATCTGTAGCTACAGCTACAAGTCAGATATGGTGGCCTCAGTCTTGCTGTGGTCTAGAACTACAACTTGTGTTTTCCTCCCACATTTCCAGCTACAGGAAGTTTATGTTTCTGTTTGCTTTCTAAAAGGTGTTGTCAACACTTTTCTAACTCATTTGGTAGTCACTAACTTAAGCAGCCACAAGTGGCTTTTGTAGGAGTGTTTTCAGGCTGACGGTCCCACAGTTCCAGTGACTCTCCAATTCCATGACTGTCCAAACACCAGCACATTTGTTGCCTCTTGGATCAAGCTGTGTTGTGCCAGCACCAGCCAATTTTTACAATGTTTTATATAATCCCTTCCACAGCCCTCGCTCTCTACAGCACAAGAACTTTGAAGTGCCGAAGGCTCATTGATCTCAACTTCCAGTTTTCACTCTCTGTCCCACACAACCCATTACCTCATCAGGGAGTCATTTTCCTCCTTCCAGCAATAAGTACCATCAATACATATATATGTTTCATTATTGATTTTTCTTTTTTTTTTTTTAATACTTAGAACTTTTCTTGATGTAGGCTTCTCTTCTGTGCAGAGAGCAACATTCCTAAATTTTCTGTAATGCAGTTGCAGTTGCTCATCTGCCTGAGATAAAGGATAAACACTAAAACCAAATCGTTTCAGAACTAGCATTTCCACTAAAGAAATTATCCTCTGGCACCCTTCCTTCTTGGTGGCACCACTTTGTGGACACAGAACAAAGCACTCTCCAGCCACCACCCACTCTACTAAAATGCCATCAGTCACAGCAAGGATTTTAATTCAATCCTATATTTGTGGGAAGTTAGTGTAGCAAAACTCAACATGTTACACAAGAGGAGGGTGATTTCATTTAACAAAATTGTCTCAAATAAACTGTGCATGCAGTTGCATTCTAAAAAGCACCAAGCCATGGTTTCCCTTTTTTCTTTTACAGGCTAGGAATGAACAGACTGAGAGCAGCCCTGCTGAGATGGACTTGGGGGTGCTGGTGAGGGAGAGGCTGGATATGGCCCAGCAAAGTGCACTCACAGCCCAGACAGCCAATTGTGTCCTGGGCTGCATCCAAAGCAGCGTGGCCAGCAGGGCAAGTGAGGGGATTCTGCCCCTCTGCTCTGCTCTGGTGAGACCCCACCTTGAGCACTGCACCCAGCTCTGGGTGCTCAGCACTGGATGGGACCAGCTGAAATTAGTCCAGAGAAGGCCACCAAGATGATTGCAGGGATGGAACACCTCTCCCATGAGGAAAGGCTGAGAGAACTGGAATTTTTCAGACTGGAGAGGAAAAGGCTTCAGGGTGACCTTCCAGTGCCTGAAGGGAGCCAACAAGAAAGATGGAATTTGCAAGGGTCCGTAGCAATAGGACAAGGGGAGAATGGATTAAAACTGAGAGAGAGTAGGTTTCTATGAGATATTAGGAAAAGATTCTTTACTGTGAGCATGCTGAGGCACTGGCACGGGTTTTCCAGAGAAGCTGTGGATGTTCCATCCCTGGAGTTGTTCAAGGGGAGGTTGGATAGGGGGGCTGAGCAACCTGGTCTAGTAAGGTGTACTGGAACTGGCTGATCTTTAAGGTCTCTTCCAACTCAAGACCTTCTATGATTCTGTGACTCAATGCACTCAAGCAGTCTGACCAGAATCATTTGGGCATGACAGGGCGGACCAGCACTGCTGCCTACTCAGCTGTCACACATCTTGATTTCTTTTGATTTGATTACTGTACACCAGCTGGCACATGGGGTTAAAATGATCCTCCCATGTGGACACTGCTTGGGATCTTTCCCCTCTGTAACTTGCTTCACCACTTGTAAACCTCGAGCAGAATGACCCGGACTTGTGGCTCTTTAGATTTCCCATATGAGTATTTTACAGCTTCCAGATCTGTCACCTTGACAGCATTGATATTTCCAGTGTTTCCTTCTTGCTACCAAGCCATATGAATGAAACTATGTACAGCATTCTATAGCAACTAAGAGACACCATGCCCTTGTCTGGCTGTTTCTACGCCTTTAACACAATCTTCTGTTAAAATTTCAGCCACACCAGTCTTAATATTTTTGGTACAAACCTCTCCCTATATTTTTTTAGACCAATTATCTTCGTTTTGCATTTTTTTTTTCAGTGATTTAGCCATCTGACCTCACAGAGGCACAAGTCCTCCAGTGTGTGAGTACATTCACTTGCAAGTTCATTTAACGCAACAGCTGACTCTCGCCAAAGGTATCTCTCTATTTGCCATGTTTAATTATAAAACAGGAGTGTGTCCTACTTTCCATCATCTGCTTTGGCAAACACGTTTCTACTGCACAGAGGGTGATTATTTTTGGAGAATTATTAAATTAGATTTCTCTCTCAGTTTAGTGAAATCCAGGTTAATCTGTACACGAACAAACAGAAGACAACTCTTCAAGCTTTCTAAAACTTCCACCAGACTTGAACAATGGACTATACAGGATTGTGCACGACTAGATGAGGATTTTTAATCTATCCACAGAAGGCATTAATGAAACTGATCTCAGATCTCACAGATAGACACAACAAGGACTCTTCACTCCTTCAATCTGTCTGTACTGAGGGATGTCTTATGGAGTATTAGAAATACAGCTTTTTTCCAGTTGCTAAAGCTCTTTGTGGTCCTTTGAGTTTCAGGCTGTTGCCAGATATAATTTTATCGGATAGTTCAATACCCTTTTGACATAGTGAAGGTGTTGTATTTTCTAAAAGAGTTAGCAAGGTCTCGACTAACATCCGAGGAGTGTGTGCGATGATTTTACCCAAAGCTCAGTGAAGCTTTTTTGAAGCTCAGTGCCTTAAGGCACTTTCTAACTCAAACAACACTCTGGGGTTTGTGGATGGATGTACTACTTCCTCAGCTAAGATTTTCTTCTATGACTAATTCCACTTAGGAGTAAAGCGGTACCATCTTTTTTACAAGGACACCTGTACCTTAAAGTACTCCTGAGACCACGACGTAAAAGCTAACACTGTGAACACGAAAGTCAGGATTTTCTGAGATATTTTACTACTAACTGTAGGCTTTCCAGACAGCTGCAACCAGCAGTGTCAGGCACTCTCAGTCCCTGCTGCCAGTGGGATTAATCATCTGCAACTTAGGCAGTAAATAAACTATGCAGTTAAATCTTAAGTGACCAGCACATACAACGCTCTAAATAGGACTTCTGTGTCATCCTTTCCTTAGGTTTTTGGTTTGTTGGGTTTTTTTTTGTGCAGGGCTAAAGCCACACCAGAAATCCCTGAACTGGTGGTATTCCTCTGGCCACGAGCATCTGAGCACTCCAACTCCAGCGCGGTTGTTCGCTGCTAAACGCGCCAACTGCTGCAAAAAAACTTCTCAGAAGTCTTCTCAGGGGCAGAAAAGAATTGTCAGCTCAGGCAGAAAACAACACTGGAGCACGGAGGAATAAATAAAAGATATTTTTTTTTACAGCACCGGAGTTAAGGAAGTGTATCCGACTGGAATCAGCTGCAGAACGGACACCTGAGACTGCAGCAGTTGGGAGTCTTCCAGCCATAAAAACAAGGTACCTGGAGCTGTAAGTTTTCCTCTGAGACGACAAATGAGTGCTGGAAAAGTGGCAAGCAGGATATCAAAGGAAAAACGAATCTGTGAGATGGGGTTGAATTCTCTTCTTTGAAGGTCAAGTTCCTCAGTTTTCAGAGAACAAGTTTAATGTGCAGATTTTCCTACTAGCTTTTGATTCGTGGGATTAAACTCAAAAATCTAGGTATACCTCAGATATAACCCTGGCCAAAATCATTGATCAATGGGATGTCAAAAAATATTCCATTTCAAAGCTGGGTCCTGCTGAAAGTAAAACACTTTTTGAGAAAATTATATTAACGAAAGTTTTTGCCACCAGGACTAATTCTTAGTGTAGCTTTATCCAGATAAAGCTTGCTCACCTCATGAGGTTTTTATCAGAGTTGAAAATTCAGTTAGTTAATAAAGTCACGCTGTTTTCTCTCCATCTCTGTCTTCAGTAATACCACTCTATCTCAAATGCACTTTTAATAACCTTACCCTGTACCTTAGGTGGGTCAGCAGTTCTGGTAAATGTGTTAAAAATATAATAGCACAAGCTGAAACTCCTAGGTTGAGTTTGGAGTCTTTGCAATTAAGGAAAAATAAACATCCTAATTTAAAAGAAAATATTTTAAAGTTACCTCAAAAGGCACATGTGGTGTCTTTCCTGTTCCATTTTTTTTGTCCATTTTCCAAATATTACTATGTTTAACACTGAATGAAAGCAAATAAATTCAAATATATTTGCCCTGGGCTCCTTCCATGAACTTAGAGATAAGCTTTTACTTCTGTGCATTTTGTAATAAAATAAAAGACCAAGACGTCAACCAGTTGCTTGAGGCAACTGTGCAGAACTTTTAATATTATTGCTACATGGTAGCTTGATGGTTTTTTTCCCCCTAGAGATGGAAGAAATAGGGCAAATGAGTTGTTTTTACTACCTTCAGTTATTACCTGGAGTCATGAGTTGTTTTTCCTTTTGACAGATGCTGTAATGTCAAGGTGGCACCAGCCCACTCCTGGTGAGGCTCTACCCCAGGAAAGTGTTTTGCTCATAATAGGCTGCCTAACAGTCTGACCTTTATCACATTTTTTCTTTCCTTTCACCTTCAAGGAGGGCGGCTGTGGCGTATTTCACACACAGATAAATAATTTCAGAATTATTCTAAAATGCTAAAAATGGAATTCTTCGCTTGGTCTTGCCACATCTTCTCTTTTCATGCAATTTGCAGTAAAAAAAAAAAATAATAAAAAAAAACCACAGCAGGATTAATTTTGGATTACTTGGGTCCAGTGCTGTGTATTTCCCAAGGCGTCTTCCCAAACATGCCTTCATGTTTGAGAAATTAAAGCTAACTCATTGGCAGGGAAAGCTTGCTTCTTGAGGAAAAATGGAAATCCATTGTCCAGGAAGATTAAATCCTTTAACCACTCAGTTAAAGTCACAAATTATCAGCTCTGAAACCTCTTTTTCCTCCAAGGACTGTACAGAGACCTGCAACCTCTCCCTGAGGTCAAAACGTGTGCCTGACAAGGATATGCAGAAAACAATTCGCTTGAAATGGCATCGTCTAGTGAATATTTATATTTCTCAATCTTCCTTTTCAGTTTTATTTCTCTCACAGTGTCAGCAAAAATAGGAAATGTACACCTTTTATATTGTATTAAATATTGCATTTAAATTATTCTGCTGTTCTCCTCAAATGCATGTTTCAGACTTTCTGGAACCACTGCCTGTATTGAATTAAAACTCCCAATGCCTTTAAGCATGAGCACAAGGAGTACAGGTTAGACAGCTGGACAAGCCTATAGAGGTTCGATGTTTCAGCTACTTATAAGCCAGCTACAGATTATGCCAATGATGAAAAAACACATTTTGTTTATTATGCAGGCATAAAGAGGTAAGACAGCAAGGAAAAAATAACCTGCTTAGGGCTTTAGACAACATGAAAGGAGGCTTGGACCTGTATGTTTCATTTTTCCTTCAGTGCTTCACACTCCAGTCTCTTACTAGAAGAATTTTGTCATGGCTTTCTTTTTCTTTTTCCTTCACTGCTTTTAAGAGGATATTTGAATCACCTCTCTGAGAAAAGACATCAAGTTGTCAAAAGTTTTATCTGCATACCATAAAGTAGACACCTCCATATGTGATTAAGTTTCCACAACAAAAGAGAGCTCATCACTGGCTTGCTCTCTCTTTCCCAGGACCTCCTTCCACCATGCCAGGCTGGACCTCCAGAGGACTCTTTGGTGGTAGCTATTTAAAAATCTATTTTTCCTCTTATTCTCATTGCTCTTTTCTTCTCTATCTTAACCCTTTCTTCTTCTCTTAATCTCCTTCTTTTCTGCCTTCTCAATATCGTGGTTAATTTAAAACCAACGGTTGGGTTTTGCTAAGTTGTGTGGGTTAGCACGTGCTAGGTCAGTGGTTTGTTTTGATTTTAAGCTTTTGCCAAGATCCTTATTTTCTGCCATATTTCATCAGTAAAAGTATCTCCTGAGACCATGTGTGCAGAGTTCTCTCTCTTGACGCTCTTCCAAGGTATCAAAGAACCAAGGGCTCTGTGGGCGAACTTCTGGTGTCTTGCACGTTTTTAAAAGTAAAATCTTACGGCCACTTTCAGAAAAGACTGCAGTATTTTGCTGCAAAGTGTAAAATATGCTTAAAAAAACCCTCCATCAAAACTGGGAGGAGGAGAGGGGAAAGAAAAATAGTTGCCTGTAAACAAAATCTGCCTATAAGACAGATTTTCTGGACAAAATACAAGCACAGCAAAGTTTTCAACAGCAAACCTTTCCACATGTGTAGGAAAGTAATTTGTCATGGCTGATGCTGCTTGCCTGTTGTTTACCATCACTTTTTATTGCATCATCATTAAACAAGGTCCTGCTGAGTAGATTTTTGCCTTTGTTCAGATGGATGAGGGTTAGCAGCACAGTCTTCTTTACAGCCTGTTTCTCACATAATTATATTCACACCTAAACATTAGGGGATACATCAGGCAGCAGTTAAGGCACATTTCAGATACAAGCACCTTTGTGAGATCCATGAGCCTAAATTCTCATTGGGGTATGCAATCAGAAGTGGCCATCATTTCCTGCCAATAAAAAACGGGGGCTATAAAAAATATTCTGACTTCAAAATTGTTAATGCAGTCCATTAACCGGCTCTGCACTTCCCAGGGATTCAGCAAGTGCTCCAGCACTTACTTTCAAATTAAGGAAGGATTTTAACACACTCCCTTTAAGGTGCTAGTGCTGAAAATGCAATACATTAAGGCACCTTTATACCCAACACAAACCAGACGGGCTGCAAGGGCAGCAGAGCAGCAGTGCTAGGCCTGGGACTTGAACCTTGAACCTTGCCAAACATCCTCCATGCTCTTGTTGCAGTGTTCTTTTGGGAAACAGAGCAACGCTAACACTAATGGGAGAAGACAAACAGTACCTTCTTTTCTGCAACACTTACTCAAGAGAAATTGCCTCGAAAATAAAAAAGTAATTTAATTCCTATCTTTAAAGACATGGGATTCAAGACTTTACTCTTAGATTGATCTCACCATCATATTCCTGAAATGCAACATGTGAGACAGCATGCCACTAAACAAAGGACTAGAAATTATGCTAATTTTCCTCAATCCCATAAAAAAATAGGCTATTTGCCTTACCTACTCTTCTTGGATCCCAAATTATTCCAGATTGACCAGGAAGTGTCTAAGCTTAGCCAAATGAGCTTGGAAGATCCTGTAAGTGAAAGCTTTTGGACCACAATGGTAAAGTTTTTGCAGAATTTTTAAAAAAAACTTTTAAAATAAAATTCTCCTCTTGGTTAAAGAAATCTTAATGCCAGTATATACAACAGATTGGTTAACACACTTGTCCAAACTAAATCATAGGTTTATTTATCATAGGACTTATTATAATCTTCTACTATGCTATAATCAAAGTACAGTAACATTATATTTTTGTGATAAATGCACGTACACAGCAGAGCAAAATCTCTGACAACAGCAGAAAATGAAGCAAGTTTCCTAAGCATTGTTTTCCAGATCTTTCAACTGTTGTTCCTCCTCTCTTACCCTACTTTCAGGGGAGCAAGAGTATCTTTGATTTCTCCTGAAAAAATAAATTAATAATAATATTAATAATAGTAAATTGCATCAGAGCTAGGCCTTTGTTTCCTTGGATCAGAAGCACACCTCAACACAAATGAAGACCAGCAGCTGCCCTTAATCATCCTGAGGAAGTGAGGAACTGTATTAACTGCAATTATTGGAAGTCCTTACAATAAAACATGCTCTGGAGCACTGGTGCAAGACCCCAGGCTCACACTGTGAGGTGACTGAAGGGAGGGTTACATTAAAAATACAAAAAGCTCCAAAAATCTGCCCAACATATTTACTAAAAGGGCCTACAGTTCATTTTAGACCTCGAGAGCGCACGGCAGAAGACAAGCACACGTTCCTCAGGAGGTCAAATAACACACTTTTACTGGCAAACTTTAGAAAATAAAGGAACTTGGCAAAAGTTTAAAGGGCAACATTCAACCAAAGCATTTCACAAAGCACCGATTTAGCACGTGCTACCCCACACAGCTTCGCAAAATCCGACCCACCCAGCTCTAAATTATCCAAATAACAAGGCAATCCACTGGGGTGCACGAAGAAAATAAAAGTTGTGGGAGGTTTGAAACTACAGGTGTTCCTAGCCTGTCTCACATAAAGAGGGATTTTGTTAAATCACTAAAGAAAAGATTTTATGGGAAAGATATAGCTCCTCAACAGCAAACTGCTTATTTGAAATGATGTCTTACGAAAAAATGTACAAGTCTAATCACTGACAAAGTGGCTGCTTTGCATGGAATAAAAAAAAAAAGCCAGTGCAGCAAATACATTGGAGCCAGAAGCACAAAAAGTGCTACAAGACATCATCAATGTGGTTAATTTCGTAACAAGACGACCTTTCAATCTTAGAATCTTTACAATACTTTGGAAACAGATGGGGCATGATCATGAACGTCTTTTGAACCACAGAGGTTCACTGGTTATATCATGGCAAAGTGCCTAAGAATGCTGTCAAACTTACATTTTTCTTCCACAGAAAGACAAGCAATTGTTCCAAATTTCCTGACCTTTTCTTTGATGAAAAGGGCCTGTCAGTACTATGCTAATATTTTGGAAAAATGAAATCATTTATCGTGCCCCTTCGAGATAAAGACGACGTTTTAACAATGAGAACGAAATTTTTTTTTCTTTTTAAAGGAAAAATCTGCAAGGAGGGCGCATTTTGAAAAGAGGTTTGAAAATGTTTCCCTCATCGTGAGACACAAAGAGTCGAGACCTTACAGTTAGTTTGCAGGGACAACTGACTGATGTCAGGGAATTTGGATACCCCCTGGCTGAGTATGAACACAGCCCTCTGCATAACTAGAGGGCAGGACTGAAAAAAGAGCATCATGACTCACTGGGCACGGCCAGCAACAAACTTCTTCCACTTGGATCTATGTCTCTTTGTGAGGTGTCTTTTCCAACAGTGACAGACATCAAAACCAAGTATCAAAATAAACTGGAGCCGGAACCAAATCACTGAATCTCTGTGCCACAGCGTCAAACCAAAACTTCCAAAAACAACAAAGCGTATTTATTAATTTACTGAGAACATCAAAATATTTTGTAACGCTAATAAAAACATTTTTAAATTGTTTATCTAATCTATAGCTCACCTTTTTTTCCCCACTTTCATCATGTGCCCTATTAGCAGAGAAGGAAGTTGTGGATGCCCCATCCCTGCAAGTGTTCCACGTCAGGTTGGACAGGGTGGCTTTGATGTCCCTTTAAAGGCTTCTCAAACCATTGTGTGACCGAGATTCTACTCCAAAAACCAGATCCATTGCTGGAATACTTATTAGCACCGTTAATTTTGACACCTGCTACTTTTAACATTAACATACCTGTGCAATCTCTTCAGTCCTGTATCAAGGTTAAGACATTCTGTGTTGGGATCACGCAAAACCTACCTAACTGCAGTCTGGCCTGCAGCAAAAATAAAATATCCAGCATAAAACCCCAGGCTTGAAATCCAAGAAATTAAAAAAAGAAAGGGGAAAAAAAAAAAAAAACAACAACAAAAAACCGAGGCACAACAGTGAGCTTGGAAGAACACGCACTTACTCATGAAACCTAGAAAGCTTAAAATGTAGATTTATTATGCATTAGGAAGCTTATTAACTTAAAAACCAAACCGCGTAGTACAAAAGGTTTGTTATCTGTGCTCAATGTGGAACAAGTTTCAAAATATATATTTTTAAAATTTGTCCAGTCAATACACAATCCTTTTAAAAAACTGTATATCTGTCTGTACCCCCATTACATTTATAAATACATGATTTACACAGCACCTCATGTGTAAAAATTAAAACTCCTTACAAATATCTACATATATTGCATACATATAAAACATTCATAGGAGTACTTCATTAAAGTTGGGTTTAATAGTCCATTTCCACTGCAGCAAAATTCATATAAATCTGTGTATTGTCTTCAAAAAACGTCTCTAAAAATTAGCATATTTGTAGCCATCCGTAACTCCTTTAAAGCATCATTTAGAAAGGAAATTTGATATGAACATATCCATGATATTCAGCAGGTAAGACAGTTATATGAAGGCTAAATATGATTAATAACTGAACTCTAAGTAGCAGTTAAGGCAGGGGTGAAAGGAATTAGTAAGAAAGATTACTTCACATGGCAGATAAAGTGACAAAATGCAATAAATACACATATTTCTCGATGTAAACCATTCTGGCTCCCACTGACAAGTCAGGACTGTCTGTTTTTCTGACACTGCTCATTTTAAAATTAAAATCCGACCTTTTATAAGTAAAGCATTACTGTGATGTGGCTCTCTGGTGCCATCTAGATTTCCTTTAACTGCTCAGAACTGAGCACTCATTCTGGAATGTGGGTTTTTAAGACTTCCATGTGACCCCCATTTATGGGTAATGACTGTCACGTGTGATCACACACACACACTCAGAATTCTGTCATCTCAGTTTCATCACTGCTTTCTGGTAACTACTGGACTTCTTGTTAGTAAGTAATATTAGAGAAAGTTACTGATAACCATTATTTCAGATACCAGAACTGTATGGAGATCAGTCCCTCCGAGATCGTGGAGGCTACATGTGGCATAGATGCAGACAAAAGGCATGAGAAATGCAAAACAAACTTTAATAGTGATGGCAGAAACTACTCTGGCTCAAACCTATTTATTTTGCGTTACGGTGCAACTTTGGGAATTGAACATTCAAACTGCTAAGAAAAACCCCGTTATCTCTGCATACTCAGGTTCCTACCTCATCCCACAAACTCGACAACAGCATCTGCAGTCCGACACTGAGCAGAGCCACATCAAGCTGCGACCTGCCACCCCAAAAAACCCCTCCTGCAGGTGTGACACCAGCCTCAAAGTGTCCTGTGGCACGTGACCTGCTGCTGTGCAGAGCTGCCTTGCCCTCAGAGCGCAGGCACTCTGCGCCTCCCACCCAGCTCCCAGAGCTGTAGCTCAGGGCACGAATTCGTCCTGCGGTCCCCCCTGGAGCTCAGCCTTCAGACGCTGCTGTCTTGCAGCAGTGGTTCAACGTCCTCTCCGTTACTTTGGTCTAGGTTGCTGCTCAGACTGCTGCCGAAGCTGTTGCTGTGTTTTTTGGTACCGCTAGCTTTGCTGTTCTCGGGAATGAATAAGGCGACGAGGAGAGCCAGGAGAACGACGCACGCTCCAACCAGGAAGGGCGGACCAGGAATGATGGCTCTCTGTGGCAAAACAAGCACATGAAAGAATTCATGAGGTTTCAGACATTGAGTTCTGCATTACGAATTACACCACGAAGGCAGGAGATCATGGGCAATGCATTTATGATGACTGGCAAGTTTTTGCAAACAGGTTCATACGTGCATTAAAACACAAATTTTCTGCATCCACAACGCCCATGAATTCCTCACCTGATTTTGCACACTGATCTAAAAACCAGAAACAAACAAAACTACCAATTGGTAATAGGACTGCCTAGCAGATGAAACAGATGTTGACTGATGCTTCTTTGTCATTTCTTTTCACTCTAGGCCCCATGCCTGTTAAATCAGCAAGACTCCTCTGAAGGTTAGTAGAGTAAGGTTTCAACATCCAGAAGTACAAATACTCAATAGATCCTTAACTGAAATTCACTTTTCAATGGCTGACATACTTTAGAATCAAGTTATCCAAATAAACAAGCATCCCTAAAAACTTATACATGAGTGAGGAAAGTAAGAGCAGACTGTGCACTACAGACCATTCTCACCACAGAGAACGGCTGTGGGCATGGATGATAACGTGGCATTTCGACTTCTTCTCTCTTGCTTCTATGCAGTTTATTTTAAAATTTAAACCACAACTTACCCACATTTCATAACCACAATTAAAAGCAAACACCAGAAAGGTTGTAAGACAAATTTTGAATCAGCCAAGTTTGATGACAAACTCCTACAAAAGAGTCAGCAATGCAGCTTTTTTTTTTTTTTAATCTCAAACAATTTTCTGCATCCAAGTCAATTAAATAAAAATCAGAAGATGAAACTTGTCAACCCAGTCTATTTTTACTCCACTAAATGAAATGTAGGAAGACATTGTAATATAGAGGAGGAAAGTAGCTGCAGTTGAGCACAGAGGAATAAGATATTTCCCTTCCTTCAACTCCTGTTACAATCAGAGGCCTGAATTTTCAGTTCATTTATCTGAGCAGCTTTTGAATATTATACTGTTGTGGGTAAGAATCTTTGAAAAGCAGTTCTTTGCTCATTGCATTGCCAAATGTTATTATTACTCTCCAAACACAGCCTACAACCACACTGTTACCTCCAGTAAATTTACATCAAAAGTTCCCTGCTTCTGTTACGATACTGAAACCAATCCTGCTACTCTTGTAAATCTAAGTATTTACTATCCCATTTAAATTATGAGCTACCTTAATGGTTTAATAAATCTGAGAGGTGAGAATTAAGTAGTTCAGGAGTAAGATCCCAAGATTTTAAATCAACCAAAAGAGACAGATTCCTACCCTCGTGAGTTATACGCTGCAAACTGCACACCAGATTTTGAGCTTACCTTGTCACTGGGAGCTTGCACTGCTTTTTTTCCAGAAGTATGATCAGGTAGTAATTCATTCAGTTCCACGTGAAAGAGAAAGAAAATAAAGCCATACAGTGCTGGTCCCAGGCCATTGCACAGTCCTCTTATTCCAGTTATTATTCCTTGGACAACACCTAATGAATTCAAAAAAAAAAAAAAAAAAAAAAGTAGGATTTTACTTTACGTTTTTTTTAATCAAGAAAGAAACAGTCTGAGCCAAGAGCTCTGAGTGCATCATTCTAATGGCTGTTTCAAAAAAAGCTCAATTCATAATTACTTAGGCATTCTAAGATCTAAAGGAATGCATTGAAGACAACTCTTTTGGATTAAAATAATCCTCTCCATAACCATACTTCTGTCACTTAACTTGCAGGCTACTGGAAGCAATAACAGAGATGAAACTTAGGCACAGGTTCCATTTTACATTAGAGTTCATCCACCCCCTCCCAAAGCCTACAATGATGACAGGAGAGCTCCAGTGTGGTATCTATTCAATTTATTTTCAAGTGAAATTTAATGTATCTACCTGTTAGGGATCACGATTGGCAAAATATGCACAAACTGCGACCAGGATTTGGGGCAGTAAATTTAAGTGTACTGCAGTAAATTCACAATATTTGATTGGCTGCAGTTTTACACTGGATTGTTTTAAAAGCTTGATTAATCAAAGTGCTATAGGGATACTTCTGTTTCAACAGTGCAAAAACTTTTCTGATGATGTTACATACTAAGATACTACAAAGTGCCATTTTTACTACACTAACAGTCTGTGTATCTGCTGCCTCCTTAAGGCAGTAAGATGTAAAATGGAAGCAAAGAAAACATGCCAAAAAGACAGCTATCCAAGTTTTTACTTCCCGGGCTGACGTGCAAGTTTAAAATCCTCATGCCACCAGGTGGCGAAACCTCACCCCTGGAACCACTAAAAGCCTTGACACCAGTTCCCTCTCTGTGAAATGAAGGTTCAGAGGCTTGTGTCAGCTAAACTGAACTATTCATTTCCTGATATAAACAGAAAAAAAGTATTTAAAAACCTTTTTGGTGTCTCTATCAGAAAAAAAAAAAAATGAGGGAGAGGGGAGTAATTTAAAAATTCCATGTAAAATACTGTCTTTTGCACCTTTCAAACCCAACAGAAATTTGCATTCTGGAACAGCACCTACTTGGTACCACTCGTATCAACTGCACTGGCCTAGCTTCAAGTGGTATGATGTTAAAGCAAGACTGAAACTTACAATGTACATATACAGGATATTTTTCTATGAGAATACTGAATTTAGTTATTATACACCAGTGATAACTTAATTTCATTTTAAGTGAAGAAGTTCTTTCTGACTGTACATTCCTCTTCACATCAATAAATTTTCTGTCTTCTCAGATCAACTAGTTACTTTGGTTTCCTTTTTTATTCCTAGAAGATCTGAAGTGTTATATTAAACAGGGACAACTTTTCCACAAAGAACAAGGCTTCTTGCATACACTTATTTTAATCAGGTAAAATGTGCTTTTAGTTTCTATTTTAAAGGCAGTATTGTTACATTAATCCTCACTGTCTACTAAGAGAATATTGTTTGTAATAAAGAAAGACGTAAAAGAGAAAAAGTTTTTGTTGCTTTTGTAGTACTTTTAAAGAAAGATAAAAAAATAGCTGGTCAGACATGAACTATGTACTTTGCAATGCAAAATCCCTCTCTATGTAGCTTGGCAGACTTCCACAGTTACTACCAAGTAAAAATATTACTCACCAAGATAACTGAAAGTACAGCTAGATAACTCTTCTGCTTCCTAGACAGAAAAAGAAATATGGTGCCTAAACAGGAATTCATTCAATACGCACCCTGTTGATCTGCCTCTGCATTTTGTGAAACCAGAGCACTGATTGCTGGGAATGTGATGCTTGACATCGCTGCTATAGCTCCTGCTGCCCACATCATCCTGTGTTAAGTACATAATTTGAATTAGAAATGAGACTGTAATTACTGCCCACACCCCCAAAAGGACCACTAGGGCGCCCTTATTTAAGGATTAATGTCATTTCAAAACGCTCTTATTAAAATACCCAAGGACTAGAAATTATGTGGTTAGAACCCTCTTCCTGCTCCCCTCCCATAAATTATGCTGAAGCTGTTAGAACAGAATACCACTTGATTTGCTTCTGCACTAGCTATTACAGCAGAGAAAAGGAGGGGAAGGGGAGTGGAATGAGCTTTCCCTCTCCAAACACTGCACAAACAAACACTTCCCCAGGGTGTCCCAGTGAGGCTCCTATAACTTACTAGGAAGTGCTCTGATAAAGGAACAGCATTCATTGCTGTCAGTAGAACAAACCTGGTAAAGAAGAAGCTGTTCTAGCTTATGGTTCTAGCTGTCTTTACTTACAGACAGATCCTACAAAGGAAGCTCTAGATAGCTTCCAAGACCAAATATAATGATAGTAAATACAGCATGTTAGAATAACAGAATAAAGAATAGGTCCAGGACCTAGTGGAATTACAAGAGAGAACATGCTACTAATTGGCTTTTAAGAAAAAGTTTTAACCACATTCTTAGGTATAATGCTCAGTGAACCAAAGTGGTGCAAAGACTCTTTTCAAAAGGGCTGTTAGTACACCACAGGTATGGAAAATTCTATCATTCCTACATATGCAAAATATAGACCAAATTTTGGTAGTGTAATGAAAATGAGAATGTCTAGTCCACAGAACTTTTAAATACTCATGACCACAGAATTAAATTGTAGCACTTCCTGGGAAAAAAACTTTCTGTTCCTTAACAGGCACATACCTATGAAAATGTGAACTTACCAAGACTGAGATCCAAACCCATACCAAGCCAGCTGAAGGATTTGAAAGCCAAGGCCAAGGAGAACTGTGTTTTTGTTCCCTATAGACCTCATCAAAATACTGAGAAACACAGTCTGCAAGAAAAATCAGTTCACCCAAAAGTTATTTTAAAAAGCCAGATTGTTAAAGTAATTTCTGCTACACAAAGTAATTCAGAAGACCTTTCAACTGATAACAAAAATTCATAGTATTTGTGCTCTTATTTCCCTTGTATTAAGTCCAAAACACAGATGAGTCATATCAATACTAATGTACAAATACTCTTAACTCTAAAGGGGTTTCTACCTCAGGACATCAAGAAGCATATATAATGCCTTCTCTACAAATATTAGATCTTAGTGTCTATTTCTGCTGTAAACAGGCTTTCATTTCCACCTCTACAATGCTGCTTCATTACACACTAGAAAGTTCCACAAAATAAAAGCTGGTACCAAGTTAAGACATTAGAGGCTGGACATGAGTTGAATTTACCAGTATCTACAAACAGTAGAGAAAAAAAGATTGTTAGCTCGGGGGGGGAAAAAAAAAAAGCAAACTTTTTTGGTCAGGTGAATTATTATCTGTATTTACAACTAAAACCAACAAGGAAATCCTGCTGGCTTTTTCAAGTTCATCACATGTACTGAAATTTGGCCAAGGCCAATTTCCTAGGCATCACTAACTATATTTTCTGCTGACCCTTTACACCATTGACACAACTTTTCTTATTCAAACGTGGAAGATAATCCTAACGGAAGAGCAGTGTTTCTCAGCTGTTACAAGTGTTACTGCTGAGGGGGATGGAGGTCTCAATTCAATTACAGCAGCAAGAAACTCGTGGTAAGAAGCTGTCTGTTCCCAGAAAAGCAAGTCCATATGGACAACCTGACTCAGTTAACAGAGCACACATTTCCATTTAACAGGAGAAACCCAGCAATGCATCAGTTTAAAAGACAGAGAACAGGAACCAGAAGGACTTAGGAGCAGAGCACACTTCCTCTCTTGTTTTTAATCTTCCTAGCTTTCTTCATTCTTAGACAAAGCTAGCTGGAATGCTAAATAGCAAAAATACAGTAATTCTATCTACATCCGTTCAGTTCTTTCTGGATATATCCAATATGCCAACACAAACGAGCATTTATGAAGCAAAGATCATTTCAACAAGCTACACTCTGTAAAGAGTTCAAAAATACAGAGAGTTTCCTCATTTTAATGCTGAAAATTATAAGCCAGAAGGGCAGCCATTTGAGAGGTTTTCAGCAAAAACACTCGTCTGCCTGAAGTATGACTGGCAAATGTCAGTGAATGTCACAGCACCAGAACAAACCACAAACCCAGGATTAATACAACGGCCTGAATTGATAATGAAGGCCACAACTGACGCCAGTAAAACTGGTAAACACTGATGAGCGTGTTGTTTACATCAAAACAGTACAACCTTTACTCTGCTAAAGACAGCAGCAAGGATACAACATGCTTTGTGTGCCGTTCCTCTCCTCGTTATCAAAACAGGAAGATCATTATCATAAAAACTCCTGATTTCCAAAAGATACAAAGGACCTGTTCAAAAAACAGCTCGCTGTTGCCACCAAGGCCTCAGAGCTCCTCAGCCTCCAAGCTGAGCTTAAGTAAGTCTGGACAGGCCAGGCCAATACTGGCATTGCTTGTATCCAAGTCTGATAACGTGAGCTAACTGAATAGGTGCGAGCAGCGTGACTTTTGCTTAAAATAATGCATTTCCCTCTCAGAAAGCCTTGTGTTAAGTAACCAACTTCCTGCATCATTTTAATAATTTTTAGTCAGATTTCCAGTGAGTTTACAGATCCAAGGTTAGCAAATTACAGTTTCATTTTGTGATGCCAAGACACTGTATTTCTAAGAAAAGCTGATAAAGAGAAGGAAATTTACGCATAATACATAATGAATAAAACCTTTAGTCAACACACATTAGAATATGTAAAAAGTTACCAGACAAGCTTAAAGAAGTGCCTGCCTCAACACTGTTTGTACTGTTTAATAAAGCACTATAAAGAACGAAGCTTACCTGAGCTATTATGGACAAAATGCCAACCACAGCTATAAATGCCGCAATGCTACCAGATCCGAAACCTATTATCTGCAGGGAAGCAGAAAATGCATGAAAAACAAATGCCAAACACAACCCAGGATGATCACAAGCAGAGAGATATCATATTCAAAGAAAACACTGATCCCTGCTTATACTCTGAATCCACACAGGAAGTGTCCACTTTCGAGAATAATCCCTGACTGCTTGCCAAGACCATAGAAGGAAAAAAAAAAAAAAAAAGCCTTAAAAAAAAAGAGACAGAGGAAGTCATGCATCCAGAAACTGGAGCTCTCTCTCCCTCCCATAAACACAACAGCTCTTCACCAGCCAAGATCTCACCTCAAGACCCAGAAACTGCTGCACTGAATGGGAGCAAAGGTCTGCTTAAGGTTAACACGTGCTTAAGCTGTTGTAGGGTTTATCATCAAGAGCCAAGTGTTATTCACCTCTCTGCTTAGCAAAGTAGCCTGCCTTTAGTTTTAAAGCTGTATTTTGCCAGAAAGTGGGTTTCTGAGAAAAGTCTTCAACAAGAAACAAGTCTTAGGGAATAATTATTTAAACATCCTTATGAACACCAACATTTACCTGTCTCAAGTACAGAAAGAAACTGGAATACTGGCCAGCCTCCGGCAGGTAGGAGAGAAACACTGTAATGCAGATCGGGAGAACTGCAGAATCTTTTCTAACCTTTTTCAGAGACTGTAAAACAAAGTAACATAGCAAGGATTGGAACATTTATACAAAGTCTAATGAAAGCATAAAGCAAGCAGCAGGTAAATTTAGTTTTTCTTAAATCCATTTTAACCCATGCATTTACCCATCCATTTTACTGTACCAAAAAAATAAAAATCATACATGGAAACTGTTAAGGTGAATGTTAAGTTAAAAACAATCTCATTATATTAAGGTTTGTGGTATCTGATTCCTCTGCAAAGCTTCCACTAGATTTTTGAAGCCAGTGTTCAGTGCCAAATTATAATTATTCCCTGAAAACAGAATCATGTGATATTTAGGGAAATGCGTAGCATCTTCTAATTGATCTACATAATAATCTGTTCTGAAAGACGTTAGCAAATAACATAGCCTGTTTCTTTTCAAAAATCATTACAGCATTTTTTTACTGTACAGTTCTTTTACCTGTTCACTCGTGATATTAAATAATTTGAGGAACAAATACACTGTGGAAAAGAAATTCTGTAACTTCAGTCTTTCAAGCATGACTTTCCTCTCTCAGTATTCACAACCAGCTCCTAGCAGGATGCATCTCATGAAGAACAATCACTCTTTCCTCTTTTAAGATATCAAGGTGTAACACAAACCCAAACTGAATAAGTGAACAAGTTACTACAAAGACTGCACAGTAAGTTTTACACTTTTTTATATAAGCCTGTAGATAAATCAGGCTTAATAAATCCATTCTGTATTAGAAAGAAATCACATGTAACCAAAACTGGAAATCAAGAGAGATACTGCCAAAAGTACAATCATAAAGTGAATATAGAAAATCTTAAAATATCGACTTTTGTGGTGTGATAGTTCAACATTTCTCTTACAATAAAATAAAGAATGTAAGTGACAAAAGTACAGCATTTTCCCCTGGGCTTTCACATGAAACATTATTTTCAAATCAAAAATTATTTACTGCATAAAGTATGGCTTGATTTCGGTTTCTAAATGTATCTAGATCTTTTTGGGCAAGAACAGAGAAGCAAGATTATGGTATACTGAGCAGTCAAGCTACCACTAATATTAAAGATTTCCCAAGATTACAAAATGCAATTAACCATTATTATTATTATTATTTATTAATCACCAAATATTTAGTAATTACTTAATCGGAGCGCATCTTACTGCGAAAGGATCTGCCTGCTCCCACGATATAGAAGATCCCCAAGAAGCAGGTCTCATTTTTTCTGGCAGAGATTCTGGTACAGCCAGCAGGATGAAGCAGATGTCCACGACAGCCACCAGCGTGGCCATCAGCACGACAAGACTGTCCCCGTAGCTGGCAGACAGGTAGGCTCCAATGGCAGGACTGGTCACCAAACTTGCTGCAAAGGTGGCTGATACCTATGAAAAATCCAGTGCTGTAAGTAAGTTTCACTATAAAAATAACAACTTTGTTGTTGTTGTTGTTGTTGGGATCTTTTTGTTGCTCTTTTACGGTTCCCAAAATAAAAGCATAACTATTTTACAGAATAAGTAAGAACACAGGCTAGAAAACTAGCTTTATAGCAATTTAGGGGGAAAAAAATACAGAAAAGGTAAAACAAACAGAAACAGGCCTCATTAAAAAAATGCATTTTTGTCTATTACTTCAGAGAATTTTAGATAAAGCTGTTTCTGTCAAGAAAAAACTGTTTGAATGCAGGCAAATATATGCTCCAAATATACCTATGGCCCTCTTTATATGCAGCAGAAATAAAGTGAGAATTTCAGAACTTTTAAATCTTTTTTGAGCTTTGCTATAACAATACACACAACTCCAAGAGAACTAAGTCCTTTATTTTCTTAACTGCTAAATCAGCATCTGAGTAATCATATACCCATAAGGGAATAAAGGGAACCCTTAATAGCCCAAAGTAGCATATAATCAGCCAAAAATCAATTCAATGAATACCTGTATAGTGAAAACAGATGCACAGAAGACAAAGGGATAAAAGATGTTCAAAGGCTAAGGACATCTACCAACAGATCTCCAAACCCTAAACCAATATAAATACTAAGAAAGCAAACTAAGCAGGAATTACATTACTACTGAAAGTAGTAATATAGTTTGTACTAACTGAACCATTTTCCTCATCTTTTGCTAATTAAGAAAGGTCATGACTAAGTTAATAAAAATACTGCCTTATGCCTTTTCATCCCTCCTGCCTGTTTGGACTATAGGAAAAGACACTCTATATCTTTATATGAACTAAAAGTGCAATTTACAGGTGATAAAGGTATGGCTGGATGAAGCACTAAATAACCTGCACTGCCTTTAACAACACTGCAAGTTCTGCTCGTGAAACCTAAGACATGCTTTGTTACAAATGCCCTCTGTGCAGGCAAAGCTGCCAAATTTTTATTCTGTTCCTCCGAGCACACAGCACCCTCCTCATCGCCTGAACTCTGTGTCTCGAGGCATGATTTCATTCCTTTACCAACCTATTTACATCAACCAGAAAACAACTTGTGCATCAAAACACCAGCTCAACAGGGAGGTCAGAATCTGACCCTTTCTGCCAGGTTCAGCCCATCTTACCAGTCCATAGGCTGTAGTTCTTTCGTGCTCTTGTGTCACATCAGCTACGTAGGCAAATATTACAGAGAAGGTAACAGAAAAGATTCCGGATACCGAAATCATTGCAAAGTACCACCTAAAAATTTAAAAGCAACAATTAGGAAGTTCGAGCTAAGATCTCTTGCTTTTTATCCTACTAAGAATCAGCAAGTTTGTATTTAAGCTTAAGAGAAGTGTTCCTCGAGAAGTAAACCAGAGCTTTACTGGAGATGAATGTTTGTGCAGTCTCACTTATGCACTGGAAAACAGCACCTTAATTTTTTTATATTCTTCTGTTTCCTTTACATCAGCCTAAAAGAAGTGGCCCCTGTAGGACATAAAGGGATTTTTACACGCTCAAGTTTAAGTTAAGAAAAACAAACTACTTTAGAACAAATTCTCTCAGCCAGTTAAGGAATAAACTATCATATAAATGCTGTGGAAGCTGAACTCTGAATGCATTCCGTGCACATGAACTTCTTTTGTAATCAAGCAAGTTTCACAGTTAATGTAAATGAAACTGAAGTTTTAACTGAGGGGTATTGACTTTGTTTCAAAGGCCTAATCAAAGAGATAGAAGATCTCATCTGCAGCAATTAGACTTTTCTGTGGCAAAGAAATGTTAAGGTTCATTTAGCTTTAAAAACATGTTTATTACTGTCAGTCATCAAGGGGAAAAAACTGGTAGATGAGCTTAAAGCTGAATTAGACGGGACTATCAAATCCTTTTCAGTACTGTTTTGCTTGTGTGAATACAGTTACTAAATCACATTTCATTATTTCCTCTTTTAAGATTCTCGGTGTTAACAGAAAAACCTCTTAAACAGAAAAGTTCCAGAATAAGGCAGTCATGTCTTGAAAAAAAAGCCGCTTTCCTGTCTTATTGCCCCTTTCCCACCTATCCAAACTACTCCTCTGATTGGATATCTGCTCTACTGACAAGTCTGTAGCACTTACCAAGGGCTTATTCGCATTAATGGAATCGGGACACAGGTGAAGAAAACTGTAAGGAGAAGGAAAGATTTCCTTCCCCATGCATCTGAGAGAGCACCTATCAGTGGAGCACTGAGAAAGGACAAAAAACCCTGGGGCAGAAGAAAAAACAATTAATATGTCTATATATACATTTCCTTTAACCACTATATAAGGAAGGACTAAAATCTAAGATTGATTTGAAATTACACACAACGTTGTCGTGAAAAAGAACACAAATTTTTCTACATTCTAGTTTTCTGTGATTCTGATGTTTTATGTTTCCAACCTAATAAACCACAGTGAACTAAAAAAAAAACCAAAACAAAACAAAAAAAAAAAAAAAGCAGCTTATTTTTTTTTGAGATCCATTTAATTCAATATAGAAGTATCACAGACTGAAAAACCTTCTTTAAAATCTCCAAAATACAGTCTAGTTCTACAAAGGACATTTTCTTAGCCTCTATCAAGAGAGATCATGCTAGACTTCAAACCCAAGTTCCCCTCTAATTGAAGGGTCTTTTGGACTGTTCCAAAAGAGGGTTTTGGGTAACGCTAACTGTTCTCTGAAACAAATTTAAGATAACACTTATTGCCTTATATTAAGCATTCATTGTGTACAGTACATCTGTGCACTGCAAGAACTACGAGGATCACTTGAGCAAGCTTGGCAACTTGAGATTATGGGACACCATTATGCTATTCCAGTGGCAAAGCTCAGAGTGATGCACTGATGAAGGATCAAACACCAGATTTTTCAGCATTTCATGAAGACCTGGAATCCAGGCCTTCATCTCAAATCTGTTCAGCGTTACACAGAATTAAAATAAGTGAAGGGTTTCATAAGTTTGTTAACTGCAGAACTTCAGCTTAGAAGAGCATTTTCCTCCACATTAGTAAATTCTTCACTCATCAACCCAATTGTTCTCTAAGTCCAAACATTAGTAAATGTATAGTCCTGCACACTGGAAGTCTACTCCAGCTAACTTTAGCTCACCTCTGCTATTCAAACACAGTTACTCTCAAGTTTAATAAAAGTGTACAGACAACTCCAGTAAACCCCTGTTCTGCCAAGCCCTTACAAGGTAAGTGCCACCAACTACAAAAATTATTTATATGCATGAGAGAGCCATTTTGTAAGTTTTTTTTGGTTTTGTAAGTTCTTATGGAGAACGCAGGTGAGACAAGTTAAGATACAATAACAAGCATAATATTGACGTCAAAGGTTCTAAAGAGATCTTACCTTAACACCTTGAATAAGACCATTCATTAAAAATGTATGATGGGGAAATGTTTCATGTAAGACCTGACAGGAAAAAAAACAAAAAAAACCAACAATATTATGTGAATCAGGAGAGACAGAATAAAGTTGATTCCAAGTTTAAATTTGATTTGTAAAACAGGATAGCTCTACGTGAACTCGTATCTTATCCCAAAATAAAAACTAAACAAACAAACAAACAAAAAACCCCAAAACAAACAAAACCCCAAACCAAAACAAAAACCACAGAAAATTCTTATACTTCCCATTTCTCTTCATAAGAAGTTACTAAAATAAGAGGCTCAAATGTTCTCCGTGCAGCAAAAAATTATAAATATTTTTTATATAGCTAATTCCTTCAAAAGATTGACTCAAAAATTGTCAATATGTAGGAGTGAAAATGAGATTCTGCTAACTTACACTAATGAGGAAAAAAGAGCTACATATTCACAAATGAGCAATTGCAACTAGTAGCAATACAATCAGAAACACTTCTGATGAACGAGCAGATACTGACAAATACTAGCAAGAGTTCTGAGTGTTTAAATACAGCTATAAATTCATTTAAGGTGCTTTACCAGCAGTCTTAATTCAAGGGCAAGAATGTTAATCTACGCTAAACAGATTTACCATAAATATGCGAGAGAGTTAAGGGGCCTCACAGGTGCTACAGGGTCGATTAAGAAAAGTTATTGAAGTGATCAAAGCAAGTATGCACACAAAATTCAAATTCGTTTGCTCTTTACTTAGAAATAAGTGCCACCAACTACAAAAATTATTTATATGCATACTGAGAAAGCCATTAGCCTGAAGAAACAGAATACTGCCCTGTCACTGAGAAGTGTCAGCATTATTTTTCAGGGATGACTGGGATTCTCAAACCATATGCTTAATGAAGGTGGTGATTCTCATATTAACTACTGCTTGGATAATTCTCCTCATTTATACTCCTTTAACCTTCTGGTGTCATCTTTTGATTAGACATTTAAAATAATTTTTCACCTGTTAGATCACCAATCTGATCATACAAATGGAAGAGAAAAGTCAGGGTTCAAATTAGAGATCCAAAAGTAGACAAGTTAAAAAAAAAAAAAAAAAAAAAAAAAAAAAGGAGCAGAAAACTCAGAGTTTCTTAATCTAATTATCTTTCTATGAGTGTTTTTTCCTGGGAGGCAACCACTGCTGATATTGGTTTGAGTTTTTGAGATTAATTTCTGTTACTTTATAGATTAGAGAAACGCAAGTTGACAAACCGGTAGAGGGAACTGCTTTACTCAAGTTCTACCAGCAGATACATATTAAAAAAAAAAAAAAAAATCATATTGAACACAGAACATGCCAGTAAGTGATTAATATTGCTTATGGTGATTTACTAACACTGGCTTACAAGTACATAAATAAAAGTAATGGGCATAAGCCTTGGGCAGTCCGTGACCAAAAGGGCCTTTTTGTGCTTTATAAACACCTTAAAATCTTTTCTTCTCCAAATACGGTGTCATGTAACAAACATGACTGATGTCAAAAGAAGTGAAAAAGCAATTTAAAAAATTAAATAAGCTCAGTTATTGTAGAATACATGCAATTTCTTTTCATAGTACACAACATTTTAATACGATTGAATGTTGACAAAACCACAAAAAATTTGGGTGACCACGAGCTTTGATCAACAGGCCAGGCACTTCCATTTCTGCCTCCCCTATCAGACAAACCTGCTCGAGCAAAAGTGGACAGCTGGCACTGTTCAAAGGCTGAACCCAGCTCATAAGAAATCCCTGCATGACTCCTGGTACTGCTGGCTGATAAGCAGGCCAAGGTAAGTTACCACAAGTATGTCAGAAGACAAGAGGGTGCAAAGTATCAAACCAGACCTGAAATTATTTAAACCAAACAGCAGCCTTTCAGTGAGTGCAAAGCTGAATACAAACAAAGAAATAATTTCTGCTTTACAGAAATGTGTTAACTGTTTATATAGACTTTTTTATTATCAAGCTATGTTTGAAAGTTCAGTGATTGTCTTTAGAAAGGTTAGAGAAACACACTTCAAGAGTTACACAAATTATTTTGTTTGAGGTTTGGGGAAGAAAAATTATTATCTCTTTCAATCCCACAAAACTTTGCTTGTCACATATTCAAAGTGCTCTCAGGTATTCACTGATGAAAACCTGGACTAATAGAGTTTTAATGGGTTCTCCCTGGCAGGCCCAATTTCAGTGAATGAGATGCATGTCCTCAGATGAAACGGCTCATATCCTATTACCAAACACAAATTATGTGTTTATCTGGACAACAACGTAGTTCCAGAACAGACAAAATACTTATGAAATCCATGTCTTACATAAATGCCTTTACATTTTACTTTCAGTTACTTGGTGGTAACACAGCCAGACTACAACAGCAAACACAGTTAACTACGGGTTGCGCAGTTTATTAAATTGTCACAACTGGGAGATGAACTGAACTGTGAAGTATTAAAAAACCTGAATTTCCAGAGATATTTTCGTCAACAAACTAAACTGATGTTACTCTAAAAGGCAAGTAAAGAGCATTACAGCATTTTGCTAATTTATTTTTCACTACCTTTCAGTCTTTCAGCAGTCCAGATCTCAGTTGCAGGATACTAACTACTGCACAATGTTGAGTGCTAAGACTTCTGCAATTCAGGTAATGAGACACGCAGGAAATGTAAAACAAATTAAAACCCAAACCCCCAGGACCTGGAATATTAACATTCGCCATTACTGCCCAGATAACAGTTGATGAATTGATACTTACTGTTAGCATTGGAGTTGTCAAGAGCCCCCAGGCAAAGAATTCTAGAAATATGACCACCACTGCATGGTACACGCTTGGCCGGCCAACACCTTGCTGCTAAGAGAGAAAAACACATGCAGGGGTTGTACACATCCAGCTCATTACACTTGCAAACATCTCCTACATTTTGAGCATAACCAGTTTTCAGGATGACCTACAAACCACGCCCTTGGAAACGACAGTAAGCCAAAAGAGGGAGGAGAAAAGCTATTACAAAACAAAAAAAAAGATTTCCAGGGAACTTGGAAAAGTTTGTTCCCTCAAATTCTTGCTGATTGAATAGAGTTATTTGCTCTGTTCCTGACACTGCCTGTACTGCTCTCACCTCCAGCATGCCTTTAGGCTTCCTTCCCCTTGAGCATCGTTCACAACCCTTCCACAGCGGTGTGACAAATGGTACACCTCTCCCTGCAACCTCCACCAGTGACAACAAAACAGATCCACTTTATGAAGACCAAAGTGCTGTTTCACCAAAACTATGGCTATGTACAAAATCAGAAGAGCAACAGTTTTTGTATTTGAAAATGCCAAAGTATGAGAAAATAAAGGGCTACTTATGCCAAAGACTGAGGAGCTATTTTACTGGTCAACAATCCCAGAAAGAATTACCAAACTGTTGAAGTGCTCATGATTCTGTGAAGCTGCTGCCATTCAAGACTCAAGGACTGGAATCCAGATGAAACATCTGGAATGTTTTTATTTAGATGAAACAGGCAGAATCCTTGGGTAAAGCACATTTAGGCAGAACTGCTGCTTTCTTTCTTTTTTTCCCAAGCAGACTCAAGCAGAACTGCTGAACAATCCAGTGGCCTTCAATGGAGCGACAGCAACAGCTGACAAGGGGAGACAGACAGATATCATCTACCCAGACTTTTGTAAAAGCTTTTGACACAGTGCCACACGACGCCCTTATCTCCAAACTGGTGACACATGGATTTAAGGCATGACCTATTCCATGGATAAGGATATTGTCTGCATGGATGGATGCACCAGAGAGCTGTGGTGCATGGCTCTGTGTCCCCATGGAGCAACTGGTGTCCCTCAGGGCTCCATCTCGGGACCGGCATCCTTTAATATCTTCATCAGTGACACAGACTGTGAGATGGAGACCAGTGCAGCTGACACAACAGAAGGAAGGGATACCATCCAGAGGGACCTGGACAAACCTGAGATGTGGGATTACACAAACCTCATGAAGTTTATCAAGTCCAGGTGTAAGGTGCTGCACCTGGGTCAGGGCAATCCCAGATAAGAACACGTTTTGGAGAAGAAGTCACTGACAGGCAGCCCTGAAAGGAAGGACTTGGAGTTCTCATGGCTGAGGGGTTGGACACGAGCTGGCAATATCCACTCACAGCCCAGAAGACCAACTGCACCCTGGGCTGCATCAAAGGAGGAGTGGCCAGCAGGTCAAGGATGGGATTTCTGCCCTCATGAGACCCCGCCTGGAACACTGCATCCAGCTCTGGGGTCCTCAGCACAACACACATGAGCCTGCTGAAGTGGGTCCAGAGGAAGGACACAAATATGAGGAGCACCTATCCCACAACAACAGGCTGAAAGAGCTGGGATTGTTCAGACTCCAAGAAGAGAAGGAAAGGCTCCGGAGAGTGACTTTTTACACAGGCAAAAAGTGATAGGACAAGGGCAAACGATTTTAAATTAAATGAGGAAAGACTGAGATTAGATGTTAGGCAGAAATTCTTTACTCAAAGAGTAATGAGGCACTGAACAGGCTGCCCATAGAAGCTGTGGATGCCTCAAGGCCAGGTTGGACGAGGCCCTGAGCAACCTATCTAGTGGGTGGAATCTCTGCCCATCGTGGAGGGGTTGGAACTAGACGATCCTTTAGGTTTCTTCCAACCCAAAAATTTCTATGATTCTTTCATTTCTATCTTCCGACTGCCAGAGTAGCTGTTTAACACAGGTTTTGTGTTCTGAAATTACTCTTTCCCTTTCCCCTAACACCTGTGCCACAAAAAAATCGTTCTTCAGTGTTTCCAGCCATTCCAAAGCCACAACACTCCAACAGGATTTGGCAGTTCTTGGAACGGAGCAGTACAAGATTCTCAGATAATACTCCCACAGATACTTGAGGTTTACTCAAAATATAAAAGAACGTGTCTTTTGCTGTGCAACATAATAATTCAGTAACCAAGTATCCAACCAGACTCTCATTTCAGCAGGTGGAGAGTAAGGAGAGCATGAAACTCGGGGTCTTCCACTGAACCTCAAAGAAGTCAAGACAGACTATGATGAAGGAGGAGTTTGGAGTTTCTCCCCTATTCAGTAATGTTTATACAAATCGGTAGAATTTACAGGTTTAGAAAATGCTTGTATTACAAGATTCATTTAAGCTAACAGCGTATAGCAAAAAAAAATTTAAAGAAATCCCTATTACCCAGTTTATACACCTAGATCTCTAATAATTTTTAGAGCTATCAGAGTTTATCAAAACCTGTGGCAGCAGTGTATCCTACCTAATAGGATTCAATTTATTTTCTACATTGCAGCTTGCTTCAAACTGTGAGGATTTGAAGAAAAGAGTTTTCTTTCTCCTGAAAAATAATATGATATGCATAAAAGATTACCTCTGAGAGGCCAATAACTTTCAAGCATTATTAACATTTCTCCATAGATTACCATGCAATTTTAAATCTCTAATTAACTAAGATTCCAAAGATTATGAGGGTAAAAAATTCTTCCTCATATAAGTCTGCAAGTACTTCTATACAACGTAACAGGACAACAATTTTAAGAGTATTTTTTTGGAAATATGTATGTCAGTCAGACTAGCACTTAACACTGATTACACTGAAGTCTAAAGATCCCTTCCACAGTGGTTTCCTCTGGAAAAGGCAAATTTTATTGTATGGAGTAGGTAAGGGACTCCCTGGACTTTCTCCTGCCTCTACTTCTCTCACACCCTTGTATCACTAAGCATGATGTTGGGCCATAAACATCTGGTCTGTATTCAGCAAACATTTTTAAAGTTTTGGTCTGCTTGTGGGTTTTTTAATAATGTTATCACATGCACATTTGATTTGAGGTTTACATGATCTAACAGAAAGATGATGTGCACACATATTGAGAAATGACATGCATCTTTTTTCCTCAGAAGTCATTTAAAAAAGTATTTTTGTTGCTCTGGGCCTGAATGAATCTTTCTTGGAGATCAAAACAGTCTGCAAATCATTTCTGGCAGCAACCACGCAGCTTACAGCTGGCTGCACGGAACTACTTAAAAAAAAACAACAAATGTAGAAATCACCTTCTGGTGAAGCATATCATAAAAGCTTCCAAATTTTAATCAAGCATCAAATTCTTTTTAAGAAAATAGTTTATGACTGATCGCGTACACAGCCTGGTTCACAGATTTTAAAAAAAGCAACAAAAACCCTTCACACATTTCAAACTCAAAGAGGCTTCTGGAAACACTTCACACCTGCCTTTAGCATGAAGCTATATCAGAAGTAGTGGGTGTGTCTCATTTCTGCAGTGAGAAAACACTCTGCAACAGAACTGCCTGCAATTTACATAAAGAACTTTGAGCACGCAAAAAAAAAAGGGTTATAAACTTGAACCACAAAGAGCTTGAGGCATCTCGAACTTAACAATACGGGAACAACCTATTGAATTCCTCATGATTAAAAAGATATTAAAAGGATTTCGGAAATAGCAAAGATATGGTCAACATACAACTTGCTTGCCTCATCCTCCACCCTCAAAATCGCAAGAGTTTTTGGTTGTTTTTTTTTTTTTTTTCAAAAATTAGGTGCCCCCAGGAAAGCCTTAAAATCCGTTCTGGTTTTATCTTCTGTGGACCTGGATCATCTCCATATGACAGACCAGTGTTCTGGCAGAGAAACTATGAATAAACATCACAATTGCTTTCAAATGCAGCTGTTGGTCAAGCTTTTATACTTGCATAATCAATAATGAGCAAAACATTACTTAATCTCAAATGCTTAACAATACAAGTTTAAGGCCATCTGTATAAAATCTGAAGTCCTAAAAGTTCTAACAAAACACCTACTATTTCTCCAGTTTTACACTTTTGTTCCTTCTGTCCCTCTTTTCACTACTCAATTATAAAAAAAAACCAAAACAACATTTTTATTTCTGCCATTATTGAGTCAGAATAAACCCAAAAGTTAATTTGAAGGTAACATGGAAAAACTATTGGGAGGCAATACAATTTTTTTTTTTTTCAAAGCCAAATAGCTGCTGGACATTATTAAATCCATGAGAGGATGTCAAAATCATAAATACAACTGGCAAGAACTTCTAATAGGAGGGGGGGGGAAACACAATATAGTATCAGTAAGAATGCCTTATCTTAAACCTTCTGAAGAACAGCTAGTCATCATCATGGCTGGGCTTCATGAACGAAGATTTGAGGAGGGCTCTACCCACGCTTGCTGCAAGCACCCTGATGGCTGAAAAGGCCAATGCGAGATAGACAAGTCTGGCTGCAGAAGGTGCAGCAGAAAGAATCCCCAGGTGATACCAACAGGACGCGATTCTTTCTGTGTTTTCTCCTCGAGAGTGACCCTGTGTGTGTTCTCAAAAGCAGCAGCAGCGTTATAGATGCTGTGTCTCCAGGCCTCCCGACTGGAGGCCAGAGTAGACCAGCAGTGGTGATCAATATGGCCAAGGCTGAGGGATTGTTTCAGGCAGTCCTTGTATCTCCTCCTCGGGGCTCCTCTCTTGCAGCAGCCAGTGGCGAGTTCCCCATAGAGCACGATCTTAGGGAGGCAGTGGTCCTGCATCCTGGAGATGTGCCCTGCCCAGCACAGCTGTGTTCTCAGCAGCATGGCCTCAGTGCTCGTGACTGCTGCCTGTTCAAGGACAGACGTGTTGGTCACAAAGTCAGTCCAGTGGATGTTTAGGATTGCACAGAGGCAGCGCTGATGGAAGCGTTCTAAGAGATGCAAATGGTGGCAGTAAATGACCCACGATTCAGATTCATATAAAAGAGTAGACAGTACAGTAGCTCTGTAAATGCTCATCTTTGTAATTTTCTTCAGGTGTCTGTTTTGCCACACTCTCATGGAGTTTACTGAAAGCTCTGTATGCCTTTGCTAACCTGTTGTCTATTTCAGCATCAATCTTACCATCCGAGGAGATGATGCTTCCCAGGTAATTAAATGCTGAACTGATTTGAGCTCTGTTTCACCAGTAGTGATATGGGGATGATGGGAGACTTCCTGAGGTGCAGGCTGATATAAAACTTCTGTCTTCTTCAAGCTGACTTCCAGCCCAAAAAGCTCAGCAGCCTCTGCAAAGCAGGATGTCAAACGCTGCAGAGCTACTTCTGTGTGGGCGACAAGGGCGGCATCATCAGCGTAAAGCAGCTCACAGACAAGATGATTTAAGGCCTTAGTGTGGGCCTTCAGTCACCTTAGGTTGAATAGGTTCCCATAGGTACGATATCGAATGTAGACACCGTAAGAATGCCTTATCTTAGACCTTCTGAAGAACAGCTAGTACAATTCATCCTAAAACACTCAATAGCAACATGCAATCTTACAGCCAGTCCCAGATCTCTGGAGCAAAGCTAGAATTGACAGTATTCGTTTATTCACACATTTTTAGGTAACTATTTATCTGTTGATTTAAATCTGTCATTTGATTATTAAAATTGTTAGAACGGCTGCAAAAGCACCATAACATCAATTTCAAACATGCTTAAATGTTTGTGTCTCTTAAGAAATATGCTTATTTCGGGGGGGAAAAAAAAAAAAAATCACTTCTCACTGTTAAAATCCTGAAGTCCCCCAGAGCATCCTTTCAAACTTTTCATATTTTGATGAAGGCCATATAGTCTTGCCAGGCAAATTAAGCAAAACATTCAGTTGGATAAATACAGTATGCTTTTTTTGGCTTCCATGTGCGTGAAGCAGCAGAGCCCCCTGCCCAAAAAGCTGGGCACAAGTTCTCCATCCTCGAAGGGTTTGTTTCAATATTCATCTGGAAAAGCCCTAGGCAACCTGCTCAGGCCTCAAATCTGACCCTGTCCTGAAGGGGAAGGGATCTCCCTGAAGTTCCTTTACAGTCGAATAATCCTATTATCTGTCAAGCAGATAAAAACCAAACTCAAGCTGAACTTCTGAATTGACAAACCACAGGAACTTGCCTTTCTCCCCCCCCCCCCCCAACCCTCTGGAAATTCCTTCCCACCAGGAAACAGGGTCTCTCAGGACAGCCTGCTAGCTGCTAATTTACTTCCAGTACAGACACACTTTGCAAACAGCATTCATTTTCCTTCTATAACATGTGCATTTAGATAACAAATTTTAGTACTTTCCTTATTTTTTTTTTAAAAAAAGTGCCTACAGAAACACTTTTCCCCCATAAAAATTAACTGGTAACAGTACTTGTTTTTCACAGTACCACCTGCACTGCAGTCCACTGCGTCAACTCTCATGTTTTGAAGAAAACAAAGAACTTGACTAACAGAATCAGAAAAACATCTCCAGAAACATGATTTCATGTATGAATCATTCATATCTTGAAGTTCATGCCAAATTATAAAGTGCGTTCTCTTTCCAATATTTTGCGCGTTTCCCTCCAAAATTCAACAATTTCAAATGCAAACTTTTCCCGGTAGGCCTCTCTACATGACTATTTAATCCTTTTAGCTTATTCTTGCACAAACAGAATGCTCCAATCCATCCCACTACATTAGAGATTCTCTTTTTGTCCACACATATTATTAGCCAGGTAGCTCTCTAAGGAATACTGCATCTTTACCTTTTTCTAGTGTTTTATTCTCTTTAATTTTCAAACAGAAGTATTTTGGATCAACATTAATTCCAACTGTTCCCCACAAATGCTCCATTTGTCAGAACTGGCAAAAATTCAGTGGAAAAAAAAGCCACAGAGCACAAATGAAAGTACTTTCTAATCCAGTGCAGCGTTTTAGACACGCCTTGTGAACTGCAATATAAATCACAATTAATTCAAGTTATACATTGCCCAAACTTGTATTTCACTTGCAAAACCAGATCTCTCTCTGGACTGTAAGATCATGATGCGCTCTCTCAAGAAGAAGTTAATCTTCTTACACAGGTTTGGAGCCACAATTCTTTCTAAGAATGTGCAGATTTTGTAAAGAGAAGCTGTGCCTCAAAAAGATCCTGGAGTTCTCAAAAGAGCATGTATAGTTAATGAGATCATACTAATAAGCTTTCTGAAAATTTAGTAAGCATACTCGAAGAGGCTCACCAAAGGCTCTTAAAGCAAGCAAACTCTTTACAGGAATTAAAAACAAAACACATAAGCAAAGGGAAGTTACCAGACCAGTCCCAGTGCTCTGTCCTAGCAGCTATGTAGTTCAGTACATTCACAACTGAGCTGTAAAAAAAGGGCAAAAGTAAAGTGACAAAGTTCACTGATGACAAAACACAACTCACACTGGAAAAGTTACAGGGCAATGGCGAAGAGCAACAAAAGCTGATGGTAGATTGAAATTAATGTAGATTAATTCAACCAATCCAAGCATGAAAAAAACAATTTTATTTCCACATATAGGATGACTACTATGTAAGAATGTGGTCCTGGAGAAAACAGTTCAGGGAGAGACATGAGTTCAGTGGTTTACTAAAGTGTATTCAAACATATATCCCGTTAGGAAAAGGATTATCACTATATTACTGCATAAACACGTGATGCACCTGCCTTGCTAACCCTCTGCTTCTCGTGTTCTAACAATTTTTATTAGATCTACATTTTTACTAGGTCTACAAAAACATCCTCCTCTCATCCCATGACTGCTCGTTTCGTTCAGAAGCTTTAAGCAATACACATTATTGAATGTCTATTTCACAGAAGCACAAGAGGCCCATAGAAAGAAAAAGAACGCTGCCAAAGGTGCTTTGGAATGCCGAAGCAGCTTCCTCCAAGCTGCAGTCAGAATAGCTGCAGATACAACTGGGATTCACTGAACCGGGAGTGGCATGAAGGGTGTGGCAAAACAATTGTCACTGCCTTCTTATACTAAGAACACAAGAAAATAAGTGGCACTTCACATAATTTACACTTGGTGTCTAAAACATCTTGCTGTATTATATTTCCCCCTGGGAATATATTACTGTTTAAGTTTAAGCTGGATAAGCTTATGAAGCAGGAATCTTCTAAGGCATGTAAAACATGAACACTGTTTCTGGTTCAGTCTTCATGGCTGAGGCCACTGAGGGAGGAAGATCAACCAAACAAACAATTGCCACACACCCTGCCACATTCTGAAAGCTCAGTATTAATGGCCTAATTAAGCTATTTCTCACAGAAATAACATAGAACCAGCACATTACGCTACACCCAATAACAAGGTGATTTATCTACTACTGAAGTTTTTCTTCCTAAAATATAGAAAGACATATGATACTGAGAATTCCTCTAGAAAGCTCCCGCTGCTAAGTTAACTCACATGGTTCTCCATGGGGCAGATAATTACTCAAGCTCATTGTGCAGTGGGTAGGGTTGGATCTCCAGTACTAAATTACAAGTCATAATTATATAAAGCTTCTGTTGCTGTAGCCTAGTGTACTTCTCTCAGAACACAAAACTTTCCACATAACTAGAACTTGGAGGGTCAGTAACAGTAGACTCATAACAGCAAAAGGGCCCTCTCAGTATAAATATAAGCCAGAGTGATTTGTTTTCAAAGACAGCTGCTAATCACTCCCGCAACACTTCAGACTCAGCATCAATTTAACAGGATGGGAAGACTCAGAATTACACTGGCCACCTTGAGAAGGCAAGTGTTCATCTCCAATTATTCAGACTTACTTAACATGAAAAATAACTTGTGTGGGAGACAACAGCGCTCCAAAAAGGACTCAATGCCCACAATGACAACTGAACAATGTGTTTACTACTAGCAATCCAATTTAAATCTTACAAACAAGAAATTTAAGAAACCAGCTTCCTGAACTCACAGCTGTTTCAGAAAAGACTCATAATATTAAATCACGCTGCCTCAGTTTCACCGTAGTGTATTTTTCATGAAACATTAAAAAGAAAGATGCTAGCAATAGAGGTGAGAACCAGTAACTTACTGCTGTGTAAAACAGCTTAAATAATAAAGGCTGGCATACTTCCAACATGCACAGTTCAGAATGCTTTCACTACGTTTCTAAAAAATATAAAAGGTCTTGAGCTTCACAATAGCTGGGGCATTTTATAGTGTCCCAGAACATTAAACTCAGGTGTGATTAATTCTCAAAGAGGTACATAGGTGTGATTTCTCTGATATCCCCTTTGGGGACTTCTCCCATAAAAGAACTTGATTTAGACAGTATGGTACTGTATTTTGTTGAAAAGCTTCCTCAGTGTGGCATTATTTTACCGACAATAGGGTGCATAGAAATGAAGTGTGTGGGATCAATATTCTCAACATCTCACTAAGTTTTATACTACCAGTGTTCACAATTCTGACGTAACAAGATTGCACAACCAGTAACAAAATGTCCCATGGCATCCTTTCTTTCAATTTCTGAAGCTCATTGAAACCATGGTAATACAGCCGATGAAAACTGATTTAATTGCACTGGAATTTACTTCAACATTACTATTGTTCTTACTAGTTTTAAAGCAGTAGCTCAATTCATAAGAAGTCATTTGTTCATTTGTATTTTAGTTCTTCGATTCAGAAGCCAATGCATTCAACAGGATGAAGTCAGTTACAGATAAATCAAAAACCAGAAGCTTGTTATGCCCAGGCTGGAGGGGCAAAAGCAGAAAGCCCTGACAGACTTGGTCATACTCTTCCTCTTTGTCCTACCAATCTGATGTGACAGAAGAGTAATACTGAAAATAAAAAATTGAGCCATTCTTCAGAGACCAAAGATCCAGCTCATAGAAATTTCACTTCTGTATTTACTTCTCCAGCAGCAGACCATGCAGCAAGCTTCCCCTTTCAGATGTCAGGGATGCACTCCCACTGATATCAAACAGATCCCTACAACTACATCTAAAGCCACGATCCTGCCCCTCATACTTTAGTGTGAATAAGTCCTTTCAATGCAGCCTAAGCAGAGAGAGTTCTAGCAATGTGACAGCCACATGAGAATCACAGGGAGGTGCAGGAACCGCAGTACCAAAGCAGGAAACAGACTGTTCAGTCAGGAACTGAGACGCAGACCCAAAGATGATGTAAGTATAATTGCACTGCTGCTATACCAATGTACAAAAGATAAGGCTAGAGCCCCAGTGCTTTCTCTCTTGTAGGAGATCCTTCACAGGAACACAAAGTCCTCTAAGCGCACAACTAGGAGGGATGGGGGGCAACAAATAAACCCAGGAAGCAAAGCCTGAGATCATTTTATAAAAATCAAGAATTTACATCATTTAGAAGATAAATTTTCAAACTGACAGGAGAATATATTTTAAGTACTCAAAAGCTTTCTTTTAACACTTAATCCAACTGTAACAAACATTCCATCCATTAATAAAAGAACAGGTTACTGACTTTGTCAGTTACGGACTGAATTTCCATTTCTCAAAGTTAGAGAAAGAAGTCCTTTGGTACTTTCTAAAATCTTCCTACCTCTACCTTCCATTTCCTGTTCTCTGTTCATACTTGAATAAATTCAACTGGTTTTCTTCTATATACTGGGATCATACTCTATTTCTTTCACTACATCACCTGAGCGGATAAAATGGAAAGCTTGTGTTTCTTAATTAAAGCATTAACTCTTCTAGAGCCATTTTCCTAGTCTGACTTCAGACTGGGTTACTGCACCTTATATACGCTAGAGTCCTGTACACAAGCCTGAAACAGCCAATATAACAAACAGCAGACATCAGCTACACTACTTGAAGGCGTCAAATCTGCTTTTTGAAAGACGCAACCACTTCCAAAAAATAACTGAAAGACTTGAACATAGAACTGATGGGTAACAAGAAGCGTGAAGTAATCATTTTGGAATTAACTTACAGAAAAATAAGTTACTTGACTAATGAATTCTATAGAATAACTTCTTTTTTTTTTTTTTTCTCCACATCCTCTCTGGTTTATTCATGTATTAAAAGTACCTTAACGTGTTCATCAAATACGAGTAACATCCAAAGAACGTACGTGTGTCAAACAGATGGTGTCAAGATTTATTTTTTTTTACGTTCTTGAGCTCCAGCCAGGATCACGTTAATGCTACACCGTTAATGCTCAGTTAAACAAACTTGCTCACGTTCACATAAAACAGCACACTATCCTCTCTTAGAGGGCAGGCGACACACAAAGCAGACACTGGCTCCCTGACACAAACTTTATACTGTTTTACAACTTTTGGCATATGCAGTGCTTTCAGCATGCCTTATTTCGTGAGTAAACCAACGTTAAATCATTCAGGAACACATGAACATATACTCTAAAAAAAGTTATTACTAGACAGCAAGTCAGGCTGCAAATAAACATTGAGTGACTTCAGCTTGCCGAAAGAGATTCAGGCACGGCAAGGCATCGCCTTCAAAAACTGCCAGTGACAGGATCATCTGTTTTGTGACTTCGTGGGTTCTTCTACCCCAGATTAAGCTCCGGCCTCGCTGCCAACAAAACAGGACGGGCTGTATCACCTCAGCCAGGAGCATCCTGCCCGAACTAAGGCACCCGTGCCCACTCACTGCAGAAAGCTCACGAGGTGTCATCCCTTGCCTGGTTTCAGGGCACCTGCGAGCACACACGTATGGAGGGACAGGCTTAATCCCCTCGATGGGAAGAAACTGCGCACCGCTGCCACGCTTAACAAATGCAACTTTCCTCAGAGATGCTTTCAGGCGAGCGCACAGATCGCTCCTTTCCAGCTCCCGTCACTCGCACAAAGGCATTTTCAGCGCGGGGAGACGAAACAGAAAGCGCGCTAAGTCACGGAAACTGCAGCACTTCAGTTCACAAAGGGGCGACCTCCTGGAACCCCAAAGGGAAAAACCCAAGCTTTTATTACCTTCCTACCGCCTCGGGACCGCTCGTTTTGGGAGGACAAACGTGTTTTGCAGCCACCTGCTGCCGGGAGCGGCCGCTCGCCCGGCAAGCTCGTAACGAACGCGGCGGGGGCCGCAGGGGCGAGCGGGGCACGGCCGTACCCCGAGCCCAGAGAACCCGCTGGGGGTCAGCTGGGGGGAACCAGGGGGTGACCAGGGGGTGACCAGGGGGTGACCAGGGGGACAGCCGGCCCCTCACGGGCGGGGTGAGCGCCGGTCCCCCCTGCCCGCCCGGCCCGGCCCGCAGCGCCGCCTCAGGGCCGGCAGGGCCCGCACGAAGCCGCCGCCACCCCCGCCCCGAGGAGCCCCCGGCCCCAGCCCGCACTCACCGCACCGCCGCCCGCCTTGAGGCCGACCCGCCGCACCAGCATGATGCAGCCGCCCCACCTGGCGCCGCCGCCGCCCGACGAGGACGATGACAACGACGACGATGGCGGCGGCGGCGGCTCCTCCTCGTCCTCCTCCGCCTGCCAGGCCGGGGCTGGCGGCGGCTCCGGCTCGGGGCTCATGTCGCGGCCGGCATGGTGCCCGTGCTGCGGCCGGGCCGGGCCGGGCCGGGCAGCGCCGCCTCCCCGCGATGCCGCCCCGCGGTGCCGAGACCGAGCCCGCGCGGCCCCGCCCGCCCCGCGGAGCCGCCCCTGGGGCGGGCCCGGCCCCGGCTCCGGCCCCCAGCCCGGGGAGAGCCGGCTCGGTTAGGCTGGAAAAAGACTCCGAGGTCACCGAGCCCAAGCTGAGATCGAGCATCAATCACTATGTCGGCACTAAGCTGCCGGGTCCAGTCTTTCCTTGAATACCTGCAAGGATGCTGACTCCTCCAGCTCCTCAGGGAGCTCATTCCAGTGTCTAATTACCCCTTCTCTGAAGAAGTTCTCCCTAATACTCAATCTAAACCTCCCCTGGAGAAGCCTGAGGCAATTTCCTCCTGTCCCGTCACTGTTTGCCGGGGAAAAAAAAGACGATCCCCACCTCTCCACACCCTCCTTTCAGGTAGTTTCAGAGAGCAGTAAGGTCTCCTCTGAGTTTCCTTTTCTCCAGCTCTCTCAGCCAGTCCTCATCAGAGTCGAGCTCCAGACCCTTCCCCAGCTCCATTCCCCTTCTCTGGACACCCTCTAGCACCTCAGTGTCCTTCCCGAACTGAAGGGGCCCAGAAATTAAAAGAGGATTTAAGGTACAGCCCTTACCAGTGCTAAGTTCAGTGAGACAATCACTTCCCTGGTCCTGCTGGCCACATTGTTTCTGATACAGAAGGCGAATCTCTTCCGAACTAGCATCGTGTATGGCTCCGTTAAACCTTGCTGGGCCCTTCAGTCCTTCATCATCAGGCAGGTACAACGGTGGGCTTGGTTTCCTCTCTCAGAAGTACTGCAAGGCCAGCTGGTTGTCGTAAGCGTGCAGTCATCCATCCAGCTCTTTATGCACTGGGTGGTCCATCCATCAAATCCATGTCTCTCCAATTCTGAGACAAGGATGTCATGCAGGACACTGTCAAATGCTTTGTGTAAGTTCAGGTAGACAATGTCAGTTGCTCTGCCCCATCTACCAGTGCTACAGCCTGTCATGGAAGGTCACTGAATTTGTCAGGCATTATTTTCCCTTAGTAAAGCCATGTTGGCTGTGACCAATTGCCTCTTTGTTTTCCATCTGCCCTAGCATAGTTTCCAGGAGAATCTGCTCCGCAGTCTTGCCTGACACAGAGGTGAGACTGACTGTAATTCCCTGGATCGTCTACTTTCTCCTTTTAAAAATTCCCCTTTTTCCAGTCACCATGGACTTCACCTGACTGCCACAATTTTTAAAAAATGGTGGGTAGTGTCTTAGCAATTTTGTCTGCTATCTCCCTCAGGACCCAGGGATTAACCTCATCAGGTCCCATGGACTTGTGCACATTCACGTTCCTTGGAAGGTCTTGACCTTGATCCTCTCCTACAGTGGGCTTAGGGTCCTCATTCTTCCAGTCTCTGCAGCTGCCTTTTCTGACTTGGGAGGCTTGGCTAGAGCACTTGCTGTTGAAGTCTGAGGCATAGAAGCCATTGAGAACCTCACCCTTTTCTTTGTCCGGGGTAGCCAAGTTTCCCTTTTCCCTTCTGGAGAACATCAAATGGGATTATCAAGTAGCAAGTTTTAAACAGACAGAAGCAAATGTTTTTCCAGTCAAATTGTCAGTAATTATGAAACTCATTACCACATAATGTTTTGGTTAAAAAAGTTCAAGTGGTTTAAAAGACAATTAGATAATTTTATGGAATAAAACCCTATTAAGGGCTACTAAACCATTTTCTCCTTCTCTGTATGTCGCAGCTCCCAGTGAGAAGAGTTTAGAACCAACAAGCCATTTTTCCTCTTTCATTTCTTTGTGTTATTAAAGGCAAAGAACAAAACCAGTGGACTGTGGCACAGTACTGCAATTTAGCTGCGCACGCTGTGAGAAATCCTTGCTGGTTTGCTCAAATTCATTATAGCCTCGTCCCAAACATTCACCAAAGTAAAATTACCCTCCTTTATGGTCTTGGGGTCCCTTGTAATTTATTAATTTATGTAAGCACAGACAACTTTGAAGGAAATTTATGCAAGCTAAGTGCATAAGTGCATTGACAACACTTCTTGCACATTGTACTTTCCTACCTATAATCAATTACATCTCATAAAACATTTTTTCCACAATGTTATGCTAAGCTTTTTCAGAGCTCGTCCAGAAAATAAAGTAAATAGCTCCCCATATGCATCAACCCTTTTTTAATGAAGTAATCATAACAGTAGCAAAGAGAGAGATCTGGTATAGAGGAAACCTGAGAATTTTCCAGTGTTATTTGATGGTCTTTACTAACACAAAGTACTCAGTCAGAGTAAGGAATAAGTCAAATCCTGTCAGCTGCTGAAAGGGAGTTCCACTAGATGGGGTTATAGTTTCAAAGGGAGAGTATTTTCTCATCTGGTTTGAGGCTAAGCACTCTTTTCCTTCTTAAGTTGTTCAAACTGGCAACATAATTCTATGAAATTAGAACACATTGTCTTTATTTCTTTGGCTCACCAGTAGTTTGGGTTTTTTTGACCATTCTAACATTCAGCATAATTTATTGCAGCTCCATCTGAGTAAGTGTTTGGGGCACTGTTGCCTCTGTTCACAGATTTCATGGCTGAAGTTTGGGTTTTTTTCTTTGCTGTCCCTAGCACTACTTCAGTACAATTCATATGCTAATATATAGCAGTTACATTAAAAAAAAAAAAATGGCACAAATCATCTTAATTTGACATTAGTGACATCATTTGTGCCACAGCCTTTGAACTGTTTGGGCTAGAGTTCTTGTTTATTTCTTTATTTTTGTAAAAGAGAACTGGTTAGCACAGGAGTGCCCTATAACTGGGTTTGAACTTCCCTGAAAGCAATAAAAAATAATTACATTAAATATATATAATAATTATGTTCCTAGATCCTCATTACTGTTCAGTTTTAAACACAGTTTATCAAATGAGAATCAATCAAATGTAGTAATAACTAAAATGAAGAACATATATACAAAAATCCAGTGAAAAAAAATTGATTAACAAAATTAATTTCTTACAGTCAGTTTTGTGATTATATAAAAACTTATGTTAATATTCTTGTACCATACTTATTGTTGTTATGATTACAACACTTTTATTAGTATGTCAGTTTAATTAATATTTATAGTAATGCCTTTGTATATTACATTTTAAGTACAATGATAGGAAACTCAAGGGTCATCTCTACTGTAATGAACTTAATTGAATTTAATGAATACTAAATCACTTCTATAGACAGTCTTTGTAAAAGATTGCAAATGAAATTTAACTTTTAAAACCACTGGAAGGGAAAAAAAAAAAAAGGGAGGGAGGTGGAACTGGACAAGGACAGGAACACAGGGAAATTGAGAGTCATCCAGGGATTGTATCAAATGTTGTGAATTCCAGAAAGAGGCACTGGAAAATCAAGCATATTTTAAAGTTTTTTACTTCATTTTTGGCTCACTGACTCTCAATATTTAAACTTTTTTTTCCAGCAAAAGAGATTTATGGCTTGGGAGCTGTCAGAAGAACTGTCATTTACCACATGAAACAATAACAAGCATGAGAAATATACAATGGCAATTTGTTTCTTCCAAAATTTTTAAGTGAAATAATTGAGTCCATTAATACAATTCTGAGTGTCCTTCTGAACTTGACGATACTTCCCCCCCACCACCCCCATTGTTCAAAGATGGCATTAGCAAGTGGAAATTGGATTATGGGAGAGGTCATTGGAGATTATCCAATCCCAAGGCACATTATGTTAATTTATCTGGTGTTTGCAAGATGCCTTCCAACGTCATGTCTGCATTACACTGTAATTCAGCTTCCACGAAACTTTTTTTTTGTGTTGCTAAGTTATTTGACCCATGAATAAGAAATTAAGCTATTTCTTATACTTACCATTTTTATTTCTTCTCTGTGCCTAAATCTTATAATTAACTAAAAGCCACTTATCCCTCATTTATTGTAATTTGTTGAAATTTTGATCTTTTGCAGTTCTTTTTTCTTGCATCATGCATTTATTACAGTTGTCACACAATTAATGAGTTTAGCTTTGTGGTTCTGTAACACCATGGCATGGCTATTACCTTCCACCAGTAATTAGCTGTCATGGAAATTTGAATAACAGCAGCTCAACAAAGTTTGAAAGAGAATTAAAAGAAGCAGGTCCTACTCACTGCAAAATATTAAATCTTTGTGTGATGCCTGGTACTGAGATTTTTGTGTTTGAAGGTTAAATTTTGGCAGGAAAATGCTTTTTATTTTCACTGAAGGCAATACTTAATACCTTTTGAATTAAAGACATGTAAAATGAGTGGATGACACTGCTGATAATTTTTCAGCATGAACTGCAAGATTTGTGTCTTTCTTTTTCTGATGTGAACCAAGAGGGTTTTTTTTCCAGGGATCCTCCTGAGCTACTTTTTTTCAGTTGGACAATGAAATAAATACACCAGCTTCTACTTCTTTGGTTCTCTGCAGTCTATTACATCCCTTTTAACTGATAGGACAAGAGTCAGTGGGCTGAAACACAGGAGGTTTCCATCCATCTATGACTTTGGAGAAGAAGGGTATATTTCTTGTGTTACAAAAGGAAATACACACTGGTTAGACCATCTCCTTAATTCTCAAAATTATTACATCAAGCACTACAGACTATTGTTATGAATAAGATGTGCAACATATAAAAACATAACAGCAGAAATTAGTGACAAGAATTCAAAGACTAGTCCATGAGATCACCTGCTGCTACATTTGTTGTTGCCTATGAGTGGTAACTTGCAACTGTTCAACTGTTCAGGCTAACATACTTAAAGGCAATTTTGTGTAATTTTGGGATCCATGGCTGCAGAGGATATTGGTCACTCTTTGTTTTTTCCCCTAGCAGTTTTGGAAACAAATTTCAATTTAATTTGTTTTTACTTTGTGTACAGCCATAACAGTGATATTCATGATTATTCAAAAAGTATGCTTCAGATTTATCAGTGCAATGATGAAGATGTGGCTTTTGTCATTTCTATTAATACTTGTCAAGTAGCTTATGTGAAAATACAGTAGCCAGTTATCATTCAGGAATGAAGCATCATCCACTGTGAACTGAAGAAGGTGATAAGCATGTTTTAATTTACCCCTGACTTTTTTATAGCAAAGCAACAAGGAGCAGACATCAGTTTAGGTTTTCTGCTCAAAGCAGTCTTGGGGTACTTCTTTACAAAGTGCTTTACTGTAAATACACAAAAATATTGAAGTTAATTTAATCAAATTTAGGTAAATGTCCTTTTAAAAACTGTAAAAATGTGTTTGCTAATGAGTAGCAATGAGTTATTGTTTGAGTTACTAGTGCATTCAGAGAAAAATTGGAAGATTTCCATGCAGATGTTTTCTAAAATCATATTGCTGATGAATTGTAAAACTAGTTGGCTTGAGTGGGGTTCTTTTGCTGCTTCACGTGAAATTACCTCATGGCATGGTAAGGGATTAAGGAAAAGTCCCTTTTAAAAGCTGAGCATTAGCATTTTCCCTTTTGGTATTGCGTATTTCAACTTCTATATCAATTTTGAAACAGTTGATCGATAAAGCAAAATGTACAATGCACAATAGCTTCAATTAATGTTGATTGGAGACACATGAACTGGTCATCAGTGTTCCTGATGTAGTCTCTGTAATTAATTCAAAATGTAAGAGTTAGAATGATTTGGGTTGGAACATACCTTTAAAAAGTCACCTCGTCCATCCTCTCTGCAATGAGCAGGGTCGTCTTCAGCTAGATCAGATTGCTCAGACCCGTGTCCAGCCTTGCCTTCAGTGTTTCAAAGGATGAGGCACCCACCTTTCTGAGCAACCTGTCCCAGTGTCTCAGCACCCTTATGGTAAAAAAATGTCTTTTTTATTTAAATCTACTCTCTTTTGCTATAAAACCATGACACCTTCTCTTGCAATGCATCCTGCTAAATTTATCCCCGTCTTTCTAATGAGCCCCCTTCAGGTACTGAAAAGCCACACTGAGGTCTCCCCAGTGCCTTCTCTTCTCCAGGCTGAACAGCCTCATCTCTCTCAGCCTTTCTTCATAGGAGGAGTGCTCCAGACCTCTGATCCCCTTTGCAACCCTCACCCTGGACCTGCTGCTACAGGTCCACGTCTTTGCTGTGCTGAGGGGCTCCAGAACTGGACACAGTACTCTGGGTGGACTCTTAGCAGTGCTAAGGAGAGAGGAAGGATCCCCTCCCTTGACCTGCTGGTCATGCTGCTTGTGATGCAGCCCCAGGATGTGACTGGCTTTCTGGGCTGCAGGCACACATCGCCAGCTCATGTCCACCTCCTCGTCCACCAGTACTGTGAAGTCCCTCTCAGCAGGGCTACTCTCAATCTCTTCATCCCCCAGCCTCTGCTGATACTGGGGGTTGCCCTGACTCTGGTGCAGGACCTTGCACTTGTCCTTGTTAAACCTCATGAGATTGCCACTTCTCAAATTTATCCAGGTCCTTCTGGATGGCATCCTGTCCTTCAGGTGTATCAGCTGCAGCCTCAGCTCAGTGTCATCTGGAAACTTGCTCAGGGTGCAATTGATCCTCCTATGTCATTGATGAAGACATTATTCTATGAAGACATTAATAATTCTATCTTTTTCTTGACTTAATTAAAATAGTAGTTACTTTCTGCACAGTCACAAATAACTTACTTAATCATAAGGCACAGGGATTAGCTGAATATTCTTATTATTAATGAACATATTGATTCCAATCATAATATGCAGTCTGCCAAGTCTGCAAGGATAAGGCCATTATAACAGTCTTGGAGTGATCCATTAGGAGGATTAAGGGAACCAGGAAACCTCTCTGTATGTCAAAATGGTATATGCTTTCAGTCTGAAGGGCATGTTAGTGTCAAGGACAATGCATACATGGGCCACATGGGAAATCTTGCTGGCTCACAGTGGCATTTAAGAAAAAAAAAATTGGCCACTATTTACAGGTCCAGAAGGGTCATATAGCTGATTTGTGATGGGAAGTGAGTTAGAAAAAAGTTTCTCGAGGTTCTTGTTTCTTTGGTTTCTCTGTAAGGGAATAACACATTCAAACAATGCTTCAGGCACATGGCAAGGTTGACACTGATGCCATGTTTTGAAGGCACTCACACACCCATCAGTGTGCTAGGACTCTGCTTGTGTTTACATCTTGGGAACAGTAGGAAAGGAAAGGAAAAATAATGTTGCAAAAATTAGCACATTATTAAAATATGGCTTTGTCAAGTGAGATCCACGTTGCAACAAGAAAGAGACACTTTTAATTTTCATTGTCCTCTGTTTTAAAAATATCTCTACTAGACACATATGCCTATCTCTAAGTGTGTTGTCTATGGGTTTTAGTAGTAGAAATGAATGATTAAAAAAATGTCACCAGGTTAAAATGCTGAAGAATTCTTGTCAGCAGGAAATGTCAAGTTAGTTATGCTGCCAGCACCAGAAACTCAAATGCAAGATTTCAAACTTAAACAGAAAAAAAAGGAGATAGTGTTTGACCTTTACCCACACAGTTCTTACTTCATTTAAGCTGAATCCAATTATTTAAGATTAATTTAGTGGCTACACATGATAGATGGAAATCAAAGTTCAGATCTAACTGTACTGGATGTTGCTTACTTGCTTTATATTACAACAGTTATTCAACCACAACAGTTTGCAGCAGCTTGTATAATTTAGTAGATAAAATAAAGAATATAGGAGAGTCAATTTGAAGTAAAGAAAAATGCCAAGGTGGCAGAACATACTTATTTAAACCTGAATTTGCTCAAGGAAGAGAAAATGTGAATATCAAAAATTCCATTTAAAGAACCAATCTAATTATTGAAAATTAATGTTTAAGCTCACAGAATACTTAGTAAGTATATCTGTATAAGTTCTAGGTATAGAGAAACTGTGAGTTGTAGTGGTATAGCCTATTACAGAATTTTTGGAGAAACTTAGAAGCAAAGAACATGTGACTCAAGTACAGCGAATGTTCAGTTTTAGTGGACTCAGTTATTTCCCTTGCAGCTGTGTTTAGATCTGTATCGGATTTCAGAAGTCTCCCTTGGGTGATTATTGGTTCTCTTTCACTGTTCTTTTGAATTGTTTTTTCTGATAATTTTGAATATGCAGCCTTGGCCGTTGCCTTCTGACCTTCAGAAAAGATAAAAACAAAACAAAACCAAAAACAAACAAACAAACAAAAACCAAAGCAGACCTAGAACTGCTTTAGTATATGTATATATATGTGTATGTTAGAATCAGTTTGGAAGCATTTTCTCTTCTATATACACAGAATTGGAGTTCTCTATAATTTTGCTCAGGCGCAATGGGAGAAAAAGGAAAAGCAGATGTTCTGCACAACATGTTCCCCTTTCCTACTTGCAGTTCACATTTACTCATGCAATAAGTGACTGTTCTGCTCCATGCTGCTTCCTCTTCCAAAAACAAGTGAGTAACGTTAATGCTTTTTTCCAGGACTAAAACTGCTGTTTCAAAGGTTCGGTTCAAAAAGTGTTCTTCTTCACAGTCCCCCATGGCAAGAAATGAAGAACAAACAAAACCAGGCAGTTGTAACCCTTTCCAAACAAACGAAGGAGTCCCCAAGGTGACAGCACTCATGGCTTCTTTCCTTCCTGAGCAAAAAAGGAGCAAAATTATAGTAGCAGCTTTTATGAATACAAACAGATAATCTTGTGCCCATTTGGCATACAAAATTGCAAAGGATCCTCTTTTCCCTTAGAGATTTCAAACTTGTGGTCCCCTCTGCTGCCATAGTAGATGCACTAGACCTGGCTCGCCTCCGAGACCCCCGGGGGATCCAGAGAACTGAACCTCGTATTTTACAAAAATCAATATGATTTACAGGCTGCAGCCTCAGGGCTTCCCCTGAGGACACTGATTCTTCCTCTTGGTGGAAGCATAAGCCCACATGTCCTGAAGCTGAGGAGGAACAGTGCTGTCAGCTGGACATCTCAATGACTGCATGCAGACACCATTATGGACCCCCTAAAGCATACATGTTTTGTTTGTAAATGTCCCCCCTGCCCTCCATCCTTCCCATAGGCTTAAACCCCTTGTCCCGCTCCCACATAATTGTGGATACTAACTGCATTTTCTGTCTCTCGCTGGAAGTTCATGAAGTACATCTGCGGTGTTATTTATCCCATTTTCAAAAATCAAAAATCTCCTGACTTTAATAATAATAGTAATAATTTAATAATAATAATAACAACTTCTGACAGTTTTCTGCTTTCAAAAATATTTTATTTTGTTGCTTGGAAATGTTTTCGTGTGGTGCAGCCACAGAAACGAATGAAAAACCTGAGAGCCAAACAGTTTCACAGCAGGGAGTCCTCAACCACGGTAGACACACAGAAGGACTGTCAGGAAGACAGCTTGACATCACTGTATTTTGAAATCATCTTTTTTCTGAAGCACATATTTATAATCCATGTAATCACTATATCAGTGTCACACTAGTCCTGTAGCAGTGGTCTGTCTTTGTAAGAATTCCATTTCTTGTAAAGACTTCAGTATTGGATATAGAAAAGGCACATGGTATGACTCGTAGATTAAACTTTCTGTTGTCAAACTAAGCAGTTTTCTGGATTTTTGCTCTCTCTGCATATATATACATTTATATATATATTTGTATATACTAGTGCGTCATTATTTTAGAGTTAGATGCTTTAGACAGAAAACTTTGTGACACACTTTATCTAGCGTTTTCAAAAGCTATGTAAGGGATTCTTATGCTAAAATGGCACATGCATCTTTAAAACTATATACATCTATGGAAAACTGCACAATGATTAATCCAGAAAAAGTGTACAATGCTTAGATATGTGTAATACATGACATAGAAGAGTAGTACGAACATCTACCCTAATATTCCTTGAGTATACTGAGGGATTTTTAGTTGAGAGGCACTGCTTTCACCTTCCTTGATTTAGAAACACTTTTCATTTTTTGTAGTGTTTTTTTAGAAACTCGGCAAGAAAATGCACTTCATGTGTTTCCTCACAGGCACTGTCACAAACAAGCAGGACTGGGGACGCACACTGTTTAAAGATGTGTCAAAACAACTTTTTTTTCTTTTTTTAGTTACTCAGTAATCAGTTGAAAGTATGTATTTTAAATCTAAAAAAAAATCAGAAGAAAAAGTTTTCTGTAAAACGTCTGAAGTTTGTAAAGTTATCTGAGGTCCTTTTATTACAGCTAAGAATAAATGGAACCTTTAGATGCAAGAAATGTTAGGGTAAGAATTTTCATAGGATTATTAAGCCTGAATCCAATAAATATTCTAGGTATCAGATTTGCTATAAAGAATAAATCTGAAAACATGCCAGATTTTGTAGAAATTCTACTTAGTAGCTCAGGAACTGCACCAAGAACCAGTCATTCAATCCTTTTTTTCAATGTCAGTGTAGCAGGAAAAAAAAGCTGTAGTTATTTGCAGGTTGTCCAGTGCAGGATGCTGAAGATTGTGAGGAATCCACAACGATGATTTTGGCAACAGAAAAGTTCAATGCAAAGCGTAATGCAAATGGTTGAGGGGATTGTTTTGGGGTTTTTTTTTTCTTTTTTCTTTACAAAGACAGCATTTTTATCAGTGATGATTTTTTTAGTGCACACTAGTGATGATCCATTCAGCTCGTGCCCTAGTAGAACTCCCTATATCCTTATCAACTCCAAACCTATCAAAGTTATATTATGAATATTATATTGATACATATTAGAATATTAAATACATGTTACGCTACTGGGAAAAAAAAAAAAAAGAAAAGGAAGTCTACTAATTGCCTTAGAATATCCTTTCTTTATAAATATGAAAACTTAACAAAATCCATTTTGAAATCTGAAAGCATACTGCTTTTCCATAAGGAGAATGCTTTCAGGCAAGTTAGCTCTCAGACTTTAGGCAGGTTGACAGAGATAGTGTGTTTCTTGGTGTTTTGAGTGTAGATGGATATACTAACAAGTCAGCTTTCTTCACTGGTGTAGCTGCTGCTGCAATTCTAGACCTTTTCTCAAGAAGCACGGCTGGAATGCAGCTTACTTAGGAATGCCTCCTTTTACCTATCTCCTTTCTTCATTCTCTGGAGGCAGCCTGGCTAAGTGGATGAGGTTCCTTGCTGTAAGCTTTATGAATAAAAAACCCATTCTGTGCCAAATTCAGTTCTCAGTGCACAGCATTTCAGGTCACACTTCAGACTTCTCAGCTCCACAGAGGAGCACAGCTTGAAACAGTGAGCAGAACGCAGGCTCAAAACACGTCATTTCAGCAGTGTCATTCTCAGTGTTCATATAGGAACAGGACTTCTAATAAATACACTTTGAAAAGTGTTCCCAGACGTTGCATGTAGAGGTTGGTACAAGAAATATCTTAATAATTTCCAAAGTAATGCCATCAACATCAGGAGAATCTCAATGTATTTTGAAGATTCCTTTGCCTTCATCAGGTCCCCTGAAGAGAAAAAAAAAAATCTGAGGAAGTAAGAATAAACAAAAAAGTGCCAGATCCAGGGACAGGGTGGGATACTCTGAGAGAATAAGGCTGTGAACACAAAGAGTTCCCACTCACTGAGGTACCCACTTACCTACTAGACTATTTATTCACTCTAATTCTCTAGGTTTGAGTTTAGGTCAATTAACTTAAATGGAACAACTCCGGTATAGTAGATCAAGAGATCTACCCTAGATCTGTCCTAAAGGTCTCTCTTTCCATGAGACAAAGGCACATACAAGGCAGATCTGGCTTGAGACAGGAAGAGAAAGGTCACTGCAGAGGCTGTTGCTGAGCAGGCGGTCACAAGGCAGGCGGTGGTGTATTTATCCTGAAAAAAATGTGAAGAAGAAATGGCAAGAGAAGGGCCAGAGGGCAAAATCTGGCTGCCTATATGACTCCTTTTGTGAGTGAATGGGGTGAAGCATGGGAACTTTGCAACTAGTGTAAGGCTAAGCCCTACAAAGAACTCTTTTTTCTTCTAAACTTTCCTTATTTCTTAACAGATGAATGACTTATTATTGCACGCAGCAAGATAAGACCTACTAAGTTCAGCTTGCTTTCTGTTGCCATGGATATTACAAGTGTTGGTTGTGGTTTTCTCCGCTGATCATGAGCAGGACTACAGCTTTTCAGCTTTTTATAGTTCATAATTTTTGTTGCAAGAGCAACGTGAGAATGCATTTTTCAGCAACAGGGCAGAGTGGATGCTTAGGTTGACAGAAAACCTCCCACGCAATGGGCAATTTGATGATGCTGTGAATGCAGCTTGCCATCTTCTGATGCTGCAGAAAGAGCTGTGCAAACTTCTTGTTTGACTGTGTTTGTAATTTCTAGGGAAGTGCACAACCCATGGAGTGTTCCTACAGCCACCCTAACTGGGCCCACTGGAACTCACTTCAGATTTTATTTTCTCTATTGATGAGCCAGGTTAGAGTTGGTGCTTGAGCTGGTGCTTCAGAGTGATGAGGAAGAATGTATAGGCTCACTTTTCTTTCAGGATATGGGGAGGCAGAACAGGAGTAACTTAATGTAAGTCTTGGAGGTTGCATTTTCTTATTACTATTTAAGCTATAGCCGCCTTTGGGTTTTTACATCAGCCTCTGAAAATAAGAATTTCATTGGCATTGTTCATGCAAGGTGATATCTGGCACTTTTTTGTTTAGATCCCTCGTTATGCTTTATTTGGTTTTCTTCATTCATTATTATTCTGAGAATGAACAACTTATATGAAACCTATCACTTCCAAAGAGTTGACATAAAATTATGAAGTTCAATCAGCTGAATGCATGCTGTGTCACTACAGCTGTTCGTGAAGAAGAAATATGGGGTTAAATTAATGCCTCAGCCTCATCAGCTGTATGTGCAAAAATATGCATTTCTGGGGAATGAAAGATAGATAGGTCAGTACCCTGCAGTCATGTCCTGGGATCCCCAGAATACCATCCCTGTGCAAAAGTTAAACACCTCTGCCTGACTAGTTCAAATATAGACTCATGTTTTTGTTTTTCACTTGTGTCTGAGGAAATGTTTATGTCTGATGTTTGTGCCTGATGAAATGAAAATGAACTGTGAAATCAGAAGGGACTGTGGGATTTAAACGCTACAGGCAGACTTATGGGAAGTCACTGGCTTTGCTTGATTCAAGCTCACTGACTGCACTGTTTAAGAGCACTACATGCTCTTGTAAAAAGCCTTTCTCCGTCTTTCCTGTGGACTCCCTTCAGGTACTGAAGTATTGTACAAAACAATATATTTGAGTTTCTAAGTCTGTGCAGCTTTAGGTAAACTGATTGGAAAATAAGTACCTCTATCTGCACCCATAGCACTGAGCTGGAAAAAAGAATACCATTAAAAATTAGGCTTACAAACCTTTATGCAAATGTTATATAAACATGAATTACGTAATGTGTTTCTTATTGTTTCCCCTTGAGATCAATACAACATAAGACTTAAGGACATTCATCTAAGTCACCACCATTCTGTTCATCCTCTTCACCAAAAACATGTATTTATGCCCCTAAGAAAATAACCTAGCTCTTAGTGTAGTTGAAACTCACAGGTTGCATTCAGTTGGATGAAAGATTTGTGTTATCATGAAGTACAAAGAGACTGGTTACACAACTGGACAACTTTAGGCGTATTTTTTGGGTTTGGTAAAATATTGAATTATGTTCCATGTTGCTTTCTTAATTCTGCTAAAGTAATGGCAACACCTTTTGGATCTTTAAGATTCTTTCTGCACTGTCATATGTAGTTCTTATTCTTCCATGGAGCTCATAACTCCTGCAGAGGGTACAAGTTACAACCAGTTACCCTGCTGTTACTGTGACGCAGAGTTTGAAATTCTGTGTTGTATTTTACAATCTTTTAATTAAATCCCGGTTAAAGCTGCTAGTTTGGCACATGATAGATTAATGATGAATCTTTTTTAAGACTATCATAGTTGAGAGTGATGAATTATTTGATTCAAAGATTAGAAGTAAAGTGAGCTCATGAATAGTGAAGAATTTACCAACTGATCTCAGCTTCAAGTTAAAGTTCAAGCACAAAGCACCATGTATGTGGTACAAATCTATACTTTTCCAAAATTGTTCTTGGAAAAATGCCTCTTTTTAAATATTCATACACCCAGAAACAATATATTCTTATTTTCAGACTGAGACATGATACTGCAAATGTACACTTAAGAAGTATTCCTTTGGAAACAAATAGGGTACATCTGTGCTATTTAGATGGTTTTGCTTTGAAAAGCCAGTTAACTGGTCTGAGGAATTTATATTTCAGACAATAAGATGAAACAAACTGAAGTCAAGACAGCAATTTCTTTGAGAGAACTATCACATGGGTGCATAAGACATAATGTGAAAAAAAAATTCTTCTGCAAGTATTTATTCAATTCAAGTAACAGGAAATACATAGTTGTCCTCAGAAAAAAAGCTTGGTAAGGTCAGAAAACTGAAAGAAGAAATTTTCAGTGCTGCTTTAAATGTAAATAATGCTGCCTTGATCAGCCTGCTCATACATAATGTTATTTTGGAATGCTGCAAAATTTTTTATTCTCAGAGAACAAGAAATAACGTTTTTGCTATTGACATTCTGCAGTGCACTTCTTAGCATAAGAAAAACTGAAGTGTTAAATGTGCAGCCAGTGTAGAGACAATAGAACAAAATAAAAAAAAATAAAATTACAAATTAAAGGTTACTGTGTATGGTGTTTCAAAGGGTAAAAGGCTTCATTCATTCCTCAAACAGCCCCCTTGCTGGTTTACTTTCAGAGTCAGGCTTTCATACAATTTAAAATTAAAGACTGAATCCCATTAAGCATGACAAAAAATATGTACAATTTAATGCTGCTAAGCCAGCAATTCAGTTGGAGAAATGCTGGGGAAATTATCTTTCACCACCTACTGCCATGAGAAAATGCCTGAAGACCTGAGCAAGATTCTTCAGGCTCTAAAGCAAATTTGAAATTAAGATGGAATTTGAGCTCTTTCTTTTCAAAGCCACAACAAGATCTTTTGAGTTTTGGCTTAATTCTCTTGGCCTGTCCATAGAGGTAAGAACACACATGAAAACCATTTTTAAAGTTTCATCACGCAACAAGTCTTTCAAGTTTTGTGTTAGGGAATTTTGAGAACCTGAAAGCAATGTGATTTTCTCATTTGCCTGGTATGTGGGTAAGTATTTGGATATTAATATAGGTAAATAACTGTGTATTCCATTAGTGGTCAAACTCATTGCAAGCTCTGTCCTTTGCACAGTCTGTTGGAGGTGTACCTGTGCAAGGAACTGGGCATCTCCAGAACAGGGTATAGAACAGGGATAGCTGGCAGGAAGTGATTATGTTTCCATCAATTCTTTGGAGAAACTGAGCAATTGCCAGTAATGGAAGGCAGATCCTTGGCTAAAAAGTGCTTGCTGTCAGTCTTTTCTCACTTTCCCCCCTCGAAAGAGCTGGACAGGTCACAGGAAACTAAATTGCTACTGCTACTGCTCTCTCTCTCCTCTCTCCTAACACCTCATGACTTTCTCAGGGTCTTGACCTGTCATTTGAGGATTGCAGCCCTACAGAAACAGCTTAAGCACCACTGTGATGATTAAAGCCATAATATCTGACATGTTTGTTTCTTTCAGTGAACTATACAAATTTTAAAACATTTCTACATGTGCACACACATAAATATTTCATGGCAGATCTAGTACTATCAGATCAATTATCACTTCTCACTATAACATGTCTTACAGCTCTGACAACTGAAAACATTATAGCTCCAAGCCTTATGTCTCCCCACTGATGAAGACTGCTTTATTTTGTCCAGGATTTAGAATACTGGCAAAATTCTGGTAAAGATTCTTTTTAGAGAGCTTGAGTTTGGAATATGACTGGAAATTCTGTGGAGGGTCCTGCCCTTGGGTCACAACAACCCCATGCAGCACTACAGGCTTGGGGCAGAGTGCCTGGAAATCTGCCTGGTGGAAAAAGACTTGGGGGTGACAATGGTTTGACAGTGGCTGAAAATGAACCAAGGGTGTGCCTGGAGGCCAAGAAGGCCAATGGAATCCTGGCTTGGATCAGAACCAGTGTGGCCAGCAGGACTGGGGAAGGGATTGTCCCCTTCTACTCGGCACTGGTGAGGCCACACCTCAAATCCTGTGCCCAGTTCTGGGCCCCTCAGGACAAGAGGGACATTGGGGTGTTGGAGCGAGGCCAGAGAAGGGCAGCGGAGCTGGGGAAGGGTCTGGAGCACAGGTCTTACAAGGAGCAGCTGAGGGATCTGGGGCTGCTTAGCCTGGAGAAAATGTGGCTCAGGGGAGACCTTGTGGTCCCTACAATGAACTGAAAGGAGTTTGCAGCAAGATGGGGGTCAGTCTCTTCTCCCAGGTGACAAGTGACAGGACAAGGGGAAATGGCCTCAAGGTGTGTCAGGGGAAGGTTTGATTGGATAACAGGAAAAATTTGTTCACCAAAACGGTTGTGAAACATTGGAAGGGGATGCCCAGAGAAGTGGTCATGTCACCATCCCTGGTGGTATTTGAAAAAATGTGTAGATGTGGCACTTAGGGACATGGTTTAGGGGTGGACTTAGCAGTGTCAGGTTTGTGATTGGACTGAATGATCTTAGGGGTCCTTTCCAGCATGAATGATTCTGTGATTTAAGGTTTGTCTACCTATTCTGTGTTCTTAATCTTCCCTTTCACAACATTTTGAGTTGTGAAGGAGAAAGGCACCTCAAGGTAACTCACTGTCTGGAGGTTCAGTATTTACTTGAAGCTAAAAACCACAGGAGTATCCAACCTTCCTTTAGGGCTTGTCCAAACAGGCTGGCAAAATGTCACACTGCCACTCTTTTGGTTCAGGCATGGGGGTCTGTGCAGAGAATTTTCTGATTACCTCAACAGATGACATTATGGTTTTGTGCAAAGGTAATTCTGTTTTTCCATTTCTTTTTCTCCAGCATGAGGTATGTAATGCTTGTACTGGGCACTGCAATGGGAAAAGACCTTGAGAAGAAAAATATAGGCAAACATGAAGCTACGGACTACATCAAAGTATGAACTCAAGAGTGATAAATTAATCCCATTTATTTTCAGACTTTGCAACTAGGGTGAGGTGGAAAGATAAATACCTGCACCTCAGCTTCTGGAGGCAGTAATAAGTAGATTTATAGTGGTTTGAGGGCCTGGGGGTGGGGATGTTAACAATTTTCATATAAACTTTTCCCTTCATGGAGTTTCTCCAAACATTCAAAAACTAAAATCCAACGCATGAACAAAGTGTGAGCTACCCTCATCCCAAATAAACATTTATTTTGCTTTACCTTTTTTTTTTTTTTTTTTTTTTAACAAATGTTATCTTACAGGAAACTACCAAGATCACAAATAGAATATCAGACTTCCACTTCTCCTTTCCTGCCCCACGATGCTTTTTATAGCACAATTAGAGGAACACGTTTGGTGGTTTCCATTATTTTCATACCAGACAAGACCCACCTCTCTTCACAGCCCTTGTTGCAGAAGCCAGGAACTGTGTGGAAATACTGACTGACAGATTTTTCTCGTCACATAAATGCATGTCTGAGTTCCTGCCAAGGCCTTTTGGTGCAATAATGTACATACACGTGGAACAAAGCTATCAGGGTGTGGGAGCCGACTGCAGACTCCAGTCTGCAAATCGAAACAACTGTGAACAATTCAGCAATTTTCATAAATGCTAGGAAAAGAAGAAAGGCATTTAGGCTTAACCGGTTTATAGCCAAGCCACTGCTGCCCCCCGGTGTCCGTCAGACACTCGAGCGGGACTTTAAGGACAGGCAGGGATGGAAAACGTAGTCTGGTAGTGAGAGAGCTTGACTATCTGACTTCATTCTTACCTGCACATCACACAAACCAGCAGAACTTTCTCAGTCAGGTAGCTGCATAGGATGAACAGTCATTATCTAAACTGTTCCTGCAGTTCCTCTTAGAGCTCATCTGAGGTGATGACCTCCCTAGTCTTACCAATTACACAGGTACAGGAAACAGAACTGCCTTCAAATACAGCCAGGTTACGAAATCCCAATTATTTTTCATAATGACCCTTAAAGGGTTGCCTTGTTCTACTGTTTGGATTATTCAGGGCGAGGGACCTGCTTACATGGATGCCAAAATTCTGGCTCGTGTTTTGTTCCTTATAATCAGTTATTCAGTTTATGTCTTTATGTGTAAATTCTGAGAAAGTTCATTCAGAATTTAATTAACAAGTGCTAAACATTTGGGGAAGATATGATGAATTCCATATATTTAACGCAGAAATTGAATCTCAGCTCTGTTAAAAAAACCCTGAACACAGCTGAGCTTTACTTATGTTTTTGCAAAGGATTATGCCCTAAAGTACAAATTTTTTCCTGCATAGCCTCCAACAAGAAAAGACAATTGTTTAAAGAGCTTATAGGACTTATGTGTTTCATAGAAAGTGGAATCTGGACCCAAAACTGACCCCTGTAGCACACTGCTTACATCTCGATGGCTAAAATCTGCAAACTTATTGGAAACAAAACATAGGAACAAATCAAAATGTTATTCATAGATAGCCTGACTTTAATTATCCCTAAAAATCCTAAAATTTGTCATAAAAAGGAAATCCCTCTGAGGTGGATAATAAGATAATACATCTAGGCAAGCTTTCTAAATGTTTAGCCATTCTTGAAAAAAATGACAGACAACTACAAATGGATTATTTTCTTACTAAAAGTAAAGTTTCTGGTTCAATCAGATTGCTACTAATGAGTAAATTTCCTAACATTTGAAAACTTAATTTATTGTGTAGGTCATCCTGGCCATGAAATACAGCCATGAAATATGCAAGTGAGTGCGTAGGTAAAAAAAGTCTATCTGTCTCATGCCAGAATCTATTACAAGAATTGTACTAGAGAAATGCTCATATCAAGAAATATGACAACAAGAGGTCTTTTCTGCTTGATGCAAAGCTCTAGACTCCTTGAGAGAGAAAGTTCACTGGAACTCTTTGAGGCTGGAAAAGCAAACAGCTTTGATTCTCAAAATAACTTGTCTTGGTTGGTTATATTTTTAAATGAAGGCTTTTCCAGCATGAGTGAAATTGAAGCATTTAATGTGCACAAAGGTGATTCGAAGCGTGGATATCTCTCTTTCTTTGCATGTTTGCTTACAGGATCAAGGGAGTTTAGTCGTGAAATTGTTTCCATAACCATCTGTCACCCTCTGTCCTTTGCTGTTTCTGTTTTAAGTTAAATGTGCTTGTGACAGTTGACAGAACCATAGGTACAATAACTTTTAGAATGATGCAGCAGTGTTAATAATACAGAAAGATTTCTCTAACCGATCTTCCTTTTATACTTCAGTTTAATTCATTATCTAATGAGGGGGCGTGAATGTGGTTATACTATCATGGTTAACAGAAGAAACAAACGTGGAATAAACATGCACTTTATTTATAAATAGCAGATAGGAGCTTTTGGTCACTTTCTCTGCCAGCAACAGAACAGTTCTTGCAGCACCCCACTTACACCAGGATAGACTGCCAACACTTTGCACTGGTGTTACTGAAATCACATGGAATGCAGAATGTAAGAATATCATGGCCAGAGCTGTTCATGGCTGTGATTCCAGCTGTCTGGTCAAAACACTACTTAGCTATATGCTGCAGTTTTCCAGAGCTCCAATTGTCACGGAAAAATATTTCTCTTTACCATAAGAAGCTTTCCCCAGCCAAAAATTGGCAAGATCTGGCAAAGAATGGGTTGTCTCACAGAACTCGTTCTGACATCAGCTCCGGATTTGCACTTCCGTTATAAAGTATTCTTCACTGCAAATGCAACAATGCTCGTAAGAAGACCTAAATCCCCTCACCTTAATTAAATAGGCTTTGGAGAAAGGAGCTGTGCTGGGTTTAAGTGAACAGCATCCTACTCTGAAGGTACTGGTGTGCACCAGATCTTCTCCAGGACTGTTGCTGATGTGCCTTGATCGGGCACGTGCGACAGCTGAGTGTGCAAATACATGAGAGAGTGGAATTAGTGAACCTACCTTGCTGTGGATTGCAATGTTGAAGGACAAGGATTGCCTTTTCACTCTGTGTTTATGTGTTACCCAGCATAAGGTGTTCTTGGTTAATAAAAGAAAAATAAAAAAAAGATCCTCAGTGGTGCACCCACAACACAAATGAGAAATAATCATCGTGATATTACCATAATGGATTCTCGCAGTTCAGTTATGGAAGCAAAAAAACACACTTCTGAATAATGTATTTGTTATAAAAACAGATATAGAACAGACCTTCATGCAATTTAGTAGATTTTCTTAGAAAATTAGAACGTTAGGTTATTAATGGAAGGTTACTAATGAAAGAGCCTGCTATGGCGCTATTATGGTCTTACCTCAGACTTAAAAAGTTCTTCTGAAGTCCAACAAATGCTAGGTAGATGTCCAAACAGATGAGTGGTCTGCTCCTTTTATTAAATGTGTTTTCTTCCAGGTTTTGAATGACATTATGTGGAAATTGATGTTATTTCATTCAAAGGATGCAAAGGATATATGCCTTCATATCTGTTTGATTCAAGGAGGAATGTCATGATCTCTTTTAAACTGAAACAGAGCATGAATCACAATACCTTCCACCCTCAAAGCATAACCATTTTGTATATCTGGAGATTTATTCCAAGCTGCAGAAATGTGGATTAAGGAAACTTAATGGTAAGAGGAACTAATACTTCAGTGATAACTGAGCAAACTATAAATATGAAATTAGGATTTAGTACTTCCTCAGAAAAGGGAAAGAAACTACAAAAAAGAGGATATACTTTCTGCTGTATTATTCTCAACTGCATCTAATGATAGTCTGATTTCCTTGCATTTAATAATCATGCTAATTTAATTAATTCTAGAACCATTCTTGGAATCATCAGTTACTTCATTCTTTTCAGGTCACACCTTTACAACAGAGTGACAAATTGTGTTTGGAGGCTTTTCTGATGAAAATACGTACTCTACTGATGTGTGTGCATTGAATTTGGGTAACTTTCAGTGTGACAAATTATTCCATTCATAAGACATGTCCTTACATTCTTATTAGGTTAAAGAAGAGGAGTTTCTTGACAAGTCTTAATCACAGAATCACAGAATCATTGAGGCTGGAAAAGACAGCTCCTGGCAGGCTCACTTACTGTTGGAGGTGACTGCAAGGAGGATGAATATAGACAGATTTGCCCAGATCTGCCCAGGATCTGCTTCCCTGTGCATCGAACCCCAGTAGGTCTCGTGTGTTTATTCCCAAACCATGGCAACTTACCAGCTGTGCCAGGAAGTTATTCTTCCACACGCTCCAGGAGTGCCCCAGACTGTCTCCTCTCTGCTGTGCTGAGGTTCCAGCAGTCTGGCAGGTTAAAGTCTCCCACAAGAACAAGGGCTGGTAATTGTGGAGCGTCACCCAGACACTCATAAAACACTTCATCTGCCTCTCCATCCTGGCTGGGAGCTCTGTAGCAGGGGGATGGTCTCCCAGCAGGACGTCTCCCCCGATCCTCACCCACGGGCACTCAGCCCCGTCAGCCCTGCCCTGGAGCTCTGCACAGTCGGACACTCCCCAGGTACAGAGACACCCCATCCCCTCTCCCTCCTCACCTGTGCCTTCTGAAGAGCTTGTACCCATCCATTGACTCTCCCCAGCTGTGAGAGCCATCCCACCACGTTTCCATGATGACAACTACGCCCCAGCTTTCCTCCTGCCAGGGGCCTCCTCCTCCTGTTTGTCACTCACGCTGTGGGCACTGGTGCAGATGCACTTTAGCTGAGCTGCTGTTTCACCCCCAACACTGGCCTGTCACCCCCAGGCTCATCTCTAGCGAGCCTGGTCTTATTCCCTTTCCCCTTCAAACTTATTTTAAAGCTCTCTCAACCAGCCCTGCCAACTCAGCACTGCCAGGGATGCAGAAGACTTTTGCAGGCAACACTGATATCCTTCAGCATGCTATGCTCCCATGAAATATTTGTCCTCTGAGGATTATTACTGAAACATTCTTCTCTTCCACAGTTTTCCTTCTCCTGCTCCAACTTTTGCTTCAAGTGATTCATCTGGAAATTACTAATTTTTGATATGATGTTGACATTTTTACAGTGAAACAAGCTTGCTCTAACAAAAAATTGTCTGTTGCCCTTTCAGGTGTCTGTCAAGGGGTCACAGCAGAAACTCAATGTGTTCTTTGCAGTTTTTGAGAGCGTGTCTTAATCTTTCTGAGAAATCAGGGGCATAAGGAAGAAGTAGAAGGAGATCATTCTCTATTTTTTCATCACTCCCTAGACTAGAGATGGTACCATTTTTTATTTCTGGTTATCTTTCTCTTGAGAGCTGCATTTCAAAGAATTGAGATTTGTTGGGGAGGAAGAATTTTAAATACAGTTTTCAGACAGGAAAGGAAATAATGGAAATTACATACTTATTGTGAGCCATTTTCCCTCAGGCCACGCAGCAGCAATGCAAAGTCAAAGGAGAAAGTCCATTGCATGGACACATCATTACATTTACTCTGTATCTTTAAGCTCTGAGTCTTTAAGCAGAATTTGCTGTCCCTTCCTTTGATCTCTGTTGCAGATGGAACCTGATGGTATCATTCTCACCTTTAACCCCTCCTTTGAATGTGAGAAGATGCTATCAGGTGTATTAAGCAGATGTTGCTCAATGTTTATGGAAAGCTTTGGTAACTTGTGACCTGCCTGGTAATTGTCTGAGAACACACGTGGTGCTGAGCTACAGATCACATCTCCTTTGGCACTCAGCCTGGGGTTCCTCCTGCTCTGAACTGATCTTTGTTCAAAACTGAGCAAGGGACACCTCCCCAGACAACCTCCAGAGACCATCAGAGACCCCACAGGAGGCCCATGTGACCCCAGTAAATTAAGTTGTGCAAGTTAAACAATTATGCAATGGTTAGGCAGTAACTATGTACTGAATAGGCATAAATTCTCTCACCTTTTACTCCTTGGCATGCTTGATTTGTGGAAAACTTCCACGTTGCACCCTGCACAGAATAAACAACATTTCCTTTTGAAATCTGACTCTTTGTCCGTGTGTAGAGAGTTCCTAAAATCCACGACACTGTAGGACTCTCAGGGGGGAATAACAGAGGAACTCAAGACTGTTTTCATCCCTGTAGTGGGATTCTTCCAGCACTAAGATAAGGGTCACATTTCTTGGATATTTCTTGATTTCACCACTTTTCAGGGCCCTGGAAGTGAGAGAACAATTTCCAACAGCAGAGTGTTGCAAAGCACTTAGTTCAAATAAGATATAAAAAAGCCATGATTTGCTCATTTGTTCATTTTGTGATCTCCACTTTTGCCACACCTGCAATCAGCCTGCAGAGGTGTCAGTGAGAGTGGTGACTGGAAGGTCTGTTCTTTTGAAAATCCAGACATGCCATGAAGTTGATGGGTAATCCACGTTCCGGAATGGGACAATTTTTTGAGCTGCAGTCCCACGTGTTCCTGACTCCCCAGCTGCTAGAGGTTTCCTTTTCTTTCACTAGGGCACTGGAAACATCTAGGATGCCTCAGGACACGCTGAAATTAACTTGGGATATTAGACTGGGATATTAGATATTACCCAAGGAGTTCCCTAGTTGAGATCTACTCAGGGAGTTCACAGTAGCTTTTGTCAAATCCCACTTACCTTGCATCCATAATAAGAGGAAATAACTGTTGAGTTTGTTCTTCTTTTCCTCCATAAGTGAGAGGAATATTTTTACAGTGGTATAAGCACTTGCTTCCATTAGACTTTGCATAAGATACTGATCTGTGTCTGGTGACATACACATTTTATTGCAGGTTACTCATGTGTTTGGAGGAACATATGGGTCCAAAGATCCAGTAAGGTACCAGGGAATGATATAAGAAAACTGAGTCTAGATGAGTACAGTTACAATGATGGGTTAGTCACAACACATGGTTTTATTTACTGGATAGAACGATACACCCTACAGAAGTATCCTAGATAAACATACACCTGGGCAGCAAAGCAAGGTTGTATTCCTCTCTGTATCTTCTTGGAACTGTATAAAAGAACATCCAAACCCAACACTCATCAATTTGTGGTCCTTCATTTACCAGTCAGCAGGAAATCTGTAGCCTGTAACAATGACCAGGCTTTTGATTTAACAGCATTATCGCCACTTCTGAGATTTTGCAGTCAGACTCCAAACATCCCCATCTTTGACATCTGCAGACAGAAACAGAGCACTTGGAAGGGTCTGCAAGGCATGGGATCCTCTTGATTGCCCCTCCAGATCCCAGCAGTGTCTATTTTTAACGCCTGTCTAGTGTAAGAAGACTTTTAATAACGGTATCCAAGACTGCATTATCTTTTCCACTCATCTCTGGTGCTGTTTTTAGATTACATAGTTATTTTGCCAGGGCGCTTCTACACATATTTCCAGTACTTAATCTTATGGGATCTGGTTTTGGTACTGTCTAACTTTTAGTTGCTCTGCTTGGTTGATGCCTTGGCCTGCCCAGAGAATGCAAAGCCTGTTTGGTGTAAATGCTTTCTGTCTCACATGGCTCCCCACAAACTCTGGTCCCTTTTTCTCAGCCCTTTGACTCTGTGTCACTTTCCTTTGAACTGACATCCATTCTGTTACTTGGTTGCTACTTCACTGTTTCACTGCTCTGAACATACCAAATATTGAAGGTCCTCCTACAGATATAAAGCTATTTTAACCTTCAAGCTGTGTACAAGGACGCTGCGTGGCCAAAGGTGACATGGGCTGGAGAGACTGGAGACATCTCCCACGCTTTCATTTACACTTCCTAGACAGGTTAGGCATTGTATCAGTTTTAAGAACTGCCCTCCCTATTCCAGGGCTGTAGCATAGTTAGTAATTTTCGTGAGAGTTTCATCCTAAGGCTTTGAAGCAATATGATGTCAGAAGGGTACAAAGAATACAGAGGTTTTCGACAGACTTTAACTCACTTGTTTTTTGTAATAATTAGCACATGCTTATTTTATTAGGTACTCTTGACATATGCTCTCACTTTCATTCAAATCCCCACCTTTAAATCTTTGGCAAATCAAAAGGAGAAAGTAGAGGATGACACTTATGCATCCTTCCAATGGACAGCCTGGTAAATTCCTGACTTAAGGCTGAGCCAGTCAGTTGAGATTCTTTGTTTTCTCCCTGCTCTCATCTGAAACTAGATTCTGTGGGGGCATTCCTCACAGCTTCAGGAGAGAACTCTGTGGACAGGCAGTAAAAGGCTGACTCAGCCTCTGACTTCAGGCTGTAATTCCAACCAGAACTGGGTGCCTTTACACAGAGTGTAAAGAGCAGTACAATAGATTTAGAGAGTGTTCTTGAACCCCACCATAAAAAAATAGAATAGCCATGAAAGGAAGAAAAAGACCCCAGACCGATCATGAAATAGAACCCAAGACATTTATTCAGATTTTCATCTGAAATTACAGAGTGCTTGTACACTGAGCTGAGCACTTGAACAAGTCAATGTTATTTACTGGTGAAGATTACATCCATGAGGATAATCAAGTTGTCCTTAATTCCTGGTTAAAAAAAATTTCTCTAAAGGTCTTCTAATGCTTTCTCTTTTTAGCACCTTCCAAGAAGAATTACATAAACAATTGCAGGTTTTGATTTCTTATAGAGATGGAAAATTTTGCAAAGTTCCATTGGTCTGTAACAGTAAAAGATCAGCATATACATCCTTGCCCATTTTTCTTCTTGCTAGACCTCCACTGAAATGTCTGTTTTGTCATAAGACCCATTGTATAAGACAGCTCAAGCCTTCAGTTCTTCTGTACATATTTGAGACTTGATTTAAAAGAGCTGAAAGAAACACCACTGACTCTCTCAGTAAAAGCTTGGCAAGTTCTCTGAACAAAGCTGTGAAGGAAACCTGGGGAGTGCAGCTTTGCCTTGAAATACTCAGTCCCAAATCAAGAGGGCCTTAAGAGTGTCCCACTTACCCTGCAGAACACCAAAATGGGCAGTGTGACCACAGTGACATGGTAACCACAGTGTAACCATAGCCTAATGAAAAACAGATGTTCTTCATATTCATCCCCACATTCTGGTGAGGGCCTGGAGACGCCCTGAAGGGAATGGAAATAGGGGATCACTTCAAAACCAACAGACCCATACAAGAAGAACCACATCAAGAGTGTCAGCGTTTCAGACACCCTGCCATCTTTGCCACGTTCTGTTCAAAACTAGAACGTCACTCTGGGACCACAACAGGAGCAGATCATCCTCACTAATGGCACAAACCACGTCAAATTTAAACTACTGTGGGCACTGACCCTGTGTGAACACCATGGACACTCTGCCTGTGCCTAAGGTTCTAAATCAGCCAAGGGCAGATGAAGAATCCACTGCAGCCCATTCAGCAGCACACAGAAGAGGTGGAAAGCTGGAATACTTTCTCTTCTGGCTGGCATTTTCTCTTGCTTCAAGTGGCCATTCCTTTCCAGTGCTCCAGGCAGCTTAAAAGCTTCATGATAACCCTCCTGCAATTCAGTAAACTTTGTAAACATGTGCTTTAGCCCTATGTAAGTCTGCAGGATTTGGGAACACAGCTAAGTTTAAGTTACATTTTCACGTTTGTGAGTGTTCTGCTGAGTTCTGGCCTCCAAGAGCCATGGCACGTGGTCTTACTGACTATCTTACTAACTACAGTGATTATTCGTAGGGAGAAAATGCTTCCTGCATACAAAAAATTCAGTGTCGTAAAGCAGGATTATTTCACCACAAGAGCCTTTTGAAATAGTAGTATAGCAATTTAACAAGACAAGATTATTCTCAAATAGTCAAGCAGTTCCACCAAGGGAAAAATAGCAAAAAATTGCTATGCTTCTTGTAGTTCTTTGGATGAGAGAAAGCCTACTTACCTGCAGATATGAGAAAAATCAAAAAAAAAAAAAAAAGGGCTATAAAAATGCTTCTCTAACATTAACTTTTTTAAACCACTAGAATTTTTTAAAGATCAAGCTGTGATCACTGGAATCTCTTTGCTTTCACATCCTCTTCTGTTGTTAAGCTCTGACTCTGTACAAGTAGAACTTTACTTCAATTAAAAGTATAGCTTTAATAAATCAGTTTCTACTCACTCATCGAGCCATTGGCTGTCACTGACCTAAACAGTACAGCATAGATTTAATGCAAAGGTAATCAGCTCTAAAAACCACTCTCTGCACATTGAAATAATGCTCATGTTGGACACATTATTAGTGTTTATGTCTGTAAACACACACTTGCAATGGTGAAATTACTTTAATTCATTATAAAGACCACTGAACTATCTTGGAGAGTGAGTTCTGTGAATCATCTGTAAAAGGTTGGGTGAGTCATAACAGCACAGGTCTCTTCTTGTGAATTACAGAGCTTAGTCATCAGCTCCTCAGGAATATAGTATCCACTGCATTTCTAGCCTGAAACTGCATATTAAGAAGTGAGCAATTTTCTCAGCTGTAATGGAATGTCATCACATTATGCCACCCCTCAGATACCAGCATGGGAACATGCTCCAGCTGCCTTTGCCATCCACTTTTACAGACCATTTTGCTGCCATGTACTCCACAGTTCTGCTTTACAATCAGCAGTAACTTTAGCAAGTACATCAGCACTGCAGGAGCTGAAATTCTGAGCTCTGGACCATTTGTAACACGTCACGACTTACCAGGCTGCAGCTCTGCTTCCCTTTCAGCACAGCTCTGTCTCCGCTCGAGTAGACTCGTGCTCTTCCATCCAGACAGAGGAAGAGAGTTTTTCCAGTAATGTGAGCAACTCTCCTGTTTCAGTGGCAGATCTTTTTTTCTGAGGATGATGGTACCTGGACATCTGATGAGTGTTTCTTATTAGGGTCTTGTTATTTTTAGAGATGTAGAAACCCCTGATTTAAGAACCCTGCAACTCACAGGAGGAAACAAGCTAGATGGGTCTTAAGCTGTGCATAGTCCATTCCTCAGTAGCATCTCTTCACCCCATGTGACGAAACCCTTTGCTTTTCATCTACAGATTCATTTTCGTATGTCTTTCTGAGGTCAGGGGCCAAGAGCAATTTTGTATTTGGTGCGTTCTGAGACTCAAAGAAGCGCAAGTCCCATGAAGGTTATGGATGCTTCGTGCAGCAGCTGGAGAGAAGACTTGAAAGGCTTCTCTATGGGAAAACTGCCAGACTGGAGGGCAACAACAAAACATTTGGATCAAGGGTGATTTCACTCCTGTCTGTCTTTGTTTTCAAACTAGATTTTCAAAACAAGAGCTTGAACCAAGGAGCACGGAGCAGGTAAACTCGGCTGATCTTTGCTAACCCTCCTCCATGTGCAATTGAAACTTGGTTAAAACCACCAGGGATACACTCAGCCTTTAATGAACGGGGTTACTTCTGTCATGTCAAGTAGCTGTGATGCTCTCAAAGCAGATGAAAAATAACTGAAAAGTGGCAATTATCCAGACAACGAGAGTAAATATTTTTCTTTGTCACAAAAGTCCATGTTAAGTGCAAAAAATGGATCATGTGTATTTTCTGGAGGTAGAATAGCATTGCAATGAATAAATAAACTTGTGCACTGTTCGGTGCAAAGAGAGTGAAACACAAACTACAGGCAAAATAATGGTATAATGTCTGCTAAAAACACACCATCATTGTGCTTAATTTACACAAGGTTCGACTTTCAAACGGAATTGAGTATATCCTGTATTTTCAAACACCCTGTTTTCAAATGCATACTTCTAGAAAGTGGCAAAAAAAAATTGAACTCAGAAGCAATGCTGAACAAGAATATGAAAAGAGGAATATCCCTCAACCTAGTGAATACCAGTGGTATGACGTGGACCCTAAGGAGGTGCCCATGTAGGGGGGAGATGGACTAATAGTTACCAAAAAACTAACAAACTGATAGTGGATTACAGATGCATTGAGCCATGTGTGTGTGTGTCAATGTCTAATGCCCTGTCACAGGTATTCACACTATTCCCAACAAACAGTCCATAACTAAGCCAGGCTCCAGCATAAATAAAGGGATAGGTGAGTGAGCTGTCCCCCATTCCTCTGAAAATCTCATGCCCAAGCAGAAATATTCACAGCTGGTAAGGAAGAAAATGCAAAATTAAAAGGAAATTAAAGCTAAGGGAGAAAAAACCCAAAAGGTCCAGGAGTTCATCAGCTGATGGACTGTGTTGACATTGAGAAGCAACAGCTGAAACAGATAGAAAGATAGCATTTATTATTAGTTACTCTTTATGTTACCATGGAATGACCTGCCTGGTGTGGTTCTGTACATTTATGCATCCCCAGTGTGTTTTCTGCATTACCTCATACACTGAAAATTCTGCCATTAAATAAGGGCTACATAAAGGAAGTTTCTTGGGCAACAGCCATCGGGATCCAGCTTCTCTCCTCAAACCTTATGCATGGAAACTACCCTTGTGGGATAGAAAAAGGAATACAATAGGCAAAGAATTAATAAATCAAGGACTGCACTGCACAAGTACAAAGACTGCACTGCTATTCATTTTCTCAGCTTTACAATAAATAAATAAATAAATAAATAAATAAATAAATAAATAGCACATGGATACTGTATACATTTTTAATCCAAGAGTATGAATGAGAATGCAGGGGCAAATTTACAACAAACCCCTTGATCCAGAGTCTTGAGGTGGTCCATGAGAACCTGTCGTCAGTCTCCAAGAGGAATTAGCACTCAGGAAGGAATAGGAATAAACCAACTGGAAGCTGGATAGATGTATAGTTTGTCCTGTGCACACCTAACCAACCTTCTGTAGAAAATTCTACACTAGAAAGCTCCTTCCAGAACTCATTCTATCGTGTCAGAGTTTGTTTTCTTCGGGTTTTCCTTCAAACATTTTTTACCAGGTTATCACTCTGTGGCAGAGACTTGGAGGTAGCAGCGTTGGCTGCGTATGTTTTGTGTTTATTTTTCTTATGTTAAAGGATATACATATATTTTTGTCATTTGTGTGAACCACAAATTTTGTAGCCTCCTAAAAATTGCTTTTATTTCACCACTAAAACTTTTGAAACTGGGTTTTAAGTGCCCTAGGTAGAGCCAAATTTTCTGAAGACAGGATGGCACTGAAAGAAATCCCACAAATATTTATTACACCTTAACAGCAAAGGTGTCCATGAATTTCCTTATCTCTCAAGTAAATAAAAAGAGATGACTCACTTGCCGTGTTCATACTCCAGAAAATTTACCTTTCCTGGTGCTATGATAAATAGGCCCTGTGCATCTGAATTTAAGTTTCAGCTACATTACTTTCTCTGTCTTCACTGCTCAATTTTTCAGCATAGCAATTTTCTCATCCTTCTCCATCTCTGTGCTAACCTATGGGTGTTCAAACAATGCTTTACACTATTTTTTCAAAGCAATGCTATGGGTAGTTAAATGTAACTTTATTTTTGGTGAATCTGGCCCTTCACTTTATTACAATATTTATGTCTGACACCTTTTGCTTCCTACAGCAAACCCTTTCAACCATCACTGGTCTGACTTAAATTTGGAGGTGGAAGCAGGGTGGGGGGGAGGAAAAAACCTTTGCCAAGTTAACTTTAAAAAGCAAGGTTATTTCTGTGTATTTCTCTCTCTCTTTCTGAGCTCAGATGTTAGCTGCTGCTTGCTATTGATACTGAATTAAGGACCCCATCAGCAAAATTATTCTCTGTCTCAAAAATCTTGCAAACCTCAATGATCTAGATGGCTTTCCTACTGAGTGCTTGTGCTATTCAGTAAAAAAAATGATTCACTGTACACACCCTGTTCTAAACAAGACTAATGCACACAGAACTTTAGTGTCCCTGTTGATGTCTCTTTCATTTTTCACCTCTTCCACATTATGTCTTTCATTTTTGTCAGCACCCATTCCAATGGTTTTCATGTTTTTATGAAGAGATTCAGAGATGCTCACTGTGAAAGGAGTTATTTTTTTCAACAAGAAATATCAGCAACATGTGATAAGGGTTTCTCATCCTGGGGGCATGAGTTCCTAATTCTTTTCTTCTCTGTGTTCAGTCTTTTCCTTCCTTTGTGCTCCACACTCTTGAAGAACTCTTGGAGATTTTGCTTGGGTCTAACCACACAGAATCCTTTTAAATTTGACTTTAACTTAAAAAATAGCCTGACAAGACTCATGATCTCAATAGTTTCTCTCTTCAGTAGTGTCAGTCAGGATGAATCTTTTTTGAACCCGGCTTATCAGAACCGTAAGTTTCACACAAAGCTGTTTGTGGCTCCAAATCCAGTGTACAGAGTCCCTGCACTGTGCTTCAGAAGGTCTTTCTACTCCTTCCCTATTTTGAGATCCCCTTTTGTTCTGTAAATGCATTGGGGTTTTGGCTTTGTTGGTGTCTTCAGTGGCCCATCTAAGTTCAAAACCATCTCAAAATAGCTATTGTGCAGTAGCTGTTCTCCACTAGAGGTCCACTAAGATCCTTCTATTCTTATTTCTATTTTCCTGCACCTAAAGCACTTATAGAGGAGAAAAGCCAAAAAAAAAATCCTACTCCTCCAATCTCTATTCCACCTCTTTGCTGGAGATTAATCCCTCTACACAGGGAAGAACACAGGATTCTGTGGAAAGTCTGGGGGACTGACTGAAATTGTTGATGATGGTTGAGTTTAAATAAGGCCCCTGGACATCATACTGAGCAGCAGGAACACATCCTTGCTCCTCTTTTGCAAACTGTACTCTGAGTATGTGTACATTAGGAAACCTCCAGTAGAGTGATGGGAGCAAATTGTTACAGCTTGAGTGGCCACAGTTGTCTTGCAATGCCAAAATTGGCCTGCCCTTGCCTCCTGCCCAAGCATTTCTGCAGCCACAAAGTGAAGTCAGTTGTGCAAGTGGCTGTCAGGAAGATATGAGCCCAATGGTTACTTTTGATCTCCACAAATTCCTTGAGCTGGTTAAACCTTGTGGTCATGCAGGCAACTGTGCTGGAACGAGGGATAAGGGTACAGGTCGTGGGTAACTGAGAGTGATTGAAGGACTGGCTTACACAGTTTTAAAGCATTGACTGAACAGCAACTTCAGCCCTTTTTTGGAAGTGTCTTCAGCTAAATTACAGGTAATTATTTAGTATAAAATAATTTAGTGCACTGAGAAGGAATAGTGAAGAAATGATTGTTGCAAAATGGGTTGATAAAGCACAAATTCCTTTTGCTGACAGTTCTTGAGTCAGGACTGAAGAGGTTTCCTGTTAAAGATTTAGTGGTGTGCCCCAGGTGTCATTCAAATGGCTTGTTATAGCTCTTGAGAATAAATTGTCTGAATTTTCCCTGAGATTTCTGCTGTTCATAGAAGAAATTTAAAATTCACTTACTCTAAATTATTCCACTCTAAATTATTCCTCTCCCAATTACCTTGGTTCTAATACTATGTTGCCAGATACATTCAGTGTTTCACCACTCCACTGAAACATCCCTAGAATGCTGTATTTCCCAGCACTTATTCTCTTTGTGACAATAGTTGGAATCAAATATCAGCATTAGGATTGACCACAGCTTTTACAGACAACATCATCCACTGAAGATGGAAATTTGAAAGCTCGTCCTTTTTCCTTCACTCTTTTGAGTTCAGCTGTTCAGCTTCTTTTCCAGTGCTCTTACATGTTTCTTTTCCATTCTCCTTTAAACCAGAAAAACAACTGCCAAGTAAAGCATGGGCCTTCATATTTTTGCCTGAATGACTCTACTAATAAATGCCAAATGAGAATGCATACAGAGTTTGTAAGAAGAACAAAGGAAAAATAATCTTTCACCATCTGGAGGGTCACCAATAATATGCATGGATTGAACTGTATTTGTATATGAATTAGAGTCAGATTCAGCCTAGCTCTTCTTAGCTATGTTAACTCTGTCAGACTCACAGGAATGAACAGTAGAGGACCTGGTTACCTGGACAAGCTCAAAGCTCACTCTAATACTAGAAAAAGGATATCCAACTAGAAATTTAATCTAGTTTTACTTATGTTCTTTGACTGCTTACGTTTAGTTGATTGTTTGGTCTGCTCCTGACCTTTTCAGCTTGGACTTATAATAGTCTATTCATATCTCCCTAATAAACAGCTACTTCAGAATGGAAAACGGAGTAGTTTTCAGGGTAAAGATGGACTTTAGCAGAGGATGTGAACAGCTCCTATGCACAGATTTCAATAACCCTAAAATTCATATGTTTAAAACTACTTAAAGCTAGTACAACATCAGTAATCATACTGTTCTTATTCACAGATGCTGTCTGTATCATTTCCAAGGCTGTATATTCCTCTCCTGGTGTTTTTGTGCCTCCACAGCACTGCGTCATTTGCAACCACTTTTTCCATCTCCTAACCCGCTGATTTGATTTTAGTTCTCATTTGCAATTTTTCTATTAATTTGGGAACAACTTTTTTCAAGCAAACTTGTCAGTGCTGAAGTTCAATCTGCAGATTCAGTTTACAGAAATAATCCTTACTTGTGCACCTTCAGACTTCTACAGAATCTGTCAATGATCTCGTGTGGGGCTGTGTCTCTTCTCTGTGGTACTGAGAGACGTTCAGTGCAGCTACAGAAGTGGTTTTAGATTTCACTCACAAGTTCAATTTTCAGGTAAAAACATTCACCACTTACCAAACGTGGTGCAAGCAAAACTTAGTCAAGTGAACATGGACTGGCTACAGAATGTGAGCACTCAAATGGTAGATGCCTGCACTTGCAAAATGTTTCCTATTGTCTGCTAAATGGAAAAGTAAGTGAAATACAATGCAGAGAAACAAAAATGTAGATAGAGCTTAAGTTGAATGGGAAATAAAATTTCCAAGAAATTTTACTGTGAAAAGACCTCTCTAAAACTATGGATTACGTTTTCCTCTGTTAAACCACAGTGACACATTAGACTAAATAGATATTAGGCTGTATATTCATTTTTGCAGTCTTTTATTTATAAAGCATAGACTGCACAGGATCCTCAGAAAGCAAGAAAACCGAAAACAGAGCAGGCTCAAAGTCAGGTTGGAGAAGAATGATAATGAAAGAAGAGAACTCCATAAACTAAGGATAAACTTTTTCCAAATGAGGCTGTACAGCGGTGGGTAAGATTGCACATTCCACTTGGATCCTTTTTATATGTACTTTGGGCACAGTTCTTATGCAAAATAATTTTCTTTTTTCTTGACTACTGCATACCAAAATGATACAAAGGCACTATTATCTAAATTCTCCAGGGAACTGTTAGAACAATTCACTGACTGCTGGTACTGGGTAACAGTTTTAATTGCTTTCAAATATTGTACTTGTTTTTTTTTATTCATCTTCTTAGTTATGTTCTGTGGACATGAGGGAATGGAACAGTTGCATAAATACTAAGCACATGTTTCTCACCACAGCTCTAATTCGAGCCCTAATTTATTATTATGAAACTCCAGCATTAGGAACTGAAGAGAGTTTGCTTCGTGGGAAGATAATAAACCCTTTTTCATTTCATACATTGCTTTACCAGGTGCATACATTTAAAACATCGTAATTGGTCCAAGCAGAGTCAAGTCTTCCTTATCATCACCGAAATGCCTTTCTTTTATGACAGCAAGGGCAGACACAGCCCTCAGCAGCTCTAATGAGGCAGCCTCCACCACCCCAGCAGTGCTCACTGCTCCCTGATGGTGCTCAGGTTCACACCACCCACCTGCAGCTCCCTGCAAACCCTGCTTCAGCCCTTTGGGTCAGGAATGAGAGGTACCAGGAGACAGCAAAAAGCTTCCTGGGAGTCAAGTGCTTTCTGAAGGGACACCCTCTCCTTGGCAGCAAGAAAAAAAAAAAAAACATATTATACACAAGAACCTGAACTGAGACAGTGCTGCTCCCACCACCACGAGGTAAAGCTGATCCACGAAGTTAGTTTGCTCCTGAGCCTCTTCAGATGCCTTCTGACTTGTGATTGATGATTGTGATCAGATGTGGACCTGCGATTACACCAAAAAAAAAAGGATAAAACACACTGGCCTGACACCTGAGATGACAAGGAGAGTCCCAGAGTACAAACTCTTATTTCAGCATACCGAAACAGAGAGTCTTTAGGCCAGCTTTTCTGTTCTGGATTATAAAAACAGTGGATGGAACAAATAACCACATGCCTACTGCCTTGGATTATCCTCAGCCCCCTTCACTTGGTCTTTGAACAGGGGCAAGTGATGTCTCTCCCCTCTGAGACAGACCTGGCTGCATCAGACCTGACACTTGCCTTTGCTTTCTGAGAGCAGATGGGATTGCTCCTATCCTGTAACCCCAGCTGTCTCTTCGTGGCGTTGCATCCTCTGCTTCTGAGGATGAGGAAAGGCTCTTCCTTGGCAAGGCTGAATGTGCCTCTGAGGGTTCAGTGGTGTTGGGCAGAGGAGGGGACACCTCTACAGTTATTTTATATTATAGTGTGTGACCTGCAGCACTGGGCAGTGCTGAGAGAGAAAGAAAAAAGACAGCAATCAGCTCCTGGTAAACCCACTACTGGTCCTGGTAAATCATGCTGAGGTAAACATTTTCTGTCTTGAAGAGGTACCAAGTGAGAAAAGACCATTCCCTGCAAATCCAGAACTGAATTACCCATCTTCTTGCGTTTCTTTGCAGGGGGATTGCTTAAAATTACAACTGTGCCACTTGACCATGTGGATTAATTTTGTTAAGTTCTATTTCTGGGTATTCTTATGGTTTTTTTCATTTGGGTTTGTTGCAGTGCAGGGGACATGCAATTCAACTTACCAGAGCAGCAGCCCTCCAGCACTTGCAAAAGAAAGCTTGGATGGAGGCTGACTTGGGTAGTGAGTTACAAGTTATTCTCCACGTTAATTGCTGTATCTGACTGCTCCATCTCAAGTTTCATCACCAGCTTCCCTGCAGGAGGAGATTCTCCTTGAGGAGGAGAGGCTAAGAGAGGAGCAGCAAGCTGTTCAGCAGCGTGTTCAGCAACTGCTTTCTGTTTTGCAAGGCTTTAAAGGAATGTGAGCAGTCTGCCCAAATCCTCCTCATGTGATCAAGGTCACAGCAGCAACCTGGAGCCAAACGAACAACTGAGCTCTTATGCACCAGTACCAGGACCCAGATGGAAGAGTATAGTGGAAGTCTAGCTTCAAATACAGTGAACAGAATTTTTAATCTCAGCAGTTTGCTCAGCTGGCTACTTTTCCACTACAGGACAATATTTTAATCAAATTCCCACCTCACCGTCTTTAGCATATATTCCTTTATGACTTGATAGTTTTTATCAGATCTTTGAAAACTCAACTCTTTGTCCTTTGTGAGGACAAGCAGGAGGGAAAAAAAAAAAAAAAAGGCTGTCTGCCCTATGAAATTTGTGACTGTTGGTTGCTACTTCTATGATTTTGTGTTGTAGGGTTAGGATAAGAATGGGTCTCCTATACTCCAATGGGTACTTGAGCTGGATCATTATAAAAACAAAAATCAGAGCCACTGCCTGAAATGCAGAGATTTTGGAGAGGCTAAGGACAGAACTTTAGCTTCATACAGAAGGGTCTAGGTATAAACCATACTGAAATATGGTAATAGGTAAAAAATTTTCATTCTGTCTTTTGTGGACAGCAGCTGTCTCGTGTTTCAGGGCCTCTTATTTTTTCACAGTTGAATTGAAAAGCACAGACATTTCATTCATCTGTTTCTCTGCATTAAGCTGTGTCTCCCTTTTGGATATAAAAAGGTTGCCTTATACCATCAGTTGTCAAGCCAGCTCACTGCTGTTTTAAACCTGCCCTTGAAAATTAGTGGTGTGTGGTGTACCTCTATTAACTAAAAATATATTTTAGCAGACAGTTGTCAGTGTTTATGAATGGAAAGTTATTTGCTATGTTATATGCTTATTATCTGTTTTAAAAGAGGAAGTCCTGCTTATGAATTAAACATTTTAATTATTCCTGTAGGTTTTTAATATATGTGTTTTATGCTATTATTTATTTGCACACATGTATGTTATATACTATAATATATCACTTTATACTTGCCCATGATATGCAAAAACAGAACAAAAATCTTCTACCTTGGGGATACCACAGATTTAAACAACACCTAACAGTCTGAGAACCACAAGGACTTCAGGGGACTATCTTTATGCCCTTTAGTATGAGGTGGATAATTGCAATGTAAACAGCTCCCCTTTGAGAATTAAAAGCTTGTTTCTGATACCCCCACCATCTGATCAGTGGAAATAATGAGCAGAATTGATACACAGCATCCTTAAACAGGACAGCTTAGCAACTCTTGAACTGAAAGGCACTATTTCCAAGACAAATGTTTACAAATTTCTCTACACTTTGCAGTTTGGTTGCAACCAAACTGACACTTTTCTCTAACCCAGGAAAAAGCTCCATTTCACTTCAGTTGCCAGGAGAAAGGAGTTGCTGAACTTTTCAAGCAATGGATGGCAGCACAGGACAGCGAGGAGCCTTCTTTGGCAATGACAGTACAGGGTAGACAAGGAACAGGAAGACCAAACCCACAAAAACAGTGTCTTTTGCTGCTGGCTGGCTGCTTTTGGAATCCAGATCTTATCTATCCTCAGACTGTGTCTCGTGTTCAACAAGGCAGAAACAAAACACAAAACAGGAGAGGACTACAGTTCAAAGAAATCAAATAATGGACTTTCAAATTAAGACTGTAGATGTTATCTTGCTGCAGGAAAAAAAAAAAATCAAATATTTCATTCCTTCCAGGAAAAGGGACGTACCTTACTGTGAGATGGTAGAACAAGTTCAAATCTGTTGTTAACTGATTATGAAACAGTGAGATATAATGCCAACAGCTTAGGAACTAATCAGCTATTTAAACAACTGCTTGCCTTCTTAAATCGTTCTGTAAGAACAGTGTAACTGGTGAGGTGAGACTGTAGCAAACTTTATTACAGGGTGGTGATAAAGTCGTTGTTCCCTTTCAACAAACCTGGGTTTGGAATAAAATATTGTTCTTTGTGGGTGCAAAAGTATACTCATTTTTGGGCTGAACAGGCCAGAAGTCTGCTCTCCCAAGTATGAATCAGACCACAGCAATTTTAAAAGTTGTCATAAGTTCTAACCGAGGAGAAGTTTCAGCTGACTGTGAGTTTCAGACACTTGTCTATGCCTTATGTAAAAGTAAATTTAAAGTTTAACTACCCTTTTTAAGGTAATTTCTTTTTAAATTATTGTTGTTGTTGTTGCTGTTGTTGTTGTTGTTCCCTCAGCACGGTATAATGGTAGATAACAGTTGGAGGTCAGCTGATGTGTAGGGCTGGTCTTAGATCTGGCCTGGCTGCCAGTAAGTTTTGGTTCAGGTCTGCGCAGTCACATTTATCATTTCTTCTTCCTTGTTTTGTGGGTTTGGTCAGGCTGGTGATTCAAAAATTAACAAACACACAGTCATGCTCCACCTCCTTTCTCACTGTGAAGGGCTTTTTTATAAGCTTCCTGCTTCCAGGATAGCTTTACAAGAATCTGTTTGGGGCTATGAAAAAGAGATTTTTTTTTTTTAATTTTTTTTTTTACATCAGAAAAATTAATTATAAATAGGGATTTCCTTAGTATTTTGAATCTTGTAGCTAAGGGTGTTGTCACTACCGTGTAAATTAGCAGTGTTTCTCAGTAGTTGGATTTAACCTCAATTAGCTACAGTAAGAGAGGCACAACAGCAACATTTCGCTAGAACAGTGTGTTGCAACAACTGCTATCACGGTAACACATGCTTTTAAAAACTGATTTGCAGAAACAAACAATTTTCCACTCAGCAAATGAGGGCATTCATAGCTAGGCTACTTCTGTTTTCCTGAAGAAAACTGGTGTTTCCAATGTGCCCTACCTGCACTGTAAATGGCTTCTCATCATGCTGGAAACGCTGTGGCTCCGCTGCTGTTAGTGAGGACAGAACAAGTCTATATGAGACAATCTGACAGGTTGACCTCTGCTGGCTGCCTGTCTCCCACCCCAGCTGCTCTCTCACCCTCCCTGCTCAACAGGACAGGGAAAGAAAACAGGGTGAAGAATCCCATTGTTTGAGGAAAAGACAGGGAGATCACTCTCCATTTACCACCATGGGCAGAACTGACTCAGCCTGGGGACAATTATTTACATTCCCTGCCAATTAAGAGGAGGGTAGCAAGAAATTAAAACAAGAGTAAAAACACGCTCCCCCCACCTCCTTCTTCTCCCAGGGCTCATCTTCGTTCCTGACTCCTCTGCTCCTGCAAACAAACACATGCACCTCCAAGCTGTGCACATAATGCTTTTGTCTCATCCTCATCCTGCTCTTTCCTTGCTGCAACATGAGGCCCCTTCCATGGGATACAGTCCCTCAGAGACTTCTCCAAAGAGGGCCAAGGGCTATCAAAGGGACATTCCATGCCATGGAATGTCCTGCCCATCATACAAGCTGGGGAGAGCTGGCTGGGAGGTGCTGGGCATCAGTCAGTGAGTGTTGAGCAATTGCATCGTGCCTTTCTCTGGTTGTTCCTATCTTCTCCTCTCCATTACCATTATTGTTATTAATTTTACTGTGTTTCAATTATTCAGCTGTTCTTAACTGGACCCATGAGTTTCACTGTTGTTTGGGTTTTTTTATTTTTTTTTTCCTAATTCTCCCCTCCATTCCACAGGGAACAGGGTAGGGGAGAGGGAAGCAAGGAAGCAGCTGGGGGTACAACATGGTCAAACCAGGCTAACTATTCTGGTTTCAGCCACTGAAACCTCCAGGAGCCACCAAAGTTACCCTGGAAAAGTTCTTCAAAACCATCAGAAGAGCTAAGGACTTCATCTAACTTACAAAGAGTAGTAGAACCTTCCCTAATTTCTTCATTATCATTATTAATAATGATAAAGCATATCCTTGAAATATCAATCCCCAGAAAGATGCTCATGACTTCTTAAGGAAAAACTGATAAAAGTCAACAAAACTGTACAACAGGGGAGTTGTTCTAATATTTAAAATCAATGTCTTTTTACTCAGATGGTTTTATATGGTCTACCAGCTAAGTGATATTCCTCCAGCTTTCAGCTCTCATTTGTACTTCTGTGTGTCAAGAGAGTTTATGGGAGATCAGTGCATCAGGAGAGTCTTAGTCTTCAAAAGAAAACTACAGTGAAGTGACACTGACTAACAAGATGCACTGACAATGGCTAGCTTTTATTTACTCTCCACCACCGCATTTTCAAAGTCAGTTTTGCAAGATCTTGTGTGGAATTAGCTGTAAGGGAGGAGCTGTTTTAGTCACTCTGCTTTTAGTCAGTAAGGTCCAGCTCATCTGGCTTGGAAGCCCTTTGAAGAAGAGGAGAGGAGCTGAAATCAGAAAGGGGACGACATTTTTTTCACACCTATTTCAACACCTTTGGTGTTGTTACACTGCTTGGTCCCCTCAGTGCAAAAATAAAAAGATGAGTCTCTTGCCTTCGCCCAGGATTGTCCATTGGGTCTCAGGGCCTGGATCTCACCAGATAGCTTTCCTGCTTATTCCCCAGGTTTTTTTTCTGTTTTCCCTGTGTGTTCTGCATCCACAATACTCATCTCACAGGTTTCCTACCTGAACTGTTGTATAGGGATATTCCTGCACCTTGGCTATGCAACTGTATCACAGGTCTGGTTTTGTCCCTTTGTGGTTTAGTGTTATCTATGTATTGATCCATGGCACTACAAGATGCTTACAGGCTGGCACCAGTCATGTCCTTAAGAGTATTACAGTGTTACAAAATGCTTACACACTGCTGTCGTTTATCCTGTTTTGGGGTATTTATGGCTATGTTCAAGGCATGCAGTTATTAATTACACTCTTTTTTCGTGTATAATCCTACTTTATAGGAAGGAACAATCTTCTATCTTAGCTACAATTTATTTCATCTTAAACGTTTGGCTTCCTTACATTCAAAAATCAGCAAAGGCAAAAGAGCTCTGTTTGTTGATTTCCACACGAATTTATAGCTCTCAAAGGCAAAGAATCCTTGAGCATATGAGTTTGCCACAAAAATGCCGTCAGGCACTTTCACTATAACTATTAATTGGGGATCTTTAATCGCAAGAGAACCATTTTGCTGTGTTGAAGCCCTTGCCCAGGCCTCAAGGCCACCCAAAACTTCAGAATTCCATTTATTGGCAGCTGCTGTCATGCAGTGTAACCAGCAAACCCAAGTGATAAAATACAGCATAATGGCTCTTCCTACATGGTCTTCTCCAACAGCTATTCTCCAGTTCCCTTTATTCTTAACTATGATTTGTATTCACTTCCCTTCACTGCAGACAAGCAGTTGCCTGTTTCTGCAGCACTTTGGTTACCTTCTAGAACTACCAGGACACTTAAAAACAAAGTCTTTTACTGAACCAAGACATTTAATAACAAAGTCCTTTACTGAAAGTAGTTTTATGCCATCTACCAGTCATGTGATATTCCTCCAGCTTTTAGATTTCCCTTCACTATCCTTTACATTATTCACGGGTGGGAGTGGAGGCTTTTAGACAAAGTTTATTACAGAAGCCCTGCCAGAGTCACAAGGTGCAGAAAGGATTCCCTAAACTCCTTCTCAGAGAGAAGCCTGGGTGTGGCTGGATTCAATTTTAGCCTCAGATTTTGTCCATGGTTTAAATTTATTGAATCACTTTGTCCCACGGGTTTTAATGATGGCAAACTGGGAATGTTCATATAAAATAAAAAATTTATTATTACAAATAATCATACAAAATATCTTAATAAAAATTATTTGCTATATAAAAGCTATATATATAAAAGTATAGAAGCTAAAACAACTAGTATTATAGCATAACATAGGATAGTACACTACATCAAATCAATTATTGGAGCAATTATATTAAAGCTAGCAAAAAGAAATAATTACTGATTAGAGAAGGATGTAACTTACCCATACCAACATTCATGGGGAGATCTCTTTCCCTTAACCTCGAGGGGTATCCACACCCAAGGGAGGAATCTGCACTCATACATCCCAGGAAGCGTCCTGTTGGAAGGACCTGACCCTATGAAAGTGGACTGGACCTTTGGAGTGAAAAGTGATTGACTGCCCCTCCTCTGACTCTCTGACTCCAGGGGTTGCCTCACCATCAGGGTGTTAACTCCAGGCTGAAGCCAGGCTGGTTTTAACACCTCCTCTCCTGGCCTGGAGGCCCTCTCAGCCCACCACTGATACATTTGCAAATAGGGCATTGTCTTGGTCACATTCCGCAGACCACAGGAGACTGATGCAACTATTAGGACTGATTAATTTAAACGGCTTCTAAACACTGTATTTTTTGTTTATCCATTTATTTGTTTAGTTGTATATTCCCGTAGCCGGCATCTCCTCTTGAAGCTGGAAGTTCTTAGCAATTTCTTTATTGTACATTTCGTTTTGCGAGTCTGTTTATAAGCTGCACGTGATATGCAGCCTCCCAAAACAGCTGCACTTTTTACTAAGAGAAAACCCCTCTATTACTAAAACATTAAGCATTCTGAGAGATGAGAGCAGCATTAACGTGCAGTCTCCTGTTTCTAGAGCCCAAGATCTATTTTTACCTTAAGAAGAACTCCCCAGCCTGTATTGCTACACAGCCAAATAATTGTCATTTTGTGACAACCAAATATAATGCACAAATTCATTTCTCAGGTGAATTTTGTCCCCACATCAAGTCCATGGGTTCCACTAAGAGCTGGTTGATTTTTTTTTTTTTTAGTAGAATATTTCCCAGGGAAGTGGGGGCTTTTTCAGCTAAAACACATTTTTTCCATAGGGAAAAAAAAAGAACACCTGAGGTGATTTTTTTGGTGATTATCTATGGAAACTACATTTCTGCAACTAAGTCAGTATGATTTTTTACATGCTCATCTCTCTATCTTGTTACCCCAGACAAGTTCTGGACCTGCTGGTTTATTCACGTTAAACTATTATTTACATTTATAAAACTATATTTCTAATAATTTTGTGAAAGCTATGATTGCAAACACCACAAAAAGTTCAGTAGTAGTTCTCGGTTCAGGTGAGAAGACTACACCAAAATAAAGAAAAAGAATCCTCAATGGTCCAAGTTTCCTCCTGTTCTGACAATGGAACTTCAGTCAGAGCTCTGATTATCTGCATGTGTGAACAAAGCCAACATCCATTCATCAGATACAATTGTTTTAAGTGGTAAGGAAAAAATGCTGCTTTTTTGTTTGTGTTTTGGGGTTGTTTTGTTGGGGTTTTTTTTTGTTTTGTTTTAGGTGTTTTTTTTTTTAATTAGACTAATATGAAGTATTTAAAAGCTTATTTTAATTTTTGCAGAAAGTAAGATCAAACTTTCCTCCTTTTTTTACCAATAAAGAGAAAAAATGTTGAAGCATAGCAGCATAAAAGACTATGTTTTTTGTTTCTAATCTTTTTATGTGTTTTGGTGTGTTTTTTATTTTAATAAAAAGAGGATTTATTTGTACTTTCAGAATTGCACTTGGAGAACTTATTTCTCTGTTTCTTATGAATGCTAAGACATTTAATGAGCTTATGATTTTGTCAGATAACCAGGGGCCTTAACGGAGCCAACATAAAGGCTAATTTAGTTCTCAAGGGATTAATTAAGCTGATTTGAAGGAATGACAAATTTTGTTTTGTTTCACTTGGACTGCTGAAATAAGGCTAATAATTTGAGGATTCTACTCACTCTTTAACTGATTTATTTTCCTATGAAAGGAAAAATTTAAAAATTGACAAATGAGGGAAAAATGAAATTCAGCTTCTTTTTCCAGCAGTGAAGAGTTTGCACCATATATTCAAATTTGGTCCAGTGAAGTGTCACCAGTTCTGTGTCATGAATTTATGCAGTAACTTTGCTTCTGTCACATCGCTTTAAGTTCCATTCCTCCTGGTTCAGCAGCCTAGCAATTTCTCCAGTTTTATGTGTATGGGTCAAACACATTGGTCAAAATAAAATCACAAAGAAGAAACCAAAAATGAAGAAATAAAGGGAAAAAAAAAAAAAAAAACAGGCAAAGGACATGAGAAGGAGAAATAGAACAAATATTTCTACAGGTGAGACCACAATCTCACATATTTCCACTTATGTGAAGTTATGCTTTAAGGTACAAGAAAACTACAAGGAACTACAAGAGGTCTCAAACAGAATTAAGTCTCCCCCAAAAAATATACTTCAAGGCAAATGTTTACTCATCTTGAAAATGTAGGCATGTATCAGTTTCCAAATTCTGCCATCTAGTGTGCTACAATATATTTGGAGCAACTTTTGATAAAGGTACTTATCACAGATTTGTTCACATTGTAGGTCTGTAGTCCCAGACTGCTGAGAGTAATGGGACTGACAAAACTCTGGTTGGCTTTGGTGGTGCAGGATTCACCAACAGCTGAAGATATTAGATTGGTTTAATGTCTGTGAACTTGGCGTGACATTTTACTTGCCACCTGTAATTTCAAAATTCTCTTTAATCCTTGAACTGTATGACAAACTGCTGCAATACTGATATATCACTTTTGTATGGGTAGCTGTCAGCTGTATTTAGATCTTTTTTACTTCTATTCACACTGACCCTTTACAGACACATTTCATCCATGAATTAGAAGACAAAGAGAAGGAATGTACATGCATGTTCACTTTTCAGATAACAGTTATGATCTCTATTTTTTTTTTCACAGGAATAGCAGCAAACACTTCCGTGGCTTGGAGTGTGACTAATCAGGGAAGAATTCTCAGGAATTATGGGAGATTACACTGACCTGTCATCTCTCCCTACCTCCCCTCAGAAAACGATCATGAAACAAAATATCCTCTCCCAAAATCTTTAACCTTCCTTTTTTCAGCCCTTCCATCTTCGGATAAAAATCCTCCTGATCTCCTTGCTTGATTACCCTTTCTCCAGATATGTTGCCAGTTTGGGATAGGGATTTAGTACAAAGTGGGGCTCTGTAGTTTGAAAACCCCAGCCTGATATTTATGGGTTCATGGTAACAATTTCACTCTAATCCTGTTTCCAGCAAAAGCCAAATTTTCCAGACTGTGCCTAAGTCAAATTTTCTGTTTAAAAACAAGATTACCATGTTTCATCAAATCTCAATGCACTTGTCCTGGAACCATTTCCAAATTAGAGTGGCCACTGCCTTGTCCACGGAACTCTCTTCCTTGGCTCGCAGTGACAGAAAGCCACTGTGGTCCAGATGCAAGGCTCAGTATTGTCACCCATGAATCAACAACCCAAACCAAACAAACCAACCAACCACTGGTGCACAGCAATTATGCACTGTCTTTGGAATTTCAGCTCCCCCATGAGGTCTCTACCTCATTTGTAGCCCTCCTTCTGAAGCTCACAGATGTGTGCCAGAGCAGAGAAAGAGCTCAGCTCTTTGATTCGCATATTTTTAGCAAACAATTTTATGCAGACTCCGCTGTGGCTGTGTTTTCTTTCCTTCTTTGTTTGTTTTTTTTTTTTATGCAAAAAGAGCAACACTACATTCACTTAAAAGATCAGAATTAATTAATCGCCAATTAGGCTGAGTCGCTGAGTAAAGCAAGTCACAGGCTTCACCTAGTGAGTCCTGCATCTAATCTTGCAATAAACACTGGTTTTTTTGTCTTCAAGTGGTGTGTCTTGTCTCATATTTGTTACACTGCTTAACTATATGTCCTGTTAAAACAACAGTTCCTGCACGAACACTCCTGGTACCATCTGACAGCCACTGAATCTCAATACACCTTCACCTCCAAGACAAAACAACTTCTGGCATTGATGCAGCTGTGAGAGTCAGTAGCATCTCCTTGAATCCACACTCTTCCTCCTCTCTGAGGGTTCTTTGTTCACAGGACTGCAGCATTCCTGCAAAAGCGTTTGTTGCTGAATGTTGCTGCCACGCTCTTTCTCTTGACACAGTGTTTCCTCATATTCCAATGACTAATTCTGAAGAGTTAAATATTCACGCTGGAGATGTGTAGGAAGAGGAGAAGTAACTGTTGCGTGGAGAAGTAACTTGGCCTCTGCCTAACTTTTCAATCAGATCTGCTCCTCGGGTCTGCTGGGTGCCTGTTGCCAATTACATCCTTGCCACTGCTTGTAGATCTACCTATAAAAGTCACAAACTCTTTAAAAGTAAAAGAGATGAGGAAAAAATATGTGAATGGAAATTACAAATTAAGAAATCTATGGTTTTATTCAAACACCAACAAATTTTCTGAGTTAAGGACCAGGCTTTTTTAGTATGCAATTTGTAGTTCTCTTTAGGTTTTTCCACGTAACTGAAATATGGAACATATGAAAGAATTTTCCAGCTAACAAATGACTATTGCTAACAAAACTTTCTTAAAAATTTAGGCAGAAGAAACAATAAACATTTAAACAGACTTCTCCTGAGCCTGGACAGTTCCCTGCCAACTAATGACTTATTAACCAATTTGAATTTAATGATTTCCAGAGTATGATACTTTTAAAAAAAGAATACTTATTAATTTTGTATGACATCATGAACGGGCTATGTGTGTTTGCTCTTCACTGATGTACTCTCTGCTTGAGAAACTCAAGTCTTCTAGCCTTCCTTTCTTTTTCTTTGTTTCTAGGTTGTGCTGGTTCTCAGGGACTGAAGACACAGTCTAATAGTGAAGAATCCTTAAGCCTGATGATCCTCTCCCAGAGGAATGGTGCTGTAAGCCATTACCACAGCTGGGAGAGCTGGATCAAGTCAGTGGAGGCACACAGTGGTAAATTTCAGGTAAAATGAGGGTAGTCTGCAGATATCAGGTGTTTCTCCTCCACAGCACATTCCAGAGGGAACATGAGTCAGGGCTTCTTGGGTGTTCCACAAAGAACCTACGTTTGACTGCTCCTAATCTTCTAAGTAAAAGAAAATTGCCTTTGTAAAGCTCTGTAAAGTCTGCTTCACTGATGGCTACTACGGCTGTGGGCAGGCTTTTGGAAAGAAGAGAGTGGAAATCATACTTACACTGATGGTGGAATAGTGGGAGAAAATTGCCATCCATTATTAACTGAGCACTTGAAATGCTTTCTGGAAGGTCTGAATGAAGGCGAGGTGTGATATGAGAATTCTGTCTGGCTCTGCCGAGGTGAAAGCACACTGTACTTGGTTCATGAGTTTCTAACAGGGAGAAAGCAGGCAGGTCACTGACATGTACACATTCTCATTCTAGTATTTCTACTTGGGAGTCTGTATTACTGCTCAGGGAGTCGGTGCCAAACTGGAACTGGCACCTCCCTCTTCTCTTTTGTAGGCCTCATACATAGATAACTCAGCTTCCACCTCTTTAGTCTCCTGTCCTGATAAGACGTTGGATGTGGCTTCCTTTTCTTTCTAATACTTCCCAGTTCATTAGGAACTTTCAGGCCTGCAGGAAACTGGAATAGTTCCAGGAACCTAAATTCTTTTCTTTGCCAAAGACTAAACAATGTTTTTCAAGGATCACTGAATCATCGTGCATGCAAATAGATCAATCTTCTCTGAGGTCTTTATGTTGAAGGATAATGGCTCGCTGTCAAAACAATAGCAGATTTGAAAAAATAAACTCTTGGGGAAATAAGAATCTGAAGCAAGAATGTATCAAAGAAAGTGTGTGTGTGTGTTCTGCCCATGCTGTCATCATCCTGCAGCTAATAAACTAGTAGCCATCTCATGAGTCAGAGGGACCAAGGGACTTTATTCACATTGAAAACAAAGCCTTATAATGGGCAGATTGTGTAAATAAATAACTTTCCAGGCTTGATTAGAACTGTCTTCAAGCACAAATATCTATCCACATAGACAAAAATTACTGAGGATGATACTCTATTCACATATGCACAGGCATTCCTTAGTAATTGCATTCTTGAACAAAAAGGGTACTTATCAGAATTCCTGCTACGTTTCCTTTCAATGTTAGCCCTTGTTCAGTCTTCCAGATTCTCAAAACTGCTCGAAACAAACTTGAAACAAACTGCTGCTAGGGAAAGTCAGCAATCTCAACGTGCCTTGATTTTCACACTTAAATATAGATATAAAATAGGATAAAAAAAGATGCAAATCTAAAGTTTCATTAAAAAATTTAAATCATGATGACAAACAATAATAGTTGGCATTACACAATAAATCCATAGCTATGTGAATTTACATGTGAGCTGAGTAAGAGTATGAATCTTCTTTCCCTTTTTTCCTTATATTTAATCTTAATTCTCTTTTTCTTCTATCATAGAATGCAAATACTGAAATACTCACCCTATTAAAATGTCTGGCAAAACTCTCAAGTCTGAAATGAAGCCAGGATTTTACTCAGTAAATCTGGTTGACTACTCTTTGCAACTTAATAGTAGTACATCATATATTATTTTTCTGTGTACCTCTATGAAAGCTTGTATTTGAATAAGCTAGCATGCTAATTACCTGTGAGTGCATGTTTAGAGAAAAAAAAAAAATCTGAACGTTATTTTGCCAGGTTTAAAATAGAGTACATGTGAGCTGCAGTCCTTTGTGCTCCTCTGATTGATATTCAAAAGCATCTGAAACCTCTTTTGATTTCTCACAACAATGCAAAACATCTGATACTTTCAGCATATTTCATACAAAATGTCCTCAGCAATTTCCAGCTAAGTTCTGTGCCTTTCTTTCACTTATGGGGATGATTCCTTTTGGTAGGTCTTTTCAAATCCTCCACGGTCCCAAGAGATGCTGTGAAGTGAGATGCAGAGGTATCCCCAGAAATGCCAAGGCAGCGGAAAGAATTCAAAAAGTTTATTAGGAAGGCCAGAACAGGAGAAACTTACAAATTACCCAACAGCACAGTTTATGTACCGACCCCCAGGGGGAAAAGGGCAAGCTCCTGCTCTCTCAGGGCCTCCTTATCCTCTCAGTTTCTCCCCCGCCTTCCCAAGGCCCCTGTGCCTGCCTGGTGGGGTTATCTCTCTCCTCTCGAATACCAGAGAGAGGCTGAGAACTTCTCTTGCTACGCAGGGGGTGAGAAAACATTGAAACTGCCTTTGAGAAACAGTTACCATTTCAGCAGAAAGCCTTCCTGGCAAATACAGAGTTTCCAGCTTTCCCGTTACAAATTCTCCCGGAAAAAACAAACCGCCCCTACAGATGCTTTGGAGCACCTCGGAGTTAGGGTGTGCCCCATCCCTTCTCGTGTAAAACAACAGCCATGGCTGTAAACCAGAGCTAGAGACCAGTCAAAGCAAAAGCACTGTTAGAGTTATTCTGTCCAGCAGTATGTAGGTGCCACATAAAAGGCAGAGCAGTAATAGAATATGTGAAAGAAAAATAGGAATATTTTAAGATTCTAAACATTTTCAAGACAGGAAGATACCACTGGATCAAAGAACAAGTAATTCAGATTAGCCTGCCTCTTATTTAATAAATTTAGAGGAGAACTTTCTTCTAGGATGACTTCTCCACACACACACACACACACATACACATGCATGTGAAAGGACAGTTACAAACAACCCAGACTAAAAAAAACCAAACCAACCCTATTCTTCAATACAGTGCAGAAAGTGGCTGGGAAAGAAAGGCTGCCATGATCCCTAGATCTCTTGCACATGCATTTCACAGTGATAAGCCACCTGACAAGTAGGGTTTTGATGAACTTCACCTTTCTTGAACGCCAGGGTGTGCCACAAAGGCAGAAGCGTTAAACTTTCAGCTGTGATTTTCACTATGGGGTTTCACACAGTCTTTCAAGTGTCCTGTACTTGGGCACTGGAGAAAACTAGGAGAAAAAAGAACATGTCTTTCATTTGTGTCGGGAATCAATCCCACGGGGAAACAATGCAGGCATTAAACAATTGCTCCTGATATGCTGTTTCTGAGGAAACATTGCACACTGCTCTACACTAGCGGGGGATCAGCTGTGGCCTAATGTTTACACATACCCAAGCCTGCTGCCCCATCCCATATCAATCCCTCTAAAATTCCACAAGCTTATTTAGTCTTCTTTTCAAGGTAGAATTGCAGAAAAACACCCAGAGGCCTGGGCCAGGAGATATCACACAGGCGCAGCGACCTTCAAGCCTGGAACCTTGGAGGAACTGCAAGCACTGCACGTGCTGTGAAGAAGATGAAGATGAGGAAGAAGGGATTCCAAACTTCCCCAGACTCAATTCCCGAAGGCATGTGTTGGGGGGCAGAACCGGGCAGAACCAGGGGTGGACAAATCTGGGGTTAGATGGACCTTATTATAAAATCACAGAACCACTGTCTGAGGGGGCCATGTGGTATTTATTCCTCTCTTTATTCCTCTGGGCCTTAGAAATAAAGCTCTGCTTTGACTCATTGCTCTAATGAGCTCAGATTTTCCTTTCCACTGGTCACATACATTAGTATGTAGGTTTCTAAGAAAGTGGATGTTGTGAAATCCACCTGCTACAGATATAATAATAATAAAAAAATTATTGGTACAACTGTTGCTGGTCATTTGATCCCATACTAAAGTTTTTTCTAAAGAAAGGGCTCATAGTCAGACCCAGCAGTAATACCCTGACACTGAAGTTTAGTGGAGGGATCTGATTCTTTCCCATGCTGCCAAGTAGTGTTTAACATATGAACAAAACTTTGCTATTCCTGACTAATTGAACTGCTTTTTCATTTCTCTATACTTACCGGGGGGGGGGGGGGGGGAAATCCAAGTAGTATTTGATATATTATTTTTTTCAGTCTATCTCTTTTACTGTGCTCCTCCAACTGCCCTGTGGCATGTCTTCCACATATAATGATCTGGTGTCAATCATAACAGGACTGATTTTTTATTTTATTTTATGAATAGCTTTAGAGAAAAAAAGTTTAACTTTCCACTAAACTTTACTATTTGATATGAATTCGTTTCATTGAACACCCATTCTTCTTCAAAGTACTTTGACTTTGAGGGTATATGCACATATGAATCCATATGAAACAACAGAAGTTGTATATTTGTATATTTATGCTCTTTTCTTCCCTTTTCTAATGTTTGTGCAAACACTTAGAAGGATTTTTGTTTCTATACTAGGCCCTGACTTTTTAAAAACACCTATCTGTCTTTCCAGCATGTTTTAAGTCAAAAAAGCTGTTCCAGCAGTGCAGAGTCAAAAAGGGTGGTGGTTTATTCTGAAGCTGGGTTGCATCCAAGCAGTGGCAGAGCCTCCTGCCTCAGTCTTCTCATACAACAGGAAGCTAAGAAAATACACTTTCCCTTTCTGGCCCTATGTGAGGGCCAGAAATTCGTCAGGAATTTACATTCACATATCTACCAAAGCATTAAGACATAAATCATGTGTCCACCATCCTAAGCTGCACTTAGTTAACCTTGTTACTTCAGCTGAATTCCTTATCTTCTTTCTTTCTTTCTTGTTCCTCGAGTGGTGGAAATGAAATGAAACAAGACTTTGTTCCCGACATGCTTGTCTGTGGCAGGAAAAGCAGTTGGTGGCACAAGGAGTGTGCAACATAAATAGCTGAGTTTTGCAAATTTATCTTCAGATTATCATGGAGAGGTGAATGCACCAGTAACAGCGTAGGAGAGGAAGTCTGCCATAACAGAGGAGGAAAAAACTGACAAGTTTTTGCCCTGAATAACAGAGTATTATGTTCACAGAATCAGTTAGGATTCCATGGACATTGTTGTCTGACACTGCGAAGTATTTAGTTTGTTTACCATTTTTGTCTGTCAGTCCTTTAAGTATATTCAAACTTCACTGCAAAGCTGACTTCTCAATACCAGGTACATGAGTATCCTGCTGACATAAACACACCCTAAGCAGAATAAAGTCACATGGTAAGTACTCTTTCCTTTTTTTTTTTTTTTTTTTTTTTTGAATAAAGTTGTTCCTTCAGCCAGAAAAAAGACTGGGAAGCTGAGATGTCTTGGTTGTGTATTCTTCTGAACGTAACTTTTTTGATACAGCTGGACTTTTTATTTTACCCCTGATGTCACCCCAAAAGACTTAATACCTTGCAAGTTGGCAAACTGTATTTATGCACTATTTTATAACAAGCAATTGCTCAAATGTACTGCACAAAATTATATACATTGAAAAAAAAATATAATATATTCCAAATCAAATGCCTTTATCTCGGACAATGAGCCTTTCCATTTTATTTCCTCCTCCTGTCCTGCTAAGGAGGGGGGAGTGAGAAAGCATCTGAGGGCTTCTGGCAGCCACACAAGGTAAAGTACAGTGTATTACATTCAACCCCACTTTATGCTTTTTCTGCACTCCTTGGAAGAGAGATGGTATTTGTAACTCCTAACACTAATGTTGTACTGAAAAAATACTGTTCCATGCTAATACAACACCGTGCTGTTCGGATAAGGGAGCAATAGATTTGATACACAGATTACGGCATCACTTGGACTGGTATTTATTTTCTGGGTCATTAGAGTAATTATGCATCAGAAGCAGTCCTTGGCAGGTTTCAAGGTAGGATGGTGGGAACTGGGCAGAATCAAATTTATTTTTAAGTTTCTGAATCTTTCACTGTGAGCACTGAATTAATTTGAACTGACAAATTATAAGCATGAGTTCTGCAGTAAACATAAACTCTTCTGCCTTGACAGATTTCTGGTGTGATTATAAAACCTGTTCCCAGGTGTGGTAAATGGTCAGAACTGTAAAGTGTGGCCTTCAGACAGTGAAGAACTGATGCAGCTTGTTGGGAAAAACCCGAGCTGGGCCATTTGTTTATTTTACATCTGGCTCAAACAAGGCTTAAGGACTGACTGATGTCTGGGGCAGAACAAGGACTCCTGTTCCAATGTTGTTTCAGTGAGGCACAGAAAAACATCAGCCCCTGGACCAGACAGTTGACACACTCCCTTCACCAGGAAAAGGAAAAACAACCCTTGTTATAAATCTGGTTCATTAAGGAGATAACAAAGCACACAAAGACCCTCTGATGAAGGTCAGACAGCCTTTACTCTGCTTCAGAATGTGGAGGAGGACCAGAGTGTTTATTTCACCTCTTCTGTCAACCATAAATCCTGACCAAAAGTAACCAAGACCCTCATTTAGCCCCATTAATGCATTAACTACACACCCCAGGGGATGCAATTGAAGGAGAACATGTTTTGTGCAGTGCATGTGAGACCAAAGTCACCAAAAACCACATGTGACTGTTCCACCCCTTTGGAACACGTCAGAATTTATAGTGTGAAAGGGGGGCTTTCAGGGCAGAAAACATGGGAGTGGGGAAAAACCTCTGGAGGAGGAAAAAAAATCTCTGGAGGGGGAAAATATTTCTCATTGCTTGGGATTGGTCAAAGGATATTGTCTCTTCTCTCTTGAAGGGACGCACTCAGGTGAGTGTCCTGGGTTACACAGAATTCTGGTATCCACCTTTTCTTTTCTCTTTTCTCCAAATGTACCTTTCCGGGTTTTTTTGATGTTTTGCCTTCTTTAAAGAGTTATTTTTTGACTTAGATCCAGGTGCATTTGGTGTCTCTCTCTGCGCTGTAGAAACCAGGGGCCTTAAATCCAAGGGATGAGATTCTATCCGAGGTCCCTACCCCTCCAAATTTACCTTTGAGTGTTGTGTACAGAACCTTTGAGCAAAAAACGCTGATCAATCTGTTCATGTGGGTGTGGCACTTAGACATTCATATATTCCCATATTCACTTTTGGCAATTACATTTGTCCAAGTGGGAAGAGGGATTAGGATTGCTTTGGTAACGTGTTGTCTGAAAAGGGTTTGTGTTCAAGGCCAAAGCTGCAGCAGGGGAGAGAAGTTCTAAGGAGGGGGAGCTGCTTCTTCCCCCTCTCTTACTCTCTTTCTCTCTCCCTTCAGCAGGGAAAAGACTGAAAAATAAACCCCTGCTACCTTTGGAAGATTGTTGGGGTGAGGAGACCCCCATGCTGCTCATGGAAGAGCCTACACTGGAGTAAGTTGATGCATGAGAAAGTCGAGACTTTACGAGAGACCTGAGGTGAGGCAGAGTCCTGTTGAAGATTTTGTGACCCTGAGGGAAACCTACACTGGAGCGAGACGGCCCAGGTGGAATGTTGGGATCCAAGTGAGGGATCCATGCTAGACCCATGTCAGAGAGGTCTATCAAGGACTGTTCTCCCATGGGGAGGAAGCTCACAGGAAGCAGGGATGGACTCATAAGCCATTATTCCCTGTAACCCTGTGGTGAAGATCCATGGTAGGCAAGTGTCCTCTTGCAGTCCATGGAAGAGAAGACCTTCAGGGCCTGGGTAACCCCCCAGCCTCCGGTCTCAGCCCAGGAGGGGGTAGGCCCAGCCCTGCCTGAGGCTGACACAGAAGAAAGAGAGAAAAAGAAAGAGCTCCAGCTGCGAGAAAAAGGAGTTGTCATCCTGAGATAACAGAAGAAGAGCTTTAAAGTGCTGCAGAGTTATTGAAAAGACCTGGAGCTCTGAGAATAGAAGATGAGACTGCTTCTCCTCCCTGGACTGATAAAAGGGGGGAGAGGTATTTCTGTAAATACATAAGACTTTTTACCTAAATAGAAATATTGTAGATGCAGTTCTTTAGTTTTATTTTGCTAGTAATAAATGTTAATATTATTTTTCCCCAATCAGGTCTCTTTTGTCTGCATAAGCCTTCTCTCAATTTACAGTAATTGTGTGTGGGGGGTGTGAGCAAAACTGACCCAGAGCAAAACCATGACAGGGATGTGTTCTCCATGTTGCCTGCCTGCCCTAGCCCATCTTGCTACCTCTAGGGGTTTATTGACAACACCACTCAGCCTGAAAGGGGCACAAGGGAAGGAGATTTTGCCCAGCCTTTCTCTACCTTCTCTTTCAGGCCTGGTAGTGGAATCTTTGGGAACTTAGAGTTCCTCCTAACTGCCAAAGATTCTATATTCTTGCTGATGATTCTTCCATATTTAATCACTACAGTCTACTCAGTGTTTAGAGACAGGGTAAGGGTGTCTTTAGGAAGCTACCCCAAGATCTGCCCCAGATATTAGGGATGCTGTGCAGGGACCTGCCCTAGGGGCTCAGGACACTCCCCAGCAGCCTGCTCCAGACATGAGCTATCCTGACTGGATGGGGATGTGGGAGAAGACAGGCCAGCTTTTGAACATTCTGCCCCAATAGTTTGGAATCTCTGTCCTGACCAAACACAGATCCCTAGTAAGATAGCAGAGTGCCGGAGGGAAAACCGCTCTATCCAGAGGGCCAGCTCCTTGGACCCTGGCCAATGCTTCTTGCACAAAGGTCTTCACTGTACAGCACCACCTACACTCAGAGGGGAAGGGGAATAGTGCAGCAGGAAACAAACCAGCAGACATCACAGCCTCCAGCCAGACCAGCAGCCACAGCCAGCAGCAGCCGCCCCCGCGCAAAAGAGAGGGCACAAAACAACCCTTGGTGCAGAACCAGGGAGGGATCAGGGCCCAGAACCATCACTGAGCCCCTGACCTGGTATGTGCTGTGTAATCTGTGGACAGACCTCAGTCAGTGACCAGATGGGCCCACCAGGATTCAGCTGCCCCGAATTTGGGATGCCATCCTGGAGGGCACTCCTTGAAGTCCACCTGGTTTGTCAGCACCAGAGGCTCTGTCGGTCGAGCTGGGCCTGCCCAACCAGAACTATTTCACAGCGTACAGGGACATAAAGTCCCCGTGGTGCACATGAGATGTGTGTGAGGGGAAACCAGTTTGGATTAGTCCTGCCTCAAGCAAAGGCAAAAAACCATCCCTGGAATTGCCTTTGCTCAAGGACCAGGTTTTACTTGGTGGGTAATGCAGACAGATGGAGAAAAATGGTGTGTGCACTGTGAGTATTTTTGGGCAGAACTGTCTGTAACATTGTATATATACCTGTATATAAATATATATATGTATATAGTTGAAAGGTGTTCATTGGGGCTTATTTGCAAAAAGCCAAAAAATAAAAAAGGGGGATACAGGGATGGGCAATGACCTGGGTCACACAAAATTCCAATATCCACCTTTTCTTTTCTCTTTTCTCCAAATATGCCTTTCTGGGTTTCTTTTGTGTTTTGCCTTCTTTAAAGAGTTATTTTTTTGACTTATATCTGGGCATGTTTGGTCTCTCTTTGTTTACTGGAGAAACCAGGGGTATTGAATAGACATCTTATTGAATGTGACCAGAACTACAGTGCTGGATTGCTAAAACCTGTCCTTCTACAAGTTCTTCTTTTGAACCTGACCAGACCTCCAGTGTTAAATTGGGTATAACTAGAAATTAAGCCCAGCCACACACCCAGGCCCTCTGATCTCAGAAGACCAGCTGGAATGCAAGGGGATTTATTTTCTCCTAAATTCCCATACCCTTAATGTGATACCAGGTTCTTAATTTACTGTCTTTGAAATACGTGTAAGTTGACCTAAATATTAACTGTAAAATAGTAATAGTATTTAGATTAGACCACGCAGTATTGCTGTGTTTGGCAAGTTAAATACCCAAGTGAATAAATAATTAAATGTTGTGTACTTTTCCTTTACATTATGTGTTTTTCCAAGTGCAGCAGTAGAAAACATAAAAATCATGTATTTTTGTATTCAAAAATATATAATTTTCTAGAATCCTGTCAGGAACAGCTATATTTTAGATGTAATTCTTGAACTTATGACTTTAAAAATCACTAGTGACCTCCACAATAAGGCTGACCATTATTTCCAAGGTAGATGTAACTGTACCTAAGTAGAGATGAATATGTCTTGGAGCAAATATTTGCAAATTGTGCAGATCAGTCTTCAAAATTATGTTCAATGTCTAAAAGATAATTAATGGTTCATTCATTGCAAATAAACAGGGCTAATCCAATCCAAGAAAAAGGTATGTCTCTTTTTGTCACCACCCTGAATTCATCTCTTAGGCATCCTACCCAAAGTGAACTGATCATAATCAGGTCAAGTTCCTTTAGTGTTTTTTGCAGTACTACATGCTGCTACAAATATCTGCTGAGGGACAGGAGAATTTGTTCTTTCCTTTAATTTCAGCACAGTGTCATAAAAAACACATTAGTGAACATGTATTTATTCAAAATATTGACCGAAAAGATCTTTTTTTCTACTTCATTTCATGCAGGTTTCGAGCTAAATGAACCAGATACGCAGCTGCTGTCAAAAGGAAGGGTCCAACCATTTATTTTTTTCTTACCTCCTCCTCCCCCCCTTCCCAGTAAGTGGACCTAAATAAAAATCCCTATTTTCTATTTTGTATAGATACGTTTTCAATGCAAAGGCAGCTCCAAATCCCCACACAACTTCCTTGTCACTAGAACCAACACAGGGTAATCAGCAGGAGTGCGCATCAAAAGGGCAAAGAGAATAGGACCAGTTGGCAACAGCACAGCTTCAGCTTAATTTGAATCAATCCTGAAGCATCCCCTGAGAGTAAAAGATGTGAATAGGATATTTCCCACTCTTATTTTACTTCCTCTTAAACTTAGATTAATTTTTGACTGCCTAGCAAAGTGGCAGCCTGTAGACTTGTCATGTCTACTGAGTTTACAGATAGCCTGTGGACATCCTGAGTGTAGAAGTTCTGCGATTTCACTAGGCATGAACTTTGGTTGTTGTGCAAACACTTTTCTCTTCTTGAGAAAATAAACTCAATCCAAACACCTCCTCAGTCCTTCCCACTGCATTTTTACTGAGTAATTTACTGTGACTATTATGTTCTTTATCATGTTATCATTAGACAGCTGCTGTATACAAATATGAAACTCAAGTAGCAGTATCGAGACCTTGTTTTTCAAATAAACCAAACTTGTCAAACCTCTCCATATTATAGCTACACTGTTCCTTAGAATTACTCCCATCCTGATGACTGATTCAGGAAATTAACTCTCCAAAATTCAATAACAGTGCAAGACTACAATTATTTTACTTTGACAAAGAGGCACAAAAAATAACTGTGAACTGACACAATTATTTCTCATTAGTACAGTTATAAGAGTAGTTCTCTATTCTAGGGTTAAGATTACTTTCCTGCAACATACTAATTCGTTGGCAACATTATTCAGTTTTGCAGATTGAGAACTATTAATTATTAAAAGATACGTTGATATAAAACTTGCATTAGTTTGAAAAGGAGGTAGAGGTTCAGTGTGACAGCCATGGGAATAGTATATCTTCCACTGCTGTTGGGGTGAAAATCCAGTAAACCTGGGCAGACACTTGTGCATCAATTTGATCTGTGCAACAACGAGGATTTTTTGCAGTTTTTGCAGTTTTTGCAGTGAGTGCTGTTACAGGACACCAATAATGATGTTGTCTGTGCCAACACCCACTTTTTAGAAAACCCTTGCAAGATGTAGCTTTGATCTGCTGCTAATGGAAGGGATTGGATACTATTGTTAACTCATAGAGTATCCTGTTTATTAACCTGGGATAGATTACAAATGGCATGCAAATGAAGGTAAGTTTAGGAGATAGAGGTGTATCTGAGGATTTTGTTTTTAAAGCTGTTACCAAAGAGAGGATCTCCTATCTGTAATTTAGAATCATAGAATCATTTAGGTTGGAAAAAGAATTTTAAGACCACGAAGCTCAAGCATTAATGTAACATTGAGAAGTCCACCACAAAGCCATGTCCCTCACTGACACATGTACATGTCTTTTTAATAGCTCCAGGGATAGTGACTCAACCACTTTCCCAGGCAGCTCATTCTAGTGCTTTATAACCCTTTCAAAGATGAAATTTTTCTTAATATCCAATCTAAACATTCCCTGGCACAACTTGAGGTCATTTCCTCTTGTCCTGTCACCTGTTACCTGCCAGAAGACATTGATCTTCACACCCTTACAAGCTCTTTTCAGAGAGCCATAAAATCTCCCCTCGGCCTCCTTTTCTCCAGGCTAAACAACCCCAGCTCCCTCAGCTGCTCCTCACTAGAACTGTGCTGCAAGCACATCACCAGCTCCATTGCCCTTCTCTGGACACTTTCCAGCACCTCAGTGTCCTTTCTGTAGTGTGAGACTGAGAACTGGACATGGGGTTTGAGGGTGTGGCCTCACCAGTGCTGAGCAAAGAGGAATAATAACTTCCCTGGTCCTGCTGTCCGCACTGTTTCTGAGACAAGCCGGGATGCTACTGGTCTTCTTGGCCACCCAGGCACACTGCTGGTTCACATTCAGCCAGCTGTCCACCAGCACCCCCAGGTCCTTTTCCACTGCACTGTTTTCCAGATACTCTGCCCCTGGACTGTATCACTGCACGAGGTTATTGTGGCCCAAGGGCAGGACCCGTCATTTCAGCTTGTTGAACCTCATACAATTGGCCTCAGCCCACTGATCCAGCCTGCCCTGATCCTCTGCAGGGCCTTCCTACCCTCCAGCAGATCAACACTCCCACCCAACTCAGTCTTACCTGGGAAATGACGGAGGGTGCACCCAATTCCCTTGTGCAGATCATTCATGAAGATATTAAACACAACTGGCTCCAGCTCACAGTGGCACCAGATGACGGGTTGTAATGGATGTAACTCCATTCACCACTCCCTGGTGGTGACCCAACCAGTTTTCTACCTTGCAAAGGGCATGTCCAACCAATCCATGAGCAGCAAGCTTCTCCAGGACAGTGGCCTGAGAAACAGCGTCAAAGGCTTTGCTAAAGTCCGGGTGGACAACATCCACAGCCTTTCCCTCATCTTGGCATAGAACAAGGTCACCTTAGCCTTGTGCTTTGCTCTTCTCAAGCCAAAGTTCTCTCCTGATATAACTGTGACTTCCAGAACATATAAACTACCTACTAAATCACCTCAGCTTATCACATAGGTATTAGCATATTAGTTATATACATGTATTTATACATATGTAAACTAAATGGCTATGATACAAATACCATATACTATTAAGTGTATCAGTTCATGCTAGATAATATATCTATTCCTAATGTGCTGCAAAGTTCAACAAGACTTTTGACTGTATAGGAACAGTTTGTTTTTGTCTAGGGTAACTGGAAGTAAGAGGACCAGAGACTGGAAGAGCATCTGAGAAATGACCTGAGGCTTTCTGAAAGCAAGAGTCAGAAGACAGCTTAAAAGCAAAAAAAAACCACAACAAAACAAATAATGAACAAACAAACAAACCACCAAAAACAAACAAAAAAAACCACAACAACAACTAAAAAAGCAAACAAAAAACCCCACCCTATTTGCCTTACACAGATTGTTGACTTGTTGTTAATAATGTCCATTATGTATTTATATACATATGTTTATATATGTATATAATATATATTTTAATATATATATTATCTACATATAATTGCATGTAAATAATAAGTAGATAAAAGGTATTGGGATGATGTTTCTCTTTCACTAAACTCTCTTCTTCAGAGGTTTTCATCTGCATGTGCCCCAAGTCTTCTTTAGAATTTATTCTTGCAATTTCAGTATAGCTGGTAGAGTCACCTCCCTAATAGGCTGACTCACTCACCCAAAATTTCTCAGACACACAGAACTACCAATTTCACCTGTTGCTGCAAGTAATGAACATTACCAGGCTGAGGTAAGTTCCTTGTTTCTCAGGCCACAGTAGGTTTGCAAGGCAGGAATGCATCCCTCCACTGTTATTTGTGATGCCATTGACTGAAGAAATGTAAATATTCAGCTAGTGAGATTAAACTGAAGTAAAATAATATCTCTGGTGTAAACTAGCTACTTCCAAATTAGGAAAGTCATATGTTCATCCCAAGACTCCACCAGGAGTTTCCCACCTTCCTCTTCTAACACCAACACAGCTGTTTTGTAATGTTAAGTGAATTCAAAACAGTTTTTCCTGCAGTATCACAAACTTGCTTTCTCCATCACTTAATTATTTAAAAGTGTGATCTTTGTTTAACAGTGTTAGCTGTATTACATACTGTAATTCTGGCATACTCTGGTTGTATGAACAAAAAGGTGAAGAGCACAAACTTTCAGGATCTTTGCTTTATAGGACCTTTCAACTTTGGCAGTGTGTATCTGGGAGACTGTGGTACTCACTTTTTGCAGCTGATGAGTAAAGTCCCTGTTTAAATTTGTAATATACTTCCTAAAAGCCTTTATATTGGATAATCCTTGTTTTTATATTTTATTGTAATAATACTTATTATTTTCATAATACTTATTATTGTAATAATACTTATTATTACAATAAAATATCTCTTATTGCAGTAAGAACCTCTTATTGTATTAATACTGCACACAGAATACCTCTTTTTGTACATCCCCTTCTGAATCACTTTAACTAGTAGTTCTCACTTTGGCAAATCCATGTGAAAATGCCTTTATTCACAGAAGTTAATTTGCTAATTACCATGTTTCCAAAGGTGGTGGCTTTATGCTCTCCAATTTACATTTTTTATAAGGAAAAGTGTATGATTTTTCAATGTAAACATACACATGAATAGCTCCTGTATACTACCATGTGGCCTAATTTACTCATAATACTATCCAAGCTGTAAGAAAAGGCAATCAGAGGGAGGAGTGAGAGTAGAGTAAAACAGCAGAGCCATAGTAGTTTTTAATCTATCAAGCACATTTTCCCTTAAGCATACAGGCCACTGGCTGCATTGTTTCCACACACACTTTGCCTTTTTCTTTTCACTCATCCCATTAAACCAGCAATACAAACAGCTCTAGATTCAATCAGATTATTGCTGATAGAGAGCTCTAGGAGGTCACACCACTGTGTAAAACATGAGCGCATCTTACACCACAAATATCAACATCAAGGTAATGTAGACACAAAATTTAGTCCGGAAAGACTTTACCAAGAAAAAACAAAGAAGTTTTACCTGGTTTGCTCTACAGTAAAAACCTCTAAACTGCACTGTCTCTAAAGTAATAATGTCAGTTTGGTCATTTGAAACCCGAACTTTTAAATGTCCTACAATACATAATTGTAAAGTTTATGCCCTTTGCTAGATTTGGTTTTGGTAAGAGAGAGGGAAAGAGGGAGACCCACAGCAGTTCATCCAAGAACCATTAAGGACAATGGTAAGTTACTACTCCTAATAAATAACATAGATTCATGAAGTTGGTTCTCTCTTACATGGAACACCAGAAGGCAGGCAAGATATAGGATCTTTTGGTCCTGCTCTCAGTCTGACAGACATTTCACAGACAAAATCAGCGATTCTGAATGTCCCAGTGTGGAAGAATGTAGTGACAACCACATTCCCAAAGAAGTTTTTTTTTCATTTAAACATCCCTGGAGCACAAAAGAGCATCAGCTCTACCCACCCCCAGATTTGGAAGAGCAGGAGCACTTTCTAGGCAAGCTGTAAGGCCCCAGCCCTGGAGCGACAAGCTAACTGGGAGTTTTGCTTCTAAAAATATATAAGGCTCCAGAAATTCGCCCACCAAATTTTTGAAAAGCACTCAGTTCCTCAATACCTTGAGGTAGTGTATAGAGAAGGTGGTGCACACGTTTTGTCAGGCAATACTTTTACTGATACGTGGGAGAAAATAAGAGATCTTGGCAAAAAGGTTAAAGGGGTAACATACAACCAAAACAAAGCACTTCACAAAGCTACAACTCGGCACTCGCCAACCCACGCAATTTAGCAAAATTGAACCCACCTGTTTTTAGTTACCCAAAATATTACGAGAAGAGATTCAGAGGAGGAGTAAAGAAAGAGAGAAGAATAAGAGAAAAATAGCTACCACCAGAGAGTCCTGTGGAAGTCCAGCTTCCACACTGTGAGGTAGATCTCAAGCGGGAGACCAGGGTGCTGTTTTTGGGTACCCTGGCCCCCTGTGGCCACTGCTTGAGCTGGCTCAGACCCAATAATTGACTTAATAATCCAGTGTCTCACCTAAGCCACTTGAAAAGATTGGAAAGGTGTTGCACATGACCGCTGTAAATCTGTTTCCAGTGTTTAAACACGCAACAGATGCACTCTGCAGGCAATTCTACAGTTCTCATACACTAGTCATCCAGGCTGCAGGAGGCAGAATTAGATGGCTTCCTCCTGCCTGACTTACACAAATTTGGCACTGCAGAATAATCCAGGATACACAAAAGGATATACTTTCAGGTCTCATTCAGTTGGGATATAGTCTGGACCCAGTAAAATGCTTTTAGGGTTTCCCTGTTTGGATGTACTCAGCGCCCTCCAAATCTGTTCACTCAGTTCTTACTATGCTCTTCTCCAGTATCAGTCAGACCTGCTTATTTGATGCTTGGAAGCTTCTTGTCCATTGACTCTGTGTGTGTGTGTGTGTGGGTATGTGTGTCTGTACTTAAAAAGCATTTATTTTCAAGTTGATACTCTGGAGAAATTACAATCCAGTTTTACTATCAGCATACATTCTTCCTTTCTCTAAGGTAATAGGTATATCACGTAATGCTGAACATAACAAAAAAATCTTTAAATCAGACAAGTGGTCTCTCTCCCTTTAAACGATGTTTCATTCCTTTCTTCCATCCCATGCTCATTACTGTGATGCATTAATTAAACAACTAAAAATATTAAACACTATACTAGCACAGAACTAAGTGTCAATTTACTGGTTGTTTTCTGCTCCTTTCACTCTAGAGATGTGTGATCAATTCACATTTCTTTTACTGAATCTTAACCAATAGAGGAGCACCACAAAAATTTAAACCTTCCTGCTCTGATGGGAACAGGTATGTAATAAAAATCTGAAATTATTCAGGCCTGTGTGAGAATTGTCTGACTTGATGTATTTACTAAGACTTGTTTATCCCAGAATTAAAATGATTTTGAAGTCAAGAACTTAGGAGAATATAATTCCTTCTATGTAACAGTTAAAAATAACAGGTTCTGGATGACATTCACAAGTAATTGCAAACTCTTACTAGTTTGGTTACTGTGCCTTCAATAAGCTTGTGCAATGACTTCAAAATTAAATGTCACCAGTAACAACATTAGTTACATTAACATAAGCAAATTAACTGCATTAGCCCTGTATCTTTAAAAATGTCTGCATAATTAATTGTATTAGTTCCTATTTCCCTCTGTATCTCATAATCCTTGATCAGTTGAAGTGAACCTAAGACCTCAGTTTTATGTAGCTCAGAGCAGAAGAATGAAACTGGTTCCCACACCCAAAAATAAAAGCCTTCCCTTCTTCCCCCAGGAAAGGAAGACTTAGCTTTTCCTATCAACTAATGTGGTTGCCTGTAGTTAGATGCTTACTCCCAGAGCCTGCTGATGTGAACACTTTCCTAGAAGGATGCAGAAGACAGGGACAGCTGTCTACAGAAGCCAAAGTTACATCTTGTTTGTATTTATGGGAGGAGTCCAGTTTAATCCTCTGAAATATTTCTGGATATTTAGCACACATTAGATAATTACAGCATAGATAACAGCTTTCGTGTCTTCTTATAATTCTTTTTTCAACATTAGCGCCGCTTTGAGTTTACTAAAAATTGTGAAATTCCCCTGATAACTCTTGATTTAGAGGGAAACACTGCTTCTGTCTCATGCTGTTGTATGAGCAGTTTTCAAAAGTTGTTTGAGAAAGCTCAGAACTGCTCCACAGAGAAGGATGCTCAGGCCTGATGCAGGATGAAGACATCAAATAACTAGGATTTCTTAACAGGATAGTATGGAAATCCTTAACTGGATCACAGAGAAACATTACATTGGAAGGGACCTCTGAAGGTCACACAGAGCAATTAACTGCTCAAAACAGAGTCAGCTTGAGAGTTGGGGTTGCTCAGGGACTTGTCCAGGTTTGAAAATCTCTGAAAATGGAACTTCCACTATCTCTGGGCAGCTCGTTCTAGGGTCTGATCCCTTTATGAGGAACTAACTGGTTTTTACATTAAGCCAGAATTTTCCCTGCTGTCTCCTGTCCTTTTGCTGTGCACCTCTCAGAAATGTTTGGATGATTAAAACTATAGCCCACCCACTCCCGTTGAAGAAAACTGCTTAGAAGCGCAAATTTAGGTATCACATAATTAAAACAAAGCACATACAGAAGGAGAAAAAAAAAAAAAAGAAAAAAAAAAAGACTATCTTTTTGAAGGAAAAGAACAGGTGCCCTGTAAATCATGTTGAATTTACCTCACCTGCCAAAAGTGACTCTCCATCACATAGTTGTTGCCCCATATTTTGCATTTCCATTATGAACAGCTAAAGCAAATTTTCAAGAAGCTGGTTACACCACAATACACTGGCATAAATAATTTGAAAACTCATTGCAGGCCTTATCTAGATACCACAGATAGGTATCTTGTAGCTAGATTATGTGATCTACCTCCCTCTCTGATCAAATGAAAGACTTTTAACACTACAATCCTTTTTTTGCTCATTCAGCACCCCATTTTTAATACTGTTGTTGGTTAGACACATTTTATTAGTAATCATGCTAGATTATTAATAATGATGCATTTTGTGTTTCAACTGCACTTTCATTACAATTCAGACTTAAAGGAAGAACCATATGGAGGCTGTGTTCCTGCCAAGTGAAGTAACAGCCATCCTCATAAGAGGCCCTAATTTATTTATTTGTCATCTCATTTCCTTTTATCTTCTTTCATTTTTCAACAGTCCCTTTGCTACACAGATCTCTGTACAGAAAATAATATCTCAGTACTGGCAGCAGAGCTCAAAATGATGAACAGGTGTTCCTATTTTAAAATTAAATTGATTTCACCCACACTGCCACATCCACGTACTCACAAGCACCGAGAAGTGTGTGTCCAAGAGGTCTGTCATCTGTCAGGCATCAGGTGCCACTTGGTGTGCTGCTGGGTGTCCTTACAGCATTCAGATTTCCTTTGGCTCACAATCTGGGTGTCCTGCAATGATGGGCACAGATTTCAGGGGGCCTTGGCGATCTCCTAAGCAAGGGGTCATCGGCACATTCCATGTCTCCACCTCCTCTGCTGCTGTTTGTTGTTTGTCCTGGTACTTCCACTCAGAGACATCCCCATCAACATCAGCCTACACCTTTCTGTTGCATTTCTCTCTATCCAGCTCAACAAAGAGCCATTTGTCAGGACTTAGCAGGGCTGATGCAGACAGTTGCTGGCCCCAAACTGCTCCAGGATGTGGGTATGCAGGAATGCCTGCTCATCTGCAGGTAAGCTGCAGCAGTCCTGGCACTATTCACAACCACCTGCTGTGCAAATGCTGTGTAGGAGATGCTGAGCACAACAAGCTAAGACAGAGGTAGCAGTGGCTTCAGCCCCACCACTGGCAAAGGTGCAGCTGTGATCTGAACCCCCAGCTGGCATTCCCTCTTCCCACACAGGATGCACCTCGATGTTGCTACTTGGAAAATCTGTGTTACTTTTCTCCTCTGATCCATGAGTTGTTGACACAAGAAAAAAAACATTTATTTTGTACCTACCTGATTGAAAATTGTATCTTTGGATTCTCTGCAACCAGGGGTGAAAAAACTTCAGGGATCACCTTCTGCAATTGTGCTACAGTACAAAACAACAATCTCTTAAAACTTAAGATATTCAGATACTATCCTGTTGCAAAGACTGACGATTTCTGTGAGCACTTAAGACTTTGTTACAAGGTAAGCTTTGGTTTTTTGTTGGGGGTCAGTTCTAAACATCTTCTAATAGCAGGAATTTATACATTATTTTGCATTCTTAATGGAAGCAAATTCATTTCAGATCAAAAATTAATAGCAAACATTTACCTCAGTATTTTTCAAACCATTTTCTTTCTGTAATGTCTTTGCTGATAGGCTGGTTAGCTTATTTCAGATTCACTTGATTCATTAAAAAGTCAAGAACAGTTTGAGCTGACTCTCCTGATTTTTCAATATTGATTAAACTTCCATGAGGTATTATTTATTTATTTATTATTATTCCTATCATCATATGATTATATAATTTTTATCAGTGTAGAAAAGAGTTAAATTAACACTTTCACAAAAATAAAATTAAAAAAAAAAGTAAAATTCTAACTCTGCTCAGACAGGACTATGTTTTCCACAGTGAAACATTTGAATGACAATCATTGGTGTTTGTTTAAAACATGATAGACTGGTTTATAACCATCTGTATTGTAAGATCTGCAGGGTATAGAAAATAGTATAAAACAGTAAACTAATGAACTCTGTATCATGAGATATGTTCCCAGATTACAAATTCATAGGCTGCATCTGAAACAGCACAGTGAAGTCTTGTCAGTCACTGCTCAGTACATTCCAAAAATACATGTTCATGGAAGACTGAGAGAAAATGTATTTTAGAGCTATCCACTTACCTGTCAGATGTTCATGTGAATTGTGATTTCAAAAGTGTACAATACATGGAAATATTCAAGATGTTTAAAAGGCACGAGTAATCCACAGAAAAGAATGGAAGAAACTGTCCTGCAATCACAGTGAAATCAAACAAATAGCACATATCGAGCTAAGAACACTTGCTCTAAATTCAGCTGAATTGTACAAATCGACATCAAAAAACTAGACAAAAATCAATGGCCTGCACCACTAGCCCGGCAAACACTAGCAAGGAACAGAGTAAAAGTGAGTGCTAGTAGTAAATATTTGCAGTGAAATTTTAGATTATGCATATAGAGAGAAACATATTACAAAAAAATTTCCTCACTGAAAAGGTAGGTAAGCACTGGAACAGGCTGCCCAAAGAAGTGGCGGAGTCACTGTGGCTGGATGCATCTAAGGGGTGCAGAGATGTGACACAGAGGGACATGGTTTGATGGTGGACTTGGCTGTGCTGGGTTAATGGTCAGACTCAATGATCTTAAAGGTCTTTTCCAATTAAAACAATTGTATAATTTTATGTCAAAATCCAGTATTTTTATTAAATTCAGTTAGGGATTTTTAGTCCCCTTGTGTGAATGTTTGCTCCCAGTTTTGGTTTTGATGTTTGTTTGTTTGTTTGTTTTGTTGTTGTTGTTGTTGTTGTTTTTAATCTCCCCAGAAGGAAATAAAGGCACAAAGGACAGTTATTTTTCAAAAATACCAATAGTTGTAAGTGGGTGTCTCCATCCTTCGTGGACTGGTTCAGTGCTGGTGAGCAGTGTTTGCTCACTGTGGTATCACATTGTTTCCATGAAGACATATGATGGATGCAATGGAGTGCATCACAATCTGAGTGCATTTATAAGATTCTTACATTTGATGGTTCAGCTGTGGAAAGTACTTAAAAAATAACGATGTGAGTTTTCACTTCATATTGTATTCTATATAGATGTGTTTTTTTCAGTTTTTCTTGCCGTGCTAGAAGTGCTGAGCCTCTCAAACTATATTTTCCTTGCATTAATCTTATTTTGTAAATTTCTTTTCAGGTTCTGTTGCAAATGCAGTGGGTGTAAAGTAATTGAGGCTTTTATGCAAACATATTTTTTAGATGGTTGCTGTTTTTATGAAGGAACTACTAATGCCTGAGTTTAAATGCACCTAGTAGTCCACAGGTTGCTATTTCTGTTCATGTTCATCATCCTACCAGAAGCTTACTGGATAAATATCACTATAAAAACATCCTAATTTGTATCCTTAGACCATCACAGCTGAGACCACTAAAATACAATAAATCATTCTGCCTAGTTTTGTACAGACTCCAGTATCAGCACAGAACAGAGTAAAGTCTAATTTCCTTTTACACAATCTATGCATGAGAAATGCATCTGACCTGAAAGTGACATGCCTGTAATTAAAGGAAAAAAAAAAGTAGTAATGAAGTTATTACACATAAAAAGTGTATGAACAAATGAAAATAACAAAGTACATGTTATGCAAATGCTGTGGAAAATTGAAACAGAATGAGGCATTATACTCATAATGTAACTTGAAAATACCTTGTAAGATTTGCTAATTAAACCAACACTACCGGGAGAAAAATCACACAAGGTTATCTACACAGTATTTTCCATCTTGCGTAAAAATACATTTTCCTTTCTTAAAACTAGATCACTATTTTATATTTTTTCCTCTCCTCTCACTACTAAGTCTTTGAAAGAACAGTCTTAGTTGAAAGCTATTAATAAGTTGGGATGACATGCCTTTTTTTTCCAAGATTTGTCACAGTGGGGTTTTTTCCTTCCTGATGTGTACTTTTTTTATATGATTCTTTGGTTTCCCTGGAAAGTTTTAAAGCACATTACAGAGACAGCACGTGTGCCTCAAATCCTTCTGTACCTCCCCTAAAACAAAAACTCTCAGGATGGAAATGGTGGTCATGTATTTGCAAAATAAGTTGTTCACTGAGCCTCTCACGTTTCAAAGTCCACATAAAGGAAATAATGAAGAAAAGGTATATTTTGGAACATGTATCTTCCTTGTTGGTCATGCAGATTTCCTCTATCTCTATGGATATTACAAAAGGGAGAAATTATATACTTTGTTCAGCAAAAGGCTGAGAAGCATTGATTTTGTGTACATGTGTGTGGAAATGGGGAGGGAAGATACAAGAGTGAGAGAAGAAGGGTTTAAATTTCTGCAGTAGTAGTAGGACCCATTTGGCACTCTCTCTTGCTCTGACCAAAGCTAAGTATGTGAAGAGGGGTCTCATCTCACATGGCAGAAATTCTTATCTGTTTTAAAAGAATGTCAGGTTACTATCTGTGATTCTTCTCTCCAGGCACATTTATTAGGCTCTTTCCCCTTCAGCAGTTTATCATTCCTTTACACATAGTAATAGATCATTCACTTACGAAAGGGTTGTAACCTCACTGGTAAAAATTAAGACTTTTATTAATAGGAAGAAAAACGTAATCATGAACTGAGATGAGTTATGAAAAAGGAATTAATTTTGCCACGAAACTTCCCCATCAAACCTCTAAAATGTCAGTTAATTTTTGCATTTTGCTCAAAATTGAGATTTAGTTTATTTTACGCATTTTTTCATTTATTTTTTACATATGTTTCCATTTACAATTTACAAATGTACAATTTACAAATTCATTTTAAGCCAGGTCCAAGAAATTAAATACACTGATCAGAATTCACACACTTTGGTAGAAGAGAGTAGACACCTCTGGCAGATCTTGAATTTCAGTTCAGTATTAGCTGGAGAATCCCTTTAAAGCTGAGCTTTATTCACCACTTCCTGAAGTATGCAAAGATTAATTGTAAGAAAGACAAGCTTTAATGTAGATCGTCAACATTTGAAGCTTATTGCTGTTTTACTTAAATTGTTAAAGGACAGGTGTTTGGTTCCTGTAACAGGACATTACATAAATGCAGCTACCCCATTAGAAGGTGGCCTATGTTTCCCTTAATTTTAAATAACTTCTGCATCAGCTTTATAAAAACTTGCTTGGAATAGACAGATATACCAGGGCACCACTTAAAGTTACCCTTTAATAAAGACATTAAGTTCCCTTGCTTAGTACTTTAAAGAAAATTTAAACAACAGGCTGGCTGATCCCAGCATTTAAAGATGTTGATGGAAAATCAGGCCTGGAGGCAAGATGTCGTTCCTCCTTCAAATTCACATCAAGCAAAGATTTTCCCACTTGGATTAAGAGGGTCCTGATTCTACCATCCAGTCAACAGAGCACTGTTTCTTCAGTACTTAAGGCTGATTCTTCTTAGGCTAGGAAAATTGTTGGAAAAGAAAATTTTTCTGGAACTGGAGGGAACCTGGTTCCTACCCAAAACATTCCAAAAGCCTTCAAAGCTTGTGGGAGATTTCAGCCACACTATGCCCAGGGAACTTAAAGCATTTCAAAATTCTAAGAAGTCTTTGTACATCACTTTTTAAAAAAACCCACATGGATAAGTTAGAAGACAATCTGCAGGATATTATTAATTAAGCTAAGTTGCATTCTGAGTTCACAGTATGACTGTCTCCAATCTAATCCTTCATGACTCTTAGGGTACAGGAATCCAAATAAAGAGTGTTTTGTGGGTTGTCATGGATTAAAAGTTCCTTGTCTTATGTTGTTATATTAAAAAAAAAGTCATATTATGTCATGCTATACTTGCCAAGCTCTATTGGAAGGCTTTCTGGCCTAATGGAACCTGAAAGCTAGGAGCACCAATGACAGTTCAGCACGTCCATCAGGACTGTGCCAACATCTTGTAACCTCTGCTTTTCTCAGCAGGGATTTTTGAAATGTTCCCCAACCCTCTTTTTTTGTTTCTCTGTTCCATAGATGACTAAAAGGGCCATGATTTTAAAGAAATCCTTCTGAAGGAATTACCTACCCTCCATTCCAAGAAACATTTCTGCCTCTCTCCCATAAAGAAGAAAATTTAGCACAAAATGTAGTTTTTGCTTTTGTCAGCATTTGAGGGCCTCTATTGCTTACAGACACTTTGCCACTTCACATGAAACGCTAATTAGTTGTCAAATAGCTGCACACTCTGGAGTTTCTCTGCACAGACATGGCCAGCTCCACTTCCTTGGATAACCTGAATGGACATCAGGCTCCAAGTCTGCGCTCTGGCAATCCACAGATTCACACCGTGTGGAGGAAGCAGGAGGTCAGACCCAGCGCTGCCAGGGTTACACAGTTTGTTGTGCACAGCCATGCCCACAGGCAGTCAGGCTGTTGGCAATTCAGAAGAAAGAGCTAATGGCCTTGATGGGCAGTTAATTTCAAATGCTTCTCCATCGAGCAATCAGTCTCCCATGCCTCAGAGATCACAGCACCTTTGATGGGCATGGAATGGGAATTCATGATTATGCATTTCTCCTTCCCGGCATGAAAACGGTATTTCCTTCTGTGGACAATTTCCAGTATCCACAGAGAACTCTGAAGAGTGGTTAGCTCATGAAAGCATGGATAGCATCCAAGGATCATGTCTGTGAGTCTTTTCCGAGGTAATGGCTCTCCCATTGTTCGCAAGGAAAGAAAACATCTACAACCACCCAGATACAGCCCAGGACTAACAACTTCCCAGTTACAGTTTCTCTTTTAAGCTCTTTCTCCACCACCCCCAGTCCTCAACAACACAATGAAACTACAAGCAATGTCAGCAGCGTGTGCAGGACTGAATGCAGTCCTTGCTCCTAGGATGCAGGTATCTCTCCAGAAATTAAGTCTTCGTTGATTTCACATGTGGTCTGATGATTTCAGGATCAGTAAGACAACACCAGGTTGCAATCAAGCAGTATTTCGTATAAGAAGCAGCCACATCCCATTTTTGTTCTGTGGCCCATGAGCAGAGAAACAACCCTGTGGTACAGCTGGAAGGCTCGTGAGTCAGGGTGGTAACAGCAGATGCCAGCAGCACGCATTATGATCTGGCTCCCTGGATACTTAGGCACATCTGAACTCAAGAAGTCTGTCTGGAATTGGTTCTTATATGTGGTGGACCAAATGGAAGCTTCAGATGAAGTTTATCAGAGAGACCTTCCCATTGAGACAGAGGGGTCATAAAAGGCTCCCTTGCTTTCCAAACTCCTTCCCAGAGATCAGACTTGAGTGTGGCTGGATCCAATCCTAGTCCCAGACTTAGTCAACAATTTATGTCTAAAGGATTGCATAGGTGTAACTGAACCTTTATATGACTTTGTCCTGCAGGATTAAGGATGGCAAATCAAATACATTTATATGAAGCAAATAATTTATTTTAATTGACTACTAAAAGACTTTATTCAGAATTGTGATTACTAGTACAGTGCACTATTTGTTAAATTAGTAATTTCAAAGCTAGCTTAAAAATTATTACATAGAGGTTGATATTACTCACTGTAACATCTCACGCTAGAAGGCAAAAACCAAGGTTCTTTTTAATAGATCTCTTGGGCCAGATTAGAGTGAATGGATATTGAACAACTGGTGTTTACAAGTATATATATATATATGTAGGGTTTAGTTTAGAACAATTTGATTGCAGTGGAAAGCAGGTATGTAGCCATTTGGGTTATTATTATTTGGTAATATAGCAACACAAAACCATTAAAATAACACCTTAGAAAACATATAAGGAAAAGAAAGAAAGAGAAGGAAAGGATAGGAGTAGATCCACCTGTGAATCCAGCAATGAGACTTGACTGTTGCAATTTAGACGTCCACTGGTCGAAGTGATGGTCACAGTCTTGATCCCTCTGGCGTGGGAGAAGCCTGTGGAACACAAAATTCAGTGGGCTGATATATGTTTGGGTTCAGGTGGAAACGCCCAGGTACCTCCCCTGGGTGAGGGGAGTTTTACACCATTTGTTGTGACACTCCATATGGTGGAGGGCCCCTGAAACGAGTCTGGAGGTGCCTCAGTGGGACTTGGATGGTTTATCACACCTTTAAGACCTGACAGATGCCTCTCACATCAGCACCACTGAGCCAGCTATGCCCCATAACAGGGGATAATGCCCATGTGTGAATGTCCCCTGTGAATGTAAATGTTCCAACACCTTCCCTGGAGGCTGGAGGAGGGGGGGAGGGGGAAGGGCTTTTGCAAGGGAATCAGTTGTGAATGGGAGGACACTGGCATGACAAAAAGCACTATCCAACCTCCTCAGGGTCTGCTTCTTAGTGGCCTTCTCCCTTATCTGGCTTGGAACCCACCACACAGAAACCTCCTCACCCTCCTGAGGAGGTGGGTGGTGCCAGGCGACAGCCACCTCTGCAAATGGCAGATTGTTTTGAGTGGTTAACATTCTAATCACTCACACTCGCCTCTACCAACAATAAAAGGCAAAGTAACCTTGAGGATTTTATAACCCTGCTTGGACAGGAGAGCATTATTAAGCTGTGCACTCACCTTTACCAATCCTTGTCCCCTACTTCATGGTTTCTCTCAGTCTTTCCCTTTCTCAGAAACATCTTTCTTTAAACTGCAAATGAATCATCTCCCAGAATCTGGCAGACTCTTTTGTCAGAGGAATTACTGGTGATATGGTCCCTCATTGATGAAATTAACAACTGTGAAAATTGCAAAGAGCTAACTAAAAATATGAATCTTTGTTCTCTTCTTTTGCCAGTAAAATATGTATGCTTGTACCTTGTTCCTCTACATGTTCCTGTATTTTACTTTCTGTCACAGACTCTGAATTCACAAATTATGTGATCTGTGATCGTAACTTGGGAATCTGGATCTTACCCTGTGCATTCGCTACCATTGAACTAAGAAATCCCAAATATCCATCCTTTGAAGCAAATCATCCCTTCCCCAGACTGATTTCATTTTTTGGATTCTGAGTGCACAGGAGGCTTTTAGCCACAGTGCAAAAGCCCTATGCACTTTACAGGCCCTAATACTTTACAGCTCCCTCAATGAATGAAAGTTTGTCTTATGATGGAATAGCAAAAATCTTGCTGTGTCAATACTCAATACACTTGCCAAGCTTTACTTCAAAAGAGTTACCAGTTGGATCTGTTAAGGCAGACCAGGCCCTAGCTGTTCACCTGCTTTCATAGTTAAACTAATTTATTTGTCAGAAGATAACATAATTTTACAGACGTTTCCCCTTTTGCTGTCAGCCTGACAACGTGAATGGGTCTTGGAGGTCTATGCCTGAATGATTTGACAAATTGATGGCTTAGGATTTGATGACACTGTATCATATTTTCGTCAGAACACCTACAGATGATTTTACTTTTTTATTTCCTATGATTAAGTGCTTAGACACAGTTTCATCTGAAAATTTCTGGTATGGCTTACCAAATTTTTTGTGCCTCACTCCGCCTAGATCACGCACACTTCACTAATTAGAAAATACTCCCCCGTGAGAGTTAAGCAGTTTGCTACTTCTCTCCTAGGTGTCTTGGCATTTAACACTAATGGTTCAGAAGATGACGCTTATCTATGGTCTGCCAATTGCTGAACAAATCTTGACTACATGCAGGTTTTCTGTTAAACTGCCCCCTCTGGTACTGTCTCTCAGCTTGCTGGGAGCACCCCAAGTGTTCTCCCACCTCCTCGTTTTGTTTCCCTAATGCATAGGTGAGAACACGTCTTTATGGGAACCCTTTAAGTTCTGAAGAAACTACTCTTTCTCCACTCCAGTAGCGTCGCCTCCCTTGAAATGAGAAGACAAATGTCGTGCAAAATGCTGTCGTTGGCTCGCATTGTTTACAAAGCACTTTGCCAGATCAGGTGAAATGGTTGTCGGCTTTCTGGCACTCACACCGCCCTCCTGGGCTGCTTCTTCAGCCCCGAGCCTGCCTGGGTCCAGGTGCATTTGGGACAGCGGGGCAAAAGAGGCAGCTCCGAGGCACACGGGGCAGCGCCGAGAGCCGGGCCCGACGATCCCTGCGCTGTGAACGGCTCAGGAAGAAATAACGGAGAGCGGAACCTGGAGGGTTCAGCCCGCCTAACGAGTCAAACCGGCCCAGTCCAGTTCGCTCAGAGATTACACAATCAGAGCTAAAAACCCAACACACCGCACCGCGGCGCGGGGTCGGCCGGAGTTCAGCGGCTCAGCCATCACCGGGGGTGCACGAAGGATCCCCCCCCCCGTCCCCCAAAGGACCCTCTCCATGAACTGCGCACTCTCGAGTGACTTCACGGGTGCATCAATCACCTCGGGCCCGGCGCTCACGCCGGGCGGAGTCACCACACCGGGCGCCGCCACAGAGCGCCGCCCGCTCCCCCCGCGCCTCGCCAGCCCTCCAGGCTGTTTTGTTCCCGCTTTCGTGGGTCCCCTTAACTCGGGATGTTCCGCGGCTCTGTGCAAACACGGCCGGCAGCCCCCCCCCGGCTCCAGCAGCGCCGCCGGCCCCTCAGGCGGCACGGCGGGCTCGGCCCAGAGCGGGCGGGGCCGCCCCGGCGCCCGCCGCAGTCGGGGCTGCGCAGTGCGCGTGCGCGGCGGGCGGGAGGGAGGAGGGGGGGTGCGGGGGGGGGCGGCGCGGGGGAGGAGGGCGGGGCGCGGGCCCGTGTTGTGAGCGGCGCGATGCGGGCGGCTCACTATTTGGCAGGAAGGTGAGCGGGCCTCTGTCCTGGCGCCGGAGCGCGCGTAGGGAGAGGGGGATCCAAATGTGGCAGAGGCGAGCAGGAGGCGGCGGCGGCGGCGGAGGGGCACGGGCGAGGCGAGGGGAGCGGCCGCGCGCGCCGCCGCTGCCGAGGAGCTGAGCGGCGCCGGCCGGGCAGGGGCCGAGCGGCAGCGCCCGCACCCCCCGGGCGCCCGCCCCGCCGGCAGGTGAGCGAGCGGGGCGAGGGAGGGGACGGGGGGAGCGCAGCCCGTCGCGCCGCCCTTGGCCTGGCCCGGCCCAGTACCGGGCAGAGCCGGAGGGAGTCGCTGTGGGGGGACCGGCGGTCCCAGCCCGGCCGCGCCTCGCCTCTCCCGGGGCTCCCGCCGCTCATCCCCCCCGCCCTCCCCGCACGGAAGGCGCGGGCGGCATCGGGGGCCGCGGTGTGGCGTTGCCGCCTGCGCCCTCCCTTTCCCCCCGCAAGCGCCCCGGCTGCCTGGCAACCCCCCCCGCCCTTCCGGGCTCCGCGGCTCTGCCGCCCTCCCCCGGCACGGCCCCGCGCCGCATTCGCCCCGAGGGGAGCGCTGCCCTCCCCCTCTCCCCGCTGCGGAGCTATTGTGTGCGGGCCGGGGCTGGGGCCCGCCAGGGGCTGCCGGCGGATCAGCGGCCCCCGGGGGAGGCGGGAGCGCGGGGCGAAGGGGCCGTGCGGGCGGCGGGGGAGCCGGAGCCGCGGGAGGGTGTGCGCGCCCCGCGCTGCTGCCATCCTTTGTCTGCCGCGCCGCTTTCCCCTCCTCCCTCGCTCCTCTCCTCCCTCCCTCCCTCCCCGCGTTCCCCTCTCTCTCTCCCTCTCCCTCCCTCTCTCTCTCTCCCAGGCTCCAAACGCTGCTGCAGCTGCAGGTTTGTAAATACTGGACCAACACACACACACACACACAACATGGCTGACGCTCGCCCTGCTCCTCCGCCAGGGTCTCCGCCTTCTCCCTCAGTCTCCGCCGCTTAAGCCGCTCCTCCGGGGAGGCTTTTGTTTCTTACCCCCCTCCCCCATCATCGCACATCCAAAAAAAAAAAAAAAAAGAAACCAAAAAAAAGAAATCAACCCCCCCAAAAAACCCACCCAAACAGGGAGGAAAAACAGTTCACCCTCCTTATTTGCGCGCATGGCGGGATTTCAAGGGTAAGGATCCTCGCTTTTGGGAAGCTTTCTCCTTTCGTTTTGGCCGCTTTAACAACGAAATGAAACGTAAAATCAGCGGCGGTTCGGGAACCTGGCAAGGCCTGGGGCGAGGGAGGAAGGGAGGGAAGGAAGGGGGGAACTGGGTGAGCCCCGCTGAGAGAGGCTTGATTGGAATGTGCGTATCTTTTTCTCGTTTTTTGGGTGGGGGGAGGTTGATGCACCAGAGTGCTGGCAGAGATGAAATACTGTGTTACACTTGCAGAATGATCTAGGGCCGTTTCTTTCATTTCAGGACATAGTTCGGTATGTAAGGGATCAACTCGGCACAGTCACATTAAGAAGACCTGAACTAGTTATGTCAGAATAGGCATTGTGTAGGTAAAACCCGTAGCATAGGCTTTTTGGATTTCTTCGCGTTCCTTGTATCTCCTTGTCAGTATCTTGAACAGCTTGCAAATCATGGGATACAAAACTGGAATTAACACTTGCCAGGTCTTTGTGTTGCTAGTTTTCTGTCATAGATTAATTTGTCCTTGCGATGACAATAGCTCGAACCGAAGCATTTCCTTTATGCTAAAAGGAGCAGGCCTGCTTTTCAGTCTGGGTGGGTTTTTCTGTTGGTTTGGTGTTTTGTTTGTTTGGTTTTGCTTTGGTTTCTTTTTTGGTTTGGTTTTAATTTTTCCTTTTTTTTTTTTTTTTTTGTTTCCTTGGCTGTAAAAAAGGCATGGCGTCCTGAACTTAAGTGAGCTCCCAAACTAGAAACAAGACAGCATGCTGTTGACCTCTCTAATAGTGCAAGGCAAATGCTCATTTCAGTACACCCCTCTCCCCCACCCCGGTTATTCAGAGCACCCCTTCTGGCTTTGATAAATCTGGTTTGGTTTTTGGTTGGTTTTGTTTTTGTGGTGGTTTGGTTTTTTTTTTTTTTCTTCTTGTGACGTGAAACCAAAACAACATTTGAAGGTAGTTTGAGCATATCTAAAGTGATCTGCCATTAGACAGTTTTATTTCTAGACTGGAACCTAAGGGTGAATGCTGAAGGTGAAAAGACGAGATGCTTTAAATTGCTTTCTAGACATGTTACTGTAACTCGTAGTAAATGTTTCATTTTTCAAAGATTGTATTTAAAGACGTGGTCTTTACTGAGTCATGTACACATGGATAGCCGTGCCCAAAAGTAGTAAATGTCCTAATGGTGCCGTGTTTGTCTACTTTGCTTTAGAAACTTCTAGTGCAGGAGCACTGATATGGCATAATCACACAGCTTTTACTGAGATAGATACTACAATATAGGAATTAAATATAATCTATTAATACTTCTCTCTGCTGCTTTTTCCATCCCCACTGGATGGAATCAACAAACATTGGTTAACCAGAGATGAGGAGAAAATAACATGCAGAGAGAGTTTACAATAACGTAAAACTTAAGACGTGTCATCCAAGTTACAGGATCATTTTGGAATGTGTATCTACGTCATGGCCCCTGAGCCAACTGTGCTACTTCTAGATGGAAAAGTCCCAGCAGAAGTGTAACCTCGGTAGATTCCTGCAGCAGTCCTTTTTTTTTTTTTTTTTTTTCCTTTTTACATTTTGCAGCCTGAAGGCAGTATTGGTAAAGCCACTGGAATAGTTTACCACTTGCAGTTAGTTAGTCATTCATTATGGTGGCCAGCACATTTTGAAATTGTTGCTCTCATAGTGAAAATGTGAGATGTACTGAAGCATTCAGCTCCTCCTTCAGTATAGGCCTTTGCATGCTTAAACCAATTCTTAGGCCGAAGAGCAAAATAAACAAAATAAAAATAGGCCATCCGCAACAAGTTTAAATAATTGATCACCTAAAAGTAGTCATGTTCAACTCTTGTACATTGGAGGTTTTTTGCTATAACTGAATTTTATTCTGCAAAATTCAGCTCTACTTCATCAGCTTTATAAGTTGCTTGTCTACAGCATCTTTAGCTTGCCATTGCATTCTTCTCTGTGACACCTAGGAGATCTTTCTGTCTTGGTTGTGTTGATTTTGTCAAAAATCAATATTGTGGGCCCATGAGGAGCACATATGGTTGAAGAACTTGCCAAATCTTTGTGCCTAAGTGAAGACACTCCAGTGTTTCTGCCGTTGTGAGTAATGCTAGGCTGTGTTTAACCAAATTAAAAAACCTGATACTAGTAAAATCTTTTCAAAAACTGTTTACTTCTACATATTGGCAAATGAGTTTGAGGAAAAAGAAGACTGCAAGAAAAGCAATTGCAGTGATCAGCTTGCTGGAAGAAGCTAGAAATGAACTAATTTCTTTTAAGAAGACATGCTTTTCAAAGCATCTTCAGTCAAGTAAATCATGACTCAGTGTAGTTCTAAATATTGACAGAATTATCATTTAAAAGATACAGTCCTAAGGGTAATAAACACTTGTAGTTGATCTTACTCTTCAGTACTTGCTTTGTATTTTCTCAGTCCAGGTATTCCATTGACTTTTTACCCTATATCTTTCCTTGCTTTCTATCGGCAGGCTGCAGTCTTGGACATTTTCAGATCTGTAAACATCTAGCTGACGCAAGAGCTGTTTTAAAGTGTGTTTTAATGTAATGCATGATTTGCTTAACGTTTGAAAAATGAAAGATTTTTGGTTGGGGTTCTATTTACTGAAGTAGAACACCATTTTAAATTTTTTATCTGAGAATGAAACCTGTTGCTGTAAACTTCTTATGCTTCCATTTTGGTTTTTCCTTGTCTCCTCTCCTTTCTTTCCCCAGGTAATAGAAAGGTCAAACTTGACTTCTTGATGGTGTGGTGTGAGAATATGTTTTTGTCAGTGCCTAAAACTGATTCAGCAAAGAGGTTTAAAAATTACCTTCGAAAGCTGTTCATTGAAGCTGAAATAAAAGAGAGAAAGTTATTTCCTGTTGCGTGGTTAGATGGCTTGTTTCTCGTGACAGGTGTGAGAAATTTTTTTGTTTTGCCGTTTTTCTCATTTCCCTTCTCTCACCGCGTTCAGAGTACGGTTATTTTATGATCTGAAGGTGAATGCTGATCTTTCTTCACATGGGTTTTTCCTAATGATTACTTCCTATATATCAAAATGTCCCACTTGCTATCTGGACATCAAAGAATGGGGAATGTAACTGCTCTTGTATAAGTGTGTAGACTGCTTCCATCCACATCTCTATGACATGAATACATGTTGAGATCCTTGAAACAGTGCTGGTAACTGATGTGTATTTGTCTGTGAACAGCTGATTGTAGAGACAAAGGGGCCTCATCGCTGATCCACGTCAAACAGTGGTGAAATAATTTGAACTAACTGCTTTCAGCATGTGGTGGTTGCAATAACTTTCTGTTGCAGTGTAAAATGTGAGTTTGCTGATGGCTTACAGAATTCAGGAGGTGAATCCATTTGTCTGTTAGGTTGTGGAGTCTGGTTCTATAAATACAGGTTACATTCTTCTGTGTCTTTCTTGTAAGAAATGCATGTTGTGAAACTGCTGTAAATCTGTGCTGTATGAGGTCCTGAATGACTGACCTGGAGACTTCACTGCTGTAAGGGTTCCACAAACTGCTGAAATGTATAGAAATGGTTGTGGTTACCTGTGGTGACTACTAGCCTCAACTATTACCTAACCATATTTAAGTGTTGCAGTTATTGCAAGATGGTTGGGATATTTTGAAACATTTTCTGTTTGTTTTTTTTTTCTTTGTTGAGATCTGCTTGCAGAATAAGTGTTACTGTAATCACTTGCAAGTGGGTTTTTGTAGTCTTTTTGGTGAGACTGTAAAGCTTATAAACCCCACAAAATTCTTTCCTAGTGTTTGGAACCAAGGCAGCTTAAGTTTGGTGCGTTATCTTGTGGTTTCAGCTGAGATTTTTAAATATGGAAATTTCCGGCATTCAGATAAAGTGTTTTTGTGAGCTGAGTAGCACAGGAGAAGGCATGCTCTAGTATGGTTCCCTGGTGACAATTCTGCATAGTTTTGTTGGTAGACTTTTCATAATACCTTGACAAACCTAATGTTTGCTGAAATTCAGTGTAGTGCCTAGGTTTCTTTTGGTAGGCAAAGGTTAAGTACATTGCATGGACTGGGAAGTATTCCATGTGTTCTTCTACATATCTGTGACTTACCTCTGGTCTTAATTGTGCACTGTAAAAAATGTCTGCAGATTGGACTTTATGAAATTGTCTAGGGATGATAAAAAGTAATAAAAATAGTGCTTCAAGTTGTGTAGGTTGTGTAACTCAAATAATTATAGTTGGAAGAGAGTTGGCTGTGCCTGATTCTGGACAGTTGCTTGCCTGTCCTGTCTCATAACCGTGTTATGTATTAGACAATGATCTGAACATCACAGTGAAACCAGAATGGGGGCAAACATGTTAGAGATCAGTTTACTTTCTTCTCAGAACCTTGGTGTTGCAGAGAGCTTTGGATGTAATGACTTTATTTCTTCACTAATCCGTTTCAGAAATTCTTTGCTTTAGTGGTGAAAGATGACACACAAACTTATTAATTGTTGTTTTGCTATCCGGGGAACTACAGATGAAATATTGTGATAATGATATTTCATGAGGTATGATTGGCCAAAACCCATACTCTGATGAGAATATATTCAAAAGATGGCAAACAGCATTTCCTACCTACCTGTTTGAGCTGGGGGGAATTTCACTCCTCAGTAACACTTGTGTGGATACACCAGCAGCTTGTATGGAGAGAGATGAGGCAGATTAACGTTACTTCATGTCACAAGGAATATGTGGCTGTATTAACAGTGGATGAAAAGTTCATGTTCAAATGCTGTAACCTCGGGGGCTAACAGGGGTGAAGTAGGCATTGCATTGCAGGTAGGTTTAGGCTAGAGGCTTGTAGAATGTGATTTACATGGATTTGTTTGAGGCAGGTTTTTTTTTTTTTTTAAATTTCCTCCTATGTGTAATTTAATTGAAGCAGGAAAACTGATGGTGTGAATAAACATCCTAGTTTTCAGTCGTACTTAGGCCTCAAACCACACTTCTAGGAGACTTTATGTTTGGATGGGTGCAGTTAGGAAGCAAGCATCAGCAAAAAAGTCAGAGGTGTGGTGGTTCTTGTGTGTGCTCTGCTTATCAGTGGGACAGACTTCTGGTAGGCCTTACCTGCTTTTATGGGGAAGGATATCCTGTTTGCTGGAAGATACCACGTTTTTTCCCTTTTCAAATTTCTGTTTCTCCACTACTCTGCTGCTCAGTTAAATAGGCCCAACCTTGTTTTGAGCACCACAGGACAATTTAGTGGTCTCTGCAGATAAGCATGTGCATTTCAGAAGGAAAAAGGGGTGGGGTTTTCTGGGAGGATTGTTGTTGTTATTACCAATACCCAGGCTGATGCAGAATCTCAGGAAATACAATTAAATATTTGTCAGTGAATCTAATTCAGGTCAGATACGAAGCTTTCTGGAGAGAAAATTAGATTATGAAGCCAAAAAAAAAGACTTAACCTGTTGCTGCTGCTGCAAGTTCTAGCTCTGAAGTCCTATCATTATTAATTTACTTTTTCATTTCATTTCCATTTGTGCTGCACGTGCAGTGGAGTAATTTCAGAGCAGTGTTTTTGAACAGAGCTTATGACCAAAGTTAAAGAAAGGAAAGCATATTTACTGTGGGTCAAGCAAGGCATGGTAGGAAACAAGTTATTCAGAGGTGGTCCTCATTCTGAAAGCAGTTCTGACTTCCTTCTTGCCATCGTTTTGTCACCTTTCTGCAACTACAGAACGAGAGGAATACAGTGTTTTAAATCTGCTATTTCTGAGCAAAAGTTTTCATATACTCAAATGCATGCAGATGTTGTGTTAGAGCCTCAGAGTAACTTGAAGCAATTTGTCATTCTCATTAGTTTAATGGGTATGCAGAACTGTACCAGTTTCAGGGTTAACATTTTGTGTGTTTCTCTTCTGTGTTTTTTTTTAAAAGCACAAGCAGTATGAGGATTGGTCTGTTTTGATGTCTCCACTGCATTTAGGGAGAGTCACTGGTTTCACAGCTTGATTTTTTCCCCCCCCTCCCCCTCCTTGTTTTCTTGCTCCTCTCCAACACACTCAAATGCTTTAAGCAGGATGTGTTGTGTTTTCAACCAAAAATCTGAAAGACCTGTACACAAGCAAAGAAGTACCATGTAATGTCACAATGCTGATTGTTCTCATCTTACAGAAAAATGTATGATTGGCAGTTTAATAAGCTATCGTTGTTCTTGGTGGTGGTTCCAGTGGTGACTGCAGTATCTAAATTAATAAAATTATCTGATCTAACTTCTCTACAGCTATACTGTTCTTTTAAAGAAACAGGTTTTGGTTTTCTTTCACTGACCCTCCATATTTGCAGAAACGAGTGTGCTTAGCAGTAGCTAGAGCACATAATACAATGCTGAATTTTGTTTTCAGTGCCTTGCTGTTGCTGCAGATTACAACTTTGTCATCTACTGCAGCTATTCACCATTTAAAGGTGATAAACTCTTTAGGTTGAGATTTGTATTAACATTTTAGACTGTGAGCTGCTCTGGAAAAACTAAGTTTGCATTATTAGCTGGTAACCATGTCAAGAGACCTGCCATTCTTAACAGCAGGTGTTTTCACTTTAGTGGTTTGCATTTCTAGTGTAAACAGTTATGTGAATGCCTTTGAGAGCTGATTTAATATAAGCTGAAATGGTTGAAGGTGAAGGAAATGGGTAAGACAAATTCAGTTTATAACTGGCTGCTCAGCTTTTTCAAACTGCAGATTAAGGGCAAGAGATCACTTTCCCTGAATCCTTTTTGCAGGTCTGTTGTTTTTTTCCCCCCTGATCATTGCAAAGATAGGATGAAAAGCTACTAGTGGCTTGAATTGTTTAATCCTGTTTATCAGCTTTTCTTAAAACCAGGTATGTAGAGAGAAATGTTTCTCTGCTTTGGGTATGAATGGTATCTATCTGTGTGATCGTGCTTCAGTTTGCAAAAATGGTATTGTTTGTTCCTTCATCGAAGTAATTCCTGACAGAGTTGTCTGTTTTGTTGTGACTAGAGGAGGCCTTAGCTTACCAATAATTTCACTCTAATTCCTCCTCCTACTCCCAGCTGATTTAAGAAATAAGAGAACTACATTTTCATTAGAGTCAGTCAGTGTTTGTGTACAGTGGAGACCCAAGTTAATATCTCTGATTCATTAAACACTGTTATGATTGTACTTACTGTGATGTTGATTATGGGAAAGTACATGTGTCTCAAATCCATGAGCAAATTGACTCATAGTACATCTTGTCATAGTTTTAGTGGTGTACAGAGCTTATGTGGGTAATTGTATTTTTCTAACTTGGTCCCTTTTAAGTATTTTGTGGCCCTGCCTTTTTTTTTTTTTAATGAATTACTGCTTATTTTTCAATATCATTATTGGTTTCTTAGGTTGGGGTTCATACAGCCAAATTTTGACTTTCTGGTCAGTGCTGTGAATAATCAGTACCTTATCCTAAGAATTTTGAATGCTTATGTGTTTGTTTGCTTTTGAAACTTGTAGGTAGTTGTTATAGCACAAATATTGATGTAATAATTACTTGGCTTACTTTGACATGCACAGTTTTTGTTGCGTTCTGGCCCTTTATCCAAACTGGTGGACTGCCACAGCTCATCTTCAAGACAAGTAGTGATTATGTCAAGAGCTGCAGAAATTGGACATAACTGGTAAGAATGAAAGTATATCGTCAAAATTCTTGGTCTTACAAAACCATCTGATGTCACAAATTCCTATGTTTGGCTTAGGAAAATATCTTTATTAGGCCTGGTGTCAGTGTAGTGTTGCAGTGGCATCTTGTCCCTGTACTCAGCACGTGTCAAAGAATGATATAGTACTTATGCCCAGACCACTAGTGAGCTAAAACGCTTGAGAGTGCTCTGTCCAATGGCAGATCATCCCCCCTGCCCCATAAAACTCTGTGAAACTTGCATTCTCTCAATATTTGAAGGTATGTGCAGCAGCACTGCTAGCCTGGATCATTGAGAACTGGTTGTGGTACACTTAAAGTGACACTTAGAAAGATCAGCCAGCCTCCAAAAGAAATGCAAACCCAAGAGTTTGATTTGCTGTGATCAGTGAACCTAACAGACTTAGTGAAGTGCAATAACTTACCACTCCATTACCTTCTAACAGCAGGGTTAGGTATGTTTGCCCTAGGCTTGCTCTTCCACAGTGTTTGAGTGATCCTTTTGTCTTTGGAACATTGCTTCTTTGACTAACACAATGGAAATTAAACCTAGTCTTCAAAGAAAGGCTGACCTAAGTATGCACTATGAGTAGACACTTAAGCAGACAAGAGGGAAATGCTGGACTTTCCAAATACACATTTCCCTCTCTAGTTTCCAGAGACTTGTCTTTGTAAATGTTACCAAACCAAACGGAGTAAACTTGCTTAGAGTTGTTATAAATTATTTGGTTCAACTCCCATCTGTAAGAGCATGAGTAAGAAAAAAATAATTACATCATAGAACTTAGAGTTGACTTGCATTTGCCATAGAGTGGTAGCCAGCATGGTGATTGTACAGGAGTAAGGTGCTGCTGTCATATCCTGGACAGCTATTATTTTTGTGCATAAATTTTTTTATGTCCATGGGGAGATAAGTACTTATCAGTAAGGAAAACTGCAGAATTACAGAGTGATTTGGATTGGAAGGGACCTTAAAGATAATCTAGTTCCAACCCCTCAGCCTTGGGCAGGGACACCTTCCACTCAACCAGGTTGTTCAAATCCTCATCCAGCCTGGCCTTGATCACTTCCAGGGATGGGGTATCCACGGCTTCTCTGGACAGTCTGTTCCAGTGCCTCACCACCTTCACAATAAAGAATTTCTTGCCAATATCCAATCTAAACCTACTCTCTTTCACTTGGAAGCCCTTGTCCCCCTTGTCCTGTCGCTTCACGCCTTGGTAAGAAGTCCTTCTGCAGCCTTCTTGCACCCCCCCTTCGAGTACTGGAAGGCTGCTGTGAGGTTGTCCCAAAGCCTTCTCTTTTCCAGGCTGAACAAGCCCAGCCCTTCTCAGCCTGGCCTTGTAGGAGAGGTGCTCCAGCCTTGTGATCGTCTGCTGAGAGGCTCACCTGGTCTGTATTTGCCGTGATGCAAAAGGATGCGACTTCAGGCAATTGCAGCAGCCTGTGACGAGTTGTTACCATGGTGTCAGTGCAGGTTCTTGCCTTGTGTTTAAGCGCCAGGTAATTTGCAGTAGACTGAACAATTACGAGTGGGTTAAAATTTACCTTTATCTGAAGTGATGCAAGGAAGGTTATCATGACTTTTGAGTAAGTACTAGATCTCTTCTTCAGATTTTTATACAAGCTTTGCCTTGTAAGATTTCTTTAAGCATGTACTGCCATGTAGGTATTAAATGATCAGTTCAGTAAGTTAAACGTACACAAGGTTAAGTCAGTAGGTATTTTTGCATTGCCTGTAAGGGAATGCTTTAAAAATAATAATTATACTTTAGAGTGTTGGTGTAGTATGTAAAGTCACAGGAAGAAGAATTGTAGCAGTGTGGTGAAAAAAAATTAAGAATTTGTTACTAAGTATATAACAACTGATTTTTAAGGTGTTAAGCTAAATTGTAGCTGTTCATGATGATTCCATAGTAGAAGGTCAAAATAACACTGAAATTGAGCCCTGTCTTCTGTTAGCACAGGCAAATCATTCATTAGTAAAAGAGGTTGTGCTTATCTGTGCTACTTGAGAAAAGGGTAGGCTAGAGCTCTAAAACAAGTCTTTAAAAATGCACTATGTGTGTCTTTATTGTTCTAGTACTAAAATGTGCACACTGTTGCAATAGTGGGAAAATTTTTCTTATTTTCAAAATTAGTTTTGCTCTGCCCAAGAGTGACTCGAGGGTATGTGTGTAGATAAAATGTTAGCCTTTAGAAAGAAAATCAACTTAGAAACTTTTTTGTTTAAAAACCACACATGAATTAATGTGGAACTTAAAATTTGATGTTGACAAGCTCATTGTTTTTGGTGTTGTCTTTTTTATTTAATGAAGCTTTTTGGAAGCTCATTTAGCACCTGTCAGTTCTCTTAGACATTTTCTGGCCCTTTTCCTTTCTCTGAAGAATTCCAGGATAATATAGAGCAGCACATAATTAAATGCAATGAAGAAAGTTTTGATCAGATGTTCCCAAACTGTTTCCAGTTGATTCAAAGACACAAATAATGGGAGAAGCCTTGATCTGTGAACTGTTGAGATGTTGAGATCTCTTGCAGGTGCAAGTGTCTGTTCATCAAGGGAAGATTGATTCAAACCTCTGGACAGAGGTGGGCTAATTCCCACACAGCAGTACTGGACTGAATGTTCCATTAGTTTCACTAGAAAAATTTCTTGCTGCCTTTTATATGAAAAACAAAGGATGAAAAATGGATAAAGCATGATTAAAGTGCACCCTCTGTTGAAAGTGAAGTCATCCCCTTTGTCCTTCTTTGTCCATCTATTTAGCTGGGCTCTGGTTTGCTTATTTGGTAACAGAAGGGGAGCCAGTTCTGTGCATCTGCACTTCCAGTGTTACTGCAAAGATTGCTCAGTGTATTATGGACATGCAGATGTTAGAGATGCTGTACAACTTTGTGAGTTCAGAGAACTGTAATTTGATGGTTATATTCAACACAAGACTGAGTGCAGTTGTGTGTTTTGTTGTTTTCACTCTAGTGACTTCTGCTCCTGGTTGTTAAATAAGGCTGCAAGTCAAAAGGTGGTCGTGGAGCTGTGGACAATTAAATGTTCACAGGTTTTACTGAAGCATGTGGTGAGTTTATAGGTGCTTGCCTGAGTATTGAGAGGTGTCCACTCAATCACTGCTATTAAAAGCTCGTGAGGGCAGAAAGAGAAGTTCTTGCTGTTAAAGATGATTGGGTTAATATTTGTCTCTGTTGACAATGGTGTTTTTTTATATTGAGGTGTTGCCTAAAAGACCTCAGAGAAAGACTCCAGGCCAATTTAGTGTATGAGATAAGATAAAGAGAGCAGATCCTTTCATCTAAGGCCTAGAGGAATACATACCACATGCCCCCCTCAGACAGTGGTTTTATGATTTTATAATAAAGTCCATCTAACCCCAGGTTTGTCCACCCCCAGTTCTGCCCAGTTCTGCCCCCCAACACATGCCTTCGGGAATTGAGTCTGGGGGAGTTTGGGACCCCTTCTTCCTCATCTTCATCTTCTTCACAGCATGTGCAGTCCTTGGAGTTCCTCCAAAGGTCTGGGTGTGAAGGTCACTGTGTCTGTGTGATATCTCCTGGTCCAGGCCTCGGGATGTTTTTCTACATTCTACCTTGAAAGGAGACTAAACACGCTAACAGAATTTTAGAGGGATTGATATGACATGGGGCAGCAGGCTTGGGTATGTGTAAACATGAGGCTGTAGTGTGTGGGAAAGTACAGCTACATTAAAACCTACCTTCACTACACATATACTTCTAAAATCCATAAAAGTTAAAAATCAAAAAGAAAAGCTCTGAGGCGTCAAGGTATAATTATAAAATGTGAGTTTATAGGTACTTGTGTATATGGGATTGTCTGTCTGGAAATTTGTTGCTACTTCGTCACTTAGTCATTGTGTTTTTTAAAAAAATTACTATACTTTTGCTCCATAAGGATCTGTAACTTGAGACAAAATCTGGAATCTCTTAAAATGGAAGGTTTTTTTTCTTAAGTAGAGTGAAGTACTGTGAGGGAATGATATCAGAAAGTACATTATTCTTGTCAGTCAGCTAACCTCCTTCAGATGAAAACATCATAGTTTAACTTACTGAAGCTGTATGTGTAATAAACTTTAGGTGTGCACTGAGAGCTAGTTTTTGTTGGGAATATTAGCCATTCCCCCATGTCCTGTTACTATATGCCTTGTAAAAAGTCCTTCTGCAGCCTACTTGTAGGTCCCCTTCAGGTACTGGAAGGCTGCTGTGAGGTTGTTCCAAACCTTGGCCCTCTTGAGCGTCCAGAGTTTCACACAGTCCCGCCTCTCAAGCCAGTCGAGGTCCCCGTGGCGTTCTATGCCTCTGGCGTGTTGGCTGCACCGCACAGCTTGGTGTCCTCAGCAAACGTGCTGGGGGTGCACTTGATCCCACAGTCTGTGGGATGAACAGGGCGGGTCTGTTCATGAGGACATGACTGCTCTCCGCTTGGGTGCCGAGATGCTGACTGCAACTCTGTAGTTCCTAGCCATACTAACTACATCGTTAGTTATATAGATACGTAGTATCTATACTGTTGAAGCAAAGCAATGAGCAGTAAGCAGCTCAGAGAGAAGGATTTCATGTGATTACCCCTTGTAAAAGGAAAACTGTCCCCTGCGCAGATAGAAAAGGAGTGAATATCCTGTTGATCTAAAACTGCGAATCAGCCTCAATTATTTTGCTGTCTTTAATAAAATAAATAGGAAAATATTGTTCTCTTTCTCTAAAAATGTTGGTTATCTTACTCATTCTGTATACTGTAAGACTGTCCCTTGCTTAGTGTATCCATAGTGCTCATCTGTCTAATGTAACAGTTGTATTTTGTGTTCAGCTATAGCAGGGAAGGTTCTTTCTGGGTTTAGAGCTGTCCTACCTCTTCAGTCTGTAAGGTGAAGAGATCACTTGAATTAACCAGTGTATTTCTTTCTTCTCCTTCTGCACAGTTGTGTATGCACAGATAAGTTGCTTGAAGTGCATTCTAAGCAGTGCTGGTTCTCATTAGCAGTGTTCCTGATGGATGATGAATGGTGAAGAAAATCACAACTATTTCCAGTTGCATATTAACTCATCAAGGGAGAAAAGCCTAGTGAAGTGTTTGGTAGGACTTGGCCCCGTAACAATATTAATTTTGTTTGATTTGCAGAATTGGGTAGATTACTTTTAAGTGGAAGGAAATTCAGAAATGCTTCTAAGTCCTGTACCACCTCGTTGTTCCTAAAGTTGTGACTAGTCATGTAAGATCAAGTGTGTGAGCTGTTGAGTTTTATGCACTGTAATGAAAAATACTGCTCTCATTTAAAGTACAAAGGCATAGTTTGGACAGCTTAACTGATACTTTAATATTTGGAAAGCATTTTCTTTTCAAAATTTATAAGTAATTGCAATCTACTTTCTTATATGTATCCTGTGTTTTGCTGTTGGCTGGCTAAAAGTCTCAAATACTTAACTGAAAATGAGGTATGACATGACCTGTCAGGTATCAGTTAGTTTTCTGACAAACTTGGTTCATTAATGAAAGTTCAGCATTTCACTGTAGTGAGTGTTTGTGGAGGAAGAGCTGCAAATATGTTAGAAAGCATATTCACAGGCTGCCCAGGGAAGTGGTGTCACCATCCCTGAAAGTGTTGAAGAAATTACTGGATGTAGTGCTTGGTGCTGTGGTCTAGTTGACAGACAAGGTAGTGTACTGTCAGAGGTTGGACTTGATGATCTTGGAGATCTTTTCTGACCATTAGGGATTCTGTGATTCTTTATTTGTTATTAGCTGAGGCTTTTGATTAATTTAGGTGCCCTAATTAATTGTAAATCAGTGATCTTTGGGTGGAAGGTAGAAAGGGACCGTTGATTCTAAGACTTTGTAGTGAAACATCAACCAGTCCTCTGACAAAATGATAGAAAGACCAGTGTGTATGTGGTCAAAATACATTGTTGTAAGATGAAGGATTAAAAATGTCTTCCTTCTGTTGCATTTTGAACTGGTGAGGTGAGTGTTGTTGGGAAGCACTTCTAAGAAGGCTTATAAGAATTTTGTGGTACTGCTTGCTTGTAGTTCTTCTTGACTGCCTGAGGTTGTCCATTAATACATCTTAGTCTGGATGTACGCTTACAATTTTTTGAATTTTATAATAAAATGTTAATCAAAATTGCTAAACTTTCTGTGTGATGATATAGCTGTGAAAACCAGGAGTGTTTTTCCTGCAGAAAGAAACTGCAGCCTGCTTGATTAGTGCTTTAACATTTAAATCCAAGGTGTGAAATTGAGGAGTATAAAGAATATCTCTTTAAGGACATAGTGTGTTTTACCTGGAAAAAACCCAAACAAACAAACTAGGGAGTTGCTAATGGGTAAAATGAGCTCTGCAAAGGCAAGCACTGAGCAATTCTTGTTCGTGCATACATAGCTGAGACCCCCTGGAGTTTGGCAGCCGAGATCCGTGAGTGCCCATGTCCTTTGTGTGCAGCATTGTGTGGGCTGGGCAGGATTGCAGCCACAGTTCCGTGGTGGTGCTTGCTGCACTGCTGAAGACAGCCACTCAGACTTGCTTAGCTCGTGTTCTGAGATCAGCCTTGTGCCTTTTTAAATGGTTTTTGCTACTGACTGAAGGGCAGGGTTTTTCAGAGGTGGTGGCTGGAAGTTTTGTTTGTGAGAAGTAGCCCTCAGTGAGAAACTGAGGGAGGTATGTATTTTGGTTAGTTTTGCAGACAGCAAACCACAGGGAGGTATGTATTTTGGTTAGTTTTGCAGACAGCAAACCACAGGGAGGTATGTATTTTGGTTAGTTTTGCAGACAGCTTAGAACAGAATAAAGCTCTGCAGTGGTCCCGAGATTATTGGGGATGTAAAAAAAGGTTGAGCATCTTGTTGAATTAGTCATGGTGAAATGACTGAAGGACTTTTTCTATAGAGCAGTGGTAAAAAGGCTTTTGTAAATGCAAAGAAGACTGAAGGCTGAAGTAAGGGAGGAGAATGATTCAAAAAGAGTGTAAGGGAGTGGCTGAGAAGTAAGGTGTTTCTAAGGTTTGTTTTAAAAGAAGAATTCTTGGCTTGCTTTAATTCAGTATTTCAGAGTGGCAGAGAGCTTTAGAAACTATGATAGAGTGGCAAGTGCTTTTGACAGGTAAAGAGGCTGTGCCAGTGTGGAAGGGTAACCAGTGTGAGATAAACATGGACAGAGCCAGGCAAGCCTGGGTGCTGCCAGGGGCACAGACTGCACCTGATACCCTCGATAGAAGCACTTGAATGCGTGTATGTGGCATCACTGGTCATCTCTGTTGTGGGCTTGGTAAGGCTTGTCTCACCTCATAAATGGTTATTATGCATGTACTTAAAATGCTGTGAAATGTGGGAAGAGCAGAGCTGTAATGAACGTGGAAATAATTAATTGTGGTTTTATAAGGAAAGCTGCGTGATTAGAGTGAAGCAAGTCTACGGAGTGCTCAACTTTGCCTTTAATATTTGTTTAACTCTTACTAAATAGCAATGCATCATGGCAAGTTCAAAAGATCCTGCTAGGAAAAAGGTTAGTAACGCTTTGTAAAAAAAAAAATGGCCTTGAGTTCAGTAGAACAAGTCTTTAAAAAATGTAGTAGTAATTTAGAAGCCTTCTTTAACTTATCAAGCAGTTGCCTGTATGCAGAAGCTTGAATTTAGTTTTTCTCTTTCTAGGTTTGATGTCTGAATTATATTTTTATTAAATGCAATTTTTAGGTAAGGTTCAAATATTTTAGGTTGTTTTCAGGATGCACTGTTTCAATATTGTACACTGCTACTTTGTTTTGTGAGGGGGATGGTTGCATATTCTTGGAGCAATTTTTTTTTAATTGGTCTGAAATAAGAACTGTAAAATTAAAACATTAACATTGCTATCTTGGAATTCCAACAGCTTGGGCAACAGCAGTTCCTGCTTCAGATCTAGGACTTGATTGTGGGCTGTGTTTTATTTACAGTGTTCTTAGTAGTACAGAATGTGCTGAAATAAGATCAATGGAAAACTGCCTCATGGTTTTAACATCTGTGTTGTGAAGTAAGGTTCTTTATCAGCTATTTGATCAAAAACATGTATGGGGGTTCTTGTTCTTACCTTCTCTTCCATTTAACAACTCAAAAGAATGTGAAGTTATAGCTTTAGGTAATTTTGAATGTACAGAGTGATTCTTTTATCACTTGGGTGATAAAACGCAAGTGTGAGGACATAAAGAGCACAGTTGCCTGTCTCAAACACAGTCAGGGCCATAGAAGGAACTTGCCATAAGGTAAGTCTCTACAACAGGAGCTTGAGATAAGCACAGAAGGGAGGAATTTGCAAGAGGAAGATGCTAATTCCAGGCCTGGCAGAGATGAGGTCTGTTTGGTGCATCCTGGTTAAAGCATCCAGACAGAAATTCTGGCTGTGGCAAACTGTGTGAAAGGAAGCAACTGCTCATACACATATCACCAGTCAGACAAGGATCCCCCTCAGTAATGGGAATATGCCTCATGGATACCCAGCACTTGGATTGCACAAAGCTGGTACCCCGGTGTGACGCAGGGGCACACTCTGCCAAGAAGCCCAGGGTGAAGAAGGACCTGTGGGACACTGATGGATCCTCGGCTGTTGATGTACCTTCTCCTTGATCACCCTCTCTCACCCTCTCTCACCTCTTCTATTTCTTTCTTTCTCTCTGCCTCACGTTGGTTGTTAAATAAAATCTGTGTTGTTGACTTCGGCACATGGTCTCATTTTCACCTTACTTTGGGCAAAGGCATCTCTCACTAATTGGATCTTAACATCAGATTGTCGTCATGGGCCAGATCCCTTGCGTGTGGTAGTCATCAGTGTGGTGCAAAGCTGTTGCAGTGTATTCTGGTGTGTGACCTGGAGCTGTTTTTTCTCCAGGAGAAAGTCAAGCTGACCCTCAGATGGTCAACAGGGAAAAAGACATTAACCCTCAGTGGACCTAATGCCTGATTCAGAAGGAATGACCAGGAGTGACTGCGGAGGGCGAGTCAAATGGGAATGTCCCCTCCTGATGAAATTTAAGAGATAATGCTAAACCTTCTCCTCCTGGTGTGATCTGAACATGTAACAATTGGCATGATCTACAGTCATTGGCTGATAAAATTACAGTTCTTACAAAAGAACTAAAACTAAACTAAAACCTGGCAAAGGAAAGGCAGTTGTGTGTGTGCTGTTTTGGTGCTGCCCTTACAGAAGCACAACAGGAGTGCTGACTATTCAGAAATCTGAAATAGGATCTTTACAAGATTTGGTGAAAGAACTGAACTGCTAGCTAAGTGAGGAAAAAGGTGAGGCTCCAGGCAGAGGCAGTGCTTGTTGTCGAGCTTGAAAAGAGCCTGTGGGTAAAGGCATTGCTTTCTGCTGAGCACCACCATATTGGAAAGTTTCAGGCACAGCTTTGAGATGCAATAAAGAGAGAATTTTATGGTTAAAATGGTGCTATATGCAAGTACTGAGATATCAGTCTGGCCACAAATCAGGTGAGACTGAAATCCAGCAAGTGGAATCCTGCCAATGCATCCCATGCGTTTGGATTCTGATTGTTTCTCATCAGCAATAAAATTTCCTATAGATGAGGCAGTGCAACATTCAGTACTAATGCAGTGGGATGCTGAGAAGCTGGGTGTGTGAACTGGATGGCAAGGAGTTAAAATCACCATAGTAGATGGAGCAAGCATTATTTGCCAAGCTGCTAAGGTTTATTTATGGCTCCTGGGTGAGAAGCAGAAATCTGCTAACCCTAACAAATCCAGGGACTGCAGTGCATTTACTCCATGCAAGACCTGTACTCCCTGATTCGAGGATTGCTGGTGTGTCACAATGTGAGATTTTTGCTTCCCCAAAATGGAATTTCTGAAGTTATAGCTGATGTGGCTCCTGTAACATCTGCAGTGCCCAATATTGCAAACCTAACAGCCACAAAACAAGCATTCACGTGCTTGGGCGTTGATGGAGTGGTTTCATACTCCCTTTTCTCCTGTCTGGCTGGTGCACGAGCCAAATACACTGCCATAGTTTACAGTTTATTACAGGAGTTGAATGCTAATACTGCATCTTGAACCCCTGCTCAATTGGCACTTACCTGGAAGAGAGGTAATACACGTGTAAAAGATTCCCACAGGTTGTAGGCATTCAGCCACAATTGTGCAGGCTGAACTTCTACCATCTCACTCCCTCCAGCCAAGAAATAGATCAGAATCAGACCCCCCCTGACAAGGTAGGGAAGCAACAACAGCAGTGGGGCAAGTGCTTCATGAAATAGAAGTTGAGATTCCACCTGAGAAATACCAAGAGCAAGCTGTTAAACAGCGTGAGCCCCTAAGGGATAACCTGTCCACACCAATCCCTCTGAGATTTGTATTGTTTTATTTTTCCAGAAATGATTCTAGGAGTGCTGCCAGCACACCCCCACTGGAGATCATGAGTCACCCACTAGGGATGACTCCCTTCAGCATTACAACACTGTGGTCCCCTCGGTCCTTCTGGAGAGCAGATTAACCAGTTGGAGTGGGGGACTGGGCAGTGAATTCGTATGAGAAGCTCACAGAAAACAGTCAAGGAGATACGATAGTCACTTTTTCCCTAGGCCCCTTAAAGTTTTTAGTTACTTGTGTGGTGGGCACAGGAACAGAATTATCACTCATTGGATTATTTCTTCCTTTTAATAATTGGTCTGTAGTGGGCTGAATTCTCACTTTTTATAGGAACCTGCTAACAGATGAAACTGAGCTGTGTGGAACCGATGGAAGCTTTAATTGCCACCATACTTGCCTGCAGTTTATTAATTCTAGTGATTCGTTGGTGCTTTTATCATGAGTGACTTGTTGGGAGATAAGATACTAGTAGGATTATGTTAGACCATTTTGTGTATTGCTTGATTTTTGCTAAGCTTAATTTGCCTTTTTACTGGGGAAAAAAAAACCAGTGTGGGAAAAGCTTTTGCTTTACATCTTCCAGATGTTTAACTTTGTCTCAACAATTGAGAGTTGGGGAATTCAACCAAATTCAGCCTGGTAGCTGGTACAAGGATTTATGCATATTTGGAATCATACAAATCAGGGAATATGTATAACCCTTCCCAGTTCTGCCTCAAAAGGGTTTAGCTTTGTGATGATTTGCCCAAATTTTTAGGAGATATTGACAAGTAAACTAGATCATTTTAACAAAAAAAAAAAGAAAATGGTGCATAGGAAATGGTTGAGTCCCCTTTCTTAGACCAGAGTGAGGGATAGCCATGAAATGCAAACAGGTCATGGACGGAATACCAGCTCTCATGTAACTCTTCCTGGAACCATTTATGGAACCAAATGTGTTATCACTCACTAGACATTACATTACAAAATTCCACTTCTGTTCCCTGTGTGGCAGTACCACAGTGGGTTTTTCCAGATCTCCCAAGAGATTTGTGTTCCCACTTGAAGACCTGATTGGGTTTCTCTTGGGTGCTGTTGGGTTTCCTGTCATGTATCCTAAGGGCCTTTAGCTTTACGTCTACCTCATTTCTTTTATTTATGTTAGTCAGTATGGTAACTACAGTACATTCTGCACTGCACGTGCATTTCAGTTGTGGGTGCAGTTTACTGTGGCAGCAACTGTAAAGGAAGGTCGTGACCAGTGGTAAAGCACAGTGTTTTGTTTTTTTGTCAGGATTAAATCACAATAGAGCTCTGCTCTGTCCCCTGGAGCAATAGAGCATAGTCCCAGTGGAAGGATGTGTTTGCATGAAAACCTGTTGGATGAGAACTTCTTGTATTTTGCATGAGAACTTTTTATGCATGGGTGGCCTAGCTGAAGGAACATACTCTCAGTAATGGGACTAGATGTGCTTTCAGAGACTTTAATTTGCAGGTCCGGCAAGTGTCAAAAAATGGCTTTGCAAAATCAGTTGGCATTAGGTATGTTGTTGTTAAAGAAACAAGGGGTATGTGGCATGTTAAATCTCACTAAATCTGTGTTACCATTCACAATGCAACAGCATCAGTTGCAGAAGGCAGAGCCAAAATGAAAAAATCTCTGCTAATCACTCCAACCCCAAGATTGGCTTCCAGGAGTTATCCCGAGCTCCTGGCTGATGTCAGTACTCTGATCCTTGGGACTCGCAGGGTGGGGGCAGTGGCTAAGCAGAATTGGGTTGATGGCTGTAAGTGGATTTTTAGTGGTTGGGAATAGCTGTTGTACACTGTATGATTACCTGTGTTATTGCTTCTGCTGCTTCTGTCTTGTCTTCTGCTGTCCACAACATATGCATCACCCCTGTGGATAACCTGGGAACCAAGGAAGAGTCCACAGAGGACCATGTTTGAGCCACAGGGTGGTCTAATAATACTGGTCAGACAAAGATCACCCCAAGTTATGGGAGTGTGCCTCTGTGGACACCTGGCACTTGGACTGAATAAGGACTGTGTCCCCAGAAGAATGATTTGGGGACCCCCACCACTGAGAAGCCCAGGGTGAAGAAGGACCAATGGGATGCCAGTGAATCCCCAGCTGGTGAACTATCTTCTGCTTGACTGACCAATCTCTCTCTCTCTCTCTCTCTCTCTCTCTTTCTTTCCTCTTCCCTCCCCTTTTCTATTTCTTTCTGTCTCTCTAGCTCTGATGGTTAAATAAAATCCATATTGTTGACTTCAGCAGATGGTCTCGTTTGCACTTTTAATTCAGGCAGATCTTAAGACCAAGTGATGAAGTTCAGTTCTAAAACTCCTGCTTAATAATAGCAGTTTTAATATCATCACTTTTAAACACTTGGAAATTACATTTTGCTGCTGCATGAAGTACTGATGACAGGATAATGTCAAACCTCTGAGGACGTTTATGGGGCTTCCTATGTTAAGTGCAGTTCAATTTCATAACTTCTGTGTGACAGTCTATATGATTACTAATTCTGTGTAGCAGTTTATTCTTAATGTCTAGTCATGGTTCTTTCTGTAAGCAGTCCTCTGACCATATATGAAGTCAGCCATAAAAACAAACGTGGCTCACTTGTTGGTACTTTTAAACTTCTGATTATTCTGTCCTCAATTGTTTATCCTTATCGTATGATCTTAATTTCACCCCAGAAGTGAAATCTCTTTATGAGAAGACTTTCTGTGCATTGATCCCACAGATCCATGAACTTCAAGAATAAGGTTTCCTTACCATAGCTTTCCTTACCATTTGTAATAAGGCCTTTTTTTTTTTTTCTGCCCCTCGAAAAGAGTAAAAACTAGACTGGTACTACCTGGACTTTTATAACCCTGAAGATGAAAAGCAGTTCTCTTATGATATGTTCATACATACTTACTGTTTTGAATCATGTGTTTACATACGCTGAAATTGTTATCCAGATGAAAAGTTCTGCAAAGAAAGCAAGGAATTTCTAGTGGTATTGGGCAAACAGATAAAGATTGTATGAAGATTTTTGGGAAGGAATAGAGAGGGAAAAGAAATAATGTGAAACACATACAAGTTGCACTACAGTGCTGCTACTGTGGTCAACAGCTACTGCCAATAATCTGTAATAGTTTTAATCTGGATTGGGAGAAAAAAAAAAAAAAAAGAAAGTAAATTGAATAACACGTGAGGCTGTTCTGTGCTTTCACAGTCCAGATGTCCAGAGAGCTCTTTTGTCAGACAGCCATTAGACTGCCAGGCTGGCAGCTGACCTGCTGTTCGAATCACCTCCGGGCAGTTTGTCTGGGGCAGTTTGGTGCTTACTCTCCTTGCACTTGTGGGCCACTGAGTAAAGTCTCTGATCTGTGCAGTGCATGTCATGGGGTGTCCTGCGGAGCTGTGTTTATGGTAAGCCACTGGCGAAGACTTTCACTTCTGGAGGCCAGAATTCCACACTCGTGTTTTATGTGGAATTTGCAATATATCCCGAAGGCTAGCATAAAATACCAGGCCAGTCAGATGAGAATCATGTGACATTCCCTTATTTGTAGTTGCCCGGGAAGTCTGAAATAATCCTTTGATCACAGTAGGATTTAGATGCACTTTAGAAAGTGACAACTTGGTGTATTTCAAAAGAGCAGGTAGGCGTTGGATTCTAGATGCTAAAGGTTCCCAGAATGCTCTTTGGAGAGACTTTGCCTCCTAAAGCTGAACTTCCATAATCAGTTTCTGAGATGGGGCACCAGTTAGATCTATGGACTCTTATCTTGGACTGGAAAACATTTGGGAAGCCTCACATTTTACAGTTACTGTTTCACCTATGAATTTTATTACTTAAGTATGTGAATAAGACAAATGCCCTATTCTTCATTGTATAGTGCTTGGAATTTTGAAACTGATCTCTCTCCAGATCATCCAGGGCTTTTCAAGGAGCATCTGCTCCTGCCACCAGATTATGTCCCAGTGTGGTACAGTGTGTCCTTCCTGTAATGTGGAGCAGTTGTCCTGCGTGGTAATGTTGAATGTAATTACTCTGTGTTTTGGGATTGTGTTTGGTGTTTCTCTGTGGAAAGTGAAAGGTCCTATTTCCTTTTTTTTTTGTTTGTTTGTTTTGGTTTGATTTTTTTGTTGTTTTTTTTTGTTTGTTTTTTTTTTTCATGCTACTGATGAGTGAGTGCCCTAATGCAGATGAGAAGACAGTTATTTTCTGTGCTTTGAATCTCCCACAATAGTGGGGGACATTAAACAGTGCATACATATTTATGTAACCATAAGGGTAATGTAGACAAGGCTGAAAAAAAATTTACAAGCTTGGAAGAAGTAACATCTTTTTAACGTTTGTACTGTAAAAATTTTAAAAAAAATAAATCAGAAATAGCTGCATTCTAACAGGGGTTCTGAGAGTCCTGTACTCTCCTGATCTCTTCACTGGTGCTTTTATTGCAATTTAGAAGTGTAGTGAGGGAGTTCTGAAAATTAATCTTGCAAGGTAATACTCTGATCCTCAGGATGTGTTAATCAAGTCCCTGAAATTAAAAAAGATAAGCGAGTTTGTTTAAAATGTTGCTTCGTAATACTGACTCTAGTGAAGTTTTTACTGCTGCCTTTACAAAGTGGCTCAATTATACAGTCACAGTTTATTTCAAATTACAGCCACTGCATATCTTAAATGCTAAATTGGATTAAGTGAGACAGGCTGCTTTAATGATATGGTTTGAGGAAAATACAGTGGAAGTAAAGAACAAACTATAATGTGGTCTCTAAACAGCTGCATTTGCTAATTCAAAAGGAAAAAAACAAGCCTGGATAGGAAACAGTGGAAATTACACTTTCAGGCTTTCTCTCTCACTGTTCTTTCCATTTATTTTATGCCTGTGTGTGTAAGAACTTTAAAATTCAGCATTTGTGAGTTACCATTAACATTTGATCTTGTAAAACTATACTAATGCTTCAAGTTATTGAAGATAAACTAGAAAGAAATAAATATTAATCCAGCTTTCACCTGGATCACTGTTCTTAACTCTAGCAGAGCAGTGGTAAGGACTTATGTTAAAAGTAAAACTTGCTCAAACTTCTGCCTGAGATAGGACTTCTAAAAGAGTAGTGTCCTTTGTAAAGCTACCTCTCTTCATTCTGGGCCTGTGGGATAATTCTTCACAATAATTACTGTCGGTGGTTGTTGTTCTCCTGCAGTGCCTTCTGGCACCACCTGGTGGGCTCCAGCGTTTTGACTTGGCTGTCTGAAACATTTCTCCTGTGAGCAGCTCCCTGCTGAGAGCTCCCCCTGCTCTGGCAGCAGGAACAGACCGGAGAAGAAGTGAGCCTGCCACTTCTGTCAGAAACCGTGTAATCTCAATACAAGCAACAGATTCTGTTACGATCCCTCTCCTTCCAGATTTTTACCCAGAAAGCGTTTCCTCAGCAAATTGTTTCCCTCTGTGCTCACGGTGGCAGAATTTAGATGTGCTGTTTAGGAGTGAGGCACTTAAATTTGTGGGCTTGGTGTCAGTAGCGTTAATTATCACTGGTTTTGTGCTACAACATCCCTCTTCAGTGGATGGTGTGGTCATGAAACTTTCATGAGAGCGCAGTAAACACCATTGTAGTGTGTGTGTTGCAGTGAAATGCGTGCAATTTTGTGGAAATACAGGCATGAATGATAACTAAAAGTTGAGCTAGAGAATTATTTCAGGTGGTTACACTTTCTTCATGGAGCTAAAAGCTCATATAAACATTTTAATGTTTCTTAACAACTAAGTTTATAGAGGTTCACAGTGAAAACTGCAGCCTGTGCATATTGGGTTTTCCTTCATTTCCCTTTATACTGCAAAAATTATTTTTTTACATGGCTACATTTTTTTTTCTGTCTTAATATCGTGCTTTCCTGCCTAGTCTGATAGTGTGATAGTACTATTTCCATTAACATTCATATGGTTGACAATTTGTTGGGCTAACACTTAATATTCTCTGAAACATTCCACAATAATTAAAGTACAATCAGATGAAGTAGTCATCTGATTTCCACATGGGTTTTTTTAAAAAGTATGCTGTGATGTAGAAAAGTTTGTTAAAACAAACAACACACCTGGGCTGGTGAGCAGCATCTCACAAGTCAAAACAATATGTCTTTTAAGCTGCAGCTGCACTGATGGTGACCTGTGCTGTCAGGTGCTGAGGAAATGGGTGTCTGTCCTTAAACTACATAAATTCATTTTCAGAAGATTAGGGTTTATGCCATCTTAATAATGTCTCCAGAAAAGTCAGTGTGCAATTGGAATGTAAATTTAATCCAGAACGCTAACGTTGAGCTCAAGTTTCATCTTCAGTAAGGTTTTGAATTAGTTACTGTCTTAGTTTCTAGGAAATCAGCTTGAATGGCTGAATCATGTTTTGACTTCAGTAGCCTTATGTTCATCCATAGGTTCAGAGAGCACAGTGAAGCACTTCATATTAAGTGCTAGCATGTGAACTGTGACTTTTAAAGGATTAGAAATAAATTTTCCAGTTTAGAGGTATGATGTCAAACTTGTGGCGTAGTCATGATTGGGGACATTCCATTAAAAAAAATTAACTGGTAGAAGACTTTATCTTTTGAGGTGTTACAGTTATATTTCTAAACATAGCTACCTCATCAGTGCAATCAAAATACTTTATATTTTTGCCAGGAATTGGAAATAATGTGAGGAGGAATTATATAATGCAGATATTAAAAATATTTACAGCTTCCTTGAATACTAGAGTAAAAGGGTATATTATTTTCTAAATCTGAAGGATGTTCACATTTTGTGTATTTGTGGAGGTAGTGGTGGTTTGATTTATGATTGGTGGGGTGTGCTATTTGGTTTTGAGGGGTGTTTTTAGAGCAGAATATATAATACAATCTATAATGTATAATACAAGATTGCAGTTGTTTCTCAACTCACAGCTTTTCTGGAGGAAAGAAGTGGATCTCTTGTATATTTGTTTACCTGTGAGACTCAGTGTGGTAGTGTATCACAGCAGTGCTCTGAATTCAGAGTTTGGTTTTTCGTAATCTGTGATGTTTCTGTACTGGAATGTTTTAATCCGTAGGAAAATATTTTTGAGTTTAGTAACAAAACCCATCCCGGTGCTGTTTCCAGGAAAGTAGTTGAGCAGGCTAATTGCTTCCTATTACATCTTCAAGTGCCTTTAAGAAGTTGAGTGTTATTGCCCCGGTATCCTTTAGCATCGTTGTGTATACCCTGGTAGATTTCAGAAGGAGATGAAATGTGGAAAGAGTAGCAAGTTCCTGTAAGTAAATTTTTAATTCTGCTGGCTCTTATGAATCGCTGCTGTGAATATCTTAAGTTAGCTCTTTCTAAAAACTGCAGATTACTGAGTGTTGTCTCCCTATTGCTGTTTTTTTCCTGGGGGAATTCCTCTGTGTTGCTTTATTGTTCCTAGAAGTTAACAGGTGTGGTTCTTGAAAGAGTTGTCAAGTGTTAAGATGTTAAATGCATTTTGCTGCTTAACAGCTTTACCATACCTCAAGGCACCTCCCTTCTGAGTTCCCTCAACCAGATCACTAGTTAGGGAAATTCTTTTTAAGCCTTGTATGAAAATTGACAACAGCTTCCAAAACGGAAATAAAAGGTGGAAGACTGGCGCTGATTCATAGATAAAATAGAACATGATTGCATTGCAGCAGTGACATCTCTAAAGGAAATGATCTGATCTCACTTGCCTTTGTTGTGGGCAACACTGAAGTAGTGAATTATTCTGCATAAATTTCCAGAAATGTTACTCTGAAATAAGGTATAATGTAATCCTTTGAAATTTTTTTTTCCCAGGTGATGACAAATTTCTGGAAATAAATCCTGAAAGGGACTTTTAAAAGGTTGTCCTCACCTCCCTCATCTAGAGGAATGTGATGACTAAATAAACACTTCAGAAATTTGATGAGTTTAGTTGTAGAGAGTTGCCAGAAACTTCAGCAGATCTATGAACAATCAACTTACTTGACAAATTAGTGGCTTGAGCAGTCATTGCAGTGCAATATCTTTTCTTTAGTGCTGGATTTTTTTTACAAACTTTTTCTAACTTACTCTGCTATGTGATTGGGAGCATATTATTTCTAAAAAAAGGAAACAGTTGATTTGTGCTTCACATCTGGTAAAGGCAGTACAGTTTCTTCTAAGCTTGCGGTCATTCCTACCTGTATTGGCTCGGTGGTTTTTAACAAGCTTTCCTTTCCATATGTAATTGACATGCTGATGTGGAACTTGACTGTGACTATGAGGGAGAAGTAGCACAGAATCAAGTAGGGTGGAAGAGACCTTTGAGATCGAGTCCAGGCTAACACCAGATCCTGGCACTGATGTCACATCCAGTCTCCTCTTAAAAACCTCCAGGGATGGTGAATCCACTCCCTCCCTCCCTGGGCAGCCCATTGCAATACCCAGTCACTCTCTCTGGAAAGAATTTCTTCCTAACATCCAACCTAAACCTCCCCTGGCACAGTTTAAGCCCGTGCCCTCTTGTCCTGCTGCTGATTGCCTGGGAGAAGAGACCGACCCCCTCCTGGCTACAGCCTCCTCTCAGGGAGTGGCAGAGAGTGATGAGGTCACCCCTGAGCCTCCTCTTCGCCAGACTAAACAACCCCAGCTCCCTCAGCCTCTCCTCACAGCACTTGTGCTCCAGTCCCTTCCCCAGCCTCGTTGCTCTTCCCTGGACCTGCTCCAGCCCCTCCATGTCCTTCCTGAGCTGAGGGGCCCAGAGCTGGACACAGCACTCCAGGGGTGGCCTCACCAGTGCTGAGTACAGGGGAAGGATCACTGCCCTGCTCCTGCTGCCACACTGTTCCTGATCCAGGCCAGGATCCATTGGCCTTCTTGACCACCTGGGCACACTCTGGCTCATGTTCAGCCTCCTGTCAATCCAAACTCTCAGATCCCTTCCTGCCTGGCTGCTCTCCAGCCACTCTGTCCCAGCCCATGGCGCTGCAGGGGTTGTTGTGGCCAAAGAGCAGGACCCGGCACTTGGCCTTGTTGAACCCCATACTGTTGGAGTTCATAGTAGCAGCCCTAGTATTTGTTTTGTTGTATGTGCCCTCTGTTTGCTGAATGTTTTCAGAGTAACAGAATATGAGGGAACATCCTGCTGAGTATGTAAACAAGCATTAAAGTGAGACTTGGTTAAAAGAATATTTTTCTTTTTTCAAATCAACCTATTAAAATACTTCACCTGTTTTGTTTTTCAGAGTACTGTAATTGAAAGTGCATCTTCTACATTTGAGGGAGTATTGAGTTCTTGATTGAATGGTGGATTAATAAGTAGTAGTCTAATTCTAAGAGGAAGAAGATATCCTGGGAGTTGGGAAGAACTGGATTTTCACCCTAGTCCAGCAGCTTTGCTGCTCACTTAAACACAGATGAATGAAGACCCCATTTGGAAAATCACCAGGTCAGCGGTCCAGAGCTGATGCAGGTGAGGTTTTTTTTTTTCTGGGTGGTTTTCTTTGTTTTTAACAGATAACAGTGATCTTACTTTATTGAATTCTTAAATATGTTAATGATTTTGTGCAGATGTCATCATTCCTTTTTTCAAGAACAGTGACTTTGGTTCTAGATGCTGATAAACTGAAAAAAATGTACAAAAATTTAATTTAGCAGTGCAGACATGACCTTCATTTTGTGTTGCATCAGTGACCTGTAGGGTCGTGCCAGTCCCCTGTAGGGAAACATAATGCAGCATATTTGTTATCACCAGCCATTGTAAATTGGAGCTTTCATGAAATTCTTAAGAAACCAACCAGCCAACCAACCACCATATCTAATTAGGAAAGCTCAGTTAGCTTTTAAATCACCCAAGCAACAGTCCATTCTGGTGCTTTCAAATACTCTGACTCACTGAGAATTAGAGCACCTGATACTGGAAGATTTCTCTGTAACCCTTTGGGAACTTTCAAACCTGTATTTTACCTGTGACTGGCTTATAATTTGCTGTCACTCATTTGAAACATTTACTGATTCCGGGGGTAACTGCAGTTGTTTCAAAGGAGAGACCCAGGAGGAAGTCTTGAACACTTGTTTTCAGTGAGTTTCCATTCCTTCAGCTGCAGAGTCCTTTTGATGCTGTCAGAATGCCCGTGGCAGTAGAGTTGTATCTCTAAGAGAAAAGAAGGGAGAGCAGGCTTGGGACCTGGTCCTTAAGCTTAGTCTTGTTGACTTCTGAGCATTACTGTAGCACTGTGCCCAAGTTTGAAGAACTGGAATCAGGTTTTTCAGGAAAACGTTAGAAGAATTTTCTCTGACCACTCCAATGTGACATGTAATGAACAACAAAACTACAACACGTGAAACTTGTGTAGAGGGTGATTATGTGGCTGGACTTATTTTTTCCTAAAAACCAAAACGTTAAGCTAGGACCTTTTACTGAAGTATGTTAAAAAAAAAAAATTGCTTTCTATTTGTCTTTTTTTTTTTTTCTCCTTAAACAAAATAAAAAAAATGTATGTATTTTAGGAGTCACTTTTTCAATTATTTTTTCATTATAGTTTGTCCTATAACTGGCATCGTGCCGAATTGCCATTGAAATTGACAAACAGATTTCTTGAGATGTCATTTTTGCTTTTCAATATGCCCTCTGCCGAAGTTAAAATTTGTCTTTATCTTTTTTTAGTCTTAAATGGGAAGTCCTTAACTTACATTGATTTGTTAACAGAGTATCACTGTCATTTAAATGCAGCCCATAAATCATTCAGTCTGTCTCTACTCCTGGCATAGTTGTGGCGTAGGCAGGGAAGGTGCACAGGAAGCTCACTGCTCTGGGTTCAGGGCATCAGACTTTGGTCTCTTCAGGACTCTGCTTGGTAGAGTTATTGTGGGCTAAAACCCTGGAGGGAGGAGGGGCACAAGAAAGGTGATTGATATCCAGGGACCAGCTCCTCCCAAGCTCAGGAGCGATGCATCCTGACAGAGAGGAAGCCAGGCAAAAACACCAGGAGGCCTGTGTAGGTGAACAAGGAGGCCAGGGAAAATGTGGGCTCTCTCCGGAGGGAAACAGGAGACCTAGTTCTGTGATAGAGGTTCTTGATGACTTTATCTCAAGTCTGCACCAGCAGGTGCTCCAGCCACGTCTTCCAAGTCACAGAAAGCAAAGGCAGGGACTGGAAGAATGAAGAACTTCCCACTGTAAAAGAGGAGCACATTCAAGACCGTGTAGGAGACCTGAAGGCGCACAAGTCCATGGGACCTGATGGAACTAGCAGAGAAAGTGACACTATCCGTCAGATTTGAGAAGTCATGGCAGTCCAGTGAGGTTCCCACTGATTGGGAAAAGAGGAAACATTACCCCCATTTTTACAAAGGGAAAAAAAGGAAGATGTGGGGAATCATAGGCTAGTCAGTCTTGCCTCTGTGCCTGGCAAGATCGGGGACTCAAATATTCCTGAAAACTATGCTAAGGCAGGTGGAAAAGAAAGAGATGCCTGGTGACAACCAACATGGCTTCATGAAAGGTAAACTCTACCTGACAAAAAAAATATTAAAAATATTTCCTTGAAATGATGGATGATCACACCCAGAGTTGCAGTCAGCTGGCTCAGTCTCCAGGTGGAGACCAGTGATGGGTGATGTTCCTCAGTGATTCTGTTTCGACCAGTGCTGTTTAATGTCTTAGTCAGTGGCAGGGACAGTGGGATGGGGTGCACCCTCAGCAAGTTTGCCAGCAAGACCAGGGGGTGTGGTGCAGTCAACACGCTGGAAGGAAGACAGGAAGGAAGGAATGCCATCCAGAGGGACCTTGGCAGGTGGGCCTGTGCAAACCTCGTGATGTTCAAGCAAGGCCAAGTGCAAAGTCCTGTCCCTGGGTTACAGTCAACAGCCCAATATCCAACTGGAAACCAGTAATGAGTGGTGTCCACCGAGGGCCTGTCCTGGGCCCAGTGCTGTTGAGTATCTTCATGAATGGCATAGACAGGGGGATTGAGTGCACCCTCAGCAAGCTTGCAGATGACACCAAGGGAGGTGCAGTTGATTCCCCAGAGGGAAATATTTTGGGCAGAGTTAACTGAGCTTCAAAATCCACGCAGACCACATGACAATTAAATACTTAATCCTTGATGGAGTTTGAGTTCACTTTCTATTATAAAAAATATGTTTCTGTGCTCTTAAATCATAAAATAATAAAGTGGTTTGAGGTTGAATGGGCCTTTTGAAGGTCACCTAGCCCAACCTTGGCTGTCTGGGCTGTGAGTGCACTTTGCTGGGCCATGTCCAGCCTCTCCCCCACCAGCACCCCCAAGTCCATCTCAGCAGGGCCTTTCTCAATCCCTTTGTCCCCCAGCCTGTATTGATACCAGGGTTTCCCCTTTGCAGATGTAGCACCTTGCACTTGCCTTTGCTGAACCTCGTGAGGTTCCCACAGGCCCACTGCTCAAGGTTGTCCAGGTCCCTCCGGATGGCATGTCATCCTTCAGCTGTGTCAGCCAGGCCACTCAGTTTGCTGTCATCTGCATCTAAGTGACTGAAGCATAAATATTTTGTCAGATGCATTAAAGTTTTAGTCCTCCCTGCTTACTGCAAAGAAGACTAAAACTGACCCATTTGCTTTGGGTTTCAGTGGCTATTAATTTTTTTTCTGGTTTTATGTTCAGGGTAATCCTGATGTAGAGACCATTTTGATTGCTATGTAAAATAAGAAATTTCATTCAGTGTCCTGTGTAGTTCTAGCAGTGCTCATGCAGCCATGTTCCTCCTTCCTGCTTGAAGGTTAGGCACAGCTCCAAACTACAGATATTATTGAGCTTTAGCCCAACAAGTAGCTCAGAGATTTCTTGCAGCTTTCTAGTGATAATAGAAAAAGTAATGCTGAAGGAATTCTTCAACAAAGACCAAGAAAGATTCAGCAGGCAGGTAATTCTGGTATTGATCTTCTTGTTAGAATATGCTAAACATAAGGATTCTGTTCTGTTCCATCCCCCCGTCTAGAGCTGCTGTAGAGGACAAGCTCTTGTTCCAATTTCTCCAAGTGTCTAGCCAAGCAATTCAGTGGTGTAACCTGAGATGTCTTTAAAAGGACTTTACACATCTCCTTGAGACTTTACTGAATTCAGACTGTGCAGAATAGGAGGGTGAATTGTGGCAAATAGGCATTTGGTTGGTACAAGGGTGAGTTTGACCTAACATCTTCAAATACCTTGACATTTATATTAAACATCAAAATGCCACAGCTTCATGTGTGAAACTGGAAGCTATCTTGAGGTACTGCCTGGCTTGAGAGGATGAGCAGTGCTTAGTTTCTTTGTTGGCTTTGGTTTAGTGCTCATTGCATCAATGAACAAGTTGAATCATATAAAAAATACAAGGTTCCCAAGGGAAGAAGTTAGCAAACAAGGCAAATTCCCTTTCCCAGAAGTCTGCATAGCTTCTCCTGTGTATTTATTGCAGAGGCTGTAGTAAATCTTTCTGCATTGGTCTAGCGTTTCTGTTCTTCACTTTGGAAGATAAATGCTTTTCACCTCCCTGCTTGTGCACAGGTGTCAAGAGTCCTTGAGCAGAGGACAGAATGCAAGCTCTTGTGCTGAACCATTCCGTTATTTTGTTTTGTTTTTAAAGACTTGAGCTAACTTAGCCAATATCTTACTTTCCTCCCATTAGCCAGTAATGTTAAACACAACGTGCCTGTGCTTGCATTCTGGTGATGCGATGTGTCTATTTCATAAGAACAGTTCTCTTTTTCCTCATTTTTTTTTTTTTAATGAAACATCACCATGCATTTATTACATTGTGTATTAGTAGAACGCAGCCACCTCATATACAGAAGAGGTAGAAAGCTTTTTCTAGTGGTTGCAGTAAAAGCCCAAAAGTCTTGTGGGTTTCTAATCTGACTTTCTGCGATACCGTTTTTTGTTTTCCAACTCAGTTCTTCCAAACACGCAGTTTGATTATTTGGTCTTGTGACAGTCAAAAGTTGCAGGTAGAGTCCTTACTGCAGCAATTGGCAGGTAAGGCTTAATTTTTAAAATCCCAGCATTTCAGATGTCATTACTGCTGGAAATGCAGGTTCCTGAGGATCTGATCCAAGCTTGAGCATAGTAAACAACATGCAGTATTGTTTTAATTCCAGCATTTTTGTAACTTTGTATATATATTTCTCTTAAATTTTTCACCTAAAAATGAAAATACTGAAATATTTACGAAGACTTTGAAGGTTAATGGTGCTTTCAGTGCTTGACTCTCCTGTGTGGTGTTCTTAATATCATGAAAGTTTTGAACATGTGTATAATTCCAAAGCCGTTTAACACAGTGTTAAATTTAAAAGAATCAGTTTGTTCAGGTGTATAGTGAAATTAAAATATTTCTCTGTAAGTGTTAATTTAAGCATCCCTAGTTGAAATTCTGGGCTTGTTTCTACATAAACATGAGGCATTTGCCTTACACTCAGTCTGACACTGCGATCAGGTTCTTTTAAATATGGCAGACAAGCAGAAAATCCAGAACAGCCCAAAACAAGTTGCTGTGAAGAAATTCAACTCCATCCCAGTCAAAACCAGTACAATGAGGGGAATCAGGATCAAGCCAGATATCTTCTGGATACTTCTTACCCTTGACATCACAGCCATCACTTTTAACAGGGGCTATTTCAGTCGACCCTAGTAAATGATCCCTATACCTGTGGTCATTGGCCATGATCTGAGCCTGCAATTTTAATTCTGAGAACTTACTTTGATTTTTTTTCAGCTGTGCAAATCACCTCTTATGTATAATATTATCTTTGGAAACTGTTTTTCTGTCATCTTGTTCTTGCATATTTCCCTTGCTTAATTCTTCATAGCTGGTCATAAGTAGCTTTCTAACAACTAGCAGAAGCTTCCTTTCCTGCTTCAGCTTAGTAGAAGCTTTCCACTGTTCATATCCATCCCAGAGTATGACTGGGAGGAGTGCAGTGTTCTTCTATCTGTATAGCTTTGTTCATAGAGTTGTTTTTTTTTTTAATCCTCTGTTAGGCACAGGTAGAGCTGGCCTGGCTAACTTGGGGAAGAATTTGCATCTTTTTTTCTTATTAGAGATAAAAAGCTTAAAACAATTCATTCCCTTACCTACTGTTGCTGATTGATGATTTCAGCTGTTGTAATGATTGTCCCTGTTGTGTTCAGTTCAACTTTCGTATTAACAGTTGCTGTCAGTCACTCCTTACTGTCAGCTTCTGTGTTGGGTTTGCATGGCAAGGTACCAGGAGGGTGCAAGAGTGGCTCCTGTGGGAAGCAGCTGGAAGCTCCCCTTGTGTCCAGCAGAGCCAATGCCAGAGCTGAGCCCATCTGTGATAGTGGCACCTTTGGGATGGAATATTTAAAAAGGGGGGAAAGATTCTGCACAGTAGCAATTGCAGCCAGAGAAGAGGAATGAGAGAGTGTGAAAGCAAAAGCCCTGCAGGCACCACGGTCGGTGCAGAAGAGAGGGATGAGCAGAGGCTCCCCTGCAGCCCATGGCAAAGCTGATGGAGCCACACTGGAGCAAGGGGATGCAACTGAAGAAGTCTGTGACCCTGCAGGAAATCTGCACTGGAGCAAGTTTGCCAGCAGGACTTGTGACCCTGCAGGGGACCCACGCCAGAGCAGCCTGTTCCTGAAGGATGGCACCCTGTGGAAAGAATCCATGCTGAAGCTGTTCATGAAGAACTGTAGCCTGTGGGAAGGATTCACACTGGGAAGTTTGGAGGACTGTCTCCCGCAGGAGGTGGCCCACACTGGAGCAGGGATAGAGTGTGAAGAGCCCTTCCCCTGAGGAGAAAGGAGCAGCAGAGGCAGCATGTGATTAACTGACTGCAACCCTCATTGCCTGTCCCCTTGTGCTACTTGGAGTCAAGGAGGTAGAAAAAAGTGACAGTGAAGCTAGGGCGAGGAAGGATGGAGGGGTGGGGGTAAGGCATTTTTAGATCTGGCTTTATTTCCCATTATCCTACTTTGACTGGATTGATAATAAATTAAACTAATATTCCCCGAGTCAAAGCCGTCTTGCCTGTGATGGTAATTGGTGAGTGATTCCCTGCCCTTCTTGACCAGGAACCTTTAGTTGTATTTTCTCTCCCCTGTGCAGCTCAGGAGAGGAGGGATAGTGCAGCTTGGGTGGGCACCTGCCATCCAGCCAGGGTCAACCCACCACAGCTTCATGAACACGTTGCCCATGTATTGTCTCTGCACAGCCCTCTCACATTGTAGCAGGTCACTGATCACTCACAACATGAAGTGTTTGTATTCTTTACGTTTTGACTTTAAAATGAGGAGTTCTGTGTCAGTTTTTAAATTATTTTTTTCAGTAATTCCAACGTCTTTTATATGTAGGTCATGCAGGAGTGTCTGCCAGCATGATGAAGAAGAGGACTTCCCACAAGTAAGTTGTTAATATTTTTGCTAAAGTATAGCTCTCAGTAACTGCAGGTACTGTTCTAGAAATATATCTGTATTGTTCCACTCACTTTGTTCTTGCAAATCACGTGGAATAATATTCAGTATATGTGTGTAGAGTCAGACTTTTAATTCTCTCAGGAGAGTGGTAGGAAAGAAAGCCCCACAGATAAAGACTTAAACATTATTTTGACTGTTAATACGGTATTTTTGTTGAATACAGTTTTGTAATTCTTTCTGGAATCCATAGAGAAGGATATGTCAAAATCAGGCATGTGTACTGTAGGATGTCTTTTCTCTGGCACAGAGTTTGTGCATTGTCACCAGGTCAATAAAAGCTTGCAAGTCATGCTTACTAATAACCCAGTCTAGATGTAATCTTAGACAAATCTAATCATGTATGCACTATAACTGTAGTTTTGGAAAAGAATTTTCCTTTTTTTTTTTAAATAAAGAATATACTGAAGTACTTCTGTAAGGAGGCTGCTATCTGTGTGGGAAGGAAGGATACCTGCTTGTGCTACACTTTCATGGCATGTATTTTTCCATCTACAACATTTTTAAATAGTAGCAGCTGAACATTGGTGAGTAGCTGTGTGAAAATAGAGGTAATCTTCTGGGTATAATTGGTCTTAGATGTCATATCTGGCTATATCTCTGGTGGAAGAAATCTAAGCTGGGTAAGTGTGAAACTTACTAAAATTTTACTGGCTGTGTTTTAAGTGTAAAGTCATGTAGTGGTGCATCAAAAGCAATTTGTTCAGCAGGTGTATTTTCTATGATTAACGTAGTTAATCACTGCTAAACAGTGTTAACTGTATCCCAGAAACACCACCTGATGTAAGACTACTCTTAATCCCTTCCACCAGCTCATCGTTATCCGTTCTTGTCTATCTTCATAGAAGGCAAAGAGAAACATTTATTTGTCTAGGGGCAGGTAGAGTTGGTTAAAATTTAATTTCTCTTGTTCTCTTTCAACCGCTCAGAGAAAGGAGTGTATGATGGGAAGACTATCAGAGGTGGGTTGCCTTTCGTACTTGAGGGTGGCTAGATTTGTCTTTATTGTTGTGTTAATATACACTTATTTAAATAAGTAGGCTGTAAATTTCTTAGCATAAAGGCTTTTGTGGGACATGAGAAGTTTTGATCTTAAGTGTCATAATTTTGAGGCATTTAACTAGAGCATCCAGCTAAGTTTTATGTTAATCTAGCCTAGTTCAATTGTTTGTTATTTTAGTAAAGGTTTTCTGTGTGAAGCCAAGATGATTTCTTGTGTGCTGCTCTCTGACTTACCTGAGAATGAGCAGAGTAGTAGATAATTGTTTATAGTTTAACACAAATGAGTAGGTTATGAATGATGATGTAATACTATATGCTGATACTGCTCTGAGCTGATACGAAAGACCATGAGTTGGTAATGCACACTTTGTCACTGGTTTAGTTGTTTATTTAGTTGCTCTCATTCAAAGGAAAAGAGGAAGAAGCCTAATGGCACTCAAAGGCCATTGAGAATTTAAATCAGCTTCAGAAGGTTTGCAGCAGAGGAAGGAACGAGGCAAGACACAGTAACTGAGGATGTGATAGAATGAGCAGTGTGGATGAGCCTTCTGAACTCTTCTTCCCTAAATGGTGGTGAACTGTTGAGCCTTTTGGAGATGATTCCCGTGGGTATAGGGCAGTTTTCCCAAGTGCTATGTCGGTGGGTAGTGGTGATCTCTGCTAATATGAAGCTGACCTCACTGGCATCAGATGGGTCAGTAAACTCATGGATCTCATCCTTTCCACCCTTGGTGTATAAGGAAAGAACATAAGAAATGGTACGACTGTGAAAGTCCTTTCTTCATAGGCTTTCCAGATTTCATGTAGTTGGCAATTCAAAGACTTTGAGGTTCAGGCTATATCTGCTGCAATTTAACTACAAGTGAACTTAAACATTCTGAGATTTTGATCTCACTTTAGGCTAAGATAATTCTTGGTTTCTGCAACATGTGGAGCTGAAATTCACAACTGAATGATGGCTTTTGAGGCATACAGAAGGTACTTTAAAACTTCTGTCTTAACCTGATGTGCCTCATAGTCTGAATATTATGAAAAGTAGTTAATAACAGTCTCTCATCACCGTCTTGCTATTAATGATAGGCTGTAATAAGATCACAGCTGCATTAAGTTTTCTGTCCTATTTTTAATAACTTTTCTGCTTAGCACCATGAAAGACTTGAAAGTGTACTGATCACTGCTGCTCTACTGCCTTTATAATGTCTTACAGTTTTCCTCCCAGTTTTTCACAGTTGTGCATTTTTTCCATGTCTGAGGGGTGTGGTTTTCCTTCACCCTTCTGTTTGGTTTTTTTTATTATTATTATTTTTTTCATTGTGGTGTTTTTCTGAGGTGAGATGATCCGGAAAAACCCAACCAACCAACAATCAAACCCAAATGGGTAACTTTATAGGTTTATTGGGAGTTGCCACTCTCCTTTTTGAAGCACAACTCTCTGGTAATGGTTGATTTTTCTGCTGCCAGTCCTGTGAAGTTCTGCACCGCGTTGGTTTCGCTGGGAGCAGCTGCCAAATAAAAGCTTGTGTGAGGACCATATAAACACAGCTTCAAAATCTGGAAAGGCTTCTTTCAGGCTGTGTCTGTCTGTACTATCTGGCTCTGGTAATGAAACTTTTCCATGTAACTAGGTTTTACTTAGCAGCTTACAGCCTGCAAGATAAAGAAGAGGATCTGAAACTTTTGGGAATCAAAAGGCCATTTACAAGGAGGATGTGTCTGATGTGTTGAGCTGTTTCCAGGACTTGCTGATTTCTGTTTCTCCTGGCTCCCTGTGTTCCGTGTCTGGTTGTTCTCTAGTCTTCAAGAGCAAATCTCTGCGGAATTTTTAAGATAATTTTAATGAAAGAGAAGGGACTTCTCTTGTTGTGAGAAACTGTGTTGGACCTTCTGGATATAGCATCATAGAAGGTTATGAATATTTGTGGTACTTGATGTATCACAAAAATAACACACTGCTGAGGAAAGGAATACTGGTTGATTGGTTGTCTTACATGAGAATGCATTCTATATTATTTATTCATATTTAAGAACTTATGCTTACTTTCTTAGCACATGTTCAGGATGCAAGAAATAGGCTTTCCTTAGTAATTTACTAGTTTGAGTAACAGTATGAACCGCTGCAAAAGAGAGTGAGCTGCTGTTCAGTAATTCAACCTTCCAAAACAAGACTTTGAACTGCAGGTACACCTGGCAGGTACTTGACTTTTAATTAAATTTATAATGCATTTTGCTCTTATGAGGCATTTCAAACACAGTTACCCATTTGAACTCAGTTAGGTTCTCTTTTTCCATACTTTTTTTTTTTAGAATGGGTGTGAAACTTCTTGCCTTATTGTTCCAACTTTAAGTGCACTATGCTCTGTAGGCAGAAAGTAAAATCGACTATGAGGTTGAATATGAATGGTATTGTAATCTTTTTCAAAGGTGAGATGATTAGCAGCAGAAACTGCTTAAACTAGATAAAGCAATGTCAGTTTTAACTTTTATCTTCAGTTTTTTAAATTCCCTTTAAAATGAAGCAGTGATTCATTAGAGCTACGTGCGTGAATTATGTACAAAACAACCTCAATCTTACTGTGCCAGGAACGAGATCTCTGATCTTGTTTTGTAGTAGTAAACTATTACTGACCCTATTACAGTTAGAAATTCATCTATATTTGTGTATCCTTGAGCAGAATTGCAATTTGGAAACGTGATTTAGTTTCTGCATAAAATTAGAACCAGATTTGTGGGAGAGTCTCTCTCTGCAGGAGCTCCCACCTGTCCCAGTTGTCTTGTGCTATCAAAGTTAGGAACCCAAAACTGCCGTTTCATCTTTGAAAACCTCCAGCGATCGCAGAGGTGAAATTTGGCAAACCCCCATGCTAGGACCTTCATGGTGAATTAAAGCCTGGAGGTGGGACAAGCTGCTTAAGAACTCGTGTGTCTTGTTTTTAATAGTTGTGGTTGTGTCTTCAGCGTTAAGCACTCCAGTATCCATATAGTGGATGTGTTATTCTGAAAGAGCACTTCCAGGATTTCAGTGGTAGGGTTGTTGCCTTCCTTTTTTGGATCATACAGAGAGTTCTGGGAGAGCAGTTCATTGTTCCTGGAGGTATTTTATTTCGGTCACTATTTCTAATCTAAGGAAGAGTGTTGTTCTCTGCAACTGAGACTCTTCTGGACGTTGCTTTTAGGCGTGCTAGTTGTGTGCATAGATTACTGCCACTGAAAGGATGTGTGCTACAAGTGGTAAGCCCAGAAATTGATTTTACAACTAGCTGACATTCAGGAGAATTTTGTATACTGTCATAATGTCCCTTAGTTTCCTCCACTTGGATTCAAAATTGTCAATTTCTAATAGCTGGATAGAACAGAACTTGTATAACAGTTTCAGTGATTTGAAACTGTCAAATAGCTTGCCTTACAGGTGATCAGAACAGCAACTGCTGTTCACCAGAGGAAGTTTCCATGCCAATTCCATGAAAATAGAGGAAGGATAAAAAAAATTGTATTTAATCTGTTTTCCACATAAAGGAGTATCTCTTCTGTGGCCATTTCCATTATATGCAATTGTTCATTTCCCATACTGAAAAGGAACAACACAGAAGTGCTGTTGCTACCATGTGTCTTTAAAAATAAATACTCTTGAGTCAAAAATACCTGTAAATGAAGGGGGCTAAATTTCCTTCAGTTGAAAACAGGTTTGTTTTAGGGGAAAAAAATCCACAAACCATCTTGTAAGAGTTTTAGTCAGCCGCTGGTAATGTTTGCACTGACTTTTGCCTCCTGGGACAGGAGTTGTTTACTGTTCTGCAGAGAGCAATAAGGTAGTGAAGTTGTAATACTGCCAGGTAACGTTGTGCTGTGAGACCTGACCAGGTGAGTTTTACCTTCAACATTCAGTGTAGCAAGGGGTAGACTAGTACTTTTGGCTTAAGTAAACTAGTTTTACAGTTTACTGTTAGGAAACTGACCACATGAAGCACATAAAAAAATGTTTCACTACTTTTTTTTTAGTGTGTTTTTCTTTTTTCTGATAACAGTGTGCTATGCTTTACGCCCTAATTTGAATAAAGGTGTGCTAAGCTGTAAAATGTATTGTGATGTAAAAGCAATACAGCTACTTTCTGAAGTAGAATTTTGAATGTGTATGTACTTGTTTAATACTAATGTTTGTATCTGTGCACAGAAAACATAGAAACAATGTGGGACCGAGCAAACCTATTTCTCAGCCACGGAGAAACATTGTAGGCTGCAGGATACAGCATGGATGGAAGGAAGGGAGCGGACCTGTAACGCAGTGGAAGGGCACAGTGCTTGATCAAGTTCCTGTAAATCCCTCTCTCTATCTCATAAAGTATGATGGATTTGACTGTGTCTATGGACTAGAACTTCACAAAGATGAAAGAGTTTCAGCACTTGAAGTTCTTCCAGACAGAGTTGGTAAGGGTTTTAGGTTTTTTTCTCCTAAATTCATGTGTGTATAGGCTGACATTCACTATTAGATGTTCTCCCCTAATGTCTGCAGACTTCCCCCAAGATGACACCTGAACACTTTAATGCTGCTAGTCAATTTAATTTATGTCTCATAACATGTAATCTAAAATGCTCTACATTGTTTTAGGTTCCACAAAGTTTTGATGATAGTAGTGAGTGCAGTTGCTTTCTTCAAGTAATATGCAGTACATTCTGTAGGGGTGGTTTTTTTTTGATTGATGTTGATGTTTCTGTTAAAATTTAAACTGTAAGATATCTTGATTGTGTTGTCTGTTGTGTGTGTCTAAGAGTAATAATGTCACATAAGTACATGAGGAAAACCTCATGAGGGAAACCTCATATACTTCCCCCCAAGTACTTTTAATAATATGGGGAAGGCATTTTCTAGATGAAATAACTTGATTAGTAATAATGCTTTTTGATGTTCAGAATTAGCACTGGGTTGTTAAACTACAGTTTTTCAAACCACCAAGTTTGATATTTGAATATTAGTTTATAAACAGAATAAGCTGTTACTTCTTCTAAATGCAAAGCAACTGACAGCAGTCTCTAGTGTGAAATTAAGAGGAACCAAACCCCAGAGTTCTGTTAATAACATTAATTGTTCTGTGATTGGCCTTTCTCTTCTCCCATCTGCCTCTCCCTGTGCAGTGTCTAGTTAAAATACAAAAAATCTTTGTATTTTAATCAACTGTGGCCTCAGTTGATCTCCTTTACCTTGCATTGTGATTGTTTCATCATAGGGGGAATACAATAATTCACTGATATTTTAACAACATTCTGAAGTTTTCTAAATCTTCAGTAGTAAACTCTGGAATTGGCAGTGTTTGTTTTGTTTATGAACTGACTAACTTCCAATCAGATTTGTGTATGAATAAGGGTAAAGATTATTTTTTGGCAAAGGTGCATATCTGTGCTTCTGAATGAGCTTGTGAAATGCTGTCATTTCAGCTTCATCTCGAATTAGTGATGCCCACCTGGCAGACACGATGATTGGTAAAGCTGTGGAACATATGTTTGAGACAGAGGATGGCTCAAAAGATGAGTGGAGGGGGATGGTTTTGGCTCGAGCTCCTATTATGAACACGTGGTTTTATATTACCTACGAGAAAGATCCCGTCTTGTACATGTACCAACTCTTAGATGATTATAAAGAAGGTGACCTTCGCATTATGCCTGATTCAAGTAAGTAGGACAGTTACTGTTTTCTTCTGGCAGCTTTTTGTGATTAAACACTTGTCTGTGCTTATTTATGAACAGGAGAGCTGGCAAACAAACATCTGGTTTTGTTGCTCCCTTTACTTTTATTCTTTCTAAATATCACAACTTTGTCTTGCTCTAAAAAAGGACTTGAAATGTGTTTTAAGTCGTCTTTGGTTTCTTCCACCTTTGTGGGGTGAGGTTAGGGAAAGCTTTCTTACCATTCAGGTACTAACTGCTTTTAGTGCACTTCTCCCATCAGCTATTGACTGCTGATGCTTGCCTCTTTTCTAAACACTTCTGAATATTTGCTTCCTTCCCTGAATGTGAATGCTTCCCAGATATTTTGAATTGCGTCCTTGAGTCAATGATTGGAAGTAGTTCTGTAAATTTGGTGGAACTTGCCATAATACTATAACTAAAATTTCTAGGGTACTGTCTTTTCTCAAGTACAGGCTTTGCATATGTTAGGAGACCAAACTGTAGAGTATTTCTTGGCAAGGGAAAAATGTATCTCTGGATCTGATACTAAAATTTTGTCCACGCTTCTTAGTGAAAGTATATGAGTTGAGCTTACATTTTTGCCAAGAAAGACTCTTCACTTAAAACTGATATTAAGAGCAAAATAACTGTGTGACAGTGCATTTTTAGAGGGACTGAAACAAAAAATTGAAAGAGAAACTTCTCAAGTTTGTGGAAGAATTTTCAGTGTGAAAACAAGGCAGTCTGTTCATTCCCTGACGAGGGTTTTTTGTCTTTTGAGAGTTCTTTCAAAGCTCTCAGAACTGAAAATTAAATGGATGGAGTCTGTAAGGGATTTTTAATTCAAACTTGGAGCAAAATTTATTAATTTTAAAGCTTATGATTGCCAGAATAAAAGCCACGTCAGATTTGACAACTGCTTTAGAAAGTTTCTCACTGAAATACAAACCACAAGTTATCTAAATAGGGAGCAAAAGAAGAGGAGCTGAGAAGGAAGGTGTGGTTTGCTTCTGGTTCTCTGTACAGTACTTTTTTTACCTTATTTCATACTTTTTCAGTGATTGGCTTGTAACCAGTCCCTTGGCTTAAATTCAGTTGTCCACAGCTATTTTCTATGACTTCTGCATAAATGTTCCTATCAAAAGATTTACTTCTCTTACCAATCAAAGTGCTGGGTTTGTCTTCCTACAGTATTACTTGAAAAATTTTTCTGCAACTACTTTCTAGGAGTGTGGCAATTGTTAGGAGCCTGTCTTAACAAAACTAATTTTCTACATAATCTATTTACAACTTTTAATTGGTTTGTAGGAGTTTTAAAGAAGACTCTGCAGTTGCCTTCCATGTTGCAGGATTTTATTACTGTCTACTAAAGCTCACTGGATTTATTTTACAGATGATTCACCTCCTGCAGAACGGGAGCCGGGTGAAGTTGTGGACAGCCTGGTAGGCAAACAAGTGGAATATGCCAAAGAAGATGGCTCAAAAAGGACTGGCATGGTCATTCATCAAGTTGAAGCCAAACCATCTGTCTATTTCATCAAGTTTGATGATGATTTCCATATTTATGTCTACGATTTGGTGAAGACATCCTAGACGTCATCATGAACTTTTGCCAAATTTGTGGAACTATTAAATGTAAAATTTGTAGACACAAAGACTTGACTGCTTTCCAGTTTAATGAAAGCTTAAATGTCCCTGCGAACCCACAATCTCTGCCAGCAAAACTGTTTCGTTCTGAGTGATACAAACATGACACATTTTGTGTAAAATAACTCCTTTTCTTGAAGGAAGTCAATATGTTTGGGCAGGAGGGAGTTAAAAGCAAAGAACAGCTGCAAATTCAAGCTGTGTAAAGTTGATCTAGTATTGTAATCATTAATCTAAATTTTTTCATAGATTTTTTTTTTTCCTCAGCCTTGCACTCACTTGTTCAACTGCCACATGCAAGTGTAGTTTGATATTTGATACACCTTCTTTTGTAACATTAAATTTAATTTCCTGGATACTGGCAGTCCTTGTTTTCAGGGTTGGGACAGAGGTGACTTTCCTGAAAGGTTTAAACAGTTGGTGCGGCATCAAGGAGTGCCTAACTCAAGTAACATCAATCTGCTGTGTTTCTACCCTTTATTTCAAATTTAGCTTTTTAAGAAGTTGCAGTACATGGAAATACTTGTGCATTTTTTACTAGTCACAGGGCAGTAGGATATCGAGTGTTTGAATTATGCACCTTTCAGTGAAAAGGCTTTAAACTGTAAAAAGTACATTTAATCTGTATAGCCAGTTAATTAGAAAATGCAGGTTAATGGCCCATATTTACAAGTTGTAGGAACCAGTAAAATACATGCAACAAGGCTGCCTTCAATCCTAAATGTTGTACTTCTTTCTTTGTTATACACACTTCTTAGCAAAACCCAAGTGCTTGGTGCCACAACTTTAACAGTATATATGCTACTTCAGAAGACTTTAGACTACGCATTGGCATCAGTAGTCTCATTTAATATCAAAACCTAGCAACCTGAATGTTTGTGTGTGGACTTAGAAGCCTAACAGTAGTTAATATTTTACATGGTAAATACAATCTCACACCAGGGGAGTGGGAGGGGGGTGTCCTCTTACTTTGAAGATGTAACTTTAGAGAAGGAGAAGCATTTTTGTTGCCTTCTGCTCAGTCTGTTGCATTCCTTTTTGTGTTGGTTTGCTTTGAGTAGTTTCGGTTCGAGGAGGCATTCTTCCCAAATTTGTTCTTTCTCTGGCTTTTTCCACATAAGGAGTGTCCGGACAAATCTACAGTTTTAAACCTGTTGTTGCCTTTTTGTGGTGTGCATTGTACTTGCTTTGAGGTATGCTGTTAACATGAACTTCATCCTACGAACACTACGAGTTCTGCATGCCAGTGGTGTACTATCTAATGGAAGCTGTAGGCAGTCTCAGTGGTCCAGCCATCTGCATTAGATTGTGGATGTAAATAGCAGCCCACAACTGCAAAATCCTTTTCACGGTTTTGATCTTGCAGAGGTAGCCGTAAACGAAACGTAGGGTTTCTTAAGTGCGTGGCGGCTTTTGAAAAGTATCAGAAAACGCAACAACGATCCAGCACAGCAACAAAATTGTCATGTTACGTTAAGGCAGAGCTCCAGTTTCAGCGAGTTTCAGAGAACTGCTTCACAGAAACACAGTACGTGAAGACAGTCGACACTGTTGGTGGAAGGAACAAATACCCTGATATCCAACCATATGCCGTTAGTGGAAGGATGCAGGAGAAGTGCTGTTAATCAGAGAACAGAGGTCTGTGGACGACCTCTGTCGTGGGTGTTCTTGACATTGAAGACTCAGTGGTTTAAGCCCCTTTCTGTCCATTTTTTTTTGTTTGTTTTTTTGCCTGATTTCATATTTTTAGCCTTAAGGCTTGTGCCTCATTATGCTGTTGAATGGTAATAAATACTCTCCGTATAAATATGATACCTTAATTCTCTGTCCATCGCTACTATATTGCATTATGTCCAGTATTTCACCATGGGCAACCAAAGGCAGGCTGTTGTCTTTCAGTGAATAGCTTCTTGATGCAGTCCTTATGCAGTAAGTACCTGAGTCGTAAAACGTTTCTTGTGTTTGAACAAAGTGAGCAGATTTGCAACACAGTGTTTTTCATCCTGCAGATCTGTTGTGTTTTTCTATTGACTCTTAAGAGTCCTGCATGTAAATCTCAAAGCTGAGCCTGGCTCCATGAGCCCAAGTCGATATTCGTGGCACAGGAATGAGTGAGTGTATTGATTATACACGAGATACATGAATTACCTAGTACACTGAACTTTGGGCCATATATCTTGAGGAACATGAGGTTTGTTTTGAAATATCTGAGGTTTAGGTCTACTGGAACACTTTTAAGCATTAGGCTTGCATTTGTGGGTTTTCTGCAAGCCTCTTGAATACACCATTGTAATTCTGCCAATTAGAGTATAATCTACAAGCTGTTAAATTTAACGGTTGTATTTCAGTGTCCCCATTGTCTGTTGTGTGGGTATTTTCTTTTTCACCTTTTTTTTTCTTTTTTTTTCCTTTTTATTTTCTTTTTCTTTTTTTTTTTTTTTTTGGATAGCTTAAACCACCTTTTTGAGGCTTGAGACTAATTCCACTCCCTGCCCATCTGCTTTGGGCTTTGTTTTAGGCTCATGTTTCAGATCTGCATGCAGTGCTTGCGTTACCCTGGTAACTAAATGTTGGTTCCTTGTTATAGGGGTTCAACATTACTTTCCAAAATCACATAGGGCTTGTGATGGCACAAGCCATGGATCTTTGTATAAAAGTTATTCATCTTTCACATTTACCTGCTGTAGTATTGTTGTATATTGTGTGTGTGCGTGTGTGTGATGTCAGGCTGCCATGTAAAACTTTCTAAAAAGGGAAAAAAAAAAAAAAAAACACGACTTAAATGCAGACCATCCTTTTTTGCATGCTTAGAGGGTTAGAACATTCAATGTAACAAACTAAAGTTGCATGTTAAAATGTTTAGGTTTTTGTTTTGTTCTGTTTTTATTTTGTGTTCAGTTTTTTGTGAATTTGCTTATTGTGCTGTTTAATGGTTGTTAGTAGGATTAAATGCACCGGTGAGACGAGCATAGTGCCAACGGAAGGTAATTTTCCAGTTGTATGTGTCATACAGCATTTGAAGGGACCATGTATTCTGTTAAAGAAAAAAAATAAAATCTCAGTTGAATAGCAAAACATTACATTCTTCTTCTTTCTTTTGAGTGCCAAACCCTAAACTATATTGGAGTAAACATGGGGAAACCCCTTTTTTTTTTTTTTTTTTTTTTTTTTTTTTTTGTTTTGTTTTGTTTTGTTTTATTTTTTTGCAATAGGTGGAAGCCTTCTCTAAGTGGATTGTTTAAAGACGGGGGCTTTATCTTCAGAGAGAAGTAACTAGTTGCGTCAGGGAAAAGAATTACAATAAAAACAGTTTCTGGTTCCTTGAAAATGCTGTGCATTTTGTATTTTACATCATTAGTGCAATTAGGATGGTTCTTGGTATGTGTATAGTTCAAAGGTCTTCGTGTTCACATTTTTAAATTAGGTAGTGAATTCATCTTTAGAGCTTGGTTTCATTATTTTTATTTTATTTTGAACAATGTAGACAGTTTCCCTGTTCTCTGCATTTAGAAGTATAAACACTTTAAATCTGTTACTTAATTCTGTAAGTAATTTTTATAATTATGATGTAACTCTATCCTTAAAACATTTAAAATAAACCCTTTATGTGCAACTTACGCCTGTAAATTTGTTCTCATGAGCAAAATGTAGTGATGTGATTTCCGACTGTGAAGAAGCAGTTTCTTCATTTTTGTAATTAAAAGGATTTGTTATTTTAATGATGAGCCATGTAAGCTGGTATAATAATGCCCTATGAATAAGTTTGCTTGCAAAGCCAAATCTTTATTGTTTTTTTTTCAAGGAAGTATAAGTGCTGGTTGGATGGAATTTGGCTAAGGTAAAGCACAGTATTAAACTGTATTTTCACTGAACACAGTAAAACTCTCCTCCAGGGGACTGTGCAGGTCTGTGAAGCAGTCTCTATTTCCAGAGCACACAAAGTATTTCAGCAGTGGCAAACAGCAGAAGCGTTTGGCAGTGATTTGGTGATGCATACATCTACTTTGAATTAATAAAACTCAAAATTCAGTTGAGTGTATTTTGCTGGTGAGAAAGTGCAAAGTGGATCCGATTTAGAGGTGGTCAGCAGAGAAGAAAACATCACCGTGTTGTAAATTCTATAAAGTCCTATAAGTTGTTGTGAAGACTCTGTATGGTTAAATTACTGAGGCAGACTTTCCATGTTGAACAGGTTTTCTTTACTACCTACCTCTTTTCTGATAATAAAGGGTGCATGGCACTTAAGGACATGGTATAGTCGTGGACTTTGTAGTGCTAGGTTAACAGCTGGACTTGAGGATCATAAGGGTGTCTTCCAACCTGAGTGATTCCGTGATTCTGGAATACATTTTAGGCACCCAATCTCCTCAGGTGCACACTGAAGATGAATACCCAAGCCTCTTCAGGTGCCCGAGTTCCCCGTCCCACTGATTGTGTCTGGTTGCCTGAGACACTGGTCCCAGAGAGGGTTTATGTTGTGTACCTCTGAGATTAGGGAGAGTCTGAGACTCTGCTTTGGCAGGAGTGTCACCTGCAAAAACCAGGTGCTTATCTGTGTGAGCTGGCTGCAATAGTTACAGTTAGAAGTTGATATGCTGGCATTTTATGGTGAATGCCTGAACCTGTTCTGTATTACCAAACTTCTGATAAACCGGCTTCAGCTGGGTGGCATCTTCCTCTATAGAGAGAAAAAGAGGAGCCATATAAAAGCGAAGGGTGTTTTGTTCTCTGCTACTGCAGGAATGAAAATGCCCCTGAAGGCTTGGTTGCTGAGGAGCTCACTGAGAAGCAGCTCTGTTGTCAACGCTTCAAAGCCAGTCGTGTCCCACAGAGGTAGGAGGGTGGCAGTAGGGGTCCTTCCCAGAACTGCAGCTTTAATGCTACAATACTGTGTTCTCACATCGGTCAGGTTCCTCCTTGGGTGTATGAACAGGTTATATTTTGAGGAGGGGAAAAAAACCCAAACAAACTGCTCTTTGTTCGGTGAGTTATTTATTTTGACATGAATTTTATTTTATTTTTTTTTTTAATATGCATGCTGTAAGCAGTTGATGATGTCAAGGGACTCAATTGTTTTCTGGAAAGGACAAAATTCAGTAAAGATGTTTTGGGAGGAGGTTGGGTTGCTGCAATTTATGACCATTAGGGTCTGAAAGAAGTAGTAAGAATGAGTCAAGGAAACTATAGGTATGTTCTTTCATCTTCAACCACTGGATAATAGACTTTCACTGTTTTTACACAGTTAGAAGCATTTTTTTTCAATCCAACTCTTGTTTCTCTTTCAGTAAGTTCCTGCCTTGGCATGTTACATCACTTGGCTCTTTGCCAGTATCAATACCTTACTGTTTTAATTCATTTCAGGACTGGCAGCCTGGGAAAGTTATCAAGTTAGTAAGTGTTTTTTTCTGCCCTTCCCACTGCCTTGTGAGTTTCCTGATCTCCAAATCCTGACTGTGGAGCTGCTTATGCTCAAGACACACCTGTGTATGCACAACAGAAAGCAGCTGAGGTCTCAGCAGTGTAAGGTGGTGTCAGCACTTCCCTATTCTGCCTAGATGTAATTACGAATTTCTACACAGTATCCTTCTGGAATTATTTATGATTTGCATAACTTCACTCGTACACAACTTGTGTAAATGGTTTCTCAGCCTGACAGTTTAAAAGCCTCTCTGCTTTGGCACAGGTTCCACCCACACCTGTGCAATTAATCCTTAAATTTCCTTGTATTAAGTGGGCTCTGCCTTTTGCGGGTCCCTTTTGAATGTTTTGGTGCCGTGTTGCTCCTCAGGTCTGAAGACTGATCTGTTACATCTGCACATTTACTTTGATTTGCATAATCTCCTTACTTCTTAAGGATGTTCCATCCTGACCTCACCTGTGAGGGGCATATTTTGTTAACTAAAAAAAAAAAATAAATGCAACAACACTACTTTAAACATTCATTTTGATCAAAATGATTTCAGATAGACACTGTTTTGGCAGGGGAGAGGGGTTTTTTTCCTTCATTTATCAAAGATTGTTCAGTAAGAGTGCAGCATTCATCTGGGTTTTGGGCTGATGCTTCTTAGTCCTGCTACACTTATTAGCTACATATGGTATATTCAGCTTTGAAATGGGCTGTGGGATAACTTCTTAAATTATGTTCATAAAGACCTTTACCACTGTAGCCATGCACTGGGAACACTGTCACACTTTCCATAACAGCTGTCATTCATTTGATTTCATAGCACTGTTTACTAACTTCTAGCCATTTTTAACTTATATTTGTCTAACTTAGGCTCTCATTAATTTAATGAGTCGAAAACCAAATTAACGTCTTAACCTGTGAGAACAAAGTAGATCAACACTAACAGCAGGAGCACTAGAGAAGATAAAATTATTCTAAGGTTGTACCCAAAGTGTCGAGAGGGTAGCGACGGCAATTTTTGCAAGCAACTTTTTGCTACATTGACACACATTTCTTTACGAGAGTTGAAGCTGCGTCTTGCTGGGAATCCCGAGTATTTTCCAGCATTGTTCACCCATTCAGTTCTCTGCCTTAAAAGGATGTCCATCCAGCCTGACACAAAATTCTCTTCTTTTGTCAGTGTGGCTCTGAGTATTGTCTACTCAGAAGCCCACAGAGGAGAAGTAAAATGAAAGTGCAAATTAACAGTACAGCTTTATGAAACAAAAACTAATGAGGTAAAAAACTAACTACTCTGATTTGGAACTTCTGATGGTAGGGAAAAAAAAATCAGAACATAACAAAAGGACCCGTTATCTACTGATCGTGAGCTGCAAATAAAGAGTTCATTCTGAAAGAACTGAAAGTAAGACGAAACAAAAAGATGCTTATAGTGTATAAGAAATGTATTGTTTTACTGAAGATAATTAAGATTAATTATGGCTTACAGTGGGCAGTGCTTTCTAACACTGTAAATACAAACATCCTGGCCTTTAGCTTCATATTGCAAGATTTAGCAGTGCAAGACTAGAAGATGCATAACATTTTGACCTCCACAGATTTGGTCTACCACACAGAAATTCTCATATTTAAAACAAACAATGCAGGCAAACGGCCCAAATTAATATCATATATGCTCCAAATTCTGAATTTTTACTTCAACAAATACCACTCTTGCAGATTACAAAATTACCTAAAATTACTACTAGTTGTTACTGTGTAATCATACTCCTCAAGTTAATCTGACAGTGTGCAAAGGAAGATCTGAATTGCTTCAGATTTTTAAAGAATAGAGTCGTGTGGAAGGAAATACTTGAAGAGTGCTGAAAACCTCACCACAGAAAGCCTGTGATGCACTTCATGCTTTGTGCTGAGATGCTCCTCTGTGGAATATAAACACTTTTTTGCACTCAGCATAGGTTCTAGATTGCAAAGTGATGGTGATGAGTATGTATGTCTTTTTGGTTCAATTAAGAACAAAGAAAATATGCACTGTGCTGTAAGACAAAGTGGAATTCTGTAGATCTTAGCTTTTAAATAAACTATCACTGCTAGCATCTTAGAAACAACCAATGCAATTTCATTATTTGTTTGGGTTTTCACACTGGGATTAGTCCCTAATCTTGAATGGCTACCTGGCAGAGTGAAAATGCAGAGTAACCCCCCAGAGAAAATGATGCCATGGAGTGAAATCACCTGGGACTGAAACCTGAACCGCCTTTGAGGACGGCAGCGAGACAGCAGGGGACGGCAGCAACTGAACCTGCTGTTCACCAGCCTTTCTGCCAGAGCTGTAAGGATACAAATACTTTGTTCTGAAGCAATAATCCCTTATGGACTGGGCCAGGTTAAGCTTATCCCACTCTGGCACGGGAGGTGTCCTGTCTGACTCCAGCTCTATTACTTATTTTCAAGATCCAAGGCTGTCTCACAGAAGGATTTTGTTCCACAGCCAACTGGAGATGCAGAGTGAAATGTGGTGTTGCTGTGAGGCTTCTTTCAAACTTAACTATCTGTTTATGGAGACAACACACCTGATCCTTCTAGTGGCAAACAACACATAGAGCTCCCAGGTCCTTGGATCCCAGACCCGACTTCCCCCCTCTTCAGGAGGAGGTAGAAAATTCAGTAGTGAAATTGAGCCTGGGAAGAAGAGGGGTGGGAAGAAGGTATTTTTGGTTTGGTCTGTCCTTATTGCCATCCTTCCCTATTTCTAATTGGCAATAAATTAGTTTTCCCCAGATTAGGTCGGTCTTGCCTGTGATGGTACTTGGTAAACAATGTCCCTTAAAGACCATCTAGTTCCAACCCCCTGGCTTGGGCAGGGATGCCCATGAAAATTATGTGATTACATGAAAATCAAAGTTAATGAGGCACAGGCTAGCAGGTAACACCTGAGTCTTTGACATCTTTCATCCTCCCAAGTTAAATGCCATTTCAGAGCTCTAAAATACAGTCACTGTTTTAACTGATGCTCAACCAAAGGAACAGGTGTTATATTCTTAGGTTTTGGTTTTTTGGTACTGGAGTTTTTAACCTATGATAATCTGCTAGTGACATTGCTCTCCTTTATTTCTCTGCTTCTCATGGCTTTAAAATTAGAGCAAATGATACTATAGCCTAGGAAATATTATGTATTCTGAGAACTTCTGTGCAAAGGGAAGGTCTTTGGCATTTTAGAGTGGTTGGATAAAGCATGTGCAATATAAATGGCAATCCCAGCCCTAAAATAACATTCCCTTCATGCAAACAAATGAGCATGCTGGACAGAAAACTCTCTGTAGACTGTCTGCAAACCCCTGAGACAAGTGACTGCAGTGAGGTCAGTGTGCTCTGCCAAAACTCCTGCTGGCAGCTCCAACTAACAGCTTCCACGTAGCTGCACTGGCATCTTGCTCATTGGCAGGAAAGTATTCCAGCTGCCAGCACTGCAGAACTTACATTGGTTTCCCCAGGACCTGTTCCTTTTTTTGCTGATGAAGGAAGACACCAGGGGGTGAAACAGGAATGTGGGCAATACAAAAACCGAAGCTGAATGCTCAAAGCATGCTCTGGTTGTATTGATGTAACATTCTGAACGTGTAATGAACATGATACCCTAATGAAACAACAGGTTTGTCAAGTGTATCTCTTAAAGATGAAGCTTGAAAATATACTATTAGGCTGAAACGATGCCATTATACATGACAAGCCTCTTAGTAGTGTCCTTTCCCCTTCTGTAAATAAAAATAATGCAATCCTTTTATTCTTTAAAATATAAATCTCTCCATGAAAATCAATATTGTGAATGCTCTCCTGAAATCACTGGTTTGATTAAATCATGCAGTCAGTCTTGCTAGAGGAGAGGCTGCTAATAAAATGGGCAGGAGTAGATGCGGGCTGTCCCCTCCAGGACTGAAGACTCTGTTTGAGTTTTGATAGCAGAGGATGTGCAGAGGCCAATTACTTTTGTATGCACCTACCAAGTTACTTAAAGCACCTGAAACTACTATTAAAACTCTGGAGTCCCTCCTTGTGTCAGAATGCTTGTGACAGTCAGGCTTTCTTCCATCCAAAGCTCTGGCAAGCGAATATAGGTGGTGGCTGACAGTGACTGTGGAGGACTGAGCCGGATTCTGCAGGAAGATTCATGCAACCTTACACTAAAGGCACATAAATGCAGGGTCTGATGCTGGATGGCTCTGACCCTGAAAGGAATGCATCCAGTCAAAGGTCTCATAAGAAAAAAAAATACAAAAATACAAAAATAAAAAAGATGAAAATAATGTCCCCACAGTTGCTGCACTTCCTATAACAGATTTTTGGCATAGCTAGGATCTATTAATAGGTTTCTGTATTTCTTGATTAAAAGGAAAAATACTCCTTGCAAACTACCAAATCCAGGTAATATTGTAAGCGTTTATAAGGGCATTCTTTCATCCTTGCTGTATCTGCTATTGTTTATTTACACTAGTAACCCATGCTAAAATGGGACCCAGGGCTATGTTTCAAATGTTTGTTTTAAAATTGTTATCACAGAATCATAGAACACACTGATATGGAAAAGACCTACGAGCACCACCTAATTCCAGCTCCTGGCTGACCACTGTAATATAATGACCCATGTGTTTGGGCCTCAAGAACCCAGCTGAGGTAAAAGTGTTCCAAATGTGTCAGCTCTGAGGACTGCTTTGAATATCTAATAACTGCTTCAGTTGGCAGGTTGTGTATGGTAAAATTTAAATTTTTCTTTGGCTCAGTAATTCTTTGTGTGCTGGCTTCTTTCCACAGCCCACTGGTTTAAATGTTTGATTGATACAAAGAAGCTTGCTTTTTTTCTCTTTTCCCTCTGTGAATGCTGTGGAAAGTAACTTTACCTGTTTTTCTCATCAATAACTCTGATTATAATAACTCTCTGCAGCAAAGCATATTGTTATGTTTTATGAAAGTGGATTAAAGCCCCGACTATTTTATCTAGTTATATCAATGATTGCTACGTATTTAACTCTTAAATCCACTGGTATGTAAGAACAGCAATACTTGAAGTTAAAAGTTCCATTCTGAGTTTGTACAGGAATTAACTGAGCACAAGGTCACCTCCCACGCACACACCTTTCCCTCTGAGGTCTTTTTTGGAAAGTGTTTTTCTTCTACCCACTTGACCCAAGACTTTTCTTTATCCACTGTCACTTTCTGTCCTGATTGAGGGAAAAAAGGTATCATTTTAAATACTTGAAAATGTGAGAGGAAGCCCAGAGAAGAACCTCAGAGGTAACATATAGCAACTTTCTGGGTTTTTTGGTAGCATTCATCAAAACTAACCACCTGGTTGCAGGGTCAGTTTGGATAGGGAGATGCCTTCATCTGCCCTTCTCTTACCTTTGTGTTTTTTTTTTGGTTTTTTTTTTTTTTGTTTTGTTTTGTTTTGTTTTGTTTTCCTTTTATTATGCAGATATTGCTAATTAAAAGACCGCTTTCTTCTTGTGCAAAAGCTTGCATGTTTAAAAGAAAATACTTCAGTCATCATTATTTTCTAAGAGATATTTTATAAGCAAACCAATCGTTACAAATCAGGCCTTTGTATTTATTTCCAAGTATAAATTACAATTCTCATATTCTAGTGGAAGAACAGGAAGAATTGCTTAGGTGCTTGAAAAGTGGTTTTTGTTCAAATGCAGCCTTTCTCCATTCTATGGACTATTGAACTATGTTGTTTTCAAACCGAAGTATCTCCTCTCATTACAGGAATGCTATTTAAAACAACATAATCCTCCCATCTTTCACATCTCCCATCAATTCCTTCTCCAACTTTTGAGTGCTGTTTTGTGCTGTTCCCCCCTTCAGATTTCCACCTGATGTCAGAGGTAGAAGAAAGAGGAGCTGTGAAGGTTGCACTTCTTAAAATAGCACAAATGGGAAATTAGGCTCACTGAGTCTTTGATTTGCCATCCTCTGCCTCTTGTGAGACTGCTTGTGAAAGGGTGGAGTTGGAGCCTTTGAAACCTGCAGAATCACCAAGAAGCAGCTAAAAGTTTCCATGCAAGTTCTGGCTACCACAGGTTCACTAATGATATTCCTACCAATATCTCCTTTAATCATTAAAAGTACATTTTCTCACTGCTTATGAACTGAAGCAATAAGGTTCATTGTACCCACAGTTTGAATGTGAGCTATTTTTATGCTAGCTCCATTAGACACTTCGAGTACCCATTATAAACACTAGAATTGGTTCTGGGAGGCTCTGATAATTTTTTTTAAGATAAATTCTCTTCTAATTGGGTATTGTGCAACGAAAAGGAGACAGTGTAACCAGGTGTGGTTATCACCCTACCGTGATCCTTTAATTAAACTGCAATTTAATACCCCTACAGCCAAATCATCTTTAATTTCCTTTTTGCAGGTTGCTTTAGGCAGAAAAGAGATTGCATATTTGTAATACAATGTCATTTTTATTAATTTCTAACTCAGTATCAGCTGGAGGAAAAAAAAGTATTATTCAACCCAAACACGTGATAAATGCACTGGAATAAAACCGGAATTCCTGCTTGGACAGAGAACAGACAGCCCCCTTTTATAGCCAGAATTCTTCAGCTGATTTTCCATGCTGCGAAAAAATTCGGTGCTGGACATCCGACAGTGAAGAAGTTCTGTGCCAAAGCCGACCAAGCCTCGTGGTGAGATCTTCAGGGGAGAGGCAGGCGGTGGAGAGCACGGTAAGCTGAAGGGGCCCGGCGCTGCTGTGCAGGCGATTACTGCTCAAACTCACCGAAAGTTCGGCGCCGTCAGCACGTCTTGAGCTGCCCTTGCATCCTCAGAGAGCCGATTTGGCCCTCGCAGGAACGAGGGCAGGGGCCGGGGCGGGGCCGCTCCTCCTTGGCTGCCGGGGAGCGCCGGGCGGGTATAAAGGCAGGGCTGGCGGCCAGGGGATGACAGGGCTGGGCTGTGGCTTGGCCGGGGACGGTGTCCTGCCGAGCTGGTGTCCCGGGAGAGCCGAGCAGCGGGGCGGCAGGAGAGCCGGTGCGGGGCGGAGGCGCTGCGGGCTCCGGCGGGGTCCCGGCGCTGGCAGCATGGTCGATGTGTTCAGCGGGAGGCTCCTGGTCAGCAGGGATGGGCGCAGCGTGGACCCCGAGGAGGCCCTGCAGAACAAGGTGGTGGGCTTGTACTTCTCGGCCGGGTGGTGCTCGCCGTGCCGCGACTTCACCCCCGTGCTCTGCGACTTCTACACGGAGCTGCTGGAGGAGACCGAGCCCCCCGCGCCCTTCGAGGTGGTCTTCATCTCCTCCGACCACAGCGCCGAGGAGATGGTGGGCTACATGCACGCCATGCACGGGGACTGGCTGGCCCTGCCCTTCCACGACCCCTACAAGCAGTGAGTACCCGCTCCGGTGCTCTCCGGCAGCATCCGTGCCGGCATCCCTGCCCCGACGGCCGGGGGAGGGCGAGGGAGGGACGCGTATCGAACAGGGCAGTGTTTGATGCGGAGACCTCCAGCTCTGCCCCACAGACCCGCTCCTGCCTTCCCGCCCCAGCCCCTGGAGCCCGGGGTCTGTCCCTGGTTGTCCCTGCGCTCCCGGGAGCAGTGCCGGGTGACACACACAATGTGACACCCCTTGCTCTCTGCAGAGAAGTAACTTGGCTTTAGCCCGCCCCACCTGTAAAGAGCGCGGTTTTGCGTACTCAGTTCAGGATCCTAAACATCTTCGGGGAAAAGCGAAGGTGACCCCAAGTGTTTACGAGATGGAGCGAACAGTGAGTTAAAAAGAAACCGGTGGCAAATGGGACTCAGATGACTGCTTTTCAGGACGGCAGTAGTTGTTACTGAGGTTGTTCTGCGTTGTTTAGATTAATGCTCCGGGTAAAAGGCAAATGAAGAAGCAGCAAAACTTATGTTCCTGTAAGTAGCTTGCTCATGAAAACTAAAAAGGAAAGGACATGTCTCTGTATAAGTAGCGGGGTGAAGCATAATACCAAGAACTGTTTTGATGACCCAACTCAAGGGTGGAGACTCATTTGAGTGACTTTGAGAAAATCTGATTTAGCTCCTACCAGGAAGTACAGATTGGGATTACAGGGGCAGAGGTAAGATGTTTAATGCCACTGAAATGCCTGTAACTGGAGACTTAAAATAAATGCAAATAGTGGTTAAGGGATTCTGCATTCCCACCCCCCTGAAATAATTAGATTGTGGAAAATATTGTTGCAGATGACATCAAAGTCAAGGAGTTAATGTGAATTTTAAATATAGATTGGTTAATGATATTCCCAGCACCAAATTTACTCTTCTAATAAAGAACTCTATTTTAGTTCTTCTAATAACTTCTAGCTTTCATTTAACTCCAGATCCAGCCCAGTGTGTTACCTGGGACAGAGCTGTGTAACACCCCAGCTACTCACTAAATGGGGAGAAGTTTTGCTTATCTTCTTCTGTCAGTGCACTTTGACAACCTTCCTTGCCTTGTTCCTGGTGTCACCTGCCAGTTAATGTCAGGCCTTTTAATAACAGTTTCCACTGGCTTCAGAATAGACTGAAATGGCAGTGTTATCTTCCATAACACTCCAAAGTCCTCCTAGGCAGTAGCTGTCTTTGGTATCTACTAATCATAATAGAATGCAGGCAAGTTTCCTGATGGAAATGTAGCACTTGCAGTCCCTGCACCCAGCAAGCTGTTCGGTGTAGCCTGTGAGAATGCACTTACAGCTTTCAGCCTCTGTGGATTAGAGGTCTATTTCTGACTGCTCTTGCTGAAGTCACGTGGAGTGGAGGTGCAGAGATAGATTAATTGGCTTTTCCATGGCAGCCCCTAATGTTCTTCAAATCCTGTAGAGAAACATGGCTTGTCCTGGCCGATAGCTGAGATCGTAGTGGTTTAATGAAGAACAAAGTGCAGAGGGATGGGAAAAGGCAGTGTTTTTAAAGCTGTGGTTTTTGCATGCACCAATAAAGGTCTGAGTGGAGATGTCCAAGGTGCTTAGGTTGGATTAACTGCTATTTTGGTGTCAGGGATACCGGTGAATCATTGTAGACTTAGAGCAGATGGATGTGTATTCACTGAACCAAATTATAATTCTGGCCAGGTACTAATTCCAAGTAAGACTATAAGTTTAAAGTTTACTAACATGACTTTTTTATTAATAGTATTTATTTATTAACTTATTAACTAATACTTTAAAAGTTCCATTGCAAATAATTTGAATTGGTTATTTTGTGGACTGTGTAAAGAAAGCATTTTAGTACCTTCAGTAGGGTTAAAACATCCTAACTGGTTACTTCAGTGTTTAAGATACATAACTGCAGCAGAGACTGATGCCTCTTCTAGACACAATAAAGACAATTTTAAGCCTGCCATCTAAAATATATTTCAAACAGATGTGGGGAGTTCTTGGTGATGAATTTTGCCTTGTTAAGAAATAGCCAGCATTCCTACTCATGATAACACTGCAGTGTTAGGACTACCTTCAGAGAAGCAAAATTCTGAATTCAGAGCAGGATTTCAAGACTCTTCCTTGCTGTCAGCCCTGACTATTTCCCTGAAATGGGACTGCACCTTTACAACTTCATGTGGTCTGTGGCATCATTAATAGGAAACACTGCTTCTGATGCTTTGACTGTCTGCAGGTTAATGTTAATTTTTTTGCTGCCTGAGGCACAGGATTTTGATCCCTGAAGGGGAGTGTGAAGACTGTCTAGTAAGAAGCAAAAGCTAGAAGCAGATTAGCAAGGTGGCCATCCCTTTCAAGTGACAGTGCTTCCAAGTGATAGCTGTTAAAATTCAAATATTGTCAGACGTCGCATTACACATGAGTATAACATGCACCATTCACGTTCCCAAGATTACATTTGATTTGCCCCATGTTGTTTACATCCCAGAGATCCTCCTGTGATTCCTAAACCTTTGCATGAAAGTGCTCACTTATGCCGTGGATCAGCCTGGTTAGTCCTGGATCAGTCAGGTCCCTGCTGGGTCACTCCCTGCCCCCATGGGATGGAGGAGAGAAACTAAAGGGTGAAAGTGAGAGCACTTTGGATTGAAATAAAGACAGTTTAATAGATAAAGCAAGGGGGAACACACAAAGGAAAGCAAGATACCAAAATCAGTCACTACTTGCTGTCAGCTGACAGACATTTAGCAATTTCCAGTATAGCAGGGCCTCTCATGTGGTGGTTGCTTGGGAAGACAAATGCTCTGACTCTGAATGTTGGTTCATTCCCCCTCCTTTCTTCAGCTTTTACTGCTGATCATAGAGTTATGGGGTATGGGATATTCTCTGGCCAGTTGGGGTCAGCTGTCCCAGATGTGTCTCCTAAATTTTCATCCAGCCTTCTCATAAGAATCAAAAGACCTAACGCTTGCTATGACTTCCAGTTTGTCTCAATCTTAATGTCATGTGTGGGGCTAGGAGCTGGACTTGATGAGCCTTGTTTATGTTAATTCTGTTAATTATGTTAATTCTGTTTGTGGTTAATGACTTTATAAGTTGTCTTCACAATCAGTTCCATGGCACATATGCCATTTGTTCATGTGAGTCATGGGATTTTAGATCCCTGTAGGAGAGGGTGATCTTCACAGGTTTTTAAAAAGTCATTTTTGTAAGCACAAGTACACAGTGATTAGGAAGCCTTGTTGGCAGAACTGTTCCTGAGCCACCTTCAGGTCCACCCTCTTACAAGTTGTGTGCAAATGTAAGCAAAACCTGTGCATTCTTTGGTCTGATTTGGCGCAAGCAACCTTCAGCCAGGAGGCTGTGTAAACAAGATGCTGTGGTGGGGTGCATCCTCTGTCTGTGCATTCCCTCAGGAAAGAGGAGTGTAAGTTTCCAGCCTCCACAGCAAATCACCTTCAGCCTCCTACTGTTCTGTCCCTGATGGCTACAGTTGTGTTGGGCATCCCAATCTAATTTACTGCCCACTGAACCAGTAGGAAGCATCTTCCATCCCACCCATCTTGTTTGTCATTCAAGTGGTGTGAGGCGACAGAATTTTACACGGCTTCTACGTGAACTTGCTTTGGAATGTTGTTGGTGCTTTTCCTCACATTTTAACAGGTTTGGGAAAGGTTCTATGGAGATTCTCGGTGGATTGTTTTCATTTCAGAGTTCACTGAGAAAAGCAATCCTGTTTCTATAACTTATTATTGCTGTTTCTGCAGTATTTCCTGCATCATTGTACAGCCAATGTAATGGCAGAGCAGAGTCCTTCACCTATCAATTTTATTTCTCTTAAGCAAAAATATAGAAAGGAAGTCATATTTCAGGAATGCCTTGTCTGGATCAGCATTTTGCTTAAGTCTTATTTTCTGTATTTTGTCTTTTTTTTTTTTTTTTTTTTTCCCCAGGAAATCATGGAGAATGTCTTCATACTAGTGCCATGAGTTTTCTAGCAATGTCTATATTTTTTTTTTTTCTACTCAAAGTTCTGTGGCCTTTGAACCTCACACAGGAAATGTTCTTACTTGTGGCGGTGGCACTCAGGCACTACATTTTCTTTTAGTATTTACATTTTGTGTTGAAAGAGGCGTTCATATTTTGGAATTTGGCTATTATGTTATTGCTTCTGCCTGTCCTCTGCTTCTTCTAAAGCCGCTTAATTTCTGTTCACTTTGATTGATATAAGGCAATGCAGGAAGGTGATTTTTCCATACAACAGGTTACATTTGTTTTGGCAGGGCTTTTAGTTCACTTAATCTGTTTCTTACACCCCTTCTGAAACATGTGACTTCTTCCTCGAAAACTGATTACATTTGTTTTTTTTTTTTCTGGAAACAATTTAGGCTGCACAACTTGTGGTGTCTCAGGTGTAGATTTTATGTTCCTCACTTTTCCTGTTAGGTGTCTGTCACTGCAGGTTGCATTCCTGACACTAAAATTGTGGGATATTTCTTGTGATGTGCTGGAAGGTATTTTCTTTATCTTCTAAGATGAACATTAGGAATTCATTGGAATCAATGTTGTTTCATTCACAGCTCTCTAGTGAGAACATCTACCACAATGAGTAGATGTGCTGAGGAGGTGGGTAATAGTTTTTCTGCCTTTTACCTTACTTTAAGAGGGGTGAGGAAACCAATTTGATGTGTTTCTGACCCTATGACCATCAACTTGTTTCTCTGCCTGATGATTTGTATTCAGCAAAGGTTTGATTTTCTTCTCTGGATACTCAGAGTTATTGAAAACATTGGTTTGCTATTGCTGTGTGTTTTGAAAGGATTTGGTTTTGCAGTGTCCTGATAAACGTGGAGGGAAGCTTCAGACATTCATTATCTCCTTTTCTTTCTGAGCTGGAGCTGGGGCCATGAACTGGTTCTGGAGTTCCTGGAAATGCTTGAAACTCCTCCTATTGACCTGCACTCTCAGCAACTCACTCTGCTTTTATCTGATGCATTCAGATAAAAATGTTTCTCCTAACTCTGTAGTTTGCATCTTACTAATAACTTCCAACTCATCTGTATGAACAATGAATTCTGTTTTACTACACCATGTGGCTGACAGTGCACGAACACCATGCTTCCTTCTCTGTCTTATAAATTACCAGTCATACCTCTTTGTTTTTTATGTGCTGGTGTCAGCAAGTCTTCTTGTTTCTCTTCTCTTTGTGTCCTCCAGATTTTCCCCCCACAAACGTTATTTTTATTAGGAAATCTATTAATAATCTGTTTTCCACGTAGACTTTAAGTCTCTGCTCCCGTGGAAACTGCAGGCAGGAGTGAACAGCAGTTACAGGAAGGATGCTGCAGCTCTCTGAACTCCCAGGGCTGTGTTCCCTCCTGCAGATTCTCAGCTCAGTGCCCTGTCCAAAGCTCTGAGGAAGCCTAGGCACTCACCACTTCTGCTCTCCCACAGCTCCTGACTGCAGTAGCCTTCATATAAGAGATCAGGACTTTTCTTAAAATGCTCCTAAAGGTGTGATTTATTTTTAATTTTTTTTTCTCCCCCCTCAGTGATCTGAAGAAGAAATACAACATAACAGCAATTCCTAAACTGGTGATTGTGAAACAAACTGGAGAAGTCATTACTGACAAGGGAAGAAAACAGATCAGAGACAAAGGGCGATCCTGTTTTCGGAACTGGCTCGAGAGTGCAGACATCTTTCAGAATTTTTCCAGCTAAAAATGGCAAATGAAAGCAAGAAAAGGCATCATGGAAAACTTGGTAGAGCTCTGAAAAGACTCTTGACTTGTTCAGAATAAGAAGGGTAAGGCTTATTTGTCTTTGCTTGTAAACGAATTTTGGTTTTTGGCTAGGAGATCAGCCACTCCAGTAAGTCATAAAATGCAGTTATTGTTTTATTTGTATTGTTCTATCTGCGGAATTCAGCATGAACCAAAACATTCCTGATAATACTGAAGAACTTCAAAAGAGTAGGCTATTTTAGACAGTAATGATGGAAAACTGTACAAACTATACAATTACTTTGAAAAATCCGTACAGTAAAAATAAATGCAAAAAGACCTATTTTGTTGATGACAGTTTTTTTAGGTAATTAGCACATTTTATTAAGAAAATGAAATTGTTTGCTTTAATAAATAACTGTTTATGAAATGTCTCTTGTGTGTTCCTTATCCATCTTATAAAAGATAATCAGAAAACGTCATGATTTTAAAATAGAACACATTTGTCAGTAATGAAGAAATATTCTTTTATTTTGTTTTAAATTTTTGGTGGGATTTATTTATATGTATTTGTAGTTCTGCTTAGCTTTCTTTACCCCCTGGATTTTAAATCTTGTCCCTAATAACCTAAATTTGGGATTGGAACAAGATGATCTTTAGAGTGCCTTCCAACTCAAGAGTCCTGATTCCCCAGAACAACAAAATGTGGTTGCTCTGCAGACACTTTTTTCCCTTGCCTAGGCTCAAAGGGTTTTCACTTCACCCTCCTTTCATTGATTGCTATGCCTCTTCTGCAGTCATTGCTTACTGATCCCATCCACAACCCTCTCCCTTGTTTGATGAGGAGCATTTGCCTCACCATGAGAAATCTCAACAAAGAGGGTCTGAAATTTAATGTGTGTGAATAATTTTATCATTTAATAACACAATTGTGTCATTTTCTTTCAATGGAGGACAAAATCTTCCCTGAAGAGTGAGAGAGAATATTTGTAAGAAGTCATGTGCACCTTATAGTGTGTCAAAGAGCAAGTAGGCCAGAGAAACCCAATTTAAAATGAAAAACAATAGCTCTAGAAAGTGTTCAGCAGAGCTGTGAGTTCTGAGCATCTTATAGCTGCTGTTAAAATTGCATCTGGGCATACCACAGACAATTTCTAATTTTTGCCATCTAACCATACAGAAAACATTTGTGTTCTTTTCCAATGAACTCCAAGGTCTTTAGTGAATTTTTTGTGCTAGTGCCTGCTGTTCTGAGACCAGCTAATGGCAAGTGCATTTCAAACATAAGATGAGAAAAGAATAATCCAAAAGTTTTAAGACAATGTTGCCTGAATGTGGAATAAATTGTACAGCAAAGGTACCCCTTGTGACCTATCACCAGACATCAGCCATTACTTAGGCTGAGTTAGCTCATTTCACTGTTTGTGAAGGAATCAGTGTTTTACAGCTGAGATGGACTTAGGTCCTTTGAATAACTGACAACAATTCAGTAACACGGATTCAAAGTAAAACTCAGCAGGGAGGTTCATAATGGTGCAACAAAGGTATGGACTGCACAAAATACTTGGTTTGGCTTGAATCAAGGAGTGTGGTTTCTGCATACCAGTGTTTGGAAGCTCAGAAAATTTGTTTTTCTCAGTGCTGAAATAATGTATTTGTGACATGGATGAAGTACAGGGTAGTGGAAAACATGTTCTGGTGGAATTAGAGGAGCAAGTGTCAGTGGGTCTGCTGTCAGGCTTGTTATTCCTTGGAATGCGTGTCTGTTGGAAATGGAACTTACCGGTGTACTAACGTTAAAATTTACAGTCCCTATAATTTCTTAAAATCTTTCTCAACTCACTAACAACTTTCTAACCTCCATCTTTGATATTCAAGGTAACTGTGACCAATGAGTATTCGTAGTTTTTCAGCGTAGGGAAGAAAAAATGCGTTTTTTAAATACCACAATGGACAGTAGCGGAGTGATATTGACTGATGCTGCACACTCACAAGGGAATTAACTGAAAATCAGGTAAGGTTAAGGGGGAGGAACATCTTGCTTATTCCACTGGACAAGATATTGCCCATTATTAATAAATGATTTATGGGTCAATGCATAAATCTGGTGTTTATGCATAAACTATGGTGTTGATTTTTTTTTTGGCCGAATTTGTGGAAAATTAATTTACTAGAAAAAAAGTGGCAAGGACTCTGAGCTGACACTTTGTGAACTGATCCATTGGGATTCACTGATTTTTGTGGGGCTGACTTGCTGCAGGATCTCCTTGGCTACAGAACATATCACTGGGAAGAGTCAAAGCAGGCTGGTGGCAGATTCCAACACAAAATAAACATCATCATCAGAAAGGCTATGGACACCTCCCTTTGTTAACCTTTTATTTCTGTAACTCCTCATCATATACAGCCCTGCTACACACAAGGCATTCCTTCTTCCTCCTGCAGAGCTGCTGTTTGAAAACTTTAATGGTTCTGTTCCCATTCAATATTGTCCAATAAGTAAAATATTTTTATTAGTAGAATTTTTAAAGGCAAGATTGCTTATCAGTGCTATGGGTTTTAAAAGGAAGAATAGTGCCAAATATTTAATATATTTCAAGGATAATTGTTTTCATTATTGGTGTCTGACATAAAAACCCCCAACCACCTTGCCTCTGTTGGCATTATGGATTGATTTTTGGTTCTGTGGCTTTGATTCTTTCCGAGTTAAGGTCACAAAAAGCCTCTCAGCCTCAGTCACTACAACTCTCTCTCTGCTGCATGCTCTTTAAGAAGGGAATATTTTTAATTTGCCAACACCAAACTCTTTTGATTTTTCTCTGACATGTATTTTATGCATGTATCTTCTAATTAGCAAAGTTGCTATACCAAATGAATTCTTATTTCTGTCTTTTATTTGTCTTTCAGTGTCATTGTAATAGTATTGGTTAAAATATCAAAATCAACATCTGCCACTAATCAAAAACAAAGCAAAACAAAAAAAACCAACCAACCAACCAAACAAACAAAAAAACCCCATGAAATTACCTTGTCTGTGAACAGTGGCCTTCGCAGTTACAGAGACCCTCAAAACAAAGAAAATGGAATAGCTGAAATGAAGGGATTTGGGATTGAATGAAGGCAGAAGTGCTGAGTTAGTCCAGCATCTACCTCAAGCTGAAACTGGCACCACACACCCGTGCATGCCTGAAGGTCACATTTCAGTCCTTTCCTCGAGAAGTTGAACTTGCCTGTAACTGCTGTTACCTTGAGTTTAACAACTGGTCGTCATGGATAAAATAGTGAACCAAGTAGAAAATGCCAAGATCTTCTTTTCGTGCGTTACATGGTAAAAAAAGTTCATTGATCTAGTTACAGAATTCCAGGCCTTTCTCAGTTGTGCTAAACATTTACCTGGTAATACAACAGCATTAGCCTGTCACTGGATCTGCCACTAAAAGCTTGAGTGGCCTGAATGCGCTTAAAATATAAAGACAGAGAAACCTTTACAAACCATCACATTACAAAGGGTGCACTAATCTGAATAATGAATTTCACAGAAAGCTGCATTTTCCTTTCTGGTTTTATCCAAGACAAGAGTCACGTGTTCTGACAAAGCATGAAAGTGCTGGATTTCTTTTATTCCAAGCCATGGTGCTGCACCCTGTGCTGCCACTTTCTCCTGCGTGATCTGCAGGCCAGTCCTTGCTCACAGAAGGTGTTGCTGTGGTTGACAGCCACTTTTCCATCCAAATGATTTCTGAAGTGCTGCAATGCCTCTCTCTCTTTTCTGAGAAACTCCTCCCGTTCCCTTAAAATCAGGTTTGGGAACAAAAAGTGAAGGTCTTTGACAAATGTCAAGTCAGACACGTTGGGTGCTTAAGGCAACGTCATATTTCCATTTCAGAATTTGAGTAAAGCATAAAGTGTGGCTGCTCTCACTACTGAACACAGTTACAGAATATACATTAAACTGTATAGAATAGCCAGGAAGTTTTCTGTCTTCTTCTCTCTATCTCATATGTGGGTGTCTCACACAAAGCATTCCTTGAAGAGACGGGGTCTGAAGAATGTATTAAAATATATGTGCATTAATGTGTTCTTTTTTTCCTTAATCTGTGTTTACTTTCTCATATTAATGTAATTTTCTCAAGAACTTGCAATGAAAGGAGCTTTCACACACACATATTTTTAGCTTTTGGATCCATTATATACAAGATTCTTTTGCAAGCTCTGTTGAGAAAACTACAAGTCTTAGGCCAGAATGTGATGTGGCCATGACAAATACCCATGGCATAGGTAAATACCCAGTTGTGATTGTCAAAACTCCTACATTTTCGCTGGAAATAGAAAAATGGGAATTACCAAAGTTTTTTTTCCCACTCAACCTGTTTAATTTTGAGATTTGGGCAGAAGAATAAAGATCTAAATGAAGTACTTGGAATTTTCTTGTGATGCTGTAATGATATCTTGATAGGTATTTTTAATATTAACTCAATCTTTCACTTTGCATCTCGACTGAGAGTACATACAAAATGAAATATCAGAGGCTTTTTTTGCAGTAAGAGTAAAAACTAGACTGCAAACGGGGGTTCTTCAGAAGACAAGTAATAGATGACAGCATTTATTTTGCTTTTCATACCATTTCCATCCCGTGCACAGTCTGGTTTTGCCTTTTGTACAGCTGATTTATTTGTTAAGCCCAAACACAGGTAAGGATCAATCCTAACTGTTATACGTTCTCTGTGCTGCAATATCCCTAAATGGGCAACCTTAAATTTTCTTCTTTCAGTTTCCATGAAGATGGACATAGAAATGAGTAAATCCAAACAGAAATGGATTTAAGCCCTCTACCTCCTCAATTTCATTTAAATATCTTAAATATCAAGTTCAGAACATCTCATGACTCTCTGATATTAAGAAATGCTGTCAGTGCCAGCTGAAAAAGTCACCGTGAAAAGTGCTGTTTCTATCAAAAAAAAGTGCTGTATTTAAGCACAGTGGTGCAGTCCCAAAGAAATACTTGGAGCAGAAGTTGAAGTCATTTAGCACAGGGGATTTCCTAAAGTCCTTCTTCCTCTCTGAGTAGGAACTGAGAGGCAAGCCCTAACAATTCACTTAGATAGATAAAGGTGTGGAGGCAGGCTGTAAATAGACACAAGCACTGTCCTGGAAATGTTTGTGCCATGCTGTTCCAGTAACTCTGTCCACTTAGGATTGCAGGACATTGATAAATCAATAGGTTCTTGGAACAATAAACAACCATTTTGCATAGGCATTAGCTAAACCTCCTCAATCCTTCTTACACTAATAACCTTAAGGCCATGCACAGGACATCAAAGAACATGTTTTTTTCAGAGATTAGTGTAACCTGAGGTCACATTTGCCATGTAAACATAAATTTTACCAGCATTGCTATGCCTGGATAAAAAATGTTTCCAAAGGAAATTATTTTACTTGAGTAAGTAAGGCTTTGTCCCAAAACAAGGCTGCTCAGCAAGATTATGTGCCTTGGTAGTAGTTCCAGTCTGGTTTTGAAAGGCAGTCAGGTTTCTAGCAGGACTGCTAGAGGCCCAAGCTCTCTTTAGCAGACAGCATGCCTGCTTAAACATACAAGAGGATGTTTTTAGCTGTGTTTTATTTGTGCAGCCATCTACTGGTTATGTTTATTTCTTACTTTGAAATTAAAAACAGTACTGTGAGCCTCAAATAGTGTATTGGGGCTTATAATCTCTATTTCATTGTGCAAGTGACTCTGTCACTCTGCTCCTAATTTCTCCTGGCGTAATGCATAATGCCACAATGAATGCCATCTCTGAAGACTGAGATGTTTGAAGGGTTCTCTAGAGCTCCAGGTATGCTAATGCATTATGGTTTGTATATGCTGGCATGCAGCTCTATCTTGCTGGCATCACCAAAGCAGAATTCCATCATGTACATCGTGGTACCCTAAGGTCCTAAAGCTGCTACCTCCTGCAGACACCAAGTGTCCCACATGAGGAAAGGAGAAAGACAGAACTAACTGCTTGATATGGAAGAAGCTGTAATTGCCACGAAAGGAGCTTGTGAAGCTGATGGAACTCTGGGCAGAAGCAGGTGTGGGGTTGTGAGAGCAAAATTCTGCTGCAGTTGTTTGAGTCATCCTGCTCTTGAGAGAGCGTGACTTCCTTTGCAAATGAACAAGAAAACATTCCAAACCCTTCAATCAGATGCCAGTAAATTACAAAACTCCAAACCTTTAAGTTTCCCCTCAGGCTTAGGTAGCAAGCACCAGCTTTGTCTGAATCTGCTGGCAAACGTCCAGAACTAAACAACTTTCTGGCAGGTACGTGGAGGCAGGCCTTGCCACGATCAGAATCGTGTCTAGAACACAGCAGCACCACAGGTGAGAGGTGGAGAAGCTGGACAGAGGTGTGTGAGTTTGCAGGGCTGAAGTTTCTGGGTTGTCAGGAAGAAACGGGCGCATTCGCTGAGACACAGTTCCCTCCCACACAGATGCTGCTGCCCAGACCTATCAAACCCCTTCACAGACCAGTTTATATCCGCTGCAAATGTATATAAAGCCCAGTAGTGCTCTGTTATGTCATGGCTTGTGTTGATAGAGGGCTGAACCTCTTTCTCTCTCCCTTCTGTCCCATGGCTGTAGGAATAAAATGACCTTCTGCCTGACCTGGGTCTGTGAAGTAGACTGTGTATTTGCACCATGGCAGGTATTTCATGTAAGAATGCACAGAAGTGTAATAGTTCAGACCATTTCTTAGCAATTTGTGTTCTGCTGTACTTCAAGCCTGGGAATTTCTAACCAGATGAAGGCAACCCTGTGAATCCACACAGAATGCTTCTTGCTCAAAAATCGAGCTGTGCTGTGTAATCTGCCTACCAGATTTGTTTAAAAACTCTGTTTTGACCTTTGAAGGAAGACTATTGCTTTGAAGTATTTATTTTCAATCTCATCCTGGAAGTGTCTTATCTAAGGGCCAGATCCCAAAACAGAATATGCAATATAGGATCAGAAGGCTCTAGAAGCTATGTTAGAAGCACCTGATCTGTTGGAGCTTGAAGGAAAGAACTTGATGGGACCATCAAGTGCAGCCTGGTTATGTCACAGTATATTCCCAGCTGTATTTGTTGACAAACTGCACTTGTTGACAAATAATTTGTTGCTACACTCCAACTGCACTTCACGTAGATAATCCAAGGGCGCTGGGCTTTCAGAAGCATTCCTGTGGCTCTCAGAAGGGTGGTGTAATTACTGTGCTGGATAGAGCTCGGGTGATTATTGAAGTGGGACATGGGTGGGTCTCTTCTACTTAAAATAGTAAGGGAGTGGGTGTTTGAGAGTTACACAAGAGACGCAGCCATCTGCAGCTGCTCCTGACTGGGAGGAGGAGAGGAAAGGAGCAGTGTGTATTAACCTGGAGCTGCTATTAGCCTGGCCTCAGGCTGGTATCTGTTGCTGTAGACCCAAGGCCAAGAGTAGCTCAAGAGTAGCTCAGTCCAAGGATGAGGGCAAAGAATGGACAGACCAGTTCATACCCCTCTGTTTTTGGGCTGTGCTTTCTGTGTGGAACAGCAGAGCCAAGATCCGGCAATAGAATCCAAACTGGGGTCCTCATGGAAGGGTAATAAAGGGGCAGGCTTTGTCCTTTTCTAGGAAAGGTGATGGAGCAAAGAAATTGTAAACTGTGTTTGTTACATCCTCCTTCTCCTTGCTCTGTGCTATGGCCATGCTGGGACATCCCGTCTGCTCAGCTGCCACAAGATGTTCAGATTCCCCTCTGAACCCTTTTATCTCAGGGTTGAACCCTCTGAACCCTGTTTCACCTAAGGGAAGGATCCTCAGCTCCTCAGGACTCAGGAGCAGGGCTCTTTTAATCTCACCAAGTGTCACAGCTCACAGAACACAGGGCCAGTTGATGCAGGGGTTGGCACTGGAGCAGTGGTCCCCTTCTGGTTTTCAGCATATAGTAAGAGAAAACCTTCGAAGAGATATACTTTATTTGTATTTGATGAAAGTTACAATGTCTGTTAGAAGAAATATTGATTTTTTTTTTTTTTTAATGAACAAACAAAGTTGGACCGGTGAGTTACAGTCTGGAAGTTAAGATGAAAGATTAAGCTAAAAATTTAAGGTCTGTGTGTCTGATTTCAATATGCAGAACTGTGACTTATATCACTTGATATCAAGTGACCTCCCCAGAAAGGTCACACAAAAACTAAGCTGTCCAACAGCGTACTACTGCACAAAGTTATTCCTATTTTACTTTTGTGGGAATTCCTTTAAGACTTAAATTGCTGCTGTAGGACCTTGAAACTAAACGTGAAACAACTGGATAATTAAGAACTAAGAGCTCTAAGAAAGCAAAGAGGCCTGTTAATCAGACAGCTAGGCATTTCTAGTTCATAGCAGTTACCCAGGATGAGACAGCAGCTCACAAATACACAACTAAAATAAATAAATTAGAAAAATTGGTCATCTCTGTCTCATGCTGATTTAGTGGTGCATTCATGACTCCATGTTTATTAGGTTTTATTAGCAAAGTTCCACTCTTATTATTTTTAGTCCTGAAACACACCACAGTAAGAATCCCTCTATCTTTGAGCTTGGCTTGAAAAAGTAGACTCTTACTTCATAATCTATATTATTGAAAAAAGAATATGAACTCATACAACTTGCACCTTTTTATGGCTTTCCAAAATTTTAAAAAGGCACGAAAACTATGTCACTAGATTTTTAGCAACCTTGAAACACAAAGCCTTTTTTCCCACCAGTGATTGTCCCAGATAAAACACCACTTCTTTAAAGAAACATTTTGCTTTATTCCATGAAAATTTGCATGGAAATCGAAATTCCTTTGACTCTCCTAAATCATATTGCAAACTGCTGCAAGAAAATTGCTTGTCAGTGTTTCATTTCTGTTTCTGGATGATAAATACTTAAGGAATTTCACTGACCTAATGCCCCCACAAGGTAACTGTAGTGGTGTGAATACGTCAAGTTTCTCAGCCATCCAGTTTATCATAGCAGGAAATTTATTTTTGTGTGTTTAAACAAAACCAAACACACAACAGGGCTTCTATTCAAGATTATTTTAACATTTAATATTTTTTAGTCTCTCCCCTCTTTTGTTTTTGGTTTCAGAGGGTGAGATAACACATTGTTAGCTCCAGGTGTGTGTGAAACTGCAGAGAGTTTGCTCATCACCCCTCTGTCTCAGGTAGGTGGTAGTCTCCAGAGAAAAACTAAACCAGATTCATAAACACCCCTGGAATGCACAAATGTCCCTATGAGACCACGCAGATTCTTGAAGAGAAATTCTCCCTGATGCTGGAACAGGGTCCATTGCCCATTTAAATTAAATCTCATTCTGAAAAGACGATTCAAGTGAGATTTAAATAACTGAAGGAAGATTTTTGGAATAGCAATGAAATTTGTATTTCTCTCCTGCCGGTGATCTCACCATAACTATTACATTGATCTCCAGGGACATCTTTTTCTCAGTTTATGCCCAGTTTCTGCTTGAGAACATTTCCAGATTTTGCATAAATATTAACCGTAGTTTTAGAAGAAAATACGTTGTAAAATAAGTCCTATTATGCAGCAAAATAACTATTATTCCCCATATAAAATATACCAGCCTAAGCAGTTTGGTCAGCATGCTCAGAAATTATGATTCTTATAACTGAACAGTGCAAGCATGGACCGGCAATATTCTTGCATTAATTTGCATCAGGTGGGATTCTTCAGCTGGGTAGCAATAACGAAAAGCAAAATGCCTTTTCTCTTAGGACTCACAACTGCAAAAATAAATGGAAGGGCATTGTTTTTTACTACGAAACCAGCAAATAGATTCACAAGTAGTAACTAGTAAGCCCAAGAAAAGCAGCAGAGTCCAGGTCAGATTTTTAAGGTTTCCAGCCTCCAGTTAAACAATATGATTCGCCCACTAGGAAAAAAATGATCTGTTATGAGAAAAAAACGAAACACCTGGTTTTTTTTAATTTAGTCTTGTAAAAAAGCCTTTCCTTCCAGCTGTTGAAATCTGTAAAGCTGTAAACTAGTCAGGGAAATGCTGGCTTAAGAGCTGTCCCAAGCAAAAGTGGCTCAGGCATTCTGTTCTTCAAAGCATTGTGGTAAATTATGTCATTACCCAGCTTTAGGGAAGGCAAGGCAGTAACTAAAGGAAGAATTATTGTCTTCTGCTTTGACTGTTTGTTTGCTCTGACTTTCTTATCTTGTAAATGAATCTACCTGTTTTCTGTGATGGTTAAACCGGGTAAATTTTCTTTGCTATTTGGTCATTTACTGTCTTTTTATATTTTCTACCCATTTTTTTTTTTTTTTTTTTTTTTTTTTTTAAATTCTGTCCAAGGCTTAACTGAAGGATTTATTTGATAAAGAAAGGAAAGTTTAATAATGACGCTTTGTGCCTCTCTGGTCACATCCACCTGGAATTCACCATTATCAGAACACCAGTCATCCCAGCATCCTGGGAAGCAGCTGATATGATCTATATTAGTTTCACTGAGAGAGAAAACAAGACATAATGGAATTGCCTGGAAAGGTTGCCTGTGAAATTTGTAGCAAAGCCAAGACCTGAACACAAATTATTGTGTGATTTGATTCCTAAGCCAGTGGTTACCAAACTATGGATGCATTGCACAGTAATGGCAAATAGTCTATAGATCATTCACAAAACCATAAAGCCTTTGGAATGTTTTCAGTTAGAAAAGCTGATTTAAGGGACTGTGAAAAGTTATGCTCCCTCAGCCTGAAATATTTGAAAGGCACCTCCTTTTCCTGTGAGTATGAAACATAATAGAGCCGAAAGGCCTTGCAGCTGTAATTGCTAAATGAGTTTGTGCCTTCATGCATCTGTACTTGTTTTCTCTTCAGAGGATTATGAATGAAAATCTCCATCATAGCAAGGTGTGTTAATTACATGCTCACACCACCAAGTGTATGCATATAGTAAACAAAACAAAACAAAGGGATAGAATATTTACTTCAAGAAAAATTATATCGTTCTAGGATATGAAAAGAACATTTGCTCCAAGAAGAATGATGAAGTTCCACTGCAGACATGGCACCAGACATAATGTAGAACACAGGAAGGATGCAGAGTCACTTCAAGTACCTCCTAAGACCATTTAAAGAGACAGCAATACTGGCTGGTTGTCCTAATGACATCCATAAACCCTCTTGTGCTGTGGCTACTGCACCTAGGACATGTTCTCCTCTCTTCCTTTCTGTCTCCCCCAGGCAGATTTTTGGTAAGAGCAGTTTGTGCCTGTGGTTTTTAATCTCTGTGGAAGAAGGGAGCCAGAGCTGTTGTGTGGGAGGGAGAGCAGCAGTACCTGGGCCAGCAGAGCAAGAGGAGCTGAGCAGCAGGCAAGTGGCTTTTGGACAGAGTGCTCAGGATGCGGTGAGAAGACAGCAGCAGCTCAGGGTGAGGAATCTAGAGAGAACTTTTGAAAGGAGTGGGATGATCCAGAGTGAGAGAAATTGAATTTTTTTTCTTACAGAGACATAATTCTGAGTTGGGATACACAGGCAGTGTCAGGACAAGCAGGGACTGGAGCAGAAGGGGCTGGGGGCTGTGTGCTATGTGAGGGCCCAGGAGGGATGAGGTTACACTGGAACAGCTCCACTCTATTCCCACTCAGACAACCAGGCATTCTAAGGTTTGTGAACCAGAGACAAAACCCATAACTTGATGAAACACACAATAAAGCCAGATAGACAGGGGCTACCTTCTCTTTTTTGATACTAAAAACCCTGTTCTGTTGCCAGCAGATGTGCCAGGAAGGAGCACAGTGAGTACACAAAGGTATTTTTCTGTCTGTCTGGATGTACCCTGAGGACTCTGCTGCCCAGAAGAGACACTGTGGCCACTGGAGACCTGAAACAGTGTCTGTTGCTCATAACTTTAACCCAACTGGCTTCACCTACAGGTACACTATTGCTACGATTTTTCTCTCTTTGAACACTTCATATGCGCAATATCCAGTGCAACAAAGTTAGCTATTCCTAAAAAGTGTTTTCATTCTTTAAAATATGTTTGCAGAGTGTTTGAAGAGAATAAGTCATGGCTTGTTCTCTCAGCATGTGTCCTCCATCCCAAATAACTCAAAATTGAGAGTTCAAACAAGGACTTTGATATAGAGTAAGGTTTTCCTTAGTCACTACAGTTTCCTACCAGCATTTATACATACACACTCACACACACATATAGGGAGAAGAGGAGGAAAACAAGCCATTCTAAAATCAGAACATTTCTAGGTCAGTGTATTCTTGTGTAATTTTGCTGTGGCTGCTAACACCTGCCCTTCACAGTGAGTGGCAAGAGCTGGGAATATTATTTCTTGTATTAAGAACAGCACGTTTATTAATGGTTAACATCCTAGCAGCAATGCTTGCTGCAACAATCCTGTGTGCACCACTGACAGTGACCCACACGTAGGCCAGTGTGCCTTCTTCACAAAGATATCCTGAGATCATCCTGCACTTTTGTCATTGCACCCATGTGGACTTCAGAAACATATCTAGGGACAGGTAACATATTTCTTTCCTTAAGGCAAAGCCAAGCTAGGTAGTCCTCAGCCTTCCTGGCCTCAATCTGTCCTCTCCTTCTTTTTTTTTTTTTTGTCCCTCTTCTTCACCCCCTGTTTACAAGTTGAATAGTCCATCTTCTGCAACAAGATTCTCTGAAAATATCTAGACAAAAATCATAATCAGATTTCTTTATAAAATGAAACTCCTCAGGACAGCCCATTTTTAATACCTCCAGTCATCACGGCAGGCCAGTCACCCACTCTATAACACATGTTTTCAGTTCAGTCAATAAATAGTTCATAAGTCCTCTGAAATTAAACCTAACTTGCCTCCACCCCACCGCTGTGTATTATGAATTCCTCTTTTAGGAGACACGATCTGAACTGCTTAGTTAAGTGCTCCGTCACAAACAGAACAGAAGGGACAGTTTTAAAGCAAAGCAGTCCTGGGCAGATTTGACTCTCAGTGCCACAGCTCTGTGTCGTTGCCCTTAGGCCAAAACACTAAAAAGTGGTGCTTGTCCCTGTGTTCCCCGAGTGAAGAGAATCCTGACCTCAGGTATCTGGCATTCGCAGGGATGCTTTGGAGTCATAGCCTCCGAGGTACAGCCCTAGCTGTACCAGCAACAAATATTTGAAAACAAAATCAATATTTTTTACTGAAGAATTTTTTACTGAAGACTAAATCTCGGTCCTGCAGCACGCCACAGATTCTCGGCTCTGAATGTCCTGAGCACAAGGAGTGAAGATGTCAGGAGGCTGAAGCGCCTGCCGTGATGAGACTCGCAGGATTAACAAACCGGGCCGGCTTCGGGGCTGGAGCTTTGCAGCTTTCCACTTCAGCGTTTTCCCACGAGAGGGCAATGTCATCCCTGCTTTCCATCCTCCGGCGGCAAGAACACATCCAGAGCTTCGGCACCCCGTGCACTGCCCCCTCCACTGACAGCTCCACGCTCTGTGTGCTGAGCTGTTCTCACATAAATAGATCTATTTAACGTTATCGTTATTAATCTTCAGTAACTGGTCTACCATTTTTTTGGCAAATGTACTGAAACACCGGTAGCTGGGAGGCTGTTCGCTGGCAAAGGTGTTGTAAGACCAAAAGTTGTCCATCTTTATGTGAGCCCCGATACTTGTACTCAGCTCCTTTGAAATCTTGTAATTTACTTTCCAGATATATATTTATAAGAGGAAAGCAGCTTCAGACTTTAGTGCTGTGCTTAAGCAATGCAATTATCAAGCAGGTGAAAGGAACATGAGCCCAACTTATAATTTTTGCTGATGGGAAGCTGTGGTGGGGAGGGGGGGAAAGATCAAGAAGAGGAGGATGGGATTTATTGTCCAGTGATTTGGCAGGACATCAGTGCATGGGTACACACTAGATAAGCTGTCCTGTAAACCAATCTCGTGTTTCATTACTATGCTGTAGGAGTTCTCCATATATAACAGGAGCAAAATGTGTGTTTGCTTTTTTGAACCCAAGGTGAGTCGATTGTGTCCTACCCCTCATCCCCCAAACCTCACTGGCTAAAGAGTGCCATTTTTACAGCTGGTTTTTGTTCCCTTTGCCTTTATAGGCAGACAAGACAAGATAGCAACATCATCCAATCCAGGTTTTTTGCCATCTGGCATGTCAGCAGTGCAAGCACAACATTGCAACATCCAACTCCTCCACATCATTCTCTCCTCACCACAGCAGCAGGAAAGATAAGTGGTATTCCAGAAGAAGCACCTCAGCAGAAATTCATGCCAGGCCCACATCTCTGTGTCTCACAGGAGGCCTGCAATATCTTTCAGGACTGACTCTGCATGAATTACCAAAAGGAGTGTGTGTCATGTCCAGGGCTAGGTATCAGGGCTTCCTGGCTCCAGGCCTTCTGTTTTGACACAGCCCTTTGGAAAGGAAACTGTAGACCTATCCAGAAGGTAAGCCTTCAGCATTGCAACTGGTGAAGCTTGCACAACACTTTTCTTTCCTCAAAACATGCATGCTGAAAGTTTTAAAAACCTAATATCAAGAGAGAAGGGGTGAGGGGGAAAGCATTCCAGTTTGAGTTGCAGCATTCTCATTATTCTGCTTGAGTTATATTTTTTTAAATAGCTGTCCAAAGCAGAGAAAACACTACCACTGGAATAATTTTTTTTATTCTCTGTGATATTTTTGGGGTTTGGTAATTCAGGGATCAGAAAAGTTCAGATTGCTGGTGTTTTGAAAATGTTCCCAGCAGAATGCCTTGTCTGCATTCCTTGATGCTTCCTGCCATTGTAGATCATGTTCATTCAGTGCAGTCTCGGCTGGTCTGGTTATTCATGTGCGGCAGTGGTGATGCTCTCTGAAACATTCAGTTGTTGTGTGATGTAAGAGGAGCACTGTTGCCTGACTATGAACAATAAACATGCTGTGGTCTCTTTTGGCTGCTCTGTGGTTTCCATTGTCTGAACATCCATCTTCATCGGTCCAAAACTTCTTCTGCTACCTGAACGGTGGAAAGAAATTAGAAGAGGGTCACAAACATCCATAAGGTTCACGTCACATTTGCTGCAAATCTCCCCTCTTGTTTTATCTAGAGATTGTTAATTTCATTCCCCAGTACAGTAAAAGAGGCCAAACATATCTACAGAGCCATTTTTTCTCCTATCACCCCCTTTGTTTAGAGTTTTTTTTTTGCCTTTGAGGGTTACATTTAATAAAAATGGCAAAGGCCATTTTTTTCCACTGAGGTGCATCTCCTCAGTTGGTTATTAATGTCATGTTTTGCCTAGGTACAGCCTTAAAAAAGTAGCCATTAAATGTTAACTGAACAAGCTAAACAGTCTCTTTGGAGCAAGTTTGATGGGAAAGAATAGGCAGTGCCTTCCTTTGTCCAACTGAAATGAACCTTACTTACACAACTTAACTTACTGCCCCTTGCAGCCTTGAAACTTTAACTGTAAAAGTGCATATTTGGGGATGAGGGCGAGCTGTTTTCACAGAGCCGGTACTTTAGCTTTCGGGACCCTGGCTCAGAGTTTTGGGATGCGTGAGATATCAGGAACAGATTTCCTTCTGCCCCTAGATGGTTCTGTTCTCACAAATGTTAGATTGCATTGCCGGTGGCACAAAAATGTAGGCCATGACACACGTGATTACGAGAGCCTCTCAGCTACATTTGGCAAGTCATGCTACAGTAAAAAACACTTAAACAAGACAGATGACTAATCCCAACAGTGACACTGTGGTTTGGTTGAACGTTTTTAAGCCTACATCATTTTTTCTAAACTACCTGGACATGCTTGGAAACAGAACCCTTTGAAATGAACCCTAAATGCACTTTGTTGAAAATAAGGCAGTTGGAATAATTAGGTGATTTTTTTTTTTTTTTTTAGTTGGCTCCTATGATCACTACCCTCTCCGTTGCCAGGAAAGTAATCTAGATAAAGTTGTCAGTCACTCTTATTTGCACTCAGCTGATAGAAGCTGACATGTTTTCATTCTGTCTTTCATGGATTTCAGCAGAGGAATTCAAATGTGTGCTTTGTTCTGTTCTTTAAACAGAGCACAGTGGTGACCTGGGAGATACTCAGCCTGAAAATAATGATTTAAAAAGAGAGGTATATGTATCAAAAAGGCAAATGCTTTTGACAGAAGGTCAGAATGCAAATGCAGCACACTGTTAGAGTTCTGTGTTGCTGAAGTCTTTGAAATTTATGTTTCTTTAAATTACATCAATATTTGTCTGAGGGTTTGAAAAAGAAAACCTATGCATAGAAGGAGAGAATATAAAAGAAGTTTTATTTCTTTAACACATTTGCAGTAAAAAGAAGACAAAAGATCTGTACAACAGATCATTCAGCCTGCAGTGATAACCTGCTGGTTGTTACTGGTGCAATGGTCCCTACAAAAGCCGCTGTTATCCTTCAAAAGCAACACACTAAAATGTTAAAGCTTTGTGATAGTGTCATAATTCACTGTTTTCCTATCATGACAAGCAAGAGAGGCTCGTCTTTCTTGCCAAATCCCATCCCTGCCTGTCTTCTGTTTATCATGTCATCTCCTAGAACACCACTGACAGTTCCTTCCTGTTGTTTTTCCCCACTACCCACTTCCCCACCTTACAAAACGGGGGTGTTACTGCACTGGAGGATTTGTTCATGATGCTCTTTTCCAGAGGTGACTGGTGAGTGGTTACCTCTGCAGTGATGCAGAAGACGTGGCAGTGCCTTCCTACCTCACTGGGAGCTGGAACTGTGCAAGTCTGAGTATTCCCTTTCTGCTTGACCCCTGTGAGTTACTACCACTTGCTGGAGCTTTGCTTGAATCGTGAGCACAGGCTACTCCTCCTCTGCTCTCTCTACCTGCTGAATGCTCCTGCTGGTGAAGGGTAACAGAACAATTCCCCCACAGAGAGATCAGAACTTGGTGAGTGGATGGTGGGAGCAGGCACCAGCTTTCCAGGGAAAACAAAGCCCAGCAACATCAGGGGTGGTAAAGGAGCTCTGTGCTTCAGGGTGTTTTTTTTTTGACGAGGACATCAGTGCAGTAGGGTTGCAATTCATGAGAAGAGCCAGTGTTCGGGAGAGTACACTTCTTTGCTGTGTGCTTCGTGCACCAAGGATCAGTTCTCTGCTTAGAGCCTGCAGTGTCAGAGGAAATATGATGAGCCATCCCAATTTCACTGCCAGCTTGTGCAATTTGGATCAGATGGATTACACTTAACAATTAAAATCAACAGTTGATTGAGACTGTGATTACTGTGACTCAGAGTACCTTAACAATGTAAATCATGCCTGCAAGATGAAGCCTCAGCATTCTCAAGGAGATTTGTTATTTTTGTGATCTGGGCTGCGAGAGCTCTCTAAAAATACAGTGTGAATATAAGAAAGCTATGTCATGACCTTTATTATAGCAATAAAGTGCTGGTTTTTTCTCTGAGAGTTTTTTTATAGTGAGCAATGAGCTCATCCTATTGTAGGTTCTGCAGTCTGTGTGGCATTATCTTGGAAAGAATAGGTGGGGGTTAAAAGCTATAGATGAAGTGGGTTGAAAATGGAAGACAGTCTCCATTTATAAATATTACAGATAAAGTATATATATTAATCCTGTATATGTGGATCTGTTCTGTGACTGAAGAGATGGTGAGAGTTACTGTCTCCAAAGGGAAAGCTGCATGAACTAGTGATCAGGGGAAGATACCCAAAATCAAAGTGGTTTATTTTCTTTCCAGTTTCTGAAATTCACTTGCTCTGTGACCTTCTGACTGCTGTTTCCCATGAATTAAATGCAGCTGAAGTTGGGTTTTTGCACTGAAAAATGCCCTGAAATAAGAGGATACCAGAAAATGTGGAAATCATCTCAGGAAACAAAGGTGACCTGTGTGCTCAGGTAGGTGCAGTAGAAGTAGGCAGCACCTTTTCCTTTAGTTTTACATTACCAAACATTCATAATAGAGTTGTGAGGGGTTTCCTTCTTTTTGTTTCCCAGACTTTAACTCCTTTTATTCCTCTCACTCCCTCCAACCAGTTTTGAAGCTTCTGGAATAGATGTGGCATAGCACCACAGTTTAAAATTAAAATAAGGAAGACATAAGGAAAACCAGTTTTGAAATGCACCCAATAATACTTGTACCTCATTGCCTTCTCTCCTGCTTGAAATAAACTAGGATAAATCTGGGCAGTAAATTTTTTTCTTAGGCATGGATTTCCTGGTCAGGCACAGGCGTGCTGTGTCATCCCAACCCTGGTAAAATGGGATCTGTCAAATCTTACACACACACAGAATCAGCAGAGATAAGTGAACTGACCTGCCCTCACGCTATGCAAGCAGGCTGAAGTATCCACAGGTAGCTGTAAAGAAGCTTGAGTTTTGCTGACAGCACAGACCTTCTCACTTCTATTTACCTGACCTCAAAACTTTCCCATTTGGTTGTTCACTTCTGAATTCCAACGAAGTGAGTACACTGATTACCCTCTAAAAGAGAAATCTGTGCCTCAAATAAAGTGCAGAGTCTGTAATACCACTTTTGGTTTTCCTCTCTAGCTGACCAGAGGGTGCAGAGCTTTCTTCCTTTGATGGGCAGTCTGTCTGAGCAGCTATTACATTCCATGGTTGCCATCTCACCTTCCCCTGCCCCTGTTCCAGTGTTCTACAGACTGGTAAGGGCAGCCTGATCTGTGCTGTAGGAGACATGATGTGGAGCTGCACACACAGACAGCCTTCCACTAGAGACCTTAGGAGAACCAAAAAGCAGCGCTCTTGATGGAAGGGATCATTCCAGACCATCTCCATGCCTCCACTGGAGCTTGTTTTTTAAGGAAGAATGAAAGAATTACTTATAATTCACTTCATCAGTTGTGATGCTTGATGTTGCAACCATTCCTTTCTTGTCAGTGCATTTTTATTATATGTTAATATTATCTAGGGCATGTTTTGTTTTTTTTTTTCCCCACAACACAGTTGCAGGATGTGGCTATACTTTCAAGACATGTACTCTGACTTAAAGAAGTGTACCATACATGCTGAACTACTGCCTAGGGGGATGCTCTAGGCTTGTGGCAAAATCAGGATGAGGGGATTCAATGGCAGCCTTTTCATTCTGAATGCATGTTATGCCTCAGTATCAAATCAGGGACAAGAATAAGCCATCACAGAAAACACAGTTCCGCTACATCCTCTTATGTTCTGGGTGTGAAACAGCACAAAAAAATGACAGCTGCTGTTTGAAAGAGTTTGAGGAATTCATGAGTCAATAATATCTCCATGATACTGCCTCTCAGAGCATGATTTAATAATTTTCTTCATGCTGTGATTTTTGAGACAGACAGTTCTCAGCAACGATAGTGTGCAAGTGCCACCAGGCTGAACATGCCTTTGTTGAATGGTGGGATGATGGGGCTCTCAAAGTGCCCCAAGCCTCTTGACTTCCACGGTTCAGCTCTGAGAAGAAGAGCTTCAGTTGAATTCAACAGGCTGAAAGTTCTAATCCTTGAGAATTCGGGTGATTCTGAGAAAAATAAAAGTCACAACCAAACCCACACAAGCTGTAGTGACTTTCAAGAACTGCTGGCAAGCCTGCATGTAAGGTTTGTGTACTAACAGCTCTGTGCATGTTTTGGATGACTCACAATAGGCAAATCATTTATTTCCGACATTTCCGTGTTGTTTTTAGCATTGTACAAAATGTTCTACAATTAGATAATTCTTCTGAAAGCAGACATAGGTTTGACAAAAAAAAAAAAAAATCACATTTCGAGTGGCAAATTTGGCCCTTGGAGTACTCTTATTCAAAAAAAACCCAACACCACTTACAAGTCAGTAGAGACTTAGGGCTTTGCATAGGTCATACAGTGAATCAGTGATTCAACTGAGATGAGATGATTACCTCTCCTTTCCCTTTTTTTATCCCAACTATTAGATCCTCCTTGCCACAGGAGGATCTGCAAACAGTCTGCATGACTGAGTAAGGAGGTTAAAATGTCAGGTCGAGTTCATTTAAATTGCTTGAGCCATTTGTGGAATGTAAACTCTGAGATGAAGTTTGTATTTAATCATGAATCTTCAAAACCACTCTGTACTGAGATAAAACCTGACTTGGACGCCAAGCTGTGGCTGCCTGGCAGGCACAGGCCAACAGCATAGGTGGATCATCTAATCTTCTCCTGGAACTTCTAAACTGTTCTACTCTCTCCATATAACACAAGTGCTCCATTCTCACCAGAAAAGTTAAACCCAAGTGGCTGCATCAGGATTACTTAACCCTCAGCCCTGCTAAGCAGGACTTGTTGGAGTGGGTAAAAATAAAACCACCTAATCAGCCCTTAAGAATGATGAGGAAACACTCGTGATGTTCATGCAATTTAGCATAATAATGAAGCAAGGGCCTGTGAAGAAGACAAAGGGACACAGGGCATGCCCTGCTCTTACTGGTAGGATTTGTTGCACCATGTGCAAGCATTTTTGGGTCAATACAACTTGTGTTCATAGTAGCTAAGGGAGTGTGGCTCCCCAAGGCATAATCCACCTCCAAGATAAGCTTGTTGCAAAAATAGGAACTAAATGCCTTAATTTCTGCCCCTCTTTTTTGCACTGTACTTTCTTTCAACAGAAAACATGGAAGTCTGAGTTAAGAACTAGTCTCTGCCATCAAGCTCCCAATCTGACAAGCAACAGAGGCAGACAAACAGCTGGAAAAGGAAGTCCACTTGGTGCTGTATTATTTCTGAGAACTGCAGGCAAAAAGCCTGGCTATTCTCTCTTGTCAGTTAAGGATCAATCCTGTATTCGTGGTCCAAGCCCCTTCTACCCTCATTAACTAGTTCCCTACGGAGAAGCTCAGAGCAGGAGAACTATGGCAAAAGGCAAACCTGGTTTACAGCTCATACCAGCTGTGTGGATGCAGCAAACTCAAATCTTTTGATCACAGTCACTGAAAGCTGCCCGGCCAGTCAAAGGCTGTTGAACCAGCAAAGACACCTGGGGTTACTTGGCCAAATCCAGCACTTGGAGCAGGATTGCCCCTGTTGGCTGCCTACTCACTTCTTGAGATGCCTGCAGTCCTACAGCAGCCACATATCAGGCAAAGACATCCTGCAGGCACTTGTGCATCCCTGCAGGCGTGTCTGGAGCTGCCCACGCCTGCCAGGGCAGATACCTCTTCCTGCTGCTCCCCTTCGTGGGCACCACACTGAAAGATTGCCCCAGAATCCTGCTCCAGGTCACTGTGGAGAGGAGGAGAGAGGAGGTCACTGCTTTTGCAGGGTGTTGGGTTACCCTTCTGCGTCCAGAGTGGTGCTGCAACACACCCTGGGGGTCAACTGCTGCTGCGAGGAACATGTAGGAGACAATCCCTGAGCATCCATTTTATTAAAAACTGGGTTATTTTTCCGTAAAGCACTAGGTGTAATGACAGAAACTCACATTATCTTGCTTAATAAGAGACCTAAGGGCAAAGATAACTCTCTGTCTGGAATTCTTTTTCCCCTGCCTTGTCGTGAAAAAGCATAAATATTGAGTTTTTTCTTCACAAGACCTCCAAAATGAGATTTTAAAACTCTCCTGACTGTGCTTCATGTCCTCCAGTAAGTTAGCCTTGCCTGAGTTTCCTCTTTATCGTGACTATATTTCTTACAGAAATTTTACATATACATTTCTTACAGCAATCTTATAACCCCATCCCTGCCTTGGCCTGGTTGGCCTTTTAGGTTTAGAAAAGAGAATGGTAAAAACTCCAAGCAGCTCTCAAAATAGAAGTGAACAGGAAGAATCCCATAAAATTGCCACATAAGCAAGAGGAAGTCAATTTGATATGTAAACTAGACCCGCAGCTTACACTCCCAACCCTCTCCTTTCCCCTCTCAGGACACCCTGGGAGAGTGGATGGTATTCCCCTTTTCCTTTTCTGTCCTTCCCCTCCCTCTGCACGGCCAGATTGTTTTCCATTGCCTAGCTGGAATGGTAATCCTCTTCCCTCTGTTATTTTTTTCTCTCTCCCTCGGGTCTGGCCCAAGAGACACTTAAATTAAGATAATTAATAAAGTCTTTTCTATCTGACATAGTGAGTCTGTGTCAGCAAAATTCGGTCTCCAGCAAGAATTGCAAGAGGTGTTGTGACATCAGGAGTAAATTACTGCTTGAAACACTTCTGAGGAAAAACAAACTGCCAATTCATGACCAGTTTACAGTTAAGACTTTGATTGGGAAGTTTCAAAGTACTTTTTAATTCTGAAAAAAAATACAATCGTTTCCAAGCAGCAGGACTGTTTCTTACTAATATTGTTAAAAATAATCACTGGTATTTAAGCCTGCAGTTAGTCCCCAGTAAATAAACTAATGGAATCGGAATTTTCCACCACTGTTGGGTGGAAAGGCACCTTTCTGTCAGACAGCTCGGTTCACATGCAGAAGTTAACCTAAACATTACCAAAAAAGGCCAGTAAGGGAGAAGGGTGGTACTAGACGTGAAACAGCACTCCTGCCGCCGTGAGCGTTGTTTCTTTAATGAAATTAAATATTTCTCCTCTCTAATGATGAGAAATAGCCAGAAATACAGAGTATCATGCACAGATTGAGGAAAAGGGACCGAATTTACTAGTATTTCAGGAAAGTAATAACCTGCTGAAACAGAGATGAGTCATTTGTGCTAGATGTTAAAAGATTGTTGTGGCATGAAAAATATATACAAACTCGCCTCAGTGTGTTGCTGTAGGACACACACTACTTGAAATGATTTATTCTGACCTTGATTTAATCAAGAAGTAGTCAAGAAGAAATCCTGGTGGTGTTACATCAGACCAACAGTGTGCCTACCTACAGGATGGGGGTGGGGGTGTGTTTTTTGAAATACACCCCGGCTTTTCATAAAGTCTGAAATCAAACATAAGAGATAAAATGGGTACAAAATACACAGCACAACCACCTGAGTAATTGAGGTCTAGTCAAGGGAGGGACAGGCAGACTGGGTAATTCTGTGGGTAGAGCAGATCCATCCAGCAGTATCTGAGCGCAGGACCTGGCCCTCAGCCACAAGCTACAGAATGCCCCTTAGGAGGACGGGGCAAGACTGCACAGGATGCAACGCAGCTCAGCGTGCTGGGGCTTACTGGTGCTAAATTAACCCAGGCAGCATTTGTTTGAGCAGATGTAAATTAACCGTGAGGTTACGGCTTTCAGCAGCTATTAGCACGGATCACAGCTTTACTTGGTGGCAAGGAACAGCTACAGACTTGAAATCGGGGGCAAAATAGGCCAGAAATTTGCACGCTTGCCTGGGAGTTAGTCATGGCAGGCTGCCTCTGGGCAAAACACATCTGCCTGTGCCTCATATGTTCTTGCCTCGCCTCAACAAAACACCAAAGGTTTGCTCCCAGACAATGCTCCAACACCTGAGAAAAGGTGTCTAAATTCAGTTCAAGCTGTTCTGTGAATGATTTTATACCAGACGGAAACTCACGAGCCTGGTATGCTTTGCTGTACCAGAAACACTCCTTTGGCAAGCTATATCCATCCTAAAAAAAAACCCAATAAACCCTCAGCCATCACCAGCCTAAAGAACTTGCAGTTGCTCTGCACAGGACATGAATACAAATACAATCAAAACCAGCCCCATTTTTATTCCTCTCTCTCAAACAAGCGCTCTCCAGTTTCATGCTTGCGTATCTGACTCTACTTCCCCATGCTGTGCATTTCTGGCATTTCTACCCCTTCCCAAATCGTGAGCCCTGGCTCTTCTTATGGTTACTTTCCTCCTGTTGCCTGCCTCTCTGCCTTCCTGCTTTTCCTTCATGATTTGAAATGCTGTGCTTTCAGTGGTGGGAGATCTTCTGTGCTGATGTGCAACTTCTTTTTCTCTCTGAGGGCGAGCAACTAATGAGATGATGGCTGCAGTCCTTTCTTATGCAGTTCTTACCCTCAGTGACATGATGGGGGTTGTCTCAAACCTCTATCACGGCATTTCCCAGTGACATGTGTTTTACTTGACAGATTGGGCCTGTTTCCAGCAAGGCAATGAAGACATAAAACTTAGCAGCTTCTTATTTCACTACCTTAAGTGCAAAATCACTTTGTAGCTGAAAGCAAAAGACTTCATTTAGCAAGCCAGGCTATTACGGAGGAAGATTATAAAAATGCATTCTGGAAGGAGGCAGGGAAAGAACAATATAAACAATAATGCAGGAAAGTGTGCAGTTTTTTTAACTCTGTCACTGCCTGGAAGTCCATGGTACAGAGGGACAAAGGAGGCAGCCACACAGCCCAAGGGTGAGATGGCCCTTGGGAAGGGCAAGGAGGCATTTTTGGGGGGCTGACTGCCAGCCTGTGCAGGTTGGTGGTAGGAGAGGGATGCCACACTGCAAAAATATTCCTTGCTGTGCCTCTTGTTTTCATTCCTTCCCCATCAAGATGCCCTCAAAGAAACTGGAATGTGGAGAAACTTCTACCCTTGCAAGGGGGCTGTAGCTTCACTAGTCCATTTCCTCTTCCACAGCCTGCAAAGCACGAGGTCTCCAAGGGGGACTTGGACTGTGCTTTCAAGAAATCGAAGAACTAAAGTAGATATAAACTCAGATTTACCTCAGTTAGAGCATGGAGAGGGAGAATACAGGAGTGACCATGGGCTGGACTCTGCTGAAACCAGTACTGGGCTCCAGACCAGCACCACTCTTCTAAGATGCCACAAATTTTTAGGAAATAACAAGGACTTGAGAATGAGCATGTCGCTCTCAAAGATGGAAGGTTGAGTTGATCATTTGCCAAGGGGCTCCTGCAGTGGTAAGTGACAGGTAAACTGTAAACTCACCCACTCCAAAGGCCCTGGGGATGTGGGAGGCAGAAGTGGGGAAGTGATGAGAGGAGAAGCATAAACCAACACATTATGAGTTGACACAGCTGGGTGAATATCAGGTTTATGGAAATGACAGATTTTAGACACTGGCTTCTTGTATCACAGTAAAAATACATGTAAGGACAGAAGTGAGACATTTAGTGTTATAAAGTTACTGATTTAGTCTTTAAAGAGATATGAATGGGCCTGATTAATCTTTCTAATACACATTTGCAGATGAGGACAATCTCAATGAATTTAGGCCATTGGTTTTTTTACGTTTGGAAGCTGAGACAATAATATGCATTATACTCATAAAATATAGTATTAACCCGGACATACAGATTTCTCTCTGTTTTCAACTAGAAGCAATTTCAGTCCATATTTCTGAACAACACAAAGACTCTAAATTAAAAAAAAAACAAACACAAAAACCCTAGCTTTGTTTACTAAGAAGGAATGGCTTTTTTTTTCCATTTTGCATTTCCTCTCCAGCATGTACCTGATTGTTGCTCGGTTTACTGTACCCTAAACAGAACAATCATAGGAGAAATTCTTGCAAAATGCTTTTTACATTGCAAGAGTATTTTTTTTTTTTAATGCACCCTTTATTCAGAGGGGAGAGAAAGATGTTAGTCTTGTCCATTCATAGTGCTGAGAAATGCAAAGGAGAAAGAGAATCTTTGGGCACATGGATATAAACCAGCCTGAAAGCAGCACTTTTTCCTGATGTTGTCACTGGCAGCTGCTCACATGTTCTACAGCATATAACCATCCAACTGATCAACCCAAAACACTGCCTTGGGAATTTTGACAAAGGATACCCAGGAGCCTCTTTCACTGCAGCTGAAGGGATATTTCCAACAGGTGGATGGCATGGCTGCATATCAGAGGTGGTGGGGCAGACTGGGTATAGAATTAAAAACAAAGATAGACCTTCATTTTGTGTCAAGGGAGATTTCTTTTTAGCAGAATGTTTTTAGCTGGAGCCAAAGCAAATTGTTGTATTTGAGCCTGGATTGATGCTCTGCTATCTCGGATGATTATGGTTTTCATAATTTTGTATCAATTTAGATCATGAATGGTATTTCTGCTACTGTGTCTTACAGAGAACACAAGTTTAATTTTTGATCAAATTAATGGTTTAAATTTGCCTGTAATGATCAGAGTTATCAATATTAACAGAAATTGATAATTTATTTTCATTAACATTTTGCAAAAGCATACTAACCAAATACAATACTAACTAGGGGAAAAAAAAAAAGGTAAATATTATAATTTTAACCCAGTATGCTGAAAGATAACCAGCAATACATAAACACACAGCTTGGTGTTCTGACAGGAATGTGCATCTGTTTCCCATTAACTTTGCCTGAGACAAGCAAGGAATCAAGGTTTCCCGTGATTTAATTTTGAAGAGCAATTTGGATTTCCTGTGCCTCAGCTGGAGGTATTATTGGTATGAGACCAGAAGTGCCCTGACTGTCCTAGGAGTTTCATGTTTCTCAAAGAATAATGCCTACAGAAATTCAAACAGGATGTCAAGTGTTACATGCAGGCTCTCGGGGCTCTTCAGTGTTTCTAATATAAGTTCACAGAATCACAAGGCCAAACAGTGCTAAGCCACGAGTTTCATTCTCCTCTTTTTGCCACACAAAGGGATCAGCTTGGAAAAGATAATAAGCTAATGGATGCTGCTTGGGAGAGGCCACGGTGGAATTCTGTCCAGCAGAGAAGATCAGATGCCCTGAAAATGACATTACTGACCCAAGCAGCCAAGACTGTTGTTCACAGGGATGGAACAGAACCTGGATGGGTGGCCATCCAGCTCTGGTTGTGCATGGTGCTCAGAAAGGGCTGAACTCATTACCTGTGATGTTTCTGGGGCTGTGCACACAGAAGTACAGACATTCCAGAGCCTCACTTGCTCGTTTAAACCACTGCCTTGGTTCCTCTGACCGGCATAATGCTGATGGTCTGTTTGCATGAATAATTAAACATTTAGGGAGGTAATGACCCTCAGTTACTCCTTCTAATGGATTTTTTTACAAAGTACACTTCACTGGCTTTTACTTTTTGAAAGAGGAGAGCAATTATTTTGAGCCATTCAGGTTGCCAAGAGGTTAATATATCAAGGCTTTTATGGCTCTCTCTTCTTCAGGTGAAATCTCAGTCTCGTTGGAGTCAGCCCTGGACAACTGAGAGAGGTCTGGAGAGTGAAGAAACTGGGATTTTTAACAAATCCTGTTCTCAAGAAAATTTGATTTTGTGCATTCTTGTGTTGAGACAGATTTGTGTCTAAGATACTCATCACTTAACATTTCCTCCTATGCAGATTAATCTGCAAGACATGGAATTTTAACTCAGTTGCCTCAAAAGGGGCAATACCCGTTATTATTTGCCGTTTTCTTCTTTTCAGCTTGTGGTATTCTTTGTACCTCGTAAAAAATATTTTAAAATTCAGTCACTATCAGTTGGGAGGAAAAAGTTTGCACCGTTTCTTTGACAGTGTAAACTATTCTTATTGCTTATTTTTTCCTGGTAATGGTTAAACTGTACTGGATTTTGTAAGGCCATACCACGACTGGATATTTAAGGAAGATTTACATCATTCTGCTGTTAAATTGTCCAGAAAAAGAAATTAGTCCAAAAAATAATGAAAAACTATTTACCTTGTTGCCTCTGCAGTACGTAATTCTCCATAATGAGTAAAAAAAATTTAAAAAGACTTAATTTAGGCTATGAAGATGCAAAGTTAGGGTTTCCTGAAAATTCACAATTTTTTTTTTCTGGGTTTTTATTATTGTTATTGTGTCTTTTAAATTCTAATTTGGCATCCAGACAGTTTTTAAAGTCAAAAGAGTTTCAGCAGAGCATTTAGTCCCATGTCTCACATTTTGGAGGCCCTGCTGATCTCAAAAAGCAAGAAAGCAAACAAAGCACATTTCTCTGCTACACTGCTGAACTTTTTTTAGGCTACTCCAGGCTATTCCTGGAAAGTACACTTTCCAGCGCTTTTTTTCTGCCCCTGGCGTTTTTCAGTATATGAGATTTTCACTTTTCATATTAAGATTCTTCAGTGTTACTGATCCCACAGCTAAGACAACTTATGATTTATTAGTCTATATTTGTAGCCGATACGTGACGTTTTGTCATATTGTTCCACATAAATATTCTCTCAACAGTGCAGCAACATTATCTAATAAAAACATGTCTCATGATGAACAGAAATTCTATGCAGCCTCCATGATTTTTATACTAAAATTGGAGCCACATGCTTACACATTTCTAGTCAGGCAGCTGAAAATTTGACCTATGACATTCGATACTAGGTAATTATTATTCATATAGGGACTGAATTTTGTTGCTATGTGTTGGCTGTGGTGGTCTGTTGGGTGTAATAACTCTATTATCAGGGATGGAAAACTGCATAAAGAGGTTTATTTACAGTTAATAGCTATTGTATCATGTATGATCTTCAGTTAGCAAAATAAAACAGGTTTGGGGTTTTTTTTTCCCCCATCAAACACTGTATCTCAATTTAAAGCTTTAGGGATCTGTTGCAACCAGTGCAATTTTACCCCTGACTGGAGCTCAAAACAATTCTGTAACTAACATGAGAAGATCCTCTTTAATCATACAACCTCCAGGTCCCAGAAGTATAAAGCAATGTTAAGATGGAACATGATTTTAGTTCTGTATGGACAGCCTCTCATTTCTCCAGATCCAGAGCAAGATGCTTTGGTAATTAAATGCTGAAACAGCAGCTAGAAGTGTGACCCGGCCTATTTTGATCATGTTCCTTCAATAGTCTGCAAGTTTGCAATATTTCTTTCAGGTGGTACCTCACCCTACAGTTGAAATGTGTAGAAATCCTCAGCAATTTGCTTTGTGCATATAACATTTGATATTCAAATCATTGGCTTGGAACAGAAGAAACTTTTTTTTTTTTTGGATGGTACTAGCACATATTTTCTTGATCTCTCCATAAAGCCCTGGCCATGCCAGGCTCTGAGAACTCTCTTGGTGACAGAGAACATCTGTTGCTGTCCGTGGAAACCTGGACCTTGTGCGCTCTGTGTGACCCGAGAGCCATATGGATAATGTTTACATAAAGTCATTTTTAACACTGCTGATAGCACAAGTGAGACCTGCTTTTTCTCATGGTTGGTACTTTTTTTTTCTTTTTTTTTTTTGAGAAGTCAGAGTGGCACATCCCTGCCCAAACCACACTTTTGAAGCACAGCCTGCATATGCCTGACTTCAGCCAGAACTTTTCCTTTCCTGGAATGTTTCCAAGGCTTCCATATGTTAAAACAGTGTTTCCCCAATAATAATACTGAAAAAAAGAAATTGATTTAGTCAGTTTTCTCTCACTAAATCAAGGATTGAAATTAAAATGGCCAATAATCAAATGTACACTGAATGACTAATGTGAGAAAGTGCTTTTTTTACATCCCTTATGGATTTCCCATAGCTGGGACACAACTCTGGGAAAGTTCTGGCAGCTGAGCTCAAGAAATCCAACACTTATTCTTTATTACATTATATCTTTCATTAAGACAGGAATGATCTCTGACCCAAAAAGCTGAAAAAACAGCCTTGAATGAACCTTGGTGGACCATGGCTCAGTCGCATGGGATTTGTTTGGAAAGGCAGATGTTAGATTTTGTCCCACCTAATTTTAAACATTTTTATACAAGCATCTATTAAGTCACACCAGCCAGGGGAAAACAGGACGTGGCTATCACTACTACCTTAGTGTCTCCTAGAGGATGAGAGGAATCATGTCCCACGAGGTCCTGTATTCCTCTGTACAGAGGGGAACTCAGGCCTTGGCAGACATTTCCATTTAGTCATTTAGTCAGATAAACTCAGTTCTTAATTCTCCCTCTGTGAGTTCCCTATGAGTTCCTAAAACATCTCTCCCAAAGGTGTATTATCAAAATGATCTGTGCTACACAAGTCCCCACCCTAACCCTAACCTAACCCCAACCCTAACCCAGCACTTGGCAGGCACGTTTCTTGATGGCACCACGTGAGTGCTAGGGGCTTTAAGAATGAGGAAATTTAAGTTTAACTTGTAAAAGCAACCCAGAATGCTCTCTGCTCTATTTTTTTTTTTTTTTTAGGTAAAGATTGCTTAAAGAGTAATCTGTTTAACTATTTCAACAGTAAGAAATAGGCTAAATTTTTCAATTAACTCTTCAAGTCGCACACCTGAAAGAGGGGAAGTTGTTATCATGCAGTATCCACTCCTTGAAAAAATTGGCCAATTAGGTCTTTTCTTGCACTATGATCCTGCCCTGGCTTTAGAATCTGGCCTGAAGAACAAAATAAACCAGTGTAATGAAGATTCAAATCCACTTTGCTTCATTTAAACTGCATGATATCATTTATGCCAAAGAAAAAGCTAAATCGTAGCAGAGTTAAAAAAAAAAAAAATCAAATCAACATTTTTTAACACGCAACTTCATGATGACCATGATTTACTGTCTCCAAGTAGTGTGATCAGGTGTTCTGTGAGAAAAGGTTAGCAGCTTTGAAATTCACAAGCAGATTTTACAAGTGATTTTAAAAGCTTGTGTCACTTGTGCACATTTGGAGACCATGACAAACCTGTGTACTTTCCACCACGAATGAAAGAAAAATTAAAAAAAAAAAAAAAAAAAAGGAAAATAGTCACAATATTCAGGATTTTTAATTATAAATTATTACAGCTTTGTCAGAAGTATGGAAGAATTGCAAAGGTACTTCATGGGGCTTTAAATGGAGCTTAAACTCTTACCTCTCTTTCACTTAACGTAGTTGCAGGAAAGCCAAACTGCAAACTCTTTCCAGCCACAGGGATTTGAATTAATTTTTTTTTGAACTCCTAGGAAAATGAGTGTTATAATTAGCAGACTGTACACCAACCAAGCCTGTGGATGATGCTGTGGTGCTGCCAAGAGCACGAGAACTGAAAAGCAAGCCAGAACTTGTAGCATAATGTTATGGCACTTAGCTAGAGAGGTATAGGTATCTGTGAACCATCAGATGTTGGACATGCCTGTTGCATCTGCTAGGAGCTGTAATATATGTGACTTATTTCATTCCTTGCTCTCTGTTTCTGAAAGCACATAAAAATCCCACACTCTGAAATTCATTCAAACACCATGTTCTTCACAGATATTTATATGCCTTAACAAAATCCAGGCTTCTATTTCAGGAAAAGAGGAAGCTCAGAGCACAGATTTGGGACACCAAGAGAGTTCAAGCAATTAAATTAGATGTTTCAAGCACCATAATAGCTGGTTCAGAGGGGAGGGGCAAAAAAGTTTGTGCAACATATGGTCTCAGCTACACTTCTTAGCATAAAACAAAATGTCCTCACAACACAACTATGACGGTAAAAAATGCGAGGTCATGCTACAGGCAGCTTAAAATTTGTCTCATTATACCAATGTGGTAGTGAGAGAAACAACGTGAGAAAAAAATTATGTTGTTTCCCACAGGCGTTTCAAAAAGGTGAGAGAGACTGTTAGCATGAACAAGCACAAAATTGTTTTTTAATTGCTTTCAAACCATTTCATAAGCCAGTGAGAACTCCCTTAAACAAACTCCACATTATGCATGACGTTTGTCATATGGACATCAGTGGTTAACCAAAATGTGGGTGTCAAACCCTTTATCTGCAGCAATGAAAAGCTCTTGATCCTCTCTGTTGACCATAGAAAAAGCTTAGACTGTCACACAACTGCTGAAGCCTAAGAATAAATGAGAAACTCTGGTTTTGACCCAGCACAACAGCGTTTTGAAATGATGACTGCCCCGAATGTTGTCATTCTAATGACAGTTGTTAGAATTTTTCCAAACAGATGACTATAGGGATGATGAGGCAACTGATTTTATTTCTTTGGGATGGAACCAAGAGACAGCAGAGAAGAGAAGAGAATTTTGAAAGGACAAAAATAAACTCTACATATTCGGAAAATATAACCACGTCTTTTTTAAGTAATTGAGGGAGCTCTATAGAGCTATAAAACTATCTGAAAGTGGGAGCACAGGTCTGTGGTTTGTTTGGGTTTTTTTTTCACTTCAGCATATTTATCATGAACAATGTATGCCATTATTTCTAACTTAGAATATGATTCACCAAGACGAAATCATTATAAAAGCTGCAAACTTTATTAGGCACTTGAGTTCACTGGCAGGCAACAGGACAACCTGCTGTCTGTGAAAGAAATGGTGGCCCCAAGTTTTCCTTTTATGTGAATAACTATCCATTGGAAATAAGAATATAGTGATAATCAATACAGTTGGGTGGGAGAAACACAAAAAATGATGAGGCAAGAAAGAATATGATAACAGTGTCACTAAACAACACTGGGAGTATTTTCTGGCAGACTTTCTGAAAAAAATAAGGCAGCTGTGACTCATCGACCCGGAAGGATAAGCCATCACCACAGAAGAAGCACCAGGTCCTGTGACTGCTTTTGTTTGATGTCACTGTGTTTAAGAATGCCCTTTACATACTTAGATCCGCTGTCAAGATAGACAGTAGTGTTTGTAATTTCAGGCCTAGAAAATTAAAACCCGATTGTTGAAAACTGTGCCACCAGACCCTTGGCCATGTCCAGGGCTTCCAAAGCAGGTTGCCAGACACATTTTCAATAGGGTGAATAATTTGATGCATAATATAGGATGATCTGGTGATCACTTCCTGATCTGCACCGAGAGCAACACAACAAGAATTTCTTGCTGTGGAACAGTTCTTTATGAAAAAACTGCAGAAGTTTCAAAAATAAAATGAAATTTACTGGGTCAATGAAAAGCACGTAGTAGCTGAGGGAGCTTGTTATTTAGCACAACCTGGGTAAATAAATTGTTGAATTCTTCAGTTTCTTCCGGGATGGTTTCTCTCCATCTACAGACACAATACCTATTTGGAAGGGAGGAATTGCAATGTACTGATGTTTGGCACTTCAGTTGGTTCTTTTCAGACAAACACACACGAAAAATATGAGTTAACACCTGTACCTCCCGTATTTATTTTTGAAACAACTAAATCTTTTTCATACATGTATGGAGGATGGCAGCACAGCAAGTCTCCCACCAGATGGAGTGACATCTGTTCTTTTTACGGTATACCAGATCTTCAACATATTCTAACTCATCTTTTCCTACTGTGACAGTAAGGAGATTTTGTCATGAAGTTTGTGATTTGCGGTTAAGATCCACTGTAATAGATTCTTCTTGCTAGTTTTAGCCACATTATTGTCGTGGGTGTTTGCTGACCAGCCCCTACTGAGGCTAAAAACAGTTTCTCCAAGTGGATTTCCAGAGCAAAGCCAATCAGATGTTTTAGTAATGCCTCTGCCAATTATGTATTTAAGAAAATGGAAGAGAATGTTTGTGGTGCAGAAGAAATTAGGAGCCACGCAGGAGCAGTGGCAGGCCCCAGGTGTGGGCCAGGCCTCCCTCCCTTTATCCCTTGACCCTGCACCAGGGGCAGGTGTGGCACTGAAAGCCCCCCCCGACCAAGACATGTAACAGAGTGGAGGAAAAAACTCCAGAGAAGCACTGCCTGGATGGGACATGCTGGAGAAGGAATTCCAGCCTACAAGGTCAAAGCTGGCAGCGAGGGGAGAAAGAAGAGAGGGATGAGGGGTGGGAGGCTCTTCTTTCCCCACCCTCTCTCTCCCTCCAGCAGGGGAAAGACTGAAAGCCGAGACCCCTGACACCTGTGGGAGACTTTTGGGGTGTAGAGACCCCGCTCTGCAGCTCATGAAGGAGCCCATGCTGCAGCAGAGGAGTTTCTGAAGAAGATGGGAGGCCTAGGATGAAACAGAGTCCTGCTGGAGCCCAGTGGCCCATGGAGAAAGAGACCTCCACTGGAACAAGTCGGCCCGCATAGGATTTGTGTGATCCCAGTTATGGATCCATGCCAGTGCACCTGAATTTGTCACCCTAAAGGACAGCAAAGAATGGAAGAACTGTTGCCCAGAGGTAGACTCAGGCTAGAGAGGTCCATCAAGGACTGTCTGTCATGAGGAGGGACCCCACAAGAAACAGGGGTAGACTCAAAAGCCATCATCCCCTGCAACTGTGGGAAGACCATGGTAGGGAAGTGTCCCCTTGCAATCCATGGAAGACCCCACAGGGCCTGGGGAACCCCAGACCTCCGATCTTAGCCCAGGAGGGGGTAAACCCAGCCATGAGGCTGACATAGAAGAGAGAAAGAAAGAGAAAGACAGTTCCAGCTGCGACCAATTGGAGCTGTCATCCCAAAGACAATAGAAGAAGAACTTTTGAGTGCTGAAAAATTATTTAGAAGACCTAGAGCTCTGGAAATGGAAAAGAGACTGCTTCTCTTCCTGAACTGATACAAGGGGGAGGGGTAATTCTGTAAATACGTAGCACTTTTGCCTGGTTAAAATTGTTGTAGATATAGTTCTTTAGTTTTTATCTTGCTAGTAATAAATCTTAATGTTATTCTCCCCATATTAGATCTCTTTTGTCTGCATAAACCTTTATAGCAATTGTGGGGGGGGTGAGAGAAAATTGGTCCAGAGCAAACCCGTGACAGTTATTCTTCAGAGGAGTTCATCTCAACCAGTGACTTCACAACAGTAAAGGAAAATAGTGAATTGTGAAACAGCAGTTGTGAGCTATTCCTTCACACTGACATAAACCCACTGAAATCTGCTGTCAGGTGCTTTTCTGTCAGTAAACTTGTCTTTAAGGTCATACACACTTACTTTTTGTGGTGATGATAAAGTACGGCATTAACATTAATGTGATTTTTTTCTTTTTTTTCTTTTTTTTTTTTAATTTGAAAATGTTTGTGATGGTGTTAAAATTAGAGCGGTGACCGGGCTGTGTTCATCTACTTTCCTCCCCGTTTCATGTGTGCTGATTATACCCTTTATTTTACCTCCTGACACTTTCAAATCTATTTCTGCGCCTGTCTGGCTATCAGATCATTATCTTCTCTACAAAATGAGTGATGCTTTTCTAGGTATATATTTAACAATTTCTGGCTGTTTGTTTTAGCTCTGAAACAGGTACCTGTAAGTAAAATTTGGTTGTCAGTAATATTGCCGTTCACAGCACCTGTCTTGTCAAGTATCACACCAGGTAGTACAAAAAAACAAGCTTTGTGAAAAAGTTCTCAGTGTTGGTTTGCAGATGACTGGATAAAGTTTGTCAGTTTGTGTTACTAAAGAGAGCAGAACAAATGTTTGGGGTATTATCCTCTCAGTTTGAAATCTTGACTCCCACTGGGTTGCTCATGGATGACATTGATAAATAAAATTACTGAGAAAAATTACTGTAAAATGACAGAAGTGTCTGGTTTTACTTGGCTCTGACAGTCAAACCAGAAGAGAAGGAATTAAAATTCCCATAACTTGGGAGGAGACCTCCCTCTGACAGCATAGGAAGCAGCACAAAATGCTTCCTCTCCTCTTTTCTAATTCACAGTTCTCAGAAATCTGTCACACTCCCTGAACTTTTATCTTGTCACTCTCCCCAGCCATCATATCTCTCTGTAATATCTCAAGCATACCAGTGAATTTCTGGGTAGCACACCTGGAACAATTACCAGTGTATTTTTAGCACAAGGCCATGAGGTAACAGAGCAACCAAGGCATCTTTCTGTGGATCCAAGGGAGCATTTCTGGGAGTCAGTCATGTCTTTTATGTGTTGTGGTGCCCAAAACTGCACACAGGATTCAGGGTGAGGCCACACCAGTGACCTCTACCAGAGCAAAGTCGGACAGTTCCCACTCTCACTCCTGCTGGTAATGTTTCTGCTGCCTGATGTCCCTCAGGACACAGTTGACTCTCACATCAGAGAAGCTGGGAATTAAAGAGAGAAAGAATTTGTTAGGCAGTGAGAAGAGCTCTTACAGACTTTCCTATCTGAGGGTCTGTTACTGCATGAGAGATTTCCTTAGGACTGTTAGTAGCACAAGCAAAGTTGTATTTTACATATATATATATATATATATATATATATATATACACACACACATATATATACTTATATTTTTAAATTTATATTTATTTATATTTTTATAGAATATATATTTTAAATGTATATATATTAAACTATAATTTTTATATAGTTATAGCTCCTAATAATAAATATATATTAATAAATAATATATATTTATAACATGTTTATGTTATTATGTCTAATTATATATTGTGTTTATAAATATATCTTTATCTATACAATATATTTATTTATAAATATGCATCTTACATATAGAAGCCATTTAGTATAACTCTAAGTATAAAGTCCAGCACTCTGGGTACAGTAAAAGTAAAGATGAGGACACACAATAAGTGTTTGTACCAAGATCATGTTAAAGTATAAGAATCAATTAAGCCTCCTACTAGGCCGAATTATTTTAAATGCTAAGAGAACAACTCAGACGGCAGTGGAAAAACAAATTAAATGAGTCAAATGTGAGAAAGGGGAGAACTCATTTAAGAATATTTTCTTGCTTGTGCAACAGCAGGCCCACAGATCCAAAGCAAAATGAAGGTTGTGGGGGATTTACAGCTGTCTGTGTACTGTGGTTTAAATAAAGTGCTTCAAATCAGACCTCAGAGGAGTGCATGTCTTCACTGACTACACAGGATACTTAGGGAGCTTCACCTCTGAACCTTTTTTTTCTGCTAAAGAGACTAATGTGAAAACATATCCCCTACCAACTTCAGTATATTCACAAACTCTACTTTCTTAGGCCATTATTTCACTTCCACATTAAAGAATTCCCTAAATTTTTAGAAAATATTTCAATATCCTAAAAGGACAGATGACAAAAGAATGAAATTAGTATTATTCATTTAATTACAGCAATTAACAAGTGAGGATTCAGATATAATTAGCCATTTGGCTATCACATGAAACAGTAATACTGCTGAAGTTTTCATTAAGTATTTAGCCCTAAACTTCAGTGTTTGTCCCTCAGCCAATGACAGTACACATCCAGCTCAGATGGAAGGAGAGCTGTGTGCATCTGCTAGTTAGGAAACTAAGAATTTGTTCACCTTGTTATCTCCCTATTATGATATGTTATTCACATTTCTTTACATCACTGAACACCCAAACATGGGGGGCTGGCCCTGGCATTTGGTTTGATATTTCAGACGCTCTCTTAGTTCCTGGAAGGGGACTTTTCAACCTTTTCATGACCTTACTGAAAAATTCTAGTGTTGGTATAAGCGTAAATGCATTAGAGTGGTTACTCTGAAAAGTGTGAAAAATGCTTGCCCTGGATTTACCAAATGAATGAAACCTTAGGAGCTAAAAAAATTCCATTTTCAACATTCCTGAAAAAAAATTCGATTGACTTCAACAAGAACTTGTGAAGAGTCCGTTTCATTCAAGGGAAGCTGCATTTTTAGGTAAAGTTGTACCTATAAAATTATGCTAGGTAAATTATATATTGATAGATATGTACATATAAACAAATGATAGCAAAAAAAAAAAAAAAAAGCATATTTAACAGCTAATATAGACACATCCAAGGCCAAATCTAGGAAATGAGTTTGGACAATATTAGAGAAGCCAAGGAACGGGGGAGGGGTGGGGTTTAATTTATTTTCCCCTGAGCAGAAAACATAAATGATTGACATTTGCATATGGTCCAGAATCACATGAAAAAAACTGTCCTAGAGGGCTGGCAGGACTTCAGGGGACTGGTCCATCTGAGAAGAGGATGTAAACTGTGGCATCTTGGTACCTTAGCTCTCAGCTGAAATAAGCTTAAGGGAAAGGAAAACACCCAAGAAAAGCTGTTTCACAATTTTCTCTCTGATTACACAAAGGACGAGTTCCTTACAGGTCAAACAGCTGCCACAGGGGAGATTTCTGGGTGAGAAATTGCCATGTTTACTCAGCCTGACAATGATCTCTCTCCTGTCTACCTCCAGCCCATTGTTAATCAACCAGCTCAAAAGAGGGAAACAAACCAGAGGATCACTTTCCCCCTTCAAGCCTGCTCACATTTAGTGCTCATGTGTGACACAATCTCCTGTCAGTAGAAACATGGCATGGCCTTCCACACTTTGGTAAATCTTTCAGTTAGAGTTTAGTCTTTGCTGAAGTGAAGAAAAAGTCAGATGACCTTTTTAATTCCTAGATAAGATGCAGTAAAGAAATCAGAATTACTGTGACTGGTCTGCTTAGAAGCTATTAATTAACTCCAGAAAGCTTTTGGTATGAAGTTTCACAAGCTGTACTGATTAAACAGAGGGCCTGCAATCCCCCAAAGTTCTGAAGTCATAAGTGCCCTCCAAATATTTTACACTACCAGTTCATCTGCACGGGGATGAGCAATGATGGCATCACGGGCAAGGGATGGGTATCAGCTCTGACCAGAACTATGAAGATTGATCTGATTAAGACATGCTTGGAGCTGCTGACAGCAAACAGGCTTTGTCTAACCTCAGTAAACAGCAGTAAAGCTGGTCTGGTCAACTGGAGCTTGCAGAGGACTCAGTCAACCAGATAAATCAGAGGAAAAGATTTCTTTTTAGCCTTCTCTTGCCAGTAAGGGCAACACAGCTCATTTTCACCCACCACAATCACCCTTCAAAACATTCTGCTCTGGATTTTATTGACACAGGGAGAGTGTGATTTCCATACATCATAAGTGTGCCAGAAAACTTTATGTGTGTATAAAAGCCACTACAGCTGAAAGGAAGACTAATATTTGAGTCAGCTTTCCTGTTCTGAAAATGTAGAGTAAACTGGAATGCCCACATGGGGGAGTTATTGCAGAACAGTTAGGCCAGCTTCTCTGCTAGAGCAAGCACTCCCAGTCTCTGTAAAGAGCAGTCAAACTGACAGTGCTATGAAACAGAGCAGAATTATTCTCTGTAAGAAAAGCACTGGGCACCTCTCATTTGTGTCTTCTTCATATGGCACATTTGTCTAGATCACTCTTTTTTTTCCACATAGGTAAATAGTAGTGACAAATATGCAGCTTAGAATAAAAATTCTGAATGTCCAAAACCTGCCTGAATCTGCCCATGAAAATTATTCCACGCTTATTGAAAAAGTCACGACACTTAAAAAATTACGTGCAGCCAGCCTTGGATACCAGCTTCTGACTGACCAAGAATTTTGAAAAGAGCTTATTACCATCCATCATTGTTAGAATTTCAGACAACATAAACTGGAAGTGGCATGTAGCTGAAAGGAACTTCAGAGAGCTTGCTATGAACACAATAGAGCTGGCTGTAGCTGTTCAAACAGCTCTCCTCACATCCAGGAGTCAGGAGCACGCATGCACTCATCTGCTGGGGCACTTCCAACGCCCCAGGCGAAACAGCGATGCAACAGGCACCGAATGTCCTCAGATCAGGATCAAAAACTTGTCATCTCCAGTGACTGATCTCAAGCAGCAACAAAGGTACGCAGCAAGGAAATGAGCAGCAGAAACAGATTTCAGATTTTAAAACATCACTGTGGCAAGAAAGAGAAGCCTCATAACTACGGAAAACTATAAGAGAGTGGGCCACGGAATTCTTCTCCTACAACTGATAGACACCAGTGGGATATAGACAAACCCCTGGAGAACTGCATATTTTGGCACGAGCAATTTCATAAAAGAAGGATTTCAGCCACCCAGATCTTACATTTCGGGTATTACTGGTCAAATGCACTTCAGCATTTATGTGATATTCCACAGATGAATGAGATTTTTTGTCCCTGCCAGGAGATAAGTCTAAAGTTTAGTGTGACCTAAAAGAAGCAAATGAAGATGGCTATGAGACTGGAAAGCATGCCAATGGATGGAGGATGTCTTTGAGAACAGAAACAAAAGTTCATTTTGAGTGTTTAATATTGGCATTTAATATTAACACTTATGACACTTATTAAAGAAGCAAATGAGCACTCGCAGTCCAAAGTGACATAACCACCTCTGACAGACAAACCACCAGCTTTCCTGATACTACCAGCGGTAACTGTGTGCTGGGTACACCTCTGGCCTTCCTAAACAGAGGAAACGATTCTTTATAAATTAAGTAAACATGTATTGCTACTAGATGGCTGGACTTGTGATTTCATTCATTTGCTCAAATATTTGAGGTCTTGGGCTCAGAAAAACTCATGAAGCAATGTACTGCACTGATCTAACAAAAAGTCAGCTGACTGCTTACATTTGCCTTAGTCCTTTCTTGAATGAAAGTCAAGAATACATCTTCAGCAGTAGAAGAGGAAAAAGCTGTTATATGCCTTGATATAATTAATCAATGCATAAAAAAGAGATTACGGAGGAAATGCTATTTTTAGATGAAGAAGGTAATCCTTGTTTTGAAGTGTTGATCACAGAAACTTCCAATCTCATTTTAAAACAAGGTCAAGGGAAACTTACACCAGTATAAGGCCTTAGTGCAGAAAACATTTCACTGACACATCAGATATTTACTGATGTAACATTATGCAACCAGACCCTTCCCAGGGGAATGAATCCAGGTACACGCTTCTGATCCCACTGTTATGAACAGATTTGTTATTCACTCTTGACAGACCACAGCATATCTCAGACTACTCACTGTCTCAGCAGAATGCTGTCTCATCAGCATCACCGAAAATCCCCAGATTATGTGACTTTGATATGTGCCTGTTCTGTGGCAAAAATCTCTAAAAATTCTTCCTTCTAACGTGGGATCCAGATGATGGATGATGGTTAGACAGATAGCCTAAATCCTATGCTTTAGCCTCGAGGCTAAACCCTCAAGAAAGATGAGCCCAGCCCAGTTATATCACAGAAGTCATCCAAACGGAGATAATGTTGGAAATCAAGGGTGTTTAATAGCACATCTGGGCCTGATCCAAAGTTAGCTAAAGTCCATGAACACATGGACTCTTGCAGGCCAAGACACATGTGGCTCTTGCAGGACTTCAATAGAACTACTACTTTGTTCAGATTTTCTTTCTTAACATAGGTATGACAGAGCTTTCCTATTTTAACTATCGGTTAAAAATAGCAAAACTCGTGATGCTCATGCTCTCTACTTTAAGCCTAACTTCAAAAAGTCTGCCTCTGTTGTCTGTGAAAATTTCTATTTTCATAGCTGAGGAATAGATGTAAGATTTAATTAATTTCGGAAAGAAAGAGGGAACAGTGTATGTTTGCTAATGAAGTGTTAGAATATCACTCCTACTCATATTCCAGCCTAACTCATATTTATTTAAGCACAAAAATAGCAAAGGAAGTAATGCAGTGAAACCAGCCTTGTATTTCTAAGAATGATGTTTTGCTCTGTGAGGGATCATGCTTTTCAGCTAGAAGATGTATAATACCAGGAATGTTTTTTTCTTTAAGAAGATTTGAATGCAAATTCTTTAATGTGGAGCAAGCAAAGATTTTCAAAATAAAGGTCTGTCCTGTAGCTTGTGACCGAAGGGCAGTGACTGAACCAGTAAGAATGGTGAAGTTTCAAGAACAAGCCTGAATGTCCCTAACTGGTCTGGAGGACTTCCAAAGGTTTGTCTCCACCAAGATTTCCAAAGATGTCACCTTGGGTTTGCCAGTGGACACTTTCTGCTAGAGGCCACTACTGACCATGGTTTCAGTCTGACTACGTAACACTGGCAGTGAACATCAGCCAATGCATTAGAGATTTTTCATGGGAAAAATAAGTGATAAAAACCCACTCTTGTGGGTTTTTAAGATTGTCTGCTGGAAACATGCTGTTCTGGTGTTTCTCCTGGAAATGTATGGGAGACACTTTTCTCTAGCAGAAATTGTATACCAGGATGTCTTCTCCCTTCAGTCAGTCAGGTGCTTCAGGGTTAGGATTTGAAGCTTGTACTGTTCACTGATAGTCTTTTTTCACAGTCAGAAGAAAAGAGTGAGCATCTCCTAGAGTAGCTCACCTCTTTCCAAGAGAGATGGCTGACACAAGTTTTCTTTAGGAAGAAATTCTTTCCTTAGTAAGAAATTCTTTACTGTGAGGATGGTGAGGCACTGGCACGGATTGCCCAGATAAGCTGTGGATGCCCCATCCCTGGGAGTGTTCAAGGCCAGGTTGAATGGAGCTCTGAGCAACTTGGGATAGTGGAAGATGTCCCTGCCCATGGCAAGGGTGTTCCAACTAGCTGATAGTTAGTGTCCCTTACAACTCAAACCATTCCATGATCTTTTTCTATGATTCTATGAATTTGTGTAAATCACTTCTTATTTTTCTCATTTGACTACAAAAGAAGCCAGGAAAAGCAGTGCCAAAGTTTAAACTTTTTGAAACTTTAATTTCTTTAGCTGGATAAAATGAATCCCACATAAGGCAGAGGAGGCAAAAGCCATTAGTGCATTTGGGAAATGTGGGGTAGTGGAATGTATAGGGGTAATGTGGCTGAAGGGATTTCTGCAGATTTAATTTGAGTCTCTAACATGATTAAATAGACTCCTCTGGTCTTCAATGTGAGTGTAAACAGAAAAAAGTGAGGAAGAGCTTCGTCTTTAAACAACCTTCCTTGTATCAGTATTTGGCTTAATGACCGGTGTCCTTCGTGGGCTGTCATGGTCACCTTTTCTTTCTTATCAAAAAGTGCCTGTGAGCCCAGTTTGCTTACATATGCACAGATTAGCCCATAGGAATTGCTGATGGCTCTGTTCCTCATTTTTTGTGGGTAAAAAGTAGTGAGCAGCTACAAGCAGTTTCTTTCCCAGCATGCCTGTTTAGGCTGAGAGACTTTTTCTCCTCCTCCTCTCAGAGCCCTTTCTTTGTTTAGGCAGTTTCTTTGTGTGGTTAATCTTCAACATGCTTCATCTGCTTCCCATTCTCCTGCCTGCAGCCTAAAGCAATTACCTCAACTCAGCTGGGAGAAAGAAAGCAGAGGTTCTTCAACCAATGGAGTAGCTTAGTAATGATCACATTTCTTCTGAAATAAATGATTGTTTGTATAATATTAACCCTCAGGCCATAAATTAAGTCTGGGTAGTGCACAGGAGGATGACAGGGGAAAAAAACCACAAACAACAAATGCCTTATATTCTGTTTGGTAAACAACAGAATATCCAAATATTTATACATCTCTTATGTTGTTTTTAATCTTACTGAAAAGACTTTTAAAATGGACAGTAAGGCTCCTTTCGATGAAATGACCACACAAAAATAATTAGCAAAAAAATGAACACAGCTCCTTCATGGCCTCTGGGAAAAAATATATCAAGAGTACTTAAAGGCTGATATATAATCTTCTTCCTAGGCAAGGAAATTTCAGTGCAAGAGAGGCTGGAATAAACAAACAAACAACAAGGGTTAGTTTCCTTTACCCTGAAGTATTTGGGAAGACTGGCCAGTGATCTCAAAGCCATATACCTTCAGTGCAGTGCCAGTTTGTCAGTAACTAGATCAGTGTGTCTTGTAAGGGAGAGGAAAGCTTGAAAATGAGCTCAAAGACTGTACTGTAAATGACTTGTGTAAATAAACAGCAATTAGGCAGCCTTAATTCTATCCGATATGCTCTGCAATTAATGCTTTAATATTAGTGCTTTTTGCCTTCTAAAAGGTTTTTCTTCGCTTGACTCATTCACATTTAAAAATAAATGAATGCAGAGAAAGAGCTTATGTTACAATCTTCTCACAGTGTTTAAATTAGCTTTAAATGATCCTGGCTTGAAGCTAGAAGAGAAAGGGGTTCAGCTGCAAAGTTTTGAAACACAACTCTTCAAGCAAACCTGAACTTCGGAATCGTAAGTTAGATTGATTTTTCAGCATTCCAAGTCCTGTCATGTGGAACCAATTTAACTGCCTAAATCTCAGAAGGGGGCCAAAGGCAGAGCACCAGTGGGGGTGACTGCTGTCTCTGGTAGTTAGATGCAATGAGGGAAAAAAATCTCATTGTTAAAGTTGCATGTTCTGTGCGATTTTCATTTACTGGCAGGAGCCCAATGTAATAAAAGCCGTGAAATTGTCTGTTTATAGTTAAATGCAAGGGCGCATATTTCTAAAAGACTTGTTTTATTACATTACATTTTAATCTCCGCAATCTTCTCTTTGGAATGATACCCAGCCCCCCACTGCCTTTCATATTTAATCCTAAAGACCCTTTCTGGGGATTTTACAAAGTCGAAGCGGAGGAGGAATCACAGATGGAGGAATCCAGACTGTTGCACCTGTGAGGGAAATGCACGAAAGATGAGGGGAGAGAGTGTTCACTGTTAAATAATTTGCATGATTTGTCAGGATAGGGTAGTTGTAGCTCAATTTGTCCTTTGAGGTACACAAGGTGTTTGATTTTCATTCAGCTGAGGAGAGACTGCTATCAAAAAGGTGCCTCTGCAGTTCAGAAATGCCTGGTGACCTCTACAATTAGTCCCAGATTAGATGATCTTAGACTATCATTATGAAATCACCTTTTTTTGATCTTTGCTGAGTTAGACCTTTGAGCTCCAGCAAACTGAACGGGACATTTATTCAAACTTCTAAAATATAGCTTCAAATGGGGCAGATTGTCAGAGATCAGCTCAACGGTTAGAAGATGTTATTTGGTGTATTCCTGACTTTGCTTCTTTTCCAGGAAATTCAAACTCCAGGCTGTCCAGGGAAATGCCCAAATCATCACACAAACTCCTTAGTGTTGTATCACTGCAACAGATTCAAGTGATAAATTTGTTGAGAGGATGCAACTGGGAATATATCCAAGTGCCCTGAGGGTCCCTACAATGGTAATCCAGGAAAGAGTGTTATCCATACCCTGGGATTTCCCAAGGAAACAGAACTGCCTTAAAGTGCAGGAGGGCAGAGGTGTAATGTGCACAAAACCTGCACTTAGGCAGTGTGTTAAACTGTCTAAGGAAGGAGTATTTTCTAAGTTTGTTCTGTCTCAGCAAAGTAGAAGATGTCTTTGTGGTCAGACAGGAACAGAGAGCTGTGGTAACTGTGTGGCTGAGTGGAATTTCCAGCTTTCAGGAACAGACTTGTCTTTGACAGAGCCTTTAGAAAGCAACATTACTGCAAAAATAAAGCTTAAAGATTAGGTTTGAAGCTAGGCATCCTTAGTCTAGGAGCAAAGCTCGGCATTTTTTAATAGAAGATAACTAAAAACCAAGTTTTTTCATCTTTGCAGCTATGGTTAGTAAGTGTAATGCATTTCTAAAAAATATGAAGTCCTTGTTCTGTTCAAGAGATCTTTTCTTGCCTTTGAATCCATACCTTTAGAACTATAAGGGGAGAAAATATAACATTGTGTCTGCTACTTGCTGAGATTCTGCTTGGTGCTAATGAGATACAGAGGTTTTGACAAAATAGCAAGTAAATTTTTCTCTAAAAGCCACCCTTTTCTTGTTATTTGATTAACTTGAGCATCTGGAACAGCATACTAACAATAGTACTGTGTTGCTTATTGCAGTTTTTTGCTCTACAGGAGCAAGTAATTTCTGGTATTAAAGTCTCAGGCAAACTCGGTAGGAAATGGGATAATGGCATTCATGTCATTAGAGATCCTAGTGGAGAGGAATGAAAATGAAAATAATAAAATCCCATTTCCAGGATTTTTCAAAAAGCGATGAAATTTTCACTTTTGGTTAGGAATCCATTCATCAAAATATAGTTGGTTTGCTGGTCATACTAACTCATATGGTTTTCTGTGCTGGTGGAGGATGACAGACTCGTGTTTTAAAGCTGCCAGTAGCAGTTAATTTTTCTATAGTTCAAATGGGTGTTTACACATTTTTTGTCATTGCTGAAAATTAAATAGGTTATAACAAACCTGCTTTGACATCAAGATTGCAGGTTTGTTTCTCTACACTTGGTTGCTTTTCCAACGAGCAAAGTGGGGATAACTTGCAACATCTGGCACATTTTTAACAAACGTGCAAAGATAAAATCTTTATATTTTTACCACCAGGTGGAACTGCATGACTTAGTAGATTAAGCAAGATGCTTACAGTAGTCAAACCACTTATCCCCTAAGCATGTGGCTAATGCTGCCCTAGGAGGGATGTGGATAGTGAGTCCCTTGAGGGGACAGAAAGTAACCGCGTGTTGAAAAACTGTAGAGCCGGGCTTGTTGTTCTGTTCTGTTTATCTTAACATTGGGCAAGCTCAAACTGCATTTCGCCATCATCCAGGGGAAAAAAAAAAATAAAAAATAGATATTTAGACCGAGGGCTTTGCGATGTTGTAGCATGAGTAACTTAATGTCATCCTGGAGCCCTGCTACTCTCTGCAAATCTGGGTCTTGGTCACAGATGGCTGAACCCCCGGGACTGAGGTTACAATGCGGTGCATTATGCTGGGGAAGTTAACACTGGAAAATGAACTGCTTGGGGGGGGTGGGGGGTTAAAGCCCTCTGCATTAAATGGGAAAGTTCCATTTCCCTCAAGCTGTAAACACTCTTTGAGCAAAGAGCTGTGTTCCAGCATACAGTTTTCAAAAGCAAGACCCTGACGCAACTGGAGTCCGTGGGAGGCCTGCCATGAAGGTCACTGCAGATGAGGCTGGCAGTCCTCATTAAAGAAGAGAGGCTTGAATCCTGCTGTCCCCAAAATCTTTTCTTTCTTTCTTTCTTTCTTCTGGAAAAAAAACCCACCCAACACTGATGGCTTGCTCAGCTTGTAAATGCGTAGATGGCGAGCAGATACTTGATCACGGTTAAAAAAGAGCGCTCTCTGCTTGCGTGTGTGTCTGCGTGCCTGTGAGACCCCAGAAACAGACCCTCAGTGGATTAGGGCTCCCACAGCCGTGGTGAAGCATGATCCAGAGTGTCCCCTTTCCTCCAGATCATGAGCTGCTGGCACATGCTGACCTACTTCTGAACAGCAGCTACTCAAAAAACACAGTGACAGGGAGACACATCAACAACACACCAGCCTGAACGTGTCTAGATAGTGGTTTTCAGAGTGTGGACTGCAAAACCATGGGGGACTGGAGCCTGCTTTTAAGCAGTCAGTGGAAAGTGGCAAAAGAAAGAAAATCTGCAAATGCTTTACAACAGTCAAGGTGTGGGAAATTGGTACATCTTCCCGCTGGGAATGTTTCTGGCATTCATGTGTTGGAAGGATATTGAAAACTACTGACATAGAAGACAAAGAGTTAAGAAAGCAAAGATTAATAACATATTTCAGAAACAATTCAAGCATGATTTTATTCCTCAGGCTGCATGTTAAAGTGAGACAGAGAACATAAAAAAAAATCTAAGTCTCTTTTCATTTGGCAGGACAGACAAAATGTCTTCAAAGCTATGCCCATGTGTCAAAGCAGAAGTTGTCCTTTTCTAGACTGGTAGGGTTATTTTTATTTTTATGCTGTTTTCTGGGTCCTTCTTAAAAAAAAAAAAAAAAAAAAAAAAAAAAAAAAAAAAAAAAAAGGCAGCCCAGCAAATGTTTTGTCTCATTTCACATAGTTTCACAACTGTAATTACATGAATGGTAGCATTGCAAGTAATTATGTTTGGTTCTTTCTTTCTACATGAATATACACAGATCGTCCAGAAAGAGTGCCCTGGTTTTATGCAAGAGTGTAATTTCTTTGTAGGGAATGGAGATGGTTTCTCCCATTTGACTTACCTGTTTCACTGCCATTCTTCCAACACAGCAGACTGTAGCAATTACTGAACCTTGAGGCAAGTCTCTCCAACACAGGCTAAACACTGCAATTGGTCTCCTTTGCAACATATATTTTGGTGATACTAACCTCTTTTTTTTTTTTTATGGTTTCTCTTAAAATAAATATGCAGGATATTCGCAATGTCTTGACTGCCAGGGATTTACAGTCTTTCTAGTTGCCTTGAGAATAAACTGCTCCTTGGTGCAGCTTACAGGATTTTTCTGCCTTTCTTTCTCTAGGTACACACAACAGGGAGGTACCCTGCATGTAATACATGTCAGTGGGTGTAGAGAGAGTATTTTCATAGAGGCCAGGTACTGCTGGCACCAGTGCCACTCATGCTGATAACAGAACAAGATCACCCTGAGAAGCTCAGTGGAAAACCATCCACCCAGAGGAACATCACAGTTTGAAGTGCTCAGATGGAGATAAAAGATGCAGGTTTCCAGATAAAACAGACTCAGGACAATTCTGTGGATGGGCAACCTTGTAGACCTCTTGAGGTGGGTGACACATGTATTAGCATAATTGTACCCTACATTTGTACAGCATTAAATACAATGATAACGAATTCTGCAATGTAAACACTAAGTGATAGTTGTTCAATGTTCAGCGTTTGTTTTTAATGGCCTGTTCGTTGTTCAGACAGGTCAAGATCACAGATCTAAACCATTTGGCCGCAGATCCAAGACAGATGGGAGTGAGGAGGATCAAGAGTGACTTCATATAATTATTTTATTCCAATCCGGCTCCTTTCCAGCCATGCAGATCATCTCTAATCTAACATGCCCTCCCATTTGGGATCAGGGTCTGCTGTAGACAGCTCACTAACATTTATTCACATGAAGAAAAACTGAATATGTGTAATTCTCCATTTAAAAATTCAATGAATTACTCATGTCTTTCCATTTTTGTGAGGCACAATGTTTGGAAAGAGGGATTCCCTTCATTCTTTTTTTCTGTTCCTTCTTTGAGTGTGCACCTTTAGTTACTTCTCCGTACTTAAAGGGTTTAGATGAGGTTTAAGAGACAGTATTATTTGAAAAGAGTGACTGGTATTGCATCCAAAGTTGCAATACTATCAATTAAAATCCTTAACTGCCAGCAAAGTTCCTTGCTTTCATAACAGGAGGGTTCCTGATTATCAAATAGTGGGCTGAAACCTCAAAAACCTTTCTCCCTGAAAAGTCCTAGGTATAACCAGTAACATACAATAAATATGGAGCTCAACCTGCACTGAAAGCAAAGTATTTATATGCAGAAAAAGAATCCTCTTTGGAGTAAATTCTTACCAAGGACAATGTGTTTCTTGAACTCCTAAATAACTAAAATGAGACAGACAAAAGATATTGTCATCTGTTTGAGTTCCCACCAATCACCCTCCATACCCTTTGGAAGACTTACTGGATGAATTGGGAATCAGACTGTTCTCACACCTTTTAAAGGGTACACCAGATGTGTAACTTAGAGGGGTTTTTTTTTTTCCTAAATGCCAGCAAATTGGATACTAGCTGTGAGATGGCCTTGATGATCAATCATCCTTCACAAAGGGTAAAACTGAGGCCAGCTCTTGGGACTGCTCACATGAGTAAGGGTAATTGGATGCCTGGTCTTTAAATTAAAGATAGCAGGAATAAAATATCTCAGGTAGCCAGGTAGTGAGCTGAGGGTTGCCGAAGCTGTAATCTTTGGGGAAAGGGTGTCTTTCCTCTGAGAGGTTTTGGAGGAACAGCTTGGTGCACATGAGCTCTGCACATTCAAAGCAATGAGAAAATCTACCCCCCCCCCCAAAAAAAAAAAAAAGACAAAAAAAAAAGACATTCAAACCACTGCTCTATTTTAAGAATGGATTTTTAAAAACACCTCTTAAATTCAAAGAATGAACATAGTAAGGCCTCTTTCTGAATAAAGGTCACTAACAATCTCTTTTTCCCAGGCAACTGCAACACCACCACCACCCTTACCATTTCTCTGTCAGCTTTCCTCTCAAGAATTCTAATTTTCAAGATCCAGACTCTGAATGGAGACAAGTTCTGCTGCATTTTTGTCTCAACACATCAACGAAGTGCTAAACCATGCACTTCATAGCAGAAGGTGTTTCAGTTTTGTGTCTTGTGCAGGACTGCAGAAGGGTGCCCAAATGCACGAATTTGGGTACTTATGCGCACATTTGACAAGCCTGAAGGCAAAAAAAGAACATTAAGGTACTGCTAAGTGGAAATAAAACCCAGGCTCTCCAGTACTAGTTTTTAATGAGCATTTTCAACAGATATTGGGAGGCAAAATCTGCTTCTCCTGTGTAGAAATTGGTTCTTGACTGCTGGAAAAGACATTTTACTCAGCAAAAAAAACCAAAACAAACAGTACTCGAAACCCAGTGTTACTTAGAGGGATTTAAAAATGGAGATTTAAAGATATGTGATTGTTAATGTGAAGTCTTGTAAGATATAGATGTGTTTTCTAATGAAATAGGGATAGGATGCCTGAAAGAGAAAAATGAAAGATGTTTTTCAGTCATATGTTTCAGTTGTTCCTGGTTTAGTTTGTGACTTATTTAGACTTTGAGGAGGGGGAAATTTGCCTGAATGATGCTTTTGTATTCAATATTTCCCTGATAAGTTTATTCTTGCCTTATTTTTTGTGACACCTGGGGTGGAATTGAAATTCTAGTGAGCTCAGTAAGGAGAGAAATAGCCAAAGGAGATCTACCATGTGGTTTCAGCTTCAATAAACCAGTCAAAACAGGTCAGGAAAAGAAGCTGAAAAAGGTACAGAGGGCTGTGGCCTTTTTTTTTTTCAGCTAGCCAAAGGTCTTTTAACCTTGCCTTCTAAATCATCAGTTTGGAACCCTTAAGATTTATGATAGAGATCAGTTAAGAAGTGGACATTTCACTTTTGATTTTGCTTGGTGAAATTAAAGAAAAAAATGAAATAATATAAGTAATAATAAAAAAATAATTTAAAAAAGGCAGTTTAGATGTCTGGGCTTCACAGTCCAGGAAAAAGTGAAAACTCCAGGGAAAACCTCTTTCAAGCATGGCAGGAGTGGCAAAAAAACTCCCCAAACCCCAAAAAAGCCTGCGGGAAGGAGTAAAGCAAAAGGCAAGCTTCATAGTGTGCAGAAGAAAGGCAGATTTCAAATTAAAATGCTTACCAGGCGACTGAGACATTTTGCCTGAAAATTTCAATAAACATGTCCACTGAAGAGTATCAGCTGTGTCCACAGTGGCTGGTGTGAGACAGAAAAACATCTGTTATGTATGTGTTTTCGACACATAGGAGAGCTTGGAGCCAAGACCAAGGGTCAAGAATGCCATACATACAGATGTATATAAAATGTGTGTTTCTCAGATGTAAGCACAGCTAATGTTCCTGTCCTTTGGTAACATCCCCTGCAGTGAAGCTACCACCAGGAGTGAGTTTGCAGTGCATACACAGAAGTACAGGGTGGCCCTGTGCAAAATCAGCCTGGTTAGAAGAGAATATTCCAGCCAGGCACAAGCACAAGCACGTCCAGCTGAGTAGAAGTAGCAGAGCACTTAGTTTGGTACTCAGAATAAAAAGCTACAAAAGCTGCCTCTTCACCCCCACTGTAGCAACCACAGTTGTTTTCCCTCAAAAAAAAATGAAGCACAGCAGCAAATTGGTTGCTTATAGTTAAGAACTCTTTGCTTTGTTTGAAAGAATAGCAAGATGGGTGCACACACACAGACATGTACACACGGGGTTTCATGCTGCCTGCAATATTTCATATTTTGGAAACCTTGTTTTGTGTCTTCCTGTCCAGCCTGCTCTGCAGCCACTGCCTTGGAAATAGCGAGAAAGAATTAAATTCGAGGAAGGGGAAGAAAAAGCAATTTTTATTTTTGGTAATGAGTGTTTAGCCTGGATAAATTTCGACCCGGCTTTGTCAGCCAACAAACACCAAAATATTTTTGTGGCCAAGCTGAACAGGATGATTAACCGAAATAAAAGGCCTGCAGTAGGGCAAGGGGATTTTCCTGGCAAGCTTTGTGTCAAGGTTGTGTTAATGGCACAGCACAGAAGGAGCTCAGGAAAATGAGAGCATCAAGGGGAAGCAGTGAGCTTTAGGGATCTGTAGGATGGTTGGTTAATGAGACTCTGCCAGTGCACAGCAAAGCCAGTCTTGTACTGCAAAGGTGAAAAGGATGAGGAAAGAGTATCTTGTTAAAAGAAGAGACAGAGAGGGGAAAGAACAATTCCCTAAACAGTAAACCTCAGATGATTTTACCCGCTTTGCCTCTGAGGTGTCAGGGCAAAAGGTTAATAGCTGAGGATGATGTTGGTGCACAATACTTGGAGGGTCCTCAGTTTGTCTTAATTGTTTCAGCAGACCCACTTCACCATAGAGAGAGAGCCAAAAACTGCAGCACTGCTGCTCACAGGCACCTTCAGAAACCATCACCAGGACCTGGCTGACATCTTCACACCCAGCATCCCTTGCCAACAGGGACATGCTCAGGAGTGGTGGAAATAAATGGCAGTGCAGCGAGAGATAAGGTCTAATTGAGGCATTTAATCCGTAAAACACTGAAAAGAGGGGAAATAATCCAAATCCTAATCTGTGCAATGATTTGTGTGAATGACAGATGCTCTGTCCGGCTCTGAGGTCAAGGTGGTTAATCCACAGAGAAGGGGTTTTTCTGCACCTCTTGACACAAATCTTAGGGTGCTGATGACACAAAATGGATATTATGGGGTGGCCTTTCACCTGAAAAAGGCAGTGGTGTGACCAGTGGCTGCTCAGTTACAGGCCAGCTTGTTATCTAAAAATGGAAGAAATCTGTGTTTCCCATAGAAGTCGCTGTGCAGTGGAAGCTCCTCCTCTTCTTTCAGAAACGTGTTTGCTACATGCTCACAGATGTCTTTGGAAATGCATTTCCGCCCTGAGAAACAGAGGGATCAGCAGCATAAGGAAAGAACATATGGTGAAGTCTAAGCCCCAGGGGGGGTTTTGCAGATTGGACTTTGCTCTGCATTTTTCATGATATATGATTCTTCCCATGGAAATAAGTTGGACAGAGGAAAAAGAAGGTTTTGTATTAAAATTTCAGAAGAGAGAATGCTCTGAAGAATGACTGCTTTTTCAGGAATTTAATATTGCCTCCCACAGCACGTATCTATGAAGTCCTTGACTACAGTGCAGAAAATGGTCTTATCTTTTTGGAAACACTGGAGAAAGATCAGTGAGCTAGACAAATACATGCTAGGGGAAACAGCAGTAGTTAGAATGAGGTTTATCTATGGAGAAACTCCCTCTGCTAGGCAGAAAAGAGAAAATACATCTGTTTCAGAGCTTCTACAGAAAAAGCTGATAGAAAATTTTTGGTACTGTCTTATCAAATTGCATTCACCATTTTTTTTTTTAAACAATAAGTCTTTGATTTTGTCACAACTTGGATGGGCCTTGTGTCTCAGGACCTGAGCGTGGCCACCAGCGGGGAGCCCCTCTTAGCCTCAAAACCCTGGGAGGGAGGGCAGGACCCAGGTATTTGGAGGAGGAGGTTGGCATCTTTACAGGCACAACTGCTCAAATCAAAGGCTTCAGGCAGGTGGAGGAGGACCCTTCCACATATAACTGCTAAATTCAAAGGTTGTTGCAGTGAATGTGTACAATTTGGTGTTCCTTGAGGTTCGTCATCGGGCAGAGTTCAAACAGATTTTTCCTTGAGGCAGATAGGTAGCATGGATTTTATTTACCACTGATGGTTGACATTTTCTAGCATGAAGACTATCATTATGACACACCTTGACATTTCTCATCCGTGCAGTTCAGCATTAACTCCATCCAGCAACTGTGTTAGCCAGATCACAGAAGAGCTTCTCTCTAATTTACTTGTTTCTTAAATGCTCAAGACAGCAACACTGACCAACAGGAGGGAGATAAAATTTACGTTTTATTTAAAAGTACGTGTTAAAAATCAATTTATTATACGCATGACAGTGAAACACAAAACAGTGAACACAGCATAAGTGTATGAATCTGTGAGTTAGATTCTGTGTATGCAAAAGATAACTCTCTTCCTTTAGGCCTTATCTAACCCAAAGGGGACTGCATTTCCCTTTGGCAGAGCAGAGAGAGCACAACACCAAATTTACCAGGTAAGCTGGTAGTTTGTAATAGGTAATTGCAGAATCTTCTTTCGGGCAGCATGCATGCATCCACTGGACTAAGGATAAGATGTTGTATAATTTGCGTTTGCAAGTTAAGCCAGAGCTTTAAATTTCCATGGCTTTTAAAATACCTTATGTTACCAATGCATAAAGAGGTTGATTAAGATTTTGCAGCAGAGTGGCAGGCATTCTTCCACGAGACACTTTAGTATAATTTATGGGTATTTAATGTACTTCCAGAGGACAAAATTGTGTGTACAAGTTTTCTGAGCATGCACCAGTCATCTCAAGAACCCCAAGGTGGTTAAACCCCTGGACTTATACTGAAATAGTTTAATATCATTACTAAACAAAATTGAGAGTTCATGGAAAGGACAAATACAAAACACATGCTTGCAAAAATAGCACTGGTAGAGAGTAACAGTATAAAAACATGTCCATAAGATCTTTAATGTTTGTAAGCTGCATCTGGCAATGCTGGAGGCTAATGAGATTTCAAACTACAATATGTCAAATTTATGAGGTGTAGAAGGACACGTCCCTTGCCCCTATGTAAAATATTGGGCAATAAAGAAGTTTTAAACATTCCTGAGCTGATTTAAAATTTAAAGTTATGCCCTGACTGGAGTTTTGAGAAAGTAGGTTCTGTTTTATCCCTGTCTTCAAAATCTATCATGTTTAATATTTCCACAGTGCCAGTGTCTGGAGCAAGTAAAGCCAATGTATCTTCAGTGGCATGAATGTGCCAAGCAAGTGACTTGATATCTACAACGTGAATCTCTCATAAGCTTTCAGAGGTGTCTATAGACATAGAAGTATAAAACATTATGAAAGCAGGGGCTCCAAAAACCCTGCAATCACAACACATTCTCTGACCCCTAAAAGAACAAGAAAAAAAGCATTATTTTGTTGTACATGTGAAAAATTGTTTTGTTTCTTTTGTCTGTGTTATGCAGTTGCTGGCTGTACATTGTTACTCAAACAGTTACTCTTCTATTTTACTTAAGAATGTGTCAGGTTAGTGTATGAAAAACATTTTCACATCCTCTGAGTACCAGAACACTCACTCTGAGGATTTGTTTTTCCTTTATGTTACAAAGAGAAATCCATAAATACATGGAGTTAAAGCCATAAAGTCAGTGATTAAGTCTGGGACTTCTTGAGCTGTGTTCAGTTCCCTTTTCTACCACAAATTTAATTTCTAATCTTGGCCAAGCCTGCTCCTTTCTTGCCTCAAAAGAGCTGAAACAACATCTCCTTTCCTGAAAGGTCTGATGAAGCCAGTTATGTTAAAGAGTGCACAGACCTTTATAGCATATAAAGAGATTAAAAATGTTTATTAAAGAGACTGCAACATTCTTTTCTTTCCTGAATGATCTCTGTGTGCAATAACCATGTACATAAGACCTCCTCAAAGCAGTAACTCACAGAAACTGTGTGAATGTGTATCTTAAGGTGTGCAAGCAGACAATTTTAGACCCTCAAGGGATTAGACACTGAAAGAGCAAACAGTAAATCCAAAGTCCTGGTCTGACGCACAGATTACACTTGCCAAATGGACAAAGTGCAGTAAAGCTGAGAAACTCAAATTTAAATACAACTTCAGGGCTCTTTTTTTTTGGTTAAATTATGAAAAGATATATTTGGGTTATTGAAGCAGCTTTCATTCTGCCTCAGGCACTATTTCAGGGGTTGGGAGGAATCTGCCTTTAAAATTGTTTAATCTAATTTAGGGTTCTGGAGACTAAAATGGCTTAATCATAACCATATGATGGTAACCGTAGACTATCACTACATGTAAGGATTGTTATATGAAATTTATAGGCTTGTAATTTTTGCTGTGGAATAGTTCTGCTACCCTTACACTATATGTTTACCTTATACTGATGACATGTACTCCCAAACTCAGTCTTCCCATAGCTTTTGTCTGAGATTGGAATACATATTTTTAAAGATGGAAAATACATAGATTTCTCTTTAAAGGATTTTTTATTCCCTCGTCACTGCAAGATCCCGCATGCCACACTGTCTTTGAAAATCTCAAGTATCTGTTTATGGCCTAAGAAGGTTCACTTCCACTCAGGCATTCCTGGCAGAGGTATTTTCTTTCTCCTAGTTCAGCTCCACAGTCCTCAATTTCATCTCTGTAGAACACATGTGCAACCAAGGACAGTGCAGATTACATTGATTCCTGTGCCTTAGAATCCATGGAAATGTTTGGATGTCATAGGAAACAATGCAACTGGGGCATGGGACTGCACTTTGGGAGCCTGGAGAGCTCCCCACTTCATATGCAAACAACAACTGTGTGGCTATCCATAGCACAGACAAATGCTGGCTGGTTTTTTTTCCTGGGAAAGAATGGAAAAGGGATGTTCCTGGTGCAATGGCTGCAAGTCTCTAACTTCTTTCACTTGCCAAAAATCCACGTACTCCTGAGCCTGCTTTGGGAAACCAACGAGGTAATTCAGCTAATCAGCAAAAGAATAGCAAAGCCATAAGCAAAGAAAACAAGTGTCATGTGCTGTACACAGGTGCCATGCCAACATTTCAGCTCCAATTGCCTCTCTCTCATCTGATTCTTTAAAAGTAAAGGGAACTGGCATGCAATGTGTGAAATCCAGTTGCTGACTGTTGATTTATCGTCTCCCTCACTGTCATTCCTGAACACCAGCACAGCCCAGAGAAACTGCCTTTAATCTTTCCTACACTTGTCTTTTTTTCCTGGAAGCTTCTCCTACCGTGTGTTCTGGGAAATATCTGATGCATTAACAGCAAGCATAGATGACTCGAGCAGTTCTGAAGCCGGGCACTTGTCAATTTTAATTTGGGGTGTTGTCACAACGAAATCCAGCCACGCTCTGCTAGGAATGCATGTGCTGCACACTCTATTAAATCTTACTCTTTGTTCAAGGTAAAATACCTTCATGTATCAGCTTAAGACCGAGAACAGCAAAATATTAAAACAAGGTCTAGGGCATCTTAAGGACAATGTCCAGCATGTTTAATATGAGCCTTGGGCGATGTGCAGGCAGGGGTAGCAGGAGCTGAAGCAGTGACAGTGGAGAAAGGGATGCAGACAGAGCTTTCTGAATGGAGACATTTGTCTGCGGAAGCTTGAGAGCTTTTCCAGGCTGATGCTAACACAGCCCTGAATTGTGTGATGGGAGAGAGAAGCTGCTGAATGAAAGCAGGGATTTACAGAAGATGGATCAGGTCCATCACAGCACAGGAGAAGAGGGTGGGTATGTGTAGGGGTATATCTAGAAGAGTATGCATCTGCATATAAATATATATATATAGATACATATGGGTAAGAGGGATAGAGGAGAATGAGCACTTTGGATATGAGCTGCATGCCTCTGAAAACAGGGCTGTGCTTTGTTATGGTACTGGAGCTGCAAACGACAGCTGGAGAGCTTCAGAGGAAGCAAAGGAAAGATTTGCTGAACACAAAGAGTGCTCCAGTGAGGATAAAAGCATTGGATGAGGGCGGCATGGTGATTGTGGGCCTCAAGAAGGTGCTCCTGGACATGCCTTGCAGGTGGCAGCTCTGGAGAGTCTGCCTCTTATCAGCTGTGTCCCAAGGCAGCAGGAGAGGCTCCCTGACTCCACAGCCTCCTGTCTCCACCAGACAAAGTAGATTGGAAAGGTGTCGTGAGATTTGGTTCCAAGGGATACTTAAAATAGCCCTGTAAAAATGCTGATGGTGACTGAGTGATAGATAAATCCTTGAGAGGTGAATTTATTTTTTTTTTTTTTTCCTGATGAAATGCAACTGTAATGCAGTCAGTCTTGATGTTGCTGATGGAGTTACCTTCTTCAATATGACAAAACTTTGTTTTGTGTCTGGCTAAAAATGCCTCTGTCATTTTAGGGCAGGCCTTTGGGTTAAAAATGCCAAGAAAAAGCAGAGTAAATGGGAGCATGGAAGAGGAGACAGCAGATCTTTTTTTTTTAGCTACATGCAAAACTGGATTTAAACACAAGACCTGAAGTACAATAATTTCAGCCAAAATAAACAGCACTATGTTATGTATTAAATAGATCTATCTGGAGTGCTGGTGGAATCAGTAAAATCAGAAGCCATTCCAGAAAATATGGCTGCTGCAGTTTTTGTCATTTGGCAAGTTTTTGATGATACATTAGGATTTCAGTGGTTTTTCTTAATTTATTTAGGGGTTATTTTTAATTAGACAAAAGGTAAATTTTTTTTTTTTGGCTGAATACATCGTAGGTAAGAGCTGAATCAGCCTAACAAAAGACACAGTAAATTAAACTTGACAGCAAACAAAACATGTGAGGATCCAGCAAGAAGACTTAACTTCCATAATGTGATAAACAAAGGACTGAAAACCCATTATGGGTGTGAGCTCAAGAAAACAGCCCTGCTGCTGCTTCTCCCTTTAGCAAGGAGGTTTTCAGTCACAACAGAAGACTTCTCAGCATTTAATGAAGAGAATAAATGAGCTTTAGATGGGTTGATGCTTGAAGGAGCCTCTGAGGAAACAATAGTTGTTAACAGATGACACACTTTTCTAATGGGGTACCCAGGAAGGAAACAGGCATCCCAGGAGCTGTTTTCCTAAGGCTACCCTGACTGGGTTTACCTACCTTTCCTTTTTGCAAAACTTGCCACCAGCTCGCCTGCCAAAGAGGTGACTGCCACAGGAACCAGGATCCAAACTGGGCACAGACTGATTTCTGTTTCTTCTTTCAGGTTGAGCAGTGTGAGATCTATTGCCACACAATAGCTCCCCTTGAGCTTTGCAGAGGCCTGTGCTGCTTTTCCCAATTTGAGGATGGCAATGGTTCAAAAAATATCTGAGTTCAATTATGCCCTTTTTTTTTTTTTTTTTAAACAGTGTGATCTTATTCTTGTTCTAGTTCTCATTTCCTTTGAACAATACTCTTTGCAGTATTGGATTTCCTGTTCTGAGGAGGAAATGATGTGCAGATGATGTTCTGCAGACGTGGCCTCACAAAGGCTGCATCTACAAAGCCTCCCAGGCACTCTGCAAGGAGAACTGAGGCTGTATGAGATGCAAAGTGGGAATTGTCAGTACTTCTCACAATATATCATAGAAATGGAGGTCTGTATTGAATTTGAGATGAAGTGCATGTTGCAAAAAGGCCTAGGGCCTAGAATGAGTGCATTTTTATATGTCTCTTGTTCCATTTCATGAGCTGCCACCAGCATGTGCCATCCTTTCTGACCGCTGAGCTCATATTGTTTCTGACAAGGATATGAGCTGGGAAAGGGATGTAGATTTCTTGTCAAGCTCACGTGTAATTTGAAACTGAGAATCTCATTCTTTGGTCTGCAAACTGAACTAATCTGTCGGGGAAATGTTCGGATATGCATAAATTTTACTTCAGAATACCATCTGCAGTAATTTGTTCAGTTGTGCTTTTGAATGTGTTTCAGCATCTCCTCTTTCTGTGTTACAAGTGCTGCACAAAGCTTCCTGCTCTAGAGCAGACCCCACTGAGCTCACTGTGACCATCACCACGGGATCCGGCCCTTCCCGTGGCTCCAGCTGCACGTTCCCACTGTGTGATCCTCTCTACATTCCCTGAGGTTCTAACCCACTACATCTGAATGCGCGTTATTTATTCCCACGTGAAGCAAGTAGGTACTTCTGCAAACCCTCTGAGTCTTTGGAAGGTGGAGCAAAGCAATCAAATATCCTTCATCACTTTTTCCGTAACGCAGAGCCAGAGGCAAAGCCTTCAAGTTTCCACTGCTCAGCAGTGGTGGGAGAAGAGATGGGTGAAGGCTGGCAAGCTGAACCTTCTGTAGCCTGAGGGAAACGGAGAACTTGGGAGAACAGAAAGCCAGGCTTCAAAATGCATCAAAGGTAAAGCCTGTGGAAGAGAGGGAGAGAGAGAGACTCTAAAGGAAACGCTACAGATCAGGAAAATTTCTGCCCAATCTTACCAAATTAAGTATTCTCTTTCTCAGCATTTCCAGGCCACTCATAGATATACCAGCTACATTTGTGCTGGGTTTCTGTGGCCAGGTTTTGATAGAGAGGGGGGCTATAGAGGTGGCTTTTACGAGAAGCTGCCAGAAGTTCCCCCCATGTCCAGCAGAGCCAATGCCAGCCAGCTCCAGGATGGACCCACCTCTGGCCAAGCAGGAATCAATCAGGAGTGACAGTAACACCTCTGTGACAACATATTTAAGGAAGAAAAGAAAAGTTACTGCACAGATGAAAATTGCAGCCAGCAAAAAGCAGAAGTGAGAACATGAGAACAACTCTGCAGACACCAAGGCCCATGGACAAGGAGGGGCAGGAGGTGGGCATCTGGCATATAGCCAGGGTCATAAATATACAAATAATTATATTATTTGAATACTGAGGGTTCATATCTCAATGATGTTAAAACTGCTAGTGGTCATATTTAAGCAAAAGGAGGTCATTTTTCCTAAAATATATTAAATATATGCAACCTTTTACAATGCTGCAGTATAAACTGTCCATTACTTTAAAGTAGAGTTAGTTCATGTCAAAATCAACAATATTTGGGTTAAAAACATGCACAGAGGAGTGTGCTTAATGGCCAGTCTGAGATCTACCAGAGGAATAACTGTTGAGGACCACAGGAATTTTTTAATTTTCATAATTTTCATAATTTAATTTAACGTAATGGTTTAAAGGGTATAAAATATCTTTATGAGTCCACCCTTTTTTCTTCAGAAGCTGTTTCAGTAGTCTGATAATATGCAACAGAAACAACTTGAACCACCATGGATTTTGAAGCTTGCTTTCCCTAGAAAAAAGACTGGTGTATTTCAGAGGACCTTGTCCCTTGAAATGAGAGAACTTATCAACAACAAGGAGGGACAGACTCTGCCCAGGAGACTGTAAACTTTCCAAACCTAAGTAAAATGGACAATGGATATGGAAGGACATTGGCTGGGAAAACATTATCTTGTTAATGAGAAGCTGTTCTGCCAAAAACAGCTAATTTACCTCATGCTTCTCATGTCTGTCCTACATTTAAATCTGAAGACTGGAATGTAATTCATGGGCACTCTGGAAAAATATATGTTAGGTAGGGATAAGCCTTCTTTTGAATCAAGCAGACGAGCCTTGCTTTTGGATGTCATCTGTGTTACGATACAGTAAAGGCCCTTTCAGCTTTACCCTCAAAATGCCTCCTGGATTTGCCCTCTGTGAATTACTTTTTCTTGGTACCCTGTTGCAAGAGTAATGATTTGTTCATACGAGAGAAACGAGATCTTTGGGGGGAGATGGGTTTTTATAAGATTAACTATTACACTTGATACATTTGTGTCACTGATCCATCTGATAGATGTTTTAGCCCATCATGATGATGTAAAAAAAAAAAAAAAAAGTGCTGCCTAACCATATAAAGCCTTGCCTCTGTAAACATGTTTTCTATTTAAATTGTGGTTACCTTTAAAATTACCCTTATTAGTATATTGTACAGACATTCTGCATCAGAAATGGCTTTGCACAAAACCAAGTTCATTATACCTTGTTAAGCAGGATTAAAGCTAACTTTCTATCCTTTCTCATTCTCCTTTCAAATTAGAATATCATATATTCAGCCAAATCAAGACTACCTATCAACTTTACTTTGCAGCCCTTTGATCTATTTACAACAATTACGAGGTGACTTTTGATTCAGGATAGTGTTTCTCTTCTTTTCCCTGCAGATCACCCAAGCACTGAAAAGTTGGAAATTACCCCAGACTAGCAAACCTGTTTAATTTAAACAATTTAATTCAGCAAACTAGAAGGGAGAACAAGAGTGAAATACTGTCCTCCTGTATATAAGGTGTTTCTTTCTTCAACTTACAGAAAGTTTAAACTGCCCATGTCAAAGATGTCCTTGCTGGAAAATGTATTACAGCTCTTCCAGTAGTGATAGATTGGGAATAGGTGATGTCATTTTCCTCTTTCAGTTCCTAAAGAAGGCCAACATTTCTATGCAAGTCCTGGCATTACTGGATATCCACTCTGTGTGACAATGACTGTGCAAAAAAAAAAAAAAAAAAAAAAAAAATTAGACAGAAAGCTACATTCAGAAGACTAGAGGAAGAGTAGAGATCCAGACTTAAAGATGAGAGGATGAGATGTAAGATGGCTAGATGATTAGAATACTAGGTGACTGACTGTAGCCCAGAGAAGTTGTGGATGCCCCTTCCCTGGAAAGCCTGGTTGGATGCAGCTCTGAGCAGCCTGGTCTACTGAAAGGTGCTCCTGTTTGTGGGTGGAGGTGTTGGAATTACATGATCTTTAATTTCCTCAAAACCAGGCCATGGTTCTATCAAATGGCTACGAAGAAAACACAGGAAACCCTCTACACAAAATAATGACAGATGTATCTATTGTGTTTTTCTTTAATCATCTCTTGCATTAAATTTCCAAATAGTTCAGTGAAAAGTTATACCTGTCTGGAATCTGGAGTTTATAGTTATGGCAATTAAAAACTCTGCTTGATGAAAGTTGATTATTCCCTTGAAGGGTATTACATTTCATCTCTAAGGGGAATTTGCCTCTGTTCCTCTATAGCTGCTTTCTACTTGTTGGGGATGGTGAGACATCAGAGGAGAGCCCTAATGACGAGCATGGGACATCCTTTGCTGAGTGGAGAACTGAATTTGTGGAAGGACATAACCTGCGAAAAGCTGATCCTGAAAAGCCACTACCTGGGACTATAATTAAATGATTTGTGTTTTGGTGAAAAACCTATTCGCAGGTTTTTTCCTCCATTTTGTGTTCTTCTTCCTTGGACTCTCATGCCCTGTCAGGCATGCCAACAGTCTTCCTATTGGTTGGACCACAGTGATGTAGGAACCAATCACAGAGTTTGGCGGGCCTTGGCTTCCAGACATTCCTTAGTTCCCGCCCAGTTCAACCCCTTCATGTTTATGTATTTCCTGTTATCCCATGAATGTACGAGGATTTGCATGCTCCTCCCCTTTCTCCACCCAAGTTCCAGTCCCTTCCATCCCAAACCCTTTAAAATCCCTCCATTTTGTCACAATAAACAGATCAGCCTTGGCTGTTGCTTTCACCAGACCTGACTGTTGCCTCTCACTGAGTTGTGTGAGAATGTGTGTGTATTGCCTAGCTGGTAGCTCTTTTCTCATTCCATCACTAGAGAGCTACGAACCCTGAGCTGGTCAGCTCCCCTCCCTGACACAAAACCGTGTCATCTAGTTACAGATGCCTGTTTAAAAGATAACCACATTTCAGTCATAGAACCAGTGGTGAGGAAAAGTGGTCTTGGATTGTTAACACTTGTGTGAATACTAAATGCGAGACAGCTGCTCAGCCATTTCTACATTAATTTGCATCCACAACATTATTTTATAAGCATTTACTGATAGTAAATGCTATCATATATACTGATAGTATATCAGGTGTATGCTAACTGTAAAGTGAGTAGTTATTCTCGTTAGCTCACCGGTTAGCACAAACTCTGATTTCTAGGAACCACAGTTTGAAATTATTCACTTGCTTGACAGAAGGGAACTCTGTTCACTTCTAGCAGTCCCCAAAGACTTCTGACAAACCCACTCATGCTTTCACTTCAGCCCTTGTGGCCCCACATATGTTACTTCTGCAGTGAATTTATCAGTGGTCAGTGGCAGCTGCTTGAACTAAGTCACTGTCCGCTCCTCTACAAAGCTACACAGAAGGTGGTGATGCCAACAAAACCCCAGCAATGTCATTTTTGCTTCCACAAGCACAGGAACACCAGGGGGGGCACACTTCAGAGGTGACGAAATCCGACACAGTGACAGCACAGCCACTGCCTGCCAGCGTGTCAGCCTCTCTGCAGGGACTTGCTGCAGTAAGGCCAGAGAGGAAAAACTTCACGGCAGAGATGTTATCTGTCATTACCTGTCAGCTGAAAAAGGCTGAGAACATGTATGTTAGAGGTACAGGTCTGAAACTGATGGTTGTAAGGACAGGTTGTGAAGATGTTCCTCTTGGCTTTGGAAAATGCACATTTTTCCTTCGCGTGTCTCTTGCCTTCAGTAGATTTGGGCTTTTGACGCTAAACAGTTTGTAGATATCCATTTCATTCAACTGCAAGGAATTTAGCTGTCTAAATGAATATCTAGACCTCATAGTAACATAACTGATGCCACCCTGGCTAGCAGTAGCAGTCCTGTTTCTTGAAGAAGAGTAGCTGTTATCAGTTCTCCCAGAAGAGACTTTGCAGTAGGGATCCAAGGCAGGAGCTGGCAGCTGATAATGTGTATCAAAAGACACACAGATTTTTCACCAACTTTTGAACTTCACTTCAAACTTGGAAATGAAAATTACAAACTAGAACACAATTTTAAATATGTAAATTGCCACCATTCTAAGGAGCTCTGTAGTTTCAAGTGTTCAAGCCTGGCTTGTCTCTTGAATCAGGAGAGTTTCTGTCCCTTTCAAAACAGTGGTTAGTTTTTCTTAACATGCTATGAATGTCTTAATTCAAGCTTTGTATTCTGCTGTGCTCTTTATTTCAGTGCACCTTATTAAAGCAGAGTTCATGGATTTAATTTACCCTGTGAGAATTAAAACTCTTTTTTTAAATAATTTTGCAGTTTGTTCAATTATATTCATAGGGTAACTACCCTGACCACATCAATATTACAAGAAAATGTTGGCGAGAACTTCTTGCTATGTCTTTATTAAGCCATTCATTCATTATTTCTCCTTTCTCCTTCCTGAGCATTCCTCAAAAGCCGTCGTGTTTTGTCTCAGCCGACTTCATGAGAAACTGGGAGGTTCCCAGGGTGCAGTTGGGAAATTTATATTGTAGAATTTCATTTGAGTGATTTATACAGTTAGGAGAATGCACAAGCAATGGCTCCGGGACATGCTTGTAATGAAATCCAAATGCAGGTAATGAAGTTCTGTTAGAGATTAAAAACTCTGCATAGCTCAGCTGCAAGCAACAAAAACCGAAGCAGTTCCAAACTTGCTTGGGAAAAGTGAGGGGGCAGAGGAAATGCCAGAGAGATTCAGTCCCACAGAGCTGCAAAGTCGTTCTATAGTCTGTCTCACCTGCCTCCACAAAGTGTTTTGTCACAGGCTTTGATCAGCTCTGTGTGTGTGTGTGTGAGAGAGAGTGAGTGTGTATGTGTGTGTGTGTGTGTGTTTAAAAATCCCAGCCTGAAAACACATATCGGAATGTTTCTACCCAAACATGAAACCACAGATTATTTTCCCACAGGACGAGATAAAAGCATTCTGAGGAGCAACCAGTCAGAGCTTACTCAGGGGTTTCCTTTCAGACTGAGACAAAGAAAATGAATGAAAGGGAATAACCATTAAAATGATTCTTCATTCAGGACTCTGCTCTGCTCTCTATACACGAGGTTTAGACCGAGGGAATTGTCTGGGGGGGAATTTCATGCAAGCAATGCAATGGACTGAGTAAGTGGATTCAGATTAAAGGTTCCTAAACTCAGACAGTGAATTTTATTGCCACTGACAGAGTATCTCTATTAGAAAAGAGAGATTATCATGCCCAAACTTGTAATACGACCAATTTTTAAAAATAGATAAAAAATTTAGGATTGGAACTTGAGCAAAAACTTTGGGCCTAAGAACCTCAAACATAGGTCAAAATGTCAATAGAGTGATGAAGTTCTAACAGCATGTTTAAATGCAGTAAGATAAAAGAGAAAAATGAGAAGCAGAATGATTAAAAGAAAAAAAAAAAAAAAGAAATGTTATTGACAAATTTGGGGGCAGAATCTCTATTACAAAATCTTGTAGTCTGCAGAAGATGCTGGGTCAGTTGTACTACTGGCAGCAAAGGTAGCTGAAACAGGCTAGTTAAAGGGCTTTTTAATAAAACTGACATCTTTCAATATTGTTCCCTACTACAGATTTCCAGGCCACCAGCAACCACTGGGCTGCTATTCTTTCTAACACAAGCTGTGATATTTCATGCATCTTTTCCTTCATCTTACATTCAATTAAAACATATTTTTAAATGTACTTTTGACAGAAAACTTGCAGAAATTAAGAGTTCATCGTGTTGCATTGTGATTTCTTCTCACTAATGATCAGTGTCTTTGTCAGACAGGGTCCATGTCTTACTTACAATTTTGATTTTTATAGTTGTTATGTTGTTTGTTCTAACACCTTCCTAACAGGCAAAAGGTGCATTTTGAAATAAATTTTTAGTCAGTTCTGAAAGTGGATCTTAGCTTGGTTGTTTTGGTTGTTGTCTCCCTTTTCTTGAGTGAGAGTATTATGCTTTAAAAAAACCCCAAAACTAGACTGACATTTCATCAATGCCTAAAAGTATTTGAGCTAATTTTCCATTGCTAATATTTTATTGTCTGCATCTTAGATTTACTTACTTTGATCAAACTGTGGGAAGACACAAGCATACCCTAAAGACTTTACCTGTAAGCTGCCACCCAGGAAAAGTTGCAGAAGGTGCATAATGATGACACCTAAGTGCTAGGATGAGTGACAGGTCCTTAACAGAGGATAAGCCCCAAGCAAGATCAGCAGAACGCGTCTCCCATTTTATAAAGCTGATGAATGACTGATGCTTTCATCCCCTGAGGGAACTTAACACAAGCAGAGAAAAGCCCCATCCCTGCAGACTTGACAGAGTAATGCTCAGTCTACCTCAAAACACTTGTGGTTTCATGGAGGATTTGTGAACGAGAGAGCTTAGGTTCAAGATTCTTTTTGCCATCATTATTTACAAGCAAGGAAATTGCTCTGCTTCACTGCAGCTCTGACCTTTCTGACAGCAGAGCCCTATTATTTGCAGAAATATTATTCATCACATAAATAAAATTATTGTCTCTATCCCCTACATTGACTTTTGTTGTTAGAATCTGCTCATCCCATTGACAGTATCTGTAGGCCTTTTTTTTTTTTTTTCTGTAATCGCTATGTGAGGAAAGCACAAAGTCTTTAGAGGGGAAGGAAAGGCAGAGGAAGGAGTTTTTTTAAGTTGACTTGGTTTCTGTTACTTAAGAGTAGTTGTGGCCTTTGCCCCACATGGCTGGGCTGCTGTCCCCCAGTGCATCAGCAGCAAAGAGCAAAGCAGTCTGCTGCCTGGAACTGTAGCAAGGCAGAAAGAAAAAAAAAAATCTCTGAAGCAGCAAGGTCAGTGCCCCTGTTGCTTCCCTTCACACCCCAGAGTCCAAACATAAACAGTTTCATCTCCATCTCCCTTGTATAACCTTAACTTCACAACCTGCCCCTGCTCCAATAGATCTCATAATGGCAATAAGTCAGCAGAGTCAAGCCATTAAACTTCTCTGGGATTGACTGAGGAGCAGAGTCTTTTCACTACGTGCCATTTGAGACAGTGGTTTGTTTCTTTTTTAGACATCCCCAGCTGAAGAATCATTTCCTGTTTAAAATACAAGATTTATTACTAAATTGCTCATTTCTTGAGGGCTGTAATAGTGGTGAGGCTGTGTAGTAGATGACAACTGATAAGTGAATCATCTATTTCTCTGGGAACAGATGGATAACAATTCAAGAAGTTTTGATGTTTGGAATGTCCCTATTTTCCCCAGTTTCTGTTCTTTTGACACTTCACAGAAGCTGAGTTCCTAGGAATTTACAACTTTTGGAAATCAATCCACTTGGCAACCTTTGGTTTTGACAGTGTGCCATTTTACAGTTAGTGATTCAGTCGCAATTAAACCCACGTAATTCCTCGGTTATCTATGATTTAGCTGCCAAGTGGTGTTGCACAGAGACCCTTCACATGTCACACTCCCATTACTTCCAGATTTCATCATATCAGGTCTCTTATTTTTCTCTACAACTCTGTGAAAGGAGGTTGTAGGGGGGTGAAAGTTGGTCTCTTTTCCCAAGTAACAAGGGATAGGACAAGAAATGACCTCGAGGAAGCGCTGGCTGTAACGAAGAAAAGTGAGGTACTCAATTAGTTCTTTGCCTCAGTCTTCACTGACAGTCAGGCTTTCCAAGTCTTTTAAGTCTCTGATCCCCTGGGTCAGTGTGGGGGCAATGAAGTCCCTCCCACTATAAGAGAAGAGCAGGTTTGAGACCATGAAGCTGAACAACCACAAGTCTATGGGACTTGATGGGATGCATCCCAGACTCCTGAGGGAACTGGCTGGTGTTGTTGCCAAGTCACTCTCCATCATGTCAAGAAAAGTCAAGATAGTCAGGCAAAGTCCCTGGTGCCTGGAAAAAAAGAAACATCACTCCCATTTGTAAAAAGAGGAGAAAGGAAGAGCTGGAGAGCCACAGACCAGCGACTCTCACCTCTGTGCTGGTTGTTACGACCCACCCCTGAAGGCAGGCTAACTCAGGTCCTTGTTAATAGATCCCCTGGGGTGGATTAGAGTGAAATGACACTGAATGATTTCAGTGTTATGGACATGTCAGGTCTATTTTAGAGCAATCTGGTTGCAGTGGAAAGGTGGTATGTAGCCGTTTAGGTTATTCTTACCTATAGAGATGAAACTATGTAAAAGTATGAAGATATATATATATATATTAGGAGAAGAAAGAAAGAGAAAGAAAGGAAAAGAGTAGACAGCAGAGAGGAATGGTCACTATGAATCCAGTAACAAGACTTAATTGTTGCAATACAGATGTCCACTGGTCGAAGTCATGATGCCAGTCTTGATCTGTCGGAGGTGGGGAAGTCCCAAAACATGTTCAGTGGGTTAACATACATTCAGTTCAGGTAGGAATGCCCAGGTGCCTCCCCTGGGATGGGGGAAGTTTTACACCATCTGTTGCAACACTGTGATCCATGGGCAGAGGTGATCCCAGACAGCCAGCATGGCTTTACCAAGTGCAAATCATGCCTGACCAGTCTGGTGGCCTTCTATGATGGAGTAACATCAGCCAAGGAAGACCGACAGAGGTAATTTATCCAGATCTCTGCTAGACTTTAGATATGGCCCCACACGACATCCTCATCTGCAAAATGGAGATACATGGATTTGAAGGATGGACTATTCAGTGGATAAGGAATTGGCTGGATGGAAGCAGTCAGACTGTTGTGGTCAGTGGCTCTGTGTCCACACAGTCTCTGTCTTGGGACTGGTGCTCTTAAATATCTTCATCAGTGACACAGATGGTGGGATCAAGGGCATCCTCAGCAAGTTTGGAGATGATATAAAGCTCAGTGACACGGCTGACACAACAGAGGAAGGAATACCACGCAGAGGGACCTGGACAAGCTTGAGGAGTGGGCCCACAAGGCCTTGATGGAAGCTTAACAAGTCCAGGTCCAAGTTCAAGGTGCTGCACCTGGGTCAGGGCAATCCCAGACGTGATCACAGACTGTCAGAAGTAATCACTGAGAGCAGCCTTGGAGAGGACAACTTCATGTGGATGAAAAACTGGACACGAGCCAGCAGTGTGTGCCTGCAACCCCGCAGACCAGTAATGTCCTGGGCTGCATCAAAAGAGTGGCCAGCAGGCAGAGGAAGGTGGTTCTTCTCTCTGCTCTGCCCTTGTGAGACCCCACCTGGGGTGCTGCATCCAGCTCTGGGGTCCCCAGCACAGAACAGACATGGGCCTGTTGAAGTGGGTCCAGAGGAGGGCCATGAAGATGGTCAGAGGGCTGGAGCACCTCTCCTATGGAGGCAGTTGAAAGAACTGGGGTTGTTCTGCCTGCAGAAGAGAAGGCTTCAGGAAGACCTCACTGTGGGCTTCCAGTACCTTAAGGGGGGTTATAAAAAGGAGAGGGAGGGACTTTTTATATGGGCAGATAGCGACAGGACAAGGAGCAATGGATTTAAACTGAAAAAGGGGAAATTTAGGTTAGAAATATGGAAGAATTTTTTTCTTTCAGAGGGTGGTGAAGCACTGGAAGAGGTTGTTCAGAGATGCTGTGTATATCCCAACCCTGAGGTGATCAAGGCCAGGTTTGATGGGGTCCTGAGCAACCTGATCTGGTAAATGACATCTCTGCCCATGGCAGGGGGATTGGAAGTACAGTATTTTCAGGGTCCTGTGCGACCAAAACTATTCTATGGTTCTAAGTTGCACTGAGAAGTTTTGTATCAGCTATTAGGAAAAATTTCTTCACCAGAAGGATTGCCAAGCACTAGAACTGGCTGCCCAGGGAAGCTTTTGAGTCAGTATCTGTGGGGGCATTTAAAAGATGTGTAAATGTGGCACCTAGGGACATTTTTTAGTGGTGGACATGTCAGTGTTCAGTTAGTAGTTGTACTTGGTGATCTGCGAGGTCTTTTCCAACCTGAACAATTCTATGATTCTATCATTTTTCTCCTTTGAAAAATCAAGTGTTCTGCCTGTATGCATCTCTACCTTCAGCCCTCTGCTCTGTGCTGCTTCTGAGCATGATTGAAAGATTTCTGTCAAAAGCAAATGGCATTTCATGGTCTCGGTGATTCTTCCATGGCTGCAGTGATCAAGGGGGATGAGCTGATTTCCTTAGACTTCAGTGTGAGACTCCTCTGGGCCCTGCTGTAGCACCTGCTTCTGCAACATGCTGAATATCCTCAGTTCCCTGGAGTTAATGGGAAGAACTGACTGCAGTCAGTAGCTTGTTGGGATGTGCCTGTGCCCAGCCTTGAAATCAATGGACCTCTTGAATTCATCAGCTTCAACAAAAATACATAGAGAGATGTATCCCTCTCTGGGACACATTCTTGAAAAAAGTTTCTGAATGAAAATAGAGCACATTAAGCCATAATGCTGCCAGTGCTGTCATCTTGTCAAGACTGCACATCAGATCCATGTGTCTTGTATCACTGTTCTGGGATGTGAATGGCACAGCTCCAGGGCAAAACCAAAGTGCATCCCTTGGAGAAAAAGGACAGCCAAGTCTTTGGGGTCACCGTGACCTCTTGTGAGGAACAGGCTGGCCACTTTTACCTCCTCCAGACTGCAGTGGTGCAGCTCTGTTTCAGGTGCAGCAGCAACCCTGAATCCACAGAAAGTTTTAATCACAACTGGAGCTTTTTTTGGGTGGAGGGGGCATTCACAAGGCACCTGAACCAACAGGGACTGCTGCAGGGTTAAGCCTTTGGTCCCAAGTCAGCTCCCAGCTATTCCTTTACAGAATTACTGGTGATCTAAACACAGCTTATGGCAGAGGAACTGAACCCAGTGAGAGAGACCCTGCAGAAGAATTCGTCCTCTGCAGGCTTGAGAGAAACTGACTTTTCCAGCTTTTGACTCCTTGGTTCCTGCAGATATGAGGGAGGGAGGGAGGTAATTATGGGGAGAGTGGTTCAAGGATTCTACCAGATATTTTTTGGTAATCAGGGGTTTGTGAAAGTTTAAGTATGACTAAAGCCTGATCTTTAGGCCTTAAGAGAGATTTTCAGGTTCTTTTCATCCCTGTCATTTAAAATAACATTTGAAAAAAATAAAATTCCAGGAGGAATAAATTGGTATATAACCTACATGGTGGTCTTGAAAAACTAACCAACCAAACAAAAAACAATCAACACCCTCCCAGCCCATCTGAGCTACAATTGCATTTAAAATGGAACTTCGGCATTGCTATTAACTTCTAAGAATTTCTAAGTTCTTTACACATAAAGGAACCTGCAAACAGAACAAAAATGTTAAATATGAGACTCACTCCCTCCTTCTGTGCCTCTCATTTGGGTTTGAAATTGCATTACTATATTTCTCTTTGTATTTAGCAAGAGAAAGTCAAATATTTATCTTCAAACCCTGAAAACATTTGGACTAGCATATGACTAAAACCTCTCACTTTCTGCACTGAAAGAGATGAAAAAGGAAAACCTCTCTACTTTTGTTACGTTTTTATCTCAGTCCTTAGAATGACCTTTAAACCCATCTTCCTTAGTACAGGTTAGTCTGCACTTTCAAAAACCTGGGAAGCAGAAAGAGAGGTTTTTAATACTACTGAATTAAAAGAAGCAAAAAATTTTATTTATTTAGGAAATTAACATTTTTCTGTACAAACTCTAATAACAGCTTATGTCATGTATTTCCTTTTTGTTTGTTTTTTTTCCCCTCATGCTTTACTTCTGTTTCCTTCATTCTTACATGAGATAATATCTTTTTTTTTTTTCTTGAATTTCATTACAAATTTTTTTTTTTCTTAGAATTGAATTCTGGGGAATTTTTCAATCAACTTTAAGACCTGTAGTACTCAAACATAGCTACATGCTAAGTTTAAATACGATAACAGGCACTCCATTTCATGCAGTTGCTACCATAATCACAAATAATCTGGGAATGCAGGAGTTTAGCCCCTACTGCAGCACAGAAACAAGCCTGTGCTCATCAGGGAGATGTCAGTGGGCAATGGGCTTGTGGGCTGTTAGTCCCTAAAATAAGCAAACCATTAATCAGCCTTCCCGTGGCTGCAGTGCTGACTCAGCCGAATGGTTCAAGCAAAGTGGAAATATTTCAGCCCTACGTGGAAATATTTCAAGATCATTTAGCAGGCCAGCCTTGGGGCCTCCAGCAGCAGCTGCTGCAAAGGGCCAACTGTTGGACAGGGGTCTGGACAACTCTCTGTTGTAGGCAAAATGTCTAAAACGAGATGTGTGTATATAAAAAGCCAAAGGTCCGGCCAGGCTATGCGAGGATCTGAGAGAGCGTGTCCCGGTGTCTCCTGGCTGCAGTGAGAACATCTGCAGAGATGCTTTCTTATGTTTCTGTGGCAGCAGAGCGAGCCTGCACGAGGGCCAGGCTGCTGCCTGGAACTGTTTGCTCAGCGTTCAGAGGGAGAAGGGCATGGGTGACTGCAGGGTAATGCCCTATCAAAGCAGGACCCAGGAGGCAGAGAGAAAGGAAAGAAAAAGGAAAGGAAAGAGAAAGGAAAGCTGAATTTAGTGGAGATTCCAGTGAGTAGAGAAGGCAGTTTCTCTGGAGTACAGGGCCTGAGTGGCATAGAAGGGGACACAGCAGTCCCTGGTGCACTGCATCAGCTCAAGCACCATCCCAGGGACTGTTCCTGGCCCACAAACCTCAGTCTGATGCTCATTAAGATGATGTCCCCACATAAAAACACACAGCGAGTGCAGGGAGCTTGTATCACTGTGTGGTAGCTAGATTTTCCTGTGCACGGGACTTGCTAGGGTTTAATCAAAAAAATTATGAAAGAGGGGCACCTCTTTTTGTGGTTGAATCTATAGAGCATTCATCAATAAAGAACAGGCTTTACATGACCCTCTGTAAAAAGAAAATGTTTCTCATTTCTTGTAGGTCCTAAGGGACTCCTGAAGAATGCTGTGGACTTTACAAATCAGAGTATAAAGCAAAGAGGTAAGCCCTTTGTTTCCTTTGCTGAATGTTTCTACAACCTCCAAGATAAAAATCGGAATCTGTGTGTACACAAGTAGAAGTAGTACACAAAGAAATCAAAATAAGAGCTCTTCCTGACTGGAGAACAGACTTTTACATGAATAACAACATACTGTTATTTTAGTCTAGCTGTGCTTTTTAAATGGGCTGCTAAAAAATTCTAAAATCAATCTTTCTTCCTCCTACATGTGTACACACAGAAGAGAGTAACAGGAAATTGTTTCCCTCACAACATTTTGAGGTGTATTAAGAAGCTGGACATCAAGATTGAGTAATATGCCTCTTAAGGTTTATCCAAATCTGCTCATAAGCTGAGATTCTGCTCTTGGTTCTTTTTTTCTTTCTTCTTCTTCTTCTTTTTTTTTTTTTTTTTTTTTTTTTTTTTTTTTTTTTTTACGTACATTGTTTATTGTTCTCATTGCTTTTCACAATGGAGCTGCTACTTAATGTCATCTGTTACTGGTCCAAAATTAGGTTTCATAGATTGGCATGAAAACTTCTGCACTGGCGCTTCTTAATAAGAATTTTACTCAGTCTGGTGTTGCATTTTAGGGGAGAGAATTTTTACTCAGTCACCTCTGAGGTGTCACATGTTTTATTTCATAGGACTGCCATGAAGGCTTAGGTCTTGAAGTCTGGTGACAGAACTCAGTGAGGTATGTCACAGGCTTGGGTCCTAGAAAGATGCCAAGGATGATATTTGCTGCTTACCAGTGGTAATTATTCCCTGTGAAAACTTGTGATGTGGTAAAAGTTGTGAACCAAACTGCCTTAGAACTTTACTGGGTGGGTAGGAGTTAACAGGGACTTTTGGTAACTCTCAAAACCAGAGACTCTTTGAAGGGTGGATGCATCGTAGTACACTGTCAACTTCCTGCTCTGCATTTCTTCCATGAGTTTATAAGATTATGAAAGCTGTACACTGTAAATGAAAGCTGTACACTGTAAATGAGGGTGGCTTAGTTTATATTAGCTAGAATCTGAGGTGTGGTATGCTCGTGCTCAGCAACGTTTGCCAATGCAGAGGTACCTGCAGGAAACCCACAAGGAAAAGACATTACTGGTGTATTAAAAAACAATCCAATCCTCAAATTTAGGATTATGTCAATGGCTCGGCTGTTTTACTTACTTTTGGCCCATGCATTTGATTAAAATCCCTGGCCAGGGAGGCACAGGCAGATGTGACAGAGAGGTGTGGGGCTGTGTGTTGCACCAATCTCAGTTCCACATTCCTGGTTTTTCAGATCTTATGTAAAGATCATATATAAAGAGCTGTATGGAAATAGTCGTTGTTGTAGTGCAGAACAAATGAGGCAATTCAAAATTCACTTCCTGTGGACCGACAGATTTATGGCCTCACATGGGTTAACCCTGTGCTTTATTTAATTTTGAGTTATTTAGAAACTTATATGCTAGGCAGATGAGCTCATAAAAAAACCAAACAAAAACAAACAGACACACACAACAAAGCCCAGCTATTTCCTATGAGAGCTGAGAAGCTCACACAACAAACACAATCTTCCTGAAGAGCAACTGAAAGACTGTTTTTATACTGTGCCCTATACTTGTCTCCCCATGACATGCACTGTGACCTGTGTCATGGAAACAGAGGCCGACTGCTGTCAGATTCCGTGAGAACAACAGGAAGGAGATGAACATGCTAAAACAAACCCAACCTCACCAAAAGCTTTTGGAGGTGAAACTTGCATTGATCTTTAGGTCAGTACATGTAGTCTCGTCGTGGGAGCAAACTGGCTGTCCCTTGCCTTCTTGCATTGTAAGTTTGTGAAATAATCTGCCCAATCACCCCTCATTTTCGTGTGCTCATCTGCCTCTGCACTTCCCACCAGCTCCTGTGGGGAAAGCACGGGGAAAGGATCTCCAGTGCCAGCTCTTCCCACCACTCCACCCACAATCACCCTTTGGGATGAGAAAATAGCCATGTGCTTTTCTTTTGAGGCTCTACCCCACAACTGGTTGCCTGCAGACACCTCTGAGGAAGTATTTGATTGCTTCGTGGCAATCTGCATTTGCCCATCATGTCAGGTCCTCACCCAAGTGCGCATCCTGAGCAAGCACTGCTAAATATGTCCTGTGTAATCTGGGATTTCAGCAGCTTGGTATCCAGTTCTTTGTCAAAGACCACCTTCACACTGAGGTCTTCTCTCTGCCATTGCCTAATTTTATGCACATAGAATCATAGAATCAGATGGGTTGGAAAGGACCTCTGAGATCATCAAGTCCCACCCTTGATCCGCTACCACCACAGTTATTAGACTATGGCACTAAGTGCTGCATCCATAGGATGTGGGAATGCAAACACCAGAACTGCACAAAGGAAAACAATGCATAAAGAGGTGATTGGTGACAAGCCAGCATGGTTTCATTAAGGGTAAATCATGCCTGACAAATTGGGTGGCCTTCTACAGCAGGAATACAGCATAGGTGGATGAGAGAAGAGCTACTGGCATCATCTGCCTGGACCTGTGCAAATCATTTGGCACTGTCCTGCGCAACACCCTGGTCTCTAAACTGGAAAGTCATGGATTTGATGGACACTTTATTGCTAAGAAGGTGACTGGATGGTGGTATTCAAAGAGTTGAGGTCAGCAGCTGGATGTCCAAGTGGAGATCATTGATCAGTGATGTTCCTCAGGGGTTGGTATTTGGATCAGTGCTCTTTAAGGTCTTTGTTGATGATGGGGACAACCTTCTCCTATGAAGACAGCCTAAGAGAGCTGGAGTTGTTCAGCCTGGAGAAGTCTCCAGGAAGACCTCAGAGCATTGTTCTAGTAGATAAAAGGGGCTGACAAGAAAGCTTTTAGAAAGACATGGGTTAATAGGACAAGTGGAAAGGACTTCTTACTGAAAGAGGGTGAGTTTTGGTTAGATAATAGGAAGAACTTCTTTACTCTGAATGTGATGAGGCACTGAAACAGTTTGCCTGGAGAAGCTCTGGATGCCCCATCCCTGGAAGTTTTCAAGGCCAGGTTGGATGGGGCTTGCAGCAATCTAGTCTAGTGGAAGGTGTCCCTGACCAAGGCAGGGGAGTTGGAACGAGATGATCTTTAAGGTCTCTTCCAACCTTAAATATTCTATGATGAAAAGTACTGCATATTGATGAAAAAAATATTTTATGCCACCTAGAGATACACTCCTTGTCACTTATTAGACTCCACAATTATAACTATAAGGCCAAGATGAGAAAGATATTGCTGGCATGTTTCACATTGTAATCTCAAACCCTATAAGTGGACTAAATGTCAAAATCAGTTTTCAGAAGTGCATACAGGAAGACTTGTAGCTAGACAAACATTTGGTTGTCTAAATTTTTTTAATTAAAAATCCTAAGTTTACCAGCTGGGAAACTACAGCAATTCCAAATGACTTTTTGTGCCGTTATGAGCAATAACCTTAGGGAATCATGTCCACGAGATAGCAGCTGATCACACTGAGATGTGTGGCACACTGGGAGACGGTGATCTGTTTCACGCATGTCATCACCTCCAAAGTTTTTGTACGAGACCTGTACTTGATGCCACTTTTTGTCCCACAACAGCTGAAATTGCATGTGCTTTAGCCCGAATAACAGAATTATTAATAACTAAAGCACCACAGATTTCTCTGATTTGCATGGGATAGATGTGTTGCCTGGAGAAGCCAACCTCTGTCTGCAACAGCACACGCTGGAGCTAAATACAAGAGTGGCTGGAGAACAGAGAGACATGCTGCTCTCTAAACCCAGCAACCTCCAGATAACCTTTCTTTGACAAGGGGTTTTGCAGCTTGTGTTGTTACTGCTGCTGCCAATCAGTTAAGCCCCCAAATAGATCTTGTCTAAACCTCTTCATCCTTCGTCTGGTAAGATTATTTTCCGTTGCCGCTTTACACACGGAAGGACTTTCTGAGGAGGCTCAGCATCATTTTTTCCAAGAAAGAGTAAGAGATAACCAAGACAAAATCAGAGCCTTAAAAATGTTTTTCTTTAATGGAAATTAGATTTCCAAAGAAAGAAATACCACTGCATTTATTTGGAAGATTACTTAATATAGTTCTATTTACAAAGTAGGTAGATTACATCTACGGCATGATAAAATAGATTTGGAAAAGAAGTTGTGTCAAGTACCACATAGCTCTGATCCCAGAGGGTTTCCCAGCAGGGGCTCTCAGACACCCTGAATTAATGCCAAATTGCTGAATTACTCTTTTGCCTCCATCTGACAGAAAGAGATCAGGCTTTCTGTCCTAGACCTCAGCTTCCTGCAGACACTCTCTACCTCTCCTGTCCATATCTTCTGTCACCACTTTTAGAGAGAGCCCAACAAATGCCTGTGATGTTTTTAACAATCCATCACACTGTTCAACATTCCAGAGGCTGAGGCATGGGAGGGAATATGATCCAGCCACTCAGTTCAGTGCTCTCTGGCCCAGGTGTCTGGGAGGCTGTTTGGGAAATGAGTCTCCTTGTCCCACTCAGTCCTTCCTGGGCTGCAGTGTGGCCACAGGACTGGTTTTTCAAGGCCCACGCTGGTGTTTCAGGTGTGAGGCACGGGCTGTGTCTCCGGCCATCCGGTGGTTGTGTCCACCATTCTCAGCACAAAGCGCTTGCCTTGGCGGGTTTGTGGGGGTGTGATGGGTTTGATCTGCCTGGCCTTCTGTCATGCTTTTGCCAGTTCTTGGAAACTAGAGAGGAATGTTTTGCCTTCCCCCTGCCCACTGCGTGCAGGCTTGTGAAGTGGGCATTTAAGGGACACAAAAGAAGTGGCTTTCTGGTGAATCGCTCCGAATCTTGTCTCCTAGGAGTCAGGGGGATGAGGAGCTTTTCTTTCCTCTTTTTCTCTCATCTCCTGGGAAACGGAGGGGAAGAATTTTGAGGCTTGCTGCGGAGGCTGGAACAAGGTCAGGCTGGAGGCTCGGTGTGGTGTCCTGTTGTTCTCGGCCTGCTTGCCAGCTCCCGATCCTGCTTGGATTTTTTCCTCAGCGAGGAGCTATTTTCTGGAAGTTTTTCCCCTTCCCCATTCCCGTTTGTTTTTTTTTCCCTGGCGGTGGTCCTTGTGCTCATCAAGGAGAGAGAGAGGACTGTGCTGCACGATTCAAGCAGGCGAACAGAGTGAGTCTGGGGTTTGGATTCTTTTTCCTTTGGGGAGGATTTTCTTTTGGTGGTTGTTTCTCTCTCCCCTCTCCCTCTCCCCTTTCCCAGTGTGTGGGAAGAGGAAGGGAAGCCCATTTTTTTTGCTCTCTCCAACACAGCCCGCAGTTTTTTTCCAGGTGAATTTCCAGAGCAAAGGCAATCCAAAGTTTTAGTAACGTCTCTGCCAATATCATAGTTAGGAAAAGGAAAGAGAAGCCTGTTGCCTAGATGAAATTAGGAGCAATGGAGGGGAAGGCAGCAGGCCCCAAGTGGGGCCAGGCCCCTCTACTCCCCCCAGGGAAGTTGAACGCTGAAGCCTCCCTGTCCCAGACATGGAACAGAGGGGAGGACAAACTGGAAAGGAAGACAGCCTGAATGACTTTAGTTTTTCTCTTCCTAGGAAGAAATCCTAATCTTCTTCTCCCCACTCAGATCTCTTTTGTCTGCATAAACCTTCTGAAAACTTAGAGCAATTGTGTGTGGTGGGGAGAGAGTTGCTGAGTGCAAGGAACCCTTTCCCTCTTGCCCAATGCCCTAGGGACACTGGCCACAAAAAAATCTTCTGGGCCTCTGGATGTGAAGACACAATTTTATATTTAATATTTAATATGTAATATTTATATAATATGTGGTATCCAAGGAAGCATTTGCGGAGAAGGGATCTTCCCTGCACGCTCAGCTGGTCCCAGCAGATGAAGCTTCCTGGCTCACTTCTCCCCAGAGCTCCAGCAAGCACAGCCAGAGACTGCCCCGCAGGCGAGGCTGGCACTTGCACAGCCTGCAGAGCCAGTCTCAGAGCTGCCAGAATCTGGAGGATGGAGCTCTCTGTAGGCCTCTGATGACTTCGCAGGTTTGAAGTGCCAGGCTGGAAATGGCAGGGCTCTCATCTCTCATGTCTTCCAGGGCTGGAACACAAAGGTACGAAAGCAAGATCAGAGGCAGCATCTGCAGGGACCCGAGGAGCCCCTCCTGCCATGGTCATCCCACGTGGCAGCTCTTGCCATGTGTGGCAGGGAGAAGGGCCCAACAGGAGGAGCTGGAAGATGCTGGCCACCAGTACCCCCCAGCCACAGAGACCCACTCCAAACTGAAAGGTCTCTCTGCTGTGCCCAAAAGCTCCCCATGCGTGCTGGGAGCACAGCCCTGCGCAGCCAGGGCAGGGATTGCAGCTCCCTGGCCAGGATCCCTGCTCCTCCCCGCCAGCCCCTGCTGCCAGCCCGCTGCCCTCACGGGCTCACTCACCCTGGATGACGAGCAGCAGCTCTTTGTGCTGTCCCCTCAGGTACCTGCCGGCCATCCCTGGGCACACACACAGAGCCTGTCAGGGCACAGCTCCCCCCAGGGGCGCTGCCACACGACCCCCTGCCCTGGCAGGGCTGAGCCCGGGGCCTTCCCGCATGGTGCCGCCCCAGGGCTGGGCTGGGACAGGGCGGCAGCAGCCGCCAGGGCACTCGGGGCTCCCCAGCACATCCCTGGGCCGCATCCTGCTGCTGCTGCTGCTGCAGCGGGGCGGGAGGGACAGCGGGGCGGGAGGGACCGCGGGCTTGGGGCTCACCCATGAAGCCCAGGGCCGCCTCTCGCACGGGCTCCTGGGGGCTCTGCAGGTACGGCAGGGCCTGCTGCAGGTACTTGGCCGCTCTCCTCTTGTCCTTCTGCAGCTGCAGAGAAGGGCAGGGCAGGCAGAGAAGGCTTGGCTCAGGCTCTGCCCCTTGGCCGGGCACTGCCTGCAGCCAGCACGGCCAAGGGAAGGCAGCAGCATGTGGGGCGCAGGCTGGTGTCCCACAGGGGAGGGCAGCAGTGGGCAGGGGCACGGGGCCAACCCCACTCACTGGCCATCGGGGGCTGGGGCTTTCCCATCGTCCTTACCAGGCACTCGCCCAATCTGCACAGGGTCTCTGTCCTCACCAGGTTCTCCACATCGCTCCACTTGAGGAACCTGGCCGCACAAAGCAGTGCTTGGCGAGAGACCTGCAGAGAAGTGGAGAGCGGCAGATGAGACCGCAGCCCAGGGCACAGGACCTGCGTCCCTGGACCAAGGCCAGGAGGAGGCCGGAGCCCCTGAGATACCAGGGCAGGAGGCAGCCCAGTCCCTCCCGTGGGGACAGCAGAACCCAGGAGTCCTGACCTTTGCCACGTGCTGGTTGTCACTGTGGCAGTGCAAGAAGAGGGGGAGCAGGCTCTGGACCACGTAGCCCTTCAGGGTCTTTCTTGCGCTGCTGACTGCCAACTCCATCACCTTGTGGAAGATGTGGATGGAGAGCAGCTGCACTTGGCTGATGTCCTGAGAGAAAGGGCAGGAAAAGTCCTCAGCAGTGGCTGCTGCAGGCCTGCCTGAAAACAGGCCCTGAAATGCACAGGGCACGCTTTCCAGGCAGCACCCAGTGCCTGTTCCTGGGAGGGGCAAGGGGCCTTACGTTGGCCAAGAGTGGCTGGAGCGCCTCAGCCAGCTTCAGGGCAGTGGCTCTGGAGAGCTGGATGTCTGGCTCCTGCAGGTGATCCGAGAGCACAGCCAGGCTCATTGCCACCAGCTCTCCATCTTCATCCCCCAGGAGCTGCACCAGGCTTGGTGTGAGGCTCAGCGTGCTGTCAGCCTGTGTGGAACACAGTGCCGTGCTGTTGAAGCCATCGAGGGCTGCAGCCCAAAGCCCGCTGTGGCGCTGCAGCCCCACGCTGCTGCCGCGGGGCCCAGAGGCCAAAAGCCTGTCCTGAAGGACTCGGGCAGCTGAAGGGTGAGAGCTGGGAGCAGCTGCCACAGCTGCCTTGCCCAGCCAAAGCCAAGTGACCGCCTTGCCCAGCCCCAGGTTGCCGGCAGGGCTTCAGCCGCCTATCCCCTTCTCACCGTTGATGGATCCTGTCTGAGCACCAGGAGCATCCTGAGTGCCAGGCGACGCCTCCCTGGGCACTTGCTCTGCAGGGGCCTGGCAAGGATGTGCAGGACTCTGTCGCCACATTCCCTCATGTCCAAGCAGTCCAGGACCTGAAAGGCACGCAGCAGTGACAGGGCGCCCGGCCGGCAAGAGCCCAGATGTGCCCAGGGCTGGCCCCAGACAGCAGCCCAGAGCACAGGAAGCGTCCCAGGCAGCTGTGGCCGTGAGAGGGCAGAGAGCTGGAGGCAGCCGGGCGTGGCAGCACCGGCCATCAGGCTCACCTCCACAAGGAAGGCCATGGCAGGGAACTCCCAGCGGGACACTGCTGCTTGGCTGAGCAGCTGGAGGAGGTAGCAGCCCATGTGGCGACACAAGGGGCTGGAGACACGACGCATCTCCCTGTCGGGGGAAAGAGGCACCAGAGAGCCTGAGCTGGCTGGGCAAAGGTCTCCTTTAAAAGACTCCCAGCGGCCTGGTCTTTCCCAGCAGACTGGCAGGGGACGGGAGCGCTTTGGGAGGCGGCTCCTCCTCCGCACCCTCCTCTCCCTGCTTTTTGCACTCCTTTCGGCCACCCCTCCACAACGAGGCCTTCTGGCCCATGCTCACGGGCACTGTGCGGGCTGCCCCCTTCCCAGGGCAGAAGGCACAGGGGCAGCGGGGACAAGGAGGTCTCACCTGGCCAGCAGACCCACTGCACAGTGGTGGGTGTCCATGTGGAAGAGCGTGTCCCAGGCAGCCTTGCGATCCATCGCCATCACCACGTCCTCACACTCCAGGTGGAAGAGCAGCCTCTTGATTATGTGCACTGCAATCCTGTGTGCAGAGCAAAGCCCAGGTGATGCTGGCAGGCCTGGCTCCACCCCAAGGACATGGACGGGACCAGGGGACTGGGATGGAGCACCTCTTGGGGTTCATGGCAAGTCCCTCTTCCTGCCAGCATTGCCTCCAGAAGGTGTCGACCTTCTCTGGCAGGAGCGCTGTGCTGAAGCAAATGTTGAACAGCACAGCCACCAGGAGGCGTGGGGAATTCTCCTTCAATGGCTCTGGGCACTGGAGCCTCTGGAGAATCTCCCAAACCACCCTGGTTGCCTACAAAAGACAAAGGAGGCAGAGAGAGTTCTCAGTGCCCAGATGTCCCTGTGGCAGAGCCCGAGCAGGGGAGAGAAAAGGCCAGAGGAGAAGCAGAGGGAGCAGCTGACCGGCTGCTCCTGAACCTGCCCCTGGGCCACATTTGCAGCCCAGTGCCTAAGGCAGGGAGGCGGGCTGGTGGGAGAGGATGGAGAGGCAGGAAAGAGGCAATGTGGAGGGGAGCAAAGGCCACTTGCAGGAACTCACAGCCAGGCTATAGATGTCCTTGTGGTCCCCATCAGAGGTGACTGTGCTGTACAGTGGCCACTCCTCCATCACCCTCAGCAGCACTGGCAGCACCTTCTGCACCGTCCCTCTTGGCGAGATGATGGCTCTCCACATGACTGCTGCAGCTCTGCAGGGCCAGAGCTCTGTGTCAGGGGGGTTTTGGCTCCAGCTCTGCAAGAGCCCCAGCAGCAGAGCCACGGTGCCTAGAGGGGCAGGGAGGGAGCATGGCAGCAGGATGGGGGTCTGAGGTGGCAGGGCTGGGCCAGAGAAACAGAGGGCCCAGAGAGTGCTGGAACTGGGAGTGTGTGTGGCAGAGGCCGGGGCACAGGCTTTCCAGGGGAATGGGCTTGAAAGGCTTGTGAGGCCTGAGCCCTGAAGGCAGGCGGAGCCCGTACCTGTCACAGGATGGGGCACAGTGCAGGAGGGTGAGCGCAACATCAGCGGGGTGTTCATCCGTCACCCTCCCAAGGTCCCTGAGCAGCCCGTCCTCCGGCAACACATTGGCTGGGAGGGTCTGGTGCAGGTTCCTGACAAAGGCTGGCACCTGGAGGAGGCAGAGGGGAGAGCTGGAGAGCTGCCTGAGCCAGCACCTTGGCCGTCTTTGGGCCACAAGTGCTTCCCTTGCCAGCACGCTGTGCCGGCCTCAAAGGCTGAAGGGGCCGGGCAGAGCCGGCTTGAGGGGGCCATGCAGTGCTGGCCACAGGCTGCTCACTTCAGCAGAGGCCACTCTGTGGGCAGCAAAGTGCAGGCTGGGAGCATGGGCCGGGCCCTGAGCGGGCGTGGTGTCCGTGTTGGCCGTGCCCTCAGGGGTTGCGGCGTCAGCCGTGGCCGTGAGCTCAGGCAGCGCGGTGTCAGGGTCGCTGGTGTCCTGGCTCCACGCGCTGTCCCGGTTTGCTGGGCCATCGGCCGGCGCGGTGCCGACATCGGGCTTGGCCTTCAGCTGGGTGGGGCCGGTGTCAGGCTGTGCCATCACCTCCGTGGGTGTGGTCTGGGTCCTCCTACGCCGAACGCTGAAGAATTTCAGCAGCGTCTGTAGGAGAAGGAAGGGCAGGGAAGTGAGGGATGTGCCCTGGCGTGCTCCAGCAGCGCTGCCGGGCTGAGCAGTGACAGCAGGCCCAGCCCAGGTGGGCATGGCTGCAGGTACCTGTGCTGCCCTGCGGAAGCGGCCACGGGCACGGTGCTGCTCTTCTGTCCGCTCCCGGCCTGCATCTGGCACAGAGGGAGTGCACTCAGAGCTGAGGGGCTGCGGGAAGGGCCGGAGAACCCAGCCCAGGCCTGCTCTCCACAGGCACGGCCAGCCCCGGCATGCCCAGTGCAAGGAGCACGGCTGTGGGGGAAATCAGCCCCAGCCCCTCTTCCCCCCTCCTTTTCCCTGGGCATGTTCCCAGAGCTTGGGCTGGCAAGAGGCCCATCCACGATTGACATGACTGTAGCCCCCATGCCTGGGGTCCAGCTCTGCCACTCACCCTCCTGCAGGGCTTGCGACTGCTCCACTTCCTCCGGCTGCCGTTCTGGGGCAGCTCCAGGGCCTGCCTTCTTCTTCCTCCTGAAGAGCCTGAGCAGGCTGAGGCGTCTCCCTGCCATCCCAAGGTTGTTCCGTCAGGGATCTTGCAAGAGAGAAGCCTGGAAAACTTCCTGGTGACAAACTAAAGAAGAAGGGCCTGGAGGGCACCTTCCACAGGGACTGGAGACCCCTCGGAAAACCTCCGGGTCACCAGCTCCCTCGGTCTGCCCTTGAGGGCACCCGCCAAAGGGACCAGAGACCCCTCAGAAAACCTCCGAGTCTCCGAGTCCCACGGTCTGGCCTCGAGGGCACTTGTAAAAGAAAAACTCCTCAGAAAAGGCTCCGGTTCAGCAAGGTCGAGAGTTGGCTGCACGGGGGCTCCGCACAGCACCGCTCTGTCCCGTCCTGTCCCGTCGCGTGCTCTGAGCGCACTGATGGGCTCACAGCACCGCCAGCACCTTTGTCACCACGTGTCACAAAGGGCCCCTGCTCACCCTGCCCCATCCCATGGCCGATGGCCACCGTGTCACAAAGGGGCCCTGCACACCCTACCACATCCCAGCCCGTGGGCCATGGCCACCAGGTCACAAAGGGCCCTGTGACACACTGCCACACGTCCTGGGGCCACCCCCAACCCTGTTGGGCCTAACTCAGTAATCCAGGATTCAGCTATGAGCGGTGATGCAACATCATCCCAGAAGTGGAGAGCTAGATACATCGAGGAACTCAGAGAAAAGAACCTGAAAGGAAAGGAATTCACCACTTGAGACTGTGCATTACAAGTTTATGTTCAGAGGAGAAATCTATATGTAGATTTATCCTCCATTTTGTGTTCCCTTCTTCATAGACTTTTCTGCCTTCTCAGGCAGCAACATTTACCCCGTTGGTTGTGATACCAGGAGGTACCAACCAATCAACCTGTTTGGCGGGCTTTTGCCTTTAGCCACTCCCCTGTTGCCACCCCGTTCGTCTCCCTTATGTTTATTCATATCCCTTTACCCAATCTGGGTGAGAGGATTTGCATGCTCCTCCTTTCCTCCGCCCAGTTTCTAGAGCCTTCCCCTCCTAACCCTCTAAAACCCCTCCATTTTGTTAATAAAGTTAGTTCAGCCTTGCGTTGTCCTTTGTTCCACACCTCTCTGTCTCCTTGCCTCTCTTTTCAGAGCTGTAGGAGTGAGAGAGAGTGTGTGAGCTAGGGCTAGCCGGTTGCTTCTTCGCATTAACATCTCACTGAAGAGCAACAAACCCTGGAGCTGGACTGCTCCCTTCCCTGACACACCGAACCGTGTCACAACCCCGCCGCTTCACCTCCTGCACATGGGGAGTGCAGTGACAACACCCTGCGGATGCTACCAAGGCACCTGCCAGAGGGCAGCCAAAGCCAACGGGCGCTGATGGCTGTGCTCTTGCAGGGGGCTCTTGTGAGGAGCAGCTGCAGCAATTGCTGGCAAGACTTGGCATCTGGCAGGAGGCAGAAGCTCTTGCTCCTTCCTGCAATAATATTTTCATGCAAGTGAGAACCTGCAGCACAAAACCTCCCTCAGCTGCTGAGGTTCAGAGGACAATTCAATTGGTCACAGATACTCTCAAGGTTCCTTGTGTTCTTTGGACTTTTTCCTTGCCTTCTGAAAAAGAATCCAACAGCCCAGTCTAATGGGTCTGCCGGCTGCTATGCCGTGCCTCAGGCAAGTGAAGAGGATAGGGAGAACTCTGGCATGACAACCTGTTCTGGGTCTCTCCCCACTGGATGCCACTCCCTTCCCCCATCCCTTTGTGGCAGCAGCAGAAACACCAGGAGAGCCCAGAAGTGCAGTAACAGTTAGGACAGCCACCCAAGAAAACCCAGGCACTGTATATGATGAGGATCCCACAGTCAGCTTCTGCCACAGCCCGGTAAAAGGAGAGGCGACGACAGCACGAGGGGTTCTTGCTCTGTTGTAGGTGTTTATTGACGCAGGGCCGCGTGAGGGTACAGAGTCAAGGGTGCTGTCCCCGACTGAGGGGAGAGCTAACCCTTAAATAGGGTTCGGGGTGGAAGGATCTGGAAACTGGGAGGAGCATGGGACTAAACAACCAATGGGGATTCAGCAACATACATAAATAACTAGGAGCCAATAACATGAAAGGAGGGAAATGGCAGGACCGCCCACACTGTGGCAAATCCTGGCCAATGAGGGAGAGGGAAACCTTGACCAATCAGGGAGGAGAAAATTCATGAGGGGACTAACATGTTCATACATGTCCAAATATAACACAACAAATATAACTGGGGTACAAACATTAAAAAGCATGCATTAACAGCAAACATCACAAACATTAGTCAAACGACTACAGAACACCCTATTCATCTACGAATCAGTCTCAATCCGCCCGCAAACGTCCATGCCATTAGGTAAGAGTCCTTCCAGTATCTTTCATATATCTCGCGCCATCCCCTGCATTCCTCCTGCTTCTTTTGTTTGTCCTCCGCATCTCCCCCTTTTTTGTTTTTAGACGAGCATATCTTGCTATGGCTCTAATTGTAGTCAGGCATTTCCAGGGACACAATAACCTGATTCATTCGAGGGAAACAGCATCTCTTGACAGTAGCAACAGACAAGTGGAGAAGGGGTTAGCAACATTGTTGGTGGCTAAGCACACTGTATCAGTGTTAGCTTCTTTTGCTAAAGTAACCCAAAGGTTATTTCCCTGGCCCATTGCCCAAGTAGGGATGCTGGTTGGAGCAGCGTCGACAACAGAGATTGCAATTATGAAGATTATAAAGAAGATGATGGAGTTTGTTCCTGGAGTGGTGGCATCGGTGTGCCGGAATCCGCAGGATCTCTGTAGATTTTCACTCTCCGAGATGGAACCCATTGTGTGCCACTATCTGTTAAAAGACAGGCATGCCCCTTCCCCCAAGTAATGAGGGGAAAGGGACCCAACCATTTATCTGTTAAAATATCTTTATCCATGATTTTTGCTTTATGTACTACCTGTTCATTCTGAATCTGGAAATGTCTTTCAGTTGGAGTTCTACTTGTGGGAATGTTACCATCGTCTAATCTGTTTAGAAAATTTAGTACATACAGAGCTTTGTCCAGTTTTTCCTGGGGGGACATTCCTATATTCCCCCTTTTTTGTTTTTGCAAAAGATTCTTAATGGATTGGTGGGCTCTCTCTACAATCCCTTGGCCTGTAGGGTTGTACAGAATACCAGTTAAATGGGTAATACCCCATGATGAGAAAAACACCTGCCTGTCTTTCGCAACGTATGAGGGCCCATTCTCAGTTTTAATCTGTTTAGGTACCCCCATATGAGCAAAAGCCGCAAGGAAATGTTTTCAGACATCACGAGATTTTTCACTGGAATGGGCAGTAGCGACTATATACCTTGAAAAGTTGTCAATGGAGACATGAACATATTTGAGTTTTCCAAATTCAATGATGTGCGTGACTTCAGACTGCCAAATTTCTAGAGGAGAAAGTCCTCTGGGATTAACTCCTTCTGCCTTTAAGGGAGCTACTGCCTGGCAATCAGGGCATGCTTTTAGAATCTCTTTTGCTTGTGCCAATGTAAGGCCGAATTGTTTCTGCAATGCTTTAGCATTCTGGTGAAAAAAATCGTGAGCCATGCAGGCTTGCTGCAACAAATTTGGGATGGTGGTCATACCTGCCAATCGATCAGCTCGCTGGTTTCCTTCCGCTACAGGTCCGGGGAGTGTAGTGTGAGATCGAGTGTGGGTGATGAAATAAGGAAATCGTCTATGCTGAATAAGGAAAAGTAGACGAGTAAGTAAATCAAACAAGGATTGATTAGCCACATGTTTTAGATAAGAGTTCTCTATCCTAGCAACAATCTCAACAACATAAGAAGATTCTGAAATGATATTCAAAGATTCAGATCGGAAAAGGAAAAAGGCACGAACAACTGCTGAAAGCTCAACCAACTGAGGCGAACCCTGCGCCTTGTGTATGTCTTGTTTCCAATTGTTGTGGTCCTGCCATACAACCACTGATTACCGGTCCTACCGGAGCCATCTGTGAAAACAGTTTTTGCATCTCTAATTGGAATATTGGAATGCATAATTTTTAAGTCAATTGGAATAGGCAATAGTCTTTGTAGGAATTTGCATGCTGGAATATGAAATTTAATTGAACCCAAGTAATCCACAGTGGCAATTTGGAAGTCAATTGAGCCTTTCAGCAGCTGGTCAAAGTGTTCAGAAGTTAGGGGAAGGAAAATAAAATCTGTCTCCTTTCCACTAAGTTCCAAACAACGAGAACGACCTTAATGGCACAGTTTAGAAATCATCTCAGGAAGTGTAGTAATAGTTTTTGAGAATTGATGCGGTAGGAAAAGCCATTCCCACAAGCAGAAGTCCTCATTATTATGAAAAAATTGACCTAGAACAGCCAAAGGTTGTTTGTCATTTAAAGAAAGAACCAAGGAAACAGGAACACCTTCAAGCATCCTGTGTGTCTTATGATTACTGATTTTTTGTTCCACAATCTGCAGTGCTTGCTCAGCCTCTAAGGTAAGGGACCGGGGAGAGGATAAGACTGCATCTCCTTTAAGTAAATCAAATAACGGGCTTAAATCATCTGTACTGATTCCCAACACCGGCCAAATCCAGTTTATTGCTCAGAGAAGTTTTTGTAGGTCATGTAAAGTTTTAACAGTTTTCCGAATTGTAATAGTCTGAGGGGCAAATGTTGAATTTGTAATTTTTAAACCCAAATACTTCCATGGAGGTTCTTTTTGTATTTTATCAGGGGATACTACCAATCCATTAGAATTTAAAGCTGAGATAACCGAATCCAGAACAATTTAAACTGTCAGTTTATCACGAGAGCAAATTAGTACATCATCCATGTAATGTAGAATTATGGATTGTGGAAATTTAGAGCAAATTGGGGAAAGAACATTCACAACAAACATTTGGCAGAGAGTAGGTGAGTTTTTCATTCCCTGAGGGAGCACTTTCCACTGGAAACGGCGGTGTGGTTCAGAGGAATTTAACGCTGGAACAGGAAAAGCAAATTTGGGAACATCAGAAGGATGCAAATAAATATGAAAAAAGCAGTCCTTGATATCAACTACTACCATGGGCCACTCTGCAGGTAGCATAGCTGGTGAAGGCATTCCCTGTTGGAGAGCACCCATGGGCTCAAGGACATTGTTAATTTTTCTGAGATCCTGGAGGAGTCTCCAGGATCCGGAAGCCTTTTTAATTACAAAAACTGGGGTATTCCAGGGACTCGTTGAGGGCTCAATGTGGTTCTTAGACAGCTGTTCGTTGACCAGATCATTTAGTGCCTGCAGCTTTTCTAAAGACAGGGTCCACTGGTCTACCCAAACAGGGGTGGATGTTTTCCAAATCAGTGGGGGAAGCTGCAGTTCACCAGCGGCCTGTTTTACAAATTTGTCTGTAGCCCAATGCCCCACTGCATCAACGAGTCTCTGCCCCACAAAGTAAGAGGAATATCTAAAATGAAAGGGTGAAGAGAGGCAGACTTATCCTCTGGCCCCACAAGTTGAATGAGAGCAGTGCTTCTCCGTGGGATCTTCGATCCTCCGACACCACTAATATTGATGAGGGTATCAGAGACAGGCCAGGTGGGACGCCAGTCCTTTTGTGCTATGATAGTCACATCTGCTCCCGTATCAATCAACCCAGTGATCTGGAAAGACTGTGGCATCCCTGGGGAAGACAAAGTACATGTTAGCAGTGGTCGAGAAGCAACTGATTGTGTCCAGTTAGCCTCCATGGTCATAGCTGATAACTGTTGTACTGAGATAAGCTTTGCTATGGGTTCATCATTTGTAATTTGTATCGGAGGAGCGGAGATGTGAATTGAAATACACATATTTTTAGAGTCTATGTCCTGTAACAACGTGGGAATAACAAAAATACCTTTCTCAAGGCAAGCCTGAGTGGATGTTATTAAATAAGTTTTTTGTGGTGAAATACCTGTAGATGGAAAAACCCCTAATAGTTGATCTTTATCCATAAGGGTGGTGATAGGTGAATAAGGATAGAGATAAACCCAATCAGAAACAATATCAGAAGCGGTAGAGGGATGTTTTGCCTCTTGTGAGGAATTTAATTCAGTGAAAATCTTCTCCATACAAAAGGGGAATTTGTTCCTTTCCCGAACCACTGTTGGAGTTAAGGTTGTCCTGTGATTTAAAGGAGACTCTGCGTTTTAATGTAGATGGTTTTGGTGGTAATGGATTGCCTTGCAGATCAGTGACTGATTTGCAATCCTTTGTCCAGTGGCGGCCTTTGCCGCACCTCTGGCAAGGAGTTTTAGGCAATGCAGGGGTGGTTTTTCATTCAGCTGCGGACACTGCTTCATTAGGTGACCCTTTTGACCGCAATGATAGCACTTGTTAGGACCTGAAAGGGCTGCTGCTAAGAGCTTGGCCTTATGGGTGTTGGAATTAACATTTTTGCACGCTTCAATCATTTCTAAGAGGGTCGGATTCTTAAGATATTTCAGTGCGTGCTGACACTCTTGATTAGAATTTTCAAGAATCAGTTTCTGAAGAAATATGTCTTGCAACTCTTTTTGATCAACTTGTTTTACAATCGCTTCTTTTAACCTTGTAATGAAATCAATAAACGGTTCATCCTGACCTTGCCTTATCATAGTAAAGGATGGAGCAGAAGCGGAAGCATCTGCTACTTTCTTTATAGCCTGCAATGCCAGGTCTCTGGAATTATTCAAGTATTCTACTTTAATTCCGATCTGTTGTTGTTTTGTGGCAAAAGGACCATCACCATACATGGCATTAATTAGATGATCAATGGGACCTTTCTCATTAGGCATTTTATCATTAACATGTTTTGTAATTAAACTTTTCCATTCACTCTCAAAGACAGAATTTTGAACTGTAGTTAACAACCCTTTTGTAATTACCCGAATGTCATACGGAATAAGCGTGTAGGCCTGAAATAAGGATTCAAAAAGGCCTCTGGTAAATGGAGCTCCCAGCCCATAATCTACAATTGCTTTTTTAATATCTTTTAGAACCGGGTATGATATTGGAACCCATTCTGGTAAACGATTAGGGTTGTCAAAGAAAATAGGGAAGGCCTTAAGGAATTCTGTGTCCCCAGCCTGTATGGCCTGGGCCTTACAGGCCTTCCACACATCGTCATGCGAGCTTACACCCAGAGGGTAGGCCTCTTGCCGATCATGGGGGCTGCCACTTTTGCGGATGTTGTCAGCAGACATTCCCACGACAAGACCCTTGATGTTATCTCCTTTCCTGTCCCTGTGACCGTAGGGAGGTGTTGATGTAATTGAGGAAGTGCAGCTTGCCGATGAAGGCGTGGCTTGTGGGCTCCGGGGGCGGGACCTTTCCCTAAGGCAACTTTCGTGCACTTTCGAATTTTCGTGCGCCTCACGACGGCTCCGCCTCCCTTCCTCAGACACGCCGCCATTTTGTGACGCAGAACGCGATCTCTTTAGAACAGATTGTCCCCCGCCATTTTGATTTCTAGCAGAGTCCCGGTAACGATGAGGTGAAGTGGTAAAAGGGCTAGAGTTCCTTGTCGTCATTTGGCTCTGCAGAGCCATCAAAACTAGCCGCCACGCTAAAAGCACCTCAGCAGCTCCAGGAACGCCGTGTTCTTGTTCCCTCCAAATCTAAAAACCAATATCATCTCAGTCTTCCAGATTAAAGACGCCTGGGAAAGGCTCACATTTATCATCCAGCCACCATGCTAATGATTTTAAAGCCTTTTTATCAAGCGGGTGTCTTTCCCTTCGCTGTGATGTTAAGTCTTTGAGGTGGCGATAAATAAACTTCTGTCGTGTGGACAGGCGAGCACCCATGATGTTAAAAGTCCACAAAACGTGAAACAGAACTAAGGGGTGTGGAGTTGGGGAAGGATGGGTAGGACTGCCTCAGCTGCTCACCTGCTCCGCGCTGCAGAGAAAGGTGCGAGAGGGACTGCCGGTGCACTGACCCGTTGCCCGCTGTCCAGCTGAGGGTGACTGCCGGGGAGGACACCTCCAACGCCTGTGCCTCCGGTATCCCAGAAGGGCACTCTGGAGTTTCCTCAATATGAGGAACCTACAACAGAGCCCCACGTCTGGGCTCCATCTGCCGCAGCCCGGTAAAAGGAGAGGCGACGACAGCACGAGGGGTTCTTGCTCTGTTGTAGGTGTTTATTGACACAGGACATGTGAGGGTACAGAGTCAAGAGTGCTGTCCCCAACTGAGGGGAGAGCTAACCCTTCTATAGGGTTCGGGGTGGAAGGATCTGGAAACTAGGAGGAGCATGGGACTAAACAACCAATGGGGATTCAGCAACATGCATAAATTAACTAGGAGCCAATAACATGAAAGGAGGGAAATGGCAGGATCGCCCACACTGTGGCAAATCCTGGCCAATGAGGGAGAGGGAAACCTTGACCAATCAGGGAGGAGAAAATTCATGAGGGGACTAACATGTTCATACATGTCCAAATATAGCACAACAAATATAACTGGGGTACAAACATTAAAAAGCATGCATTAACAGCAAACATCACAAACATTAGTCAAACGACTACAGAACACCCTATTCATCTACGAATCAGTCTCAAACCGCCCGCAAACGTCCGTGCCATTAGGTAAGAGTCCTTCCAGTATCTTTCATATATCGCGCTCCATCCCCTGCATTCCTCCTGCTTCTTTTGTTTGTCCTCCGCAGTTGTATCTAGAGTTCTTTAGTTTTTTTCTTCCTAGTAAGAAATCTTATTCTCCCCAGTCAGATCTCTTTTGTCTGCATAAACCTTCTGACAACTTAGAGCAATTGTGTGTGGCGGGGAGAGAGTTGCTGAGTGCAAGGACCCCTTTCCCTCTTGCCCAATGCCCTGGGGACGCTGGGCACCAAAAAATCTTCCGGGCCCCTGGATGCGAAAACAGAATTTATTATTCTCATGTGGTGTCCAAGGAAGTCCTTGTGGAGAAGGGATCTTCCCTGCACACTCAGCTGGTCCCAGCAGATGAAGCTTCCTGGCTCACTTCAAACTGGAGGATGGAGCTCTCTGTAGGCCACTGATGACTTCGCAGGTTTGAAGTGCCAGGCTGGAGATGGCAGGGCTCTCATCTGTCATGTCTTCCAGGGCTGGAACACAAAGGTGCAAAAACAAGATCAGAGGCAGCATCTGCAGGGACCCGAGGAGCCCCTCCTGCCATGGTCATCCCACGTGGCAGCTCTTGCCATGTGTGGCAGGGAGAAGGGCCCAACAGGAGGAGCTGGAAGATGCTGGCCACCAGTACCCCCAGCCACAGAGACCCACTCCAAACTGAAAGGCCTCTCTGCTGTGCCCAAAATCTCCCCATGCGTGCTGGGAGCACAGCCCTGCGCAGCCAGGGCAGGGATTGCAGCTCCCTGCCCAGGATCCCTGCTCCTCCCCGCCAGCCCCTGCTGCCAGCCCGCTGCCCTCACTGGCTCACTCACCCTGGATGACGAGCAGCAGCTCTTTGTGCTGTCCCCTCAGGTACCTGCCGGCCATCCCTGGGCACACACACAGAGCCTGTCAGGGCACAGCTCCCCCCAGGGGCGCTGCCACACGACCCCCTGCCCTGGCAGGGCTGAGCCCGGGGCCTTCCCGCATGGTGCCGCCCCAGGGCTGGGCTGGGACAGGGCGGCAGCAGCCGCCAGGGCACTCGGGGCTCCCCAGCACATCCCTGGGCCGCATCCTGCTGCTGCTGCTGCTGCAGCGGGGCGGGAGGGACAGCGGGGCGGGAGGGACCGCGGGCTTGGGGCTCACCCATGAAGCCCAGGGCCGCCTCTCGCACGGGCTCCTGGGGGCTCTGCAGGTACGGCAGGGCCTGCTGCAGGTACTTGGCCGCTCTCCTCTTGTCCTTCTGCAGCTGCAGAGAAGGGCAGGGCAGGCAGAGAAGGCTTGGCTCAGGCTCTGCCCCTTGGCCGGGCACTGCCTGCAGCCAGCACGGCCAAGGGAAGGCAGCAGCGTGTGGGGCGCAGGCTGGTGTCCCACAGGGGAGGGCAGCAGTGGGCAGGGGCACGGGGCCAACCCCACTCACTGGCCATCGGGGGCTGGGGCTTTCCCATCGTCCTTACCAGGCACTCGCCCAATCTGCACAGGGTCTCTGTCCTCACCAGCTTCTCCACATCGCTCCACTTGAGGAACCTGGCCGCACAAAGCAGTGCTTGGCGAGAGACCTGCAGAGAAGTGGAGAGCGGCAGATGAGACCGCAGCCCAGGGCACAGGACCTGCGTCCCTGGACCAAGGCCAGGAGGAGGCCGGAGCCCCTGAGATACCAGGGCAGGAGGCAGCCCAGTCCCTCCCGTGGGGACAGCAGAACCCAGGAGTCCTGACCTTTGCCACGTGCTGGTTGTCATTGTGGCAGTGCAAGAAGAGTGGGAGCAGGCTCTGGACCACGTAGCCCTTCAGGGTCTTTCTTGCGCTGTTGACTGCCAACTCCATCACCTTGTGGAAGACGTGGATGGAGAGCAGCTGCACTTGGCTGATGTCCTGAGAGAAAGGGGAGGAAAAGTCCTCAGCACTGGCTGCTGCAGGCCTGCCTGAGAACAGGCCCTGAAATGCCCAGGGCACGCTTTCCAGGCAGCACCCAGTGCCTGTTCCTGGGAGGGGCAAGGGGCCTTACGTTGGCCAAGAGTGGCTGGAGCGCCTCAGCCAGCTTCAGGGCAGTGGCTCTGGAGAGCTGGATGTCTGGCTCCTGCAGGTGATCCGAGAGCACAGCCAGGCTCATTGCCACCAGCTCTCCATCTTCATCCCCCAGGAGCTGCACCAGGCTTGGTGTGAGGCTCAGCGTGCTGTCAGCCTGTGTGGAACACAGTGCCGTGCTGTTGAAGCCATCGAGGGCTGCAGCCCAAAGCCCGCTGTGGCGCTGCAGCCCCACGCTGCTGCCGCGGGGCCCAGAGGCCAAAAGCCTGTCCTGAAGGACTCGGGCAGCTGAAGGGTGAGAGCTGGGAGCAGCTGCCACAGCTGCCTTGCCCAGCCAAAGCCAAGTGACCGCCTTGCCCAGCCCCAGGTTGCCGGCAGGGCTTCAGCCGCCTATCCCCTTCTCACCGTTGATGGATCCTGTCTGAGCACCAGGAGCATCCTGAGTGCCAGGCGACGCCTCCCTGGGCACTTGCTCTGCAGGGGCCTGGCAAGGATGTGCAGGACTCTGTGGCCACATTCCCTCATGTCCAAGCAGTCCAGGACCTGAAAGGCACGCAGCAGTGACAGGGCGCCCGGCCGGCAAGAGCCCAGATGTGCCCAGGGCTGGCCCCAGACAGCAGCCCAGAGCACAGGAAGCGTCCCAGGCAGCTGTGGCCGTGAGAGGGCAGAGAGCTGGAGGCAGCCGGGCGTGGCAGCACCGGCCATCAGGCTCACCTCCACAAGGAAGGCCATGGCAGGGAACTCCCAGCGGGACACTGCTGCTTGGCTGAGCAGCTGGAGGAGGTAGCAGCCCATGTGGCGACACAAGGGGCTGGAGACACGACGCATCTCCCTGTCGGGGGAAAGAGGCACCAGAGAGCCTGAGCTGGCTGGGCAAAGGTCTCCTTTAAAAGACTCCCAGCGGCCTGGTCTTTCCCAGCAGACTGGCAGGGGACGGGAGCGCTTTGGGAGGCGGCTCCTCCTCCGCACCCTCCTCTCCCTGCTTTTTGCACTCCTTTCGGCCACCCCTCCACAACGAGGCCTTCTGGCCCATGCTCACGGGCACTGTGCGGGCTGCCCCCTTCCCAGGGCAGAAGGCACAGGGGCAGCGGGGACAAGGAGGTCTCACCTGGCCAGCAGACCCACTGCACAGTGGTGGGTGTCCATGTGGAAGAGCGTGTCCCAGGCAGCCTTGCGATCCATCGCCATCACCACGTCCTCACACTCCAGGTGGAAGAGCAGCCTCTTGATTATGTGCACTGCAATCCTGTGTACAGAGCAAAGCCCAGGTGATGCTGGCAGGCCTGGCTCCACCCCAAGGACATGGACGGGACCAGGGGACTGGGATGGAGCACCTCTTGGGGTTCATGGCAAGTCCCTCTTCCTGCCAGCATTGCCTCCAGAAGCTGTTGACCTTCTCTGGCAGGAGCTCTGTGCTGAAGCAAATGTTGAACAGCACAGCCACCAGGAGGCGTGGGGAATTCTCCTTCAATGGCTCTGGGCACTGGAGCCTCTGGAGAATCTCCCAAACCACCCTGGTTGCCTACAAAAGACAAAGGAGGCAGATAGAGTTCTCAGTGCCCAGATGTCCCTGTGGCAGAGCCCGAGCAGGGGAGAGAAAAGGCCAGAGGAGAAGCAGAGGGAGCAGCTGACCGGCTGCTCCTGAACCTGCCCCTGGGCCACATTTGCAGCCCAGTGCCTAAGGCAGGGAGGCGGGCTGGTGGGAGAGGATGGAGAGGCAGGAAAGAGGCAATGTGGAGGGGAGCAAAGGCCACTTGCAGGAACTCACAGCCAGGCTATAGATGTCCTTGTGGTCCCCATCAGAGGTGACTGTGCTGTACAGTGGCCACTCCTCCATCACCCTCAGCAGCACTGGCAGCACCTTCTGCACCGTCCCTCTTGGCGAGATGATGGCTCTCCACATGACTGCTGCAGCTCTGCAGGGCCAGAGCTCTGTGTCAGGGGGGTTTTGGCTCCAGCTCTGCAAGAGCCCCAGCAGCAGAGCCACGGTGCCTAGAGGGGCAGGGAGGGAGCATGGCAGCAGGATGGGGGTCTGAGGTGGCAGGGCTGGGCCAGAGAAACAGAGGGCCCAGAGAGTGCTGGAACTGGGAGTGTGTGTGGCAGAGGCCGTGGCACAGGCTTTCCAGGGGAATGGGCTTGAAAGGCTTGTGAGGCCTGAGCCCTGAAGGCAGGTGGAGCCCGTACCTGTCACAGGATGGGGCACAGTGCAGGAGGGTGAGCGCAACATCAGCGGGGTGTTCATCCGTCACCCTCCCAAGGTCCCTGAGCAGCCCGTCCTCTGGCAACACATTGGCTGGGAGGGTCTGGTGCAGGTTCCTGACAAAGGCCGGCACCTGGAGGAGGCAGAGGGGAGAGCTGGAGAGCTGCCTGAGCCAGCACCTTGGCCGTCTTTGGGCCACAAGTGCTTCCCTTGGCAGCACGCTGTGCTGGCCTCAAAGGCTGAAGGGGCCGGGCAGAGCCGGCTTGAGGGGGCCATGCAGTGCTGGCCACAGGCTGCTCACTTCAGCAGAGGCCACTCTGTGGGCAGCAAAGTGCAGGCTGGGAGCATGGGCCGGGCCCTGAGCGGGCGTGGTGTCCGTGTTGGCCGTGCCCTCAGGGGTTGCGGCGTCAGCCGTGGCCGTGAGCTCAGGCAGCGCGGTGTCAGGGTCGCTGGTGTCCTGGCTCCACGCGCTGTCCCGGTTTGCTGGGCCATCGGCCGGCGCGGTGCCGACATCGGGCTTGGCCTTCAGCTGGGTGGGGCTGGTGTCAGGCTGTGCCATCACCTCCGTGGGTGTGGGCTGGGTCCTCCTACGCCGAACGCTGAAGAATTTCAGCAGCGTCTGTAGGAGAAGGAAGGGCAGGGAAGTGAGGGATGTGCCCTGGCGTGCTCCAGCAGCGCTGCCGGGCTGAGCAGTGACAGCAGGCCCAGCCCAGGTGGGCATGGCTGCAGGTACCTGTGCTGCCCTGCGGAAGCGGCCACGGGCACGGTGCTGCTCTTCTGTCCGCTCCCGGCCTGCATCTGGCACAGAGGGAGTGCACTCAGAGCTGAGGGGCTGCGGGAAGGGCCGGAGAACCCAGCCCAGGCCTGCTCTCCACAGGCACGGCCAGCCCCGGCATGCCCAGTGCAAGGAGCACGGCTGTGGGGGAAATCAGCCCCAGCCCCTCTTCCCCCCTCCTTTTCCCTGGGCATGTTCCCAGAGCTTGGGCTGGCAAGAGGCCCATCCACGATTGACATGACTGTAGCCCCCATGCCTGGGGTCCAGCTCTGCCACTCACCCTCCTGCAGGGCTTGCGACTGCTCCACTTCCTCCGGCTGCCGTTCTGGGGCAGCTCCAGGGCCTGCCTTCTTCTTCCTCCTGAAGAGCCTGAGCAGGCTGAGGCGTCTCCCTGCCATCCCAAGGTTGTTCCGTCAGGGATCTTGCAAGAGAGAAGCCTGGAAAACTTCCTGGTGACAAACTAAAAAAGAAGGGCCTGGAGGGCACCTTCCACAGGGACTGGAGACCCCTCGGAAAACCTCCGGGTCACCAGCTCCCTCGGTCTGCCCTTGAGGGCACCCGCCAAAGGGACCGGAGACCCCTCAGAAAACCTCCGAGTCTCCGAGTCCCACGGTCTGGCCTCGAGGGCACTTGCAATACAAAAAAACTCCTCAGAAAAGGCTCCGGTTCAGCAAGGTCGAGAGTTGGCTGCACGGGGGCTCCGCACAGCACCGCTCTGTCCCGTCCTGTCCCCTCGCGTGCTCTGAGCGCACTGATGGGCTCACAGCACCGCCAGCACCTTTGTCACCACGTGTCACAAAGGGCCCCTGCTCACCCTGCCCCATCCCATGGCCGATGGCCACCGTGTCACAAAGGGGCCCTGCACATCCTACCACATCCCAGCCCGTGGGCCATGGCCACCATGTCACAAAGGGCCCTGTGACACACTGCCACACGTCCTGGGGCCACCCCCAACCCTGTTGGGGCTAACTCAGTAATCCAGGATTCAGCTATGAGCGGTGATGCAACATCATACCAGGAGTGGAAAGCTAGATACATCAAGGAACTCAGAGAAAAGAACCTGAAAGGAAAGGAATTCACCACTTGAGACTGTGCATTACAAGTTTATGTTCAGAGGAGAAATCTATATGTAGATTTATCCTCCATTTTGTGTTCCCTTCTTCATGGACTTTTCTGCCTTCTCAGGCAGCAACATTTACCCCGTTGGTTGTGATACCAGGAGGTACCAACCAATCAACCTGTTTGGCGGGCTTTTGCCTTTAGCCACTCCCCTGTTGCCACCCCATTCGTCTCCCTTATGTTTATTCATATCCCTTTACCCAATCTGGGTGAGAGGATTTGCATGCTTCTCCTTTCCTCCGCCCAGTTTCTAGAGCCTTCCCCTCCTAACCCTCTAAAAACCCTCCATTTTGTTAATAAAGTTAGTTCAGCCTTGCTCTGTCCTTTGTTCCACACCTCTCTGTCTCCTTGCCTCTCTTTTCAGAGCTGTGTGAGTGAGAGAGAGTGTGTGAGCTAGGGCTAGCCGGTTGCTTCTTCTCACTAACATCTCACTGAAGAGCAAGGAACCCTGGAGCTGGACTGCTCCCTTCCCTGACACACCGAACCGTGTCACAACCCCGCCGCTTCACCTCCTGCACATGGGGAGTGCAGTGACAACACCCTGCGGATGCTACCAAGGCACCTGCCAGAGGGCAGCCAAAGCCAACGGGCGCTGATGGCTGTGCTCTTGCAGGGGGCTCTTGTGAGGAGCAGCTGGAGCAATTGCTGACAAGACTTGGCATCTGGCAGGAGGCAGAAGCTCTTGCTCCTTCCTGCAATAATATTTTCATGCAAGTGAGAACCTGCAGCACAAAACCTCCCTCAGCTGCTGAGTTTCAGAGGACAATTCAATTGGTCACAGATACTCTCAAGGTTCCTTGTGTTCTTTGGACTTTTTCCTTGCCTTCTGAAAAAGAATCCAACAGCCCAGTCTAATGGGTCTGCCGGCTGCTATGCCGTGCCTCAGAAAAGTGAAGAGGACAGGGAGAACTCTGGCATGACAACCTGTTCTGGGTCTCTCCCCACTGGATACCACTCCCTTCCCCCATCCCTTTGTGGCAGCAGCAGAAACACCAGGAGAGCCCAGAAGTGCAGTAGCAGTTAGGACGGCCACCCAAGAAAACCCAGGCACCGTGTATGATGAGGATCCCACAGTCAGCTTCCTTGCTTCGGACTGCCTAAGAATTTCTTTTTCACACACACACTGCCAACAGAACCTTACATGCTTTTCTATTCTTAACTCCCTATCTGGAGTTTGTTCCTAGTCTTCCCACAGAAGTGGATAGTCCCTCCTGATTTACATCCTTTTCTCACTGGTCACTTCTGGCACCTTCTCAAGTCTTTCGCGGTTCCTGTGAATTCCTCTGGGAAACAGCTTCAAAATGTCCAAGTCCAAATCCTCCTCCTCCTCCTCCTCTGTCTCTTTCATCGGGGGGTCAGCGGACCCGCCGCCTTCCCCAACACAGAAATGGAAGTCCCACTTTTACTGAGAAAAGGAAAAAGTCTCCTGGTACAACACAAAAAGACAGAGGAAATGGTTGACCCACCAAGAGGGGAATCCACCATGAACCAAAGAGGAACTGCTCTCTCTTGAGAACATCTGCCTTGAATTCCCCACGTGGCCCTATTCTACCTAGGACATTATCCGCCCCTTCTTCTACACCATCCACATCATCCCCACATTTCAGACCTGACTGCTGCAACTGGAGCACTCCATACTCATTCTTCGTGCTATTTCCCCTTGACAGTGGCAGTTTCAGTCAGCAACCAGCACTAGATATGCAAGCCACCCTTACAGATGGTTCTCACCCAAAATCAAATGCCCCTGAGGCACGCATCGTCTTTCCTCACTCCTCTGCATGACCCACCAAGGGCACCCACCAAGGTCCTTGAGCAAAAACAATCCCCCTGCTGGGTTTGCCTTTGCCTGAGGCAGGACTGATCCAAACTGTCTTTCCTAGCACGTTTCTCAGAAGCACCATGGGGACTTTGCTATGTAAAAGTTCTGATTGGGCAGGGCCAACTCGACTGGTAGACCCTCAGGTGTTAACTTTATCAGTTGGCCTTCTTGAAATGGAGGTTCCAGTGATTGAAGGTCCCACCAGCCTTTGCTTTCAGAGTGGTTTTGAACGGTCCATGATACCATTCAACTTTCCAGAGCCTGAGGCATGGGAGGGAATATGATCCAGCCACTCAGTTCTGTGCTCTCTGGCCCAGGTGTCTGTTTGGGAAATGAGTCTCCTTGTCCCACTCAGTCCTTCCTGGGCTGCAGTGTGGCCACAGGACTGGTTTTTCAAGGCCCACGATGGTGTTTCAGGTGTGAGTGTCATGGTTTTGCCCAGCCGGCCAGCCCCTGGGGCTGAGAATGATTTTGTCCAGATGGATTTCTGGGCAAAACAAAGCCGATCAAAACTCTTAATGACATCTTTGCTAATTACATACTTAAGAAAAGGGAAGAGAAAGTGGGTTACGTAGTTGAAATTAAAAGTGTCAGCCATGTAGGAGAGGAGGCAGCGGGCCCCGAAATGGGCCTAGACCTCCTCCTCCCCCGGCCCTGGGCCGGGGGCAGGTGTGGCACTGAAGCCCTCCTTCTCTCTTGGAAGTGAGTGAAGAAAAAAAAAAAACTTTAGAGAAGGACTGACTACTTGGACAGAAAGCTCTGCAAAAGAATTCCGGCAAAGAGAGAACGAAATGTTCAAGGCCAGAGCTGCAGCAGGAGAGAGAAGGAAAGTTCGAAACATGGAGGGCTGTTGTCGCAGTCTTGTTCTTGGGGAAAGGAACAGACCAGCGACGGGGGTTCTTGCACTGCTTTGAGAGCTGTTAGAGATAGCAGCAGCAAGGGCTTTTCGGTTAAGTTCACCCGCGCCGTGACCCGCAAAGAAGACACGGAGACAAAGTGAACACCTAGGAAGCCAAGGCTGATCCAACTTTATTAACAAAATGGAGGGCTTTTTATACCCTCAGGGAAAGAACAGTCTGGAAAAGGGGAGGCAACTAGGCGGAGCGTGCAAATCCGCTACATTCTATAGGTCAAGGGGTGATGAATAAACATACGTGGGTATTAACTGGGGAGGAGAGAACTTGGGCTAACATGATTGGATGGTACCTCGGGGTAAACCAACCAATAGGGAAGTGTTGCCAAGCCTGACAGGGCTTACCGGCTGAGGGGGTAGAAGAAGGGAAAATGGGGGATGGTCAACCTAACATTAGGTTTGAATGTGAAACACGAGCTACTACATGGCAGTCTCTGAGGCACAATTAAAGTCCCGTGCTGGTGTGATTTCTTTGTACTTTCCAAACGTCAAAGTTGGTTTCCTTCTCTCTGCTCTTCTTCCATTCATCCATATCAGCGTAGATCCCATCTCCAACATCTCCTACTTTTTTGTCTTGTAATTTAGCAGGAAAAACCCGTTTAATGATCGAATTTTTTGTATAAGACAGGGAGTAGGTAAAAGCCAACGAAAGACATATTAGGAATATTTGTTTGAGCCAATGGGGTAAAAAGGGAATTTTGATACTTTCAAAGATATCCTTGGAGTAAAAATTAGTGGGAACATTAGCTGCAGTGAGTAGATATTTCAGTTCGGTGATGCTATAGAATGTGAATTTTGTCCCATGGGGGTAATTTTTGAAATTTAAGCAACACAAATTCGGTTTTTCAATACATCCAATTGTGCGTGAGAGCATGAAGTAATCTATGGCAGCACGATAATTTGGAGAGATGTGGGAAAAAATTGAGGAATCTAGGGTAATATTTTGCAATGCGATGCTTACCGGATTAATGTGTCTCATTAATGCCCAATCAGGTTGATTTTTGAAGGTGAGGTTGTCCAATTTGTCTAGTAGATCAAAATCTAGTATTGAGTCAATTATTGTGAGAGAACTAATTTCAGTTTTTAAGTTTAATGGGTCAGGATCTTCACTGACCCTTTTGGGTAGTGTAGGGGTAGCCGGATCGAGAAGAGCTAGCTTGCCAATTGTGCACGGGCCTCCCAGAGGGAGTGATGGAACTCCTGCCCATGCTCTATCACCGCAGACTAAAAATATCCCTTGGGGAAGACCTTTTGGTTCGACAAAATAATGAGACTTCATATCGGTCCGAAAATTGGGGTTTTCGCGCCATAAAGATGCGTTGCGATGGAATGCCGAATCACGGAGAAGGATGTGGTTAATTTTTTCTGAAGATTTGTGAAATTTGAAACAAAGCTTGGCTCTTACCGATCCCAGAACTTTGAGTTCTTGGGGTTCCGAATTGATTTTAGATTTGAAGTGGTAGTTATTAAAGAATTGCCAAACACTGGGGCCATTAGGTAGGGCAATTATATGTGATTTAAGTGGATCGTTGATGTTATGATTAGTCAGACAAAGCTTGTCCGACTTCATTGCATCTGCAAGTCTCACCCATATGTTACCCTTCAATGGTGAGCCTGCTGGTGGCATCGGAGGAGGTTGAGGAATGGGACGCTGCCAAGTCGGAGAGATGGTCACAACGGTGAGGATGAAGGTGTAGGACCATGGAAGACTTTTACTCTTCGGGATGGTATCCATCTGGTTCCCGTACCTGTCGAGATACAAGCATATCCCTTTCCCCAGGTTATTAAGGGAAAAGGGCCTTCCCATTTTTCTGTTTCCAGATTTTTGAATAAGATCTGTGGTTTGTCTGCTGTCACGTCAAATGATTCAGAAAAGTGCTTTTTAATAGGAGTGAGGTCTCCGTCATGGCGATTCAGAAAGTTTAAGACATATTGAGCTTTTGCCAATTTTTCCTGTGGGGCAAGGGACTTTGTGTTATTTTCTTGTTTTTTGAGCATATTTTTTAGAGTCTGGTGAGCACGTTCCACTATCGCTTGTCCTGTAGGATTGTGAGGGATGCCAGTGGTGTGTTTGATGCCCCATTGTTGAAAGAAGATTTGGGTGCCTGAAGACACATATGCAGGGCCATTGTCTGTCTTGATTTGATGAGGCACTCCCACGTGGGCAAAGGCCGTTAAGAGGTGTCTCTTAACATCACGGCTTTTTTCTCCAGAATGTGCGGATGCTACTAGGAATTTGGAAAAGGTGTCAATTGAAACATGCACATATTTTAATCTGCCAAATTGGGGGATGTGAGTAACATCCATTTGCCAGATTTGGAGAGGCTCCAATCCCCTAGGGTTGGCCCCAGCAGGTTGGAGAGGGGTTATTTTTTGACAATCAGGGCAGGCCCTGATTATGTCTTTGGCCTGATTTTGGGTCAGTTTAAATTGTTTTTGGAGAGATTTTGCATTCTGATGAAGAAAGTCATGGGAGGTGCGTGCCTGCTCCAATAGGTTAGGGACAACAGACACATCTGCCAGGAAATCAGCCTGGCGGTTTCCCTCCGCTATAGGACCGGGGAGAGTGGAATGTGAGCGGATGTGAGTGATGTAATAAGCGTGCTCTCTTTGTCCAGTTAGCGAAATCAGAGTCCGAAATAACAGAAACAGTTGTTTGTTGTGAAGGTTTTTTAAGTAGGAGTGTTCCGCTCTTTGTACTACTCCTACAACATAGGCTGAGTCACTGACAATGTTTAGGGCCTGATTAGCAAAGACGGTAAAAGCTTTGACTACAGCCGAAAGTTCAACAATTTGAGAAGAGCCAGTAGCAACATGACAGTCATGGTGCCATTTATTATTAACTCTCCACGTTACTATGGCTTTTCCTGTCCGCCCCGAGCCATCTGTAAAAACTGTGACAGCATCAGGAATCGGTGTGAGTGATTGGATAAATTTAAATGTGATGGGGATGAATTTGAGTTTTTGTAGGATTTTTTGTCCTGGAATCGAAAATTTTATTTGGCCTTTAAAATCCTGAATCGCCAATTGGAATTCAAAAGAGAGGACTAACATTTGTTTAAAACGTTCGGAGGTCAGGGGGATGAAGATGGTGTGAGGATCCTCCCCTGACATTTCCCAACATCGCATTCTCGCTTTAAATATGACCTTGCTGAGTAATTCAGGGAGAGTCACTAGGGTTTTGCCGAAACAGTGAGGTAGGAAAATCCATTCCCAAATTACAAAGTCGTCAAGATCATTTGCAACCTGACCCAAGACCGCGAAAGGTTGTTTTGGACCAAACAGTAAGACAACAACAGGTGGGATGCCAACAAGTTTGCGGTGTGACTGCATGTCCGAGAGCCTGCGCTCGACGATTTCAAGCAACTGGAATGCCTCCGGGGTAATAGATCGGGGGGAATTAAGGTCTGGATTTCCTTGTAACAAATTAAAAAGAGGACTCAGTTCGTCAGTGGTTATTCCTAATTGTGGCCTGATCCAATTTATGTTCCCCAATAGTTTTTGTAAATCGTTTAGCGTTTTAATTTCGTGGTCAATTTTGATTTTTTTGAGGCATGATTGCGGTATTGGAAATCCTCCATCCCAGGTAATGCCATGGAGAGTCCCACTGGATTTTTTCGGAGGAGATATGAAGGTGGAAAGTTTTCAAGGCAGTTACATTGGAATTTAGGGCCTGATTGACTTCCCTTTTGGACTCAGCACAAATTAAAATGTCATCCATATAATGGTATATGATGACAGAGGGGTTTTGGAGTCGGATTGGGGATAATATTTTGGACACGTACAATTGACAAAGTGTTGGTGAATTTTTCATGCCCTGTGGTAGAACTTTCCACGCATACCTCTTATTGGGTTCTCCGGCATTCCTGGATGGCACTGTAAAAGCGAATTTGTCTATGTCCTCTGGATGCAGGGGAATCTGAAAGAAACAATCTTTAATATCAATAATTACTATAGGCCAATTTTGTGGAAGCATTGCCAATGCTGGCATTCCCAGTTGTAGGGAACCCATGGGCTCTAAGATGTCATTGATCTTTCTCAGGTCATGAAGCAGTCGCCACTTGCCCGATGCCTTTTGTATCACAAAACCAGGGGAGTTCCAGGGACTGGTTGACGGGGCTATATGTCCTAAATTTAATTGTTCTTTGACTAGAACCTCCAATTGTTGCAGCTTTACATTTGGAAGGGGCCACTGGTCTACCCAGATAGGTTTTTGTGTAAGCCAATTAAGTTTGGGTAGCAGCTGCTCACCAGTGGCCGATGTTACAAATTTGTCTTAATCTTGGTGCCCCATTGAACCAGTATGTCTCTGCCCCAGAGTGTTGTTGGCAATGGGAGAATAAGGGGTTTACAGGTGGCTGTGTTTTTGTCTGAGTCAGTAAATGTTAAGACATGTCTGCTTTGCTGAGGTCTCCGAGATCCCCCCACCCCAGACACATTCACAGTTGTTTCCTCAATAGGCCAGGACTCTGGCCAATCCTTGAGGGCAATAATTGTGACATCTGCCCCCGTGTCAAGTAAACCTTTGATGGACGAATGTCCTAGAGGCGAGGCGATGTCAATCGTCATTAGCGGTTGGTCGTCTGTGAGGGTCGTTGTCCAGTTGACAGATTTCGTGGTTTCTTCGCTGTCACATTGATCCTGCAGCCGCTGAGACAGCTGTGATAAAGGTAGTAAAATGGCTACAGGCTCCTGCTGGGATACTTCTGCGGGTGGAAGAAGAACTCAGAGGGAAACAGTAAAGCAGTTAGAGTCACAGTAATTAACAAGTTCCGTTTGAGCAATAACACCCCTGGACGAAGCTTTTTCAGTCAGTTGGATAAGGTAATTCTCTCCTTTACTCAGTGGTGTGTCAGGTGTTGTGGCGATTGTGCATTCTTCCCCTGCCAGGGTGGTTTGTGGAACACAGGGGTAAAGTGCAATGTGCTGGATGGACTTTAATGAAGGCTTGGCTCGGATTGTGTTCGAGCGAGGTGGGCTGGGGAGGTATTTGCTGTCATTGCGCCCCTCTTGGCGCTCGGGAGAGTTTCCCTGGTCATTGTCTGATTTTCGCTGTGGAGGTGGAGTGTTAAAAGTGACATGTTTTTTGTATTGTGACTTAGGCGATTTTGGTGGAAGGGGATCACCATTAATGTCCGTTATGGACCAGCATAAAGAGGTCCAATGTCTTCCCTTTCCACATCCTTGACAATTGAATTTTGGTAAATTTTTGCCAGTGGACAATTGTTGTGGCTGATTTTCAGGGCAATGTCTTTCAAGATGGCTCTCTTTCTCGCAATTGAAACATTGGCCTTTAACAGCACACATCACTAATTTCAAGTCCTCTTTGGTGGATCCCACATTACGGCATGCCTCAATCATTTCCAGCAATGTGGGATTTTTTTGACACTCCTCATTCGCTTTTTCTACCACCCATGATTTAAAAAGTACGTCTTGTGATGTTTTATCACTAGTTTGTTTGACTATTGCTTCTTTTAGACATGTCGCGAATTCAAAAAATGGCTCTTTAGGGCCTTGAAATATTAATGCATATGAGGGAGTGGCAGTGCTAACTTTTGCTACTTTTTTTATAGCCTTGAATGCCAATTCGCTGGACTTGTGAATTAGTGACGTGTGTGTCATGGCCTGTCTTGCATTGGAGGTGTATGCCCCTTCTCCATACAGTCTGTCTATTGCCTGCTCGTGAGTCATCCCCCGAATATCTCCACCTTCTTTTACATATTTTTTAATTAATGATTTCCACTCTGCCTCGAAAGCAGAGTATTGGAGTATTGGTAGCCACGCACTAGCTACCTGCCTAATGTCATTAGGTGTGAGGTCAAATGCATTGAAGAATGACTCGAGGAGACTCATAGTGTATGGAGAATTTAAGCCATTTTCAGTAATAGCTTTTTTAATGTCTTTTAAGACCGGATATGAAATCGGTCTCCATTGAGGGGGTCTGCCGTCTTCCTTTACAATTGGAAAAGCCTGGAGCATTTCCAAATCGCCAGCAAGTGCTGCCTGCTCATGGAGTACTCGCCAGGCTTTTTCTTGTGCCTCGACAACTTCATGTGTGATGTCCACCCAAGGGCCTGGTGTTACTGGTTCTTGGGCAGTGGTAGTAGCTGGAAAAGTGTGGGTGTCATCAGCATCTCCAGCAATTGTTAAGTATTTGGATGCTGAGGCTTTTGATGTAGGTGTCCTGAGTGAATGTGATTTGTGCAACTTGTGTTTGGATGTGTTGGACTTCGTGGATTTAATTATGTGAGTGAGGGGGGGTGGTTTTATTTCCTCCTCACTGTCAGTGTTGGTTATATTTTCGTTTGAGGTGGCTGGTGATGTCAGTGTAGATGGTGCTACATGTTTGGAGGTAGGTAGATGTTGTTGCTGTGGAGGCAGTGAGGGAGATTGGTGTCGAGTGAGTGTGTGCTGTGTGTGTTCAGATTTGAATGACATCTGCCGGAAGGCTACGGGTGGAAGCAGGACCTGCGTCTTGGCCAGAGACTCAGGCCTGTGTGGCTCTTCCGGTGCTGAGGCATAGGGTGGATTGTGTGGGTGTAAGGGAATAGGCTTTGATATGTCGATAGGCCTCAGTGACAGAGGTGGATAGGCCTTAGGTAGACAGGCCTCCGGTCCGGTGTCATGGGCGTGGCCATGTTGTCCCGGAAAGGTGGGGGCGGTGACAGGAAGTGAGGCATGACCATGTGATGAAGGTGGGGATGTGACATGTGGGGGTGTGGGAGTGGTCATGACATGTGGGGATGCAGGAGTGCTCATGATGTCATATGGGGGGGAGACAAATGATGATGTAACATCTGGGGTTGTGTATTGTGGTGGTCCCGCCCAGTGGTCTTTGGTGTTGACTCCACCCACGGCTCCTCCCTCATGGTCCCACGTCACCAGGTGTCTCCCGACCCCGCCATTTTTGCCACGTGGCATGCAGTGTTCCCGCGCTCCGCCACCATTTTGTCCATCCTCCCTCGTGGCTTTTGGTCCCGCCATGTTAGTAGGGGAGGGTGAAGGTTTTGGGCCGCCATCTTTGCAGTAGCTGAGTTAACAGCCGGACCACAGAGTCCACTTTTTTGGCGATCTTGGAGCAGCATATAGATAAGTCTCCAAGCTATCAGCGCTTTAGCAGCAACTTTGTCCCCTCTTTTTTCTGCCTTCCAAAGGGTTGCACCAAGGTTATCCCAGTGTTCAATATAAAATTCCTCTGAGATTTGTAGTTGGTGGGAATTAATCCAGGTCGCAAGGGCTTTCAGGGAGGCTTTGTCGTATTTATGCCCTTGATAATCAATTACCGCTCTGATTTTCTTGTAGAATGGGCGCTCGGGTTTGCGGAGAGCGGATCCCATGATGTTAAAAGCGACGAATTTAGGGGTTTGGAGAAGGGTTAGGTAGGGAGGGACTACCCCGACAGCTCACCTCTCTCGGCGGTCGCCTGCTCCGTCGATGAGGGGGGACGCGATGCCCAGTCTCTGTCGGGGGAGACTGCCGGACTGTGGCGTATCAGGAACTCCCGCAGCTGATACCCACGTAAGGCTGCTGTGAGTAGATCGAAAAAGAAAAACTCACGAAACAGCCCTAAATGTTGGGCGCCATTAGTCCCTGGGAAGGGAACAGACCAGCGACGGGGGTTCTTGCACTGCTTTGTGAGTTGTTGAGGGTAGCAGCTGCAAGGGCTTTTCGGTTAAGTTCACCCGTTACGTGAGCCGCAAAGAGGACACGGAGACGAAGTGAACACCTCGGAAGCCAAGGCTGATCCAATTTTATTAACAAAATGGAGGGCTTTTTATACCCTCTGGGGAAGAAGAGTCTGGAAAAGGGGAGGCAACTAGGTGGAGCGTGCAAATCCGCTACATGCTATAGGGTAAAGGGTGATGAATAAACATACGTGGGTGTTAACTGGGGAGGAGAGGACTTGGGCTAACCTGATTGGACGGTACCTCAGGGTAAACCGACCAATTGGGAAAGCATTGCCAAGCCTGACAGGGCTTACTGGCTAGGGGAGTAGAAGAAGGGAAAATGGGGGATGGTCAACATAACATTAGGTTGGAGTGTAAAATACAAGCTAGAACATGGCAGTCTCTGAGGCACAATTAAGGTCCTGTTTCAGTGTGATCTCTCTGCGCTTTCCAAACATCGAAGTTGGTCTCTTTTTCTCTGTTCCTCTTCCATTCATCCATGCTTGCAAAAATCCCATCTCCAACAAAATTGTAATATTCTTCTCCCCAGTCAGATCTCTTTTGTCTGCATAAACCTTGTGACAACTTAGAGCAATTGTGTGTGGCGGGGAGAGAGTTGCTGAGTGCAAGGACCCCTTTCCCTCTTGCCCAATGCCCTGGGGACACTGGGCACAAAAAAATCTTCCGGGCCTCTGGATGTGAAGACACAATTTAATATTTAATATGTAATATGTAATATTAATATGTGCTATCCAAGGAAGCACTTGCGGAGAAGGGATCTTCCCTGCACACTCAGCTGGTCCCAGCAGATGAAGCTTCCTGGCTCACTTCTCCCCAGAGCTCCAGCAAGCACAGCCAGAGACTGCCCCGCAGGCAAGGCTGGCACTTGCACAGCCTGCAGAGCCAGTCTCAGAGCTGCCAGAATCTGGAGGATGGAGCTCTCTGTAGGCCTCTGATGACTTCGCAGGTTTGAAGTGCCAGGCTGGAGATGGCAGGGCTCTCATCTGTCATGTCTTCCAGGGCTGGAACACAAAGGTACGAAAGCAAGATCAGAGGCAGCATCTGCAGGGACCTGAGGAGCCCCTCCTGCCATGGTCATCCCACATGGCAGCTCTTGCCATGTGTGGCAGGGAGAAGGGCCCAACAGGAGGAGCTGGAAGATGCTGGCCACCAGTACCCCCCAGCCACAGAGACCCACTCCAAACCAAAAGGTCTCTCTGCTGAGCCCAAAAGCTCCCCATGCGTGCTGGGAGCACAGCCCTGCGCAGCCAGGGCAGGGATTGCAGCTCCCTGGCCAGGATCCCTGCTCCTCCCCGCCAGCCCCTGCTGCCAGCCCGCTGCCCTCACTGGCTCACTCACCCTGGATGACGAGCAGCAGCTCTTTGTGCTGTCCCCTCAGGTACCTGCCGGCCATCCCTGGGCACACACACAGAGCCTGTCAGGGCACAGCTCCCCCCAGGGGCGCTGCCACACGACCCCCTGCCCTGGCAGGGCTGAGCCCGGGGCCTTCCCGCATGGTGCCGCCCCAGGGCTGGGCTGGGACAGGGCGGCAGCAGCCGCCAGGGCACTCGGGGCTCCCCAGCACATCCCTGGGCCGCATCCTGCTGCTGCTGCTGCTGCAGCGGGGCGGGAGGGACAGCGGGGCGGGAGGGACCGCGGGCTTGGGGCTCACCCATGAAGCCCAGGGCCGCCTCTCGCACGGGCTCCTGGGGGCTCTGCAGGTACGGCAGGGCCTGCTGCAGGTACTTGGCCGCTCTCCTCTTGTCCTTCTGCAGCTGCAGAGAAGGGCAGGGCAGGCAGAGAAGGCTTGGCTCAGGCTCTGCCCCTTGGCCGGGCACTGCCTGCAGCCAGCACGGCCAAGGGAAGGCAGCAGCGTGTGGGGCGCAGGCTGGTGTCCCACAGGGGAGGGCAGCAGTGGGCAGGGGCACGGGGCCAACCCCACTCACTGGCCATCGGGGGCTGGGGCTTTCCCATCGTCCTTACCAGGCACTCTCCCAATCTGCACAGGGTCTCTGTCCTCACCAGGTTCTCCACATCGCTCCACTTGAGGAACCTGGCCGCACAAAGCAGTGCTTGGCGAGAGACCTGCAGAGAAGTGGAGAGCGGCAGATGAGACCGCAGCCCAGGGCACAGGACCTGCGTCCCTGGACCAAGGCCAGGAGGAGGCCGGAGCCCCTGAGATGCCAGGGCAGGAGGCAGCCCAGTCCCTCCCGTGGGGACAGCAGAACCCAGGAGTCCTGACCTTTGCCACGTGCTGGTTGTCACTGTGGCAGTGCAAGAAGAGGGGGAGCAGGCTCTGGACCACGTAGCCCTTCAGGGTCTTTCTTGCGCTGCTGACTGCCAACTCCATCACCTTGTGGAAGACGTGGATGGAGAGCAGCTGCACTTGGCTGATGTCCTGAGAGAAAGGGCAGGAAAAGTCCTCAGCACTGGCTGCTGCAGGCCTGCCTGAGAACAGGCCCTGAAATGCACAGGGCACGCTTTCCAGGCAGCACCCAGTGCCTGTTCCTGGGAGGGGCAAGGGGCCTTACGTTGGCCAAGAGTGGCTGGAGCGCCTCAGCCAGCTTCAGGGCAGTGGGTCTGGAGAGCTGGATGTCTGGCTCCTGCAGGTGATCCGAGAGCACAGCCAGGCTCATTGCCACCAGCTCTCCATCTTCATCCCCCAGGAGCTGCACCAGGCTTGGTGTGAGGCTCAGCGTGCTGTCAGCCTGTGTGGAACACAGTGCTGTATTGTCAAAGCCATCGAGGGCTGCAGCCCCACGCTGCTGCCGCGGGGCCCAGAGGCCAAAGGCCTGTCCTGAAGGACTCGGGCAGCTGAAGGTGAGGCAGGAGAGCTGGGAGCAGCTGCCACAGCTGCCTTGCCCAGCCCAAGCCAAGTGACCGCCTTGCCCAGCCCCAGGTTGCCGGCAGGGCTTCAGCCGCCTATCCCCTTCTCACCGTTGATGGATCCTCTCTGAGCACCAGGAGCATCCTGAGTGCCAGGCGACGCCTCCCTGGGCACTTGCTCTGCAGGGGCCTGGCAAGGATGTGCAGGACTCTGTCGCCACATTCCCTCATGTCCAAGCAGTCCAGGACCTGAAAGGCACGCAGCAGTGACAGGGCGCCCGGCCGGCAAGAGCCCAGACGTGCCCAGGGCTGGCCCCAGACAGCAGCCCAGCGCACAGGAAGCGTCCCAGGCAGCTGTGGCCGTGAGAGGGCAGAGAGCTGGAGGCAGCCGGGCGTGGCAGCACCGGCCATCAGGCTCACCTCCACAAGGAAGGCCATGGCAGGGAACTCCCAGCGGGACACTGCTGCTTGGCTGAGCAGCTGGAGGAGGTAGCAGCCCATGTGGCGACACAAGGGGCTGGAGACACGACGCATCTCCCTGTCGGGGGAAAGAGGCACCAGAGAGCCTGAGCTGGCTGGGCAAAGGTCTCCTTTGAAAGACTCCCAGCGGCCTGGTCTTTCCCCAGCAGACTGGCAGGGGACAGGAGCACTTTGGGAGATCTCCTCCTCTGCACCCTCCTCTCCCTGCTTTTTGCACTCCTTTCAGCCACCCCTCCACAACGAGGCCTTCTGGCCCACGCTCACGGGCACTGTGCGGGCTGCCCCCTTCCCAGGGCAGAAGGCACAGGGGCAGCGGGGACAAGGAGGTCTCACCTGGCCAGCAGACCCACTGCACAGTGGTGGGTGTCCATGTGGAAGAGCGTGTCCCAGGCAGCCTTGCGATCCATCGCCATCACCACGTCCTCACACTCCAGGTGGAAGAGCAGCCTCTTGATTATGTGCACTGCAATCCTGTGTGCAGAGCAAAGCCCAGGTGACGCTGGCATGCCTGGCTCCACCCCAAGCACATGGCAGGGACCAGGGGACTGGGATGGAGCACCTCTTGGGGTTCCTGGCAAGTCCCTCTTCCTGCCAGCATTGCCTCCAGAAGGTGTCGACCTTCTCTGGCAGGAGCGCTGTGCTGAAGCAAATGTTGAACAGCACAGCAACCAGGAGGCGTGGGGAATTCTCCTTCAATGGCTCTGGGCACTGGAGCCTCTGGAGAATCTCCCAAACCACCCTGGTTGCCTACAAAAGACAAAGGAGGCAGAGAGAGTTCTCAGTGCCCAGATGTCCCTGTGGCAGAGCCCGAGCGGGGGAGAGAAAAGGCCAGAGGAGAAGCAGAGGGAGCAGCTGACCGGCTGCTCCTGAACCTGCCCCTAGGCCACATTTGCAGCCCAGTGCCTAAGGCAGGGAGGCGGGCTGGTGGGAGAGGATGGAGAGGCAGGAAAGAGGCAACGTGGAGGGGAGCAAAGGCCACTTGCAGGAACTCACAGCCAGGCTATAGATGTGCTTGTGGTCCCCATCAGAGGTGACTGTGCTGTACAGTGGCCACTCCTCCATCACCCTGAGCAGCACTGGCAGCACCTTCTGCGCCGTCCTTCTTGGTGAGATGATGGCCCTCCACATGACTGCTGCAGTTCTGCAGGGCCAGAGCTCTGTGTCAGGGGGGTTTTGGCCCCAGCTCTGCAAGAGCCCCAGCAGCAGAGCCACGGTGCCTAGAGGGGCAGGGAGGGAGCATGGCAGCAGGATGGGGGTCTGAGGTGACAGGGCTGGGCCAGAGAAACAGAGGGCCCAGAGAGTGCTGGAACTGGGAGTGTGTGTGGCAGAGGCCGTGGCACAGGCTTTGCAGGGGGATGGGCTCTAAAGGCTGGTGAGGCCTGAGCCCTGAAGGCAGGCGGAGCCCGTACCTGTCACAGGATGGGGCACAGTGCAGGAGGGTGAGCGCAACATCAGCGGGGTGTTCATCCGTCACCCTCCCAAGGTCCCTGAGCAGCCCGTCCTCCGGCAACACATTGGCTGGGAGGGTCTGGTGCAGGTTCCTGACAAAGGCCGGCACCTGGAGGAGGCAGAGGGGAGAGCTGGAGAGCTGCCTGAGCCAGCACCTTGGCCGTCTTTGGGCCACAAGTGCTTCCCTTGCCAGCACGCTGTGCTGGCCTCAAAGGCTGAAGGGGCCGGGCAGAGCCGGCTTGAGGGGGCCATGCAGTGCTGGCCACAGGCTGCTCACTTCAGCAGAGGCCACTCTGTGGGCAGCAAAGTGCAGGCTGGGAGCATGGGCCGGGCCCTGAGCGGGCGTGGTGTCCGTGTTGGCCGTGCCCTCAGGGGTTGCGGCGTCAGCCGTGGCCGTGAGCTCAGGCAGCGCGGTGTCAGGGTCGCTGGTGTCCTGGCTCCACGCGCTGTCCCGGTTTGCTGGGCCATTGGCCGGCGCGGTGCCGACATCGGGCTTGGCCTTCAGCTGGGTGGGGCCGGTGTCAGGCTGTGCCATCACCTCCGTGGGTGTGGTCTGGGTCCTCCTACTCCGAACGCTGAAGAATTTCAGCAGCGTCTGGAGGAGAAGGAAGGGCAGGGAAGTGAGGGATGTGCCCTGGCGTGCTCCAGCAGCGCTGCCGGGCTGAGCAGTGACAGCAGGCCCAGCCCAGGTGGGCATGGCTGCAGGTACCTGTGCTGCCCTGCGGAAGCGGCCACGGGCACGGTGCTGCTCTTCTGTCCGCTCCCGGCCTGCATCTGGCAAAGAGGGAGTGCACTCAGAGCTGAGGGGCTGCGGGAAGGGCCGGAGAACCCAGCCCAGGCCTGCTCTCCACAGGCACGGCCAGCCCCGGCATGCCCAGTGCAAGGAGCACGGCTGTGGGGGAAATCAGCCCCAGCCCCTCTTCCCCCCTCCCTTTCCCTGGGCATGTTCCCAGAGCTTGGGCTGGCAAGAGGCCCATCCACGATTGACATGACTGTAGCCCCCATGCCTGGGGTCCAGCTCTGCCACTCACCCTCCTGCAGGGCTTGCGACTGCTCCACTTCCTCCGGCTGCCGTTCTGGGGCAGCTCCAGGGCCTGCCTTCTTCTTCCTCCTGAAGAGCCTGAGCAGGCTGAGGCGTCTCCCTGCCATCCCAAGGTTGTTCCGTCAGGGATCTTGCAAGAGAGAAGCCTGGAAAACTTCCTGGTGACAAACTAAAGAAGAAGGGCCTGGAGGGCACCTTCCACAGGGACTGGAGACCCCTCGGAAAACCTCCGGGTCACCAGCTCCCTCGGTCTGCCCTTGAGGGCACCCGCCAAAGGAACTGGAGACCCCTTGGAAAACCTCCGGGTCACCAGCTCCCTCAGTCTGCCCTTGAGGGCACCCGCCAAAGGGACCAGAGACCCCTCAGAAAACCTCCGGGTCTCCAAGTCCCACGGTCTGGCCTCGAGGGCACTTGCAATACAAAAAAACTCCTCAGAAAAGGCTCCGGTTCAGCAAGGTCGAGAGTTGGCTGCACGGGGGCTCCGCACAGCACCGCTCTGTCCCGTCCTGTCCCGTCGCGTGCTCTGAGCGCACTGATGGGCTCACAGCACCGCCAGCACCTTTGTCACCACGTGTCACAAAGGGCCCCTGCTCACCCTGCCCCATCCCATGGCCGATGGCCACCGTGTCACAAAGGGGCCCTGCACACCCTACCACATCCCAGCCCGTGGGCCATGGCCACCAGGTCACAAAGGGCCCTGTGACACACTGCCACACGTCCTGGGGCCACCCCAACCCTGTTGGGGCTAACTCAGTAATCCAGGATTCAGCTATGAGCGGTGATGCAACATCATACCAGGAGTGGAAAGCTAGATACATTGAGGAACTCAGAGAAAAGAACCTGAAAGGAAAGGAATTCACCACTTGAGACTGTGCATTACAAGTTTATGTTCAGAGGAGAAATCTATATGTAGATTTATCCTCCATTTTGTGTTCCCTTCTTCATGGACTTTTCTGCCTTCTCAGGCAGCAACATTTACCCCGTTGGTTGTGATACCAGGAGGTACCAACCAATCAACCTGTTTGGCGGGCTTTTGCCTTTAGCCACTCCCCTGTTGCCACCCCATTCGTCTCCCTTATGTTTATTCATATCCCTTTACCCAATCTGGGTGAGAGGATTTGCATGCTTCTCCTTTCCTCCGCCCAGTTTCTAGAGCCTTCCCCTCCTAACCCTCTAAAAACCCTCCATTTTGTTAATAAAGTTAGTTCAGCCTTGCGCTGTCCTTTGTTCCACACCTATCTGTCTCCTTGCCTCTCTTTTCAGAGCTGTGTGAGTGAGAGAGAGTGTGTGAGCTAGGGCTAGCCGGTTGCTTCTTCGCATTAACATCTCACTGAAGAGCAACAAACCCTGGAGCTGGACTGCTCCCTTCCCTGACACACCGAACCGTGTCACAACCCCGCCGCTTCACCTCCTGCACATGGGGAGTGCAGTGACAACACCCTGCGGATGCTACCAAGGCACCTGCCAGAGGGCAGCCAAAGCCAACGGGCGCTGATGGCTGTGCTCTTGCAGGGGGCTCTTGTGAGGAGCAGCTGGAGCAATTGCTGACAAGACTTGGCATCTGGCAGAAGGCAGAAGCTCTTGCTCCTTCCTGCAATAATATTTTCATGCAAGTGAGAACCTGCAGCACAAAACCTCCCTCAGCTGCTGAGTTTCAGAGGACAATTCAATTGGTCACAGATACTCTCAAGGTTCCTTGTGTTCTTTGGACTTTTTCCTTGCCTTCTGAAAAAGAATCCAACAGCCCAGTCTAATGGGTCTGCCGGCTGCTATGCCGTGCCTCAGAAAAGTGAAGAGGACAGGGAGAACTCTGGCATGACAACCTGTTCTGGGTCTCTCCCCACTGGATACCACTCCCTTCCCCCATCCCTTTGTGGCAGCAGCAGAAACACCAGGAGAGCCCAGAAGTGCAGTAGCAGTTAGGACGGCCACCCAAGAAAACCCAGGCACCGTGTATGATGAGGATCCCACAGTCAGCTTCCTTGCTTCGCACTGCCTAAGAATTTCTTTTTCACACACACACTGCCAACAGAACCTTACATGCTTTTCTATTCTTAACTCCCTATCTGGAGTTTGTTCCTAGTCTTCCCACAGAAGTGGATAGTCCCTCCTGATTTACATCCTTTTCTCACTGGTCACTTCTGGCACCTTCTCAAGTCTTTCTCGGTTCCTGTGAATTCCTCTGGGAAACAGCTTCAAAATGTCCAAGTCCAAATCCTCCTCCTCCTCCTCCTCTGTCTCTTTCATCGGGGGGTCAGCGGACCCGCCGCCTTCCCCAACACAGAAATGGAAGTCCCACTTTTACTGAGAAAAGGAAAAAGTCTCCTGGTACAACACAAAAAGACAGAGGAAATGGTTGACCCACCAAGAGGGGAATCCACCATGAACCAAAGAGGAACTGCTCTCTCTTGAGAACATCTGCCTTGAATTCCCCACGTGGCCCTATTCTACCTAGGACATTATCCGCCCCTTCTTCTACACCATCCACATCATCCCCACATTTCAGACCTGACTGCTGCAACTGGAGCACTCCATACTCATTCTTCGTGCTATTTCCCCTTGACAGTGGCAGTTTCAGTCAGCAACCAGCACTAGATATGCAAGCCACCCTTACAGATGGTTCTCACCCAAAATCAAACGCCCCTGAGGCACGCATCGTCTTTCCCCGCTCCTCTGCATGACCCACCAAGGGCACCCACCAAGGTCCTTGAGCAAAAACAATCCCCCTGCTGGGTTTGCCTTTGCCTGAGGCAGGACTGATCCAAACTGTCTTTCCTAGCACGTTTCTCAGAAGCACCATGGGGACTTTGCTATGTAAAAGTTCTGATTGGGCAGGGCCAACTCGACTGGTAGACCCTCAGGTGTTAACTTTATCAGTTGGCCTTCTTGAAATGGAGGTTCCAGTGACTGAAGGTCCCACCAGCCTTTGCTTTCAGAGTGGTTTTGAACGGTCCATGATACCATTCAACTTTCCAGAGCCTGAGGCATGGGAGGGAATATGATCCAGCCACTCAGTTCTGTGCTCTCTGGCCCAGGTGTCTGTTTGGGAAATGAGTCTCCTTGTCCCACTCAGTCCTTCCTGGGCTGCAGTGTGGCCACAGGACTGGTTTTTCAAGGCCCACGATGGTGTTTCAGGTGTGAGTGTCATGGTTTTGCCCAGCCGGCCAGCCCCTGGGGCTGAGAATGATTTTGTCCAGATGGATTTCTGGACAAAACAAAGCCGATCAAAACTCTTAATGACATCTTTGCTAATTACATACTTAAGAAAAGGGAAGAGAAAGTGGGTTACGTAGTTGAAATTAAAAGTGTCAGCCATGTAGGAGAGGAGGCAGCGGGCCCCGAAATGGGCCTAGACCTCCTCCTCCCCCGGCCCTGGGCCGGGGGCAGGTGTGGCACTGAAGCCCTCCTTCTCTCTTGGAAGTGAGTGAAGAAAAAAAAAAACTTTAGAGAAGGACTGACTACTTGGACAGAAAGCTCTGCAAAAGAATTCCGGCAAAGAGAGAACGAAATGTTCAAGGCCAGAGCTGCAGCAGGAGAGAGAAGGAAAGTTCGAAACATGGAGGGCTGTTGTCGCAGTCTTGTTCTTGGGGAAAGGAACAGACCAGCGACGGGGGTTCTTGCACTGCTTTGAGAGCTGTTAGAGATAGCAGCAGCAAGGGCTTTTCGGTTAAGTTCACCCGCGCCGTGACCCGCAAAGAAGACACGGAGACAAAGTGAACACCTAGGAAGCCAAGGCTGATCCAACTTTATTAACAAACTGGAGGGCTTTTTATACCCTCAGGGAAAGAACAGTCTGGAAAAGGGGAGGCAACTAGGCGGAGCGTGCAAATCCGCTACATTCTATAGGTCAAGGGGTGATGAATAAACATACGTGGGTGTTAACTGGGGAGGAGAGAACTTGGGCTAACCTGATTGGATGGTACCTCGGGGTAAACCAACCAATAGGGAAGTGTTGCCAAGCCTGACAGGGCTTACCGGCTGAGGGGGTAGAAGAAGGGAAAATGGGGGATGGTCAACCTAACAATAGGTTTGAATGTGAAACACGAGCTACTACATGGCAGTCTCTGAGGCACAATTAAAGTCCCGTGTTGGTGTGATTTCTTTGTACTTTCCAAACGTCAAAGTTGGTTTCCTTCTCTCTGCTCTTCTTCCATTCATCCATATCAGCGTAGATCCCATCTCCAACATCTCCTACTTTTTTGTCTTGTAATTTAGCAGGAAAAACCCGTTTAATGATCGAATTTTTTGTATAAGACAGGGAGTAGGTAAAAGCCAACGAAAGACATATTAGGAATATTTGTTTGAGCCAATGGGGTAAAAAGGGAATTTTGATACTTTCAAAGATATCCTTGGAGTAAAAATTAGTGGGAACATTAGCTGCAGTGAGTAGATATTTCAGTTCGGTGATGCTATAGAATGTGAATTTTGTCCCATGGGGGTAATTTTTGAAATTTAAGCAACACAAATTCGGTTTTTCAATACATCCAATTGTGCGTGAGAGCATGAAGTAATCTATGGCAGCACGATAATTTGGAGAGATGTGGGAAAAAATTGAGGAATCTAGGGTAATATTTTGCAATGCGATGCTTACCGGATTAATGTGTCTCATTAATGCCCAATCAGGTTGATTTTTGAAGGTGAGGTTGTCCAATTTGTCTAGTAGATCAAAATCTAGTATTGAGTCAATTATTGTGAGAGAACTAATTTCAGTTTTTAAGTTTAATGGGTCAGGATCTTCACTGACCCTTTTGGGTAGTGTAGGGGTAGCCGGATCGAGAAGAGCTAGCTTGCCAATTGTGCACGGGCCTCCCAGAGGGAGTGATGGAACTCCTGCCCATGCTCTATCACCGCAGACTAAAAATATCCCTTGGGGAAGACCTTTTGGTTCGACAAAATAATGAGACTTCATATCGGTCCGAAAATTGGGGTTTTCGCACCATAAAGATGCGTTGCGATGGAATGCCGAATCACGGAGAAGGATGTGGTTAATTTTTTCTGAAGATTTGTGAAATTTGAAACAAAGCTTGGCTCTTACCGATCCCAGAACTTTGAGTTCTTGGGGTTCCGAATTGATTTTAGATTTGAAGTGGTAGTTATTAAAGAATTGCCAAACACTGGGGCCATTAGGTAGGGCAATTATATGTGATTTAAGTGGATCGTTGATGTTATGATTAGTCAGACAAAGCTTGTCCGACTTCATTGCATCTGCAAGTCTCACCCATATGTTACCCTTCAATGGTGAGCCTGCTGGTGGCATCGGAGGAGGTTGAGGAATGGGACGCTGCCAAGTCGGAGAGATGGTCACAACGGTGAGGATGAAGGTGTAGGACCATGGAAGACTTTTACTCTTCAGGATGGTATCCATCTGGTTCCCGTACCTGTCGAGATACAAGCATATCCCTTTCCCCAGGTTATTAAGGGAAAAGGGCCTTCCCATTTTTCTGTTTCCAGATTTTTGAATAAGATCTGTGGTTTGTCTGCTGTCACGTCAAATGATTCAGAAAAGTGCTTTTTAATAGGAGTGAGGTCTCCGTCATGGCGATTCAGAAAGTTTAAGACATATTGAGCTTTTGCCAATTTTTCCTGTGGGGCAAGGGACTTTGTGTTATTTTCTTGTTTTTTGAGCATATTTTTTAGAGTCTGGTGAGCACGTTCCACTATCGCTTGTCCTGTAGGATTGTGAGGGATGCCAGTGGTGTGTTTGATGCCCCATTGTTGAAAGAAGATTTGGGTGCCTGAAGACACATATGCAGGGCCATTGTCTGTCTTGATTTGATGAGGCACTCCCACGTGGGCAAAGGCCGTTAAGAGGTGTCTCTTAACATCACGGCTTTTTTCTCCAGAATGTGCGGATGCTACTAGGAATTTGGAAAAGGTGTCAATTGAAACATGCACATATTTTAATCTGCCAAATTGGGGGATGTGAGTAACATCCATTTGCCAGATTTGGAGAGGCTCCAATCCCCTAGGGTTGGCCCCAGCAGGTTGGAGAGGGGTTATTTTTTGACAATCAGGGCAGGCCCTGATTATGTCTTTGGCCTGATTTTGGGTCAGTTTAAATTGTTTTTGGAGAGACTTTGCATTCTGATGAAGAAAGTCATGGGAGGTGCGTGCCTGCTCCAATAGGTTAGGGACAACAGACACATCTGCCAGGAAATCAGCCTGGCGGTTTCCCTCCGCTATAGGACCGGGGAGAGTGGAATGTGAGCGGATGTGAGTGATGTAATAAGCGTGCTCTCTTTGTCCAGTTAGCGAAATCAGAGTCCGAAATAACAGAAACAGTTGTTTGTTGTGAAGGTTTTTTAAGTAGGAGTGTTCCGCTCTTTGTACTACTCCTACAACATAGGCTGAGTCACTGACAATGTTTAGGGCCTGATTAGCAAAGACGGTAAAAGCTTTGACTACAGCCGAAAGTTCAACAATTTGAGAAGAGCCAGTAGCAACATGACAGTCATGGTGCCATTTATTATTAACTCTCCACGTTACTATGGCTTTTCCTGTCTGCCCCGAGCCATCTGTAAAAACTGTGACAGCATCAGGAATCGGTGTGAGTGATTGGATAAATTTAAATGTGATGGGGATGAATTTGAGTTTTTGTAGGATTTTTTGTCCTGGAATCGAAAATTTTATTTGGCCTTTAAAATCCTGAATCGCCAATTGGAATTCAAAAGAGAGGACTAACATTTGTTTAAAACGTTCGGAGGTCAGGGGGATGAAGATGGTGTGAGGATCCTCCCCTGACATTTCCCAACATCGCATTCTCGCTTTAAATATGACCTTGCTGAGTAATTCAGGGAGAGTCACTAGGGTTTTGCCGAAACAGTGAGGTAGGAAAATCCATTCCCAAATTACAAAGTCGTCAAGATCATTTGCAACCTGACCCAAGACCGCGAAAGGTTGTTTTGGACCAAACAGTAAGACAACAACAGGTGGGATGCCAACAAGTTTGCGGTGTGACTGCATGTCCGAGAGCCTGCGCTCGACGATTTCAAGCAACTGGAATGCCTCCGGGGTAATAGATCGGGGGGAATTAAGGTCTGGATTTCCTTGTAACAAATTAAAAAGAGGACTCAGTTCGTCAGTGGTTATTCCTAATTGTGGCCTGATCCAATTTATGTTCCCCAATAGTTTTTGTAAATCGTTTAGCGTTTTAATTTCGTGGTCAATTTTGATTTTTTTGAGGCATGATTGCGGTATTGGAAATCCTCCATCCCAGGTAATGCCATGGAGAGTCCCACTGGATTTTTTCGGAGGAGATATGAAGGTGGAAAGTTTTCAAGGCAGTTACATTGGAATTTAGGGCCTGATTGACTTCCCTTTTGGACTCAGCACAAATTAAAATGTCATCCATATAATGGTATATGATGACAGAGGGGTTTTGGAGTCGGATTGGGGATAATATTTTGGACACGTACAATTGACAAAGTGTTGGTGAATTTTTCATGCCCTGTGGTAGAACTTTCCACGCATACCTCTTATTGGGTTCTCCGGCATTCCTGGATGGCACTGTAAAAGCGAATTTGTCTATGTCCTCTGGATGCAGGGGAATCTGAAAGAAACAATCTTTAATATCAATAATTACTATAGGCCAATTTTGTGGAAGCATTGCCAATGCTGGCATTCCCAGTTGTAGGGAACCCATGGGCTCTAAGATGTCATTGATCTTTCTCAGGTCATGAAGCAGTCGCCACTTGCCCGATGCCTTTTGTATCACAAAACCAGGGGAGTTCCAGGGACTGGTTGACGGGGCTATATGTCCTAAATTTAATTGTTCTTTGACTAGAACCTCCAATTGTTGCAGCTTTACATTTGGAAGGGGCCACTGGTCTACCCAGATAGGTTTTTGTGTAAGCCAATTAAGTTTGGGTAGCAGCTGCTCACCAGTGGCCGATGTTACAAATTTGTCTTAATCTTGGTGCCCCATTGAACCAGTATGTGTCTACCCCAGAGTGTTGTTGGCAATGGGAGAATAAGGGGTTTACAGGTGGCTGTGTTTTTGTCTGAGTCAGTAAATGTTAAGACATGTCTGCTTTGCTGAGGTCTCCGAGATCCCCCCACCCCAGACACATTCACAGTTGTTTCCTCAATAGGCCAGGACTCTGGCCAATCCTTGAGGGCAATAATTGTGACATCTGCCCCCGTGTCAAGTAAACCTTTGATGGACGAATGTCCTAGAGGCGAGGCGATGTCAATCGTCATTAGCGGTTGGTCGTCTGTGAGGGTCGTTGTCCAGTTGACAGATTTCGTGGTTTCTTCGCTGTCACATTGATCCTGCAGTCGCTGAGACAGCTGTGATAAAGGTAGTAAAATGGCTACAGGCTCCTGCTGGGATACTTCTGCGGGTGGAAGAAGAACTCGGAGGGAAACAGTAAAGCAGTTAGAGTCACAGTAATTAACAAGTTCCGTTTGAGCAATAACACCCCTGGACGAAGCTTCTTCGGTCGGTTGAATTAGGTAACTCTCTCCTTTACTCAACGGTGTGTCAGGTGTTGTGGAAATTGTGCATTCTTCCCCTGCCAGGGTGGTTTGTGGAACACAGGGGGTAAAGTGCAATGTGCTGGATGGACTTTAATGAAGGCTTGGCTCGGATTGTGTTCGAGCGAGGTGGGCTGGGGAGGTATTTGCTGTCATTGCGCCCCTCTTGGCGCTCGGGAGAGTTTCCCTGGTCATTGTCTGATTTTCGCTGTGGAGGTGGAGTGTTAAAAGTGACATGTTTTTTGTATTGTGACTTAGGCGATTTTGGTGGAAGGGGATCACCATTAATGTCCGTTATGGACCAGCATAAAGAGGTCCAATGTCTTCCCTTTCCACATCCTTGACAATTGAATTTTGGTAAATTTTTGCCAGTGGACAATTGTTGTGGCTGATTTTCAGGGCAATGTCTTTCAAGATGGCTCTCTTTCTCGCAATTGAAACATTGGCCTTTAACAGCACACATCACTAATTTCAAGTCCTCTTTGGTGGATCCCACATTACGGCATGCCTCAATCATTTCCAGCAATGTGGGATTTTTTTGACACTCCTCATTCGCTTTTTCTACCACCCATGATTTAAAAAGTACGTCTTGTGATGTTTTATCACTAGTTTGTTTGACTATTGCTTCTTTTAGACATGTCGCGAATTCAAAAAATGGCTCTTTAGGGCCTTGAAATATTAATGCATATGAGGGAGTGGCAGTGCTAACTTTTGCTACTTTTTTTATAGCCTTGAATGCCAATTCGCTGGACTTGTGAATTAGTGACGTGTGTGTCATGGCCTGTCTTGCATTGGAGGTGTATGCCCCTTCTCCATACAGTCTGTCTATTGCCTGCTCGTGAGTCATCCCCCGAATATCTCCACCTTCTTTTACATATTTTTTAATTAATGATTTCCACTCTGCCTCGAAAGCAGAGTATTGGAGTATTGGTAGCCACGCACTAGCTACCTGCCTAATGTCATTAGGTGTGAGGTCAAATGCATTGAAGAATGACTCGAGGAGACTCATAGTGTATGGAGAATTTAAGCCATTTTCAGTAATAGCTTTTTTAATGTCTTTTAAGACCGGATATGAAATCGGTCTCCATTGAGGGGGTCTGCCGTCTTCCTTTACAATTGGAAAAGCCTGGAGCATTTCCAAATCGCCAGCAAGTGCTGCCTGCTCATGGAGTACTCGCCAGGCTTTTTCTTGTGCCTCGACAACTTCATGTGTGATGTCCACCCAAGGGCCTGGTGTTACTGGTTCTTGGGCAGTGGTAGTAGCTGGAAAAGTGTGGGTGTCATCAGCATCTCCAGCAATTGTTAAGTATTTGGATGCTGAGGCTTTTGATGTAGGTGTCCTGAGTGAATGTGATTTGTGCAACTTGTGTTTGGATGTGTTGGACTTCGTGGATTTAATTATGTGAGTGAGGGGGGGTGGTTTTATTTCCTCCTCACTGTCAGTGTTGGTTATATTTTCGTTTGAGGTGGCTGGTGATGTCAGTGTAGATGGTGCTACATGTTTGGAGGTAGGTAGATGTTGTTGCTGTGGAGGCAGTGAGGGAGATTGGTGTCGAGTGAGTGTGTGCTGTGTGTGTTCAGATTTGAATGACATCTGCCGGAAGGCTACGGGTGGAAGCAGGACCTGCGTCTTGGCCAGAGACTCAGGCCTGTGTGGCTCTTCCAGTGCTGAGGCATAGGGTGGATTGTGTGGGTGTAAGGGAATAGGCTTTGATATGTCGATAGGCCTCAGTGGCAGAGGTGGATAGGCCTTAGGTAGACAGGCCTCCGGTCTGGTGTCATGGGCGTGGCCATGTTGTCCCGGAAAGGCGGGGGCGGTGACAGGAAGTGAGGCATGACCATGTGATGAAGGTGGGGATGTGACATGTGGGGGTGTGGGAGTGGTCATGACATGTGGGGATGCAGGAGTGCTCATGATGTCATATGGGGGGGAGACAAATGATGATGTAACATCTGGGGTTGTGTATTGTGGTGGTCCCGCCCAGTGGTCTTTGGTGTTGACTCCACCCACGGCTCCTCCCTCATGGTCCCACGTCACCAGGTGTCTCCCGACGCCGCCATTTTTGCCACGTGGCATGCAGTGTTCCCGCGCTCCGCCGCCATTTTGTCCATCCTCCCTCATGGCTTTTGGTCCCGCCATGTTAGTAGGGGAGGGTGAAGGTTTTGGGCCGCCATCTTTGCAGTAGCTGAGTTAACAGCCGGACCACAGAGTCCACTTTTTTGGCGATCTTGGAGCAGCATATAGATAAGTCTCCAAGCTATCAGCGCTTTAGCAGCAACTTTGTCCCCTCTTTTTTCTGCCTTCCAAAGGGTTGCACCAAGGTTATCCCAGTGTTTAATATTAAATTCCTCTGAGATTTGTAGTTGGTGGGAATTAATCCAGGTCGCAAGGGCTTTCAGGGAGGCTTTGTCGTATTTATGCCCTTGATAATCAATTACCGCTCTGATTTTCTTGTAGAATGGGCGCTCGGGTTTGCGGAGAGCGGATCCCATGATGTTAAAAGCGACGAATTTAGGGGTTTGGAGAAGGGTTAGGTAGGGAGGGACTACCCCGACAGCTCACCTCTCTCGGTGGTCCCCTGCTCCGTCGATGAGGGGGGACGCGATGCCCAGTCTCTGTCGGGGGAGACTGCCGGACTGTGGCGTATCAGGAACTCCCGCAGCTGATACCCACGTAAGGCTGCTGTGAGTAGATCGAAAAAGAAAAACTCACAAAACAGCCCTAAATGTTGGGCGCCATTAGTCCCTGGGAAGGGAACAGACCAGCGACGGGGGTTCTTGCACTGCTTTGTGAGTTGTTGAGGGTAGCAGCTGCAAGGGCTTTTCGGTTAAGTTCACCCGTTACGTGAGCCGCAAAGAGGACACGGAGACGAAGTGAACACCTCGGAAGCCAAGGCTGATCCAATTTTATTAACAAAATGGAGGGCTTTTTATACCCTCTGGGGAAGAAGAGTCTGGAAAAGGGGAGGCAACTAGGTGGAGCGTGCAAATCCGCTACATGCTATAGGTCAAGGGGTAATGAATAAACATACGTGGGTGTTAACTGGGGAGGAGAGGACTTGGGCTAACCTGATTGGACGGTACCTCAGGGTAAACCGACCAATTGGGAAAGCGTTGCCAAGCCTGACAGGGCTTACTGGCTAGGGGAGTAGAAGAAGGGAAAATGGGGAATGGTCAACATAACATTAGGTTGGAGTGTAAAATACAAGCTAGAACATGGCAGTCTCTGAGGCACAATTAAGGTCCTGTTTCAGTGTGATCTCTCTGCGCTTTCCAAACATCGAAGTTGGTCTCTTTTTCTCTGTTCCTCTTCCATTCATCCATGCTTGCAAAAATCCCATCTCCAACAAAATTGTAATATTCTTCTCCCCAGTCAGATCTCTTTTGTCTGCGTAAACCTTGTGACAACTTAGAGCAATTGTGTGTGGCGGGGAGAGAGTTGCTGAGTGCAATGACCCCTTTCCCTCTTGCCCAATGCCCTGGGGACACTGGGCACAAAAAAATCTTCCGGGCCTCTGGATGTGAAGACACAATTTAATATTTAATATGTAATATGTAATATTAATATGTGCTATCCAAGGAAGCACTTGCGGAGAAGGGATCTTCCCTGCACACTCAGCTGGTCCCAGCAGATGAAGCTTCCTGGCTCACTTCTCCCCAGAGCTCCAGCGAGCAAAGCCAGAGACTGCCCCGCAGGCGAGGCTGGCACTTGCACAGCCTGCAGAGCCAGTCTCAGAGCTGCCAGAATCTGGAGGATGGAGCTCTCTGTAGGCCTCTGATGACTTTGCAGGTTTGAAGTGCCAGGCTGGAGATGGCAGGGCTCTCATCTGTCATGTCTTCCAGGGCTGGAACACAAAGGTACGAAAGCAAGATCAGAGGCAGCATCTGCAGGGACCTGAGGAGCCCCTCCTGCCATGGTCATCCCACATGGCAGCTCTTGCCATGTGTGGCAGGGAGAAGGGCCCAACAGGAGGAGCTGGAAGATGCTGGCCACCAGTACCCCCCAGCCAGAGAGACCCACTCCAAACTGAAAGGTCTCTCTGCTGTGCCCAAAAGCTCCCCATGCGTGCTGGGAGCACAGCCCTGCGCAGCCAGGGCAGGGATTGCAGCTCCCTGGCCAGGATCCCTGCTCCTCCCCGCCAGCCCCTGCTGCCAGCCCGCTGCCCTCACTGGCTCACTCACCCTGGATGACGAGCAGCAGCTCTTTGTGCTGTCCCCTCAGGTACCTGCCGGCCATCCCTGGGCACACACACAGAGCCTGTCAGGGCACAGCTCCCCCCAGGGCCGCTGCCACACGACCCCCTGCCCTGGCAGGGCTGAGCCCGGGGCCTTCCCGCATGGTGCCGCCCCAGGGCTGGGCTGGGACAGGGCGGCAGCAGCCGCCAGGGCACTCGGGGCTCCCCAGCACATCCCTGGGCCGCATCCTGCTGCTGCTGCTGCTGCAGCGGGGCGGGAGGGACAGCGGGGCGGGAGGGACCGCGGGCTTGGGGCTCACCCATGAAGCCCAGGGCCGCCTCTCGCACGGGCTCCTGGGGGCTCTGCAGGTACGGCAGGGCCTGCTGCAGGTACTTGGCCGCTCTCCTCTTGTCCTTCTGCAGCTGCAGAGAAGGGCAGGGCAGGCAGAGAAGGCTTGGCTCAGGCTCTGCCCCTTGGCCGGGCACTGCCTGCAGCCAGCACGGCCAAGGGAAGGCAGCAGCGTGTGGGGCGCAGGCTGGTGTCCCACAGGGGAGGGCAGCAGTGGGCAGGGGCACGGGGCCAACCCCACTCACTGGCCATCGGGGGCTGGGGCTTTCCCATCGTCCTTACCAGGCACTCGCCCAATCTGCACAGGGTCTCTGTCCTCACCAGCTTCTCCACATCGCTCCACTTGAGGAACCTGGCCGCACAAAGCAGTGCTTGGCGAGAGACCTGCAGAGAAGTGGAGAGCGGCAGATGAGACCGCAGCCCAGGGCACAGGACCTGCGTCCCTGGACCAAGGCCAGGAGGAGGCCGGAGCCCCTGAGATACCAGGGCAGGAGGCAGCCCAGTCCCTCCCGTGGGGACAGCAGAACCCAGGAGTCCTGACCTTTGCCACGTGCTGGTTGTCATTGTGGCAGTGCAAGAAGAGTGGGAGCAGGCTCTGGACCACGTAGCGCTTCAGGGTCTTTCTTGCGCTGCTGACTGCCAACTCCATCACCTTGTGGAAGATGTGGATGGAGAGCAGCTGCACTTGGCTGATGTCCTGAGAGAAAGGGCAGGGAAAGTCCTCAGCACTGGCTGCTGCAGGCCTGCCTGAAAACAGGCCCTGAAATGCCCAGGGCACGCTTTCCAGGCAGCACCCAGTGCCTGTTCCTGGGAGGGGCAAGGGGCCTTACGTTGGCCAAGAGTGGCTGGAGCGCCTCAGCCAGCTTCAGGGCAGTGGCTCTGGAGAGCTGGATGTCTGGCTCCTGCAGGTGATCCGAGAGCACAGCCAGGCTCATTGCCACCAGCTCTCCATCTTCATCCCCCAGGAGCTGCACCAGGCTTGGTGTGAGGCTCAGCGTGCTGTCAACCTGTGTGGAACACAGTGCCGTGCTGTCAAAGCCATCGAGGGCTGCAGCCCCACGCTGCTGCCGCGGGGCCCAGAGGCCAAAGGCCTGTCCTGAAGGACTCGGGCAGCTGAAGGGTGAGGCAGGAGAGCTGGGAGCAGCTGCCACAGCTGCCTTGCCCAGCCCAAGCCAAGTGACCGCCTTGCCCAGCCCCAGGTTGCCGGCAGGGCTTCAGCTGCCTATCCCCTTCTCACCGTTGATGGATCCTGTCTGAGCACCAGGAGCATCCTGAGTGCCAGGCGACGCCTCCCTGGGCACTTGCTCTGCAGGGGCCTGGCAAGGATGTGCAGGACTCTGTGGCCAAATTCCCTCATGTCCAAGCAGTCCAGGACCTGAAAGGCACGCAGCAGTGACAGGGCGCCCGGCCGGCAAGAGCCCAGACGTGCCCAGGGCTGGCCCCAGACAGCAGCCCAGGAAGCGTCCCAGGCAGCTGTGGCCGTGAGAGGGCAGAGAGCTGGAGGCAGCCGGGCGTGGCAGCACCGGCCATCAGGCTCACCTCCACAAGGAAGGCCATGGCAGGGAACTCCCAGCGGGACACTGCTGCTTGGCTGAGCAGCTGGAGGAGGTAGGAGCCCATGTGGCGACACAAGGGGCTGGAGACACGACGCATCTCCCTGTCGGGGGAAAGAGGCACCAGAGAGCCTGAGCTGGCTGGGCAAAGGTCTCCTTTGAAAGACTCCCAGCGGCCTGGTCTTTCCCCAGCAGACTGGCAGGGGACGGGAGCGCTTTGGGAGGCGGCTCCTCCTCCGCACCCTCCTCTCCCTGCTTTTTGCACTCCTTTCGGCCACCCCTCCACAACGAGGCCTTCTGGCCCACGCTCACGGGCACTGTGCGGGCTGCCCCCTTCCCAGGGCAGAAGGCACAGGGGCAGCGGGGACAAGGAGGTCTCACCTGGCCAGCAGACCCACTGCACAGTGGTGGGTGTCCATGTGGAAGAGCGTGTCCCAGGCAGCCTTGCGATCCATCGCCATCACCACGTCCTCACACTCCAGGTGGAAGAGCAGCCTCTTGATTATGTGCACTGCAATCCTGTGTGCAGAGCAAAGCCCAGGTGACGCTGGCATGCCTGGCTCCACCCCAAGCACATGGCAGGGACCAGGGGACTGGGATGGAGCACCTCTTGGGGTTCCTGGCAAGTCCCTCTTCCTGCCAGCATTGCCTCCAGAAGGTGTCGACCTTCTCTGGCAGGAGCGCTGTGCTGAAGCAAATGTTGAACAGCACAGCAACCAGGAGGCGTGGGGAATTCTCCTTCAATGGCTCTGGGCACTGGAGCCTCTGGAGAATCTCCCAAACCACCCTGGTTGCCTACAAAAGACAAAGGAGGCAGAGAGAGTTCTCAGTGCCCAGATGTGGCAGAGCCCGAGCGGGGGAGAGAAAAGGCCAGAGGAGAAGCAGAGGGAGCAGCTGACCGGCTGCTCCTGAACCTGCCCCTAGGCCACATTTGCAGCCCAGTGCCTAAGGCAGGGAGGCGGGCTGGTGGGAGAGGATGGAGAGGCAGGAAAGAGGCAACGTGGAGGGGAGCAAAGGCCACTTGCAGGAACTCACAGCCAGGCTATAGATGTGCTTGTGGTCCCCATCAGAGGTGACTGTGCTGTACAGTGGCCACTCCTCCATCACCCTGAGCAGAACTGGCAGCACCTTCTGCACCGTCCTTCCTGACGAGATGATGGCTCTCCACATGACTGCTGCAGCTCTGCAGGGTCAGAGCTCTGTGTCAGGGGGGTTTTGGCCCCAGCTCTGCAAGAGCCCCAGCAGCAGAGCCACGGTGCCTAGAGGGGCAAGGAGGGAGCATGGCAGCAGGATGGGGGTCTGAGGTGGCAGGGCTGGGCCAGAGAAACAGAGGGCCCAGAGAGTGCTGGAACTGGGAGTGTGTGTGGCAGAGGCCGTGGCACAGGCTTTGCAGGGGGATGGGCTCTAAAGGCTGGTGAGGCCTGAGCCCTGAAGGCAGGTGGAGCCCGTACCTGTCACAGGATGGGGCACAGTGCAGGAGGGTGAGCGCAACATCAGCGGGGTGTTCATCCGTCACCCTCCCGAGGTCCCTGAGCAGCCCGTCCTCCGGCAACACATTGGCTGGGAGGGTCTGGTGCAGGTTCCTGACAAAGGCTGGCACCTGGAGGAGGCAGAGGGGAGAGCTGGAGAGCTGCCTGAGCCAGCACCTTGGCCGTCTTTGGGCCACAAGTGCTTCCCTTGCCAGCACGCTGTGCCGGCCTCAAAGGCTGAAGGGGCCGGGCAGAGCCGGCTTGAGGGGGCCATGCAGTGCTGGCCACAGGCTGCTCACTTCAGCAGAGGCCACTCTGTGGGCAGCAAAGTGCAGGCTGGGAGCATGGGCCGGGCCCTGAGCGGGCGTGGTGTCCGTGTTGGCCGTGCCCTCAGGGGTTGCGGCGTCAGCCGTGGCCGTGAGCTCAGGCAGCGCGGTGTCAGGGTCGCTGGTGTCCTGGCTCCACGCGCTGTCCCGGTTTGCTGGGCCATCGGCCGGCGCGGTGCCGACATCGGGCTTGGCCTTCAGCTGGGTGGGGCTGGTGTCAGGCTGTGCCATCACCTCCGTGGGTGTGGGCTGGGTCCTCCTACGCCGAACGCTGAAGAATTTCAGCAGCGTCTGTAGGAGAAGGAAGGGCAGGGAAGTGAGGGATGTGCCCTGGCGTGCTCCAGCAGCGCTGCCGGGCTGAGCAGTGACAGCAGGCCCAGCCCAGGTGGGCATGGCTGCAGGTACCTGTGCTGCCCTGCGGAAGCGGCCACGGGCACGGTGCTGCTCTTCTGTCCGCTCCCGGCCTGCATCTGGCACAGAGGGAGTGCACTCAGAGCTGAGGGGCTGCGGGAAGGGCCGGAGAACCCAGCCCAGGCCTGCTCTCCACAGGCACGGCCAGCCCCGGCATGCCCAGTGCAAGGAGCACGGCTGTGGGGGAAATCAGCCCCAGCCCCTCTTCCCCCCTCCTTTTCCCTGGGCATGTTCCCAGGGCTTGGGCTGGCAAGAGGCCCATCCACGATTGACATGACTGTAGCCCCCATGCCTGGGGTCCAGCTCTGCCACTCACCCTCCTGCAGGGCTTGCAACTGCTCCACTTCCTCCGGCTGCCGTTCTGGGGCAGCTCCAGGGCCTGCCTTCTTCTTCCTCCTGAAGAGCCTGAGCAGGCTGAGGCGTCTCCCTGCCATCCCAAGGTTGTTCTCTCAGGGATCTTGCAAGAGAGAAGCCTGGAAAACTTCCTGGTGACAAACTAAAGCAGAAGGGCCTCGAGGGCACCTTCCACAGGGACTGGAGACCCCTCGGAAAACCTCCGGGGTCACCAGCTCCCTCGGTCTGCCCTTGAGGGCACCCGCCAAAGGGACCAGAGACCCCTGGGAAAACCTCCGGGTCACCGAGTCCCACGGTCTGGCCTCGAGGGCACTTGCAAGAGAAAAAACTCCTCAGAAAAGGCTCCGGTTCAGCAAGGTCGAGAGTTGGCTGCACGGGGGCTCCGCACAGCACCGCTCTGTCCCGTCCTGTCCCGTCGCGTGCTCTGAGCGCACTGATGGGCTCACAGCACCGCCAGCACCTTTGTCACCACGTGTCACAAAGGGCCCCTGCTCACCCTGCCCCATCCCATGGCCGATGGCCACCGTGTCACAAAGGGGCCCTGCACACCCTACCACATCCCAGCCCGTGGGCCATGGCCACCAGGTCACAAAGGGCCCTGTGACACACTGCCACACGTCCTGGGGCCACCCCCAACCCTGTTGGGGCTAACTCAGTAATCCAGGATTCAGCTATAAGCGGTGATGCAATATCATACCAGGAGTGGAAAGCTAGATACATTGAGGAACTCAGAGAAAAGAACCTGAAAGGAAAGGAATTCACCACTTGAGACTGTGCATTACAAGTTTATGTTCACAGGAGAAATCTATATGTAGATTTATCCTCCATTTCGTGTTCCCTTTTTCATGGACTTTTCTGCCTTCTCAGGCAGCAACATTTACCCCATTGGTTGTGATACCAGGAGGTACCAACCAATCAACCTGTTTGGCGGGCTTTTGCCTTTAGCCACTCCCCTGTTGCCACCCCGTTCGTCTCCCTTATGTTTATTCATATCCCTTTACCCAATCTGGGTGAGAGGATTTGCATGCTCCTCCTTTCCTCCGCCCAGTTTCTAGAGCCTTCCCCTCCTAACGCTCTAAAAACCCTCCATTTTATTAATAAAGTTAGTTCAGCCTTGTGCTGAACTTTGTTCCACACCTATCTGTTTCCTTGCCCCTCTTTTCAGAGCTGTGTGAGTGAGAGAGAGTGTGTGAGCTAGGGCTAGCTGGTTTCTTCTGCTCATTAACATCTCGCTGAAGAGCAAGGAACCCTGGAGCTGGACTGCTCCCTTCCCTGACACACCGAACTGTGTCACAACCCCGCCGCTTCACCTCCTGCACATGGGGAGTGCAGTGACAACACCCTGCGGATGCTACCAAGGCACCTGCCAGAGGGCAGCCAAAGCCAACGGGCGCTGATGGCTGTGCTCTTGCAGGGGGCTCTTGTGAGGAGCAGCTGCAGCAATTGCTGGCAAGACTTGGCATCTGGCAGAAGGCAGAAGCTCTTGCTCCTTCCTGCAATGATGTTTTCATGCAAGTGAGAACCTGCAGCACAAAACCTCCCTCAGCTGCTGAGTTTCAGAGGACAATTCAATTGGTCACAGATACTCTCAAGGTTCCTTGTGTTCTTTGGACTTTTTCCTTGCCTTCTGAAAAAGAATCCAACAGCCCAGTCTAATGGGTCTGCCGGCTGCTATGCCGTGCCTCGGGCAAGTGAAGAGGAGAGGGAGAACTCTGGCATGGCAACCTGTTCTGGGTCTCTCCCCACTGGATGCCCCTCCCTTCCCCCATCCCTTTGTGGCAGCAGCAGAAACACCAGGAGAGCCCAGAAGTGCAGTAGCAGTTAGGACAGCCACCCAAGAAAACCCAGGCACTGTATATGATGAGGATCCCACAGTCAGCTTCCTTGCTTCGCACTGCCTAAGAATTTCTTTTTCACACACACACTGCCAAGAGAACCTTCCATGCCTTTCTATTCTTAACTCCCTATCTGGAGTTTGTTCCTAGTCTTCCCACATAATTGGATAGTCCCTCCTTGTTTACATCCTTCTCTCACTGGTCACTTCTGACACCTCAAGTCTTTCTCGGTTCCTGTGAATTCCTCCAGGAAATGGTTTCAAAATGTCCAAGTCCAAATCCTCCTCCTCCTCCTCCTCTGTCTCCTTCATCGGGGCATCCGCGGATCCATCGCCTTCCCCAACACAGAAATGGGAGTCCCACTTTTACTGAGAAAAGAAAAAACCCTCCCGGAACAACACAAAAAGACAGAGGAAATGGTTGACCCACCAAGAGAGGAATCCACCATGAACCAAAGAGGAACTGCTCTCTCTTGAGAACATCTGCCTTGGTTTCCCCATGTGGCCCAGGAGAACCAAGAAGTCAAGTGGCAAACCCTCCCCAACCAGCTCCAAAAGAGAGAAAGAGGGACAATGCAAAACCTGGAAAGCTATTTCATCCCAAGGGAGATTCACTGCTGAGAGGCTGCTTCCAGGTCCTGGCTTTAGGGGCTGGCACTGGTTTGGGATTTGAGGTGGCTGCAGTAGTGGCTGGGATTTGTGGAGCACCTCCAACTTGTGGGGATGGTTGGCAGTGGCTCCCTCTCCTGGGAGTCAGGCAAAAGAGTGGCCCCCTTCTGCTTCTGCCTGTGGTTTTTCAAAGGGGCCAGTCCATCCCCTTCCTCAACCCAGGCAAGAAGAAAAACCTTCTGTTTCCAGTGCCTTTCATTTCCCTGACAAACAAAGTTCCCCCCCAGTGGTGAAACATTCCCCCTGATGTGGAAGAAACATCACTACAAACTCCACCCCTACTCTACCTAGGACATTATCTGCCCCTTCTTCTACACCATCCCATCATTCCCACATTTCAGACCTGACTGCTGCAACTGGAGCACTCCATACTCACTGTCCGTGCTATTTCCCCTTGACAGTGGCAGTTTCAGTCAGCAACCAGCACTAGATATGCAAGCCACCCTTACAGATGGTTCTCACCCAAAATCAAACGCCCCTGAGGCACGCATCATCTTTCCCCACTCCTCTGCATTACCCACCAAGGGCACCCACCAAGGTCCTTGAGCAAAAACAATCACCCGGTGGGTTTGCCTTTGCCTGAGGCAGGACTGATCCAAACTGTCTTTCCTAGCACGTTTCTCAGAAGCACCACGGGGACTTTGTCTCTGCTACGTAAAGGTTCTGATTGGGCAGGGCCAGCTGGACTGGTAGAGCCTCAGGTGTTAACTTTATCAGTTGGCCTTCTTGAAATGGAGGTTCCAGTGACTGAAGGTCCCTCCAGCCTTTGCTTTCAGAGTGGTTTTGAACGGTCCATGACACCGTTCAACTTTCCAGAGCCTGAGGCATGGGAGGGAATATGATCCAGCCACTCAGTTCTGTGCTCTCTGGCCCAGGTGTCTGTTTGGGAAATGAGTCTCCTTGTCCCACTCAGTCCTTCCTGGGCTGCAGTGTGGCCACAGGACTGCTTTTTCAAGGCCCACGATGGTGTTTCAGGTTTCAGGAACCGAGCCTTCCTAAGAGACCTGAGGTGAAGCAGAGTCCTGTTGAAGATTTATAACCCTGAGGCTTACGCTGGAGCGAAAGATGGCTCGAGTAAGCTTGGCATCCGAATGAGGGATCCATACTGCTGCTCCTGAAGATTTGTGAGCAGAGAGAGAGCGCCTTACACTGGAGCAGAAAACGGCTCGGGTAAGGATGTTGGGATCCAGATGTGGGATCCGTGCTAAACCCATGTCCCAGAGGTCTATCAAGGACTGTTCTCCCGTGGGAAGGGACTTCCCCAGGAAAACAGGGGTGGACTCATAAGCCATTATCCCCTGTAACCCCGTGGAAGAAGATCCATGGTAAACAAGTGTCCCCTTACAAGGCCCTGGAAAAAAAACCCTTCAGGGCCTGGGTAGCCCCCAACCTCCGGCCTCAGCCCAGGATGGGGGTAGGCCCAGCCCTGGAGGCCAACACAGAGAGAGAGAAAGAGTTCCATCTGCCACGAGAGTGCTGCAGAATTGGTGAAGAGACTTGGAGCTGCGAGAGTGGAGAAAGAGACTGCTTTTCCTCCTTGGACTGATAGAAAGGGAGGAGAAGTATTTCTGTAAATACAGAATACTTTTCCTTCAGTAGAATTCTTGTAGATGTAACTCTTTAGTAAGATTTATTTTGCTAGTAATAAATGCTTCTACTGTTTTCCCCAAATCCAATCTCTTCTGTCTGCATAAACCTTCTCTCAACTAATAGTAATTGTGTGTGGGGATGTAAAAGCAAATTGACCCAGAGTAAAACCACGACAGTGAGGCACAGGCTGTGTCTCTGGCCATCCGGTGGTTGTGTCCACCATTCTCAGCACTTAGCGCTTCCCTTGGCGAGTTTGTGGGGGTGTGATGGGTTTGATCTGCCTGGCCTTCTGTCAAGTTTTTCCCCTTCCCCCTTCCCGTTTGTTTTTTTTTCCCTGGTGGTGGTCCTTGTGCACATCAAGGGAAGAGAGAGGACTGTGCTGCACGATTTGAGCAGGCGAACAGAGTGAGTCTGGGGTTTGGATTTTTTTCCATTAGGGAGGATTTTCTTTTGGTGGTTGTTTCTCTCTCCCCTCTCCCTCTCCCCTTTCCCAGTGTGTGGGAAGAGGAAGGGAAACCCATTTTTTTTTTTGGTCTCTCCAACACAGCCCGCAGGGTGTTACCCCCACGTGGCAACGCCCAGTGATTTCACAGCGCCCCCTGCTGGCCGGCATAGAGAACTGCAGGCTCTGCCTCTCCAGTCACCCAACAGTGCCCCCTGTTGCCTGTGGTTCAAATTGCACTTAAGGGGAAAAAACTCAACTCTTTCCTTTTTTTTTTCTTGGCTTCTTTCTTGTTTTCTTTTGAAAGAAATTATCTGTGCATCTAGGAGGATAGTTTGGTTGTTTTACTGGGTCTTTTACCTTGTTTCTGCCAATACACACATACCTTTTAATTAAGGGCTGTTAGTTTTCCAGGTGAATTTCCGGAGCAAAGCCAATCCAAAGTTTTAGTAAAGCCTCTGCCATTTCCATAGTTAAGAAATGTTGGAGATCGGATGGCACCTGAAGAATCACCTATTGAGACATCATACCAGGAGTGGAAAGCCAGATGCATTGAGGAGGCAAGCCCAGAAAGTGTTCAGATAATGAAATCCACCATTTGAGACTTTTTACACCACAGTGTTATGTTTGTGAGGCAAATCTACAGGTAGATTTGTCCTCCATGTTCTGTTCCTTCTTCGTGGACTTTTCTGCCTTTGGGCAGCAACAGTTACCCCATTGGTTGAGACACCATGAGGTACCAACCAATTACCCTGTTTGGCGGGCTTTTGCCTTTTGCCACTCCCTTGTTACCACCCAGTTCATCCTTCTTGTGTTTATTCATTCCCTTTTACCCAATGTGTATGTGAGGATTTGCATGCTCCTCCTAGTCTCCTCCCCTGTTCCAGAACTACCCCTTCCTGACCCTATTTAAACCCTCCCTTTTCTCAATAAAGAGGTTCAGCTTATTGCTCTCCAGAAGAGGCTTTGCTGCTCCTGGGTTCAAACTCTAAGCTGCCCTTAGCACCATATCTTGCCTCTTGCCTCTCTTTTGAGCTGCGTGAGTGAGCGAGTGTGTAAACTCTGACTAGCTGGCTGCTTTATTTTCCACCTCACTGCAGAGTACCGGACCCCGAGCCGGATCGCTCCCCTCCCCTGACACATACAACCGTGCCAAAGAAAAGGAAGGAGAAGCCTGTTGCCCAGATGAAATTAGGAGCAATGGAGGGGAAGGCAGCAGGCCCCAAGTGGGGCCAGGCCCCTCTCCTCCCCCCGGGGAAGTTGAGCACTGAAGCCTCCCTGTCCCAGACATGGAACAGAGTGGAGGACAAACTGGAAAGGAAGACTGCCTGGATGAGAAACACTGCCAAAGGAATTACAGGCAGAGAGAGAGGGAGCACAGCCTCCAGGGTCAAAGCTGGCAGCCACAGGAGACAGAAGCCTGAAAGGGGGGGCTCCTTCCCCTCCCCTCCCCGGGAGGGATCAATGCCACTGCACCTGAATTTGTCACCCTAAAGGACAGCAAAGAATGGAAGAACTGTTGCCCAAAGGTAGACTCAGGCTAGAGAGGTCCATCAAGGACTGTCTGTCCTCAGGAGGGACCCTACAAGAAACAGGGGTAGACTCAAAAGCCATTCTCCCCTGCAACTGTGGGAAGACCATGGTAGGCAAGTGTCCCCTTGCAATCCATGGATGACCCCACAGGGCCTGGGGAACCGCAGACCTTCGATCTTAGCCCAGGAGGGGGTAAGCCCAGCCCTGAGGTCAAGAGAGAAGAGAGAGAGAGAGAGAAAGAGAGAGAAAGACAGTTCCAGCTGTGACAGAGCTGTCATCCTAGAGATAATAGGAGAAGAACTTTCAGAGGTTACCAAATTACTTCAAAGAGCTGGCGCTCTGGAAGTGGAAAAGAGACTGCTTCTCCTCCTGAACTGAGACAAGGGGAGAGCGCTCTTTCTGGAAATACATAGCACTTTTGCCTAGTTTGAGTTGTTGTATCTAGAGTTCTTTAGTTTTTCTCTTCCTAGTAAGAAATCCTAATCTTCTTCTCCCCAGTCAGACCTCTTTTGCCTGCATAAACCTTCTGACAACTTAGAGCAATTGTGTGTGGCAGGGAGAGAGAGTTGCTGAGTGCAAGGACCCCTTTCCCTCTTGCCCAATGCCCTGGGGACACTGGGCACCAAAAAACTCTTCTGGGCCTCTGGATGCGAAAACAGAATTTATTATTCTCATGTGGTGTCCAAGGAAGTCCTTGTGGAGAAGGGATCTTCCCTGCACACTCAGCTGGTCCCAGCAGATGAAGCTTCCTGGCTCACTTCAATCTAGAGGATGGAGCTCTCTGTAGGCCTCTGATGATTTCGCAGGTTTGAAGTGCCAGGCTGGAGATGGCAGGGCTCTCATCTCTCATGTCTTCCAGGGCTGGAACACAAAGGTACAAAAGCAAGATCAGAGGCAGCATCTGCAGGGACCCGAGGAGCCCCTCCTGCCATGGTCATCCCACCTGGCAGCTCTTGCCATGTGTGGCAGGGAGAAGGGCCCAACAGGAGGAGCTGGAAGATGCTGGCCACCAGTACCCCCCAGCCACAGAGACCCACTCCAAACTGAAAGATCTCTCTGCTGTGCCCAAAAGCTCCCCATGCGTGCTGGGAGCACAGCCCTGAACAGCCAGGGCAGGGATTGCAGCTCCCTGGCCAGGATCCCTGCTCCTCCCCGCCAGCCCCTGCTGCCAGCCCGCTGCCCTCACTGGCTCACTCACCCTGGATGACGAGCAGCAGCTCTTTGTGCTGTCCCCTCAGGTACCTGCCGGCCATCCCTGGGCACACACACAGAGCCTGTCAGGGCACAGCTCCCCCCAGGGGCGCTGCCACACGACCCCCTGCCCTGGCAGGGCTGAGCCCGGGGCCTTCCCGCATGGTGCCGCCCCAGGGCTGGGCTGGGACAGGGCGGCAGCAGCCGCCAGGGCACTCGGGGCTCCCCAGCACATCCCTGGGCCGCATCCTGCTGCTGCTGCTGCTGCAGCGGGGCGGGAGGGACAGCGGGGCGGGAGGGACCGCGGGCTTGGGGCTCACCCATGAAGCCCAGGGCCGCCTCTCGCACGGGCTCCTGGGGGCTCTGCAGGTACGGCAGGGCCTGCTGCAGGTACTTGGCCGCTCTCCTCTTGTCCTTCTGCAGCTGCAGAGAAGGGCAGGGCAGGCAGAGAAGGCTTGGCTCAGGCTCTGCCCCTTGGCCGGGCACTGCCTGCAGCCAGCACGGCCAAGGGAAGGCAGCAGCGTGTGGGGCGCAGGCTGGTGTCCCACAGGGGAGGGCAGCAGTGGGCAGGGGCACGGGGCCAACCCCACTCACTGGCCATCGGGGGCTGGGGCTTTCCCATCGTCCTTACCAGGCACTCGCCCAATCTGCACAGGGTCTCTGTCCTCACCAGCTTCTCCACATCGCTCCACTTGAGGAACCTGGCCGCACAAAGCAGTGCTTGGCGAGAGACCTGCAGAGAAGTGGAGAGCGGCAGATGAGACCGCAGCCCAGGGCACAGGACCTGCGTCCCTGGACCAAGGCCAGGAGGAGGCCGGAGCCCCTGAGATGCCAGGGCAGGAGGCAGCCCAGTCCCTCCCGTGGGGACAGCAGAACCCAGGAGTCCTGACCTTTGCCACGTGCTGGTTGTCACTGTGGCAGTGCAAGAAGAGTGGGAGCAGGCTCTGGACCACGTAGCCCTTCAGGGTCTTTCTTGCGCTGCTGACTGCCAACTCCATCACCTTGTGGAAGATGTGGATGGAGAGCAGCTGCACTTGGCTGATGTCCTGAGAGAAAGGGCAGGAAAAGTCCTCATCACTGGCTGCTGCAGGCCTGCCTGAGAACAGGCCCTGAAATGCACAGGGCACGCTTTCCAGGCAGCACCCAGTGCCTGTTCCTGGGAGGGGCAAGGGGCCTTACGTTGCCCAAGAGTGGCTGGAGCGCCTCAGCCAGCTTCAGGGCAGTGGGTCTGGAGAGCTGGATGTCTGGCTCCTGCAGGTGATCCGAGAGCACCGCCAGGCTCATTGCCACCAGCTCTCCATCTTCATCCCCCAGGAGCTGCACCAGGCTTGGTGTGAGGCTCAGTGTGCTGTCAGCCTGTGTGGAACACAGTGCCGTGCTGTTGAAGCCATCGAGGGCTGCAGCACCAAGCCAGCTGCGGCGCTGCAGCCCCATGCTGCTGCCGCGGGGCCCAGAGGCCAAAAGCCTGTCCTGAAGGACTCGGGCAGCTGAAGGATGAGGCAGGAGAGCTGGGAGCAGCTGCCACAGCTGCCTTGCCCAGCCCAAGCCAAGTGACCGCCTTGCCCAGCCCCAGGTTGCCGGCAGGGCTTCAGCCGCCTATCCCCTTCTCACCGTTGATGGATCCTGTCTGAGCACCAGGAGCATCCTGAGTGCCAGGCGACGCCTCCCTGGGCACTTGCTCTGCAGGGGCCTGGCAAGGATGTGCAGGACTCTGTCGCCACATTCCCTCATGTCCAAGCAGTCCAGGACCTGAAAGGCACGCAGCAGTGACAGGGCGCCCGGCCGGCAAGAGCCCAGACGTGCCCAGGGCTGGCCCCAGACAGCAGCCCAGCGCACAGGAAGCGTCCCAGGCAGCTGTGGCCGTGAGAGGGCAGAGAGCTGGAGGCAGCCGGGCGTGGCAGCACCGGCCATCAGGCTCACCTCCACAAGGAAGGCCATGGCAGGGAACTCCCAGCGGGACACTGCTGCTTGGCTGAGCAGCTGGAGGAGGTAGCAGCCCATGTGGCGACACAAGGGGCTGGAGACACGACGCATCTCCCTGTCGGGGGAAAGAGGCACCAGAGAGCCTGAGCTGGCTGGGCAAAGGTCTCCTTTGAAAGACTCCCAGCGGCCTGGTCCTTCCCAGCAGACTGGCAGGGGACGGGAGCACTCTGGGAGGTCGCTCCTCCTCTGCACCCTCCTCTCCCTGCTTTTTGCACTCCTTTCAGCCACCCCTCCACAACGAGGCCTTCTGGCCCATGCTCACGGGCACTGTGTGGGCTGCCCCCTTCCCAGGGCAGAAGGCACAGGGGCAGCGGGGACAAGGAGGTCTCACCTGGCCAGCAGACCCACTGCACAGTGGTGGGTGTCCATGTGGAAGAGCGTGTCCCAGGCAGCCTTGCGATCCATCGCCATCACCACGTCCTCACACTCCAGGTGGAAGAGCAGCCTCTTGATTATGTGCACTGCAATCCTGTGTGCAGAGCAAAGCCCAGGTGACGCTGGCAGGCCTGGCTCCACCCCAAGGACATGGCAGGGACCAGGGGACTGGGATGGAGCACCTCTTGGGGTTCCTGGCAAATCCCTCTTCCTGCCAGCATTGCCTCCAGAAGGTGTCGACCTTCTCTGGCAGGAGCTCTGTGCTGAAGCAAATGTTGAACAGCACAGCCACCAGGAGGCGTGGGGAATTCTCCTTCAATGGCTCTGGGCACTGGAGCCTCTGGAGAATCTCCCAAACCACCCTGGTTGCCTACAAAAGACAAAGGAGGCAGAGAGAGTTCTCAGTGCCCAGATGTCCCTGTGGCAGAGCCCGAACGGGGGAGAGAAAAGGCCAGAGGAGAAGCAGAGGGAGCAGCTGACCGGCTGCTCCTGAACCTGCCCCTGGGCCACATTTGCAGCCCAGTGCCTAAGGCAGGGAGGTGGGCTGGTGGGAGAGGATGGAGAGGCAGGAAAGAGGCAACGTGGAGGGGAGCAAAGGCCACTTGCAGGAACTCACAGCCAGGCTATAGATGTCCTTGTGGTCCCCATCAGAGGTGACTGTGCTGTACAGTGGCCACTCCTCCATCACCCTCAGCAGCACTGGCAGCACCTTCTGCATCGTCCTTCCTGATGAGATGATGGCTCTCCACATGACTGCTGCAGCTCTGCAGGGCCAGAGCTCTGTGTCAGGGGGGTTTTGGCTCCAGCTCTGCAAGAGCCCCAGCAGCAGAACCACGGTGCCTAGAGGGGCAGGGAGGGAGCATGGCAGCAGGATGGGGGTCTGAGGTGGCAGGGCTGGGAAAGAGAGGGCCCAGAGAGTGCTGGAACTGGGAGTGTGTGTGGCAGAGGCCGTGGCACAGGCTTTGCAGGGGGATGGGCTTGAAAGGCTTGTGAGGCCTGAGCCCTGAAGGCAGGTGGAGCCCGTACCTGTCACAGGATGGGGCACAGTGCAGGAGGGTGAGCGCAACATCAGCGGGGTGTTCATCCGTCACCCTCCCAAGGTCCCTGAGCAGCACGTCCTCTGGCAACACATTGGCTGGGAGGGTCTGGTGCAGGTTCCTGACAAAGGCCGGCACCTGGAGGAGGCAGAGGGGAGAGCTGGAGAGCTGCCTGAGCCAGCACCTTGGCCGTCTTTGGGCCACAAGTGCTTCCCTTGCCAGCACGCTGTGCTGGCCTCAAAGGCTGAAGGGGCCGGGCAGAGCCGGCTTGAGGGGGCCATGCAGTGCTGGCCACAGGCTGCTCACTTCAGCAGAGGCCACTCTGTGGGCAGCAAAGTGCAGGCTGGGAGCATGGGCCGGGCCCTGAGCGGGCGTGGTGTCCGTGTTGGCCGTGCCCTCAGGGGTTGCGGCGTCAGCCGTGGCCGTGAGCTCAGGCAGCGCGGTGTCAGGGTCGCTGGTGTCCTGGCTCCACGCGCTGTCCCGGTTTGCTGGGCCATCGGCCGGCGCGGTGCCGACATCGGGCTTGGCCTTCAGCTGGGTGGGGCTGGTGTCAGGCTGTGCCATCACCTCCGTGGGTGTGGGCTGGGTCCTCCTACGCCGAACGCTGAAGAATTTCAGCAGCGTCTGTAGGAGAAGGAAGGGCAGGGAAGTGAGGGATGTGCCCTGGCGTGCTCCAGCAGCGCTGCCGGGCTGAGCAGTGACAGCAGGCCCAGCCCAGGTGGGCATGGCTGCAGGTACCTGTGCTGCCCTGCGGAAGCGGCCACGGGCACGGTGCTGCTCTTCTGTCCGCTCCCGGCCTGCATCTGGCACAGAGGGAGTGCACTCAGAGCTGAGGGGCTGCGGGAAGGGCCGGAGAACCCAGCCCAGGCCTGCTCTCCACAGGCACGGCCAGCCCCGGCATGCCCAGTGCAAGGAGCACGGCTGTGGGGGAAATCAGCCCCAGCCCCTCTTCCCCCCTCCTTTTCCCTGGGCATGTTCCCAGAGCTTGGGCTGGCAAGAGGCCCATCCACGATTGACATGACTGTAGCCCCCATGCCTGGGGTCCAGCTCTGCCACTCACCCTCCTGCAGGGCTTGCGACTGCTCCACTTCCTCCGGCTGCCGTTCTGGGGCAGCTCCAGGGCCTGCCTTCTTCTTCCTCCTGAAGAGCCTGAGCAGGCTGAGGCGTCTCCCTGCCATCCCAAGGTTGTTCCGTCAGGGATCTTGCAAGAGAGAAGCCTGGAAAACTTCCTGGTGACAAACTAAAGAAGAAGGGCCTGGAGGGCACCTTCCACAGGGACTGGAGACCCCTCGGAAAACCTCCGGGTCACCAGCTCCCTCGGTCTGCCCTTGAGGGCACCCGCCAAAGGGACCAGAGACCCCTGGGAAAACCTCCGGATCTCCAAGTCCCACGGCCTGGCCTTGAGGGCACTTGCAAGACAAAAACTCCTCAGAAAAGGCTCCGGTTCAGCAAGGTCGAGAGTTGGCTGCACGGGGGCTCCGCACAGCACCGCTCTGTCCCGTCCTGTCCCGTCGCGTGCTCTGAGCGCACTGATGGGCTCACAGCACCGCCAGCACCTTTGTCACCACGTGTCACAAAGGGCCCCTGCTCACCCTGCCCCATCCCATGGCCCATGGCCACCGTGTCACAAAGGGGCCCTGCACATCCTACCACATCCCAGCCCGTGGGCCATGGCCACCAGGTCACAAAGGGCCCTGTGACACACTGCCACACGTCCTGGGGCCACCCCAACCCTGTTGGGGCTAACTCAGTAATCCAGGATTCAGCTATGAGCGGTGATGCAACATCATACCAGGAGTGGAAAGCTAGATACATCAAGGAACTCAGAGAAAAGAACCTGAAAGGAAAGGAATTCACCACTTGAGACTGTGCATTACAAGTTTATGTTCAGAGGAGAAATCTATATGTAGATTTATCCTCCATTTTGTGTTCCCTTCTTCATGGACTTTTCTGCCTTCTCAGGCAGCAACATTTACCCCATTGGTTGTGATACCAGGAGGTACCAACCAATCAACCTGTTTGGCGGGCTTTTGCCTTTAGCCACTCCCCTGTTGCCACCCCATTCGTCTCCCTTATGTTTATTCATATCCCTTTACCCAATCTGGGTGAGAGGATTTGCATGCTCCTCCTTTCCTCCGCCCAGTTTCTAGAGCCTTCCCCTCCTAACCCTCTAAAAACCCTCCATTTTGTTAATAAAGTTAGTTCAGCCTTGCGCTGTCCTTTGTTCCACACCTCTCTGTCTCCTTGCCTCTCTTTTCAGAGCTGTGTGAGTGAGAGAGAGTGTGTGAGCTAGGGCTAGCCGGTTGCTTCTTCGCATTAACATCTCGCTGAAGAGCAACGACCCCTGGAGCTGGACTGCTCCCTTCCCTGACACACCGAACCGTGTCACAACCCCGCCGCTTCACCTCCTGCACATGGGGAGTGCAGTGACAACACCCTGCGGATGCTACCAAGGCACCTGCCAGAGGGCAGCCAAAGCCAAGGGGCGCTGATGGCTGTGCTCTTGCAGGGGGCTCTTGTGAGGAGCAGCTGGAGCAATTGCTGACAAGACTTGGCATCTGGCAGGAGGCAGAAGCTCTTGCTCCTTCCTGCAATAATATTTTCATGCAAGTGAGAACCTGCAGCACAAAACCTCCCTCAGCTGCTGAGTTTCAGAGGACAATTCAATTGGTCACAGATACTCTCAAGGTTCCTTGTGTTCTTTGGACTTTTTCCTTGCCTTCTGAAAAAGAATCCAACAGCCCAGTCTAATGGGTCTGCCGGCTGCTATGCCGTGCCTCAGAAAAGTGAAGAGGACAGGGAGAACTCTGGCATGACAACCTGTTCTGGGTCTCTCCCCACTGGATACCACTCCCTTCCCCCATCCCTTTGTGGCAGCAGCAGAAACACCAGGAGAGCCCAGAAATGCAGTAGCAGTTAGGACGGCCACCCGAGAAAACCCAGGCACCGTGTATGATGAGGATCCCACAGTCAGCTTCCTTGCTTCGCACTGCCTAAGAATTTCTTTTTCACACACACACTGCCAAGAGAACCTTCCATGCCTTTCTATTCTTAACTCCCTATCTGGAGTTTGTTCCTAGTCTTCCCACAGAAGTGGATAGTCCCTCCTTGTTTACATCCTTCTCTCACTGGTCACTTCTGACACCTCAAGTCTTTCTCGGTTCCTGTGAATTCCTCCAGGAAATGGTTTCAAAATGTCCAAGTCCAAATCCTCCTCCTCCTCCTCCTCTGTCTCCTTCATCGGGGCATCCGCGGATCCATCGCCTTCCCCAACACAGAAATGGGAGTCCCACTTTTACTGAGAAAAGAAAAAACCCTCCCGGAACAACACAAAAAGACAGAGGAAATGGTTGACCCACCAAGAGAGGAATCCACCATGAACCAAAGAGGAACTGCTCTCTCTTGAGAACATCTGCCTTGGTTTCCCCATGTGGCCCAGGAGAACCAAGAAGTCAAGTGGCAAACCCTCCCCAACCAGCTCCAAAAGAGAGAAAGAGGGACAATGCAAAACCTGGAAAGCTATTTCATCCCAAGGGAGATTCACTGCTGAGAGGCTGCTTCCAGGTCCTGGCTTTAGGGGCTGGCACTGGTTTGGGATTTGAGGTGGCTGCAGTAGTGGCTGGGATTTGTGGAGCACCTCCAACTTGTGGGGATGGTTGGCAGTGGCTCCCTCTCCTGGGAGTCAGGCAAAAGAGTGGCCCCCTTCTGCTTCTGCCTGTGGTTTTTCAAAGGGGCCGGTCCATCCCCTTCCTCAACCCAGGCAAGAAGAAAAACCTTCTGTTTCCAGTGCCTTTCATTTCCCTGACAAACAAAGTTCCCCCCCAGTGGTGAAACATTCCCCCTGATGTGGAAGAAACATCACTACAAACTCCACCCCTACTCTACCTAGGACATTATCTGCCCCTTCTTCTACACCATCCACATCATCCCCACATTTCAGACCTGACTGCTGCAACTGGAGCACTCCATACTCACTGTCCGTGCTATTTCCCCTTGACAGTGGCAGTTTCAGTCAGCAACCAGCACTAGATATGCAAGCCACCCTTACAGATGGTTCTCACCCAAAATCAAACGCCCCTGAGGCACGCATCATCTTTCCCCACTCCTCTGCATTACCCACCAAGGGCACCCACCAAGGTCCTTGAGCAAAAACAATCACCCGGTGGGTTTGCCTTTGCCTGAGGCAGGACTGATCCAAACTGTCTTTCCTGACACGTTTCTCAGAAGCACCACGGGGACTTTGTCTCTGCTACGTAAAGGTTCTGATTGGGCAGGGCCAGCTGGACTGGTAGAGCCTCAGGTGTTAACTTTATCAGTTGGCCTTCTTGAAATGGAGGTTCCAGTGACTGAAGGTCCCACCAGCCTTTGCTTTCAGAGTGGTTTTGAACGGTCCATGACACCGTTCAACTTTCCAGAGCCTGAGGCATGGGAGGGAATATGATCCAGCCACTCAGTTCTGTGCTCTCTGGCCCAGGTGTCTGTTTGGGAAATGAGTCTCCTTGTCCCACTCAGTCCTTCCTGGGCTGCAGTGTGGCCACAGGACTGCTTTTTCAAGGCCCACGATGGTGTTTCAGGTTTCAGGAACCGAGCCTTCCTAAGAGACCTGAGGTGAAGCAGAGTCCTGTTGAAGATTTATAACCCTGAGGCTTACGCTGGAGCGAAAGATGGCTCGAGTAAGCTTGGCATCCGAATGAGGGATCCATACTGCTGCTCCTGAAGATTTGTGAGCAGAGAGAGAGCGCCTTACACTGGAGCAGAAAACGGCTCGGGTAAGGATGTTGGGATCCAGATGTGGGATCCGTGCTAAACCCATGTCCCAGAGGTCTATCAAGGACTGTTCTCCCGTGGGAAGGGACTTCCCCAGGAAAACAGGGGTGGACTCATAAGCCATTATCCCCTGTAACCCCGTGGAAGAAGATCCATGGTAAACAAGTGTCCCCTTACAAGGCCCTGGAAAAAAAACCCTTCAGGGCCTGGGTAGCCCCCAACCTCCGGCCTCAGCCCAGGATGGGGGGAGGCCCAGCCCTGGAGGCCAACACAGAGAGAGAGAAAGAGTTCCATCTGCCACGAGAGTGCTGCAGAATTGGTGAAGAGACTTGGAGCTGCGAGAATGGACAAAGAGACTGCTTTTCCTCCTTGGACTGATAGAAAGGGAGGAGAAGTATTTCTGTAAATACAGAATACTTTTCCTTCAGTAGAATTCTTGTAGATGTAACTCTTTAGTAAGATTTATTTTGCTAGTAATAAATGCTTCTACTGTTTTCCCCAAATCCAATCTCTTCTGTCTGCATAAACCTTCTCTCAACTAATAGTAATTGTGTGTGGGGATGTAAAAGCAAATTGACCCAGAGTAAAACCACGACAGTGAGGCACAGGCTGTGTCTCTGGCCATCCGGTGGTTGTGTCCACCATTCTCAGCACTTAGCCCTTCCCTTGGCAAGTTTGTGGGGGTGTGATGGGTTTGATCTGCCTGGCCTTCTGTCAAGTTTTTCCCCTTCCCCCTTCCCGTTTGTTTTTTTTTCCCTGGTGGTGGTCCTTGTGCACATCAAGGGAAGAGAGAGGACTGTGCTGCACGATTTGAGCAGGCGAACAGAGTGAGTCTGGGGTTTGGACTTTTTTTCCATTGGGGAGGATTTTCTTTTGGTGGTTGTTTCTCTCTCCCCTCTCCCTCTCCCCTTTCCCAGTGTGTGGGAAGAGGAAGGGAAACCCATTTTTTTTTTTGGTCTCTCCAACACAGCCCGCAGGGTGTTACCCCCACGTGGCAACGCCCAGTGATTTCACAGCGCCCCCTGCTGGCCGGCATAGAGAACTGCAGGCTCTGCCTCTCCAGTCACCCAACAGTGCCCCCTGTTGCCTGTGGTTCAAATTGCACTTAAGGGGAAAAAACTCAACTCTTTCCTTTTTTTTTTCTTGGCTTCTTTCTTGTTTTCTTTTGAAAGAAATTATTTGTGCATCTAGGAGGATAGTTTGGTTGTTTTACTGGGTCTTTTACCTTGTTTCTGCCAATACACACATACCTTTTAATTAAGGGCTGTTAGTTTTCCAGGTGAATTTCCGGAGCAAAGCCAATCCAAAGTTTTAGTAAAGCCTCTGCCATTTCCATAGTTAAGAAATGTTGGAGATCGGATGGCACCTGAAGAATCACCTATTGAGACATCATACCAGGAGTGGAAAGCCAGATGCATTGAGGAGGCAAGCCCAGAAAGTGTTCAGATAATGAAATCCACCATTTGAGACTTTTTACACCACAGTGTTATGTTTGTGAGGCAAATCTACAGGTAGATTTGTCCTCCATGTTCTGTTCCTTCTTCGTGGACTTTTCTGCCTTTGGGCAGCAACAGTTACCCCATTGGTTGAGACACCATGAGGTACCAACCAATTACCCTGTTTGGCGGGCTTTTGCCTTTTGCCACTCCCTTGTTACCACCCAGTTCATCCTTCTTGTGTTTATTCATTCCCTTTTACCCAATGTGTATGTGAGGATTTGCATGCTCCTCCTAGTCTCCTCCCCTGTTCCAGAACTACCCCTTCCTGACCCTATTTAAACCCTCCCTTTTCTCAATAAAGAGGTTCAGCTTATTGCTCTCCAGAAGAGGCTTTGCTGCTCCTGGGTTCAAACTCTAAGCTGCCCTTAGCACCATATCTTGCCTCTTGCCTCTCTTTTGAGCTGCGTGAGTGAGCGAGTGTGTGAACTCTGACTAGCTGGCTGCTTTATTTTCCACCTCACTGCAGAGTACCGGACCCCGAGCCGGATCGCTCCCCTCCCCTGACACATACAACCGTGCCAAAGAAAAGGAAGGAGAAGCCTGTTGCCCAGATGAAATTAGGAGCAATGGAGGGGAAGGCAGCAGGCCCCAAGTGGGGCCAGGCCCCTTTCCTCCCCCCGGGGAAGTTGAGCACTGAAGCCTCCCTGTCCCAGACATGGAACAGAGTGGAGGACAAACTGGAAAGGAAGACTGCCTGGATGAGAAACACTGCCAAAGGAATTACAGGCAGAGAGAGAGGGAGCACAGCCTCCAGGGTCAAAGCTGGCAGCCACAGGAGACAGAAGCCTGAAAGGGGGGGCTCCTTCCCCTCCCCTCCCCGGGAGGGATCAATGCCACTGCACCTGAATTTGTCACCCTAAAGGACAGCAAAGAATGGAAGAACTGTTGCCCAAAGGTAGACTCAGGCTAGAGAGGTCCATCAAGGACTGTCTGTCCTCAGGAGGGACCCTACAAGAAACAGGGGTAGACTCAAAAGCCATTCTCCCCTGCAACTGTGGGAAGACCATGGTAGGCAAGTGTCCCCTTGCAATCCATGGATGACCCCACAGGGCCTGGGGAACCGCAGACCTTCGATCTTAGCCCAGGAGGGGGTAAGCCCAGCCCTGAGGTCAAGAGAGAAGAGAGAGAGAGAGAGAAAGAGAGAGAAAGACAGTTCCAGCTGTGACAGAGCTGTCATCCTAGAGATAATAGGAGAAGAACTTTCAGAGGTTACCAAATTACTTCAAAGAGCTGGCGCTCTGGAAGTGGAAAAGAGACTGCTTCTCCTCCTGAACTGAGACAAGGGGAGAGCGCTCTTTCTGGAAATACATAGCACTTTTGCCTAGTTTGAGTTGTTGTATCTAGAGTTCTTTAGTTTTTCTCTTCCTAGTAAGAAATCCTAATCTTCTTCTCCCCAGTCAGACCTCTTTTGCCTGCATAAACCTTCTGACAACTTAGAGCAATTGTGTGTGGCAGGGAGAGAGAGTTGCTGAGTGCAAGGACCCCTTTCCCTCTTGCCCAATGCCCTGGGGACACTGGGCACCAAAAAACTCTTCTGGGCCTCTGGATGGGAAAACAGAATTTAATATTCTCATGTGGTGTCCAAGGAAGTCCTTGTGGAGAAGGGATCTTCCCTGCACACTCAGCTGGTCCCAGCAGATGAAGCTTCCTGGCTCACTTCAATCTAGAGGATGGAGCTCTCTGTAGGCCTCTGATGATTTCGCAGGTTTGAAGTGCCAGGCTGGAGATGGCAGGGCTCTCATCTCTCATGTCTTCCAGGGCTGGAACACAAAGGTACAAAAGCAAGATCAGAGGCAGCATCTGCAGGGACCCGAGGAGCCCCTCCTGCCATGGTCATCCCACGTGGCAGCTCTTGCCATGTGTGGCAGGGAGAAGGGCCCAACAGGAGGAGCTGGAAGATGCTGGCCACCAGTACCCCCCAGCCACAGAGACCCACTCCAAACCGAAAGGTCTCTCTGCTGTGCCCAAAAGCTCCCCATGCGTGCTGGGAGCACAGCCCTGCGCAGCCAGGGCAGGGATTGCGGCTCCCTGGCCAGGATCCCTGCTCCTCCCCGCCAGCCCCTGCTGCCAGCCCGCTGCCCTCACTGGCTCACTCACCCTGGATGACGAGCAGCAGCTCTTTGTGCTGTCCCCTCAGGTACCTGCCGGCCATCCCTGGGCACACACACAGAGCCTGTCAGGGCACAGCTCCCCCCAGGGGCGCTGCCACACGACCCCCTGCCCTGGCAAGGCTGAGCCCGGGGCCTTCCCGCATGGTGCCGCCCCAGGGCTGGGCTGGGACAGGGCGGCAGCAGCCGCCAGGGCACTCGGGGCTCCCCAGCACATCCCTGGGCCGCATCCTGCTGCTGCTGCTGCTGCAGCGGGGCGGGAGGGACAGCGGGGCGGGAGGGACCGCGGGCTTGGGGCTCACCCATGAAGCCCAGGGCCGCCTCTCGCACGGGCTCCTGGGGGCTCTGCAGGTACGGCAGGGCCTGCTGCAGGTACTTGGCCGCTCTCCTCTTGTCCTTCTGCAGCTGCAGAGAAGGGCAGGGCAGGCAGAGAAGGCTTAGCTCAGGCTCTGCCCCTTGGCCGGGCACTGCCTGCAGCCAGCACGGCCAAGGGAAGGCAGCAGCGTGTGGGGCGCAGGCTGGTGTCCCACAGGGGAGGGCAGCAGTGGGCAGGGGCACGGGGCCAACCCCACTCACTGGCCATCGGGGGCTGGGGCTTTCCCATCGTCCTTACCAGGCACTCGCCCAATCTGCACAGGGTCTCTGTCCTCACCAGGTTCTCCACATCGCTCCACTTGAGGAACCTGGCCGCACAAAGCAGTGCTTGGCGAGAGACCTGCAGAGAAGTGGAGAGCGGCAGATGAGACCGCAGCCCAGGGCACAGGACCTGCGTCCCTGGACCAAGGCCAGGAGGAGGCCGGAGCCCCTGAGATACCAGGGCAGGAGGCAGCCCAGTCCCTCCCGTGGGGACAGCAGAACCCAGGAGTCCTGACCTTTGCCACGTGCTGGTTGTCACTGTGGCAGTGCAAGAAGAGGGGGAGCAGGCTCTGGACCACGTAGCCCTTCAGGGTCTTTCTTGCGCTGCTGACTGCCAACTCCATCACCTTGTGGAAGATGTGGATGGAGAGCAGCTGCACTTGGCTGATGTCCTGAGAGAAAGGGCAGGAAAAGTCCTCAGCAGTGGCTGCTGCAGGCCTGCCTGAAAACAGGCCCTGAAATGCACAGGGCACGCTTTCCAGGCAGCACCCAGTGCCTGTTCCTGGGAGGGGCAAGGGGCCTTACGTTGGCCAAGAGTGGCTGGAGCGCCTCAGCCAGCTTCAGGGCAGTGGCTCTGGAGAGCTGGATGTCTGGCTCCTGCAGGTGATCCGAGAGCACAGCCAGGCTCATTGCCACCAGCTCTCCATCTTCATCCCCCAGGAGCTGCACCAGGCTTGGTGTGAGGCTCAGCGTGCTGTCAGCCTGTGTGGAACACAGTGCCGTGCTGTTGAAGCCATCGAGGGCTGCAGCCCCACGCTGCTGCCGCGGGGCCCAGAGGCCAAAAGCCTGTCCTGAAGGACTCGGGCAGCTGAAGGGTGAGAGCTGGGAGCAGCTGCCACAGCTGCCTTGCCCAGCCAAAGCCAAGTGACCGCCTTGCCCAGCCCCAGGTTGCCGGCAGGGCTTCAGCCGCCTATCCCCTTCTCACCGTTGATGGATCCTGTCTGAGCACCAGGAGCATCCTGAGTGCCAGGCGACGCCTCCCTGGGCACTTGCTCTGCAGGGGCCTGGCAAGGATGTGCAGGACTCTGTCGCCACATTCCCTCATGTCCAAGCAGTCCAGGACCTGAAAGGCACGCAGCAGTGACAGGGCGCCCGGCCGGCAAGAGCCCAGATGTGCCCAGGGCTGGCCCCAGACAGCAGCCCAGAGCACAGGAAGCGTCCCAGGCAGCTGTGGCCGTGAGAGGGCAGAGAGCTGGAGGCAGCCAGGCGTGGCAGCACCGGCCATCAGGCTCACCTCCACAAGGAAGGCCATGGCAGGGAACTCCCAGCGGGACACTGCTGCTTGGCTGAGCAGCTGGAGGAGGTAGCAGCCCATGTGGCGACACAAGGGGCTGGAGACACGACGCATCTCCCTGTCGGGGGAAAGAGGCACCAGAGAGCCTGAGCTGGCTGGGCAAAGGTCTCCTTTAAAAGACTCCCAGCGGCCTGGTCTTTCCCAGCAGACTGGCAGGGGACGGGAGCGCTTTGGGAGGCGGCTCCTCCTCCGCACCCTCCTCTCCCTGCTTTTTGCACTCCTTTCGGCCACCCCTCCACAACGAGGCCTTCTGGCCCATGCTCACGGGCACTGTGCGGGCTGCCCCCTTCCCAGGGCAGAAGGCACAGGGGCAGCGGGGACAAGGAGGTCTCACCTGGCCAGCAGACCCACTGCACAGTGGTGGGTGTCCATGTGGAAGAGCGTGTCCCAGGCAGCCTTGCGATCCATGGCCATCACCACGTCCTCACACTCCAGGTGGAAGAGCAGCCTCTTGATTATGTGCACTGCAATCCTGTGTGCAGAGCAAAGCCCAGGTGATGCTGGCAGGCCTGGCTCCACCCCAAGGACATGGACGGGACCAGGGGACTGGGATGGAGCACCTCTTGGGGTTCATGGCAAGTCCCTCTTCCTGCCAGCATTGCCTCCAGAAGGTGTCGACCTTCTCTGGCAGGAGCGCTGTGCTGAAGCAAATGTTGAACAGCACAGCCACCAGGAGGCGTGGGGAATTCTCCTTCAATGGCTCTGGGCACTGGAGCCTCTGGAGAATCTCCCAAACCACCCTGGTTGCCTACAAAAGACAAAGGAGGCAGAGAGAGTTCTCAGTGCCCAGATGTCCCTGTGGCAGAGCCCGAGCAGGGGAGAGAAAAGGCCAGAGGAGAAGCAGAGGGAGCAGCTGACCGGCTGCTCCTGAACCTGCCCCTGGGCCACATTTGCAGCCCAGTGCCTAAGGCAGGGAGGCGGGCTGGTGGGAGAGGATGGAGAGGCAGGAAAGAGGCAATGTGGAGGGGAGCAAAGGCCACTTGCAGGAACTCACAGCCAGGCTATAGATGTCCTTGTGGTCCCCATCAGAGGTGACTGTGCTGTACAGTGGCCACTCCTCCATCACCCTCAGCAGCACTGGCAGCACCTTCTGCACCGTCCTTCCTGACGAGATGATGGCTCTCCACATGACTGCTGCAGCTCTGCAGGGCCAGAGCTCTGTGTCAGGGGGGTTTTGGCTCCAGCTCTGCAAGAGCCCCAGCAGCAGAGCCACGGTGCCTAGAGGGGCAGGGAGGGAGCATGGCAGCAGGATGGGGGTCTGAGGTGGCAGGGCTGGGCCAGAGAAACAGAGGGCCCAGAGAGTGCTGGAACTGGGAGTGTGTGTGGCAGAGGCCGGGGCACAGGCTTTCCAGGGGAATGGGCTTGAAAGGCTTGTGAGGCCTGAGCCCTGAAGGCAGGCGGAGCCCGTACCTGTCACAGGATGGGGCACAGTGCAGGAGGGTGAGCGCAACATCAGCGGGGTGTTCATCCGTCACCCTCCCAAGGTCCCTGAGCAGCCCGTCCTCCGGCAACACATTGGCTGGGAGGGTCTGGTGCAGGTTCCTGACAAAGGCCGGCACCTGGAGGAGGCAGAGGGGAGAGCTGGAGAGCTGCCTGAGCCAGCACCTTGGCCGTCTTTGGGCCACAAGTGCTTCCCTTGGCAGCACGCTGTGCTGGCCTCAAAGGCTGAAGGGGCCGGGCAGAGCCGGCTTGAGGGGGCCATGCAGTGCTGGCCACAGGCTGCTCACTTCAGCAGAGGCCACTCTGTGGGCAGCAAAGTGCAGGCTGGGAGCATGGGCCGGGCCCTGAGCGGGCGTGGTGTCCGTGTTGGCCGTGCCCTCAGGGGTTGCGGCGTCAGCCGTGGCCGTGAGCTCAGGCAGCGCGGTGTCAGGGTCGCTGGTGTCCTGGCTCCACGCGCTGTCCCGGTTTGCTGGGCCATCGGCCGGCGCGGTGCCGACATCGGGCTTGGCCTTCAGCTGGGTGGGGCCGGTGTCAGGCTGTGCCATCACCTCCGTGGGTGTGGTCTGGGTCCTCCTACGCCGAACGCTGAAGAATTTCAGCAGCGTCTGTAGGAGAAGGAAGGGCAGGGAAGTGAGGGATGTGCCCTGGCGTGCTCCAGCAGCGCTGCCGGGCTGAGCAGTGACAGCAGGCCCAGCCCAGGTGGGCATGGCTGCAGGTACCTGTGCTGCCCTGCGGAAGCGGCCACGGGCACGGTGCTGCTCTTCTGTCCGCTCCCGGCCTGCATCTGGCACAGAGGGAGTGCACTCAGAGCTGAGGGGCTGCGGGAAGGGCCGGAGAACCCAGCCCAGGCCTGCTCTCCACAGGCACGGCCAGCCCCGGCATGCCCAGTGCAAGGAGCACGGCTGTGGGGGAAATCAGCCCCAGCCCCTCTTCCCCCCTCCTTTTCCCTGGGCATGTTCCCAGAGCTTGGGCTGGCAAGAGGCCCATCCACGATTGACATGACTGTAGCCCCCATGCCTGGGGTCCAGCTCTGCCACTCACCCTCCTGCAGGGCTTGCGACTGCTCCACTTCCTCCGGCTGCCGTTCTGGGGCAGCTCCAGGGCCTGCCTTCTTCTTCCTCCTGAAGAGCCTGAGCAGGCTGAGGCGTCTCCCTGCCATCCCAAGGTTGTTCCGTCAGGGATCTTGCAAGAGAGAAGCCTGGAAAACTTCCTGGTGACAAACTAAAAAAGAAGGGCCTGGAGGGCACCTTCCACAGGGACTGGAGACCCCTCGGAAAACCTCCGGGTCACCAGCTCCCTCGGTCTGCCCTTGAGGGCACCCGCCAAAGGGACCAGAGACCCCTCAGAAAACCTCCGAGTCTCCGAGTCCCACGGTCTGGCCTCGAGGGCACTTGTAAAAGAAAAACTCCTCAGAAAAGGCTCCGGTTCAGCAAGGTCGAGAGTTGGCTGCACGGGGGCTCCGCACAGCACCGCTCTGTCCCGTCCTGTCCCGTCGCGTGCTCTGAGCGCACTGATGGGCTCACAGCACCGCCAGCACCTTTGTCACCACGTGTCACAAAGGGCCCCTGCTCACCCTGCCCCATCCCATGGCCGATGGCCACCGTGTCACAAAGGGGCCCTGCACACCCTACCACATCCCAGCCCGTGGGCCATGGCCACCAGGTCACAAAGGGCCCTGTGACACACTGCCACACGTCCTGGGGCCACCCCCAACCCTGTTGGGCCTAACTCAGTAATCCAGGATTCAGCTATGAGCGGTGATGCAACATCATCCCAGAAGTGGAGAGCTAGATACATCGAGGAACTCAGAGAAAAGAACCTGAAAGGAAAGGAATTCACCACTTGAGACTGTGCATTACAAGTTTATGTTCAGAGGAGAAATCTATATGTAGATTTATCCTCCATTTTGTGTTCCCTTCTTCATAGACTTTTCTGCCTTCTCAGGCAGCAACATTTACCCCGTTGGTTGTGATACCAGGAGGTACCAACCAATCAACCTGTTTGGCGGGCTTTTGCCTTTAGCCACTCCCCTGTTGCCACCCCGTTCGTCTCCCTTATGTTTATTCATATCCCTTTACCCAATCTGGGTGAGAGGATTTGCATGCTCCTCCTTTCCTCCGCCCAGTTTCTAGAGCCTTCCCCTCCTAACCCTCTAAAACCCCTCCATTTTGTTAATAAAGTTAGTTCAGCCTTGCGTTGTCCTTTGTTCCACACCTCTCTGTCTCCTTGCCTCTCTTTTCAGAGCTGTAGGAGTGAGAGAGAGTGTGTGAGCTAGGGCTAGCTGGTTGCTTCTTCGCATTAACATCTCACTGAAGAGCAACAAACCCTGGAGCTGGACTGCTCCCTTCCCTGACACACCGAACCGTGTCACAACCCCGCCGCTTCACCTCCTGCACATGGGGAGTGCAGTGACAACACCCTGCGGATGCTACCAAGGCACCTGCCAGAGGGCAGCCAAAGCCAACGGGCGCTGATGGCTGTGCTCTTGCAGGGGGCTCTTGTGAGGAGCAGCTGCAGCAATTGCTGGCAAGACTTGGCATCTGGCAGGAGGCAGAAGCTCTTGCTCCTTCCTGCAATAATATTTTCATGCAAGTGAGAACCTGCAGCACAAAACCTCCCTCAGCTGCTGAGGTTCAGAGGACAATTCAATTGGTCACAGATACTCTCAAGGTTCCTTGTGTTCTTTGGACTTTTTCCTTGCCTTCTGAAAAAGAATCCAACAGCCCAGTCTAATGGGTCTGCCGGCTGCTATGCCGTGCCTCAGGCAAGTGAAGAGGATAGGGAGAACTCTGGCATGACAACCTGTTCTGGGTCTCTCCCCACTGGATGCCACTCCCTTCCCCCATCCCTTTGTGGCAGCAGCAGAAACACCAGGAGAGCCCAGAAGTGCAGTAACAGTTAGGACAGCCACCCAAGAAAACCCAGGCACTGTATATGATGAGGATCCCACAGTCAGCTTCTGCCACAGCCCGGTAAAAGGAGAGGCGACGACAGCACGAGGGGTTCTTGCTCTGTTGTAGGTGTTTATTGACGCAGGGCCGCGTGAGGGTACAGAGTCAAGGGTGCTGTCCCCGACTGAGGGGAGAGCTAACCCTTAAATAGGGTTCGGGGTGGAAGGATCTGGAAACTGGGAGGAGCATGGGACTAAACAACCAATGGGGATTCAGCAACATACATAAATAACTAGGAGCCAATAACATGAAAGGAGGGAAATGGCAGGACCGCCCACACTGTGGCAAATCCTGGCCAATGAGGGAGAGGGAAACCTTGACCAATCAGGGAGGAGAAAATTCATGAGGGGACTAACATGTTCATACATGTCCAAATATAACACAACAAATATAACTGGGGTACAAACATTAAAAAGCATGCATTAACAGCAAACATCACAAACATTAGTCAAACGACTACAGAACACCCTATTCATCTACGAATCAGTCTCAATCCGCCCGCAAACGTCCGTACCATTAGGTAAGAGTCCTTCCAGTATCTTTCATATATCTCGCGCCATCCCCTGCATTCCTCCTGCTTCTTTTGTTTGTCCTCCACATCTCCCCCTTTTTTGTTTTTAGACGAGCATATCTTGCTATGGCTCTAATTGTAGTCAGGCATTTCCAGGGACACAATAACCTGATTCATTCGAGGGAAACAGCATCTCTTGACAGTAGCAACAGACAAGTGGAGAAGGGGTTAGCAACACTGTTGGTGGCTAAGCACACTGTATCAGTGTTAGCTTCTTTTGCTAAAGTAACCCAAAGGTTATTTCCCTGGCCCATTGCCCAAGTAGGGATGCTGGTTGGAGCAGCGTCGACAACAGAGATTGCAATTATGAAGATTATAAAGAAGATGATGGAGTTTGTTCCTGGAGTGGTGGCATCGGTGTGCCGGAATCCGCAGGATCTCTGTAGATTTTCACTCTCCGAGATGGAACCCATTGTGTGCCACTATCTGTTAAAATACAGGCATGCCCCTTCCCCCAAGTAATGAGGGGAAAGGGACCCAACCATTTATCTGTTAAAATATCTTTATCCATGATTTTTGCTTTATGTACTACCTGTTCATTCTGAATCTGGAAATGTCTTTCAGTTGGAGTTCTACTTGTGGGAATGTTACCATCGTCTAATCTGTTTAGAAAATTTAGTACATACAGAGCTTTGTCCAGTTTTTCCTGGGGGGACATTCCTATATTCCCCCTTTTTTGTTTTTGCAAAAGATTCTTAATGGATTGGTGGGCTCTCTCTACAATCCCTTGGCCTGTAGGGTTGTACAGAATACCAGTTAAATGGGTAATACCCCATGATGAGAAAAACACCTGCCTGTCTTTCGCAACGTATGAGGGCCCATTATCAGTTTTAATCTGTTTAGGTACCCCCATATGAGCAAAAGCTGCAAGGAAATGTTTTCAGACATCACGAGATTTTTCACTGGAATGGGCAGTAGCGACTATATACCTTGAAAAGTTGTCAATGGAGACATGAACATATTTGAGTTTTCCAAATTCAATGATGTGCGTGACTTCGGACTGCCAAATTTCTAGAGGAGAAAGTCCTCTGGGATTAACTCCTTCTGCCTTTAAGGGAGCTACTGCCTGGCAATCAGGGCATGCTTTTAGAATCTCTTTTGCTTGTGCCAATGTAAGGCCGAATTGTTTCTGCAATGCTTTAGCATTCTGGTGAAAAAAATCGTGAGCCATGCAGGCTTGCTGCAACAAATTTGGGATGGTGGTCATACCTGCCAATCGATCAGCTCGCTGGTTTCCTTCCGCTACAGGTCCGGGGAGTGTAGTGTGAGATCGAGTGTGGGTGATGAAATAAGGAAATCGTCTATGCTGAATAAGGAAAAGTAGACAAGTAAGTAAATCAAACAAGGATTGATTAGCCACATGTTTTAGATAAGAGTTCTCTATCCTAGCAACAATCTCAACAACATAAGAAGATTCTGAAATGATATTCAAAGATTCAGATCGGAAAAGGAAAAAGGCACGAACAACTGCTGAAAGCTCAACCAACTGAGGCGAACCCTGCGCCTTGTGTATGTCTTGTTTCCAATTGTTGTGGTCCTGCCATACAACCACTGATTACCGGTCCTACCGGAGCCATCTGTGAAAACAGTTTTTGCATCTCTAATTGGAATATTGGAATGCATAATTTTTAAGTCAATTGGAATAGGCAATAGTCTTTGTAGGAATTTGCATGCTGGAATATGAAATTTAATTGAACCCAAGTAATCCACAGTGGCAATTTGGAAGTCAATTGAGCCTTTCAGCAGCTGGTCAAAGTGTTCAGAAGTTAGGGGAAGGAAAATAAAATCTGTCTCCTTTCCACTAAGTTCCAAACAACGAGAACGACCTTAATGGCACAGTTTAGAAATCATCTCAGGAAGTGTAGTAATAGTTTTTGAGAATTGATGCGGTAGGAAAAGCCATTCCCACAAGCAGAAGTCCTCATTATTATGAAAAAATTGACCTAGAACAGCCAAAGGTTGTTTGTCATTTAAAGAAAGAACCAAGGAAACAGGAACACCTTCAAGCATCCTGTGTGTCTTATGATTACTGATTTTTTGTTCCACAATCTGCAGTGCTTGCTCAGCCTCTAAGGTAAGGGACCGGGGAGAGGATAAGACTGCATCTCCTTTAAGTAAATCAAATAACGGGCTTAAATCATCTGTACTGATTCCCAACACCGGCCAAATCCAGTTTATTGCTCAGAGAAGTTTTTGTAGGTCATGTAAAGTTTTAACAGTTTTCCGAATTGTAATAGTCTGAGGGGCAAATGTTGAATTTGTAATTTTTAAACCCAAATACTTCCATGGAGGTTCTTTTTGTATTTTATCAGGGGATACTACCAATCCATTAGAATTTAAAGCTGAGATAACCGAATCCAGAACAATTTAAACTGTCAGTTTATCACGAGAGCAAATTAGTACATCATCCATGTAATGTAGAATTATGGATTGTGGAAATTTAGAGCAAATTGGGGAAAGAACATTCACAACAAACATTTGGCAGAGAGTAGGTGAGTTTTTCATTCCCTGAGGGAGCACTTTCCACTGGAAACGGCGGTGTGGTTCAGAGGAATTTAACGCTGGAACAGGAAAAGCAAATTTGGGAGCATCAGAAGGATGCAAATAAATATGAAAAAAGCAGTCCTTGATATCAACTACTACCATGGGCCACTCTGCAGGTAGCATAGCTGGTGAAGGCATTCCCTGTTGGAGAGCACCCATGGGCTCAAGGACATTGTTAATTTTTCTGAGATCCTGGAGGAGTCTCCAGGATCCGGAAGCCTTTTTAATTACAAAAACTGGGGTATTCCAGGGACTCGTTGAGGGCTCAATGTGGTTCTTAGCCAGCTGTTCGTTGACCAGATCATTTAGTGCCTGCAGCTTTTCTAAAGACAGGGTCCACTGGTCTACCCAAACAGGGGTGGATGTTTTCCAAATCAGTGGGGGAAGCTGCAGTTCACCAGCAGCCCGTTTTACAAATTTGTCTGTAGCCCAATGCCCCACTGCATCAACGAGTCTCTGCCCCACAAAGTAAGAGGAATATCTAAAATGAAAGGGTGAAGAGAGGCAGACTTATCCTCTGGCCCCACAAGTTGAATGAGAGCAGTGATTCTCCGTGGGATCTTCGATCCTCCGACACCACTAATATTGATGAGGGTATCAGAGACAGGCCAGGTGGGACGCCAGTCCTTTTGTGCTATGATAGTCACATCTGCTCCCGTATCAATCAACCCAGTGATCTGGAAAGACTGTGGCATCCCTGGGGAAGACAAAGTACATGTTAGCAGTGGTCGAGAAGCAACTGATTGTGTCCAGTTAGCCTCCATGGTCATAACTGATAACTGTTGTACTGAGATAAGCTTTGCTATGGGTTCATCATTTGTAATTTGTATCGGAGGAGCGGAGATGTGAATTGAAATACACATATTTTTAGAGTCTATGTCCTGTAACAACGTGGGAATAACAAAAATACCTTTCTCAAGGCAAGCCTGAGTGGATGTTATTAAATAAGTTTTTTGTGGTGAAATACCTGTAGATGGAAAAACCCCTAATAGTTGATCTTTATCCATAAGGGTGGTGATAGGTGAATAAGGATAGAGATAAACCCAATCAGAAACAATATCAGAAGCGGTAGAGGGATGTTTTGCCTCTTGTGAGGAATTTAATTCAGTGAAAATCTTCTCCATACAAAAGGGGAATTTGTTCCTTTCCCGAACCACTGTTGGAGTTAAGGTTGTCCTGTGATTTAAAGGAGACTCTGCGTTTTAATGTAGATGGTTTTGGTGGTAATGGATTGCCTTGCAGATCAGTGACTGATTTGCAATCCTTTGTCCAGTGGCAGCCTTTGCCGCACCTCTGGCAAGGAGTTTTAGGCAATGCAGGGGTGGTTTTTCATTCAGCTGCGGACACTGCTTCATTAGGTGACCCTTTTGACCGCAATGATAGCACTTGTTAGGACCTGAAAGGGCTGCTGCTAAGAGCTTGGCCTTATGGGTGTTGGAATTAACATTTTTGCACGCTTCAATCATTTCTAAGAGGGTCGGATTCTTAAGATATTTCAGTGCGTGCTGACACTCTTGATTAGAATTTTCAAGAATCAGTTTCTGAAGAAATATGTCTTGCAACTCTTTTTGATCAACTTGTTTTACAATCGCTTCTTTTAACCTTGTAATGAAATCAATAAACGGTTCATCCTGACCTTGCCTTATCATAGTAAAGGATGGAGCAGAAGCGGAAGCATCTGCTACTTTCTTTATAGCCTGCAATGCCAGGTCTCTGGAATTATTCAAGTATTCTACTTTAATTCCGATCTGTTGTTGTTTTGTGGCAAAAGGACCATCACCATACATGGCATTAATTAGATGATCAATGGGACCTTTCTCATTAGGCATTTTATCATTAACATGTTTTGTAATTAAACTTTTCCATTCACTCTCAAAGACAGAATTTTGAACTGTAGTTAACAACCCTTTTGTAATTACCCGAATGTCATACGGAATAAGCGTGTAGGCCTGAAATAAGGATTCAAAAAGGCCTCTGGTAAATGGAGCTCCCAGCCCATAATCTACAATTGCTTTTTTAATATCTTTTAGAACCGGGTATGATATTGGAACCCATTCTGGTAAACGATTAGGGTTGTCAAAGAAAATAGGGAAGGCCTTAAGGAATTCTGTGTCCCCAGCCTGTATGGCCTGGGCCTTACAGGCCTTCCACACATCGTCATGCGAGCTTACACCCAGAGGGTAGGCCTCTTGCCGATCATGGGGGCTGCCACTTTTGCGGATGTTGTCAGCAGACATTCCCACGACAAGACCCTTGATGTTATCTCCTTTCCTGTCCCTGTGACCGTAGGGAGGTGTTGATGTAATTGAGGAAGTGCAGCTTGCCGATGAAGGCGTGGCTTGTGGGCTCCGGGGGCGGGACCTTTCCCTAAGGCAACTTTCGTGCACTTTCGAATTTTCGTGCGCCTCACGACGGCTCCGCCTCCCTTCCTCAGACACGCCGCCATTTTGTGACGCAGAACGCGATCTCTTTAGAACAGATTGTCCCCCGCCATTTTGATTTCTAGCAGAGTCCCGGTAACGATGAGGTGAAGTGGTAAAAGGGCTAGAGTTCCTTGTCGTCATTTGGCTCTGCAGAGCCATCAAAACTAGCCGCCACGCTAAAAGCACCTCAGCAGCTCCAGGAACGCCGTGTTCTTGTTCCCTCCAAATCTAAAAACCAATATCATCTCAGTCTTCCAGATTAAAGACGCCTGGGAAAGGCTCACATTTATCATCCAGCCACCATGCTAATGATTTTAAAGCCTTTTTATCAAGCGGGTGTCTTTCCCTTCGCTGTGATGTTAAGTCTTTGAGGTGGCGATAAATAAACTTCTGTCGTGTGGACAGGCGAGCACCCATGATGTTAAAAGTCCACAAAACGTGAAACAGAACTAAGGGGTGTGGAGTTGGGGAAGGACGGGTAGGACTGCCTCAGCTGCTCACCTGCTCCGCGCTGCAGAGAAAGGTGCGAGAGGGACTGCCGGTGCGCTGACCCGTTGCCCGCGGTCCAGCTGAGGGTGACTGCCGGGGAGGACACCTCCAACGCCTGTGCCTCCGGTATCCCAGAAGGGCACTCTGGAGTTTCCTCAATATGAGGAACCTACAACAGAGCCCCACGTCTGGGCTCCATCTGCCGCAGCCCGGTAAAAGGAGAGGCGATGACAGCACGAGGGGTTCTTGCTCTGTTGTAGGTGTTTATTGACACAGGACATGTGAGGGTACAGAGTCAAGAGTGCTGTCCCCAACTGAGGGGAGAGCTAACCCTTCTATAGGGTTCGGGGTGGAAGGATCTGGAAACTAGGAGGAGCATGGGACTAAACAACCAGTGGGGATTCAGCAACATGCATAAATTAACTAGGAGCCAATAACATGAAAGGAGGGAAATGGCAGGACCGCCCACACTGTGGCAAATCCTGGCCAATGAGGGAGAGGGAAACCTTGACCAATCAGGGAGGAGAAAATTCATGAGGGGACTAACATGTTCATACATGTCCAAATATAGCACAACAAATATAACTGGGGTACAAACATTAAAAAGCATGCATTAACAGCAAACATCGCAAACATCACAAACATTAGTCAAACGACTACAGAACACCCTATTCATCTACGAATCAGTCTCAAACCGCCCGCAAACGTCCGTGCCATTAGGTAAGAGTCCTTCCAGTATCTTTCATATATCGCGCTCCATCCCCTGCATTCCTCCTGCTTCTTTTGTTTGTCCTCCGCAGTTGTATCTAGAGTTCTTTAGTTTTTTTCTTCCTAGTAAGAAATCTTATTCTCCCCAGTCAGATCTCTTTTGTCTGCATAAACCTTCTGACAACTTAGAGCAATTGTGTGTGGCGGGGAGAGAGTTGCTGAGTGCAAGGACCCCTTTCCCTCTTGCCCAATGCCCTGGGGACGCTGGGCACCAAAAAATCTTCCGGGCCCCTGGATGCGAAAACAGAATTTATTATTCTCATGTGGTGTCCAAGGAAGTCCTTGTGGAGAAGGGATCTTCCCTGCACACTCAGCTGGTCCCAGCAGATGAAGCTTCCTGGCTCACTTCAAACTGGAGGATGGAGCTCTCTGTAGGCCTCTGATGACTTCGCAGGTTTGAAGTGCCAGGCTGGAGATGGCAGGGCTCTCATCTGTCATGTCTTCCAGGGCTGGAACACAAAGGTACGAAAGCAAGATCAGAGGCAGCATCTGCAGGGACCCGAGGAGCCCCTCCTGCCATGGTCATCCCACGTGGCAGCTCTTGCCATGTGTGGCAGGGAGAAGGGCCCAACAGGAGGAGCTGGAAGATGCTGGCCACCAGTACCCCCCAGCCACAGAGACCCACTCCAAACTGAAAGGTCTCTCTGCTGTGCCCAAAAGCTCCCCATGCGTGCTGGGAGCACAGCCCTGCGCAGCCAGGGCAGGGATTGCAGCTCCCTGGCCAGGATCCCTGCTCCTCCCCGCCAGCCCCTGCTGCCAGCCCGCTGCCCTCACTGGCTCACTCACCCTGGATGACGAGCAGCAGCTCTTTGTGCTGTCCCCTCAGGTACCTGCCGGCCATCCCTGGGCACACACACAGAGCCTGTCAGGGCACAGCTCCCCCCAGGGGCGCTGCCACACGACCCCCTGCCCTGGCAGGGCTGAGCCCGGGGCCTTCCCGCATGGTGCCGCCCCAGGGCTGGGCTGGGACAGGGCGGCAGCAGCCGCCAGGGCACTCGGGGCTCCCCAGCACATCCCTGGGCCGCATCCTGCTGCTGCTGCTGCTGCAGCGGGGCGGGAGGGACAGCGGGGCGGGAGGGACCGCGGGCTTGGGGCTCACCCATGAAGCCCAGGGCCGCCCCTCGCACGGGCTCCTGGGGGCTCTGCAGGTACGGCAGGGCCTGCTGCAGGTACTTGGCCGCTCTCCTCTTGTCCTTCTGCAGCTGCAGAGAAGGGCAGGGCAGGCAGAGAAGGCTTGGCTCAGGCTCTGCCCCTTGGCCGGGCACTGCCTGCAGCCAGCACGGCCAAGGGAAGGCAGCAGCGTGTGGGGCGCAGGCTGGTGTCCCACAGGGGAGGGCAGCAGTGGGCAGGGGCACGGGGCCAACCCCACTCACTGGCCATCGGGGGCTGGGGCTTTCCCATCGTCCTTACCAGGCACTCGCCCAATCTGCACAGGGTCTCTGTCCTCACCAGGTTCTCCACATCGCTCCACTTGAGGAACCTGGCCGCACAAAGCAGTGCTTGGCGAGAGACCTGCAGAGAAGTGGAGAGCGGCAGATGAGACCGCAGCCCAGGGCACAGGACCTGCGTCCCTGGACCAAGGCCAGGAGGAGGCCGGAGCCCCTGAGATACCAGGGCAGGAGGCAGCCCAGTCCCTCCCGTGGGGACAGCAGAACCCAGGAGTCCTGACCTTTGCCACGTGCTGGTTGTCACTGTGGCAGTGCAAGAAGAGGGGGAGAAGGCTCTGGACCACGTAGCCCTTCAGGGTCTTTCTTGCGCTGCTGACTGCCAACTCCATCACCTTGTGGAAGATGTGGATGGAGAGCAGCTGCACTTGGCTGATGTCCTGAGAGAAAGGGCAGGAAAAGTCCTCAGCACTGGCTGCTGCAGGCCTGCCTGAGAACAGGCCCTGAAATGCACAGGGCACGCTTTCCAGGCAGCACCCAGTGCCTGTTCCTGGGAGGGGCAAGGGGCCTTACGTTGGCCAAGAGTGGCTGGAGCGCCTCAGCCAGCTTCAGGGCAGTGGCTCTGGAGAGCTGGATGTCTGGCTCCTGCAGGTGATCTGAGAGCACAGCCAGGCTCATTGCCACCAGCTCTCCATCTTCATCCCCCAGGAGCTGCACCAGGCTTGGTGTGAGGCTCAGCGTGCTGTCAGCCTGTGTGGAACACAGTGCCGTGCTGTTGAAGCCATCGAGGGCTGCAGCCCAAAGCCTGCTGTGGCGCTGCAGCCCCACGCTGCTGCCGCGGGGCCCAGAGGCCAAAAGCCTGTCCTGAAGGACTCGGGCAGCTGAAGGGTGAGGCAGGAGAGCTGGGAGCAGCTGCCACAGCTGCCTTGCCCAGCCAAAGCCAAGTGACCGCCTTGCCCAGCCCCAGGTTGCCGGCAGGGCTTCAGCCGCCTATCCCCTTCTCACCGTTGATGGATCCTGTCTGAGCACCAGGAGCATCCTGAGTGCCAGGCGACGCCTCCCTGGGCACTTGCTCTGCAGGGGCCTGGCAAGGATGTGCAGGACTCTGTCGCCACATTCCCTCATGTCCAAGCAGTCCAGGACCTGAAAGGCACGCAGCAGTGACAGGGCGCCCGGCCGGCAAGAGCCCAGACGTGCCCAGGGCTGGCCCCAGACAGCAGCCCAGCGCACAGGAAGCGTCCCAGGCAGCTGTGGCCGTGAGAGGGCAGAGAGCTGGAGGCAGCCGGGCGTGGCAGCACCGGCCCTCAGGCTCACCTCCACAAGGAAGGCCATGGCAGGGAACTCCCAGCGGGACACTGCTGCTTGGCTGAGCAGCTGGAGGAGGTAGCAGCCCATGTGGCGACACAAGGGGCTGGAGACACGACGCATCTCCCTGTCGGGGGAAAGAGGCACCAGAGAGCCTGAGCTGGCTGGGCAAAGGTCTCCTTTGAAAGACTCCCAGCGGCCTGGTCTTTCCCAGCAGACTGGCAGGGGACGGGAGCGCTTTGGGAGGCGGCTCCTCCTCCGCACCCTCCTCTCCCTGCTTTTTGCACTCCTTTCGGCCACCCCTCCACAACGAGGCCTTCTGGCCCATGCTCACGGGCACTGTGCGGGCTGCCCCCTTCCCAGGGCAGAAGGCACAGGGGCAGCGGGGACAAGGAGGTCTCACCTGGCCAGCAGACCCACTGCACAGTGGTGGGTGTCCATGTGGAAGAGCGTGTCCCAGGCAGCCTTGCGATCCATCGCCATCACCACGTCCTCACACTCCAGGTGGAAGAGCAGCCTCTTGATGATGTGCACTGCAATCCTGTGTGCAGAGCAAAGCCCAGGTGATGCTGGCAGGCCTGGCTCCACCCCAAGCACATGGCAGGGACCAGGGGACTGGGATGGAGCACCTCTTGGGGTTCCTGGCAAGTCCCTCTTCCTGCCAGCATTGCCTCCAGAAGGTGTCGACCTTCTCTGGCAGGAGCGCTGTGCTGAAGCAAATGTTGAACAGCACAGCAACCAGGAGGCGTGGGGAATTCTCCTTCAATGGCTCTGGGCACTGGAGCCTCTGGAGAATCTCCCAAACCACCCGGGTTGCCTACAAAAGACAAAGGAGGCAGAGAGAGTTCTCAGTGCCCAGATGTGGCAGAGCCCGAGCGGGGGAGAGAAAAGGCCAGAGGAGAAGCAGAGGGAGCAGCTGACCGGCTGCTCCTGAACCTGCCCCTAGGCCACATTTGCAGCCCAGTGCCTAAGGCAGGGAGGCGGGCTGGTGGGAGAGGATGGAGAGGCAGGAAAGAGGCAACGTGGAGGGGAGCAAAGGCCACTTGCAGGAACTCACAGCCAGGCTATAGATGTGCTTGTGGTCCCCATCAGAGGTGACTGTGCTGTACAGTGGCCACTCCTCCATCACCCTGAGCAGAACTGGCAGCACCTTCTGCACCGTCCTTCCTGACGAGATGATGGCTCTCCACATGACTGCTGCAGCTCTGCAGGGTCAGAGCTCTGTGTCAGGGGGGTTTTGGCTCCAGCTCTGCAAGAGCCCCAGCAGCAGAGCCACGGTGCCCAGAGGGGCAGGGAGGGAGCATGGCAGCAGGATGGGGGTCTGAGGTGGCAGGGCTGGGCCAGAGAAACAGAGGGCCCAGAGAGTGCTGGAACTGGGAGTGTGTGTGGCAGAGGCCGTGGCACAGGCTTTCCAGGGGAATGGGCTTGAAAGGCTTGTGAGGCCTGAGCCCTGAAGGCAGGTGGAGCCCGTACCTGTCACAGGATGGGGCATAGTGCAGGAGGGTGAGCGCAACATCAGCGGGGTGTTCATCCGTCACCCTCCCAAGGTCCCTGAGCAGCCCATTCTCCGGCAACACATTGGCTGGGAGGGTCTGGTGCAGGTTCCTGACAAAGGCCGGCACCTGGAGGAGGCAGAGGGGAGAGCTGGAGAGCTGCCTGAGCCAGCACCTTGGCCGTCTTTGGGCCACAAGTGCTTCCCTTGCCAGCACGCTGTGCCGGCCTCAAAGGCTGAAGGGGCCGGGCAGAGCCGGCTTGAAGGGGCCATGCAGTGCTGGCCACAGGCTGCTCACTTCAGCAGAGGCCACTCTGTGGGCAGCAAAGTGCAGGCTGGGAGCATGGGCCGGGCCCTGAGCGGGCGTGGTGTCCGTGTTGGCCGTGCCCTCAGGGGTTGCGGCGTCAGCCGTGGCCGTAAGCTCAGGCAGCGCGGTGTCAGGGTCGCTGGTGTCCTGGCTCCACGCGCTGTCCCGGTTTGCTGGGCCATCGGCCGGCGCGGTGCCGACATCGGGCTTGGCCTTCAGCTGGGTGGGGCCGGTGTCAGGCTGTGCCATCACCTCCCTTGGTGTGGTCTGGGTCCTCCTACGCCGAACGCTGAAGAATTTCAGCAGCGTCTGTAGGAGAAGGAAGGGCAGGGAAGTGAGGGATGTGCCCTGGCGTGCTCCACCAGCGCTGCCGGGCTGAGCAGTGACAGCAGGCCCAGCCCAGGTGGGCATGGCTGCAGGTACCTGTGCTGCCCTGCGGAAGCGGCCACGGGCACGGTGCTGCTCTTCTGTCCGCTCCCGGCCTGCATCTGGCAAAGAGGGAGTGCACTCAGAGCTGAGGGGCTGCGGGAAGGGCCGGAGAACCCAGCCCAGGCCTGCTCTCCACAGGCACGGCCAGCCCCGGCATGCCCAGTGCAAGGAGCACGGCTGTGGGGGAAATCAGCCCCAGCCCCTCTTCCCCCCTCCCTTTCCCTGGGCATGTTCCCAGAGCTTGGGCTGGCAAGAGGCCCATCCACGATTGACATGACTGTAGCCCCCATGCCTGGGGTCCAGCTCTGCCACTCACCCTCCTGCAGGGCTTGCGACTGCTCCACTTCCTCCGGCTGCCGTTCTGGGGCAGCTCCAGGGCCTGCCTTCTTCTTCCTCCTGAAGAGCCTGAGCAGGCTGAGGCGTCTCCCTGCCATCCCAAGGTTGTTCCGTCAGGGATCTTGCAAGAGAGAAGCCTGGAAAACTTCCTGGTGACAAACTAAAAAAGAAGGGCCTGGAGGGCACCTTCCACAGGGACTGGAGACCCCTCGGAAAACCTCCGGGTCACCAGCTCCCTCGGTCTGCCCTTGAGGGCACCCGCCAAAGGGACCAGAGACCCCTCAGAAAACCTCCGGGTCTCCGAGTCCCACGGTCTGGCCTCGAAGGCACTTGCAATACAAAAAAACTCCTCAGAAAAGGCTCCGGTTCAGCAAGGTCGAGAGTTGGCTGCACGGGGGCTCCGCACAGCACCGCTCTGTCCCGTCCTGTCCCGTCGCGTGCTCTGAGCGCACTGATGGGCTCACAGCACCGCCAGCACCTTTGTCACCACGTGTCACAAAGGGCCCCTGCTCACCCTGCCCCATCCCATGGCCGATGGCCACCGTGTCACAAAGGGGCCCTGCACACCCTACCACATCCCAGCCTGTGGGCCATGGCCACCAGGTCACAAAGGGCCCTGTGACACACTGCCACACGTCCTGGGGCCACCCCCAACCCTGTTGGGCCTAACTCAGTAATCCAGGATTCAGCTATGAGCGGTGATGCAACATCATCCCAGAAGTGGAGAGCTAGATACATCGAGGAACTCAGAGAAAAGAACCTGAAAGGAAAGGAATTCACCACTTGAGACTGTGCATTACAAGTTTATGTTCAGAGGAGAAATCTATATGTAGATTTATCCTCCATTTTGTGTTCCCTTCTTCATAGACTTTTCTGCCTTCTCAGGCAGCAACATTTACCCCATTGGTTGTGATACCAGGAGGTACCAACCAATCAACCTGTTTGGCGGGCTTTTGCCTTTAACCACTCCCCTGTTGCCACCCCGTTCGTCTCCCTTATGTTTATTCATATCCCTTTACCCAATCTGGATGAGAGGATTTGCATGCTCCTCCTTTCCTCCGCCCAGTTTCTAGAGCCTTCCCCTCCTAACCCTCTAAAACCCCTCCATTTTGTTAATAAAGTTAGTTCAGCCTTGCGCTGTCCTTTGTTCCACACCTCTCTGTCTCCTTGCCTCTCTTTTCAGAGCTGTGTGAGTGAGAGAGAGTGTGTGAGCTGGGGCTAGCCGGTTGCTTCTTCACATTAACATCTCGCTGAAGAGCAACGACCCCTGGAGCTGGACTGCTCCCTTCCCTGACACACCGAACCGTGTCACAACCCCGCCGCTTCACCTCCTGCACATGGAGAGTGCAGTGACAACACCCTGCGGATGCTACCAAGGCACCTGCCAGAGGGCAGCCAAAGCCAACGGGCGCTGATGGCTGTGCTCTTGCAGGGGGCTCTTGTGAGGAGCAGCTGGAGCAATTGCTGGCAAGACTTGGCATCTGGCAGAAGGCAGAAGCTCTTGCTCCTTCCTGCAATAATATTTTCATGCAAGTGAGAACCTGCATCACAAAACCTCCCTCAGCTGCTGAGTTTCAGAGGACAATTCAATTGGTCACAGATACTCTCAAGGTTCCTTGTGTTCTTTGGACTTTTTCCTTGCCTTCTGAAAAAGAATCCAACAGCCCAGTCTAATGGGTCTGCCGGCTGCTGTGCCGTGCCTCAGAAAAGTGAAGAGGACAGGGAGAACTCTGGCATGACAACCTGTTCTGGGTCTCTCCCCACTGGATACCACTCCCTTCCCCCATCCCTTTGTGGCAGCAGCAGAAACACCAGGAGAGCCCAGAAGTGCAGTAGCAGTTAGGACGGCCACCCAAGAAAACCCAGGCACCGTGTATGATGAGGATCCCACAGTCAGCTTCCTTGCTTCGGACTGCCTAAGAATTTCTTTTTCACACACACACTGCCAACAGAACCTTACATGCTTTTCTATTCTTAACTCCCTATCTGGAGTTTGTTCCTAGTCTTCCCACAGAAGTGGATAGTCCCTCCTGATTTACATCCTTTTCTCACTGGTCACTTCTGGCACCTTCTCAAGTCTTTCGCGGTTCCTGTGAATTCCTCTGGGAAACAGCTTCAAAATGTCCAAGTCCAAATCATCCTCCTCCTCCTCCTCTGTCTCTTTCATCGGGGGGTCAGCGGACCCGCCGCCTTCCCCAACACAGAAATGGAAGTCCCACTTTTACTGAGAAAAGGAAAAAGTCTCCTGGTACAACACAAAAAGACAGAGGAAATGGTTGACCCACCAAGAGGGGAATCCACCATGAACCAAAGAGGAACTGCTCTCTCTTGAGAACATCTGCCTTGAATTCCCCACGTGGCCCTATTCTACCTAGGACATTATCCGCCCCTTCTTCTACACCATCCACATCATCCCCACATTTCAGACCTGACTGCTGCAACTGGAGCACTCCATACTCATTCTTCGTGCTATTTCCCCTTGACAGTGGCAGTTTCAGTCAGCAACCAGCACTAGATATGCAAGCCACCCTTACAGATGGTTCTCACCCAAAATCAAACGCCCCTGAGGCACGCATCGTCTTTCCCCGCTCCTCTGCATTACCCACCAAGGGCACCCACCAAGGTCCTTGAGCAAAAACAATCCCCCTGCTGGGTTTGCCTTTGCCTGAGGCAGGACTGATCCAAACTGTCTTTCCTAGCACGTTTCTCAGAAGCACCATGGGGACTTTGCTATGTAAAGGTTCTGATTGGGCAGGGCCAGCTGGACTGGTAGAGCCTCAGGTGTTAACTTTATCAGTTGGCCTTCTTGAAATGGAGGTTCCAGTGACTGAAGGTCCCACCAGCCTTTGCTTTCAGAGTGGTTTTGAACGGTCCATGATACCATTCAACTTTCCAGAGCCTGAGGCATGGGAGGGAATATGATCCAGCCACTCAGTTCTGTGCTCTCTGGCCCAGGTGTCTGTTTGGGAAATGAGTCTCCTTGTCCCACTCAGTCCTTCCTGGGCTGCAGTGTGGCCACAGGACTGGTTTTTCAAGGCCCACGATGGTGTTTCAGGTGTGAGTGTCATGGTTTTGCCCAGCCGGCCAGCCCCTGGGGCTGAGAATGATTTTGTCCAGATGGATTTCTGGGCAAAACAAAGCCGATCAAAACTCTTAATGACATCTTTGCTAATTACATACTTAAGAAAAGGGAAGAGAAAGTGGGTTACGTAGTTGAAATTAAAAGTGTCAGCCATGTAGGAGAGGAGGCAGCGGGCCCCGAAATGGGCCTAGACCTCCTCCTCCCCTGGCCCTGGGCCGGGGGCAGGTGTGGCACTGAAGCCCTCCTTCTCTCTTGGAAATGAGTGAAGAAAAAAAAAAAACTTTAGAGAAGGACTGACTACTTGGACAGAAAGCTCTGCAAAAGAATTCCGGCAAAGAGAGAACGAAATGTTCAAGGCCAGAGCTGCAGCAGGAGAGAGAAGGAAAGTTCGAAACATGGAGGGCTGTTGTCGCAGTCTTGTTCTTGGGGAAAGGAACAGACCAGCGACGGGGGTTCTTGCACTGCTTTGAGAGCTGTTAGAGATAGCAGCAGCAAGGGCTTTTCGGTTAAGTTCACCCGCGCCGTGACCCGCAAAGAAGACACGGAGACAAAGTGAACACCTAGGAAGCCAAGGCTGATCCAACTTTATTAACAAAATGGAGGGCTTTTTATACCCTCAGGGAAAGAACAGTCTGGAAAAGGGGAGGCAACTAGGCGGAGCGTGCAAATCCGCTACATTCTATAGGTCAAGGGGTGATGAATAAACATACGTGGGTATTAACTGGGGAGGAGAGAACTTGGGCTAACATGATTGGATGGTACCTCGGGGTAAACCAACCAATAGGGAAGTGTTGCCAAGCCTGACAGGGCTTACCGGCTGAGGGGGTAGAAGAAGGGAAAATGGGGGATGGTCAACCTAACATTAGGTTTGAATGTGAAACACGAGCTACTACATGGCAGTCTCTGAGGCACAATTAAAGTCCCGTGTTGGTGTGATTTCTTTGTACTTTCCAAACGTCAAAGTTGGTTTCCTTCTCTCTGCTCTTCTTCCATTCATCCATATCAGCGTAGATCCCATCTCCAACATCTCCTACTTTTTTGTCTTGTAATTTAGCAGGAAAAACCCGTTTAATGATCGAATTTTTTGTATAAGACAGGGAGTAGGTAAAAGCCAACGAAAGACATATTAGGAATATTTGTTTGAGCCAATGGGGTAAAAAGGGAATTTTGATACTTTCAAAGATATCCTTGGAGTAAAAATTAGTGGGAACATTAGCTGCAGTGAGTAGATATTTCAGTTCGGTGATGCTATAGAATGTGAATTTTGTCCCATGGGGGTAATTTTTGAAATTTAAGCAACACAAATTCGGTTTTTCAATACATCCAATTGTGCGTGAGAGCATGAAGTAATCTATGGCAGCACGATAATTTGGAGAGATGTGGGAAAAAATTGAGGAATCTAGGGTAATATTTTGCAATGCGATGCTTACCGGATTAATGTGTCTCATTAATGCCCAATCAGGTTGATTTTTGAAGGTGAGGTTGTCCAATTTGTCTAGTAGATCAAAATCTAGTATTGAGTCAATTATTGTGAGAGAACTAATTTCAGTTTTTAAGTTTAATGGGTCAGGATCTTCACTGACCCTTTTGGGTAGTGTAGGGGTAGCCGGATCGAGAAGAGCTAGCTTGCCAATTGTGCACGGGCCTCCCAGAGGGAGTGATGGAACTCCTGCCCATGCTCTATCACCGCAGACTAAAAATATCCCTTGGGGAAGACCTTTTGGTTCGACAAAATAATGAGACTTCATATCGGTCCGAAAATTGGGGTTTTCGCGCCATAAAGATGCGTTGCGATGGAATGCCGAATCACGGAGAAGGATGTGGTTAATTTTTTCTGAAGATTTGTGAAATTTGAAACAAAGCTTGGCTCTTACCGATCCCAGAACTTTGAGTTCTTGGGGTTCCGAATTGATTTTAGATTTGAAGTGGTAGTTATTAAAGAATTGCCAAACACTGGGGCCATTAGGTAGGGCAATTATATGTGATTTAAGTGGATCGTTGATGTTATGATTAGTCAGACAAAGCTTGTCCGACTTCATTGCATCTGCAAGTCTCACCCATATGTTACCCTTCAATGGTGAGCCTGCTGGTGGCATCGGAGGAGGTTGAGGAATGGGACGCTGCCAAGTCGGAGAGATGGTCACAACGGTGAGGATGAAGGTGTAGGACCATGGAAGACTTTTACTCTTCGGGATGGTATCCATCTGGTTCCCGTACCTGTCGAGATACAAGCATATCCCTTTCCCCAGGTTATTAAGGGAAAAGGGCCTTCCCATTTTTCTGTTTCCAGATTTTTGAATAAGATCTGTGGTTTGTCTGCTGTCACGTCAAATGATTCAGAAAAGTGCTTTTTAATAGGAGTGAGGTCTCCGTCATGGCGATTCAGAAAGTTTAAGACATATTGAGCTTTTGCCAATTTTTCCTGTGGGGCAAGGGACTTTGTGTTATTTTCTTGTTTTTTGAGCATATTTTTTAGAGTCTGGTGAGCACGTTCCACTATCGCTTGTCCTGTAGGATTGTGAGGGATGCCAGTGGTGTGTTTGATGCCCCATTGTTGAAAGAAGATTTGGGTGCCTGAAGACACATATGCAGGGCCATTGTCTGTCTTGATTTGATGAGGCACTCCCACGTGGGCAAAGGCCGTTAAGAGGTGTCTCTTAACATCACGGCTTTTTTCTCCAGAATGTGCGGATGCTACTAGGAATTTGGAAAAGGTGTCAATTGAAACATGCACATATTTTAATCTGCCAAATTGGGGGATGTGAGTAACATCCATTTGCCAGATTTGGAGAGGCTCCAATCCCCTAGGGTTGGCCCCAGCAGGTTGGAGAGGGGTTATTTTTTGACAATCAGGGCAGGCCCTGATTATGTCTTTGGCCTGATTTTGGGTCAGTTTAAATTGTTTTTGGAGAGATTTTGCATTCTGATGAAGAAAGTCATGGGAGGTGCGTGCCTGCTCCAATAGGTTAGGGACAACAGACACATCTGCCAGGAAATCAGCCTGGCGGTTTCCCTCCGCTATAGGACCGGGGAGAGTGGAATGTGAGCGGATGTGAGTGATGTAATAAGCGTGCTCTCTTTGTCCAGTTAGCGAAATCAGAGTCCGAAATAACAGAAACAGTTGTTTGTTGTGAAGGTTTTTTAAGTAGGAGTGTTCCGCTCTTTGTACTACTCCTACAACATAGGCTGAGTCACTGACAATGTTTAGGGCCTGATTAGCAAAGACGGTAAAAGCTTTGACTACAGCCGAAAGTTCAACAATTTGAGAAGAGCCAGTAGCAACATGACAGTCATGGTGCCATTTATTATTAACTCTCCACGTTACTATGGCTTTTCCTGTCCGCCCCGAGCCATCTGTAAAAACTGTGACAGCATCAGGAATCGGTGTGAGTGATTGGATAAATTTAAATGTGATGGGGATGAATTTGAGTTTTTGTAGGATTTTTTGTCCTGGAATCGAAAATTTTATTTGGCCTTTAAAATCCTGAATCGCCAATTGGAATTCAAAAGAGAGGACTAACATTTGTTTAAAACGTTCGGAGGTCAGGGGGATGAAGATGGTGTGAGGATCCTCCCCTGACATTTCCCAACATCGCATTCTCGCTTTAAATATGACCTTGCTGAGTAATTCAGGGAGAGTCACTAGGGTTTTGCCGAAACAGTGAGGTAGGAAAATCCATTCCCAAATTACAAAGTCGTCAAGATCATTTGCAACCTGACCCAAGACTGCGAAAGGTTGTTTTGGACCAAACAGTAAGACAACAACAGGTGGGATGCCAACAAGTTTGCGGTGTGACTGCATGTCCGAGAGCCTGCGCTCGACGATTTCAAGCAACTGGAATGCCTCCGGGGTAATAGATCGGGGGGAATTAAGGTCTGGATTTCCTTGTAACAAATTAAAAAGAGGACTCAGTTCGTCAGTGGTTATTCCTAATTGTGGCCTGATCCAATTTATGTTCCCCAATAGTTTTTGTAAATCGTTTAGCATTTTAATTTCGTGGTCAATTTTGATTTTTTTGAGGCATGATTGCGGTATTGGAAATCCTCCATCCCAGGTAATGCCATGGAGAGTCCCACTGGATTTTTTCGGAGGAGATATGAAGGTGGAAAGTTTTCAAGGCAGTTACATTGGAATTTAGGGCCTGATTGACTTCCCTTTTGGACTCAGCACAAATTAAAATGTCATCCATATAATGGTATATGATGACAGAGGGGTTTTGGAGTCGGATTGGGGATAATATTTTGGACACGTACAATTGACAAAGTGTTGGTGAATTTTTCATGCCCTGTGGTAGAACTTTCCACGCATACCTCTTATTGGGTTCTCCGGCATTCCTGGATGGCACTGTAAAAGCGAATTTGTCTATGTCCTCTGGATGCAGGGGAATCTGAAAGAAACAATCTTTAATATCAATAATTACTATAGGCCAATTTTGTGGAAGCATTGCCAATGCTGGCATTCCCAGTTGTAGGGAACCCATGGGCTCTAAGATGTCATTGATCTTTCTCAGGTCATGAAGCAGTCGCCACTTGCCCGATGCCTTTTGTATCACAAAACCAGGGGAGTTCCAGGGACTGGTTGACGGGGCTATATGTCCTAAATTTAATTGTTCTTTGACTAGAACCTCCAATTGTTGCAGCTTTACATTTGGAAGGGGCCACTGGTCTACCCAGATAGGTTTTTGTGTAAGCCAATTAAGTTTGGGTAGCAGCTGCTCACCAGTGGCCGATGTTACAAATTTGTCTTAATCTTGGTGCCCCATTGAACCAGTATGTGTCTACCCCAGAGTGTTGTTGGCAATGGGAGAATAAGGGGTTTACAGGTGGCTGTGTTTTTGTCTGAGTCAGTAAATGTTAAGACATGTCTGCTTTGCTGAGGTCTCCGAGATCCCCCCACCCCAGACACATTCACAGTTGTTTCCTCAATAGGCCAGGACTCTGGCCAATCCTTGAGGGCAATAATTGTGACATCTGCCCCCGTGTCAAGTAAACCTTTGATGGACGAATGTCCTAGAGGCGAGGCGATGTCAATCGTCATTAGCGGTTGGTCGTCTGTGAGGGTCGTTGTCCAGTTGACAGATTTCGTGGTTTCTTCGCTGTCACATTGATCCTGCAGCCGCTGAGACAGCTGTGATAAAGGTAGTAAAATGGCTACAGGCTCCTGCTGGGATACTTCTGCGGGTGGAAGAAGAACTCGGAGGGAAACAGTAAAGCAGTTAGAGTCACAGTAATTAACAAGTTCCGTTTGAGCAATAACACCCCTGGACGAAGCTTCTTCGGTCGGTTGAATTAGGTAACTCTCTCCTTTACTCAACGGTGTGTCAGGTGTTGTGGAAATTGTGCATTCTTCCCCTGCCAGGGTGGTTTGTGGAACACAGGGGGTAAAGTGCAATGTGCTGGATGGACTTTAATGAAGGCTTGGCTCGGATTGTGTTCGAGCGAGGTGGGCTGGGGAGGTATTTGCTGTCATTGCGCCCCTCTTGGCGCTCGGGAGAGTTTCCCTGGTCATTGTCTGATTTTCGCTGTGGAGGTGGAGTGTTAAAAGTGACATGTTTTTTGTATTGTGACTTAGGCGATTTTGGTGGAAGGGGATCACCATTAATGTCCGTTATGGACCAGCATAAAGAGGTCCAATGTCTTCCCTTTCCACATCCTTGACAATTGAATTTTGGTAAATTTTTGCCAGTGGACAATTGTTGTGGCTGATTTTCAGGGCAATGTCTTTCAAGATGGCTCTCTTTCTCGCAATTGAAACATTGGCCTTTAACAGCACACATCACTAATTTCAAGTCCTCTTTGGTGGATCCCACATTACGGCATGCCTCAATCATTTCCAGCAATGTGGGATTTTTTTGACACTCCTCATTCGCTTTTTCTACCACCCATGATTTAAAAAGTACGTCTTGTGATGTTTTATCACTAGTTTGTTTGACTATTGCTTCTTTTAGACATGTCGCGAATTCAAAAAATGGCTCTTTAGGGCCTTGAAATATTAATGCATATGAGGGAGTGGCAGTGCTAACTTTTGCTACTTTTTTTATAGCCTTGAATGCCAATTCGCTGGACTTGTGAATTAGTGACGTGTGTGTCATGGCCTGTCTTGCATTGGAGGTGTATGCCCCTTCTCCATACAGTCTGTCTATTGCCTGCTCGTGAGTCATCCCCCGAATATCTCCACCTTCTTTTACATATTTTTTAATTAATGATTTCCACTCTGCCTCGAAAGCAGAGTATTGGAGTATTGGTAGCCACGCACTAGCTACCTGCCTAATGTCATTAGGTGTGAGGTCAAATGCATTGAAGAATGACTCGAGGAGACTCATAGTGTATGGAGAATTTAAGCCATTTTCAGTAATAGCTTTTTTAATGTCTTTTAAGACCGGATATGAAATCGGTCTCCATTGAGGGGGTCTGCCGTCTTCCTTTACAATTGGAAAAGCCTGGAGCATTTCCAAATCGCCAGCAAGTGCTGCCTGCTCATGGAGTACTCGCCAGGCTTTTTCTTGTGCCTCGACAACTTCATGTGTGATGTCCACCCAAGGGCCTGGTGTTACTGGTTCTTGGGCAGTGGTAGTAGCTGGAAAAGTGTGGGTGTCATCAGCATCTCCAGCAATTGTTAAGTATTTGGATGCTGAGGCTTTTGATGTAGGTGTCCTGAGTGAATGTGATTTGTGCAACTTGTGTTTGGATGTGTTGGACTTCGTGGATTTAATTATGTGAGTGAGGGGGGGTGGTTTTATTTCCTCCTCACTGTCAGTGTTGGTTATATTTTCGTTTGAGGTGGCTGGTGATGTCAGTGTAGATGGTGCTACATGTTTGGAGGTAGGTAGATGTTGTTGCTGTGGAGGCAGTGAGGGAGATTGGTGTCGAGTGAGTGTGTGCTGTGTGTGTTCAGATTTGAATGACATCTGCCGGAAGGCTACGGGTGGAAGCAGGACCTGCGTCTTGGCCAGAGACTCAGGCCTGTGTGGCTCTTCCAGTGCTGAGGCATAGGGTGGATTGTGTGGGTGTAAGGGAATAGGCTTTGATATGTCGATAGGCCTCAGTGGCAGAGGTGGATAGGCCTTAGGTAGACAGGCCTCCGGTCCGGTGTCATGGGCGTGGCCATGTTGTTCCGGAAAGGTGGGGGCGGTGACAGGAAGTGAGGCATGACCATGTGATGAAGGTGGGGATGTGACATGTGGGGGTGTGGGAGTGGTCATGACATGTGGGGATGCAGGAGTGCTCATGATGTCATATGGGGGGGAGACAAATGATGATGTAACATCTGGGGTTGTGTATTGTGGTGGTCCCGCCCAGTGGTCTTTGGTGTCGATTCCACCCACGGCTCCTCCCTCATGGTCCCACGTCACCAGGTGTCTCCCGACGCCGCCATTTTTGCCACGTGGCATGCAGTGTTCCCGCGCTCCGCCGCCATTTTGTCCATCCTCCCTCATGGCTTTTGGTCCCGCCATGTTAGTAGGGGAGGGTGAAGGTTTTGGGCCGCCATCTTTGCAGTAGCTGAGTTAACAGCCGGACCACAGAGTCCACTTTTTTGGCGATCTTGGAGCAGCATATAGATAAGTCTCCAAGCTATCAGCGCTTTAGCAGCAACTTTGTCCCCTCTTTTTTCTGCCTTCCAAAGGGTTGCACCAAGGTTATCCCAGTGTTTAATATTAAATTCCTCTGAGATTTGTAGTTGGTGGGAATTAATCCAGGTCGCAAGGGCTTTCAGGGAGGCTTTGTCGTATTTATGCCCTTGATAATCAATTACCGCTCTGATTTTCTTGTAGAATGGGCGCTCGGGTTTGCGGAGAGCGGATCCCATGATGTTAAAAGCGACGAATTTAGGGGTTTGGAGAAGGGTTAGGTAGGGAGGGACTACCCCGACAGCTCACCTCTCTCGGTGGTCCCCTGCTCCGTCGATGAGGGGGGACGCGATGCCCAGTCTCTGTCGGGGGAGACTGCCGGACTGCGGCGTATCAGGAACTCCCGCAGCTGATACCCACGTAAGGCTGCTGTGAGTAGATCGAAAAAGAAAAACTCACAAAACAGCCCTAAATGTTGGGCGCCATTAGTCCCTGGGAAGGGAACAGACCAGCGACGGGGGTTCTTGCACTGCTTTGTGAGTTGTTGAGGGTAGCAGCTGCAAGGGCTTTTCGGTTAAGTTCACCCGTTACGTGAGCCGCAAAGAGGACACGGAGACGAAGTGAACACCTCGGAAGCCAAGGCTGATCCAATTTTATTAACAAAATGGAGGGCTTTTTATACCCTCTGGGGAAGAAGAGTCTGGAAAAGGGGAGGCAACTAGGTGGAGCGTGCAAATCCGCTACATGCTATAGGTCAAGGGGTAATGAATAAACATACGTGGGTGTTAACTGGGGAGGAGAGGACTTGGGCTAACCTGATTGGACGGTACCTCAGGGTAAACCGACCAATTGGGAAAGCGTTGCCAAGCCTGACAGGGCTTACTGGCTAGGGGAGTAGAAGAAGGGAAAATGGGGAATGGTCAACATAACATTAGGTTGGAGTGTAAAATACAAGCTAGAACATGGCAGTCTCTGAGGCACAATTAAGGTCCTGTTTCAGTGTGATCTCTCTGCGCTTTCCAAACATCGAAGTTGGTCTCTTTTTCTCTGTTCCTCTTCCATTCATCCATGCTTGCAAAAATCCCATCTCCAACAAAATTGTAATATTCTTCTCCCCAGTCAGATCTCTTTTGTCTGCGTAAACCTTGTGACAACTTAGAGCAATTGTGTGTGGCGGGGAGAGAGTTGCTGAGTGCAATGACCCCTTTCCCTCTTGCCCAATGCCCTGGGGACACTGGGCACAAAAAAATCTTCCGGGCCTCTGGATGTGAAGACACAATTTAATATTTAATATGTAATATGTAATATTAATATGTGCTATCCAAGGAAGCACTTGCGGAGAAGGGATCTTCCCTGCACACTCAGCTGGTCCCAGCAGATGAAGCTTCCTGGCTCACTTCTCCCCAGAGCTCCAGCGAGCAAAGCCAGAGACTGCCCCGCAGGCAAGGCTGGCACTTGCACAGCCTGCAGAGCCAGTCTCAGAGCTGCCAGAATCTGGAGGATGGAGCTCTCTGTAGGCCTCTGATGACTTTGCAGGTTTGAAGTGCCAGGCTGGAGATGGCAGGGCTCTCATCTGTCATGTCTTCCAGGGCTGGAACACAAAGGTACGAAAGCAAGATCAGAGGCAGCATCTGCAGGGACCTGAGGAGCCCCTCCTGCCATGGTCATCCCACATGGCAGCTCTTGCCATGTGTGGCAGGGAGAAGGGCCCAACAGGAGGAGCTGGAAGATGCTGGCCACCAGTACCCCCCAGCCAGAGAGACCCACTCCAAACTGAAAGGTCTCTCTGCTGTGCCCAAAAGCTCCCCATGCGTGCTGGGAGCACAGCCCTGCGCAGCCAGGGCAGGGATTGCAGCTCCCTGGCCAGGATCCCTGCTCCTCCCCGCCAGCCCCTGCTGCCAGCCCGCTGCCCTCACTGGCTCACTCACCCTGGATGACGAGCAGCAGCTCTTTGTGCTGTCCCCTCAGGTACCTGCCGGCCATCCCTGGGCACACACACAGAGCCTGTCAGGGCACAGCTCCCCCCAGGGCCGCTGCCACACGACCCCCTGCCCTGGCAGGGCTGAGCCCGGGGCCTTCCCGCATGGTGCCGCCCCAGGGCTGGGCTGGGACAGGGCGGCAGCAGCCGCCAGGGCACTCGGGGCTCCCCAGCACATCCCTGGGCCGCATCCTGCTGCTGCTGCTGCTGCAGCGGGGCGGGAGGGACAGCGGGGCGGGAGGGACCGCGGGCTTGGGGCTCACCCATGAAGCCCAGGGCCGCCTCTCGCACGGGCTCCTGGGGGCTCTGCAGGTACGGCAGGGCCTGCTGCAGGTACTTGGCCGCTCTCCTCTTGTCCTTCTGCAGCTGCAGAGAAGGGCAGGGCAGGCAGAGAAGGCTTGGCTCAGGCTCTGCCCCTTGGCCGGGCACTGCCTGCAGCCAGCACGGCCAAGGGAAGGCAGCAGCGTGTGGGGCGCAGGCTGGTGTCCCACAGGGGAGGGCAGCAGTGGGCAGGGGCACGGGGCCAACCCCACTCACTGGCCATCGGGGGCTGGGGCTTTCCCATCGTCCTTACCAGGCACTCGCCCAATCTGCACAGGGTCTCTGTCCTCACCAGCTTCTCCACATCGCTCCACTTGAGGAACCTGGCCGCACAAAGCAGTGCTTGGCGAGAGACCTGCAGAGAAGTGGAGAGCGGCAGATGAGACCGCAGCCCAGGGCACAGGACCTGCGTCCCTGGACCAAGGCCAGGAGGAGGCCGGAGCCCCTGAGATACCAGGGCAGGAGGCAGCCCAGTCCCTCCCGTGGGGACAGCAGAACCCAGGAGTCCTGACCTTTGCCACGTGCTGGTTGTCATTGTGGCAGTGCAAGAAGAGTGGGAGCAGGCTCTGGACCACGTAGCGCTTCAGGGTCTTTCTTGCGCTGCTGACTGCCAACTCCATCACCTTGTGGAAGATGTGGATGGAGAGCAGCTGCACTTGGCTGATGTCCTGAGAGAAAGGGCAGGGAAAGTCCTCAGCACTGGCTGCTGCAGGCCTGCCTGAAAACAGGCCCTGAAATGCCCAGGGCACGCTTTCCAGGCAGCACCCAGTGCCTGTTCCTGGGAGGGGCAAGGGGCCTTACGTTGGCCAAGAGTGGCTGGAGCGCCTCAGCCAGCTTCAGGGCAGTGGCTCTGGAGAGCTGGATGTCTGGCTCCTGCAGGTGATCCGAGAGCACAGCCAGGCTCATTGCCACCAGCTCTCCATCTTCATCCCCCAGGAGCTGCACCAGGCTTGGTGTGAGGCTCAGCGTGCTGTCAACCTGTGTGGAACACAGTGCCGTGCTGTCAAAGCCATCGAGGGCTGCAGCCCCACGCTGCTGCCGCGGGGCCCAGAGGCCAAAGGCCTGTCCTGAAGGACTCGGGCAGCTGAAGGGTGAGGCAGGAGAGCTGGGAGCAGCTGCCACAGCTGCCTTGCCCAGCCCAAGCCAAGTGACCGCCTTGCCCAGCCCCAGGTTGCCGGCAGGGCTTCAGCTGCCTATCCCCTTCTCACCGTTGATGGATCCTGTCTGAGCACCAGGAGCATCCTGAGTGCCAGGCGACGCCTCCCTGGGCACTTGCTCTGCAGGGGCCTGGCAAGGATGTGCAGGACTCTGTCGCCACATTCCCTCATGTCCAAGCAGTCCAGGACCTGAAAGGCACGCAGCAGTGACAGGGCGCCCGGCCGGCAAGAGCCCAGACGTGCCCAGGGCTGGCCCCAGACAGCAGCCCAGGAAGCGTCCCAGGCAGCTGTGGCCGTGAGAGGGCAGAGAGCTGGAGGCAGCCGGGCGTGGCAGCACCGGCCATCAGGCTCACCTCCACAAGGAAGGCCATGGCAGGGAACTCCCAGCGGGACACTGCTGCTTGGCTGAGCAGCTGGAGGAGGTAGCAGCCCATGTGGCGACACAAGGGGCTGGAGACACGACGCATCTCCCTGTCGGGGGAAAGAGGCACCAGAGAGCCTGAGCTGGCTGGGCAAAGGTCTCCTTTGAAAGACTCCCAGCGGCCTGGTCTTTCCCAGCAGACTGGCAGGGGACGGGAGCGCTTTGGGAGGCGGCTCCTCCTCTGCACCCTCCTCTCCCTGCTTTTTGCACTCCTTTCGGCCACCCCTCCACAACGAGGCCTTCTGGCCCACGCTCACGGGCACTGTGCGGGCTGCCCCCTTCCCAGGGCAGAAGGCACAGGGGCAGCGGGGACAAGGAGGTCTCACCTGGCCAGCAGACCCACTGCACAGTGGTGGGTGTCCATGTGGAAGAGCGTGTCCCAGGCAGCCTTGCGATCCATCGCCATCACCACGTCCTCACACTCCAGGTGGAAGAGCAGCCTCTTGATTATGTGCACTGCAATCCTGTGTGCAGAGCAAAGCCCAGGTGACGCTGGCATGCCTGGCTCCACCCCAAGCACATGGCAGGGACCAGGGGACTGGGATGGAGCACCTCTTGGGGTTCCTGGCAAGTCCCTCTTCCTGCCAGCATTGCCTCCAGAAGGTGTCGACCTTCTCTGGCAGGAGCGCTGTGCTGAAGCAAATGTTGAACAGCACAGCAACCAGGAGGCGTGGGGAATTCTCCTTCAATGGCTCTGGGCACTGGAGCCTCTGGAGAATCTCCCAAACCACCCTGGTTGCCTACAAAAGACAAAGGAGGCAGAGAGAGTTCTCAGTGCCCAGATGTGGCAGAGCCCGAGCGGGGGAGAGAAAAGGCCAGAGGAGAAGCAGAGGGAGCAGCTGACCGGCTGCTCCTGAACCTGCCCCTAGGCCACATTTGCAGCCCAGTGCCTAAGGCAGGGAGGCGGGCTGGTGGGAGAGGATGGAGAGGCAGGAAAGAGGCAACGTGGAGGGGAGCAAAGGCCACTTGCAGGAACTCACAGCCAGGCTATAGATGTGCTTGTGGTCCCCATCAGAGGTGACTGTGCTGTACAGTGGCCACTCCTCCATCACCCTGAGCAGAACTGGCAGCACCTTCTGCACCGTCCTTCCTGACGAGATGATGGCTCTCCACATGACTGCTGCAGCTCTGCAGGGTCAGAGCTCTGTGTCAGGGGGGTTTTGGCCCCAGCTCTGCAAGAGCCCCAGCAGCAGAGCCACGGTGCCTAGAGGGGCAAGGAGGGAGCATGGCAGCAGGATGGGGGTCTGAGGTGGCAGGGCTGGGCCAGAGAAACAGAGGGCCCAGAGAGTGCTGGAACTGGGAGTGTGTGTGGCAGAGGCCGTGGCACAGGCTTTGCAGGGGGATGGGCTCTAAAGGCTGGTGAGGCCTGAGCCCTGAAGGCAGGTGGAGCCCGTACCTGTCACAGGATGGGGCACAGTGCAGGAGGGTGAGCGCAACATCAGCGGGGTGTTCATCCGTCACCCTCCCAAGGTCCCTGAGCAGCCCGTCCTCCGGCAACACATTGGCTGGGAGGGTCTGGTGCAGGTTCCTGACAAAGGCCGGCACCTGGAGGAGGCAGAGGGGAGAGCTGGAGAGCTGCCTGAGCCAGCACCTTGGCCGTCTTTGGGCCACAAGTGCTTCCCTTGCCAGCACGCTGTGCCGGCCTCAAAGGCTGAAGGGGCCGGGCAGAGCCGGCTTGAGGGGGCCATGCAGTGCTGGCCACAGGCTGCTCACTTCAGCAGAGGCCACTCTGTGGGCAGCAAAGTGCAGGCTGGGAGCATGGGCCGGGCCCTGAGCGGGCGTGGTGTCCGTGTTGGCCGTGCCCTCAGGGGTTGCGGCGTCAGCCGTGGCCGTGAGCTCAGGCAGCGCGGTGTCAGGGTCGCTGGTGTCCTGGCTCCACGCGCTGTCCCGGTTTGCTGGGCCATCGGCCGGCGCGGTGCCGACATCGGGCTTGGCCTTCAGCTGGGTGGGGCTGGTGTCAGGCTGTGCCATCACCTCCGTGGGTGTGGGCTGGGTCCTCCTACGCCGAACGCTGAAGAATTTCAGCAGCGTCTGTAGGAGAAGGAAGGGCAGGGAAGTGAAGGATGTGCCCTGGCGTGCTCCAGCAGCGCTGCCGGGCTGAGCAGTGACAGCAGGCCCAGCCCAGGTGGGCATGGCTGCAGGTACCTGTGCTGCCCTGCGGAAGCGGCCACGGGCACGGTGCTGCTCTTCTGTCCGCTCCCGGCCTGCATCTGGCAAAGAGGGAGTGCACTCAGAGCTGAGGGGCTGCGGGAAGGGCCGGAGAACCCAGCCCAGGCCTGCTCTCCACAGGCACGGCCAGCCCCGGCATGCCCAGTGCAAGGAGCACGGCTGTGGGGGAAATCAGCCCCAGCCCCTCTTCCCCCCTCCTTTTCCCTGGGCATGTTCCCAGGGCTTGGGCTGGCAAGAGGCCCATCCACGATTGACATGACTGTAGCCCCCATGCCTGGGGTCCAGCTCTGCCACTCACCCTCCTGCAGGGCTTGCAACTGCTCCACTTCCTCCGGCTGCCGTTCTGGGGCAGCTCCAGGGCCTGCCTTCTTCTTCCTCCTGAAGAGCCTGAGCAGGCTGAGGCGTCTCCCTGCCATCCCAAGGTTGTGTCGTCAGGGATCTTGCAAGAGAGAAGCCTGGAAAACTTCCTGGTGACAAACTAAAAAAGAAGGGCCTGGAGGGCACCTTCCACAGGGACTGGAGACCCCTCGGAAAACCTCCGGGTCACCAGCTCCCTCGGTCTGCCCTTGAGGGCACCCGCCAAAGGGACCAGAGACCCCTCAGAAAACCTCCGAGTCTCCGAGTCCCACGGTCTGGCCTCGAGGGCACTTGCAATACAAAAAAACTCCTCAGAAAAGGCTCCGGTTCAGCAAGGTCGAGAGTTGGCTGCACGGGGGCTCCGCACAGCACCGCTCTGTCCCGTCCTGTCCCCTCGCGTGCTCTGAGCGCACTGATGGGCTCACAGCACCGCCAGCACCTTTGTCACCACGTGTCACAAAGGGCCCCTGCTCACCCTGCCCCATCCCATGGCCGATGGCCACCGTGTCACAAAGGGGCCCTGCACACCCTACCACATCCCAGCCCGTGGGCCATGGCCACCAGGTCACAAAGGGCCCTGTGACACACTGCCACACGTCCTGGGGCCACCCCCAACCCTGTTGGGCCTAACTCAGTAATCCAGGATTCAGCTATGAGCGGTGATGCAACATCATACCAGGAGTGGAAAGCTAGATACATCAAGGAACTCAGAGAAAAGAACCTGAAAGGAAAGGAATTCACCACTTGAGACTGTGCATTACAAGTTTATGTTCAGAGGAGAAATCTATATGTAGATTTATCCTCCATTTTGTGTTCCCTTCTTCATGGACTTTTCTGCCTTCTCAGGCAGCAACATTTACCCCGTTGGTTGTGATACCAGGAGGTACCAACCAATCAACCTGTTTGGCGGGCTTTTGCCTTTAGCCACTCCCCTGTTGCCACCCCATTCGTCTCCCTTATGTTTATTCATATCCCTTTACCCAATCTGGGTGAGAGGATTTGCATGCTCCTCCTTTCCTCCGCCCAGTTTCTAGAGCCTTCCCCTCCTAACCCTCAAAAAACCCTCCATTTTGTTAATAAAGTTAGTTCAGCCTTGCTCTGTCCTTTGTTCCACACCTCTCTGTCTCCTTGCCTCTCTTTTCAGAGCTGTGTGAGTGAGAGAGAGTGTGTGAGCTAGGGCTAGCCGGTTGCTTCTTCTCACTAACATCTCACTGAAGAGCAAGGAACCCTGGAGCTGGACTGCTCCCTTCCCTGACACACCGAACCGTGTCACAACCCCGCCGCTTCACCTCCTGCACATGGGGAGTGCAGTGACAACACCCTGCGGATGCTACCAAGGCACCTGCCAGAGGGCAGCCAAAGCCAACGGGCGCTGATGGCTGTGCTCTTGCAGGGGGCTCTTGTGAGGAGCAGCTGGAGCAATTGCTGACAAGACTTGGCATCTGGCAGGAGGCAGAAGCTCTTGCTCCTTCCTGCAATAATATTTTCATGCAAGTGAGAACCTGCAGCACAAAACCTCCCTCAGCTGCTGAGTTTCAGAGGACAATTCAATTGGTCACAGATACTCTCAAGGTTCCTTGTGTTCTTTGGACTTTTTCCTTGCCTTCTGAAAAAGAATCCAACAGCCCAGTCTAATGGGTCTGCCGGCTGCTATGCCGTGCCTCAGAAAAGTGAAGAGGACAGGGAGAACTCTGGCATGACAACCTGTTCTGGGTCTCTCCCCACTGGATACCACTCCCTTCCCCCATCCCTTTGTGGCAGCAGCAGAAACACCAGGAGAGCCCAGAAGTGCAGTAGCAGTTAGGACGGCCACCCAAGAAAACCCAGGCACCGTGTATGATGAGGATCCCACAGTCAGCTTCCTTGCTTCGGACTGCCTAAGAATTTCTTTTTCACACACACACTGCCAACAGAACCTTACATGCTTTTCTATTCTTAACTCCCTATCTGGAGTTTGTTCCTAGTCTTCCCACAGAAGTGGATAGTCCCTCCTGATTTACATCCTTTTCTCACTGGTCACTTCTGGCACCTTCTCAAGTCTTTCGCGGTTCCTGTGAATTCCTCTGGGAAACAGCTTCAAAATGTCCAAGTCCAAATCCTCCTCCTCCTCCTCCTCTGTCTCTTTCATCGGGGGGTCAGCGGACCCGCCGCCTTCCCCAACACAGAAATGGAAGTCCCACTTTTACTGAGAAAAGAAAAAACCCTCCCGGAACAACACAAAAAGACAGAGGAAATGGTTGACCCACCAAGAGGGGAATCCACCATGAACCAAAGAGGAACTGCTCTCTCTTGAGAACATCTGCCTTGAATTCCCCACGTGGCCCTATTCTACCTAGGACATTATCCGCCCCTTCTTCTACACCATCCACATCATCCCCACATTTCAGACCTGACTGCTGCAACTGGAGCACTCCATACTCATTCTTCGTGCTATTTCCCCTTGACAGTGGCAGTTTCAGTCAGCAACCAGCACTAGATATGCAAGCCACCCTTACAGATGGTTCTCACCCAAAATCAAATGCCCCTGAGGCACGCATCGTCTTTCCTCACTCCTCTGCATGACCCACCAAGGGCACCCACCAAGGTCCTTGAGCAAAAACAATCCCCCTGCTGGGTTTGCCTTTGCCTGAGGCAGGACTGATCCAAACTGTCTTTCCTAGCACGTTTCTCAGAAGCACCATGGGGACTTTGCTATGTAAAAGTTCTGATTGGGCAGGGCCAACTCGACTGGTAGACCCTCAGGTGTTAACTTTATCAGTTGGCCTTCTTGAAATGGAGGTTCCAGTGATTGAAGGTCCCACCAGCCTTTGCTTTCAGAGTGGTTTTGAACGGTCCATGATACCATTCAACTTTCCAGAGCCTGAGGCATGGGAGGGAATATGATCCAGCCACTCAGTTCTGTGCTCTCTGGCCCAGGTGTCTGTTTGGGAAATGAGTCTCCTTGTCCCACTCAGTCCTTCCTGGGCTGCAGTGTGGCCACAGGACTGGTTTTTCAAGGCCCACGATGGTGTTTCAGGTGTGAGTGTCATGGTTTTGCCCAGCCGGCCAGCCCCTGGGGCTGAGAATGATTTTGTCCAGATGGATTTCTGGGCAAAACAAAGCCGATCAAAACTCTTAATGACATCTTTGCTAATTACATACTTAAGAAAAGGGAAGAGAAAGTGGGTTACGTAGTTGAAATTAAAAGTGTCAGCCATGTAGGAGAGGAGGCAGCGGGCCCCGAAATGGGCCTAGACCTCCTCCTCCCCCGGCCCTGGGCCGGGGGCAGGTGTGGCACTGAAGCCCTCCTTCTCTCTTGGAAATGAGTGAAGAAAAAAAAAAAACTTTAGAGAAGGACTGACTACTTGGACAGAAAGCTCTGCAAAAGAATTCCGGCAAAGAGAGAACGAAATGTTCAAGGCCAGAGCTGCAGCAGGAGAGAGAAGGAAAGTTCGAAACATGGAGGGCTGTTGTCGCAGTCTTGTTCTTGGGGAAAGGAACAGACCAGCGACGGGGGTTCTTGCACTGCTTTGAGAGCTGTTAGAGATAGCAGCAGCAAGGGCTTTTCGGTTAAGTTCACCCGCGCCGTGACCCGCAAAGAAGACACGGAGACAAAGTGAACACCTAGGAAGCCAAGGCTGATCCAACTTTATTAACAAAATGGAGGGCTTTTTATACCCTCAGGGAAAGAACAGTCTGGAAAAGGGGAGGCAACTAGGCGGAGCGTGCAAATCCGCTACATTCTATAGGTCAAGGGGTGATGAATAAACATACGTGGGTATTAACTGGGGAGGAGAGAACTTGGGCTAACATGATTGGATGGTACCTCGGGGTAAACCAACCAATAGGGAAGTGTTGCCAAGCCTGACAGGGCTTACCGGCTGAGGGGGTAGAAGAAGGGAAAATGGGGGATGGTCAACCTAACATTAGGTTTGAATGTGAAACACGAGCTACTACATGGCAGTCTCTGAGGCACAATTAAAGTCCCGTGTTGGTGTGATTTCTTTGTACTTTCCAAACGTCAAAGTTGGTTTCCTTCTCTCTGCTCTTCTTCCATTCATCCATATCAGCGTAGATCCCATCTCCAACATCTCCTACTTTTTTGTCTTGTAATTTAGCAGGAAAAACCCGTTTAATGATCGAATTTTTTGTATAAGACAGGGAGTAGGTAAAAGCCAACGAAAGACATATTAGGAATATTTGTTTGAGCCAATGGGGTAAAAAGGGAATTTTGATACTTTCAAAGATATCCTTGGAGTAAAAATTAGTGGGAACATTAGCTGCAGTGAGTAGATATTTCAGTTCGGTGATGCTATAGAATGTGAATTTTGTCCCATGGGGGTAATTTTTGAAATTTAAGCAACACAAATTCGGTTTTTCAATACATCCAATTGTGCGTGAGAGCATGAAGTAATCTATGGCAGCACGATAATTTGGAGAGATGTGGGAAAAAATTGAGGAATCTAGGGTAATATTTTGCAATGCGATGCTTACCGGATTAATGTGTCTCATTAATGCCCAATCAGGTTGATTTTTGAAGGTGAGGTTGTCCAATTTGTCTAGTAGATCAAAATCTAGTATTGAGTCAATTATTGTGAGAGAACTAATTTCAGTTTTTAAGTTTAATGGGTCAGGATCTTCACTGACCCTTTTGGGTAGTGTAGGGGTAGCCGGATCGAGAAGAGCTAGCTTGCCAATTGTGCACGGGCCTCCCAGAGGGAGTGATGGAACTCCTGCCCATGCTCTATCACCGCAGACTAAAAATATCCCTTGGGGAAGACCTTTTGGTTCGACAAAATAATGAGACTTCATATCGGTCCGAAAATTGGGGTTTTCGCGCCATAAAGATGCGTTGCGATGGAATGCCGAATCACGGAGAAGGATGTGGTTAATTTTTTCTGAAGATTTGTGAAATTTGAAACAAAGCTTGGCTCTTACCGATCCCAGAACTTTGAGTTCTTGGGGTTCCGAATTGATTTTAGATTTGAAGTGGTAGTTATTAAAGAATTGCCAAACACTGGGGCCATTAGGTAGGGCAATTATATGTGATTTAAGTGGATCGTTGATGTTATGATTAGTCAGACAAAGCTTGTCCGACTTCATTGCATCTGCAAGTCTCACCCATATGTTACCCTTCAATGGTGAGCCTGCTGGTGGCATCGGAGGAGGTTGAGGAATGGGACGCTGCCAAGTCGGAGAGATGGTCACAACGGTGAGGATGAAGGTGTAGGACCATGGAAGACTTTTACTCTTCGGGATGGTATCCATCTGGTTCCCGTACCTGTCGAGATACAAGCATATCCCTTTCCCCAGGTTATTAAGGGAAAAGGGCCTTCCCATTTTTCTGTTTCCAGATTTTTGAATAAGATCTGTGGTTTGTCTGCTGTCACGTCAAATGATTCAGAAAAGTGCTTTTTAATAGGAGTGAGGTCTCCGTCATGGCGATTCAGAAAGTTTAAGACATATTGAGCTTTTGCCAATTTTTCCTGTGGGGCAAGGGACTTTGTGTTATTTTCTTGTTTTTTGAGCATATTTTTTAGAGTCTGGTGAGCACGTTCCACTATCGCTTGTCCTGTAGGATTGTGAGGGATGCCAGTGGTGTGTTTGATGCCCCATTGTTGAAAGAAGATTTGGGTGCCTGAAGACACATATGCAGGGCCATTGTCTGTCTTGATTTGATGAGGCACTCCCACGTGGGCAAAGGCCGTTAAGAGGTGTCTCTTAACATCACGGCTTTTTTCTCCAGAATGTGCGGATGCTACTAGGAATTTGGAAAAGGTGTCAATTGAAACATGCACATATTTTAATCTGCCAAATTGGGGGATGTGAGTAACATCCATTTGCCAGATTTGGAGAGGCTCCAATCCCCTAGGGTTGGCCCCAGCAGGTTGGAGAGGGGTTATTTTTTGACAATCAGGGCAGGCCCTGATTATGTCTTTGGCCTGATTTTGGGTCAGTTTAAATTGTTTTTGGAGAGATTTTGCATTCTGATGAAGAAAGTCATGGGAGGTGCGTGCCTGCTCCAATAGGTTAGGGACAACAGACACATCTGCCAGGAAATCAGCCTGGCGGTTTCCCTCCGCTATAGGACCGGGGAGAGTGGAATGTGAGCGGATGTGAGTGATGTAATAAGCGTGCTCTCTTTGTCCAGTTAGCGAAATCAGAGTCCGAAATAACAGAAACAGTTGTTTGTTGTGAAGGTTTTTTAAGTAGGAGTGTTCCGCTCTTTGTACTACTCCTACAACATAGGCTGAGTCACTGACAATGTTTAGGGCCTGATTAGCAAAGACGGTAAAAGCTTTGACTACAGCCGAAAGTTCAACAATTTGAGAAGAGCCAGTAGCAACATGACAGTCATGGTGCCATTTATTATTAACTCTCCACGTTACTATGGCTTTTCCTGTCCGCCCCGAGCCATCTGTAAAAACTGTGACAGCATCAGGAATCGGTGTGAGTGATTGGATAAATTTAAATGTGATGGGGATGAATTTGAGTTTTTGTAGGATTTTTTGTCCTGGAATCGAAAATTTTATTTGGCCTTTAAAATCCTGAATCGCCAATTGGAATTCAAAAGAGAGGACTAACATTTGTTTAAAACGTTCGGAGGTCAGGGGGATGAAGATGGTGTGAGGATCCTCCCCTGACATTTCCCAACATCGCATTCTCGCTTTAAATATGACCTTGCTGAGTAATTCAGGGAGAGTCACTAGGGTTTTGCCGAAACAGTGAGGTAGGAAAATCCATTCCCAAATTACAAAGTCGTCAAGATCATTTGCAACCTGACCCAAGACTGCGAAAGGTTGTTTTGGACCAAACAGTAAGACAACAACAGGTGGGATGCCAACAAGTTTGCGGTGTGACTGCATGTCCGAGAGCCTGCGCTCGACGATTTCAAGCAACTGGAATGCCTCCGGGGTAATAGATCGGGGGGAATTAAGGTCTGGATTTCCTTGTAACAAATTAAAAAGAGGACTCAGTTCGTCAGTGGTTATTCCTAATTGTGGCCTGATCCAATTTATGTTCCCCAATAGTTTTTGTAAATCGTTTAGCATTTTAATTTCGTGGTCAATTTTGATTTTTTTGAGGCATGATTGCGGTATTGGAAATCCTCCATCCCAGGTAATGCCATGGAGAGTCCCACTGGATTTTTTCGGAGGAGATATGAAGGTGGAAAGTTTTCAAGGCAGTTACATTGGAATTTAGGGCCTGATTGACTTCCCTTTTGGACTCAGCACAAATTAAAATGTCATCCATATAATGGTATATGATGACAGAGGGGTTTTGGAGTCGGATTGGGGATAATATTTTGGACACGTACAATTGACAAAGTGTTGGTGAATTTTTCATGCCCTGTGGTAGAACTTTCCACGCATACCTCTTATTGGGTTCTCCGGCATTCCTGGATGGCACTGTAAAAGCGAATTTGTCTATGTCCTCTGGATGCAGGGGAATCTGAAAGAAACAATCTTTAATATCAATAATTACTATAGGCCAATTTTGTGGAAGCATTGCCAATGCTGGCATTCCCAGTTGTAGGGAACCCATGGGCTCTAAGATGTCATTGATCTTTCTCAGGTCATGAAGCAGTCGCCACTTGCCCGATGCCTTTTGTATCACAAAACCAGGGGAGTTCCAGGGACTGGTTGACGGGGCTATATGTCCTAAATTTAATTGTTCTTTGACTAGAACCTCCAATTGTTGCAGCTTTACATTTGGAAGGGGCCACTGGTCTACCCAGATAGGTTTTTGTGTAAGCCAATTAAGTTTGGGTAGCAGCTGCTCACCAGTGGCCGATGTTACAAATTTGTCTTAATCTTGGTGCCCCATTGAACCAGTATGTGTCTACCCCAGAGTGTTGTTGGCAATGGGAGAATAAGGGGTTTACAGGTGGCTGTGTTTTTGTCTGAGTCAGTAAATGTTAAGACATGTCTGCTTTGCTGAGGTCTCCGAGATCCCCCCACCCCAGACACATTCACAGTTGTTTCCTCAATAGGCCAGGACTCTGGCCAATCCTTGAGGGCAATAATTGTGACATCTGCCCCCGTGTCAAGTAAACCTTTGATGGACGAATGTCCTAGAGGCGAGGCGATGTCAATCGTCATTAGCGGTTGGTCGTCTGTGAGGGTCGTTGTCCAGTTGACAGATTTCGTGGTTTCTTCGCTGTCACATTGATCCTGCAGTCGCTGAGACAGCTGTGATAAAGGTAGTAAAATGGCTACAGGCTCCTGCTGGGATACTTCTGCGGGTGGAAGAAGAACTCGGAGGGAAACAGTAAAGCAGTTAGAGTCACAGTAATTAACAAGTTCCGTTTGAGCAATAACACCCCTGGACGAAGCTTCTTCGGTCGGTTGAATTAGGTAACTCTCTCCTTTACTCAACGGTGTGTCAGGTGTTGTGGAAATTGTGCATTCTTCCCCTGCCAGGGTGGTTTGTGGAACACAGGGGGTAAAGTGCAATGTGCTGGATGGACTTTAATGAAGGCTTGGCTCGGATTGTGTTCGAGCGAGGTGGGCTGGGGAGGTATTTGCTGTCATTGCGCCCCTCTTGGCGCTCGGGAGAGTTTCCCTGGTCATTGTCTGATTTTCGCTGTGGAGGTGGAGTGTTAAAAGTGACATGTTTTTTGTATTGTGACTTAGGCGATTTTGGTGGAAGGGGATCACCATTAATGTCCGTTATGGACCAGCATAAAGAGGTCCAATGTCTTCCCTTTCCACATCCTTGACAATTGAATTTTGGTAAATTTTTGCCAGTGGACAATTGTTGTGGCTGATTTTCAGGGCAATGTCTTTCAAGATGGCTCTCTTTCTCGCAATTGAAACATTGGCCTTTAACAGCACACATCACTAATTTCAAGTCCTCTTTGGTGGATCCCACATTACGGCATGCCTCAATCATTTCCAGCAATGTGGGATTTTTTTGACACTCCTCATTCGCTTTTTCTACCACCCATGATTTAAAAAGTACGTCTTGTGACGTTTTATCACTAGTTTGTTTGACTATTGCTTCTTTTAGACATGTCGCGAATTCAAAAAATGGCTCTTTAGGGCCTTGAAATATTAATGCATATGAGGGAGTGGCAGTGCTAACTTTTGCTACTTTTTTTATAGCCTTGAATGCCAATTCGCTGGACTTGTGAATTAGTGACGTGTGTGTCATGGCCTGTCTTGCATTGGAGGTGTATGCCCCTTCTCCATACAGTCTGTCTATTGCCTGCTCGTGAGTCATCCCCCGAATATCTCCACCTTCTTTTACATATTTTTTAATTAATGATTTCCACTCTGCCTCGAAAGCAGAGTATTGGAGTATTGGTAGCCACGCACTAGCTACCTGCCTAATGTCATTAGGTGTGAGGTCAAATGCATTGAAGAATGACTCGAGGAGACTCATAGTGTATGGAGAATTTAAGCCATTTTCAGTAATAGCTTTTTTAATGTCTTTTAAGACCGGATATGAAATCGGTCTCCATTGAGGGGGTCTGCCGTCTTCCTTTACAATTGGAAAAGCCTGGAGCATTTCCAAATCGCCAGCAAGTGCTGCCTGCTCATGGAGTACTCGCCAGGCTTTTTCTTGTGCCTCGACAACTTCATGTGTGATGTCCACCCAAGGGCCTGGTGTTACTGGTTCTTGGGCAGTGGTAGTAGCTGGAAAAGTGTGGGTGTCATCAGCATCTCCAGCAATTGTTAAGTATTTGGATGCTGAGGCTTTTGATGTAGGTGTCCTGAGTGAATGTGATTTGTGCAACTTGTGTTTGGATGTGTTGGACTTCGTGGATTTAATTATGTGAGTGAGGGGGGGTGGTTTTATTTCCTCCTCACTGTCAGTGTTGGTTATATTTTCGTTTGAGGTGGCTGGTGATGTCAGTGTAGATGGTGCTACATGTTTGGAGGTAGGTAGATGTTGTTGCTGTGGAGGCAGTGAGGGAGATTGGTGTCGAGTGAGTGTGTGCTGTGTGTGTTCAGATTTGAATGACATCTGCCGGAAGGCTACGGGTGGAAGCAGGACCTGCGTCTTGGCCAGAGACTCAGGCCTGTGTGGCTCTTCCAGTGCTGAGGCATAGGGTGGATTGTGTGGGTGTAAGGGAATAGGCTTTGATATGTCGATAGGCCTCAGTGGCAGAGGTGGATAGGCCTTAGGTAGACAGGCCTCCGGTCTGGTGTCATGGGCGTGGCCATGTTGTCCCGGAAAGGCGGGGGCGGTGACAGGAAGTGAGGCATGACCATGTGATGAAGGTGGGGATGTGACATGTGGGGGTGTGGGAGTGGTCATGACATGTGGGGATGCAGGAGTGCTCATGATGTCATATGGGGGGGAGACAAATGATGATGTAACATCTGGGGTTGTGTATTGTGGTGGTCCCGCCCAGTGGTCTTTGGTGTCGATTCCACCCACGGCTCCTCCCTCATGGTCCCACGTCACCAGGTGTCTCCCGACGCCGCCATTTTTGCCACGTGGCATGCAGTGTTCCCGCGCTCCGCCGCCATTTTGTCCATCCTCCCTCATGGCTTTTGGTCCCGCCATGTTAGTAGGGGAGGGTGAAGGTTTTGGGCCGCCATCTTTGCAGTAGCTGAGTTAACAGCCGGACCACAGAGTCCACTTTTTTGGCGATCTTGGAGCAGCATATAGATAAGTCTCCAAGCTATCAGCGCTTTAGCAGCAACTTTGTCCCCTCTTTTTTCTGCCTTCCAAAGGGTTGCACCAAGGTTATCCCAGTGTTTAATATTAAATTCCTCTGAGATTTGTAGTTGGTGGGAATTAATCCAGGTCGCAAGGGCTTTCAGGGAGGCTTTGTCGTATTTATGCCCTTGATAATCAATTACCGCTCTGATTTTCTTGTAGAATGGGCGCTCGGGTTTGCGGAGAGCGGATCCCATGATGTTAAAAGCGACGAATTTAGGGGTTTGGAGAAGGGTTAGGTAGGGAGGGACTACCCCGACAGCTCACCTCTCTCGGTGGTCCCCTGCTCCGTCGATGAGGGGGGACGCGATGCCCAGTCTCTGTCGGGGGAGACTGCCGGACTGCGGCGTATCAGGAACTCCCGCAGCTGATACCCACGTAAGGCTGCTGTGAGTAGATCGAAAAAGAAAAACTCACAAAACAGCCCTAAATGTTGGGCGCCATTAGTCCCTGGGAAGGGAACAGACCAGCGACGGGGGTTCTTGCACTGCTTTGTGAGTTGTTGAGGGTAGCAGCTGCAAGGGCTTTTCGGTTAAGTTCACCCGTTACGTGAGCCGCAAAGAGGACACGGAGACGAAGTGAACACCTCGGAAGCCAAGGCTGATCCAATTTTATTAACAAAATGGAGGGCTTTTTATACCCTCTGGGGAAGAAGAGTCTGGAAAAGGGGAGGCAACTAGGTGGAGCGTGCAAATCCGCTACATGCTATAGGTCAAGGGGTAATGAATAAACATACGTGGGTGTTAACTGGGGAGGAGAGGACTTGGGCTAACCTGATTGGACGGTACCTCAGGGTAAACCGACCAATTGGGAAAGCGTTGCCAAGCCTGACAGGGCTTACTGGCTAGGGGAGTAGAAGAAGGGAAAATGGGGAATGGTCAACATAACATTAGGTTGGAGTGTAAAATACAAGCTAGAACATGGCAGTCTCTGAGGCACAATTAAGGTCCTGTTTCAGTGTGATCTCTCTGCGCTTTCCAAACATCGAAGTTGGTCTCTTTTTCTCTGTTCCTCTTCCATTCATCCATGCTTGCAAAAATCCCATCTCCAACAAAATTGTAATATTCTTCTCCCCAGTCAGATCTCTTTTGTCTGCGTAAACCTTGTGACAACTTAGAGCAATTGTGTGTGGCGGGGAGAGAGTTGCTGAGTGCAATGACCCCTTTCCCTCTTGCCCAATGCCCTGGGGACACTGGGCACAAAAAAATCTTCCGGGCCTCTGGATGTGAAGACACAATTTAATATTTAATATGTAATATGTAATATTAATATGTGCTATCCAAGGAAGCACTTGCGGAGAAGGGATCTTCCCTGCACACTCAGCTGGTCCCAGCAGATGAAGCTTCCTGGCTCACTTCTCCCCAGAGCTCCAGCGAGCAAAGCCAGAGACTGCCCCGCAGGCAAGGCTGGCACTTGCACAGCCTGCAGAGCCAGTCTCAGAGCTGCCAGAATCTGGAGGATGGAGCTCTCTGTAGGCCTCTGATGACTTTGCAGGTTTGAAGTGCCAGGCTGGAGATGGCAGGGCTCTCATCTGTCATGTCTTCCAGGGCTGGAACACAAAGGTACGAAAGCAAGATCAGAGGCAGCATCTGCAGGGACCTGAGGAGCCCCTCCTGCCATGGTCATCCCACATGGCAGCTCTTGCCATGTGTGGCAGGGAGAAGGGCCCAACAGGAGGAGCTGGAAGATGCTGGCCACCAGTACCCCCCAGCCAGAGAGACCCACTCCAAACTGAAAGGTCTCTCTGCTGTGCCCAAAAGCTCCCCATGCGTGCTGGGAGCACAGCCCTGCGCAGCCAGGGCAGGGATTGCAGCTCCCTGGCCAGGATCCCTGCTCCTCCCCGCCAGCCCCTGCTGCCAGCCCGCTGCCCTCACTGGCTCACTCACCCTGGATGACGAGCAGCAGCTCTTTGTGCTGTCCCCTCAGGTACCTGCCGGCCATCCCTGGGCACACACACAGAGCCTGTCAGGGCACAGCTCCCCCCAGGGCCGCTGCCACACGACCCCCTGCCCTGGCAGGGCTGAGCCCGGGGCCTTCCCGCATGGTGCCGCCCCAGGGCTGGGCTGGGACAGGGCGGCAGCAGCCGCCAGGGCACTCGGGGCTCCCCAGCACATCCCTGGGCCGCATCCTGCTGCTGCTGCTGCTGCAGCGGGGCGGGAGGGACAGCGGGGCGGGAGGGACCGCGGGCTTGGGGCTCACCCATGAAGCCCAGGGCCGCCTCTCGCACGGGCTCCTGGGGGCTCTGCAGGTACGGCAGGGCCTGCTGCAGGTACTTGGCCGCTCTCCTCTTGTCCTTCTGCAGCTGCAGAGAAGGGCAGGGCAGGCAGAGAAGGCTTGGCTCAGGCTCTGCCCCTTGGCCGGGCACTGCCTGCAGCCAGCACGGCCAAGGGAAGGCAGCAGCGTGTGGGGCGCAGGCTGGTGTCCCACAGGGGAGGGCAGCAGTGGGCAGGGGCACGGGGCCAACCCCACTCACTGGCCATCGGGGGCTGGGGCTTTCCCATCGTCCTTACCAGGCACTCGCCCAATCTGCACAGGGTCTCTGTCCTCACCAGCTTCTCCACATCGCTCCACTTGAGGAACCTGGCCGCACAAAGCAGTGCTTGGCGAGAGACCTGCAGAGAAGTGGAGAGCGGCAGATGAGACCGCAGCCCAGGGCACAGGACCTGCGTCCCTGGACCAAGGCCAGGAGGAGGCCGGAGCCCCTGAGATACCAGGGCAGGAGGCAGCCCAGTCCCTCCCGTGGGGACAGCAGAACCCAGGAGTCCTGACCTTTGCCACGTGCTGGTTGTCATTGTGGCAGTGCAAGAAGAGTGGGAGCAGGCTCTGGACCACGTAGCGCTTCAGGGTCTTTCTTGCGCTGCTGACTGCCAACTCCATCACCTTGTGGAAGATGTGGATGGAGAGCAGCTGCACTTGGCTGATGTCCTGAGAGAAAGGGCAGGGAAAGTCCTCAGCACTGGCTGCTGCAGGCCTGCCTGAAAACAGGCCCTGAAATGCCCAGGGCACGCTTTCCAGGCAGCACCCAGTGCCTGTTCCTGGGAGGGGCAAGGGGCCTTACGTTGGCCAAGAGTGGCTGGAGCGCCTCAGCCAGCTTCAGGGCAGTGGGTCTGGAGAGCTGGATGTCTGGCTCCTGCAGGTGATCCGAGAGCACAGCCAGGCTCATTGCCACCAGCTCTCCATCTTCATCCCCCAGGAGCTGCACCAGGCTTGGTGTGAGGCTCAGCGTGCTGTCAACCTGTGTGGAACACAGTGCCGTGCTGTCAAAGCCATCGAGGGCTGCAGCCCCACGCTGCTGCCGCGGGGCCCAGAGGCCAAAGGCCTGTCCTGAAGGACTCGGGCAGCTGAAGGGTGAGGCAGGAGAGCTGGGAGCAGCTGCCACAGCTGCCTTGCCCAGCCAAAGCCAAGTGACCGCCTTGCCCAGCCCCAGGTTGCCGGCAGGGCTTCAGCTGCCTATCCCCTTCTCACCGTTGATGGATCCTGTCTGAGCACCAGGAGCATCCTGAGTGCCAGGCGACGCCTCCCTGGGCACTTGCTCTGCAGGGGCCTGGCAAGGATGTGCAGGACTCTGTCGCCACATTCCCTCATGTCCAAGCAGTCCAGGACCTGAAAGGCACGCAGCAGTGACAGGGCGCCCGGCCGGCAAGAGCCCAGACGTGCCCAGGGCTGGCCCCAGACAGCAGCCCAGGAAGCGTCCCAGGCAGCTGTGGCCGTGAGAGGGCAGAGAGCTGGAGGCAGCCGGGCGTGGCAGCACCGGCCATCAGGCTCACCTCCACAAGGAAGGCCATGGCAGGGAACTCCCAGCGGGACACTGCTGCTTGGCTGAGCAGCTGGAGGAGGTAGCAGCCCATGTGGCGACACAAGGGGCTGGAGACACGACGCATCTCCCTGTCGGGGGAAAGAGGCACCAGAGAGCCTGAGCTGGCTGGGCAAAGGTCTCCTTTGAAAGACTCCCAGCGGCCTGGTCTTTCCCCAGCAGACTGGCAGGGGACGGGAGCGCTTTGGGAGGCGGCTCCTCCTCCGCACCCTCCTCTCCCTGCTTTTTGCACTCCTTTCGGCCACCCCTCCACAACGAGGCCTTCTGGCCCACGCTCACGGGCACTGTGCGGGCTGCCCCCTTCCCAGGGCAGAAGGCACAGGGGCAGCGGGGACAAGGAGGTCTCACCTGGCCAGCAGACCCACTGCACAGTGGTGGGTGTCCATGTGGAAGAGCGTGTCCCAGGCAGCCTTGCGATCCATCGCCATCACCACGTCCTCACACTCCAGGTGGAAGAGCAGCCTCTTGATTATGTGCACTGCAATCCTGTGTGCAGAGCAAAGCCCAGGTGACGCTGGCATGCCTGGCTCCACCCCAAGCACATGGCAGGGACCAGGGGACTGGGATGGAGCACCTCTTGGGGTTCCTGGCAAGTCCCTCTTCCTGCCAGCATTGCCTCCAGAAGGTGTCGACCTTCTCTGGCAGGAGCGCTGTGCTGAAGCAAATGTTGAACAGCACAGCAACCAGGAGGCGTGGGGAATTCTCCTTCAATGGCTCTGGGCACTGGAGCCTCTGGAGAATCTCCCAAACCACCCTGGTTGCCTACAAAAGACAAAGGAGGCAGAGAGAGTTCTCAGTGCCCAGATGTGGCAGAGCCCGAGCGGGGGAGAGAAAAGGCCAGAGGAGAAGCAGAGGGAGCAGCTGACCGGCTGCTCCTGAACCTGCCCCTAGGCCACATTTGCAGCCCAGTGCCTAAGGCAGGGAGGCGGGCTGGTGGGAGAGGATGGAGAGGCAGGAAAGAGGCAACGTGGAGGGGAGCAAAGGCCACTTGCAGGAACTCACAGCCAGGCTATAGATGTGCTTGTGGTCCCCATCAGAGGTGACTGTGCTGTACAGTGGCCACTCCTCCATCACCCTCAGCAGCACTGGCAGCACCTTCTGCACCGTCCTTCCTGACGAGATGATGGCTCTCCACATGACTGCTGCAGCTCTGCAGGGTCAGAGCTCTGTGTCAGGGGGGTTTTGGCCCCAGCTCTGCAAGAGCCCCAGCAGCAGAGCCACGGTGCCTAGAGGGGCAAGGAGGGAGCATGGCAGCAGGATGGGGGTCTGAGGTGGCAGGGCTGGGCCAGAGAAACAGAGGGCCCAGAGAGTGCTGGAACTGGGAGTGTGTGTGGCAGAGGCCGTGGCACAGGCTTTGCAGGGGGATGGGCTCTAAAGGCTGGTGAGGCCTGAGCCCTGAAGGCAGGTGGAGCCCGTACCTGTCACAGGATGGGGCACAGTGCAGGAGGGTGAGCGCAACATCAGCGGGGTGTTCATCCGTCACCCTCCCAAGGTCCCTGAGCAGCCCGTCCTCCGGCAACACATTGGCTGGGAGGGTCTGGTGCAGGTTCCTGACAAAGGCCGGCACCTGGAGGAGGCAGAGGGGAGAGCTGGAGAGCTGCCTGAGCCAGCACCTTGGCCGTCTTTGGGCCACAAGTGCTTCCCTTGCCAGCACGCTGTGCCGGCCTCAAAGGCTGAAGGGGCCGGGCAGAGCCGGCTTGAGGGGGCCATGCAGTGCTGGCCACAGGCTGCTCACTTCAGCAGAGGCCACTCTGTGGGCAGCAAAGTGCAGGCTGGGAGCATGGGCCGGGCCCTGAGCGGGCGTGGTGTCCGTGTTGGCCGTGCCCTCAGGGGTTGCGGCGTCAGCCGTGGCCGTGAGCTCAGGCAGCGCGGTGTCAGGGTCGCTGGTGTCCTGGCTCCACGCGCTGTCCCGGTTTGCTGGGCCATCGGCCGGCGCGGTGCCGACATCGGGCTTGGCCTTCAGCTGGGTGGGGCTGGTGTCAGGCTGTGCCATCACCTCCGTGGGTGTGGGCTGGGTCCTCCTACGCCGAACGCTGAAGAATTTCAGCAGCGTCTGTAGGAGAAGGAAGGGCAGGGAAGTGAGGGATGTGCCCTGGCGTGCTCCAGCAGCGCTGCCGGGCTGAGCAGTGACAGCAGGCCCAGCCCAGGTGGGCATGGCTGCAGGTACCTGTGCTGCCCTGCGGAAGCGGCCACGGGCACGGTGCTGCTCTTCTGTCCGCTCCCGGCCTGCATCTGGCAAAGAGGGAGTGCACTCAGAGCTGAGGGGCTGCGGGAAGGGCCGGAGAACCCAGCCCAGGCCTGCTCTCCACAGGCACGGCCAGCCCCGGCATGCCCAGTGCAAGGAGCACGGCTGTGGGGGAAATCAGCCCCAGCCCCTCTTCCCCCCTCCTTTTCCCTGGGCATGTTCCCAGGGCTTGGGCTGGCAAGAGGCCCATCCACGATTGACATGACTGTAGCCCCCATGCCTGGGGTCCAGCTCTGCCACTCACCCTCCTGCAGGGCTTGCAACTGCTCCACTTCCTCCGGCTGCCGTTCTGGGGCAGCTCCAGGGCCTGCCTTCTTCTTCCTCCTGAAGAGCCTGAGCAGGCTGAGGCGTCTCCCTGCCATCCCAAGGTTGTTCTCTCAGGGATCTTGCAAGAGAGAAGCCTGGAAAACTTCCTGGTGACAAACTAAAGCAGAAGGGCCTCGAGGGCACCTTCCACAGGGACTGGAGACCCCTCGGAAAACCTCCGGGGTCACCAGCTCCCTCGGTCTGCCCTTGAGGGCACCCGCCAAAGGGACCAGAGACCCCTGGGAAAACCTCCGGGTCACCGAGTCCCACGGTCTGGCCTCGAGGGCACTTGCAAGAGAAAAAACTCCTCAGAAAAGGCTCCGGTTCAGCAAGGTCGAGAGTTGGCTGCACGGGGGCTCCGCACAGCACCGCTCTGTCCCGTCCTGTCCCGTCGCGTGCTCTGAGCGCACTGATGGGCTCACAGCACCGCCAGCACCTTTGTCACCACGTGTCACAAAGGGCCCCTGCTCACCCTGCCCCATCCCATGGCCGATGGCCACCGTGTCACAAAGGGGCCCTGCACACCCTACCACATCCCAGCCCGTGGGCCATGGCCACCAGGTCACAAAGGGCCCTGTGACACACTGCCACACGTCCTGGGGCCACCCCAACCCTGTTGGGGCTAACTCAGTAATCCAGGATTCAGCTATGAGCGGTGATGCAATATCATACCAGGAGTGGAAAGCTAGATACATTGAGGAACTCAGAGAAAAGAACCTGAAAGGAAAGGAATTCACCACTTGAGACTGTGCATTACAAGTTTATGTTCACAGGAGAAATCTATATGTAGATTTATCCTCCATTTCGTGTTCCCTTTTTCATGGACTTTTCTGCCTTCTCAGGCAGCAACATTTACCCCATTGGTTGTGATACCAGGAGGTACCAACCAATCAACCTGTTTGGCGGGCTTTTGCCTTTAGCCACTCCCCTGTTGCCACCCCGTTCGTCTCCCTTATGTTTATTCATATCCCTTTACCCAATCTGGGTGAGAGGATTTGCATGCTCCTCCTTTCCTCCGCCCAGTTTCTAGAGCCTTCCCCTCCTAACGCTCTAAAAACCCTCCATTTTATTAATAAAGTTAGTTCAGCCTTGTGCTGAACTTTGTTCCACACCTATCTGTTTCCTTGCCCCTCTTTTCAGAGCTGTGTGAGTGAGAGAGAGTGTGTGAGCTAGGGCTAGCTGGTTTCTTCTGCTCATTAACATCTCGCTGAAGAGCAAGGAACCCTGGAGCTGGACTGCTCCCTTCCCTGACACACCGAACTGTGTCACAACCCCGCCGCTTCACCTCCTGCACATGGGGAGTGCAGTGACAACACCCTGCGGATGCTACCAAGGCACCTGCCAGAGGGCAGCCAAAGCCAACGGGCGCTGATGGCTGTGCTCTTGCAGGGGGCTCTTGTGAGGAGCAGCTGCAGCAATTGCTGGCAAGACTTGGCATCTGGCAGAAGGCAGAAGCTCTTGCTCCTTCCTGCAATGATGTTTTCATGCAAGTGAGAACCTGCAGCACAAAACCTCCCTCAGCTGCTGAGTTTCAGAGGACAATTCAATTGGTCACAGATACTCTCAAGGTTCCTTGTGTTCTTTGGACTTTTTCCTTGCCTTCTGAAAAAGAATCCAACAGCCCAGTCTAATGGGTCTGCCGGCTGCTATGCCGTGCCTCGGGCAAGTGAAGAGGAGAGGGAGAACTCTGGCATGGCAACCTGTTCTGGGTCTCTCCCCACTGGATGCCCCTCCCTTCCCCCATCCCTTTGTGGCAGCAGCAGAAACACCAGGAGAGCCCAGAAGTGCAGTAGCAGTTAGGACAGCCACCCAAGAAAACCCAGGCACTGTATATGATGAGGATCCCACAGTCAGCTTCCTTGCTTCGCACTGCCTAAGAATTTCTTTTTCACACACACACTGCCAAGAGAACCTTCCATGCCTTTCTATTCTTAACTCCCTATCTGGAGTTTGTTCCTAGTCTTCCCACATAATTGGATAGTCCCTCCTTGTTTACATCCTTCTCTCACTGGTCACTTCTGACACCTCAAGTCTTTCTCGGTTCCTGTGAATTCCTCCAGGAAATGGTTTCAAAATGTCCAAGTCCAAATCCTCCTCCTCCTCCTCCTCTGTCTCCTTCATCGGGGCATCCGCGGATCCATCGCCTTCCCCAACACAGAAATGGGAGTCCCACTTTTACTGAGAAAAGAAAAAACCCTCCCGGAACAACACAAAAAGACAGAGGAAATGGTTGACCCACCAAGAGAGGAATCCACCATGAACCAAAGAGGAACTGCTCTCTCTTGAGAACATCTGCCTTGGTTTCCCCATGTGGCCCAGGAGAACCAAGAAGTCAAGTGGCAAACCCTCCCCAACCAGCTCCAAAAGAGAGAAAGAGGGACAATGCAAAACCTGGAAAGCTATTTCATCCCAGGGGAGATTCACTGCTGAGAGGCTGCTTCCAGGTCCTGGCTTTAGGGGCTGGCACTGGTTTGGGATTTGAGGTGGCTGCAGTAGTGGCTGGGATTTGTGGAGCACCTCCAACTTGTGGGGATGGTTGGCAGTGGCTCCCTCTCCTGGGAGTCAGGCAAAAGAGTGGCCCCCTTCTGCTTCTGCCTGTGGTTTTTCAAAGGGGCCAGTCCATCCCCTTCCTCAACCCAGGCAAGAAGAAAAACCTTCTGTTTCCAGTGCCTTTCATTTCCCTGACAAACAAAGTTCCCCCCCAGTGGTGAAACATTCCCCCTGATGTGGAAGAAACATCACTACAAACTCCACCCCTACTCTACCTAGGACATTATCTGCCCCTTCTTCTACACCATCCCATCATTCCCACATTTCAGACCTGACTGCTGCAACTGGAGCACTCCATACTCACTGTCCGTGCTATTTCCCCTTGACAGTGGCAGTTTCAGTCAGCAACCAGCACTAGATATGCAAGCCACCCTTACAGATGGTTCTCACCCAAAATCAAACGCCCCTGAGGCACGCATCATCTTTCCCCACTCCTCTGCATTACCCACCAAGGGCACCCACCAAGGTCCTTGAGCAAAAACAATCACCCGGTGGGTTTGCCTTTGCCTGAGGCAGGACTGATCCAAACTGTCTTTCCTAGCACGTTTCTCAGAAGCACCACGGGGACTTTGTCTCTGCTACGTAAAGGTTCTGATTGGGCAGGGCCAGCTGGACTGGTAGAGCCTCAGGTGTTAACTTTATCAGTTGGCCTTCTTGAAATGGAGGTTCCAGTGACTGAAGGTCCCTCCAGCCTTTGCTTTCAGAGTGGTTTTGAACGGTCCATGACACCGTTCAACTTTCCAGAGCCTGAGGCATGGGAGGGAATATGATCCAGCCACTCAGTTCTGTGCTCTCTGGCCCAGGTGTCTGTTTGGGAAATGAGTCTCCTTGTCCCACTCAGTCCTTCCTGGGCTGCAGTGTGGCCACAGGACTGCTTTTTCAAGGCCCACGATGGTGTTTCAGGTTTCAGGAACCGAGCCTTCCTAAGAGACCTGAGGTGAAGCAGAGTCCTGTTGAAGATTTATAACCCTGAGGCTTACGCTGGAGCGAAAGATGGCTCGAGTAAGCTTGGCATCCGAATGAGGGATCCATACTGCTGCTCCTGAAGATTTGTGAGCAGAGAGAGAGCGCCTTACACTGGAGCAGAAAACGGCTCGGGTAAGGATGTTGGGATCCAGATGTGGGATCCGTGCTAAACCCATGTCCCAGAGGTCTATCAAGGACTGTTCTCCCGTGGGAAGGGACTTCCCCAGGAAAACAGGGGTGGACTCATAAGCCATTATCCCCTGTAACCCCGTGGAAGAAGATCCATGGTAAACAAGTGTCCCCTTACAAGGCCCTGGAAAAAAAACCCTTCAGGGCCTGGGTAGCCCCCAACCTCCGGCCTCAGCCCAGGATGGGGGTAGGCCCAGCCCTGGAGGCCAACACAGAGAGAGAGAAAGAGTTCCATCTGCCACGAGAGTGCTGCAGAATTGGTGAAGAGACTTGGAGCTGCGAGAGTGGAGAAAGAGACTGCTTTTCCTCCTTGGACTGATAGAAAGGGAGGAGAAGTATTTCTGTAAATACAGAATACTTTTCCTTCAGTAGAATTCTTGTAGATGTAACTCTTTAGTAAGATTTATTTTGCTAGTAATAAATGCTTCTACTGTTTTCCCCAAATCCAATCTCTTCTGTCTGCATAAACCTTCTCTCAACTAATAGTAATTGTGTGTGGGGATGTAAAAGCAAATTGACCCAGAGTAAAACCACGACAGTGAGGCACAGGCTGTGTCTCTGGCCATCCGGTGGTTGTGTCCACCATTCTCAGCACTTAGCGCTTCCCTTGGCGAGTTTGTGGGGGTGTGATGGGTTTGATCTGCCTGGCCTTCTGTCAAGTTTTTCCCCTTCCCCCTTCCCGTTTGTTTTTTTTTCCCTGGTGGTGGTCCTTGTGCACATCAAGGGAAGAGAGAGGACTGTGCTGCACGATTTGAGCAGGCGAACAGAGTGAGTCTGGGGTTTGGATTTTTTTCCATTAGGGAGGATTTTCTTTTGGTGGTTGTTTCTCTCTCCCCTCTCCCTCTCCCCTTTCCCAGTGTGTGGGAAGAGGAAGGGAAACCCATTTTTTTTTTTGGTCTCTCCAACACAGCCCGCAGGGTGTTACCCCCACGTGGCAACGCCCAGTGATTTCACAGCGCCCCCTGCTGGCCGGCATAGAGAACTGCAGGCTCTGCCTCTCCAGTCACCCAACAGTGCCCCCTGTTGCCTGTGGTTCAAATTGCACTTAAGGGGAAAAAACTCAACTCTTTCCTTTTTTTTTTCTTGGCTTCTTTCTTGTTTTCTTTTGAAAGAAATTATCTGTGCATCTAGGAGGATAGTTTGGTTGTTTTACTGGGTCTTTTACCTTGTTTCTGCCAATACACACATACCTTTTAATTAAGGGCTGTTAGTTTTCCAGGTGAATTTCCGGAGCAAAGCCAATCCAAAGTTTTAGTAAAGCCTCTGCCATTTCCATAGTTAAGAAATGTTGGAGATCGGATGGCACCTGAAGAATCACCTATTGAGACATCATACCAGGAGTGGAAAGCCAGATGCATTGAGGAGGCAAGCCCAGAAAGTGTTCAGATAATGAAATCCACCATTTGAGACTTTTTACACCACAGTGTTATGTTTGTGAGGCAAATCTACAGGTAGATTTGTCCTCCATGTTCTGTTCCTTCTTCGTGGACTTTTCTGCCTTTGGGCAGCAACAGTTACCCCATTGGTTGAGACACCATGAGGTACCAACCAATTACCCTGTTTGGCGGGCTTTTGCCTTTTGCCACTCCCTTGTTACCACCCAGTTCATCCTTCTTGTGTTTATTCATTCCCTTTTACCCAATGTGTATGTGAGGATTTGCATGCTCCTCCTAGTCTCCTCCCCTGTTCCAGAACTACCCCTTCCTGACCCTATTTAAACCCTCCCTTTTCTCAATAAAGAGGTTCAGCTTATTGCTCTCCAGAAGAGGCTTTGCTGCTCCTGGGTTCAAACTCTAAGCTGCCCTTAGCACCATATCTTGCCTCTTGCCTCTCTTTTGAGCTGCGTGAGTGAGCGAGTGTGTAAACTCTGACTAGCTGGCTGCTTTATTTTCCACCTCACTGCAGAGTACCGGACCCCGAGCCGGATCGCTCCCCTCCCCTGACACATACAACCGTGCCAAAGAAAAGGAAGGAGAAGCCTGTTGCCCAGATGAAATTAGGAGCAATGGAGGGGAAGGCAGCAGGCCCCAAGTGGGGCCAGGCCCCTCTCCTCCCCCCGGGGAAGTTGAGCACTGAAGCCTCCCTGTCCCAGACATGGAACAGAGTGGAGGACAAACTGGAAAGGAAGACTGCCTGGATGAGAAACACTGCCAAAGGAATTACAGGCAGAGAGAGAGGGAGCACAGCCTCCAGGGTCAAAGCTGGCAGCCACAGGAGACAGAAGCCTGAAAGGGGGGGCTCCTTCCCCTCCCCTCCCCGGGAGGGATCAATGCCACTGCACCTGAATTTGTCACCCTAAAGGACAGCAAAGAATGGAAGAACTGTTGCCCAAAGGTAGACTCAGGCTAGAGAGGTCCATCAAGGACTGTCTGTCCTCAGGAGGGACCCTACAAGAAACAGGGGTAGACTCAAAAGCCATTCTCCCCTGCAACTGTGGGAAGACCATGGTAGGCAAGTGTCCCCTTGCAATCCATGGATGACCCCACAGGGCCTGGGGAACCGCAGACCTTCGATCTTAGCCCAGGAGGGGGTAAGCCCAGCCCTGAGGTCAAGAGAGAAGAGAGAGAGAGAGAGAAAGAGAGAGAAAGACAGTTCCAGCTGTGACAGAGCTGTCATCCTAGAGATAATAGGAGAAGAACTTTCAGAGGTTACCAAATTACTTCAAAGAGCTGGCGCTCTGGAAGTGGAAAAGAGACTGCTTCTCCTCCTGAACTGAGACAAGGGGAGAGCGCTCTTTCTGGAAATACATAGCACTTTTGCCTAGTTTGAGTTGTTGTATCTAGAGTTCTTTAGTTTTTCTCTTCCTAGTAAGAAATCCTAATCTTCTTCTCCCCAGTCAGACCTCTTTTGCCTGCATAAACCTTCTGACAACTTAGAGCAATTGTGTGTGGCAGGGAGAGAGAGTTGCTGAGTGCAAGGACCCCTTTCCCTCTTGCCCAATGCCCTGGGGACACTGGGCACCAAAAAACTCTTCTGGGCCTCTGGATGCGAAAACAGAATTTATTATTCTCATGTGGTGTCCAAGGAAGTCCTTGTGGAGAAGGGATCTTCCCTGCACACTCAGCTGGTCCCAGCAGATGAAGCTTCCTGGCTCACTTCAATCTAGAGGATGGAGCTCTCTGTAGGCCTCTGATGATTTCGCAGGTTTGAAGTGCCAGGCTGGAGATGGCAGGGCTCTCATCTCTCATGTCTTCCAGGGCTGGAACACAAAGGTACAAAAGCAAGATCAGAGGCAGCATCTGCAGGGACCCGAGGAGCCCCTCCTGCCATGGTCATCCCACCTGGCAGCTCTTGCCATGTGTGGCAGGGAGAAGGGCCCAACAGGAGGAGCTGGAAGATGCTGGCCACCAGTACCCCCCAGCCACAGAGACCCACTCCAAACCGAAAGGTCTCTCTGCTGTGCCCAAAAGCTCCCCATGCGTGCTGGGAGCACAGCCCTGAACAGCCAGGGCAGGGATTGCAGCTCCCTGGCCAGGATCCCTGCTCCTCCCCGCCAGCCCCTGCTGCCAGCCCGCTGCCCTCACTGGCTCACTCACCCTGGATGACGAGCAGCAGCTCTTTGTGCTGTCCCCTCAGGTACCTGCCGGCCATCCCTGGGCACACACACAGAGCCTGTCAGGGCACAGCTCCCCCCAGGGGCGCTGCCACACGACCCCCTGCCCTGGCAGGGCTGAGCCCGGGGCCTTCCCGCATGGTGCCGCCCCAGGGCTGGGCTGGGACAGGGCGGCAGCAGCCGCCAGGGCACTCGGGGCTCCCCAGCACATCCCTGGGCCGCATCCTGCTGCTGCTGCTGCTGCAGCGGGGCGGGAGGGACAGCGGGGCGGGAGGGACCGCGGGCTTGGGGCTCACCCATGAAGCCCAGGGCCGCCTCTCGCACGGGCTCCTGGGGGCTCTGCAGGTACGGCAGGGCCTGCTGCAGGTACTTGGCCGCTCTCCTCTTGTCCTTCTGCAGCTGCAGAGAAGGGCAGGGCAGGCAGAGAAGGCTTGGCTCAGGCTCTGCCCCTTGGCCGGGCACTGCCTGCAGCCAGCACGGCCAAGGGAAGGCAGCAGCGTGTGGGGCGCAGGCTGGTGTCCCACAGGGGAGGGCAGCAGTGGGCAGGGGCACGGGGCCAACCCCACTCACTGGCCATCGGGGGCTGGGGCTTTCCCATCGTCCTTACCAGGCACTCGCCCAATCTGCACAGGGTCTCTGTCCTCACCAGCTTCTCCACATCGCTCCACTTGAGGAACCTGGCCGCACAAAGCAGTGCTTGGCGAGAGACCTGCAGAGAAGTGGAGAGCGGCAGATGAGACCGCAGCCCAGGGCACAGGACCTGCGTCCCTGGACCAAGGCCAGGAGGAGGCCGGAGCCCCTGAGATGCCAGGGCAGGAGGCAGCCCAGTCCCTCCCGTGGGGACAGCAGAACCCAGGAGTCCTGACCTTTGCCACGTGCTGGTTGTCACTGTGGCAGTGCAAGAAGAGTGGGAGCAGGCTCTGGACCACGTAGCCCTTCAGGGTCTTTCTTGCGCTGCTGACTGCCAACTCCATCACCTTGTGGAAGATGTGGATGGAGAGCAGCTGCACTTGGCTGATGTCCTGAGAGAAAGGGCAGGAAAAGTCCTCATCACTGGCTGCTGCAGGCCTGCCTGAGAACAGGCCCTGAAATGCACAGGGCACGCTTTCCAGGCAGCACCCAGTGCCTGTTCCTGGGAGGGGCAAGGGGCCTTACGTTGCCCAAGAGTGGCTGGAGCGCCTCAGCCAGCTTCAGGGCAGTGGGTCTGGAGAGCTGGATGTCTGGCTCCTGCAGGTGATCCGAGAGCACCGCCAGGCTCATTGCCACCAGCTCTCCATCTTCATCCCCCAGGAGCTGCACCAGGCTTGGTGTGAGGCTCAGCGTGCTGTCAGCCTGTGTGGAACACAGTGCCGTGCTGTTGAAGCCATCGAGGGCTGCAGCACCAAGCCAGCTGCGGCGCTGCAGCCCCATGCTGCTGCCGCGGGGCCCAGAGGCCAAAAGCCTGTCCTGAAGGACTCGGGCAGCTGAAGGATGAGGCAGGAGAGCTGGGAGCAGCTGCCACAGCTGCCTTGCCCAGCCCAAGCCAAGTGACCGCCTTGCCCAGCCCCAGGTTGCCGGCAGGGCTTCAGCCGCCTATCCCCTTCTCACCGTTGATGGATCCTGTCTGAGCACCAGGAGCATCCTGAGTGCCAGGCGACGCCTCCCTGGGCACTTGCTCTGCAGGGGCCTGGCAAGGATGTGCAGGACTCTGTCGCCACATTCCCTCATGTCCAAGCAGTCCAGGACCTGAAAGGCACGCAGCAGTGACAGGGCGCCCGGCCGGCAAGAGCCCAGACGTGCCCAGGGCTGGCCCCAGACAGCAGCCCAGCGCACAGGAAGCGTCCCAGGCAGCTGTGGCCGTGAGAGGGCAGAGAGCTGGAGGCAGCCGGGCGTGGCAGCACCGGCCATCAGGCTCACCTCCACAAGGAAGGCCATGGCAGGGAACTCCCAGCGGGACACTGCTGCTTGGCTGAGCAGCTGGAGGAGGTAGCAGCCCATGTGGCGACACAAGGGGCTGGAGACACGACGCATCTCCCTGTCGGGGGAAAGAGGCACCAGAGAGCCTGAGCTGGCTGGGCAAAGGTCTCCTTTGAAAGACTCCCAGCGGCCTGGTCTTTCCCCAGCAGACTGGCAGGGGACGGGAGCGCTTTGGGAGGCGGCTCCTCCTCCGCACCCTCCTCTCCCTGCTTTTTGCACTCCTTTCGGCCACCCCTCCACAACGAGGCCTTCTGGCCCACGCTCACGGGCACTGTGCGGGCTGCCCCCTTCCCAGGGCAGAAGGCACAGGGGCAGCGGGGACAAGGAGGTCTCACCTGGCCAGCAGACCCACTGCACAGTGGTGGGTGTCCATGTGGAAGAGCGTGTCCCAGGCAGCCTTGCGATCCATCGCCATCACCACGTCCTCACACTCCAGGTGGAAGAGCAGCCTCTTGATTATGTGCACTGCAATCCTGTGTGCAGAGCAAAGCCCAGGTGACGCTGGCATGCCTGGCTCCACCCCAAGCACATGGCAGGGACCAGGGGACTGGGATGGAGCACCTCTTGGGGTTCCTGGCAAGTCCCTCTTCCTGCCAGCATTGCCTCCAGAAGGTGTCGACCTTCTCTGGCAGGAGCGCTGTGCTGAAGCAAATGTTGAACAGCACAGCAACCAGGAGGCGTGGGGAATTCTCCTTCAATGGCTCTGGGCACTGGAGCCTCTGGAGAATCTCCCAAACCACCCTGGTTGCCTACAAAAGACAAAGGAGGCAGAGAGAGTTCTCAGTGCCCAGATGTGGCAGAGCCCGAGCGGGGGAGAGAAAAGGCCAGAGGAGAAGCAGAGGGAGCAGCTGACCGGCTGCTCCTGAACCTGCCCCTAGGCCACATTTGCAGCCCAGTGCCTAAGGCAGGGAGGCGGGCTGGTGGGAGAGGATGGAGAGGCAGGAAAGAGGCAACGTGGAGGGGAGCAAAGGCCACTTGCAGGAACTCACAGCCAGGCTATAGATGTGCTTGTGGTCCCCATCAGAGGTGACTGTGCTGTACAGTGGCCACTCCTCCATCACCCTGAGCAGAACTGGCAGCACCTTCTGCACCGTCCTTCCTGACGAGATGATGGCTCTCCACATGACTGCTGCAGCTCTGCAGGGTCAGAGCTCTGTGTCAGGGGGGTTTTGGCCCCAGCTCTGCAAGAGCCCCAGCAGCAGAGCCACGGTGCCTAGAGGGGCAAGGAGGGAGCATGGCAGCAGGATGGGGGTCTGAGGTGGCAGGGCTGGGCCAGAGAAACAGAGGGCCCAGAGAGTGCTGGAACTGGGAGTGTGTGTGGCAGAGGCCGTGGCACAGGCTTTGCAGGGGGATGGGCTCTAAAGGCTGGTGAGGCCTGAGCCCTGAAGGCAGGTGGAGCCCGTACCTGTCACAGGATGGGGCACAGTGCAGGAGGGTGAGCGCAACATCAGCGGGGTGTTCATCCGTCACCCTCCCAAGGTCCCTGAGCAGCCCGTCCTCCGGCAACACATTGGCTGGGAGGGTCTGGTGCAGGTTCCTGACAAAGGCCGGCACCTGGAGGAGGCAGAGGGGAGAGCTGGAGAGCTGCCTGAGCCAGCACCTTGGCCGTCTTTGGGCCACAAGTGCTTCCCTTGCCAGCACGCTGTGCCGGCCTCAAAGGCTGAAGGGGCCGGGCAGAGCCGGCTTGAGGGGGCCATGCAGTGCTGGCCACAGGCTGCTCACTTCAGCAGAGGCCACTCTGTGGGCAGCAAAGTGCAGGCTGGGAGCATGGGCCGGGCCCTGAGCGGGCGTGGTGTCCGTGTTGGCCGTGCCCTCAGGGGTTGCGGCGTCAGCCGTGGCCGTGAGCTCAGGCAGCGCGGTGTCAGGGTCGCTGGTGTCCTGGCTCCACGCGCTGTCCCGGTTTGCTGGGCCATCGGCCGGCGCGGTGCCGACATCGGGCTTGGCCTTCAGCTGGGTGGGGCTGGTGTCAGGCTGTGCCATCACCTCCGTGGGTGTGGGCTGGGTCCTCCTACGCCGAACGCTGAAGAATTTCAGCAGCGTCTGTAGGAGAAGGAAGGGCAGGGAAGTGAGGGATGTGCCCTGGCGTGCTCCAGCAGCGCTGCCGGGCTGAGCAGTGACAGCAGGCCCAGCCCAGGTGGGCATGGCTGCAGGTACCTGTGCTGCCCTGCGGAAGCGGCCACGGGCACGGTGCTGCTCTTCTGTCCGCTCCCGGCCTGCATCTGGCAAAGAGGGAGTGCACTCAGAGCTGAGGGGCTGCGGGAAGGGCCGGAGAACCCAGCCCAGGCCTGCTCTCCACAGGCACGGCCAGCCCCGGCATGCCCAGTGCAAGGAGCACGGCTGTGGGGGAAATCAGCCCCAGCCCCTCTTCCCCCCTCCTTTTCCCTGGGCATGTTCCCAGGGCTTGGGCTGGCAAGAGGCCCATCCACGATTGACATGACTGTAGCCCCCATGCCTGGGGTCCAGCTCTGCCACTCACCCTCCTGCAGGGCTTGCAACTGCTCCACTTCCTCCGGCTGCCGTTCTGGGGCAGCTCCAGGGCCTGCCTTCTTCTTCCTCCTGAAGAGCCTGAGCAGGCTGAGGCGTCTCCCTGCCATCCCAAGGTTGTTCTCTCAGGGATCTTGCAAGAGAGAAGCCTGGAAAACTTCCTGGTGACAAACTAAAGCAGAAGGGCCTCGAGGGCACCTTCCACAGGGACTGGAGACCCCTCGGAAAACCTCCGGGGTCACCAGCTCCCTCGGTCTGCCCTTGAGGGCACCCGCCAAAGGGACCAGAGACCCCTGGGAAAACCTCCGGGTCACCGAGTCCCACGGTCTGGCCTCGAGGGCACTTGCAAGAGAAAAAACTCCTCAGAAAAGGCTCCGGTTCAGCAAGGTCGAGAGTTGGCTGCACGGGGGCTCCGCACAGCACCGCTCTGTCCCGTCCTGTCCCGTCGCGTGCTCTGAGCGCACTGATGGGCTCACAGCACCGCCAGCACCTTTGTCACCACGTGTCACAAAGGGCCCCTGCTCACCCTGCCCCATCCCATGGCCGATGGCCACCGTGTCACAAAGGGGCCCTGCACACCCTACCACATCCCAGCCCGTGGGCCATGGCCACCAGGTCACAAAGGGCCCTGTGACACACTGCCACACGTCCTGGGGCCACCCCAACCCTGTTGGGGCTAACTCAGTAATCCAGGATTCAGCTATGAGCGGTGATGCAATATCATACCAGGAGTGGAAAGCTAGATACATTGAGGAACTCAGAGAAAAGAACCTGAAAGGAAAGGAATTCACCACTTGAGACTGTGCATTACAAGTTTATGTTCACAGGAGAAATCTATATGTAGATTTATCCTCCATTTCGTGTTCCCTTTTTCATGGACTTTTCTGCCTTCTCAGGCAGCAACATTTACCCCATTGGTTGTGATACCAGGAGGTACCAACCAATCAACCTGTTTGGCGGGCTTTTGCCTTTAGCCACTCCCCTGTTGCCACCCCGTTCGTCTCCCTTATGTTTATTCATATCCCTTTACCCAATCTGGGTGAGAGGATTTGCATGCTCCTCCTTTCCTCCGCCCAGTTTCTAGAGCCTTCCCCTCCTAACGCTCTAAAAACCCTCCATTTTATTAATAAAGTTAGTTCAGCCTTGTGCTGAACTTTGTTCCACACCTATCTGTTTCCTTGCCCCTCTTTTCAGAGCTGTGTGAGTGAGAGAGAGTGTGTGAGCTAGGGCTAGCTGGTTTCTTCTGCTCATTAACATCTCGCTGAAGAGCAAGGAACCCTGGAGCTGGACTGCTCCCTTCCCTGACACACCGAACCGTGTCACAACCCCGCCGCTTCACCTCCTGCACATGGGGAGTGCAGTGACAACACCCTGCGGATGCTACCAAGGCACCTGCCAGAGGGCAGCCAAAGCCAACGGGCGCTGATGGCTGTGCTCTTGCAGGGGGCTCTTGTGAGGAGCAGCTGCAGCAATTGCTGGCAAGACTTGGCATCTGGCAGAAGGCAGAAGCTCTTGCTCCTTCCTGCAATGATGTTTTCATGCAAGTGAGAACCTGCAGCACAAAACCTCCCTCAGCTGCTGAGTTTCAGAGGACAATTCAATTGGTCACAGATACTCTCAAGGTTCCTTGTGTTCTTTGGACTTTTTCCTTGCCTTCTGAAAAAGAATCCAACAGCCCAGTCTAATGGGTCTGCCGGCTGCTATGCCGTGCCTCGGGCAAGTGAAGAGGAGAGGGAGAACTCTGGCATGGCAACCTGTTCTGGGTCTCTCCCCACTGGATGCCCCTCCCTTCCCCCATCCCTTTGTGGCAGCAGCAGAAACACCAGGAGAGCCCAGAAGTGCAGTAGCAGTTAGGACAGCCACCCAAGAAAACCCAGGCACTGTATATGATGAGGATCCCACAGTCAGCTTCCTTGCTTCGCACTGCCTAAGAATTTCTTTTTCACACACACACTGCCAAGAGAACCTTCCATGCCTTTCTATTCTTAACTCCCTATCTGGAGTTTGTTCCTAGTCTTCCCACATAATTGGATAGTCCCTCCTTGTTTACATCCTTCTCTCACTGGTCACTTCTGACACCTCAAGTCTTTCTCGGTTCCTGTGAATTCCTCCAGGAAATGGTTTCAAAATGTCCAAGTCCAAATCCTCCTCCTCCTCCTCCTCTGTCTCCTTCATCGGGGCATCCGCGGATCCATCGCCTTCCCCAACACAGAAATGGGAGTCCCACTTTTACTGAGAAAAGAAAAAACCCTCCCGGAACAACACAAAAAGACAGAGGAAATGGTTGACCCACCAAGAGAGGAATCCACCATGAACCAAAGAGGAACTGCTCTCTCTTGAGAACATCTGCCTTGGTTTCCCCATGTGGCCCAGGAGAACCAAGAAGTCAAGTGGCAAACCCTCCCCAACCAGCTCCAAAAGAGAGAAAGAGGGACAATGCAAAACCTGGAAAGCTATTTCATCCCAAGGGAGATTCACTGCTGAGAGGCTGCTTCCAGGTCCTGGCTTTAGGGGCTGGCACTGGTTTGGGATTTGAGGTGGCTGCAGTAGTGGCTGGGATTTGTGGAGCACCTCCAACTTGTGGGGATGGTTGGCAGTGGCTCCCTCTCCTGGGAGTCAGGCAAAAGAGTGGCCCCCTTCTGCTTCTGCCTGTGGTTTTTCAAAGGGGCCAGTCCATCCCCTTCCTCAACCCAGGCAAGAAGAAAAACCTTCTGTTTCCAGTGCCTTTCATTTCCCTGACAAACAAAGTTCCCCCCCAGTGGTGAAACATTCCCCCTGATGTGGAAGAAACATCACTACAAACTCCACCCCTACTCTACCTAGGACATTATCTGCCCCTTCTTCTACACCATCCCATCATTCCCACATTTCAGACCTGACTGCTGCAACTGGAGCACTCCATACTCACTGTCCGTGCTATTTCCCCTTGACAGTGGCAGTTTCAGTCAGCAACCAGCACTAGATATGCAAGCCACCCTTACAGATGGTTCTCACCCAAAATCAAACGCCCCTGAGGCACGCATCATCTTTCCCCACTCCTCTGCATTACCCACCAAGGGCACCCACCAAGGTCCTTGAGCAAAAACAATCACCCGGTGGGTTTGCCTTTGCCTGAGGCAGGACTGATCCAAACTGTCTTTCCTAGCACGTTTCTCAGAAGCACCACGGGGACTTTGTCTCTGCTACGTAAAGGTTCTGATTGGGCAGGGCCAGCTGGACTGGTAGAGCCTCAGGTGTTAACTTTATCAGTTGGCCTTCTTGAAATGGAGGTTCCAGTGACTGAAGGTCCCTCCAGCCTTTGCTTTCAGAGTGGTTTTGAACGGTCCATGACACCGTTCAACTTTCCAGAGCCTGAGGCATGGGAGGGAATATGATCCAGCCACTCAGTTCTGTGCTCTCTGGCCCAGGTGTCTGTTTGGGAAATGAGTCTCCTTGTCCCACTCAGTCCTTCCTGGGCTGCAGTGTGGCCACAGGACTGCTTTTTCAAGGCCCACGATGGTGTTTCAGGTTTCAGGAACCGAGCCTTCCTAAGAGACCTGAGGTGAAGCAGAGTCCTGTTGAAGATTTATAACCCTGAGGCTTACGCTGGAGCGAAAGATGGCTCGAGTAAGCTTGGCATCCGAATGAGGGATCCATACTGCTGCTCCTGAAGATTTGTGAGCAGAGAGAGAGCGCCTTACACTGGAGCAGAAAACGGCTCGGGTAAGGATGTTGGGATCCAGATGTGGGATCCGTGCTAAACCCATGTCCCAGAGGTCTATCAAGGACTGTTCTCCCGTGGGAAGGGACTTCCCCAGGAAAACAGGGGTGGACTCATAAGCCATTATCCCCTGTAACCCCGTGGAAGAAGATCCATGGTAAACAAGTGTCCCCTTACAAGGCCCTGGAAAAAAAACCCTTCAGGGCCTGGGTAGCCCCCAACCTCCGGCCTCAGCCCAGGATGGGGGTAGGCCCAGCCCTGGAGGCCAACACAGAGAGAGAGAAAGAGTTCCATCTGCCACGAGAGTGCTGCAGAATTGGTGAAGAGACTTGGAGCTGCGAGAGTGGAGAAAGAGACTGCTTTTCCTCCTTGGACTGATAGAAAGGGAGGAGAAGTATTTCTGTAAATACAGAATACTTTTCCTTCAGTAGAATTCTTGTAGATGTAACTCTTTAGTAAGATTTATTTTGCTAGTAATAAATGCTTCTACTGTTTTCCCCAAATCCAATCTCTTCTGTCTGCATAAACCTTCTCTCAACTAATAGTAATTGTGTGTGGGGATGTAAAAGCAAATTGACCCAGAGTAAAACCACGACAGTGAGGCACAGGCTGTGTCTCTGGCCATCCGGTGGTTGTGTCCACCATTCTCAGCACTTAGCGCTTCCCTTGGCGAGTTTGTGGGGGTGTGATGGGTTTGATCTGCCTGGCCTTCTGTCAAGTTTTTCCCCTTCCCCCTTCCCGTTTGTTTTTTTTTCCCTGGTGGTGGTCCTTGTGCACATCAAGGGAAGAGAGAGGACTGTGCTGCACGATTTGAGCAGGCGAACAGAGTGAGTCTGGGGTTTGGATTTTTTTCCATTAGGGAGGATTTTCTTTTGGTGGTTGTTTCTCTCTCCCCTCTCCCTCTCCCCTTTCCCAGTGTGTGGGAAGAGGAAGGGAAACCCATTTTTTTTTTTGGTCTCTCCAACACAGCCCGCAGGGTGTTACCCCCACGTGGCAACGCCCAGTGATTTCACAGCGCCCCCTGCTGGCCGGCATAGAGAACTGCAGGCTCTGCCTCTCCAGTCACCCAACAGTGCCCCCTGTTGCCTGTGGTTCAAATTGCACTTAAGGGGAAAAAACTCAACTCTTTCCTTTTTTTTTTCTTGGCTTCTTTCTTGTTTTCTTTTGAAAGAAATTATCTGTGCATCTAGGAGGATAGTTTGGTTGTTTTACTGGGTCTTTTACCTTGTTTCTGCCAATACACACATACCTTTTAATTAAGGGCTGTTAGTTTTCCAGGTGAATTTCCGGAGCAAAGCCAATCCAAAGTTTTAGTAAAGCCTCTGCCATTTCCATAGTTAAGAAATGTTGGAGATCGGATGGCACCTGAAGAATCACCTATTGAGACATCATACCAGGAGTGGAAAGCCAGATGCATTGAGGAGGCAAGCCCAGAAAGTGTTCAGATAATGAAATCCACCATTTGAGACTTTTTACACCACAGTGTTATGTTTGTGAGGCAAATCTACAGGTAGATTTGTCCTCCATGTTCTGTTCCTTCTTCGTGGACTTTTCTGCCTTTGGGCAGCAACAGTTACCCCATTGGTTGAGACACCATGAGGTACCAACCAATTACCCTGTTTGGCGGGCTTTTGCCTTTTGCCACTCCCTTGTTACCACCCAGTTCATCCTTCTTGTGTTTATTCATTCCCTTTTACCCAATGTGTATGTGAGGATTTGCATGCTCCTCCTAGTCTCCTCCCCTGTTCCAGAACTACCCCTTCCTGACCCTATTTAAACCCTCCCTTTTCTCAATAAAGAGGTTCAGCTTATTGCTCTCCAGAAGAGGCTTTGCTGCTCCTGGGTTCAAACTCTAAGCTGCCCTTAGCACCATATCTTGCCTCTTGCCTCTCTTTTGAGCTGCGTGAGTGAGCGAGTGTGTAAACTCTGACTAGCTGGCTGCTTTATTTTCCACCTCACTGCAGAGTACCGGACCCCGAGCCGGATCGCTCCCCTCCCCTGACACATACAACCGTGCCAAAGAAAAGGAAGGAGAAGCCTGTTGCCCAGATGAAATTAGGAGCAATGGAGGGGAAGGCAGCAGGCCCCAAGTGGGGCCAGGCCCCTCTCCTCCCCCCGGGGAAGTTGAGCACTGAAGCCTCCCTGTCCCAGACATGGAACAGAGTGGAGGACAAACTGGAAAGGAAGACTGCCTGGATGAGAAACACTGCCAAAGGAATTACAGGCAGAGAGAGAGGGAGCACAGCCTCCAGGGTCAAAGCTGGCAGCCACAGGAGACAGAAGCCTGAAAGGGGGGGCTCCTTCCCCTCCCCTCCCCGGGAGGGATCAATGCCACTGCACCTGAATTTGTCACCCTAAAGGACAGCAAAGAATGGAAGAACTGTTGCCCAAAGGTAGACTCAGGCTAGAGAGGTCCATCAAGGACTGTCTGTCCTCAGGAGGGACCCTACAAGAAACAGGGGTAGACTCAAAAGCCATTCTCCCCTGCAACTGTGGGAAGACCATGGTAGGCAAGTGTCCCCTTGCAATCCATGGATGACCCCACAGGGCCTGGGGAACCGCAGACCTTCGATCTTAGCCCAGGAGGGGGTAAGCCCAGCCCTGAGGTCAAGAGAGAAGAGAGAGAGAGAGAGAAAGAGAGAGAAAGACAGTTCCAGCTGTGACAGAGCTGTCATCCTAGAGATAATAGGAGAAGAACTTTCAGAGGTTACCAAATTACTTCAAAGAGCTGGCGCTCTGGAAGTGGAAAAGAGACTGCTTCTCCTCCTGAACTGAGACAAGGGGAGAGCGCTCTTTCTGGAAATACATAGCACTTTTGCCTAGTTTGAGTTGTTGTATCTAGAGTTCTTTAGTTTTTCTCTTCCTAGTAAGAAATCCTAATCTTCTTCTCCCCAGTCAGACCTCTTTTGCCTGCATAAACCTTCTGACAACTTAGAGCAATTGTGTGTGGCAGGGAGAGAGAGTTGCTGAGTGCAAGGACCCCTTTCCCTCTTGCCCAATGCCCTGGGGACACTGGGCACCAAAAAACTCTTCTGGGCCTCTGGATGCGAAAACAGAATTTATTATTCTCATGTGGTGTCCAAGGAAGTCCTTGTGGAGAAGGGATCTTCCCTGCACACTCAGCTGGTCCCAGCAGATGAAGCTTCCTGGCTCACTTCAATCTAGAGGATGGAGCTCTCTGTAGGCCTCTGATGATTTCGCAGGTTTGAAGTGCCAGGCTGGAGATGGCAGGGCTCTCATCTCTCATGTCTTCCAGGGCTGGAACACAAAGGTACAAAAGCAAGATCAGAGGCAGCATCTGCAGGGACCCGAGGAGCCCCTCCTGCCATGGTCATCCCACCTGGCAGCTCTTGCCATGTGTGGCAGGGAGAAGGGCCCAACAGGAGGAGCTGGAAGATGCTGGCCACCAGTACCCCCCAGCCACAGAGACCCACTCCAAACCGAAAGGTCTCTCTGCTGTGCCCAAAAGCTCCCCATGCGTGCTGGGAGCACAGCCCTGAACAGCCAGGGCAGGGATTGCAGCTCCCTGGCCAGGATCCCTGCTCCTCCCCGCCAGCCCCTGCTGCCAGCCCGCTGCCCTCACTGGCTCACTCACCCTGGATGACGAGCAGCAGCTCTTTGTGCTGTCCCCTCAGGTACCTGCCGGCCATCCCTGGGCACACACACAGAGCCTGTCAGGGCACAGCTCCCCCCAGGGGCGCTGCCACACGACCCCCTGCCCTGGCAGGGCTGAGCCCGGGGCCTTCCCGCATGGTGCCGCCCCAGGGCTGGGCTGGGACAGGGCGGCAGCAGCCGCCAGGGCACTCGGGGCTCCCCAGCACATCCCTGGGCCGCATCCTGCTGCTGCTGCTGCTGCAGCGGGGCGGGAGGGACAGCGGGGCGGGAGGGACCGCGGGCTTGGGGCTCACCCATGAAGCCCAGGGCCGCCTCTCGCACGGGCTCCTGGGGGCTCTGCAGGTACGGCAGGGCCTGCTGCAGGTACTTGGCCGCTCTCCTCTTGTCCTTCTGCAGCTGCAGAGAAGGGCAGGGCAGGCAGAGAAGGCTTGGCTCAGGCTCTGCCCCTTGGCCGGGCACTGCCTGCAGCCAGCACGGCCAAGGGAAGGCAGCAGCGTGTGGGGCGCAGGCTGGTGTCCCACAGGGGAGGGCAGCAGTGGGCAGGGGCACGGGGCCAACCCCACTCACTGGCCATCGGGGGCTGGGGCTTTCCCATCGTCCTTACCAGGCACTCGCCCAATCTGCACAGGGTCTCTGTCCTCACCAGCTTCTCCACATCGCTCCACTTGAGGAACCTGGCCGCACAAAGCAGTGCTTGGCGAGAGACCTGCAGAGAAGTGGAGAGCGGCAGATGAGACCGCAGCCCAGGGCACAGGACCTGCGTCCCTGGACCAAGGCCAGGAGGAGGCCGGAGCCCCTGAGATGCCAGGGCAGGAGGCAGCCCAGTCCCTCCCGTGGGGACAGCAGAACCCAGGAGTCCTGACCTTTGCCACGTGCTGGTTGTCACTGTGGCAGTGCAAGAAGAGTGGGAGCAGGCTCTGGACCACGTAGCCCTTCAGGGTCTTTCTTGCGCTGCTGACTGCCAACTCCATCACCTTGTGGAAGATGTGGATGGAGAGCAGCTGCACTTGGCTGATGTCCTGAGAGAAAGGGCAGGAAAAGTCCTCATCACTGGCTGCTGCAGGCCTGCCTGAGAACAGGCCCTGAAATGCACAGGGCACGCTTTCCAGGCAGCACCCAGTGCCTGTTCCTGGGAGGGGCAAGGGGCCTTACGTTGCCCAAGAGTGGCTGGAGCGCCTCAGCCAGCTTCAGGGCAGTGGGTCTGGAGAGCTGGATGTCTGGCTCCTGCAGGTGATCCGAGAGCACCGCCAGGCTCATTGCCACCAGCTCTCCATCTTCATCCCCCAGGAGCTGCACCAGGCTTGGTGTGAGGCTCAGTGTGCTGTCAGCCTGTGTGGAACACAGTGCCGTGCTGTTGAAGCCATCGAGGGCTGCAGCACCAAGCCAGCTGCGGCGCTGCAGCCCCATGCTGCTGCCGCGGGGCCCAGAGGCCAAAAGCCTGTCCTGAAGGACTCGGGCAGCTGAAGGATGAGGCAGGAGAGCTGGGAGCAGCTGCCACAGCTGCCTTGCCCAGCCCAAGCCAAGTGACCGCCTTGCCCAGCCCCAGGTTGCCGGCAGGGCTTCAGCCGCCTATCCCCTTCTCACCGTTGATGGATCCTGTCTGAGCACCAGGAGCATCCTGAGTGCCAGGCGACGCCTCCCTGGGCACTTGCTCTGCAGGGGCCTGGCAAGGATGTGCAGGACTCTGTCGCCACATTCCCTCATGTCCAAGCAGTCCAGGACCTGAAAGGCACGCAGCAGTGACAGGGCGCCCGGCCGGCAAGAGCCCAGACGTGCCCAGGGCTGGCCCCAGACAGCAGCCCAGGAAGCGTCCCAGGCAGCTGTGGCCGTGAGAGGGCAGAGAGCTGGAGGCAGCCGGGCGTGGCAGCACCGGCCATCAGGCTCACCTCCACAAGGAAGGCCATGGCAGGGAACTCCCAGCGGGACACTGCTGCTTGGCTGAGCAGCTGGAGGAGGTAGCAGCCCATGTGGCGACACAAGGGGCTGGAGACACGACGCATCTCCCTGTCGGGGGAAAGAGGCACCAGAGAGCCTGAGCTGGCTGGGCAAAGGTCTCCTTTGAAAGACTCCCAGCGGCCTGGTCTTTCCCCAGCAGACTGGCAGGGGACGGGAGCGCTTTGGGAGGCGGCTCCTCCTCCGCACCCTCCTCTCCCTGCTTTTTGCACTCCTTTCGGCCACCCCTCCACAACGAGGCCTTCTGGCCCACGCTCACGGGCACTGTGCGGGCTGCCCCCTTCCCAGGGCAGAAGGCACAGGGGCAGCGGGGACAAGGAGGTCTCACCTGGCCAGCAGACCCACTGCACAGTGGTGGGTGTCCATGTGGAAGAGCGTGTCCCAGGCAGCCTTGCGATCCATCGCCATCACCACGTCCTCACACTCCAGGTGGAAGAGCAGCCTCTTGATTATGTGCACTGCAATCCTGTGTGCAGAGCAAAGCCCAGGTGACGCTGGCAGGCCTGGCTCCACCCCAAGCACATGGCAGGGACCAGGGGACTGGGATGGAGCACCTCTTGGGGTTCCTGGCAAGTCCCTCTTCCTGCCAGCATTGCCTCCAGAAGGTGTCGACCTTCTCTGGCAGGAGCGCTGTGCTGAAGCAAATGTTGAACAGCACAGCAACCAGGAGGCGTGGGGAATTCTCCTTCAATGGCTCTGGGCACTGGAGCCTCTGGAGAATCTCCCAAACCACCCTGGTTGCCTACAAAAGACAAAGGAGGCAGAGAGAGTTCTCAGTGCCCAGATGTGGCAGAGCCCGAGCGGGGGAGAGAAAAGGCCAGAGGAGAAGCAGAGGGAGCAGCTGACCGGCTGCTCCTGAACCTGCCCCTAGGCCACATTTGCAGCCCAGTGCCTAAGGCAGGGAGGCGGGCTGGTGGGAGAGGATGGAGAGGCAGGAAAGAGGCAACGTGGAGGGGAGCAAAGGCCACTTGCAGGACCTCACAGCCAGGCTATAGATGTGCTTGTGGTCCCCATCAGAGGTGACTGTGCTGTACAGTGGCCACTCCTCCATCACCCTGAGCAGAACTGGCAGCACCTTCTGCACCGTCCTTCCTGACGAGATGATGGCTCTCCACATGACTGCTGCAGCTCTGCAGGGTCAGAGCTCTGTGTCAGGGGGGTTTTGGCCCCAGCTCTGCAAGAGCCCCAGCAGCAGAGCCACGGTGCCTAGAGGGGCAAGGAGGGAGCATGGCAGCAGGATGGGGGTCTGAGGTGGCAGGGCTGGGCCAGAGAAACAGAGGGCCCAGAGAGTGCTGGAACTGGGAGTGTGTGTGGCAGAGGCCGTGGCACAGGCTTTGCAGGGGGATGGGCTCTAAAGGCTGGTGAGGCCTGAGCCCTGAAGGCAGGTGGAGCCCGTACCTGTCACAGGATGGGGCACAGTGCAGGAGGGTGAGCGCAACATCAGCGGGGTGTTCATCCGTCACCCTCCCAAGGTCCCTGAGCAGCCCGTCCTCCGGCAACACATTGGCTGGGAGGGTCTGGTGCAGGTTCCTGACAAAGGCCGGCACCTGGAGGAGGCAGAGGGGAGAGCTGGAGAGCTGCCTGAGCCAGCACCTTGGCCGTCTTTGGGCCACAAGTGCTTCCCTTGCCAGCACGCTGTGCCGGCCTCAAAGGCTGAAGGGGCCGGGCAGAGCCGGCTTGAGGGGGCCATGCAGTGCTGGCCACAGGCTGCTCACTTCAGCAGAGGCCACTCTGTGGGCAGCAAAGTGCAGGCTGGGAGCATGGGCCGGGCCCTGAGCGGGCGTGGTGTCCGTGTTGGCCGTGCCCTCAGGGGTTGCGGCGTCAGCCGTGGCCGTGAGCTCAGGCAGCGCGGTGTCAGGGTCGCTGGTGTCCTGGCTCCACGCGCTGTCCCGGTTTGCTGGGCCATCGGCCGGCGCGGTGCCGACATCGGGCTTGGCCTTCAGCTGGGTGGGGCTGGTGTCAGGCTGTGCCATCACCTCCGTGGGTGTGGGCTGGGTCCTCCTACGCCGAACGCTGAAGAATTTCAGCAGCGTCTGTAGGAGAAGGAAGGGCAGGGAAGTGAGGGATGTGCCCTGGCGTGCTCCAGCAGCGCTGCCGGGCTGAGCAGTGACAGCAGGCCCAGCCCAGGTGGGCATGGCTGCAGGTACCTGTGCTGCCCTGCGGAAGCGGCCACGGGCACGGTGCTGCTCTTCTGTCCGCTCCCGGCCTGCATCTGGCAAAGAGGGAGTGCACTCAGAGCTGAGGGGCTGCGGGAAGGGCCGGAGAACCCAGCCCAGGCCTGCTCTCCACAGGCACGGCCAGCCCCGGCATGCCCAGTGCAAGGAGCCCGGCTGTGGGGGAAATCAGCCCCAGCCCCTCTTCCCCCCTCCTTTTCCCTGGGCATGTTCCCAGGGCTTGGGCTGGCAAGAGGCCCATCCACGATTGACATGACTGTAGCCCCCATGCCTGGGGTCCAGCTCTGCCACTCACCCTCCTGCAGGGCTTGCAACTGCTCCACTTCCTCCGGCTGCCGTTCTGGGGCAGCTCCAGGGCCTGCCTTCTTCTTCCTCCTGAAGAGCCTGAGCAGGCTGAGGCGTCTCCCTGCCATCCCAAGGTTGTTCTCTCAGGGATCTTGCAAGAGAGAAGCCTGGAAAACTTCCTGGTGACAAACTAAAGCAGAAGGGCCTCGAGGGCACCTTCCACAGGGACTGGAGACCCCTCGGAAAACCTCCGGGGTCACCAGCTCCCTCGGTCTGCCCTTGAGGGCACCCGCCAAAGGGACCAGAGACCCCTGGGAAAACCTCCGGGTCACCGAGTCCCACGGTCTGGCCTCGAGGGCACTTGCAAGAGAAAAAACTCCTCAGAAAAGGCTCCGGTTCAGCAAGGTCGAGAGTTGGCTGCACGGGGGCTCCGCACAGCACCGCTCTGTCCCGTCCTGTCCCGTCGCGTGCTCTGAGCGCACTGATGGGCTCACAGCACCGCCAGCACCTTTGTCACCACGTGTCACAAAGGGCCCCTGCTCACCCTGCCCCATCCCATGGCCGATGGCCACCGTGTCACAAAGGGGCCCTGCACACCCTACCACATCCCAGCCCGTGGGCCATGGCCACCAGGTCACAAAGGGCCCTGTGACACACTGCCACACGTCCTGGGGCCACCCCAACCCTGTTGGGGCTAACTCAGTAATCCAGGATTCAGCTATGAGCGGTGATGCAATATCATACCAGGAGTGGAAAGCTAGATACATTGAGGAACTCAGAGAAAAGAACCTGAAAGGAAAGGAATTCACCACTTGAGACTGTGCATTACAAGTTTATGTTCACAGGAGAAATCTATATGTAGATTTATCCTCCATTTCGTGTTCCCTTTTTCATGGACTTTTCTGCCTTCTCAGGCAGCAACATTTACCCCATTGGTTGTGATACCAGGAGGTACCAACCAATCAACCTGTTTGGCGGGCTTTTGCCTTTAGCCACTCCCCTGTTGCCACCCCGTTCGTCTCCCTTATGTTTATTCATATCCCTTTACCCAATCTGGGTGAGAGGATTTGCATGCTCCTCCTTTCCTCCGCCCAGTTTCTAGAGCCTTCCCCTCCTAACGCTCTAAAAACCCTCCATTTTATTAATAAAGTTAGTTCAGCCTTGTGCTGAACTTTGTTCCACACCTATCTGTTTCCTTGCCCCTCTTTTCAGAGCTGTGTGAGTGAGAGAGAGTGTGTGAGCTAGGGCTAGCTGGTTTCTTCTGCTCATTAACATCTCGCTGAAGAGCAAGGAACCCTGGAGCTGGACTGCTCCCTTCCCTGACACACCGAACTGTGTCACAACCCCGCCGCTTCACCTCCTGCACATGGGGAGTGCAGTGACAACACCCTGCGGATGCTACCAAGGCACCTGCCAGAGGGCAGCCAAAGCCAACGGGCGCTGATGGCTGTGCTCTTGCAGGGGGCTCTTGTGAGGAGCAGCTGCAGCAATTGCTGGCAAGACTTGGCATCTGGCAGAAGGCAGAAGCTCTTGCTCCTTCCTGCAATGATGTTTTCATGCAAGTGAGAACCTGCAGCACAAAACCTCCCTCAGCTGCTGAGTTTCAGAGGACAATTCAATTGGTCACAGATACTCTCAAGGTTCCTTGTGTTCTTTGGACTTTTTCCTTGCCTTCTGAAAAAGAATCCAACAGCCCAGTCTAATGGGTCTGCCGGCTGCTATGCCGTGCCTCGGGCAAGTGAAGAGGAGAGGGAGAACTCTGGCATGGCAACCTGTTCTGGGTCTCTCCCCACTGGATGCCCCTCCCTTCCCCCATCCCTTTGTGGCAGCAGCAGAAACACCAGGAGAGCCCAGAAGTGCAGTAGCAGTTAGGACAGCCACCCAAGAAAACCCAGGCACTGTATATGATGAGGATCCCACAGTCAGCTTCCTTGCTTCGCACTGCCTAAGAATTTCTTTTTCACACACACACTGCCAAGAGAACCTTCCATGCCTTTCTATTCTTAACTCCCTATCTGGAGTTTGTTCCTAGTCTTCCCACATAATTGGATAGTCCCTCCTTGTTTACATCCTTCTCTCACTGGTCACTTCTGACACCTCAAGTCTTTCTCGGTTCCTGTGAATTCCTCCAGGAAATGGTTTCAAAATGTCCAAGTCCAAATCCTCCTCCTCCTCCTCCTCTGTCTCCTTCATCGGGGCATCCGCGGATCCATCGCCTTCCCCAACACAGAAATGGGAGTCCCACTTTTACTGAGAAAAGAAAAAACCCTCCCGGAACAACACAAAAAGACAGAGGAAATGGTTGACCCACCAAGAGAGGAATCCACCATGAACCAAAGAGGAACTGCTCTCTCTTGAGAACATCTGCCTTGGTTTCCCCATGTGGCCCAGGAGAACCAAGAAGTCAAGTGGCAAACCCTCCCCAACCAGCTCCAAAAGAGAGAAAGAGGGACAATGCAAAACCTGGAAAGCTATTTCATCCCAAGGGAGATTCACTGCTGAGAGGCTGCTTCCAGGTCCTGGCTTTAGGGGCTGGCACTGGTTTGGGATTTGAGGTGGCTGCAGTAGTGGCTGGGATTTGTGGAGCACCTCCAACTTGTGGGGATGGTTGGCAGTGGCTCCCTCTCCTGGGAGTCAGGCAAAAGAGTGGCCCCCTTCTGCTTCTGCCTGTGGTTTTTCAAAGGGGCCAGTCCATCCCCTTCCTCAACCCAGGCAAGAAGAAAAACCTTCTGTTTCCAGTGCCTTTCATTTCCCTGACAAACAAAGTTCCCCCCCAGTGGTGAAACATTCCCCCTGATGTGGAAGAAACATCACTACAAACTCCACCCCTACTCTACCTAGGACATTATCTGCCCCTTCTTCTACACCATCCCATCATTCCCACATTTCAGACCTGACTGCTGCAACTGGAGCACTCCATACTCACTGTCCGTGCTATTTCCCCTTGACAGTGGCAGTTTAAGTCAGCAACCAGCACTAGATATGCAAGCCACCCTTACAGATGGTTCTCACCCAAAATCAAACGCCCCTGAGGCACGCATCATCTTTCCCCACTCCTCTGCATTACCCACCAAGGGCACCCACCAAGGTCCTTGAGCAAAAACAATCACCCGGTGGGTTTGCCTTTGCCTGAGGCAGGACTGATCCAAACTGTCTTTCCTAGCACGTTTCTCAGAAGCACCACGGGGACTTTGTCTCTGCTACGTAAAGGTTCTGATTGGGCAGGGCCAGCTGGACTGGTAGAGCCTCAGGTGTTAACTTTATCAGTTGGCCTTCTTGAAATGGAGGTTCCAGTGACTGAAGGTCCCTCCAGCCTTTGCTTTCAGAGTGGTTTTGAACGGTCCATGACACCGTTCAACTTTCCAGAGCCTGAGGCATGGGAGGGAATATGATCCAGCCACTCAGTTCTGTGCTCTCTGGCCCAGGTGTCTGTTTGGGAAATGAGTCTCCTTGTCCCACTCAGTCCTTCCTGGGCTGCAGTGTGGCCACAGGACTGCTTTTTCAAGGCCCACGATGGTGTTTCAGGTTTCAGGAACCGAGCCTTCCTAAGAGACCTGAGGTGAAGCAGAGTCCTGTTGAAGATTTATAACCCTGAGGCTTACGCTGGAGCGAAAGATGGCTCGAGTAAGCTTGGCATCCGAATGAGGGATCCATACTGCTGCTCCTGAAGATTTGTGAGCAGAGAGAGAGCGCCTTACACTGGAGCAGAAAACGGCTCGGGTAAGGATGTTGGGATCCAGATGTGGGATCCGTGCTAAACCCATGTCCCAGAGGTCTATCAAGGACTGTTCTCCCGTGGGAAGGGACTTCCCCAGGAAAACAGGGGTGGACTCATAAGCCATTATCCCCTGTAACCCCGTGGAAGAAGATCCATGGTAAACAAGTGTCCCCTTACAAGGCCCTGGAAAAAAAACCCTTCAGGGCCTGGGTAGCCCCCAACCTCCGGCCTCAGCCCAGGATGGGGGGAGGCCCAGCCCTGGAGGCCAACACAGAGAGAGAGAAAGAGTTCCATCTGCCACGAGAGTGCTGCAGAATTGGTGAAGAGACTTGGAGCTGCGAGAGTGGAGAAAGAGACTGCTTTTCCTCCTTGGACTGATAGAAAGGGAGGAGAAGTATTTCTGTAAATACAGAATACTTTTCCTTCAGTAGAATTCTTGTAGATGTAACTCTTTAGTAAGATTTATTTTGCTAGTAATAAATGCTTCTACTGTTTTCCCCAAATCCAATCTCTTCTGTCTGCATAAACCTTCTCTCAACTAATAGTAATTGTGTGTGGGGATGTAAAAGCAAATTGACCCAGAGTAAAACCACGACAGTGAGGCACAGGCTGTGTCTCTGGCCATCCGGTGGTTGTGTCCACCATTCTCAGCACTTAGCGCTTCCCTTGGCGAGTTTGTGGGGGTGTGATGGGTTTGATCTGCCTGGCCTTCTGTCAAGTTTTTCCCCTTCCCCCTTCCCGTTTGTTTTTTTTTCCCTGGTGGTGGTCCTTGTGCACATCAAGGGAAGAGAGAGGACTGTGCTGCACGATTTGAGCAGGCGAACAGAGTGAGTCTGGGGTTTGGATTTTTTTCCATTAGGGAGGATTTTCTTTTGGTGGTTGTTTCTCTCTCCCCTCTCCCTCTCCCCTTTCCCAGTGTGTGGGAAGAGGAAGGGAAACCCATTTTTTTTTTTGGTCTCTCCAACACAGCCCGCAGGGTGTTACCCCCACATGGCAACGCCCAGTGATTTCACAGCGCCCCCTGCTGGCCGGCATAGAGAACTGCAGGCTCTGCCTCTCCAGTCACCCAACAGTGCCCCCTGTTGCCTGTGGTTCAAATTGCACTTAAGGGGAAAAAACTCAACTCTTTCCTTTTTTTTTTCTTGGCTTCTTTCTTGTTTTCTTTTGAAAGAAATTATCTGTGCATCTAGGAGGATAGTTTGGTTGTTTTACTGGGTCTTTTACCTTGTTTCTGCCAATACACACATACCTTTTAATTAAGGGCTGTTAGTTTTCCAGGTGAATTTCCGGAGCAAAGCCAATCCAAAGTTTTAGTAAAGCCTCTGCCATTTCCATAGTTAAGAAATGTTGGAGATCGGATGGCACCTGAAGAATCACCTATTGAGACATCATACCAGGAGTGGAAAGCCAGATGCATTGAGGAGGCAAGCCCAGAAAGTGTTCAGATAATGAAATCCACCATTTGAGACTTTTTACACCACAGTGTTATGTTTGTGAGGCAAATCTACAGGTAGATTTGTCCTCCATGTTCTGTTCCTTCTTCGTGGACTTTTCTGCCTTTGGGCAGCAACAGTTACCCCATTGGTTGAGACACCATGAGGTACCAACCAATTACCCTGTTTGGCGGGCTTTTGCCTTTTGCCACTCCCTTGTTACCACCCAGTTCATCCTTCTTGTGTTTATTCATTCCCTTTTACCCAATGTGTATGTGAGGATTTGCATGCTCCTCCTAGTCTCCTCCCCTGTTCCAGAACTACCCCTTCCTGACCCTATTTAAACCCTCCCTTTTCTCAATAAAGAGGTTCAGCTTATTGCTCTCCAGAAGAGGCTTTGCTGCTCCTGGGTTCAAACTCTAAGCTGCCCTTAGCACCATATCTTGCCTCTTGCCTCTCTTTTGAGCTGCGTGAGTGAGCGAGTGTGTAAACTCTGACTAGCTGGCTGCTTTATTTTCCACCTCACTGCAGAGTACCGGACCCCGAGCCGGATCGCTCCCCTCCCCTGACACATACAACCGTGCCAAAGAAAAGGAAGGAGAAGCCTGTTGCCCAGATGAAATTAGGAGCAATGGAGGGGAAGGCAGCAGGCCCCAAGTGGGGCCAGGCCCCTCTCCTCCCCCCGGGGAAGTTGAGCACTGAAGCCTCCCTGTCCCAGACATGGAACAGAGTGGAGGACAAACTGGAAAGGAAGACTGCCTGGATGAGAAACACTGCCAAAGGAATTACAGGCAGAGAGAGAGGGAGCACAGCCTCCAGGGTCAAAGCTGGCAGCCACAGGAGACAGAAGCCTGAAAGGGGGGGCTCCTTCCCCTCCCCTCCCCGGGAGGGATCAATGCCACTGCACCTGAATTTGTCACCCTAAAGGACAGCAAAGAATGGAAGAACTGTTGCCCAAAGGTAGACTCAGGCTAGAGAGGTCCATCAAGGACTGTCTGTCCTCAGGAGGGACCCTACAAGAAACAGGGGTAGACTCAAAAGCCATTCTCCCCTGCAACTGTGGGAAGACCATGGTAGGCAAGTGTCCCCTTGCAATCCATGGATGACCCCACAGGGCCTGGGGAACCGCAGACCTTCGATCTTAGCCCAGGAGGGGGTAAGCCCAGCCCTGAGGTCAAGAGAGAAGAGAGAGAGAGAGAGAAAGAGAGAGAAAGACAGTTCCAGCTGTGACAGAGCTGTCATCCTAGAGATAATAGGAGAAGAACTTTCAGAGGTTACCAAATTACTTCAAAGAGCTGGCGCTCTGGAAGTGGAAAAGAGACTGCTTCTCCTCCTGAACTGAGACAAGGGGAGAGCGCTCTTTCTGGAAATACATAGCACTTTTGCCTAGTTTGAGTTGTTGTATCTAGAGTTCTTTAGTTTTTCTCTTCCTAGTAAGAAATCCTAATCTTCTTCTCCCCAGTCAGACCTCTTTTGCCTGCATAAACCTTCTGACAACTTAGAGCAATTGTGTGTGGCAGGGAGAGAGAGTTGCTGAGTGCAAGGACCCCTTTCCCTCTTGCCCAATGCCCTGGGGACACTGGGCACCAAAAAACTCTTCTGGGCCTCTGGATGCGAAAACAGAATTTATTATTCTCATGTGGTGTCCAAGGAAGTCCTTGTGGAGAAGGGATCTTCCCTGCACACTCAGCTGGTCCCAGCAGATGAAGCTTCCTGGCTCACTTCAATCTAGAGGATGGAGCTCTCTGTAGGCCTCTGATGATTTCGCAGGTTTGAAGTGCCAGGCTGGAGATGGCAGGGCTCTCATCTCTCATGTCTTCCAGGGCTGGAACACAAAGGTACAAAAGCAAGATCAGAGGCAGCATCTGCAGGGACCCGAGGAGCCCCTCCTGCCATGGTCATCCCACCTGGCAGCTCTTGCCATGTGTGGCAGGGAGAAGGGCCCAACAGGAGGAGCTGGAAGATGCTGGCCACCAGTACCCCCCAGCCACAGAGACCCACTCCAAACCGAAAGGTCTCTCTGCTGTGCCCAAAAGCTCCCCATGCGTGCTGGGAGCACAGCCCTGAACAGCCAGGGCAGGGATTGCAGCTCCCTGGCCAGGATCCCTGCTCCTCCCCGCCAGCCCCTGCTGCCAGCCCGCTGCCCTCACTGGCTCACTCACCCTGGATGACGAGCAGCAGCTCTTTGTGCTGTCCCCTCAGGTACCTGCCGGCCATCCCTGGGCACACACACAGAGCCTGTCAGGGCACAGCTCCCCCCAGGGGCGCTGCCACACGACCCCCTGCCCTGGCAGGGCTGAGCCCGGGGCCTTCCCGCATGGTGCCGCCCCAGGGCTGGGCTGGGACAGGGCGGCAGCAGCCGCCAGGGCACTCGGGGCTCCCCAGCACATCCCTGGGCCGCATCCTGCTGCTGCTGCTGCTGCAGCGGGGCGGGAGGGACAGCGGGGCGGGAGGGACCGCGGGCTTGGGGCTCACCCATGAAGCCCAGGGCCGCCTCTCGCACGGGCTCCTGGGGGCTCTGCAGGTACGGCAGGGCCTGCTGCAGGTACTTGGCCGCTCTCCTCTTGTCCTTCTGCAGCTGCAGAGAAGGGCAGGGCAGGCAGAGAAGGCTTGGCTCAGGCTCTGCCCCTTGGCCGGGCACTGCCTGCAGCCAGCACGGCCAAGGGAAGGCAGCAGCGTGTGGGGCGCAGGCTGGTGTCCCACAGGGGAGGGCAGCAGTGGGCAGGGGCACGGGGCCAACCCCACTCACTGGCCATCGGGGGCTGGGGCTTTCCCATCGTCCTTACCAGGCACTCGCCCAATCTGCACAGGGTCTCTGTCCTCACCAGCTTCTCCACATCGCTCCACTTGAGGAACCTGGCCGCACAAAGCAGTGCTTGGCGAGAGACCTGCAGAGAAGTGGAGAGCGGCAGATGAGACCGCAGCCCAGGGCACAGGACCTGCGTCCCTGGACCAAGGCCAGGAGGAGGCCGGAGCCCCTGAGATGCCAGGGCAGGAGGCAGCCCAGTCCCTCCCGTGGGGACAGCAGAACCCAGGAGTCCTGACCTTTGCCACGTGCTGGTTGTCACTGTGGCAGTGCAAGAAGAGTGGGAGCAGGCTCTGGACCACGTAGCCCTTCAGGGTCTTTCTTGCGCTGCTGACTGCCAACTCCATCACCTTGTGGAAGACGTGGATGGAGAGCAGCTGCACTTGGCTGATGTCCTGAGAGAAAGGGCAGGAAAAGTCCTCATCACTGGCTGCTGCAGGCCTGCCTGAGAACAGGCCCTGAAATGCACAGGGCACGCTTTCCAGGCAGCACCCAGTGCCTGTTCCTGGGAGGGGCAAGGGGCCTTACGTTGCCCAAGAGTGGCTGGAGCGCCTCAGCCAGCTTCAGGGCAGTGGGTCTGGAGAGCTGGATGTCTGGCTCCTGCAGGTGATCCGAGAGCACCGCCAGGCTCATTGCCACCAGCTCTCCATCTTCATCCCCCAGGAGCTGCACCAGGCTTGGTGTGAGGCTCAGTGTGCTGTCAGCCTGTGTGGAACACAGTGCCGTGCTGTTGAAGCCATCGAGGGCTGCAGCACCAAGCCAGCTGCGGCGCTGCAGCCCCATGCTGCTGCCGCGGGGCCCAGAGGCCAAAAGCCTGTCCTGAAGGACTCGGGCAGCTGAAGGATGAGGCAGGAGAGCTGGGAGCAGCTGCCACAGCTGCCTTGCCCAGCCAAAGCCAAGTGACCGCCTTGCCCAGCCCCAGGTTGCCGGCAGGGCTTCAGCCGCCTATCCCCTTCTCACCGTTGATGGATCCTGTCTGAGCACCAGGAGCATCCTGAGTGCCAGGCGACGCCTCCCTGGGCACTTGCTCTGCAGGGGCCTGGCAAGGATGTGCAGGACTCTGTCGCCACATTCCCTCATGTCCAAGCAGTCCAGGACCTGAAAGGCACGCAGCAGTGACAGGGCGCCCGGCCGGCAAGAGCCCAGACGTGCCCAGGGCTGGCCCCAGACAGCAGCCCAGCGCACAGGAAGCGTCCCAGGCAGCTGTGGCCGTGAGAGGGCAGAGAGCTGGAGGCAGCCGGGCGTGGCAGCACCGGCCATCAGGCTCACCTCCACAAGGAAGGCCATGGCAGGGAACTCCCAGCGGGACACTGCTGCTTGGCTGAGCAGCTGGAGGAGGTAGCAGCCCATGTGGCGACACAAGGGGCTGGAGACACGACGCATCTCCCTGTCGGGGGAAAGAGGCACCAGAGAGCCTGAGCTGGCTGGGCAAAGGTCTCCTTTGAAAGACTCCCAGCGGCCTGGTCCTTCCCAGCAGACTGGCAGGGGACGGGAGCACTCTGGGAGGTCGCTCCTCCTCTGCACCCTCCTCTCCCTGCTTTTTGCACTCCTTTCAGCCACCCCTCCACAACGAGGCCTTCTGGCCCATGCTCACGGGCACTGTGCGGGCTGCCCCCTTCCCAGGGCAGAAGGCACAGGGGCAGCGGGGACAAGGAGGTCTCACCTGGCCAGCAGACCCACTGCACAGTGGTGGGTGTCCATGTGGAAGAGCGTGTCCCAGGCAGCCTTGCGATCCATCGCCATCACCACGTCCTCACACTCCAGGTGGAAGAGCAGCCTCTTGATTATGTGCACTGCAATCCTGTGTGCAGAGCAAAGCCCAGGTGACGCTGGCAGGCCTGGCTCCACCCCAAGGACATGGCAGGGACCAGGGGACTGGGATGGAGCACCTCTTGGGGTTCCTGGCAAATCCCTCTTCCTGCCAGCATTGCCTCCAGAAGGTGTCGACCTTCTCTGGCAGGAGCTCTGTGCTGAAGCAAATGTTGAACAGCACAGCCACCAGGAGGCGTGGGGAATTCTCCTTCAATGGCTCTGGGCACTGGAGCCTCTGGAGAATCTCCCAAACCACCCTGGTTGCCTACAAAAGACAAAGGAGGCAGAGAGAGTTCTCAGTGCCCAGATGTCCCTGTGGCAGAGCCCGAACGGGGGAGAGAAAAGGCCAGAGGAGAAGCAGAGGGAGCAGCTGACCGGCTGCTCCTGAACCTGCCCCTGGGCCACATTTGCAGCCCAGTGCCTAAGGCAGGGAGGCGGGCTGGTGGGAGAGGATGGAGAGGCAGGAAAGAGGCAACGTGGAGGGGAGCAAAGGCCACTTGCAGGAACTCACAGCCAGGCTATAGATGTCCTTGTGGTCCCCATCAGAGGTGACTGTGCTGTACAGTGGCCACTCCTCCATCACCCTCAGCAGCACTGGCAGCACCTTCTGCATCGTCCTTCCTGATGAGATGATGGCTCTCCACATGACTGCTGCAGCTCTGCAGGGCCAGAGCTCTGTGTCAGGGGGGTTTTGGCTCCAGCTCTGCAAGAGCCCCAGCAGCAGAACCACGGTGCCCAGAGGGGCAGGGAGGGAGCATGGCAGCAGGATGGGGGTCTGAGGTGGCAGGGCTGGGAAAGAGAGGGCCCAGAGAGTGCTGGAACTGGGAGTGTGTGTGGCAGAGGCCGTGGCACAGGCTTTCCAGGGGAATGGGCTTGAAAGGCTTGTGAGGCCTGAGCCCTGAAGGCAGGTGGAGCCCGTACCTGTCACAGGATGGGGCACAGTGCAGGAGGGTGAGCGCAACATCAGCGGGGTGTTCATCCGTCACCCTCCCAAGGTCCCTGAGCAGCACGTCCTCTGGCAACACATTGGCTGTGAGGGTCTGGTGCAGGTTCCTGACAAAGGCCGGCACCTGGAGGAGGCAGAGGGGAGAGCTGGAGAGCTGCCTGAGCCAGCACCTTGGCCGTCTTTGGGCCACAAGTGCTTCCCTTGCCAGCACGCTGTGCCGGCCTCAAAGGCTGAAGGGGCCGGGCAGAGCCGGCTTGAGGGGGCCATGCAGTGCTGGCCACAGGCTGCTCACTTCAGCAGAGGCCACTCTGTGGGCAGCAAAGTGCAGGCTGGGAGCATGGGCCGGGCCCTGAGTGGGCATGGTGTCAGTGTTGGCCGTGCCCTCAGGGGTTGCAGCGTCAGCCGTGGCCGTGAGCTCAGGCAGCGCGGTGTCAGGGTCGCTGGTGTCCTGGCTCCACGCGCTGTCCCGGTTTGCTGGGCCATCGGCCGGCGCGGTGCCGACATCGGGCTTGGCCTTCAGCTGGGTGGGGCCGGTGTCAGGCTGTGCCATCACCTCCGTGGGTGTGGTCTGGGTCCTCCTACGCCGAACGCTGAAGAATTTCAGCAGCGTCTGTAGGAGAAGGAAGGGCAGGGAAGTGAAGGATGTGCCCTGGCGTGCTCCAGCAGCGCTGCCGGGCTGAGCAGTGACAGCAGGCCCAGCCCAGGTGGGCATGGCTGCAGGTACCTGTGCTGCCCTGCGGAAGCGGCCACGGGCACGGTACTGCTCTTCTGTCCGCTCCCGGCCTGCATCTGGCAAAGAGGGAGTGCACTCAGAGCTGAGGGGCTGCGGGAAGGGCCGGAGAACCCAGCCCAGGCCTGCTCTCCACAGGCACGGCCAGCCCCGGCATGCCCAGTGCAAGGAGCACGGCTGTGGGGGAAATCAGCCCCAGCCCCTCTTCCCCCCTCCTTTTCCCTGGGCATGTTCCCAGAGCTTGGGCTGGCAAGAGGCCCATCCACGATTGACATGACTGTAGCCCCCATGCCTGGGGTCCAGCTCTGCCACTCACCCTCCTGCAGGGCTTGCGACTGCTCCACTTCCTCCGGCTGCCGTTCTGGGGCAGCTCCAGGGCCTGCCTTCTTCTTCCTCCTGAAGAGCCTGAGCAGGCTGAGGCGTCTCCCTGCCATCCCAAGGTTGTGTCGTCAGGGATCTTGCAAGAGAGAAGCCTGGAAAACTTCCTGGTGACAAACTAAAGAAGAAGGGCCTGGAGGGCACCTTCCACAGGGACTGGAGACCCCTCGGAAAACCTCCGGGTCACCAGCTCCCTCGGTCTGCCCTTGAGGGCACCCGCCAAAGGGACCAGAGACCCCTGGGAAAACATCCGGATCTCCAAGTCCCACGGCCTGGCCTTGAGGGCACTTGCAAGACAAAAACTCCTCAGAAAAGGCTCCGGTTCAGCAGGGTCGAGAGTTGGCTGCACGGGGGCTCCGCACAGCACCGCTCTGTCCCGTCCTGTCCCCTCGCGTGCTCTGAGCGCACTGATGGGCTCACAGCACCGCCAGCACCTTTGTCACCACGTGTCACAAAGGGCCCCTGCTCACCCTGCCCCATCCCATGGCCGATGGCCACCGTGTCACAAAGGGGCCCTGCACATCCTACCACATCCCAGCCCGTGGGCCATGGCCACCAGGTCACAAAGGGCCCTGTGACACACTGCCACACGTCCTGGGGCCACCCCAACCCTGTTGGGGCTAACTCAGTAATCCAGGATTCAGCTATGAGCGGTGATGCAACATCATACCAGGAGTGGAAAGCTAGATACATCGAGGAACTCAGAGAAAAGAACCTGAAAGGAAAGGAATTCACCACTTGAGACTGTGCATTACAAGTTTATGTTCAGAGGAGAAATCTATATGTAGATTTATCCTCCATTTTGTGTTCCCTTCTTCATGGACTTTTCTGCCTTCTCAGGCAGCAACATTTACCCCGTTGGTTGTGATACCAGGAGGTACCAACCAATCAACCTGTTTGGCGGGCTTTTGCCTTTAGCCACTCCCCTGTTGCCACCCCATTCGTCTCCCTTATGTTTATTCATATCCCTTTACCCAATCTGGGTGAGAGGATTTGCATGCTCCTCCTTTCCTCCGCCCAGTTTCTAGAGCCTTCCCCTCCTAACCCTCTAAAAACCCTCCATTTTGTTAATAAAGTTAGTTCAGCCTTGCGCTGTCCTTTGTTCCACACCTCTCTGTCTCCTTGCCTCTCTTTTCAGAGCTGTGTGAGTGAGAGAGAGTGTGTGAGCTAGGGCTAGCCGGTTGCTTCTTCGCATTAACATCTCGCTGAAGAGCAACGACCCCTGGAGCTGGACTGCTCCCTTCCCTGACACACCGAACCGTGTCACAACCCCGCCGCTTCACCTCCTGCACATGGGGAGTGCAGTGACAACACCCTGCGGATGCTACCAAGGCACCTGCCAGAGGGCAGCCAAAGCCAACGGGCGCTGATGGCTGTGCTCTTGCAGGGGGCTCTTGTGAGGAGCAGCTGGAGCAATTGCTGACAAGACTTGGCATCTGGCAGGAGGCAGAAGCTCTTGCTCCTTCCTGCAATAATATTTTCATGCAAGTGAGAACCTGCAGCACAAAACCTCCCTCAGCTGCTGAGTTTCAGAGGACAATTCAATTGGTCACAGATACTCTCAAGGTTCCTTGTGTTCTTTGGACTTTTTCCTTGCCTTCTGAAAAAGAATCCAACAGCCCAGTCTAATGGGTCTGCCGGCTGCTATGCCGTGCCTCAGAAAAGTGAAGAGGACAGGGAGAACTCTGGCATGACAACCTGTTCTGGGTCTCTCCCCACTGGATACCACTCCCTTCCCCCATCCCTTTGTGGCAGCAGCAGAAACACCAGGAGAGCCCAGAAATGCAGTAGCAGTTAGGACGGCCACCCGAGAAAACCCAGGCACCGTGTATGATGAGGATCCCACAGTCAGCTTCCTTGCTTCGCACTGCCTAAGAATTTCTTTTTCACACACACACTGCCAAGAGAACCTTCCATGCCTTTCTATTCTTAACTCCCTATCTGGAGTTTGTTCCTAGTCTTCCCACATAATTGGATAGTCCCTCCTTGTTTACATCCTTCTCTCACTGGTCACTTCTGACACCTCAAGTCTTTCTCGGTTCCTGTGAATTCCTCCAGGAAATGGTTTCAAAATGTCCAAGTCCAAATCCTCCTCCTCCTCCTCCTCCTCTGTCTCCTTCATCGGGGCATCCGCGGATCCATCGCCTTCCCCAACACAGAAATGGGAGTCCCACTTTTACTGAGAAAAGAAAAAACCCTCCCGGAACAACACAAAAAGACAGAGGAAATGGTTGACCCACCAAGAGAGGAATCCACCATGAACCAAAGAGGAACTGCTCTCTCTTGAGAACATCTGCCTTGGTTTCCCCATGTGGCCCAGGAGAACCAAGAAGTCAAGTGGCAAACCCTCCCCAACCAGCTCCAAAAGAGAGAAAGAGGGACAATGCAAAACCTGGAAAGCTATTTCATCCCAGGGGAGATTCACTGCTGAGAGGCTGCTTCCAGGTCCTGGCTTTAGGGGCTGGCACTGGTTTGGGATTTGAGGTGGCTGCAGTAGTGGCTGGGATTTGTGGAGCACCTCCAACTTGTGGGGATGGTTGGCAGTGGCTCCCTCTCCTGGGAGTCAGGCAAAAGAGTGGCCCCCTTCTGCTTCTGCCTGTGGTTTTTCAAAGGGGCCAGTCCATCCCCTTCCTCAACCCAGGCAAGAAGAAAAACCTTCTGTTTCCAGTGCCTTTCATTTCCCTGACAAACAAAGTTCCCCCCCAGTGGTGAAACATTCCCCCTGATGTGGAAGAAACATCACTACAAACTCCACCCCTACTCTACCTAGGACATTATCTGCCCCTTCTTCTACACCATCCACATCATCCCCACATTTCAGACCTGACTGCTGCAACTGGAGCACTCCATACTCACTGTCCGTGCTATTTCCCCTTGACAGTGGCAGTTTCAGTCAGCAACCAGCACTAGATATGCAAGCCACCCTTACAGATGGTTCTCACCCAAAATCAAACGCCCCTGAGGCACGCATCATCTTTCCCCACTCCTCTGCATTACCCACCAAGGGCACCCACCAAGGTCCTTGAGCAAAAACAATCACCCGGTGGGTTTGCCTTTGCCTGAGGCAGGACTGATCCAAACTGTCTTTCCTGACACGTTTCTCAGAAGCACCACGGGGACTTTGTCTCTGCTACGTAAAGGTTCTGATTGGGCAGGGCCAGCTGGACTGGTAGAGCCTCAGGTGTTAACTTTATCAGTTGGCCTTCTTGAAATGGAGGTTCCAGTGACTGAAGGTCCCACCAGCCTTTGCTTTCAGAGTGGTTTTGAACGGTCCATGACACCGTTCAACTTTCCAGAGCCTGAGGCATGGGAGGGAATATGATCCAGCCACTCAGTTCTGTGCTCTCTGGCCCAGGTGTCTGTTTGGGAAATGAGTCTCCTTGTCCCACTCAGTCCTTCCTGGGCTGCAGTGTGGCCACAGGACTGCTTTTTCAAGGCCCACGATGGTGTTTCAGGTTTCAGGAACCGAGCCTTCCTAAGAGACCTGAGGTGAAGCAGAGTCCTGTTGAAGATTTATAACCCTGAGGCTTACGCTGGAGCGAAAGATGGCTCGAGTAAGCTTGGCATCCGAATGAGGGATCCATACTGCTGCTCCTGAAGATTTGTGAGCAGAGAGAGAGCGCCTTACACTGGAGCAGAAAACGGCTCGGGTAAGGATGTTGGGATCCAGATGTGGGATCCGTGCTAAACCCATGTCCCAGAGGTCTATCAAGGACTGTTCTCCCGTGGGAAGGGACTTCCCCAGGAAAACAGGGGTGGACTCATAAGCCATTATCCCCTGTAACCCCGTGGAAGAAGATCCATGGTAAACAAGTGTCCCCTTACAAGGCCCTGGAAAAAAAACCCTTCAGGGCCTGGGTAGCCCCCAACCTCCGGCCTCAGCCCAGGATGGGGGGAGGCCCAGCCCTGGAGGCCAACACAGAGAGAGAGAAAGAGTTCCATCTGCCACGAGAGTGCTGCAGAATTGGTGAAGAGACTTGGAGCTGCGAGAATGGACAAAGAGACTGCTTTTCCTCCTTGGACTGATAGAAAGGGAGGAGAAGTATTTCTGTAAATACAGAATACTTTTCCTTCAGTAGAATTCTTGTAGATGTAACTCTTTAGTAAGATTTATTTTGCTAGTAATAAATGCTTCTACTGTTTTCCCCAAATCCAATCTCTTCTGTCTGCATAAACCTTCTCTCAACTAATAGTAATTGTGTGTGGGGATGTAAAAGCAAATTGACCCAGAGTAAAACCACGACAGTGAGGCACAGGCTGTGTCTCTGGCCATCCGGTGGTTGTGTCCACCATTCTCAGCACTTAGCGCTTCCCTTGGCGAGTTTGTGGGGGTGTGATGGGTTTGATCTGCCTGGCCTTCTGTCAAGTTTTTCCCCTTCCCCCTTCCCGTTTGTTTTTTTTTCCCTGGTGGTGGTCCTTGTGCACATCAAGGGAAGAGAGAGGACTGTGCTGCACGATTTGAGCAGGCGAACAGAGTGAGTCTGGGGTTTGGATTTTTTTCCATTAGGGAGGATTTTCTTTTGGTGGTTGTTTCTCTCTCCCCTCTCCCTCTCCCCTTTCCCAGTGTGTGGGAAGAGGAAGGGAAACCCATTTTTTTTTTTGGTCTCTCCAACACAGCCCGCAGGGTGTTACCCCCACGTGGCAACGCCCAGTGATTCCACAGCGCCCCCTGCTGGCCGGCATAGAGAACTGCAGGCTCTGCCTCTCCAGTCACCCAACAGTGCCCCCTGTTGCCTGTGGTTCAAATTGCACTTAAGGGGAAAAAACTCAACTCTTTCCTTTTTTTTTTCTTGGCTTCTTTCTTGTTTTCTTTTGAAAGAAATTATTTGTGCATCTAGGAGGATAGTTTGGTTGTTTTACTGGGTCTTTTACCTTGTTTCTGCCAATACACACATACCTTTTAATTAAGGGCTGTTAGTTTTCCAGGTGAATTTCCGGAGCAAAGCCAATCCAAAGTTTTAGTAAAGCCTCTGCCATTTCCATAGTTAAGAAATGTTGGAGATCGGATGGCACCTGAAGAATCACCTATTGAGACATCATACCAGGAGTGGAAAGCCAGATGCATTGAGGAGGCAAGCCCAGAAAGTGTTCAGATAATGAAATCCACCATTTGAGACTTTTTACACCACAGTGTTATGTTTGTGAGGCAAATCTACAGGTAGATTTGTCCTCCATGTTCTGTTCCTTCTTCGTGGACTTTTCTGCCTTTGGGCAGCAACAGTTACCCCATTGGTTGAGACACCATGAGGTACCAACCAATTACCCTGTTTGGCGGGCTTTTGCCTTTTGCCACTCCCTTGTTACCACCCAGTTCATCCTTCTTGTGTTTATTCATTCCCTTTTACCCAATGTGTATGTGAGGATTTGCATGCTCCTCCTAGTCTCCTCCCCTGTTCCAGAACTACCCCTTCCTGACCCTATTTAAACCCTCCCTTTTCTCAATAAAGAGGTTCAGCTTATTGCTCTCCAGAAGAGGCTTTGCTGCTCCTGGGTTCAAACTCTAAGCTGCCCTTAGCACCATATCTTGCCTCTTGCCTCTCTTTTGAGCTGCGTGAGTGAGCGAGTGTGTAAACTCTGACTAGCTGGCTGCTTTATTTTCCACCTCACTGCAGAGTACCGGACCCCGAGCCGGATCGCTCCCCTCCCCTGACACATACAACCGTGCCAAAGAAAAGGAAGGAGAAGCCTGTTGCCCAGATGAAATTAGGAGCAATGGAGGGGAAGGCAGCAGGCCCCAAGTGGGGCCAGGCCCCTCTCCTCCCCCCGGGGAAGTTGAGCACTGAAGCCTCCCTGTCCCAGACATGGAACAGAGTGGAGGACAAACTGGAAAGGAAGACTGCCTGGATGAGAAACACTGCCAAAGGAATTACAGGCAGAGAGAGAGGGAGCACAGCCTCCAGGGTCAAAGCTGGCAGCCACAGGAGACAGAAGCCTGAAAGGGGGGGCTCCTTCCCCTCCCCTCCCCGGGAGGGATCAATGCCACTGCACCTGAATTTGTCACCCTAAAGGACAGCAAAGAATGGAAGAACTGTTGCCCAAAGGTAGACTCAGGCTAGAGAGGTCCATCAAGGACTGTCTGTCCTCAGGAGGGACCCTACAAGAAACAGGGGTAGACTCAAAAGCCATTCTCCCCTGCAACTGTGGGAAGACCATGGTAGGCAAGTGTCCCCTTGCAATCCATGGATGACCCCACAGGGCCTGGGGAACCGCAGACCTTCGATCTTAGCCCAGGAGGGGGTAAGCCCAGCCCTGAGGTCAAGAGAGAAGAGAGAGAGAGAGAGAAAGAGAGAGAAAGACAGTTCCAGCTGTGACAGAGCTGTCATCCTAGAGATAATAGGAGAAGAACTTTCAGAGGTTACCAAATTACTTCAAAGAGCTGGCGCTCTGGAAGTGGAAAAGAGACTGCTTCTCCTCCTGAACTGAGACAAGGGGAGAGCGCTCTTTCTGGAAATACATAGCACTTTTGCCTAGTTTGAGTTGTTGTATCTAGAGTTCTTTAGTTTTTCTCTTCCTAGTAAGAAATCCTAATCTTCTTCTCCCCAGTCAGACCTCTTTTGCCTGCATAAACCTTCTGACAACTTAGAGCAATTGTGTGTGGCAGGGAGAGAGAGTTGCTGAGTGCAAGGACCCCTTTCCCTCTTGCCCAATGCCCTGGGGACACTGGGCACCAAAAAACTCTTCTGGGCCTCTGGATGCGAAAACAGAATTTATTATTCTCATGTGGTGTCCAAGGAAGTCCTTGTGGAGAAGGGATCTTCCCTGCACACTCAGCTGGTCCCAGCAGATGAAGCTTCCTGGCTCACTTCAATCTAGAGGATGGAGCTCTCTGTAGGCCTCTGATGATTTCGCAGGTTTGAAGTGCCAGGCTGGAGATGGCAGGGCTCTCATCTCTCATGTCTTCCAGGGCTGGAACACAAAGGTACAAAAGCAAGATCAGAGGCAGCATCTGCAGGGACCCGAGGAGCCCCTCCTGCCATGGTCATCCCACCTGGCAGCTCTTGCCATGTGTGGCAGGGAGAAGGGCCCAACAGGAGGAGCTGGAAGATGCTGGCCACCAGTACCCCCCAGCCACAGAGACCCACTCCAAACTGAAAGGCCTCTCTGCTGTGCCCAAAATCTCCCCATGCGTGCTGGGAGCACAGCCCTGCGCAGCCAGGGCAGGGATTGCAGCTCCCTGGCCAGGATCCCTGCTCCTCCCCGCCAGCCCCTGCTGCCAGCCCGCTGCCCTCACTGGCTCACTCACCCTGGATGACGAGCAGCAGCTCTTTGTGCTGTCCCCTCAGGTACCTGCCGGCCATCCCTGGGCACACACACAGAGCCTGTCAGGGCACAGCTCCCCCCAGGGCCGCTGCCACACGACCCCCTGCCCTGGCAGGGCTGAGCCCGGGGCCTTCCCGCATGGTGCCGCCCCAGGGCTGGGCTGGGACAGGGCGGCAGCAGCCGCCAGGGCACTCGGGGCTCCCCAGCACATCCCTGGGCCGCATCCTGCTGCTGCTGCTGCTGCAGCGGGGCGGGAGGGACAGCGGGGCGGGAGGGACCGCGGGCTTGGGGCTCACCCATGAAGCCCAGGGCCGCCTCTCGCACGGGCTCCTGGGGGCTCTGCAGGTACGGCAGGGCCTGCTGCAGGTACTTGGCCGCTCTCCTCTTGTCCTTCTGCAGCTGCAGAGAAGGGCAGGGCAGGCAGAGAAGGCTTGGCTCAGGCTCTGCCCCTTGGCCGGGCACTGCCTGCAGCCAGCACGGCCAAGGGAAGGCAGCAGCGTGTGGGGCGCAGGCTGGTGTCCCACAGGGGAGGGCAGCAGTGGGCAGGGGCACGGGGCCAACCCCACTCACTGGCCATCGGGGGCTGGGGCTTTCCCATCGTCCTTACCAGGCACTCGCCCAATCTGCACAGGGTCTCTGTCCTCACCAGCTTCTCCACATCGCTCCACTTGAGGAACCTGGCCGCACAAAGCAGTGCTTGGCGAGAGACCTGCAGAGAAGTGGAGAGCGGCAGATGAGACCGCAGCCCAGGGCACAGGACCTGCGTCCCTGGACCAAGGCCAGGAGGAGGCCGGAGCCCCTGAGATGCCAGGGCAGGAGGCAGCCCAGTCCCTCCCGTGGGGACAGCAGAACCCAGGAGTCCTGACCTTTGCCACGTGCTGGTTGTCACTGTGGCAGTGCAAGAAGAGTGGGAGCAGGCTCTGGACCACGTAGCCCTTCAGGGTCTTTCTTGCGCTGCTGACTGCCAACTCCATCACCTTGTGGAAGATGTGGATGGAGAGCAGCTGCACTTGGCTGATGTCCTGAGAGAAAGGGCAGGAAAAGTCCTCATCACTGGCTGCTGCAGGCCTGCCTGAGAACAGGCCCTGAAATGCACAGGGCACGCTTTCCAGGCAGCACCCAGTGCCTGTTCCTGGGAGGGGCAAGGGGCCTTACGTTGCCCAAGAGTGGCTGGAGCGCCTCAGCCAGCTTCAGGGCAGTGGGTCTGGAGAGCTGGATGTCTGGCTCCTGCAGGTGATCCGAGAGCACAGCCAGGCTCATTGCCACCAGCTCTCCATCTTCATCCCCCAGGAGCTGCACCAGGCTTGGTGTGAGGCTCAGCGTGCTGTCAGCCTGTGTGGAACACAGTGCCACAGCTGAAGGATGAGGCAGGAGAGCTGGGAGCAGCTGCCACAGCTGCCTTGCCCAGCCCAAGCCAAGTGACCGCCTTGCCCAGCCCCAGGTTGCCGGCAGGGCTTCAGCCGCCTATCCCCTTCTCACCGTTGATGGATCCTGTCTGAGCACCAGGAGCATCCTGAGTGCCAGGCGACGCCTCCCTGGGCACTTGCTCTGCAGGGGCCTGGCAAGGATGTGCAGGACTCTGTCGCCACATTCCCTCATGTCCAAGCAGTCCAGGACCTGAAAGGCACGCAGCAGTGACAGGGCGCCCGGCCGGCAAGAGCCCAGACGTGCCCAGGGCTGGCCCCAGACAGCAGCCCAGCGCACAGGAAGCGTCCCAGGCAGCTGTGGCCGTGAGAGGGCAGAGAGCTGGAGGCAGCCGGGCGTGGCAGCACCGGCCATCAGGCTCACCTCCACAAGGAAGGCCATGGCAGGGAACTCCCAGCGGGACACTGCTGCTTGGCTGAGCAGCTGGAGGAGGTAGCAGCCCATGTGGCGACACAAGGGGCTGGAGACACGACGCATCTCCCTGTCGGGGGAAAGAGGCACCAGAGAGCCTGAGCTGGCTGGGCAAAGGTCTCCTTTGAAAGACTCCCAGCGGCCTGGTCCTTCCCAGCAGACTGGCAGGGGACGGGAGCACTCTGGGAGGTCGCTCCTCCTCTGCACCCTCCTCTCCCTGCTTTTTGCACTCCTTTCAGCCACCCCTCCACAACGAGGCCTTCTGGCCCATGCTCACGGGCACTGTGTGGGCTGCCCCCTTCCCAGGGCAGAAGGCACAGGGGCAGCGGGGACAAGGAGGTCTCACCTGGCCAGCAGACCCACTGCACAGTGGTGGGTGTCCATGTGGAAGAGCGTGTCCCAGGCAGCCTTGCGATCCATCGCCATCACCACGTCCTCACACTCCAGGTGGAAGAGCAGCCTCTTGATTATGTGCACTGCAATCCTGTGTGCAGAGCAAAGCCCAGGTGACGCTGGCAGGCCTGGCTCCACCCCAAGGACATGGCAGGGACCAGGGGACTGGGATGGAGCACCTCTTGGGGTTCCTGGCAAATCCCTCTTCCTGCCAGCATTGCCTCCAGAAGGTGTCGACCTTCTCTGGCAGGAGCTCTGTGCTGAAGCAAATGTTGAACAGCACAGCCACCAGGAGGCGTGGGGAATTCTCCTTCAATGGCTCTGGGCACTGGAGCCTCTGGAGAATCTCCCAAACCACCCTGGTTGCCTACAAAAGACAAAGGAGGCAGAGAGAGTTCTCAGTGCCCAGATGTCCCTGTGGCAGAGCCCGAACGGGGGAGAGAAAAGGCCAGAGGAGAAGCAGAGGGAGCAGCTGACCGGCTGCTCCTGAACCTGCCCCTAGGCCACATTTGCAGCCCAGTGCCTAAGGCAGGGAGGCGGGCTGGTGGGAGAGGATGGAGAGGCAGGAAAGAGGCAACGTGGAGGGGAGCAAAGGCCACTTGCAGGAACTCACAGCCAGGCTATAGATGTCCTTGTGGTCCCCATCAGAGGTGACTGTGCTGTACAGTGGCCACTCCTCCATCACCCTCAGCAGCACTGGCAGCACCTTCTGCATCGTCCTTCCTGATGAGATGATGGCTCTCCACATGACTGCTGCAGCTCTGCAGGGCCAGAGCTCTGTGTCAGGGGGGTTTTGGCTCCAGCTCTGCAAGAGCCCCAGCAGCAGAACCACGGTGCCTAGAGGGGCAGGGAGGGAGCATGGCAGCAGGATGGGGGTCTGAGGTGGCAGGGCTGGGAAAGAGAGGGCCCAGAGAGTGCTGGAACTGGGAGTGTGTGTGGCAGAGGCCGTGGCACAGGCTTTCCAGGGGAATGGGCTTGAAAGGCTTGTGAGGCCTGAGCCCTGAAGGCAGGTGGAGCCCGTACCTGTCACAGGATGGGGCACAGTGCAGGAGGGTGAGCGCAACATCAGCGGGGTGTTCATCCGTCACCCTCCCAAGGTCCCTGAGCAGCACGTCCTCTGGCAACACATTGGCTGTGAGGGTCTGGTGCAGGTTCCTGACAAAGGCCGGCACCTGGAGGAGGCAGAGGGGAGAGCTGGAGAGCTGCCTGAGCCAGCACCTTGGCCGTCTTTGGGCCACAAGTGCTTCCCTTGCCAGCACGCTGTGCTGGCCTCAAAGGCTGAAGGGGCCGGGCAGAGCCGGCTTGAGGGGGCCATGCAGTGCTGTCCACAGGCTGCTCACTTCAGCAGAGGCCACTCTGTGGGCAGCAAAGTGCAGGCTGGGAGCATGGGCCGGGCCCTGAGCGGGCGTGGTGTCCGTGTTGGCCGTGCCCTCAGGGGTTGCGGCGTCAGCCGTGGCCGTGAGCTCAGGCAGCGCGGTGTCAGGGTCGCTGGTGTCCTGGCTCCACACGCTGTCCCGGTTTGCTGGGCCATCGGCCGGCGCGGTGCCGACATCGGGCTTGGCCTTCATCTGGGTGGGGCTGGTGTCAGGCTGTGCCATCACCTCCGTGGGTGTGGTCTGGGTCCTCCTACGCCGAACGCTGAAGAATTTCAGCAGCGTCTGTAGGAGAAGGAAGGGCAGGGAAGTGAAGGATGTGCCCTGGCGTGCTCCAGCAGCGCTGCCGGGCTGAGCAGTGACAGCAGGCCCAGCCCAGGTGGGCATGGCTGCAGGTACCTGTGCTGCCCTGCGGAAGCGGCCACGGGCACGGTGCTGCTCTTCTGTCCGCTCCCGGCCTGCATCTGGCAAAGAGGGAGTGCACTCAGAGCTGAGGGGCTGCGGGAAGGGCCGGAGAACCCAGCCCAGGCCTGCTCTCCACAGGCACGGCCAGCCCCGGCATGCCCAGTGCAAGGAGCACGGCTGTGGGGGAAATCAGCCCCAGCCCCTCTTCCCCCCTCCTTTTCCCTGGGCATGTTCCCAGAGCTTGGGCTGGCAAGAGGCCCATCCACGATTGACATGACTGTAGCCCCCATGCCTGGGGTCCAGCTCTGCCACTCACCCTCCTGCAGGGCTTGCAACTGCTCCACTTCCTCCGGCTGCCGTTCTGGGGCAGCTCCAGGGCCTGCCTTCTTCTTCCTCCTGAAGAGCCTGAGCAGGCTGAGGCGTCTCCCTGCCATCCCAAGGTTGTGTCGTCAGGGATCTTGCAAGAGAGAAGCCTGGAAAACTTCCTGGTGACAAACTAAAGAAGAAGGGCCTGGAGGGCACCTTCCACAGGGACTGGAGACCCCTCGGAAAACCTCCGGGTCACCAGCTCCCTCGGTCTGCCCTTGAGGGCACCCGCCAAAGGGACCAGAGACCCCTCAGAAAACCTCCGGGTCTCCAAGTCCCACGGCCTGGCCTCGAGGGCACTTGCAATACAAAAAAACTCCTCAGAAAAGGCTCCGGTTCAGCAAGGTCGAGAGTTGGCTGCACGGGGGCTCCGCACAGCACCGCTCTGTCCCGTCCTGTCCCGTCGCGTGCTCTGAGCGCACTGATGGGCTCACAGCACCGCCAGCACCTTTGTCACCACGTGTCACAAAGGGCCCCTGCTCACCCTGCCCCATCCCATGGCCGATGGCCACCGTGTCACAAAGGGGCCCTGCACATCCTACCACATCCCAGCCCGTGGGCCATGGCCACCAGGTCACAAAGGGCCCTGTGACACACTGCCACACGTCCTGGGGCCACCCCAACCCTGTTGGGGCTAACTCAGTAATCCAGGATTCAGCTATGAGCGGTGATGCAACATCATACCAGGAGTGGAAAGCTAGATACATCGAGGAACTCAGAGAAAAGAACCTGAAAGGAAAGGAATTCACCACTTGAGACTGTGCATTACAAGTTTATGTTCAGAGGAGAAATCTATATGTAGATTTATCCTCCATTTTGTGTTCCCTTCTTCATGGACTTTTCTGCCTTCTCAGGCAGCAACATTTACCCCATTGGTTGTGATACCAGGAGGTACCAACCAATCAACCTGTTTGGCGGGCTTTTGCCTTTAGCCACTCCCCTGTTGCCACCCCATTCGTCTCCCTTATGTTTATTCATATCCCTTTACCCAATCTGGGTGAGAGGATTTGCATGCTCCTCCTTTCCTCCGCCCAGTTTCTAGAGCCTTCCCCTCCTAACCCTCTAAAAACCCTCCATTTTGTTAATAAAGTTAGTTCAGCCTTGCGCTGTCCTTTGTTCCACACCTCTCTGTCTCCTTGCCTCTCTTTTCAGAGCTGTGTGAGTGAGAGAGAGTGTGTGAGCTAGGGCTAGCCGGTTGCTTCTTCGCATTAACATCTCGCTGAAGAGCAACGACCCCTGGAGCTGGACTGCTCCCTTCCCTGACACACCGAACCGTGTCACAACCCCGCCGCTTCACCTCCTGCACATGGGGAGTGCAGTGACAACACCCTGCGGATGCTACCAAGGCACCTGCCAGAGGGCAGCCAAAGCCAACGGGCGCTGATGGCTGTGCTCTTGCAGGGGGCTCTTGTGAGGAGCAGCTGGAGCAATTGCTGACAAGACTTGGCATCTGGCAGGAGGCAGAAGCTCTTGCTCCTTCCTGCAATAATATTTTCATGCAAGTGAGAACCTGCAGCACAAAACCTCCCTCAGCTGCTGAGTTTCAGAGGACAATTCAATTGGTCACAGATACTCTCAAGGTTCCTTGTGTTCTTTGGACTTTTTCCTTGCCTTCTGAAAAAGAATCCAACAGCCCAGTCTAATGGGTCTGCCGGCTGCTATGCCGTGCCTCAGAAAAGTGAAGAGGACAGGGAGAACTCTGGCATGACAACCTGTTCTGGGTCTCTCCCCACTGGATACCACTCCCTTCCCCCATCCCTTTGTGGCAGCAGCAGAAACACCAGGAGATCCCAGAAATGCAGTAGCAGTTAGGACGGCCACCCGAGAAAACCCAGGCACCGTGTATGATGAGGATCCCACAGTCAGCTTCCTTGCTTCGCACTGCCTAAGAATTTCTTTTTCACACACACACTGCCAAGAGAACCTTCCATGCCTTTCTATTCTTAACTCCCTATCTGGAGTTTGTTCCTAGTCTTCCCACATAATTGGATAGTCCCTCCTTGTTTACATCCTTCTCTCACTGGTCACTTCTGACACCTCAAGTCTTTCTCGGTTCCTGTGAATTCCTCCAGGAAATGGTTTCAAAATGTCCAAGTCCAAATCCTCCTCCTCCTCCTCCTCTGTCTCCTTCATCGGGGCATCCGCGGATCCATCGCCTTCCCCAACACAGAAATGGGAGTCCCACTTTTACTGAGAAAAGAAAAAACCCTCCCGGAACAACACAAAAAGACAGAGGAAATGGTTGACCCACCAAGAGAGGAATCCACCATGAACCAAAGAGGAACTGCTCTCTCTTGAGAACATCTGCCTTGGTTTCCCCATGTGGCCCAGGAGAACCAAGAAGTCAAGTGGCAAACCCTCCCCAACCAGCTCCAAAAGAGAGAAAGAGGGACAATGCAAAACCTGGAAAGCTATTTCATCCCAAGGGAGATTCACTGCTGAGAGGCTGCTTCCAGGTCCTGGCTTTAGGGGCTGGCACTGGTTTGGGATTTGAGGTGGTTGCAGTAGTGGCTGGGATTTGTGGAGCACCTCCAACTTGTGGGGATGGTTGGCAGTGGCTCCCTCTCCTGGGAGTCAGGCAAAAGAGTGGCCCCCTTCTGCTTCTGCCTGTGGTTTTTCAAAGGGGCCAGTCCATCCCCTTCCTCAACCCAGGCAAGAAGAAAAACCTTCTGTTTCCAGTGCCTTTCATTTCCCTGACAAACAAAGTTCCCCCCCAGTGGTGAAACATTCCCCCTGATGTGGAAGAAACATCACTACAAACTCCACCCCTACTCTACCTAGGACATTATCTGCCCCTTCTTCTACACCATCCACATCATCCCCACATTTCAGACCTGACTGCTGCAACTGGAGCACTCCATACTCACTGTCCGTGCTATTTCCCCTTGACAGTGGCAGTTTCAGTCAGCAACCAGCACTAGATATGCAAGCCACCCTTACAGATGGTTCTCACCCAAAATCAAACGCCCCTGAGGCACGCATCGTCTTTCCCCACTCCTCTGCATTACCCACCAAGGGCACCCACCAAGGTCCTTGAGCAAAAACAATCACCCGGTGGGTTTGCCTTTGCCTGAGGCAGGACTGATCCAAACTGTCTTTCCTGACACGTTTCTCAGAAGCACCACGGGGACTTTGTCTCTGCTACGTAAAGGTTCTGATTGGGCAGGGCCAGCTGGACTGGTAGAGCCTCAGGTGTTAACTTTATCAGTTGGCCTTCTTGAAATGGAGGTTCCAGTGACTGAAGGTCCCACCAGCCTTTGCTTTCAGAGTGGTTTTGAACGGTCCATGACACCGTTCAACTTTCCAGAGCCTGAGGCATGGGAGGGAATATGATCCAGCCACTCAGTTCTGTGCTCTCTGGCCCAGGTGTCTGTTTGGGAAATGAGTCTCCTTGTCCCACTCAGTCCTTCCTGGGCTGCAGTGTGGCCACAGGACTGCTTTTTCAAGGCCCACGATGGTGTTTCAGGTTTCAGGAACCGAGCCTTCCTAAGAGACCTGAGGTGAAGCAGAGTCCTGTTGAAGATTTATAACCCTGAGGCTTACGCTGGAGCGAAAGATGGCTCGAGTAAGCTTGGCATCCGAATGAGGGATCCATACTGCTGCTCCTGAAGATTTGTGAGCAGAGAGAGAGCGCCTTACACTGGAGCAGAAAACGGCTCGGGTAAGGATGTTGGGATCCAGATGTGGGATCCGTGCTAAACCCATGTCCCAGAGGTCTATCAAGGACTGTTCTCCCGTGGGAAGGGACTTCCCCAGGAAAACAGGGGTGGACTCATAAGCCATTATCCCCTGTAACCCCGTGGAAGAAGATCCATGGTAAACAAGTGTCCCCTTACAAGGCCCTGGAAAAAAAACCCTTCAGGGCCTGGGTAGCCCCCAACCTCCGGCCTCAGCCCAGGATGGGGGGAGGCCCAGCCCTGGAGGCCAACACAGAGAGAGAGAAAGAGTTCCATCTGCCACGAGAGTGCTGCAGAATTGGTGAAGAGACTTGGAGCTGCGAGAATGGACAAAGAGACTGCTTTTCCTCCTTGGACTGATAGAAAGGGAGGAGAAGTATTTCTGTAAATACAGAATACTTTTCCTTCAGTAGAATTCTTGTAGATGTAACTCTTTAGTAAGATTTATTTTGCTAGTAATAAATGCTTCTACTGTTTTCCCCAAATCCAATCTCTTCTGTCTGCATAAACCTTCTCTCAACTAATAGTAATTGTGTGTGGGGATGTAAAAGCAAATTGACCCAGAGTAAAACCACGACAGTGAGGCACAGGCTGTGTCTCTGGCCATCCGGTGGTTGTGTCCACCATTCTCAGCACTTAGCCCTTCCCTTGGCAAGTTTGTGGGGGTGTGATGGGTTTGATCTGCCTGGCCTTCTGTCAAGTTTTTCCCCTTCCCCCTTCCCGTTTGTTTTTTTTTCCCTGGTGGTGGTCCTTGTGCACATCAAGGGAAGAGAGAGGACTGTGCTGCACGATTTGAGCAGGCGAACAGAGTGAGTCTGGGGTTTGGATTTTTTTCCATTGGGGAGGATTTTCTTTTGGTGGTTGTTTCTCTCTCTCCTCTGCCTCTCTCCTTTCCCAGTGTGTGGGAAGAGGAAGGGAAACCCATTTTTTTTTGGTCTCTCCAACACAGCCCGCAGGGTGTTACCCCCACGTGGCAACGCCCAGTGATTCCACAGCGCCCCCTGCTGGCCGGCATAGAGAACTGCAGGCTCTGCCTCTCCAGTCACCCAACAGTGCCCCCTGTTGCCTGTGGTTCAAATTGCACTTAAGGGGAAAAAACTCAACTCTTTCCTTTTTTTTTTCTTGGCTTCTTTCTTGTTTTCTTTTGAAAGAAATTATTTGTGCATCTAGGAGGATAGTTTGGTTGTTTTACTGGGTCTTTTACCTTGTTTCTGCCAATACACACATACCTTTTAATTAAGGGCTGTTAGTTTTCCAGGTGAATTTCCGGAGCAAAGCCAATCCAAAGTTTTAGTAAAGCCTCTGCCATTTCCATAGTTAAGAAATGTTGGAGATCGGATGGCACCTGAAGAATCACCTATTGAGACATCATACCAGGAGTGGAAAGCCAGATGCATTGAGGAGGCAAGCCCAGAAAGTGTTCAGATAATGAAATCCACCATTTGAGACTTTTTACACCACAGTGTTATGTTTGTGAGGCAAATCTACAGGTAGATTTGTCCTCCATGTTCTGTTCCTTCTTCGTGGACTTTTCTGCCTTTGGGCAGCAACAGTTACCCCATTGGTTGAGACACCATGAGGTACCAACCAATTACCCTGTTTGGCGGGCTTTTGCCTTTTGCCACTCCCTTGTTACCACCCAGTTCATCCTTCTTGTGTTTATTCATTCCCTTTTACCCAATGTGTATGTGAGGATTTGCATGCTCCTCCTAGTCTCCTCCCCTGTTCCAGAACTACCCCTTCCTGACCCTATTTAAACCCTCCCTTTTCTCAATAAAGAGGTTCAGCTTATTGCTCTCCAGAAGAGGCTTTGCTGCTCCTGGGTTCAAACTCTAAGCTGCCCTTAGCACCATATCTTGCCTCTTGCCTCTCTTTTGAGCTGCGTGAGTGAGCGAGTGTGTAAACTCTGACTAGCTGGCTGCTTTATTTTCCACCTCACTGCAGAGTACCGGACCCCGAGCCGGATCGCTCCCCTCCCCTGACACATACAACCGTGCCAAAGAAAAGGAAGGAGAAGCCTGTTGCCCAGATGAAATTAGGAGCAATGGAGGGGAAGGCAGCAGGCCCCAAGTGGGGCCAGGCCCCTCTCCTCCCCCCGGGGAAGTTGAGCACTGAAGCCTCCCTGTCCCAGACATGGAACAGAGTGGAGGACAAACTGGAAAGGAAGACTGCCTGGATGAGAAACACTGCCAAAGGAATTACAGGCAGAGAGAGAGGGAGCACAGCCTCCAGGGTCAAAGCTGGCAGCCACAGGAGACAGAAGCCTGAAAGGGGGGGCTCCTTCCCCTCCCCTCCCCTCCCCGGGAGGGATCAATGCCACTGCACCTGAATTTGTCACCCTAAAGGACAGCAAAGAATGGAAGAACTGTTGCCCAAAGGTAGACTCAGGCTAGAGAGGTCCATCAAGGACTGTCTGTCCTCAGGAGGGACCCTACAAGAAACAGGGGTAGACTCAAAAGCCATTCTCCCCTGCAACTGTGGGAAGACCATGGTAGGCAAGTGTCCCCTTGCAATCCATGGATGACCCCACAGGGCCTGGGGAACCGCAGACCTTCGATCTTAGCCCAGGAGGGGGTAAGCCCAGCCCTGAGGTCAAGAGAGAAGAGAGAGAGAGAGAGAAAGAGAGAGAAAGACAGTTCCAGCTGTGACAGAGCTGTCATCCTAGAGATAATAGGAGAAGAACTTTCAGAGGTTACCAAATTACTTCAAAGAGCTGGCGCTCTGGAAGTGGAAAAGAGACTGCTTCTCCTCCTGAACTGAGACAAGGGGAGAGCGCTCTTTCTGGAAATACATAGCACTTTTGCCTAGTTTGAGTTGTTGTATCTAGAGTTCTTTAGTTTTTCTCTTCCTAGTAAGAAATCCTAATCTTCTTCTCCCCAGTCAGACCTCTTTTGCCTGCATAAACCTTCTGACAACTTAGAGCAATTGTGTGTGGCAGGGAGAGAGAGTTGCTGAGTGCAAGGACCCCTTTCCCTCTTGCCCAATGCCCTGGGGACACTGGGCACAAAAAAATCTTCCGGGCCTCTGGATGCGAAAACAGAATTTAATATTCTCATGTGGTGTCCAAGGAAGTCCTTGTGGAGAAGGGATCTTCCCTGCACACTCAGCTGGTCCCAGCAGATGAAGCTTCCTGGCTCACTTCAATCTAGAGGATGGAGCTCTCTGTAGGCCTCTGATGATTTCGCAGGTTTGAAGTGCTAGGCTGGAGATGGCAGGGCTCTCATCTCTCATGTCTTCCAGGGCTGGAACACAAAGGTACAAAAGCAAGATCAGAGGCAGCATCTGCAGGGACCCGAGGAGCCCCTCCTGCCATGGTCATCCCACGTGGCAGCTCTTGCCATGTGTGGCAGGGAGAAGGGCCCAACAGGAGGAGCTGGAAGATGCTGGCCACCAGTACCCCCCAGCCACAGAGACCCACTCCAAACCGAAAGGTCTCTCTGCTGTGCCCAAAAGCTCCCCATGCGTGCTGGGAGCACAGCCCTGAACAGCCAGGGCAGGGATTGCAGCTCCCTGGCCAGGATCCCTGCTCCTCCCCGCCAGCCCCTGCTGCCAGCCCGCTGCCCTCACTGGCTCACTCACCCTGGATGACGAGCAGCAGCTCTTTGTGCTGTCCCCTCAGGTACCTGCCGGCCATCCCTGGGCACACACACAGAGCCTGTCAGGGCACAGCTCCCCCCAGGGGCGCTGCCACACGACCCCCTGCCCTGGCAGGGCTGAGCCCGGGGCCTTCCCGCATGGTGCCGCCCCAGGGCTGGGCTGGGACAGGGCGGCAGCAGCCGCCAGGGCACTCGGGGCTCCCCAGCACATCCCTGGGCCGCATCCTGCCGCTGCTGCTGCTGCAGCGGGGCGGGAGGGACAGCGGGGCGGGAGGGACCGCGGGCTTGGGGCTCACCCATGAAGCCCAGGGCCGCCTCTCGCACGGGCTCCTGGGGGCTCTGCAGGTACGGCAGGGCCTGCTGCAGGTACTTGGCCGCTCTCCTCTTGTCCTTCTGCAGCTGCAGAGAAGGGCAGGGCAGGCAGAGAAGGCTTGGCTCAGGCTCTGCCCCTTGGCCGGGCACTGCCTGCAGCCAGCACGGCCAAGGGAAGGCAGCAGCGTGTGGGGCGCAGGCTGGTGTCCCACAGGGGAGGGCAGCAGTGGGCAGGGGCACGGGGCCAACCCCACTCACTGGCCATCGGGGGCTGGGGCTTTCCCATCGTCCTTACCAGGCACTCGCCCAATCTGCACAGGGTCTCTGTCCTCACCAGCTTCTCCACATCGCTCCACTTGAGGAACCTGGCCGCACAAAGCAGTGCTTGGCGAGAGACCTGCAGAGAAGTGGAGAGAGGCAGATGAGACCGCAGCCCAGGGCACAGGACCTGCGTCCCTGGACCAAGGCCAGGAGGAGGCCGGAGCCCCTGAGATGCCAGGGCAGGAGGCAGCCCAGTCCCTCCCGTGGGGACAGCAGAACCCAGGAGTCCTGACCTTTGCCACGTGCTGGTTGTCATTGTGGCAGTGCAAGAAGAGTGGGAGCAGGCTCTGGACCACATAGCCCTTCAGGGTCTTTCTTGCGCTGCTGACTGCCAACTCCATCACCTTGTGGAAGATGTGGATGGAGAGCAGCTGCACTTGGCTGATGTCCTGAGAGAAAGGGCAGGAAAAGTCCTCATCACTGGCTGCTGCAGGCCTGCCTGAAAACAGGCCCTGAAATGCACAGGGCACGCTTTCCAGGCAGCACCCAGTGCCTGTTCCTGGGAGGGGCAAGGGGCCTTACGTTGGCCAAGAGTGGCTGGAGCGCCTCAGCCAGCTTCAGGGCAGTGGGTCTGGAGAGCTGGATGTCTGGCTCCTGCAGGTGATCCGAGAGCACAGCCAGGCTCATTGCCACCAGCTCTCCATCTTCATCCCCGAGGAGCTGCACCAGGCTTGGTGTGAGGCTCAGCGTGCTGTCAGCCTGTGTGGAACACAGTGCCGTATTGTCAAAGCCATCGAGGGCTGCAGCCCCATGCTGCTGCTGCGGGTCCCAGAGGCCAAAAGCCTGTCCTGAAGGACTCGGGCAGCTGAAGGGTGAGGCAGGAGAGCTGGGAGCAGCTGCCACAGCTGCCTTGCCCAGCCCAACCCAAGTGACCGCCTTGCCCAGCCCCAGGTTGCCGGCAGGGCTTCAGCCGCCTATCCCCTTCTCACCGTTGATGGATCCTGTCTGAGCACCAGGAGCATCCTGAGTGCCAGGCGACGCCTCCCTGGGCACTTGCTCTGCAGGGGCCTGGCAAGGATGTGCAGGACTCTGTCACCACATTCCCTCATGTCCAAGCAGTCCAGGACCTGAAAGGCACGCAGCAGTGACAGGGCGCCCGGCCGGCAAGAGCCCAGACGTGCCCAGGGCTGGCCCCAGACAGCAGCCCAGCGCACAGGAAGCGTCCCAGGCAGCTGTGGCCGTGAGAGGGCAGAGAGCTGGAGGCAGCCGGGCGTGGCAGCACCGGCCATCAGGCTCACCTCCACAAGGAAGGCCATGGCAGGGAACTCCCAGCGGGACACTGCTGCTTGGCTGAGCAGCTGGAGGAGGTAGCAGCCCATGTGGCGACACAAGGGGCTGGAGACACGACGCATCTCCCTGTCGGGGGAAAGAGGCACCAGAGAGCCTGAGCTGGCTGGGCAAAGGTGTCCTTTAAAAGACTCCCAGCGGCCTGGTCTTTCCCAGCAGACTGGCAGGGGATGGGAGCGCTTTGGGAGGCGGCTCCTCCTCTGCACCCTCCTCTCCCTGCTTTTTGCACTCCTTTCAGCCACCCCTCCACAACGAGGCCTTCTGGCCCATGCTCACGGGCACTGTGCGGGCTGCCCCCTTCCCAGGGCAGAAGGCACAGGGGCAGCGGGGACAAGGAGGTCTCACCTGGCCAGCAGACCCACTGCACAGTGGTGGGTGTCCATGTGGAAGAGCGTGTCCCAGGCAGCCTTGCGATCCATCGCCATCACCACGTCCTCACACTCCAGGTGGAAGAGCAGCCTCTTGATTATGTGCACTGCAATCCTGTGCACAGAGCAAAGCCCAGGTGATGCTGGCAGGCCTGGCTCCACCCCAAGGACATGGACGGGACCAGGGGACTGGGATGGAGCACCTCTTGGGGTTCCTGGCAAGTCCCTCTTCCTGCCAGCATTGCCTCCAGAAGCTGTTGACCTTCTCTGGCAGGAGCTCTGTGCTGAAGCAAATGTTGAACAGCACAGCCACCAGGAGGCGTGGGGAATTCTCCTTCAATGGCTCTGGGCACTGGAGCCTCTGGAGAATCTCCCAAACCACCCTGGTTGCCTACAAAAGACAAAGGAGGCAGATAGAGTTCTCAGTGCCCAGATGTCCCTGTGGCAGAGCCCGAACGGGGGAGAGAAAAGGCCAGAGGAGAAGCAGAGGGAGCAGCTGACCGGCTGCTCCTGAACCTGCCCCTGGGCCACATTTGCAGCCCAGTGCCTAAGGCAGGGAGGCGGGCTGGTGGGAGAGGATGGAGAGGCAGGAAAGAGGCAACGTGGAGGGGAGCAAAGGCCACTTGCAGGAACTCACAGCCAGGCTATAGATGTGCTTGTGGTCCCCATCAGAGGTGACTGTGCTGTACAGTGGCCACTCCTCCATCACCCTCAGCAGCACTGGCAGCACCTTCTGCATCGTCCTTCCTGATGAGATGATGGCTCTCCACATGACTGCTGCAGCTCTGCAGGGCCAGAGCTCTGTGTCAGGGGGGTTTTGGCTCCAGCTCTGCAAGAGCCCCAGCAGCAGAACCACGGTGCCTAGAGGGGCAGGGAGGGAGCATGGCAGCAGGATGGGGGTCTGAGGTGGCAGGGCTGGGAAAGAGAGGGCCCAGAGAGTGCTGGAACTGGGAGTGTGTGTGGCAGAGGCCGTGGCACAGGCTTTCCAGGGGAATGGGCTTGAAAGGCTTGTGAGGCCTGAGCCCTGAAGGCAGGTGGAGCCCGTACCTGTCACAGGATGGGGCACAGTGCAGGAGGGTGAGCGCAACATCAGCGGGGTGTTCATCCGTCACCCTCCCAAGGTCCCTGAGCAGCACGTCCTCTGGCAACACATTGGCTGTGAGGGTCTGGTGCAGGTTCCTGACAAAGGCCGGCACCTGGAGGAGGCAGAGGGGAGAGCTGGAGAGCTGCCTGAGCCAGCACCTTGGCCGTCTTTGGGCCACAAGTGCTTCCCTTGCCAGCACGCTGTGCTGGCCTCAAAGGCTGAAGGGGCCGGGCAGAGCCGGCTTGAGGGGGCCATGCAGTGCTGGCCACAGGCTGCTCACTTCAGCAGAGGCCACTCTGTGGGCAGCAAAGTGCAGGCTGGGAGCATGGGCCGGGCCCTGAGCGGGCGTGGTGTCCGTGTTGGCCGTGCCCTCAGGGGTTGCGGCGTCAGCCGTGGCCGTGAGCTCAGGCAGCGCGGTGTCAGGGTCGCTGGTGTCCTGGCTCCACGCGCTGTCCCGGTTTGCTGGGCCATCGGCCGGCGCGGTGCCGACATCGGGCTTGGCCTTCAGCTGGGTGGGGCCGGTGTCAGGCTGTGCCATCACCTCCGTGGGTGTGGTCTGGGTCCTCCTACGCCGAACGCTGAAGAATTTCAGCAGCGTCTGTAGGAGAAGGAAGGGCAGGGAAGTGAGGGATGTGCCCTGGCGTGCTCCAGCAGCGCTGCCGGGCTGAGCAGTGACAGCAGGCCCAGCCCAGGTGGGCATGGCTGCAGGTACCTGTGCTGCCCTGCGGAAGCGGCCACGGGCACGGTGCTGCTCTTCTGTCCGCTCCCGGCCTGCATCTGGCACAGAGGGAGTGCACTCAGAGCTGAGGGGCTGCGGGAAGGGCCGGAGAACCCAGCCCAGGCCTGCTCTCCACAGGCACAGCCAGCCCCGGCATGCCCAGTGCAAGGAGCACGGCTGTGGGGGAAATCAGCCCCAGCCCCTCTTCCCCCCTCCTTTTCCCTGGGCATGTTCCCAGAGCTTGGGCTGGCAAGAGGCTCATCCACGATTGACATGACTGTAGCCCCCATGCCTGGGGTCCAGCTCTGCCACTCACCCTCCTGCAGGGCTTGCGACTGCTCCACTTCCTCCGGCTGCCGTTCTGGGGCAGCTCCAGGGCCTGCCTTCTTCTTCCTCCTGAAGAGCCTGAGCAGGCTGAGGCGTCTCCCTGCCATCCCAAGGTTGTGTCGTCAGGGATCTTGCAAGAGAGAAGCCTGGAAAACTTCCTGGTGACAAACTAAAGAAGAAGGGCCTGGAGGGCACCTTCCACAGGGACTGGAGACCCCTCGGAAAACCTCCGGGTCACCAGCTCCCTCGGTCTGCCCTTGAGGGCACCCGCCAAAGGGACCAGAGACCCCTCAGAAAACCTCCGGGTCTCCAAGTCCCACGGCCTGGCCTCGAGGGCACTTGCAATACAAAAAAACTCCTCAGAAAAGGCTCCGGTTCAGCAAGGTCGAGAGTTGGCTGCACGGGGGCTCCGCACAGCACCGCTCTGTCCCGTCCTGTCCCGTCGCGTGCTCTGAGCGCACTGATGGGCTCACAGCACCGCCAGCACCTTTGTCACCACGTGTCACAAAGGGCCCCTGCTCACCCTGCCCCATCCCATGGCCGATGGCCACCGTGTCACAAAGGGGCCCTGCACATCCTACCACATCCCAGCCCGTGGGCCATGGCCACCATGTCACAAAGGGCCCTGTGACACACTGCCACACGTCCTGGGGCCACCCCAACCCTGTTGGGGCTAACTCAGTAATCCAGGATTCAGCTATGAGCGGTGATGCAACATCATACCAGGAGTGGAAAGCTAGATACATCGAGGAACTCAGAGAAAAGAACCTGAAAGGAAAGGAATTCACCACTTGAGACTGTGCATTACAAGTTTATGTTCAGAGGAGAAATCTATATGTAGATTTATCCTCCATTTTGTGTTCCCTTCTTCATGGACTTTTCTGCCTTCTCAGGCAGCAACATTTACCCCGTTGGTTGTGATACCAGGAGGTACCAACCAATCAACCTGTTTGGCGGGCTTTTGCCTTTAGCCACTCCCCTGTTGCCACCCCATTCGTCTCCCTTATGTTTATTCATATCCCTTTACCCAATCTGGGTGAGAGGATTTGCATGCTCCTCCTTTCCTCCGCCCAGTTTCTAGAGCCTTCCCCTCCTAACCCTCTAAAAACCCTCCATTTTGTTAATAAAGTTAGTTCAGCCTTGCTCTGTCCTTTGTTCCACACCTCTCTGTCTCCTTGCCTCTCTTTTCAGAGCTGTGTGAGTGAGAGAGAGTGTGTGAGCTAGGGCTAGCCGGTTGCTTCTTCACATTAACATCTCGCTGAAGAGCAACGACCCCTGGAGCTGGACTGCTCCCTTCCCTGACACACCGAACCGTGTCACAACCCCGCCGCTTCACCTCCTGCACATGGAGAGTGCAGTGACAACACCCTGCGGATGCTACCAAGGCACCTGCCAGAGGGCAGCCAAAGCCAACGGGCGCTGATGGCTGTGCTCTTGCAGGGGGCTCTTGTGAGGAGCAGCTGCAGCAATTGCTGGCAAGACTTGGCATCTGGCAGGAGGCAGAAGCTCTTGCTCCTTCCTGCAATAATATTTTCATGCAAGTGAGAACCTGCATCACAAAACCTCCCTCAGCTGCTGAGTTTCAGAGGACAATTCAATTGGTCACAGATACTCTCAAGGTTCCTTGTGTTCTTTGGACTTTTTCCTTGCCTTCTGAAAAAGAATCCAACAGCCCAGTCTAATGGGTCTGCCGGCTGCTATGCCGTGCCTCAGAAAAGTGAAGAGGACAGGGAGAACTCTGGCATGACAACCTGTTCTGGGTCTCTCCCCACTGGATACCACTCCCTTCCCCCATCCCTTTGTGGCAGCAGCAGAAACACCAGGAGAGCCCAGAAATGCAGTAGCAGTTAGGACGGCCACCCAAGAAAACCCAGGCACCGTGTATGATGAGGATCCCACAGTCAGCTTCCTTGCTTCGGACTGCCTAAGAATTTCTTTTTCACACACACACTGCCAACAGAACCTTACATGCTTTTCTATTCTTAACTCCCTATCTGGAGTTTGTTCCTAGTCTTCCCACAGAAGTGGATAGTCCCTCCTGATTTACATCCTTTTCTCACTGGTCACTTCTGGCACCTTCTCAAGTCTTTCGCGGTTCCTGTGAATTCCTCTGGGAAACAGCTTCAAAATGTCCAAGTCCAAATCCTCCTCCTCCTCCTCCTCTGTCTCTTTCATCGGGGGGTCAGCGGACCCGCCGCCTTCCCCAACACAGAAATGGAAGTCCCACTTTTACTGAGAAAAGGAAAAAGTCTCCTGGTACAACACAAAAAGACAGAGGAAATGGTTGACCCACCAAGAGGGGAATCCACCATGAACCAAAGAGGAACTGCTCTCTCTTGAGAACATCTGCCTTGAATTCCCCACGTGGCCCTATTCTACCTAGGACATTATCCGCCCCTTCTTCTACACCATCCACATCATCCCCACATTTCAGACCTGACTGCTGCAACTGGAGCACTCCATACTCATTCTTCGTGCTATTTCCCCTTGACAGTGGCAGTTTCAGTCAGCAACCAGCACTAGATATGCAAGCCACCCTTACAGATGGTTCTCACCCAAAATCAAACGCCCCTGAGGCACGCATCGTCTTTCCCCGCTCCTCTGCATTACCCACCAAGGGCACCCACCAAGGTCCTTGAGCAAAAACAATCCCCCTGCTGGGTTTGCCTTTGCCTGAGGCAGGACTGATCCAAACTGTCTTTCCTAGCACGTTTCTCAGAAGCACCATGGGGACTTTGCTATGTAAAGGTTCTGATTGGGCAGGGCCAACTCGACTGGTAGAGCCTCAGGTGTTAACTTTATCAGTTGGCCTTCTTGAAATGGAGGTTCCAGTGACTGAAGGTCCCACCAGCCTTTGCTTTCAGAGTGGTTTTGAACGGTCCATGATACCATTCAACTTTCCAGAGCCTGAGGCATGGGAGGGAATATGATCCAGCCACTCAGTTCTGTGCTCTCTGGCCCAGGTGTCTGTTTGGGAAATGAGTCTTCTTGTCCCACTCAGGCCTTCCTGGGCTGCAGTGTGGCCACAGGACTGGTTTTTCAAGGCCCACGATGGTGTTTCAGGTGTGAGTGTCGTTGCTTTGCCCAGCCGGCCAGCCCCTAGGGCTGAGAATGATTTTGTCCAGATGGATTTCTGGGCAAAACAAAGCCGATCAAAACTCTTAATGACATCTTTGCTAATTACATACTTAAGAAAAGGGAAGAGAAAGTGGGTTACGTAGTTGAAATTAAAAGTGTCAGCCATGTAGGAGAGGAGGCAGCGGGCCCCGAAATGGGCCTAGACCTCCTCCTCCCCTGGCCCTGGGCCGGGGGCAGGTGTGGCACTGAAACCCTCCTTCTCTCTTGGAAGTGAGTGAAGAAAAAAAAAAACTTTAGAGAAGGACTGACTACTTGGACAGAAAGCGCTGCAAAAGAATTCCGGCAAAGAGAGAACGAAATGTTCAAGGCCAGAGCTGCAGCAGGAGAGAGAAGGAAAGTTCGAAACATGGAGGGCTGTTGTCGCAGTCTTGTTCTTGGGGAAAGGAACAGACCAGCGAGGGGGTTCTTGCACTGCTTTGAGAGCTGTTAGAGATAGCAGCAGCAAGGGCTTTTCGGTTAAGTTCACCCGCGCCGTGACCCGCAAAGAAGACACGGAGACAAAGTGAACACCTAGGAAGCCAAGGCTGATCCAACTTTATTAACAAACTGGAGGGCTTTTTATACCCTCAGGGAAAGAACAGTCTGGAAAAGGGGAGGCAACTAGGCGGAGCGTGCAAATCCGCTACATTCTATAGGTCAAGGGGTGATGAATAAACATACGTGGGCGTTAACTGGGGAGGAGAGAACTTGGGCTAACATGATTGGATGGTACCTCGGGGTAAACCAACCAACAGGGAAGTGTTGCCAAGCCTGACAGGGCTTACCGGCTGAGGGGGTAGAAGAAGGGAAAATGGGGGATGGTCAACCTAACAATAGGTTTAAATGTAAAACACGAGCTACTACATGGCAGTCTCTGAGGCACAATTAAAGTCCCGTGCTGGTGTGATTTCTTTGTACTTTCCAAACGTCAAAGTTGGTTTCCTTCTCTCTGCTCTTCTTCCATTCATCCATATCAGCGTAGATCCCATCTCCAACATCTCCTACTTTTTTGTCTTGTAATTTAGCAGGAAAAACCCGTTTAATGATCGAATTTTTTGTATAAGACAGGGAGTAGGTAAAAGCCAACGAAAGACATATTAGGAATATTTGTTTGAGCCAATGGGGTAAAAAGGGAATTTTGATACTTTCAAAGATATCCTTGGAGTAAAAATTAGTGGGAACATTAGCTGCAGTGAGTAGATATTTCAGTTCGGTGATGCTATAGAATGTGAATTTTGTCCCATGGGGGTAATTTTTGAAATTTAAGCAACACAAATTTGGTTTTTCAATACATCCAATTGTGCGTGAGAGCATGAAGTAATCTATGGCAGCACGATAATTTGGAGAGATGTGGGAAAAAATTGAGGAATCTAGGGTAATATTTTGCAATGCGATGCTTACCGGATTAATGTGTCTCATTAATGCCCAATCAGGTTGATTTTTGAAGGTGAGGTTGTCCAATTTGTCTAGTAGATCAAAATCTAGTATTGAGTCAATTATTGTGAGAGAACTAATTTCAGTTTTTAAGTTTAATGGGTCAGGATCTTCATTGACCCTTTTGGGTAGTGTAGGGGTAGCCGGATCGAGAAGAGCTAGCTTGCCAATTGTGCACGGGCCTCCCAGAGGGAGTGATGGAACTCCTGCCCATGCTCTATCACCGCAGACTAAAAATATCCCTTGGGGAAGACCTTTTGGTTCGACAAAATAATGAGACTTCATATCGGTCCGAAAATTGGGGTTTTCGCACCATAAAGATGCGTTGCGATGGAATGCCGAATCACGGAGAAGGATGTGGTTAATTTTTTCTGAAGATTTGTGAAATTTGAAACAAAGCTTGGCTCTTACCGATCCCAGAACTTTGAGTTCTTGGGGTTCCGAATTGATTTTAGATTTGAAGTGGTAGTTATTAAAGAATTGCCAAACACTGGGGCCATTAGGTAGGGCAATTATATGTGATTTAAGTGGATCGTTGATGTTATGATTAGTCAGACAAAGCTTGTCCGACTTCATTGCATCTGCAAGTCTCACCCATATGTTACCCTTCAATGGTGAGCCTGCTGGTGGCATCGGAGGAGGTTGAGGAATGGGACGCTGCCAAGTCGGAGAGATGGTCACAACGGTGAGGATGAAGGTGTAGGACCATGGAAGACTTTTACTCTTCGGGATGGTATCCATCTGGTTCCCGTACCTGTCGAGATACAAGCATATCCCTTTCCCCAGGTTATTAAGGGAAAAGGGCCTTCCCATTTTTCTGTTTCCAGATTTTTGAATAAGATCTGTGGTTTGTCTGCTGTCACGTCAAATGATTCAGAAAAGTGCTTTTTAATAGGAGTGAGGTCTCCGTCATGGCGATTCAGAAAGTTTAAGACATATTGAGCTTTTGCCAATTTTTCCTGTGGGGCAAGGGACTTTGTGTTATTTTCTTGTTTTTTGAGCATATTTTTTAGAGTCTGGTGAGCACGTTCCACTATCGCTTGTCCTGTAGGATTGTGAGGGATGCCAGTGGTGTGTTTGATGCCCCATTGTTGAAAGAAGATTTGGGTGCCTGAAGACACATATGCAGGGCCATTGTCTGTCTTGATTTGATGAGGCACTCCCACGTGGGCAAAGGCCGTTAAGAGGTGTCTCTTAACATCACGGCTTTTTTCTCCAGAATGTGCGGATGCTACTAGGAATTTGGAAAAGGTGTCAATTGAAACATGCACATATTTTAATCTGCCAAATTGGGGGATGTGAGTAACATCCATTTGCCAGATTTGGAGAGGCTCCAATCCCCTAGGGTTGGCCCCAGCAGGTTGGAGAGGGGTTATTTTTTGACAATCAGGGCAGGCCCTGATTATGTCTTTGGCCTGATTTTGGGTCAGTTTAAATTGTTTTTGGAGAGATTTTGCATTCTGATGAAGAAAGTCATGGGAGGTGCGTGCCTGCTCCAATAGGTTAGGGACAACAGACACATCTGCCAGGAAATCAGCCTGGCGGTTTCCCTCCGCTATAGGACCGGGGAGAGTGGAATGTGAGCGGATGTGAGTGATGTAATAAGCGTGCTCTCTTTGTCCAGTTAGCGAAATCAGAGTCCGAAATAACAGAAACAGTTGTTTGTTGTGAAGGTTTTTTAAGTAGGAGTGTTCCGCTCTTTGTACTACTCCTACAACATAGGCTGAGTCACTGACAATGTTTAGGGCCTGATTAGCAAAGACGGTAAAAGCTTTGACTACAGCCGAAAGTTCAACAATTTGAGAAGAGCCAGTAGCAACATGACAGTCATGGTGCCATTTATTATTAACTCTCCACGTTACTATGGCTTTTCCTGTCCGCCCCGAGCCATCTGTAAAAACTGTGACAGCATCAGGAATCGGTGTGAGTGATTGGATAAATTTAAATGTGATGGGGATGAATTTGAGTTTTTGTAGGATTTTTTGTCCTGGAATCGAAAATTTTATTTGGCCTTTAAAATCCTGAATCGCCAATTGGAATTCAAAAGAGAGGACTAACATTTGTTTAAAACGTTCGGAGGTCAGGGGGATGAAGATGGTGTGAGGATCCTCCCCTGACATTTCCCAACATCGCATTCTCGCTTTAAATATGACCTTGCTGAGTAATTCAGGGAGAGTCACTAGGGTTTTGCCGAAACAGTGAGGTAGGAAAATCCATTCCCAAATTACAAAGTCGTCAAGATCATTTGCAACCTGACCCAAGACCGCGAAAGGTTGTTTTGGACCAAACAGTAAGACAACAACAGGTGGGATGCCAACAAGTTTGCGGTGTGACTGCATGTCCGAGAGCCTGCGCTCGACGATTTCAAGCAACTGGAATGCCTCCGGGGTAATAGATCGGGGGGAATTAAGGTCTGGATTTCCTTGTAACAAATTAAAAAGAGGACTCAGTTCGTCAGTGGTTATTCCTAATTGTGGCCTGATCCAATTTATGTTCCCCAATAGTTTTTGTAAATCGTTTAGCATTTTAATTTCGTGGTCAATTTTGATTTTTTTGAGGCATGATTGCGGTATTGGAAATCCTCCATCCCAGGTAATGCCATGGAGAGTCCCACTGGATTTTTTCGGAGGAGATATGAAGGTGGAAAGTTTTCAAGGCAGTTACATTGGAATTTAGGGCCTGATTGACTTCCCTTTTGGACTCAGCACAAATTAAAATGTCATCCATATAATGGTATATGATGACAGAGGGGTTTTGGAGTCGGATTGGGGATAATATTTTGGACACGTACAATTGACAAAGTGTTGGTGAATTTTTCATGCCCTGTGGTAGAACTTTCCACGCATACCTCTTATTGGGTTCTCCGGCATTCCTGGATGGCACTGTAAAAGCGAATTTGTCTATGTCCTCTGGATGCAGGGGAATCTGAAAGAAACAATCTTTAATATCAATAATTACTATAGGCCAATTTTGTGGAAGCATTGCCAATGCTGGCATTCCCAGTTGTAGGGAACCCATGGGCTCTAAGATGTCATTGATCTTTCTCAGGTCATGAAGCAGTCGCCACTTGCCCGATGCCTTTTGTATCACAAAACCAGGGGAGTTCCAGGGACTGGTTGACGGGGCTATATGTCCTAAATTTAATTGTTCTTTGACTAGAACCTCCAATTGTTGCAGCTTTACATTTGGAAGGGGCCACTGGTCTACCCAGATAGGTTTTTGTGTAAGCCAATTAAGTTTGGGTAGCAGCTGCTCACCAGTGGCCGATGTTACAAATTTGTCTTAATCTTGGTGCCCCATTGAACCAGTATGTCTCTGCCCCAGAGTGTTGTTGGCAATGGGAGAATAAGGGGTTTACAGGTGGCTGTGTTTTTGTCTGAGTCAGTAAATGTTAAGACATGTCTGCTTTGCTGAGGTCTCCGAGATCCCCCCACCCCAGACACATTCACAGTTGTTTCCTCAATAGGCCAGGACTCTGGCCAATCCTTGAGGGCAATAATTGTGACATCTGCCCCCGTGTCAAGTAAACCTTTGATGGACGAATGTCCTAGAGGCGAGGCGATGTCAATCGTCATTAGCGGTTGGTCGTCTGTGAGGGTCGTTGTCCAGTTGACAGATTTCGTGGTTTCTTCGCTGTCACATTGATCCTGCAGCCGCTGAGACAGCTGTGATAAAGGTAGTAAAATGGCTACAGGCTCCTGCTGGGATACTTCTGCGGGTGGAAGAAGAACTCAGAGGGAAACAGTAAAGCAGTTAGAGTCACAGTAATTAACAAGTTCCGTTTGAGCAATAACACCCCTGGACGAAGCTTTTTCAGTCAGTTGGATAAGGTAATTCTCTCCTTTACTCAGTGGTGTGTCAGGTGTTGTGGCGATTGTGCATTCTTCCCCTGCCAGGGTGGTTTGTGGAACACAGGGGGTAAAGTGCAATGTGCTGGATGGACTTTAATGAAGGCTTGGCTCGGATTGTGTTCGAGCGAGGTGGGCTGGGGAGGTATTTGCTGTCATTGCGCCCCTCTTGGCGCTCGGGAGAGTTTCCCTGGTCATTGTCTGATTTTCGCTGTGGAGGTGGAGTGTTAAAAGTGACATGTTTTTTGTATTGTGACTTAGGCGATTTTGGTGGAAGGGGATCACCATTAATGTCCGTTATGGACCAGCATAAAGAGGTCCAATGTCTTCCCTTTCCACATCCTTGACAATTGAATTTTGGTAAATTTTTGCCAGTGGACAATTGTTGTGGCTGATTTTCAGGGCAATGTCTTTCAAGATGGCCCTCTTTCTCGCAATTGAAACATTGGCCTTTAACAGCACACATCACTAATTTCAAGTCCTCTTTGGTGGATCCCACATTACGGCATGCCTCAATCATTTCCAGCAATGTGGGATTTTTTTGACACTCCTCATTCGCTTTTTCTACCACCCATGATTTAAAAAGTACGTCTTGTGATGTTTTATCACTAGTTTGTTTGACTATTGCTTCTTTTAGACATGTCGCGAATTCAAAAAATGGCTCTTTAGGGCCTTGAAATATTAATGCATATGAGGGAGTGGCAGTGCTAACTTTTGCTACTTTTTTTATAGCCTTGAATGCCAATTCGCTGGACTTGTGAATTAGTGACGTGTGTGTCATGGCCTGTCTTGCATTGGAGGTGTATGCCCCTTCTCCATACAGTCTGTCTATTGCCTGCTCGTGAGTCATCCCCCGAATATCTCCACCTTCTTTTACATATTTTTTAATTAATGATTTCCACTCTGCCTCGAAAGCAGAGTATTGGAGTATTGGTAGCCACGCACTAGCTACCTGCCTAATGTCATTAGGTGTGAGGTCAAATGCATTGAAGAATGACTCGAGGAGACTCATAGTGTATGGAGAATTTAAGCCATTTTCAGTAATAGCTTTTTTAATGTCTTTTAAGACCGGATATGAAATCGGTCTCCATTGAGGGGGTCTGCCGTCTTCCTTTACAATTGGAAAAGCCTGGAGCATTTCCAAATCGCCAGCAAGTGCTGCCTGCTCATGGAGTACTCGCCAGGCTTTTTCTTGTGCCTCGACAACTTCATGTGTGATGTCCACCCAAGGGCCTGGTGTTACTGGTTCTTGGGCAGTGGTAGTAGCTGGAAAAGTGTGGGTGTCATCAGCATCTCCAGCAATTGTTAAGTATTTGGATGCTGAGGCTTTTGATGTAGGTGTCCTGAGTGAATGTGATTTGTGCAACTTGTGTTTGGATGTGTTGGACTTCGTGGATTTAATTATGTGAGTGAGGGGGGGTGGTTTTATTTCCTCCTCACTGTCAGTGTTGGTTATATTTTCGTTTGAGGTGGCTGGTGATGTCAGTGTAGATGGTGCTACATGTTTGGAGGTAGGTAGATGTTGTTGCTGTGGAGGCAGTGAGGGAGATTGGTGTCGAGTGAGTGTGTGCTGTGTGTGTTCAGATTTGAATGACATCTGCCGGAAGGCTACGGGTGGAAGCAGGACCTGCGTCTTGGCCAGAGACTCAGGCCTGTGTGGCTCTTCCGGTGCTGAGGCATAGGGTGGATTGTGTGGGTGTAAGGGAATAGGCTTTGATATGTCGATAGGCCTCAGTGGCAGAGGTGGATAGGCCTTAGGTAGACAGGCCTCCGGTCTGGTGTCATGGGCGTGGCCATGTTGTCCCGGAAAGGTGGGGGCGGTGACAGGAAGTGAGGCATGACCATGTGATGAAGGTGGGGATGTGACATGTGGGGGTGTGGGAGTGGTCATGACATGTGGGGATGCAGGAGTGCTCATGATGTCATATGGGGGGGAGACAAATGATGATGTAACATCTGGGGTTGTGTATTGTGGTGGTCCCGCCCAGTGGTCTTTGGTGTTGACTCCACCCACGGCTCCTCCCTCATGGTCCCAACGTCACCAGGTGTCTCCCGACGCCGCCATTTTTGCCGCGTGGCATGCAGTGTTCCCGCGCTCCGCCACCATTTTGTCCATCCTCCCTCGTGGCTTTTGGTCCCGCCATGTTAGTAGGGGAGGGTGAAGGTTTTGGGCCGCCATCTTTGCAGTAGCTGAGTTAACAGCCGGACCACAGAGTCCACTTTTTTGGCGATCTTGGAGCAGCATATAGATAAGTCTCCAAGCTATCAGCGCTTTAGCAGCAACTTTGTCCCCTCTTTTTTCTGCCTTCCAAAGGGTTGCACCAAGGTTATCCCAGTGTTCAATATAAAATTCCTCTGAGATTTGTAGTTGGTGGGAATTAATCCAGGTTGCAAGGGCTTTCAGGGAGGCTTTGTCGTATTTATGCCCTTGATAATCAATTACCGCTCTGATTTTCTTGTAGAATGGGCGCTCGGGTTTGCGGAGAGCGGATCCCATGATGTTAAAAGCGACGAATTTAGGGGTTTGGAGAAGGGTTAGGTAGGGAGGGACTACCCCGACAGCTCACCTCTCTCGGCGGTCGCCTGCTCCGTCGATGAGGGGGGACGCGATGCCCAGTCTCTGTCGGGGGAGACTGCCGGACTGTGGCGTATCAGGAACTCCCGCAGCTGATACCCACGTAAGGCTGCTGTGAGTAGATCGAAAAAGAAAAACTCACGAAACAGCCCTAAATGTTGGGCGCCATTAGTCCCTGGGAAGGGAACAGACCAGCGACGGGGGTTCTTGCACTGCTTTGTGAGTTGTTGAGGGTAGCAGCTGCAAGGGCTTTTCAGTTAAGTTCACCCGTTACGTGAGCCGCAAAGAGGACACGGAGACGAAGTGAACACCGCGGAAGCCAAGGCTGATCCAATTTTATTAACAAAATGGAGGGCTTTTTATACCCTCTGGGGAAGAAGAGTCTGGAAAAGGGGAGGCAACTAGGTGGAGCGTGCAAATCCGCTACATGCTATAGGTCAAGGGGTAATGAATAAACATACGTGGGTGTTAACTGGGGAGGAGAGGACTTGGGCTAACCTGATTGGACGGTACCTCAGGGTAAACCGACCAATTGGGAAAGCGTTGCCAAGCCTGACAGGGCTTACTGGCTAGGGGAGTAGAAGAAGAGAAAATGGGGGATGGTCAACATAACATTAGGTTGGAGTGTAAAATACAAGCTAGAACATGGCAGTCTCTGAGGCACAATTAAGGTCCTGTTTCAGTGTGATCTCTCTGCGCTTTCCAAACATCGAAGTTGGTCTCTTTTTCTCTGTTCCTCTTCCATTCATCCATGCTTGCAAAAATCCCATCTCCAACAAAATTGTAATATTCTTCTCCCCAGTCAGATCTCTTTTGTCTGCATAAACCTTGTGACAACTTAGAGCAACTGTGTGTGGCGGGGAGAGAGTTGCTGAGTGCAATGACCCCTTTCCCTCTTGCCCAATGCCCTGGGGACACTGGGCACAAAAAAATCTTCCGGGCCTCTGGATGTGAAGACACAATTTAATATTTAATATGTAATATGTAATATTAATATGTGCTATCCAAGGAAGCACTTGCGGAGAAGGGATCTTCCCTGCACACTCAGCTGGTCCCAGCAGATGAAGCTTCCTGGCTCACTTCTCCCCAGAGCTCCAGCGAGCAAAGCCAGAGACTGCCCCGCAGGCGAGGCTGGCACTTGCACAGCCTGCAGAGCCAGTCTCAGAGCTGCCAGAATCTGGAGGTTGGAGCTCTCTGTAGGCCTCTGATGACTTCGCAGGTTTGAAGTGCCAGGCTGGAGATGGCAGGGCTCTCATCTCTCATGTCTTCCAGGGCTGGAACACAAAGGTACGAGAGCAAGATCAGAGGCAGCATCTGCAGGGACCTGAGGAGCCCCTCCTACCATGGTCATCCCACATGGCAGCTCTTGCCATGTGTGGCAGGGAGAAGGGCCCAACAGGAGGAGCTGGAAGATGCTGGCCACCAGTACCCCCCAGCCAGAGAGACCCACTCCAAACTGAAAGGTCTCTCTGCTGTGCCCAAAAGCTCCCCATGCGTGCTGGGAGCACAGCCCTGAACAGCCAGGGCAGGGATTGCAGCTCCCTGGCCAGGATCCCTGCTCCTCCCCGCCAGCCCCTGCTGCCAGCCCGCTGCCCTCACTGGCTCACTCACCCTGGATGACGAGCAGCAGCTCTTTGTGCTGTCCCCTCAGGTACCTGCCGGCCATCCCTGGGCACACACACAGAGCCTGTCAGGGCACAGCTCCCCCCAGGGGCGCTGCCACACGACCCCCTGCCCTGGCAGGGCTGAGCCCGGGGCCTTCCCGCATGGTGCCGCCCCAGGGCTGGGCTGGGACAGGGCGGCAGCAGCCGCCAGGGCACTCGGGGCTCCCCAGCACATCCCTGGGCCGCATCCTGCTGCTGCTGCTGCTGCAGCGGGGCGGGAGGGACAGCGGGGCGGGAGGGACCGCGGGCTTGGGGCTCACCCATGAAGCCCAGGGCCGCCTCTCGCACGGGCTCCTGGGGGCTCTGCAGGTACGGCAGGGCCTGCTGCAGGTACTTGGCCGCTCTCCTCTTGTCCTTCTGCAGCTGCAGAGAAGGGCAGGGCAGGCAGAGAAGGCTTGGCTCAGGCTCTGCCCCTTGGCCGGGCACTGCCTGCAGCCAGCACGGCCAAGGGAAGGCAGCAGCGTGTGGGGCGCAGGCTGGTGTCCCACAGGGGAGGGCAGCAGTGGGCAGGGGCACGGGGCCAACCCCACTCACTGGCCATCGGGGGCTGGGGCTTTCCCATCGTCCTTACCAGGCACTCGCCCAATCTGCACAGGGTCTCTGTCCTCACCAGCTTCTCCACATCGCTCCACTTGAGGAACCTGGTCGCACAAAGCAGTGCTTGGCGAGAGACCTGCAGAGAAGTGGAGAGCGGCAGATGAGACCGCAGCCCAGGGCACAGGACCTGCGTCCCTGGACCAAGGCCAGGAGGAGGCCGGAGCCCCTGAGATACCAGGGCAGGAGGCAGCCCAGTCCCTCCCGTGGGGACAGCAGAACCCAGGAGTCCTGACCTTTGCCACGTGCTGGTTGTCACTGTGGCAGTGCAAGAAGAGGGGGAGCAGGCTCTGGACCACGTAGCGCTTCAGGGTCTTTCTTGCGCTGCTGACTGCCAACTCCATCACCTTGTGGAAGATGTGGATGGAGAGCAGCTGCACTTGGCTGATGTCCTGAGAGAAAGGGCAGGAAAAGTCCTCAGCAGTGGCTGCTGCAGGCCTGCCTGAGAACAGGCCCTGAAATGCACAGGGCACGCTTTCCAGGCAGCACCCAGTGCCTGTTCCTGGGAGGGGCAAGGGGCCTTACGTTGGCCAAGAGTGGCTGGAGCGCCTCAGCCAGCTTCAGGGCAGTGGCTCTGGAGAGCTGGATGTCTGGCTCCCGCAAGTGATCCGAGAGCACAGCCAGGCTCATTGCCACCAGCTCTCCATCTTCATCCCCCAGGAGCTGCACCAGGCTTGGTGTGAGGCTCAGCGTGCTGTCAACCTGTGTGGAACACAGTGCCGTATTGTCAAAGCCATCGAGGGCTGCAGCCCCACGCTGCTGCCACGGGGCCCAGAGGCCAAAAGCCTGTCCTGAAGGACTCGGGCAGCTGAAGGGTGAGGCAGGAGAGCTGGGAGCAGCTGCCACAGCTGCCTTGCCCAGCCCAAGCCAAGTGACCGCCTTGCCCAGCCCCAGGTTGCTGGCAGGGCTTCAGCCGCCTATCCCCTTCTCACCGTTGATGGATCCTCTCTGAGCACCAGGAGCATCCTGAGTGCCAGGCGACGCCTCCCTGGGCACTTGCTCTGCAGGGGCCTGGCAAGGATGTGCAGGACTCTGTTGCCACATTGCCTCATGTCCAAGCAGTCCAGGACCTGAAAGGCACGCAGCAGTGACAGGGCGCCCGGCCGGCAAGAGCCCAGACGTGCCCAGGGCTGGCCCCAGACAGCAGCCCAGCGCACAGGAAGCGTCCCAGGCAGCTGTGGCCGTGAGAGGGCAGAGAGCTGGAGGCAGCCGGGCGTGGCAGCACCGGCCATCAGGCTCACCTCCACAAGGAAGGCCATGGCAGGGAACTCCCAGCGGGACACTGCTGCTTGGCTGAGCAGCTGGAGGAGGTAGCAGCCCATGTGGCGACACAAGGGGCTGGAGACACGACGCATCTCCCTGTCGGGGGAAAGAGGCACCAGAGAGCCTGAGCTGGCTGGGCAAAGGTCTCCTTTGAAAGACTCCCAGCGGCCTGGTCTTTCCCAGCAGACTGGCAGGGGACGGGAGCACTCTGGGAGGTCGCTCCTCCTCTGCACCCTCCTCTCCCTGCTTTTTGCACTCCTTTCAGCCACCCCTCCACAACGAGGCCTTCTGGCCCATGCTCACGGGCACTGTGTGGGCTGCCCCCTTCCCAGGGCAGAAGGCACAGGGGCAGCGGGGACAAGGAGGTCTCACCTGGCCAGCAGACCCACTGCACAGTGGTGGGTGTCCATGTGGAAGAGCGTGTCCCAGGCAGCCTTGCGATCCATGGCCATCACCACGTCCTCACACTCCAGGTGGAAGAGCAGCCTCTTGATGATGTGCACTGCAATCCTGTGTGCAGAGCAAAGCCCAGGTGACGCTGGCAGGCCTGGCTCCACCCCAAGCACATGGCAGGGACCAGGGGACTGGGATGGAGCACCTCTTGGGGTTCCTGGCAAGTCCCTCTTCCTGCCAGCATTGCCTCCAGAAGGTGTCGACCTTCTCTGGCAGGAGCGCTGTGCTGAAGCAAATGTTGAACAGCACAGCAACCAGGAGGCGTGGGGAATTCTCCTTCAATGGCTCTGGGCACTGGAGCCTCTGGAGAATCTCCCAAACCACCCTGGTTGCCTACAAAAGACAAAGGAGGCAGAGAGAGTTCTCAGTGCCCAGATGTCCCTGTGGCAGAGCCCGAGCGGGGGAGAGAAAAGGCCAGAGGAGAAGCAGAGGGAGCAGCTTACCGGCTGCTCCTGAACCTGCCCCTAGGCCACATTTGCAGCCCAGTGCCTAAGGCAGGGAGGCGGGCTGGTGGGAGAGGATGGAGAGGCAGGAAAGAGGCAACGTGGAGGGGAGCAAAGGCCACTTGCAGGAACTCACAGCCAGGCTATAGATGTGCTTGTGGTCCCCATCAGAGGTGACTGTGCTGTACAGTGGCCACTCCTCCATCACCCTGAGCAGCACTGGCAGCACCTTCTGCATCGTCCTTCCTGATGAGATGATGGCTCTCCACATGACTGCTGCAGCTCTGCAGGGTCAGAGCTCTGTGTCAGGGGGGTTTTGGCCCCAGCTCTGCAAGAGCCCCAGCAGCAGAGCCACGGTGCCTAGAGGGGCAGGGAGGGAGCATGGCAGCAGGATGGGGGTCTGAGGTGGCAGGGCTGGGCCAGAGAAACAGAGGGCCCAGAGAGTGCTGGAACTGGGAGTGTGTGTGGCAGAGGCCGTGGCACAGGCTTTGCAGGGGGATGGGCTCTAAAGGCTGGTGAGGCCTGAGCCCTGAAGGCAGGCGGAGCCCGTACCTGTCACAGGATGGGGCACAGTGCAGGAGGGTGAGCGCAACATCAGCGGGGTGTTCATCCGTCACCCTCCCAAGGTCCCTGAGCAGCCCGTCCTCCGGCAACACATTGGCTGGGAGGGTCTGGTGCAGGTTCCTGACAAAGGCCGGCACCTGGAGGAGGCAGAGGGGAGAGCTGGAGAGCTGCCTGAGCCAGCACCTTGGCCATCTTTGGGCCACAAGTGCTTCCCTTGCCAGCACGCTGTGCCGGCCTCAAAGGCTGAAGGGGCCGGGCAGAGCCGGCTTGAGGGGGCCATGCAGTGCTGGCCACAGGCTGCTCACTTCAGCAGAGGCCACTCTGTGGGCAGCAAAGTGCAGGCTGGGAGCATGGGCCGGGCCCTGAGCGGGCGTGGTGTCCGTGTTGGCCGTGCCCTCAGGGGTTGCGGCGTCAGCCGTGGCCGTGAGCTCAGGCAGCGCGGTGTCAGGGTCGCTGGTGTCCTGGCTCCACGCGCTGTCCCGGTTTGCTGGGCCATCGGCCGGCGCGGTGCCGACATCGGGCTTGGCCTTCAGCTGGGTGGGGCTGGTGTCAGGCTGTGCCATCACCTCCCTGGGTGTGGTCTGGGTCCTCCTACGCCGAACGCTGAAGAATTTCAGCAGCGTCTGGAGGAGAAGGGAGGGCAGGGAAGTGAGGGATGTGCCCTGGCGTGCTCCAGCAGCGCTGCCGGGCTGAGCAGTGACAGCAGGCCCAGCCCAGGTGGGCATGGCTGCAGGTACCTGTGCTGCCCTGCGGAAGCGGCCACGGGCACGGTGCTGCTCTTCTGTCCGCTCCCGGCCTGCATCTGGCACAGAGGGAGTGCACTCAGAGCTGAGGGGCTGCGGGAAGGGCCGGAGAACCCAGCCCAGGCCTGCTCTCCACAGGCACGGCCAGCCCCGGCATGCCCAGTGCAAGGAGCACGGCTGTGGGGGAAATCAGCCCCAGCCCCTCTTCCCCCCTCCCTTTCCCTGGGCATGTTCCCAGGGCTTGGGTTGGCATGACTGACAAGACTGTAGCCCCCGTGCCTGGGGTCCAGCTCTGCCACTCACCCTCCTGCAGGGCTTGCAACTGCTCCACTTCCTCCGGCTGCCGTTCTGGGGCAGCTCCAGGGCCTGCCTTCTTCTTCCTCCTGAAGAGCCTGAGCAGGCTGAGGCGTCTCCCTGCCATCCCAAGGTTGTTCTCTCAGGGATCTTGCAAGAGAGAAGCCTGGAAAACTTCCTGGTGACAAACTAAAGAAGAAGGGCCTGGAGGGCACCTTCCACAGGGACTGGAGACCCCTCGGAAAACCTCCGGGTCACCAGCTCCCTCGGTCTGCCCTTGAGGGCACCCGCCAAAGGGACCGGAGACCCCTCAGAAAACCTCCGGGTCACCGAGTCCCACGGTCTGGCCTCGAGGGCACTTGCAAGAGAAAAAACTCCTCAGAAAAGGCTCCGGTTCAGCAAGGTCGAGAGTTGGCTGCACGGGGGCTCCGCACAGCACCGCTCTGTCCCGTCCTGTCCCGTCGCGTGCTCTGAGCGCACTGATGGGCTCACAGCACCGCCAGCACCTTTGTCACCATGTGTCACAAAGGGCCCCTGCTCACCCTGCCCCATCCCATGGCCGATGGCCACCGTGTCACAAAGGGGCCCTGCACACCCTCCCACATCCCAGCCCGTGGGCCATGGCCACCAGGTCACAAAGGGCCCTGTGACACACTGCCACACGTCCTGGGACCGCCCCCAACCCCTCCGCTTAACCTTCTGGGCATGGGGGAGAGCAGTGACAACACCCTGCGGATGCTACCAAGGCACCTGCCAGAGGGCAGCCCAGTCTAATGGGTCTGCTGCTGCTATGCCGTGCCTTGGGCAAGTGAAGAGGATAGGGAGAACTCTGGCATGACAACCTGTTCTGGATCTCTTCCCACTGGATGCCCCTCCCTTCCCCCATCCCTTTGTGGCAGCAGCAGAAACACCAGGAGAGCCCAGAAGTGGAGTAGCAGTTAGGACGGCCACCCAATAAAACCCAGGCACTGTGTACGATGAGGATCCCACAGTCAGCTTCCTTGCTTTGGACTGCCTAAGAATTTCTTTTTCACACACACACTGCCAACAGAACCTTCCATGCCTTTCTATTCTTAACTGCCTATCAGTAGTTTGTTCCTAGTCTTCCCACAGAAGTGGATAGTCCCTCCTTATTTACATCCTTCTCTCACTGGTCACTTCTGACACCTTCTCAAGTCTTTCACGGTTCCTGTGAATTCCTTCGGGAAACGGCTTTAAAATGTCCAAGTCCAAATCTTTCTCCTCCTCCTCTGTCTCCTTCATCGGGGGGTCAGCTGACCCATCGCCTTCCCCAACACAGAAATGGGAGTCCCAGTTTTATTGAGAAAAGAAAAAAGCCTCCCGGTACAACACAAAAAGACAGAGGAAATTATTGACCCACCAAGAGGGGAATCCACTACAAACCAAAGAGGAACTGCTCTCTCTTGAGAACATCTGCCTTGGCTTCCCCACATGGCCCAGGAGAACCAAGAAGTCAAGTGGCAAACCCTCCCCAACCAGCTCCAAAAGAGAAAAAGAGGGACAATGCAAAACCTGGAAAGCTATTTCATCCCGAGGGAGTTTTGCTGCTGAGAAGCTGCTTCCAGGTCCTGGCTTTAGGGGCTGGCACTGGTTTGGGATTTGAGGTGGCTGCAGTAGTGGCTGGGATTTGTGGAGCACCTCCAGGTTGTGGGGATGGTTGGCAGTGGCTCCCTCTCCTGGGAGTCAGGCAAAAGAGTGGCCCCCTTCTTCTTCTGCCTGTGGTTTTTCAAAGGGGCCAGTCCACCCCACGCATCGTCTTTCCCCAATCCTTTGCATTACCCACCAAGGGCACCCACCAAGATCCTTGAGCAAAAACAATCCCCCTGCTGGGTTTGCCTTTGCCTGAGGCAGGACTGATCCAAACTGTCTTTCCTAGTACATTTCTCAGAATCACCACGGGGACTTTGTCTCTGGTATGTAAAGTTTCTGATTGGGCAGGGCCAGCTCGACTGGTAGAGCCTCAGGTGTTAACTTAAGATTATTTTCCATTGCCGCTTTACACACGGAAGGACTTTCTGAGGAGGCTCAGCATCATTATTTCCAAGAAAGAGTAAGAGAGAACCAAGACAAAAACAGAGCCTTAAAAATGTTTTTCTTTAATGGAAATCAGATTTCCAAAGAAAGAAATACCATTGTATTTATTTGGAAGATTACTTAATATAGTTCTATTTACAAAGTAGATAGATTACATCTACGGCATGATAAAATTGATTTGGAAAAAAAGTTGTGTCAAGTACCACATAGCTCTGATCCCAGAGAGTTTCCCAGCAGGGGCTCTCAGACACTCTGAATTAATGCCAAATTGCTGCATTACTCTTCTGCCTCCATCTGACAGAAACAGATCAGGCTTTCTGTCCTAGACCTCAGCTTCCTGCAGACACTCTCTACCTCTCCTGTCCATATCTTCTGTCACCACTTTCAGAGACAGCCCAACAAATTCCTGTGATGTTTCTGGGCCATAAACCAAAAAAAGCACAGGTTACAGCAGGCTAATGATGGTATTTGAGAGGAAGGTCTTTAGAAATACAGGAGAAAAAAAGTGGAGGAGCAGCAAATTACCTTCTTTTTCCAATAAAATTGTAAACATTTTTTGTTGTTGTTGTTTGTTTGGAAATCTTGTAGACTGTCCGTTTGGTTTAACTCGCTTCTACAGCAAGTTTGTCTCCTCTTGTTCTCCAAATACACTCCAAGGGTCAAATCCCAGAAGGCAATGATAAAACCCTCACTTGTTTCAACAGTGACCAACTGTTTCACATAACTAAATAGAAATTGTTTGTAAGAACAGCTTAAACTTTTAAAATGTGAAACAAAGCAGTTACTGTCCCACAGAGTACGCACAGAACTTCTCTTCTGGGCAAAGAGACAGGCTGGGAACTTTTGACTTTCAAAAAGTGGTGGGAAAAAAAATCTGCCTATTTCTTGACTCTTGCCTGCAGAATTCCAGACAATAATCCTACTGAAGGCAGATATTTCAGAAAATGTTTTAGAGATCTACTGGAGAGCTGACACTGTAATATTGCACAGTGAAAACCACAGCCATTTACAGCATCACAATTGTAGGTGCAACTTTGGGAAAAAGAAAAAAAAAAAAAAGCTTTAAGAAGGCGCAAGAACAAAGTTTTGTGATTTTTTTTATTTGAGGGTGGCTAAAGTAGACTGGGAAATTTATGACTGAGAAGTACACGTTTGATTTCTGACAGATAAATTTGCACATGTACACTTCTGACCTAAGGGAGTACAGAATACTTGATTTTTAAATACTGGCTATTTGTGTTATTTCACAAAGATTAAGTTTTTCTCTTTGCATTTGTTCCTCTAAAACATTTTCTACATTCATGGTGTATTTTTAACTCCCTCTTACTTTATCTTTTCTTGTAGCTTTTTTCTTGCAAATCAGCCTTCCATACCTCTCTTGCAGCTGTAGATTTTTCTCAACACTTTTCTCTCTATTGTGTAGTCATTTTTTCATTCTTAGACTTTTTCTTCTCTTTTTAATTCTTCTGTTCTGTTTTTGACTGTTGTTTTCAACCTCTGTTAGCCACAATCTCCTTTTTTCTTTCTCTCCTGTCACCATAGCCTCGTTTCATCCCCTCCCCACTCTCCTATAATCAGAAGGTGAAAGATCAGCATTACAGACCAACGTTTAGTACCATAGGTCCTGGCACTTCACATCTAAATTTTATTTCACATTCCTGAACTCCTACTGCTGCCATTGACAAAAATCTTGAGTTCTAAAGTACTGCTGTAATTAGTACAATAGCTTCCACTGATGTAACGATGTTTGCCTGAACTTGTGGAAAGTCTGAAATACTGGTCTGGATCTTTTGCTCCAAAAATTCAGCCATGTGACCTTCCCGTGGCCCTGCAAGATGGTGAAGAGAAATAATGGTACTTTTCCCTCATAAATGTATAGAAATTATTGGCTTTTACATTACTCTGTCTGAGTGAGAGATGATTGCCACTGTCCTTGTATCTGTGGGGTCATACCTATTGTGTCTGATGCCAGGTTGCCTTACTTCTGTCCTGTCCATCTTTGTACCCTGCTGATCAAACACACACAGGCTCTTCTCTGCCTTGCTTTCTCGAAAACCTCTGTCAGAGGCACACACACAAGTGCCTGATCTAAGAAGAGACCCAAACTTCATACCAGAGACAAGACCTACGAAGTTGGCAGAAAATTCTGATGAGAGAAAGGTGATCAGAGAGAGGTTTTGGTGTGAATGGGAGACAGGTGCTTAAAGGTATGTGCTAATGGATATTTAGTAGACAGTAGATGGTGCTCCAATATAGCTGTCATCGTTACTGTGTTTCATAGAAGCAGCTTTTCTGGACCACTGCCTTTTCTTATCTTTCAGACCAGGCCTTGCACAAGTTTGTGAAAAAATAAAAGGAGCAGTGAGACCATCTCTTTGGAGGCCACGGGTTGGGACAGGATGGAAGATTAGGTTTGGCTGGAGACTTAGCCACAGGTGCCAGAGTCAGGATCACTGGGGACTTTTTGTCTGTGGATTGCTACTTCAGCACGAGAGACAATTCCTGCCCTGTATCCCTTTCCTCAGCAATGGGTTCTGAGATCTACTTAGTCCTAGCTGCCCCAGTTCATAAGGTTGGAGCTCGGGCGCAAGTCTGTGTATTGTGAGAGTAATTTGTGCTTCTGCAAATTACTTCATTGTGATGAGCTAGGGAGTCAGCAGACTCATTTCTTTTCCTGCGCTTGGGTAGTTGTGATCTGTGTACTAACAGCAGTGTGGTGATATGGCAGTGAGGATGCTTCATCATGATGTAATTAGCGCACATAGTGGCCCTTCAGACCAGCAGCCAGCTGTGGCTCATTAGAATCTTGGCTGAAGGCTGCATTTCATTTATGAGCAGTGTCCAGATCTACGTATTTGATCTGCTGGTGCTCATGAAAACAAAGCTCAGCAGCACAGCCAGGAGTCACATGTGGGGTTTTTGGACCAGCCAGTAACACCAGCCAAGTGTTCCAGTGCGGGTGCACAGACCCTGCCATCTCAGAGGTGGGAGATATCCCCTGAAACATATGCTTTCCACTGATGCTCCTGTCAGGGTCACTGGGCTGTGTCTTCCACAATTATTTTCTTGTGAGGGAGCAGAGAACTGGCCCTTTTGTCCTGAGGTCTTTTCTGTGCAAATGCCTGCCCTGGTGAAGATGGAAAAGCTGCTCTCCTGCTCTTTGCCCTCACCTGCCAATTGTGATCTCCATGCCATGGAGAGACAAAGTGCAGTTTCCAACAGTACCCTGTAGCCATCACCACGCAGAAGACACCAGAGAGGAGCAAGGCAAGGGAAAGCCCCTGGCTTCTGGCTTTCTAACATACTTGTTTACTCTGTGAGTTGCTATATGGGAACTGAAGGCCATGTTATCTTAAACTCTGCCCCAAACTCTCTGGCAGTCACTCAGCCACAAGCAAAATCACTGGCAATTCCCACCCTCAGTCTGGGACAACGGTAGGATTATGCAAAATGGTTCATCTTTCCAAAACCACTCTGACTGCCAGGCTGCCAGGTGTTTTCTGTGGGATCTGAATACAAGGGGATTTCCTGCACAACTGCAGCCTTGTAACTGCAACCTGAGGGTTCAAAGAGGATTGGGGGGGTTTTTTGCCGGAATTTCTCCAGCTGAGATCAGTAATTTAGCTGTTCCTTCGCCTGCAGTGGGGCACGCTATGAAGTATCATTGAGTTTATTCTTGATTTGGAAATATAAGAAATTGAGCTGTTTAGGCAAACAGCCAGCGTAAACAAATATCAGCATATGCAGCAGATAAAGCCGGGCAATCAGATTGCTACCTTCCAGGGAAATAGCAGGAATATGTTTGAAACTACCCCTATCCCTTTTAATGGGCTTTTAAAAATTATTCCCTTAAGCTGCATTTGGGCGGCTTTGAATTCATTGTTAACATCTTTAGAACGTGCTTGGTTTCCTGGTACAGGAAGTAATAATCCTAAAGCAAACAAATGCCTTAATTAAACCAGCACGAGAAAAGAGACAAGGGTGATGTCATAATATTACACTGAATGGCACTAAAAATATTAATGAAGCAGTAGTCACTAACAAGTACTTTTAAGATGTGGCATCAACATGTATGTAATCAGCCAGGGTTTATACTAAAAAACAAAACAAAATTAACAAACAAACAAACAAAAAACCAAACAAACAAAACATTAAAAGGTAACACTGCAAAATTCCCCAGGGTGCTGTGTGCCAGGTGTCTTACTTTAAGAGTACTGTGGTAAAGCGACTACAAGGACATGAAAGAAATTCCTGCTCCACATGAGAAAGTGTAAAAGAAAAGGCATGAGGCATTTCCGGAGAAGGGAGTTGCTGAGTGCTGTGCATGGCTGTACTGTGCTACTCCCTGCCCATTGGGGCATGAACAAGGGACTGGGGAATAACATATTTATTTGGGTATGTTATATTGTATGTGATACCTTAATATATACTGCAAGCATGACCTCATGTACACATATGAACAGATCCTCTGACCTTGGCCCAAGGTAAGTGAGAAATTTCTGACTCAACACTTTCTCAGTCGTAAGCCACCCACCAGTTTATGACCACACATAAGAAACTGGCTGCAAAAAACCAAGCAAACTGAGAAGAAAATCAGGCTTATGGAAGGAAGAGTCTGCCATGACATTTGTTGGGGCTATGACTTCCTCAGAGCATCCAGGTCCTGTGCTGGTCTTATTCAACAGGCTGGCTTATGCTGTTGATGTCCAATAAATGAAACAATGTATGACCATGTTTCTTTTTCTGTCACTGTGTCGAAATAAAGCCTGGTTTGGGGTGGTTTTTTTTGTATCTGGTTGTCAGGCGTTTAGGAAAACAGTGATTTGTTGGAACAGAACCTAAAAATATATCAGCAGCACTGAGAAGATCTTGACAGGAGGCTTCAGAGAGGCTGGCATGTCTTCTCCCTCCCTGCACATTTGGGAGGACAGGAGATATCACCTCCATGGGCAAGAGCTGTGGTTCCCTTACTGTTGCCCTCCACCCGTTCCTGCTGGGTCTCACGATTACAAGTCTGCTTTAGTCTGAAAACATCAGAGATAAAACTTGACTTTTTTTGTTGGCTATGGTGCCTGCTTCCATGGGGCAGCAGAAGTGTTTCAGTGAATTCAAACTCTTCCTCTGTTATGAAGGAAAGTAGAAAGTAATGTTAGAAAAGTGAACTTTTTTAATGGTGAGATGAATCTCATTTTATTGCTCCGTGTCTACCCCACATGATGTAGAAAACCTTGAGTTCATGTGGTATGTGTCTATGACACAGTACAAGGGCAAACTCACAATCACAGGATTATATATATATATATATAAGGAAGGATATGGGTTTGTGCTGCTGTGCTGCAGTCATTTGGATGGCTGTCAGCACTGTGAGGAATCATATAAAAAACTCTTGAGGAGAGCACAGCAAAGCTGAGACAGCTGGACTGTCACGTAAGGATGCGCACCCGCCCTGCATCACTTCTGCCCTCCCACCAAGACTGCCAGTCTCCTTCCCAGGATTACCTCTGACACTAATCAGTCCTTACCTGTATATCCAACACCTGCCTAAAGATTTGCACTCAAATTGCTACACTGCTGAGGTCTGGCAGAACCTTCTCGGCCGAGTGGAGGCACGAAACGAGTGCTCAGGGTGCGACAGCAGGCTGGTGCAGTTTCATTATTTCGCCGGAAGCTCCACCTGAATTTTGGCCAACAGCAAGAGCTCCCAGGGAGCAAATGAGCATTTCTTTAGAGAGGCAGCACGGCAGAGCTGCGTGTGGTGGCTGGTGGGAGCAGCAGGGCGAGTTCAGCTCCCTTGCAGGGCTGGTGTGCGTCATCCCCCATGATGCACACTTCCCCTGGCATCCACTCCACCCCGGATCATCCCCTCGGAAAGGCTGTGTGAACTCCACCAACACAGCCTAGGGGATGCCAAAAAAAGCCACAGACTTCTCACTTTGGGACTGAAACAGCATCTGCTGAGTATTTTCTTGATTCTGAATGCTGCAAGGTCTGCAGTTTTTCAACAACTGTTTTACTAGAGGAGGGAAAAGTCATCAAATCTTTTGGGAAATCTCCGGACAACGATTTCCATTAATATTTTTTGAGGAAGTCTTCAACCCCTCATTGACTAGGATAACATTCCCATAGTGTGTTCCAACTTCTGCAAAAGCCATTAACACACACTTCTTTGAGCAGCACAGCTCTGTTGGCTAGGATACAGCATTTGCCATGCAAAGTATTTAACTGGTTCCATATAACTTGAATGTATCCCAGAAGGGTTGGAAGGGGACTGAAATCTCTTACCATGCTCTACTTTAGATATGAGATCAACACGGGATTTATTTAAATATAGAATGTTGCTTTCTTATCTCACATTTCAGAAAAAAAGTACCTCAAATGTTGCAGAGCAAACAAAACTAAAACTCAGTCAAATGTGCTGTGTGTCCTCTGTTCCCTACAGCAAAACAGCAAAAGGATAATAGGCAATTGCAGCTGTGTCACAAGGTGGTACACAGGCAGAAGGTGAGATTTCAAGTATTGCAGCCAGGTATTCCAGAATGAGTTGTACTTTGGTGGTAAAGATTCTCAAGTTATCACAGATACCCATGAAAAATTATGTAGTCACCAAGATATCCAATATGAGGGGCTGCTTTTGAAAAATATGCATGCACTCACTTTATTTTTGAAGTTATAAAGGTTGCTGAAGTGAAGAAGGAGAGGGGTGGTGGAATCTGTCTGATCACCTCCTCACCCTCATATTTTAATAAGATAGAAAAGGCAGTAGAGTGACACAAAAGGGAGCTGTGGAACCATATGACCTATTCTTGGTGGGCCCTGACAGAGGGAAGTGAAATAAAATATACATATTTCTATTTACAGACATACCATGAATGTTGCAATTGTTAAGAACTTTCCCTTATGACAACAAATCATTGCCTTTGCAAATGTTTTGTGTCACCTTGCATACATCAGTTGTTCCTGAAATTCAGTACAGATTCACTGAATTCCCAAAACCTTCTAACAGGAAATAAGCCTGATATAAACTCACAAATGGGAATTACAAATCCCTTTGCTCTGGAGCCCCTCACCTGTGATTCACAGTAGTGAACTTGATGCTGCAACACAGAGCTTAACAGTGGCAGTTCACAAAAAAGCATTACTCAGTTGACTCCACTAGAATCCATTCTTTATGTCTTGGCTGTTAGATCTATTACAGAGAGGCACTGTATTTTTCATCCTCCATGGAATTTACTCACTATCTACATATGGAGATACAGTACCTCCACACTTTTTAGTGATTTTAACACTGTTTTCATATTTGTTCTTAAACTTAGCAAAGTGGTGCTAAATGTTTTGTGGACTACATCCAGCCTGGCCATGTAACTTCCTTCCTTTCACTTGTGTACACCTATAATCACATATGTTTTACTTAAACCAATTAGTCTGATGAAACTCATTAAAAATAAATTAGATTATTGTCTACTAGCTTACTTACTTTTCTAATCCAAACACAATAATAAGAGGCAAATTGAAATCAGATACAATTTTGACAGAGGTTTACAGGCCAGATTTAAGAGCAACAGAAAATAAAAACATAAAGAATAACAGCATAAATTGTAATGACTTCTCTTATTTCTTAATTATAAGATCTGATTCAATATGGATTTCAAGTGTTTAAATCCAGAGAAGTTTTATTAAAGTCAAAATACCAGAAGCTTTTTATTGTTCTTCCATCAGTTATTCTTTGGAGTTGCAATGTTTCCTTTATGTACAAGGCAGCTTTCACATTATCAATAAATGCCTGCTTTGCACAAGCAATTAGGATAATGTCTGGGAGTGCTGTTAAAGGCCACACTCATCTCTTGGAGAAATTAATTTAATTTATTACTGTCAGTCTGTTGAAATCTGTGAAGCAATGAACTATATATTATGTACTCTCCAGCATTCTACAAGCAGATTGCATTTCCATTAGGGATTATATGGGGTGATTAAGCCTTCCACAAGTTATACTTTTAGAAGCAGTAATTTTTCAATTTTGGAGTAATGTAATATGTGATCAGCTCACTACTCGCTTCACACAGCCTTGCTGCTTTCTCTTGCCCATCTCTGGTTAGTTTCTGGACGGGACTGCTGACAGGGTAATGACACATGCCCTCCTACATTACCATCATGCTTGTGAAATCTCTTATACTCTCTGGGGACAGGGAGGTGCAAGCAGCAAAAACGAAATCTCCCAGCAGTGTGTCATTGAGCTTTGCCCTCAAAGGCTGTAAATCCTGAAAACTGCCAGTCTCTGTGAGGAACTGGGGTCCGTTCAGACACAGTCTGATTAGTCGGTCACAGTTTTAATTAATCTTGCTGCGAAATGTTTTTCTCACAGGTGATTTCTAAACTTCTAGAAATGAGCTTCGTATATGTTGCAACAGGCACAAGACCGGTGAACACGAGTGGATGTGACACCACCTGAGCACATGAGAAATTTGCCAAGAAAGAAACAGATAGGAGCTGAAACTGTGGCTCAGTTCCCCCAGAAAAGCAGCCAAGAGCAGTGATTTGCCCTGTGAGACATCAGGGATGAGCTCTCAGGGATATTTTGCGAGCTGCCCACACTGCTTTCACTGTGCTCCTTCCCCTGTCCCTTCTCTGTTTTCCTGTTTTGAGAGAGGCAAAACACCAAATTTCAGCACCTCTCCTCATTGCCTTCTGGGGTAACATCTCTTCACATACCAGGCTCTGATTTAAATGAAGGTGTAAGCAAAGGAGAAAAATTAATGTTTGCATCTTGTTGCTGCACATATGGAGGAACCAAAGTAGAAGTAAGAGGTGAAAGAACACAGTCTGGCAGGGCTCTGGTTGAGACTTACAGGTGTGTTGTCTAAAATGCAAGATCAGACCTTTAAAAATTAATTCTGGACAATAACAGATTATAGATATGAGTCATCAGGGAGATACCATGAACTATAGGTCCAGCAATATGGTTATCATATTAATATCAACTGTCAAAATCAGTGGGAGGAAGCAAAGACTCAAGAAAAACCTCAGCAGTTTTATCCAATCCATGTCCAGTACAATCTGATAGCGGGGTATTGAGGAAGACATGTCAAACAGAGAGACCAAATGGAGGAATGATGTAAAGGGATCATGAATTAGGGGAATATTTTTGAGCTACTTGTGACTGACACTCACTATTTAATCACATAAGAGGATCAATCAATTCAAAGAAAGATGAAAGGTCAAGGGCATAGATGTTAATGGGAAAAAATATTGAAGGACAGGCTAGAACACAGAAGGAGGGATCCTCTACAGTTCACAGAAGAACTAAGAAGAGCCAGGAGAAGACATCTGCTTTGAGTAAAAACTGTGTTGGAAGTTCTCCCATCACATCCTCCTGGACAAGATCATGTTAAAAAGTCTACAAAAACCCACACATCTTCCTGAGTTATTTCTCTCACACTTTTTTTTCCCAAAATAATGCAAGTTTTGTTTCCTGGAACCCTTATAATGTTTGGTAGAAGTGGATTTTTTCAACATACCCACTGGTGGCTGAAAACTCTTGAAATTTGCTGGTATCAGTAGAAAATTCCTATTAATGGCGTGGGAGCAGATGTGTCAGCATGGGGGGTTGTTACAAGCCCCAGCTCATGCATGCCTATCTCATTATCACAGAAACACCAAACTGAATGTTATTACTGAATTTTTTAAATCATTGTGGAGTGGAGCATACAGAGCAATAAAACCCTCCTACCCTAGTTAAACTAGCGGAATCATGAAGACCTTGGTGTGAGATTTTTAGTGACAAATTACACATTTATGCAGCTGGTGGGTCTCTGTCCTCTCTTGCAGATCCATGCTCTCTAAGAGAACCACTCAAAGCCTATGGAAATCAAGATGACTCTTTTTACTGCCTTCAGCTCTGGCCTTGTTTTCACTGATATAAAAGCAGCAGCTGGCAAGCATATGTAAACTCTTGTAAACTGTCAAGAACTGGAAGCGAGCTCAGAAAACCAGGTGAATTATATTGTACACTGAAACACTCTGTGCTGATTCATAAACTCAAGCCAGTCAGAGCTGCATACGTGCCTTTGCTTACCAGGGAAATAATTAAAAACAGGCTTCAGCATCTGCTGAGTTCTGTTACCAAAGAGTTCATGCTTTCAGCCCTCAGCATATCCTGCATTCATGGGAAGAAGTTGTTCAAAACAGGAAAGTATTCTTTCTCACATAATTATGGTGACAGAGAAGTACATTTGTTTAGTTTTGTTTCCATCTGAAAGCTGTTCTACTCACTTTATTATTAATGTTCTAAATATTGTCACTTCTTCCAGTCTTTCATAATGTGTTAGTAACACATTCTTTCCTAAATCACAAGTCATGATAAAATCATGATAAATTAGCTTCCAGCTCACACCATGCAAGAAACTGTATGTTCCAGCTCTCAGCAACACAGAAATAAGCTGTGTGGCTCTGAGGACAAAAAGTCCTCCATTTCTTGAGAAATTCTTCTGTTCATTATGATGGTGAGCACTTCAGTCTGTTGCCTGGTGAGAAAATTGTTACTCCTCACACAACATAAATCTTGCAGTGCTTACAGTGTCACCTTGACCAAAAACTAAATATTGCCTCAATCAATCTACAGGACTTTAAACGCTGTACTTTGGTTATGTTGATCTCTGATTCAGTGTGATCATTTATGTGCATTTACCATAGAAAATGCATACCATATGTATGCATTTACCATAGAAAATTTCAGTGCTGGTCTTTCTTGGGCCTCACTGGCCTTGGGTGTAGTTGCTGTAAAGTCAAGTGAGAAGTGGGCAGCCTTCATAAACCTCCATGCCCAAGATCAGTCAGCATCAAGCAGGCCCAAGTGGCTTAGACTGGATGTGTATTTTTTTGTGCCAAAATGTCCCTGGATTACTTGCAGGACCTACTGTCCTGAGAAGCTCTTACCAAGCAGAGTCACTGGGAGAGGCATTTTCAAAGTGTGGAGTCTTCCCGGACCTCCACTCGGCTGAAATGTGGCTGAAGCATCTGTGAACTGACTGGTGCTTACCCCAGCTCTTCCCACACTGATCTTCTCTGACATTCTCTGAGTGTTTTGCTGAAGACTTCATGACAGTTATTTGCAAATTTATACTATTAAAGGCCAAATCGTTGCAGCAAATAAGTAGACTGGCAAATACCAACAGCAGCTGTTAGAAAGGTTGGTTAAATTCCATGCCCTTTTGGGCATTTATCAACTGGATGCTGTGTCTCTGTATATCCTTGTGAGGTGTTGCCCTGTAATTATGCTTACGTTGTGTACTTCGCAGTAGGAGCCTGGATCTGAGACCTCCCAGTTCACTCGTGAATGTTACAGAGACAAATTCAATAGTGTGGAAATTATTTAGTACTTTCACCTCTACTAGGTGGGGGAAAAAACAAAAAAAAAAAAAGGAAGCCCTGGGATGTTTGGCTCTTTCAAGTACATTTTAGTAGCTCATCTCACCATTATCTTATCAGTCAGCAATCACTGACAGCCATTATGATGGTAACCATGTATCTCTTGCTTCAAAACAGCATTTAAGGAAATCTTCAAGAACCTTTATTGAAGAAGCTGTCTCTCTAGGCACATGATTTTTTTATTTTTTTTTTCCAAATTACATAAGACTGATGAAAACCTCACCATAAGAAGTTGTGGAGCTTTTAAATAGCAGATGGTCCAACATGATTTGTTATTGACTAAGTGCATCCATGAATCCTAAAATACATATAAAAGCACACGGCCCTTTGGTTAAAGTACAAATATAACCCATGAACTTATCTCACTGCTCAAGCAGCATTTGATGTCTACTAAACAACAGATGTTGAAACATATGGAGACATGGCTAAAGGCCGTAAAAATATAAATAATCCTCAAATTTTTCTGTTATTCTTTAACTATATTGGTTCCACCTGACACACTGAAAATGTCTGTTTGGGCAACATAGGGAAACCTGGCTCCCTAGTGTCAGCCATGTGAAGAGATAACAGTACAAGTTGTCACCAGGAAGAAGTAAAACAGGGACCTAAGAAGGCAAAGAGATCAGGAATCATGTACTTGGGAAGGATGAACAAGAAATGGACTGAACAGAAAAACTGACATAACAAGAGTCAGTGAGAACACAAATTTGAAGACCAGGCGCTGTCTTCTGAGCACCACAGTTCTTGTAAGGAGCAAAGCATAAGTTCTGTTTGTCTCTGCTTCCAATTTGTTTTGTTTATTTTCTGCTATTCCTGGGGAGTAGAAAAGGGAACAGGGCTTTTTTGCTCAGTTTAATTTGGTTCAATTTTTTTTTTCTTTTTTTTTTTTTTTTTTTGGCTTTGGTTCTTCTCTGCAGTCTTATTTCCTAGGTGTCCCCAGTCTTTCACCAGTCATCAGGAGAATGTTTGCTTCCCAGGTATCAGACTTCTCCTCATTCACATTTTCTGGCTGTGCCTATTCCTTATGAGGGCAGAAAAGATGATTTAGCCCAGGCCTGCGTATGTGGGTGACTGCCTTGGAAGTGCTACACCAGGGATTGCCTTCGGGGTCCTAGGTTCCTCAGAGTATTTGTCTGATGTCGAATCCCTGAGGGAAGACTAAGACGTGAGGAAGGATCACACCACTATCTCCATATGCGAAATTACCTCATTTGCATTGAATAGCGGGAACTCACACAAGCCTGGGAAGGTCTGGGCATCATCTGACTGCCTCTTTTGATGTTTCAGCCTTGCCCACACAAGTTCTCGCTGGTTAATGTTTCTCATGTTGTACGTGATGTGGTATGGGCCGCAGACACAAAAATTAAAACCTCACTTTTTTCCTCTCACTGCATTTTCGTGCCATGTGCTGCACTGGTCCACACAGGAAGCTTATTAGGGTTGTGATAGCAAAGAACAAGACTGGTGAACAGCACCTATGAGAAAGCACTGAAATCAGACCACACACACACAACAAAATTACCCATGCTCACTTCAAAGAAATAGGGCCTCAGTTTAAAATAAAGCGAAGAACTACTTACAATCCAGGAAAATTTGGGGGAAATTAATCAATGCTTTTCTCCCTTTCTCAGCCCCACAAAAGAGGTAAGAAAGGTGAGCAAGTAATGCCCAGCACCTGAGTGACTGTTTTGTCCATCCACATCTTTAAAGTGCTTTCAGAGCCTTGGTCTCATGGAAATCAACACCATGGCTGTGGGGAGGAGAAGAGCAAAATAGCATTGGCCTGAGCCTGGATTTTTCCTTTGAGGGATTTTCTGGCTAGTGTTTGTTCTCAGGAGGTTTTTTTTTTTAGGAGGGATAATCCAGCAACATTTATTTTTACTGAGATTCATAGTTTTCTGCTCCACATGAGTACTACGAACACCCACATACATTTTTTCGTTCACAGAAATTGTATGAAACTTCTTCCTTCTTCTCTTTATCCTACAGCTCTCCATGTCTTCTTTACCGCTATATCTGTCTCTATTCATCAGTTAAAAAGAAGTAGAAAAATCATAGATGCACAGGGTGTAGAAGTTTCTCACAGAGATCTGATGGTTGTAATGTAAATCTTCCAACTGCTTACATGTAAATTTAAACCTAGGTGCAGCCGGTGTCCTGGAAGGTAATTTGAAGTCAAAGCTGCTGCTGATCTTATTTTGCCTTCTCTTTGCTGGACTGGCAGTGTCAACACTGCAACTGTACAGGTGCCAAGAGCAGAAGGAATAATTGAGTTTTTCAGTTTGACTTCGTGTTTTGAAGTTTTGTGTGAGTATACATTCATGAGTAAAGACCAGAAGGTTTGTATATCTCAGAATCTGTTATGAGACCCAATATTTGTAAAGACTCAATGTTTATAGTATGAAACTAAAAGGAGATAACTGGATTAGAGGCTTTGGTGTGAACAATAGGAGATGTTAGCTTGAGTTATTGCATCAGTATAGGATATATTAAATGTTAAAGGCAAGTTGGAGAAGGTCCAGTCAAAACAGTAGAAGTGATAAGAAATTAAGAAACATGTCCTGCAAGGAAAGTCTGGGGGGAAAAAAACCCCCACATTTATTTTATGTAGAAGACACAGAGACATGATAACAGTTTCTGGTACTTAAGGCTTTGTTGCTGAGAATCCAGTGACCTCCTGCTCTCTTGTGACCACAGGGGAAGGCCAGGAGTAAGCTTGAATTGTTACAGCAGAGGTTCATAATGGATGTTACAATTTATTTTTTTTTCTGGTGTCAGGAAAATGTGAATGAGCCGGTTAGTTCAGCAGGGAAACCTGGACATATCTGGAGCAGAGTTCACATAATTTGGTTTTGGACAACCTCTTTGGAATAGGACGAATCACCCCCTTGGAAGTACCCGTTTCTCCCTGCAGGCTCAGAAGCAAGCCTGGAGCGACTAACTCTGATGCAGTCATCCTCATTCCACCAGATGAATCCCCGTACCAGATGTCCAGCTTGGCTTGATAGTCCCAGAGCACAGGGGCCGTCTTGGCACTCTGACAAAAAATAAGGATGTTGGGTTTTTTTGTTGTTGGGTTTTTTTTTTTTCCTGAAGTTTTGTCAGGACACCAGATTTTCCCTGTCTCTTCCTGTCAAGCTGCAGCCCTGAGAACAAATTCATTCCCAGCACCGTAGCCACAGGAACTGGGTCCCAGTTCCTGACCCCCACCATGCAGGCCAGCACAGGATGGGGGCGTTTCCACCTACCCTGTGCCCCTTTACACATAAAAATAGAAGCAGCACTGAGTATTTTTAAGAGGTGATCAGAGAAGTGTTAATTGGAGTTGGCCTAGGTATGATTCATCCTGCTTCTGAACTACTGAGTTCATCAACTGAGATCCTATTTCTTCAGCCATCATAATTCTTAGCAAGACTAAGAATTTAAGGGAAAAGGCAATAGAATAGTACGTGGCAAAACCTTACTAATAGTAAGATCTGCCAGAACTGGAGTAGAATATTATCTCATAGATAAGGGAGAAACATCAATGAAATAGATTGAGATCATCATGGAATACAAACTGTGAGTAATAATCTTAAGAGGGCCTTGAAAGCCTGGACCAGAAGCAATCTCTAACAAGTCCTTCTGAAGGTTAGCAGCAAAAAGTTTCAGATTACACTGACACAAAGTATATTTTTCTGGCAGATCAGTCAAAGCTGCGGATCAGAACAAAAGAGTTTTCTTTAAAATAATAGTTTTCAGCTGAGTAAAATTCCTGGGAGTACCTATCCATATCTATTTATAAGAAGTTTAAATTCTCATTGTATTACTTGATATAATATTACAGAATACTCTGACCCACCTGCAGACAGAGTCCTCCCATGCAAAAGTTTCTTTATTTAAAGCAGTTTTCCTCGACATATTAAGAGGTCTTTTCCAAACCCAGTTTCAAAACACACCTTTTTTTTTTTTTCCAGTTCTTCAGAGCTTCAGGTAAAAACTGAACTGTTTTTGCCCTACAGCCTTCCAGGATTTGGCCAAGCACTTGAAGACTGTATCACTGGAAGTCAAGGTGGGCTCTGATCTTCTTCCCGGGTTTCCTCTCTTTCTTCACCTTCATTTGCTGCCCGCTCTCCAGAAACTGCTGCTTGCACAGCTGAGAGTAGGTGCAGTTGCTTCCAAAACTGATTTTGACAAATGGTCTTGGTCAGTGTAGGGGCCCTAGGAACAAGACAGAGCCACGAGTGGTTAGGGGCGGGCTGGACAGGGAGATGGTGGGTTTTTGACTCTGCTCAGTCAAAGCCAGACCCCCACCACTAACTGGGTGTAACAGAGTGCACATTTATGAACGGAGCAAATGGGACTGAGCAGAAACATAAGCAGTATAACAGTGTCCTCCTCCTCCTCCTTACAGCAATGCACTTGCTGCACCCCCACGCTGCCAGGAGCTGCCTCCAGAGCCTCCCACTCCCTGTGGGGGAAGCTGCCCTCTTCTTGCACAAGGTGTTGGGATGAGGTACACCTGAGACAGTGCTGCTGGATGATGGCGCTTCTTCTCAGAGGCAGAGACCAGCGCAGCTGGCTGAAGGAGCAGTGTTGTGCCTTTCTGGAAACTCTGGAGTTGTGTGCAGGGTGTATTTCTAACCATTCATAATGACACCAACAGCTTCCACTCAGTACTGAACACTTACTCCCCCTCCATTCCTACCTGTTTTGGATGCTGGGCAGCTCTGAAGCAGCTGCCTAAAATCCTGCCAATTTCAGCAGGCACTGAGAGACGTTCTTTGGTATCTACTGGAGCAACAAGATGTAATATTAATTCTAATTGTTTTTCCAGAAACGGTCCTTAGTTCTCCTCATGAAGATTTCAGGACTGGTGGCTCAAAAGAGCAGTGTTCCCTTTTGTTTCGGATATCTCAGCAGAAAGATTCACATGTCCCAAGATGAGTATGAGCTTAAGTGGTTTGGTGGATGAAAGCCAGTTTGCTCAGCAGCATCCCTGTTGGATGAGGTGCCCAGAGAGCAGACTGAGGAGGTGGATTAAATATCCATCCATCATACAGAGCACATTTTACCTATCCAGGACCCTGCTCGGATGCATTAAGGATGTATTTTAATTTCTCAGATGCAAAGTCACTCTGCTTTTAGTAATTTCAGAATCACAAAGGAACATGTGCTCTCAGAGAAAGTCTTAGTGAGCATAAGATGACTATCAGTGCTCATAAAGGTGTACATCAGGAAGAGCTATGGAAATATGAAGCACGTTGGGCCTGAGTCAGAGCTCAAAAAAGGGTTATATAGAGACATAAAGCTTTGGTCCTGACTCACATAAATGAATGCCAGATGAAAACTGCAGTATTTGTATTTGGAGTACAAACACTTCAGAAAAGTGGCAGTTAATGCAGCCATGACAGCAACAAGTAAAGACTACAAAGGAAACAGTAGCAGCACTTTGTACTGAGATGCACTCCTACTCAGCACTGAAGTCCTTGGCTAAACTTTGCATTTGTTTTCCTTTCTGTTGACCTTGGAGTTCTAATCACTCTCCTGCAACCTTTCTCAGATGTCCTGATTAATGTTATGTTCACATGTGGGATTTTTTTGCAAAACAGTACTCATTATCAGGATTTTCATAGCATTTCTGTGCAATAGAAAAAGCATAGGTCTTATTAAAAAAAATATTTCATTGAAATTCTGCTTCTGTAGTCTGATGCTTATTTCAATAGTCACTTGAGTAACTGCATTAAAAAATCAATCTTTCAAAATGTGATGCTTCTTCCAACTTTGACATCCAGAGAGTTCTGGAGATATTTCACAAATGTTCAGGAATTAGGAGTCGTGCAAAGTTACAGCTGGATAAACATAACTGTAATGCTTTTGAAACGGGCTTTTGCAACAAGAGAAGTGGAAGCAAAAACATGTACAGCACAGAAACACAGCAGTTCTGGAGTAAACTGAACAACACACCGGTGCTGAAGCAAGGTGAATCTCATTTCAAGAAAGACAACTGAACTGAACACTCGGGAAACTCCATCCCTTTCTTTAACCACTACGTAAAACTCTCCACATCATCTTTAAATGGGATATTTTTGTTAAAGCTGTGGAAGCTTTAGAAGCTGTAGACCTCACAAGGAAATGGGAAATGCTAGTCCCTGAAAATTTATCAAACTGAGAGCAAAAGCGTGAAAAAGTAGCAGCAAATATTTAAAATGGAGGGAAAAAAATAAACAAAACCAAAAGCATAACAAGCTGAAAATAATCAGATTTTTAATTGCAGCTTAATAGTGGACAATGAAGAACTTAAAGTGGACAAGGAACTAGTCAAGATGCACTGTTTCCCAGGCACAGAGTAGAGGACTTGGGAAAAAGGCATAGGAGCAAAGTGGCGTCATTCAGATCATGGATGGCTTCAATGGTAACTACATAAGGGTAAAGGCAGGCAATGTCCTTGGTTCAAAATGAACTCCTGGGCTGCTCTTTCTAAGTCACAGGTTGAACAGCAGTAATAATTTGATAAGATATTATATTTAAGAGTGTGCAGCAAGGGCAGCATATTATTATTATTCCCTTACCCTATTTCTCATACATCACTTTGAGTTTAGGGAGGTGCTGGGATGAGTAAGTAACTGTCAATGTAAAAAAAATAGAGTGCTTCCATGGATGGATGGGAATGTTTGGGGGTTTTCCCTCCTTTCCTTCAGGGAGATATTACATTTTTAGTCATATTTTCTTTCTTTTATAAATGAAGCAATAAATAGTGAATCAGTGAAAACTGAGTCCAAGACTATTGCAGCATTTGTGTTTCAAAACCCAACTGGACAGTCAGAGATCAGGCAAAAAGGACTATGTGCCTGTAACAGTTTTACAGCCTCCTTACACCCAGTGAATTAATTCCAGCTAAGGAATTAGTTTTCTTTAAGCAATCTGAACTGAAGTAGCTCTAAATTCCTAGGAACCTTATCTGAAATTTCCTAGGACTCCCAAGTATGAACTATGAAGTGATATCAGATAAAATTCTTTTGAGCTAGCCCCAGACCCTGTGAGGGTTTTTTTTCTACTATGCATATCAAATTTGAGTGAAGGGCTGGCCTTGGGACACCTATGCACAGAGGGATTTTTACCCCAGTTTTCCAAAGAAGTAGAACTGAAAACCATTCTCCTCACTGCTTCTGGAGCAACATGAACAGTACAGGGGGATGGTATATGTCAGAGATCAACCTTCTCTGTGTGAACATTTTACAGCCCACTAAGTAGGGCCTTATCAAGGAATTAATACTGCTGTACATCCCTTCTCTCTTTTCAGCCTTGCAGCAACAAAGGGATGCACAGGGGAAAAATAGTTTACAGAGAATAGGGTAGCAGGGGAAGGAATGTTTGGAGGAAAATTCTCTAATAAAGCTACATTTAATGTACTTCCCTGCAACATTTGCTTCTTTAAACAGAATTGATGATTCCAACAGACGACATCACTGCTGTTTGCACCTGAACCTTGCAGCCTTGGGTAAAACTGACTTGTTCCATATTATGTGGGAAGTTCATTTCATATAGCCCAGGCAGGGTTAAAAACATGAGCTTTACTCATGTTCAGCAAGCAAATGAAAGTAAACTCAGTTTCATCACAGAGTACTTTTTCTGCTTCAGATTGCTGTGCATACAAAGCAGAGGGGAAAAAAGCTCAGGACTTGCTTGTGAAGTCTGTCTCTGCCTCTTTGACCGAGGAAATGAGTTTATTTATCCTTCAGAAGATTTCACATTCTGGTGATACTTTGGGATGCAAAAATGCTCTTAGATATTCATGCAGCAACATATATCAGAATGAGTGGGTTTTAATCTGTGTCAGACTTGGAGACTTTGACTGCTTCACATGACCCATGTCTCAGTTTGAGACTGAACTACTGCTCTGCAGCCTAGCCATGAATCAGCCTAGCCAAGAAATCAGCTAGGAAACTGCAGTTTGTATACAATACAACATTCTTTTTTTTCAATGGGATTCATCAATCTATTGTGGACAAGATCTCTGGACTCCGTAAGAGCAACAAAACAGCCACAAATGTGGCTTGATGTTTATGTGAAGAACAGAAAATCCATTCCGAACACTTTGGGAATTCCCAAATGCGTATAACAATTTGGATCTGAAATCTGTTGCAGATTTAATGCAACGGAGGCCCTTTAACTGTGATGTTAAAGTATTGATTGATTTACATTACAGACTGCAACTGTTTCAGAAACCATACTCCCTGAGGCCAATTAGGCTGACTGACCAAAACATTAACAACAAACCAGACCTTTATCGTTTGGAAAAATATCACCCAGTTTTCTTTTTTCTTTGGTTGGGTTTTTTTGTTTGGTTGGTTGTTTTTGTTCCTTTGGCTGCTTTCAAAAAAAGCAGTCTTATACTTAGCACTACAGCTCTCTGGGTTTTCCACAGGGCAATCTGCTCATAGGATGAAGTTTCCTGCAAGTAGACACTCTCAGTCCTTGGTTTAAGTGCAATCATTTTCGTAAATGCTGCAAAAAGTTCTCGGGACACAGTAATTTGTCAAAGACACAGCTAGCAAAAATTTTTGCTTAAGTCTGACTGAACACTCCTCATCAAACAGCTGCAAATGTGACAGGAATGCAGAGAGACAAAACCTGTGATGTGGTAGCTACAGCCCCTCATCCTAGAGCACGTCCAAGGCTCCAACCTCAGGGCAATCCTGGGACACTCACACTCTCCCTCATATAGGATTTATTAAGAAAGTCTGAGAAATAACATTCTATAGCCTAGTGGTTAGGATGCTCTCCCTGAGTGAAGAGGTCCTGGCTCTTTGTGAATGAACACAATTACTGAACATAAAATAGTTTCTTCTGCCTCTGGTACATGAAAGAAGCGTTACTTGCTAGGGCCAACAACATGCAGGAGTTAAAGGAGCTCACAGAAGCATAAGCTCCTGGCATGGGGGGAGAGAAATGCAGAGACAGTGTCAAAGAGTTGGTGTCAAGGGAAAACCCAGGAGGTCTGCAAGCCTTTTGGCCACCCCTGTGATGCCACAACACCTGTATGTGGCACAGCTGACAGGTTTTGTGACTAAGGCTGATTTAATCTTGCAGCTACCTGGCAGAGTTGGCAGTAACTGTGTTACAGGTAGATGCTATCAGAAGTACGTGAGCCACTGGGAGCAATGCCCGTGTGGGCAGAGATCTGAAAGAAAACTGGGGAAAAAAAACAAAAAAACAAACAAACAAAAAAAAAATCCAAGAAACAACAGTTTCTTGTTTGTGTTCTTTTTCTCCCTTCGAATGAGCAGTAGACAACATCATTTTCCACAATCATTTAAGAGTGGCTTTGCACTTGGAGAGTCACACGTAGGGCTGCTCTCAGGTGGCAGGGAAGCCACAACAGCCATAGCAGAGAGTTTAATTGCACTGTTTCTGACACAGAGCATATTGCAACTGATTCCCTCTTCCCTTCTGCCTTGAGACTAGGCAGTGGCACAGTTAGCATCTACATGGAGGCAAGAAGGCATGGCTAAGGCTGTCTTCTACTAAATCAAGCCCGGTAAAGACAGATTGCAAATACCTAGATGAGGTATGAGTATGGAGTATTTGTGAAGCTCTGACCTGCTGAATTAGGTCTTAACTAGAAGCAGCATTTTATTTACATGACAGGAATACAGCTCAAGACTTCTTATTGTTTACTATTGTTAATACAAGACTAATTGTTCGCTGATAATCCATCTGTTTTATTTGCCAGGCTGGCTCTTGAGCAGGGAAACAAGCACCTTAAAAACTCTAAAGCAGAGCATCAGGGCAAAGCAGGCTCTCAACATATGGGAATCTAAGGCAGGACTCTCTTTTATGGAGTACTGATGCTGAAGTAAAACCCTTTGATCCCTTACTTCCACAGCACACGAGCTGCCATGGACTAAGCAGACGGCAGATGTACTTACTAATTACTACTAATTGCTGCTGTCTAGACACCATGTGAAGACTAAACTACCAGCCTTGTTTACAAACCAGCAAATACCTGCATACTCTTCTCATATTATTCCGGATCAGTGCGTGCTAAGTCACCAGTGCTGAGTTTGCATACAACAATGTCAGTAAGAATAACAGTACCCCATTTTTTGCAGTAGTTTGAACCACTGCATGAAGAGAACTGGGCAATCAAGGCCACTGCTGCCAACAACGTTTATTTTTCTTGATCAAATCCTTACTGTGTTTTTATTAGCCTGCACCATAGAAGGAAGTATTTTTCTGCATGAAATTCCCAATCAAAAATCCACAGATGAGAAACTCTCACAAAAAAGCCTTCCAACAGGCAAAAACCTCTTGCAGATTTTTATAGCACCGAACATTTTATTCAGCCTCCTTAAAAAGTGTATCATTTGGTTTTGGTTGGTTGGTTTTTTTTGAAACTGATGCCAGTTTAAGTGGAAAATGTCAGTACCTGACATCATCATCATCATCATCATCATCCTCATCCTGTCATAAAAACACCTTTTTGTGATTCCTTTCACAAAAAAAAAAAAATAAACAAATATGGACTTTCACAAAGCTGAGAGTTTTTTGCCACAGTTTTCTGGAGATGATAGTTTTCAATGGTTTCAAAGTCATGTGATTACAGCCATTCTGCCTCTCCCTATCCTACAGAGAATAATACACAGGTGCAAGCACTAAGAATCAGAAATATGAAGCATTTTACACACAGTGCACATAGAGTGCCAACCATCTTATTTCCCCCACGTGTTAGTGCATTTACTGCTGTTCTGCCTCACGGTGTTTCATCCCATTTTAGCTGTCATGAAAACTAAATGCAATATTTCATGCACAGGAATTTCTTACCCATATCACACTAGTCTGGCACAAGAAAACCTTCCAGCTGAGGCTACACAACAGGGAAGGGTTAAAGTGAGCAATGGAAATAGCAAATGAAAATAGAATAGCGTGGAGGTACATGGAAATTAAGGAAGCAGAAAAGTTTTTGGAACAGAAAATAAGTTTACCTGGAAAAGCCAAGTTAATGTATTGTTCTTTCCTTGGGAGTAGAGATTTTTTTACATAATTTTACTTCCCTAAGTAAGAGAAGAGCTGCCATCAAGAAACAGTACCAGATGCTAAAGTGAGCCTGAATTTAAAAAGGAATTATTAAAGCCAAGGCCTCTCTTAAACTGTTAGACTGTTGTAGACAGTAATGTCCCGAGAAAGATGTGTAACACTGCTGTTTGAACACGGTTATGAACTGATTTGCCTGACCCAAGGCTGAAATTATCTGAGTCAGCACAGACCGAGGCAAACCATTGCCAGCAACCAGCCGGGCACGCACAGGTAAACCCTGCCTTGGGAAATGCTGCAGGATGAGCTGTAAGGCTGCAGGTAGCTGCTTTTCAGATTTCCCAGGAGAACCAGGAGAAGCAGCAAACTGGTATAACCTGTGGCAGCCTCCTCTGTCAGTGCCCCTCAGCCATAACATCCTGGCTGCGCAGCACATCCGTGCTCGTCAGCCCTGCCCTGCCACAGCACAGTCAACACCCCTTGGCTCAGGCCATGGCTGGAGGCAGGGTCTGCACCCCAGACTGGCACACAGCATCTGCATGCAAACTTTCACTCCATGCAGAGTGGGAGAAGAGGGATCCAAGGCATCAGTCACCTCTACATGCTTTTTTCCCCTGCTATCGTGCATTCAACACGCTTCAGTTTCTCCGGTCTTAGCTGCAGTAGAGTAACCATAAAACATCAGTCTTACTTCTCTGGAATTCCCTGACTAGCTCAGCATCTGGAGGTTTATTTAAATTAGAAAGAAAATTGGCCAAAGGACATGGGATTTTTTTGGACAAAAAACCCCAATGTTCTATTTACGTGAATAAACAAAGTCATGCTTTCTAGGGCACACAGGGGACCCAACATCCAGGAACAGCTTTCCATCTGATGGCTTTCTGCCTCCTTAAGAGAAATCTGACCCAAATGTCCTTTGTCAAGCTTTTATTTAGTGGTGTTTTTCCAGAAGACTTGAAAAAATTTTCTCTGTCTGAAACTTTGTACTTTTCTCACTTCTGTCCTTCTCCCTTCTCCAAAATGCCTTGTCCAATCCCTTCTGCACAGATAATCTGAATTTGTGAACAGCTTTCTATTCATCTTCTGTTTTGGCTGGGATTACATATTTTACTCTTTTTCATAGCTCCCTGAAATGCAGTACACAAAAGAAACTTAGCACTTCCAGATAAATTCAGCCTACTCAGTTATTCTCAAGGCCCTTCTGCTTCAGACCAAAGCACATTTTCTGTTGTATTTCCAAGCCTTAGCCCACATTCCCTTAAAAGCAACGGAAGAAAGGAGGAAAGAAAAAAAAAAAGAACATTGGTCAGTGTTCAAGTTCACACAGTCCCTCTGTCCACAGCTGGCCTCTTTTCAGCTCTCACAAGTCCCAAGACACATCTTACTCTTGTTCCTGATGTTTCCACTGATGCCAGGTGGCTGTTCTTCTGCGTGTCTCCCTGGGAGAACTGGGCTTTCCAGTACACAGTCATGTGCCTCCAAAGCAAAAAACTTTACTCAGCAGGAATCATGAGGAATACCAGAGGGGGAAAAAAAAAAACAAAACCAAACCAAACCAAACCAAACAAACAAACAAAAACACTACAGGTCACAATCTGTACTCAGAATCTGAAATGTTAAAGAATAACTCTTTACGAAGGACAGAAAAAATGGCATTGAACCAACTATGTTTTGCCAGTTAGATAACTCTTGGTCATTTTCTTAGGGAAACAAAGGTATTTTCAATAAATCTAAATATTTTGTAATGTGTTCTATCAAGCCTGTTAATTGTTCCGTGAATCCTGAGGTATGCTGATAGTCCTTGAGGCTGGAGAACCCTTTTGTCTGGTTGTAGATTGAACATTCAGACAAGCACTATATGGGGGAATTATTAGCACAACCAAAGAAGCTCTGCAGGAGGAGAGCTGAGAGCAGTGCTGATGGGAAGTCCTAAAGACTGATGAGTACTTGCCTTGAACTCAGAGTCAACCACAGAAAGACTTGATGAACTTCCAGACAAGCTTGAAGAGATGTTTTCTTAACATCTCCTTGGCTAAAACAGTAACAACTCCGTGCTGTAGGACTGACAGACCTGGCATTGCAGCAACCATCATGATTCAAGGCAGCCACCAGCAGAGGACAGAGGGTGGCTGTGACTGCCACAGCACCCCCTTGCTGCACTCTCTACACCCAAACTGCTGCCTTAATTCACAGGTGGATCAAGGCAGAGAGATTATTTCCATTACAAGTGTGTCATTTGGAGTTCAGTTTTGTGAGCACTTCAAGCAGCATCAGTGGTGATACCAAGGACAGCCAGCTCAGCTCAGATCAGATTCTTCTGCTGAGAAGTTCAGCAGCAGCTTTTCTCAAATTCTAGGTGAAGTTAGGTCTGCTGTACTGGCACTTTGATCTCTAATTTTCTGCAAAGCAGAATGACAGTGGCCTTGCAGGAGGTAAATGGAACACACACTTTGTTAGTGGCTTTGTTAGACTGAGCCAGCCAATAACCTGCTCAAAGCAGAAAATTCTGAAGTACTGAAGACACTGAGGCTCTGCCACCAACTGTTTTGTTGGACATACCCAGGGGCTGCTGCTGTAGGTACCATGGAACTCTCTCCTCACCCATCCTACATCCAAAGGGGATAACAGCTCTTCACATCTCTTCTTGACCTCAGTACACAGCAGAGGTCTGCAGAGGTCTCTGCCTCTGTCCACTGCCTGCCTTGTGAAATTACACTCTCATTTTAAGAATCCCCACCAAAGGATCCCCAAAGAATGTGACTACCTGCTATCTATCTGCTAAAGTACATAGTCATCAAGAGAAACTTTTGGGTTTAATAATTATCTGGACTCGAATCTAGCCTTTCAACACTTTATTAGCATATCTATATTATAGTTTGACTCCTGCTGAAAAAAACCCAGCAGTTTGCAGTCCTAAACTGTTTTCTTCTACAGTCCCAAAAGAAAAAAATGGGCATTTTCCCCTGCTGCAGCTCCTAAATATGATACTGGTGTCACCCAGAGGTCAACTATCTGTCCTGCTTTTATCACTGATGCACAGCCCCAGGCCATGGCCACAGCCTGCACGAAGCATGAAGCTTTATTTTTGGCTCAGTTCATCTTAGGTGATCAAACAGCAGGCATTTCAATGCAAGAGGCCTTTCTCAGGGCAGTGTGGTGTGCTCCTCACGCTCAGATGCTGGTGGGATGCTCATCCCTCTCCTCTTGGGACTGTGGGCAGTGCATGCTCTAAGAATGGACCTGACCCCTGGGATCAGCAGATGCTAGTCTTTATGAAGGAACTTTTTTTTTTTTTTTGGCAGAAACAGCTTCCAAGGGACCACAGCTAATGCTTAAGTAGTGACTTTTTACCCAGGGAAAACGGAAGTGCTTTACACTCTAAACAGGAGGAGGACAGGCTAGCACCACAACAGCGTGTAGGCAGGATGCAATTAGTGCCTGATTCCCATCTTCAGCCACCTTCCTGGTGCAGCTGTCCCAGGAGGAGAGACTGCTTTTCCAGAAAAGACAGCTACCTGAAGTTCAGCCAAGCTCACCTGCAAGATGAACTCCTCTGGATGGGAGGAGAAAGCCTTCAAATGAAGGCACAGCTCTTGCCTAGGGGGCTGTGCTGACCCTGGGAAAACACAGACCAGGGAAGAACACCGATAGATGAAGAAATTAGGGTCTCCCTGCTGCCATGCAGATTTTTAAAGATGAGCTCCTGCGTTGCACAAGTGCAACCAGGTGTGCACAAAGCCACTCTAACCCCAGGCGCTCACTGCAGGGGGAGGCGTCAGTGGGAAATATCCTTCCTCCTTCTTTTTGTTTTGGCCCCTCTGAGGTGCTCTGCATGCCATGCAAAATGCTGAGCTCACACAGCCCTGGGAGCACAGTGAGGAGCACTGCACAGGCCCAAAGATTCATTCAGTCATGGGTGCTGTTCCCACCACAGTGTTAGCCAGATGTCCTAGATAAAGCCTGGCACAGACACACAGACTCAGAGAGAGCAGTAAATCAAGATGTGCTATAGCTAACCCCAGACATACAGAAATCATGACTCATGCCCAGAATAACCCAGAGATTAGCTTTAAAATGTGTGGGTTTTGAAAAGCAGGGTGGATGTTGTACTGGATGTTTTATTTTCCTGCCATTCTTTAACATTTTGCATACACCTCGATTGCATTCCAAGTAACCATATGGGTTACAACTGATATTTTTTTAAAAGCTAGATCTGCAAAGATGCTATGATAACCTGATTGACAGGGATAAGACTTTCACCAAAAAGAAAGCACTATTAACAGGGGGAACTTGAGTGTAATTGCAGAGGTTGGTAGCTTTGAAGTGCCCCCAAGCTCACCCTTAATGGAGACTACAGCAGTAACAGCCTCACTGACTTGAAGTCAGAATAAATATCCATGGAGAGTCACTATGTTACAGTTATCTGCCTGTAGCACAGCAGCGTCTAATATATCAACAACTTGAAAAGAACCTTCCTCCTCCAGGCAGCCTTTACCCCTTTATCTTACAGCAGGGCTGAATGTTACTGTGTTCCTGGCCTTTTAGGAAACACCAGCCTGGACTTTTTAACCTCCCTGTCCCACTCCTCCTGATAGTTTAAGTGACATAAATAAACCACATGCTTTTAACTCATGGCTTCACTGCTTGTCTGCTCTATAGCTAAGCCATAGCTGAGAAAGCTGAAACTTAAATAAATATCTACATTTACTATGTTGCTGCTTTACCAATGGAATCTGAATACAAGGAAAACTTGGACAACTCTTGAACTGTTGAGGCACCACTACAGTGAAATTAGATACAGCAGATGATTTGCCTCAGGCAGGCATAAAATAATCGGCATCCCAGCCATTTGTGGTTCTGCATAATGGGGGTTTGGGTTTAGCCACTCCAGCCAAACCAGTCCCGTTCTAAATTTCCCATGGTTTTTTTTGTATTTAAATAAAGTTCGACTCTCCCAGGCTCTGTGAGGAGTAGCAAACCCGGAGGTCCTCATTTTCTGTTTTTTTTTTAAAAGCTGGGACATACTCCCGTGTTTCCCCTCCTACCACCTCTGCTCTCCTTGCATTTACTTTGCAGCCACGGCCGCCTCGGCCGCTGGTCCCAGGGAAGCTTCCTCTGGTAATGCTCCTGGGAACAGAAGAGATTTGTAGCCAAACTGGTAGTAAGTCTGTGGTTGCATGCATGTTTGCAAAGTTTGTTTTGTAAAGATTTAATCTGAGGCAAAGCGGCGGGGGACGGAATTTTCTGCTGCTTTGGGCCAGCACGCAGACGCTTTGTCTGAGGTCACCTTATCTTTGCCTGCGAATTCCATCTCACGTGTGAGCTTCCGTTCTGAGCCAGTGTGATATATACAAACTGAATATTCAAAAGAAGAAGAAGGAGAAGGAGAAATGTTTAATCATTATTCAAGCTTTTAAAACATTTCGGGCTCTGTAAATCTCCAGCAGAAAAAAAAAAAAAAAAAAAAAAAAAAAAAAGACTTGCGTGGTGATAAAAGAGAATAGAGCCATTTCTCTCACACCCTCCTCCTCCTCTCTGTAGGAGAAAACCTCTGTTCACATCTGCAAAGAGAGAGAGACATGGCTGAAAGGAACCAAAAGCCAGACCCAAGCCCTGCTTATTTTGCAGAAGCTGCTGAGCTGAGGTTGGGAGGCACTTCTATGCAAGGAAAAGCAGGGAGGTGCATCAGGAGCAGTGGGAAGTTTACAGCCAAAAACCTGGGCCTCTGGTGGATGTGCACATGAGCCCCATGTCGGTAGTTCCCCTATGTGGAGGCTCCTTGCCTCTCCTTGAGGCCCAGAGGCTAAAACTGAAAAGAAAAAACACCAACAAACCAAAAATAAAATACTTTTAGGAGTGTTCAGAGGACTGAAAAGGGAAAGGGATCTGATGCTACAGGGAGTTTTATCAAAGAAATTAAATAGCTGGACAAAAAGAGGCACTGCTAAAGCAACAGAGCAAGGCTGGGGAAATTATTAGCTAGGCAGCAAGTAGTTTGTTTTAATTTTCTTAAACATCTACATGAGGGCTTCAGCTAGTTTTTTATTAGTGACCCCTCAAATTTAAACGCTCTGCTTGGAAACCTGGCAGCTGAGTCACGGCACAGGTTTATTGCATCTGTGAAGGTGCAGTTGGTATCTGTGAACTGTGTACAGACTTTCCAGGTGGCCACTGCTTGGTTAGCATGCTGTTGTCCACTTTTATACCTTGTGATATGTGATGATGCAACACTGCAGGCTTTCAATAAACTTTGACCAGATTAGTTTGGGGGGTTTTTTTAACCCTCGAATCTTTTTCTTGCTTATTTATGTCAGTCTTCCACTGCCAGCTTGCAATATCTATTTAAGGGAGTTCTGCTGCTTTGCAGTGTGCTGTGAGCTAAAGGAAGCTTTCAGCTTCTTGTTTTGGTCAGAGTCCACCCAAAAAAGAATTTCCTCTCATCTTTAATTTGGTGCATTTTGGTGGTGGTTTCCATTGCTGCAGTTGCAAGGCTGTTTTAGCATCTCAAGCAGCAGCACTGGCTCTGTGTAAATATCCATCTAGGTGCTTCCCCAGAACTGAGATGACATGGAATATCATCAATTAAAGAGAAAGTAAGGTCATGGTGGATTTCAGAGACATAAGCCTTCTTTCTCTTTCTCACGTAGTATTCCCTCTACTTCCATTGATTTCTCCCTTTGCCTGCGAACCACATCCTGCTGTTTTGCAACACTGTAATTCCTTTGACCTCAGCCTTATTGTAAAATGGAGTTTTATTTCATGTTGCATAGTTTTCATGGAAAAAAAAAAACCCAACCAAACAATAACAAATGCAGTTAAATATCCCTCGGTTTATCTTTCCTCTAAGGTATGTGCTCTGGAACTATAGGAAATTGTCAGTGTATTTTGGCCTTCCTGGACAGTCCCACAGCTGAGGCACAATGCATAATGGAGCTAATTGTAATGGCAGGCTTTTGTCTACAAGCTGTCCACACTGTTCCATTTGTCAGCTGAGCTCTCAAAAAACTACTTCTCCATAAGATGAAAAAAAAGCAAACAAAAACTGGTACACCAGTCTTCCAGGACAAAGGCCAGGCCCCTGTTTTTTCCTGGTGCAAAGGCATCCTCAATTTCCCTGGACTCTCTGGGCATTACTGTGACATAAACATTATGTGATCATAAGAATACAGTAGGAGAATAAAGGGAAAAACCACATATAAGTTCTTCCCTCCACAACAAATATTCTTGAAACACTGTGAGAAAGACATTTTCCCACTGAAAGATTCCACGGGAAATAAGAAAAATCACCAACATTTTGACTTGATCGTCTAACTGAACTGTTTTCTCTTTGTACAGGAATTTAATGATTATGAGAACAATTTGGTTGGTTAGTGGGCAACAGATAACACCGAGGACCTTTGAGACCAGAGCTCAGAGCAAATATTTGCAATTTTTAAGGTGGAAAAACAGGCGTTACTTAAATGAAGGCACTCTAAAAAGCCTCCCTAAACCATCCAACTCTCCAAGACCCCAGTCTGAGGATTAGCTTGAACTCATTATAAACGTTTCACTTATTTTTCTTTTTTAACTTGTGATGGATTTCTGTGAAGACTGAGAGATCTAACATTCATTCCCACTTACTCCAGATTCTGCTTGGCCCTGTGTACACTGGCAATCAGACACAGTACTGCAGATTTGCTCTCAGCCCAGGAGAGCTCAGAAGAGTAGACAGGGAGAGCAGGCTCTAATTTTTAAGGACCATGGAGCCCTTAGGCTTTGGTCAGTCTTCCCAATGTCCTGCTGTAGGTCAGGGTGCTCCTGGTTAACACTAATCACCCTAAAACACTTGTGGCACAAAGTTCTCTGTACTGACAACTCCTGTGCAGCTCAGTGGAGGAATTATGTGTTTCTTTTTATGCTTAAAAAAAAAAATATAGGAGCACTGGAAAGTAGGCAGGTAGCCCTATCCCTTAGAAACCAGCATTAACACAAACCTCAGATGAAGTGAAAAATAATAAATACACTTACAAAATCAAAAGACAGAAGACAGTTACAAAAGTTTTAAAGATTAGTAAAAAGAAATAAACCCATGATTATACGTATCTATGTCTCAGATCAGCTCTGGGAGACCTCAGCCCTCTGCTTCTGATGGCATTTACCTGAATTTAGTGCTCATTTTTTGCACCCTCTTCTTCTCTGTGCCTGAGAGAGACGAATCAGATACAGGAAACATTTAACTGTTATGAAAAATGATGTTGCACTCCTCTTTATATCTGTCCTTCCTACCTCTGAATGGTCCATACGAACATATTTCAGTCAAAATATTAATTTTAACCTTTTGCTTGTGGCTGAACACCTTTCTTTGTCCTCGAGGTTTATTCAAATACCTTGGGCACAGCTGGCCAAAGCTGCCTCCCGCCCAAATGGCAGCTTTCAAATTCAGAGGGAAGCTGTGAAGCACAGCTGAGCTCTTTGGACACTGCCTTTGGAAAACGATTGCATTGAAAATAACTCTTCGCCACCTTCTTTTTTACCCAGATTTATCCCACATCGGAGTTAATGCCCCCAGCCACCCAAACATGAAGGCAGAGGTGCTCAATCCAGCCCTGCAGCCTGGAAAAAAGCCCACAGGCACGGCCTCTGGATGCAAGTGACTGGAAACATGGATGCTCCCACAGATCTCCACAAGCACAGCAAAAGGAGTGAGCTTTGCAAATCACTGTTAGCTCTTGGCAGAGGAACCCACAGCAGTGCTCTGATACTCTGGGGTAGGTTGTGTCCCCTGCTCTTGGCTGTGAGGGCACTGGGACATTGTGCTTTTCCCCAGTGGAGCTCCAGTGCCACGGATGCTGCGCATGAAGCTCAGTCCTGCAGCGAAACCTCTGTGTGGCTTCTCCGCTGACTCGGTGCAAGACACTGAAATGGTTTGTGGCTTAAATATTGTTAAAATCACTGGAGGAGTCTTGTCCACTGTGGCAAACTGCTCAAAGAAGCAGCTGCTCACTGAAGCCCATTCCTACCCGGACACGCCTCCTTAATCTTGAGATAAGATAAAGGTGGTACTACTGTCCAATTTTCCCAAGAGAAGAATGTATCCACAGGCGTGAAAGACTGGAATGCTAATGGCTCGGACAATCAAGGTGAAAGCTGAAGGCGTGCAAAGTAACCACCCCAGGCTACCAGCTGGATAAGATAAGGAAAGAGGGAAATCCTGCAAGGAGGGGGGTAGTGTTTCTTGTCCTTACACAAATGAGGAAGGATGAGAGCGTGGGGCCAGCACAGATAGGTGGGCTGTTCCCCGACCCTTTTTATGCAGCAGGGTATTCCCACTCACACAGAAATGCGATATCATTGCCCTGGCTTGGATGCACACGGATATTTGTGGGTGACTTACTTCCCAGTCACCCAGCTGCAGCTTCACTAAAGCAATGAAGCCAATGAACTGCATTTTGAAATAAGTATAAACAGTGTCGCAAACTAAAACCTCAGAAAACATGTCCAGAAAGGATGTGGTAAACATCTGTCAGCCTTTTTTTTTTTTTTTTTTTTAATACCCAGGGAAAGTACATTTCATTACTATGCATAATTGCTGCTGGCTTAACATTTTCATTGAATAATTGCGTATCCTTCATATTCTGAACCAGATGAATGGTTTGTGAGAGTTGTTAGGGAGATTAGACTTCCTGTAAATAGTCCTGGTATCCATTCATTCTGTTCTTCTCTCTAGAAGGAAAACCCAAAACTCATCAATGAGGGAAGATCACTCCAGAGGGACCAGTTTCATAGCTGTGGTTTATGTAGTCACAGTTGTTCTGGGGACGTTGAATCACTCAAGGGAAAAACCTGTTGCTAATGACTGAGAGACACGCCATATATTTATTTCAGAAGATTTTGGGGCAATCTAGCAGTTCTTTCTTTTCTGTCTTCCAATATGACTCACCACTTAAAAAAAAAAAAAAAAAAAAAAAAAAAGGCAAGGAAAATATACAAGAAAAGATTATGGTTGTTTGGATTTCTATTAAACTTAATATAAGCTGAAAACTTCCTGTCCATATAAAGCATTATTGTTTGAACTGCAATATTTCCATAGTGTACTTTACCTGAAATTACGTACCTGCTCTCCAGCTTGACACAACTTTAACCTTGTCTTTGAAAACTGAATGAGGCCATATGCCAAGAGGACAGAGGTACATATCATTAGATGTTTGCAAGATGGGTGATTGTGTCCCACCAACCCTATTTGGTTTGCAAAGAACCTATTTTGAGAAATCTCCTGCTCTACTCCCAGTTTTTAAGTGAGGAGCAAGAGAGGAAGTCATGGCACAGCACCTAAACTCGATTTTGCATTTTGTATAATTTAGGTCAGGGTTTTCAATACCTCAGAGAAACACATTTTGTATTTTTCAGACAGAAGGAACAAAGAACTATTATAACCCAGATAACTTTTCTAGAGTTAAATGAGGTACCTGAGGCAGATGCATCTTCAACTGAGATCGTACTGCTGTGCTTGGTATAGAGAGAAGCCCTACAGGGAGACTTGCTGACCAGCTCTCAAGAGATTGTGTGTATCTGTGCCTATAAATGGTTGCCCTCCCAAAACAGCCACCTCAGCTAAGTCCCTACAGTGGTGGGGGACAGCAGTGAGTTATCAGTGACCTTCCTGCCACAGCAGGGCTAAGAACAGTAGAGAAGCACTGGATCTACGTTCATGTAATTGGTAGTTGCTAAGAGTCTGCAGACCTATTTTACAGATCTTGCCATACCAGATAGACCCTCACAGCCCTGACGTATGGTTGCAAATAGCATGAGGCCAAAGTGTCTTGGGCTTGAAATTTGCCCAAATGACTAGTATGCATTTTGTAAGAAACCAAAGCTTTTCCTTCAAGTTTTGCCCTCAGAAAGTGAGCCTCCTTTCTCCATTCCGGTATTTTTGTCTGACTTGTTGGGCATTTCTGTGAAATCGCGGACAGAAGTACAAGATTTGGTTCTTTTCAAAATCAGCAGTCAAAATCTGATCATTAGGTTGCATCTGTCTGTGCTATTCCCCATGAGTAAGTAACTAACATATGATTGTTCAAGGAGAATTAGAAGTGATTGGATGCTGTGCCCAAACAGTTAGGCAAAATAACGCAAGTAGAGGTTAGAACTAGAACAGATATGGCAGAAAGCTTCTATGGTTTTGCTTTTGCAAGATACTGCTGGCATGAGATAGATAACTCTGGTCTATCTAAGTGGTACATTACTTCCATGTCAAGTGACCATTAACAGTTGTTACACAACAAGACAATTGCTGTTTTATTATCTATTCATTACATTTTGATAAAATATAATCCTCTTGTACTTTCTACAAAATAAATAGCAGGGCAATAGATATCCCATAATACTAATGTAATTATTATGTTTGTGGGTTTTTGTTTCAGTTGTGTTTGGGTTTTTTTTTTCGGTTTTTGTTCTTCAAGAGCAATATGTCTTGAACCATTCAAAGTCTCAAAAGCAGATTCATCATGTAGGAGTAAGTGGTTAATTATATTGAATAATGAAAGTGCTTCAGTTCAGACAGACCTGGAACTGAAAGCAATGTAATCACATCAGTGCTGCTGCTCATGAAGCCTGATTAGCTTGGCGAAACAGACACAGTTTTCCAGACTAAGTGCATATCCGTCCAATGTAGATATTCCAAGTTAGACGGCTGATAGAGGCAGTATTTGCATCTTATATATAAGTGTGTCCTAAAGACCAGAGCCATCTCTCCTAGCTTCAGGCGCTTAAAAGAAATATTTGCTAGAAGCATATTTGCCCTGGCACTATTGTATACTGGATGAAGACAGAAAGACAACTTTCCATTATCATTTACATATTTGGTGAATTCTAAGACACAATCTCCTGTTTTACTTAAGTGCTTTGAAAATACTGTTCTTTCTTTCCAAGTTCATCAGTTTTTAACTCAGACTCATAATTAAAAGTTGGTTATAATTTCTTCCATATGGCTCTCTAATAAATCTGTCAATTTATATGTGATATATCATGTAGTACATGAAAACAAAAATAGCATGTGAAAGCTTTGAAGCATCTATGTATTCTGCATGGTTTGGCACAGAAATTCAAGGGCACTGCACCAAAACCAGAAAGTGTATCACATATGCATTTACTCCGTGGTGCTGTCCAGGACCCAGAGTCTATTTGAAGCATTTTCATCCGACCATTTTCATTTCTGGAGCAACAAGCAACATGCCAGCTGTGGACAGTCTCACATTTCTGAATCCCAAAGTCCTGTGGTAAAAACAGCCACACACAAGAGAGAGGAAATAGGGCACTGGATGTGAATTGTAGGGAATATTTCGTGTTGAAATAATTAATGTAACTTATTTAGAGAAGGACTCCGGTGTTCAGTGTTTGCATGCTGTGTGGATAGGAGAAGAGGTAACTTCCCAGGGCACTGCTGCTGTGGGTTGGCTTCACCCTGACCCCAAACCCACTGTCCTTGTTCTCGTGGGCATTTCTTCAGGATGCCACAAATTGAAAAGTCCACATGGCATTCCATCAAAACACAGACCTTAATCTCAACAGGAAAAAAAAAAAGGAAAATAAAAATTTGGAAAGAAAAGGCTGTTGATGGGGACTTATAAGGACTCTCAGTTAGTTGAAGCTCAGCACTGTTCTAACAGATTCACATGGCCCTTGGCCACCGTAGCACAAATATATGACACAGACCTCTTAGTATTGGATCAGACCTTTCATTCTGCCTGGAAAAATGTCCACTGGAGGCTGGAGCAGCAACTTTCCTGGAAAAAAAAAAATCCATTTGTGGTTGTTTTTTCCCTGCAATTCCCTCATCCTCGCACCTAGGATCGAGGTAGGTGGTCCATCCCACTTCCCCATATCCTCTCCATGGTCCTGCAGGTATCACCACAGGCTACCCTGTAGTGTGAACCTTCTATATCCCCTTTCTTGAGCAAGTGCACATCTTCTGTCAGCTGTAGAGATACAGGGCCTTACAGGTGGGGAGTAGGACATATTCTCTCTGCTGGAACGCCTGAGTCAGTTTATCTGTCAGTTCATCTGGTACCTTCTCCACAGCTGGGATGATGGAGGAAGGCATTATGTCTTCACATTCTCAGAGCTGCCAAATCACATCACCCACTGCTGGTGGTGTTTCATCCTCCCAAAGTAAGAGGTTGGCATGCACCACTGGTGCACTCTGTATAAATTTCCACCACGTGTTGTTGACACAAGACCTCATCTGGATCTGTGGGAAGCTGCACATTGTCCGGGTCAAAAGATATAATTTCTCTCCTGGCTAATCCCCTCAGGTACTGAATACCTTTCTCTGCTGCAGTCCTTTTGCCTCAGTTACATGGAATATCATCTTCATACTTGATGAGAGCCACCTCCAGAGACTCAGGACTTGTGTCTTTTTCCCCGTGTCTTTGTCAATGCCTACTTCCTCCACAAGTCATCTCATGCCTGCTTTCTTTACCCTCTGATTCCACACTGTTGGCTCCTTTGTGCCAGCACCGGGACAGCCACGTGGTAATGCACTCATGTGGATTACACTGAAATCTTTTCATGTGTCCCTCAGCTCATTCAAGGATAGGGATCGAGCAGTAGTTATCTCTTCTGTCTGTCTCCTTCTCCAGTTCCTGTGATGGCCTTGATGATGGCTCTGAAGTTCGTCCTTATGATGGTCCTTCTTTTCACCCTCTCTGCCTTCTTTGATCTCCTTGTCCTTCTTGACTGTCTTTGCCGAAGCTTTTTTACAGGGTGATTTTCATGTACATTTCTTTTGTTGGGGTACCAGGACAACTGGCACCACCACCTGCTGATTTTCTGTTTTGGTGGTTTCAGTGCCAGTGCCTGCCCCTGGGGTTGGAGCAGCTATAGGGCCCGTTGTCATCTCACTGTCAGATTTAGAGACCTTCTCTGCCTCCTGAGGGTACTGAGCAGTATTAAGCATGGCTCAAAAGGCCTGGGCCAGGCCCTAGCAGTGATCTGGGTCCTCTCTGGGGTGTCAGGGTGACAACACACCTTGTTAAAATACTATTCTAGTGTTTCTGGGATCTGCACTTGTTCAGGACTAAGGTGATAACTTGTTTGGAGGTGCCCACTGCACTACGAATTTGCCCATACAACCCCACAGACCCCACCACTGTGAACTATCCAGCTTTTGGGCAGATCTCTGGATGATGTTCTTAATTATTTGTCTGACCCTAATCAAGGCCTGAACCATGTGCCACAACATGATGTTTCAAGGGTAGTCAAAGGATATTCAGCATCTTTAAAATTCTCAACTGCTGTAATCAGCCTGGAGGGCAAGGACAGAAAATAAGAGGGGAAAAAAGATATAGGAAGGTATCTTTCCCATAGGTTGTTTCTCTGAGGAGATAAAATCAATGTTGTGATTATTTATCATCCACAGTAGGTGACTCCCAAAGTACAGAGGTACCTGCAACACTGAATACACACACCAGGTTGGTGTCCTGACCAGTGACACACACCAACATATCATAAGCCCATCCTATGAAATCCACTGCAGACAACATACTGATAATAAGGTCTTATCAGTAAAAAATGCCACAAATATGATAGCAAATAAATCCACATTATAACAAGCAACTGTTAAACCAATACAACTAATATTTATAAAAATTTTCTTTTAACACAGTCTGGTCTGATCTTTTGTTATCTCAGCCTTTTGTGCCCCACATTGGGTGCCTAAAAGGATTGTTGTGGTTTAAGTCCTACTGGGAATTTAGCACCCCACAGCCACTGACTCAATCCCCCTCTCTCCCTCTCCCCCCAACTCAGGTGGAATGGGAAGGAGAACTAAAGTAAAACTTATAATTTGAGATAAGAAGAGATTAACGATAGAAAATAAAGTAATAGATAATAATGATAGAAAATACAGTAATAATGGTAAATTACAATAATAATAGTAATAAAACCTGAAAAACTAATGCGGCACAATGTAGCTGTGCATCCCTCCTGACCAATGCCAGATCCCCCTTCCTTTACCCAGATTATCCCCTTCAGGGAAATTCCCCCAAGTTTATACAGCAGGCACGATGTTCTGTGGTGTGGAATGTACCTTTGGTCAGCTTGGGTCACCTGTACCAGCTGGGCTGCCTCCCATTTCTTTTGCTACCTGCCCAGTGGATGTCCCTGATGACACCTTACCAAAAACCCAAAATATTGGTGTGATATCAACACCATTCTCATTCTGAATCCAAAACACAGCACTGCAGCAGCTACTGAGGGTAAATTAACACTATCCTAGCCAAAAATAGGACGATGAGATGGGAGTGACGTGGGAACAGCCTGGCCTTGTGCTATGGCAATTGCGTTCCAGAGATAACCCTGCACAGACATGAGAGCTCTACTGCACTCCCAGGGCTGGAAAGCTGCAGATGGGTGTGTAGCTGCTCTAAGTCACATTAATTGCAGTTTTCCCAAGTGGAAATCCCAAAGGAGAAGGAAGGAAGCCTCCCGTGGGCTTCGTTTTTGAGTGAGCCAGGTCGGCTTACAAGAATATGAAAGGAAATTCTTCTTGCCAGGACTCCATGGAAGGAGCCATTGGGATTTCCTGTTAGGTGTTTGCTTGCTAGCCATGAAGCACACTCCAGACAGTATTTATGTAACATCAGACATTTGTACTCCTCTCTACTTCTTCCACAATCCTCTGCCACTTGAAGACATTTTGAGAGTTACTTCAACCTGGCTGTGTCCAGAGCTCACTATGGGTGAGGCTGTAACCACTGTGGTTCATTCTGAACCCAAATTCCTTAAATATTTGTTTCAGGTGCATTACCAGGAATCGAGAGACTCATTTTCAATTGCATTCTGCCTGAAAATTAATACCAGCTGGAACCTCACATTGCCATTTTAATGCCTGACTCCAATGCAGTCATGCTCTGCACACTCACTGCAAGAGAAAAATCTATTTCTCAAAAACATAATAAAAGTATTTCACAACCTGAAAACTTGAATGTCAGAGAAACTTACAAAATCCATTATACTTTCCCCTCACAGCCTCGTGGCTGCTTATTTTTACCTCCTTTTGTGCTGTAGGCAGTTTAAAAAAGGTGATCAAACATCTCCTGATAACGAAAAAAAAATGAATAATGGATATATATTCTTCTTCAGACAAGACTTCTTCCTGTGCCAAGGATCACAGCAATGAGCAGCGTGGTAATACTGCGTGCCCACACAGGCCTCCTCACTGCCTTTGGTCTGTGCCAGTTGCACGCAGAATTAAAGAGAGATTAGTGCAAAGCATAAACCTTGAAAGCAAGCCTTGACACAGATTTGCTTGGCTGATTGCTTTTTGCCTATCCCACCCTCTGTGTGGGGTTATGCTGTCAGGTTTGATACCTGTTGGGCTGTGTCTGAGGATGCCTCGGGCTCTCTCTGCGCGTGGAGTCACAGAGGGCTGGGCTGTGTTCTCCCAGTGTGGACGAGGAAGGTGCCCTATCAGTGCTGCTGCCGTGCTGTTCCGCCCCCAGAATCTCATGGTTACCCTTCGGCACTTCGCCTCCACAATCCAAGGAGGATACAACGAGCCCAAGAGGGGAAAACCTTCCCGCTCCCACGGCAGTGTGCGGCGCTCCTGGTGCAGGCACCGCGCCAGGACGCCAGCCGTGCTGCACTTTAACCCTCGTTATTTTCCCAGCATTTCTTGTGATTGTCGGAGATGCATCAGATGTTTATCCTTGGTTGTGGAGGTTTGATGTTGTTTGTGCAAAAGCTGAACTATGAGAGCCCGAGGAAAATCGACTTTTTCGCATCGCGCTGTAACGAAAACTTCTGCCACGCCACCTCAGCCAGCTTGCATGCTAGCACATAGGTCATTTTTTAAATAAAACTAGAAAGGCCCAGTGGAACTGCCTGTGCTTTTATTTTAGGCACAATAGGGACCTAACTGTGGTGTAGCATCACAAAGAAAAAATAAAATATGTCATAAATACAAACACCTTGGCACCTTTCCACTGTCTAACACAATTTACAAAATACTTTGAGTGAATAAAACATCAGTTTGTAAAACATTGGCTAATTTTGTCCTCAGATTAACAATTAAACAGGAACTACCTCCAATTCACTGTAGACAAGCAGTAATTTAAACAAACTTTAAAGTTAAGGCTTATTTACTGTTTGTTGTCTGGTCAGTCTGAGGTCTTCTGCATAAAAATTTGTTTTGCAAACTATAACAAGCCCCAGTCTCAGTAGGCAGGTATTTCTGAACAGCATGGAAGCCAAGCAGGGACATCTGTCCATCTCCCTAAATCACATTTTTTTCTGCATTACTGAGGTGGCCATTACCAGCTCCTTTCTCCCACACAAGTGCCCAGCAAAATGATTCATAAGCTGCAGAAACAAAATGCAAGTCCACTGCCCTAGAATGAATGAATTTCAATGCCACAGGTGCTTCTGAGCACAAGTTTTCCACTTGCAATCACAAAAAACAATTCAGATCTTTCCAAGTTCCTGGTGACACAGACGATTTTGGGACGTCCCACATAAACACTAGGACATCTTCCACAGTAATCAAATGGACTTTAACTGGAAGAGGTAACCATAAAAATCATAGATTCAGCCAGGTTGGAAAGGACCTCTGAGATCATCAAGTCCAACCCTTGATCCAAGCCCACCATGGTTGCCAGACCATGGCACTGATGCCACATCCAGTCTCACCTTAAACACCTCCAGGGATGGAGAATCCACCCCTTTCCTGGGCAGCCCATTCCAGTGTCTGATTACCCTCTTTGTAAAGAATTTCTTCCTAATATCCAACCTAACGCTCCCCTGGTAGAGCTTAAGTCTGAGGCCCATCCCCAGCCTGCCCCTCATCCACCGGTCATCCGGTCATAAAAGGAGATCAGGTTGGTCAGACAGGACCTGCCCCTCCTAAACCCTGTGCTGGCTGGGTCTGGTCCCTTGTCCATCCTGTAGGTGCTGTGTGATTGCACTCAGGATGATCTGCTCCATAACCTTGCCAGGCAATGAGGTCAGGCTGACAGCCCTGGAGTTTCCCAGGTCCTCCTTCCGGCCCTTTTTGTGGATTGGTGTGACATTCCTCAATTTCCAATCATCTGGGACCTCCCCAGAGAGCCAGGACTGATGGAGAGTGGCTTTGTGAGCTCTTCCACCAGCTCCCTTGTCACCCTTGGGTGATAATCTTTCCAGTACACGAAAAGATGTTTCTCAGAGAAGAGTGGCCACACACTTTGTGTCAGTAGTCCCAAGATTATTCAGTAATTCCTAGTGTAAAAATCTCTTAAGGCCCTGGAGTGAAAGGATAGTCCTGTTACACAGTACAGGAGCAATTCATACACCTACTTCAACAGAACCACAGTATTGACTTCTCACACCAAATTAGCTCGTAACTAATATAATCATAAGCAGAGATGGTGAATTTCCAGACAATGACTGCACTTTACTTCACACCCAGCAGGGCTCCTGTGAAGGTGTCTATTGTGGCAGTGCTGGGAAAGACTCTGCACATCACTAATAAAATGGCCTTTGACACAGAGAAATCAGCCTCAAAAGACTCAAAGGACTAATGAACAACTGTGATAAAGAAGATCCTCCACAGACAGCAGAAAAGCTGAGCAACACAGAAGACAAGGAAGAACAGAACACAGGAGTTAAGAGTCTGTGCTATAGAAAAGGTGTGTGGGGGGGGAACTTTTCACTCTTCAAGAGACCTTTTTATCCATAAGTCCTTCTAGTTTTGTCTCTGAGAGAGACCATATGCTCATGAAAACTCCTGTTGCTTTGACACACAAACACTCACATGGACATCTCCCTCCTGCAATGCTCCACAGTTCATCCATTAAAGTAGCCACTCTCACTTGAGTCATCCACCCCTTGTATATTTATAGCACTTCTGCTATTAATTCACTCTTTTTGTGGGTGATCTCTTGAGATATGCTCCCCCTTACATCCTGTGATTATTCATGAGAGCTAAAAATAGACAGCTGAGTGGGTCAGCACATCCTTTCCCCTTGTCTGAAACTGATCTAATCTACTCAAATATTCTGGCCCTCGTTTTCTGAGCGGGGACCTCTTTACTGCTGTCAGAAGACACTTGCAGAGGATATTGCTGAGGCTACAGTATCTGATGAAATAAAATTAGCAAGGTGCTTTTCTCCACCTCTCCTGGGGAACAAAAGAGAAGGAACAGAGGCTTGTACAGGAAGTACAGGCAGATGCTTTATTTTTGCAGCCTCACATGACCCAGAGCAGAGCATCTGTGGGGAAAGCTGCTCAGCTCGGTTATCCCTAATGTGTGGACACATGGTTATATCTGTAATCATGTTCTCATTCCACAGCTAAGACACTGTCTCATTTCTTGTCCCTCTTCAGAAGGAGAAGAAATGGCTGGGGAATCATGCCTGATTCTCCACTCTTATAACAGGAAGAATTCATATCAAACTAACTATTTTAAGCTACGCTATTTTAAGCTGGCCATACATTGGAGGATGTTAACTGATAGGACAATAACCAAGGTTCAACAGATAGCTCACCAAACAAGCCTCTGAAAACATCAGCCACTGTCAACATGAGCATTAGTTAATGCAGGACAGCAAATGCAGATCACGAAAATTCTTCAAAATTAAATCATGTGGGTCTTCAGAGCTCAGTGGTAGGTATCTGCCTCACCTTATACACATCTTGCATTTGATATTGTAGTCCACTTTCTTATCGGATGAACCTCTCTTGAAGACTGCAAGAATATGCTGACATTTTCCTTAGAGCAAGAGGCAAAAGGTCTGTCAGACTCAGCTCTGAAACAAGCGGCACACTTTTTCAATTCTTCTCTTTGAATGGCTGAGGGAAAAAAAGAAAACCAGAACAACCAGGAAAATCCTTTGAAATGAACAAATTTATGCAGAGATCCAGCTCGGTCTGGAACTTCAAAAAAAAAAAAAAATTGTTCACATAAAACCCTTATGCTTGAGGAGATCTTAAAAAATTGCTCTAAGGTGACACAAAAACTACTTTCTAGTGACACAACAGTTGGTGTTTTCAAACTCATCTGACAAAATACAGCGAAAGGAAACCAAGAGAAGAATGCAAAACATATGAGATGAGCACACAGAAATTCAATAATGTAGCTATTTTCACTGAGACTACAAAATGAACACTTGTAAACCTGTGGACACAAAGCAGATTTTGAAATCACCAAACAGCACTCAAAATAATGCAAATTTTGCTTCCAAAGCTCACCTATAAACTGTGGTATGCATACATTATGGATGATATTTCTTAGGAGAAAATTATCTTCCAATATTGTTTCTATTTGCCCTTTGGAAATCTGATATGTGTCAAAGAAAGGTACCACAAAGAGCATCAAACCTTTTTCAGTCTTTTCTGTATCTTGTCCTACCCTTCAAAACTCCTGATTCACTGGATGTCCAGGGTGATGTCACTGACAAAACATAATTTATGCATAAGTAGGTTTCAGAGGTGCTGAAGTCAGAGCTTGTAGGCCCCAGTCAACAGGAAAATGTCTACCAGCTTCAGTGTCTTCAGGCTGAAGTTCTGACCAACAATGCAGAGCAGGAATGCGTGGCCCATCATTTCCAGACCACAATCAAATTAATGCTTGAAAATAAGAACACTTTCTATAAAGTGACTGAGGAAATTAGATGAAAATTGCCCATGGATTTAAACGTGCAAAACCAAGAGAAGTAATTTCTTATAAAAATCTCCGAACCTCCAAACAAAAAGGAACGTTGCAAACTATTTTCCACCATAGCCACTACCACGTGTTGCTTCTTTGTCTTCCAGAACAAGGACAGCTCTGTCTGGAGGCAGCATGGGACAATGATCTATAAGGAAAAAAAAAAAAAAAAGAGAATGTAAACCAGCATTTACAGAGAAAAGGTGACTGGTATAGAAACAGCTATATCTGTACACCAGGATTACCTGAATGGCCACTGTCCACCACATGTAATGTGGGAGTACACAGGCACATACAACTTCCACCAGAATTAATAGAGGCAAGGTGCCTTAAATGAGAACAGAATGCAGTTACTCATTTACTGCTCTTTCTCTTTGTGTCTGTACAGATGGTCTGTGCCCCTGTAGAGAGAAAGACTACGTTGCTTTTTGACAAAATGTCACAGTGCAGATCTCCTGATGTGCTCTGAGCAGCACAAGATTTTTGGTGCACTCCCAGACACACACACTGGTCAATGACTACAAACTCATGCTGGTCCAGGCCCAACAGCTCTTGTAACATCAAACCCCTCCATTATTTTTGGTAATGACAGCTAATTCGTTGGCTATTGAAAAATGAATAAAAAAAAAAAAAAATAAAGAGACAGAAAAAATTGACATACTGATAAAAATTTAATGCACCAACTGATTTTTGTCAATGAAATACAGAGATAAGAGATGCTTGCAAATGTACTTTCCAAAAAATAAATACCATGAACGTTTCAAACCTCTCTCAGAATAAGATGTAAATAGTTTACAACATTTTCATCTCACCATGTAAAATTTTCTCCTACATACAACTCACTCAGTTTTCTTTAGAACACTATTCTTTGCAGGAAGCGCCAGCATCAGCAAGATTTACAGGCCTTTACACAACTCCAGGGAAAGCTGAAAGAACACTGAAGAAAACAGAGAGAAGCACGGCAGATTTTGATTTAATTTCGTGCTGAAATATGGGTTCTGCTTTCCGTACTTCCCTGACTAACTCGAGCTCCTGAGGCTTTCAGAGGCTGGCGACTGAGGTGCAAATGTGCAAGCAGTCCTCTGCCTTGGGGTTCACTCTGTTTCCTATGCCATTCCCTTTTCCTGCGCTGCCTAGCCCAGTGGGGTGGGTGAAGAGGGTGTTCAAACCAGGCAGACATCTGACACTGCACGCAGCAGAAAGTGGTGGATGATGAGATGTATAGTTGTATCTTTTGCAGTGAGGTATTACAGTAACTCACAGTGTAATAGCAATGATGGTCCTGCTGCCAGCGAGGGTGTTTTCCTCCCCTTTTCACTCCCCTCCCCAGTGCATGCACTGTTTACCCAGTAACAACTGGACGGGTGCCACTGGTAACCATTCTGTGTCCACACACGCTACATGACCATCAGACCAGAGGCAAATGGAGCATTTGTGTTCCAGAACCACACAGCTCTGTATTTAAGCTAAATAAGGCTTTGATTATGCCTTTTATTTCCAGGCTTGCCAAAGGGTGGGGCATAAATAACACCATTCCAAAATCATCCTAGAAAATAACGCGCCCTGGAGACACACATTCCTTCTCTGGAGGTGGGAGAAATTATGATGACCCACTGTTCTCCTCAGGCACCACTCAGCCACATCCATTTACCTTCAGCTCTGCCAAAGACCCAAGAGACAAGGTTCGACCAAGGTTTGTCCCAGGAAACATCATCACACTTAGACAAGTTGTTCCTGCTCCTGCAGACACCTGGGATCTTATGAGCTGTAGCACTAAACTGACAAGAACCTAATTTTTGGTAACACCTATGTTTTAAATATTGCTGTCCTTAGAAGACCTTTTAAAAAGAAGCAATGAGCAGATAAGAGAAATGAAAGGAGCTGGCAGAAGGCATGGAGAGCTTAAATATTGGCAAAAGAAGATCGACATCAGAGATTTCAAGCTAAGAGAAGAGTGTAGAGAAGAATGCAAATAGGAAATGGTAATAGGAAGGAATATAGGAGTAATTAGTACAGTAAATTGGATAGAAAAAGAAGATTCAGTAACTAGAGAACCTGAGGTTCTGCAAAAAGCAAGACATATAAAAAGCTAAAGTGTAAGAAAAAACACAAAGGAGAAACTGGGAATAAAAAAGGGCCTTAAAAATAGCAATAACATAAGGACCTTTAATATCAGCAGGGATCTTTGCCTTGTGTTGGCATAAAAAGACCAGCATTTCGCCATATTTGCATTAACTGGTAGGTGATGGGTGAAAGAAAATGACACAGACAACAGACCTAACCAAAGGTTAGTCACAAAGAACTCTGCTAACAGAGCCCAGCCATTAAATTTACCGGTGCCCTCCCAGCAAAAACCATTGGAAAGTGCTACAGTAGCCCCAGGAAGTGGCTTAGTGTGAAAGAAGATAATGAGATAAATAACAAGTGTATAGCACACAGAAAGAACATGACCCTTGAGAATGTCACAGACAGCACAGAGAAGATGGTAGGGTGTCACCAAAAATATAACTTAGCAGAGCCAGTGACCGAGGAGTGTCCCACATCAGAGTAAAAGTAAGGCTGCTGGTGTCTGTCTGAGACACTGAGGATGTTACCACGCAGCACTGCCTCACACCACACAGACTTTTTCAGGAGAAGCACTGAAAAACGTGCTGAAACCTTTAAAACAGCCAACTTTATGTGCTGGTATGGATAGCGTCATGTGGATACGGAGTGAGTGATCCTCAGTCTGGCCTGCAGGCCCTGCTGCCATCTGGGCATTGTTTACACAGAGGCTCGCCGTGACACTTCAGCCAGCCTGTTCCCTGAAACAGCAACAAACACGCCACCCATTGGCTCCTGAAAAGCTCTCAAAGTCTGATTCACAGACGGGGCACCGGGGGAACCCCAGTGCTTCTGGGGAACTTCTTGTTTCAGCAAGTAATAATACTTCTTAAGAATGCTCTGTGGTATGGGAGGAATTTCTTCTTCTGTATAAAGGGAAACAGATGTCAAAAGGAGCAGGACACAAGAACATTAAGGGGCTGATGTTCAGAAGAGAAGGCTGGCTGGTCAAGCATTCTCTTCTGAACAGTGCTTTTTTAAATAATGTTGAGTAATTATTATCAAGTCAATACACATACCTGATTTTTAACATTTCTGAGCACTGTTAACCCCTCTTAGCCCTTTTAAGAGTCCGAATCTCTCAATGGATTTCAAAATCAGGCCCATTATCTCTTTTAAATCTTAATTGCCTCCTCTCGCCCACTTCTCTTTTCTTTCCCTATAATCATTCTCAGCATATAAATTTCTCACAGCAGAGAAAGCTAAAATTTCAGTGGCTAGAATGAAATGCCTTTGCACCCAGACTAGGAACAGATTTTAGCCCAGCATCCTACCAACACAAATAGTGGCCTCTCTTTGAAGTTCTTTCCCCCTGTGGCTGACTCACCACCCTCCCTGAGCTCAGCAGAGGTGATTCAGTGTTAGGGGCCTGGGGGGCCCTGATCACTGCAGGGGCACATCTCCAGCCCCATCTCCTGCTGTCCCCTGTCTTTGCAAAGAGTGATGACGACCCTTTAACTTCTGCTGTGGCCCCTGATGAGACCCCGTGGGTGAGGTGGCCCCTCTTCAGGCGCCCAGACATTAAAGATCTTATAATCACAGCTTATCATACCTGCTTGAGGTGTGGCATACCTTGCAAAGGAGACAGCAGGGCTGATGTTAAACCCCCCTGAACCCACAGTGATTTGCAGCCCAGAGTACACCATGGTGGCCAGCATTTCAAAGCAAAAGACCAAGCTACAGACTGACTCTGTGGAGGTGGAAACAACTTCCAGCAAAACGGTTGATAGGACAACAGGGCTGCAAAAGCTTCAGCTTATCTCTGCAGGGCCAGAAAATCAGTGCCCCCAGAATTATGACAGGTAAGTACAGCACATCAAGCATCATAGTGAAACGAAGTTCACTCTTCCAGCATTACAAAAGCATTGTATCAGTACACACTCGAGGGGAAAACCTTCTTGCTTTGTGCTTCTTTGCTGTCCCAAAAGAGGTCCACTTTCAGCAAGATGTCTCAAGAACCCAACTGTTGTAAATATTTTTTCCTGCTGGTTTTCTTTGGGGTTTTGTTTTCCATTTTTTTTTTTTTTTTTTTTTGGCTTGCCCCAGCCCTTCAAGACTCCTACATAGTTGCAGCTTTCCAAGGAGGGCTTGGGTATGTTGGTGAACAAGAAGCTCACTATGATTCAGCATTTGCACTTGTGGCCCAGAAATCCAAAAATTTCCTGCACTGCACCAAAAGAAGCAGGACCAACAGGTTGAGGGAGGTGATTCCCCCCACTACTCTGCTCTTCTGAGACCCCACGAGACCCCCACTGGAGTGCTGTGTCTGAGCCTGGGGCCCCCAGCACAAGACAAACCTGCTGGAACGAGTCCAGAGGAGAGACACTAAGCTGATCACAGGCCTGGAGCACCTCTCCCAGAAGATAAGGCTGTGAGAGCTGTGGCTGTTCAGCCTGGAGAGGGAAAGGCCCTGGGGAACACTTCCAGCAGCCTTTCAATGCCCAAAGGGGGGCTTGCAAGAAGGCTGGAGAGGACTTTTCCCAAGGGCACGGGGGAATAGCCTCAAGCTGAAGGAGGGAAGGTTTGGATTAGATATGAGGAAGAAATTCTTTACTGTGAGGGAGGTGAGGCACTGGGACAGGTTGTCCAGAGAGGCTGTGCACTCCCCACTCCTGGAGATGCTCAAGACCAGGCTGGATGGTTCTCTGAGTAAATGGGTCTAGGGGAAGATGTCCTTGCCTATAGGAGGAGGGGTGGGAACTACATGATCTTTAGGGTCCCTGCCAACCATGCCCATTCCGTGATTTTATGTATTCATCTCCATTTGATAACATATGCTTGGCCTCTGCTTCCTTAACTTTTCTATTAATTAAAATTTGGTTATTTACTGTAAAATCCATTCAAGCCCCTGAAACTTATTTTAATTTTCAGTCATGCAATAGTCTTTGGCTAGTCTAGAAGGAATTCAATCACATCACCTACAGTTTGTTGTTTTTCTCTGCAAAGCCTTTTGCCACCTTTGCTGAGAGTTGAGGGGTGTTTCTTTTCATTCTTTCAGCCTTTTCAATTGATTTCACTAAAAGACGAACAAAAAGGGTCAGTCTGCTCCAAAGGGCATGTTTGGAGACCACAACTACTAGGGGAGGATGGGAAAAATGTGCAGAAAAGAAACGAGGGACAAGCCTTCAGACAGTGATGTAGGCGTACAGTCTTCATGTCTGGAGTGCTGAGCTGCAGGATGCAGGTGGGGAAACCCAAGGAGCTGTCGGACTGAACTCATTTCCCCTTCTCGTTTCTCTGCATTTCACTTTTTACATCATGTCTGGCTGGAAGTGCTGTGATAACAGCTATCTTTCTTTTGGCATGTGCAGTCTGCACAGGGGCTGTGCACTGAGCTGAGTCAGCCTTAATGTTAACGCTAACAGCAAATATCTGGCCGTGCTGGGAGCACCTGCCCCTTTATACCCAGAGGAAAGTGTCACTTTCAGAGGCAGACAGAGTTCAGCTTAGCTAAGCACGTGATCCCGGTGGTTAATATAAAACATGCAGCTGAAAGGCGTCCTATGGGTATATATTGTATTTACACATGATAAGTACAAGACTGCACCTCTCAAAAATGCCACGAAAACAAAGATGAAGAAGAAAGCACATACAAAGCTGCAGTTTTCACACGAGCTTGTATGCAGGTTAGAAAAAGACAAATGCTTCATCCCAAATAACGATCTGAGGGAGCAGAAAGCAGGTGTTAATGTAAGAGGTGTATCTGCCTACTGATAATTTCTGAGACAAACTCAAAAATGGTGTATTGAAGCAGTGTGGATATTTAATCAGAATATTGCTTTTCAAAGATAACAGATTTAAATATATTAAGCCAAACGTACTACGAGATGCTGTGATTCAAATTACATTGACAAAAAGTTAGTGATGTTGAGGTAATAAGGTTTTCAAAATCTTGGCCTCAGTCATTCCCATGATGGATTTACAGAGTTTTTTGTTCAGCTTTACTGCTGCTAAAGAAAGCACAACAAGTATCTTCCAAAAAAGTTGAGACAGGCAAAAGAATACAGCAAATACATGAGATACAAGTGCATGAGGATGTGAAAAAGTCATAGTTTTTGAGGTTTCCAAAATATTCTGTTTATATTTTACAGTGATTGACAGATTTCTTCTTTGATGTAGTAAACAAATATATTTTGATCACTGCAGATTTCTTGGTTTTATGTTTATATTCAATTAAAATGTTAATTAACTTGCCCCTTAATGACTTCTAATTTAAACAATACTGCATTTATTATTGTCTTAAGACTGGGTTGGGGTCACAGAAATAGGAATAAAAATGGTGTTGCAAACAAAAATATGTTGCAGCACTTCATCATGTAGACGTAACAAGTCACACATAACATATCTGTTAATATGAAAAAGACAGTTCAGCAACAGTGGAGAGCTAAAATATGTTATCACAGAATCAGATAAATATCATACTGGTTTGAATTTTAGTTTTAAAATTGCTCTGCTGCTGTTTAGTTTTCACACCAAAACAGTCAAAAATAAATTACTGGTTTTCCAAATGATGAAGCATTACTTTAGGAACTCTAGGCAAGGAAATCAGTGACAGACCTGTGAAGCACCGGGTGAATGTCAGTATGATGAAATTATAACCAATGCATTAATAAAACATCGCATGATCTTGAAAGACAGAAGTAACCAAGATTTTATCACAGTTACCCCAAAAAGAGTGGACTTAATTGTAACTAATATATGAGAAAGATAATATTAATCTTGAAACATGAGCTGTTTTGTCTGCAGAGAAACCACAATATCTTTCATCTGAGGGTAACTTCAGCTTTTACTGCATGTTTATGTATTTTATCTATCTATAAATACAAGTAGCTTTAACCACTTTTTTAACTTTTAAGCATGTGCTGAAAAAACATCTGTATCGATGGTGCTCATCATTCACTGCTTTCTCTGGACCAAATGCCACACATGGAAAAAAAACCAAACTCTTTCTTTAATTCGTTATTCTCCATGTAAAACCCACGACAGAAGAGTAGATCCATGGGCTGTTTGCAGGGTGCTGGGAGGCCCAGCCCTTGTACCCTGCACTGCTCTCTCACTGTATTTAACATTATTTAAATGTATTTACTCCATGTGGTTTCATGTAGTTTGTTTAATGGCTTTTTCTCCCGTTGATTGTGTTCCACAATTCAATGGTACATTGTCAGAAATTTGTGTCCTTTTGTTTAAAAATATTCCATCTTTGTTTGTTGTGTTTTCCCCTTTTTCAGACCACTAATTGGACCAAGCCAACTTGGATTTTCCCTTCTGAGGTGACTTTTCTAACCACTGCATCGCTCTTTTTTGCCTTTTTGTGTTGTACTGCATTCTTAAGGAGAGGAAGCAACCAGAGGTACTCATGGTACACAAGGTGCCAAGTTTCGCAGAACCATGTTTTTCCATTTTGTTCTTTATTCCTTTCTTTACAATTCCCAGAATTCAGTTTCTCTTTAACAGTTAAAAGAACGTCAAGCGCTTTTTAAGGGCTATCCACAAAGACCTCTCTTCTGACTGTTAACACTCCATGCAGATTTGTGCATCTATCATTAGAGCTGTTTTTCCTGCGTTTCACTCAGCAGCACGGAAATGAACACGGCATTTATCAGCAGGTCACTCTGGACCTCCAGATCTTGGAAACATCTTGTTCTCAGTTTTAGTCTCACTGCTGAGTACCCCAAATAACATCAGAAATGGTTGCTTTCCCGTTATTAATCCTGTTTGCCCACTCACTCACAAATTTCCAGGGCAGAAAGGACTTCTCACCCCTGGAAAATTGAGCTGTTAACCTTCTGTTGCTATGAAAATTCATCACAGCTCCTTTACTTAGTCATTAATCTCTTTACCCCACAAAAATGTAATTTCCTTTAAGGTCGAGAGCTTCGTGGAAAGCTCCCCATGTGTGCCTCGCTGGCTGTTGTGTGGCATTTGGAACTGACCCAGTGGGTTGTATCAGCTATTGCTGGAGAGGCTGAGCTCCCCAGAGCTTTTTGCATTGGTCTGAGATGCCCTGGCAGCCTCCAAACAGGGACTCTCTACTCCACTTGATCCCTGGCTGGCTTCTCCAGATTGCACTGCAGTGTCCTTCCTCCTCCAATGGCATCAGCAGCCACTGCAACCACAGGGCCTGCAGGCAGCTGCAGGAAACCACTGCCTGCTGAGGAGCCAAACACCCCTCCAGCACAGCCGTGGCCGAAGTCTGTTCCCCGTGACGGGGAGGAAAGCTGGGGCATGACATCACCCTGCTCCCTGGTGTGGCTGTGTCGCTCCAGGTGCTTTGCAGGCGGGGGGCTTTCAGACTCCACCCCATCAGACACCATCAGGAGGTGTCAGTCAGAGGGAATGTCCTCACCACGGATACACCACTTTCCATGCAAGCTCCTCTCCAAAGTGATTCCCCTGTAGTGCAGTGGGGCCTTGCTGTGGGCTGCTCCTGTGGGTTGCTGGTGGCGGTAAGACCAACTAAGGAAGGCACTTTAAAGCCATCACAGGCAGCAGGACACAGTTTACCAGCTCCTGGCACCGCTGCCAGAAGATCTTTCTGGTGGCAGTGTCTGGTCCCCTCGTGTGTGACAGTCTGATCAGAACGGCTATTTCTTCTGGCTCCCCTCTCCAAGTAGGCAAAAGGCAGCAAAGGAAAAACAAGGACAGAGGGAAAAGAACAAGAATAATAGGAGAACACACAGCCAAGCTAGGGGTTGCCCACTGAAACAGTTGCTCTACAAGAACTGGGTCTTGATGGCGTGTAGCCAGCAGTTGCCAGGAGAACTACAGAGCTTCATGGGGTGGTTTTCAAGGAATCTGTAGGACAAGGCCTTGCTGAGCAATGGCAGAGCAATGATTCACAGGCCCAGGCTCCCCTTTGCCAAGTACTTTTACGTGACATGGAAGGAGTTTTCCACTCCTGTCCTATTCCACACAAGAAGGCAGCTTTCACACAGCACATGAGGGGAGAGGACAGCAGATAAGGCTTTTGGCTATGAAAAGCCTAGTTCTGCTTTCTTCCAGCACGTTTCTTCCCTACGGAGCAGCAGTGCAGGCACGACTCCGAGTGCAACAACGCTCAGATCCAGGCAGGGGGCTCTCAAAAAAACGCAGATTGCAGCGGGACGGACTGGGCAGCCCCACACGCCTGCCTGAGCCTTGCAAGGTTCTTGTGGCGTTCCCGTTTGCCAGCTCATCACACACATTTTGGCAGAAAGATTTGCTTTACCCACAGGCATCTTACAAGTACACTTAAATTAGACGGTTGCAGGATCCAGGGTTCCAACTTCTTCTCCCAAGCGCTGCTCCTGTCACTGGGGCAATCCGCGTGCCTGTCCCCGTCCTTGAGCCGCTATTACTCAGCCAGTAACTCTGTCAAGTGGTACCTTACCAGGAAACACGATGTAATCGGCAGCTCTGGGTCAAAACCAGAAGTACATTTTCTTCACCGTGTGCCTCTCGACTCAAGGTCTCTGAAAGTCTCGTTATTGGAGACAGCCTAACAGAGGGGCAGACGCAGCACACCTAAAAAAACCTCTCTCGAACGCGATAATCGCTCGAGCTGAGTAAGACCTACCCAGAACTTCCCCCCACCCTCCACCCCGCATTGTTATGGACGTTACAAATACTCGCCGGCGGGCTCTGCCGTCTCACATTTTCACCCCGGCTGCCCTCCGCGCCGCTCAGGAATTAAAAACCCCCCGCTCCGCCCGCGGCCGAGCCCTGCCGGCAGCATCCAGCTCGGCGGCGCTGCTCCCCCGGGCATGGGGCACGGTGAGCGGCCAAGGGGCGGGGTGAGGCGGGGCGGGACGGGACGGGACGGGACGGGAGCAGGCAGGGAACGCGGAGCGAAGCCTGTCCGGCGGTGGCGGCGGAGCGGGAGCGGAGTGCCGGAGGCAGGACCCGAAGGGGGGGGCGGAAACGCCGGAGGAAAGCCCGGAGGGGAGGTCGGTCAGCCGGGGGTACCCGGGCGGGGCGGCTGCGGGGACTGGCGGCGGGCAGGGCCGGGGTGATCCCAGCCCAGCCCAGCCCAGTCCCGGGGTCGGATGCGGCGGCCGCGGAGCGCCGGGGGCTGTAGGGTGAGAGCAGCTCGGAGCTCCGAGGCGGCCCGGCCCGTGTCCCGCCCGCCCGTCGGGGCCGTCCCGGCTCGGCGAGCGAGGGCTCGGCGTGCCCGTCCCGCCGGGCCCTGTCCGGCTGCCGGAGCGGCGGGAGCGGCACGCGTGGGAGCCCCGGGAGCGGTGCTTGCTCTGCGAGGCGGTCACGCCGCGGACGCGTCGGGCGACTTAGACGAGATGTTTATCGCCCCGGAAAGTTCGGGTGGCCGCGGCGGTGGAAATTTGTGAACGGAACCCCAAACGGAGTTTGGAGCCGGGGGGTGGGGGGGAAAGGTCTGGGAGTGCTGGGAGACGGGGGAAAGAAGTCCAAGTGACTTCCCTTTAACGTGCAAGAATTAAACCGGCCGGGAGTGAGGAGGTGTGCATGTGTGCTGCTCGGAATTACAAAATTCAAACAGATATCTCCGAGCCAGAAGCCAGGAAAAGTAATTATTTGGTTTTTTTTTCTGAGGCTGTAAACTGCCAGCACATTCACTTAAGTAGCAAATCTTTTTAACGTTCGAGTTGTCTAAGACATTGTTCTGCAGCAGATGTTTATTGTCTGAACTTCATTTGCATCTAGCACAGCTTAACTTCAGTGGAACTCTGTATTGAAATGTGCTGCTGTTCTGAAAAGCTTTTTTTGTTAATTAGACTACCTGATAAATTACTCACGTTTACTCTTTATTTGCAAGGGCTGTACAAACACATAAAATATAAAAACGTTTTTCTTTGGATATGTATTATTTTCTTTGCCATTTTTAAAATTGTCTTTGGTGGCCAAAGAAGGTGGCAGAGAAGGGACAACTGCAATATGTGTAGTGGTGGTGAAGGGACATCCAATTTCTTCGGTCAAGTCTGTTCATGACTATTTGGAAAGCAGCAAAATACAATTCTGGCCAAATTACAGTGAGTGTACTGAATGCATAGCATTATGCGTTCTTGTGCAGGCAGAAGTAGGTAGTGAAAAGTTAAGTTCTACTCTCACTTTATTCTCACTTGTTGCTTTGACTTTCAGAAAATTGAGAGCACTTTGGTTCACTCTTTTGAAAACATAAATTTCTCATTTCTCTTAAAGTGATTCATGAGATGGTAAAAGCCCTCAGGTCCTGTGGGACTCTTAACCAGAGTGCCTGCTGGAAACAGAGAGCAGAAATGTACTGAAGGTGGTTGCTGAAGGGTTTTGGCATCCCCATCATCACAAGTTCCCTGTTTCCTCCTGGCATTGGGAATTGCGTGTTCCCAGAGGAAGATTGCAGGCCAGGAGAGCTGGTGAGAGATATGACTCTGAGTTTCTGCCTGTACCACTATGGGGTTGAGCTGGAGAGGACAGTGGAGGTGTGTCTTGCAATAGGGCAGGTCATGGGATTGTGGCCTTCCACACAGCATTGCTTTTTTCATGGCATTTGTGGCAGAGAGACCATACAGACCCCAGTGGGATCTAGGATTATGAGCCATGGTGGAGAGCCCCTGCTCCAGCTTGAAAGGGTGCTTGACCCTCCTAGGATCCTTGACCTCTTCAGGAGACCACATTAACCGCTGCAGAAACCCCAAAGCATGGGGTGGGCCAGGAGATTACTCAGGAGGGGGATACCTTGGTGTTCATGGCTGACCCCAACTCCTCTCTCCACCCTCAGAGTAGGGAAGCCAAATAGCTGGAGGAGGCAGCTGAATTCTGCCCTCCACATGGCTGTGGTTCCACATGACTGTGGTTTTTGACACTGTACCACTGCCTTTGTGTGAGTAATTTAGTGATAGCTGCTGTAGCCATCGCATCTGTGAGGAAGTGTGGCCAGATTGCCCCTGCAGTGCAGAGAGGTTGCTTTATCTTTCCCATGGTACCTGCTGGTGGAGCGATAGGGATCCCCTGCTTTGCTTCAGAGGGAGTAAAACTCATTTCCGGTGGTTTCAAGAGGTGCTGAGGTACCTAAGCATGGCAGTGCTGGGCAAGCAGCATGCCACAGGCAGGTTCTTCAGGTTGTTTTTTAAATATTCCGGACTGAAGTCCATACTTTGCAGCCAGTGTGTGACTGGGGCAAACGTGTTTTGCAGAGTAAGTCGTGGCACTGTCACGAAGCAGTGACACAGGTTATCCTGGACCTGGCTGTTGCTGTCTTGGTATTATAATGCAAAGCCAACATTAATTTTTTTAACTGTTAAAAGGAGAATGGGCTCTCTGAGTTACTGGCTACAAAGCTGGAGACAAACAAAAGAAGAGTTGAAATGGCTGAAAGGTATTATTTGGAAATGTTGCTGACAGAAGAGAATAAATTTTAATTTATCGCATTATTATTTATGTTAACCTCCAAGTGGCTTGTGCGTGATACTCATGCCATGAGAGCCCTGGCGGATAGCAGTGTTACAACCTTCACTGCCTTCTCACTAACCTGTCACAGGCATAGACTTACTTTTTGCTGTAATAATTTTAAGAGGAGTAATTACGAACACTGGCAGGGACCCTGAATGATTTCTGCTGATTGAGTGCATCGTCCTTGCCTTCAGCCAGGGGAACTGGTATAGCACCATTGCCTTTAGTAGAGTCATGACAGTTTGCATCTGCTGAGTTGTGGCTGATAAACTCCTACGTATGCCATGTAATTTTCTTCACAGAAAGAAATGTATTTGCCCTTTGATAATAGACCAGTGTGATAACTCGCTTGAAAAAGACTTCCAGAAACGTTTATTTTGTTATATGTGGTGCTCTTAAATGTTAGGAATATTATTCTCTCAGGCAGCCATCAACCAGCCTGGTGAGTGTTGCTGGTTGAGCTATTATTAACAAACACTTTTCTAGTCAAATGTAATTGTTTATTTTACAGTGGAAAGCACTTGCAATTCATATGGACACAGTGGGATTTTGTTATAAGCCAATACAATGAAAGGCTGTGACAATTTATATGATAACAGTGTGCAGATTGTAAGTGAATTACAATTACATTGAACCTTAGCTGAGGTGAAGTTGTTCTGTTGAGAGCTTCGCTGTTACCATGTTTCAGGAAAGAGTTTTAACAATTCAAGGGCCCAGTTCAGCTTCTGGGAAATGAATGAGGTGGTTGCTGTGATCTTCAGAGTAAAAAAAGGACCAAGGACACCAAGCACAGTTTGAAACTTTGAGCTAGAGTGGGGAAATAACAATGGGTAAATAGCAAATTATTTTCTCAGAAAATAATTTTAAAACATCCTGAAGGTACTAAAGAATTCAAGACAATTTACTGCAGGCTTTTGTCAGATCATGTCCTTTCTGAAGGAGGGAATCCAGGAAAAGAGAGAGTGGAAAAATAGGGTGTGGGTCATCCCTTTAAATCCCTTTACATTCTTCTGGGATGTGGTTTGCTCCTCCCCTCATCCTCTTGAGAGCCCCTTGAAAATGTATTTCTCACTTTTTAAGTGCCCCAAACAGACTGCTGGGTCAGCAGTGGCTCACACGTTCCTCTGGTCTTCAGAAACCTGCAAAGAATTGTGAAATCATAGAATGGATTGGGTTGGAAGGGACCTTAAAGATATCTAGTTACATCACCTCTTGCCTTGATACCTGCCCTTTGAAAGTGTCTTTGATGTGCTAGGAAAATACTCACTGAGTAAATAAATGGTATGGTCAGGAGCTCTATCTATTAAAAAGTTCCCCAAACTGAGCTACTTAATTCTGGGCCAATGGAAAGTGTCCTCCCATCCAGTACAAATTCTTATTTTTTTACCTTTCACAGAAAAAAAAATAAAAAAATATAAATTTGGTTCAGATTAAGCCAATTCTTTCCTCATCCCCATCCTGGTTTTCATAGAAAACTGAAATATTGGCTGTTTTTTCATCCTCAGTGCATACATTTGGGGCACAAGTCCTGATTCTCATTGCAGTGACAAAAATGCTACATTTTTGATAAAACAGTCAGTGCTTCTGACATCTGACATTTTTACAAAGCTGTACAGGTCTCTTCCAATACTTATTGAAAAAAAGTTTGGAGGTTCTGCTGCGAAAATGGAACCTCAAAGTCCAGGGAAAAACATTGCAGTTAATCTAAGCTGTAACTTAAAGGAAATCAGAATTTCTGAGAAGGACAATTAAATTGGGTGTAACTGGTTTTTATTTAAAAAAAAAAAAAAAAAGACCACCAAAAAAACCACCCAAAAAAACCCCAAAAAACCCCAAAAAAACGCAAAAAAACCCCACAACAACAAAAACTTTAAATGTATGATTTCTATACATATGCAAAGGGGAAAAAGAAGTAAAGCGAACCAAAAAGAAAATGAATACTTATAAAAATACAACTTGCTGTGTTTGATTTTAAAAAGGTAGAAGAAATCCAACTAATCTGAATGGAAAGTAGGATTGATTTTATGATGACTGACTTTCTTCAACTGCATCTTCTCAACCGTAAATATCACAATTTTATACCATTAAAGGTGGGAGGTTATTTTGGGCACTGGCAACGCGCACGCTGGCATCAAGACTTGTCACCAGCTTGCTCAGGACCCTTCCTACCTCGAGTCTGCACAGGGAACAAGAACAAGCTTAGAAGGCAGAGAGCTTGCCCTGCTGCTGCTCAGGCAGTGATGGTTGGGTGGTGTTTTGGTAGCACCATGTACACACCCAGGTCTTCTGGAGAAGCAATGACCTGTGTGCTGTGCATGCTGAGGCTTGCTGGGACCAGAGAATTTGGAAGGGGGGAGGGGGGGGGAAACACTTTTGAGCAGTTCTCTACCTTGCACTTGTGTTTCTGCAGCCAAGCTGTGTCTGGACTTAACCCACCTTACAGCTACCTTGGCAGGCATGCAGCAACACTCTGCCTTAGTTTCCTGTCACTCTCTCTCAGCTCCTGTGTCTATCTTGCAGCTTGAACTGACCCGGGAAGACGGTGATACTTATGTTGCATTTGTTGGTTTTATTTTCAGAGCCTGGTTTGCAAGCCACTCTCCCGAATTAATATGCGAGGTTTGCTGCAGCTGGGGATACACAACGCCCGCCCAGAGGAGTGCTGGGAGGAACGTGGCTTGATCTCCCTCTTGTGGAAAATTATTGGAACTATATCCTCGTGATACCGAGGAAAAAGAAGTCCAGCATCCACCAGGGAACAAATGATGGCAGCAGTTACCATGCCACCTGATGCTCTTGTCAGCCCTCAAGGAAATGAAGAGATGGACTCTCTAATTGTACTGCATTATAATTACACAGGAAAGCTTATTTTAAGGGAAAAGGCAACTGATAAAATAGACCTGCCCACTATTGCATTTCTGATCCTATGTAGCTTCATAGTCCTGGAAAACTTGATGGTGTTGATTGCCATATGGAAAAACAATAAATTTCACAACCGCATGTACTTTTTTATTGGCAATCTAGCTCTCTGTGATCTTTTAGCTGGGATTGTTTACAAAGTAAACATTCTTATGTCTGGGAAGAAGACTCTGAGCTTATCCTCCACAATCTGGTTCATTAGGGAAGGCAGCATGTTTGTTGCCCTGGGAGCCTCCACTTTCAGCTTGCTAGCAATAGCTATTGAGCGGCATTTAACCATGATTAAAATGAGGCCTTACGATGCAAATAAAAAATACAGAGTGTTCCTTCTCATTGGTACGTGCTGGCTCATTTCAATTTCCTTGGGTGCCTTACCCATCCTCGGCTGGAACTGTATAAACAACCTGCCAGATTGCTCAACAATTTTGCCTCTCTACTCCAAAAAGTATGTTGTGTTCTGCATCAGTATCTTCATAGCCATTTTGGTTGCCATTGTCATCCTTTATGCCCGTATCTACATCCTGGTTAAGTCCAGCAGTCGCAACGTCACCAACCACAACAACTCGGAGCGGTCCATGGCGCTCCTTAGGACTGTCGTGATCGTCGTGAGCGTCTTCATTGCCTGTTGGTCTCCGCTCTTCATCCTGTTCCTCATTGATGTGGCCTGCAGAGTCAAGGAGTGCTCTGTCTTGTACAAAGCCAACTGGTTTATTGCTCTGGCGGTCATCAACTCTGCGATGAACCCGATCATTTACACCCTGGCCAGTAAGGAAATGCGCCGCGCTTTCTTTCGCCTTGTTTGTGGCTGCCTGGTGAAATCCAAGGTGGCCAGATCTTTGCCTATTCAGCCCACACCAGATCACAGTCGGAGCAAGTCCAGCAGCAGCAATACCCAGAAGCCAAAGGAGGATTTCCCACCAATGAATGTTCCCTCGTGCGTCGCTGAGAAAAATGAATCTTCATTTCACAACGGGAACTTCTGTAAGTAAAGGACTCTTCAAGACAAGTACTTTTCCGTGGCTTTTAGGTTTAAACTACAAGTGTAGTTTAAATATTCATGCACTTAAATCACAGGGGAAGACACTAACCACTTATTTAACTTTGAGGACTTATTTATCAACAGTCGTGCGTTTTGGGTGTTCATTCAGTAACACACCTGATGCAGAAAAAAACCTTTCGTGCTGCCCAACAGCCAGGACAGAGTCCGTGTACATTTAAGGACATCACACACCGCAATGGCATTGCATGCTGAGACTGTATTTGGCACTTACTGGTTTTGGAAGATATCACTAAAACCTGTTAGAAACTTTAGATTCACTAAAGACTGCTGATGGTTGGAAAACAAACCCGATTATTGTCAGCTGGGAGAAGAGTTCATTACATATGTTGTAATGTTGAATTTAGTTCTCTGTATGTATCTTGCTGTTATGTTAATGGCCTTATATATATGTGGTATAAATAGCTGTATATTTGTACAATTTCTTACTAAAAATTCATTGTTTGGTAAAAGTTTACAATATGCTAAACATTGTATTGCAGTATACAGTGTAAGGTGACTAATTATACAAATAGATGTGTTTCAATGGGGATATTTAAAATGAAGTAGTAACTTTTAACTGTCAGGAACTTTAACATGTCATATCAATGCAGTATTTTTTTTTTTTTCCATTGTTATTCAAACTTTTCATGTTTAGTGAAAGACAATATGTCAGTTGTCACTGTGGCATTTCACAACACATTTTAAGCAGTAGCAAATAACCATTGAGAGAGGACATATATGTTTGCTATTTAAAGTAGTCAAAATGTGACCCCACAATACACATGTAACAAATGTGTATTCACATACTGTTTCAATGCATATAGTTTTGCTTACTATTTTCAATGTATTTAAAAATTTATGTCCAACCTATGTAAACCTGTGTACATTGTGAATGCACTACCTGAGCTGAGATCCTTCAGTTTTGAAACAGAGACATATCATTTCAGAAAGCAGTGAACCACAGTGGGTTCCTATGGAGTTGCTTCTTTCCAGGCACCACCACAGCATGGGATTGTGTCAGGAATTCTCCCTGGGAAGTTTAGCAAGTGGGACAATATCCCATTTTCTGTCAATGGGACCCTGCACTTCTATCACCTCTGGACACTTTTGCAGATACAGGAGAAAAGATGCGGTACAACAGGATCATACTGAAGGGCATACCTCCATTTATGCCTCACCCTGCCTTGCATCTGGAAGGAAACCTTGTTGGTTTGGAAGACCTGGAGCCCCAGACCCAGCCTTTTGAGAGGCTGTTCCAGAGGAGCCTGAAAGCAACTTTACGGTTCGTCACTGCCTTACCAGCCTCGGTACAGAATGGTGGTCAGTGTCAAAGGGGTTCCCTGAGACCCAGAGTGGTTAAGACTTCATACACATCTGGTTTCAAGTCCTCATGGAGGCAGCCCATGGCACTTCCATCGATAATCCTTTACGGCTGGAGGCTTCAGCGAAGTTTGGCAGGAAATTCTGAGACAAGTTCCCCTTGTCTTTCAGTAAGAATGTAACCATCTGTCTTTGTTGGGCTCTTTCAAAGATTTGTGTTTAAGGTCTCAAAACACACCTTGTCTTATGCACAATCAGAAGTAATTGAGGCTTTTTTAACGCACAGTCTGAAAGAGCTCATCCTTAGCTTTAATCTGGTCTTAATCATTTAAAGAAGCAGCATTAGACTATTCCCAAATATGTGTAGTGTGTAAGCTGTGTAATGTGTGTAGCAAAAGCCTTTAAAATGTAGAGGTTTGCATTGTGATTACCTTTTACAAATTAACGGTCTGCTTGTAAATATTTTGTGCCTTTAGAAAAAGTGTGTGAGAACAAAGAACTGTATTTGAATGAATTAACTGTGAAAGAGAGTAGTAAATACAAAATAGTTTCTACCAAAAATGTTGAAAAGCAGTGCACTTAGAGAAGAAAAAAAAAGCTAAACCAAGCAAAGCATGATATAACTATATGGACTGCAGATACAGGCTGCAGGCTCTGTAACTTTGTGAGAAATAGAGCTGGTGGCATTGCATTGCCATGGCTTGCTTAGGGTTTTAGGTCTTACACTGCTTTTTGGCTGCATTGTAGAAGTTCCTCCCTGAGGCTGTGTCTTTGAAAACTGCCAGCTAAGATATTTGTGTGCTTGTAACTTAATTCACATGGTGGTGGCATTTGGCAACATTCCTTGCTATTGTACAACAGACAGGCCTTAGGAACACAAAGGTTTGAGAAAACAGGGTGGCTGAACCCACACCAACCCTCATGTCAGTGATGTCACATGATTCTTGCTATTTAGAGGGGGGAAAAAAGAAAAAAAGAGTGTTTTTTAATAGCCATAGTCCAAGCAAATGAACATAAAAGTGAGCTTTATCATCTGTATTTTAGCCTTAGCTATTGTCAGTGTTGGTGCAAGGTACAGCTAGTTCAGGCAACTCCACTGTTGGAGGCCATGTGATTGCCCATCAGTACAAAAACCTTCCATTCTACTTTTATTTCCTTTTCTTGTTTTGGAGCTGTGGGGATATTTTGTTAGTTCACTTTCCTGCTGTACTTAAAGCAGGCTTCCAAGATTCAATTATAACACTGATAATATAATTTACAAAATACCTAGGACTGAAGAGAAAAAAAAACCCCCTGTTGTTGACACAATCTTCAGTGGGCACATTCCACTGGGAAGTTTTACATAAGACATAGAAGAAGATTTCAGAACAGAATTTTAAAATAGAACAAGTCAAGAGCTTAACAGCAGTGGACATTAAACAACGAAGAAGATGATGTATCCTTGAAGCTGGGAAAAGATGGAGAATATCTTCTTTAACCCCAAAATATTAGAAAATTCCTTCAAACACACCCCAGAATCCAAGCTTGTTACCATCTAGGCTGATTTGAGCATACAAAAAACTGAATAAGGTCTCCCTTTCAATTGGTTTTATGTGGAGCAAAGGCTACAAAGGGCACTTAACCTTTCATTCATATTATTTCTTTAATTGGAATGTTTTTATTTTTTTCTGGATTACAAAATAAATGCTAATCCAGCCACCTATGGAGAAAATAAAGGTTTTCACAAGCTGCTTACCAAGAGTCTTTTATTGCCAACAGCCTTGTAGAGTATTTGCAACTGATTAGGTACCATAAACATTTTGAAAACTTTTAATAAAAGAACTCAAACCTTTGAGCCAAAGTTGTCATGTAGCAGTCATTTTTCAAAGAATTGTAAAATAGGTTTTGGCCTTCTATTGAAAACATGCATTTAAATGCTGAGTGTTGAGCCTGAAGGCAGTACCCCAAAGGCAGAAGGCCAGCTTGGCCGAAAGGGATCTCTTGGAAATAAGATGAAAAAGAAAGGTGTATGCCCAGAGGTCTAATGACATGGGAAGAATTCAGAGATGCTGCTTGCTGCTGCAGGGAGAAAATTCGTGTGGCCCAGGGCTCAACTGGAGATGAAGCTGGCCAGAAATGTGAGGGACAATAAAATGAGTTTTTTCAAATATATTAGTGGCAAAAGGCAGTGTAGGAATAACAGCTTGTTACAGGATGAGGATGGTCACCTTACTAACAGGGACAGAGGCAAGGAAGAGGTGTTTAAGGCTTTCTTTGCCTCTGTCTTCAACACAGATGATGGACCAGAGGGGTCTCAGTGCCCCGTGCTGGAGGACCATGACTGTGAGAATGAGCAACTCCCAGCTGATCCTAAAATTGTGTGGGATCTGCTGCTCCAGCTGGATCCTTTCAAATCTATTGGGCCTGATAGGATTCATCCCAGAATCCTCAGAGGGTTGGTTGATGTAGTCACAAAGGCTCTCTTGATGAATTTTGAGTGGGAATCCAGAGAGGTCCCAGCTGACTGGAAGCTGGCAAATGTTGTCCCAGCTTTCAAAAAAGGCAAGAAGGAGGACCCCAGAAGCTACAGGCCTGTCAGTTTCACTGCAGTGCCTGGTAAAGTTATGGAGAAGATTATTCTGGGAGGTGTTGAAAAACACCTGGAGGACAACGCTGTCACTGGTCACAGCCAGCAGGGCTTCAATGAGGGGGAAGTCCTGCTTGTCAAACCTGATTTCCTTCTATGACAAGGCAACCCACCTAGTTGACCAAGGGAAGCCAGTTGGTGTGATCTTTTTGGATTTCAGTAAAGGTTTCAGTAGTGTCCCTCACAGGATCCCTCTGGACAAAATGCCAAGCACACAGCTGGATAACCAGGTTACACAGTGGGGCAGCAACTGGCTCACAGATCAGGCAAAAGAGTTACAGTGAAGGGGGTGACATCAGACTGGTGACCTGCCACCAGTGGGGTTCTGCAGGGCCCCATCCTTGGCCCAGTTCTCTTGAACATCTTCAGTAATGACTTGGACAAAGGACTCCTAAGTATTCCTGAGGGAATACTAAGTTTAATGGCACTAAACTGGGAGGACTCCCTTGAGGGCAGTGAAGCCCTGCAGAGAGACCTCAGCAAATTAGAGAAATGGGCAGTCACCAACCATGTGATGTCCAACAAGGGCAAGTGCTGGATTCTGCACCTGGGACAAGGCAACCCTGGCTGTGTGCACAGACAGGGAAGGAGAGCCTGGAGAGTGGCACTGCAGAAAGGGCCCTGGGGGTCCTGGTCAAGGGCAAGTTGAATCTGAGCCAGCAGTGCCCTGGCAGCCTGGAGGGCCAACCCTGTCCTGGGGGCATCAGGCACAGCATCACCAGGGAGAGGATTGTCCTGCTCTGCTCTGACCTGGGGCAGCCTCACCTGCAATATTGTGTGCAGGTTTGGGCACTGCAATATAAGAAAGATACTGAGCTATTAGGGAGTGTCCAAAGGAGGATGGTGAAGAGTCTGCAGGGGAAACCATCTGAGGAGCAGCTGAGGTCACGTGGTGGCTTCAGTGTCTGGCTCATTCAGTTTAGAGAAGAAGATTACCTCACTGTGGCCTTCAACATCCTCACAAGGGGGAGTGGAGGGGCAAGCACAGATCTCTTCACTCTTGTGACCACTGACAGGACTCAAGGAAATGGCATGAAGCTAAGTCAGGAGAGGTTTAGGTTGGACATTACGGAAAAGTTTTTCACCCAGGGGTCAAAGCCTTCCTCCAGCCCTAGGGATCATCACCTTCAGCTGCACAGCATTCCCATGGGTAGAATCGTAGAATATTCTGAGAGTATTCCAAAGGGATCCATCAGGACCACAGAGTCCAACTCCTGACCCTGCACAGGACACCCCAAGAATCATACCATGTGTCTGGGGGTGTTGTCTAAATGCTTCTTGAATTCTGTCAGGCTTGGTGCTGTGACTGCCTACTGGGGAGCTGTTCCCCTCTCCCCAAATACGCTGTCTCCACAGGAAGACCATGGAATAGGCTGCCCTTGCCTATCCTCACCTGTTCAGTGTGCCAAGCAGCAAAACTGCCCTTCCAGGAGATGGCATTATCTGGCTCAGGAAGAGGGCCTGTGGGAACCATTCCTTGCATCATGAAAATGGTACTTGTCAGAAACAAACCCACGGAACTCAGCGTTGCCTCTGCCAAAGTCAGTGGTGCTCCTGTGGCATGAGGTCACTGAAACTGAGGTCCAGGTCCTCATGTGCCATTTGGTCCTCTGACATTTCTTACCCCTGACTCTGCTGGATTGAGTAATTCATTGATTTATTAATATTCAAAACCTAGGTAAGCCTTGCAGAATGGCACATATTCTGCTACAAAATGGGCCTCGGTTAAAGAAACAAACAACAGACAAACCCAAACCCAGCAACTGAGGCTTTTAGGGAACCCCAGTGTAGGAGAACAGACTCAAGCCCACTCTACACACATCTCAATCTCATAGTGGTGCTCACTGTTTTATTACTTTGGTTAAACAGATACAAACTGAATAGTCAGAAAACAGCTGCATGACACTTATATTCCAAACTATGTTGCTCAAGGACTTCCTCAGAGACAAAATTTGCCTCTAGAGCCAGAATACCACAATCAGCAGACAGGCAAAAACTTGAAATTCACAAAAGTGGTTGGGAGTATAAATTATCACAATATCTCCACATACATTATTTTTTATGCAATTCTCATTTAAAAATATTTCTAAAAATAATAAATATTAATAAATAATGATTGTACAGTAAAAGTCCCTTTCACAGCAAAATAGTCACTTTTTATTTTTGATGTTGCTGCCTACACAATGCAAAGAAAAACATTTACCTCAAAAGAAGAAACCTGGCTTCTTTCAAGGTTTAACTCTGCAGGACTTTACTGAGAAGCAGTTATCACACCAATCCAGACACAAAGGACACAAATATATACCAATTATAATCTTTACATTCCTCACTTATTAGAAAATTTCACTTATTTTGAATTAAAGTATGCCTGGATGTGTTTGGTGTTTTTTGCCTCAAGGAACAAAAAGGAGAACTGCTGAAAAAAAAATCTTTCATTTGACCTGGATTTTATTTGATCTTCATGATCTTAATGCCAAAATCTGAGGCTACCTTTCTTTTCTGAGTCATCTGCACTGTCTCTTACACATTGGGGTTGCAGAATGAGTCATCCAGTTTTAGCTTCTTTCTAGCTTTGGTTTCCACAGCCTGTTTTGTTGTCATACAAGGTTTAAACAGTCTTTTTATGGTGCTTTTGCCAGAAATGTATAGCTCTGAAATCTTGTTCCCCTCATTGAGACAAAAAAAAAAAAAAAAAAAAAAAAAAAATTAGCCCTGCTTTTTCTCAGTGGAAGCCATACAAGATGATTTTGCTGGAGCATGCAGAGGTACAGGATCAGGGCTTATGAACATAAATGTCTCAATAAGAGATGAGCAGTAGGCATTGCATCCCCAGGGGTTCTGCTTTAACCCCATCAACCAATTAGCATGTTTGTAATTTGGCAACAGCACTCTATTCTCATTAGCAACTTTCATGCCTATTGGCTCGTGTTTCCAGGCTGCATATTTCTTATCCCTGAAGGTTCCTCTCCCAGCACGGCTCCTCACTCTCTATCCAAGGCTCTGGTTAACTGCTGGCAGATCGTACTGCCGTGTTTTCTTTTCCACAGGCCTGCCCTCATTCCAGCTGCACCCAGTGCAGACACGGCCAGTGTCCACAGACACTGTGTCTGAGTGAGTCAAGTATGGCTGATCACAGAGCTTTTAGTGGGAATTTGCCCATGTCCTGGCAGCTCTGAGCAAGCACAGACTTGTGAAAGAGTGCAGACCTCGTTTTGGGCAAAAAGACCATGTAAACAAAGATGTTTTTTGACAGTGCGCTGAGGTAAACCTGAATTTGGACTTTATGCAGATATATTTTGAAACCCTCCGGAAGATAAAAAAGGGAAGTATGTCTGCTACTTCAGTTTAGATTTTATTTATGCAAATGTGGTTTGCTTAATATAAATTCTTGGTTCTATCACTTGCTTCAGATAGACATTGGAAGATAAGAACAAAATCTTGAAAGCAGGATTTCTAAGCTTTTTTCAGAATATTCACATGTTCCAAATATCCCCCTTAGAGCTGCAGATTTCCTAGAAGCTGCAAAACTCTGCTAGTTTTCAAATGGAACATTTGCTACTTACAAATATCTAAATATGCATCAATTCTACTATTAATACACTGTAGCTGGCATCTGGCACTTGATGTGCCAGCAGCAATCACGCTCTGGCATAATTTTTTTTAAAAATTCTTCTCATCTTGTTGCATGTGATGCCTGAGGACTGTGATGATAAGAAATGTGAGCATATTAATTCCACAGAGGTAAAAAAGAATGAACCCAGGATACAGAAAATTTAGTGCTGGCAGGTGATGTTTAGCAGAATGTTAAGCATTTTCTTACAGTGACAGTGCACAATTCTGCACACAAGACTCTGGTCCCAGAACTGCCTCCTCTGTTCAAGCTTTTAAGACTGTTATCTCCCTTTGTGAATTGTAGGATGTGGAATGAAACTACTGTACAACCTTCTATCCTCTCTGTGCACAAAGCCCTGGGCAGGAAGGCAGGCACTAAGCCATGGAAATTGCATCTCCTCTTGTGGCCACCAGACAGGCGTGGTCAGTTTGAACATTCCCTTCTTGCACTAGGGAAGGGAAGCTGGGAGTCCTCACTCTGAGCAAACTCCCGTTTTGACAGAAGGTAATTCACTTTTCAAATCACATTTTCTACCTTTGAGGTTTCATTGCTTCTGAAGCATCCAAAATAATTGAAAGTGTGGCTGTACCTAGATGTCCAGTCTATCACTGTCAGCATCAATGGAAAATTTTATTATCTTAGTAATTGCTCTGGATCTGCAATAAAAGTATTCAGAATAATTTCACTTACAAGTGAAGAAGATAAGAATCACTTCTAAAAGTTCTTTCTTTAAAGGAATTGAGTGTGTTTTCATTGCCAGTAGTTTCTATAATTGCAAAACAACTGGAAGCAAAACTCATAATCAGATAGGGCTCAAAAGCAATGTAAACAGTCTTGCAGGATATTTAGTTTCAGTTTGACTTCTCAGCTATTCCCTGGGAAAATATCAAAGGATATTATAATATTTCCTAATCTCAGTGATTTCTACTGAGTCTAGAAAATCTTTTCTTTCAGTAAAATCTCACTTCTTGAAGTCATGGCACTGAATTACCATCAAGTGTGTAGCCCTTGAGACTGCGTACAAAAGAATAACAACAAAAGGTGGAGGGATTCCAAATTGAAGGCAAACTTTAAAAGGCTCACATTATTATGCTGTTGTTTGTCTGGTTTTCAGCCAATTACACAGCATTTGAGCCTCTCTCATAACTTCTACATCTCCGAAATTGCTGTCAGTGTTGGTTCCCCACAGAAATGAGCCCAGCCATTCTAGCAGGTTCAATTAGCTCCTGTCAAGTTCAGTTTAAAATGGACTTTGACTCTAACGATAACAGGTTTGGAACTGCCATCCAAATAGCCATACAGGGTTTTTTTAGCATTTTCATAAAGGGGGAAGCCGAATCTACCAGAGTGATGGACGGAAAGCCATGTCAGGATCCGCAAACAGAGCATTGACTGGCAGGCATGCCCTTCCTTCCTGGACAGTTGTGAGATCATTTGGTTCCCAAATGACTTAGGAAAGCCTCTGGATCCTCCCACCTGGCCAGACAGGATCTGCTGGCCCATTGCATCAGCGGGGCACTGTCACAGCCCAGCGGCACTACTGCTATCCAGGACCAAACTGCATCTGATCAAGGTATACGTAACCTTTGCATAATCAGTGCACAAGCTGAGCAGTGCAAATTGGCTGTACTGACAGAGCAGCTTAAAATAGCCACATTTTTCCTGGAGGCAGAGCCTGTGAAATGTAGTCTGGGAAGTTTAGTATTTCTGTCAAGCTATTTCATTTTGTGTCTCCTTGCCGGGTGCTTTAATTTCCAAAGCATCCAGCTAAGTGGGTGCTAAGTTATTAAAGCTGCAGCTAGGACAACGGTAAAAAAATTTAGATGTTTATTTCAGTGTGTGTTTAGTGCCTTCAATTCATGCACCCAAATCTTGTCAGTTTCTTCCAGAATACTTAGCAACCCAGAACAGACATAGGCAGCAGGTGGGCATTTTGAAGTCACCTTAGGGGGGTTATGCATCAAACTTTTCCTGAAATTATATGAAATATTCAAAAGAACAAAAGACACATTCTCTTATAGGTACTGATCTCACGCTGAAAACTTTCCACAGCGTGGCTACAGGAAGGTTAGAACATGGAATAATAAGTGTTATTTAAGGAGAAAAAAAAAAAAATAAAGTGGCAACTGAGATATTTCAAAATGGAATATGGTGAGACATGGAAACTCAAAGTGATTTTGGTGAACACTACTTTGGTATATAAGGTCTATTCACGTTTCCTTGCAACTTCCAATCTAGTAAAACCAAATTTTAAGAGTTCCTCTAAATTTAATGCCATACTGATTTGGGTTGCAATGCAGCACTTAATTTCTCTCCTTTGCTCTCAGCTTCCACCCAGACCAAGAAACATCAAATAAAAACTATGTGTAGTAATATTAATCACAAGCATTTTCTTTGCTAATGTCTTAGTTTGACTTCTGGATGTCTTGATTATGGAATCAAGTGTATCTTTATGGCACAGACTACTCGATTAGTCTTAAGTGCCTTGATCATTTTCAGTTTTGAGATTAGCCAAAATCCAATTCCCAAGCTGCAAATTCACCATATTTAAAAGCAGAAGATACAAGAAAATTATTTCAGAATTTTAATAGCATGGTCCTGCCTGAACGTATTGTAAGCGAGTCATTCAGTCAGTTTTGTTATGGCTTGACAAATTTTTAAACTTAGCAAATTCTTAGAACCAAATCTAACTTTAAGCACATCTAAGTGTTGACTACTGCAGGGTAGGCAATTGCTTAACCTAGACTCTACCCTGCCAAGTCTTTATGAATCAAATTTGAAGATCTGATTTGAGAGACTGGTGCTAGAGAAGACCTTGGGTTGCTGAAGGCTAAATCTTCACTCTGGCACAAGCTTTGTCTTTACAGGAACTGTGTCTATCGAATTTGACTCATAATAAGATTCCTAAAATGGGAAAATAACTTCATATAATGCTTAAATGTGGATAGTACAATCGTCCCTTAAAGCATTTCCCAGTACCAAAAGCCAAGGTCATTTCTGCCAGAAATGCGTCTTTAGTATATGCGTATTTTTTTAAACTTGATATTTGGAGGAAAACAGTTGTATTTGCAATGCCTCTCACTTGCTGAAGGCCAAAATGAAGTTATGCTTTGGTAGGTAAGTGCAAGTGGCAAAATCTGCAAAACTGACCACGGAGTTGGGATAGTTTCCACCATTCATAAGAAGAAAAGGTTTTTCAGATATGTCTTTGAACAATCATGTGCATCTTGGATTAAGCCTATTACACACAAGTTATTTGAACTTTTCTACTCAGTATGCAACATCTCATTTGAGACTGTTAGTCAAGGACACCTAGATCTTCACCATAAGCAGAGAACTACTTATAAATAACCTTAGCACTGAAATTAATAAATTACAATATCTTGTCACAATATCATTAGAAAAATCAAAGCACACACCTCATACACAGAGAGATCACAACAAATCATTGTTAAAGTAAGATACAAATGTTTCGAGTATCATCATATAAGAATTCAAACGACATCAGAAAGATAAAATCCTTTTGATATCAGTTGACATAAGTGGATAATGCTTTCAAAAATATTTTATGCTATATTTCTGAGTTGGAATTCTAGCTGCTGAATTCAGGCTCCTACCATGGTTAATTAGCATAATCCACCTGTAATCCCCATAGTTGTGCTTCTTAGGTAAAATCAGAAATAAGATTCCTAGTATTAAATTTCTCAAGAAACTGAGACTGCTGAATTCTATTTTTTATCTGAACAATCACAATTGTCATTTTTTCTTTTGGTAAAAACACACGACACAGAAGATAGTTCTATACTGTCAATAGACTGACTCAAAAAATATAAATATAGACTGTATTTATATATATGGTATGTATATATACATTATCAACAGTCACATTAGAGAATCTGAACAATTTTATTGAAATTACTTTTAAGAAAGCTCTCTGCTGTGATTTCATGTCTACATAAAGAACTGAGAATTTTCAAGTGTACCATGAGAAATGGGGCTTCTCAAACACAAAGAAAACATACTGGTGAAGTATATGTGAATATGATTTTTTTTTTTTTTTAATGTACATGTTTGGTTGGTTTTTTTTTTTCAGATCTGCAATTCCTACCAGTTACAGCTTGCGAGTTACAAAAGCTAAAAGATGTCTGGAATCAGTGTTTCCTTTCAGCAGGCTGTTGCAGGCAGAGTTCACTCACTGAAGAAACTATTGGCAAATTATTCTCAAGGTGGTAGTTGATGAGGTGACTTATGCTGTCAAAGACACGATCCTTTGTACGAACCTTCAAAAAAAAGGATGCAAGAGTATAGATTAAAAAGTACTTTCCCCCTTAACTTCACACTAAAATTGTCTAAGAATATAATGAGACAGACATGTTTTAGAGACTGATTGCTCTCCCACCAAAATTGGTGGAAATTTGGCGCTTATCCTTCTTGGCTTCTGCTTTATCTATTGCTCTCTCTGTTCTCACCAAACAGGCATTTTGCAAGCAACCCCACGGGCCAGTCTACTCTTTCTGATTAGGTCTGCTTGAAAACTTTCTGTGCAACATTTTGCTTCACTGTAGGTCAGGTTTTTGAGATCAACCTTTCTTCTTCAAGAGACCACCTGCTTCTTTTAAGTGTTTGCACGTTATTCATTAGAAAGAGCTGTCCCTCCAGATATGCCAGAACCCAGCTTCTCTCTGAACCTCAGCATTTTTGTGTTTTTCCTTACAGAGACCTTCTTCTTCAGGTACTTGGAAGTTTCCTTCCCCAAAAGTGATCCAGCCACCACATGTGCTTAGACTGTGTTTGCCCCGTGCTGCACAGAATGTCCCTGTAGCTCTGGAACTGAAACACTTCAGGGCAGGAAACGTCACTTTTCTAGCCCACTTACCAGCCCTCTGTTCTAGCATCCTGCTAACATAACCTGTGGTTACCCCTGTGATAAGAGGAAAATTATATCGTGAGATAAAACAGTCAAAATTATCAGGAGAGGCCAAAAATTTTTCCATATTACAAGACAATCTTTAATGATTTAGCCACATGTTCACAAAATGTTTCCTTCCTGTGTTTAAAATGCAGGCAGAGCGCATAGGTTCACTCTGGCAAACATATTTTGCAGTAAAGCTTTGCACTGGGCTGGCTCTACACTGCCTCAAGAAAATGCCCGTGAGCACTGCTCTGAGTAAGGAATGTCATCTATTCTCCTTGAACTTTCCTCAGGAAGAGAGAACAACTTCTGTTGCAACTTTCCAAAGCCAGTTTATGTTGTGGTGGGCTCCCCTCTGGATATACTTCAATCTTCAACATTAAATCCTGACAAAATTCCTGTAAACTTCAACACAGGATGTCACAGAGTAAAACAAACAAAAACAGAAACAAAGAATTTTGATGGCAGATGATGCTATCTGCTCCATCCCCATGCACTTATGTCACTGAAAGAAACCAACAGGCTCTCTGCACTCCTGAGGCACACTGCTTTGAAAAGTAACTTTCTCTAAATTCAAAGCTACATTTTCAAAATGAAAAGGTATCTTTAAGAAAAAGCAGTGCCTTTCTTTATCTATATTCTGAGATTTTCTTAACACAAGTAACCTGCCATCACCAGAGTTCCAGTCCTCATCTTAAATCCAGAAAAAAATCCTGCAGTCCTCCATTTTAAGCATCTGAATGAGGGATCTCCTTTCACTTTTTTTATTCCTTTGTTTGCTGGATGGGAGCAGAGTAACTGGACAGTTAACTCTGCTCTGAAAACACACCCTTAAGAGCTGTAACTGTGTCATTGGGTAATGTGTGTGAAATGAATTTTCAGGCAGCATTTGTGTGAGGCAGTTTTTAGGAATGATCACACTGAGAATCACGCAGAAGAAATGCAAGCTGCTGGCACGGTGCTGCAGCTGGTCACACACTGGCATTTTACTGATGACTCTCCACTCTGACAAGTTGCAAATAGGGCTGCTCAGAAGCCACTGTCAGGATCCCACAGGTCTCAGAAAAGCTGTTGTTCAGGAATGGTGCCTCCCGAGTGAGGCATTTCAGAGCCATTTGGGCCACAATGGCACATCACAAGCAGGGGCAGAGAACAAACAGGTCCTCAGACAAGGAGGTTAACAAATTAGAGATGCACTAGAGGCAGTGCAAAAAAAAAGGAGGAAAATGTCCCTTCACAGGAGGAAAATGTCCAGGAAGTCATCACTGGACCCTGAGTACTCCGTGCCAGCCAGCAGTGCAGCAGAGCTCCTGCTGGGACACTGCATCCCTGCACTTCCCATGTCACACAGCGGTGTTTTCCTTGCAGTACCCTGTAACAGCTATTTGTGGGTTTATGTTAAAGGGAAAATTAGGGGGCCTTGTTCCAGGAGCCACAAAACTGTTGGCAGAAGTTCAGCAAGGGACGCTGCCCCCCAAGAGGCACAGAGCCACTGCCCTGGGCTGGTGTCCCCACCAAGCCCAGGACGGGGCAGTTGGCACGTTGAAAATGCAAAACCATTCTTTGACTGACCTCCTGTGACAAATGTGACTAACAACAAGAAGCACCACGGGCATTCCTCACCACAGAATCTCCAGGGCTGGCATAATTCTGCCACAGGTTTCTCAGCTGAAGGAGATGCCAACAGGCCAACCCTCGCTTATTTTGGGGCTGGTTATCTAAAGTCATCCTTTATACAGGAAAAAGAGTTACCCACTTGCAGCTATCAGGAGCCAAGAGTAAAACTCAGGACAATGATTTTAATCCCTTAGCAGAGACTAAGCCCGCCCAGCAGCAGGACAAGATGGCTACATAAAACTGTATCTCCCTTGACCTCTCCAATCTGCTGTGGGGAGGGTCCCTTCATCAACCCAGGCAGTCCTTGTGCAGCAAAGAGATGGGTCCTGTTTGGGAATCAGGTCCCTAAGGCTCCCTGCAATCTGCAGAAATCATGCAGTGTGTCTTCTGCTAGGCATCAGGGAGGAAATAAGAGATGTGATGGCATACTAGAGATACAAGGCAGTAACTATGAACAGTTGTGAATAAGCTGCAAAGAAGATTAAACACATTTAGAGAAAACCTGTAGAGCCAGAAACCTCAGGTATTAGTGAGGAGCCAGTGCTTACAGTTCCTTCTGGGTCCACCAAAAGAAGGTGCTTGGCTTGTCCGTTGTGCATGCCTGTCAGAACATAGGAACCAGGGTTCGTGGTGCTCTTCCTCACGAGGAAATCTCCACATTTCTTCAGCAGCTGTTCTGCTTCTTTCCTGCTCATCTCCCCTTGATACCACGGCTCTGCACTCAGCTCTTCAGCTTCAGTCCGGACAGCTGCCCTGGATGGAGGAGGGCTGGTGCAGCCCGTGGAGGTGAATTGCTTCATCGTGGCCTCAGAAGTTTGATTCCTGAGGGCATCTTCAAACGGTTCTGGTTACGGAGACAGAAACGGGAGCACGATCATTCAGAGGTGAAACAAAATGGTGATATTCCAGCCATATCAAAATGGATTTGTTTTGCTTTGTAGCCACTTCCCTTTATGAAGAAAAAAAATAAGGTAAGATGTACTAAGAGACTTACTGTTTTATGGGTTATATTAAGGCTGAGGAGTGTAAGGTGTTTAAAATGTATGTTATGCATAGAAAGATACCAATAAAAATCAGAGTGAACCTCTGCAGGAGCTTTTGAAAGGTACTGTTTCTATTTCAGCTGTGGCTACTGTCAGCTGCTGTGTTTATATGATCTGGTACCAGGCAAAGCTCTCCTTTAGTCTTGCTAGGTATATCCGACAGTTTAATTTCAAATAAATTGCATAATATGGGCAGCTAATGTCATTATACTCATATCTGGTCTTTCTTCAAACAACTTATTCATTTAAAAATTATCCATTACTGAGTCTCCAGCCCAAGGCTATGTCTAGAAAGGAACAGCCACCTGTACCACTCAGCCTACTCCTAGCCTCCGTCTAGGAAGAGAATCTCGCAAAATAGACAAAGGTTAACACATTTAACGCCATTCACCTGGCTAAAATCAGCCTCGGGGAAACCTCTTTTAAAAACCTCAGCTGAATCCTAAACTCAGAGCTCCTTCCTGCAGGGTTGAATGGAGAGATGTGTCACTACAGACCCCAGCAGTCTTCCAGGAACAGCAAATGTGCTTCGTTACGAGCTGTACTGACCTAGTGGAGGGTCTGTTCGCTTGCACGACCTTCTTCTGTTCCACCAGTGCGTATTTATTAAAAAGAAGTGTTGTTCTGTGCCCACCAGAGCTGCAAAAGGACATCTGCAGGGCAGCACCATGAAGCAGTACAGCGGCTCTGAATAGGCTGCTCGGAAGCGAGGAGCACAGAGCTCGTGTGGGACCGCAGAGAGGTTAATTTAGCTCAGAGAAATGGAGTAAATACTGTGCTGCCACAGCTTACTGATGTCTCAATTATTAGAAGCAGCTTATATATGCCTTCACTGTGTTGCAGTCTGCACTAAGGCCAACTCATGGTTAGCCTGGCAAACACTGATTTAAGCTGGCGCATTTTCTACTGCTGCTTTTCTCTGATGATCCAATGACTCATAAAGATTTTTGAAGGCTGGAAGATGATAAATCAATTTTCCCCCCTTTTTAGGAAAATAATGGGTATACAATAGAAGTAAGCACATGCATGTTTTAAGGGCATGGCATGTCAGAAATCAAAATTAACATCTCTGACTTCAGACAGCACACTTTTTTCATTTCAGATCTATATTCAGAGATAGATACTCTCTCAACTTTTTTCCTTCCCCCTTTCTTTCAATCCAAAATCCCACAAAGCTATGGAAATAGAGTCATACCTCAGCAAAAAATGCCAGGAAGACAGTTTTATGAATACTGAGATAACAGAAATGTAGATGCGTTATTTTACGAATAACATATAGGCACCAGCTGCTTTGTCTCACTGCCTTTTAATTTTGTGAACTGAATTAAATAAAACATGTCAGGAATTTATTTGAGGTAGGAAATGTAGAAAAACAAAGAAATTTTTCTGTGCCTCACATGGTTTCCCTGTTATTTCCTGTTAAGTATTCCTCCTCAAGGCTGGAAACAATGCATACTGGTAGCACCAACATCAGATTATGGCTGATGCTTAAAGCATTGTTTTGCAGCTATATGGCTATAATACTAATTTAGGAAAAGCTGACTTCAAAGTTGGAATGGATAGGATGCTAGGCCTACCCAGTGCAAGAGATAACTCAGGCTTTTAATTTCCATTCCTTGTTGCACAAAGCTTTTGTTATAAGTCTTGACTTCCTAGTAAAATACTCACAGGACAGGCTGGAGCTAATTCTGCACCCATCCACTCCTCCACTTTCCTTGAATTCCCTGTATGGCAGGGCTCCTGATTTATTTTTCTTCTGACATAGTTGCCTGCGATGTTCAGGATAACACAGACTGCAACTCACCTTAACTCACATATAGCACAGGCTAGCTTCAAATCTTCAGCCACCCTGTTATAGCTCACTCTGATATGAAACCACCATGAATTCTAAAATTCACCATAATTAGAGCAGCAACACTAAACTTCAGAAATTTTTAATTTTTTTTTTTTTTTTTTTTTTTTAACTCAGAACTAACGCTTAAGCATATTGGGTGTTTTGTTAGAAAGGGAGTGAATAGGAAGGGAACTCACTCATGTCAAACAGATCCTTTCCTGGGCTGCTTGCTTTGGTCTCCTCTGTTGTTCCACTGAAGGTACATTCAGCATCTGCCTGAAGTGCCAGTAGAGCATCTACATTTATATGCTGGGTGTTTACATATGTTGGCATCTCTGCTGCTGGTATTACTTCTGATTTCTTCTCTGGCATACTACAGATATCCAGAGATCCTAGAAAATTCAAGACTTTATTTTCCTCTTTTTTTTTTTTTTTTTTTTTCTCCTATTTGACAAAACAGTGTTGGTATAACGACCAATTAACACCACACCACATTACTACAGGTTTAAAATTCCCTGGAATAGGAGATGTAAAGTCAATAATTACAGGATCTAGTAGAAAAAAGACATTCATTAATGGATTCAGAACTGTGTTTCAATGAGGGTTAAGGGGCATTATTATTCAGGAGGAAAGGAAACCTTTGTAAATAAAGACTCAGTTTCAACAATTATATTCAGCTGGGGAGTCATGAGAGGAGTAGAAGGAATAAAATCCTCAGCTCTGTGAAGATTAACAACAGACAACATATTCTAGCATTTGAAAAGTAAGTGTCTCTAGAAACACAGAAAGTGGTCACAAAAAGGTGGATGAGGTGAAATTTAACATGTTTTGAGGTGATTTCCTTGGAATTTATAGACAATAACAAAAAAACCCATTATATATTATTTGCTATTTGTGCGACAGAGATCACTGCTTCACATTTCACATGAAACTTCTCACTTTAGGCCTCTCCTTTAAAAAATTCACCATGCATACCCCAGTAGGTCAGATTTTCAGAACAGACCATGCAGCCTGCCTTTTAATATCACAGGGTTTTAGGACATGGAAAGTTAGAAAGATGAAGATTAGGGCAAATCTATTTATGAAAAGCCCTGCAGAAGAAAATATTTTGTGTAGGCGTGTGTTTAATAATTTGTCCAGAGGTAATTAACAAATGCATTTTACTGGTATCAACACTAAAACTCAGACAAAGGGAACCTATCAAAAAAGGTGCAGTTCACTGCCTTAAGAGGCATCAGATGTTCACATGCTTTGCCCACCCAAGACCACCTGAAGTATTACAGCTAAAAGCAGCAAAACTCACCTTGTGTAACAGGCTCATGATGCCATTCTTCACTGGATTTGTCTCCTAAGTGATGGCTCTGATAATAAATTTGCTCTCTTCCCACTCCTGTTGCAGACTAGAATGGACACGTGCAAGGAAATTTTCAATTGCCTTTAAAATGCTCAGATACATTATCAGTGGCTCTGACAATTTCCTTGGCTGTATTCTGTGTGCTCACACTCTTGCTTTCTGATTCATCATGGTATCAGAATATATATATATCCCAAATAAATTTGTGTGAGAGTAAGATATTACCAGTGATATTCGTGTATCCTTCCCTACTTCCTGCCTTTATTAACCCCCTCAGTACCGAGGGATGCATCACCTCTTTCAGTACATTTTTCTTTCACATAACAAGCCCTGGCACACTGTTCCTGGGAAAAGCATTCTGCAGAAACATGCCTGGGACCAGGAGAGAGCCCCAGCACGTTTCAAACCACGAGCTGAAGGGCCCACATTGGTACCAGGGAAGGCACTTGGGCACTGAAGGGAGGATGTTGTCTACAGGCATCTGGACTTGAGCAGAGTAGTGCTGGATCTGAAAACTCCCCTTAAGTGACCATGTTGATACTGCGGTCAGAACTTTTGACAGGAATGTTGGTAGGAGTATCCAAGCTGACCTTAGTTCAATATGAGGTGGAAAACCAAGCTAGGAATTAACAGAATGAACTGTTTGTAATAACTGCACTGGATTGTTTAAGTGACTCTGCATTAAATCATTCCCAGTTGGTGTACAGGATTCTATACCCTCTGAAGCAGACATGGTTTGTACGATTGTATTTACCCTCAGTGTATTTCTCCTCCTAGAACCTGGTTAATCTTTGAAAACCACAAGGAACTCATCTCCTTTAGCTTATTCTGAAGCTGCCTAATGCCTTGCCCCCCCCCCCCCCCCCCCCCCGGGTCTGTAATGCCCATTCAAAAGGAAATTGGCCATACGTGAAGGGCTGTGAGCTACAAAGGCTCCCACCGTAAATCCCCTCTTAAAACACGTGTCTTTTAAAAGTTTTGCATCCGTCAGCAGGATGGCAGGGATGCAATTGCACTGACCTGAGCTGTGTCTGCGGCAGTGGGAAGTCTCGTTTTGAGCCTGGCATCCAGGAAGCCGCCAGGGGGAGGTATTTTATTTGGGATGCTGTTGTAATAGGGATGCTCTGCTGCCTCGTTATCCTCCTCCGTCCACGGGTCCTCAAAACTCTGCATCCTGTAAGGAAGCTTTGTTTTGCCCCTCGCTTGTAAAGCACTTACAGATATTCTCATCAGGTTAAGCCTGCCTGTCAGGGGATCGCTATTGCGTATTTTTTGGACAACTTAGCTACCATTATAAGTCAGGAAACAACAATGGATCATGCAGCAGACCTTCTCTGTTTAGACAAACTAATCTAAACCTCCTTTGCAATGGATAAAATTCTTTATGCTGAGTAAAAGATGTTTTTACTTAGCTTTAAAGACCATTACAAATTGAATTAAGCATTTTTATCTAACCCTACAATAACACTTGTAATATTCTGAGCTGATTGACTGACTAGGCTCTAACACTTTATCTCTAAAGATACGCTCTATCACCAATATAAATCTGGAAGAACTTCACAAAGTCAAGAGATATGAATACAGAATGCTTCCAGATTAGGACAGTGGCATTTTATATTCACCATATACCTGTTTTACTTTGATATAAGAGATGGTGGAGGGTACCAGCTCACTGGGATTTATACTAATATTAGTGAGCATATATGTCTCCAAAGAAAACAGAATGCTATATCCCAGGCTTTTAAACATACACAAACAGACAGATTTTGTATCCTCCAGAGAACAATGCAGTCTAAGCCTCTGTACAGTGCATCACATTCCCAAAAACATCACCCTAATATGAGAAAGAGTGAAACATCATTAGTCATTTTGGAAGCCCAGCACTCTAACTTACTCCATCTAAACTGACACAGTTGCTATGACAGTAACAGTGAGGAAATGCCACAAATAACATCCATTCTTGGCCATCCAGCTCTGCCTACTAACCACAACAGCAAGCACGTGATCGTTTCAACACTGCTGTGAAATCCATATTTAGCCTCTTCTTTTACAATTAACGTGCTCCTCTCATATTCATTAGGTAAACGCTGATACGCTAATTCAGCAGAAACCTCTTTCCTAAAAACGTTTAAATCCTGTCTGTCTCCAGCAACATTGTCTGCCGCACATTTCATTTTGTAAATACAAAGCCAAAGGAGATCCTTTAGCAGTCTTCCGGAATCGCACTCACCTATCCTGGAAAGTAGGTATCTTAGAGGGGCATCGCAAATATTGCTTAAACCGAAGCTCGAACGCTTGCCCTATGGTGCTGATGACATCCTGGGCCAGGCCATCACAGCATTCCAGGATATGACAAGCTGAATGAGAAAGATTTGACACATGCACATGCAAATCATTGTTCATGTTACGGTGGGACGCGCTGACCCGTGACAAAACACCTACGTGTCAAGTGCAGTTGCCCTGTTAGAAAGCGTGTACCTTTCAACAAAACCCAGTTCTGATCCAGTGAATTTCAGGCAACAGTGGCTTTGCAAAGGTCACATAAAATTGCCCTGGTGTGTAACTGCTGTGGGCAGGATCACAAATCTGTTCTACTATTTTAACAAGTCCACAAACGCGAAAAATGTCATAAAATTGCACATTATTACCTGAATGCAGTAGATTATGTAAGAATCCAAGCTTTAAGTTGAAAATATAAAATATTAATAGATGGTAATAACAATAAAAGCTTTCTTTGGTTTCCTCAGTTTTATCACCACTTCAGTTTCGTGTGTAACCACCCCCAAGCTCACAAGCTGATTTTTCCAAATTACAGTCTAAGGGAGGAGCAGTATACTCAGAATACTTTCCAGATCATGGGCCCTGACCTTATTCCAGGAGTACCTTTTCCTGCTTCCCCATATGGAGACACTCCCAGTAAATGGCTGGATCACTGAGGAGCGCAGAGCCTGAATAACTCCAGCATTTCCTCATGTGCCACCTCTCTGAACCCACTGTGACAGATGCACTAAGGAAGGAGGCTGGCAGCATGAGCCCTCTTCCTATGGAAGACTTAGAAATCTTTATCAGGCTGTCTGGGCAGCCAAATCTGCCACAGTTTTAACTCAGTGAGTGGCTCAGAGGTCTTACGCGACAACACACAGAGGTGAATTCATGGGGAACTGACTCAACATTGCAGGAACATAGATGGGTGTTAAGAGCTGGAAGCTAAAGATATGAATGAGCAGCACTCATCATGATATGTGGGAAAGCCCAGGCAAATCATTTTTCCATATTCAGAGCTGGATGAGCACATGGTCTACTTGCAGTGGCCTGGACTGGATTTGAAACTCTGTTTATTTTCCGAGTCCTACACGGTAGAGTGGGTCCTTGTTCAAAGTTACCAATTTGTATCACCCCAGACTGCTTTAAAACCTGAATATAAACTCTTCAGCTGAAAAACTGCATTTTAGTACATGCCTAGTGTCCAGCTCAGTGGAACCAAGCTCTTTGGATGCAAATGTCCTACAAATAAGGGTTTGTCACCGCATTTGTGTGACACAGTTTTAATTAACGTTACATAAGGAGATTAAGTAGGCTTAGAAATGACTTCTCAGAGGCTGATCCCTTCAACAGACACCGAAGAGGCCAAAATAAAGGGCCAAGAATGTGTAGGTGTGGGATGCCTGATGCCTCTTCCTCAGCAGGACCTCACATGGTGTGAGGTGGCACCAGTCAGAGTGCTAAACAGGTACAACAGTGTTCTCTTCTCACCTGGCAGCACCTGCTGTGCCCACCAGCAAGCCCCTGATTCAGGGGACAGGCATGCTGAAGGTGGATTCAACAGCCAAAAATAGGACTTCCATGTGTCCAAAGCTGGAGGCAGACATCCCTGACTAGCAGCAGGGTATTTGCCGTTTTGCACCCTCTGCACCTCTGCTGGCGGCATCCCCATGAACGTGGACCAAAAGCAGTTAGGGCAAACAAAGCTAAAATATTTGCACCCTGTAAAACCAGAGTTCAGATTTAAGGAGGCTATATTGCTCACTGCTAAATCTGCGTGGAGCTGAAATGAAGCATGAGTCATTAAGTAGTTTCAGTAGGTGACATAATGAGTAACCTGTTTCCTTGGATACGTGAATGGACTTTCAGCAGGTAGGAGATATGCTTCTTGTAAAAGGATGAGAAGGTTTGGCTCACACAGAGATGATTTTTTTGTGAATGTTACAGCAGAAAATAGACAGCCTTTAGCCTGCTAGATCCGGAATACAAAACATGAAGACAGCTTTTCCATCCTTGGGAAGAAAAGAGTCTAAGATGCAAAGCTGTACTACAGCATTGGTGGTAGTGTCAGTAACAGCAGTAACATTTCCACTAGATATAGAAATAAAGACAAATTCTGTTCTAAAGCAATTTGCAGATAGCACAAAGAATGACACAATGGCAAGTGATGGTGAAAGAGGGCAGTTCAGATCCCTTGGTAAATTAGACCCTTTTTAAAAAATGTGTTTTGATACAGGCCATGTAAAAAGTCATTGGTCTGCAAATCACTGGTGTATAAAGAGGAGTGGGGAAAGCACCCACAGGAAAGCCATGATGCAGAGGGCTTAAAGATCACAGCATGAAAGAATTTCACACGAGATAAGAGGGCTTCACTGCAGCAGAACGGGATAATGATGAGGACAAAAGCAAGGAAGACTAGGAAGGTGCAGCCTCTGCTGTAGTGGCAGCCCCTGTTATAAAGGTGTCATAAACCCTTTAGAAACAATGCAGAAAGATCAAAGAAGGAGGTACAGAAATCATCAAAAGGATGGAGGAGGTGCACTGCAGCTGGAGACCTACAGAGTTCACTGTCAATCTTTTCATAAAGAAAACAGAGAAATTACTTTCCCTAAATACACCAAAGGAAGATGGCAGAATGAGGTGTTCAGGTGACTCCTCAGTCTGGGATAGACTGGCTCAACAAGGAACAGAGGCAGGAAGTTAAGGCTAAACATACCACATGTAAGATAGAAGGAACATATTATATGAAACAGTTCTTATCTAAAATCCACTCACACAGGAACAGAAAACAGAGCACAGGGCTCCTCCAGACCCTACAGTGCAAACATCTGCCATGCCAGCCCACTACATTGTCACAGAGATCCCTCAGAACAACTGAATCAGTCTGATTTAGCAGAAGGGTACTGCTAAAGCAGGTGGGGTGGAGAGCAGCTCTGCACCACACATCCCACAGTCTGACACTGGAGCCTCCCTGAGGGGGGACACATGATTTCGTAACACATCAATCATTGCAAAGAACTGGACTAACTCCACACCTCCCATTCCCATTTCAGGTGTTTCACCAGTATTCAGAATATTAGTATGTTTAGTGTAAGTATTATTTATTTATGAGGTAGTGGTCTCAAGTCTGGACATCTCTGCACAGGGGCACAGCAGATTCTTCAGGTACCTAAAATCATTAAAGATGACAAAATATGGAAGACACTAAATTAGTTGTTTCAATGGTAAGATTGGCAGCCCAGGCTTTGCAGAGTTGGCATTTTGGAGTTAAAGTGCCTGAATTCTCCAGAAATCCAGTTGGAAGTATTTTTGTTGGGCTTTTTTTGGAGCTACTCCGTTCTTCTCTATGACCATCTAAATAACAAATAGATTCTCAGGTATATTACATAATACTTCATATCTTGCATTAAGACCTAATGATGTTTTCTGCATTACAAGCAGGAATGTCTTTTGCATCTGTTATTTCAGACTGTAATTTACAATTCCTATAGTTTATTTTTTTGAGAACGTGAACTGTACCTTAGCTTTTGAAGACAGTCAACAAGAAGGTCCCTGCCCCTGACCAGCTGCTGCTAAAGCAATGCAACCTTGAATAAAACTTCACTGAGAAAGAGAATTACAGCAAGTTGCCTGAAAGCTCACTATTTGATAAGGAATGTGATTCTGCCAGGAAGAATTAGGCATGTACCGAGAAGACCTTACAGATTCAGCTGCCTCCTCAGATGACTTAGTCAGAGGACTGTTTAGTTCTTGCATGGTGATTGGGTGTAGGTAAGACTTGGCTGTTGCCTAGAAGCTCATGCAGCCAAGTAAAGCAAGTGTTTGGTTTCAGAAATTAAGAGAATCAAAGTGATATTTGGATATGAAGTAGAGGCAAGACCTGTTCCAAGTTTGAGAACCAAACTGCTGCTTCTCATTGCTACACAGTCTTTTCATTACTCTGTCAAAGGCAATCTTTTTATTGGGCTGCATTTATATCTTCTGGGAGGAAAAAAAAAAACCCTGACTTAAACCATGAATAATTTGTGTTTCCCAAAGGAAAAACAAATGTCAAATAGATATTTCTAACTTACCTCTCCGATTAACAGGATCCTTAGCTACATATGCAATATAGTCAGTTGTATCCTGTCAAAAAATTAAGATATCTACAATGAATGCAAAAAATATTTGCACTGATCACAGCAAAAGATCACAGTCCAGAGTACGTACAGTCCTGTGGGTAGAGCCTGAAATGACATGTTTTGCTCTTCAGTGGTATACTAATTAAACCCCATATAAATGTTTATGGGTTTTGGTACTGATTCCACCACTTTCTCCAGGATGTGATCTATTCCAGGAATTTCTTCCAAGGCCTTTGAGAATCAATTAAACAAACTCAGTAGGATTTGGATCAGGCCTCATTTAGGAGGGAGTAGAATTACAAGCCCTTATTTTCAAACTGCGCAGAGATTTTGGTTCAGAACATAAATAACCAACCGGTTCCGTGGCAGAAAGAGTGGGGGTAACAGCCCTGCTCCCCAGAAATACTGCGCAGTGGCATTTATTTATGTGTGAAAGCAGGTGTTTTACTGACTTCTAGGCCATGTGGCACAGAGGTGGTCAGCCCCTGCCTGGCTGTGACCAGCAGAATCCCAGCAAACTCTCCCTTGCCACACGCCAGGCGGATTTTCAGGCAAGAGTAGGCAGAACATCTTCATCACGGGTTTTTTGCTTGCTCTCTTGCCACAGCTGGTGCAGGCTTGTGTCATTGTGCAGATGGAACAGAAAGGGCAGTGTTTCTGGGAAACATTCAGGCCACACAGCCTTGAAGTCCTGGTTAGATCTGGTGTTTCCTGACATGCCTGGCTAGTCAGGTACAGCTAAACCTGAGGGATACATGGGATACACTACAGCTGGCTGTATAAATCTATCCAAAGCCTTTTCAGGTGACTGATCCCAGATCACTGGCAATCTTGCCAAGATCTAACGCCATAACAAACATGAATCTTCAGTTAAAAGACAGATTTCTTTAGCTTAGTGCAACCAAACACCACAACCACCCACCCCAAACAAATCACTGTGCTGTGTGTCTGTACAATTTCTGTCCTAAGGAGAGAGCAAGGGAAATGATGAAGCAAATTCATGGTTCTGGTGACAGATGTGTAGCCATATCCCTTAACAGACTACTGGAAGACGCTCAGACACAGCAGCAAGGAGGTTTTCCTGTAAAAAAAGCGGAGAAGAATGGCCCTAGTGTTTTGTCCAGTAATTTTTGGTGCATCCTGTGACACGGCGTCTGGGCAACGACTGAAGTGGGAATAAGGATGCGTATCCACAAATAAGGGCACAAGAAAAGTGTCTATGTCTATAGCAACAAAAAGCCCCGCAGCCAAGATAAAGGCCAGAGATTTGTTTCGTAGTTGTCCATACTGTTTAATTGTTGCTACTCTCCCATGCCTCTCTGTGCTGGTTTCTCATGCCATGCTCTGAAACTCTCTGAGGGGCCAGCACATGCTGGGCATCGATCCCCAGAGACCACTAGGAGGGAAGAGAGTGAATGTTTGGATGCAAATTGCGCTGTACTATTTAGTTGCAGGGCCAGGAGGGCCAGAAAATGGGCCACAGATCAATTTATTTACTAGTTCAGGCATAGCTAATGGATGCATTAATGACTGAGTAATCATAGATCTATCTCATAGCTAGTGTGGACGTGACAGCCTGGAACTACCTACCCTTTATTTCCTCAGAAGTTCAGATTGAAGTTGACTATGACAAACCATTAAGGGCTTAATGTGGGAGCACTGCACAGTGTCTAATTTAGAAGATTCCCATCCAAAAACTACACGAAGACGGGCTGCTGCAGCAAAGTGGTCCTTGACATTTAAGGCCTGAAGACAAGTATGAATGAGCTGTAATTACCACCCCTAAGAAATTGCATCGTGGTGGTAAAATTTGGAGGCGTGGCTGAAACTGAAAAACTACTGCCTTCAGGGACCTCTGAGAGACCTGCCTTATCAGACCTTATGAAATCCTCCACTCTGGTATTTCAGCAGATATCTCCAAAAACAGATGTCTTGTCTAGCAGCCTGGAAACAACCACCTGCAATTACTATGGATGAAAATTGTTTAGGGTATCATAAGGAGGGGCTGAAGAGAGCTAAAGCAAATCCAGAACACAGTCTTGGAAGTGAACTAAAAATGTTTCTGAAATGGTGTGTAAAAGGATTTGGTGGGGACATTTTTAAGCTGCCATGTACTGACACAGCCAGAAATTGACTCACTGCAAATGGAAATATATATATATAAATATATATGGTATTCAAGCTTCTCCAAGACTGTGGAACACTTCTCCAGTGGGTATATTTTGAATAATATAAGACAATTAACAGTATGAGAGTGGGTGGAAAGTTGTAAAGATAATTTCTGTCATGAATGTGAGGCAGATATCCAGGGTAGAAAAGTGGATGGGGTGGAGAAGTGAGGGCAGTCTCACTTCCTAATAAACCAAACTCCAAAATTCAAAATAAGGAAAATACTTTGTGAAGAAATGTGAGTGCAGATCTAGGTTCCTAGTTCACTATGGCCTTTCTCTATCCAGTTTAAATTTCATATAAGTAGATGAGCTTTTGGGCTGGAGCCCAGCTGTGGTTGGGAGATAAAGTTCGGTGGCAGCAGTCCTCCACCAAGTGGAAATCACTGAGGGCTGATAAAAGTTATGCCTAGATGGCCCTCATGAGTAAATAAAGCTGTGATTTAAACCACATGCTTGAATCTTGTCTTCTTCTTTGTGCACCCAGGGCAAAGGAACCACCTGCTTTATGACCAAGCTTACAGTTTAAAGTTGTGACAGATGCTAGACCACTAAGATAAACTTGTAGAGCATAATTAGATACTCACAGCTACCCTCTTCCCCCCAACACCAGAACAAATTCATGCAGTAGTAACCTTATCAGGAAAACAACTTTGCAGTTTCACAGTCTCTGGTAGGATCCCTTCCACCATGCAATTTTATTTCTCTGGTAGCTCACTGACTCAGTAGCGTGATTTCTCTCTCTCTCTCTCTCTGAAACATTTGGAAGAGCTTGTTTACTCCAAATCCAATCTCTACTGCTGCTCCTCTCCTCTTTCCTGGTAAATCACTCTAGCAGTGGGCAGAGTGAAATGGTGTTTCCAGGACTTAGCATTTGGGATGGCAGATGGGCAGCGAAGAATCTTCTTACGGAGGCAGGGAACTGTGCTAATCGCTCCTCTGCCCACTTCAGGAATTGTTCATTTACAGCACACACTGCAATCTGTTGTATTTCAAAGCTGCTGTTGATCCATATTTTGTTCCCCAAATTATTATGATATGGTGTCCTTTTCCCTTCCGTCACTGTACTGAGCTCTGCAAAGCTGTACTGCGACTGAAGATTGCCTTCATGTTTCCTGAGGATAGCTAAATGAACAGAGAAAGTGCCAAGGATCCTTACCTTAACAGGGTTGAACTGAGAGAATTAACTCACAAAGCAGGCTAGAAATTGCCTTACCTGTAGAGCACGACTGATAAATCATGGATGATCATATGATGGAGGAAAAGGCACTCATTCAATTAATCTAGGTTTAAAAGCTTTCAAACCTCTAAGGTAAAAGGTGAGCAATGTCAATATTCTATAATTCTCCCATTGCTTCCTGAGTGGCAAATACTTTTAAAGCACATTTATTAATATACCTTCAATAGACAGCTTATAAAAATAAGGAAAAGCGCAACAATCAGGAATCTGCCCTTTGCTCCGAAAGAACCAAATGTGTAAAATTGAAAGCTGAATTGAAAACTGAAAGCTTTGCAAAACAAGAAGGTAAGACCTGTGCTTCCTGAAAACCTGCCTTCAAGCCTCATGAGTGCAGCGAATACACCTGCAGGCAGTATTTAGTAGCCTTCTCAATGCACATGTGAAGAAAAAAAAAAAAAAGAAAATGCATGCATTACTATAACTGCAACATAGTCCATTACTGCAAAAAGTGCAAAATAAAAACAGGATAAAAATTCACACAATCCCATATGACTCTACTAGGTTACTCTGAGAAACAAAGTGGTGCTCATCAGTTACTATATACAAATGCTCTCAATCCCTTGATACTTTCAGTGGTTCAAAGAGGAGAATCTGTGAATGCTTGTCAGTCACTCCCCTCAAAAAGAGTTTGATGGCAACGATCGAGATGAATTTATGAAACAAGAAACAGGAGCTACTGTGGTTGCATTTTTTTTTTTTTCTTTCAGTAGGATACGCAATAAATTCTGTCCCACAGTCCTCACAAATGCAATATCCGTGTGGGGGGAAGGCTTCCAAGAAATGCTTACCGGATCACCTCCAGACGCAAAGGAAATGGATTGCATATGGTGGTTTGCTATGATCTGTATGGATCAGAAAGAAGAAGTGTGAGTCAGATGGTTTTCTTACTGTTTACACTTTCGATTTCTCTTTTGGTTTGTATATGTAATCCGAAATTGAGGCCAAAATGACCTACAAGGGAGTACAAAGAGTAGCATAATAATATAAACAAACTTAAGAATCAATGAATCCATTCCGGTGTTCTTTAAAATGTGTCAGGACCCTGCAAAATTGCTAAATGTGCTCAGAATTCCAGTAAATCACACAGGTCTGTCTGACAGTACCTTTGGAGAAATTTTAATCAGCTAAAACTCCCTTTCTTTGTTACAGCTAATGATGAATGAAGCAAAAAGGTCCTATTCATCAAAACATTTTTCTGCTGATGTCTCTCTGGTGAAATCAATGAAGCCATGCCAATCTGTACACCAGCTAGGGTCCCTAACATTGTTTCCAACACCCACTGTGTCATTTTATGTTTCAAACATCAGTGTTTGCAATATGCAAACAAAAATTTGACTCTGGCTGCACTGTAGGGTTGTGGACAAAATCAAAGGCATACTCCAGGGCATTTGAAATTCAAATTGCTTATGCACAATTTGAACTAATACGATATTTCTCTGGGAAGAGACAAATTGTCCTGAACATACAATACTAGCAGAACAGCTCTGCTATTCTGAGATTTAACTTATGAAATCTTTTAATAATGAAATGATGTAATAATCAAGAAAGAAAAGGTCATTTGAAAGAAACTTTCACTTGATATTTGAGTCACATAAGACATGCCAAGGAATTCATCTGGGAGAGGATAGGCCTCTATTGAGTGCCTCAAAGCATGTGAGAATAGAATTAGTAGCTCAGTTTGGAGAGGAAACCACATATTTTAGAAAACTGTTTTTTTGGGGAAAAAAAGGTTAAAATATATTCTCTGGGCTGTTTTCCCTATCCTGCATCTTAAAGACCTGAACTAGCAACTATCCTCCTTGGAAAGAAAAAAGCCTGACATGACTTTCTCTGGATCTTGCTGCTTCATTAAGTCAGAGAGAGTTGATAACTATTTGCAGTGTTTCTTTCATGTAAAGAGCACTTCATTTTCAATAGCCCTGCTTGTCTCACAGCAGCCTCTGAAGATGTGGTTAGTTTTTAAGTGTTCACTGGTGAATTAGTGTTCCATTACTCATCAGTGAGGATTTCCTTCTCTTTTTTCCATAAAGAAGAATTAATCCTAACAATAGAAATGAAGTACTGAAGATCTGTTACACATTTAATATTGTCACTACTCTGACTTGTGCAAATAACCCAATCTTTTACTTCAGCATCATATAAAGAAAAAAAATTATTTCAGATTGTCTCTAAACTAATTTTTCCAAATTTTAAGAAAACTGAAAATTTTCTAAACCGTTAGCTCAAGTCAAAATTATTTTTTTTTAAGAAATATACAAAGCAAAATCATCTTCCACTCAGCCCTGCTTAACATACTCACAAACTGTTGTTGCAGCTTATGCAGTTGCTTTCCTTCTACCCTAAGGGCCAACAACGCTGTCTTGTCTTTTCTTTCTTTTCAGATCCCCTGGGAAAAAGAGGCTATTGCAGGAGTTCACAGCCTTCTTCCTGTGTGGGGCCTCAAAGGGCAAAGCTGCTGGGCTATTCTGATTTGCAAATCAAATGCTTGGCACAAACAAGAAGCAGGGGAGACCACAGCCAGACTAGGAACCTCTGAGAAACCAGACGGTTCCCAGGCCAGCAGCACCCAAAAAAGTCTATCTATCTCGAAAAGAATTATGTGAGAGAAAGATGAAGAGTTTTGTCAGCTCAGAGAAAAGGCAAAACATCTGGGGGATGACTCTTCTCTGGGATAAAACAATCTAACCACAATTCTGCCCTGGCACTGGCTGAAGACAACTTTCAGGGTTTGACTTTCAGGGTTTGGCACTTTCTTAGTAGACCTAATTAACATCGAGTTCCCTTGTTTCTGAGTGGGGGCAACTGTCCCTGTGAGAAGCACTGCTGTGTATATTCCACAAAAAGGCTACAAACCACTGCAACCAGCCACAGCACTGCTCCCCAGTGTCTCAGTGCTCACTGCAGAGGATTTGGACGTTTTCGAAGCAAGGATAAGAACGACGATAAATGAATGAAAGCTCAGTAATAATAATCAGAAAGTGTTTTAGAGGACGGTGTGCATATTCTTTCTCATTCTTTAATCCTGGCTCTCCCAAGGACGGCAGGAAGTTTATTGTTTTCCCCTCTAGCTGTATCTGGGCAGAAAGTCGTGTGCCCTTACAGAATATGAGGCTGGCAGCAAATAGCGCAGCAGGGACTGCGCATGTCCGTCTGCTTTCTCTTTGCACACCCTCAGCAAGGATTTTTCTCATCTCATACATCATTCACAAACCACTGCAGTGATTCCCCAAAGTGTGTCTGTTCCTTCAGCACAGCGAAGAAGAAGAAGAAGAAGGAATAAGCTACTTGAAAAAGGCTGCCTTGTCTCTGTGAAAGACTGGCCTTTCACTGCACTGCAAGATGCCTGAGGCTGTATTTTTAGCAGTGCCTCAGGAGTGGTTTGCCCTTTCAGACTCTAAATGGAAAGAAAACAACAAAACTGGGGATGTGCATTCAGTCCTGTGGTTGGTTACTCCAAGCACATCCCTTTTACCACCCTGAAAGTTTGTAATTGTACCCAATAAAAACTACCAAGACCAGAAAATGACATTTTATGTATAGGTCTTATAAGAGCAAAACTAACCTACCAGAAACACGTCAAGAAGGGTATCATTCATGACAGCTGTGTTGAATACTGGAATAAGCTGACTTCTACTATGATTCATATTTTGTATTTATTCATTTTATAGACATTATTGAGGAATAATAACTTTGAGCAACTATTTGACAGAGAGCAGCAGGCTGTTCACAAAAAACCATACAAATTAATACAGAAGTTGCACTTACCTGTTTCGTATCAGGATTCATTAGATTTAGGCTGGTGGTGGAGATATTCAACATTATGCTCATTCCTGCAAACTGAAGATTGCTCTTTCCCAAGATGCTAGAAAGGACTTTGCTTGGTGGCTGTGAGGAGGGGGGGAAAAAAGCAGATTTTTGCTCTCTGTTTATTTGGGATGACCTTCACTGTATGCAGGGTTAGCGGTGATCTGAAAGGCCTCTAAAAGGTTTATGACTTTCAAAAACATTTAATTACAACAGCTGCTTTTCCCTGGAAATGGTTTCTCATTTATACTACCACTGCTCCTACTGATGATACTAGCTAGGCAGGTAGTCATCTGCTCTTGACCCAACAAAATAGGAATACATGACCCAAAAGAAGACTTGAGAGAAAATAGGGTGTTTGTAAGGCAGCAAACTCTCACCTTCACTAAGGGACAAAGTAATCAGACTAAGATGAATGCCTTCAGTCAGTATCTTAAAATGATAATGTTCTTGTTCTATAAAAATAGCTTCAGCTCTTGAAAAGAAATCTGTTCTCTGCATCTACTGACCTCTCTCCCTGCTCCCCACATGGAAAGTGGGACTCCAGGGACACCGATGGGATGCTTACAAAATGGGATATAGTGTGTCATGGACTAGAGGACCTTTAAAGATCTCCTCCAACCCAAATCATGCTATGATTTTGCTTGTAGACTCCCTAGCAGTAGGTAAAAGCCCAGACATGGGCTAAATAAAATGGGCTGGGGCACCACAATCAGGTAAAGATTACTCCTAACCCCGAGAATAAGTAAAAAGTGTTGGAATGTAATAAGGGGGATGTAACAATATCAATAACTTTTGTAGGCACTTCACTAGCTCTCAGGAGGTTTTGTAGCAACACAAGTTTCGTTGACAAAGCAAAATTCACAATCTTCTCACCTTTGACAGCTTTGCAGAACCACACAGCTGGAATGAGAGCAGCCTCATTCAGGTAAACCACAGCCTGTGCAAAATCAGGGTGCCCAGCAGTAACAGACCAAGCCCTTCTACTTGCTGAATTTGCACTGGTGAATATTTATGCTGGTCATTAAGATATAAAAGCAAAGCTGTGACTGGAGGCAGTGTTCTTCTGCCACTGTATTTGCATTTGTCCTAAGCTGCCTGCAAGCTTGGAAAGTTTTATTCATAGCAGGATGGACACACCAGTGCTTTTGTAGACCTTAAAATTTACACACATTTAGCTTTAGCTTCTTTTCCTTCTGTTTAACTAATTAAAAATACACTACCTACGTCCTGCTCCCATGTAACACTTGTGCTGCACTATTTTAACATTGTTGTGTTGCAGAGCTGGCACTTCATTAAATTCCCAATAAAACAATCTCTTTTGAATATTCTTGTATATCTCATTTATTCCTCAATTCTTCATGATCCTGCCTAAGGTCCTGCCTAAGGATCAGGTGCCCACAGCATGGTTAAAAGGTGAAAACATGCCCTGAGGAAGCACGTGTCACCTTAACAAATTTGACAAGCCACTAGTGGCAAAAACAGGATGAAGGTACAGACCAGCAAAAGAGATCTGTCTTTAATATTTAGCTAAGTTCTGTTGCTACTCCTTTTCAATAACTAGTAAGCAACATTGCTTCTAAAACTTGTAATGCAGCAAGCTGTCTCACTAGGCAGTTGGAACTCCGTTTAATTTACTTTTCCAGTTGTGTCATTCTGCTTTCCAAGGAAACATGGTACTTTTGTCTTTACTTTCAGCACTAAAACAAAAAGCCCGAGAACCAGGAAATGCCAGTGTGACAAATTTGGTGGTGGGGAAACCACAGCCCTAATTTCTGAGACAATTTCCAACTGCACCATGGCATATGTTGTCACATTCTTACTCCTACCACACGAATAAAAATAAAAGCACGACAATAACCGTGTCAGGGACCCACTGGACTCACTATAAGTGCTGGCCACTGAGCATCAGCCCCATGGAAAGGGCACAGGGAACAAAGGATCACCTCATATGTTCTCTCCATTCCCAGAATTCAGTGATTACCAAACTCATTAAATGTCACCAGTAGAGCCACGCTCAAAGAACTGACCTAACCACTTTCAAAACTATTTTTTTTTTTGCTTCTGCTCTATCTTCCAGCACCTTTTTCCACAATTTACTCATGCATTCTATGAAAAGCCATTTTCCCTTTTGTTTGTTTTAACTCTTCCACATGTGGTTTACCAAAAAAAAAAAAAGAAAAAAAATGGAAAGAAAGAAAGAAGGAAAGGAGAAGGATGGGGTTTCTACAGAAGCCACATAAGCCACATAAAGGCACAATCTTCATCCTAGATGTATTCATGGTTCCAGATGCCTAAAAAAGCAGATCCTGATGAAAAGGGCAAGCAACAGCATACCGTGGGTGAAAACAGCCAATACTTTACATGATTAATGATCTGCAATTCTCAAAGCTGCTTTAAAGTCACCTGCCTGCTGTGCCTGGTCTCCTCTGTGCTGAACTAAGAAAATAGAGTCAACTGCACTACAAGAAAAGAAAAATACCTTTCGCTTCTTGAAGGCTCCTTTGGCACCAGGCACGGCTTCACAAACACGACTGATTGCTTCCCTGAAGAGACAGAAAATAGCTTTATGGTAAATTAATGTGTGGATTTCTTCATTACGCTTCAAATGCACTGGAGAGAACAGCTTCAGACCATATTTCTGTTCACAAGTGAGGATAGTTAGCAGGTCAGTTAGCTTTCTCCTCAAAAAGAAAATGTTTTCTTGCTCTATTGAAAAGAGATTTTTCTCACTGTAAATAGAAATATTAGTCTTAATGCCTTCTTCCAAGTCTCATTTTTGCACATTGCTTAACACCTTTTTTTAAAAAAAAAAAATTTTTTCTTGTAATGTAAGAGTTAGAAAGGGTCATTTTTCTCACTGCTATACTGTGCATTTATCCAGTCAGAGGAAAACCACAAGGCTTTAGACAGCATCAGAACCCTAAAACATTCCTAAAACAACCCTAAAACGATACACATGTTGTATATGATACCCGTGATTTACAAAATTTTAATTGATATCTGTTCAATACCATCTGAATAATTTATTAGCGGCTTTATTTTTATATTGCAAGCAAAGTTAATGCCAACAACATTTTGCTTCAGTTTTATAATGTTGCTTCATTCATCCCACTGCACTCGGGTTGACTGAAAGAAATGCAAGTTCAAAAGTGATTTGAAGTTTTACCCTCTCATAGAAGAGTAGCTGTGTACCACAAAAACACTCGAAATCATACTGCTACAAACAAATCTTGTAGCTCCTCTCAGGATTTACCAGCTTATTTTCTGAACAGTCAGCCTGGTCAGCCTTTAGAATTTGCTCCTGTGCACACAGAGACTTTCCTCTGACCACGACAAACAAAGCTATAATAGGCCTGTCCCACTGATACTGCAGAGCAATTCCTCATTTCACAGGAACGAGCAAAGGTGCCTCCAGACCTTATTTAATTATTTTTAATATGTATTGAGACTAACAGGACATTATATTTAGAGCCCAGACCATGCAAATAACACACACCTTATGCAACAAGCAAATAGAAAACAACAGAATGGCAGACAATGAACTACAAGCTAAAGAACAGTCAAAACAATCAAAACCTTGAAACATCATCTGGATAAAAACATAAAAGGTGTTAACTTTGTGCCATATGCAGTGTCTTTCAACTATCCATTAGGTGATGACACAGGATCAACAAATAAGTCTGGAGAGAAATTCATATACCATGCAGTATTCAACATGTAATGGCTCAGGAAATGTCACAGGTTGTATCTGGTTACATTCAGTAACTGCAATATATATAGTTATGCCTTGGGTGCTTTTACCTAGGGCCCAATCCAAAGTTTGAATCACCTGACAGAATCATATGAATTTATTATTTTTGGGTGGTTGTGGGTATGAACAGTCCTTGAAGCAGGTCTACAGTCCTGCCATTCTGAAGAAGTGTGAGATTTACAGCAAGAGACAGTCAAGAAAAAAGCTTTCAGGCATACAATCCTTTCTTCAGGTCTAGAACAGAGCTTGTTTGTTCCATAGCTTATTTTTGGGGAGTGTTTTTTGCCCCCTAACTACATCTGCCTATCCAATAAAATTGCCTCTCACTACAAACCCTGCCTGGCTACAGCAGCACTCCATTTCACAGATCTGTGCTTGTACTTAGTTCCCACATTCACCCCGATGTTTCTTTGACTCCAAGCAAGTGTTTTAGTTAAAGTAGTTACTAACTTTTCTTACAGAGCAAGTAAAAAGCAATTGCTTTAAAAGAGCAGCCCTGACGCTTCTTAGAAATAAGAGCACGGCAAGCATCATGCACTCTGATCACCGTGCTTCTGAGGCACAGGTTAGTCCTGAAAATGTAATCAGGAGAAATAAATATCATTCTTCTCAAAAGAAGAATTCACAAAAAATGCTTTTCTTTGATTCAGGACAAACAATCAGCCATCATGTTTTACAGAGCCATCCCCTTTGGCTCCTGAGCTAAAACTTGTGGTTTCCTGTCTCTTTCTTCCATAGAACCAAGTCCTTTGGAGGCAAAGGGGTGAGCAGTCCTGGCCAGTGACAGTCTCCAGCCCACTGCTGTCTTGAGGAGTCATGGCTCTTGCTTCACCAAGTGTGTCTCAGCTTCCTGGGCATTTTGTCTCTAAGTTGCTCTCACAGAGACATCACTTCATCCTCTTTGTCTCCTCCAATGGTCCAGCTGGTGCACAGAGACACCTCACAGGTTCTGCCTCTCACAGAAAGGATTTCTATTTCAGAGATGTGAAATGTGCTTGAGGGATAAATTCAGATGTAATTTCCTTTCTCTTCCTATTTGTCTCCACCATCTTCTCTCTCTAGTGGCAACATGGAATAAAAGAGAATATTTCAGGCCACTGCATCTGACAAAAATGGTGTGCAATCTTGTTATTTTTCTAGCACAGGGTTGGGATTTGTAGTGGGTTTTGCTACTACCTCTTCTGTCTGCCAGCTCCTTGTAATCAGACATGAAGTGTGTTACTCAATAGATTCATCTGACTCAAAGACCTTGTAGACTAAAACTGCCACTTGGGTGTAGGAGTGGAAATGCTGAAAAGCCTTGAGCTCAGGGCAGAGATTTGGCAAGGCAGCCTTGGCTACTCCTTCTACACTCAGCCTTGGCAAAGCAGGGGAAGCACTGAGGCACAGAAAAGCTGGGCTCTATGTCCCCTCACTCAGTAACAAAATTCTATACATTTTCCAGCTACTTATCTTCCTTTTAGTAAAATATCTCAGTTTTACTGCACTCAGTGTTCTCAAAGGCTGCGGCAATACTGTGACGCTTCGGTTTTTGAAACTGTGTGCATACTGAATGCATTCAAGCAACTGCAGAGCTGAAGTTAACAATGCTTTTAGTGAAAACGCTGGGAACTTCAGAAAATACATTCACAGAGCAGTTCTGCATAGGCAAGGTCAGAGTGCCCTGGCATCAAAACCCTTTGCATACCTGCAACAGAAGGCACAGTGCTTTTCCTGCGTGGGAGTAAAGAGGTCTAAAAGAGGCATCTGATGAAAACAAGATGAAAAAGAGCAGCTGAACATCTGCCACTGCACTGATTGGCACATTTTTCCAAGGCTCACCAAGATGGTTAGATCACCTGTGCTACTAGGAAAGGATGAGAGAATTGGCATTTTCAGATGGGAACTGAGAAGGCTTTTGGGTGACCTAAATGCGTCCTTCCAGTATCTGAAGGGAGCCTACAAGAAAGATAAACTTTTTACAGACTTTTTACATGTAGTGATGGGACAAGGGGAAATAGATTCAAACTGGAAGGGAGCAAGTTCAGATTAGATTTTAGAAAGAAATTCTGTGTTGTGAGGGTGGGGTTACACTGTCACAGGTTGCCCTGAGAATCTGTGGATGCCCTGTCTTCGGAAGAGTTCAAGATCAGGTTGGATGGGGCTCTGAGCAACCTGGTCCACTGAAAGTCATGGAATGGGGGTTAGAACTAGATGATCTGTAAGGTACCTTCTAACCCCAAAAAATTCAGTGATTCTATGGCAGTTTCCAGATCTCTCCATTCAGAATGTTCTAGGAGGATGGGGCAGGGGTGTCTTTACACAGATAGCCTGGTGATGTGGAAAAGACAGCTTGAAGATTTCTTTCCATCTTGCATGGCCAGGCAGGGGCAGACATAAGCTTCTTTTTTTCAGCAAATCAATTTTCCAAATGCCTCAGCAGCACAAAAACCCACAAATCAAGCCCAGAAGCAGATATTGCTGCTACACTGAGAGTGCCATCACTTGTGTGTGGAAATGCTTGCCCAAGGAAGGCAGAAGTTCTGGATGTATTTACATGGCTAACTGTTGCACAGAGTTTGGAAAAGTTGGATGCAACTACGTTTGCTTCCTTTCCAGTTAGAAAGTTGTTTGACACAGACACACATTACATCTTTCTAAGCCACATCCTCTTTCATTAGTTAGGCTCAGATAAAAACCAGTGTAGAGTTAGGCAGATCTCTTGTGAAATTAGTGACTGCACTGTCTGCAGTGGGAAACCACACATTGAGTTCCAAATCTGTCCAGGAGCATTTTCTGCTTTGCAGATGGTCATACCCTGGAGTCACTTTCTTGGCACAAAACATGTTGTGTATTTCAAATATAATTTCAGCACGCAAGAGTATCCAATAAAAAAATTGCCAATATGCATTTTCTGAAACTGAGCTGTTCTGATTTAAAGTGGCTTGACATCTGAGTCAGAAAAAAGGACATTTCACATTGCCATTTTGCTCCATTAAAAAGCCTGATAGCTTTCATATCTTTAGTGATATTTTACTCTGTTACCTAAAGTAGCCCTCTCAGGAAGCTCAAATCTGCTCCTCTATGGAACACCATCACATGAAAATACTCTCCATTCTTGTGGTTTCAAATATTTTTCTGATTGTGATGTTTTGTTGTTGCTGTTCTTAATTAATTCAATTTAATTGACTAAAAACCAGAACTCTGGAACTCATATTTCAGGGAAATGAAAGGCACATACAAACAGCACAGATTTTCTCAACATATTTGGAAAAAGTAAAGCCATGCCAAATAATGAGACAAGAAAACGTGACTTGTCTTTAGTCTGAAATGTTTTGTATCACAATACTTAAAGCCATCTAACATTCTCTTCAGATATTTTAGTATCCTGTAGTTCCCAACTTTACCTTTTTCACCTCCAAAGCTTAGGGCTTCACAGGTTAAAAAAAGCAGACATCAAAAGGTGGATTTTCTAAATGAAAGCATGACAGTACCAGAAGAACTGTACAGAAGACTCACAGTTATTTCTTAACAGTACTATGTTCCTGTCAATTTTAATAACTTCTAAATCATTACCAAGTACTGTACCAGTATTTCCCGAGGAGAAACAAAAGTCTGTACTAAATATAAAAATAACTAGCTTCTGAAAAAGAAGAAGAAAAAAAAAAAACAAACAGAGACCAGAAATACATTTTTAGAAATCTGTTTAATAATTGAAATGCTGTTTGTTCATTTGCAAAACAGGCATAACGAGCATGTGCTGTCTGAAGTAGGACAGGGGACATTGACAACCTCTGAACACTAAACCATTGTATTTCTGCTCACAGAACTTCAAATGCCAACTTGCAGATTGACCGTGTCTGGAAGATGTAAGGCTGAACAAGCAGCTGAGGAGAAACACAGGTATGGAGAGGAAGGGCAGGCTAACTCTGCAGCACAGATGCACCTACTGCCATGAGTTCAGAGCACACTGCAGGGAGCACCCCTGAGGGGAATCCCCCCCAGAAAGGGGTGCAGAGACCAAGGGGTGCCATTTGTCACACCACGCCAGCCCAAGCGACGCCTGTCGTGATAGGAAGCCTGGAAGAAAAGGTTTGTGGAATAAGGTGGCATCAGCAGGTGTGTCACACACAGCTGATGTGACATCAGCTGCAGAGCAAGGAGACGACAGTCTTCTTTTTCTTTTTGTCAGCTCCTCGTTTCGTTTCTTCAAGTGGAGTTTTTTCACGTGTAGGAAATCTACAAGCAGAAAATGAAAGGCAGCTGGCCATCACAATTTTTGTTTTATTGAATAAACTTACATACAGTAAAACTGTTGACTGGCAACTGTTAGACATAGAGTACCACATGCATTAGGTATTTAGCATGCAATCTATGTAATGATAGTTATCCTTATGCTCCTGCATCTTCAGTGTGAGACTTCCCATTCATCTCCTAAGAGAAATCAGTGCACTTGTGAGGACTCCTTTGGTTTTACTGCCAAAGAGACTTTTTATCCATTGGTATGCTCAATGACAGCTCTGTTCTCAGTATTTATGGATGACCTAACTTTAAGGAATACTTGGGACAATTTCTGTGCAATTTGCACCTTCTTTTATAGCATGAGAGTAAATTTCAGAAACCCAGTTTCATTCATCAGTAACAGAAAAGTCCACCTGATCTTTATGACTTCTTCCAACACAGTAGTTCTGAGCAATAATCTTATTTAAGGAATGTAGAGTGAGACTTGTTTATCCAGCAGCACACCTTATTTAGATATATCTCTTAACTCCACATGCACACACAGCTTTTATGGACATAGAGCAGGAGTGTATTAAACCTTGGCGTTGAATGCACACCTACAAAACCTTTCCTATACACAACCTTCCATCTGTCAAGACTCTGGTCAATGACACCTAAAAATCTAAAAAAACACAATGTACTTGAAGGTTTAGATCTGTTAAGTAGCTCAACCCTTTAATTTCTTTTGTGACCTTTAGGCTCTTTTCCCCTCAGCCTGGTCTCTAGACTATTTATCCTAGTACAGGTCAGAGAGATGGAGACAGGGAAATTGAAAGTGTTTTCTGTTGCTAAATCAGGATCATAATAACCTCCAAACTGGGTCCAGTCTCAGGTCATTTACTAAGGTATCTTCTCTATCAAAGAGTAGTGCATAGCAGATATTTCAAGGGACAACATAAAACCTTAAAAACGTAAAATGAAAACATTTAGTCTAACAAATATTGTCTAATTGGCTTCACGTCCAAAGCAGGACTTCAGAGACAGATATCTTACAAAAGCTCTTTTTTTTTTTAATTAGATCATTATAGTTCTACTGATGCCCTTTTGAATAACTGCATAAGACAGATGACATTTCATAAATATGCAAGCTGTCTTTGCCAAAAAGGACTGTCCAGTGGTGATGAACTGTCTTGTGTGACTGGACGTGCCATGAGAATGACACACAAACTCCTTAAGCCATCATTTCTTTGTGTAATCAAGCTGCCAGGTGCTACTAGCAGAACATGAGAGTGTCTCCAAGTTTCTAGGCAGTCATTAACTTTGTACTGCAATTTGCATTTAAAGTATGTTAAGACCACTCCTCCTCAAGTCCTACTTCTGAGCCACCAGCTTTCTGAAAATCCAGGGTACAACCATCCACATAACTGCTTCCCTGACTTTTTGGCTTTCAGCTTTACACCCTCTCCATCCCCTGAGAGGCTCTTTGTTTTCTCACAAAGGCATGTGAGCTCAATTGATTGCTCTCACTCCAGCTTTGCATTACCATATATTAGTCAACTTCTTCCAAATACTGGGTAACATTTTCCACATTCATACTACTTTGAAAATGAAGGATTCCAGTGTTTGGCATACAAAATCCTATTTATTCTACCCCACTTCTGTGCTAATGACAGCTTAACCAGCAAATGTAAATTGTTCTCTATCAAGCACTGTAGCTGTCATTGCCCCACTTAGTGGTGTGCTGTGTGAATTATAAGGGTGCCTCCATCCACTTTTGAGAATCTTGTTTCCTGGTGAACCCTGCAGTAGTCAGCACCCCCTGCTTCCCAGAGTTTTGGCTCTGAAGTGACTGTGCACATTCCCTCCTGCCTACAGCTGTGCATCCAGATGGTTTATGTGTTCTGCCATCCCCTAAGCACCACCCCACACAGCCAGAGTACACACAGCAGAAGGCAGAGGTGAACTGCCCTCACCTTCTAAGCAAGACAGCCTGTTAAGGAGGACACTGAACACAGAATTCCCTGCAGATAACACATTACCTATCCACCTTCAAAAAATCACAGGAGAAACATTCCTCCTTTTCAGTGTCTTCCATCCTTTCTTTCCGTGATGCTTGGTGACAAATGGATATCTGCAAAGAATAGAGATATAGTTGAAACACCACATCAGCTGAGCTTCACTCGTGTTGTTTAGTACTGGACTCAAATCCAGCTCTAAAATTCGGATTTCCACCATCCCTCCCCCAAAAGCTTGGGATATCAGCATAAATGGATTCAGCTTAATAATTTCATTAACAAAGCTCAGGCCACAACTTTGGAGAAGAATTTCCCTCCAGTCCTTCAGCCCAAACAGAGTTCGTGGAGAGGGCTGGGATCAGAGTTTGGGTTTGGGTCCAGCACTGATACCAAGTATCTCAGTCCTCTGATCTACCCGTTCTTAGGACAGCATGAAACACAGTGTTTTACTCAGCATGGGGAGGCGCGGCTTTCTGACGCTGCATGCAGGAAAAATGTTGGCATTCCGTTAAATGCCAGTGAACATCATGCATCCCTGCAGCCCAGACCCGGATGCACAACAGACAGAGCATGCAGCATCTAATCCAAACCAGGGCATGACTCACTCGTGCATAACAACACACAAGTGAGGGATCATTACACCACAACAGCTCTAACAACAAGCAGGCAAAAACACTACACGAACCGCAAACACCGCGTCATGTTGCAAAAGAATTTTACCTGATTTTTACTTTTTTTTTTTTTTTTTTTTTTTTTTTTTTTTTTTTTTTTAAATGGAAAGCCCAAAGGCACGAAGGGCCTGGCCACAGAAGCTTCTGTGGCGAGCCCAGTAGTCTTGTCTGCTGGTCCCTCCTGTTGCTCCACCACGTTGAAAATTAAATGCTTTTGTTCGTCTTGCTCCCCGAGGGAAGTTTTCTTGACTTCACATGTGCCGCCAGAATCATCACTGGATAATTAACGATGCAACACGTGGATCCAGCTGGCTCCCATTTATCACTATGTGTGACTGCTGACCCTTGTCTCGCGCACCCATTTATTTGTTCAAGAGTTCACATGATGTTACATTCATTACGGAAAAGAATAAATACAACACAAGCGATTATTCTACTCTACTGCTTCTATTTCTCCTGTAGCGAGAGAATCTCGAGACTTCAAATGCGAATGGCAAAGGGGGAAATCTATTATAAACTGTACACAGACGTTAATTTTTTCTCAGATCAGATACAAAATTAGGGCAACAATAGCTTTGCAAGGCACCACGAAGGTTGTTAAGATCTGGTGAAGTGTGTGACACGTGAAAGGGCTTGCTCACTTGCTTTCACATGAAGATAAACGTCTTGTTGCAAGTTCTAACATTTTAATTTGACAAAAAAAAAAAAAAAAAAAAAAAGAGTGAAAAAGCAAAACAAACACAAGTTACAGGCTGGGTACAACAGCATTAGAGGGCACGAGTTGATGTTTCATGTGATTGTGATAAGGAAGGAAAGGCCACTGACCAAACTATTTACACTGGGGCTTCAATGCAGTTCCTGAAACTGAAGCCAGAGTTCTTCATTTGTCAGACTGGTCCATGCATACACACTGATGCATAAGCTTTCCCAGTGCATTATAACAGCTGGGATTTTCAAAGCCATTCAAGTTATCTGGACAAGCTTTGCTCATTGATTTCTTATCTCTGATTCACTAGATAACTGGAAATCTTAGCAAAATTTTTAAGTAGTTTCTAAATGCTCACTCAACAATTTAAGTGCCATTTTCAAGCAGTAATTCATTTAATCACAGAATTGTCTGTGACTGGGACTAACAGTTTGTGTAAAATAATACCCAGAGATTTCGGCAGAGCCACAGACTACATGTCTGAGCCTCCCATGACTGAGTTATGCACATTTTTTATTCTTGGAGCTTATCTTAAGTTGGGATTTTGCTCATCCCCAAGGCTGACTTCCTATGTTTGAGCTCAGAAACATGGAGAAAAAGGGTAAGAAGCAGGCAGGGACAGAAGTGATGCAGTGCTAGAAGGGGAGTAAGTGCTTTGTATGTGAAAAACATGATGCTTTGCTGGTTAGGAAGAGGTGCATGCAGACTTCCACACCAAAGCAGGTAGGTTGACTCATTTTTTCTAACTGTTTTTAAATCATATTTAATGTAAGACATGACAAGGAGATTTCTAGAGACAGATGAAGTAAGGAAATGCAGACTAAGATGCTAAATCCTGGTTCAAAAGTCACCTAAAAACTTCTGCTTTCAGAAAAGTTTTGGATCAGGAACTACATGATCAAAATGATGATTTCTCATTGTTTAATGATAAACAGAAAACTGCAAATGCAAAACAAAAAGCAAAACAGGAAGACATGACTTCCTGCTTGAAAAAAAATGTCCTGTGATATAGATATGATGAGAGGAAGATGGGACAACAAAATGACCACCATGTAGTCAAATATGCTGTAACTCCAACAGAAAAAAGTATAATTCAAAGTCTCTTTCACAGTAAAAGACAAAAATCTTTTTTTTTTCATATTGAAGGAACAACAAGGCAAAGATGTTTTGTTTGTGTACACCATGCTGCTTCAGATCACCAAATATGCTTAAGTATTAATGTCAGATTAGTGCCTTTAAGCTAGACAAGAAGAAAAGTACAAAACTATTCCAATGAAGACACACAGTGAAGGAAACTGCAGAAAAACAAAGATGAATTCAGTTCACCTTTTTTGGTTATAGAAACCAAACCCAGTGATTATCACAACTGTTTCATAAGCCAGTATCATTGAACTTCCAAGTGTTAAACACAAATGGGCCACCTGCATTGGAACTACAAGTCTGCTCAGACATTAAATAATTTTAAAAGTTCACTGCTGCAAATACACCAGAAACATACATGATGATGTTCTTTGAAAGTACAGAAGTAAAATTCTCAAATGCCTCCACAGTCTGCATTGCCTAAAAAAGAGAATTCTATCATTTACCTGTCCTTGTCCTTTTATGCCTCTCATCAGTGCAGTATCTTGACAAATTAATGATTAACTGTTTGTAGGGACTTATGGGGTCCAACTCAAAGCTGCTGTATGCAAGTATAACTCCAAGTCATTGCATATAGACCATACAATCAGCATGCATGCCTAAAAACAAGCACTTTTTCTCATTTAATAGAAGAAATACTTAACTGTTTATGACATGACAAACTGTTTATGGCAGACCTACTGGCAGCTCTAAGATGCCTCAAAGAGGTCAAATTCAAGAACAGCATCCAGGAATATCACTTTATATGTGTTTCTTTGGAAAGGATTCCTTCTTTATTTCCAATTCCAGAAATTGAAAATGTGGTCTCTAGTTGCTATGAGTGCCACATTCCTCTGAAATCACATTCCCTGAAATCGCATTCCTCTGAAATCAATGACTCAGGTTTTCAAGTGAAAATGCCTGCAAAACACCGTTTCCTATAGTTCTTAGAAAATACTCTTCTTAGAATAAAATGATTCATGGGCACTTCTTTAGAGAGCATTGCACTTATGTACTGCTCTTACAAAAATACCATGACACATTTAAAAGAATTGCAATAAGAGCCTAATGCAAGCTTATTGTTTCTTACACACAGTCTGAAAAAGAAAACATTATTTCATTTGTCCCTGGTATCACTGTGGTGATATATTTTCATTTGTGTCCTTTCTAGGGCACAAATAGTTTGTACTCTGACAACTTTTCCCAAGAAATTCTGACACCTTTTCATAAGAAATTGCTAAAAAAAAACTATAAACGCAGGTCCCCAAAACAGCTCCCTAGACTAATTTTGCCAATGCATCATAGATTTTAAGCATATTTCAATTCTAACTGGTTTGAATGCCATGACATTGGTAACCAGATAAGTGCTTTACTTGGCATAACAAACAGGCAAACATTTTATAAAGTACCTCCTGGCCTATCAAAAATCCATGAAGGAAATATCCCCTAAGCCCTGTTGGAGCTGTGTTAGCAGCAGGTAAGAGATCTACCTGCAAAAGAAAAATTAGAAAGTGGATTGATGGCATCCAAAAGTCCCTTACTATGTGTTTTGCCACCTTCCCAGCCTTTCCACTTCAGGGACACAACTCAGAAGTTACTTCAGAAAACATAGCTGTACAAAGTCTTACCTTGCAATCTGTGTTCTAGTATTGAAGTCAAGAGATCTCATTGAGCGCAAGACTTCTATACACCCCAAGTACTGTAAGGAGAAATAAACAGTTGGAAAATGTATTATAATTATGCTTGAGTTCCGGGAGGAAATGCAGCTAACCATTAAGAGTCACTGTGCAATTCTTACTTTTGCATTTTATTTATCCTATGCCTTAGGTAGGTTGTTGTGATTATGCTGTCATATGTCACAGATTTGTTCCATAAACATTTTATTTCATTTAAGTCTCAGGTTTGGTTCAGCATATCATTTGATGTTTAACCTAATCACTGTAATACTCCTAATTTATAATGTGTTGGTATTTATCATAGTGTTTATTATGTGTTTTCTTCTATTTTAATCTTTCCATTTTAGATATAAAGGTAATAAAAGTAAAAAAATAATCTTAATGAGAAAGGAAGTTGTGGTAAAGGAAATTCATCTAGCACTGGTTAGTAGGAAAAACTTATTTAAAAGGGGAGAACTAAGTCTCATTAGAACAAAAAAAGGCAAATTATGGCAGGGAAAGCTGAAAAGAGTACCAGCAACCAATTCTTAATAAACAGCTCAGGGATATATGTGATTTAGTAATTTCATTAATTACACTAGTATAAAGATAAAGGAAAATGCTAACAAAATACACTAATAATCCATGCTGGGAGGGTCATTCAAGAAAGGGAAGGCATGAAGGTTAGCTAATATTAAGAAAAGACCAGACTTATTGACCCAGATTTCTGCCCTGCATCTCTGCGGGGGAAAAAAGAGGGAGGACCATCACAAAAGACATTAAAATGTAACAGTATCTATCACAGGAGTGAGAAAAACTCTGATGAATCTTCTAGACTTGCTTCCAAAAGCGGTCATATTCTGGATATGCTGAAGTCTGCCAGAGCCACAGCTCTTGTCAGATGTTTGGATTAATGGCTTTGCACAAACCAGCTCTCACGACTGGCACTTCCCATGGCTGTATCTTGGCATGTAGGGTAAACATTCAAACACACACCCAGCTTTGGAAAGCCAGAGGAAATGGGGATGAGTCCTTACATCATGTGCCTGATAATGCTATTCTAGTATTGTGGGTTTATATCAGCTTCTAATGTCAGTTTTGTATCCGTTTTGGTGTCTTCACAAGCATAATGCAATCTATTTGGGCACGAAACTGGTGCAAAAATCAAGTGAGGCCACAGTTTCGTGCCTGTTCAAGAATTCTGTTTTCACTGAAAAAAATCATATTTAAATTAGAGAATTAACTGCATCAGTAAATATATTTGGAATTTCAGCAGTTTTCTCATAGAAACATGTATGCCATAACTTGTTTACAAGCTGGGGGAGTATCTATTTTCTTTTCACATATCCATTATTATTTATTTCTATCAAATGTTATGAAGTCCTTGGATTATGGTGGCACACAGTGTCTGTGGAGGGTTGCCTCAAGATCCATTTCCTATAATATTTTAGGAATCTCCCACAATCTCAAGTTTTTTTGAAAGTTTGTATAAAGCTCGTGGAAAATGTCTTGTCTGTGGAGATCCTGGCACATGGAGCCCTCAAGCCATACTTTCAAACTCTCTGCATTATCATCAGTCATCTATCAGTGCAAAATTAGGTAATCCTTGTATCTTACTACAACTAGATTCCTTTTTTACATATACATCTGTTCAAGTACTTAACACATCCAGAACTAGTTTTCCTGCTCTGGTGAAGGAAGTTAAGCCATTAACTCCATTTTTAAGTATATCTCAGAGGGTGATTTCATTCTCTTGGAGTTCAAGTTCTTTAACATCACTTGAGATAATCAGGTGGAGTAATTTAACTTATACCGATAAACAGCAATGAACGATGTTTCCCTGCATTCTTTTTGTGTCACTTTGTTTTAGTCCTGGGATGCTTTTGTAGCTTAATTTTGCCAAATATTTATTTCATACAAGATGCTTTTATAATTAAATATACTGTAAATGGTATAAATATTCAAAGGTATTCCTGTGAATTTTTTGATATAAAATTACTTGGCTTTCATTATCTCATCAACTGTTAATTTAGATCTCTTGACACGAGAACACTCTTGGATTGCACTTGTTCCTTCACTTATCTGTATTTGATACAAATTTTTTAAAGTAAAGAAATTGTACAAGTTTGAGAACCAGGCCCAGCATTTTGGAAGCAAACTCTGGAAGGTATTTTGACAAGTACATGCAGGCGTGCAAATAAATACACAAACACATATGCACACAAGTCACTGTCAAAATAGACAAATAATTAGACAAATACCCATAAACATACTTAGAAGGCGTGCATTTAGACTCCTTTGAGTCATACTACCTGATCTACATTAACAAAAGTAGAGACAAGATCAGACTGAAGGGAGGTCGGATGGAAAAAATTACCCTGTACTTGTTTTATGTGTATCATGGAGACAGCTGAACACAACATAGTAAGGCTTGCAGTATTCCTGACTGATCAATGCAAAGATGGCAACTGATTTTCTGGGATAAAAGATGTGAACACTTAATCACCACGGCATGTTTTCAAGTAACGAAATTACTATAAAAATTGACATTCAAAAGGTCCAAAGGCCAACTACAGGGACATATAACTCACCTACTGCTATGCTTCAATTATCCCCAAGACCAACACTGCTCTCTAAAAATATCCATTTGAAGTACATCCTGACAAGGATCCACAGAAAGAAGACATACAACCAAGATAGCAAGTAAATAAATTATTCATTTATTTCAACAAATAAATACCCTGATTAAAAAGAAATGCTATCTTTTGCTTTAGGCATTCCATGAAACATTTAAAATATAGTTATAAAACAGTCTACTTCTAAAAAAAGCTCCTCTTCACCCAGCACTTAATGTATATTCTAACCAATCAGCTACTGTATGCTGTGAAATTGATGAGATCCCGTTGTCATCCTCCCTCTCATTGCTCAGGAACCAAATATACCGAGATGCAGCCCACCTCGAAGTAGGAGGATTTGGGACTACCAGTTCCAAGCTCCCTCAGATAACATTCTGCCTTCTGTCAAGTTTCTGATATTTGAATGAGTTTCCAGCTTGTTTACCCGCACTGAAACGCACTTGTGTCCCCAGGAAAAGGTCTTTCACATGAATGAACAGCTTCCCATTCAGAGGTTTTAGATTCATAATTAGTGCTTTGCATGCTAAACAGTACCTTGCATGAAGCAGATGCAAACCTAAGAGCAGAGTGCCACATACACCTGGTACCACATAGCTCTCATTGCATGAGGTTCCAGCGTCCTTACTAGTTAGAATTTCGTCAGGTTAGTGCAAGGGAAGGCCAGGTTTGTGAGGATTTCTTCCCTACTCCCTCAAGTACCTGTCTTCACTATGACTCAGGCAGAAAAACCTTGTTCAGCAGCTAAAATCTTTTACTGAAGCCCGTGCAAGAGAGAGTATTGAGTTCTCGCAACATTTGTCAGAGAGAGACCGTTCGACACATGAGCGCTGAGTGCATTTGTGTGCCTGGAGACAAGAGGGTAAGCAAATCCAGGTAGTCACTGTCAGAGCTGCCTTTTGCTCCATGAATGTGAACAGCCTTGTTCAGTGTTTCCTAACAAGCTCTCCAAAACACCAACTCACTGGGGAAAAAAAAAAAAAACAAAACCTCCGCTGTTGGACCCAGAAGGTAGCAGTGACAATAGGAAGAAATGCTTTCATGAGAACATAACCAGAGCTACTCTGTGATTCTGTGAGGAGTGTCTGCCCCGTGCATGGGGTAGCACGAAGATCTGCCCATCGCTTGCTGTCAAACAAAAATAAGAACTCCTCATCTCTCTGGAACTGAGCTACTGGAATATCATTAGCTCCTCAAAACCACGCGGGTATCCTCAGTAAATCGAGGCTGGCTGGTTTTAATCCTGTAACCAGATGACCCATCATCAGGTCTGAGTGGCTGACTGCTTTGCAGCTCGTACCTGCCTTGCAGGAGTTATGTAAGGCATGACGTGGATACATCAGCAAACAGACACACACTCGCACTGCTAGCCAAAAATCAGCCGGTGCCTTCAAATACTGATGTATCCAAAATATGCTCTTACACTGCACAGCTGCAGATAAATAGCCTGGGGGCTCAGAAACAAATTCTGCTTCCTGGTGTTCCGGGTGGTGCACGGAGATCTAGGTTTTGAAAATAGAAATAAGGTGTCTTGTCATGAGCTGGCCAACTCTCTGCAATTTTCTCACCCATGGGATTAGGCTGCCCTTATCCTTGGTATGTGCAAAAGTGAACATCTTTTTACTTGCCAGATCTGTTCCTCATGTGTATCTCAAGTCATATGCCTACGTTTTCATGATTCTCTTTTTTATTCTCCCTTTTTTAGGGGGTGGGGAAGGGCAAGAGACTGGGGGAATTTGTTTGTTTGGTTTAGTGGGTTTTATCTTTTTTACATTTTATTCTCATCAGCCAAAAAGCTAGTCCAGAATTAAATTAATCCATGAAAGTAAATGAGTAGTTAGTATGAACTGATTGGTGTAGTTAATTACAGTTGAAGGCTCCCTTATTTAAAAATAAGAGCTTTTATTTAAAATTCAGATTCTATTGCTTCTACTGTAATATGCATTTATTTATGCATCAAAATGACAGCTCCTTCTAATTTCAGGGATCATCATTAACAGCCAACAGGGCATGTGAAATGTGCACTAAGAGTTCCAGAAGGCTCTACAATACTTAAAAATTACTTTCAAGTTTGCTATTTACTTAAAACACATTAAGATTCAAATTCAGATGCACCCTGACAAGCAGGCCATAATACAAAAATAGTAACAGCCCAGGACTTGATTTCAAGATAGTAAGTTTGTCCACATGTAACTGTGGACCAAGTCAGGACTTTTAATAACCATACCCATGCATGAAAAAGAAAAGAGGAGAAAAAAAAAATCACAAAACCAACACAAAAAAATAGCCCAAGCCACAGCCAGAGACTACAAGATTGAAAAGCATCTTACAAAATGAATTTTTCTCTTTAGCAAATTTATATGAAACAGTAAATCTCAATCCTTTTGCTATCATAATGTTAGATGAAAATCCCAGTTTAACTGAATTCACAATACCCACCTTCTCAACCACTGAAGTGGGAAAAAAACCCACCCATCCAACCAAAAAAAAAAAACCAAACCAACAAGAAAACCCCAAAATGAAACAAAAAAAGGCAAAACCCCCCCAAACAAACAAAAAAAACCAAACCCCCCAAAACAAAACAAACAAAAAACCCCCAAAACAAACACTAAAAAAAGGAACTGCAATCAGATATTCCCTTTAATGAAATAAACTAAGTTAAAGAAGAATAATAGGTGCCACAATGCTTCCTAATTTTTTGATGATGTTGTAGCTGAACGTTTATTACCTTGAATACCTTACTAACTTGACTGAGACATGCACCACAAAGTTACTTAACTCAGATAATCAGCAAGAGATGAGCACAAAAAGAGAGGGTATCTTATCAAGACATACATTTGATCCTTTTCTTCATAGGAAGAGCACAGCACAGTTATGTGTATTCGACTTGTATGATTTGATTGAATCAACACTTGAAATCTTTTAAATATGGAGGCACTGGAAAACAGTATACATAAAAGGCCTTTATACATTTGATGCTCGTCATTGGCCCAAGGATGTGGCTCAGCTACCCCACTGGGACAGGGATCTGGGAGTTTGGTAAGTCTTTCTGACCTCAATGCTTTACCTGGCCCAAACTACAGATGAAGCAAAACTTCAACAAAACATAGCCCAGTAGGGAGGTACTTCTCTGCACCACCAAAAAGTCAGTATTTTCTGAAGGCTGGTGTGCAAGAAACCTTTTTTTCTTTGTCTTATTTTGTATGTTTGTTTGTTTGTATGTTTTACGGGTCCTTCCTTTCTTTTTCCTACCTTAAGGCCCTCCCATTGATAAGAGAGTAACTGCCAGACCTCAGGGAAACCCTTTCCTGGTAGGTGGAGAGCCACTGTCCTGCCACAGTCATGGCAAACATCTCTGGCATCACAGAAGTCCGTGGGACAGCCTCTCACCTCAGGTGTTGCTGATAACCTGCAAAGCACTTAAAGGGCAGCCTTTGAAAACGCTGGCTACCATCAGCTGAGCAGACAGCAGCGTGGTTGGCAGAAGGTCCTGCACGCACACAGCCATTCAGATTTCTGTCAGTGTTCCTAGATACTTCGAGAAAAAGAATGGAATGGAAAATTTGTTCAGTGACATTTCTAATGTAGAGTGAGTTATAATATTAGAAAAAGCTGTGGGCAGAACCAAGACTGAATATTCAGAGAGAAATAAATTTGTCTAAGCAGTAGTCACAGAGCTCCAAGTCAGCTGCTAGAGATTTCAGTTTCTCTGGTAGTTTGGGATATAAATAAATCTGCCTTTAAATTCTCTGCTCAGCTATCACATAACACGATGCTGAGATCTTACCTAACGTGAGCGTTATTTTCTCCCAGTCTCCTGCTGCTCCCTCCCCTGGGGCTGGGACATCTCTTCAGGCACATGTGCAGGTCTCTGAGAGCGCTGTGCTCCACCAGCATATGCCAGAGCACCCACTCTGCACCTCTGCCCTGTGCCTTCCTGCCACCTGCAGAATGGCATTACCTGGCTGGGGGAGCAGCCATCCTGCGTGAAAGAAACTCTGGCAGCCTTGTTCTGAATGAGGAGAAGGCCCTATATTTAGAGCTTGCCACATCCCGGCACCAAAAATGTGTCATAAACATATGCTGCCACACAGAAACAGAAAGGCTCTCTTCTGTGCTTCCATACTTGTGCAGTTGGTAATTTTTATGCCAGTAAGTAATCATGCATAGAGCTTCATAGTGAATCAATATTTCCCCCAAAGGTTTTTTCCTCATTAAAGAACGCGTGTTCCAATCCAGACAGAAAAAAAAAAAAAAAATCTAAGTAAGGATTGATTGAATGGAAATGGAACAGAAGATCTTCTTTGGAGCTCAACTGCAAATAAATTTACAGCTGAGTAGTTGAGGCTTGTCATCACAAAATGCTCCATGAGACAAGTAAACCAGGGGAGCTTCTAAACTAGTACAAATGATGATGCATATGACCATCAGTTGCACTCCTCTTGGAAACGGGTGGTTTGTTTCTTTAACAGAGGATGAGAGAACACAGTTTGCCCAAGAACAATCCCAACTTTGGCCAACAACTAGTTGCTTGCTATTTCCTGTTGTGCAATTGCTGATTTCCGTAGCATAAAAATAGATATTATATGTCTCAATATAAGCAGAATAACAATTCTTAACTGGCGAACGACAGCCAACACCTTCAGTGAACTGACTTATCCTCTTTGAACACATGGCTCAGGTGTGCACCACTGTAATAATAAAGGGATTTGGAAGGCAAACACGGGTATTTTGTGCATGAGACCAGTGCCTCCCAGAAATTAATTCTCTGGCTCATGTACTTTGGTTCATTAATTAACATATTTTTAGTATAATTCAATGCGATTTTGGCAACTTACTATGTTTACTTCTCTATTTTACTCTTTCAACTGAATGTTTGTGTTTTTTTGATAACAGGGATGCCACTAAAATTATGCTATAGAACTTCTGGATAAATGAAGTAGCCTTCATAAGGTCTTGATTTAACTACCATGGTAGAGTTATAAAATATTTTCACAAGAGGCCGCTCCAAACACAAAGTGTTCCTTTAGCATCCAGAGTGCAAAACAATAAAAAGAGAGCTCACATTTTAAAATTTTCACTGCATGAATGTGGGTTTCTGTGTATTTGTTGGACATGTAGCTTTAACCATGAAAATCCTTTTACAGTGATTTTCTTTAGGATTTTCATAAAGGCTTTCAGTCATAAGTAAAGTGAGGCTGACTTCCACAGAAATTCTGTTCTCAACTAGAGAACCAAGTTCCTAGCATTGATTAATTCAAACTGAAAGGCTGTGGAACTTTTTCATCTAAATAAATTCATCCCAGGTCTAACCCACTAACATCAGAAAAATCAGCTTCTAAATAAAGGAAGGCAACCATATTTTCCTGTCTTACACTCCTTTCTTGCACTGAGTTGCTCAGGTGATAAAGAATAACTGCACCTTAACAGGACAAAAAACTCTATTTACTTATATCTACTTTTATGCATATTATACATATGCATGTATATATTGTTCTACACAGGCTTTGAAATCCCATCTATTGACTGGAAGCATACACAAATATACAGTGCCACTGATATTTAAAATGCTTGCCCAAATTCCTTGGCTCTAAAAAAGCCTGCTGAAATTTCTGAAATGCAGTATATAAATATTTATAGCTATTTAAAAGTTTCAGTGGGTAGCTTTATATATCTATTAATAAACTGACATACTATATATATATATATCTATAAATTATATATATGTATAAAGTTATCAAGATTTGCCAACACTGTGAAAAGGTTATTCCTTTTTTTCTCACAAAATCAGAAAACCTGCAAAGTGCTTCTTCAGTAGCCAAGGACTCATATAAACAGAGAGGCCTTGGAGAATAGCACCAGTTGAATGCCTCCAAATCTCGCTGATGATGAGGCACAGAGGGAGCGCAGTGTTTGCAAAATATACTTGGGTGCCACCGACTTCAGGACAGCAGGAAAAACAACACTAAGCAATCCCAAACATTGCTTTCCATGTCTGTTAACACATCTCTGAAATATGATGAAGGTTTTAGGTGACTAAATATTATCAGTTGCTGAGGATGAGAGATATCTGAAAAAAAGTTGTGCAACTCTATTTCAGCATTTAGTTTCCCTCAGTTGACTGTAGAAATCTCCACACAATATGAGAATTTGGGACATCTTACCAGTAATAAAATAGTTAAATAAAAGTATATCCCATAAACCTCTGTAAGAAAAGAAGAACGCATTCTATTTGGTATCAATACTGGTTTTAAATTTGTCCTCTGTGAAAGCATTCTGGCAGCATCTCACAAACAAATCACACACAGTAAGGATTCAGAACCCCTTAAAAAAAGGTGAAGGCTTCAGCTAGGAAAAGAACATATTTTATCTTATCTTGAAAAGCAATTTCTTAAGTTAACTCTGAGGTCTTATTTCTTGCTAGTGAGGGGAAAGATGTAACAGAGAAACAAATTTTGCTTCTGACAATTTTCTAATCTCCATCTCAAATGGGGTTGAAAACAAAACATCTTCAAAGAAAATACCTTTTTCTTATTTCATACCTGTGGGTGGATGGAACAAGATTGCCAGCATCCCGGTCAGAAATAATTTTGCTGTACAGATGCTAAATGAACTGGGCTTTCAAAAGATTTCAGGGAAAAAAAAACCCCAAAACATAGCGGTAGTTTTGCGTGAACAATGTTTCTTATGCTCCTGTCTTACAGACAAATGCTTCTGCATGCAAAACCTCAGAAATGCCTTTATCAGAAGTTCACACACCAGACAATGATTTATTCCATTATTTTAAATGTAAACACGTCCTGTACTATGACTCAATTCTTTGCATAGGCCAAAAGTTTTCTTTAAAAATAGCTACACTTGGGAAAAAAAAAAAAAAAAAAAAAAAAAAAGGAAAACCACAACCTTTAGTTCTACACCTTTTAAAGTTAATTTTAAAAATATATAATAATGGATGAATGCAATTATTGCAGTGTGAACCACTTAGACCATGCACTGCAGTACCACAAATAAATTGGTTCATTTTCACAGCTGCATACTTTAATTCAGTGAACTTTCCAGACTGTTTTGCTGCTATCTTGAATATCCACTAAGATGTATTTCCCTTTAAACCATGATGCAGATTAGTTACAGCAGCTTATGTTCTGCATCAGAACTCCTTTAACACACAAAAGCTTCTGCAGCCAAAACGTTGTGCTTCAGTGGTTGAAAAATCATAATTAGACATTTGAAAAAGTTAAACATGGACACTGCAAATAATATATCCAATTATTAAAAAAAATTTATGCCACCTCAGTCATTAAGTAGAACTGCTTGATAAGGAGTATTATTAAAGCACAGAGCCAGAAAATGGAGGATCTAACAGGTGCTTTTCCACTATGCCAAATGCAAACCTATGTTAAGTATCTGACACACAAACTATACTGTTATGCTTTTCAATCTGTGCATTTGGAGGTGTGATGTCGGAAGGACCTGTCACTGTCAAACCTGAAAATCCAAAACCTGCAGGGAAGCAGAAGTAGTCCTTTTCTGTCTGAATTCCATATGTACCTCTGGTCTTCGTCCCAAGAGTTCATCAGTTAAACCTGGCAATCCTGCTTTTTCTGTCTACCTCATGCTCTTTTCTTTGTGTCATTCTATACCCTGTTTATTTTTATCTTTTATGGTTTTGGTTGCCATTCCTGTCTAATAACAAAGGCCTTTTTTTTTTTAGCCTTTAAACTTTTCACTGTGACTTGGATTGTCTGATTCAATCTTTTGAGACCGAAATCTTTCCTGGTCCTATGAAAATTTATTTGAAAAACCCAGAGAAATATCTAACTTACTAAACAAACATTCTAGATTACTGAATTGCACCCAGTCCCTCACAGAGAACAAGGGATAACTGGAAATATGGTGGCATCAAGTCCCATCATTATTCCCATCACAACTCAAATGGACAGGCTCTGCCTCAAACCTGCCTGGAGCAGACCAAGGCAGAGCTGCATCACTTTTTGTTCTAAATATCTAGAATCAAATGAAATTAGTATCACACCACTATGCAGAATTGCAGAGAAGCAATACTTAATCCCTCCTGCTCTATGAAATTTATTTCATTTCTTAGGGGAGCAAATCAACTTGAAACAGTCCCGTTAGCCGGAAAGACGGGATTCCTCTGGCACTATACTAGGGCAGGTCTGAGGGTCTCTTTCATCATAAACAACAAGAAAATTTAATACTGACACTTTCTGCATTCACCTGAACTTTCTTCTGTGAAACAAAGCCAGGCTGTAGCACAAGTATGGGCTACTGTGCTGGTGGAGACAAGATTTCTCTTTGGCTGGGAGAGAAAGAAGCACCCCGTCCCTGGGACAAAGGAGTGCCTTGTCTCCAGCAGCACAGGTTTTCCCCGAGGATCTTGGTTCATCTGTGTGTTTCCTTTATGTTTGTAGTGGCAGAGATTTGCATTGGGCGTGTGATATTCTTACTGCAAACGTTGCTGGAAGACAAGTGCAGAAACCAACCACCCAGTTTCCAAGGAAAAACAGAGAAGAAGTTCCAGGTGCATGCAGTTTTACCTCCAAAACTGACCAGCTAAATTCATCTGGGGATTTAAAAACTGTAGGATATATATATATATATATATATATATATATATATAACCAGCAGGATAAACAGCTAGCAGGTGTGTATAATTTTTGCTTTAAACAAAAATATTTCTCAGTTTAACTATTCAAATCAACCTTAACAGTGTCCGGGTTGTGTCACTCACAAAATAACCCTAGGTGTGGAAATTATGTCAAAGCTTCCAAGGCACTTTGCAAACAATGCAAATGTACTGAAGAACAGACATTCACACTGACAGTTGAATTCTTCAGCTCTGAAATCAATACGTGCATTATTTTCTATGAAAGGTGTGCAAAATGTACAGTAATAGCACTTGATTCATGTTATCAGAATAATATTATAATTAAAGACTCTATTGTATGATTTCTGCTTGTAGGAACTGATCTAATTTCTGTGGGAAATGCTCTTTTAGTATCAGTGGGCTGTATAACAGACCCACAGTACTTCAGATGCATGAAGATCAAAAGAGCAGTTTTCAGGAGAGCAACAGGCATCAGTATCATTCTTTCACAGTTCAAATAACAGTGAAAGAAAATGCGAAGGATACTAGCTGATCTCACAGGAATATGGCACAATAGGAGGGATTAATTACTAAAACCAGTGCTCTCTTTGTGGCCTACTTCTCTCTGCCCTAATCTGCATGCATGCAGCTTCAAAATCCACAGCGATTATCCAGTTTCATTAGTCCTTGCTAACGCTGTTTGGGTACCTGTGTTGAGGATAGCAGACTCTGAACTAAAGTCAGTATTCCATCCTGTTACCACCACATGACTGAAACACACAACACACTTGTTAAACCTCATCACAAACAGGATGCTCTGGGACTGTGCTCTTTATTTTTAGAAACACATGCACATAACCCTACTGAGTGTGTTTTCACTCAGGCCATGTCAAGCTATCAGTGACTAACCATCAGCACTGCTTCAGTTTGACTGGCAGAATCTGAAATTGAATCTGACCTAAAATAAAATAATAATAATAATAATAATAATAATAATAAAAAAAAACCCTCATCCAGATTTTTTTCTAAAACAAAGATAAATTCAACGTCAATCAAAAAGGGAAGCCTAAAAAAGTCTTGCTGTTAATTTTGTTTTGGTTTGTTTTGGTTTGTTTTTTAACAGCATATCAATGCTAGTTAGAACAGAAAGAAAAAAAAAAAAAAAAAGAAACATTCTACCTAACAGCCCTCAAGTCTTCCAGGGGAAGGCCACATGTGTTGCAGCTTCCACTGTGCCAGCTCCACTGAAGGCTGAGCTTCAAAGTCTGGGTTGGCCACCAAAGAGACACAGCAATTCAGTTCATCCTTCAGCACACACAGAGCTTTCAGTGTACAGAGGTAGCCTCGGTCATTTCAGAGGGAATGCTCCCCATAAACAGTGCCATGCAGGAATGTTTGCAGAACTGAAGCCTTGATGTGGTGGTGTGTTTGAACAGCACCACAGTGGTGTCTGTTTCCTGTGTCAGATGTATATACGTGCTGTTATTCCCTCCCAAGGAATGGAAGTGTAAAAATTTTAAAGAAATAATTGCAGCTGGGATTATGATCTTTAAATACTTTGCTATAATATTAGTAATTTAATGTGCTTTTCACTGAAATATTTGCCTGGCTTGTGATGATTCTTTTGGATGAAGAGGTTCTTCCTTCCTCTCTCCCAGATGCTATATTTCTATCTGGTTTTATGTATCATTAGCTTTTTCAGATATACTTCACATAGGTATACAAAATTGTGCTACAGTACTTTTGGCTTATTTAGTTTTGAGCTGCTGAGAAAGAGCATTTTAAAGTCTTTGACACTTGTTACAAAATTAAATCACGAGTTACCTAAAGACAGACATACATTTGCCTCTTGACTCTTGACTGTGCTGTTAATTAAATGTAACAAAACTCTAAATGTCTATTACATTACCCAATTAAACTCATCAGTAGATATTTATCACTGGAAAGAAAGGTTACACTGAAACCTTTAACCATCATTACTTTACTCAGTTTTACACTCTTTTTTATTCTATGTATTTCTTTTTCTGACAACATGAACATTTACCATCTCTCCCCATAGTAACCTGTCCCACTGTGGGGAAAACACTGAGCTCTTCAATGACTTCCATCACAACAGCAAAATATTTCTTTTTTTTTCAGTAATTCATAACTTGTTAAACTCTTTAGCAGTAGCAGTAAGAAAAACATCAGTAACTCACCACTTTATGTCCCCTAATATGGTTATGTTCATTGTCTAATTCATCAGTAAATTTTTTTTTGTGAAAATTTTTCTATTAATATAATAAATAAAAATGTAACATGAAATCCACTGGGAGAAAAAAAAATACAGAAAGTGCCAGCATTTTTATGGCTGAAAATAATTCCATCATAGCAGACCAATCAGAATACAGCTACTGTTTACCATAATCCTACACCTATTTTTAAGTATTATACACTGCCCATTTTAAAAAGGAGTAATACGTGAAAAAGTGGGGACAGCAGTGAAGTCTCAGATTTGTTATAAATTGTACACAGGAATTTTGTGCCTCTTCAGAAGATTCTACTGTGAGTTATCAAACTACCCAGTAGGTACAACTAGCCCTATCCCGTGGCTAAACTTATGCCTTGAACGTGCATTAATGAGAAAATAGTAACCCATGCACATTTACACACAAAAATGACCAAAAGTTTCACTGGTAAAAAAAAAAAAAATAATCAAACTTTCGTCTCATTCAGCAAATGGCATATGGAATTTTCTGCAAGGCATATAGCATTAATTGATCATGGTACGAGTCCACCAGACAGCCAATATAGCCATGAGGTATCCAAGGAATGTTTCCCTTCAGTGGACATTATCTGTGTATTGATTTGATGGTCTGGATGGATAAAAGCTTTGGTAACAAACAATGTTTGAGGATTTGGGAACTGCACTTTTATTCTTATCTGTATGAATGCTGCAGTTGCTGAGGAAAATGTTGAGACATTTAATAAACGAGCAAATTAGGAACTAAACAGGACCAGTTTATTTTCATTTACTCTTTGACCCCTTATTTTGGTATTTATTTTCAACCTTTGTTTTTACATTCAGACCACTGCTCTGTGACTCTCATGCCTGAGAGCATGAAGCCAAAGTTATCACCCATTTTTTAAATAGGAGCATAATCTAGGTCCCATACATTTTAATGTCATTGACAAACACCTAAAAGAAAGTTGTTTGGTATTAATGATTTATTTTGAAAATTCTGGTATGCACAAAATACACCTTCAGGTATTGGATACCAACTGAACTGATTAAAATATCAGTTATGCTATCTGTGTTAGGTATTGGTTTAAGTTCTACATAGCTTTAATTCTCTTTTTAATTCAAGGATATCAGCTTCCTCCAACATATGATAGGTCAACCACTGGAAAAACTGAGAAACTGAATACTGTGTTTGTTCTCATTCATAATGATCACTTCAGGTAAAACAAACAGCAGCAGTGAATTCTCACTTATCCTAAGCAAAATTTAAAGTCAAATGGTTGAGCCCCCCGAGATAAGGTGAAAATGCCAAAGGACCTTCTGTTAACCGAAGTATTTCTGTGGAAAAGAACATCAGAGTCTCAACACCACTATACCCAGCACCAGTGGGTTATTTTTATAGAGACACTTGAAGAGTAACAGAGCAGCAGTTTGTGGCTTGAAAGGTAGCACTGACTCCTATGTAGTTCCAGTAAATTTCAGAGCAGTATAAAAGACAGCACAATTTCAGCAGTGCTCTGAATGGGTCAACTTCCTCAGCCTAGCATCACTTGCAAAATCTTCCATCAGCACTGACAGAAAGAAATGAAAGCTGCTTCCTAGTCCTGCAACAGTTAAATATGCACTCTGCTTCTGATAACGAGACTGGAGGAGAAGCGGTGAGAGTTAAGTAACAAGGGTGTCACTCAGTTTTAGAGCATCCTGAAATAAAGTCACACTGCGACTCTTATACCAAAAATAGGATAGGATTAAAAATAGACCTGTGATATTGATAGTCTGTTACAAAACAGTTTTTAACATTTAATACAAAAGCTGCTTGGCAAATAAAGCATGGCAACTGAAGAACCAATCCAGGAAAATAATGTTATTTTTATACTTTCTGCACTGAAACTTTATGCTGAGAGGTGTAGCCACAGTCTTACCTAACTACAAAAACGTTGCACACACCCTTCTTTTGAAGGCTCTAATTTAACAGGTGGTTTCAAAACACTTTCAAAGCATATGGAAGTATTACCCTGTAAACCTAAGAACCTCTGCTCTTGACATGCTGTATCAATGAACTGAAAAGAGCAATAACATTTAAGGTGGCTGAATCCTCATTATGTAAAACAAGCTGCATTTTCCTGCTCTACCCCCTACAGTATTGCTATTTGTGGAACACAATAAGAATTGTGCTCTCTGCCTTACTGCTCTAAGATTTCAAATATCATTTCAGTTCAGAAACACACCTGGCCCTGAGAGGTATTTTCAAACTGAAAAATCATGCACGATTAACAGTTTTTCTCACATCAAGGGCTCCTTCTTTCCTCCTGTATGTTGCACCAGACATATTGAAAGCCTACGTATCCAAGATATATACAGTATGCTAGATAACACTGAAAACCTGAATTCAGAAGAAGGAAAAAAAAACCCAAATCAAAAAGTAAGAAAATCAGCTTTCAGCTTAGGAACAGTATTTTCACACAGCTGCAGAACGTTATTTGCAGGTTTGCTCTAATGAAACAAATTAACACAGCTTCCCAACCCTGCCTTCCTGCATTTACATTCCACGTATTATGCACCAAAAAAGCAATATACAGATACAGATCCTTTCAGCCTGACTAGCCTGTCAGCAAAACCAGCAGAGAATTTTTCATTGATTAAAACAGAGAATGGAAGAAAACAGACCAACCTTCACAATGTACGTCACACCAGGTCCCAGGATCTTCTCACTCGAGTGCAGCCATCCTCGAGAGGGTTTATTGACAAAGCTGCTACTTTGATTCCAATCTTCACCTCCCAGGTGCATTTCCTCTGACCGTGCTTTTTTCCCCATGCTCATCTTGCTCACGTCCTGCTGAGAACACGAAGTGGCAGAGACAAGGTTACATGTGTTGTCTGAAGCCCCTGCTGCTGAACTAGAAGCACTCGAGCTTCCCTGCAACTTGGAGACAGCAAGCTCCTTTACTGCAGAGGAGAGGTTTTTGATACCCAAAAGGCTGCCTGTGTTAGAGAGTTTCAAGTGGGACACTTTATGGATGAGGGTGCACAGGGTGGTGGGTCCATCTTCTTGGTCCTTGCGGAGAACCTCTGGTGAGACCAGGTACGAAGGTGAAGCCGAAGTCGTAGCAACTGCTGAGACCTTGCTGTTCATGGACAAATTGTGAATAAGATCATCAACTGATGTCACAGAATCATTCCTGAAGCGGTTGTACTTGGTACGTTGAAGCATGCCCTTCTATCTGCTCTCCTGCATATGTTCTGGCAAATCTGATGCCAACGCAGGAGATGCCTGCACTAACATAGCAGGCGATTCATAACGGCACGGACGGACGACAAGATTTTGGGGGGGAAAAAAAAATCAGAGAGTACAAGGAAAAGCGAACAAACAAAACAAAACAAAACAAAAAAATTGTATCTTTTAAAGCGATTTCTTTTGGTTTCTCTGTTAAGGCTGGGAGAAGTAACAGTTTTCTGTGACTGAGATCCCAGTCCTGCTTAGAGCTGCCAACTCGCTCACAGCAAAAGCATGACTCACACAAATGAGAAGGACCCTTTTCAACAAAAGGCTGTGAACACTGCAAATCACTTCCTGTAGCCAAAAAAAAAAAAAAAAAAAAAAAAAAAAACAGAGAGAGAAGGAAAAAAAAAAAACCACATCCACCCACTTACAGCACACTAGCACCAATCAATTCTCAAATTTCCTTTTCCTATCTTCTCAAACAGATATTTCCTTTCAACCTTTAATTCCTATCCCCTCCCACCACCCTTTTAGTACCAAAGGCAATTACCTTCAAAACTGAATTAATAGCCTTTATGAAACATCACACTTTATTCTTCTGCTAAAATTCTTCCACCTCACATATTTGTGAATCTATAAAGAAATCACAATTAGATAGCAAATACTTGGATAATATTTACATTCATATATCCCCTTTCTTCTGTCCCTGCAGCAAATCACAAGCACCTTAAAGGTTTTCAGAACAGATGACAGAAATAAGGAATATAGACATTTTCTTCCACAAATGAAGTCTAACAGTGCCTTTTTGTCAATGCTGCCCCTCACAGAAACTGTTATATCCAAATTTTGACAGAGAAAGAAATCCTTCTCCCCATTACTCCACAAGAACATTCTATTTTAACTCAGGAATTACATAAGTACCTATGTGTGAAGAAGAGTATTTTTCTGATGTCTGACAACAGGCTTAACAGATGTTTTTTCATTCACCACTGATATTCACTCCCAAAAAGACATGAAGAAGATCTTCAATTCACTGGAATGTTTGGTTTAATTCTGAAAAACTTAAAAACCTGAAATAATATTAAAAAGTCCAGGTTGCAGCAAACTGACATCCTGCAGTGAAAAAAAAAAAAAAAATGGTCTTTATTTAGCACATTAGTCACAAACACTCAATCTGAGAAGCAGCAAAACATGCAGAAAGCAGGTATTTAATGTCTCCTACTCTTTTTTTTTTTTTTTTAAAAAAAAAAAAAAAAAAAAAGACAAAATATGTACAGCATTGTGACACACAGTGCCCATCACAAGCCATATGGCTTTTTCCTGTAAATCTATCTGCTTTGCAAAACATCTTTTGGATGTAGGACAACACACTGCCATTATAAACAAATTCAGACCGGAAAAGTTGCATAGTGCAAAGCTATTTCTTAAATACATGACTAACTGCAGCACAACTTAAAGGAAAAAAATCCTATGGAATTCCCTCCTTCTCCCATTACTAAAGGCTGCAGTACACAAAGTGCAAATACAGTGAGGCAGCCAGCTCAAATACAGGTATTTAATTAGTATATTCATCACATATTGAATTAAATCAGCACCTCTTATCCCAGCAGTGATGAATAATGTCAATGCCTTAGTCAATGTAAAAGCATTTTTCTACTGATCTGCAGAACAGCCTTTCATCACCACACTGCAAACCTGCTACAGCATCCTCACAGCATGCATTCCTCTCTTCATCCTCCTAGCACAGCAACAGCAAGTATACACACCACAGCCTATTTTTTACGTGTCTCTACTGCCCAGAAAACCCTACTGCTCCCGAACGACTGTCTTCATTAGAAGCGGCTAGCGAGACTGCTAAAAAGAAAAAAAAAAAAAAAAAAAAATGTGAATGAGATTCTGTGCGTGTGAATGAAAGGGCTGGCTAGCATCCCCACATTTCTGTGAATGAAGCGAGGCCTCGCAGCCTCTGCCAGGCAATCCCTTGGGTGCTCACCAGCCCAGCCAATACCAGCCGGCGCTGATGACTCATTCAGCAAAGCCTTGCTAAATAGTGGAAGATCCCATTTTCGGAGAGCAGGCGGCACCTTTTTTTTTGCGGCAGCGCCAGGAAACGAAGCCGGCGTCCGAGCAGGAGGGAGTGGGGTCGCCAAGCCCCCCGTGGAAGAAGGGATGTCGCCAGGGAAAAGCCCGGGGTGCCCGCAGGGGTGGCAGGTGAGGAAAAACCGCGGAGCCAGGTCCGTGTTTCTCCCCGACTGTGTTCATTCAGCCAATTCATTTACATCCAGGACAGGAACATGAATGTGCACATTTCGTTTGATGTCTGATTGCTCGCTCTCCGTGCGCCCGCAGATTCACTGATTTCACAGGTTTGCCTTCAGAGACCTCGGAGGCGAAGTAGCCACAAACAAACAAACGAAAACAACGCCAAAAAACCCCCCCCCACAAACAAAACCTCACACCGAGCAAACAGACAAACAAACAAGCAAAACAACCACCACAAAAAGCCTAGCCACAAAACAAAGCCAAAAGCCTGCTTGAAAAGAAATTGCATGTACTTATTTACCCCCCTTTTTTTTTTTTTTTTTTACCCTGTGAGCACAGTAGATATTTGAAGATGGTATGACCATCAGTCCACCGAAGGGGGAGTACGGGGCGGGGGGAGGGCAGAGGGAAAGCTAGAAGACAAAAGCTTCCCAGAGCACCAGCAAAAGGTCTGTTTTCTGACACTGTTTCACTGGACACAGAAATGCTACCAAGGCATCCGCTGGATGTAGAGCTCTCCTGGAAACCTGACATTAAACACTGCAGAGGACTAGAAGCCACTGCATCAGCCAGTGCTTGAAATCCAGTGCTCATTTCAGTGTCTGATGGGGAAACTGTGTCCTTTACAAATCCAGCCCTAAACTGGCAGAACCGAACATTTTAAAACCCTGCCTTTTATGGTTCCTGGGCTTAGAAACAGTGCATAATTTTGCCCTACAGGCAGCAGGTTCAAATCTAATTCTGGGAAATAATGAATGAAATAAGGAGACCGTGTAATAGGCATAAACTCCAATTAAAATTAGGATCTAGCTCACTCTAGCTATTGCCAAAGAATTTATAATGTCTTTGGCATTTCCAGCACTATGCCTGTAGCTTGCACACTGACTGTACCACGCCTGCCTTAAACAAGCTTGTTGCTGCTAATATCATAGACAGCAAGACATTCAAAACACCATTTCCTCCTTATCTCTATTTGCAACCTATGCTAAATCAGCTCGTAAAGTGGATCCAATTGAAAATGAGCCTGTTTCTTTCCTTTTTTTTTCGCAGGGCTATGAACCACCATGATTAATAAATGGCCGTGGAACAATGACTTCATTGTTGACCCAGTAATAAAATGGCAGGTGGAAATTTGATGTTAATAGATGCAAAGTAATATATAATCCTAGAAATACATACACAGTGGGGTGGTGTACACTGCCTCTGACAAAGTACAGCATTTCCTACGAACTAGTGGTAATTCCGGCATCTCGGACTTCTTTTTCAACTCCTGTTGGTTTTCTTTCTCATTTCTGTTTTCTCAGGGACACTCCTCTCATCCTGGTGCAGTCCTTGTTTCATGTCACTGTTCCTTCTTTTCCCCAAGGCAGCTCTCACGGCCATATCCACAGCTAACACCTTTTTCCTTCTGTATCTTCACTGCAGCCTGTATTTCAGAAGCAAGTAAATTTCTATTAACAGCAAAGGGTAGGGAAAAAACAGATGCTGGGGACAAAGTTAGAGGGAGAAGCTACATTTCATTGAGATTTAAAAGGCTTTAAATTGCTGCAGTTGCAAACACAGGCGACATTGTCAATCCACAAGCTAAACCAGGTAAGATGATGTGATCATCATAAAGAGGAAACACAGGGAGTACAACCACTGTGTTCCCCTAACTGTAGTAAGAAACTCTCCTGAATGCAGAAAAGGTGACTTCCAGTGACCTGCATTTAGAGAAATATTAATCACATAATCAGATTTGGCAAAAATACCTAGTTCCACTAACACACGGTGGTCAAACATGTACTCTCTTTGAATAAGTGTTAGAAACTGTTGAAGTTCTGCTGAAAAACTGTTTGCATTTCCAGGGTTTCTGCCTGGTGGCAGTAAAATTGCTTGTGGACTAAACTGGATTTAAGAAAAATGAGAAAGACAGTGTCTGTGGGGAGAAAAACAAACCAATCCAAAGTGAATTTGGGGTAGCTAAGTTAAAAGAAACAGCTAACCTGTCCAGAAACATAAATATAGGTGTTGCTAAGAGTTTTAATACTATACAAAAAGTAGCCATAACACCATCATAGTTGACATCCCTCTTTACAGCAAGCCCTAGACAATTATTATTACTATGATGTAACATTAAGCCATCAGCAAACAGGATGCTGTTCCTCACATCGTAGCATGATGGACACAAGTGTTTGTGCTTGGGCTTTAGTAAATGTTCTTGCAGAATCTTTAATACTAACGAAGGTAAAAAAAAAAAAAAAAAAAAAAAAAAAAAGATAGTGTTTCAATAGAATAAAGATTTCTAATGTCCTATGGGGACATTCTTCTCTTGATTGGTTAATTGAGAAGGAAAAATACCATCTTTCTTTGCACAATGTGAGCCAGACATATACCAGAAATCTCCTACCCAATCAGTCTAACCCAGCTTTCTTTATGTGAGACAACCTCCGATGATGTAAGTAACAGTGGAGCAAGATGACATCAACCCAAGCTGAAAAGAAATATGATACAGCCTTCTAAAGAAAAAATATTGCTAAACAATTTGATCTGTTCTGTTTGTACATACTTAATATATCATATTCTGTATTTCTCTGTTTCTCTGATTTACCTGCACACAGAGCTCAGTTAGATCCTACTGTGATTTTAAGAGAGGTTTATCATGGAGCTGACAGAAATAATGAAAGGCACTGAACTTCCCACCAGCACCATGACTATCTACCTTTACCTCAAAATATTTTGCAGGAATAAAAGCATAGAGTGGGCTCACACAATTTTTTTTTTCCATACTGGGTGTTTGAGTCAGACCTCAGCTCACTGTCCTAGGCAAGAAAACCAAACAACCACCAACAAAAAGCCTCAAAGGTCTGTAAGCAAAAGCTAGCAGAAAACAAACAAACACAAAGGGGGGAAAATCAAACAAGCTGCGGGGGGAAATATTTAAATAAATTCGGGTTGATTTATTTCAATTAAAAAAATGTGCTGTAAATTGCCCCCATCTCCATTCTCTTTCACGGGCTCAGAGTTTTGCTGTTTCCGTGGCAACATTACTGCTAAGAGTGGGCTGCGCCAGGAAACGGGAGCATTATCTGCGGCTTTGCAAGTTATTTCTCTGGGAAACCACACTGTTGGAAGTACCACTGTTCAAAATCAGCGATCGTTAATCATTAATGAGCAACGTCAAACTTAAATAACATCGGTAGAATGTAAAATTTAAGGTCTGAAATAGACCAGTACATCTCTTTGCAGATGCTTATGTGTCGAGCCAGAAGCTGACCCTAAACAGGGAGGACGTTTTTTTTCTGCCAGCTGAGAGCACTGAAACAATTTTGTCGTGAGACACATTCACCCAATGAAATATGACATGAAATATTTGGGAGAAAATGAAACTTGTAACTCCTTCTGCTCCATTAGTAGTTCCTGGGGGGCCTACTGTTAAAAGTCAACACACTATAAAAGTTCAGAGAAAAGATGGATCTGAGATAATACCCGAATCTGAACAGGACACTAAGCTTTTGCAAGGCAGGGTCATGCAGGGAAGTGCATTAAAGTCTGCAAACCGACACTAAATCAGCTCTTGCAAACCCCCCAAATTTTACAGTAAATTATTTGTTTCTCTAAGCCAGTCCATGAAGTGAGAAAGAGAAGTAGCAGCAGTGTAAATAAGGGCTGTATTTTCTAAAGAATACACAACCCAAATTCACAAGCAAAAGCTCAGCCGTGTCTGTTTGGCTGCCTACACCTGCTCCAGACATCCTTTGTAATCAAAAAGCCTTTTCCAATCTAAACATTTCTGTGTTTCCATGATTTTTCCTCTTTCTCCCTGTCCCAAGCTGGCACCCTCTGCACCAGGTGCCACAGTCCAGCTGGAGCATCACCCTAGAGAGCGACTCTGCTTCCCAAAGAAACACATCCCAGTCATGTTTTGTTCTGTGTCCACAGTCTGTGACACGGTCAGCAAACTACTGCGCTGTGAAAAATGTAACAAGAGGCCCATTGCATTCCCTCTGGTCCTATGACACATTCACACTGATGGAAATGATGCTGCTTCTGGGTACGTGTGCATTAATGTCCAAGTGCCTCCGGGTGTTCCTGCTTTAAACAGTCAGAAAAACTAGAGATTCAGAGGAGAAAGCAAATAGCAACCTAGTTCAGTAACAAGTTATGCAAGAACTTCTTTGCTGTCTTCCTTAGATTGGAAGCCAGCCATTTGCTTATTTGCTAACACAGCATCTTTTTGGTTCCCATTCATGAAATGCATTTAATAACTGAGTGGTTTTCTTTTCTACTTTGTAATAAGGTGTCTTATTTTTGTTCTGTTGTTTTCTGATAATTTTTTTGAGTACTTTATTTTTATTCTGTTCATATCTTCTTCTCCTAAGAATGTTTTGCAAAGTTGCTTTAAAAAAACCCTTTATATGAATTCTGACTTCATGAGTTTCCTATTGGTTTCAGCAGGAGTCAAATTTAACTGCCAGTTTCCAAATCCAAATGCAAGTCTGGGAATCTTAGTTGTGGTCTGACTTTTTGTACAAGATTTCTTAGGCTGGCTGCCATTCACAAAATATGTTTACTCTTATGAAATAGTAAGTTGCTTTATTTATATTTTCCTTTGTAAATCCATGAAAAATATTATTTATTCTTTAGACAGTACAGGTACAAATATGTGCTTTACCACCACATTTATACTCCAGTACCTACTCTTTTATTAGGATAGTTAAATTCTGGCAAGAAGGGCAGCAACAAAAAGGATAATGTTAAAAGATGCACGGTGCACTTTGTTGAACCTTTTGGCATCAGGCAGGGATAACTGTACCTTGTCTGAGTAGGCAGAAGTTCCTTAAAAAACCCAGACTTTCCCTAATCCATTAGTTCCCCCTCCCCTAATTAAGAGGCTATTATCAAAATCATAAGAACCAAAAAACAACAGAGAGTATAAATTACCATCTTTGTCTTATGTTGCACATCAGACCAAAATTCTGGCTTCATGTTCAGATATTTGGTGGCAGTAGCAGAGCTGTTCAAGACTGCCCTCTGCCCTCTGTCACCAAGTCCATCACCTTTGCCATGTTGCCATAAGACACATTCTGTGGCACCTGGCTGAAGAATAACACAGGAAAAAATGTTGGATTTTTTTGTTTGTTTTATTTCCAACCAGGTCAGTTTTAGACTACACTGAAGAGGGAGAGGAGAGGAATTGCATAGGCCAGGAAATGTGCTTAATATCCACTTGCAACAACTTCACACTGAAACAAAACCCATCAACTTCTGCCACCAAACCACAGAGGTTTTCTTGGCAAGTAAGGAGTTATATTCAAACCCACCGTCGATTAGCTGTAGGGCTGAAATAATTCTAACCAATCTGCAGTAGTGGATAAGAGCACCTGTGGAGGGTTATCCACAGCAGCACTCCCAGCACTCACTGCCAGTGAACTGAGAACGAGGGCTGCTTCTGTATGATTTGTGCGTGGAGCTGATACGAGTCACTGGACCTGTTCACACTGATGCTGCTCGTTATCTGGCCAGAAGTGATGGTTCACTGCTTGCTACAGTCAGGTGGAAGAGGCATCTGCAGACAAGTGTGTATGTGCATGTGTGCAGGCACGCAACATGGGCGTGCATCTATTAGGGATGCATTCCCTTCTGGACTAGCTTGCTTGCCTTCCTTGCGTTTGAGCCACTTACCTTAGGTGCAACAACAGGTATGGAAAGCAAATCTGGGAAGGAGGTGATAATGAGGCAGGGCTGGGTGGCAGGATTTAAACAGCTACTTAAATGTTCACTTAACTGGGTTGCAGTGTACAAAGTACACCGCTAGTAATGTGAGGAAAGGCAAGAAGTAAAATGGCTGCAGATGAGAAGAGTGAGAAACTGTTTTAAGCAAGCAAGCATCCTCAACTCTGAAAGCCACTCCAAGATTAAAAAAATAATAAATGTTTAGAGTGTCAGAGAAATCGAGACAAAGGTGTGTTTACTGCTCTACTATACAGGGCATACAGGGCAACTTGTATATTTCCTTCCTGCAGCAAAAGAATATAGTGACTTTCTCCAGGTACCCTCAGGCAACGTGTTTTGTTTGCTCAAGCAGGGCAAGCCCCTGAGGAGCTTCAGTACAATTAGAGTTGAGAAAGCATGAAAACTGTTGGTGCTCTGAGGGTCAGCAGTTCTCCAAAGGGCTTTGGGCACATGACCTAGGGATTTCAGTAACAACAGAGCAAGGATGTGCAACAGAGCGGCCAGAGCAAAAACTTGGCAAGAGCTTGTACAGACAAGCAGAAACTGAAGCCCACTGGCTAAGCACAGGTAATTCATGGGTATTCAGGTCAGAGGAGCTACCTCAGAATGGGAGAAAATTATCAGCTATGAAGGTCTGTTGAGAAATCAACACCCCCAACTCCAGATCTGCCCAGGACTCACCGTGAACTGGGTTACAGTGAAGCACCGGTGCCAGGATGAAAAGGTGGAGGAGAAATGCCCCCTGGCAGAGACACTGACACCAGCTCACAGTTCCAGAAGGGGGAAAGAAAACATGGATTTTGAAGCCACCATGTGGCCTGAGAAGGTCTATTAGAGCAACAAGTAAAGCAATAAGTAAGGCTTTCAACGAAAGCAATCAGCCTTACTATCCGGTGGCAGCAGTAGTGCTGTTATCCCAGTTAGCTCAACAAGCACATCTGAGAAAGTAACAGAACACTGTCATTACATTCAACATGTCAGCATTTGTACACATGTTGATTGTTTGCTGTTATTATTCACTTTGACTAGGATATGAAAGAGCAAAGATCCATTCTGTTATGAAATTATCATGTGCCACTGAAGCAACCTATTAACTGTCTTGCCTAACAGTTATTACTGACCACCATGGACTGCAATCATCCTTAAACTAACACTTTAATTTGACCAGCAGCACTTTATCTGTCTAGACTACCAAGACAGTGTCACAGCAGTGCTTTGTCCTACTAAAGCTGCTCCTCTACCCTAATGCAAGAAACTTTACCCACAGAAACACAACTTTGCACCCAACAGTGGGCAAATACCACACCTGCTTTTGCACAGCACCAGACTAACATATGCCTGACCAGAATATCTAAACTGGCAGAAATCTGTTGTTTAGCTACAAGCGTTAGGATTTCCACGCGGCTACAAAATTCTTAAGTGAAATTAAACTAAAAACTCAACAGTTAATGCAAAAATAATTCTACTGCAAAAAAAATTTGTGTCGAAATATACTTGTCTGTCTGCTGTGCAGTGACTTAAACACAAATGTTCACAGACACCATGACAAGAGTCAAATGGGAAGGTTCTAGGAGGTTTCTGTATAATGAAATGTGGGTAGATAGTAATGTTCCTGGACTGAAACTCCTTCTTACCTTACCAATACCATTTTAATTTTGTTTTCTTGGCCAAAGCAGCAGGGTTTTTAAGTGAAGGCAAAAAATCACACCTACAAGATGGAATAAGAAGAATAAAAAAACCTTATAGGCGTCTGCAATGTCACATGTGCTGGATTCGGCTGGGGTAGAGTTCTGTCCAAAGTGTCCAGTATGGGGCTGTGTTTTGGGTTTGTGCTGAATGGCTCAGAAGCATAGAGTGCTGAGCAGCAATCCTGTTTCAGTCACTGCTTCAGCTTTTTGTTCTTGTGAAGGAAAGCAGTCTATAAAATGTCACTGATAGGTAAACAATCTTGGTAGGCCTCGGGGTTAGGGGAGGGGTCCTTTGCAAGAGAAATGATCTTTCCATCACTTTAGGAAAAGAAGGGATATGTATTGGCAGGAGAGGTGATGCAGAGTGAGCAGAAACGCGTCACATGAGCAGTACAGGGAGGATCACACGCTTCGTCTTTCTGTAATTTTTAATTAAGTCCACAAAAACATTCTCGTAGTCATGAAACAGCAAATAGATCAAAAGGATAACTAGAAGAAAAAAAAAAGGCAAATTTTTGTAATATAGATAAACAAAAATAAAGAGGCAGTTTCGAGTTTTTCCCTTTTATCAGTTAATTTTTACTTCAAGATTAAAAAAAAACCAAACAACTTCTCAGTATAGCAGATGCCCATAATCTTATTGATAAATTGATAAATAAGCAGTGGGTTGAACCAGCAGAATATTCATTTGGCATCACCAGAGATGCTACTGAACTTTACCAGTGTGAAAACATTTTTTTAAGAGCTGTTAAGTGCTTTTTTTTTTTTTTGGAAAGCTATTGATTATCTAAACTGTCATTGATTTGTTTGTTTAGAATAGAACTTAGGCCAAAGTAAATTAAGTTCCTAGGAATCTACCATAAAAGCACCCTCTATGTAGAGACAGTGAGTATGGGATTCGTGACCCTTAGGCTTGGTTTCCATTCCTCGGTTACCTCTGTGACTGCTCAGAACCCTCTACCTGCATATCATGGGTCAACCAACAGGTGATGAAACCACTGACCAAATTCAGCCAAAAATTACAAAGAGAGGGGGCAGGGAGGTTGGAAGATGTCCAAGAACAACACACTCATTGAGTAAACAGGAAGGGGAAAAGGTGAAATTCTACCCATGTCTCCAGAAGGGGAGGCACCACAGTGTTAGACTGTATTTCTCAAAATCTAATGCTTTTAATAAACATATTACCTGAGGTATTACCAGTATTGCAAAACTGCACAGATATATGTCAGTAACACTGGCAATTTAATCAGCATGGTTAGCAGGAGTTTTGTTTTTGCTGTCATTGTACTGGAGCAAAAATTTCTATTATGCCACAGAGCAGTTTGCATCTAGGGCTAAGAACCATAGAATTGGTAATGGTTTTCTAATAAAACTTTGGGACTCTAGACCACATTTCCCTTCCTCTGAGGCCCTAAGACTGTCCATATCCCCTTAATCTATCCCACAGAGTATGCCAGCCTCTCTGTCACTTGTACCGTCATGCAGACTGAAATAAACCTGAGCACATCACCTTACTTCAGTACACTTGTTTTTATTATGGTTATTTCAGATAATATTTCTCACACTAACACTCAGAAATTTAAAATCTGAGTTTGCCAAGTTCCACATGGAAACTAAAGCAGTTAGAACCAGTTCATCTGTCAAACACTCTTCTCATCGCGATCTTGATTGCTATCCCTAATTAGAATACAAATCTCATGATTCCTCGGTATTTTGGCAAATCTCAGCCACTGGTCGAGCTATTCAGCTGCACATTCGTTTCAACAGCACTAAATATGATCCTGTGCAATTTGCAGTTTACCAACAGGCTTGAAATGAGCTTAACAGTTAATAATTCATAGAACAAAAGGCAAAGAGGGGCTGCTGTTAAGATCTTCTCTGCTCTTTCATATAACACAAGGAACACGTCTTCTGTGAATGAATCTTTCACTAGACTAGTCAGTTACTTTCAAGGAAAATACCTGGTGTTTATTAAAACTTCAGAGAGGCTGTCACAACTCTGGGTGAATTGCTGCTGTAATCAGCCACCCAAGTTGCTCACTGTACGTAAGCCAAAGCACAAAACAAAACCACTCCGCCTTGCACTTTTGGGTCTGCTCTTAGCACGGGGAGATAGGGTCTGTATCAGGTATAGATTTTCTGGGTGATTCCTAAGGCTTAAATCAATCCATTAGTAGCTACTAGCGCTGCACACACTCCCACATTATGCAGTCTGATGATGCAGACAGATTTGCTCCCACCTGCTGTGATTCACGCAGTCCAGTCAGATAATACAGTTACATTATTCAACAAGCTGCAGTAAGGTAGTCTAACAGTGGCCTTTCTAGCCTTGCCTTCTAAAATGCAGCCACATGATAAATATTTTTACTAAAAATAAAATTTAAAAAAAAAAAAAAAAGAGCGCACGTGGAAAATTATCTTGTTGTTTCTTGGATCATCTTCTTGCACTCAGATCAAGTAGACAAAATGTGTTTATATATTTAAATGCATATACACACACACACATGCTCTCCTCCTTTTTTCTCTCTCTAGCAAATATAAAGAAATTACAATTTATTTCTGAGGCTGTTTTTCCTCTGGTGGATATGGTCATACTGACCCCTATTATGCCCACAGCTTTGCTTTAATTTGAAGATACTTTGTAAAGATCAAGTAGCAAACTCTGCAGGCATCTTATGTAATCCCATTTTTTTTCCCATCACTACGCAACACTGTATGATGGGCACCTCTGCACGTATTTTGGCTTATTAGCTACTTGACCCTTCTCTCCTGAAAATAAATTTCCATTGCAAAATGCCCAGTATTTACAGCATATCGCACACTTCAGTCTTTAAAGATAACCTCTTGAAATTAGCAAGAATATTAAACAAATTTTAATTGAATTAAAGACAGTGTTATATTTAAAAATAAGCAGCAGTTAGGGATGCCATTTTTTTTTCCCCCCTGTTAATCTGGAGTCACATCACTTCAAAATCAACATTTGGTTCCATGAGACATTTGAGTGTACTTGACATGGAGATCAGTTCTGGTGTTTGTATGGTTAACCTGCTGAGTCGTGACTACTTGTAACTGTCAAATTCCCTCCAAGGATAAATAATTAAAGCTTCTGGAAGAATAAGCACACAGGAAGCAGTGGAGATTGGATGTACGTAGGTGTTGAGGGCATTAATTTTTATCCAATCGCTGAATAAAAAGCACATTATTCATGCAACCTTGTTCATTCAGTGCTACGTGACCTGCACCACAATGGGAGACTGCAGCATCCAGTGCTGAATTGAGCAGCATTCAAGGCAATGAGGAAAGGACTCCAACAGCACCAGCACACAAGAGCAAATTGCTACACTGTAGGTGTAGATGCAGCCATTGGTTAATGCTACAGCTCCTATGACTAATGCTGGAATTACACAAAAATACTGCTTCTCACAGAAATTTTTTCTGTGGGTGCAATAAAAATAGCAGATATTAGCCTTAAGGTAGAATGACCTTTTCACTTTCTTTTCCGCGTGTATCTTCCACGTGTTGTTACCAATCACCTCCAGATAAAGAATCCAAACTCATGGCAAGCAACAAACAAAAGCATTTGTTAATTAGAAAAGCAAAACAAGTGAAATGCATTGCAGTGTCTGTGGTGCAAAACTTTTGAAACAAAATATTTCAATAACATGAACACTGAAAGGTGTAAAATCTACAAAGCAATTTTAGCTGTGGAGCTCAAAAAAAAACCCTGTTACATGTTCCTGAGGGTTTTAAAAGCACAAGAACAACTCCATGCTCCAAAATAGATTCCTTCGCCTTCACATTCCTATTTCTGTCCCATCTTTACTCACTGCAAATTCTATCTTTGGCCTGATGCCTCATATGCCTGTTAACTAACTACTCTGTTATATGTAATTGTTTAGTTGCTTGAATATTTGTATACCACACACAAAAGGTGAAATTCAAACAAGACTCTGATGAAAAAAAAAACCCCATAAATGCTAAACATTCAGGTGTCTATAAATGTACTTTAAGGTCCATGGTTACTGGAAAGCAAGGCAGCTTCTAAAAGTGTTCATATTATCTCCCACAACTACCTACTCACTCTGGCATTTTTAAATACCAGATCAGTTACATCATTCTTAGTAGCAGATATAACAGCTTCATATCTTATATCCAAGCATAGGCACAACTAATGAAGATTTTAACTCTCATTCATAATGAAAAATAATGGTCTTTTAGAAAGGCTTGAAAGCTGAAGAATTCCCTCATGACAAATTTGGGTGTTTGAAATGTTATCAGGATAAAAACTCATTTTATTTTTACATAAAAGACAGAAGTCATTAAGAACCACTCTCCACAGATTTCAAGCATACAGGAGGGAGGGAAATTAATTAGCTTCTTATCATAAACCAAAAAATAAACTGAAAAGGAACCAAAGGGGATTTAAAAACTAAAAACCCTGTTACTTAAATATATAAGTAATGTAAATTAATATACATGTCATATAAATATATAAAATGCTGTATCTGCAGAAAAAAACAGATGCTGATGAGAAAAAGAATTAAGGTCCTTACAGTAGGAAAAGACAAAATCACATATAGGCAGTCAAGAAGAAGAAAATGTAAACAGAAATTTGGATATACATTAATGGTTGTAATAGGATAAATTTAATTTAGAAATAACCAGTAAACTTTAAAATAATAAAGACCTCAAAGGAAAGCATTGAACAATTTGTTGGAAAATTTGATAAAACACAAAATAAATATACTACTGCCATACTTAGAGAGCATGGATAAGCTCTCAAGAGTCAAGAATGGTCTTTTCAAACGTGCTGCTATCAGACAAGAATTAGGAATCAGCATGAAGGTCTGGATAACAGGTTACTCCTCCTCTCCTCCTCCACCTGCATTAAAGCTAAGGAGACTGTTGCAGAGCATATGAAACATCAAACTGAAAATGGCAAAGTTTGTTCTTTGTGCTCTTCGTTGGTCACCCTCTTCACTGCACCCCCAGCACAAAAATATGCTGCTATAACAGGACAAGGTGAGGCACAATTAATCAAAATAAAATAAAATTGCCCTGTGTCCCCATGATACAGTACTAATGGCTACCATTGTGGCAAAACGTTTGCCAAAGGAAATTAATCAAACATAGTGATAAATCATATTATATAATTAAACATTATTAATGCTGGGAGCCAAGATTGCTGAGCTCCTAGGTAACATCACATTTGCGTGATGCTAAGAATCGCATGACATTACTGAGGAGAAAATGGTTTTCCTAATGTTAAAAAAGAACATAATCTAATCTCCCTCTGCTGTTTCAAAATTGCAAAGTGATTAACTGGAATGGAAGAGCAACACAGGACTAATTCTCCATTTATCATGGCCAGGGCATAAAATGCTATTCATGTCCATGATAGGTTCATTTCAGGGCTTAGCTCAAAAGAGGTTACTGACTTCAGAAAAGGACACTGCTGACACTGTTGGAAGCCAGATTTTTGACCACATATTTTATGGAAAAGAGGATATTCTCTCAACGTTAATGCTATAGGTTAAAAAAAAAAAAAAAAAAAGGGGGGGGATAAAACATTTTAGATTTCAAAAAGCTGACTAAGATCACATAGCTTTTATAATTCGCTATTGCCATTTGCAGTATTTGTGAAAATTCAGTTACCAGGTATTGAGAGATGGATCAACACAAGCCTTTTCTGAGCAACAAGTAAAGCTGGTGAACAAAATCTACGAATATTTGCTTGGAAAGTTCAGATATGCCAGTGAGAACTCAGTGTGTTTAAAATAGTCACAGAAAGCCATCTCAAGTATGACTACTGAATATCAGCAGAGAGGCAACGTGTCCACAAGCAGCAGTACTGTTTTTATCCCACCCATATATAGCATATGTTTCTGATACTTTAATATGCAGATTGCAGGTGGGAGTTTCCAGGTTCAAAGATAGTTTTTCCATTGAGTGGCATGTTCCTTAAGTCCATTTTTCAACCCACCTAATTTTAGGCACTTAGTGGAGGGGCTAAAGTTAGAAACCTAGTCATCCCAAACTCTCTCTACAGGCTGTGGGAAGAGATAGTCAGTGGTGAAGGGCTGATAAGATTTTGCTGCAGCTGAATTACATCTTGTGAATGCCTATTCATTATTCAGGCAGACGCCTATCTGCATATTAGCAGTTCCAGTGTTTGAATTTTGTTCGGAACAAACAAATTCCATCTAATCATTAAAAGAGCTGTATACTTTCTCCCCTTATTCAATCTTCTCAGTAGCTAGTTCTGTGAACAGCAACTCCCTGGCCTCTTAATCATCATTCCTTCTGTATTTATTATCTTTCTAAAGAGAGAATTCTCCCTCTTTTCTCCTCTTGTTTCCTCAGATGGCAAATAAGTAAAATCTACTCTCTAAGCGAGCACCACAACAGAGCGGGGTTATTTTTATAACTACAGGTGGATGAGCAACTTGTCCACCTAATGGCTCAGATTACTTTAAAATTGCACATAACTCCCAAATACTTTGATTAGCATTCAATAATTTTCTATTCTCACAGTCAAAACCTCTGCTGGAAGCCAGGGAACGTATCATTATTTATCAATTTTACTCCAAAAAGCAAAATCTCTGACACAGAAGTTGTTGGCAGTTACAGTTAAACAATTTCACAGAATGATACAATAAGTATTGGAAAATGGCAATAGGAAAAATAAGGGCATTTATTGCCCTTTGCATTTCAACAATTTAAAAATATGAAGACAGGAAGGTATCTAGTCAGTGCATATAGTGTAATGATACTTTTTCCAAGCCAAATATAGTTGACTAAATAAAGGCAGAAACATGGACTGCAGCTGCAAAAATAGAACCAAGGAAATGTGTGTGTGTGGGAAGCCAACAAACTCAAACCTAGTTGAATTTTAAACATCTTTAGATATAATTATCTCCTGATTGCTAAGTTACAATACATACTTAATGAAAGATTTGTTTCGGAAAAATAAAGAAAAAAAAAACAACCAAAACAACATGTATCCTGAGACATAGGAAAAACTATTCCTACAGTTTCAGGTCTACATGCCACCAGATCTGCTCAGAAAACCTATCCATGGAGCCTTCTTCATTAGCAGTTTCAGTGTTCTAGGAACTCCATACCTAACTTCAGGTATTTACTCCATATATTGAAGTATTTGTCATTTATGCAATATACTAGCTTTCATTTGGGAAGGGGGGGGGCAGGGAAAGTCATGTAAATTCTCCTTCTTTATTACAACCTGTGAGAATCTGAGAGGCAACTCTACAACCAGTCTCGCAGCAGACCTTTTCACCTGTGCAGGGCCCCACAACATTTACTGAGATTTACTGGGGTGCAAACAGACACTACCCTAGAAACACTTCAGAAGAGGCACTACATTTTCTTTGAATTTTTAATTAATTAATTTTTTTATTTTTTTTTTTACATCGTGAGAAGCTAACAAACCTTTTGGAAGTGAAGTAAAACACGCGTGAATAAATTCATTAATAAAAATACATTTCATGTGAGTATAAAATGGAATTCAATTTCTGTTCTCTCATTAAATCTTTTATTGCTCACTGTGCACTAGGACAGGATTTGCTTGGTAGAACATCTATGACAAAGATCAGAAGCAAGCAAATACATGCTTGTCTCATTTATAATATTTTTAAGGAGTCAGTTAAGTTCAGTGAAGCCCGTTAATTAACAATAATGTGGAAATAGTACAAGATTACAGGAATTTTTCTCATTTGCATCAGAAGGCTTGTTTTAAATTCAGTAAATCAGAATGTCTAGATTAATTTAAAACCAAACCAGAACCCTGCTACCATTATCTTCCTTCTGATTCTGATCATCTTTGCTATTCATATTTCAGTGGCATACGTCATGCACCTTAACACCATTACAGAATACACTGCATGAAAACAGATTAAAACAACTCCAAACAACCCACAGTAGAAATTTTGCAGTCAAAGAAAATCCTACAGAGCTGGGGGGCTTCTCACAGAGCTAAACCACCCTGAAAGGATACCTGTGGTGCATGGAAAGTGGTGAGGGGGTAAATGCACATTTTGGCCTGCAGGCTAAAAAAGGAACACGTTCTTTTTGACCCTTCTGTTGTGTACACACTCTTTAGCACACAACTGAGAGAAACTCACTGGAGAACTAAGAATGCAAGGAATTTATGCAAATAACCCACTTCAAATCAGGAATCTTCTTTCAGCACTAGGAAGTGTGTGCTAATATGTCCTACACTCAGCAAAGCCAGCAGTTAGTACTGGGTATAACAGGGGTAAGAAGACAAGAGTATCTGCAGGAACAGAATTAAACTGGCGCTATTCCTGATTTTAAAATTGGGGAGGAGAATTTAACTCAAAAAGCCTATTCTGTTCCTGGCAATTATTTGCACTGGGAAAGCACTAGACGGCTGCTTTCCCAACTAATAGGTCTTGCACGTCTGATTGCACTGGAGCACTCCTGATTGAATGACTAAAGGGAACTTGACCTCCTCCCCACTCATATTTTCAAGCTGCAGAAAGAGGCACCCTCTATAATGTCCAATTAGAAATGGGGCAGATTGAGAGGCAACAATTGAGTGGCAAGGCACAATCAGTCACAGCCACAGATCTCACTCAGAGTGCCATAAATATGACATTCAACCATCTCAGAGAAACTATGCTCATGCTTACCAGATGCTAACAACATCCATTTCATTTAGTTTTGCCTTCTGCACAGTGAAAAATATTGTAATTTTGTAGGAATTACTGTCAAACTCACAGCTCTAATTACATTCTGCCATTTTAAAGTGCTTGCATATGCATTTAATGCTTCCAAAGATGTCATCCTGAATACTGAAATTCTCTGTTCATTCACAGAAGACATACAGTATTAACAGCCAACACAAGAGCAGTTTAACATAAGACAAATCACCAGGGAAAGTAAGGTTCAAGCAAACATTTTTCCACTTTAAAATCTGAGGTTCACTTATGCATTTACATTTGCAGCATTGCAAAATACCCAGATTCTTCCTTTTAATCTGCTTCATGCAGCAGGAAGAACTCTGGCTGCACCAAAAAGTATGTTGAAGAACTGCTGATTTTAGACTAAACTTCAGACTCTTCCCTTTTTATCTTTATTTTGGTCACCTTGAAAGTGAAGCAAACACAAGGGCAAAAATAACTTGATCCTCTTACTGTCCAACTTCTTTTAATTGCCAGAGTAGAGTAAGTTCAGCATTTGGTTGCTGGGTTGTACAATCCATACAGCAATTTATATACTCTCTAAAAAAAAAAATTCATTTTGAGCAACAGTTGGAGCAAAACACATCCTTATCCTGTCACAAGCTGAAACAGGAACATAAAAAGCATTCCATGCTGATAAAACCATATGTCTTCAAGGAACATGTTGTATTTATAAAAGCTCAATCATATGATTGACTATATTTAAAAAAAGTAACATATTTAAAGATATTTAAAGCCTTACTACCTAGCATATCTCTTGGAAGCATCACAAAACTCACACTTGGTAAGGTACTCTGACACAGGGTAGTCATGAGGAGTTAGTGCTTTGGAAAATTTGGATAAACTATGGATTTGTTTAAGCATCTCTACCAGTCTTCAGCTGAATGGTGAGAAAACTTACAACACTTAATATCCTTCAGGAACTCTTCTTCCCTCTCACATCCTACTGCATCTCCAGAAAGGAGCTGACTGTACTGACAAACCAACGCTATGGAAATGTTAAATCACCACATTCCCAGTTCCCACCTTCAGTCCACTGGCTCTAATTTAATTGTACCTTTTGAAAAAGTACATCTTTGAACACCCTGAAGGTTAATTTTTTTCTACTCTTTCAGATATTAGGTTGAGGGCTTAAATAAGGGGATACAGCTTCAAGTTAATTAAAGGCTGTCATTAGTTGTTGCTAATTTACAGTAATTGGCTTTGGTTATATACTGAGTAGATAAATGAGAGCACATGTTTAACTAACAGATGATACATTACAGGACTGTTTCCTTTAATTTACCATCAGTCATATGGAGCATTTTTTATAACAAGTTTATTTTAGCATTATTCCATTCCAAAATTCTTCACTCAGATCTTTTTTTTTTCCCCCTTGTTTCTCCATATGCTGATTGAAAAAATGTTAAAAGGTACCATGGTAACGCTTGCTATGCTATAAGGCATATTGAAGAAAGTTGTCATACTCCTCAGGCATAACTAAGACATAAAAAAATGCACAATAATGTCAGAAGAACACTCCAGTGATAGTATCCAAAGATACTATTTTAGGACATTTCATTGATTTTTTAATTATATATATATTTTTTACATTAAGAAATTATAATACAGAGAGAGTGGAAAAAGTGTCCATAATGAAAGACAATTGGGTATTTCACAGATGCAAGACATTCTGCTGTTTAAAATAAGAGTTCGAGTGCTCTCAAAGTGTGAACTGGCATTTCTAAAATCTAAACTTCACTGCTTAGCATTGAACTCTGATGTCAGTGATCAGTGTCATTAAAAGACAAGTGATATGCATAGCAATTAATTCTGAGGGACAACAAGTTAATCTTCCTGAAAATTGAAAAGCACATATTGGTTTTGTCTTTATGAGAAATCCAGCTCTGTCACCAAAGACCTAGACCAGCTATGTGTTTTAGACTCCTCTTGTGCCCTTAAAAATCAAATTAACCCTATCTTAACCGAGGGCATCCCTGCAGCAGTACAGATTAGTGGCTGATATCAAGCAGGAGAAAACAGCATGATCAAGCCAGAGCATTAATCCCATATGCAGCCTTTCATCTCAGAATAAAAAGCACACACCTAAATCCATGTCATGCTTTTGCATTTCTGCCAACTGGAGCCTGGGGAGAACAAACTCCTTCTCATGGTTTCAGGCTGGATAATGAGTCTGAGTTCAGGCTTCATTATTTAATCTTCTTTCAATTGCAAACCCACCCCACATATGGTAGTGATATATAACAGTTATAACAGACCAGTGTCACCTTTATTTTTCCAATGGGGACTCATTTCAGATTTGCTTTGCATTACAGATATGTACAAAATGGTAGACCTGACAACACAAGGTCTCTGAAATCCATTTCTTCTTACATGAAATGAAAAGTTTCCTATCTGTCAAGACCCAAACTCCAAGTATAACACTGTCTATGCAGAGCAGAATAACTTCTGGAAGCAGTTTGTGAAACCCTGAGCCAAAAATATAAGGTGACCTAATCTCAGGCAACAGTTAGTTTACCTGGGGTGTCCTGAAACCCACCCTTATTTCTCTTATCTTCCCAAAACAGATTTCTAAGTCCAAACACAAAGTACGCTCTCCAAGTTGTATGCATTTTATGGTTTTTTTTTTTCTTTTTAAAGTCTTTTTCCAGATTTATAGCCTTACCATACTGCAGTTGCAAACCAAGAGCAGTGACAACATCTAACCCAGTTCTTTCTGGAGTCAGCTGTAGGGTTTGATAGTAAAGTTATATTCTCCTGGAAAGCTATATATACCAAAGACTTAGCAATGGCCTTTTTATAAGGTAATATGTTTAGGCTGCGAAGCATGAAAGGGAAAGCTCTGACCAGGTTTGCATGAGTATGGCAACTGTTTGTTGCAGATTACGGTTCTGTAAGAACGTGGCTGCAATCCATTACCACTACCCACTGTTGTTTCCACAGGAAATAAATTTGAGGCAGGTTTTGGCCAGTCCTTGGTCTGTGCAGTAGAGGAATGGGGAACCCAGGATGCATTCTGGCAGGCGTGTCCCATGGGCACTGATGCACGCGCAGCTCCAAAGTGCAGGTTCAGTTAAAAATGTGAAACAGGTTTACACGTCCCCAGCCCTCTGCCTGCCAAAAACTAGCACTGAGGTGGTTTGTTACCAAACACCTCATTCTGGAAAGGCAGGCTAAGAGACAAATTCATGGTATTTTTTTCTGTCTTCTCAAAGAATCGGGCTATCATCTCCCACAGCCTTTAACGTTTCACCTAAAATCAGCATGGCCAGCAGTAAGCATAGGGATTTTTCCTGCAAAAAAACAAAGAGACCATTCATAAAGTCTGAACTACCAGCAGTTCTGTGAGATGCAGTGCATTGTATAACCTCTGGTTTGAGGCTGAAGTCAGGGACAGTCACGAAGGCTTCAGTTCTGTGATGTACAGTAGGTAGGATGAGTGGGACCAGTGAGTCAAGAGTGACATTGCTGTCCTAGAAAGGCAGGCAATTCCACCATCACAGAGGGGAGCCTGAGTTGGAAAAATGGTCTGGGAGAGAAGGGAAACTGAAAAAAAGACAAAAAAAAAGGAGGTATTACAGACCTGACAGTTCTAAGATGCAGCTGAAAAATTTCAGTGCCAGGGAAAATCCAGGACCAAGAGCTACCTAAGGGAAGGAGTGCTGGGAGTCCAGTGTGATGGCATAGACAGCAGGTACAGGATCCTGGGCCAGGCACAGAGGGGACTGCAGCCAAGGCTCCCTGCAGTCTGGGGCTGACCCTGGCATATCCTCCCCGAAGTGCTGCCTGGGAGCCTCCTCTCACCCCTGGCAGCTGCACTGACTCAGCCAAGCCCACCAGAAGGGGAGCACGCTCCCACGGTTCATGGACCAAGGTGAGAAGAGAATGATTTCCAAGCCCGCAGTCAGTCCACACTCTGAACCTTGGATAAAAAGGTCATGCCCCAAAACAAACGTTAAAAAAAAAAATTATTTTAGAAGTCACAAGGCCTACTATTTTGAGCCTGTATGTCTCTCCTGCAGTGATGACAGATTACCATGGGAGGAACACCAAGATGCAGGAGCTGCACCGCCAGGCTAAGCCAGCACAAGCTGGCAGCTCGGTGTGCTCCAGCATGAGAGCAGGCTCACAGCATGCATCTGATTTTCAACAGTGGAATAAGACGCACAAAATACCTGAAAACTATCATGAAACAGAATATTTGCTGCCATTCTACTGTTCACTTACATCCTAGTCCAAAATCTGCTGAGATGACTAGAGACTTTTCACTGATTTCAGTGGACCCTCAGTCAAATCTGTATGAATGGTTAACAGGTGGGAAGGAAAATCCCATTTTTAGCACATCTGCAAGATGGCAAAACAGGACCTGACTCAGTATCCATGACAACACTGCTGATATTCTGCTAAAAACAAGAAAAGGCATTAAGTTTTAATACCTGTAAAGCAAGATGAATCAGTTTGCCTGTGTTTCTCTTCTGTGAATTTGCTGAACTACCTTTTTTTCTTTTTTTATGATAAGCCTGTAAATGAATGCATGTAATGATGTAAGATTCAAGTATGGCCAATTCAGTCAAGGATATTCTCAGGAAAACTACTAAAAGACAGGTTCTCTGTGATCTTCTAGCTGGAAAAGTTTAGGGCAGAGGCAATCCTGTTTCTTAAGATAAAGGGATACAGCTGGAAAAACAAGACAACATCTCAATGTGAGCATTTTTCCAATATTTAGAAGCGAAGTTACCTGAAGAAGGCTCTTTTTGTATCAGATTAGCAAGATGGCCCTGTGAATAAATGTCCTGAATGAAACAGATTTATTTGATGAATGTTTTCAGTCTGAGCAGTAGGAAAAACAGACTTCAACAAAACACATTTCCAGGTAGAATCCTCTTTCCATCTGTGTTATATAGCTAATAAAATATTTTCTGTATAGATACTGCATGATAAGGTATAATGGAACAGTTTAGGTGGTGGATATTAAAGTCTTTACAGGAATGATGAAAAAGCTGATTATTAGAAAGATGGGTTGAACACTTAGAAACTAAAAATATTTATACTCCATTGTGAATGATAAAAGAGGTTTACCTGTCCAGACAAATTCAAAGTTCTGTGTATCTCCTGCAACAAAAGATGATTTTCTAGTGTCTAAAATAAAGACTAAGGGAGTGACCAGGAACACTCAAAGTTGAGACACATAAGCAGGGAATTAAAAAAAAAAAATTAAAAAAGTATCTTGCAAAATGCAGGATTCAAAATCATGGGAAAGGATTCAAATAATTTAAATAGCTATTCAGTGCAAGGGAAATATTTTGAAGCAAAGCTGAAAATGAACACTGGACAACAACAAATCAAGGGAGTTTCCATAAAGTAAGGCAACAGACTAGTGAAGTTCTGAGATAACATAAAGAATGATATTTTGGCAAAATATTTGGATATATTTGACTGGTAAAATCACTTCAGGAGCTGTGTATTTTGTTCAGCATGTGTGTATCCCATAGAAGAGTGGTAAATACTCCTGTAAACTTAAGGAACATGCTCATACTACATATAAACCATCCAGCTGCATTCACTGAATCAGAAATAGGACAATAATCAACACATCCAAGAGAGATACTTAAAAAAAGACAAAAGGAAAAATTCAGGCTGGGGAAAATACAAAAATATTAGAATATGTAAACAGAATTCATTGTTCCCAAAGTTTCTGAAAACTAAGTTCTGTTTAACTCCAAAGAAATAAAGACTTGATTCAAAATGCCAGGAGAAACCCTCACCAATCACAGGTGTTGCATTTCATCCCAGTTTCATCCCCATTTCATCCCCAAAAAGTCCACAGCCCTGGGCCTGACTCATCAGTGGAGCTTTGGTGTCTCACACAAAACAGGAGGGAAGGGAAAATCTGCCCCATGTAGGTGGCCCCTCAAAACAGGGGAACCCTGCTGTCTGACAGGAAGACCTCTTTACATTTTTTATGGTCAGAGGGTGGTAACTCTGGTCCTTTATGCTTATTTTATGACATTTAGATCCTCCTACCTTCCAAACATTTGTAAATGTTCCCACACTGTGACACAGGTAATAGTCACAAAACTGCTATTCTTTGACACAAAAATGTAATTGTTCTCTGCCCGTTACCTTCAAAAATTCTGTTATCAGCCAGTCTTCTTCGGATGGGGAGCACAGCAGTTAATACTGCCTTAACCAAAACCCAGAAGTACTGACTTTCAGAGACAAGCTTGTCATTTAACATGAGATCAGTGAGCCCTCCAGTGGCTATTTTAAAACTTAAATTGTCACAATAACCTTAAGAAAAAAAATATTTGTGTGTATGCGGTTTTATTTGGATTCTGTTTGATTTCATTTGAATTCAATCATCTTCTATTACTTTAATTAAACAAGACTTTGAACAACCTTTTTAATACTTGCAAACAGATTCATTCTCAGCCCCCATACATTTCCTTTCACTACTGTGAATGTACAAAATTTGAAAGTGATACATTTTAAACATTTGAGTGACTTCACAGAAGTTAATGAAGAATGTTCTTCTAAGAGGAGGGGAAAATTTCAATTCATTGGACTCAAAATCAAAATCTTCACCCATAATCCTGTAGGATATAAATCCTACCTCTGGAAACTACAAACATCTGGGACAGTGAATAAATATACGAAGGCTCTTTCAATGCAAAACCCAGCAGGTGGCAGATTTAACATAAACAAAAGATGCCTCTTCTCATAAAGGAATTTGTTTAGCCATGGAACTCTTTGTAACAAGATACAGTGGAGACAAAACATTTGGCCCAAAGATGACCTGAAGATTCATGAAACAAAAATCCACATGCCCTACTATTTGCAAAGAAATCCCTCATCAGTAGGCCCAGAATCTAGACTAAGCTGGAAACATGTCATCACATACTTTTCTGACTCTTACACTATTTAATTCTGGAAGGTATCCATTAGAGAAAGCCACAGAGATAAGTTTGGCTAAAAGGATCTTTTCTCAGGTCTAGCACTGACATTTTAAAGTTTAAATAGAACCTTTACTCAAACTATTTAAACATTGTGTCAAAAATATTCAGTAAATGAAGAACTCTGAGATTGCACTACAGATTTTTTTGTCCTTGATCCACTTTAAGACAGCATCATATTGCACAGCCTACAGGAAAAATCTGAGGAGGACTGTGCCTCATTTGACAGCATCTTCTGCTGCTTGATTCTCCAGTCATTATACAGTGTCATCCTGAATTTGTTATATGAGCATTGGTTGCTATGGAAATCATCTGCTAAAATTAGCATTATTGATTTTGTTTAACATGGGAATAGAGTCATTTTTCATTCATTAATGCTGCAAAAGGTCTCCAAGACCATCAAGTCCAACCTTTGACTGAAGTTGACCTTGTCAACTAAACTGCAGCACTAAGTGCCATGTCCAGTCATTTCTCGAACACCTCCAGGATTGGTGACTCCACCACCTCCCTGAGCAGCCCATTCCAATGCTTGACAATTCTTTCAGTGAAGAAATTCGTTTTGATGTCCAATCTGAACATCCCGTGGCTCAGCTTGAGGCTATTTCCTCTTATCCTGTTGGTAGCTGCCTGGGAGAAAAGGACAACCCCACACAAGCTACAACCTCCTTTCAGATAGCTGTGGAGAGTGATGAGGTCTCCTCTGAGCCTCCTTTCCCTCAAGCTAAACAATCCCAACTCCCTCAACTGTTTGTCATAGGACTTGTTTTACAGACCCTTCACCCACTTCTTTACCCTTCTCTGGACCTGCTCCAGCCCCTCCATGTCCTTCCTGAACTGAGGGGCCCAGAACTGGATGCAGGGTTTGAGCTGTGGCCTCACCAGCGCTGAGTACAGAGGGACAATCACGGCCCTGGTCCTGCTGGCCACACTATTGCTGACACAAGCCAGGATGCCATTGGTCCTCTTGGCCCCCTGGGCACACTGCTGGCTCATGTTCAGCTGCTTTGACCAGCACCCCCAGGTCCTCTTCCAGCTGCTTTCCAGCCACTCCTCCCCAGGCTTGCAGCGCAGTCTGGGGTTGTTGTGACGCAAGTGCAGGACCCAGCACTTGGCTGTACTGAACCTCATACAATTTTCCCTGGCTCACTGAGCCAGCCTGTCCAGATCCCTCTGCAGAGCCTTCCTACCCTCCAGCAGAGCAACACTCCAACCCAACCTGGTGTTGTCCACTAACTTACTGAGGGGGCACTTGATCCCCTTGTCCAGATCATTGATAAAGATGTGAAACAGGATGGGCCACGATACTGAGCCCTGGGGAACACCTGGAGTGACCAGACTCCAGCTGGATTTAACTCCATTCACCAGCACTCCCTGGGTCTGGCCATTCAGCCAGTTCTCAACACAGCGAAAACTGCACATGCCCAAGTCATGGGCTGCCAGCTTCTCCAGGAAAATGATATCAGAGACAGTATCAAAGGCTTTCCTTTGATAAAAGTAAAGGTAGACAACATCCTCTTTGATCAAAGTCCAGGGAGAAAACATCCTCCTTCCCTCATCCACTAAGCAGGTCACCTGACCATAAAAGAGGTCAGGTTGGTCAAGCAGGACCTTCCTTTCCTGAACCCCTGCTGTCTGGGCCTGATCCCCTGGTTGTCCTGTATGTGCTGTGTGACTGCACTCAGGATGATCTGTTCCTTCCTAGGAACCAAGGTCAGGCTGACAGACCTAACAACATCCTTGTACTTTTGCTGAGTTGCCTGCTCTTTCTTCCAAAGGTCATAAAAATCTCTTTTATTGCATGAGTTCCAGTGAAAACTCTCTCTTCAGTCAGGCCAGTCTTCTTCCCTGTCAGCTCCTCTTTTGGCAAATAGGGATGGCCTGATCCTTCACCTTTAAGATTTCCTTCTTAAAGTGTGTCCAGCCTTCCTGGACCCCTTTGTTTTTAAGGACCATTTCCCAAAGTACTCTCTGAACCAGTGTCCTGAACAGGCCAAAGTCCACCCTCTGGAAGCCCAAGGTAGAGGTTTTATTGACCTCCTTCCTAACTTCACCAAGAACTGAAAATATAATTTCATGGTCAGTGTGCCCAAGACCACCCCATCTCCCACCAGCCCTTCTCTGTTCATAAACAGCAAGTCCAGCAGGGCAGCCCCTGGCAGACTCACTTGCCAGCTGTGCCAGGAAGTTATTCTTCCACACGCTCCAGGAGTGCCCCAGACTGTCTCCTCTCTGCTGTGCTGAGGTTCCAGCAGTCTGGCAGGTTAAAGTCTCCCACAAGAACAAGGGCTGGTAATTGTGGAGCGTCACCCAGACACTCATAAAACACTTCATCTGCCTCTCCATCCTGGCTGGGAGCTCTGTAGCAGGGGGATGGTCTCCAGCAGGACATCTCCCCCGATCCTCACCCACGGGCACTCAGCCCCGTCAGATCTGCCCTGGAGCTCTGCACAGTCGGACACTCCCCAGGTACAGAGACACCCCATCCCCTCTCCCTCCTCACCCGTGCCTTCTGAAGAGCTTGTACCCATCCATTGACTCTCCCCAGCTGTGAGAGCCATCCCACCACGTTTCCATGATGACAACTACGCCACAGCTTTCCTCCTGCCAGGGGCCTCCTCCTCCTGTTTGTCACTCACGCTGTGGGCACTGGTGCAGATGCACTTTAGCTGAGCTGTTGTTTCACCCCCAACACTGGCCTGTCACCCCCAGGCTCATCAGTGTCACTTTTCAGATCTGAGCTTTTCACTAGGTTCTGATGACTACTTCCACGAGAAGATCCATAGAAACAGAGTAAGAGAATTAAATCTCAGTGAAATGACACAGATCAACAGCAGCCTCCAAGCTCCACAAGGATCTGAATGAATCTGAACTCATCCTGCAAGCTATGGCTTGGGAATAATTTATTCAAGAATTTATTCAAGAACACCTTTTAAAATGCAATTCTTGAACCAGCACAGGCACTGGTAGGAGCATGCATCATAATTGGCTCTATTTTTCAAGTTTATCTTCTTTCAGAGGAAAATTCTCAGCAATTCAACTAGATTATCTTCAACACTTACACTGGATTATTCATAGACAGCTAAACCATCAAAACACAGCATCATTTTTATGTCTCTCCAGGACCTGGTTCACATTTTTGTGTGAATTGAAAACCAAGACAAAAATAATCCATCTTCTGTGATAACTGAGGGGATGTTAATTAGCACACAAATAACTCAATGCTTATTATAAAGTCCTTCAAATTAAGTAAGGCAGTAAATTCAAATTTAAGTATCTAAATTGAGGCAAACTAATTCTGAAGATCAAGCCTGTGGAGACAAATATTGTTAATATCACACATACAAGCAGCCTGAGAGTGCTTTGAGGGCTAAAGTGTTGTGGAATACCGATAAAGAGCATATAAAACCAGCAAATAAAATCAGCAAACAGAAAGTAATCTCACTGAAATAAGAACTAAGCGAGACTGATTTTCTCCTGAATCAATAGTTTGTGGCTTTGCTGTCTCAGAAGGTATATGCACCAAACGCCGAAGGGTATTTACCACTGAAGCATTTATGCAAAGCTTTTTTTCCCATGCAGATTCTCCGTCTAGCAAGGCATAAGTTTAACCATAACATCATCCCCCACCAGAGTCCTTCTGCTCCATCCACTGCCTGTTATCATGAAACCTACAACAGTTTATCAACATTTCTGTTAAGTTTCACCAAACCAGCCAATAGGTTCAAAATGAAGGATCAAAACTGATGAAGAGTGTGATTGTTTAAGCCTTGCTTCCATAAGAAACACTGAAAATATAAAAACATAGGTAACGGTTCATCAATATATGCTATGAATGTGATTCATGCGCAAATTATTCACAAGTTATTAACTGTATATATGACTATGACTCATTAAGACAGTACAAAAGGTTCCTTGACTCTGATCTTGCTGTTCTATTCAGAAAAATACATTCAAGCATCTGATGTTCGTGTTTTACAAGGACATGTTTGAAAACTGAAGCAAAGTAAAAGTACATATATTTTTTTTTCCAAATGTCTAATAGAACTGAACAGAAAAATCTGCAGAAAATGTCAATCAGAGACTGCTATGCACAACACAGACGGGAAAATTTGCATCTTTCCCTTCTGATAAAAAGCACAGAAAATATTTTCATCTACCACAACTTTCGTCCTGAACTCTGTATATGCAATAGCAAGGTGTACCCAGGCCCTTCATTGTAACAGATTTTTATTTATCATGGCCCACACACCTCTGTGGATGGCCTTGGTCACAAGCAACAGGTTATACAGAGGATTTAAATCTGCCCTTATCTAGCTACATGAGATCATCCCCCACAATGTCCATCGTCCATCTTTAGTCCTAAAGAGCCTCTATGCTGACTACAGTCATGCTGTTCTCTAGCAGAGTGCAGAATACTGATGCTCAAAATTACACACGCCTGTGTAACAGCTACAGGAGGCACGGAGAGAAGCTCAAGAACATTGTCCTTATGTTTTGCCATTTTATCTTGTGTTTCAGCAGCAACTGAATCACAGCAACTGCCCTAATCAGGCAGGGCTCTAAGCAGGAGTTTCCAGAATCTTTTTCAGTCTGCACTACGGTAGACTTTGAAATATCCTTTGATGCATGCCTTTGACATGCTGAGGCATGAGTGTATGGTAAGATCTTCTCAGCAGCTTTTCTCTTTAATAAATATAGATATTTTGTGGTTTCATTCACTCCTAGGCTGGTTAAAATCTTCAGTCAGGATATCGATTCAACCATCTAATAATCTTAATTTCAGAAGCTAACTTCTTTGAATAGGAAAACGTATTACAATTAAAATTAAAGCATCATTCTAGAGCATTGGAGGGGGGAAAAAATTACTTTTGTCCTACACTCCATATTGGTAAATGTTACAATGGGAAAGCATAACTGACACAACCATAGAAAGCAGGCCTCAAAGAAACCACTGATCAAAGGCGGGATCAGTTGCACCTAAAATATTCCCGCAAGATGCATTTTTCTCCTAAAATGATCTAGAAAATTAAATTAAGTTACAGGTAGGAAATGTTTCCTAAGGTCCAGCACGAAACTGCCTTCATGTTTTCATCTTTTTAGCCCTTCACTGGACTCCTTCCAGCAGCACCATCTTTCTCTTGCACTGGGGAGCCCAGAGCTGAGCATGGTACCCCAGCAGCAGCCTCACTTGTGCTGAATGGGCAGGATCACCTTCCTCAGTGTGCTGGCAAATAGCAAATTAATAGTGCAACTTAACAAGTTCCTGGTACTGTTGCATTATTTATCATTCACCAATGCCTTTAAGTCCTGTCTGGGAAAAGAACTGAAGAAAGAAGAAGTTGAAATGACACTTGGATACTAAGTAAGATCTCCTAATCCTAGATTATTAAAACCAATATGTTAGTTTTGTCAGCTCTGCCAGTTGCCTTACAAACAGACTTGGGTCAGTCCTGAGGAACAAGGATTTTCAAATTCATCACAGGGATCTCAGATAAGATTGAACACCTATCTACCTAGGAATCCTTTTAATCCTCTTCAGAATTCTGACCAGGTGTCACTATAAGCATTAGCAATAGAAGAAAAGTTGCTTTGAAGGGAGTCAGACTTTCACTTCTGAATGAATTCATAGGAGAAAGGCTTACACAAAGCCTTACATGAAGGTCACTTTTTTCCTCAGGTGGAATATGCATGTGATAAGCAGAAAGCTCATAAAGGCGGCACAGAAATGTCTTCCAATCCAGCAAACCCCTTTGTCATTATGATTTAACCTTTTTTTACCCCATTATTACACAATTACATGTTCGCTCTGCCTCAAGTATTTAAAAATAACAGTTGTGCTGCCTGACATTAAGATAAAGAAATGCCAAACCCCTCTGCTTTGAAGAATCCAAATACTTTAGAAAACTTGCATGTGCTTTGTACTTTCACTATTATACTGCACTTGACACTTCTGCCGAGGATCTCTGCTAAATCAATTTCACACACTGAACTACAGCAGTTCAAAAACAATGACTTCGTTTTACCTGTAAACGACCTGTGCCAACAAGCCCTAATATGCAGTCCAATTAAGAGAAAACTATTACTGCTACACTATGATATGCACTCCTTTTAGTGGCTGTAAGGTGTGAGACTGGCCTAAACTTTACCGTTTAAGACAGGCTGCAGTGCCAATTGAAACAATGATGCTATGAAAATCATCTGTATTACCTAGGCATGCCATGCCTCACACGGCCTTCGTTGGTTTTTTCTCCATCAAATTTTTCTCCATCAATCCAGACAGATGGATTATCACGGGCAGTACCTGTGTTTGTGGCAGCAACATGAAAGCATGAAGTTTAAAACCCAATCTCCTTTTTCTTCAGAGGCCCAGGAAGGAGAGAGCAGCACACTGCAGCCAGGGGACATGGAGCATGAGAGCAAATTCAGGTGAGATATCAGGGAGGAATTGTTTGCTGCGAGGGTGGTGAGGCACCGGAACAGGAGGGCTGCGGATTGCCCCACTCCTGGCAGTGCTCAAGGCCAGGCTGGATGGGGCCCTGAGCAACCTGATCTCGTGTGGGGTGTCCCTGCCCACGCACGGCGTTGGAACGGGATGATCTTTAAGGTCGCTTCCCATTGTTTATGGTTCTATAAAATCGCCCTTCCTAGCCATGCCCCCATAGGCGGGAGGCCCTGTCTCAGCCCACAGGGCACCAACATCACCCACATCCCGGGAACTACGGTGCCCCTTATGCAATTCCGGAGAGCTGCCAGGCGCGGCTTCCCAGGGGAGCGTTCGCTGCGCCGCCGTGGGGCCAGACCGACCCCACAGACACCGTGAGGAGACCGAGGGGACGCGGCCTGGGCTGCGCGTGCGCAAAACCACACCCACCCCCAACCGACCCCCCGCGCGCTGGAAAGCGCTGGAAGGGCGCGCGCCCCGCCCCGCCCCCCGGCCGCCGCTGGCCAATCACAGCGCCCTCAAGCCCCCCCGCCCCAGTGACGTCACCGCGCGCGGGTCACGCGGCTCGCGCGGCTCGCGCTGCACGCGATTGGCCGTCCCCGGCGGGAGCCAATGGGAGCAGAGCGGGCCGATTCAAACGGCGCGGGGCGCGGACAGGGGGCGGTTGGTGCGCGAGACGGCTGTGAGGGCTGAGGGAACCGAGAGACGGAGAGAGGGCTCCTGCCGCCATGGCCCACAAGCAGATCTACTATTCCGATAAATACTCCGACGAGCAATACGAGTATCGGTGAGAGGCTGCGGGAGGCTCCGCTGCAGGGATTCAGAGGAGCTGTGCCGGAGCAGGGCGGCTCGGGGCAGGCGCCGCTCCCGGGCCGTGCGCGCTGCCTGCAGGGAGCGGGGCCAGGGAGGGCGCAGGGCCGCGTCGAGCTGAGCCTCTCCGTGCTGGGTTTTCGCGTGGCTCTGGGGCGGGTGAGCGGCTGCTGCTGTGGGCTGGCCCCGCTCGCCTGGCGAGCGGCGAAGGCAAGCCCCGGCCCCGGCGATGGAGGGCGCGGAGCGGCGCCGCCACAGCGAGGCGGTTGTGGCAGAGCCTGGGATGGGGCTGCGCCGGCCGCTGTTGAGGCTTCCTTGAAAAGCGGTATTACAAGAATTTTCAGAAGTCCGAAGCCCTTACTTTTTCAAGCGGCTGATAAGGCAGCCGCTTGCCAGGAACGCATACTTATATAAATGGAGCGTGAAGTAGAATTAATCTCCTCTAGAATGCAGGTTGGCTTCCAGTTGCATTACAGATGTAATGTTTAATAGCCGTAAGTGATTTTAAGTTCGATTCTGAGACAAGTTTAATAATCAAAGTCGTGGTAAGAGTCATATACCCTAGGCTTTTTTTATACGAAAAGTAAGCATTCATTAGTTGCTTGCTTTTGCTGCAGAGCTGTTCTTTTATAGAGTTGTGTGTGTGTTTAATAATTAAATCTGTACAGGCACGTGATGCTACCACGAGAACTTTCAGAAAAAGTGCCAAAATCTCATCTGATGTCTGAAGAAGAGTGGAGACGTCTTGGTGTTCAGCAGAGTCTTGGCTGGGTTCATTATATGATCCATGCACCAGGTGAGCACATCTGAACAGAGTCAGATGAAAAAAAGTGTCTAAAACATTAACTGCCTAGTACTTAGCTGAAGTGTGTAATGCGTAACTCCTTGTGCTGTGGAATCCAGCTGGAATTAAATACTGAATGTTTAGACTCCTGCTTATCTTCGTGCTATTTTAGCCCCTTTTTCAACAAAGGCAACATAACCTTAATACTTATGAAGGTTAGGTCCTCTATTAGTGCACTAAAAAATGCACAGTATAGTTTAAACTCTAGCTACAGAGCCTACTGAAAAATCAGTATTTTATTTAATGGGATGTGAAGCCCCAAACTCTGCCCACGAGGATGCACTGTGAGAAGAGCCTTGCCAGGTAACTTACCACAGACAAGCCTGACTAAAAAGTACCAGGTGATACCTAAACTGCAGCAGCAATTGGAGGTCCAAGTCTCTGAAGAATCAGGGGAAGAAGTTAGTGTAACCTTCCAGTGTTTCCCTTACCTTGTTGCCTTTGATACTTTAGACTTTTCTGGAGGTGTTTAGGATTAAGTCACATCAATAATAATGTAAGCTGGCTATATTAACTGAAGTGAATTTTGTTGATGCTTGACATGATGTACCTAACAGACAGTTTACCTAACTTGTTAGTCTAAGTTTTTGATGAGAGTTCATCAAATAGCCTAATGTAAAGAGACATTTGGTACTAAGTAAAAATATTCTCTATTTTTTCCAATACTTCCTTCCTGTAAGTATCTTAATTTTATGATACTGCTACCATTTGGTATAAAACTAAAAACCACCTGTTTGACTGTTATAAGGCTACCGCAAAGTTGGTCTGTTAATATTACATGTGGAGCCATATTTGGACTTCTTGATCTACTTAATCTGATAGCAAGCTTCAACTATCATCCCAAACTTCCAAAACAAAAGAAATCCCTTCAAATGAGCCTCGAGGGACAGACTGATGCTTTCGATTTTCTTTCCACAGAACCGCATATTCTGCTTTTCAGAAGACCTCTTCCAAAGGAGGAGCAGAAATGAGCCATGGCCTCTTCAATCTTCTGGAACTATGTATATGAGTGTATATATGTTGGTAGTATTCAGTGAATACTTTAAATTTACGAAACATACATCCAAACCTGTGCATGAGCTGTATTATTCACAGCAACAAAGCTCAGTCAAGTGAAATTTCAAGTAGGCTGCTATAATGTTCAGAGTGAATGATTTTATCTTTACTGTCAATGTAAGTGCCTCTCCAAATTAAATTGCTTCATGTTTGTGTTGCACATTCTAGTTAGATGTTCCCTTGTTATCTGTGTTCAGTGATGTTTGCACTCATTGTTTCTGCTGTAGTGTAGTATATTCAAATTCAATAGTTCTGTTTAGTAGTAAGTAGGCTTAAGAAATAAACTGCTTTTCATGCCTCAATGCTTGGAGTTCTAATTTACTGGTCAAAACAAGTATTCGTTGGCTAACATTTTGTGAGTACCTACTTGGTGAAGCTATTAATGATTATTTGGTATAAACTCTGTGCTTAGTACTACACTAGCAAATTTGCAGATGACACCAAGCTGGGGGGAGTGTTGATCTGCTGGAAGGCAGGAGGGCTCTGCAGAGGGACTTGGATAGGCTGGAGAGTTGGGCTGATTCCAATGGGATGAGGATCAACCAGGCCAAGTGCCGGGTCCTGCACTTTGACCATAACAACCCCTGCAGTGCCATGGGCTGGGACAGAGTGGCTGGAGAGCAGCCAGGCAGGAAGGGAGCTGGGAGTGTGGAGTGACAGTGATCAGACATTGGAATGGGCTGCCCAGAGAGGTGGTGGATTCACTGTCCCTGGAGGTTTTTAAGATGAGGCTGGATGTGGCATCAGTGCCATGATCTGGTAATCACAGGGGGGTTGGATCAAGGGTTGGACTTGATGATCTCGGAGGTCTCTTCCAACCCAGTTAATTCTCTGATTCTTTGATTGCATAGTGATGTCTTTATGCTTGTTCGGTTAAGTGCTCGTACCAGTGTCATATACATAGCCATAAATTCATGTCAATAAAAGAATAAACATATTGTAAAACTTAATTACACCCCTATAAAGAAATAAAGCAGACCATTTGTAAGGCCATCAAGGTCAAAAGCTTTAAATCATCTCTGCTTTCCTAAAATGAATTATATGATCTTTTAGGCATCTTGTAGTCTAAGAATGCATGAATTATAGGAGAACCATCATTGTTGTAGAGGTACCAACCTAGCTGTAGTTGTGAAAATAAACATATGGTATACGTGTATGTCATCATCATCATCATGGCTGGGCTTTGCGAACGAAGATTTGAGAAGGGCTCTACCCACGCTTGCTCCAAGCACCCTGATGGCTGAAAAGGCCAGTGCGAGATAGACAAGTCTGGCTGCAGAAGGTGCAGCAGAAAGAATCCCCAGGTGATACCAACAGGACGCGATCCTTTCTGCATTGTCTCTTCTCGAGAGTGATCCTGCGTGTGTTCTCAAAAGCAGCAGCAGCGTTATAGATGCTGTGTCTCCAGGCAGTGATGATCAATATGGCCAAGGCTGAGGGATTGTTTCAGGCAGTCCTTGTATCTCCTCCTCGGGGCTCCTCTCTTGCAGCAGCCAGTGGCGAGTTCCCCACAGAGCACGATCTTAGGGAGGCGGTGGTCCTGCATCCTGGAGACGTGCCCTGCCCAGCACAGCTGTGTTCTCAGCAGCATGGCCTCAATGCTCGTGACTGCTGCCTGTTCAAGGACAGACGTGTTGGTCACAAAGTCAGTCCAGTGGATGTTTAGGATTGTACGGAGGCAGCGCTGATGGAAGCGTTCTAAGGGACGCAGGTGGTGGTGGTAAATGACCCACGGTTCAGACCCATATAAAAGAGTAGACAGTACAATGGCTCTGTAAACACTGATCTTTGTAATTTTCTTCAGGTGTCTGTTTTGCCACGCTCTTTCACGGAGTTTACCGAAAGCTCTGTACGCCTTTGCTAACCTGTTGTCTATTTCAGCATCAATCTTACCGTCCGAGGAGATAATGCTTTGTAGGTAATTAAATGCTGAACTGATTTAAGCTCTGTTGCACCAGTGGTGATATGGGAATGATGGGAAACTTCCTGAGGTGCAGGCTGATATAAAACTTCTGTCTTCTTCAAGCTGACTTCCAGCCCAAAAAGCTCATTAGCTTCTGCGAGGCAGGATGTTAAACGCCGCAGAGCTGCTTCTGTACGGGCGACGAGAGCAACGTCATTAGCATAAAGCACACCCACATGTATATCCCGTAATAAATATGCATGAAGCAGCTAGAATAAATAATAGTCGAATACTCTGTCAGGTGCGCAGAATCTTTCTGTTGCCCAGCGTGCTGTTTGCTTTTATCGTATAATAAATTCCAATTTGAAAACTGATTATACCCTGAGTTTCTATTTAGAGACCGTTTCTCACCCCCGGCCCGGCCCGGCCCGCACCGCCCGCTGCGCCGTTGTTGTGACGTCATCACCGCGCGCCGCGCGGGGCCGGGGCCGGGCCCCGCCATGTCGGCCGAGGGGCGGCCGCGCTCGGGCCGCGCCGGCGAGGTAAGGGCGGCCACGGGCCTGCAGCTCCTGCTCCCTGCCCGGCTCCTCCGGGCACCCGCAGCCCCTGCTCCTGCCCGACTGCCGCTCCCTGCCCCGGGGTCTGCCCCGCCGGCCGCCTCTGCGCCTCCCCGGGCAGGGTGCGGCGCCTCGGGTCAGCCTTGGGTATGGGACAGGGAGAGGAGTCCTGCTGGAAGGGCAGAACCGGGGGGAAGAGTCCCTGCTGGAAGGGCAGGACCGGGGGGAAGAGTCCCTTCTGGAAGGGCAGGACAGGCAGGGAGAGTCCTGCTGGAGGGGCAGAACTAGGGGAGGGGGCGCTGAGGTTGGAGTGCAGCGAGTCACTCCCCACATCGGGAACTTCCAGTGAGCTTAGGTCTGGAAAGATGTTCTTGTTCGGGCTGGGGAGTGCTGCAAGGACAGATGGCCGTCCCAGCTGCTCTCGAGATGGGTGCCTAGGCGTTGTGCACACTGGTCAGGCATGGGGGGGTCTTAACACATCAGCCTGCGGTCACAGCTGCGTGTTTTGGTGACACGGCAGTCAGCACCTCGAGTCTCATTTCATCGCCCTTCCGCGTGTACCTACCCAGTTTTGCTCGATGGTAATTCGGAACCAATGGAAAACTTGCCCTAATAAGTTTGTGTTGTGCCAGAAACAAGAAGGCTGTTTAATGAGGTGTTGGTTTTAGGCAGACTGCCTTAGAATACAGATGTGCACTAAGACTTGATTGTTACGTACTTCCAGAGTTTGATTATCAGTAATGCTAATGTATTTATGAATTTTAGCTTCTGCTGTTCAAATATGAAGAATTTGCATATTTGCATTTGCTGCATCTTATCTTAAGCAAGCCTCTGTCCTTTATCTAACTGACCTTTGTGAGTGTTTCATGATAAATGAGGGTATTAAATAACTTTTCAGAGCAATCCCATTTTTCTTTAGGATTCCTTGGTTTTTGTTTTTTTTTTTTTTTTTTTTTTTCCACCCTCTCCCTCCATTTCTTTTTTGTGAGTTTATCGCTTTGCATGTTTCGTTAGGAGAGAGCAAACTAACACTTTCCAATGGCACTTAAAGGGTCACAAGACTTGAGTATTTTTCACTTATAACATTAATCTCCAAGTGCATGTAGCCAAAACCCGTTTTGTTTCTCAGGGCATCAAGTTGTCAGCAGAGGTCAAACCATTTGTTCCAAAACATGCGGCGGTAGCTGTGGCATGGTCAGAACCCTCAGAAGCATGTGTCTTTCCTAGGTACTTAACTACATGCTACCCATTTGTTCAGGAACCATCTTTGGATAAGTATGTACATTTTTTCTGAATCTTATTTCTTGGGGGATTTTAACCTTCTGGGTTTTGTTTGTTTTTTTTTTTTGGACGTTGAATACTAGTCTGAAGTCAAAGGCTCCGATGCATTCTAACTGCAGAAGGGCTTCTGCGTTGCCTTCATGATTTAGGTTTTTACATCTGTGTTCTCTGGGCATGTGTCTGGTATCTTGCTCCCAGGGTCCTGTGTTGTTACAGAGCGTGAAGGAGGGTTTGGTGGTTGGTCTCTAGTGATTGATGTGGCTTGTTTGTGCTTTGGGAGGGGCTGAATCCAGTCCTTGGGTGAAAGAAGGGTTACACAGTGACTGATCTGGGGTAGATACAGTTGTGTAAAGGGAGTCTTCAAGAAGGCTTCTCATGCTGGGAAGCATTTAATATGTGGGGCCTTACCTGGTTCTCTCCACAACCTGTGCATCCCCAGAAGGGCAGTTCTAGTAAGAGTGCAATGGGTTTCTAGAAGTCTTGGGTTTTTTTTGTTTTGTTTGTTTTCTTTTGTTTGTTTGTTTGTTTGTTTTTATAAATTTCAATTAGGGCCTGAGAAACGGCATTCATGGTTAAATGAAACCCAGAGTTAAACCCAGACTTAAACCCAGAGCAAACTGGAAAAAAGCCTACATAGTAGGGTGGGAAATAACTGAGTCTCGTAAGAAGAATCTGATGGTGTTACAGAGTTCCCTCATTGCTTCTCAGGACCCCAAGCATTGGATTCATTATCCAATGCGTCCTTACAAGTACAGCAGTCATTTCAGGCCTTCATTTTATCCTACAGGAAAATCTCAGTATTTGCAGCCTCTTTTCATTTGTAATAGAGATTTAATGTTGAGGTGATATGGCCTGATATATGCTTTAGGGGAAAACCACAGCATTAGCATTAAATCAATTCATATTGGAAAAAAACCCAACAAAACAAAAAACCAGCAGCAATATTCTGATGAATGTTTTGGCTTGTTGGGAGTGGGACATAGCTATATTTTTGAGTCTTATTTGTTATTTCTTCTCTGTATAAACTTGATTATAAACATTGTTTCGACTGCAGTCCATCAGATTTGCAACAGGCAGCATGAAATTTGCTATCTGAAGTCTTCTGTTCTGATGGGAAAGTTTCTCTGTTTGTCATTATCTACCCAGAATTCCAGGGTTGGCCACTTCATAGTGAACAGCTTTAAAAACTAAATGCAGTTTTCTTAAGCTGAGAAATTTCCATTCTCCCTAATCAAATCTGGACTCAGTGTATACTTTCTGGACAAAGGGTGGATGGAAAGTGAAAGGGAACTTTTGAAAGAAAAGAGTCATGCCCCAGATGTTGTGTTTTCATAAATTGTTATGGTTAAATGCAGGTCAGTTAATTATTATCTTACAAGTCTACGTCATATCTCAAACATGTTTCATGCTCCATGAAATGGTATTATTTGTTATTATGGCATTTTAAGATAGGTTTTAATATTTGGGGTTTTTTTGCAGTCAACCGTGTGACTCATGTCCTGTCGTTACACTGTGCTTTTGGTTTGTTTCACAAGAAAAAGCCTACTGAAAATAAATATGAATGCCTGAGAACTATGATCTCAGAGCAGACTAGCTTTGAAATTTGGATATTGATAACTTCTGTACTTTAGGATACTTGCTTAACTGGCTGCATGTTTTCACGAAACAAAATCAATTATTTTTTAAAGGGGTGTGTATCAGAGTGAATGCTTAAGTGAAATAACATGGAATAGTTTTCTTTTGAAACAGAGCTTTCTTGTTAAACAAATTCTTTAGCCAAGGAATGATGTGTTTGTCTAGGGAACAAGTAGATGCTGGAGGCTTGCACGAGGATGACTTTAATTTCTTTCTCAATGTCCATCACATAGTGGTCTGAGAGATCCTGCCTTCCGTGAATACTCCAGCTGCTCTTATCCACCTGATGTTGTTGCAAACGTGTATCCAGTAGCTGGCTCACAGTATCATTCTAACAACTCAAGACGCTATAATGGCTCAGGAATAGTCAGTGAATCTTCTGAGCAAACATATCCACTCAGACAAGAAAGTAAGAGTCTACCAAAGGTGAGCAAATAATGTGTTTTTTTTAAAAAACCGAATATTCTTGTTTTAAATCAACTGTATAAATGTTTGGTTCCTCTCTTTAAAGTGAACATCACTCTTGTAGTGATCATGAATGGCATTTAAAGAGGATGGTAGTGTAATGTGCCCACGTTCAGATTACCAGAAGTTCATGGAATTCTACACTTCAAATTAATACAGTTTTTCATGCAGCATTTTTGGAACATGAGGGGAATTTAATTATTTTGGGGTTTTTTTTCTCAGCAGGCAGCATCTAAGGGAGAAAAGAAGGCCATTCATTTCGGAACTGTGCCTTCCATTGTTCACTATATTTGGGCTTGGGGGAAGAGGGGAAGGGCTGATTTTGAGTTTAGTGGCAGCTTCCATGAACCTGAGTTAAGAGGGAGAGCTGTGTGACTGCTAAGTGATCAGACCACCTGCTGTTGAAGGATATCCAGAACTTACTATAGGTAGAAGATTTAAAACAAGAATATTAATTCTGTGATCTTGTAGTGGCTTGGGCTAAGCTGTGTGCTGTCTGACAGTCTTTGTCGTTGTTCCCTGTCATTTATTTTTTTTTTTGTGAACTTAAGAGAAATGATTGATCTTTGCAGCTTTGAATTAATTTGATCACGCCTCCCAGCGCTTTAGCAGTTTAGCTTTGGAGATCAAGAAATGCCTTGTTCCCACACTCAGAAAAATAATTCTGCTGCCAGACCTACTTTGAATTTAGTCCAGCATCCTGTAATCAGAAGGTTAAACCACTTGTCTGGATTGGTGTAGTATAGTCTGCATAGCTGCAAGCCTAGTGTGTATTCCTTGCTTGCCATACCGATTCCTACACCCAGCTCTGCCAAACTGTGATTCTTGGAAGAATCACAAGGCTTTCGTGACTGTACAGTATAAGTGAATGTGTGTCCTTTGCAGGGATACATGTGTCTTTTCTAGCTACTTTGTCTGCTCCAAGATTTTTGGATGCTGTGACATCAGTCTCGTGAAGTTTTTTTCCGTAATATGTAATTTAGTCAAAAGATTGGCAAGCTTTTAGGATTTTAGCCCTGTTCTAGAAGAAGCTCAGATTTAGAAAATCGGATTGGATGATTTAATACCAAACAATTTTAAATGATTGGAAATGCTCTGATTAATGGGGTCTTAAAAGTGGAGTCGTGTAGAAGTTACCCATCTAGCATGGGCTATAAGTGCTAAAAATGGCACAGTTAACAAGACAGATGAAATTAAATAACACATCTCTAACTGGCTGTTCCTATTTTTATTGGTTATTTGTGGTAATGATTAACTATGTTGTGTTAATTTGGTGGTCAAGCTCTAGGTGGAGAAATGGTTAACTGTAACTCAGGGCAGACTTGCTGACTTTACAAAGTTAAACTAAAATCAACTAAATATCTCACAAATACTTGCAGCAGAGGAGATCCAAAGAAAGTGAAAAAAAATTAGACAAGAAAAGGCATGATGGAAGTGACTCTTCAGTCAGAATTATGAACAGGACTTCATTCCCGACTCCTGCATGCAGCAGAGATTCCGTGAAGCCAGGTACAAACGCGTTTTTTGGTTAGAAGTTCACAGGATAGATGTAAAATGGTTGTCTGTGCTCTAGCCTGCAGTTTGTGATCGTGTCTCTAAACCTAGAATAGTTAAAGAAAAAGTACCTTTCCTGTGTGACTGTTTATGAGATTGGTGACTTAGGTCTTTTGCTGGTTGAACAAATTACAATAAACTGATTCAAAATGTTTCAAAAAACAAGCACCTGAATTTACAGTTGCTTGTTGAGTCAGTGTTGTGTATACACTGGTTATAATTGCTAGGGTTTTTTATTTAATATGAGCTGTGTGTAGCAATAGTCCTCGAGGTGATTCCTGTAGTTAAGTAGTGTACTACAAAACGTACCTAGAAACGATCACAAGCAAGTTTAATTACTTGGACTTTACATGCTTTATTCAGACAGGTTCAATAAAACTACAAACAAGAAGTCAACTCAAACTCCAAAACCAGAGCCTCTTCCTGTACCCACGTTTGAAGGTAGCATTCTGGATTTCCACAAGTCACAGAGCCTGAGAAGCAGTGAAACACTGAATGTACAGCACAAAAGTGCACCAGTAAGTTCAGTGGGAAGTAGCACTACATGCCTTAGCCAGCCTCAGCTGTCTCTCTTGCTGAGTACAAAGGTTAGCCAATGCTTTCGTGTTGCAGAACTCATGAAAATAAAACTTGTCTGAAGTGCAGGCATTTCTGAATGCGGGTATTTTGTGTTCAATGTGATAGTTTAAGACCTAGTTAAGTACCTTGCAAGCAAGGAGTTTCAGAGCTAGAGGCTGTCAGGTTCTTTTTGTATGTGGTGGTGTCAGTGCTTGCTGTCTCTCACCCTTTCTTACTGTTCTTTCCTTCTCTGTGCTGCCAGTAGATAGAGGAAAGCCAGGTACCATTAGAATGTTGATTGGTCCTGCTGTAGGTCTAGACTTCTAGATTGCCTGCACAGACCACATATATTCCTAAACTTTCTTAGCAGCTTGTAACCCAATAAGTAACAGATTTAAGAAAAAAAAAAAAACAAAACCAAGTCTTCATTGTTGTCCTTAACTGCTTTGTGCTCAAGAATAAAAATAAGAAACTGAATTCCAGAAGGAGTAAAAAAACCACTGTTGAGATGTAGGGATTTAACTTTGTTCTTCTTGATTTCCTTGCTTCCTTGTTTGTTAGTAAATAAAATACATACTGAGTGAGAGTTTTCAGCAGTGATAAACAATAATTTTGAAGGACCCAAAAAGATTAATATTTCCAGTGCCTCTGAGTAGGAAATTGCCTGTGATGGAAAAAAGACCTTTTTGATAACCCTTAAGTTTCCTTTCTCATTACTTATTTGAGTTTGATGATGGACTTTGTTTCAAGTATGCTAAAAACATCAAAATATTTTATTGTTTGTTGTTAGATCATGTTTGGATGCTTTTGTAAAATGCAGAAGGCATCTCTTCTCAGCAGTGAAGAGACATCTGCTTATATTTTGTAATACTGGAGGGTTGAAATGATAGTTCCACTAAGAAAATCAACAAAAGGCTACAAAATTTTCTACACCTTTGTCTGTGGATGGGTTGAGGGTTTTTTAATTTATGGGTGGGGTGTTTTTTTGTGTGTTTAGCACTGTTCAGGTTAGTGATTTTAATCCTACTTTAATGATATCTAATTATCTGTTTTACAGGATGATACTTCTGCAGGGAGCAAAGCTTCATCAAGAACTTTAGATGAAACAAGAGCCCATTTAATTCCCTCTTCATTTGATGGTAGAGGTAAGTGCTCCAAATGCAAAATCATTTGCCTGTATTTTTTACTGCTTGCATCTCATCAGTTTGGAAAACTAAAGTGTTCTGATGAGCTGTGGATGTGTGAAGGAAAAAAAAAAGAATTAAACAGCAAGTTCATTACAACAGAAAAAAAAAAAAAGCCCAAACAGATCAAGCTGGATCACTTTCTTTCAAACGAGATGACCACTTACTGCTCATTGTTGCTCATGGATTTTGTCAGCTGGGATTACAGAATTGTAAGATCATTTGGTTTGGAAGAGACTGTAACCCTAACACTGCGATGCCCCTAAGTGCCAAGTTTCCACATGTTTTAAATACCTCCAGCAATGGTGACTCTTCCAGTGCTTGATAACCCTTTTGGTGAAAAAAAATTTCCTAATATCCAATATAAAATTTCCTAATATCCAACATAAAATTGCCGTGGTGGAGCTTGAGGCTTTTTCCCCTTGTCCTATTGCTCGTTACGTAGGGAGAAGAGACAGAACCCCACCTGTCTGCAACCTCCTTTCAGGCGGTTGTAGAGAGTGGTGTAGTCCCTGCTGAGCCTCCTCCACTCCAGGATAAACAACCCCAGCTTCCTCTCAAGGCTTGTGCTCCAGACCCTTCTCCAGCTCTGTTGCCCTTCTCTGGACATGCTCCAACACCTTCAATGTCCCTCCTGAGCTGAGGGGCCCAGAGCTGGGCACAGCACTCGAGCTGTGGCCTCACCAGTGACGAGTACAGGGGACAATCACTGCTCTGGTCCTGCTGGTCACACTATTGCTGACACAGGCCAGGATTCCACTGGCCTTTCTGGCCACCTGGGCACACTGCTGGCTCATGTTCAGCTGCTGTTGACCTGCACCCCCATGTCCTTTTCTGCTGGGCAGCTTTCCAGACACTCTGTCCCCAGCAGAATTGTGTGCAGAAGGTTCTGTTCATCAAGACTCCCTCTTGGAGGCATCAGTTGCATTAAGTATTGGATTATCTTAAGTGCCTCTCCCTGGATTTCTGTGTGTACAAAGACATGCACCAGTCTGGACAGTTAAGTCCTTATCTTCCCACTGACTTCAGTAAGGATTCAGAAAGGACAGGTTAATCCGCTGGCATGTCTTGAGGGGCCCTCTAAAGATAAAGGTATTTCAGAAACTTTAAAGTCATGTGATAATGTGGGGTTTTTTTGTCACATACTGTTCTCGTTTTGTGAGAATTGTCCTGTTCCTGAGGGTAAAGGTGGTAGCAGTTTCTGGTGGGTTGACCTTGGCAGGCAGGCAAACTCGCACCCAGCCACTATCTGACGGATGGGAGGAGAAGGTAAGATAAAAAAGCTTGTGGACCAAGATAAGGGCAGGGAGGTTGCTTGCCAGATACTCATCACAAGCAAAGCAGACTCAACTTGGTAAAGGTTAATTTATCACCAATTAAAAAGAGGGTCAGACGGTGAGAAGCAAAAACAGAACTAAAAACCCTTTTCCCCCACCCTTTCTTCTTCCTAGCACCGAAGTGACACAGGGACAACACAGTGCCCACTCTGAACTTCTTCCTCTTCAGGGGCTCAGCTGCCTCTTCATGCTGTGCACCATGGGCTGCAGGGGAATCTCTGCTTCAACACCTGGGGCACCTCGTCCCCCTCCTGCTGCACTGACCTTGCTGGCTGTTTTCTTATCTCATTCTCTCTCCCAGCTGCTGCACAGTGTTTTTTATTCATTCTTGTACGTGTTCTCACAGGCACCGCCAGCGTGGCTGGTGGGCTCTGCTGGGGCTGGCAGTGTCCATCTCCTCACAGAGGCTCCCTCCAGCCTCCCCCTGCCACCAAAACCTTGCCATCTAAACTCATTGAGCTATTTAATTGCTCTGTGGAAGTTTTTCTTATTCTTCAAGTTCAGATTGTGTTCTGTATTTGTTGTGCGTTAGGAATATTTACGAAATTGATTATGTCTGAGTTCTTTCAAGACTTTGATATCTCTGAGTCGGTAGTGGGTTACATTCTTGTACGCTGAAACACTTGAGGAAGTATAGTGTAGTTAGTTCAGTAGACTTCCAAATATTATTTAACTGTGATTCTCTATATACAGCATTGGAAAGTATATGGATTAGTTGCAACTGAGGAAGGCTTTCTGGAGAACTAAAATGTGTGTCTTGTTTCAGTCTTTCCTCAGGAGGAATATGGCTCTGCTGTACTTGCTAGGCCGTGGTTAATTCTTTAATGGTCCTTTTTGGTTTGAATATTTGAGAAATATTTTTTGAGATGTCTTTGTGTGTCTTTTCTTTTTCCAGCAGCGTTTCCTGAAGCGCCTGCAGATGGCTCTGCTCAGCCACGAGTGTCTTGGGCAGGGATACTTTCACAGCCCCCAAAGAAAATTATTTCATCACCAGCACATGAAGGTCTTTCCAGAGGCAAAGGGAAGGAGGATAGTGAGCCAAAGGTACTTGAGAATTCTCTTATCTCAACTAATTTCTGTAACTGTCATTAGGTCTCTTTACTGTCATTTTTTCCCCTAGGCTCTGTACATTGTCCACTTCTAATGTAGCTTTTAAGAGATAGTATAAAGGCACTTTGGTCTTATTAGAATTTTTCTTGTAGTGGAAAAGAATCACAGAATGTCAAAAAGACAGTGCTACTGAACAAAAACTTTCAACTTTTAGGCTGGATTCTTTTCAAATTCTTGACTCTCAGACTGAGACATGAAACATTGAACTCTTGCCTTATTTGGCTTGATATTTCCTAATGGAATCTCAGTAGTCCCAGTGTGTTCTGATAACAATGCAATGTGCTTTAAATGAGGAATTGTTGCAGTAGCTGTGAATTTCTAAGAGATCTTGAATTTTCTTTGTCCACATAATGTCCTAGCCTGCATTGATTAAAATACCGTTTTGTTGTGTAAGTATAATCACTTGCGTTTATTTTGGTAGGTGATACTGAAAAAAAAAAAAATTCTAAAGGTCATGCCTCATGACTGTTTTTTCAGCAGTCAGAAACAAAAAATGATGCTAGTGAAACTGAGCCTGAAGAAGGTTCAGAAAAGAAGAAAAAAAAGAAGAAAAAGAAGAAAAAAACAAAGTCATCCACTGATGTAGAGAGACCACAAAGTGAATCTGCTACAATACAAGAACCACCGAAGATTGAGGTACAGTGAAGAGGTTTTCATTGCTGTTCTTTTAAGTGTGTGAGTGTATTAGAAGATGAGATGCTAACTCAGCTTTGCACAGATTTAAGTTTGAAACCAGTTTGTAGAGGATGTTACAGGTTTATTTCAGTTGCAGTGTTTGTCAGAGGTTACTGGTAGGAAGCTGTTGTGCTTTTCCTATGGCCACCTATTCAGTGAGCACACAGGAGTGCAGAGGAGAGTTGGCAAATTTGGAGTGGTGCATAGCAGATAACAAAAGTCAAATTTCCTAAATTAAGCAATTGTTGCACAGGGCTTGGGGAACATACTGAGTCCTACAGTATGCCACAGTTTTAAAGGATGTGGTACCAATATTACAGTTGTGACTCTCTCACATCTGGAAGCAATTTCTGTGTAACTCAGCTGACATGGCTTACATTTCTGGCTGCTAATTCCGGTTTCTTTCCAACTTCATATAGCTGTAATATGCATATTAGTGTTTGGATGCTTTTGTGTATTGGTGTGGCAAAAGCATTAGACTCTCCCACGTTAGGGAATTGTTGTATGGTTTAACAGTGCTTCACTGAAGGCCTAATATGGTTCAGCATGAAATGACAGCATAAAGAAGCCTTCCTAGCTGGCTTCTGCTCTGTGTGTTTTAACTTGGCAAGAGTGGGGGGAATGTTTTCAGACCCTCCTGGTTTGCTGGCAGCGCCTGTCTCCTCATCAGTTTGAAAAGTGGGTGAGATGCTTGAATGGGGCTCTTGAATTGGTAAAGCACAAAAGGATCTTACACACAGAGCTGCTGGGCACCCAGGAGGTCTGAGAAGGTTCTGCTGTGGGCAGCAACTCACCAGAGCAATATGAGCCTACTAGTCTGTACAAGTCAGTCATTTATAGCATAAATGATGATATGCTTGGGGCAAAGGGAATCCTGGTTTTTTTGATACACAGCGATAGGCCCTGAACTTGATACTTGCCTTGAAGAATAAAATGTTGAAGCTGCTGTTGATAATCAGGGTAGTGCTAGCAGTAGTGGTCAAACGTGCAAACAGTGCTGGAAATAATTAGGAAATAAAAAGGAAAATGGATTATGGCAGTATGGAATTTCAGGGCATGTCTGATCTAAACATAGCGTGGATTTTGGTTTTTTGTGTTCCTCTTACTCCTTAAAAAATACACATTTGAGCTAAAAGAAGATAGACAAAGGGCTCCAAAAAGAATCAAAAGTATGAAGCAATTTCTGTGGGAGGCAAGACTGAATAAATTAGGACGTCTCAGGATGTTAAATAGTTGGCTAACCGGGAATCTGACAATGACAAGAAAATAAAAAGCGAATTATTTGGCCTTTCTCCTAATTTTGTTTGATGTCCTCTGGTTCTTACAGGTGATGAGTTAAGAGCAAATATAGGGAAGTATAATGTCTCACCAATGCTAGATTTCAATTATTCATTTTGCTACAGGGTGCTGCAAATGCCAGAAATTGATTTGCCTTTAAGAAGCAATTGGACAGAGTGAAGTAAAAATTTATTCTAGTGGGGGCTATTTAAATCTGAAGGTACTGTGTGTGGTTGCAGATGTCCCTAAGCTGGCAGAGTGTGCCTGTGAAATATTTTTCTCTTTCTTGCATATGATTGAGATAGTGGATATAGGGTGACCAGTGTAGAGCAAGCTCCAGGCTGTCTGCACTTGGTTAATCCAGATTCTGCATAATGTATGCTCTGCCAATAAAACTTACTCTTCTGTGTTCTTCACCACTTGCATGTTTAAGGCAGACTTGCACAGCAGGAGACTGTACTGGAAGAAGAGGGAAGTTGTTTGCAAGGCTGTTAAACAATTTGAAGAACACTCCTTTAGGTGTCATTTGCCTCTGATTGTTTGTATCAGCTGATAACAATAACAGGCTGCTGTTGGGAGCATTTCTCCTATAAGCCTTCTCAGCCCTGAATTAGCTGCTGCACAGAAGACTTTTGTAGTACTCATCGTAGTTGGTTGGCAGTGCAACTTGGCTTCTGAATTTCTGTAGCATGAAATGAATCATGATGAATGTTTGATAAGCAGGGGGGAAAAATCATTTGAATGTAGAAAAACCGGTTTTGAAAATATGTGCTTGGTTGTTATCTCATGAAATCACCTTTTGATTGATTTGTGTAGGATGTTGAGGAGTTTCCTGATCTGACAGCTGCTTCTGATAGGAGAAACAGGGTAGGATCTCAGAAGTCATCCTTCTTTACTTCTGCAGTCAGAAAGCAGTCTGAAGTAAGTAATCTTGCACCATTATGTGAAACAATGTCAATTATGAATCCAAGATGTTTGCTTGGGGTTTTTTTTACATGAGTGAAATATATCCCAATATTTTCAAAATTAATTCTGTAGGGGAATGAATCCTAAACATAAACCACGAGGATTGAAAATAATAACATAAATAATAAAGGTGAAATTCCAGGTTTTTGTTTCTTTGAAATTAGTTTTGCTGCTAAAAATGTTTGTCCTTGGCTTTGTTTCCCTGTGATTATTAGTGGTTTTAAAAAAAAACCCCAAACCACATTGTCTGCTTTGTTTGAGGCAGTAAATTGCATTGTCAGGGAGGAGTGAGTAGCAAAAGGCACAGTGATTGCTCAAAAAAGATTTATTATAAAAAAAGTGCTATACAGACGTGCACCTCACATGAAAGCAGCCCCTTAGCTTTGTAGACATAAGTGGGATATAACCTCTCAAAGCTTACATAAAGAGACATATGATCATCAGGCCATTCATACTTCTGTAACAAATACTTGAAGATGTAGCTGCCTTGCTAGTTTTTTTTTCTTCCAGATCTTGGGTGGGGGCTAAATACAAGTGTGGTTAAGTAGTGTGGTGGCTGAAAAAATGATCACGTTTCTAGAAGGCCACGTAGGGTCTTCTCTCTTCCAGGCTGAACAACCCCAGCTCCCTACACCTTTTATGACAGAAGAGGTGTCCCAGCCCCCTGACCATTTCTGTGGCCCCCCTCTGGCCCTGCTTTAACAGGTCCACGTCTTTCTTGTGCTGGGAGCCCCAGAACTGGACACAGCAGGGACACACAACAGCAGAGCAGGGGGAGAGAATCTCTTCCCTCAATCTGCTGGCCACGCTTCTTTTTACCCAGCCCAGGACACAATTGGCTTCCTGGGCTGTGAGTGCACATTGCAGGGTCTTGTCCAGCCTCTCACCCACCAAGCCCCTCTCAGCAGGGCTGCTCTCAGGTGCTCATCCCCCAGACTGTGCTGATAGCAGGGGTTGCCCTGACCCAGGTGCACATTGCACTTGGCCTTGTTGAACTTCATGAGGTTCAGACAGGAACATTCCTCAAGCATGTCAAGGCCATTCTGGATATCATCCCTTCCCTGAAGGTTGTTGCTCAGCTTGGTGTCCTCCACAGACTCGCTGAGGGTGCAATTCAGTCCCACCTTCTGTGTTCCGTTGGAATTTAATAACATCTTCACCCTTTTCCGTGTGTCTTTGAATGTGTTTTTAAATATTTTTCTCTTCCTCCCTGTCACTTCTGCCTCTAAATCTGAAAGATCCGTATCCCTGAAGAGCCTTGTGATACTCAGTGTCCCTCACTGGATGAAACTCCCAAGGTGGATGGACTGTCAGGGAAGCAAGGTTCATCTTCTGTGTTAGACAGAAAGAAAATGCAGGTAAACGAATTCATGTTTGAAAACAAGTTTACAACTGAAAATGACAAGGGAAATTAACCTGCTTGAACATAAGACTAAGTCCAAGATCATTTGGGATTGTGTTCATACTTTGAGATAAGTGATGAAGTTTCCTTGATCAGAAGCACTTAGTGGTAGTAATTACTAATGCCCAGTTTGTGATCCTGAGTTTAGGGAAAAATGCAAACTTTTCATTAATGTCTGTGAGTTTTCCAGATGTCAGGAATTTTTCTTTCACCTGCCTTACTGGACTATGCCATAAATTTCAGTCCAAACTGATTGTCTTAAGGAGCTGGGAGCCTATTAAAAGGGGTTCTGACAGATTAAGACAAGCAGGCAGGGAGGGAGATCCCATTATCTAGAGGCAAGGAAGAGAAATAGGGAGTAATAGTGAGGCCAGAAAGTAGTTCCATATTGGTGAGTAGGTTCTGGCACAGCTCTGATGCAAGGTGAGATCCCAGATTAAGATTTAGAAGGTCACATTCTGTAACCTGGTTGTAACAGAAACTATAACAAATTGATCCTCCAGGATAAGACTTCTGAAAGTGCAGTGTCTGATAGTCAATTCCTTAGCATATTTTGCTGTGGTAGTTTACTCTTCTGTAGTCTTTTCTAGACTGTTCATTTGTAACCTTTGTATGTTCTGAACCATTAAATATGAAACACAGCTTTTGCCTTCTCTTCAAAGCAGACAGATCAGTGGTTATTAGGAGGTGGTGCAGAGATAATGACCTCTCTCTTAAATAACTCATTGAAGATAATGATTTATTTATGTTGCAGTCACACGCCCTGGAAGACTCAGAGTAGTTTTTCTGTACTGTTAACAAAACTCTGAATTCTGATAAGCCTTTTATCTTTTTCAGAGATAGATGGCAGTCTGACCAAAGTGGGAGCCTGACATAAAACACCTCTTTCATTGAAGACTTTATACTTCTATGCTTTGTTGCAGTAGCTATTGAGAAGTTAATTGAACTGTTTCTGATTTTTTAGATTTTTGACACTGAAGTTGATTTGTGCTTAAAGATCATTGAATCAAGTTAAAAATCAAAAGCATTATGGATAAAGATGTTGGAGTGTATATAAACCATAGAAAATAAGTCTTTGCATTCTGAAATGGAGAGCATGACTAATTGACACTAAACTCATTTAGGAAACATCCAAGAGCAGTGGTAAGAAGAGTCAGATTCCTGTGCAACTGGATTTGGGTGGCATGCTGGCAGTCTTGGAGCAGAAGCAGCAAACAGAGAAGTTGAAGCAGTCTTCTAAACCTGTGGTGTTTTCAGGTATTGGCTACTGTGAAATTTCTTTCAACTCTGTTTTTTTTTTTTTAAGTATTCAGACATTAAATGTAGTCTGATTTCTGATCTGAAATAATCTCTCAATATCCAGGCAGGAGCAGAGTTCATCAGATACAAAAGAAAATGAAAGTTCTTTAAAAAAAAAAAAAAAAAAATTAAAAAAGCCTGGCAATCTGAATTGTTTGGAGGAAGACTTGTGAAAAGAGAAATTTTCAGGACAGAGATTTATACATAAATACCTTTTACAAATATGAGACATGACTGAAATGTGGCTTTGACAGAAATACCAATGTTGATGGAGGGTTTTGCTCTGTCTGTGTGTTACTGTTCTGATCTGAACCTGCAGGAAGGGGCTGCACAGTAACAAAGGCTTTCTTAACCTCTGATCCTAGAAATCCTAGAGCTGTAACCCGAGTGAAAAAGCTCCTTTGCAAGCACAGGGAGTGTTATGTGGGAGTCAGGCAGACCAAACCAAAGTATGTTCTGACATACCTGATAACTCTGAAATAATTTGTTAACATTATGCTAGGTTTTGGTAATGGAGAGAATTTTGGATGCATAAGCAGGAGCAGAAAAAAATAGCCCAGTCTTCTTCATTATAGGTCCAAATCTAATCTTGGCAATGCTGGTATAGTATATTTCTCAGAAGGAACCATGATGTTTGCTAGAATTTGATGGTGATGAAATTTCTCTCCTAATTGCAGCAAAGCATTCTTTTAGAAATTATTTCAGAGAAGACCTAATCACAAGTGACTCCATCTTGCAGTACTTATTTAGAAGCTCATTTAAAAGCTGCCACATTAAGAAGCTCAAAATATTAAGTATTGATGAAATTTTCCTTCACTAAGTGAAAGAACTTGTAATATGCTTTTTAAATTTTTTTTTGCAGTTGATTTTTTTTTTCTTTTGGTCCATTTGAGTAACTCAGTGCTGAGGAGGTGCTAATAACCAGTGTATATACAGTGTATGGATTGATGAGTAGATAGATGGTGGAGCACAAAGGTGTGGCTCAAAATACCTGTTCTCTAATGTTAAATTTCCTGTGTCTGAATCTGTTGCAGAAGAGAAATTTGATGTGTCATATTTGTGTCCTGGAAGTATAAGGCAGATGTTACTTCAGCTTTACACTTCTTTATTCCTTCAGTGCACCCATTAAATTGGTGTGTACCAAAATATAACTTGGGTTTGTGGAGTGGCGTTGTGCTGACCTCTGTAATCAGAAGACAGTAAACAAGAAGAGCAAGGAGTGTGACCACAGTTAGTTTTTTTTTTTATTTTTTTAATTCCACTTACTGCTTCATGTGATAAATAATATCTGTGAAAGCCATCATGTTCAGGAGCACGAGAACTGTGAGCTGGAAATGATAATGTACACAGGGAAGGAAATATCACATGTCTGCAGGATGTGTGCTTATGTATTTCCTCAAATCCAGCTTCAATTTCTGTGGTCACCTGTGCTGCACAACAGTCTTGGCAGTGTTCTCAATTTGCCTTTGATACACAGAGCCAAAAAAAAAAAAAGTTGCCATGTAGCAGTTTTATGAAGTAAACTGCTCAGGGCACCACTGCGTGTGATGTTGGAGGATCAGCATATAAATACTGTGGAATGAAGATGACTTAAGACAAGCTGCCAGAATATTTGGGTGTTTTTTGGGGCAGAGAGGTTGCCTGAGTCACAAAGGTGTCAGGCTCGTTCCACTGATACTTACGTCATCCTCTTCATTGACTTGCTAATGCAGACTGGTTTATATTGCAGGTAACTGAAGTTTGACAAAGTACTCTCACAGGATACAGTAATTCCTGCTGATAGTGAGGGGAGAGTAGTTTTTATGGTATGAGGCTGTGGTTTGGAAGATCCAGATTTGTGCAGTCATTTAAAGCTGCTGTGCTCTAAAACCCCTGAAAAAAATAAAAGAAAACTTAGACATCTTCTGAGAGCCGTGTGGGTTAAGCAAAAGAGGCAAACCTGTAGCTTTGCATTACTCTTTACCCATATGCAAATAAACTTCATCCAACTTCAACTTAAGGTGTAACAAATGGCATGTGTAAGTGCTCAAGGTTATTTACAGCAAGTGAGTCTAAAATCTGTAATACTGCTACCCAGTGTTTGTCTTAACACAGTACAGAATCTGTGGAGGAGGAAATGCCCTTACTGTGAAACATGGAGATATCTGGAGGTTTACTAAAGCAGCATGGCATGATGTTGAAGGTAGCCTGGACTGCAGTGTTCTGTCAGATTCTGCTTCTGAGAGTTCAGGGACTGAGCCTGTGATTTTAGGGGTAAAATAAAAGTAAACGGCATACCAGTCTTCTGGGAGGAGTATCTTTTTAAAGTAGCATCGTTTCATGACACTGGATTGCCTGTAAATATTCCTAGTAGCAGCACAACACAAATTTAAAATGTGTATACCAGCCCCTAAACTTGAAGTTGGATTCTAGTTGAGGGATTTTTTGCAGTTGCCTGATGCAGACTTTCCTTTTGTTTTTTAAATCTCAGTTGGTGGTGCCATACCACTGCTTTCAAAGGAACCCGCTACGGCCACGAAAACTCACCGGTCAAACCAAGCAAAGATGCCTCATAACCCTTTGGACTCCAGTGCTCCCTTGGTAAAGAAAGGGAAACAGAGAGAAGTACCTAAAGCAAAGAGACCAACACCTCTTAAAAAGGTCTGCATATTTTTTTATTTAGTAAAAATGTGGGGTAATGTAAGTTCAGTGTTACTTTGAGAGTCTGTTAAACCCTCTTGTATGGAGATCTGCATCTCAGTGTCCACTTACCTGAATTCAGTTTTAGCTTTGCTTGGTTTCAGAAAAGGGAGGGGCCTGGGGGAGAAGAGGGTGGTCTTGCTAACAGCATATACAAACTCCCCAAAAATATACTTCCTCACTCAAATCAACTGGGAGCTGAAAAGTGCCACTAGCAAAGTGTCCACACATCATTGGTACAGTGGGACATGCAAAGAAGTATTAGCTTGTTTTGGCAAATATATACTTATTTGCAGGACTGGGGAGAATGGATCAGAGAGGGTGTTTGATGTTTCTGTGCTCTTCCAAGCCAGAACTTCACCTGATTCTGCAGCAACTAGGTTTAGGCCCATCTGGTGATTTCTCTTGTATCTTCTCTCTTTTGCCCATTCATGTTGCTTTCTGTCACATCTTCTGTACAGTGAATTTTTTAAACTTTACTTCTGCCATGTAGTTTATCCCTAGTAAATATTTTCTCCACCCTGACACTGGTAATCAAGGGAGAAGCCCATTTCTGTGTAAATTTAGGAAATATCTTTCCTTCTTTTTATGTGCAAATAGAGAAAATAAAGTTGCAAGCCTTAAATGCCAGTGCTGAACCCCTTTGTGAATGGTCTGTATGTAAATATGTATGTATTGCTTTGTTATCTCTGTGACTTTGAATTGATTTGGTTTTGATATATACTTCTAGATCATTCTGAAAGAAAGAGAACAAAGAAAGCAACAGCACCTGCTAGAACAGAAAGCAGCACCAAAAGATGAAGATAACGTTTGTCAGTCTGCAGAAAATATTAGTGGAAATGAAACACTTCTACAGGATAGTCAAGCAGGTATCTTTCAAGAGAAGCTGTAATTCAGTACGTAGCTGAAAATTTGAGAGTGAGCACATTTAGTACTTTTGAAAATTCATTCCAAATACTGCCAAATGAAAGCTGTAACCTCGGAGAATTTTCTAAGATTAATCTCAGACTTATCTTGACTTTTAAGTGGGCCAAAGCTCTCATAGTCAATGTAATTGAGTAACAGGGATTCTGATTACAGTTTCACACTTCTCCACCTGTTGGCTTTATGGGATGCTGTAATGAGAGTTCCCACATACCTCTGGCAATTAACGAAATTTGAAATGAGAAAAAAAAAGCCCTATTGAGATAATTGAGACTTCCCCATACATATTTGGCAGATTAATCTCTTCATAATGCTTTCTGGTCTGTCTTTTCATTGAAGTATCTTCATTTATTTGGCAGCTCTTCCTGTAACGCAAGTTGCTGAAGGGCTTCTGGAGAACACGGGGATCAAGGAATCTAAAGAAGGTTCGATGACTTCAAAGCAGCTAACCCCCAGTCTTCCAAAAATCCACAGCAGGAACTTTAGAGAGTAAGTATGGGTTATGTTGATATCTGATTTTGCACAATACCACCAATATGGCATTTTTGAAACAAGGTAGTTCAGCTGGGCCCTCTGCAACACTAACTGGAGTTTAGACTGAAGGCTCTGTCCCAGGTCGGACTTGGCTCCCAGCCAAGTGCCTGGACTCCGGGACAAAACCTTCCCCCTCCCTTACGCTTTCTTCCAGTTGACCGAAAAGGGAAAAAAAAAATTAAAAGAACCCAAACCGAAATTATATTTTAAGTAGTAGATTTATATACATATATAAAGAAAATTATGTACACCCCCAAAAGGGAAAAGGGAAGGGAAAGGGAGAAGGGAAAAAGGGATAAAAGGGATACAACGGGATAAAGAGGGATACAAACAAATCCAAATACCCCTCTTGAAAGAAAAACGAATCACACCACACAGTCTGTCTCTCAAGGCCAATCAGATCTGCCAGGCCTCACTCCCTCGCCCGGGCAGAGCAACAGCGAAGTTACCTTCACCCTCGATCCGCCGGAAGAAAGAGAACGAGAGCTTCCTCTCTCTCCTTAATTATACTCTTGCTTACGTAAAAATCGTATGGAATACTGGGAACATGACCTTGGTTCCTTGGTTACAACCTAGTCACCAAGGAAGGCCTAGACTCAAAACCACTACAGGCTCTAAATTATTTTCTTTCAATTTTTCCGTAAGCTGACACACAAAGAAATTATATGCAGAGAAAAGCATTGTAATTCTCACTTGAAAATGTGTGTTCCTTGAAGGGACAAAAGTACTAGAAAATCATGAGAGGCTAAGGGAGGAAAAGAAGGTATAAGGAATTTATTTTAAATAATGGAGTAACAGCTTAAGTAATAAGGTGCACTGCTTTATTTCTTCAATACTTTTTTTAGTGAGTAGTTTTGTTTCATGCTACGAGATCAGATGGCAAAAATGTAAAGAATGTGACTAACCAGACAACACTTTCATGTTGTGGCAGAGAAATAAAAGGAGTATTTATGACTTATTATGTATAAACACTTTTGGTTTTGTGTGATATTATGTGCATACATGTTTCTTTATAAAATAAGAAGTCATCACTATATGTGAAGAGGTCAGAGATCCAGTCATGACAGCTTAAAACAGTTACTTGAGGAAATCAGTTTCTTAACTTTTAGTTAAGGCACCACTGCATCTGATAGCAGTGGTTAATAGTGATGCAGGCATTCTTTCTGGGTTAGCTCTCATTTAACTTTTAATTGCCATAACAGTTACTTAATTTGTGTCTATGCAACAGTGTTTTACTTAGAGCACTGTTTGGGTTGAGTATGTACAGCACAACTCAGTGTTACCTACTACAGGAGGTAGAACATTCAGGTTAGATTATTTTCTGTCTCTAGATTAGATTTTTAGTAGATCTGTCTTCAAGACTTACTGAAATCAGTGGGAAATAGTAAGTAAAAACTCTTGTAACTTTAAAAAAATTTCTGAAATAATTGTACCTCTAAGATCGAGGATAGCTGTTGTGATCTCTTCTTATAATCTTATGTGAATTTGCCTCTTGCCATCTTTCAGTTGACTATGCAGTTGACATATCTTTAGTTTTTTTCTTTTGATACTCTTCTTTACTGAAAAAATTCTTTGTGTAAAACATGGGGTGGGGGGAAATAATTTATAACTCTGATCTTTCCTAGAGAGTTCTAGATGGATGGACATGGGTTTTTATGCTTTTGTTATGAATAGCACAAAGAGTGATAAGAGAAGTGGGGTGACAGACATCAATGTAGGGAGGAGGAATTTGATCCAGTTTTCCATGTCTGTTACATATAGCCTTGAATTTGTAGAAATAAGTTAGAATTTTATACTCTGGTTGCATGAAAATAAATGCCCTCAGAAAAATGCTTCAATAGAAAAAGATACACACACCTCTATCTACTGGTATAAAAATATATGTATTTATATTGCACATGTGTGTATTTTTAGTATAGTGTGATAGGGGAGCTGGATAACACAAGTAACAAAATTTCCTCTTTAGTTCTCAGATGCTGAAAAATATCTTAAGTAAATTTTTGTTCACATATATATAATAAGTGTGTTTGGAGTGGAAATAGAAAAAAAAAAAGCAAAGACAGAGAATAAAAGTTAGAATTTATATTTTACATATTTAACATATTACATATTTATGTATTACACTTTACAGTTTTAAGAGATTTAACATTTGATTGATCCTTTCTTCCAGTTACTGCAGCCAGGTGCTAAGTAAAGAAGTTGACAGTTGTGTGACAGATCTTTTAAAGGAACTGGTTCGTTTCCAAGACCGGTTGTATCAGAAAGACCCAGTAAAGGCCAAGATAAAACGCAGGCTGGTGATGGGTCTTAGAGAAGTTCTGAAACATCTGAAGCTGAAGAAGCTGAAGTGTGTCATCATCTCTCCTAACTGTGAAAAGATTCAGTCAAAGGGTAAATAAGTTCTTAAAAAAAAACCTCCATAACTGTTAAATAAAATAAATGCAAAAGAGCAGACTCGGCGTACTGGCAGTTGTTACTGAGAGGATTTATTTGAGTAGCCTCTGAAATCCAGCTGGGTGAAGCTGCCTGCCTTGTTCAGACTGTGCAGCTGAAGTGTAAGCTGAGTCAAGACTGTCTGGGATGGGAGAAGTTACCTGAGACTTCAGGTCTCCCTAAGTTCCTGATTTGCAATATTGCTGCACGGGAGATTGCATGGCTGAGAAGATCCAAAGGTTCTGATACACCATGAGGCATCCTACTGTATCGATCTCTTGTAGGCCACAGGGTGACAATAAATTGTCAGTGACAGCTTGCTTAAAAGTTATTGTAATTATTGGGATTAATTTAATTGCTGTAATTGTTACCATTTGAATAACTTCTTAGCAGCTGGGTCCTTTTTTTGATACTAGATTAGACAGTAATACAAATACAGCAAAATACGGAACAGCAGCACTCTAAGGATAGTGCTAACTAAGAATTAAGAAAAAAAATGTCAAGTTCTCCTCTAAAAATGGAGACCCAACACTGCTATTGAGATCCCTGTGTTTTTTTCCTGCAAAGTGTAATTTCAGAACGCTCCCATAACCTTGGGATGTTTTGTGCCGTGTTTCAGCAGTGCGGTTCTTCAGTCCCAGCACAGCTTAACCATACTGTCTGTTCCAGGTGGGCTGGATGACACCCTGCACAACATTATTGACTGTGCCTGTGAGCAGAACATCCCCTTTGTCTTTGCCCTGAACCGCAAGGCCCTGGGCCGGTGCGTGAACAAAGCAGTGCCCGTGAGCGTGGTGGGGATTTTCAGCTATGATGGGGCTCAGGTGAGCAGGAATGGGGCCAGTTCATGGGTTTGTTGGGCTTTATTGTTTTTTAACCTGGGAGATGAAAACACTCTGATTTTTAAGGTTTTGTTTGTTTCCTTTGCTTTTGCACACTCCTTCATCGCAGGTCATAGAGAAACTGGTTTCAGAAGTACAGCTGGTCAGCACTGCTTAAAAAAGAAATACTTCTGCCATCCCTTTCCAACATCCTCTTAATCTTTCCCTCAAGTTGTTGTTTTTTTGTTTTTCTTTTTTTTTTTATCAAGAGAACTGTTGTTTTTATAAATGCTTATAAATGATGTGTTTTTTCATGTCCTCATACGCACTTAGCTGCTCAGCTTTTATGTGTGAACATACATGTTCTGAATAAGGAATATTAATTGCAGATTTTAACACTTGCTGCATGATTTAAACCCTGCTAATATTTTATATTGCTCTAGGACCATTTTCACAGAATGGTACAGCTGACAACAGAGGCTAGGAAGGCCTACAGAAATATGATAGCAGCTTTAGAAGAAGAAGCTAAAGGAGGACTACGAGAAACCCAACCCAGCCTCTTAACACCTGAATCTGGAAAAAATGGCTTGTCAGAAACTGGTACAACATCTTCCAAGGACTCCGATGAGGATGTACCAAATTACAGTGAGTATTTACTGATTTGTTTTTTGTTCCATTTGCATTCATAGTGCTGTTCAATCCTGCAGTTTTCAAATGACACCTGACACTAGTCATTACTAAGGGGGGGGGAATGCTCTTCTCTTGGTTTTATAAATCCGAGGTCAGCTCTTGCTGAGGAAGTGCTAAGAGAAAATTCCTCTCTGAAATCCTCTGATGGCAGGCAGTACTCACTGTTTTGTTCAAGGAGATTTAACAGAGCTCCTTACTATATTTCTATTTGATAAAAAATCCTTTTGAGATTCCTTCTGGAAGTGCATATTCTGTAACTATGGTTGTATTGAACCTGTTTGAAATGCATCTTCCTGTCCATGAGCGTTCACTTCTAGAAACACTTTCCCCCAGCTGGAACCACCTTTAGAGTGGATCCCACCACTGCTAAACTATCCTTTCATGCATCTCCTGATGCTGCATGGTATAAATGCCAACATGCCTGTGTGTCCATTTATCTCGGCACTTATTTTGAAGAGGGAGTAGAGAATCAATTTTGACTTTTCATTTTTAAGTTCCTCCTTAAACATTATATGGTAACATGTTTGTTGTGTTTTTGTTTTCTTGTCTGTTTTTGTCTTTTTGTTTTGTTTTGTTGTTGTTGTTTTCCAATATTCCCTAGTTAAAGTCTGGAAGAGAAAACTTGAAGAAGAATACAACCCATATGCACTCGAACTGGAGAAGAGTGCAACTGCTGACATGGCGATAGTGAATTTGGAAGAGCGTCAGTAAATCCAGATCTAATTCTCTTGGGGATATTTTTTTTTTCTGTTAGACCTCTAGGAAGAAGGTAGCAAAATAACAGAATTTTAAGAAATATTTGAAGTTAATTAGCCAAGTTAACTGTTCTGAATCCCATTGAGCACTGGAGCACGTGAGGCACTGGTTAACGTTTTTATGTTCTATGTGTTTGGCTGATTACTATAGCAGATGCAACAGCAAATTGTTTTAGCCCCAAACCACTTGAAATGGCTTGGCATACTTTAATGGACTAGCTTTCTTTTTTTTCTATGGGAAGAGATTCCTTGAGCCAGAAGGCTGGGGCTTGAGGGGAGTTATCCTTAATTTTTGAGCCTTGTTTAAAGAACTTCAGCTGTTATTTGATTGTGGGTTTCTTCTTGAGCACAAGTGCTGTGAGGAGAGGCTGAGGGAGCTGGGGTTGTTTAGTCTGAAGAGGAGGCTCAGGGGAGACCTCAGCACTCTCTGCCACTCCCTGAGAGGAGGTTGTAGCCAGGTGGAGGTCGGTCTCTTCTCCCAGGCAATCAGCAGTGGGACAAGAGGACAAGGGCTTAAGCTCTGCCAGGGCAGGTTTAGGTTGGATATTAGAAAGAAGTTCTTTGCAGAGAGGGTGATCAGGCATTGGAATGGGCTGCCCAGAGAGGTGGTGGATTCACCATCCCTGGAGGTTTTTAAGACGAGGCTGGATGTGGCACTGAGTGCCATGATCTGGTAATCACAGTGGGGTTGGATCAAGGGTTGGACTTAATGATCTGGGAGTTTTCTTCCAACCCAGTTAATTTTATGATTCTATGATTCTTAGTTTTTTTCTTCTAAATAAATATGCCTGCTCAGATGGACAGGCTGGCATCAATGTCACTTCCTTCAAGTCAGCAAGAAATTAATTTGGGGGCAGGCAGCTTGAGTGAAACTAAGGAAGGGCACAATGACAGAGTTCCCAGTTAGCTCTTCTGTGTGCTATCTTGTTCCTTTGGGCTCACACATCAGGTGTAAAGGAGAAAGCACAGATTACAAAGGTTTGAAATTCCTGAAGTAAATATGCTCTGTTTAGACATTTTATAAATTTGATGTTTCTGTTGCTGCTGAGACTAGTTTATCATAGATCTGCTTTTAAGTTAGAGCATACTGAAGGACAGCAAATGTGCCAGCCTGCTATCCTGTCTGTACCTGCTCCTTCCTGAGACTCCTCATTCCTTCAGTTTGGGGTTGTGCTGGTATATATATATATATATATATATATATGATAAGAGTTTTTCAGCAATCTCAGTTTGTATCTAAATAGGGAAAATTTATATCTTGTAAGAAATAAAGTTTGTATACTAGAGGAAATAAAGTTTTAAAAACAAAATGTGCTTAACAGTAGTGATGGAGCATCCTAGTGGGAACAGCCTGTACAAATACTGTTGTGTGCAAGTTGTAGATGCTAAGAGGACGAGCCTAAAGGAAGTAATTTGGAGGGATGGACATGCAGCTTCTGTCAGCTCTTCTGGAAGATGATGCAGATGCCCTGTGTGCTGCTGCCAGCGTCTCTGAAGTGTGTCTGTAAGTGCTTCACCACGCTGAACGCTTGTAGTGTGACACTCTGGAAAGTAGCTGCCTTGCGGTGATGGAAGTGACATAAAAACTTTAAATAATTTTTGAAATGCGAGCAATTTTTTTTAGAATGTAAATTGTATAAAATCTGTTACAGTATATACTGATTCTATAAAGAATGGTTGTGACTTAAGTAAACTCTTTTTGTGGGGGTTTAATGATACTTGAGCTGTCAGTTTCGAGGAAGAGCATCGATCAGGGGAGGCTGCCTTCTGCTGAAATGCTCAGTTTGTCACTAGTTATGATGATGAACTTTTTGTATTCGTTTCTTCTAATCTTAAATTGAAATCGGGGTGAAAGGTCCCAGTGACAAAAGATGGTTTTGGCCAGCATGTATCTTTGATCCGGAGGTGAGCTGTGACTCGTGCATTTATAGTTGTGCCACGTGGATACACACCTAAAACTCTGAAACTGCTAAACCTAGTCATTGCATGGAAGGGGGATCAGTTGGTGAAGAAATTATTTTTTTTTTGACCACGTTTTCTATCTTGTCTTACTGGAGAAGAACATAAAAAGTCACTTTTTGGAAATACTACAGCTTGCTCAAAGTCTGAGGGAGTTACTCCCTGTTCTCAGAGAGGATCAAAAAAATTCACTACAGGGTGTCACAGCTGTGTTCACTAATTCTGTTACACAGGTATTTTTTCACAAAATTGAGCTAAGCAAAAAATCCAGCAATTTTTTTTTTACCACTTGGCAGTAATTCACTGCTGAAACAAAGGAAAGCTTAACTACAAGTCTGACCTCAGTCTTACAAAGCTTTACCTTCCCCCTCAGCACCACAGAACTAAACTTGGCCTGCTCCAAATCTGTTGAACAAATGGAGGAGAGAGAGTTCAAGAAAAGTCCATTTATAGTTGTCCTGAGAACACAAAATAGGGAAAAAGTTATTTCTGAATGTTAGTGTCAGATGCCTGCATCAGCATTAATTTATGACTGCCAATGTGAAAAACAGAGAAAATGGTTAAGAAAAATAGGGAAAACACAAGAATTTTCACCTGGCATGTGGTCTGGTGTTGGAAAAAAAAAAAAAAGGTCATTCAGGTGTTACCGTGAGGAGAATGCTTTCCTCAAAGTGGGAAACAATCTAATTTAAATCTTAGCAGCCAGGGGATAACTTAGGGATAAGTGTGAAGCTTCCTGCTATTGCTAGGAGCAGCTGTCCCCATGGAATGATTATTAGCTGGCATCTTACTTGCTTCCAGCTGTCGAAAACCACTGAGATGATTATAACACAGAGAAAACTTGAATTATACCTCAGCTTTCTGTTTATTAGACGCAGAAGGGCAAAAACCTGAAAAGCCATGCAGTAAAACAGTTCCACTGGGGATTGTGTAGGTCCTCATATTTTCAAGCTGCAGTTGATCATTAGGAAGAGTTTTCAGCCTGGGTCACCTGTCCTGGCTGTGTCTCCTCCCAGCCTCCTGTGCACCCCTCTCCCCTCCCCAGCGTGGCACCATAAAACACAGAAAAGGCCCTGGCTCTGTGCAAGCAACAACAACAAGAGTATCTCTGTCCTGTCAACGCTGTGGTCCAGCACAGATCTGGATTACAGGCCCACATCAGACACAGAAGGAAATGAACTCTGCCCCAGGGAGCTGCTGAGCCCAGAAAGGAATGCTCTTCAGAACCCTGGCAACAGAGTGGCAGGGGAAGCAGAAGAAAATAAGTGTGCAAGCTGAAATGCCTTTAAACAAATGTGATCCGCATCCTAAAGTTTCTAAATCACATGCCAGGATACTCAAGGCCAGCGTTAACTGGCTTATTTAATGAATGCAGAAGACAGACATCATACACTGTTTGAGCAGCACAAGTCTTACTGACACTACTTTTGTCCTTCATTAAGCTGGAATAGCTGGCATCAGAAAACCAGAGATCCAGCATGGGATGGGCGGCCTTTCTTGTAGCATATAACTAACTTTGTTACTTTGGTGCAGTAAGAATATCCCCTTCCACTTCACGCTTGGGCCGATTCTCTTGAATATCAGTTTTAATGCCAGCACTAACACCTGCAAAGACATCTCCAAATGCTGTAATATTAAAAGAGTACCAGGTGGTACTCTTAACTTGCATACATTTCTCCTTCTAGCCTGTTCATGCCTTTGTCCATTAGAGGCTGTTTTTCTTGTTGCAGGTCTCCTGAAGAAAAAATTTCAGAATGATGTGTTAATATTGCTTTAAAAATCAAAATGGGGCGTAAAGGCTGCCCTATACTAACTGTTAACACATGCAAAGAGTGTCATATCCAAACTCTTCAAAAGCAATCTTTGTTCTAACTGTTGAAAAAGAAAACATTAATAGCTGGATATGGGCAAATTATTTTTTTTTTTAAAGGCAGCTTGGATGGACAGGACCATTCATGAAGTCCAGTGGTCTCTGCAATTCAATTAGCCCACAGATGTGATGAAATTAATATGCTATATTTAGTATACACAGACTTACTGTTTTGGGCTGGAAGAGAACTTCTGACTGATGAGCACTTAGTGGACTGAAGGAACAAGCTGATATAACTGCAGTGAATGTCACAGAGCAGTTTTTACTGCACAGAGGGTCAAGAATGATGTACAGGAACACTAATCATTTTGTTATACATTCAGCTGCAGAAGTGCAAGAGGCGGTTTATAATATAAACTGCGATTGCTGTGGCTCATGTAGAAAGCACTGTAGGGGATATCTTTTCCACAAATTCTTACCCATGTTTTCTTCCAGTTTTGCATCATCTTGGCATGTTCACTGATTGCACTTCTCCAGGTGTCCAATTCTTTGGTCCATGTGTCCTGACCAGCACTGTCTGAGAATTGTACATGGGATGATTACAGAGCCACGTCACAGAATCAGAGAATTAACTGGGTTGGAAGAGAACTCCAAGATCATCAAGCCCAACTCTTGATCCAACCCCACTGTGATCACCAGATCATGGCACTGATGCCACATCCAGCCTCATCTTAAAAACCTCGGACGGTGAATTTACCACCTCTCTGGGCAGGCCATTCCAGTGCCTGATCACCCTCTCTGGAAAGAATTTCTTCCTAATATCCAACCTAAACCTCCCCTGGCACAGCTTAAGCCCGTGCCCTCTTGTCCTGCTGCTGATTGCCTGGGAGAAGAGATCAACCCCCACCTGGCTACAACGTCCTCTCAGGGAGTGGCAGAGAGTGCTGAGGTCTCCCCTGAGCCTCCTCTTCTCCAGACTGAACAACCCCAGCTCCCTCAGCCTCTCCTCACAGCACTTGTGCTCCAGTCCCTTCCCCAGCCTCGTTGCTCTTCCCTGGACCTGCTCCAGCCCCTCCATGTCCTTCCTGAGCTGAGGGGCCCAGAGCTGGACACAGCACTCCAGGGGTGGCCTCACCAGTGCTGAGTACAGGGGAAGGATCACTGCCCTGCTCCTGCTGCCACACTGTTCCTGATCCAGGCCAGGATCCATTGGCCTTCTTGGCCCCCTGGGCACACTCTGGCTCATGTTCAGCCTCCTGTCAATCCAAACTCCCAGGTCCCTTCCTGCCTGGCTGCTCTCCAGCCACTCTGTCCCAGCCCATGGCGCTGCAGGGGTTGTTGTGGCCAAAGTGCAGGACCCGGCACTTGGCCTGGTTGATCCTCATCCCATTGGAATCAGCCCAACTCTCCAGCCTATCCAGGTCCCTCTGCAGAGCCCTCCTGCCTTCCAGCAGATCAACACATCCCCCCAGCTTGGTGGTGCCTGCAAATTTACTAATGATGGAGTCAATCCTCTCATCTAAATCATCAATAAAGATGTTAAACAGGACTGGGCCCAGCACTGATCCACTGGTGACTGGATCCCAGCTGGATGCAGCCCCGTTCACCAGCACTCTCTGGGCCCTCCAGCCAGTTCCTGACCCAGCACAGAGTGCCCTGTCCAAGCCCTGGGCTGCAGCTTTTCCAGGAGTATATTATGGGAGACGTGTCCAAGGCTTTGCTGGAGTCCAGACAGACACATCCCCAGCCTGCCCCTCATCCACCAGGCGGGTCAGCTGGTCATACAAAGAGATCAGGATGGTCAGACAGGACCTGCCCCTCCTAAACCCTGTGCTGGCTGGGTCTGATCCCTTGTCCATCCTGTAGGTGCTGTGTGATTGCACTCAGGATGATCTGCTCCATAACCTTGCCAGGCACTGAGGTCAGGCTGACAGCCCTGGAGTTTCCTGGGTCCTCCTTCCAGCCCTTTTGTGGATTGGTGTGACATTCCCCAACTTCCAATCATCTGGGACCTCCCCAGAGAGCCAGGACTGTTGGGAAATGACGGAGAGTGGCTTGGAGAGCTCTTCTGCCGGCTCCCTCATCACCCTAGGATGGATCCCATCTGGTCACACGAGTCATCCCACCACGTTTCCGTGATGGCAGCTACGTCAAAGCTTTCCTGCTGCCCGATGGCTTCCAGCTCCTCCTGTTTGTTGCCCATGCTGCATGCATTGGTGTGCACGCACTTCAGCTGGGCTGCTGATTTAACTCGGGCTTTTCATCCCTGGGCTTCTCTTTGGAGAGCCTGGATTCAACCCCTTCCCCCTTCAAACCTCGTTTAAAGCCCTCCTGATCAGCCCTGCTAACTTACAGTATGCAGTCCTTTTGCCCCTCCTAGATACATAAAGCCCATCTGATTTAAGAAGACTGGGTACTGTGGAGTTCGCCCCATGGTCAAAAAACACAAAATTTTGATGGTAGCACCAATCCTTTAGCCACCTATGGATAAGGTAGGCTTTCCTACTCTTCTCCTCATTCATCTGTATTTGCAGCTCTCTAGTACTCGTCTGACTTTAAATTTCTGTTCATTGGTTTAGCAGGTTTTGGTTTAATACCTGGATCATAACTGCTAATTTACATGCCAGTCCTTTGTGGGAGGGGGTGGGGGAAGAAGCTTTTATGGCTCCAAAACCTTCTCATGTACAACTGAAGTGGGTACTAATACAGCAGGCAAGAGCTACCTGCGGATATGCACATTTTACGGGTCAGTATTACAGAGGTTTTACTCCCACCAAGGTCAGGCCAAGCCCGGCACACGCTGGGAACGAGCCTACCTTTGCCTTGCACGGTGATCAGCACGCCTGACGTCGCGTTCCCAGCTTTGGAGACGAAGGAGCACGAGTACTCCGTGTGTTCCGACACCGAATCCTTCACCCAGCTCAGGACGTGCACTCTGCCGTCAAGCAGCACGTGGGACTGCTCCGTGAGGAGGCAGCCCTGCATCTTCTGTCCGTTCTTCCTCCAGACGAAATAGGAGCCGCCTGGACCTGTAAAAACCCCAGTCAGCTCATTCTGTGAGAAAACAGATGGTGAGTCCTCGAAGAGAGAGCGAAAAGCCTCGAGGCTAGGCTTTAGAGCGTAAATGGTTGATTGTAATGTTTCTGTAGGTTTTCTTCGGCTGAAATTCTGGGTTCCCAAAAAACCCGGGACAAAAAAGGAGGTAGCACTGGTAGCCTGGGTTGGAGGCGAAGTTGTAAATGAGTTCATGATGTGCCAAGGAACCCTGTGTGGATCCTTGCGAGGGGAAACTCGGCCCACAAAGGTGGTGGAGCAGGTGATGAACATCAGCACTGCCTGCCTGTAGGAATTCCTGCAGGGCCGGGACACATCACCTACTGCTGGTCAGGCTTCTGGTAGGAAGCTGAAACCATCTGAGTCGTACCTCACAGACTCTGAAAACAAGGCCAGGAGAGGAAAGCGTTCAGGAGCTCAGTGTGTCGAGGACGCTGAACCAGTGATGGAAGAGACAGAGCTGGAAAAAGCACTGTCTGGAAAGACAGAGCTGGAAAAAGCTGGAAAAAGAGCCTGCAGTCACAGCAGGCGCTTAGGCAAGACACAGCTTGAAAGAAGCTTGGATTAACAACAAAGAACAATCTAATTTATTTTTTTTTTAGCCTTGTTGCTATTATTTGTCTTAACCTGCAAGGGCAACGTTTGAATAAATCAGAGATTGACAGTAGCCTAAAGGACAGAACAGCTGTTCCCAGGAAATTAGCAAGGTTGGCTGAAGTGTACCTGGCAGAATCAGAGCCTTTTCATTTAAAATGCAGACATCTGGGCCAAACTAAGAACTCTGCAGTAATTCTGAGGTTTAAAACATGCCTATTCCCCCCTCTGGGCCTACGATCCAGACTAGTCTTAGCAAGAGAGGACATAAAGAGAAATTTGGGGTAAAAAGAAAGTAAGCTTTTTTTGCAAATATGTGTTGACAGAGGGGGCAACCTACTCCAGAACGCAGCTTCATGAGCACTTCAAATTGCAAACTGATGTGGGTTTTTTTCCCTGTAGAAAATTCTGAATTCTGGTTTTAGATAATAATGCAGGCAGACCAAAAAAAAAAAGAAAGAAAAAACAAGGATATTTTTTTACATCTGTACACTTCCTCAGTGTATAATGTTAAACTCTTACTAGTTTTACCTCCCAGTCTGCCACAGAACCACATACAAATTAGAAGGGTGCATGAAAGAGAATGTAATCCAGTTAAAACACCTCAGAGCTCCTCCAAGGGAAGTGGCACAGTCCCAAGGACTTGACCACAGCTCTAAGTGGAGAAAGCAGACAGGCTGGACTGAAAATCACAGAAAAGAACAGTGCAGCACAGACTCTTTATTAAAAAAAAAAAAAAAAAAACAAAAAAAAAAAAAACACCACCCAAACAAAACAACAAATAAACAAAAAACCCCAGTGTTTTATTCATTCCTCAGTAAACAACTGAGGTTACAAGTCACTAAAACCATGGGACATTTGAAACCAGGGACAAAATATTTCAGTAAACCAATGCTGAAGTTGGAATTTGGACAGATTTGTCAGTACAAGCACAGCAGAAAGACAAAGATCTTTAAGTACCATCTTAGGGCCATGCAAGGGAGTGGCACGTTCAGTGCAGGACACGTCCCTAAACTTACTTAAAGTGTACTACTGACATCACAGAGCCTGCTCTACTTTCTGGTGCTAAAGATCAGAGTTGTGCTGAAAAGTTGTGCCAGAAGTTCAGCTTAGATCCACATTTCACCAGAAGACTGAAGCCCAACAATTTCCATACGCAGGAAATTTTTCCAAGCTGTGATGGTTCAAGGCCTGCCCCTTATGAAGTTGCAGCTGGGCAATTTTACCCATTTACCTTCTCCACTTTGATTTCACTTTCAGGATAGAACAGCAGAAAAAAACAAGACTGTGAAACAGTGTCATCTGCAAAAGCTCTCAATCACATTTGTGAAATGCAAATTTTCTACAGTTCTATGGTGAAATAAATTCAGACTCGGATGTAATGGGTGGAGAATTATTTTTTGAAGGTGAAGGAAAATAATATGAACATATATTCTGCGTTTTCTGCTGTTGCTGTAATACAAGTTAATTACATGCCTACTGCAAACTTTAAAATACAAGTTTCTGACACCTCTGATCTACTTACTTTGCCATCCACTTCAGGAATGCTTGAAAGATTAAAAAAAGTAAACTCATTAGATCATCATATGCAGAGAATTAAACAGCACAACAGTCTAGATATGTAAGTAGCTATGTCTAAGCAACCATGAAAGATGCTTCTAAGAGTTAACTTCAAAAACATTGCTTCAATAAATTATAATAATAAAACGTGATTTAAGTAAAATCAACTTCACCGCCTTGATTTTAGATGGGAAATTAATATTAAAAAAATGCAAAAAACCTTGCTGCATTGTCTGAAATACCCTTTTTTCTTTTCTTTTTTTTTTTTTTTTTTTGCATAAGCCCTTCACTATTTCCAGTGTCTGTGAAAGTGTTTTCTTCTTTCCCGTACATAGAGAGCTGAGCTACAGTGAACACTGTAAATCTGACCTAAGGGTAAAACAAACTGGTAAATAAAACCAGGTTTATAAAGAACTGAAGGACACAGCTGCAGACCCAGAGCAGCCCCTGGGGGTGTGCCCTGATAAACTGGACCAAATCAAGCATTTGCCACATATCACAATTTCAAGGCAGCTTGGAGATACCACTTTAAAACGAGGAGATTATGGATTAAGGAGAGCTCACCAACACAAGGCTGGGGGAGGGAGCACTGGCCACGCTCGCCCCTTGAGCTGAACACTGAGACCTGCAGGGCTGCTGGCTTAGCACATGCTTTACCTGGATTTTTAAGCTGGTTGGTTCTTGAAGGGCAGCACTAGGACAAGGCTTCCCCATATTCAGAAAGACACTCCCAAGATAGAGAGAGGGGAGCTGGTAAAACAAAGCAGGAGCTGCCAGCAAGCCTGAACCTCTTAAGCTTTCTCCAGCTAACCTGATTTATACCAAGTTGATAGTAAATTGAAATCCAGGGATGACAACCCACAGGTATCCCACAGAGAAATTCCATCAGGGTAAGAAAAAGTCTTTTACACAAATACATACAATCTAAATAGAATTGCTACCAGAGGCTCCCCACAGGCTTCTCCACATGGGAAATTTAGGTTTACAAGGAAAGCCTCCTCTGTATAAGCCAGCACACACCAAAACCCTTTCCATGGGCAGCAGATTGAAAAAAAAAAAAAAAAAGTGGCATGTGGATGTAATGCTTGCCATCTAGCTTGGGGGTTTGCTCAGTGCTACTGAAGCAAACATCACAGCTTTCTGAAAAACCAAGATCATACGGGAAGCCCTCACCTGGAGTACGGATTAAGTTGTAAGTAGGCAGTATAACCTGGATGCAGGAAGGTTATGTTAAATCAGAGATCAAAGTCAGCCCAGGGAAAAGGTCAGTCAGTCATTAATACAGAGCACTAAAACCAGCACTACCCCTTATGTGAATGAAAGATTTAAGGCTGGTTAGAGTGTCTTGATCTGTAGGAGTCTGAGTCGTGGCTGCTGATAAGCTCCCAAAATAATAAATCAGTAGTAAATGAAGCCAGCAGAGGGTAACTACTGGAAAAGTGGGGAATTTCTAAACTCAGACAAGCATCCTTGCAGTTTTCTGAAAACAGTGTGCAAGTTACACAGCCTATACATTCTGCAACTGGAGTTTTTTGTAGTTTTGTGTTTTAGTTGTTTGTTTTTGTTTGTGGAAGTAGGGGCAGTGAGTTCTAGAAGGCAAGCCTGATAGGAAAAAAGAATCACTTTTAAATGGTCAAGGAAAATGGACCTGAAATGCCAGAATATTGCTTCAAACACCAAGTGTTTCATACTGAAGAGCGCATGACATACTCCTCCTTCAAACTGCTGGGGCTTCCATAAAATACCCCATGGAAATGGGACACAGAATCTATCTTCTCACAGTGGCATTTAAGAGCAGGTTGGGAAAATGCCTGACTTGCCCCTGAGATGAAAACTCAACTGATCACTGTCTGTGCTCCCCAGCAGGAACTGCATTTATTTAGATGTTCTCTGAGTGGGCCCAGAAAAAGGTTTTGCAATTGGGACCCAGGTAACTGCCTGCAAAGAAAAATTAAATGAACTAGGGACTGGCAGGAAAAAAAAAAATCAGATTCCACTTCGAGTCTGCACAATTATCTTTGGGCCTCCTATCAGCTAACAAGGATACTATGCTGAATTTAAAAATAAACTGAAGGAAATTGGAGAATGTGTTTTAAGGGCACGGGCTTAAGCTCTGCCAGGGGAGGTTTAGGTTGGATTATTTAAAAGAAGTTCTTTATAGAGAGTGTGATCAGGCATTGGAATGGGCTGCCCAGAGAGGGGGTGGATTCACCGTCCCTGGAGGTTTTTAAGACAAGGCTGGATGTGGCATCAGTGCCATGATCTGGTAATCACAGTGGGGTTGGACCAAGGGTTGGACTTGATGATCTGGGAGTTTTCTTCCAACCCAGTTAGTTCTCTGATTCTATGATCTTATACCTACCTAGTCATGCTACAAAAGCTGCCATGGATTCTGCAAAACCTTTTTTTTTACCTGCGCCCTTGGAGTCTTCCCATAATCAGGTGCACATTAAATCCTGATGGAGAATACTGCCAGTTTTGTGACACATTCTTTCCTCAAAAGGGTGGCTTCTTCAAACTCTGCCCTGGTTCCAGTGAGCAGCTTTGAAAATCTTGCAGTGGGCTCGGTTTAGCCAAGCTCTCTGCTGATGTGTGATGCAGGTGGCAAGATCTGCACACCTACTGATGGGTGTGGGACACACCTGCAGCTTGAAATGCATAAAGCACAGTAAAAACAACTTGCAGGCCACCATAAAGTGGGATATGGAATTGTTTAACAAGGTGCAAATTTAGCATTCCCATGAGGATAAACTGACCATGGATTACTAAGCAATCATGCAGATTAAAGTCAAGGGCATTGCTTCAAAATCTCAAAAAACACTGCGTAAAAAATTTAAAAAATTTTATAAAGTTTTAAAGTATTTGTGCAGTGGACTGAATTGTCTTGAGAGATGCAGAGCTCATATTTTCTAGGCTACTAATTAAAACATTTTCAGGTTTCAAAAACGCAGCTTTGTATCTGTCCACAGCCACAATTTACATTAAGAGACACCAAATGTGGTTAGAAACCACAAGTGTATGCTCATGGAAAACTGCTCTTTGATACTTGTGTTCTGGTAGGAGTAAAAATTATTAACCACCCTAGTAAAACTCCATTTTAAGATGCATGCTGTGCTTTAAGTGCTGTAGTTCTACACAAACACTTTATCTAACGCAAAGCACAATCCCCACACAGGATCACTCTGCCCTGGATGTGCAGCATCTCCTCAGTGAGCTCCAAACCAGACCAGATCCCCACAGGGCACCACGGATAGTGCAACCCTGTGGAGGGTGCCAAAGAAACCTCACACAGGGATGACTTATTCATGTGGGTCAGTCAGTCTCTGACAGACGAGCTCCTCCTCCCAGGAACAAATCAGGCACACCAAGGGGTTATCAGGGCTTTTGAGCCCTTCTGCTGAGCCCTGTGGTGACACCAGCACGGGCAGCCCTGGGGCTCCTGGATACAGGAGGGGCAGGGTCTCTTTCACACTCTCTGCAGGCCCCTTGAGTCTTGCAGCAGTGCTCAGTGAAGTGCAGTGCACTGCATTTTGTATTTCCCCCACCCCCTGCACGCCTTTTCAGTGCAACTTCGGGCTTCACCAAAGAGAGAGAGGAATCTCTACTGAACCCCTTGTGATTTCTGGTTCTTGGGAGTCACAGATCTTTTCCTCCGTGGATGGGAAGCTTTCTGGCACTCCCTTTAAAGTAGCATAACCACAGGGAAGAGGCACTGTGTGTGGGTGTTAATCAGACACCCATCTCAGCAGCTCCCTGAAACAGCAACTGCTTTAAAGTACGTTCACAGAACTTTTACTGTTCACACTCCTGGGGTTATCTTACCAAGACTGAAAATAATTCATTACGTAAAACCTGCAGCTGCAGACAAACTAAGGGAGGCAGGTGACACCACAGACACAGAGAGTCTGAATCTCCAGGGCAGAAGTTCACATAAGGCTCGGGGGTTTTGCAGCGTGTCTTATCATCAAAGCATTTAAATGGCTGCTCAGCACAACCGTCTGTCTGCAAAGTTACAAACATGGATATACTACTCTAATACTGGAGGAGGAAGGGTCACTAAAGCATCTCCAAGCAGAACCAGAACTGCTGGGAAAAGCCTCTTTCTACTGTGCCTAATTTCAACAGAGCACGCCAGATCAATCTGTAAAGCAGGTGCATAACACATCATCAGCTGTCCCTCCCTCCCTGAACCAGATGTTTCATTCAGTTTATTTGAAACTCACCTAAAATGTCTGTAAAGGGCTTAAAAATTCTGTAGTGGGAGAGAAAACTCTAGTATAGAGGAAGTACACAGGAAGCCTGATGTTAGCCTGTGAGCAAACACCGGGCAGTTCTCTGGAGAAACATGGGACTCTTCAGGGGAGCAGAGGGAAATGGACTGGGAGAAAAGCTGTACAAGGCAGATTTATTCCTTCTTCTTCTTCAGGAAAACATTCACAATTTAAAAAAAAAAAAAAAAAAAAAAAAGGAGGAGATTGGCCAGTTTTCACACTGTAACATTAGAAACTCACTTCAAAATAAGCTTGAGGCTTTTGACTGGAGGATGTGACAGCCTATGCATTTGCATCATGCACTGGCTGATACCATATCCTTTATGCAGACAACCAGGCACAACATTTAACTCTCTGCCAGCCTCACTTAACCCTTCCTCTCCTTGTGAACACATTTTTCCTTATATTCATAGCTGAGGGAAATAGAGTTCCATTACAGTTATGTTCATATAAAGAAGTATGAACAGACACTGAAGAAACGTGAATAAATCCAAGCAAAGACCTTCCCAGCAAGAGCACTTGCTGAGCCACCCCCCACTCAGGATAAATGTATCATCATTTATCACATCCATCCCCACATGCAGAGAGATGCAAAATATCTGCATCAGTTCAGGATGATGGTTTGCATTTGCTGGTTTGGTGTTTTTTTTGTTGTGGTTTTTTTGTGTGTTTTTTTGGTGTTTTGTTTTGTTGTTGTTGTTGTTATTAAATCAACAGACTGCAGTTGTAATTCTGGGTATGAGAAGGGTATGGATGTATCAGCCAATTGCCTCGTTTTCCAAAGGGAGCAAATCCCCCATCTGTTGCACAAAGCTGGATCTTTCACTGCTTCCTGACATGAATCAGAAGCGCTTCCACAGCTGGGGCATCTTGGCCCTGCCTGTGTCACCTCTGCATCTCTTGGATGTCAGGTGGTTGTGACACTTTTCTTCCAACATGCACTCCTACACCTCCTGAGGAGTGAATCCCACAGGGCTCACTTTAGGACACTGCTCTTTCCTTCACTGCCAAGGCAAATACAATCAACGACAATTTTCAAAAGCAGCATGGGCATCATGTTAAAAAACAGGCACTGCTGGATGAAAGAAAAGAGTAATTTTAAAATGAATTCCAGGTCTTTATAAATCTTTTGTGTTATTTATGCTATTACAACTTTTTTTTCATGTTGCACAATGAGGTTTCTGAATTGTCTAGAGAAAAAGTGAACAAATTATTGCTGAAAGGTCTTTTTCAATCTAAATTATTTCATTCTATGAAAGAACCTTCATCCCACTGTTGTTCTTTTTAGCCATGGAAATAAAAATAATGCCTTTGTTAAGATCTACACTAATTTATTCATTTTGATCTAACTCCAGACAATACTCACACGGAGACCAATATGAAACAATGCTACTTTTTAAAATCCTCAATCTATTTAATCTCTTATTTTTAACAAGGTTACATCCAAAGACCTGTTTAGATCCACTAAATCACATTTAGCTTAAACCAGCAAACTGCAGTTTGCAACAATCCAAACAAAAGCTGGAAGTGTTGAATTTCTATGGAAAAAACAGCTTTTCTCTTCTCCTGTACACCTCAGATAATACATCCACCATAAAATGGAATTTGTTGTTACTCCAAGTCCGTCACCATTTAAAACAAGATGACAAAAGAATAACCGACCTGGCCCAGAAAATACACCAAATTCAAACCCAACTCAAGTGTATTTTTTTTTCATTGCCTACATGCTGAGCCTAATAAAAAAAACCCCAATCAGCTCATAGAGGGGTTCTCCAGCTTACCTGTGGCTTGGCAGAAGAGGTGGAACGGTCCCCGGACACTGACATGCTGTGTCTGGTCACTTAGGAAAGGTGGCAACAACATGACCTTTATGGGGTCTGGGCTAGACCAAACATCAGGCTGGGTACTGGTGGGTGGAGGAGGAGAACCACGTCCCACACAGGACAAAAAGGAGGTACCAGTAGGAGGGAAAGGTATAGGAGATGAGGCTGTGTGACAGAAGAGGACAGAAAAGAAAGTGAAAGGGTACTGAGGAAAAAAGTTGTAAGAAATACATCACACAACGAAGAAATAATGCAAAAAGACAAATGAATTTTAAGGAAGGTAGTAAGAAGAAGTGTCCCTTGGCCCCTAGAGAAAAGCACTTTCCTCCTTCACCCATGTTTTTCCCCCCCCCATCCTTCCAATCCCTCCACCCTGGTTTATAACCTGTTTAATTGAAATGGAGAGGCTGTTTCAAATCAATCACAAAAAAGTTTTCTATTTTCCCCTTGAAGGAAACCACAAGGAACATCGGTGCTTGCCAAATGGAAAGCAGTGTCATGGTGTCACGTTTCATAAATAATACAATTTATTTTAATATTTATTCTGTTATATGTACATAATTAAAAATAGAAAAATAAAACCAAACTGAATCTTATAAAATATAAACTGTTTACACTAAGATGGTCTAAAATATGTTCGCATGGAAGTTCAACATAGAAAAGCAGCCCAGGCATTCTGCTGTTTACTGGTAAAACAAATTCTACTTCTAGCAATATTTACAGAAAGATGCAGTGAGAGGAACAATTCTTCAGGACTGTTACTGCACACAAAATGCTTTTACAGACAAACAGTGCTGCTGTGAACCAGGCTGAGAACAAATGCACACTTTCACGTCAGCAGGCATGATTCACATAAACAGTTCAAAGGACTGATTGTTTTAAGCAGCTCCAGTTTCAGTCTCCAGTTGCATAGGAGAGTGGAAGGTATCATCCAGAAAGGGTGATGCTGCAAAGATTTGTCACAAAAAGAAGCTGAGTTATTTCTGAATCTGAAAAGAAGAAGAAATAAAATCGGCAACGTTTTCTCATCAGGCTGAGTCCTTACAGTCCACTTCAGAGAGTCATCAGATGAATTGTTGGAATTAATTCTTCTTAATTCCTGTTTCGCTTCCACAATGCAACAAAACTCTTTCCTTGTCACTGCTAACTGACAGTTGCTTGCCTGTACTGTTTCATTAACTAAAGAAAAAAAAAATCCAGTTTTGTATAGAAAATAAAACATCACTATGTCCAGCTTTCTGGCTGGTGGGGGGGAGGAAAAAAAACCCCAAAAACAAAGAAAGAAAAGCATTTATTTCCTCCTTCCCCATTCCCCACTTACTCCATGTTTTGTACTGATATTGTTGTACCTACATTTCTAGAAAGCAGCAAAGAAAAAAAACCTTTAAACAAGATTATCCCTGAGTCTTACACAAATCAAGGCAATGCTATCCCCATTGTACCTTAAAATCTAAGATACTTAAAAAGTAGTTAAAAAAATTAACTTTAACCAACTAAAGAGATCTAGTGTGACAAAACACAAAGCATAAAACTAAAAATAATCACTAGGAGCAAAGAAAAAAATGTCCCAATCTGGACAAAAGTCTATAATTTACCAATCTGATAAACTAAACTCAATTTCCAATTTGGAATTAAAATGAAACTAGGTCTTTTTTTAATGGCAACTAAAAACGTGTGTAGACTGAAGTACTTTTTAAAGCCAACTGAATTAGAAAGTTACTTTTACTCTATGGAAGAACATGGCCAAAGAACAAGCAAGTAGCTTCACTAGAGCAAAGCGCTCAGTGTGTGTGGGGGGGGGAGAAAAACTTGGAATAAACAAGTGGTGATCTGAAACTGGCCATTTAAAAAAAAAAAAAAAAGGACAGTACAACACAAGATGCCATGGTCTCCAGACAAGAACACCACTTCTCTAATCTGCTGAGATCTGGACAAAAAAAACGGGCTTGCTGTACAGCTTAAGCACGAGAACTGCCCGTGCTCCGACAGGGACCACAGCGCAGAACGCGTGGCCCTCGCTCAGTCCCCTTCCACGTCCGAGTCTGCGAACTTGAGCTCACACTTGACGTCGAAGGGCTTGTCCTTGGCCTCCCGGGATGCCTGCGAGTCCCCGGCCTGCAGCTGGCTGTTCCCGCAGTCGGGCTCCGTCTCGTAGCCGGTGTCGTGCGCGGGCTTCGGCTGCTCCCCGCTCTGGTGGCTGACGCTGCCCTGCTCCACCAGCGTCTCCTTCACGCTCTGCTCGCAGTCGGAGAAATCCGACTTGGTTTTCTTCTTTCCGAGCAGCATGACGGAGCGGAACTTCAAGCACTGCCCCGGCAAGTACCCCTTGTAGCAGTTGTAGGAGAGCAGGCACAAAAAGAGAATGAAAAAGAAGAGGAAGAGGAACATCAGCAGGAAGTTGTCGTTCGACTTGAGGAACATCGTCTTTTCCGGGACCGCGTCGGGAATCGAGTTGAAGAGCTCGGTGTTGGAGGCTACACTTGTCAGGACAGGGCCAATGGGCTTTGTTACTATCCTTGCTGTCGTGACTGGTACCATGTGAGTGGTCGAGGTGTGAGCAGTGGACCCCTCGGTTGACACGGCTGGCGCTCTGGGCACATCACTATTACCTTCTGTCGGCGCGGCTGCTGCGGTGGGGCCCGCCACGGTGTGCTGTATTTTTTTCAGTTCCAAAACATGCTTAGCCAGCACCTGAGAGAATTTCTTATTCTTCACTTTTTCTTCCGACAAACACTGGTAAACACCACTGTCTCCCTCTGATAAATTGAAGATGAGCAGCGCCTTTTCCAGCAGACGGTACTTGGGGCTCTCCACTCTCAGCACATCATCTTTGAACTTCCAAACTACCTGTGCCAGATTGGACTTTTGAGAACACTTGAGCTCTGCTGTGCTCCCATGCTTGAATGTATGCTGTAGGGGATTCTCTCTTACTTTATCTGGAACATCAAAATAAATGTGCAGAGTATCAGCAATGATTCCAGTTTCTCTAATCTGTACAGCTTCACAGGACTGTGTTAACAGTCTTAATGGAAGTGTGAAGGTTATGGCATTCACCTCGCAAGACCAAGATGATAGCATGCAAGAACCTCAGAGGAATACCAAGCTACAGCTGCACGCAAAACATCCAGAACAGGCTACGAGATAGGACACCTCAAACTCTGAGACAGCCTTCACTTCTAGACAAAGATGAGACCCTTCTGATCCACAACTGAGCGTGCACCTCAGACGAGTCATTCAGGCAAGATACTGAACTTGGGAGTAAATCAAATCTTAAGAGCTTTGTTTACTGCAGCCCCAATCTCCTGTAACACTACTCCCTCTTTAAGATGTCCTTGATCTGGTGGCAGCAGCTCACACTATAAAGAAAGGACCTGTGACTGGTTACTTGTCTTAGAGCACTATGGAAGGTACTTCAGCTGCTCTGTGCTGTGTTTCAAGTTCCCCCTCCCCTCTCACTATAAAATCAGCTTTTCTCCCGAATGACTTAATTAATCTGATCTAGCAGCAATAACCAAGCACTTGTCAAGGCTCACAGTAGAATGTCAAATGCTGTATCAAAGAGACAGAGGCCTCTGCAATAGAAGTACTTCTGGTATTGCTTTCATTCACAAGTCACTGCTGAGGTGCCCCCGTTCGTTTCGGGGGGTTGTGCACTGCACACTGAAATGCACACAAACACAGACATTTTAAGACAACATGCAGGCTGTACAGAGATGCTCCAATATTCAAAAGCAGGATCTCATACCTATAAGAACGTAAACGCATGTTCAGATAATCACAAAAGCAAAGCTGAACTAAACACAACTCTTTCACTACTCCACCTAGACACATGAGAGAGCTCTTCAAAGACTAACTCACCAGAACAAGAAGATGCATCTCCACCTATGTTCTGAATCCAGTTCCTGTAAAAGGAAGCCCAACCATTAAAACTTCAAATCCTGTTTCCTAGAGCCTGCCCATCCCCTTGTACTAAGTCAGTCATCTCAACAGCACTAGCAGACACAGATGGTAGAAAAAAAGTCTGTATTTGAAAACATTTGTTTTTTAAAATTCCACTTATCGGTAAGGGACAAGACTGATTCAATACTGACTGTAACTGCAAGGTCATCAAATGCTACCATTACCTTTCAGTTCCAGCTTCCTTAAAAATGTCAGTGCAGGAAGCTTCAAGGGGTTTCCAAGCACAGTAAGGATCCCTTGCTAAAACACAGTCAACACAAGTGGTGTACTTGTCACAGAATGCCACTGGAGACTGAACCACTCCAGAATTTGAGCCAGCGAAGAGGTATTTTCTGCCCTAAAGAGAAACAAACAAAGCAAATAAAAATCAGAAAGAAGTCACTGCTGATCACTTCCTCAAAGCCAAACGCTCAATTCATTAAATGCTTTGAGCATCACTGGAGAGTTGCACACACTCAGCCATGTTTGTAATAACTGGTGCACGAGGGGAATAAGCATTTGATTAGCTTTCATTTCTAGAAACTTAAGTTGAAAATATTGCAGCAATGCTGAAAGTGCAGAAGAGACAACAAAAACCTGAAACAGATACAGTTCATGACAATGCAAGCCATGTCTAACCACGGCTGTATCACAGAGTTTTCTCAGAAATATGAATGCTCCAGCAATCCTTCCGTGAGGCAAGGCAAGACTGTGAGAATGACTAGCCTGGAGCAGGCACATGCAAGCCTAAGCAGGCTCTGTGCAGGACCTGCTCCTGTTAACCCAAAGCAGCCCTACTGCCTTCAGCTCCATCAACCAGCCAGGCCTCTGCAGCAGCTTCACCAGAGCCAAGTGCTTTTCAAGGAGGAACACTGGCAGTATTCAAAGGAAAACAGCCTAAGGAAAAGGTGTCTTGAACCATTGCTGTTGGCATCCCAAACAAGTGTCACTGAACAACAGGAACTCATCCCAAACACCCTTCCTATAAAAGGCAGGCAGCTGCCCTGTTTCACTCATCTGCTTTAAAGCTCAGGGAAACTGATGGTCAAAGCTACACTGACTTCACATATTACTAGGCAAAGATTGAAGAAAGGGACCTGTGCTGCAACCTCAAACCACCAGTGACCAACCACCTCCTTTTGGGAAAGCCAAAGGGCACACACCCCACCTTGACAGTGGGCTGGCTTCATCCTGAGCAGAACACCAAGTGGATTTATCAGCACCCTACTGCAGTTGTCTCAGCAAATGGGCCGGATCCAAGGACAGAGCAGCTCCTCCTGCACTGCAGCCACACAGATCTCGGCACATAGAAATGTCCTCAGGGGTCGTGTCTGCAGTGGGACTGCCTGACCCCGGCAGAACAAGCATGGTCACTAAAAACGATGGGCAGACACCCAAGAAAGATTTCTTGCAGAGAAACATTCTTAAAAAATCTCATGCTCATAGTGCAGAAGTTTTGTCTCCACATGAGAAAAAGCCTCAAGAAAACAACTAACACACTCTCTTCAGGGTGAATTTAGGTTCTGGGGCTCACTGATGCTCTTTTGCTAAGTATGTAGGGAGGTTCTGCCATGAAAACTCAGAACAGGTCAGTGTCTTTAATGCAAGGATCATGAGAAAGTCTCCTGAGGAAGCTACCAGACCAAGCACAAATTAGTTTGTATTGGTCTCACACATGAAGTGTGCAGACAGCTTTCAGGGACACTCTCTACACTGGAAAACTCAAGGCAGGACAGGATCAAAGAAGAATCTGCTGGAGGATGGGAGTCTGAAAGACAGCTGAACATCCATCCAAGTGCAGTCTTTCATCCTTACGTTTAACCTGGACCACGCTGCACTGCCCATGGAAGGAAGTGTACAGTGCTGGAGATGTACCACTTCCTAGGAAAAGCCTCCCACTCTGTCAAAGGCTCCTCCAGTGTACAAAGCACTGTTATCTCTCTCATGCTTTTGCTAAATAATGCTGCAACGCTGGGAATGCACTGCAGTGTCTCACATGTTTCCCAGCTCATACATCCAAGAAGAGCTCAGGGAACATGCAGCGAGCTGAGAAGGCCATTTAAAAAAAAATCCAGTCATACCTTCAAGCAGAAGATCTACTGCAGGATCATCTGATTCTGCCCAGCACGCTAAAAAATGTGGGAAGGACCTGGAAACTACTGAAGAATGTGTTCAGAAAGGACTCTGACTCCAGAGAGGTCTAAATCCCACCATGAGGGTAATTATTACCCTTCTGTGGTTAATCCACTATTGTGGGATGCCATGACATATCAAAATACTAGCTCTAAGAAGGATTTCAGCAGCCACTGACTGTGGAGGCAGAAACTCGAGTTTTCATGCTGGGGAGCAGCAGTAAATCCCTGCTTGGGTGGTACCACAACTATACAGCTTTCATGGCTGGCACCTGACCCCACCTCCCGCTCATCATCACTGAAAAGGAACCTCTGCTTTTATGAGAACGTACAGGGCAGCACTGCTTCAGTTTTGGGGTGTAGTTCTATGCGTCAACAGCTATATCAGGAAGCAGTGTTTTGCTTCAACTCTAAGCTCTGAGAGAAGTTTCTCTGCGAAAACACAGTGCACTGCCTGTGCAGCCTCTATGCCATGACTCAGGATATTCCTGAGGAACTGAGCACAGGACACCTGGACTAAGAATGAACACATTCAATGCCATTATTTCTACACTGGTCTGGGCTATCAAGTATGTGATGGAACTGCTTCATCACATGTCTTCAGTACAAGGCTGTAATGCCCATCTCTTCCCTTGCACACCCCAGGAATGGAGGAATCATAATTAAGCCAGTGTATGAATAAACCCACAATTAGAAGAATGGGCATCAGCATATTTATTAGTTATCTATCATTATCTCCTGTCATAGGGCAAATTCTGAAAACTCCTGTCAAAACAAGACATTTGAAGCTTTCTTTGTAGATAAGACAGAATAAACCAGCAAATACTTTGTGTACATATAATACATACACAATATATATCTAGAAACATATGTAGTGAGCTGCCAGTGTGATGCATCATACAAAAATAATACAAACATCTTTACTGAAACCTATTAGCAAGGAATTTTTTAAGCCTGATTTTCACTTGTCCAGCAAAAATATACTCTGTCCTCATGGCTTCTTCCTATTATAAGCAAGAAAGGACAAATAAGCGTGCAAGCTGAGCTTGTAGGAATTATGACATAAAGCTCTGTTCCACTGAGCTGATCATGCTGACATGCAAAGTTCCATTAAATATCACAGGAAAATAAAAGCTGTTTCACAGATATGTTGGCAGCATTCCTAAATCCCTAAGCTGCGGAGAATTCATCTTTCTCTAGGTAGCTACTGAATGCCTGAGACATCTGAGACAGCAGAAACCAGTTAGTTACACAGTTATCAGTCCTCTGTGCTAGACAACACTGTTCTCTCTTCTTAGGTCTGTTTCTTCAGAACCACATACCGCTCCCTCTGCTAACTTTACCCACAGGATTTTTTCCTCGCAGACCTGCAGTGGCCACCAGAGGTCGGGATTTTTACATTGCTTCTAACCAGGATTTTGAAACACCCTTAACAAGGCTTTCAGCTTCTGCACAAGGAATCCAAGTGAAATCATGCCTCCCCTCCCGCCCCTTCCCCATGTCCACACACATTTAGAAGCTTGGCTGAAATGCAGCAAGCAATATGAGACTGCTTGCAGTGCTGTGAGTTACAAATGCAGCTTTTGGGGAGGTGCACAGTGATGGTCACCCGTCACACAGGGTTATGAAGTGGTACTAGAAAGTTTTGGGGAAGAACAAAATGAGATGAATGCTGTGGCGCTCACAGCACTTACTGTTTTGGATGAAAGCAGGAGAGTTTGGACCGGTTCAAAACTTGGAAAGAACTGTGTTTCTTCAATAATATGCATTCCATTTTCATAGCTGATGGCTTTGTGCACGGCTCCTCGATCTGAAACAACAGAGCAATATGTTTAAGTGAGATCCTTAAAACAAAAAGGCAGGAAAAACACCTGCAAAATTGCTTTGTCTCAGTAATCTGCTTGCTGTTCAGATGAAGACTTCATATAAACTCTGGGTCAAAGGCAACCACTAAATTTGCCATCAGCATGAGCTCTGAGCAAGAAGTAATATTTTGGTACACACAGTGACTACTTAGGGGTTGTTTTCTGTGTGTTTTTGCTGCACTCATGCAGCTTTGCAGCTTCTTTTCCTGCAATGCCTCTTCAAGACTGCCCACTTACCATGGCACCTTTTCATGGAAACACCAGCTGTACAAGAGCTGTAAATACAGAAATCTCAGGAGTTTCTCTTTGAGAGCTAAAGAATCAGTGCACCATTCTTTGCAGAACTCACCTGTACCGATGAACATCACATCATACATGGTGCCATTGAGTGCTCTGACTCTGTCCACTACAATCTGTGTGTACTTCACGTCTTGCTTCACCAGCCGAGGTCTGTCTCCCATGGGGGTCACTGAGTCATCCATCAGAGGATGGTCTCTAACAAACTGCAGTGTCTTGTCTGGTAAATTCAGCGAGCTCATGTAGCTTGATCCTCTGGCATCGTTGTTTATACACTAGCAGGAGGATGGGGAGAGGGGGGGAAGACAAATCAACATGAAACAGACAATCAAATTCTATCATTTACTTTTACAAAAAATAAAGATGCAGCTGTGTGCATTTTCTTCTCTGTATCACTTTGGCCAGTCAGCACACCTTTACACTGCACTTGTTCCACAGAGGCAGGTCCTCAGGTTTCTAACACTCTGGCTTCTGTGATGTACTAATCCCTGAGCCTTGCACTACATTTTTGTTTGGTCTCAGAATACATCCGAGGAAAATATTCCTCCTGTAACTCTCATGCATTTTAACTGCTTTCAGACGTCACCTCATTGAGCATTAACAACAAGATGACTGTAAGGAACATAAGGAAAGTAAGAAAAGTCTGAAAGAGACCAAGCACTATGAACATTTTAGTTTGCAAAGCAATGCACTGCCTTGGATAAACATGCTGAACCTACAGACACAATGCAACAGTTGCTATACTTCTGTTCATCTGAGATCATAAGTATTTGATGTTGCTGGTGTATAACGAGTTCTGTTTCACCACCAGAATATTATCAATAAAATAATTAATATCCAAACCCAGCAAATAACTCAATTGTAAATTAAAAAGAAACACTTTGTTTCCCAGGTATGAAGTTCAGAACGTATCACTTCGCTGTTTTTGTACAGTCTTTGCAACAAGAAGTAACCAGGTAGGGCAAACAAATAATTTAAAAACCTAATGTTTTTTTGTCTCTTTACTTTTGAGCATTGGGAAAAAAAAAAAAAAAAGTCAGATCCAAGATTACACAAACTTACCGCCCCAGGCCGAGGATTAGGAATTTCCCCATTGTATCGGACCCACTTTGTATGAGCCTGTTCCACTATAGCACTCTGCATGTATTTTCCTTTTGAGAAAACCTCTTCCACAGTGGACAGACTGTATGCACACACTGCTGACAACCCCACGTTATTCCTAGAAGTTTAGGAAGAGATTAAAAAAAAAAAAGAAACAACACCCCCCCAAAAAAAACCCACAGGAGCAATTATTAGTTCTTTGTAGTAAGTGATACTGAAGGTACTTATCCAGGAAAAGGCTAGGCCACACTTACAGCTGTGGGGTGAAGACTCCATATATCACTGGTTCCTTCAGAGTCGGAGACTTGAGAATAAAAACATCATTGATAACATTGAAAACCAAATTCTTATCAGGGATGGTACAAATCAGCCTGGCCTTGAGAAAGGACGTCCATTTTTTCTGCAAGATCCTTAATCCTCCTTGGTCCCTCTTACGATATTAAAAAAAAATAAAAAAATAAAAAGGCGTTTGTGAGGAGAACCAGCAGCATTTTTGCATTTAAGAACCACTGTTAATGCATGAAACTACTAAGCTCTGTTGTTTTCTAACATTTCATCCATACAACATCAATAAATGTTAACACATTCACAAACAGAACAGTAATAAAGCCGCAGGAAAACTGATTCAACAAAAATAATGCAGAGTTGTTTCTATCACAGCACAGGCAAGGTGGAATACGAGAGTTAATGAAGAACCAAACTTGACATTGATAATTTCATTAGAAGAAATGCAGCAATGGTTTAATCCTGCTAGCTGTTACCACCTTTATTCAGGGTTTGCAGCACCCAGGCTTAAAGAAGTTAAAATATATTGACAAGAAATGTTCCAAAATATTTGATGGTCAAGCTGTAGCTCCAATACTCCACTTCAAAAAGCAGGGCATATTGAAACTGTATTAATAATTCCCATTCATTATCCAAGGGTGTTATGCAAAGTATTAAAGGAAATCTGCAAAATTTATTAAAACAATTAAGTATAAATGCTTATGGATTTGCAACTTGCCACTGATTCCTATTTCAAAGAGAACAGTCTGAAATATATAATAATGTAATAATGAAGTTCTCATATTCCACAGCAGTCCCCTTTTAAAGCATGCACAAGCTGTCAGTGGGCGAAGGGCCATGAAAAGCCCAACATAAACCTGCCTCCAGCTCCCTGTTCAACAGAAATCTCAAGGGCACTAACTTTTTATTTATGTTTTGACTTCCGTGTTTAAACATAAAACAGCGAAGTCAAAATAAAACTTTCAACCTCATAAAAATGCAACAGGCAGATAAATTTCCTGTTGGGGGGGGGGGGGAATCTTGAGGAAATTGATACATTCCACTGAAAAATTTTTGCTAAATCAACATCTTATACTAGAAAAAAACACTTAAATCAACAAGATTTTCAACCAACACTCCTGAGGAAATACTCAAATCAGCCCAACACACTGAGGTTTAAGCACAGCAAGTGTGACACAATCAGGCTGCTGGTGACCATTTTCCTTCAGGCTCTGGCAGCTGCTAAGAGCTTCACAGAAGCCTCATCTGCTATACCACAGTCAAGAACTATTTTGCTGTGGACACAGATACAGATGCTTGAAGGTCACTTGACAGATATCCTGTCTGCTCAGCTCCAACCAAAGTTAAAAAAAAAAAAAAATAAAATCCTAGGGAGACACCTTCTCTGTTGCTGGGTTTTGTCATGGTTGGTTTGTTTTCCCCTCAGAGAAGAGGAGAACGCCCAGATGTATTTGAAATTTCATTACTGTGCAAAATTAAATTAAGTACTTATGCACAAAGCAACCATCAGGCTTTCCCAGTTCTGAAGAACTGACTGCAACTGCTGATTCACAAAGATTCACTAAATTCAACCACTTCCAATTAACTGGCAGTAAGTTCACAATAATAAATGCTTTTTAACACACATACACAAAATTCTAGTTGACAGAGTAATAGTAAATTGAACTTCCTCCCACCTTGCAGACCCTAGCTATTCTTGGAATCATCAGTTTTCCAATACATTCATACTCCACAGACACCTCAGTGAAGAAGAAGTATATCTTGTCATCTTCTCCATCTGTGCTGTTTTGATCTGCTCTTATCACATCAGCAAAAACAAAATTGGGCTCTACAGACACAAAGAGAAGAATTTTCCATTATAAAGGAGACTACTAACCTGATTCCCTCAAAGACCCTCTGGGAGTTCCCTTTCACCCAAATCCCCCACTGCATTTACTGACCTCCCTACACAGTTTGTTGCTCACAATATGAATAGTATTTCTTAAAAAAAACAAAGCAAAAAAAACCCCAACCAGGAACAGCAAAAGACTCCCCAAACCCACAAATCCTAAATGAAAGCCCTAAGATACCTCAGAGATCTCTGCAGTAATGAGATGATTACTGCACCATAATGTTCTTCAGCCCATACTCAAACATGGTTTTCTAAAGGGCCTGGAAGGACATGCCCTCCCCTTGCCCTCCTCCCCTCTACTTCAACTACTAGCTGAAAGACTAAAAATGACCTTACAACATGTATCACAAAACTCACTACCCTGTACTTTTTGGTTATGATGACCGTGATTTTGGTCCTTTTTGAGGCACAAAGCCTCAAACCTCTGAACGTTCACTGAAAGCTCAGTGAATTCTGAAATTTAGGAACTGAAATCATCAGGAACCATGGTCAGCTTAATTTGAAAACCCATCCCAATCCAAAAACACTGCCTTCCTTACTGTATCATAACTAAGCTGCATTACTGCGAAGAAGAACAAGTAGATATAAAATAAACTGCAGCCACCAATGTCCAGAGTAAGCCTGTATATCTTGAAGCTATTTTCATTGTCAATGCTGATAAAAACCCTAAAATTTCAAAGCTACATCTCTTGATGGCATGCACGAGGGCACACACTCACGTGGCCAGGATAACAAAACCCATTCTCTCTGTTGGACCACTGCTCCTTACACCCAGGAAAACTCTGTCAGTGTGGTGTTGAAGAAATTTATTTGGGCCAGTTGTCAAGCCCACTTACCATTAAGCCAAGGAATTGCATACTCTGTTCTCAGAGGGCTCTGATGAGAGTGCCGTGAAATAATGGGTTCACTTCCCAAGAAATTGTAAGAAGTCCCAGAATAAAGCTCCTCGTCTTTAACACAAAACCAAATATTTTAGATCGTATGGACTGGATACCAAAAAGGGTACATAAATATTTTCTGAGTCTGTGTAAGCTTAAGCTTCCCACAAGAAAAGATAAACAAGGACTTCCTCTAAATTGCCCTAGACATGTATTTTATGTTTACATTTCTGCTGACTGTGATGAAGCCTAAAACTTTACACAGTTTGGTTTATTGTTGCTCTAACACAAGAACTGACAAAAGTCAGAGTAGTTTCTGTGCTACTTTAACGCTTAACACGTAAACCTACAGTTCATGTAAAAACATGCAAATTTACTTTATTGCATCAGAAGTTTGGAATTATTTTTCTCTCTCTTTCTTTGCCACCATGACTCAAACTCAACTTCTAAAAATGTAGGCACAGTGCAGGGAGTTGTGTTCCCCATTTCCTGTGTTGAGCTTCTCTCATGGTCTTGTGACACAACGGTAAATCCATCAGCTCTGGTTTACCCAGGTCCAGGTTCAGGGGTGTCTTTCTATGCAGTAATCCACCTGCAATCAGTATCTTCCTTCCCTATTCTGTCTCATGGATAAGTCTTCAGGACAGCTAAAAAGTAATACTCGCTAAATTTATTGAAATCGCATTAATTGATACTACAAATGCAGCCAGGTACATTTTAGACTACCTGGACTAAATAGGTTGAACACCTGGAAATACAGTTTGAAAATCAGTATTTTACAGGTTGCTTCCAAAACAACCAAGAGTTTTAAGTTCTCCTTTAGAAAAAACACACGAAGGCTGACTAAGTAAGTATTTTAACATCTTTACAGATACACAGTAAAGGAAAAAAAATATGGATGCAAGCTACCAAACAAACTGGAGCATGACACTGGAAAAGACAGAACATTTTTATACATAAGAATGAGGTATGCAAAAGCTGAACTTACCAACCATAACAGATGTGTAGCTTTGAGCAGGATCAAATGGACACCTACCCTTACCATCCTCATTTTTACCTCCAAGTTCAAATGAAGTTAAATTCTGCAAAAAAAAAATCAAAAAAACCCAACTCTTAGCACTCTTTTCTTTCAGCCACTCAACTCACGCAAAGCTAACTGAAAACTAAACACTAACTATTGGGCTGTATCATCAACTTCCAGCATCAAAGACATTTTTTATAAAAGGCACATATAAATGTGTTTTTGGAAAATCTTATCAAGTCCCACAGACAGAGAAGAAATGTGATCCTGTAATTTGTGAAGCCAGGAACAGAAAAGAGCAGAAGATGAAAAGTTAAATCAAGACAGACCTCAGGAAAGACACCCAAGGAACAGGAGGGAAGTTAATTGATATATGGAAAGAACTGCCAATTATTGAATTAGCCTGAAAAAAAAAGAGTCTTAGAAATCAAGAAGGCTTTCTGAAGTGGATTTAGCAATTTTCGAGATTATGGTAAATTTGTAAGATAGGGCATAATCCAACTAAGGCTTTAAAAAGCAACAGAGTGTTTTGGCTGCTACTTTATAAATCCCTTAAAAACCAAGCGAATGAGGATCAGAAAGATGATGAACTGTAGCCACAGCACTGGGCAAGTAATCAGCTAAACTGTGCACTGGAGACATTGGAAGCTAAGAACAGTGTCTCCTGGCAATACTCCAAAGGTGATGGCTGGCAGGCTTTGCAAGCAGGGGAGACAAAAAGGCACAACTACAAGATTTCTCAATTTCTGAATTGCTAAGAGCCGCAGCAGGGAAAACGATACAAGAGTCAGCAGCGAGAAAAGGGAGTTTTAATTCTGTGCCAAGACTTCAGTCTGAAGCATTCAGCACTGTGAATCTGCAGCATAGCCAGAAGCAGAGACAAGACAAGCAGAGACAGGAATCCGAGAAATTTCGGGAAGATTTGGTAATGGTGTGGAAGTCGCAAACAATGTGATTTCAGTCTCAGAAACTGGTTTTATGCTAACGCACAGTACACAAAGAACTATGAAAAAGTAAATCTGCAAGTTAGGCAAGACGAATCAGGAATTCATTAAGTGCAACAGCACAGTTTATTTCCATACTCTATTGTGGGACAGTGCAATAAATGCTCCCAACCTTACGACCAGCACTGAAGACATAACAGTTTTGGGAATGGAGATTCAGCTTGTCATTCACTTGAGCTGCTTGCTGCTGGGTCAAAACACAGGTAGATCTCTTACCACATAATCACACGTTGGCTGAAATGCGTTAGTTCCACACACGTAGAGGAAAGTATCATTCAGCTGCTGCAAGACACGCACGTAGTTACGACACTCCGTCTGTAAGAGAGGACGAGGAAAGAGCACGCCTGATAAACCACGGCTCCCACACTCCAACATAAACAATCTATCAGTAAAGCCTGGGTGACACGAGGGTGACACTGGGCTACCATCTCCCTGCAACCTCCCACACTCCAACATAAACAATCTATCAGTAAAGCCTGGGTGACACGAGGGTGACACTGGGCTACCATCTCCCTGCAACCTCCAGGAGCTCTGCATCAATCCTGCAGCATTTGGTTTCCTACAGACAGTCGAGTGCAGCTGCCTCAGTATCCTATCAGGGTAGCATGACCAAGTATCATATGCTCATAGGGCCCATCTCAAGATGTTTTACAAGAGCACAAGCTCCAAACACACACCCAATCCACGGGAAAAACTACTTAGACACGAAGTAAGTTTTAGATTTCGCCACCCCTTGTACACCTAAACAATACAGTGACAGTCAAGGTTGTTTCTAAAGAGCAAAATCTGTAATTCCCCTAAATTAGCTATAAAGCTTTGTCATTTACTGCTGTCCTTCCATGCCCTGCCATCGTTCCCCTCAACCCCCCCAAGTCTTTGATATCATCCAAGAAATCTTCTTAATTTCTTTGGCTCTGAAACAGAACAAGGAGTTTGAGCAAAACCCTTAATAAAGGATACCATAAAGACTCAGATTAACAATGAAGAAAAACAACTCTAAACACCCACTTAGAAAGGGGGGGAAAAACCAGTATCAACAACATCCCTTAATTCTTGCTGGTATACTGCCAGACACCACCACTGAACTGCTGTTCCATAAACTCCTTAAACAAGCTTAAGCACCGGCCTTACTATTCCTTCTTATGAGACAAACTAGGTATTCCTGTGACTGCATGGCAGAAAACTGCAGGGAGGGGAAGAGAATAAAACCAGTTTTGTGCCTGATGAGGTCCTTGAACAACTGCATGAATGCTTTCTGCTGGCATTACACTGCATAGTGGTGATGGATGGGGGAGAGTGTAAGAAACAGTAATAGTGGCTTAAAACCTTGACCCTTCTGAAACTATTACACTGTGCAAAACATCGTGACTACAATAAATGTGACCTCTAAAAGGTTAGGAGTACAGTGAGGAAAAAGCATGGCCTGCAATATGTGTGAGCTGCTAAACTGGCGACAGGAGAAAACAAAGAAAATAAATGTAGAGCTCTGAGAAAGAACCTATTTTTGGGGTCTAGCATACCCCACCAGTAATCTCTGCAGAGGACCTGTGGACATTCACACACAGCTGGCTAAACATATGCACATAAGAGAAACTCACATCTCACATTCACCATGGCTGTTAGTCAGTATTATTACTAGCGACCCCAGCTGAACCTGGAAAACACAAATTACATTTTCTAACCCCAACCTGAAGAAGCAGCCAAGGAGGAAACAGCCCTTAAATATCTGCCACACCTCATGTTTGGAAAATGCAGCACTGACAGCCCATGAAGGCAGAATGCCTGTCAGCTCTGGATGCAGCACCTGGGGCTTTGTAAGAGTGTGAAATGAAGAGGCTGCAGGTTTAAGGGTCACATCCCTGCAACTGCAGAGCAGGACTGCTTTTTGCATTCACAGGACTTGCAAGATTCTGCTTTCAAACCTGTGCTAAAAGCCTGACTGACCGTCCTGCCCAGCAAACCCTCGCTCTGGTGTATCATTAAATGAAGTGGTTTTACACAAGGGGAAAGGTACATCCACAGCCAGTCAGCCACCTCGAGTAAACCACCTCCTCAGAGAGGCAAAATCAGCAAGCCAGACCATGCCTTGGCAGTCACCAGGAGCCAGTGGTTCCTAGAAACAGCCAGGGATCCCAGGGGCTGAGCTGGCTGCACTGCCAAGCCGTCAGGAGGTCAGGCTGCTCAGGTGCCAGGGGAGCTGTCTGGGCAAGGAAGGCACACACCCGCTGAGCACCACAAAGGGACACAGAACCTGGGGAAAAAATACCCTGGCCTAATACCAGACACCCCATGCCCTAAAGCAAAGCAAACACAGTTATCAGTCACTCTGTAAAACCAAGTGCTGGGAAGGAATTACTGCAATGACAAAACGAAGCAGTTGCTATCAATTACTTCAGTGAAGGGAACACTGGTTTAGCGTTTTAAGTGGAAAACCATTAAAACTAAGCACACATCAGGATGTGTTCAGATTTTCAGACATTTACATAATAGTCACCAGCAAAAAGTAATGAACTGTTAAAAAAAAAAAAAAAAAAACAACTAAAAAACCCACCAAAAAACAACCCAAAACCAAAAAGCCACCAACCTAGGCACGCTGCAGTTTCTAATGCTCAAGTTAATTTAAAACATTCAGGCGATTATTTCAAAATCTAATTTCAAGCAGCTGGATACTTCCTTTTTTTTTTAACATCACTTCTCTTGAAGTGCAGTGTGTAACATCTTTGTCAAAGTTCAATAAAAGTACCTGTTCTGATTTGCCCTTGACTGCGCATTTAGTCCTTTTATCTTCTGCGGCCTTCCAGTGTAGCTAAGTGAAAAAAGAAGCAACAAAAAGGCACATTCAAAGTACTTTAATTCAATACAAGATCGGAAAACCTTGCAATAACACACAAAGGCATTCCTAAAACTATCCGCAGCAAATGCAAGTCATTTATTTTCCAAGTAGTTTTCAAAGGTTCAAAGCCATTCTTTCCCAGGGAGGTGACAGTTTCGAATTCATGTGCCTTAACCAGGACAAAACTACTGCCATTATATCTTTTGGGTTCGTAACAATGACTCCCCTCAAATTGCTAATAAAATTTTCATTACCATATGCATTAGAGAGACGCAACTGTAACCGGTTTAGGCATTTTTCAATTTTAAATACTTCTCAATTTCATTATTACTTGGATAAAAAATACAGGGGGGAGGAATCAAAAGAAAACTTATTGGACCAATTTACCCTACCCTGAGTACAATTCTGACAGTTTCATGTACCCATTGAACAAGTTTTATATGCTGGTGACATTTCCCACCACCATCCATGAATATGTCCTTCAGATTAAAGATCTTATGAGCATCTTCCAGAGCATGCTGGGTGGGACTCCACGCTGCACCCTCTACGTGTCAGCCTGTGCTGCTGCTGCTGGGATGAGAAGCAGGAGCCTGGGAAGGACTGGAAGCGATACAACGTTAGCAGACTTCTGCCTGGCTAATCTACTTTGAGAAACCACCGTCAGCATATCCAAGGTATTTCTCTGAGCAAGCTGGATCAGACCTGTCTGCGCCACCTCTTGCTGTGCAGACACACCCAGACACAAAGCAGAAGCTCAGACTCAAAGGACAGGGCCATTACTTGCAGCACATCTGCAGTCTGCCACTCCTCAGCAAGCACCATCTGTGCTTCTCCTTCAGGTTAGGTTACCTTCTGATTCCGATTAACAAAATGTGCCCCACTCCTGATAATAAGGATAGGGGTAAGAACCAACATTACAGATGACACCTGAAGTCCCTCCAGTCCAGCATTCTGCCCACAAGTAGGAAATGCCTGAGGATACCTCTAATTACTTGTTTATATCCAACTTCTCCTTTCATCCTCCTTTGACTCTAAAGCGTCTTCCAGAAACAACACTGGAGTATCCCAAACACTACTCTTTTAGGTACCTGCTTCCTAAAGTGCAATGCTACTGATGTTAGGAAATTAAGTCAAATTTGGTGTATGATTTTCACATGGGGGATAATGTATTAAAATTCATACCTCGTGCTGCTTCTCAGCAATATTCACTGCGTTTAAGGCAAAGATCACTTCCCTGGCTCCTACATATAGAACATTTTTGTCTTCACTTAACAGCAAGGTTGAATAGTTTGACACTTTTGATTCATTAAAATGTATTAGCTGGACCTCTGTTGAAATGGAAAAAAAAAAAAAAACAGCACCACATGAAGAAACACAGTCACTTAGGTTCAAGCTTATGAGTCATTTTTTCTAAGTTGTCTAACAGCTGTTGGATAACTTGAAAACAACAAAGGTTAGTTCAGAAAACCCATGTAAAAAAAAGACAAGGGGACCCCTCAGAAGCTTGATTCAGAAGAAACAGCAGCTCCCACCACAAACATCAAAACCACTTGTCCACACTTTCTCATTCAATGTCAAATGCCTAAATATTTCCTCTCGTGGTGATCCCTGTAACTCACTTCTTCCTTTGTTTTTTTTTTCCTACCTGCTTTTTCTAAACTTCCATTTTCCATACCCACTGTCAATTCCTTCCTCACCTTTTCCTTTCCGCCAACCTACTGTGGAAAATCAGGTTGGTCACCATATCTCCTGCAACTGCCCTGAACAAATCTCACAAAATATCCTGCACCTTAAGGGGACACTTCAGCATACTGCCACAGCAGAAAGGAAGACACAGAAGCTAAAAAGAGAACATTTACAGATGGTCAATAATCTGATTGTGAAATGCAGAGATGAAATGCACACAACAGAGGGAAACAGCATAAGGGAAAACTCAAGATGAAAAGGAAGAAGATGAGAAACAGAGTGAGATATGAGAGAAAAGGCAGTGGAATGAGGAAGCTTGCAGACTGGACCAGAACAGCTTGGAGAAAGATGACACAAACTGACTAATATAAAAGAATGGGGTTTTTTGCTGCATCCACAACCATAATGGAAAAATGAGACTACCACAAGATTAATCAGGTATGGCTTTTTTAAGATACAGTTGAAAACAATGCATTATTGCTCAGCTTTAACATTAGTAAATTGCACATTTTCAACTACAGTACTCACAAAACATTAATTTTAAACTAGATTCTCAAGAATGTAATTTTGAAATCTTTTACTTGGCAGGAAGATTTTCCTTAAGTGTACAAACTGGTTCCTACAGCTCCACTGAACTGAAAATTCCCTCTCCCACTCAAAGTAGGTTTCCAATATTTAAATGCAACAATCTTTAGCAGACAGACACAGATAATTAGCAGGAATGAAAATAAATTCCATTTATTTTCACTAATTTGGATGTGGGTCTGCAGTACATTAGAGCAACTTGCCAAATTTTAACTACTGTGAAAGATCTGAGCATCAAAGAGTCAGAGCAAATCCAAGCCTTGTCCAGACCACCCTTTCTGAAAAGCTTCATCAGCAACTACTAACTGCTATACTAACACTTCCTAGTCATCTCATAATCTGCTTATTCCTTCTACATTCCTAATCTCCATCTATCTTTTCCTACAGTTGGACTGCTCAGAATTTAATACCCTTATTTTAAGGTTGCTTCTTCACTTGGCCAATGTATTTGTTTGGCTTTGTTCAGTTACTGAACAATTGCTGCTTCCTAACTAATAGTTAAAAAGGAACTAAAACATGGAGGGGGAGAGGGGAGCAGGGAGAAAAATGGAGAAAAAAAATATACATGCACAAACAGCAGCAAATAACTATAGCTCTTGTTTTAGAGTTCTTTTCAGACTCAGGTTAAATTATTAAGTCAAAGGCTAAATGATTCTCTGATTCCTACTACTTCTTGCACCACATTTGCAGACCCCTGTAACTGTATTGGGAGGTCATGAATATTTGCTGCAACTTTTATACAAGAAAATCAAGTGTTCTGTGAAAGATTGTTTCATATCTAAGCACAAGATAATGCTGGCAGAAGAGGGCCAAAGGCCTATTTTTCCTTTGCCTGGTGATTTACTTAGTGCACAGGTTGGCTTGGTGTCAAAATACATCTCAGCCTGGAAAAGCATAAAAAAGATTATTAGCTGGAGAGGTACACTTTGCTAACATGTTCAGACTCAGAGTGAAGGTAATTTGTTTTAAACCAATTGGGTTTTTCTCTGGAAGCAAACTTCAGCTGCAAGATCCTTCTGCTGAGAAAGCCAAATGTGGAATTCCTCCTTTAAAAAGCTCTGTTTTCAGAGATGCTCAAAGGACCGGTGCCCGAGGAATTTTTGAATATTCTGGTCCTAAGCACTTCATAAACAGAGCAAAGGCAGCAATACCTGACCAAACCCACAGCAAACAGGCTGAAGGAACAGAGGGTTTCAGTGAGTTTCAGATCCCACAGAGACCCTGAAGTTGTGGAAACGTCCCGTATTACACAACTTCAACTGCTGTTCTTACCTCTGTGCTCCCAAGTGATCCTCGGGACTGGGCCAAACGCTACTGCCACTTCTAGCAGCAAACCCCAAAGGGCATAGAAAGCACACAGAGCCATTTTCAGCGTCCTTGCTCTGCGGGGTTCTCCAGACAAGCGCGGCAGGTGGAGTCCCTTTGGCAGGCGAAACGCGAATCCCGGGGAGTATCAGAGAGCGGGCATTTCAGCCCCTGAGAGCAGTGCAACAGCGCAGGCTGGAACAACTGTCCGAGTACGTGCTTCCTGGCAGATCACTTCAAGAGAGTGCACATTTTCCAGGATGCTGCATACAGAAACTGCCCACACTCTCCACAGGCTGCAGAGCTGCTGAGAAGCGCGGCCGAGCGCATTCTTCTGTTTCGAGGGAGAGACGAGCGATGCTGCAGAGAGAGGAGGGGAGTAAGAAGCAGAAGAGAAAGCAAACCCAATACTGCCAAAAATAGCCCAGATCTTGCAGTACTTCTACAGCTGTCTGCATAGCTTAATTTGGATTAAAAAAATACATTAATTGATGAAAATAATATTTTTGAAAACAAGACATTAAATGGCAAATAGGCAGCAATTGAAAGGAGTCATTTCAAACTGGAATGCCAAGTATAAATATTCTGAACCTTCAATTATGTTCAACGCACAAAATTTGACTGCAGTTTAAGTTCAGAGAGCAAAGGATGTGAGAAGTGCAGCATTAATCCTAAGCACTGGTTACACAAACCTGCTGTGTCTCCCATCCTCGGGATCCCACACAAGTGTCTTTTTTAGTGAAGTTTGCCAGAAAGGCCTGTCCACAACAATCAACAAACCTGCTCACTGTTTTCTACATCATCTTCCACAAGTCTCCACTGCTCCTGCCTTCCTACAACCCCTCCTAGGTGAAGGCTTATTAAGCACCTACCAGGAGAAGTGAGTGCATTCATCAGTTACTAGATCAGAGATAAGTTTGGAGGGCTGTACACTCAGGGCAGCGTGGTGGTGGTGAGAAAAGCACACTGTCCTTTGCAGCAGGGCACAGAAGATGATGGATTTTCACTGTGCCATTGCCTGGGAGACCAGCACAGCACCACTAAGAGACGTGCCACAATCCAAGACAGTCACAACACCCAGGGGTGATCCAGCAAGAGGGCAAGCAAAGGTTACGAAATCATTAGTAATGTTACAATAAGGGGCCAGTACTCGAGGAACACAGAATCAAAAAAGACCCGGATGAAGCTACAGCAAGGACATCTCCAAGCACAAGCAAGCCTCTGGGAAGGAGAGGTCCCAGGTTTAAGCAGGCAAAGGCGAGTTGGAACCTCTGGAAAGCGCAGCCAGCAGATCTGCAACAAATGCAGAAGTAACATGGCTGAGTAAACAATGGGTAACTACATCTGAAGTGTTTACACCTGCTTTACTAAATGACCACAGGTAAGATTAAAAGATTTAAGTATCTCATCTGCTCCTATAAATCTTTTGTCTTTTTACTAAGAGAAAGACCCGCACAAGACCACAACTTGCTCAAAGTGAACCCGTGACATGAATTTTTATTTTGAGGGGTTTGGTTTTTTTGGTTGTTGTCATCTCGGTAAGCACCTCAGATCAGATCCAGTTGTTTGTAGCAAATCGTGTATATAATTTTGGTTTTTTAAGGCATTATATTATCAGCTAAGCCGACTAGGCTTGTTTGTCTGTCATTCACCCTTCCTGTTTATCATCATACATAACCAATTCCACGTTTTGCTCTTCAATAAGTTAAAAAGCCCTCATCAAAGTTACAAGGTATCGCATAAACATATTCTGTTTAAACACACAGCTTTACAGGTGAGTGTTTAAAAGCAAACAGCAGCTCAGTGATTACGTTCAAGGCAGTTTAATAGAAATGTATGGGGGAAAACAGAACTTTGAAGAAAGATCTTTTGAGCCATTATTTCTACACACTGCTAATTCTTTATTTCCTGCTACCTTTAGTTACTGAAAAGACTCCATGTAATAATTCCCTGTTAAATATGTTTTGGTTTGTTTTTCTAAAAGAGACAGCCAGGACATCTATAAGCTCTGAGTTATGTACTACACCACATGGCAGAGAGATGACTCCAGAATAATTCTGAAGTCCTGTAAATTTTCTGGACTTTAAAACAGGACTAGCAAATCCAAGCACTAAAGGAAAAAACCCTGAGTTTCCCCTACAGCCACGATTACATTCCTAGCCTAGCTCCCCTTCCTCAGAAAATGCAAAAGCACAACAAAACCTGAAACAAACAACAGTATCTGTTGAAGAAGACAAAAGGTCTGGCTGGATTGCTTTGCTGTGCGGACTGAGAATTGCTCTGGCCATACAAAGTGGAAATCTGATTTCATTCCTACAGTACAGGCTTGCAAGACAAGTCCTTTTTTTCACATTAATAAGAGTCTGACTTATTAAGTGGGACATTATTTGTTGATCCATGCTAAAATTTTGCATGTTATAAAAAGGGGTGAAACACACTACAGTGAATGTTACATGCCCAGTTGTGCAAGAGCCACTTTGTTCTCATTTCTATTACTTTAAATAGAGATGAAAATGCACTCAGGACCTTGTCCTTTAATTTAGCCTTCAATTTAATTACTCTCCCTTACCCCTCCCTTCCCTGTGCTAAAAATTATCCTTCACTGACATCTAATGGGAAGTCATCCATAATCTAATACGAACCTCTTTTTATGTAACACGAGGGGTAGAAAAAGGAAACACCAAAAAAAAAAAAAGGCCCAGACAATGGCCTGATTTCCAAATTAACTCAGTTCCATTAGTGTTTGCTGGCTTTGATTAGATCTGAGTGCTTTGCATTTCTGAAAAGTTAGGTCTCCTAATGTTTCAAGTTTTACTCCAAAAAACAAGCCACAATTTGCTTGAAAATAAGAACACTGAAAAAGTAAAAGAAACCCGAAATGCCTGGTTACATACTTAAACTCTAATTAAAAGTGACCACGGGCCTGCTTTTCTGTAAAACCGTTAACAGCTTTCGGAGGTAAATTTTAATCAGTAATTTTAGTTTACACACTCTGGCGATGATTTCACATCAATATATAATGATGAAAGGGGGCACAATAACATACACTACCTTCATGAGTCTTCCATAATGCTTGTGCCTATGGTGGCTAAAAACAGGGCAACTGTAGAAGAAGAAACAACCTCAACAGAGTCAGTTTGTCACAGCACAGCTGGAAGCTCAGAGCTGTGAACGTTCCCATTCACGTGTATAGTTTTAATGCACAGGCGGAGAAACAGCTAGAGCCAACTTCCTGCTCTCTCACAGGACAGAAAATCAAAGCTGCTGGAAAAATTTCAGGCTGCAAAACTGCTAATAAATAATATTAGCACGAATTATGAAAGCACAGAGTTGCAATGGCATATATTGACTGTTAGCAAGATCAAAAACGTGTCTCTCCCACTGCCTGTGTCACTGGGCATCAAAGCGCATTGGTCCACCCTCTGGAAAAATGCAGAACACTAGCCCTGCGGTGGGAGAAGCTGGAAGACCAACAGTGGGAAGGAGACTGCCATCTTTACTTCACAGAAGTACCTGTGAACATAGAACTTCATCTTTCAGAGATGCCAATTCAGCAACCCTTACCAATACCCAGGATTTTTTACAAGCAATGCAAACCAGAGGCCTTCTTCCCCATTCAGCAAGGTAAAGATGGATCCAAGTGTGTATCTCGTATGCAAAAATTCTTGCACAAGTTATCTAAATTATGGACTTTCAAGGTTAAGAAATAACCGATTTCACAACACTGGTTTTGAAATATTCTTCCTTCTAAGAAATACTTAGTTGCATTGCGCAACTTCGCAGTTTGGCTCGATATTACACACGCTGCTAAGTGGATCTATCTTTATTTTCTATATGAAGGTTAAAAAACACAGGAGAATTTACTAACATACCAATAAACGACCATCCCAGAGCATCCTGCCTCTCGCTGCAGAAAGCCAAATGAGCCCTGGCCCTCCTGGCCTAATTCCGTCACCCTTTTCAGGATTCCCCAGCCATGCTAAGTGTTCCCAGCGTTTTCCTCCCATTCTGTATTGCACTTTAATCTCCTCCACAGGGTTTATCTTTCCTTGCAATCCCTCACCTACTCTGTGCTTCTGCTCCCACCCACACTATCACAATCATCTTCTTCCCCAACACAAGCAACACACAACTACGTGACCAGAGGTGATGCCAGCCCCCAGCGAGGCTGCCAGGCAAAAGATCACCTCCCTCTGGGCTCCAAGGAAGGCTCTCTAAAATGTGTTCTTCCCCACCTCTCCACCAAATCACTTTCACTCCGCTCACTGGTTCTCCAGGCACAGCAAATGGGGACCTCACAGTAAGCTCCTTTCCTACTGCCAGGAGCAAAAAAAACCACATGGCAGGTCTATCAGGCAACCTACCCTGATATTGTTAGAATAAAAAATTAAAAAATTATGCATTTGCAAAACCTGTATGTTACTATGATGGGGGATATGAAGCTGAATATGCAGAGGCAGGCAAATTTGTGAGCAAATTGCTTCCTCCAGCAGAAGAGAGAGGGGTTAAAGGATACAACTGTCAGAGGGCATAAATTGCACTTTCTTCTTCAATAACTTTCTTTTGAAAGTTTATGAAGCTTTAACAGAATACAGGCCTGCCTCATTGTTCGCTGATACCTATTTTACAACCTTTGAGAGCCGAGTTTGATTTACAAAGTTCGTGAATTTCAGACCAGTATGGACAGGCTGGATATACCCTTGTCTTTAGTTCTCACCCTTTCCAAACCCCAAGCACAGTGCCATTTCTAAACAGTCTCATGAAAAACATCAGTATTTACAATCCTTTCATTACAGAATACATTTGGACTCACTTTCTGCTGAAGTAAGGCACAGCCTCAAAACTAGCAGACCAGTAGCCCTTTATGACTAACACACTTGTAGAGGATGGGATTATTTACATTTCAAACTGTAAATGAAACACTTTGTAGCTGCTTGGTTGCTTAAAAATGAGACCAAGATTTTTAAGATAATTTGATGTGGTCTTTATTTCTACCACAAAGCCTGCTGGAGGATGTGCCCTAGTGCTGAAAGAGGATAACATTTCTCAGGAAACTAAGATTCCCAGTTTTAGGCCAAAAATTAGTATTTTCTGATTCTGCATGATAAATGTGCTTAATCAAGCAGTACTCAGGAAACTAATGTTTGTACTTAAAGCACAGAATATCTTCAGTGGAATACTTAAAGATACTCCTTTTTTGTTTTTTTTTTAAACTCACATTCCTTTTCTTTCACTACCATGCCTTTTCTCTGGGGGTGAAGATTACACAAAGATAAAGTATTATTAAAAAAAAAAAAAAAAGATAAATAGGAGATTAAAATTCTTATTTTTCAAATTACCATGGGCAGATCATTAGAAACAGGCTTCAATTTCAAAAAGCAACAGGAAAGAGCTAATTAACTTGGATGCTGAGCTATCCCAAATACAGAATTCAGGGCATGTTCTAAGACCCTCTTCTGCCTCACTGGGTACTCCCAGATACTGACCCCAGGTTGTGACAGTGTCAGTGCTGCACTGAGAGCCACTCAAATGAGCATGAAACACAACCCCTAAAATTCCATATTCCCCTACCACCTAAACATACTGTCACAATCAAAAATGTTACTCAGTTTCATTCCCATTTCTTTTGGGGCTCATAGGACTGAGTGAGTCACTCAAGTTATCTGAAGATGCCTACTGGCAACTGCTGGCACTTGTGAAAGGATCTTCTGCGTGTCTAAATTAACAGGCACGTGTGCTTCAAAAAAAAAAAAACTATCCCCAGTGTCCAGCAACACTTTCAGAGTCAAACATCTCCAAAAGCAAATCCATTTTACCCCCTCATAACACAAACTGCGTAACACAGGGAAGCTGCAATCCTGAACATGACCATTCAGTGGTAACTGAGGAACAAGTAAATTCACAGCAAGTTCCCAAGTGGAAATTGCCCATTTCCTGCTAAGTTTCCTGAGTATTTTGATCTTTGAGCAAAAGAAAGCAATAAATTAAGCTTATAATAAACCCCCTTATTTACATTTTTCAGCATGCCCTAAGTCCCTAGTTTTCTTGCAGTGTATTTATTTGTTGTGCTAACAAAGACATCTATCACAGAGTCACCATGAATCCACCACAGTCCACCTTTGCTGGGGTGCTGTACCTCTGGTTTCACCACACGTACCTGCCACCCTCTGGAGCCTCCTGCACAGCCGGGAGCTGGGAAGCAGTCAGAAGCACGTCCTTTCTGAGAAGAGAGAAGAAACAGGCCTTGACATCATTACCACATAAACCTGAAGGGCAAGTTCTGATATGAGAATTATAATAAATCCTCCCCCCCAAAAGTTTGGCTTTTACTTCCCAAGATTACCAGGGCAGACCATTCCTGACAGAAACCAGACATGCTACATTTGCATGCAACGGATCCAAGATCCTGACACTGCCCTTAACACAAAAAAAAAAATATTAAGCAGACCTGATAAAAAGCATACACATCAAACCCTTTAAAATTTAATTTGTTTCTCCTATCCCAAGTTGCCTGATAACTACTTAGTATGAAATTATTCAGTATTTGCACCGCAGTAGCAACTACTTATACTGTAGTATAAGTACTCTTAAGAGTCTGGGACCCTTCCTGTGCTGGTACAGGACGTACTAGAGAAAGCTCAGAAAGGCTAGAAACCAGCCAGCCCCACAAACAACTCCCTTTACTAAATCTACATAAAGGAGCTCCAACACCCTCCTGCATTACTGAACAACTGCATTATGCACAAGCTTAGAAAAGAATATCTGGATATTTACAACAAAACCCTGCTGTCATCACAGGAGAACAGAGGACCACTCCAAAACAATCACAACTAGGCACAGAGAGCTTTCAGAAGGGTGTGAGCTATTTAAAGGGGTGGAGCTTTTCTAAATACAAGTCACCGTGGGTTTGAAGTAGATTTCACTCAACAATACGGGGGTTCCCAGAGATGCAGGTGGGAAGGTGGTGCATCTAAAAACACCGCACATTCTCCATTGCACATGAGAAGGCTTTGTTCTTGATCCAAAAGATTATAATGGCTTACAAGACAGAGGTCCCCTAAGAAACAGGCCAAGAAAAATGACAAGAAGCAGCTCAACACTTCAGGGTCTACAAGGAAAGTGAGAGCCTATACAGAGTCTTCTTCAAGGACTTTCAACAATGGCTACCAGTACAGTAGGTGTTATCAAACAGCTAGATCAAACCCACTTCTGCTTTTAAAACAGCTTTTTCAGCTATTTTCTGGGTCTTTTGTGCTACAGAGAAGGGAATCCAGTCTAATTCTCACCACAAGCTTTTTTCAACAAAATACCCCACAGAAATTCATTGCCCATCTATGTTATTACCCACCAGCTATTTTTCACAATCACTGGCAGAATATAACTGACTTACTTTTGATGTAAAAATAACCATCCACCTTTCATTCTGATGGGAAAAAAAAAAAAAACAGAGCAGGCAAACTGCAAATCATCTGACCAATTATGAAGCTCTCCATGAACCAACTTGCACCACATCATCTCAATGGCTCTAAAGCTACTCAGTATTTAAATGAACAGTTAAAATTTACCAAAAACTGCAGCCTGCCACAGGAGGCCACCAAACACTGTAGTCACATCACTGCTGGAGTTTTCAGATCCTGTGTGTTTCCTTATAGCTTACTGCTTGCAGAGCAAACTATAATCATCCATTTTAGCTGCAGATACCCAAAGGTAAAAACCCCAAAATTCTCTTTTGCCTCTCTCTAGCAGCCTTGTGCTTGTAGGAGCACTGTCACTGTAACGAAGCACTTGCATATAAATGAACAGCTACAGTAGGTGTGAAACTCCTCGCAGCAAATTACATGACCTGTATACCTTTATTAGAGTTTTTCAAGTCTGCACAAGTGGCTCTGAGCTTGAGCTCAGAGGGTTTGAGGCCACTGAGGACCTGAAAGCCAGGTGGACACACAGCTGGGGCTGAGACCAGCTCTCAGCCAGCCCCTGGATCTCTGTGCAGATGGGGAAAGGCAGATAATCTACCATCACTTCCGAGACATGGCACCCCAGCCCAGCTCAAGAACTCAGTTCCCAAGAGCAATCCATCCATCCCTGCTCGGTGTGGTGTTTGGGAAGGGGCCACTAACCAGCGGTGTTTCTGGCACAGAAGCCCACAGACACAGGACTGGGTGTGAGGACTGAGGTGAAGGGGTGGTTTGCAAGCAGGGGCTGGTTCCTCTCCTTTGATCAGACTGACACTGCCTGCCTGTCTGGACACCACCTGTAGTCACGCTACACACATGAGTAACCACTCACAGCTTGCCAGAAGCTCTGACATAAATTGAGCACTTCAACCCAACCAGGACTTGAGTAGGAAATTAAGATCCACAGATTGGCAGACATCCTCCAGGTCCTCTTGTCTGACCTAAGCCTCACAGGTGACCCCTTACAGCAGGCATTGTAGGCACTGCTAGGCTCCCAAACCTTACACCCAGTCAGGTTTTAAGAGTATTTCAAGTCAAACTTAAAGAGAAAAACAAAACAAAACAAAAAAAAAGCACACGCAAAAAACCCCAACAAACTACTTCTTCTGGTAACAATTACTTAAGCTTGGGGGGGGAAAATTACGCCATGAATAGCTCGCTATTTTGACAGCTGTGACTAAGTCCTCAAAGATTAAAGAAAACACCTACTGGATTATAAATGAAAGACAACCTGGAATACATTAATGCAGAATAAAAGGACAGCCACCTTAAGGAAATTTTTCATAAAAGATCCACAATCCTTCATATGTGTGTGTATGCATATACTTTATTTATTTGAAGACGTTCTTCTAATCTGTCAAATTCCAAAGCACATTAATCTACTGCAAGGCACTTCTGGCTGTCACAGCCTACTTGTATTTAAAGAAAAGAAGAAATTCAAAGAACAACACATAATATGTACTCCTTTCTCTTCTGCACATCAATTACTATCCAGATCAGCAGCATTTCTTTCATTCTCTACTCAAGCCTGCTGTAAACAGGTCCTTGTGATTCTAAATGGAGAGGAGAGGAAATACAAGAAAACCATCTTACAAGCAAATTTTGCTTACCCTGAGAACTCTTTGGGAGATCAGAACTCTCTGGAGGCAAGTTCTAAGTGTGAGACTGTTTCCAGTATCACAGCACTGCACACAGACCTTACTGAAACACAGCTTCCAGATAAATATCTTGATGATCACAACCAGAGGTTTATTTGCTTCCCGGAACTCAAGTCAGCCGTAATCTACATGCACTGGCTTTCTCAGAAAACCTATTTTAAATGCTGACATGGAAGCCACAAATAAAGCCAATACAGAGGTGTGAATAACTAAGGCTGCACACACTGCCCTCAGAGGGTCTGTCACTACAAACCTTCCCGTGAATGCTTTGTGTGTGGTTTTGAGAGTTTCAAAATAATTGCACGGAAAGGTAGGCCAGACAACAAGAACCGTGCATAGCACCAGTGCTGTATTTTAGTAATGGGTCTGACATACCAAAATAGCTATCAACACCCCTCAACTTTTTCTAAAGGTTGCAGGAAAAGTTACATGAAGGAGCTTTAACCTGCAGCAGGGGCCCACGATAAACACAGTTTTGAAACAACAAAGCAGAAAAGCCCTCTTACGTCTCAAACAGTCACTTCAACCCAGCCCAAACTGTGCTGGCACCTTCAGCTTTCAACTCCCCACGACACCCTAACACTCCTCAGATCTCACAAGCACCCTGAAAAAAGCCAAGAACAACATGGAGACTACCATGGAGACAGAGAGATATGAATTCCTCATGTGTCCCAATGGCAAAATGCAAATATCAGGGCTGGGCCAGCTACTGCAGAGATGGGATTTTCTCCATTTTTAAGGACATAAAGTGATTCTGTAATTAAGCCACCTAACTTCCATAAAACTGAACAAGAACATTCATGATACTATCTGTGCATCCCAACCATCCCTCAGGAAAGGATCTGAGTGTGTTTCACAATTCCAACCTTCTTCCAGTTACAATGCCTTACAAATGTCAACACAGGGATATTTTAATCCAAAACACAGTAGTGGTTCTGAATCAAATTCCAGCAAAAACAGAGAACACCCAACACAGCTGTGTGGAGACCAAGAGCCACACAGAATGAGAGAAAGGAAAGGAGGATGCATATCTGCATAAAGAAAGTAACACTTTGGCTTCAGACTGAACTTTTTAAACCACCACTTAATGGACATGTAAAATTTTTATGTACTTGCACAGCACTTGCTAGGGAAGCAAATGTTCTTTCAGAAGCAACATTAGAATATTCTGGTTAATAAACAACATAGTCTTTGAAGAGCAGAGACCACTGGGAGCACCTCTGTATTCAACGATTTTTTTACTGCAACAAGGTCAGTACAAAGGAGACAATTACCCCTTCTCTCATCATAAAATCCAATATAATCCAGCTCTCCTTCTCCTTCTATCAGAAAAGGAACAATCCTGAAAACTATTTGCTGGTTCAAAAAACCTGAAGAAGAAACAGCAGATGATCCTCCAAATCTTACCCTAAGTATTCAGTGAAAAGTAAAAGAAAACAAAGTAACAGAAAACAAAGTCTAAATTCTGCCTAAATTCTGTAATTTTTGCTCATGTTCTTTAATGAAATAGATGAAGCAAACTACAAGAAAATCAGGAGTTAAACACCTCAAAATAACCACCTGTCTTACCAAAAAGACTATCAGCTGCCAATTATGTGGAAACACCTACTAATATTAAAAAGTGAATTAATGTTATCTATTTCCATATTCACTCTAACACAGCAACCCAGAAAAGCTAAAACTAAAATCAAGATGTTATATTATACCACCTGCTTTAGTAAGAGTTTAAATCACATATTTTGTCACTTTCAGAGAACAATTTTTGTTGCTTTTCAGGTATTTATTACGATACTACTTTGGTTCTTTAGTTTCTGATTCTTTACATAAACTGCACTTACCACTATTTACAGATGATAATCTGAATACAATCAGGAGAATTAGCTGAACGTTGAGATTACAAAACACCTAGGTGTTACTTCACAGGGTTTCATATTTCGTATTTTCCAATGCTGTCCTGATATTTTTCTTTTTCCCTTGCTTTGAGAAATGCATGGCCCCTCCCAAAAAAAAACCAAAACACAACAAAACACCAAACCAAACCCATAGGTAATGAAAGACACGAGAAAGAGTAAAGTTCTTTAGAACCAAAGGTACTTTACCATCACGATGGTGTAGAAAACCCCAGTTATTCAGTATCAGATTCTAGACTTTAAAGCTTTCAAGCCAGTTTTTAACAAATTATGCCAGTTACTGACAAATGCCAGGCCGTGAAGTTTCTTGACTCTCAGAGGAGGCAAATTCAACCACCACCTTGTCCACGAAGCAGAGGTTTTCAGTACCAGAACATCCCTGGCCAGTTTGCCCACTGAGAACAAACACTCAACTTCCCAAGTTGTACAAGAGCCTACACACTGAGAACAGCATGCAGTGCTCAGGGACAGTGACAGCAGAGATGGCACAGTGCCACAACAGCTTTAAACAAACTTTAAAAGCGCATGCAAAACACTGCCTTCCTTCCCCCAGCCCCCGAAGCTAATTTAGAATTAGGTAGAGGAGAAGGAAAAGCAAAAGTAATTTTCATCTCAGCGCACAAGATTAAAAGACAGCACTTCTCCACATGCACAGCAAAGCACTCTGCACCTTGAGGAGAAGCCTTGGCAAGAGGTTACCTGTCCGTCCTGAGAAGAAGCTTCTGTGATGAAAAAAAGCAGGCAACTTCAGCTCAAGGAGCCAGGGAGTCAGCTCCCTAGTTGTGTAAGACACAGCACAGCCTCCCCGAGGGAGCTGCACAAGGTTGCTGAAGTAGGGAATTTGAACCAAGTTATTCAAAACAGTGGAGAAATAACAAAAACAAAGCTTCGCTGAGTTTGGCTAAGCAAAAGTCGGAAGTTGAACCCTGCAGCAGTATTTACTATTAAAAAAAAAACCCAATTAAAAGTCACAGGTGGAATTCACCCATTTTTTGTAAAAACAAAACACAACTGTTCATGTCCAAAAAAAATCCAGAAAGCTATAAAAAGGGATTTCCTCAAGCTTTACAAGTTATGTAAGGACACCTCTGACTTATGAACACAGCTAAAATTTGTTATGCTTCTGAGTATCTTTATCTTACTATCACACATAACTCCCTTATCACACACACCCCTTTGAAACTATCTTCCTCTCAGGTTCAACTGCACAAAGTCATAATATAACGAGAATGTCATTAGACTGGTTAGGATGATACTTCGTATCACGTTAAAAACATGCCCACTCAACAGCAAAACAACCAGAACAGACCTCAAAAAAATTCATACATTCTTGAATCCACCTGTATCGCATTCCCAGTTTCATCTGGGACAAAGAACTACAACATCCAAACGGCGAACAGAACTTTTGAGTTCTCAGTTTTCGGATGCAGCGAGGGGATGGCAGCACTGCAGGTCCCACTGCTTCACCTGCCACTCCACAAGACCTACTTCTCCTGCCCACCACACACAGCCAGCTTTGCATTTGACATGAATCACACAGGCTAAAAAGGACAACTTTTGCAGTCTTTCCTCCGTGTGGCATTACACATGTTGAAGACGGTGTGGGGTAAAGCCCTCTTTTTTTTTTCCCCCTCCATTAATTCTATTTCTGTGGCAGGTAGTTGAAGAGCAAACATCAGGTGCTGTCAAGTCTCTTTCAAAAGTTCCAAGCTGAAGTCAGTGCCTCCATGTTCCAATCTGCTCAGAGGCAGAAGGGAACCAGGTTCTAAAACATTCCCAAGTTTCAACGTTCATGTTTCTGTATGACCGAGACGGGTGTTATGATTTACACAGAAAATCAGTTCCTTTCTTCCTGTCACCTGGTTGTGGGATGAAGTTGCACCTTCTCAAAGGTGAACCATCTCAAAGCACACACAGTTCTGGCTTCCAAATTTATTTCCACTGAGAACTCGGTACAGATTAAAGTTTAACAACAAAAACACCCCGTACTAAAGCCAGTAATTTCCCTCAGGCCCAACTACCCTCATATTAATGAAAGTAACATAGAAACATTTATTTCTACTTTCCATGCCCCGTTCTTTGATATCTGACCCTCAGACAACAAATGTCAAGTTTGATTTTAAGGTACAGAGTCAACAGCACAAAGGAGCAACACAATTTTCACTGCACTGACATGTGTAGAGTTTGAACATTTTCAGCTCTCACACCTGGCCTTGCTGCTGCTTTCCTCTTTCTCCTGCAAGTATTCCACTTGTAGTATGTGGTAACCCAGTCTTCTATTCATACTCTTAATTACAGCACATTTAGGCTTCATACGTCCTAGAAACCAGCTGTGCACTGATAAACTATCTTTGTTTTAGGGCATTCCTCAGAAATTTAGCAGCGTGCCAGGGTAAATGGCTTAAAAATCATCTCCTGGATCCCTCAAGTGGGGCTGAGGGAAACAAGCTGGACAACTGCTCCTCTTACTGCTGCAAGGGGTCCAGTCTTACCTGACTTACCTCTGGCTGCTGTGTCTGCCAATCTCTATCCATCCCCAACTCCCAGTCCAGACTTAACACCACCAAGTAACTGCTTAGGGAGGGCAACTGATCAACTTCCACAAGTTAAAAACCTGCTTTAGGGAGGGGAAGGCTCAGGATTAGTTTATATCCATCCAAAATATGTCCCTCAGCAGCCAGGGTACCTTGGGGCAGATTGAAAGCTACGTGGAACACTACTGGGAGATATTATGACCCTGAGATTAGCTCAGCCGGTTAAGAGTGCTAATAATGCCAAGGCTGCAGGTTCTATCATAGTATGGGCTGTTTGCTTAGGACTTGAATTTGATGATCCTTGTAGGTCACTTCCAACTCAGAATATTTTGAGCCTTTCTTGGGGGGAAAACAAAACAAAAAGGGGAGTGGGAACCAAGTGCTAGACTCCTGGACTCTCTACAAGTCCTCTCTGTCTCACCTCAGGGCCAAAGTAAGAGAAAGTAAGGAAGTGATAAAGGATCCTGGTCCAAAAAAAGAAAATCCTGAAGGACTGAGGGCTGTGTAGGAGTAGGCATGTGACAGACACAACACAGCTCTCCCTCCAGATGCTGCAGAGCATCCGCTCAGGGTGACAAACCTTTTGCAGGTCTGCTTGCTAAAAAAGATACTGAAAACGTCAGAGGGTAGGGCTGCGTCCCCAGGGCTAAACACTGCTCTTCTGCTGCAGCACCATTATTAGTTTATTCTGCCAGTGATGAGTAACAAAGTACAATTCCTTCTCATCAGCTAAACTGTGGCCACAATCGTGTTAGCCTCGCATTTACTTGCACATTCAAGAAACTGCACTGTCTCTGAAGGACTGGCAAACAGCAGGTACCGTGGGACAACTGCACGTCCCAGCCAACCACACTCAAAACGGGACACGTCAGGTTTAGGTCAAAATCCAGAATTCACTGCACACTACAAAGGTCATTTTAAATACCCGAGATCTTGACTGGAGATTAATCTCCAACAGCAGACTGCAGCTCATTTTTTTCTTGCCAACCTTGTCTTTCTCACCATGGAAATGCAGTAAAATAGCCTTGAAATTTACAAAATCATCATTTCACCCTAACAGATACACCTAATACACACAGCTTCAGAGGCAGGCACTTTAAAAGGTTTAGGATTTTGCTGCATTTAAGGTTATGCTAGCTCAGAAATGAGCTACCCTTTTTTAACATATTAAAACCTCTGCAGCAACCCTAGCATTTTTTATGCTGAAAAGTAAGAGAATCATGCTTTTGAAATAAGCTTCTAGTACTATTTACAGATGGCACAGACACAGATTTTACAAATCATCATTATATTATTGTACTGTTGCTCACAAACCTTTCTAATTCTTTAAACTATGTACAGCCAGGGAGTCTGCACATTTCTGTAAGACACATAAAAAATTATAGAATACCAGCACTGTAAAAATGTTTGCACAGAACAGAGCTTGTTTAAACATTGGTGTTTTGCTGCAGAATTTGGTTAGCAACAAGTCAGCAATTACTAATTCTGGAGTCTGAAAAAAAAAAAAAACCCTCTGATTTTGGGATAACTTCCACAAATGAGGTGATTTATCATGTGTTGTTACACCCATTCTATCGGGTTATAGAGTGTTGATAATACCTGTTCCTGCCTCAATACAACCCTTGTGTTGATTTCAACAATGAAAAGGTCATTTTGACCTTTAGCTAGCAACCGGGTTATCAGTTTGTACCCATATTACTGCTTTCTGTACATCCAAAAACACAGGTGCAGATCTTTCAGTACAAGTGCTTCAGGTTTCACATCAAATTACGTGTGAGCATGTCAGGAGCAGGATTAATAGAAGCTTTGCTTGCAGAACATTCTCATGAGCATTACTGGGATTTTAACTCCTGCCAAGCCTAAAATGAGCTTTTTCTTACGCCAAATGAAATGCTGCAGAGAGAGCCATTATTACACTCGATGATTAACTTTTAAGAACCTTGTTTGCACTATCATTACAGACGTTTGGAAGGAAAAGACCAGTGTGAGAGCTGCACACCAAGGAGGTTCTGCCTCAAACTTTCTTGACAAAACAGATAATTACTTCAGGTTTCCAGCCACAGAATACTACATTTGACAGGTTTTAGTATAACAGAGAGACAGAATCAGAAAATTACATTAAGGCATTAGAGGCAAGACAAGATTTATGAGCTTCCTTCAAGGTTTAGGGCTCAGAGAAATACAGCCTTCCTTGGCAAAGCTGACCTCCAAATGCCACAGCAACCGCCATTCACGTCTTATCTGCAACCAGAGATCCCCACTCCAGACCACTTATAGCTTTCACATGTCAAACATCACAGTGGAAAAATCAGGTTAAGCTCAGCCAAATGCAAAAATTAATCCCAGACAAGATAGATATGTCAGAGAACTCAGAATTAATGTTACTTGTGAGCCAGATTCTGCAGAGGTGCTCAAGCTGTTAGCTGCTTCCCTGTATCCTTTTATAACCTCCTAAGGTCGTCAGCTCCAGACACCACATTACCAAAAATATGCAAAGAGGAAGAACATCCTTGAGACTGCTATATCCTCTTTCCTGCTGCATGACCCCAAACTGGCAGAGACAGGACTCAAGACGATCCCTTCACTGTCTGTATTCCAAGTGTCATTCTACATTACAAAATATCTCCTGTTCCAAAGTGCACTTAACAGAGCAAGAAACAAACTAAAGCCCCCGTTCAGGCTATAAAATAAATGGGCCATTTCTTGAAATAAATCATTCCACATTGCTTCAAATCAATTGAACCTTTGAGTTCAAAGTTCTCTGTTGAGGCATTAATTTCCTAAATTCGAATTTCAATTGTTATGCAGCTTATATGTTAAAAGTTTGCTGTTTTGTTTTGGGTCTGTTGTTGGGGTTTGTTTTGGTTTGGTTTGGGGGTTTTTTTATGTTTTTTTTGGTGTTTTTTTTTTTTTTTTTGTTTTGGTTTTTGTTTGGTTTTTTTGTTTGTTTTTTAATAAATTCAGATTCAGTAGAGTAAGTAAAACAGTGGCCCTTAATAAGCATTAGTTTCCTTCTCACTCTCCCTTGACACTTCTCCCAGATTTCTCTCATTGGAATATTAGCTGTAAATTACTGCAAGAGTTTAAAACAGCAAAGCCATAGTATGTCCCAGTGTTAAAATGTGAACCTAGCTAGGCAATGTTATTTATGAGTGGAGTAACTTTTGTTAAACAGTCTTCTTTCCAGCAAACTACTATTTAGACTTCCAGCCCAGAAATTTTTTTTCTTAGAAACTGAAAAACCACTCGTCTGCAAGTTTTCTCCAGGATGTGCAGATCTGCAGTGAGGATTTAAATCTCCCAACAATCGGCTTGCTTTCCTTAAGTAGCTTTCGCAGATCTCTTAGAAGTCATCCGAGGTATCCAAAGTACATAGACCACAAACAGAAATCAGTACTCCAGATTAACAACTGTGCATTAGCTGCTTTGCTACTGCCCTTTGACAACTGGAGATGGAGCGACAGATTTCATTACTTTTGTCGCTGAGAATCCTGCCTCCTGCCAGACTGTTTGCCAGCAAGCTTCATTTAAGCCTCCTTGGTGTTCTTCGAGGCCACAGACATATTTGTGCCTGGCAAAACAGACTGCTTTTAACAACAGATTTGCTGTTCAGTGGCACACAAGCAATCTGAGCTGTGCAAGGGCAAGGTCAGCCAACTGCACACCTCAGGGCACAGCACCAGCTGCTCCTTACTGACCCCCAAAACTTGTATGATGCCCTTCTCAGAAAGCCTAAAACTGATAGTGGTTCTGCAGGGAAAAAAAAAATAAAAAATACAGGTACCAGAATATCTGTGCTCAAACACAACAGGCATTTGTGCATTTTACCATCAGCTCTCCTGAGCCACGGCACTTTAAAAATACCTGAGCAAGGTTAAAGTATTTAAATGCTAACATGCTTTGAAAGGCTGGTGGCATATCAGACGTTTAAATGACAGAAAGTGGTTATGCAATTTCACTACAGCTGCCCCCTCCCCCAAGACTGTTAGCAAAACACTTGCCATGAAGTATAGCCTCAGATGATGCGAACTGACATCAGTCCTCAGCAGGAAAAAGAAAAGCCCTTGCTTACTTTCCTTTTTGTTAGAATGAAGCAAGGACATTCAAGTGTTAACATTTGCAAGTACTGCTTGAAATGAGCCTTCTGCAAGATAATGACAAGCTAGTGAAAAAGCTAAAAAAATTCAGATTATTTCATGTACTTTTCAGCAGTGATATAAAAGTTTCATTTTGCTGCCATTCACCCAGGTACTCCAACCTATTCCCAATGCACAGGGAACCCAAGATGCATCTCCTGCTGCTTCCACAAGTATGAAAACAGGCTGCTTCATGCTACATACTCCAGTATTTTTTGTAAGATTTCCTAGAGAGTCCTTCCTATCTGACATGAGAGAGGTTTCACAGGATGCTTCCTGAGAAAACATGTCCTGAAATCAACCTGGTCAGATGCTGGCCAAGATGAGCTCCTGACCACTCCGTGGGTGATGGGTCTTTTTTCATCCAACACCCACAACTTCTCAATGGCGTTTAACTTCTCTCCAACGCGTTTTATGTTTCCAGCTCTCAGGGACACATGTTAGGTTTAACTTTTCCTGGTATGTGCCAGGGCAGCTGCCAGTTCCATGCCTGAGAAAGAGTGCAAAAGCCCAGGGTCAGCTGCTTCGCCTCCAAAGGACACAGAAGCTGCAAAACCAGGTGACCACACCTGGAAAAGCACCTGCTCAGCAGAGCACTCCACCAGCTCCTGTGGTGCACAAAGGCTGGGGGTGAAAGCCGGGCTCAGGAAGCCTACTGAAGTGTCACCATGGACTCACGGAAAGGACTGCCTGGTGAGATCCACGGTACTGCAATTAATAAAATAATGGATTTTCACGCGGCTCGTAAAAATTACAGCTCTCACCTTTCAGTGAAAGTCTGCACCACTCTCAGCTTACACATCTTAATGCTTTCGCTCACCAAATAATTCCCTCCTACGAAGCCACTTCATGAGGTTTCAGGGGGAAAACAAGTTTAATAAACATTATTCATCTGTCTCTTTAATAGTCTGAGAAGTCAGCAGCACAGCCTGCAAGCACCTCCCACCACTTGCTGTCCCCTCCTGGGAAGGGACACTCACCTTACTCCTTCACACCCACCTCCCCAGGTAGGGAGCCATCTCATCCCAGCGACCCACGCCTGCCACAGGGTAAGTATGACCACACTTTTCACTGCTCACAAGCAAGGTTAGAAAATGCCATCAGCAGAGACAATCTGAGGCACAGGAATGCAGACAGGTTCGAAAAAGTGCTTGTCCTCTCAGTAGCACTCAGTCTGGCCTTTTAACAGCTTGCTTCCCCCTTGAGCCCCAAATAAACCCACCTCTACATGCTTTCTGGTGAGAGATGCAGGTACAAGCAAAGACGCCACACCAGCCCCTCCACTCCCTCCAACTCCCCCCAGAGGGGGCAAGGGCAAGGCAGGCAACTCTCTCCCACTGCTATGCAGGGTCCTGTTTCATAGTTTTGATTCCTGGATGAGTGATAAATTTTAAGACCAACAGGCAACAAGAAGCAGTCTCTCAGGCAGCAAAGCACAGAGCCTATTCCTGGGACATCTGCTGTCATCAACAGGCAAAGACACACGATTTCAAGGACTAAATGCACCATCATCCCAATCACCTGACTGAGGAGGGACAGAGGCACTAAAAAAATCTAGAGCTGAACAGTGTTTCTCAGGTGAAATGCTCATCCAACAGCAAATCCACTGCTTGCCCTCACAGCTGTGAAACTGAGACAAATAAGATTACAAGATCTTAAAGTGATCTATTAAAGCAGATAAACACCTCATTGTGTTACTGCAGCACCCTGGAGGACGTGACCAAAACACAAACCCTGTTTTATAAAGGAGGAAGGCTTCATAGCTGTAGAATATCACAGAAGAACACAGGGTTGCTTATGCTGCTGGTTTGCCGTATTTAAATACAGGAAAATAGCAAATGAAAATGCTTGGAGAACAAACAGTAGTGTCAAACTCCATTACAATAATGTCAGTTGTTCGTGGTCCAAAAGATTAAACTCTACTGGATTAGTAAGGATGACATGTCACTTTTAGAAAAGCCTGTCTGTGACAATTATATCCATGAGACTGCAGAAGGTTGATCACCAGCAGAGGGAGGATAAGGCAAATGTACAGTCCAGAAAGTAATAGTCCACTCCATCGACAAGACTAAAGTCAGGCCAGGGTTTATAGGGGATTCAGACCTTTAACCTGCACAGTAGATGCTGCCCATCAACCAGGACTTGAGGAAACTAGTGCAATACTGCCTCAGCTTTTTTTACATGGAGGGTAAAGAACAACTGCTGATTAGAAGTATTTGCATTCAGCACTAAAGAGGACATTACAATACAAGAACAGAGTGAGTACTGCTTGTTTGGGCAGGTAACACACCACACAGTGATGGCCACATGGACCAGTGGAGATACAAAGCAAAAATAAAAGCAACATTAAAAAAAATTGGAGGAAAGATATTTCAGGGGAATAAGACAAAGAATACATTTTTAACCACAGAGTCTCATCATCATAAAGACCTAATTCATTCAAGCGAAGCAGCAGCAGCACTGGAGGTCAGGGAAGGGAGGAAAAGGACAAGGAACAAGCAATTTCAGTCACTGAATAAAGCACAACGTGAAGTCGTGAGTTATGGCTGCATCCTTGGAGGACTGGCCTTCGTCCTGCCCTGCTCCTAGGCTGCTTCCTGCCTTGGCTCAGAGTGGTGTGAAACTGTCCCCACCTACAACCTGCAGCAGTAAATATGGAAGCACCAGATCGCTTCCCTTAGAGAAGTTCTGAAAACAAGGCTGTTCCGACCCACTCAGATAAAGAGAGGAACCGGGTTCTACAACATTCCCATAAGCGAGATTAAGGCACAGAGGAGGCCAGATGCTGGATCCCAAAACAACAATTCAACTGATAATTTATTCCACCAGCACAGAAAAACATTATCATCACTAACAAAAGATGTTTTCAGATGTTGTGCACTGTTTCGTCCCAGCCAAGGCTGACCAGAGGCACGCTGACCTGCAATATGTCTGCAAACAGTCCTTCCTTTTCTTCTGCCTATAAAGGGTCTGTGGTTGACAGAAGCTAAACACAGAGCAAGTGAAAAAGGAGAGAATTTCCATGGATCTAAGGATCAAAAGAACCTAGACTGCAAAGTGGCAATCATTTCCGCCTTCATGGGGGGAAAAAGCCACAGCCAGAAAAAGCAGAGTGAATTTAGTTAATCATAACCACAATAAGCCCTTCATCTCTGTGGCACAACGTCCCAGGCTCTGCAGCTAACATTTCACTGTGTGAATGGGTAGAAACATTTGCTCACATAAGCTGGTTAGAAGTGATTCAGCCCAGATGTCCGAATGGCTTAAGAGTCTTTGTTGTGAGAAGTTTGCAAAACATCAATAAAGGATGACAGACACAAATACATGACTGAGTTCCTGTCCAGAGGACGTGTGAGGCCTGGAGTTTAACAAGGCTATTTCTGGCAGCATGCATTGCTAAAGCTCACTGATGTAACCCAAACTGTGGTTATACAACATTTGGTTCTTGGTTGAAGGAAAGGGGAAAGAAAATAAGATACAAACTGGAATCTAGAAGACCTATCCATTAGGTCTGCACCTTTCAGCAACGAGGAGATGGAGCAAGAAAACGAGACAGGAAAAACGCTGCCAATCTTGCAAAACACCCAACACACCACAAAGTGGGGTGAACTGTTCCCCTTACAGCCATGCCTGTTTTGGCTAAGGTGTTCCAGGATCAGTCCAAAAGGTTTGTCTTACAGGTAGTGGCAGCTGAGAAATAACTAAGGTCAGAACTGCACTTACAGTGGATCTGCTCAGATACTTCTACTGAAATAGTGGCACTGTCCAGCTCTCTTAGTGCCACATATAGTTCTGGAGAACACACACATAAAAAGACAGTATTTTGAAAGCATAAAAAAAAATTAACAGAAGAACCCAGGGTGAGAATAACACAGGCAAAAACTTGAAACGAGGCCAATAACACGCCAGCAGTTCATCCTTCCAAATACAAGGTCATTTTCTGTTCTCATCGTGGAACGTATTGATCCCAATTAACACAAAATTTCCTCCAGCAATATAATGTCTGGTTCAGACAGTTTCTGCGATGCATGTGTACATTACAAATTTACCCTTAAAAAACCAAACAAGGGGAAAAACATGGGCTTGATCTGTTAGGCAAATGTGTCTAAACATGCACATACAAACTTCTGCACAACTATTACACAGAGGTATTTAGTTCAGTACGGTGAAAAAATGATGCACAACCCCTTTCATAAAGACATTCATCTCACTCAACGATCTCAAACAACAAATCCATTCCAATGCCACTGCTCCAGATTACCTGTTTAACAGAACACAGACCTGAAACCAGCAAAGAAGCTTGATTAGAGCCTGTCTTCCCCAGAATATGCCCTGTACCAACAGACAAGCCTCAACACAAGTTCAGACCCACCAGCAGCAGACCCACCACAACTCTTCCACAATTTCAAACAGCCTAATATCTAATTTGTAATAAAGAGGCATTTCATAGGCAAAAGAATGAATATGTAGTAATCAATACTGATAAAATCTATCATTACAGCAGGACACTGTCTTCACAGATGCTAAGTTTACTGCCTTCAAATTTGATTTTAAAGACAGAAGATTAAAGGAAACACACAACTCTAGAAGGGCACAAAAGGCACAACAGACTCCTATGACTTTGCATTTACAAGAACAAAAGTCAGCTTCAAATTCTCCTCCTTAAGGCCATCCCCATAATTTTTAAAGCTCAGACATTCTTCTGCTTGTAGCAGGCTATTCAGATCTCATAACTTGAGAGTATTTGCATTGACCAAAACTTAAGAAGTTGGTTTTTAACTTTGGGGGCGGACGGATTGGGAGGAAATTGAGCGTCAAGTATTTAATCACAGCTTTGGTGCAAGCAAAGCAAAAATTTGCTCACACTGTAGATGCTTAATTTTGATCAACACAAGAACACTGAAACCCTGATCAACCACACTCTTGATACATTTCTGCCAGAAGTCTTTCTGTTCTAAAGGAAGAAAATTACCCTTTTTATATCACTCTCCTTCACAAGTCATTTATAACTACATTTTGATATATTTAGTTATAAATGTAGTTTTTCCACAGGATTGTCCAGAAAGGAAGGCAAAAAAAGTAAAAGCAAAGATTTTGTGGCAAAGAACAGAACCCTGGGGTTAAGGAGCAAAAAGTAAAGCACAGAGCAGAGCTTCCCCTGCCCAAAATCTCAAACATGTGCAGAGATGAAACAGTCTTTTGTTCTCATTTGTACCTATCATTCCACAGTGCAGTGGCAGCACTCTCCTGCATCTCTATTTTGAAGGTGTATGGCCCAACTGCTGTACATAAAGTTGCACAAGTATTCTACCTGCCACACACTTGGGATGGCAATGCACAAGCAGTTGCTCTAGCCAATTTTGTTCCAAAAGCAGAAACTGCTCTCCTTGTTCCTAAAGAGAATTTAATGAAGCCATCTGCTCACAGTTCAGATTATTCTAAAAACATCCTGCATTCTTTATGCTCTCTTTTGCAGTTCAAAGCCTGGCTAGCATCCCAAGGCTACAACCTTTGCAAAAAGCAAAGCAAGAAGCAGAAGAAAAATTCACTGAAAATATTTTGCTCGTATAATCATATGCAGATATCATATTACTGAGAACAGTTTTGGCAATGTTTGTATTTTGAAGAAAGGCAATAGACTAGTAAGTTGCATTGCAAATATAAAATTGAAACTTGCAATACTTGTTTTTAAATATTTGAATATATTATTTGGTAATGTAAACAATGTCCAATCAAGGAAGATAACTGATCCACAATTTAAAAATAACTCAGTGTTACAGCCTCATAGAAGCACAGCCCCGAAATTAAAAACTTACGTTCACTTAGTTTTTGGGAAACTCTATCCAATCCATCTGTAAAATACCAACCAGGAAACACAGATTTAAAACAACTGCTGCACAGGCTATAGGAAAGTGCTGTCACACCATGTGATTGCCACACACCTGCAGCAGCTCATTCCAGCGAGGAGGATGTTGTCCATCCCCCTGGGATATGCAGGGCAGGAGTCCTGGAAGAGGCACAGCCAGGCAAGACTGAACATGAGGCAGCACTCCTGCATGAAGTTACTGCTTTTACAGAGAGTACAGATACGTAACACACATTGACTTTTAACACTCCAGACTCAGAGGCCCATTTCTACAATTTCCCATCTGTTATCACCCCTCTGGCAGCAGCTTAAAACGTGATTTTTCAAAGAGACGTATTCCAGCACAGGATTAACTTCTGCTGCATCTGGCAGTATAAATAAGCTGAAGTGTGGGTTTCCAACTGAAAAATACACCCTTCAATCACAATGCAAGATCAGAAAGGTAAAAACTTGTTTCCTTGTGTATCCAAGACAACTCTGAAATTAATAGCACTGCAAGTCATCGGGGAACAGAAAATACATTCATCATGGTACCAAGCACAATGGAGCCTTACATTTTGCCTGGCTCTTTAAATTACTTTTCAACACAATTAATGGTTGTGCTCAGTTACAAACAAAACATCATGAACAACAACCAAAAAAAAAAAAAATAATTAAAGAAACTATGAGTGGCACAATAAAAGAAACACTTAAGTTCATTTGTAGGGAAACAGAGCCTTCAGACACCAAGAGCAAGAGCACAGATACACAACATGCATGCTTTGGGTTTTACTGTATCCACAGCAATACTTTTTGCAGAAGGCTGGGGACAAGAAAGGGAGAAGAATCTCTCAAATGTTTTTTTTATGGCAGTTCCCAAAAAGCACGTTTTCTCAGGGGGACTCGCATTTAATATACTAAAATTGCATATTCAGAATTTCAGTAATCACCTGGTGAGAGTTATAGCAGTAGCACAGGACAGGCAAAAATCAGAGTAAAGCTGCTTTAAAAAAAAAAAAAAAAATTCAGCAAAATTCCGTACACCAAAATCTGGGTGTGAACATTTGCTCTGCTCTTGCAGCACTAACTGACAAAATTCCATGCTCACAGCTCAAAACATATTGTCAAACTGCTGCTTCTTCACAGGGCCAAGCCTGTTGCAGCACGAAGAGAAACAAGAAACTCTCAATTTACAGATTTTCTCCCAGATTTCTCAGTAATAAAACCAGTCTTTTTGCTTGCATTCATTAAAGAAGTGTGCCTCCCAAATTTGGCCTCTTCACAATGAAAGAAAGGCTGTAATTTCTGGGTTTTATACAGTGAGGGAAAAAAAAAAAAGCAGAAATGGTACTGCAATAACTAAGAAATATTACTTTTTTTTTTCTCCAGAGCTGGGATTCTCCGAAAGCAATCGTGTGGCTACTGTCACAGGCACAGCTAACACATCTCAAGTAACATGTGGCTAAGAGAGTGCTCCCAAGCCAGGACAAAGCCATCAAAGGAACTCCATAAGGCCAAAACTAAACTTCTACAAGCAGCCAGTTCTCCTGCTGCAAATGGTGCCATTTCCTCATTCTGCACATGGTAAGTGACGGAAACATAAGGTTCACGAAAATCAAAAGCAGAAAGCACTAAGGCAGTGCCACAAAGTGTTGAAGACACACAGCACCTGCTGTTCTAAGAGCAAAAGCACTGCATAATTCAAAGGAAAATGGTATATGAGTAGGGTGTTTGCTACACTCAGTGATTTAAAAGACACCTCTCCTCCTCTGCGCTGGCCTGAGAATTTGTGCCCTGCTGGCAAAAACTGCAGTAACTGAACTGTGTCGGCTCACCCTGTGTGTGGCAGGACAGGTAGGAAGGACCATCCACAGAGCCTTGTTGCACATCACCTGGACACCAGCACTGAACGCCGCCAGGATGCTGTGCCCTGCATTTCAGTCAAAGTCCCTGAACACTCCTGGCCTCAGGCCGGGAAACAGGCAGCCAGCAACACACATCTCATCACCGCGCCAAGAGGAAAGAAAAGATCTTCCCATCAAACGTGGCATGGCAGTCTGCACCTGGTGGTCAGTGGCTACTCAGCAAATTACTGCTCAAACAGCACTGTTATCCGACTCCTTTCCTTCTTCTCACACTAAAGAAAATTCTGAGCATTCTCCCCCACTGCATCCTGAACCAGCCTAGGCCACATGGGGGGAAGGCTGGCGTTCCCTACTAACACAGCAAAGAGAGGAGCAGTGCTCCCCCAAACACCAGGGGGATCCCCCAAACCAGGGATCCTACTAAAACAACTAAGGCAAAGACCCATACTGCTGCTCGTTGTAGCACTTCCCAGACCCGGCATGTCCTGGACAATACTCTTCTGGGATACATAAAGACAAATAAAACAAAAACATATTTTCCAAGTTAGCGCCTTAGAGTCACATCTAAGCACGTCCATTTCTTCTCCCTCTTGGTGTCTGATCCATGTTATTTATCAAGGATTACAGAGACTGTATTGTAAACTACCCAACTGCTTGAAATTTGCTTCGTTGGGAAAGCCCCCAGACTCACTTGTTTGAACTGTGTCAGGGAGTAGACAGCAGATAATCTGAACAAATAATTAGCAGTGTGTTAATGGAGATGCAGCAACTTGTCAGCAGCAGACACAGGATTCTCTGCACCTCCACCAACCAGGAATAAAATGTCATCACCCAGGGGATCAGAAGAACACAACCAGGCACACATGCAGAAAAACACAAGACTTTATACAACCACTAGACTGGCGGTACCTGGAGTGACACTTACACAGCAGTAAATATGAAACATATACACTAGGATAGGAGATGCAGAAAGATACGTGTTCACAGGGTTTTTTTTTCCTTGTTCTTAAGAGACAAATAGAAATACTGAAGTTTACATTGGTTCAAGAAGCTTACCCAGCTGAAAAACTAGGCCATTTGCTTTTACAGGGAGAAAAGGAGGTGTGGCATTACTTTTCAGCCAGATCAGTTTCTGAATGTGGCTCACTACACAGCCAGACAAACTGTAATACTAATGCAGGGAAAAAAGTGAAAGCTCATTTAACTGCAGATTTTCAAGAAAAATATGCTCTGTCTCCTTCACTGTGCAGAACCACGGTTTTGGGAAGTGTTAAGGTTTTGACTGAAATTCTGCCAACTAGAGAAAACACACTGGAATCTACTAGACCAGTTGCTGCCACGGAACAAAGCATCTTTCATGCGTTCCTCACAAGCTGGGGTTTCCACTGATGCACCTGTGTCCTCAATTTTTAATTGCATTTGGGTATCTTCTGAATCTCTTTTATGTAATTTTCCTTCTGGCGCTTGCACCAGAGGTTTGACATGAACTCTGATGAACGTCTCATGAGCTCACAGCACACACAGGGTTAACAGGCTCCTGGGATGAGAAAACACTGCAAAATACCAACCTATTCTATCTCAAGTCTTGTGTTAACTTGTGTTTGAACTCCAGTGAAGGTGAGAAGCTGGACCACGCAGGTCCTGAAAGCCCCACGTTGGTGTCAGGGGACTGAATAAAACACAAGTGCAAATGCACGAGCTGTGCACACTGGAGCACACTTCAGAAACAGCGACGTGAGTGTCCCTGAAACACACCTGCCACACACAGCTGAAGGATTCTGATCTTCTACAGTACTGATAACATGCAAAAGCTTGTAACACAGGTGTTCTAAAGAGCGGAAAATCTGGAGTTCCAAATAGCAGGACTCAATGTAGATCATGCCGCCCTCACTCGCTTCCCACCCCAGACCTTGTGTCACTCCATTCTTAACCCCAGCCTCAACGTGAGCTGCTCCCAGAGGATTAAAAAAAAAAAAAAATAATAAAAAATCACTGAATGGCAGCTCTCCCACAGTCCTCTTCCACTCCCAGGCCAATGAAAGCCAGCAAAGTGTGGCACAGACATAATGCTTCAGCACCGTGTGACCATAATGATGCATGCAACAATCACAAATGGCCAGCAGGACCAAAAAAGGAGCAGTGAGGAAAAAGAGAAAGGGACAAGTCACCTATGCTGAAGCATGTTTGTTTACTTTCATTTGTCTTCCAATTTCACTAAGTGCAGAATGCCAAGAGCCATTTGAATGCTGTGAGATAGAGCAGATAAATACCTGACCACAAGTTCAGAAGTACAATTTCTACCACAAGTTGGTTTCACCACTTGGATATCACCAAAAAAAAAAAAAAAGTATGAACAAGCACTGTTAGTGTGTTTAAAATTCACCTGCCATGGCATGTTGGAGACTGAAAATGTACCATAAAGGATGATTTGCCAAACCGAGGCCATGGGTACAGCAAACACACACCAACCAACTGCATTACAGTTACACAGTCTCACAGCCCTCAGCCTGATGTAACTTCTTGCAGCCTTTGCCGGCTGTCTGAACAAAAACTAATCAACAAAAAAAAACAAAAAAAAAACCCAACAACAGCAAAAAAAAAAAAAAAAATCACACCGTTTTTTGAAGAAACAATTCTAAATAAACTAATGTGAAATAAACTGATGTTTAATCAAATTCTTCCATCTTGCTCTATCACAGTTAGACTGGTATGGTCATCACAGGATTCTAAATGCAAAACTGGTAGAACAACAGGTAGTGGAATCAGTAATTAGTGGCTGCACCCTCCAGATCAATGAACAGTGACGGACTGACCACAACACAGGGTACAGTCACAACAGCTGCAGCAGAGAGAAAACGCTTTTTACAAAAGCTATAATTAGGACAGCTTAGAGCTGCCAAGGAAAAAGTTAACATACAACTAAGACCTTCACACACAGGCACTTCATTAACCTTTGATTCTCCCGCTATGCACCCCTGAGCAATGGGTATGAGAAACTCTGTTTTAAGAGGTATGTTGACCTCAGTATAAATGTACGCCCTCATGGCTTCCCAAAGAGAAAGCACCGCACTTCCTAAATCGATTTATGTGGGTACTACGGTCTTGAGGAGCTAGAAGCAAGTCTGTGACTAAAACCCTGCTCAAGTGTGGATGGCACCCACTTAACTTCCCCGTAAGAAGAGCTGGATGCTAAGGCTGTCACTCGGAAGTGGAGCTTCAAAGCACATAAATCATCATTCCCAGCTGCTGCTGCAAGTCTAACTTTTCTGCCCATCAGTGAGTTTTCGGTGCTGCAATTCACAGACCAGTCTGAGAGGTTCCCAAGGCAGACAGTAAATATTCCTGTAGGTTAGTGTATCACTGACCAATGGGCCTCCCAGCACAGTTCAAACAAACAAACTGTACTAACAGACTGTCCATTAATTAAAGCTGACAGCTTCCTTGCCCATCAGGCAACGCATTCAGGAGCCATCACATAAGGAAACCATTGTTAGTCAGTCTTTTACATATTCAACTGGAGAACAAAAGGTGACTGTTGTACAGTTCCACAAGGATTTCTGCAGGTATAGCAGGGCTTCTCACCAACAAACATAACAGCAAAGAAAGATCTTGCACTGAAAGAAGAGGTGAAAACTCTTAGTAAAAAAAAAAACAGAACAAAACCAAACTTAGGTTTTCTATTGCAGTTTTTCACTGAGCAGCACCCTTTCATCAGATTTTAAGTCCGACAGCACACCACTTAGCTAGAGACACAGTGCAAAATAGCTCCCTGGGAAGGAGAGTAAACTAAATATGGTGACCTGGGAGGAGGGAAGGAGAGTAAACTCTCCTTCCCTCCTCCCAGGTCGCCATATTTAGTGCTCGTTTTGCAACTTTTCAAATGTATGAATAAAATACAACATCTGATATAAGAAGTTGCAAAACACTTACCAGAAAGAAAAGGTAAGGAGAAAGTTCCTTGTATAAAGGAACAAAAGAGGGATTTTGAACTGCTGGTGGTGTTCCATGAGTATGTAATGACACATTCAAAAACAAAAATCAACTCATATTCGTATCAACACATTCTAAACTGTGATTTTTATCAACTGCACCAACTACAAACAGCAGTCATAGCTGGCACAACGCGAGGACCAACTCCAAAGAGCAAAATAAATACTTTCATCCCAATTTTCCTCAGAGCAGCAAAACAGACGAAAAAACATCCAAAGCTTCAGAAACTAGTAACGAAGGAACCCCAGACCAAAATGAAGTAACAGGCCGAGACAAGTGAAGGGCCTCTAATGGTAGTGATTTATTCCATCACAGCCTGTTAGTGTCAGGTTATGTAATGAGCCCACATGATTTAGGAATTCACGTAGGGAGAAAGTGTTTTTCAATTAGCAATATGGATCTGGGTTGGCTGGTGTCAAGTGCCTGTAAGCGATAATCTCGTGGAAATGACAGATGAAGACTAATTTAAACAACGGCTCAAAATTCATTACTTTTTTTGACCCCAAGTTTATGAAGGTATGCCTTAATGCTATCTTCAAAATCGACTAAAAGAACTTAGAAAAGTAGATGTAAGATATAATTCTCCCAAGCACAGCACATCTCCTACTTTAAAAGGTCTCTGCTTCTAAATTAGGGTATAGATGAAACGACGTACAGAGGCAAAGCACAGAGGCAGGTAACCCAAGAGCTATGAATTAGAAGGGGAGAAGGCTGTAAGCAATAAAACAGACTCACAAAGATCAATTATTACATGGCAGGCATTTACAGGAGGGAAGCTATGGATGGGGGGAAAAAACCTGCAGCTAACAAAGCCAAAGCTGTCACGGAAAATCTGTTTGCCCTCCTGCATAACAGAGGCTGCTAAACCCCTCCACGAGTCAGCTGAAGTGAAAATCTGCTCTTAGAAAAGCAGTCAGTCCAACATACAGCCTCCTGCAGAGGTATAGTACATTACCAGTTTTCTGTTATGTAAGTGTGCTCCATCACTGCCCTGAAATACCTGCCTTCAGCTTTCAAACATCGAGGTGCTACGTGCATTACTCTAAGGAGTCAGCTATATTCCCCCCCCCCATCATCTGTATTTATTCATTTATGCCCATTACATTTTCTTTGCTAAGTCACACACAGGTAGTGCTTCTTGAATCTATCCCACTGTAAACATTTTCTAGCACTTAGCAACTCCAGGACTCAGGTAATAAATATCCTGTACTCCTTCACAAGCACTCAAGACAATGGAAGAAGGTTAAATCATGCTTTTGTGAGCCTCGCTAAACCGATACACATTACAAGCACCACAGATTAAAAACATACACAGAATCAGCTCATCATAGCTAGGACATTACAATAAAACTCCCAAACTTTCAAACGCATCCTTGGAAGTGGCTTTTAGAACTGGGTTTGTTTTTTTGTTTTGTTTTGGTTGGTTTTTTTTGAGACATTCAGACAATGTCTGTCCAAAACCTCATGTTCTGGACAGCCCACGGTCATGACTGACACCACCAGCCTCTAGGGGCTGTCAGCATTGGAGTCCTCTGGTGTCAATTTTGGTAGCTCTGAAGTTACTGAAAGGAGAAGCCTCCAGCAGGCATTTATAGTTTCCAGAATCTTCTAAGACACAGACACACTTGTTACACAGCACATGGTGCACAGGTGAAACTGTTTCTTGAGGTTTCGTTTTGGCTTTGCTTCGTTTTTTAATTTTTCTTTTTAAATCAGCTATTATTTCCGTACACAAAAATATTTCCTTAAGTTATGCCAGTTCAGGCAGTTCAGCACAGGAAAAGCACTCCTAGGGTTAAGAAGCAAGGAGTAAGCCTTAGAACACTTATGCATTCCTTCTTGAGTGAAGATACACCCCTTCATATGGATGAAGAAGCTATGTCAAGCAGAAATCCCTCTGAGTAAGGACTAGAGATAAGCCACTGAGACAGTTACAACAGATTTTTCTTGTGACACAACTTTGACCATATCATGAATACACACATTTATCTTCAATCTGAGTCAAATTCTCATACTGCTAGAGGCCACAAAAAATCACCTTCATCCTCTTATTCCCATCAGCTAAAATGTACATAAAACATTGCAAAAGAAGGGGAACAAATGGGGACTGCAGAAACCAAATTAAGCATTTTGACTCGTTCCCTTTTCATCCTCTACACGCCAAACCTCTTGCCTTCATCACTCAGCAGAAATCACTCAGATCAATTACCATCTGCACTCACCTTCATCCAAGCAGTGAAGAAACCCAGTGTCTGCCCCTCAACCAAGCCTAAACATTTCATGGACGAGAGCTGTCTGTCTCAGGAAGCTCCTGAGCAAAACAGGCAAAAAAACTTTAAAAAATTATACTTACAGAACTGAGAAAAAAAAGCTCAGCAACACCAAAATGGTAAAAGAAAAAAAAAAAAATCCAATCCAATCCTGCACTTAAAGTGAGCCCTGGAAATTGCAGAAACCTGATGGCCTGGGTGGCATGGGTTAGCATTCGGACAAAACATCAGTTTGGACAAAGATTATTCCCACATTACACACTGGACAATCTTATTATTAACAGCATTGTTACCCAAAAGTGAGAGAGCTCAGCCCTCACAACGGGCCCTGTAACAGATACAAATCCTCTAGGAAGACACCTTACTCATTAAACCCGCTTTTTTTATGCCATTTTTTGACAAATCCAACTTCTGCAGACACAAAACAGCAGCTCACAGCTCTTCAACAACAGGACAGGGGCCACTAAAGCTGTTGTGGAGGACACGGCCCCACCTTCCCTGCGCCAGAGTTTGGGTTGCTCTCCCTTGCCGGGGCTGGATCCTTCATGCACCCCTGGTTGCACTCCTGTTTGGTGAAAAGTTTGGGTCAAAGCCTCCCCAGATTCTTAGCACACCCCACATCCCAGTCAGCCCTTGGCTGCCCCAGGGGGCTGTGGCCACACCAAGCCATCAGCTGCTGGCCAGCACTGCTGCCACAGCCTGGGAGGCCACAAGCAACAGACACTGAGATACCTCCCAAAAGAAGGAAGGAGGTCTAACAGCTATCACTTGCCATTAATAATTTAAAGAACAATATCAGACAGTTATTTTTTAAAAGGGCTTTGTTCGATGTTAAGCCCTCACAACTGATTTATGGGACCCTTCAAAGGCATCTTATCCATGCTGAATACATTAACTGATCAGTTTTTCCTGTTAAGGGTCAGCCCCCTTTTCCTACAGCACACAAAACCAGCTTTTATTAGTTCACATTTTATACTTTGGAACCCTTGCCCAGGTTTTTCACGTAGAATCTGACAGCCAAATGATTTGAACTGTAACTAGAATTAAAAAAAAAAAAAACAAACAAAAAAACAAAAAAACACACCACCACAAACAAACACACAAAATAAAACATCCCTTCCCCAATTTTTACCCATTTCTAGCTTCGAAAAAACCCTGCTGATACTCACTTTTCTGACCCACGAACACAAAATAACACTGTACCTGTTGTAAAAAGGAGATATATTCCCTGCATCCTAACCCTGTTCCACAGACAAATGCATTATTTGAAATAAAACCAGTCTAAACAATACAGCAAATTAGGAGTTTAAAGTGCTAGATAAACATACTCAGCATGATTAAGTACATTTTAACCCTCAGGCACTCTTCAATAAATCGACTGAAGACTTACCATGCGCACAGAAACCATTCTTCCAGGAAGGTGATTAAAAAGAAGCTGCACACCACACTGTCCCTATAATGCAAGTTTTGGCACAGAAAGATATCTGCATACTTAAAAATTAAGTCACTAAATCAAGGAGAAAATTAAGACCCTGTCATTAAACAGCTGTGTTTTCCAACACATTTTGTTTTCAGAATTTTTCCACCATTCAAAAGCAAGCAATGCTCCCAAAAAAGACTACCCATATGCTATATTTATGTACTACGTGATACTGTGAAAAGTGTTTCAGTCTACAAAAAGCTCACAGTTTTCAAATTAAACAAAAATTTGTGCTTTCAGCCTTCTTACCTAATAAGTAGCCTGGCATTAAGTCAGCTGGACCAACAAAACTCCAATGCAACTGCCACATATGGGTGAGCTAAAAAGCAAAACAGTTTTGTAGCAAACCACCACCCACTGCCTGCAAAGTCATTAATGGATGACTACTCCATATTAAAATCAGCAACTTGCTGAACATAATTAAAAAATATAGGTTGGAAGCAGCACATTAAATCTCAGGGAAACTACTTAAGCAGCAGAATGTAAGCTGTGAAAAAGCACCGACGACTGACAACAGCAAAAATACAGAAAACAACCCCCAATTCATCAGCAGAAAAGTAATCAATGCCAGTGAGCTGGTCAGCGTTGCAAAGTGTACCCAAAAGCCTACAGGCCAGATTACACCACCTCTGCATTCTTTAGGGAGAGCTCTCCCTCTACACTGAAGGTCTGGGCTTAACCCAAGACAGCCCACAGAACGAAATGGCATCTCTGCTGAGAGCAAACAAAGTGGTGAAAATCTGTGCCTGCACAAACAGGATCAACTGCTAACCTGAAACTAAAATCAGAGAGAAAACAAAATATACAGCTTGCTCTAAGGAACTGCCAGCTGGAGACATTAGAGTAATGGATGCTGCTATTAAACCAAGGCAGAGCAGAAGTCAGGGAGCAGAGATCACTGGAGTGTGAGACGAAGATGTCGGCATCAAAAGGAAAGGGACACTGTGCAACAGGTCTCTGACACCCCATCCTCTGCAATCCTCTTCTAAAACTTGGGGGGAGAACAGATAACCTGACAACCCATCATCACAGAGATCATAATCTCTTGCTTTAGGGAGAGGCGTGGAATTAAAATAATTCCCTCCTTTGGTGGCTGCCAAGGAACACGACCTACAGTTCCACACCAGATAATAAGTGAAAGAAACCCAGCATTTATGACATATTTTTTTTTATCAGCTGAAAGAAACTGTCGCTTCGGTCAAGTCAGATTCACCCCTAATTTGTTGATGCCCATTTTCATGCTCCAGGCTCACCACAGCACAGATCACACCATGGTTTCACCGACACTCCTCTTGCTGGCAAAACCAGCTGAAGCAGCTCTTGGCCCCACAGCGGTGCTGTGCTGTTCTGTCACTGCTGGGGCCGCACCACCAGCAAGCAGCACTGATGTGGTGCCTCTGAGCACTGCCACTTCTGAGGAGGCTGCATGGGAGCAAGGAGAGGGAGTGGGAATTGGCAGGCTGGCTTTTCTGGCACACACAGAGGCAGTGGTGCACCCACATGGAGAGGCACAAGCTTCCACGAATGCGATGACCACCTGGAACACGTAAAACACCACTAATGCTGCTGCACTCGAGTTAATCTTAATGAGCAAGCAGTGACATCAGATGTTTGCATAGGTGTTCACAAGAAGAGTTTTATTGTGCAATGCTCAAGCTGCATTCAGACAATAAATATAATCATGGAGGAGAGAGAGGCAGCTCTGTTTTTGCCCATGGTAATGACGAACCCACAGACAAGCGTATGTTGGGAACAGCCACACTGTCCTGCCAGTAAGGGCTTGTATTCATGACTCAAGTCACACTGACACCTCTTTTAGGCAGGAGGAGGACAGCATGGACACCATGACACACCCAGTGACATGGAGTGACCATGTGCCCAAGCCATCACACCACTTTACACGCTCCCTACCCTGGCAGCACCGCTCTGTCACCACATCTCACCCCAGGCTGGCTCCTCCCGAGGTCCTTCTTGTAAGAGTGTGGCACCTATGTGCCCCAAAAGCCACTGAGATACAGAGGTAGCTGAAAGCTCTGGGTGCTCTGTAACATGACAGCCAGCCCACTCCAAGCTGCAGGGTGTTCCTGTACATCCCAACACACTGAGGGGTAAAGAATACATCAAGCTCAGCCTGGCCTTTCTGCCCGTGGTACACCACAGGTACCAATTATCAGTACAGCAATACCACTGTAAAAACCTGCAGTACCTTTTCCCATGGGTTTTCATGCACGTATAACCAGCACACATAAACAGTTATCCCAAGGGAAAGGGTCCACTTCTTGCTATAGTTAAGGTAAAATGTCCGAGGTATTTGCTGTTGGTTGAGAAACCATCACCACACCTGAGTCACATCTTTGTAAACAAAGTAAACCCTCTTTTTGTAGACTGTCTGGGTACACACTGCTCAGGAAGATGAAAGACAAGCAGCTCACCAAGCTAAAAGGGTTTTAAATACCTCCTTTGGAGACAACTTCAGCACAACACAGAGGTTTACAAAAAAAACCAAAACAAAACAAAAAACATGTTCCTTATTTACAAAGTACCATGAGATCTTACGAGCTCCTATACCTTACCTCAGTTTGTAATTAGGATTCTCTCAGTCACATGTGCAGAGGATTATAGATTTCCTTCCCTTCCCCCCCCTCCACTCCCCACCAAAATCAAGTTTCAAGTTTGTGGACCAGATCCAAGGAGCTGGTTTCTATGCATTCCTGAGGGAGAAAGGGCTATAGAAAAGCCTTTTATTTCTGCATGTATTTCCCAGAAGGCCTAACTAATGCAAAAGGAAATGTATCAGGCTTCTTCAATGGGGGGGAGGGCAGGAGGGGATTAACATGTTTCATGGGCAGAGTGTGTGCAAGTGGGGAGGGGTGAGCACTTCAGCCCGAGCAATTAAATGCGACTCTTTTGTAAACCTTACTGTAAGGTATCTGAAATACCCTTTTCAACAGGAAAAACCTACTCGAGTAAACGTCAAAGCAAATTGCACTGAAAAAAAAACAGGCTGTGAGTCACAAAAAGCTACTGTGAAGGGGCACGCTTGAGATGCATATGTGCATCTCTTGAGAATCACCACTGAAGCACATCAGCATCACCAAGTTAAGGGTATAAAATACAGGAGTGCACGTTTTCACTGCCGGTTCAGTGCCATCTGCATGAACAGCTTCATGCAACTGCTTGCAGTGGTCTCCTCCTCCTAAACTGATTTTATAAAAATTTTTCTCTACAAAGCTTTTCAAGAATTTACCAGGGTTAGTCCCAGGTTCAGAAAGACTTAGAGATTAAAAGACAGGCAGTCAGAAACAGAGTAACTGTTCCTTATACTAAAATAAATAATACAGAAAAACTGAATTGGGACTCTGGCTGCTGAGTGTTTTTCACTGCCAAAGTGTACCTGAAGGCAATGCACCAAGCAGCTTTTGCCCCTCCTCGCATCTCTGGGGACCCAAACCCTGCCTCCAACTTATCACAGACACTGTCAAATAGAGCATGCTGCCCCGAGCTTCTCCTGTTCCCCTTGGGGATTGTTGTTGTTGTTTTTTTTTTTTTTTAATTTAAAACACCCCCCTTCTTTCTGCTAGCAAAAGCAGGACTTGAGGCAGACATAGGCTGAGTTTGCTGAAGGTACATGTTGCTTTTATTTTCACGGGGAGCAGAGGCAGCAGACCACACATCTCAAGTTAACAGCTAAGCATACACTTACCAACTTGAACAAGAAGTTTAGTTTTTCTGCACTTGGTGGTTCAAAAAAAGTCCTACTCTACCTGTACTTAAAAACTGATTTCATGTTTAATAGAGCATACAACTGTTATAGTTGTCTCTTCACACTAAGTAAAAACAAATTCATCCCCAGAGTTAATCAACATTAATATTAGTTACAGTGTAAATAGCCTAGTACATTTAACTAGTACACTCAATAACATAACCACTCATCTTCCTCTCCAGCCCTCTCACAGAAAAGTAAAAGCAGCAAAATTATTTATTTACTTAAAATCAAATAATGAGGTTGATTGTTCTATGACTGTGCTTTTAGGTGGTGAATTACCCAGCATTGTAATTAAAGCATTTGGTAAATCAACTGGAAAAAAAAAAAAAAAAAAAAAAAAAAAAAAAAAAAAACCTCTAGTAAGATTTATTACTGATTTTGCTCATTTTTCCCATAATCTCATTTTACAGCATTTGAAGACTTTCACTTTTACAAAACTATATTCTGGAATTTTAACACTAGAAATTATAGACATTTATACACCACTTTGTGCACAGAGATCATCTCTTCCAGCAGCAACCCATCTACTTATGGGAAAAAAAAAACTCAATATGCAAGCAACTGAATAGTTTATCATGTTTACAGGAGAAGGTGATGTGGAATAGCATATTTCATAAGGTACTGAAAAGATCCAGCACCCAGGAATTAATGATCAACAACAAAAAGTGCAGACTCTCACAGGGGAGAGTCATTAAAGACTGGAAATAAGATGACATGGGGGATTTGCAATCATTAGAAACAAAATGAGGAGAGATCCGTTTTCCACATGGGGAACATGAGAGCAGTGGGCAAGGCTTGGTACAGAATTTCACACCCAGTCATTCCAGAGGCCCGTGTTCCTCAGGGGCTAAGGTAACACCTTGAATTTGCTGTTCTTCAGGGAAGCTCTGGGTTACTTTTTTCTCCTGGTTATCTTTTCACCTCAGACAAGCTGAAGCTCACACCCCACCAACCCTCTCAGGCAAGAGAGGGGCACTGAAGGGGCAGGCAGGATACCAGCCACTGTAAGCCTGGGGTGCTGCAAGAAAACTGATTTCCCAGCTCTATCAGGATTTCTCCTAACTTCTACATTTTTTGGATGGTGCTAGCCAGAAAGCTGCAGGAGCAATGAAGGACAGAGCACAGCTACAGCACCAGCATGCATGGCTCTGCAGTGTAGGGCAGAAACCACTCACCAGCCCGCTGTCACAAACAGGGAACCTTGTCATCCCATGCAGTGCTCAGGCAGACTTCATGCGTGTACCTCTGAGAGACACAACAAAGATCCAGGCAGCAACCAGTCCTGTGGCTGTTCTGAATACACATTTCTCCATTATTCCACCAAAAAAACCAAACTGAAACAAAACCAAAAAAATTACCCACACCACCACAGCAAAAAACAACAATTCATCATTAAGGAACAAATTTTTTTTCACTGTGAATCTGCCCAACCCATTACCAAGCTGGAAGCTAAACCCAAGCATCAGTACATTTGTGGAAATGTAACGTCTCGTTATTACAAAGCAATGCTCTACTCAGTCAACTATCTGAAAATTATTTTGAAAAAACCTTCCTGCTTCTCTTTGGCTGCATACTCATCTTGGAAGAGTCCCACCTAGATTTTAAAGAAGTCTCCTTCACAAAACCATACTCCTTGAAGTCTGCTCTTGTTTGCTACCAATCCTTTCAATACGAGTTCTCCATATTAACTCCTGCAACCTTGCACGGCATAATTACAAATGTTCTCTCTACATATTTTTGCATATTTAACTCAGAGATATTTCAAGCTAATGCTAAGGAAATGTGTCAGTATACATTTATTGCATATGCCATGGTTACAGTGCACTACACCATTTACTTCTCTGTTTCCAGATAAACGCTGTAACAACACATAAAACACAGGTACACTGACAGAACAGCTGAAAGTAATGCAAGTGGAACCCCCCAAACTGCACATGATAATCAAGAGCCTGCCTGAGAAAGAAACCCCACTTGAAGAAAAATCTCATTGTAGACTACGAGAGTAAAATGCATAAAATCAAATAAATGGGAAGGTAAGCTTCATTCTCAAGACACTGCGAAATCTGCACACATGCCAGAGCTCAGAAGACTTTCTCTTAAAACCTCACATGGGATCTGAAGCTGCCTGGGATGGTCTGGAGCAAAAGAAAAGCAGCAGGATTTGATGTTTTGCATGAGGTAGTAGCATCATGTTTGGAGGAAGTCTCTCGTCCAAATCATCATTCGACCAAGGCATTTGTGTTCCCACTGTTACTGTCCTGATGAAGCCACACGGGCTTAAGGGTTATTGAAAACACACTATTAGAACACCTCACTCTGGATATCACCTGCCAAACTGAAGTCAACAGCAAGTGCCAGCTCAGCTAAGGATATTTCCTGCCTCACCAGTCTTTCTCTTCACAAGACTACAGTTCTCAAGCAGAGCAGGATCGCTCATCTAATGCCTGGTGTGGAAGTGCTGCTCTTGACAGAGTTAAACACACTCCCCCCTTCCCATGAGCCTTGTACGTCCCAAGCCTCTCAAGGCATGGGCTGTCCCTTCAGGAAGTAATAAATCTCCACCACCTAGAAAGATGGACAAAATATAATCAGTTGGCAGGCACTGAGCTCAAGAAGCCTCCCTTCTCCATCCTTGACTACTTCCTAAAATATTTCATCTGCTTCTGTCACCCACAAATCCAAATCAAGAAGGCAGGTCCTGTAATAAGAGCGGTGAATACTCCTGAGCTTGTAACCAGTAACTCTCAAATCAAAGAAACAGGTATAACTTGTTTTTTCTTCCCCAAGTTCCTCATACATCCTCAGAATAACATCTGAACTTCAAGTAAACAGGGCCCTTCAGGATTCTGACCTTCACTAGATTTCCAGACAAGAAAATTTGTATTTACATGATTAATAATGTAATTACTATAATTACTTATAATAATAGATTAGTAGATATATGTTAGGTACTATAATATATATTAATACAGTGATATAATTACTTGTATGTATTAAAAAAATTAGAAAGGTAGACTTCTTTCATTGACTGATGGCTTTAAAGTTTAAAGCAACATTTAATATAAAAGGAGAAAATGTAAGAGGCATGAAAATCAGGTTATGCACTCACTTTAGTCTTTCATGCAAATTTAAGCACCTTTACTCTGTTGAGCTTTTTGAAAATTTTCCTCCCAGTTGTAAAATTCAAACTGCAGATTCACGTTGTCCACATAACCCGATTTCAAGACCACAAAGCTATCGCCCAAAGTCCCGTAAAACTTTTTAGAAAACAAAACTTCTTTAGCAACACCGTGGCTTTCCCAGAGGCTGAACAAAACGTGGCAGTTCAGCCACTGCAGCCCTCCCCGGACCTCTTGTTTGCATCTCTGGTTGCTAATGCAACGGGGTGACTTTGTCAGCGCTGTTTTCACAAACCTGTTTTAAGTGCAGAAGCCAGCATGCACCAAGGGCTTCTGCCCTGGCATTCCATCCTACACACCCCCAGTATGGTTCTTGGTCACCCTGCTGAAGCAGCCAGACTAACCCCAAACTGTTTGTGATTCCCTCAGAAGAGATCATTAGTTTCACAGCAAGTTCCTATGGACCTCATTTTACACTGATGAAGGCACACTGCAAACAGCAACAACCAGAACAACAGCAGCTGCTTTGTTCGAGCAGTAAAACAATGTGAAACCGCCAGAGTATCGCTCTGAATCGCTGAAGCTGCCAGGTTTTACTGCACTGTGTTGAACAGCTGGGCTACAAAGCAAAGTCACAAAACTGATCGCTGGTATTTCCCTCTTCCATTCACCCTTCCTCACAGCAGATGCCAACCACTCAGCTAGCCACATTTCATTAAAAAGAAGAACACGAAGTCAGCTGATACAAGTATGGTAACCGGAAACCTATCCCTGTTTTAACCATTTAGCTCTTGACAAAACGGGGAAGGAAACCTGAACGCTGTCCACTTCAAATCTGCAACTACATTTCCTCAACTGGCATTTACAGCACGACTTTTGCCACTAAAAAGCAGTTAACTCTCAGGACAGGAATAGAAGCTGCACTATGAAAAAAAACTCAAGGGCTTGCCAGATCAGCAGAGCCACCTCCTGAGCCACCCCACAGCAGTGGCACCTCTGCCCCCGGCTGCCAGTGCCTGCAGAGCTCAGTGCAAACCAGCCAGCACAAAAGCGACAGGTACAAAAGCAAAGGCAGAGGAGTCTGTACTGAAGTCCATCCAAAAACAAGGCTATAGAGAATTACTTGGGACACCAGTCGTATGGCATCTGATCAGCTTAAAAAAAAAAAAAAAATTAAAAAAGGGAAAGGAAAAGGAAAAAGCTACAAACCCAGACGGAAAATGGGGAGAGCAAAATACCAAAGACAGCTACTCCAGATCAGAAGTACCATCTTTCCACTCCTCAAAGAAAGTTGCACCGTGCCAGGTTTCAGCCATTCCGGAGAAAAGCAGGTCTGTATCACACACATCTCCCACGACAGACGTGACCACCCTCTCACATCACTCCACCTGAGTGCAGGGAAAGGCCACCTGCACCCATGAAAACAAACCTCATCTCCCAGCAGCCCCGACAGCCAAACCAGAACCAAGAAAAGCCTGCTTTGCCAAACTCTTTCTGAAGGACCTACCACCACCAGGCCAAAGCCTGCTCTCCTCCCTGCACAACGATCCATGGAAACCATCTGATCAGCCACAACCTTTGTCCGGGAAGGCTCCCTTCCCAACAAAGATGGACTTCCTCAAGAGAAGGTACCTCAAGGTATCCAATTCTTTGTGTGTGCCATGGTCTCACTTACTGTAAAAACCTCCCCCATTTTGCACACTACGTCAGCTCTTATTGCATCTATTTGCTGTTCTCCCTAGAAACAAATATATATATATATATATATACACACACACTTATTTTTGTAGTAGGAGGGGAAAAGCAAGTTCAAGACATCAAGCCTCAGACAGCACTGCATGCCCAGCCACAACAAAACAACTCAGTAACAAAGGTTTGTTTCTCAGAAACCACTTTTTTTTTGTCAGTGTGACAGTTTCAGTTTTCCTTCTCTGACCAAATTCAACCAAAAAAAAACTAATTAAGAATTAATAGGTTCACTCAGACTTGACTAGAGTAATGAAACTTTCCAACACAGTAAAACAAAAAAAACTGCTGAATTCACACAAGGTAAATTCCTTCTTAAATTATTAGCTTCTCAAAGCACTCCCAAACTCCCCTCCCCTTTTGTTTTCTCTGTTCCTTAATAGACAAAGCATCAGCGTCATCAAAAGGTAACAGCATCCTTTCAGTATTTAAGTATTTTCTTGTTATCAAGAAAGCATAAAACATTATTCTGGTGTCTTCTAAAAGGCAGATTTTATTCTTAGTTTGCCTTTTGTTTTGTACATAATTGCAAAACAACGCCCTACTGACTCTGGATTTGTGTGAATTCTGTTCATTTGTTCGTGAGCTTCCGTGATGCTGATAACCAAGGCACAGTTAAATTTTAAAAACACAAACCCAGAACTACTTACGCAATACATACCACAATTTTTAATAAAAAACAAAAGCACTGGCATGATTTGAAAGCAATAACCAGAAAACGCAATAATACATTCTAGAAGACAACTGAAATCTGGCCCTGTCATCCCAGCCCCCATTTATTCATCTAACTTCAGCATGCCTTTGGGTAAAGAATACTGATATTCAACTGCCAGTTACTTTTATAAACACATATTATTCTCTATACATTATTACAAATCACTTCAAAGCCTGATGACTTCAAAATAGATCTCAAGATTCAAACTGCAGGTTTGCACGCTCACACCATAAGCAACGCAGCCAACTGTTCAGCTACAACCTACACAACATACACCACATTTTTTTGTGAATTCCCTGCAGTTAAGCTGTATGGCAGTAGAAAACATACAGTATCTATATACAGTGCTCCAACAAAATTTAAAGAAAAGACAGCTCCCCAGTAAGTCGCATGAAAACAACATCGAGGCACTCACTCAGGCACCGCTGTCCGTGGGAAACTACACCAACATGTGCCTGTCTGGGTACTCTCAGTGTTGACCAAGCCTTTCACAGACATGATGAAAACATGATCTCTAGTCAGAGAAAGAAATCCCTCTCCAATGTACATATAAACATAAGATCATTTACAAATTAATCTCCACTTAGGTAGCATGACTCACGGTTGAAGACATCTCAGTCTGCTGAGTTATTCAAACAGCTCCATTGTTAGTTATGATGTAATGAAACTGGTCAGTCAGCAGTGCCAACACTATGTAAATGTCTCTCACTTGGAGTCTAGATTACAGAATTTTACAATTTAAGACGATTCTTTTCCATTGCCACTAAATTATTCCCTATTGTGACAACTGGTTTACTAGATGAAGAATCTTTAAATGAGCTTTCAATATACTCTCCCTAACAAAGTATCTAAAAAATTAATTTATTACCTGCAACTCAAGCTGCATGGCTGTTCCCAGAACTCCATTACAACAACCTTAGCAAAAGGTTGCCTTGAGCACTTGGCAATGGCCTGAATTTTGTCATCAAGTAATGAGTCTGCCACAAAAACAGTGACCACATGGCAGCAGCCTGCTGCACATAAATCCCTCTGCTGCTTAAAACTAGATTTTGGATCAATATTAAAACATAACCAAAACAAACCTCCTAATACTCTCTGGAAAGGGCAGCAGGAATAAAAAGCATCTGTGCCGCTCTCACTAACAATTACTACAATTACTAGCACTATGCAAATCAGCACTAGGTTGTTTTACATTCAAGCAAGTGCAAAAATAAGAATATGAAACACAGAACACTTAGCTCTGCACACAGTCAGCCCACAAGTGCTAAATGCTTCACCATGTAAATGGGGAAAGCTTTCTAAAGAGAGATTAATACTGAGAAGCAGCAAAAGAAATGCTGCATGCTTTGGGAGTGGCCCCCCTCCCCTTCCAGCTCTGCTCACCCCTTTCTCCCACAAGGCTCCAGTTCTTGGTTAACATCTCTCTGTCTGAAAATAATTGCCTACCTCCTAAAGGCATCTTGGACAGTAACACTCCTTAATCAGCAGGAGGACAGCTGAGTGATGTGAGGCATTTCCACCTTCTCCCTGGAGTAATCACACCACCTCCAGCAGGCACTACTGCAACATCAAGAACTAAAATGACTTTAAATGTGGTGCTCTCCCATAATGAGAGCCATATTCCAATAAGGCCGCCCTCCAAAAACCCACTTCTGTTAGACCAGCTGCCTATTAGGACTCAGCTTATCGATACAGCCACTGCCAAGGATCAATTAGTGCAGCCTGCATCCAAACCTCAGGGAAAAACCCATTTGCAGAAATGAACTCAGCAGGTTTGGTACACCCAGATACATAAACACAAGCAATAATCAGTTGCACTATGTTTAAATTTTTTATCACAGTGTGAACACGGTAACAAGCAGCAGTAGGTTTGCAAGTTCTATTGCTGTGGCATAGGAAGGATACCAGTAGAATTATGCTAGATTTACAAAATGGAGTGAGTTCTCTGCACGAGTATCTTAGAAAATAAAATTATGTATCTATTTCTCAATAAATTGAAGAGATTAAGAGAAAAAAAAACATGCTCGTGGGCTTTGTTAAGACACTTGCAGTGGGTACACCAAGAAGGCAAAGTGTGAATCAGAATAATACAAATTTTGGCTTTTATCAGATCAGTAACACATGCTGTAGTTTCAGTCCAGAATGAAACATCAGCATTTAGAAATTGCATGGATTTGTTTCTTCAGAGCAAGTCACCTTTTCTTCCCCACATCACGCATTCACTTGAAAATCTGGACACGATCCTTACTGTCCTCATTCTCAGAGACACCAAAATCACCTTTTCTGTGAGAACACTTAAATAATTCTTTTTATACAGTTTTCTATCCTTCCCAACTATCCAACCTTGAAGTCCACACCATACAGCTCGTACCTATGGCTGATGCTCTTATTCTCTGCCCCACACAACAAATTCAACAACAAAAAAAAAAAAAAAACAGCTTCCCCTCTCTCACCCCCAGGCATTTGGGATCCACATCTGCAAAAAGATTTAGGAAAACTTACAGGAAATAATTTTCAGACAAAACAGACGACTGGATGCAGCAGGGCCACTCAAGTTATCTTGCAAATCCTGCTTACCCTCCTTCCACAGGGCTCACTTCCTTCTTGTTTCAAACTATGCTGTAAACTTCAAGGAAGTGACCATGTCTCTCTCGCTGGTGTTTATGTACCATAAACTCTTAACACACCAAAGCCCTGCCTGACTGGGGCCCTTAAATGCCACCAGAACACAACACAGCCCTGGTAGTGCCATAAACCCATCAATTACACTTGAGTCTAGAGCCTCCAGATTTTCGCAGGAAACGGAAATCATTAACTGTGAAAGTGAGACACAACTGTCCTTTCGCAACCCTCAAGTCCCTCTTCCCCACACAGAGGGAATTACCTAATTTGGTTATATCAGACACAGCTTGATTGTTGGGATGAAAGTTTCAGGAGGTTTCACAATCCCTTCCACAGCCTCTCAAAGAATCAGTGAAATCTCGGCTTGTTTTCTTCTCTCCTTCCTGAACATTTTTTTAAAGCTCATATTTTCATGAACTACAGAAGATTAAACTGCTCTTGCTTCATCTCACATTACAGCAACATAAAAAACATTTAACCCTTTCCACAAAAACTCTGAAGAACAAATACAATTAAGAATTAAAATTAAAGTAGTAAGTTTTGAAAATGGAGAGAGCAGTCCTTCCTTGCTTTGGGAGATTCTCCCTCCAAAAAAAGAAGTGCTTTATATCCTTAATACAATCAAGGCACATTGAGAAAGTTGAAAAAACACAGCAGCAATGTAAGCAGATACAGAAAGCTTGAGTACAAAAAAGTTCTGCCAAGGGCTTAAAGCATTCAAGCTCAGAAGTTATTTCATCACACAGAGCCTAGACAGGGAAGGGGAAGTGCTACTGAAAAGCTCAGCTTTTCAACAGTTTCCTGTTCATACTAGAATACTTCCTTGATTAATTAATGCATTCCTGTATGATGCACACCCACATAACCCCCATGTACACAGACAGCCCTTACATGGCACACACAAAGCCTCACCAGCACGTTCCCAGCTCTGCAGATGGCCACAACAAGCAGCATGAAGCTTCACTACTGACCCCACTGCTATCAGTGTCCCTTCAGCAGCTTCAGAGCTAGGCTGTCCCACACACCTCTCAGAGATGTAAAAGTCTGAGGAGCTGACCTCAGGCTCTGGAGCAGATCACTTTTGCCCTCCTGCCAAAAAGAACTGAGCAGGGGGTCACAGCCCAAGTCCAGGCACACGCCACAGTCGCCACAGCAAGCACTGGGCTGTTGTAGCAAACCCAATTCCCCCCTGCCACAAAGCTGGGTGCCAAAACAAGCACGAGCACTTTATTCCTATGAGCAGTCCGCTGGCTGACAGCTGGGCTGAGACACAGCCTCCCAGGAAAACGAGACACACTCTGGTGTGCATTTTACTCACCCTCCCACCCCCTGCCTCTGCCACAAACCCAAGCACTGAAAGCACCAACACAAATACAACGTTTTGCAGAATCGTTGCACAAACTTTGTAAGTCACAACAGAATCCGAGAGAGAAAAGAGATCATCACACTGCTGGTGCTGCTGATGCCACCGCTGTCATTCCACACACTTAACCCTTTGGCACCCATCCCACTGTTGGTTCAGCGTGGAGAGCCTGGAAAATCTGTGCCAAAGTTACACATCATTTGCAAAGACAACAGACAGCTATGCCTACATTTGTTGTACATGACAGCATTGGGAAATTTGGGCAACGAGAAAGCAAGCTTTGTATGCAATACTTCTTTGTCCTAGGTGGTAGGAACGCTACATACATAACCTGATTTACGTGAGCTACTAGGTAAAAATAACTAAAATACCAACTTTCCTCTACCCATGCAACTCTCTATGCAGTTTGAGATTAAAATTTAGATTAAAACAATTTCTAAGCAGCTTGATATTGAAATTTAGACTACCATGATTTTAATTTTAATGAAGCCTGAATTCTAAGTCCCACAGAACACACTTGTCTTTAAAAGCAAGGTATCAACTATGCTTTTATAAACTGCTTTGAAGTAAAGGAAATGAAACATCAAGAATTAAAACTAAATTAAATTTTAGCTACGGCTTTTCTCTTTGAGTGAAAAGCAATAATCACCCATTTTTATTCAGTTTTGGCCTTCACATTCCTATAGTCAGGATGATTCAGGAAATCATGAAGTTGTTTTTTTCCAGTACAGGCAGTACCCACCTGACATTGTTCTGGCTCACAGCAGTACAAACAATTCCATCAATACATTTTCAAAAAAAATGACTTGCTGTAACAAACACAGTGCTTCAAAACTGTGTTTTCTCTCTCTGAATGCTGAAACTGATAGGCATCATTACTGTTAGTATCTCAGCAATGATGCTTCCTTTTTTTTTTCTTGTTTCCCACAAGAATCTTAATATATGCCAGCTTTAGATTGTATGATCTATAAAATGCTTATGGCTTTACTGTCAATATTTGATTAATTTTAACCCTAAACAAAGGTTCTTCTGTCTGTGAATGGAAGGCACACTCAGAGATGACAAAAGAAAATTAACAGCCTGAGTAACCAAATACAGAATCTCATCTACATTTACAATTTCCAAGTCTTAAATCTCGACGCTTGAACATCTTGAACTCATGTAATCACAAAGGATTTTCAACACCACAGGAAGGGTCTCAAAAGAGCCTGAAGTCACTTGATCACATCTGAACAAGGTTCAAAGTCATGTCAGCAATCCTGCATGGACATAAGACCAAACGTTTTCATGGTGCTACTGGCTGTAATGAAAGTACTGCACTGAAAATCCACGCTGCTCATCTTAGTGAGACCATTAAAACATTTCTCAGAAGCCAAAGTAAAAGCCTGCAAATTCTGAACAAAGGCTACTGTATTATCTTCTACATACATATCTATTCCAGATGAGCTTTATCCAGACAGACTTTTCAGGATCTGGATGAACTATTCACCAAGACTGCCCAAACATCATGGTCTGAACACACGAGTTCATCTTTCCAGCCAGAGGCACGCGTTGAGATCATCAGGGTCTGTCTGTCCTGCATTCTGTGTACCCACCTTCAAACTCCAACATGTGCTTTCAATATTCTTAATTTCTGACCACTTGGTTCCCCACCTCTACACATCTCTATCTGCCTTTTAGGCAGTTTGAATTTTATATTATTTATTTGGACCTTGCTTATTTTTATTCTGTTTTGATGAAATAAGACACAAACCCTTACAAAGCTCGCAAACAACTTTTCAGGACCCTAAAATAGGAGTTAGAATCTTGGCTGTAACTGATACAGAAGCTAATAAATGTTTCCTAATCTTAAGCATCACCCCACTCCACTGTTTGCACCATGCAACAGCTCTGGGAATGCTCTCCTGCCCCACAGCAGAAGCTGAAAAAAACAGCACAACTTTCCTTCTCTGCTGATAACCACTAGAAACAGACCGCCTCAGAGAAGAGGTGTTTGTGACTTTGGTCTGACAGCACTCTTCCACCAGAAGACAAATGACCACGCTCTTCACGGGTGTAACTCTACACTTGAATGATGTCTTGTGTTCAGGTGGCAAGGCAGCTTGGTCCAGCAGTTACTTCAGCCTTAAAATCCAACTGTTTAACTTTGGTTGAAACTCAGAGTTGCCAAAACAGTGCTTCATCCTCTATTAAAAAAATAAACAAACAAAGAAACAAAAAACAACTCACACCAATTAGTGCTAAACCTCAGCTTTCTGATTCATGAAAGTAGAGGGAAATGCTGTAACTATGCCATCAAGCCCATTTGACATACAAGCCTGTATGATCAGGATGGCCTGTTTTCTGCTGCTTTTATTCAGATCCCAAGCAGACAACAGTTATATCTTAACAGTATCAATATCCACTGCTAGCCTTTTCCTCCAAGTTTTCTTTTTTCTTTTCTTTCTCTTTTATAAAAGGAGAACATCCTTCTAAATATCCCAGCATCGTGAACTTTCCAGTCCCGTTTTCACACTCGCTGTAAACTCGGCCCAGTAGCCAAGCGGGTCTTTCAGAACCAAAAACTTCCTCCAGGAATGTTAAGAGTTTGTACATGAGCAGCATGAAGGGCACTTCATGGTCAAGGCAGAAGCAGCACATGAGGCTACTACTGACCATACAGTGCACTCAGCCTTAGCGATTCAGATGGAACAAGAGGTCTGTAGAACTCCCTGCTCTGGCAGCTGTATCCAACCCTGTCCATTTCAACTACCAGTCGCCCACCATGAGGCTTAGCAGCATCTGTACACCTCTTCCTTCTAAAAGAAATGAGGACGAAATGCTGGAGAAACTCCACACGTAGTTCCAGAAAACCATTTGTCATTTTCTCTCAGCAAGCCAGTCACTTCTGCCTTCCCCTCCAGTCAGTGCTGATTAATCCAAAGCAAAACCCAATTTTAGCTATCCAAAGTAAATGCAAAGAAGAAATACAGTTTTATTTCATCCCTCTTCAGAGGTCCCCCACTGCACTAGTCCTGATATTATGGCTCAGCTCTTGGTAGCATAAACATGAGACCCACAAACAATTCAGTATTTCTCCCCAAGGGCGACTCAAGAAAAGTGACGGGTGGCAAAATTCCACTGCTCTTCAGTAGTGACAAATTCCCAGGAAGTGCTGCAGGGTGCATCTGAGCATCACCCAGGAGAACAATGGCCCTGAACAGAGAACACTCCTTTCACAAAGACTGCTACCTGGCCGCCACTGCATGAAGCAAAACACCTTCAGGAACAGGCAGGGGGGTAGAGGAGGGAGAGAGGTGAAGATACACCAGGCATAAACATGCCCTTCCACACAGCTTGCGAGCCAATAGCAAGTTTCTGCAGGAACAGCTTGCTCTCACCACGAGCATAAGGCTTTTGTGCATCAGCCATGATATTGCTTCAGAAACCAAGATTTAGGGTATACCTCATGCTCCTCATCTTTGAAAATAAGTCTTATTCTACAGAAAATTAGGGTGGGGTTTTTTTCCCTTCAAATCCTTTTATCAGAGACACAAATCTCCTCACATAACAGGCTTCAAGTATAATTTTGGTACAAAATATACTAATATAAATAGATAGCAACTAAATTGGTGGAGTGATGTTAGTGCAGCTATGATCAAAGTCAGATGGCCACCTCCAGAACATCACAGTTGTCCCCACACGTCACCTTGAAGTCCAGCAGATGGATCATGGGACATCTGCATTCCTTATAAAATCTCCACACTCCAAGGAAAGCAAGTAACGGCTGTGGTTAAAGTAAAAGATACGGTTAAAGCTTTACATTTTTAACTTTTAAAAAGGTTTTCCCCTCCTTTTTGTATCCTTAATCAAAGGTTATGAATGTGTAAGGGATGGCTGTTGCCATGGAAATATGCAGGCCAACATCTCTCTGTGGGAACCTCAAAGCTCCCTTCACTGCTGGGGTGCCATGTAATGACAGGGTCACGTTAGCACCTCTGACTCCCAGAGCCCATTTATGTGCATGGAAATTAGCACAGCTGACTCCATTCACCTTCCACAGCCAAACAGCAGCTACTCCTGCTCCACAAATTTTTTTCTGCTCTTGCCCATTCCGCAGGACACGCTCCCAGACCTGTTTCAGCACCATCCTTCACCCTGCAGCAGATCCATCTTTGGTGTGTGCAGCCTGCTCAGCAAACACCAAGCAGAAACCCGAGAGTGCAGAGGCCACCAGATGCTTCATCTTGATCAAGGGCATAATTTCATCATCTCTTGAGAAACTTCTTTTTGCAAAGAAATTGATGTATGGTAAATCTGCATCCTATTCCAGGAAGATGAAGGCATAGCTATGAGGAAAAACAGAGGCAGACATGCAGCAACAGGAGCAGAACTCTCAATAAGAGCCAACCAATAGAGAACAGAAGACAGGCTCTGAATAATGGTAACTTTTTTGCCTGGTGGCTATCAGTACTAAAGCAGGAAAAAGAGGTTCCTAAAAAACCTCAGCAGAATTCCTATTCAATGCACAATCAACTTATGCACACAGGAAGCCTGTCTCAAGATGGACGCTTTTTTTATTTTAAATCAATTCCAAATCGGCAAATTCAACCATTTGAGAATGTCGTCTTATCAGCATCTTAATACTGTGAGCAAATACACACAATTTATGCAGCTGTGTGTTTGTATGAAATAGAGATTTGTGTCTCACCCCCTTTGACACTGCAATAATAAATCCCTTAAACTCATAAAAGATAAGATTCCAGATACATTTAGAGTGAATTTATCTGCATATTTGAGGACAGAAACTATTCCAGTAGTGTTCACCCTCATTGGAAATGGCTAGTCAAATATTTTAAATTACTAATATATGGCGAATGTATACACAGGGGCTGGTTCTTTTATTTCTAATTCTTTGGAGAGAGAAAATTGCAGAGAGGAAAGCTCTTAAGCCTATGGAAAGGCCTGTCTTACATATTTATTGTACAATCCCTCACAACTAATCCCAATGCAAAAGAAGTGAAATGAAAAGGCCATTCTATGTCTCACTTACCTAGAAGATAATCAGGATGACCTTTCAAGGCAGTTTATTTAATGAGTAAAACCTAGTCTGATACAACTGAATAGTAAATTTATTTCCAATAGGGTCAAGAATCTAAACATTTTACTGAAGATTTTTAACAATCCAAATAATCTCAGGAAGAAAAAGGCAGCCATTCATTTAAGTAAGACTAGATTTTGACAACAAAGAAAAATTTAATTATTACTTCTTAGCAAATACTTTTTAGTGGCTTTGCAGGCGTTTTTTGCTGTTGTTTCAGCTTCTTGGTGGGGGAGTATCAGTTCTATCAAAGGTACTTATTTTCTTTACACCTACAGTCCTGATGGATGACAAATGGTTCTGATCTCTGACAAACAGACCCTTCAGATAGGGTACATCTACAGCCAAATATAGATGGGGATCTGTGTGGGCACACACATGCACCTCTAGCAAATCCTTAGTAATTTTATGCAACTGCTGAGTGGAAACAGGAATGCCCAATTTCTTGCCTCAGGCTATTTTACTCACTTTCTATGAAAAGCAATAAGAGATTAAGTGGGAGAGAAAAAAAAAAAAAAAGCTTTGAGCACAGCACTGCTCCAGCAGACTTCTGTATTGGAAATGGCCAACCAGAGCATCAGTGCCCTGTTACTACCACAATTTTTTTGTTGTTCTGAGTTTTCTTTGGGGTCGGGGGTTTTTGGTTGTTTTGTTCGGCATTTTTTTGTTTCTTTGGGGGGAAGGGGGGTGTGTTTGTTTTTTTATTGTTGTTGGTGGGTGTGGGATTTTTTGGTTTTGTTTACTTGTTGGGGGCTTTTTTTTTTCATTTGTTTTTGAGAGAGGTCAGGACAGTATGCTTGTGCAGGGTCCCTAACCTCAGCTACACTCCACCCACACAAACCTGCTGCCAAGGTCAGGGTCCTGATTATCAAGTTCTGTGTGCAGACCACTCCTCTGTTTCTAAATGCTTTGCAGACAATTCTCACCATACTCAAATTAAGTACAGACTTACACACAGCCATATCTCACGGCCCACACTGCAGTGCCTGGAAAGAATTACAGTCTACCAAGACTGTCTAAGATGGGGCTTAGAGAGAAGGGCAATAAATATTTTATAAGATCAGGTTGAGAGAACACTGACTGTCCCAAAGCCTGCCATTATATCAGTTGGTCCAATGATCAGTACAGCCTCTTTCCACAAACTCTGTCTTCCTTACAGCCTCAGGCGAGCGAGAGGAATCTCATCTGGTTTCACTGAACAGCCACGTGGTCTGCTTGCATTAACTGGGATTTTATTCCTTAAATGTGATTTAGTAAGTGTCTTCTGAACGAATTTCAAGCATTATGAGACGAAGTAAGAGCACAGAGAAGGGTATCTGTAAAACATCATACTGGCATACATTCTCACAAGTCTCTGCTACTCTAGCAAACAAACCAGTGCTACCCACGTGCATATGACAGTCCCAAACAACACATGGCACAGCCAGTTTAATCTCTCCTACTGTAACAAGAGATGACCTTGCAAACCAAACAGGTGAAGTAATGCATCCTACAGACATAAATTACTAAATTCAGTGTGTCCCCACACAAGCTTTGACCAGTCTGTATCACTCCTAAGCCATACAAGAGACAGCTCCTTTTGAAGTATTTCAAACTTACAAGGTTAACTACAACAAACCTAACCAGAGCCAAGCACAACTTTTGTGACCTCAATTAAGGCACAGATTCAGTGGGCACTATGTGTTTTAAAAAGTCTATATTGATCCATTCTCTCCAGAACACTTCAAAATTGCAGGGAGGGAGAACTCAAACACAAATCCAAAGGCTTGCACATGTCTAGGTCTCTTCCCTACATCCTGCATTGTTTTTCCAGTAACAAACAAACTGAACTCATTATCTCGTTCACTGGAAATGAGAACAAAGACATTCTATAAAAACAAAAAGCCTCCATGTTTCCATGCATCTCTCTGCATGTACAATGACAACGTTCATACAGTATCATTTATTAAAAAAAAAAAAAGGCACAAATGAGCGTATACAAACAATTATTTAGGGCAAGAAGAATGCCTGCTTTATATTGGCAGAAGGAGGAGAACTGAGCAGAAGCACAGTTAAAGCCTGCCCTTGAAAACCACTCTCGAACAAAGCAGGAACCATAATCACATTTCATGCATTTTTTCCCCCCCCTACTCCTCCACTCTGCCATTTGCAATGCATGCAAATCCATGTGGACCTGGACGTTTTATTCAAGCACAGAGGAACACCAGACTTCCCACTCTGCCTCGCTGACGTTCTGCCAGACCTGCTTTAGCTTCCAGACAACCTTCGGTGTCTCCGTCGCGCACCAGCGAAGAGCTACCCAAGTCTGCACAAGTTTCTACTCCCCTACCTGCTTTCCCAGCTGAACTGCCCATCTCCCTGAACATTCCCCTGCTTTGCATGTCTCCCATGCGAGGAATCATGCTCTGACAAGGTCAGGATTTCCCAGTCGCTTCCATATCTGTGCTCCATCACCTGCACATCTGCTTGGCACGCAGAGCCCTGCACAGAAAGCACAAGAGAAAGGGAACTTGCCTGCCCTTGCAATGAGGCCAACAGGTACTAATTTTGCAGCAGTGTTCAATCCTCTTTGGCCTGCCTCATATATAGGCTAATACTAATTTTTTAAGAGGATCAGTGCAGAAAATGCCTGGTGGATTATGTGTTCACTGCTGTACATGAAGAGAGAGAAAAAGAAATAGGTGGAAGAGCGGGCAAAGACAAGAAAGTGGGTACACTACTTCTAGATTACCGACAAACTTATTCTAAACTTGATACATGGGCTTCAGTCAACTTTATTTATTGTCTTTAGAGAAGTTCCTTATCTGCTTACATCTATAGCCCAGGTTTTTACTATTTTTCCATCTGTTTTGCGTCCCCCTCAGGCCACAAAACCTGGTATGTAAGAACATTCTCTTGAAGTAAAGGCTGCTGTTCAGTGCTTTAAAACACTTACTTGTCAAAAATCTCAAGAGTTACAGTACTACAAACAGCATGCATGCCTCCCATTCAAAAAAAAAAAAGCCTTTTATTCTCCTCCGTCCCATGATTTAAAAAAAAAAAAAAAGTAACACTAACTGTACCAAAAATAAGTTTTTCTTTATTTATTCATGCCATTTTCAGAGACATATCCAGCAGCTCACTGCAGCACAGCTCGGTGTTGCAGGGAGCAGGAGGAGATAGAGCAGCTCACAGACACCTTTGGTTAGCAGAAGTGGAGCTCAACACACTGCAGGCACTAAGTTTCCTCATAGTGAAGGCAGGCTGCAGCGGCACCCCCAGAAAGCTAAACAGCCCTTTGCATTCCTGGTACTTTAGAGGCAGATAAAAGACAGAACATAAAAGCTTTTTGGCCAGAGCAGAATTAATGCAAGACCTCATTAATCCAGTTCTGGATAGCAAGAGCTGCAACTTCCCCATCATCCAAGATGATGGCACACATCAGTCCGAAATATGAGGTGCTACTTTTTGTAGCTGAAGAGTTGTGGTAAAAGAAAAAGTCAGTTTTGTTCCTTTTGTTCCTTTCACTAACTCATCCAAGATACAAAGACAAACCCCTCATGTCACAAGGAAAACAATTAAAACAGCTTGCACACCTAGCCTGCACAGCTACATCCACACAGAGGTGAGTTAACTCTCCAAACGGAACCTGCAGCAGCCTTTTCGACATTCACAAGCTCCTCTTGGTACAACAACTCTACAGCAATTCCAGCTTCTCCAAACTTGAGACACAAGTAACATAAGTGGGACTTTTCTCATTCTTTTCAATGCATTTCATCTACCTAGACACTCAAGCACAGGACATCTGACAAAGCCAGATGAAGAAGGCCTTATAAAAGCCTGCTGTATCATCAGAGAAATGACTAGTTGCAAGGAGGGAGAAAGCTTCAGAGAAAGAAGAATCAAATAAAAAGCCAAAAGCACTTCCCACCTCCTTGTTTATTATGCAACTTCCCAACTGGGCATACCTTTCTTCAGCTAACTAGCGCAGCACACAGCAGCTAAATACAAGGCACAACAAAGAAGAACCTCCCTGAAGTGTTTAATGTTAACACAATAATAAAAATCTGAATTCCCACTTTAAATTTCCAACACAGTAATTTACAGACGTGCTAAAAAAAAAAAAAAAAGAAAAGAGGAACTTCTAAAGGATAACTCGGGGAAGTTAACGACCTGCTTTGCTTCTTTTTGTTGTCAACTAAAAATCTCCAACCTTATCGTTACGTGCCATCCAGAAAATATTTAATGATTTTTCCCAAAACTAAAACATTGTGAAAAATTCTCTCAGTCACGTCTATAAGTAATTTAATTACTTAAACCTCAGTTTAATAGGTAGCACAGTAGATCAGCACCCACTCATGAAAAACACTTCCATGGTAATGTACCTTCAGAAACTCCTTTTCAGCTCACTTTAAATCACAGAATATGAATCCAACAAGATCCACCATTTCAAAGCACTGAAGGCTTTTAAGAAACGTTAGTCCACCTTGGCAATTATTTCCAGTTACCACTGCACAGGAAAAACTGGGATAAAAAACTTCACCTCTGAACATTCAGCATAAACTCTTCATTTCCTTATTATCTACAAAATCCCTATTGCACCAACTGCGGCTTGAGATTCCATTTTTCCTGGAGAAAACCACAACTGAAGCAAAAAAACTGGCAGAGTTCCAAGACAGCATAACTATGACAGAAATGCTCCAAGATTTTATTTCCTTTGATTCAGAGTCCCACTTTGGAAAGCCATCCTTAAAAATCAGTGTATGGCACAACTTATCTACCAACTTATGCAACACCTTTTGCCAACCAGGTGGCATATGCAAGGATTGCATCTAACGCCAGCAGCCCAGAAAAAGAACTAATTTTGACAGGACTGAAAGAGACCTGCCACTTACTTCACTGTAAGAAAACATCTAAGACGACGTATTTTAACAACAGAATGTTCATTTGACACAAAACCCCTAAGCCAGCTGGCAGGGAGGGTGAGAGTCCACCAAAGAGAGAGCACAGTGCAGTCTCCAACTCCAGCCAAGTGGCCCTGGGCAGATGACAGATCCTCTCCAGCTCCTCCCCACTAAGAGGTTGCGTGAAGCAGGTAACTCTGAAGCTCAGCTGCCCCCGAGAGGGGCCAGCAAGGGAAGAACCAGGGCATCCAGAACAACTCTCCTCCTTGCAGGACTTCTAAGTGGAATAAAGACACACATTTTGGCACAGTACTGCTGTATCCATGAGAGCAGGTTAACAAAAGGTTATCAGGTTTATACAGGGACAGGAGGAGAGGGGACTGAATCACAATATACCAGCAAAGAGATGGCAACACAGCATGTTAAAAGAAGTCTGTGGGCACACCTCTACTTCCAGTGTCCAGAAAAAACCTATGAATCAGTTTTGAAATAGATCCATTCACATCAAACGCTTCGGAAGTAGCAACAACTCTACAATGGCTTTCGTTTCAAATAAAATAAATAAATAAATAAATAAATAAACAACTGTAGACCTATTTCGGTAGGTGTGAATGCAAGCAGCTTTTGTCAGCAGACTCTGTAGCAATCCCTGACCATCACAAAGGGTACATAAAGTAATTGCTTCAGGGGAGGGAGGAGGAAGAACGATGAAATACTTCCTCTCCAGGCCAAGAGATCCTAGTAAAGACAGTAAAGCTTCATCTGCCGATCCAGCTCCACATTTGCAAAGCTTTTTTTTTTTTTGGTTTTGTTTTTCTTTTAAGAACATACGCGCAGAAACGCGCTCCCTTGCCACTCATTTGCTTCCAGTGGAAAAGTCACCTGTACCTCATCTCAGCTACAGGAAAGAATTATGAGTGCTCATCCCAGGCAGCACACTGCACCAACATCTCTCTCCCTGCACAGCAGGGACTGTTTCACCCCACTCGAGCTACTCGGTTCTCTCTCCTACAATGCCCCTTTCTAACTCAGTTTGTAAATGATACTCCCACTCCTGCACGGCCTCCACATTTGCCATCCATGCAGTCAGCGCGGCTTCCTTGAGGCGCACTTGCGTAACCGCCTGAGCTCGCACTCTTTCTAATAAAAGAAGTCATTAAGTAGTTCTCTAACAAAACCTTCGCACAGGTATCCAAAGGGGAGTACGAGATTAGTAGCTATTTCTGAGCCTGATGGGCATAAAGCAGGCAACAGCCTATCGATAATTATAGCAGGAATTTTGGGGTTTTTTTGAAGAGGCTTTATAACTACACTGATTTCCAGAGCCTACGAGAAACATTTGGGTGTCACAGACTTAAAAGTGATGTTTCAGGTTTTCCGGTCTAAGTAGCAACTACCCGCAAGAGGTACACGATTAAAAAAGACATGAATGAAGACAGGAAAAGGTTTCAACATTAAATGAAAGAGCAGACTTGAAAAAGCGCTTCAACCTGCAGATCCATCAGGTCCCCTCCCACATCAGGGCAGGAGCAAGCTCCTGCTCCCCTCCCTGCTAAAGGCAGCACGTCACAAAAAAGGAGCTGTAACAATGAAGTTACCACGGCTGCATTCATCCACTCAACCTTTCTCCCTTCAATGCCGACGATGCATAGTTTTGTACACGCGAAAAACATCACCCAACAGCCCACCCCTCGGGGAACCAGCGAAGACACCGCCTCAGAATTAGATCAAGGGCAAATGGGGACGGGAAACTCTCGCTTCACCCATACCTTGCAAACCGGGCACCTCCGCCGAGACCCGATTTAAACTCTCCTGACAGCTGAAAAAAATAAAAACAGCACACAACAGCTCTTCAGAGCCGGTTTCCCAGCAGCGAGCACCCCAGCGCCGCGTCCCGCTCTCCGCCGGCGGAGGCGCGGCGCTTTCCCGGTGGGGGCAGCGGCCTCCCCGGAGCGCCCGGCCCCGCTCCCGGCAACCTGGGCTGCCGGCACAGGGAAACCGAGCCCTGCCCAGCCCCGCCGAAACGCCTCGGCTCGGTCCGCACCGCCCCGAGGCCGCGCCGGCCCCGCAGCCCGCGGCAGGTGCGGGAGCAGCGGGAGCAGCGCGGGCAGCGGGCCCGGCGGCCGCCCCGGGCACGCACCTGGCCGAGCCGCGCCGGGCGGTCGCTGGCGCCGGAGCCGGCGGGACTCCGGGGGGTGAGGGGAGGGGGGAGGTGGGAGCAAAACCAGATTTATAAACCTGGCAAGCCCTCGCTCATTTGCTGCCGCGGGAGGCTCCTCCTCTCCGCCTCGCCGCGGCCGCGCCGCGGGTGGGGGCTGCCTGCGCTCCCCGCCCGGGCCCCCCGGCCCCGCACCCACCTCGGAGAAGGAGAAGGCACGGCGGGCACGGCCAGCCGCTGCCCCAGCGCCGACCGCTCTGCCGCCCGCTCCCTCCGCCCGCCCCCCGCCGCCGTCTCCTCCCCCCGGGCCCGCCCCGCCGGGCGCTCCTACCTGCGGGGGGCTGCGGCGCTGCCCTCGCACGGCCCCCGCCCGCCTCGGCGCCTTCCCCGCGGCTGGGGCTGGGCCGGCGCAGCGCCCTCCTCCCCGCGGCGGAGGGGCAGGGCGGCGGGAGGAGGAGGAGGAGGAGGATCGGCGGCGGCAGCGGGAGGAGTTGGTGCCCGCGAGTAACAAGTTTGGGTCGCCCCGCAGTATGGCGGCCGAGCGGCGCGGGGGGCGGGCCCGGCCCTCGCTCTCGGGGGTCCGGCCGGGGGGCTGCGGCGGCCTCGCCTCGGTGCTGCCCGGCCCTGCCCTGCCCGGCCCTGCCCGGCCCTGCCCTGCCCGGCCCTGCCCTGCCCGGCCCTGCCCTGCCCGTTAACGGCAGCGGCGCGCTCTGCCATCCATTCCCCCCGCACGGCTCGTCCCGGGGCTGCGGGGCCGGGGAACGGCCGCGCCTCAGCCCGGAGCGGGTGCGCTGTCCTGTCCCGCAGCCTCGCCGCTCCCCCCCGCACCCCCGCGGCACTTGTCGCATCCCCCCCCCCCTCGCTCCTCCACCTCCTCCGTCTCGCCAGGAGGGCAGGATAGATCCGCGAACCCCAAAGCGCATCGGGGATCCAGCCTCTCGCCGCCGTGGGAATGCCAGGAGCTCACGTATCGAAGGCAGGCGGTGCTGGAATTACTGCACCTTAAAGGCAGGCTCGCCTAGGTTGGCTGCTCGGCGGTATTGAAGGTGCAGGGAAAATGGACCAGTGCGTCTGCACAGGTCTCACCCGCCATCCCTCTGCTGAGTCACGGATGAGTTATTGATTACCATCATGTCCCTGCACGCCTGGTGCGACTGTTCTGATGAATGACATGAACCAACACATGGGTGACTGGGCTTTCCTTTTTATTGCTGTGGAACAGGTGATACCCAGTGTCATCAGATTGATAGAGCTTGGTTGGCAGGAGTCATTTAAGCAAGACTGAACAAAATATTGTGTGTTTATTGGCATTTGCTTTACTGGCTGACATTTTAATTCCAGCATTACACAGTATGTGTGTAGTGTTGCAATAACATGGCAGTCAGTTTCTAATATCCATAATTCACAGTAGCTGTAGATAAGAAATACTGTCAAGAAGAAATTACTGAGGAAATGGAGCCTTCTGAAGACATGGACTCATAATGATAACCCCAGATGAAGAAAGTTCAGATGCAAGGCAAGACCTGACCATTTTGATATTTCACGGTCTTTGAAACAGTAGCGTTTGAAGGAGGGCATTAGCAGAGCCAGCAAAGAGATTGTTGTGTGGAAAACATTGGGGAATCCCCTTCCCTTCATAACATTTTCCAAATGGTGATTTAACTTAGGCCAGCTTAATGCTGGGCATTGCACTGTTAACATCAAATCCGTTCATTTGCCATCAAAACGTTGCATATAAAGCATGGAGAAAAAAAGTAGCCATGCCCAGCTCTGGGAGGCAACAGCAACAGGGAGCAGGAGGGGCTGAGGGGCCAGGGCCTGCCAGGAAGGGGGATGGCCACTTCTGATGATTTCCCTGAGACTTAACAGCAGTGTAAAAAAGAATCAAATGTTGAACCCATGCCAGAAAATCCATAGTGCAAATATGGTAGCAGGGTTAAAAAAAATCCTTATTTTATTTGGGCAATTGCTATCATTTATACCAGCAGAAGAATAAGCTCAATCTCCTCTGGGACTGGCTGCTGATATTAATATAGAATCATAGAATCAACTGGGTTGAAAAAGACCACCGAGATCATCAAGTCCAACCCTTGATCCAACCCCGCTGTAGTTACCAGACCATGGCACTGATGCCACATCCAGTCTCACCCTAAACACCTCCAGGGACGGTGAATCTACCACCTCCCTGGGCAGCCCATTCCAATGCCTGATCATTCTCTCTGTAAAAAATTGCTTCCCAATGTCCATCCTAAACCTCCCTTGGCAAAGCTTAAGACCGAGCCCTCTTGTTCTACTGCTGGTTCCTGAAAGAAGAGACAAACCCCCACCTGTCTACAGCCTCCTTCCATTCCTTTTTGTGGATGGGTGTGACATTCACCAACTTCCAATTGTCTGGGACCTCCCCAGAGAACCAGGACTGTTGGGAAATGATGGAGAGCGGCTTGGTGAGCTCTTCTGCCCGCTCACTCATCACCCTTAGGTGGATCCCATCTGGTCCCATGGACTTGTGAGGATCCAAGTGGCTCAGCAGGTTGCTAACTGTTCCCTCCTGGATTATAGGGAGCTTGTAAGCTTCTTAACCCTGTCTACAAGCTCCAGAAGCCAGCTGTCCTCAGGACAACCTGTCTGAGGTGAAGAAGGTGTTAAATACCCCAGTCCTGTCCTCGTCTTTGATAACTATGTTCCCGCCCATGTCCAACAAAGAATGGAGGTTTTCCTTTTCTCTCCTTTTGCTATTGTTGTAATTGGAGAAGCACTTCTTGTTATCTCTGACAGAAGTGGCCAGATTGAGTTCAAATTGTGCCTTTGACCTAACTATATTCCTAAACTCTTCCTGAGTAGCCAGCTCTTTTTTCCCCTAATTTCCTTCAAAATCTCCCTGTTCAGTCAGATCGGTCATCTTCCCTGCCAGCTTGCCTTTCAGCAGAGTGGGACAGCCTGCTCCTCTGCGTTCAAGACTTCCTTCTTGAAGCATGTCCAGTCCTCCTGGACCCCTTTGTTTTCAAGGGCTGTTTCCCAAAGTACCCTCTGAACCAGTCTTCTGAGTAGGCCGAAATCTGCCCTGCAGAAGTCCAGCGTAGAGGTTTTATTGATGGCCCTCCTTGCATCCCTGAGTATTGCAAGCTCTGTTATTTCATGGTCACTGTGCCCCAGACGGACTCCAACCACCACATCTCCCACCAGCCCCTCTCTGTTTGTGAACAGAAGGTCTAGCAGGCCCCATCCCTGGTAGGCTGATTTACCAGATGGAGCAGGAAATTATCCTCTATAAACTCTAGGAATCTCCTAGACTGTCTCTTCTCTGCTATGCTGAGCTCCCAGCAGATATCTGGCAGGCTGAAGTTGCCCACAAGAACAAGGGCTGGCGATTTTGAGACATCTGCCAGCTGCTTGTAGAATAATTCATCCCCTTCATCATCCTGGTTGGGTGATCTGTAACAGACTCCCACCAGGATGTCGGCCTTGTTGGCCTTCCCCCTGATTCTGATCCACAAACACTCAACCTTATCACTGGTGGCCTCAAGTTCTACAGGGTCAAGGGACTCTAACATACAGAGCCACCCCTCCACCTCTCCCACCCTGCCTCTCCTTTCTGAAGAGCTTGTAACCATCCATAGCAGCACTCCAGTCATCGAGTCATCCCACCATGTTCCTGTGATAGCAACTACATCACAGCTTTCCTGCTGTTGATGGCTTCCAGCTCCTCCTGTTTGTTGCCCATGCTGTGTGCACTGGTGACCGTGCACTTCAGCTGGGCTGCTGATTTCACCCTTAACTCGGGCTTTCCAACCTTAGGCTCATCTCTGGAGCATTTTGATCCCTTCCCCCTTCAAACCTAGTTTAAAGCCCTTCTTATCAGCCCTGACAACTTGTAGGCTAGAATCCTTTTGCCCTTGCTAGATAGATGAAGCCCATCTGACTCTACCGTAGAATTAGCCCCGTGGTCGAAAAAAACAAAATTCTGCCAGTGGCACCAATCCTTTAGCCACCTATATGCTAGCAAAACCCTCCTGGACAAGACTTTAGGCATCTCCTAGCTATGAAATTACATTCCAAAGGAAGAAACAAAGATGCTTTTTAAATCTCTTTCACGTTGTGAAGTCTAGGCTAGGGGTGGTTCTTAGAACCAAGTAGGAGAATCACAGGGATTTTGTCACGTTTTCCCCAGGGAGCCTGCAGCCTGCACAAAGTTCCAAAACCCCAGAGCAGCTAAATGGAATTTGCTGAGAAATTACTGAATGGAATTTGTTGAGAAGAAGGAAACACTGTGGTAGTAACAACAGTGTTGGGTACATACAGGTAGTAGCATAAATTGCACCACTGAAGATTCCTATCTCTTCCAACTGGGAGTAATGTCTTTTAAGTAGGGACTTAAAAAACAAATAGCCTCCAAGGCATGATGGACACAAATCTGGGAGGCTTCCAAAGGTCTGTGACATTATTCTGGGTTGTATGTGAACTGCTGGTGTAGGGCTGAAGACACTTGTCCTTGCAGTAATTTCAACTGATTTTGTATTCCTAAAAAAAGATTATTGGTTTTCAAGTGCTGCATGCTGCGGCAGTGAGATCACATGATGAGCAATTATTAATACATGTCCACAGCAATTCCATAATGAGTATTCCAAGAACACGCAGGAAACATGCTTTTAAAAACCTCTACTATAAGCATAATAAAGTCTGATCTTCAAAAGGACAGATAATGCGTTCTGCAAGGTAATAACATGTATAGACTGCCTCAGTCATAATATACCTAGTTCAGACAACATGTTGAGGGTTGAATATACACGTGGGTATTTTAAGTCTAGGCAAGCTGTAATCAAATCTGTGCTAGGAAGAAAAAAAAAAAAAAAAACAAAACCAAAGAATTGAGCAAGAAAGAAGTTAAAGAAAGCTGTAACAACTGAGTGTGCTCTTAAACCTGAAGTCCTTAATTAAGCTCAGGAAGAAATAAGCTGCAGGGTAGAAGATACCAGAGGAGAGTAGTGGATGAGAGACCAAAACTGGCTCAGAAGCCAGATCTGAGGCTGAGGGCAGATCAGTCCAAGAGTGAGTGAGGGAACAGGTGGTAGGTTTTCAGTCAGTCAGTGAAAAGGGCAGTCCACGTGCCCGGAGGTTTGCAAACCAATATATAATGCTGTGAATAGGTCAGAAGCAGAGTACGTGAGAGAATGAATGGATGAGAGGGTAAAAGAATAAATAGTTGGTTTGAATGAGGGCGACTGAACAATTCTGAACAAAGTCAAAGTTTCAGGCTACACTCTGATATTGCTATGATGGCGTGACTTTTCAGATCAGTTGTGACTGATGTCAGCCAACGCTAGAGGAAAAAAAACAAATTCCTGAAGGAAAAACCATTTTCACTAACAATCTTGAGAAAACAGCTTGATAAAAATGCAGGTTTTAAATGCACTTTACAGTGGTGATGATAAAAACAGGTTCGGGAATTTTAACACAGAAAAATAAACTCAAAAGAGTGTTTAAAAGCACTGTCCAGTAAATTAGTGTTGATTAACATTATTAAACTACTAGAACGGACATAGACCTAAAATTATTTACAGAGTAGGAAGATGCCATTTACTCTTTATCCTACCAAGGAACCTGATACACAACATCTCAAAGTGATTTGCGCAAGATTATACAGTAAGTCAGTGGCAGAACCACAGACAGATAAAGACTTGACCTTTTACTTTTGTATCTTCCCCATCAGGCAGAGAAAATGCATTGCCTTCACTTTTGTAATTACAGGGGCAATGAAACTAAATTATAATAGTCGAGGGGTGTTATCTCCTGAGCTTGAGGTTTTGGGTTTTTTTGGGGGGGTACTGAACGCTCCCTATATCATTACGGATAAACGTAGCAATTATGTAGAGGATACACTCTGAGACTTAAAAACTGTTCCTTTATTTACTATGTGTCTGTTTGTGTGTCTTAAGACAGAAGAAGAGGGAGCTAAGCCAGTGCTGCACAGACATCTGCATTTAGATGATGTAGTGGAGAGGAAGTGCGTGGCTGGATGACGTGGCAGAAGGTCTTTTTCGTTCCACTTTTGGTGGATCTAGTGGTTAAGAATGCTGTAAAGGTCACAGAGAGTATTTTTTCTTTTATTTCCTCATCTGGGGGCTACACTGTAGGTTATTTTTTCTCACCAGTGGCTTTGTCTGCAGTCCAGTGTGCTAAATCTCACTGCAAAGCCTGTTAAAAAAGTTTGCTGAAGGGATAAGGGGCACGGTGAATTTAGGGAAGGATGGACAAAAGTAGTAGGGATTCTCCTCATTCTAGTGCTGTATAAGATTTATATTTTAAAATGAGATATCATTAAATTAATTATTAGATTAACTTTAGTATTTAAAGCCCAAATATTTTGTGTAATTTTATGTAATTTAGACACCTGTCGGTGTCCAAACACGCAGCCTATAAAATTCTTACTCAAACATGTGCATGGGTACAAAATTATGGAAGTAACCACCCAGTTGGTCTTTTCGTAGGAAGCTGGCATGGAAAGACTTAGGATCAACAGCCAATGAATAATAAATGAATGATAAAAGACACTTTATCCACTCTACACAGTGGAAGAAGTGCTTTGGCTAGTGAAGGAGGCACAACATGTTTATTAATGAGAAAAATAATAAAAAAGGTGTCAGCAGTGCCTGCCTCAAGGGACAAGGTCAATGAGGCAACATCAATAATGCAGTACATTAAGAACAGTGAAGAAAGTAAAACTCAGTATGTTGTTTTCCATCTTTTTTTTTTTGATAATGCAATTACATTTCCGAAAAGATCAAATTAATGAAATTTTTTGACGGAGTCATCACCAGTGACAGGGACTGTTTCTGATTACATGCTTTTCTCATCTATAATATCAATATCAAACTACTGATGTGGGGTAGCTGTGCTACTCATGAATAAATATGTAACCAGAGAGGTAAAAAAGGTGGTCTGTTGTTAACACAAGAAAAGCAAACGTAGGGTTTGACAGTAATGGATTGAAACATTTATAAACTTTATACTAAGCTTGCAGTTTTCCTACAGGAACCCTACATTTTTGCTGCCTGCGCTATTACAATACTTCATGACATTTTCATATTTTTCACGCTTGTTTTTATAGACTAATGACTTCATATATCACACTTCACGAATACAAGATAAGGAACGGAATTATAAGGGTTTTTCCTGGTGGCAAACTTGATTGTAAAAGATAGTAGCCACAAACCTGTCTCCTTCATGTAGTGAGCAAAGACTTTGCCTTTTTATCATTCAGCATATCTTTTTAATCCAGTTTCTTTCCATACACACCAGTTTACTTGGAGAGAATCGCCAGACTGGTGGGATTCTTTGGCTTGTACCAATGCCTGTAACTTCTGCTGAATTACCCAGGTGAAACCTGTAGACTCCAAGTTGGTTGGTTGGTTGGTTGGTTGGTTGTTTTTTGTGGGGTTTTTTGGTTTTGGGGTTTTTTGTGCTGGCATCCCTTGTCCTTCTCACTCCCAAAGAATTCAAAAACCTGATGTAACTTGGCACCAAGTTAATCTAATGACCACCCCTTTGGCTGAAGCTAAACCAGGTCACAATTTCCCAGTGTGATGTCACAGGGACATTTCTCTCCTGCCCTGCAGTGAGGTTTTCCTTTCCACTGGTTGCTCCTATTAGGTTTCTGTTACTTCATATGGAGAACAAAAGCAGAGGATCCTATTGCCTCATTATTGTAAATTCAATAAAAGGACATAGAGTACAGGAAAGGATGGGTTTTTCTAAGCTGGTGTGAGCAATCTGCAACTATCAGGACCCCCTTGGGAACACAGTTTTTCCAGAGAATAACAAAATGAAAAATAAAACATAGGATGGAAGGGACCAAGGATAGTCTTCGACAAGAGACTCACAGAGGCAGAAAAGATCATTTTAGGTGTGCAGAAATTGGGAACATTTTACAGTTTTTCTAAGACTTATGTAGCAATCTGAGTAGAGGTGCACAGTGTCAAAATTCACATCTCTGTCCTGCTGTCCCCCCCAGAAGGGAACACATGCAAAGACTTACAGTTACTGCATTTAATGTGTGTTGAGTGGTTTGGCTGTTGGGCTATTGTATCTGTCTAAAACATTCTCCTCCTTAGAAGTTCTGCAGAACTGCCAGGCAATGTAAAGAAATAATAATAATTTAAAAAAAAAGTCTTGGAAGAGGAGGAAGCAAAAGTTTTATTGCAGAGCAAGTTGGGATTTTTTTTTTTCATATAATCTCAAATATTCTCCCTTGCTTATCATAACCACAGTTTACAAGGAGAGAGTTTCAGTTACCGTGATTAAACACTGACTTTGTTCTTAAAACTATCAAGCTAGCCAAAATTTTTATCAATTAGCCAAAAAGTTTTTATCCTGAGGGATTTCTTAATTTGAAACATTTATTTTTTTTTTTTTAATATTCAATTATAGATTAAGCAGCTTGATTGACCATTCACCTGGGAGCAATTTCCCTGTTGATTTTTTTGGTTTTGAGTCGGTAGCACTTTGAGGGCGAGGAAGCTCTCCTTTGTGTTAAGACAGCCTGATAGATAGCAAATGATGAATGTAAAAGTCTGCTGGTAACTCACATTTAGGTCTCATGGTTTCGTGACAGTGTGATGCAACTATGTGGCCAAAAGGCATTAGAGAGGCAGGGCATGGTCTCTTTGCACGTTGCCACCCAAAATAACCTAATATACCTGTGCTGAGGCTGGTGAGACTCTTAATTAAACCCTATTAGCTGTGATTTTGGTTCCACATTCTTTCAAATGTCATTTAGGGGATTTGTTACCCAGACAGCTGTCTCCCCCTTCCTGCTGCCATAAAGGGGAGGTGGGAAGGAACATGGGAGGGCTGCACTGCACATTTGGGCTTTAAGGGCTGGACAAAAGTGGAACCTCTTCCCTAAACCTCGTTGCTGAGGTGCCCTGACTCTGCTGCATTCAATCAGGTCCTCTTAGCTACAGCTACTAACCTCAGGGGCAACCGAGAAGGTGGGGTGATGTAATATTTACCCTTTGTTTCCATTTGATTAAAGTTTTTACTTATTTTAGGATAACAGAAGTAAGAAAAAGACCAAGAAAAACGTCACCAAAGGAATAATGAAGGAATAAGGAATCAGCTGATAGCCACTGTTCTTTGCTTTGGCTTTAGGAATCAAAATAGAGAACAGAAAGTCAAGCATGTATCTTCAGTAAGAAAAATCCAAGATAAAGAAAGAAAAAAAAAAAAAGAAAGGCTAGAGAAAAAAAGATCAGAAAAAAAATTTTAGAAAAATGTAATGGCTCTGCTGGGCCTGTTATTTATGTGTTTCGCACATTTGAAATGTCTTTCCACTGTGATAAAGGGAAAGATAAGAAATACTCTGTAATTAGAAGCAATAAAGAAAATTCACTCCCAGACTTCCTAGGGTTTTGAAGTTGCTTTCAAGGCCTGCTGTTTCTGGTTATTATATCTGTCTTCAGTGTCAGGGCAGGCCTGGAGTTTCCAGCTTCTGGGATTCATTGTGAGATATGCCCAGGGGCAGACATTTTAAAGCAACGCTTTTGAGAGTCACTGGTAGTCTGCTTGCATTGTGTATTCAGTCTGCATCTATTGTGTGCGCTCCTTTATTGGAAAAAAGTACATGATCCTACAACAAAGGGCAAGAAAATGGTATTTATTGCTTTCCGTGCCCGCTTTTCCTTTGACCTTGCAGCTGAACAAATAGCTCAGTCAAAGACAGTTGAATTGATTTTAGGGATCAGTATCATATCAGCCCCTTCCATTCACTGTCGCGCTCCATACGGATCCTCCTGCCTCCTTCCCGCATGAAACCCCATTGTCTTGAGGCAGAGCCTCACACAGCGCCAGGCTCCCTTACCTGGTGCAGAGCCCAGCCTCATCTGTTCGTCTGCCAGGCAGTCACTTGGAAATCATTTTTGTGCATCACAGCCGAGGGGGTCTTGGTTAGTGCGAAATTATCGCGCAGCGAACAAGCGGGCGGCGTCGAAAGAACCGCTCGTGAGCCTCTGTGTGAAGCAAAGGGGAAAAAAAAAAAAAAAAAAAAAAAAAGTAAGCCAGGCCCAGATCCAAAACGTGTTAAGCTGCCTGCTATTTTTGCAGGAGCAGCAGATACTTTCACAAGCGCTAAGTGGTAGATCTTCCAAAGGCTGAACGCGGCGCATCCGAAAAAGCAGGCTTGGGTTGCCCATCTGTGCAGCAAAATACCAGCGGTGGGAGCTCAGGAAAGGAGTTCCTGTGGTACAGCAGGCCAAGCTGAGGAGCCACTGTCTCTCCAAACCTCAGTGCAGTGGACTAGTGGCACAATATGCACCTGTACCATGAGTCCTTAAAGTTTCGTGCAACGTAATTATTTAACCCATTTAAAAATGAGATAACCGACTGCTCTTCTGAGGGATTTTAAGCCTATTAATGCCATGCCCAAGCTGTGAGGCATTGTTGTCTTGTGTCCGTGTGTAATCTTGACAATGACTTGGTTTTCAATGAAATGGAGAGGGCGAACAGCATAAATTACACGAGGCTGGGCCTTGTAGAGGTGTTTTCTCGTCTCTTTGGAAGTGAAAGATCTCCCCCTTCATGATCTTCAAACCTCAGGCTGGCCAACAGCTTCTGTAGGATGGTCTCTGTAGGATGGATATGTTGCCAACTCTCTAATCATCAACCAAATTTGATCAGGGGGTGATGCAAGACAACCTGCCCCTGCCATGCTGAGTCTTGTGGGTGTGAGTGGGACCCATCTGCCCCTCGGTGCCATCACCTCTCTCCCCTTTTCCCACGGTTTTAGAGTGTCGCAGCCCCTCTCCCCTTTTCCCAGCTGTGCTGCCAGAGCAAGCTGAGCAAAATCCTGACCTGATTCTGAGGAGGCAAAGTTTCAGTGCAGATTGCTTCATCTCTGGCAAAAATTACAGATCCAGAGGACAACGTGTTCCTCCTGGGTGACACCTCCCCTCTCAGCAGGATTTGTGAAAACCCCTGCAAGGGCAGCCTTCTTCACAGAGCTTTTGCACAGAAGGAAATGACATGAGAGAATGCCATTACTTAGAACATTCACAGGTTTTTTTTTTCCTTAATTTTTCCAATTCCTCCTCTGTTGTATTCTGAGTGTTCCTGGTAACTCTTGGCCATTTTTCCAGCCACTTTATGGCAAACAGGTACAGCAGGCACTTCAGCATGGGTTGGTCTTCTAAGGGCTAGCTGGAAGTATGTTTAGGGAAAAAGAGAAATAGCAATTTAAAAACACGTATTAGAATCCTGATAAATCAGAAAATTATTTCCATCCACATAATGAACGCTCCCTTTGATGTTTCAGACTGAGGAAGTTAAATAATTTAATCACACAAGAAGTTTTTTTCCTGTGTTCTGCAGTGAGCCTGGCTGACTGGCTTACAGGACTCAGTGTGTGAAGGCTTTAAGGTAGTTTTGGAGTGCTGCTGATTAGTGATAATTTGAAACTGATTGAGCTCGGGTATATTCACTGATCTAGAAGAAAAGTTAATACATCGCTGTCACTAATGTATGGATTACTAGATTGACAAGGGGGGGCAAAAGAGCCTGTCCACAACTTCTGTCCCCTGCCAGCCCCTGTGAAGTATATGGGCCTCTACACTCCCACCTTCCTCCTGTCCTCAGACATCCATTTGACCTCTATGGGGACAGATTTCCCAAATGGCCAAATGCAATAGGGATACCCAGTCAATAGGCATGTTTGTTGTGCTTGTTTCATAATCTGAATGGAGGTAGGACATGCTCTCAGATTCACAAAACACCTAAATGCATCCACCAACCAGAACTAATTCACAGTATGAATTAATTAACAAGAAGTAAAAGCTCAAAAAGGGGAAAACCAATGATTTTTCACCCTTTATTGTATGTTACTCTTCCCTGTTCTAAGAACAGCTCAAAAGGAGTTGCAGGAACTGTGATTTGCATTGCTTGGTCTTGTTTATACATGTTGTTAAACCACTCTCCATGCTGGTTTAGTTACACCCAGGACCGACACCCATGATAAATGCAGGATTTTGTGAGGCAGTTTAGGAAGCTTAGGGCCTTATGTACTAGGGCTTGTGCCACGGATAACAGAACAGCTCGTCTCACAGCGAGCTGGGCACTTCCCTCTCTCTGTTCATAGGTTTTAAGGATTAAAGATGACTGAACACTCAGTCTCACCTTGCGTATCACGGAGCTCAGTGAATTTCAGCCAGGGTTTCCTGCAGCTAGCTCAAATAATAAGCCTCCTTTTTTTTTTTTTCTTCTTTTTTTCCTTCCCCTGGAGCACAGCACAGGTAGTCTTATTTCAAGGCAGAGTAAAGATGGAAGGATGCGACTCTCTCTCTCCTCCAAGTTCAAAATTAAACACGGTGTGTTTTACGGTGTGGGAAGCTTGTCCGGCCGGTATTCAAAGAGCATGTAATTGCTTCTCACAGCTCTGCTTTTGAAGGAGAGGCTGTCAAGTTTTCGTGATTATCTGGCCAGCACAACTCACAGACATGAAAGTCGCATACAAATGTTTGCAGGCAGATATACATACCCACCATGCAAGATTGCTGCTCCATCTTACTGTCTCACTATCAAAGGGCCAGGGAGGGGAAGAAATGCTGCACGGGTACATGTAGCCTCATGAACAACAAAGGACTGCATACAGTAAAATAATGCAGCCCAGGTCTCAAAAGAAAGAAGGGTGGTTTGGTTGTTGGGTTTTTTTCCCCCCTTCCCCACCACGGAGCCTGTAAGTCTGAAAACCAAACACATGTGGGAATCAAGCAGATTTCCTCCATGCGTGGTGATTCTGCAAAGGGCTGCTCTGACGGCGGCGCTGCCTTAGGTGCCAACCAGCGTGTTTTCAGGATCCCAGAGGTGTGGGATCTGTGTGAACCAAGAGGTGACCAGCTAATGACCAGCTGGACGCTTTTTAGGCACTCCAGAGAAAATTTAGCAATCTCAAAAGCCTTTCACATCCTTCCACAGCGCTGCGAGCCCACGTGCCCCTGTTGCTGAAGGCAGCAATAAGCTTAGGCAGCTTAGCCCAGCCAGAGCAATGAAATTACATGTCACAGTTCAGTTCACCGTGGTCAGTGCCCTCAGCCTCCAGCTGGAGAGCAATTTTCCTGATAGCAACTGTTTCTCAAAGCTCGATAATACCAGCTCTTGCCTTCTGCTAGTCTTTGTAGAAATAAAATCCCTTATTTTCCTTTTTTGATTAAATAAAGTGTCTCACAAAGCCAAAATGACAAGGTTTTAATGGTATTAGGAAGAAAGGACAGTAAGTTCGTCTCTAACCTCAGAGACAAAAGTACCAATCAGATTTAGGAGTGCAGAATAAAAAGGAAGGAGCACTGATTGATAACTCTCTAGGCATGAAGCCATCATAGGCACTTGGTCACTCGCTGAACCCAGATGCAAATACATCTCAATTAATGGAAATATCATCACACTCAGCAGCAGTTTAATTGCTAGCCATGGCTGTCTCCTTGCACATAAAATACAGTGAGTTCCTCTCAGAGGAGAAACCTCCCTGAACATCCATGTGCATAAGGCTACCAAGTGCTTGGTGATGATCCAGGCTTGAGGCAGCCCTGCTCCTGGGTCTCTGCCCTGAAATCAGCTGTTCATTCCCTCTCTTCCCCATGCACACACACGGACCTGTCCTAGGGGTGGTGTCTGTTTTTTTGCAGGTTTAGAGTTTTTTTAAGCTGGGACATTTCCTCAAGCAGCTTGCAGCAGGGCTGCTGGAGTGGTCTCCCCACCAGTAGCAAGGGGAGGGGAACAGGAACACCTTCAGGCTGTATTGCCACCAAATGCTCAGTATCATAAAACAGCAGCCCAAGTAATTATACTTTTGTCAGCACTTCTCTTGATTTCATGGATTAGTAGAAGGAAGACAGGCCATACTGGAAAGATCAAGGGCTGTGATGACTAAGGAGTTAATTAGGGAGGTCTGAAACTCTCAGTACCTTCCTGGCTCTTGTCAGACCCACCGCTGCTCCAGGGATGTGAGCAGGGCCATACAGGGAAGGCCAGAAGGTGAAGCTGGGTGTGAAATCAGTGCCCTGCTGATGTTGTGGCATTCATGGCCCAGGGAAGCTGCTCCCCGAGGAGCTTCTCGGAAAGTCAAAATCTGTTTGTGTGAGACTGTGTTGCTCTGACAGCCCTCCTGCTTCACCCTGCCGACTCAGCCATCCTGTTTATGCATTCCTGGATGCCTTTATCCTGCTCTGCAAGGGTTTGGGTGGCTTCTTATCAAATTAATTTCCCATCTTTCAGAAGCTGTTATTCATTAGTAATGCAGAAAAGTTTCCCATGCACTACAACCTTGTAAATGGAATTGGTGCTGACAGCAGTAAATGCCTTATTATGTTCCCTTCCCAGGAAGACGGTGTGCTGCCCCACTGCTAGTTTGCAGAAACATTTTCATTTCTCAAGTAAAATATAATAGTAGGAAGATGCAGTCTGAGCTCAGAAATCGATGCCTGCTGCTAACTAAGCTGCTCCTTTGGGAACTTACTGGTATGAACCAGCACAATGATAAATTGGGGGAAATGATGTGTGATCAGGTTCTGTAGAAAGCAGTTACATTATGATATTATTTACTCTTTGTGCAGCACAATAAAATGGTAGCAATGACTTATCCCCGTGCAAAGTATTTTGGTGTAATTTGATTTTCCTCAGCATGCATATGTGCACAGTTACTGCTCGAACTAGAATTAACATTACAGAAATGTCTCTTTGTTGCTAGCCTGCTATGGTGGAGTCTTAAAAACATTTCTCCTCAACAGTTTATTTGTAAACATTCTTGATCCTTTTTGTTCAAATGTGGATAAAGTCCATACTTAAAACAAGTGGTCTGCATTACTCCATCTTCATTTACTTTGTACAATGTCAGGCTTCCATTTTAGGTGTAGACTGCAAACACACAGCAGCTCCCAGCCTGACTCCTCAGTCCCCACTGGGTTAACTACGCAAATTGGTGGTCAGGGGTAAGCAGCCAAAAAGGCATTTTAACCCTTTCAGAGGAGGTCCATAACTGTGTTTCTTATGAATAAATATGGTCATTCATTAATAAATAATTGTGGTTTTAATTTATTGCATCCTTAATGAGTCTGGAGTCAGTTACAGAGAGGGAAAATGGTTTCTATGTGAAGCTGAGACTATTAAAGGAGGAGGCAGCTCAGTATGCAGAAAATACTGCTCTTGGCTTTGCCATTTTCATGAAGGAAGAATATGGCAAAAAAAAAAAAAAAAGCTTTTCCTATCATTTAAGAAGGATACCACTTCGGGTTGGGGGGTGGGAGGATTCTTTTTGGAACAGCTGTTCAACACAGAAACTTTGAAGTTCCTCGGAGATGCACTGTGAGCCTGGTGAGCTGCCCTTTCATTTGTGAAGCACGCTTCCTTTGGAGCCAAAATGAGAAAGAAGGATCTCCAAGACAGATGTGCACTGTGCTGTACCGCATTTGGTCTGGCTGCCGTGCAGAGGTGTGTGTAGTCTGTGGAGAAGGGTAGGGAGATTTCTTTTTTTCCCCTTCCAAGAGCTTTATCTGTGAGAGGGGTGAAGCTGCAGGGACAAATGAGATCCGTGGCACTTTCAGTGTGGGAGGGGTTGGCCAGAGAGCCCCTCGGAATTGCTTTTGTGAGCTTCTGCATTGTTTGGATGTTGGCGCTTCTGCTTCCCCCGCCCCACTGCCCCCGCCGAATATCTTTTGTTATATTTGCCCTTTTCTGAATTCTGGTGCTTCTGGTGATGGTCTTGGCCACTTTCCAGAAAGGAAGCTTGGAAATCACAATCGCATGTGACAGGGATTGCCACCTGCCCGGGTCTTGTCAGACCTCCTGCAGATCGCTGCTGGAATAATCAGGTAGAACTGGGAAATCTGAATTTTAATGAAGCTTTTAAACTAGACAACAGTGCCATAAGGGATCCCGATGGATGGGTACGGCTTGTGTAAGTACCAGGGCTTAACCTACAGCTATGAAAAAGGAGAGGAGAGGCTGATAGCAGTGATATTGTCCTCCCTGTAGGGGGGCATTGGCATGTACCTGGAGCTTGTGTTACCTGCCCGCTTGCATGTGAAAAGGCAGTTTGCCCTGGCCCTTCGGGTTAATGGTTATGCATATTCTGAAACAAATTCTTTCCTCTGAGATTAGGAATTCCCAGGCACAGGCTGAATGGAGGAATGGGGGTGTATCCCCATTCCATGCCGGGGAAAGCTCCCCTCTCTCCTCTGCTGCCCATCCCGACCCCAGGATGAGGGGGGAAGAATTGGGAAGAATTAACTGAAAAGCCTCCCTTAGTATGGAAGCGCCGTGCTGGGGAGGAGGGGTGGTGAAACATTGCATTACTAAACACACCGACTCAATATCAGTTACGTTTCAACTAAAATTAAAATAGGAAATATGACCTAGCAGATAACCATACCTGAATCCACAAGAATTACAACGGATAGTTAGACTTTGGAAGATGTCAGCAGGTCATGGCGATGCCCAGAGCCTAAAGTTAATCACATCTACGTAGCACATGGGTTCTTCTGTTTGGAGGAGCTTTTACAAAAACAAGGCTGTCAACACGCGAGGGAAAAAAAAAATAAAAAGAAGATATATATTTATACATATATATGTAAGTTACACCCTTAACACTTCATTCTCCCTAAAAATATTCAAAACCAAATTTTTTTTCTCAAGGTAACCCTGTCGCAGGTCTGGGTCACACGTTTGCTGGAAGCTTTTTGATCTCAGAGGTTCCTTTTGTTTCCCAGCTGGCCTTTTGAGTGCTGTGGAGCAGAGCCACGAGAACATGCCAAAAAGCAAAGAGGGGTTTGAAGTGCGGAGGCAACCACCAATAAAACTAAATGTATACAAAACCCGGGGAAATCCAGGGAGATTTCCTAAAACGAATTGCGCAAACCAAACACCCTGCGGCAGAGGAAGTTTCTGCTTTCCCGAAGTGGTAGGAATCCACGGCAAAAGATACTGTATTAACTGCTTCTAATGAGTGCAAACACGAGAATAATCGCTGGTAAATACAGTTAGTGTTTAAAAACAAACAAAAACCAGAGAGAAACAGATAAACTCTCCTCTCCCTTCCCAGGACCTGTCTGGACAGGCTGCCAAAACCCCGCCTGCAGCAGCTCCCCATGGGAGCCCGATCCCATTCCGAGCTGGGAGCTCAGTCACGCTGTCTATCCTCACCGATACCCTCTCTGCCACCACCTGAGATGTAACTGAGTGCTGGAAAGAAGGCTGGGAGTCCTTTCTCCTGCCCTGGTTTCTTCAGCCTGGGTGATTTAGCAGATCTGCCTTTCTCAGGCACTCCTGGATGTCCTCTATGAGCTATTCTTCATTCCTGCCTGCAAGTGCTCTTTTTTCTCTCCTTAATGTCATTACAACTGATGAAAAAGTACTGCATTCTGAGTATTTTCTTTTTGTACACTGAGGAAATATCCCTTTCCCGATGATTCACTGGCTGTCCCCACAATGGGCTGGAGTTTGCTGTTGTGGATGATGCCAGTCGTCCTTTCTCCCCAGAGTCATCCTATAAATGCTTGCCTGGTCCCCAAAGGCCATTGTAACATTGTAACTTTTTTTTGTTGTTGTCCTCTTTGTCCCCATGACACGGCAATAAATTTGAGGGACATCATTTTTGCTTCCTTCCACATCTGTTGTAATGACTCAAACAGTCCCTGCGTCTACAGACGGCGCATTTTTCATCCCCTAAAAGTAGGACATTCCTGACAGACCCCTGTCCTTCTGACAGCAGACCACTGTGCTAAGCAGCAATCTGTCACCTGCTGCTTTGGGCAGCCATCCTGAAGAAAGTGCTCCTGCACCCCCCGGGAGCGAGGATGGCGATGTGCAGCCCTGGGGATGTATCCTATGTGGGGGTCTGTCACCTCTGCAGGGCTCTTCTCCCTCGCTGGGGAGGCACAGCTAGTCGGGTGTGGGCCATCCTGGGCTGCCCTCAGCCTTGGTCAGCAGGGATGGGCCTGTCAGGGGGATGCAGCTGGTATGGACAGAAGGAAATGAGGTGCACGGGCCAGGGGATGTCAGGAGGTCTGCAGCAGGCTCTGGGAGGGAACCTCGGCCCTGAGAAACATGGCCTCAACTGAAAATGTATAAGATATATGGAACTCATTTCTTTTTTGTCCTTTTGACTCCATTACCTCTTGTAGGACTGTGGTCCAGTACCTGTGCTCTGTGTTCCCTCCTGAAAACTCTACAGCTGCCCAGCTGCGCAGTGGGACACCTATGGAGATGCCCATTTTCATGAACTATTTTGTCTTTGCAGGGCCAAAACTCTTGTCTTATTTCTTTCACACTATGAAGTTACTGCACAGTTTTGGTAGTTTGAAAAATATCAATCACAGAGGTCTCATTACAAAAGGAAGTAATTTGAATGTGCTGAATAAAATCCCCCTTCCCCATTTTATAAATGTCTAAATCTCCCACACCTACTTTTCAAGTTTCTCTCTTTTGGTTTTCTTTCTTTACTATTTAGCTGAGAACACAATGTACCTCAGACTACCTACCCTATTAAAAATCAGTAGATTTTTCCAGTCACACTGTTCTTTCTTTGCTTATCTGCAGAGCAGATGCAGACCTATTTGCTTAAATCAGGGCTTATGATTCACCAGCACATCAAAAGAGCAATCCCTATCACGTCAGTTGCTTTTATTATTGCACCTTGTCTCCATGATCTCCACTGCACTCTTGCTGCAAAAGGAGGCCCCTTTATCACTTCCCTTCCTTTCCTTCTGCTCTCAGTGGAATCTGCCTTAGCAATCAGAATAATAATGATTTATCTCCAAGGGAATGTGAATGCAAGCCAAGTTCCTTTGGTACAGGGAAATCAGTTTGGTATTGTTTACTTATCCCCTGTGGATTCACCAGATGGCATCAGACAGCATAATTTGGAATCTGTGTTCAAAAGAGAGACAAGGCTGGAGCTGCAGGAATCGATAATGTGGACTTAACCAGGATCTTTTTTTTTTTTTTGAGGATATGGCACGTCTTTCACCTTTGTCTTGGAACAGACAAGGAACCAAAGCATATTGTAACACTCCTGGACCCCTAGCATGTTAAGTAAACTGTTTTAGCGTGATCGTTTATGAGCGATTTTGGCGCTGCTCTTCTCAATAACTGCTTCTCCTGGAGAGGATGCTCTTCCTGGGCTGGGGTGAAGGTCCCAAGCAGGTCAGCAGAGAGGAGCCAGTGGGAAATGAGGCATTGCAGCTGTTTCCTTCTAGGCTAGTACTGCTTGATTTCAGTAAATAGAGGATTTAGGTTTCTGTTCTTTAAATATCCCGAGCATAAATTATTCACTCAAAATACATTTGTTAAAGAAGAAGCACTAGGAGAACAGAAATGGAAAGCCCTGGCAGAGCCTGAACCAGCTACAGCTATTCTGACCACAGCACGAAACACTCAGTGTAGCCTGATGTCCCAGGCCTGAGGGATGGAGATGATCTAATCATTCTTTTACATCTTGTTGCTGCGATTTTATTATTTGAGTTGTTTTCAGGCCACATCCTAAACTACCATAAGCTTTTCTGTAGCAAATGCTGCTGCATTGATTTGTAGCTGCTGAGTGTCTGGCCTTGGAGGACTGTTTTAACCTTTAGAATATTGATTTCTCCTTTTATTTTCCCTGGTGCTGGAAGCAAGCCCCTTGGTCAGGTCCCCCCGGTTGTGCAGTATGCAAAAGTGTGGTGGTGCTGTGATTTGTAAAAATGAGTGACCAAGGAGGTGAAAAGTTCAGCAGCCTTGGCTGCAGCGCCGCATAATCACTGTAAAAGGGGCCACGGCCTCCAAAAACCACTTGACAGCAGGGTTTGCCGGGTGGGACCCATCTTGCTGCAGATGAAGGATCGGAACCAGAGGCAAGGGCAGGCACAAAGATCCTGGATGAGTCGGTCAGGGGGCCCAGGGCAGGCTCAGGGCATTAATGGGAAGGATGTGCAGACATTTTTGCTCAGTGCCCACTCAGGGCAGTCCTCCCTCGCAGGTCTCATTGACCCTGACCCTCCCTATGGCATCCACTCTGCATCCACTCCCTCCTCCTCCCCTTCTCCCTGCTGCTGCCCTCCTTTCAGGGCAGGGCTTCAGCTCAGCCCCAGCTGCCAAGACCCCTGGGGTGGGAAGACGGCCTGAGAAGACAGAAACTCGAGCTGCAAACATCGCTGGCGGCAGAGGACACTCTGTGAAGGCAGGAGGACTGTGAGGACCAGGAACATAAAAACAGTTTGCAGAGCACCAGCGGTGCTGGTCTGCCAGCCAGGTCACCTCCCAGGAGGCACCCAGGAGGGTGGGAGATGCTGCCACCCCAAAGGTGAGTTTTCACCCCTGAAGGACAGTGTTTGTCCTGGTTCCCTCGGGGGCAGGGCTGAGCTGCATCCTCACTGCTGAGAGACCACGGAATAGCTTCTGAAGGTGAGGGAAGGGGCAGAGGGGGAGGACCACCCACTGTGCCTTCATGCCAGCAGCTGAAGGAGGTGCTGGGATTTTTTTGGAGACACAAATCATGCATAGGCTTATCATGTGACAGAGGCACCGAGATCAAAGAGTCCGGGCCAGGAGCCCCAGCCAGTCCCCCAGTCCTCAGAGTGACTTGAAAGATGGCTGGCCCAGCCAAAGAGGTGTCTCCCAGGATAAAATATGCCTCGCTGTTTTAGCTGGGCCTGATGCAGATCTACCTCTCTTGAAGCTTCTAATGACAGTGTTAGAGTATCTGTCACGAGGGGTTGGTTTTCTAAAGGGAACATGCACCTGCCTCTGGAGCATCCCAGAGAAGACTGAGTTGCATGAAGACAGAAGAAATACCTTGTGCTGTCCCTCCTATGGTTATCCATGTTGATAACAGTCCTTAATAACACGTTCTGATAGCAAGAAGTGGAATTCAGAGCTAGGAGTCTGCCTGCTGTCTGTACCCATTCTGTGTCCTCATTTTCTAAATGTCAAAGCAAAGAAGTAAGCTTTTGCTTGATTTCAGTGCCGAATTATCCCTTATTAAAGGCTTATAGTGCATAAAAAATAATAAAAAAAAAACAACCCTGGAAAATCTCATGTGTTATAACTGGTTTTTGACACATTCATTAGGCATTCAGTGTCATACATATTTATATATGAGCAGAGTACATATTTGGGTATTTAGCTGCCAGGGAAAGGGTGTGATTTTGTTCACATGCAAACTTGCTTGCCCCACATGTTAACGTCCAGATTTAAGTAATGGAACGTCACGACGGCTTTGAAAGACCTACAGGGTGCCTACAGCTTGGTTAACCATCACAGAAAACCTGCTCTTCTCCCTGCAGGGACAGTGTGTCAAGAGTGCAGGGCTTACACCACCTTCAGGCATCTTTCCCACTGTGGTTTTTCCGGCTCATTCTGTCCTGGTGGTCCTGCAGGAGTGGGGGTTGCTGTGCTGAGGTTCGTACAGGGGTGGCTGTTGCCACTGGCCGGGTCTGGTTCCTGCTGCAGGCGGGCAAAAAGGGAACGTGGGGCAGCAGTTTCTTCCCCAGAGCTGTGCTGATTTATGGTCCATGGCAGTGGGGCTTTCCATGGCTGGCAGGCTGGGGTGCTGGTGCCTGCTTTTGCACCACGTGGTGAGTCTGCCAGGCAGCGCTGCAACAGCAGCAGGCTGGGGCTTGATGGTCTGACTTGGCATCTTGCAGATGGTCCGGCTGAGGGGGCTTGGGACACCTCCAGCCTGGTTTGCAGGCACCTTATGCACGGGTTGTCTTCCTTCCTGTGTTGCTTTTTAGGTCCTGGTGCTCTCACCAGCATTTCCTGTACCCGTGCTGGGGCTTTGGGTGTCTGGGCACACTCAGCTACATCTCCTTTTACGGCCTTTCCTCTGCTCACTGTGGCCCACTTGTGCCCTTTTGAGCGTGAGTAATAAGGCAGGAGAACCACTGCACCAGGGTGAGCTTTAAATGCACTGTGCCAGTGCAGGTCTGACCTGTAACTGCAGGGGAGCCAGTCCTTGCCACCTGGAGCTCTTCCCAGCACAGTGGATTCCGGTTTGCAAAGGGCTCTCTGGTTTAAGGATAACCCGGAGGGATGCCTCGGAATGCCGCATGCAGATGCTCCCTTTCAGTGCCTCGAAATACCCAGTGTTCTCACAGGAGCCAGTTGCCTGTAACACAGTGCAGCTGGGAATCTGGAAATACCTCCTCTCATCTCCTCTCCTATTCTAATGTGCCCCCTAGCAGAAGAAAGTCTGGAGGGGTGGGTAGCACAGAGGGTTGTGCCAGTCATGCGTTCCCCAGAAATTCCCCACTGCTTCTTGCATTGCAGGAGCCATTAGCACCGTGGGAGGAACATGTAGTGATCCTCTTTCCTGCCTGTTTTGAAGCTTGGGGTGGGTTGTCTGGTTTGTGTTACAGGTACATTATTATACTGCAGCTTCCATGGACCTGGCAGAAACTGAAGTCAGCAAATGTGTTGGGAACGATAGCTTGACGTGGCTGCTGTCTTACAGGAACATTTTATTCTGTAAGCATGTCCACACATTTCAAACCTTTTAGGCTGGAGGATGCATGAGGCACTGACAGATGTGCAGTCAGAACTGCATTATTACAGGAACCCTTTCCTACAATATAAACGTTCTCTGTAGTCTTACAGAAGAGATTTGATTATGTACTTACTTCACTTAAGCCTAAAATGCAAAGATTTTTGGTTGTATAACAGCTGTGACAACCTTTGGTTATGCCTTCCAAAAGCATAACTGCTTTGTTTGTACATCCAGGACAGTGGGAAGTCTTAGTAACCCAATCACCACCAAAAAGTTAATCTCCAAGCCTGAAATAAGGAGAAGGAAAATCTACTCATCAGGTTGGGTCGGTGGTTTCTGAGATGATTGTCTTAATTATTTCAAGTCCAGTCTTCAAAAAATGCTTGAGGATTTTCAGCTTGCAATAAAAATCTGAGAAGTCAGTTGAGCTGACCCAAGGAGACAGCCTCTGCTCAGGGCTGTGCAAGAGCAGGCCTGTGAAAAGCAGCATTTTGAGCGTAGGTTGCCAAATCCCTCGCTGCAGTGGCTGCTCTGGGGTTGAACCTGCTTGCACCACACATCAGCTTGGCTCCAGGACAGTGGGGCGGGAAAGCCTGTCAAGACAGAAGTACAGCAATATGCCATGTGAGAGAGGCCAAAGTACATGTTAAAACACATCTTCCTGGCTGCCAGGAGCACTGCATAATTATTTGAGAGCGCTGCTGTGCAAAGTCTCGCTAAACAGGTCTTTCTCACTTGGCTCATTAAATACGGCGAGTCCCATGACTGGGCTTCTTGCTGCTTCGTAAAATGCAAGGCCTTTTAGTGAAATCTGATTTCTCCTCTCCTTCTTGCCTCCTGACCGTGTCCTTTATGTGTTCTGAAGCAAACGTGTGTAACTAATTCTGTATTGTTTGTGGTTACTAAATGCTCTGCTTCTGTGAAATTACCTCCTCCAAGTGCAGTTCCACATTCAGCTGACATCCTGGGTGTTTCACGGGACGTGTCAGCAGACACAGCTACCTGGCTCTCCGAGGCACTCCTGCTGTCTGGACAGGCATTGCACATACCCAAAGAACAGTCCTCAGCTTCAGAGCCCAGAGCAGGCTGCAGCTCCTCCCATGACCAAGTCCAGGTCAGCCACGGGGCTGTACTTTCTCTACCAGGCAGTGGTTTCCCCCCACACTTTGCTCCAGTTTTGGCTCTTGCAAGGCACTGGCCTGACAGGGATTAAAAAAAAAAAAAAAAAAAAAAAAAGTGATATTCTTTACCAAAAGTCCTTTGAGGTTAATATCTAAACCAGAACAAGAATGAGAAGGAGGGAATTCAAGAGAGGTCTACTGGTAAGGGAACCAGGCAGCTCCATGTCCTGGTCTTGTGGTTACCATCTCTTGTTACACAGAAAACAAGATTTATGTCTAGTTACACATACACAGAAACATCCTCTGGAGCAAGGTCTAGAGCTCAGGTCTCCCAGATTTTCTTCCTAGGCTTAGCTCTTGCCTTTCTTTCTGTGCTGTAAATAGCCTCAGTGTTGCACCAAGAGGCACTAGGTTGAACTCTTTTTCAGAATAGGATTCAGGTTGGTGGATTCTGGCAGCCCTGACCCAGATTTCGCCCCTGGAGCAGGCTGACATTTCACATGTTTTCAGTGCTCAGTGCTTGTTTGTGTGGCCCTGCGATTGCGGCTGTTTTGCCTCGCCAGTGCGAGGCACCAAGGACTTCCAGTACCCTGTATCAGCAGCTGCAGGACATAACATAAACCCATCGATCCTTTTTCAAGAGTCGAGAGCTTAAAAATCATTGCAGCGCTTCAGCTCTGTACGTGTCTTTGCCACAGCCTTGTCCTTGCAACCCTTTAGTTTTCACAGAATGACTTCATTTGCTATGTAAATTATTAAATAAAACATGAGGTGGTTCCTACAGTTTTCAGACACTGGGTAAACAACCCTGAATTGAAATGCACTTGGGAAAACTCTCATGTTTCTGTGGGTGCCGGTTTTCCAGTTTTCATAGGATTAGGTAATCACAAAGCACGCAGATAAGGTGCTGTTTTACCTGCAGTAGAGCTCTGCTGGGGTCCAGGGCTGTGCATCTGTGCCACAGGGGAAAAAAATATGGCCCACTCAGATGGTTTCAACCGAAATGTATTTATGAAGCCGATGTATAATTTTCAGTAGTCCACTAAATTTAGCTTATAGTTACTGAAGCTTGAACTGATACCAGGAACATCGTTTTCAATTTACATCAAAGGGAAAATATGCCATCAAAGCTGCATGCTCATTGCCTTAAGTATTTGTGCTTCCGTGTTGTGCTCAAATGTCTCTGCCATTTGGAGAAACTTTTATTTCCCTCGTAATTTGGTTTCAGGTGTTTTCCAGCGAAGTTTGGCCCCAGCGTGGAAGTGACAGGTTTCCTTAATCCGCATTTTAGGAAAGAGGAGACTCATTTCTGCTCGAGTCACTGGCAGTTTCACACCCGGAGGGTTGGTTATGTTCACTGTTACCATTCTTAGGGACAGCAGAGACGTGTAGGAGGCAGAGCTGGAGTACTCCCATCTGCTTTGTGAGAGCAAGAATAGTGATGCTGACGGACATCCCACCATCAGCAGTGTCAGCAGCAAGCACCATCTCCTAACCAGCTCTTGTACCATAAGGACAACGTGCAATCTTCAAGCTGCTCTGTGAAGTGAATGTGTTTCAGCACCATCAGCACCTCACACTGTGTTGTTGGCAATATTCTGCCATTCCCTTAACAGAATGAACCAGCCTTGGGATTTTTCTGCTCCAGCTCTGAAAATGTGTGTCAGCAGGCCTGAAGTTAGTGTCACTAACAGCAAAAGCTTATCTCTCTTTCACAAGTAAGCTGAATTAAATGGATAGTCAGGCACTATTGGAAAATCCATAGATCTCTGTGGGGTTCTTTGATGGTTGCTTAAATCCTCTCTGTTGGACTGTCTCACTGCAGGAACACAAATGTCATAGACCTCTGCAGAGAGAGAAGCACAAAAATGGACTGCATTTAAAAATAAAATAGTGGTTTCCACTGTTTGTTGGTTACCCCTTTGTGTGGTCACGACCTGTCACCCAGGAACAAGTCTCTGTAAATAACCTGCTTCTGTAGGGAGGTTACTGGCCACAAGATCTGACTGGAAATCAAATGACTATCTACCTCCATCTCTGGCCAAACGAGTGACCAACAGTCTCTCAGCCTTCCTGTTCTGTAATTTGTCCCTTTGTAAAACAGGAGTAATAACAATGCTTGTCTCCTTTGTAAAAGGCCTGTTAGATCCACTGATGAAAATCGCTATCCGAAGTTAGAGATAATTGTTGCTTTTTATCTGAGAGCCATTGTATTTCTTTGTACCTTTGGAAAAGCAGAATATTTGTAGCTTTAGGGAATCCCTTTCAAGCAGAAATCCCCTTATTCCTGACACTGTTTTTCAAAGCATGTCTGCATCTTCCTGGCAGAAGCCAGCCAGGATGTATTTGAGGGCATGGCTAGTGTTTGATTCAGCCAGTGTCTGATCCAAGTTCATCTGTTTTAAAACATGGTGGTTTGGGGTATTGGCATTTTTAGGGAAGCAGAGATCGCAGACAAAAAAAAAAAATAAAAAAACCCACCAAAAAGAAACCAAACCAACCAACCAACCAACCAAAAAAACCCACACAGACATATCAAAAAAAAAAAAAAAAAAAAAGGGAGAAAAAGATCGAATGCATCTCCAGACTGTGGATTTTTGGAGACCGCCACCACGTGATTTTGACCACCTTGCTTCTTGCAGTGTCCTGGTGCTGTTCCTCCCTGTCCTGAGGTCTTTGGTACCCGCAGCAAGATGAGATTAGATGAGTTCCCCGGGGCTGCTGGTCTTTTCTGTGGAGAACAACATCAACAAGGCTGCTCGATTAGACCCAGCTGGGACCTGCTGCTCTCCTTTGGGGCAGGGGCCATACACCTCTCTTAATCCAGTGCTTAGGGCAATGCTTCCTGGATCTGTAAGTGGGATCCTGAGGGAGATGTCAAGGTAACCAGGAGAATCCCAGCCAGGGCTGACAGTCTGTGAGGGCACTGGCTTGCTCCCTGCTGGTAAGAGCAAGGGCAGGGCTTCCCTCGCAGCTGCATAGGGGGATGCATGCACCCCTCCCTGGACAACAAAGAAGTCCTGTAGCAAGACAGGAGATGCAGGAAATGGTACAAGAAACGGTGAAATAAGTCAGTTTGGAGCTTAAGGGCTCCCCTCCTACAGCAGTTCAAGGTGGCAGTTTGGCAGTGCCTTCCTCAACCGTGCCTTCCTGCTGCCTCAGGCACCTGGCTGTGATGGGGAGGGCCACCAACAGAGGGAAGGGATTTGAAACATCCTCTCTGTGGAAGAGACGTTTTAGTCTTTGATGGATGTGTGAAAGGTATGAGGATGTGATGATGATTACCTTCTATTCCATTAGTGAGTGACTGGGGAGGATATTAAATGGTAGATATTAAGCTTAAACATTTAAATGTCTGCAGGATTGGATAACTTCCAGGAATTGGCCAAAGAGCTCTCTGAACCATTAGTGTCAACACAGTGAAAAATAAAAAACGGAACAGTAAAGACATTGAAAAGGGTTGGAAAAAAGCCAATCTTTTAAAAGAGTAAATGGGATGAGTGGGGCAGTAAATGCTCCTGATCTGACATCCATCACAAGAGGTAATGGAGTGGCTGATACAGGATGCAATCGACAGAGTGAAGGGTCTTAAACCTCCACCACAGGCTGATTGTAAAGCCAATAGTGATGGGTGCTGTACAAAATGACTGCAGCCCCCTACTGAATGAACCAAGAACTGGGGAGTGCAAAGGCAACCCTGACTGGCAAACTGTTGTCCATTTGCAGCTGAACCTGAGAAGGATCTGCTGTACACACAGTACCCTTCAACAGGCTCTTTCTCTGAAAGGAAACCTGACATCATCACAAGTCAACTGTGGAACTGTCACTGCCTGGCATAACTGAGGTGTGGTGTGAACAGGTCAGTTAAATACGCTGAGCTGGGATGTTTTTTTGTCACTGAAATGCATATTTCAAAGCAACCGACTGGTGGATCTCGAAAACAAAGAATATAGGCCACCAGGGAGGATGAACATTGTGGAATGGTGTGGTTCCTAAAATAACAGGAGAGCTCTGTGAATAAACGTAATTGCACAGAGACTGCCTGTGCCGTGCTCTGCTTGGGATACCAAATATGTTCCTGAGAGATATAAGGCAATATATTTAAATGTACAAGGCTGTCTGATCTCACTCACTAAGCAGAAAGCTAGTGCAGTTGAGTTCTGCCTCCCACTGCTCCATACATGTGTCTTACTCATTTTTAGAAAGTCATAGCTGCTACTATGTGTTAAATACTACTCCAATGATGGTGTGAATCAGCCAAAACTGTTTTAAATTGGGTTAAGGGAGTAATTTGTTTATTCCCAGGATGCTGTTCCTGCTGTAGATTCAAGATCTACAGCAAATTGAAAGTCAAAGCTGAACAATCCTTTCTATTATGCCTTGGACAAAGTACAGCTGAGCCTGCTAGTGACTTGCTTTTTGTTTGCCTTTTTTTATTCCCTAAAAAGATGAACACTCATTTCAAGGGTTAGCACTGAGTTCGGGTCCCAGGTGGTTTGGTTACAGTGTCCTCCTATTAAGCATCTTTCTCTCTTTGAGCTGCCCCAAACAGCTACAAAAAATGGTTAAGTCAGACTCCTGCAAATTATTTGCAGGTTTAGTGCACGTCCTTGGGCTGTCTGCAATTCCAGCTTAACAAAATTATCTGAATTCATTATAAGAAAATGAGTTTAAATGTTCTGTGAAGGCTGTTAACATCTGAGGCACCGCGAGCACTGCGCCTTGTTAAGTAACACACATGGGAAGGACTTGACTTCCAGCCTCAGGTTGTCTGAAACACACTCAGCACCTCGTGCATTCCCATCTAGACAAAGCCATGTGTGCGTGCAGTGTCCATTTTGCATCGCCCAGCTGCAGGCACTGCGTGAGATGAGCGACTGAGGGGTTGGCTCTCGCCCTCTTTGCCAGCAGTGGCGCTTCCAGAGCAGGATCCATGGGGCCCTGGTGACACCAGGGGCATGGAGAAGGGCACAGCCACCCCATGTCTTCTCCCCTCTCCTCCTGATGACCAGCACTGCCTCGGACTGTGGCAGGAGTAACCCCTTCTTTGCAGCTTGGCGGCACAAGGGGCACTTCTGGGTCACAAACATCCTTGAAACCCCCCCCCCCCCATCCCCTCAAATTATTGTGAGGTTTTCTTCCTTTTGCACTAGAAGTGTGGTGCAAAAGCATTAGAGTTTTGGGTGTGGCAGCAAACCTGAGCTGAAGAATCAGTGGTGATTTCTCACAGCCTTCTTTAGGTTTCTTTGTGAACAATGGTGTGACATTTTGAAGCATATTAGTGCATTAATGCCATTATTTTTTGGCCAAAGGCATATGTCAGAGGTGTTTCATAGGACCTGCACACAGCCAGCATGGCTGTGTGGGGACTCTGGGACCTACTGTACATTAAATATATGACAGGACCTAGACCATGCTCTGCCATGCGGGCAAGGCTACGCTGTCCAAAGTTGGCCCCAAATCTGCAGAAAGAGGGCCTGAAATATTTTGTTTCTGTTTTGCAGCTCAAGAGCCTTGAATGAGAAAGCAGAACACAAGTCTTCACATTATTTTTTTTTTTTTTTTTAATTTTTTTTTTCCCTTTCCTCTCTTCTGGTCAAGCCGCAAACTTCATTTTCAATTTCCCGGAGGCGTCTTGCCAAGAGGGGCACTTAGAGTGGGTCAGCCAGCTGTGAAGGCAGGAGCAGGGACGTGCAGCTGATGGGTTCACCGCGGAAATCAGGGGGAGGGGTGCTGGAGTGTTTCTCCGGGGAGCGGAGCGACTCCAGCAGGGATGTTGTGACCCCTGGAAGAGGCTCCGTGTGTGCCGGGAGAACTGGTGCGAGCAGAGGCGGAAGGAAGAGGGGAGACCCCAGGGAGTGTTATGCCTTGAAGGGGGGAGGGTGAAACTTGGGTTTTTTTTTTCTCTCCTGCTTTCACTTCAAGTGTTGCAGATGTTCTTTTCCTGGGATTTGACGCTGGGAAAAAAAAAGAGCAGTGTGCAAAACGTTCAGCTTTATTAATTATTACTATAATTATTATCATTATAATCATCTAACTGTTGTGTAAAATTGCAAGTATTTATTCAGCTTTTACCCTGGCATAATTTTAACCAGGCTTGTGGGTTTGCAAATTAATGAAATCATAGGATCCGTCAGACATTTTACAAGCACAAATGCAATGATAACATCTAATTGCAGGGATCTGAGACTGTCTGACTGCAGATGGGATTCCATTAACCTCTTTCTGTCTGTTATGGATGTGTCAGGAAAATTGTCAGGACAGTGGTGCTAAAGACACCCCAAACCCGTGTGATGGAGCAAACATTTAGATGTCCAGAGTCTGCAGGAATTTAATCCACGTCTAGGCTAAAGCATTTGCAAATAGTCCTGTTTCAACAGTACTTTCAAGTCACTTTTAGGGTACAACCTAACCCATGCACAGAAAAGAGTCGAAGAAGCAGCATCCCGTAGCAATTACCTTAATATGTCTCATTACAACACATGCAGGGCTTCAGGTGCTGGAACACGGACTGGCTAACTCTGATTCCAAGTTGTGGCAGTAGGATGCTGCATAAATCAGGCTGACGTTGTCGGGTGGCTGATTTGCTGCCCTGGCAGTTGTTTGTTCCTGTACTTCCCAGCCATGGTCGCTTTCATGCTTCCAAAGCCCTGTCTGCTTTCCGTAGGTGTCTGCCAGAGGCATCCTCAGCACAGGCTTTGCTCTCTGGAAGTCAGGGGCGTTGTAGGTGAAGTGGGGAATCTGTTTCCTCATCTCCTACCGCTTCTGTCGAGCACTGCTTAGGCTCGGGTACGCCAAATCTACCCTATTTTGACCATGTTGTATGCAGATGCTAAATTAACAGGAATGAAAGAGAAGGGTCTGTAATTAATTCCAGAAAGTGATGACAGCGGGAACTTCCCAGGTGTGCTCAGCACTGCAGTGACCAGTAAGCACACTTTCAGTCCGGTTTTGCCATCAGACGTGGATGACCTGCCCCACCAGTGGCCCTAGGAGAAAACCCAACGCTAATGTACTTTTCTTTCCACGGGTTTCCAAAAGCCGCTCGGGAAGCTGCGTTCAGCAAATCTGCAGGAGTGTAACCCGTGGGTGACACCTTGTGAGCGATGCTGTTAATGTCTCTTCTGTGTGAGGTTACTTACTCACCCGTAACTGGAGGCGTGCATGGCAAATGCTTTACAAATGTTTAAGAATGCCAGCGTTGGCAATGACAGTTATGTGCTCTCTTTTACCAAACCTAGGTGTTTTTTTTTTTGTTTTTTTTTTTTTTTTTTTTTTTCATGTATTTTTGAGACTGTTAATCAGCAAAACTTTGCTCCCTTGAAAATTAAGAGTGTGGTGGGTTGGCCATGACTTGACACCAAGTGCCCACCAAAGCTGCTCCATCCTTTGGCTCCTCAGCTGGGCAGGGAGGGAAAATATAACAAAAAGATTGTGTGTCAAGGTAAGGGCAGGGAGGGATCACTCATGCCCCAAACAGACTTGGAGAAATCAATTTAATTTATTGCCAATCAAATCAGAGCAGGATAACGAGAGATGCAAACCAAATCTCAAAATGCCTTCATCCCACCCTTCTCTTCTTCCCAGATTTAACTTCAATCTCAAATTCTCTGCCTTCTCCAGCTGCAGCAGTCAGTTTATCACACGTCTCTGCTGCTCCTTCCTCCTCAGGAGAAGGACTCCTCATGCTCTTCTTCTGCTTCAGCGTGGGGTCCCACCCACGGGAGACAGTCCTCCATGAATTCCTCCAGTGTTGTTCCTTCTCACAGCTTTGTAGCCCCTCCTTTGCCAAAAGCTTGACACACAAACCACGGAAAATGTCATGACATTTGATTTAAAGATTATTTTTTTATCAATCATCAGATTTTTTTTACCCCGTTTTTATATTATTATTTTATTTTTTAAATTTTACTCTCACTCTATATATTTCATTCCCACGCTAGCTTTTCTCTCAAGCTGTAAGAGCCAGTGAGCGACAATTCAAAAAACAAAAAGCTTCCCTTCACTAGCATGAATCCAGGAAGTGGAAAGATCTAAAACTACAGAAAATATGCAGAACTTCAGCCAGTCTGCTGATCCTGTTTGGCACATCTGGAACTAGGCCAGGCACAGAGAGATTTACCAGTTTTCCCAGGGTAACATATCATCTTGGACAGAGTTGGATGTGCTGATGTCCAGATTACTAAACAAGTCTCGCTCTCCTGAAAAACAGAGATGACCAAACTCTACAGGATATATTTCCCATTTCAAACCACAATGCAAGATTACTTGGCCAGTATTCTCTTTAATCCTTGTTAGTATAAGCCAAGCTACATGAATAGTTCCTGGGCTTCCCTTCTTCAGTAGTTGTCTTAAGGTTTTACAGTTGCTTTTGTGTTCTGAATGATAACAGCTTGTTGCACAGTGCTGTACAGTGGAAGAAGAGCTTTGTAAAATTCTCCAAATATGTATATCTTAAACAGTGAGTAGGAATAGAGGTAAGCTGAATAACTGGTAAGTGGCGTTCACATTTTCCTCCTATTGTATCCACACAAACTGCACCTAAGGAAAAACGGTATTTCTAAAAATAGACAGATGTAAATCTTAGTTTTTGAAATATGCAGCCGGGAACCTCAATGGGGGATTCGCCCTGAAGTGTGGGAGGTAAGACTTTGTGGGGTACACCAAGGGTTTGAAGAAATACCCATTTTAACCACTAGAGGTCCGTTTCACACAAGTTCTCTGCAGAGCAGAGAGAGGACCCTGCATTAGTCCCAAATTTTCACTCTTCCACGCTATAAAAAACATCTACGCTATTTTGCTTTATGTGACTAGTATGCTAATGCCTCCCTAAAAGATAACATGTATTTTTTTGTTTCTGGTATTACCTGTAGTAGCAGGCAGATCTTTTTTTTTTTCTTCTTTTTAACACTCATGCATCAGGTTACAGAAGAATACTAAACAAGAGGCTAGATCAGTGCACGTCTCCAGTGATTTCACTCATCCCCATTGCATCCGTATGTACGGACAATGAAGTCGCTGTGCAAGATAAGTCTTGAAAGCCCACTTTGGCACCCTTATCTTTGGAATATTTGGAGGCACAAGTCGAAGGAGCTTGCTAATGGCCTCTCTTATCTGTATTACATAAATTACAGAGGCAGAGCACCATAGTGGGAAATGAGATACTGTGCACTAAAATGAATTATCAAATGCGGTGTCGTGAGGAGAGGAGTCCCTGCTCAATAACTTTGGGACTCTGAAGAACTACTGCCTTCCCAGTCAAAGATGATGTGCACATCTTTGGGTACACAGCTACAGAAAGACTCATAAGGGCAGGGGGAGGGTGCAAGTTGAGTGGCATAGATCTTATTCCTTCATCCTCTCCACGTCTGATTCAGCTTCTAATAGAGACGCTCCCAAAAATGAATTCTTGCTGGTGGGAATGTCTAGAGCAATCTCAGACTTTCAGTGTTGCCTCCTATAACTAGGCCTTGAGGGTCCACAGGGTACAACAGCCCACATCTTTAAAACTGCCTTGAGCACCAGAATTGGCTGTTCTGCCCAGGCAAACCCAGGAGCATTGGCAGCTGTTGCTTCTGCCCCTGTTTATCTGGCTGGGCACAAAAGACTTTGCTCAGTGTTCTCATACATCCCCGTTTCCATTTCCAGGACTCTCCCTGGGCATACCCAGAGTCAAGCTCTCTCTGGGCATACCTTTGGTGGAAATTATATGCTGTAGTGGCATGGGTGTTGCCTGACACCCTTTCTGTTCAGCCAGTACAAGCAGGCAGTCCCAGTCCTCACCAAACTCCAGTACATGTTGCACTTGAGAGAGTTCTGCTCAGACACTCTGCTTCTATTGCTCGAGGGGGGCAGCTGGAACTGGGGAAAACTACATTCTGGCCTCCATATGGAGGACCACTGCATCCTTCCCTTAAGGCTTGTTTATGGTGAACAACATGTGTGATCTTGAGAGCAGGTGTCAGGGGCCAGGCATAAATCACAGCCAACAGAACTTAACGCTGTTGATGGGGACACTGACTTTTTAATTGCCAATAAGAGTGTCTGCCTGATGTCCAGGGTCACATACAACCTTGACTGGAATCAAAGAAGTTTTAGGTATCCACATTTTCTGAAAACTGTGTCATATCCATGCCCCAGATAGTAACTGACCACAGCACATTTCTCAAGAGAAATGCCACCCTGCTTCTTATGTACACCACCTGTGCCACTGCCTGCCCTGCCTTCCCCCTACCAAATGAACACCTAAGGTGTAGGTGGAAACCTGTGATTTATATGTTTGGTCCAAAATACTCTCAGTAACTGAGATACGGGGCTGCATGGGAAAATGACAAGGAATTACACACAGGAATGTGATAGCCAGGAATTACTGCAGTAATTTCATAATCAATAGCTTCCAGCTGGCCTGCTGTCCTACACAGCACCAAACAGCATCTAAATCTCAAGTTATATTTCTGCACATCTATCAACTGTCACCATTTGCTTTTTGTAACCTTATGCATCAAAGAGTGCAACTGGATTTCACTTTGTGGGAGGCACTCATGGCTCACTTCTCAGTGTGATGTTTGGGGCATTTGATTTACAGGACTTCAAAGAGAAAATCTGAACTTCTAGATATTGTTACATACTAGCTTAATTAATATGCTTCTTTATATCTAAAGAACGTGTCTCTATTCATCTTGTGTGAGTGAAAAGGAAACAGAAAATGTGTCCATTTTCTACTTTTAAGTTTTTCCTTTATTTACTGTCTCAAGGATTGGTGGATACGAATGTTCTCATTTGATGTTCCTTGTGAGCAGGGAAAATTGGCATGTGCAGAGGTGTCTCAGCAAATCACAGAGGTTGGTAAAGATTTTTGCTGCTCTTACCTTTCAGTTTGTTTCAAAGAAAAGGGTCGAGATAAGGTAACCCCGCTCCCATCAGATCTAATTTCTGACACGTTTAGATGTGAGCCAGTCTCATAGATTTTTGTTTTAAAGGCATGAAAAAACACATGGAAAAAAAAAAATCAGAGTTGCACGTTTAAGATCTAGACTAACCATCGGAGTTTTCATTCTCGGGTTGCCCGTTCTGTTATACCTGGGACAGAAGACACCAAAGAACTAATGAAGGATCAGAGTATTTCACTCAGGTAGGTCAGATATATGAAAGAAATTATTTTCTGTGAGAGTGGTGTGACGTGGCACTGGAAGAGGTTGCCCAGTTCAAAGCCAGGTTGGATGGGGTGTGGAACAAACTGGTCTAGTGAGAGTTGTCCCTGTCTGTGGCAGGGAGGTTGGAAGTAGCTGATTTTTAAGGTCCCTTCCAACCCAAACCATTCTATGATTCTGTGATCTGTCTATTTTGTGCATTACATTTTTTCATGCTGTAAAATTACCCAGTGAAATGAATAATTCTGGCAGCATCTGAGCTAAGGGAAAATCGTGCTCTTCTTTCACTGTAACACAGACAGCTCTTCAGTGATCTCCTTAAGCATTTGTTTTTCAACATTTCTTGGCATCTCTAAGAAAGGTCAGCACACAACAAAATAAAAAAAAATCAGATTCTTTAATGTTACACTGATGATATTATGTTCAGCTGTTAAAAAATTCACTTTGGCATCATATGGAGCCACTGTCACTGGGACAAACAGCTTTGTAATTCAAATCTGTCTTTAATGTCATCTGGTTGAACTGGAGAGATAGCAAAACGAGGCTGTTTTTCAGTAGTTTTATTCTGCTGGAGGAGAGAGGCCCCTGTGCAGGCATTAACAGATACAGCAGAAAAAAAAACAATGTAAGGAAGTAAGGTAGGTGGTGATGAAAAACAGCTATACCACAAGAAGCTCCCAGTTTTATTTGTAACTGAGCCTCACTCGAGACTATTGTTGGCAGCAGCTGCAGGGCTGCAGTGCTGAGTGCATGGAGAGCCAGAACCTGGGATTTTTGATGCTAGGATTTGTCGCCCTTCTTCTGGCTTGAATTATTAACGAATATAATTTTTTAGTGTAATTTTCTAACCTTCCATCTGAAGTCATACTACTAAGTACGGTTTCCAGGCATTCCTGGACAATGCTCAAGGATAGTAAATCTGACACTGCAGACTTCCTGGCACACAGGCTTCAGCTGAACATGCTTGCACAATCTGTCTGATTTGGCCAGAAAAAAAAAAAAAGAAGGATTTACTGAGCTGGGTGTTCTGCAGCCGTGGTGCATATGGGCTGTGAATGTGTCTAGGATTACCAGTCCTACAGCAGCCAGTCAGGGCTGCTGTGAATGCACAATAAGGCTTCAGTTGCTGGACCTACAGACACACAGAAATCCCAGGAGAGGATCCTGAAAAATTCGCCCTGATAAAATTCTGATCTGAAAGAAGAGAAAGTGTTGCCAAGAAAACTTGGCTTTCAGCAGTTATTAATTAAAAACAAAAAAACAAAAGAAAAAACCCCCATGCCTCCCAGTGTTTCTGAGGGACTCCTGAGCTGTGGTGTTGCTGAAGGTTCCCTGACATATTATCAGCTACCTGCCATGAGATGCTTTGGACTGCCTTTCTCAGCTCCCAGTAGGATGTGAATTATGCAGATTTTGGCACAGGGCTGGGGAGGGGGCTGTTCCAGATACACGTTCCTTGCACACTTGCAGCTCACTACAGTCTGAGTACAGAATGGGCAAAGTAGGTTTAATTATTGTTTGTCTTTTTTTTTTTTTTTTTTTTTTTTTTTTAATGCATACTAGAGTGGGTCTCTCAGGAGTGCAACAGTGAAGATAAGCATGAAAATAAAAACTTCCTGTCTGTAACTGTATTAGTCACTCCTGGTGGACAGAGATGAGCAGGAGATGGTCTTTTCCAGAATATTAAACCCACATGTGCAATGTTACTACAAGAAAGACATTGAGCTGCTGGACTGTGTCCAGAAAGGGGCAATAGAGCTGGTGAAGGGTCTGTAAAACAAGTCCTGTGAGGAGCAGCTGAGGGAACTGGGGTTGCTCAGCCTGCAGAAAAGGAAGCTCTGGGGAGACCTTTTTGCTCTCTCCAACTGCCTGAAGGGAGGCAGTAGAGAGGTGGGTGTTGGCTTTTCCCAGGTATCAAGTGATAGGACAAGAAGAAACGGCCCCAAGTTGTGCCAAGGGAGGTTTAGATTGGATATTAGGATAAACTCATATTAGGAATGTAATAGGATAGACATTAGGAAAAGTTTGTTCACTGGAAGGGTTGTCAAGCACTGGAACAGGCTGCCCAGGGAAGTGGTCGAGCCACCATCCCTGGAGGTATTTAAAAGCTGTGCAGATGTGTCAGTAAATGGTTCTATGATTCTGTATGTGACTACTGAGGGATCACATGGCCAGATAAATGCAGTAGAGGAAACTAAGCATCAAGTTTAGATGTAAAGAGGAAAAAGGCTTGAACTTGCTGAATACTGCCGTTTAAGTATGTCAGTGAAAGCAAACCTGCTGAAGAAAATATCACTGTGTTTTGAGGTAGGAAGGAGCCTTTACAAACAACCACTTTCAAGGAAGGTCAGTGGTGCCCTGATCCCAATCACTCAGTTGCACTGGCTGGCTGATGCTTTTAGCTGATGCCAGATTACAAGGTGTTGTAGGTTTCAACATCCATTCACATTATCAGGCAGGGACTACTGTCTATTGCAGCAAAGCAAGGCAGAATATGCAGAGCTGCTGCAGTACAAGTCGCTGGGTGCAGTATTTCTCCCTTTCCCTTGGCCTCAACTGTACTTTGACTCTTCCTCTATGAGGGCTCCAAGAATGTGTTTTCAAAATTATCTCTTTCAACCTCCCACCTATATAAAACAACAGAGTTGTCTAAAAGTAGCCACCTCTGTCAAACATCCAAAGTTTTAAGGGACCTGGAAAAGTTGAGAAGGGGGGGCCCACGGGAACCTCATGAGGATCAACAAGGCCAACTGCAAAGTGCTGCAGACAGGCTGGGGCAACCCCTGGCATAGATACAGGTTGGAGGATGGAGAGCAGCCCTGCTGAGAGGGACCTGGGGGTGCTGGTGGGTGAGAGGCTGGACACGACCCAGCTTTTGGTTTGGTTTTTATTTTGTGAGATTTTTATTTTATTTTATTTTTGTGAGGTGTCATATCTGCAGGAAGAAGCTTGCTGGGTAGTGACAACGGGGCTGCGAAGGAGGGGGACTGCATGGAGGACTGGAGTCAGAAGAGGAGAAGCTCTGGTGGATTGGGAAAGATGTTGAGGAGGAGGTACTCCATCTAAACTGAAAGGACTGGTCTGTCCTGGTAAAGAGAGTCTTTCTGATGGAAAGTCTGGATATGCAGCACAAGACCCTTATTTTCCTTTTCTGGGTACACTCCAGCACTCCAGTGTCCTTTTAAAAGTGAGTAGTCCAGAACTGAACACAGTACTCGAGGTGTGGCCTCTCCAGCACTGAGTTCAGGGGGATGATCACTTCCCTAGTCCTATTGACCACACTATTGCTGACACAGGCCAAGATGCCATTGCCCTTCTTGGCCACCTGGGTACACTGCTGGCTCATATTGAGCGGGCTGTGAACCGCACCCCGAGTCCCTTTCTGCCAAACAGCTCTCACGCCACCCCTTCCCAGGCCTATAGCACTGGGTGGTGTTGCTGCAGCCCAGGTCCAGGACCCGGCACTCCCCTTGTTGAACCTCGTGCAGTTGTCCTGAGCCCATTTATCAAGTCTGTCCAGGTCGCTCTGTTGAGCCTTCCTACAGCTCGAGCAGCTCAAAAGATCACCCGCTTTAGGGTGCAAGGAAACACCAAGGTCCTTTTTTTTTTTTTTTTTTGTTTTGTTTGTTTTTTTTTGTTTTGTTTTGTTTTGTTTGTTTGTTTGTTTAAAGTTATTTTTTCTTCCTTTGTCGCCGTCGGTGCCGCGTGCCGGGGGCTGGGAATGCGCTGGGAGCGGGCGGCAATTCCAGGGATGAGCACTGGAGGTCCCCAGAGGCCGGGACACGCTCAGGAGCGTCCTGGAAGCACCGCTGGATGCTGGAAGGGTTTGGAGACGAGCCGTGCCGCGCCGAGGACAGCACGGGGAAGTGGCACCGGGGTCACACCTGCTGTGTCAGAAGCAGTCACAGAATCCACGCATTCATGTCTGAGTGCTGCTGCCATGTGATGCTCCCCCTCTCCCCATCTACCCCCTTCTCCCCGCCTGCCCCCTCCCAATCCCCCTATTTCCCCCTTGATCTACAGGATGCCTTCAAGCACTCAACAGTTCATCCACCAAAAGTCTGTGCCTCCCTCGTTCTAAAAACACGGGAGGAAAAGACCAAGAGAGAAAGCAGTGGAGACTGACCCCCACTAAAGTTCAGCTTGCTCAACAGACATCAAAGGCACCACATCTGCAGAGCTGACGCCTTCAGGACGGGGACATGACCTGGGCCTTGCACGGCTCTCCTCCCTGCACCTCCTCTCCTGCGTCAGAGGCCTGGTGTTGATACTGTGGTTTGGAATAAGCTGGATCAGGTATCTGGTAATGAATGCTTCATGGCCTTCAGCACCACCTGTGCTAGGAGGCTCGGGAATACTGGGGCAGACTGAAAAGTGTGATATCAAGGACCCCTAGTTCCACATCATTAAACTGTGACTGGAAGCTTGCATGTGAAAGGATTAATGCTTTAATATGGTTCCATGTATCACTTTATTATTTAGATATTTATATATGTGTTATACTATTACATATGCACTTTTCTCCATTATGAGTTGATTTGGCTTGCTAATTTCAATCCATTTTAAGTAACTTTCATTTCTGCTCTAAGGAGAAAGCCATCAAAGTCATAGCTAATATCAGCATCTTTCAAAGATGTGAGTCAGATCAGGATTTGCCTCCTATTACATCAGAAACAGGCCCTTCAATATGTCTAAGATACATATCATTTAACATATCTTACCACTCAAGCTATTCTTCTGCATTCATCCCCATTTATAAATTAAAAAAAAAAGAAAAAAAAGAAAAAAAGAGGCAGATGTATGAAGGGCTTTTGCATTTTGAGAATGAACAGTATGTGCCATGTACACTATGCTAATTCCAGCTAGTGAAGGTAATTGCTATTTCATGAATACAGACCAGGAGATAATTTTCTGAAAATTTCTCACACCTTTTTTAAAGAAAGCAAACTAAGATTTTACGCCCCTCTCAAGCAAATTCAGTGTCACAGGTCACTGCTTTGGCATCCAAGTCAAGAATGTCTTTCCATGTTAGGTAGGGTTAAAAAGTTAGTTAGGTCTGAAAATTGGTTGTTATAACACAGAGTTATAAAGAGTTTTCTCCCAAGTCCTGACAGATCTGGAGATATCAGGAAAATGTTCTCAGAGAGGTTGGATGAATCGGGCTGATGTCATGTATCTGTTGTCACTAGTTTAAAATGGAAGCTCACTAAATGATTACTGCTGGGTCCAAAGCTGTCACCTGTGGAGACGCCTGGGACATCTAGAAACTAGAAACCACTGGAAGCAGAAACACAGCAGCTCGTTGAAGTGGCTCAGTTTGAGTGGCATTTTGGAGACCACGGTGCTCAAGTGACTCGAAACTACTGAGCAGAGTACATCCTACACAGAGTTACAGATGAGGCATGCCTGATCCAGGTCTGTGAAGTACTGGAAGCTTGCACCCCCAGGATCTGGGTTTAAACACACTCGGAAGGAGACAATGTGGCTGGAGGCTGGGGAACAGCAAGCATGGCAAGTCAGAGGGCTGTGTTTGTGCAGCCTGCTGTACCGGCGCAGGCTGCAATAGGCACAGCCGGCTCCAAGGTGGCTCTCCACAACCTCTGTGAAGCGACTTGGGGCTGGTCTGAAGCAGTGGCTCGGTAGACAAGTGCGAACCGTGAACCTGAAAGCCTAAGTGTCAGACGCTGAAGGCGCTCGGAAAGTGATTTGCCCTTTTAGACCGTACTCATTCACAATGGGAAAATTTGTTTTGCTATTGCTTAGTTTGCTGGCAAACAGGTTGAGATCTGAGTTCAGCAATCAGACTTGTTCTGCGCTGAATTTATTATGAAGGATACACTATGCAAATTAGAGCTACTTTTAATAAAGCTCAATGGCAAAAAAAACCAAACCAACCTATTTGCTGGGAAAAAAAATAAATTAAAATTACAGAATCATAGGCCAATACATCTTTCAGCAGGATCATCAGTGAGCTCAGAGCAGGGACTGCAGTCCTGCAAGGATGGAGTCTACACAGCTTTCTCTGGTCAGGGAACCTACTCTGCTCTCAGGAGGAGAAGGGTTTTCTTTACATCCCTCTTGACGCACCCTATTTTCTCTTGCCTCTCCACTGGGCATTGCTGTGAAAGCCCTGGAGCTGGCTCGTCCAGCCCCGGGCAGGGGCCGCTGCTGCAGCCGGGGCGGTGCTGGCCATGCCCGGGCCCCCGGCTCTGCCCCCTCAGCCCGGCCGGCTGCAGGGCCATCACCCCCTCCCTCCCGCGAGCCAGGACTCGGCGTCTTGCATTTGCAGAAACCGTATCGACAAAACCTTTTTTTTTTTTTTTTTTTTTTTTTCCCTGCTCCCGCTCGGAGGGTCCCGTGAGGGTTTTCGGTCCCGGATCGCCGGCGAGCGCTGCGCCGGGGAGCAGGAGCCGGCACCAGCCCTGGCACCGGTGTGTCACCCCTGGCACCCGTGTGTCACCTCCGGGGGCTCTGTCACCCCCCGGTACCCCCGTGCCCGGTGTCACCCCCGGTACCCCCATTCCTGATGTCACCCCCGGTACCCCCATGCCCGATGTCACCCCTGGTCCCCCCCCCACCCCCCCGCTGTCCCCTCAGGCTCGGCCGGGGCGGGGCCGCGCGTGCCTGGGCCCCGCCCCCCCCCCCGCGGCCTCCCGGCACGAGCCGCGCCTTCCCCCCCCCTTCCCCCCCCCCCCCGCTTCCTCTCCGGCGCGCGCCGATTAGCATAATAAAGCCGCCCCTTTCTCCCCCGCCGGCCAATGGGAGCCCGCGAGGCTGCCTCGCGGGCTATAAGTAGCGCGGGCCGGGCGGCTCTCCCCTCAGAGCGCTCAGGGGGTTTTAGCCGAAGGAGCCGCCGATCAAACCGCTGATCGAGCCGCTGACGGAGCCGCCGCCCTGTGGGGACTCGCTGCCATGACTCTGGAGGAGATCCACGGACAGCAGCCTGCGCCCGTGGGCCACGACTGGTACGTGCGGGTGTTGGTGGGCCGCGGCGGGGGCCGGGCGGGGGCAGCGCGCAGCGAGGGGTGTCGCGGCAGTGGTGGCGGTGCTGACCCTGTGCCTTCTCCCGGCCCGCAGGATGCAGGGCGCCGGCACGGCCCTCCACGAGCTGCTGGTGTCGGCGCAGCGCCGAGGCTGCCTCACCGCCGGCGTCTACGAGTCGGCCAAGCTGATGAATGTGTAAGTAGGGCGGCGGGAGCGGGGGAATGCGCTCGGTGCGCCCGGCGGGGCGGCGAGGGCGGCCGGCGCCGGCCGCGGGGCTCAAGGCGCCGCTTCCTTCTTTTACAGCGACCCTGACAACGTCGCGTTCTGCGTGCTGGCCACGGACCAGGAGGACGAGGGGGACATCGCCCTGCAGATCCACTTCACGCTGATCCAAGCCTTCTGCTGCGAGAACGACATCGACATCGTGCGGGTGAACGACGTGGCCAAGCTGGCGGCCATCGTGGGGCCCAGCGAGGAGTCCGGGGAGCCGCGGGACCTGCACTGCATCCTCATCACGGTGGGTGTCCCCGGGAGGCGAGCGCGGTGTCCCCGCCGCTGCCGGGCTCTGTCCCGCACGGCGGCAGCCCGTGGGGAGCGGCCCCTTCGCCCGCTGCCGGTGGCCGAGTCCTCTGCTGGGCACGGAAAGGGCGCTTGGCACGCAGGGAGTCAGCTGAGTTGTAGTAGTAGGAGGAGGAGGCAGCACTTCTCGTAACTGTGGGTTTCCTCCCTTGTCCACAAGGGCAACATCTCTGCTTCCTGCCTTGTCTGTGTCGGGACAGAAACTGTCTGGGAGCGCCTGGCGTGCTAAGCTAATGCTTCTGTAAATATTATGCTGACCTCAGCTAGCGGGCAGCACTCATGGTGTGCAACTTTATTTTCTTTCTGGCAGAACCCGAATGAAGAAGGCTGGAAGGACCCAGCTCTTGAAAAGCTGAACTTGTTTTGTGAAGAGAGCCGAAATGTCAATGACTGGGTGCCAACTATCACCCTGCCCGAGTGATCGTGACCTGGTGCACTGGGGAGGCTGAAACCTTTGTTGCATTCTCAACGTGGTATGGATTCACCAAACTGCGCAACAAGCTGCTGATTCCATGGATTAGCCTGGTCAAGAGACTGGATTAAGGTGCCTCAGACTGGCATGCAGTGGGCTCTTACAGAGGAGGAAGAGGAGAACGGCTCACCTCACCAGTGAGCCTCAGTAGGCTGCAACCATGGAGAGGCTGACATACCATGGAACTGAAAGAAGTATTGCAAGTTTGTCAGCCACATGGAGCTGTTTCAGAAGGGAGAGAGAAAGTCGGGGGAAGTGGGCCAAAACTTTCCAGAAGGACTGGATAGAGTTCTGGAACTAGGAACTGTTGGTGCTGTCTGTGAAACACACCGGAGAAAGTGTCAATATTTGGTGGACTGCTGGGGATTGGTTACTGAGACAAATGCAGAGATTCCAAAGCAGACAGACTTCAACAGGCCTCTTGGGTCACTCTGCAGAACTGGTTTAATAATGCAATAACTTTTATTGAAATATTTGCTGCTATTGAAGCTTTCATAATAAATTTTTGACAATTAATTTCTGGGAGTGTCTTGCTTGCTGGGTGGGGAAGCATGTCACTGAAATACCACTGATGCTTTGCATGTGTGCAGTAGTCAGAGGTACACTCCACAGTAATGGAGCTATTGCTCAAACACTTTCCTGGGCTGGCTGAGTGAAGTGCTGTGCTGTCCCAAGTTGATAATTCAACCTTTTACCCTCTTGCAACAGCTGCTTATCGCAACAGCTTGCAAGACTGAGGAGTTGCATGCTTAATGAGCTCACTTACTGTAATAGGTGGTCTTTGTAGTCTGCTGGAGGAACACAATGCATGTTGGAAACATGGATTTTTGGAATACAGACCTCCAGTAAATTGCATCATTAGTTCTTAAATATGACTTAGATGCATTTAGAGCTGACGTGTTTCCACTTGACAGAAGCAGCTTAAACATGATGGGGGGGCTGCGAAACTCCTCAGATGTCAAACACATCTAACATTTGCTTTGATTGGAATGACATCATTAAATCTAAAACTAGCAAATGGTGAATAAACATCACATCTGCCACAAGCTGCTCTCTGATTGCCATATGCTGTAACAATAGAAGCTGTCACTCCAGAAGCCAATTTTGCAAAACCTAATTGCATGACAACACCAAATTAAGTCCAAAACAATTTAAGGACGCAGTGGCCTTTTTTAGAGATCCTGTCATGGAAAGTTAATATGGGCAGGCTGATTTGACCCTATGTTAAAAGGGAAAAATATCACCCCACTTTTGTGCACAAACTGCATGAGTGCTCCAGGACTTGATGTTAAAATGGCATAGTAAAGACCTCTTCTCCAGAGAGCAAGAAACCTAAACTACTCACTTCCTTTATAGTCACAAAAAGTACTCGCATTATCACAATTACATTTCCTCTAGGCTGGCTTGCAGTGATTGACAGTAGCATTTGCTGAAAAGTGGTTACTTCAGCATGGGATGTCTTGAGCAGTTGTGGTTTTAGGGAAGTCACACAGAGAATGAGCAGCTCTGGCAGCTGTGATAACAGAAACTGCCTTTAAGGCAGTTGCCTTGATACACTGAAAATATCAAGTCTGGGTGCTTTATTGCACATTTTTATGTTCTTCTCTTAGTAAATGCAGGTTTCTTCACTTTACAGCCAAGAAACATATTTCTGTTCTGTACTTAGGGCCACAAACAGATTAACGTGAACTGTCCCGAAATCAACTTTCCTGTGAAATGTAAGCAATACTTTACAGCTTTAAGTGGTTTAAACAAAAGCCTGAGAAGACCAAAGGAAGCTCTCAAGCATGTACACAATTACACAGACCATTATAGCAGAGAGTATGCACAGCCGATCTGTTTGCTGAGACAGTAGGCATAGATAGTGGTAGCTGGTAGAAGTTTAACCTTCCAGGTTTTATGGAAGAAATATACTATGCAGCAAACAATGAAATTAGTGAGGCAACACCAAAACACCTTTGTGGGAATGTGTTCTCCAGGCTCTTAGAAGAGAGGAGGGTGATCTTTACCATCAGCCTTTCGAAGCTGTGAGCTGTGCCCCATGAGCGGTACGTGATTTCTTATTTTGGTGGCAGGTACAATTCCCCTGAAATCCCTTCCAGATCAGTGCAAACACACTGTAATGCAAATAGTACTAAACTAAATTACTCTGCAAATGTTATCAATACGGAGCTGCAGCCAAAGACAGCTGTAGCTTTCCCAGTTGCGTGCTGCTGCAAATATCTGTAATGATCACCTCTACTTAATGTAGCAAAAATTCAGCAGCTGGTATCTACATCTTTATGTGCCCAGATGTATAACTGTGCAAGGACCAACTGTACAGTTGTCAGAAGTGGACAGCAGACTTGAGTGTTACTGACTGTAGTGGGGACAGCTGCTTGAGAGATGGTTGGCTCACCAGATGTCCAGGGTGTTTTGCAAGTACCTGGGGGATCTGGAGGCTGGGGACACCAACCTCTTGTGCCAGTAAGCAGTGTGCCCTGAGTGCTTTGCCTTCCCAGGACACAGAAGCACCCAGGAGAGAGGCACTCCGGGTTTCCAGGACTGCTGGAAGCTCTGCTGAGGTGTCCACATCCCAGCTGTGCTGCATGGTCTTCAAGGGCTGGCTTGGTTTGTGGCATGATGGGCTGTGTTGGGGGCTCTGGGGAGAAGACTGAGGTTAACAGCTGTTGATGCTAAAGGTGGTTCTCCAGGACATGACCCAGCTGAAGGACATGGCAGGTGAAGGACATGGAGTGGAGTCACAGAGCAGTGGCACTTCTGGCTCTGCTGCCCATCAAATCTTTAACTTGTTGTGCCACTAGGTGATAAAAACTGTGTATTTCAATATTGTAATCATAGACATTCATGTTGTGCTGACCATACTTCTGAGCACATTTTTTCATGAAGTGATCCATGAAGTGGTTTCATTTCATATTTTTCGAGCAACGGGTTTGTGTTTCTCTGCCTGCATATCTATTTCACCATCTAATGGTACTACTGACTGACAGGAATTTCCCCTTGTATGTGGTTTCCTTCTCTTAATTCTCTTTTCTTCCTGTTACGCTTCTGTGCATCACTTCACTTTTCTCTCTTTGTGGTTGTAGGTGGTGATCTCTTCAGAAGCCCGATTGTTTTAGTATGTGCTGCATTACCTTCCTTACCATCTTAACCCGGATATAAGTACAAATACCAACACACAGTTGTTGTAAGCAAAGATTTTGCTTTTCTGTTGAGTAGGGAATACAAAAAGGGAGATAATAAAGGCTGTGTTACAAAGAGGTGGGCAAACTGCTGCACTAAATTCTGTTAGCATAAGATCTGTGCATATGCTGCGTGTTATAAACAGTGCATAATTATGGCTCTGGATGCTCAGGGAAGGAGCTTAGAGTTCTGCAAACAGGTGGAGTTTTAGCTACAGGTGGAGGATGTTCTGCAAGGAGACAACCTTTGCAAAAATGCTCGTGTCAGAAACGTGCCATAGCGCTGCTGTCTGACACACGAGGGACGCCCTGGCTCAAACCAACACATCTATTTACTCCAGCTCTCAGGCCCCCTGGCACCAGGAGGAAAGAGCAGTGTGTGTTTGCCCAGGTTAAAACACGGCAAGCATGCAGACAGGCTCTTCCCAGTGGAAGCAAATGCCATCATGTGTGTGTGCAAGAGAGATGTGCGGAGAAGGACATGTGAGTGTTGTGTCCCTGGTAGGGGACACACATTGTGGACAGCTGTGCTCATGAGGATTCAACCACAGGGCAGTGGCAGAATCTAAGGCTGGCAGGGGGATGGAGCTACACAGACAGCACATGCACCTCACCACAGCCATCCTTTCTACCTGGTTTTGTGAAATCTGCTTTTCATCCCTGCTCGTTCCTTGTCCCTTTCCTTATGTCAGGTGTGACTTACTCACTTGGTAAAGTCTGTAACATGCAACAATAGGATATTGGAAAAAGCTGAGTTAGTACTTTCTGTATAATTATACTGAATGAGTAAATACTCCTATTATTCTGCATTGTTCTGCAGTAAAATATCCTTATGCACAACATTCGGACTATTGGAGTGTATGTGAAATATTAATTTGAATGTATTGGTATCTTTAAAAGTATAATCAGATCCTAAACATCACAGTTATAGTAGTTATATCTCCTCCAGTCTTCCACTATATTGGTGTACTGTTATTCTGCATGCTTATTTTCCTTCTCTTCCTGGAAATAACACAAAATTATTTTCTTTGTGTGTCCAATCCTCTCTGTAGAGCCAATTTTACATTGAAATCATGACTTTGCAATGCTAGTGTGAGTGCACACTGCTGATCCAAAACTAGTTTTTGCAGCTGTTTTTTTTTCCCTCCCTGGATTGGAGAGATAACTGTAGAGATGCAACACAAGGTTTACTTACTGTTTTAATGTTTCCTGTGTGCTACAACTGAGGGGGTTTTTTTGTTTGTTTGTTTGTTTCCTTTTTTTTCTTTTTTTTTTTTTTTTTAAGAAAGTCTGTTTAACTCCTGGTAGAAAGTCCCAGGTGCTGTAACCCATTGGAGAATAGTGACAAATTAGCAAAGAATACGCAACATGAATTTCAATATCAGAAGGAATTTTTTGTCCCAACAAGCCGCAAAGTTGAGAATTGTCTGAGCAGTGAATTTAAGTTTTGCTTTCTACTCTGTGTTTGAGGGTACCTGGCTCTGGCAATTTACCTTTCACATCCTACTGGAGCCACCAAAAAGCAGTGGTGCTTAGTAATTTCTTAAACAAGGCCCAATGTTTCAAATTTTTTATTTCAGAAACAAGATGCCTGCTAAGTACAGTCAGATATCGATATGCTCAACTGGGAGCCCAGACTTAAAACTCTCCAGCCAGTCAACTAATTTAGCTGTGTAGCCATAAACTTACTTACCAGAGTTCAGGCTTTTCTCCTCTGCTTCAAGATGTGTTGCTCTTTGGCAACAGCTGCATTAAGTGTTTTGTCTTGGACTGGTCAAGTGCTTGTGGGTTCTCTCCCGCTAACCTGCTTTGGTGCATGTGGCAGAACAGACCTGGAGCATGCAAACAGGATTTCTCTTGGAAAAAACCAAGCCAGAAGACATACCCTAGGGGACTCTCTGATGCTTTCCAGCTGCTATTGGGCATTCAGTTCACGAGACCACACTTGAGGTACATACAGACAATTATTTGCTGATTAAGAGTAAATAAGCAAGTCTTGGCAATCAAAGAAGAGAAGCACTTTGGCCTACTTTTCAAGAAAGGAGAGATTTTAGAGTAATACACATACCAATTTGCTTTAAACAAATGCATGCTTTTGAATTAACAGGGTTAAAAATCTGCTTTGGCAGCAGCTTGCTGAATTTAATTGTTTCTGAGGCAAGAACGATGAATGGAACTATTTCTAGAAGTGTTGCCAAAGGTTATTTTTTGCAATAGACCAGCACTGTCCAACTGGCAGTGCTGGGACAGCTTTGCCTGGCCCCTTGCCTTTGTGCCTGAGGAGCAGGTGGCCTCATGAGCCACGGTGATCCCACCCCACAGCCCTGCCACCCCAAATAAAGAAATGCATGAAGCCACTGTAGGTGGTTCTGTGCTGTTGAAGGCATGTTTATGCAACGTGAGGAATGAAGTGCAAGCTGGCCAGATGTGGTCAAAAATGAAAGGATGGTAAAGCACTTCACTTTTTCCAAAGAATCAGCTGTGCCTTTAGCTAGAACACATGCTCTTTGTCTCACGTTCTGCTCCGTTTCTGCGGTGCTATAAAATCCTTCAAGCAAAACTGGTGAAGAACAAAACAACAACAAGCACTCGTGGCTGTGTTATTTGGATGGAACCCCTCCTGCTGAGGGACAGACACAGCCTGTCCTGTCTGGGGCGGGAACCACTCACCCCCATGGATCCCAGGCTCAGTCTTTCAGAAGTCACTGCCTTACAAAGCTGGACTGAAATGTACAAATTTTAAAAGCAGGTGCTTTTGATTGTGTTTCCGGGTTGTGGGCAATAGAAGGAAGCTTTCTGCCTATTAAATGTGACCACAGAAATTGTTCCAGGTCTCTCTAACCATCTGGCTAGTCTAATTTACAGCAAAGGTAGACTGCGTGTCTCTCTGGAAAGAGATCTTTTCCAATTCAGAATGTGGTTTCTTGATTTAAATAAAATTTTATTTTTGTGCTGCTTTTTTTGCTTTTATAACATCTAAAACAGCTTTCAGGCTGTTCTCCATGGCCTGTAACACGTGAAAATATTGTTTAATTGGGAAAGATGTTGTGCTTTTTTCCCCATGCTAAGGTACATCTTGGATTTTACAATATTTTTCTTCACTTTAAGATATGTGCAATAGGAAAAATAATTCCTTATTTAGAGCAAAGTCCTGAGAAGCACTAGTGGCTAAATTAAATAAATAGACAAATAACACTAGCAATGAATCATGGACCTGTAAAATAATTCAGACATGTTTCCAGAAGAGAAACACTGCATTTAACTAAACATAGTACACTTATCTTTGTAGTGTGCATGCAAAATAGATTCTAACCCATAAGCATTCTTTCATATACACCCAAGGAGGAGATGCAGAATGATTCAAATGTGACACTGCATAAACAGGCTTGCATTTTGTCTCCCTGTGCGCTGCTCCATCTTTTGTCAAAAGGAAATTTACCACTGGAACACAGCTGCAGAATGGAATTCCCTGGCTTGACACTTTCTGCAAGCTTGGCTGTTTCAACAGAATAAAAAAAAAAACAAACACAAACACAGACCCAAAACCCAAACTTGATACTGTGCTACGAAGGCCTGCCTGTGTTGTACACTTCCCAGGGGCTCGGTCACTTAGTGCTAAAACAACAGCAACGCTTGGAAAACGGTGTGAAGGGTTTCTCAGCTCTTGTACCTCCTCTACCCTGACTGCTGGACTGCATTTCCAAACAACTACTTGTCTTGTGCTGTGCTTCTCAGCAGTTGTTAGTTCACTGGTGTCAAGGGCCCATGATTTGGCCACCCCGTGGTGCAGGAGCTGATGAGGTAGCACTGAATTTATTCCAGCAAGAAGGGAAGGAGTTGTGCAAGCGTGGCTTACAAAGCAGGCAAAAGCAACTCAGCATGGTGCTTTTCAAAGCAGTGGTGTAACAGAGCTTTGGCACCCTAATTATTCCATATCTAACCATTAAGAAATGCAGGCTGCTCTGTGCCTCGTTTGCAAGGGGAGATTAGTGGTGCTCTACCTAGCAAGAATGTGGAAGCATTGGAGGCTCGCTTGTGGAGAAGCATAGCTGGAGATATGTGGCTGAGTGAAGGGCATCAGGAGTGGAAATGGTCACTGGAGTTTGGTTTGGTGGCACAAGGACATGTCCTAAGACTATGATTGCAGCACTGAACACCTTATATGGAGCTCCACAATGAGTTTTTGAACCAGATGGCCGCAGGGCCAGGGCTCTTGAAAATAACCAAGCCCTACAAGATCTGCAGAAGTTGTTGTCTGGATAGATGAGAGCAACTCAGTGTCCTGACTGGTGCAAAGCCTGCTGCGTGTGCTCATAACTCATTACAGACTCCAGAAAATCATCTCTGGAGAAAGGATTCCTGCATGATTCAGCTGCAGAAACAGAATCTGGCAGCGTGCACAGTCCTAGCCACGAAGATACACATCCAGGTGAAACCAGGCTCCAGAGCTTGTGGCTTATTGTAACAGCCCTGCTGCATCATGGAAGTCACATGTGATCACCCGCATGGGCCTGCAGGATAATACGATGCTCTGTTTACAAGGTAAACATTTGACTGGCCTTGCTGTTCCTTCACCTGCATTACTAATAACTTACTGCAGTGTGTCATTGGAAGCAAATTGCAGCGCTAATTATGATAATAAACCCATGCAGGCTAGACCCAGGAGGACCCCGTGGAGAAGATGCTGGAGCACGCTCTGCTCCCAGGAGCGCTGACGTTACTGCGCAAGCCTCGGCTGGCTGGGGACATTTTGCAAGAACTGGTTCCTCACCTCCCAAACCTGCATTTCTCCCCCTCAGGCTCACATCCTGTATTGCTGCCTCTGCAGAGCCCACATCTTCAGAGGGATCTGTGCAGCTTCCCTGTGCAGGAGCAGGCTGATCCGGGCTTTTCCAGGGCCCGCCTGCAAGGTTGGGTTGCCCTTTCCAGGTTTCGGCAGCGCCTCTTTGACAGGGACTGAAGTTGAAACAGGACAGGGTAGCAAATGTGTCACTGTCTGTCACTCTCTGGGACGCCAGAGGTGTAGTGGCTGCAGGGATGTTTCAGCCCCAGGGATCCCGAGGGGCTGAACGCAGAGGAGGGGAAAGGGCTCTCTCTGTGCCCCAGCCTCTCAGAACTCCCCACTTCCCAGCTGATTTACCTACACTGAGCCAGCTGCTTATCTGCTAAAACCATGCCATGTTCTCCATGACTCTCTGAAGCTGTGGAGAGTACCAGAAGACTAGTGGAAAACTTCAGAACCTACAGTTCCTTCCACAAGCCAGAGACAGTGTTTCCTTTTATGATAAGTGCAGGAGAAAGCAGCCACCTGACTCAGCTTTCACAGTAGTGTTCTAATCTGCCAGTGGCATATTGTTTATTGAAACAAAAACTGAATATAATCCACAACTGGGGTTACCAAATATACTTATATAAAGCCTTTCAGAGCAGCAGCACATCAGCTGGTAGAGGCTGCTACTAGAAACTGGGGTTTCTTTGTTTCTTAGCAGCAGATGATTTCCTCTCCTGGGGCAATTATGTAGCCTAATTGCCTGTAATAATCATCCCTGCTAGAAGTGCCCTAATGCCAGCCCTCCTCCTTCTTACACTCTTTACTGACTTTCAGCTTGCTTCCAAGTAGCAGAAGCTGACTCTACATAGTTAGAAAACGCAGGTAATATGTAAGAATATATGTTTTAATACCTAGTGCCCTACTTTGATGCCTTTATTGGTGCACAAACTTATAACCCACCCCCAAAAAAACCCAAAACATTAAAACAAGGGAAAAAACTGATAATGTTAATTCTGAAATGTGACCTGTTCCTAAAAGGTTCATTGTCCTCCTAGCTCCTTACAGTTGTTTGGGGTGTATTTTTATTTTTAACAATTCTTCATATTTATTCTTTTTAAAAGGTACCAATTAGATGCACCAATGCTGGACCCTGCTGTGCTGCATTACAACAAGTATTATAGGCAAACCAGAAAAATCCCTGTGAAAGTCATATGGTATACTGGACACTGGCAGGGTGGATTAGACAATATAACACATGTTTGGCGCTGCTGGCTTTTCTGGTTTGATTTAGATGTTAACCAGTGTTTTCTTCCTTGCAGACTGCATAGAAATACCTGATGGTTCATAAATACCTGTTACAGCACTCCCATATGTGAACACTGAGCAGTGGAGCTTGACTTTTGGACAAAGTTCAGCTAAATACATAACTACGGATTCAAAGAAAAGGTCCATCCTGCCTAATATTCTTTTTTTTTCTATCAATAGCCAAGAGTGGATGTCTAGAAAAGGCCATCAGAAAAGAGCAAGCACAGAGAGATCCTTCCCCTACATGAAATTCTTCAGAAAGCTGCAGTCCTGGGAATTTCTGTGTCTAGTGCTATATAAAATAACAATATATATTTTGAACATACCTTGCTTAGAGGCTGAATGCTTAAAATTCAGGTACATGGCAACAGATACATAGGAAGTGCACAGACAACTCAAAATCATATCCAAAAGGTCCCTGAAGAAGGACTGTATCTCCAGAAACACAGAAAAAAGAGAGTTCCCAGGTGAAGTGTATGCTTCCATAGATCCTCTCTTCCTCAGTAAAGTGGAAGGCAAAGCTGCATATTCTGTTTGCATTTAAAGGCAGAGGTATCACTGCAAGGGTCCAATGATCGTGCCTTTTCCAGGAGAGGGTTGCAAGACTTCACTGTTAATTTTGTCTGGAAGGAAGGGCTTTTATTCTGTTTAAAGCATACTTTAGAATTCAGGAAGGGCTATAGTGCTTACTAAGGAAAAAAATACTGCAGTTCGAGGTATGGTCTTGATAGTAGCACTGATAATTATTTAATGCCTATTATTGCCCCTGAGGTTAAAAAAAAAAAAAAAAAAAGACAATTATAACCACCTAATTAGTGCCAAAGATGAGTTATAAAATTCAGTGGTATCTGATTAGTGCAGGCACACTTTATTGCAGCTTCAGCTACAGGAAGAAAGACACAAAGACTTTACTTGGAGGAACACCTCTGATGAAAGAAAAAACTACAACCAGCAACCATTCACGGACACGGAAAGAGAAGTTCCACGTGTGGGTCAGAAGAACATTATTTCTGGTGTGATGGGGCAGGGACTGCTCTCTGTCAAAAGCTGCATACCATGACGAGGATGTGGGTATGTTCAAAGAACACAAGGTGTAAATTCCTTGAATTCGGAAATTCAACAAAAATACAAAATATCAGACCTTGAGGTCCAGTTGCCAGCCCAGCTGCTTTCCAGCATCATCTAATTTCGCCAGCTGGAAGCTTGTACTACCTTATACAGGCTGAAGAGCCCCCAGGGATGCAGAATTTACACTACCTAAAAGTCACCTTGGCAGGGTGATCAGGCTGTCTCTGAGACTCCTTTGCCTAGTGAATGGTCTCAATATATGTGGCTGTATCCAGACAAGCATTAGGTTCTCTGCTAGTGATAGGACAGAAGGCTGGGGAGACTTTAAAGGCAAATACTTTTTTCCTGAATGCTGCACCCAACTTGTGGGCTTGAGCAAAGACGCAGGAAGGCAGCTGTTTTCTGAAAACAAAATCAGGTGTTACCTGCAGGAAAATGCCATCTCTATTGGTTTTCAAGAAATGCTTTCCTCTTCAGGTGTTTGACAGTATTATTTTATAGAGCTTTGACGTGGGTAAGTGGGCAGGGAACCCCTGAGAATCCCAGGCTCAGGAGCCAACAGCTGACAAAACTGTGTCAAATAAAGCTGAGTAAACCTGAAGGGTTTTTTCCTCCCACCCAAATCATACAACAGAGACAACATTATTTTGGGCCCTATCACTTTACATGTACAGAAACATTAGTCATAATTATATGGCTTGAAGAGAGATGTGAATGAAACTTAGAGTTAACTCTAAGCTGTCCCTTTCTGTGAGGAGTGTCAGTCTTCTGCTGTCGCAAATTCCCCCCAAAAGAAACACTCTTGCTGTTTCTCCAGGAAGATTTCATTGCTTGACCATCATTTTTCAGGCATAAACAACACAGGTCTGGACATTTGAAGCCACTGATTTTTGCATCCCTCTGAGAGAACCAGAAAATCCAGCACAGCTTAGCAGAACTTCCCCTCTGAATATGGTGTTTATGACTGTATTTACACAGCAGGATATTTTTGCAGAGTGAAAAGTCAGAGAGAGAGAGCAGCCACTGAAAGCAGTTCTGCAAACTGCTACCCTTGTGTAATTCACAGAGATTGTGCTGCTGCTGGAAAAGGAGTGATGCCGTGCTTAACTTCAGTAGCAAACTGTAAAAATTGGGCCAAACTGCTGTGGTGGTAGCTCTGCCCAATTCAATGTGGTAAGAGCTAAATTTGTCACTTTGTGATAGGCTCCCCTGGGAAGCTGCATAAATGCTTGATGTCCCTCAGGATTTGTACCACCCTTGACTTTCGCTGCTGTTTGCATGATAATGACAGTTGTGACTCCCAGACTGCTCTATAAACATCTTGGCAGTGCAGCTCATATTGCTGAAGGATATGAAACACGCAGTACCTGTGCTTAGCTGGATGATGTGGGCACGGTGCTAGCTTTTGGAAGACGTGGGCAAAGCGTAGCCAAGATGCATCTCCATTTGATGGGTAGCATGAAAAAAACCTCACTGTATGTTACCTTATGGTTTAATTGTCTTCAGCCTTACTCAGCTGCTCCTCCTGGACAATATTCCTTTATTTACTTTTGATATATCCCTTTAATTAGGCACAGCACCTAGGCTTCCATGCTGAAATATTAGATTCTTAGGCATGGTGTGCAGCTTTCTTCAAAAAACACAGCAGCACAAGAAAACCCACCTTCACTGGCACCTCCTGTTTTTTTCTACACACTGTGTGAATGGGGAAGTAGGGGAGTGGATTTCTGATTCTACAGCTGGATTGGTGCACATCTCTTTTGTAGGAAAAGGAGCACTGCTCTTTCAAGACTTATGTTCTATCTTTCCTACCTTAGTGAGGCTTGCACTGTGCGCTGCTGCAGTTTTCCGAGCACATGTGGGGGACTGAAACTCAGCACAGCATCGGTGCTGGGTACTCTGCATTCTTGCACAGTTTCCTCAGCTGCTGTCCTCTCTCCCTCTCCTCAGCCAGGACGATTAGCCAACATGTGGGCTGCTGCTCCAGCTATGCACAGTCACCCACACCAGCAGCCGTGCAGGCTGAAGAAGCCAAAGGCATGTTTTGCTGGCATGGCAGCAATGCAGCCAGAATTAAAAACGAAACAGGGGGGAAACATAAAACTGAAGTGTGATTACACTGTGTGTGTGACTGCAGTTCATGATTTTCTTCAGAGAGCCTGCAAGCTCTTTAGTAGACGCGACCCCTTGAAAGATAAAATAGCCACGGAGTTTGGGAAGCTGTTTAGCTGTAAACTTAGGGGCTGTTGACCCTTCAGAAGAGGAGAGTGTAGGGCAGACCTGTCCCATGTGCTGCATGCAGTGTGAAGTCTGGAGACTGAGGATAAGCACAGTAAGTTGGGAACTCTAAGTAGTCAGAAACCCCAAGCCGAGGACCCAACAGCTGACAGCTTTTGCCCCTGTTTCTCCACTGTTTCTCCTGTTTGGTTGTGCAGAGAGGGGTGGCTGGCATGTTTTTCCCCTTGTTCCCCACTGCTGATTGCTGAATTTCCCTCTTGAGCTGTTTCCTTTGTGTCTTTGTGGTTGCTGCCATTTCCTTCTCATTAAACTGCTATTTTTCCACCTGTACCTGCTCGCATTTTCTCTTTCTGTATTGGTGGGGAATAAAAGGGGAGGGAGTTAATTTTGTTGGAGTTCCCACCCCAAAAATTAACCTTTAAGCCAAGACAGTTAGCAGGGTTTATCATTAATTATTGTTGTTGTTGTTGTCATTACTACTACTACTATTATTATTATTATACCTCTGCCCAGAATCTGGCTCTCGTGCTACTTGCTAGCTGTGTACAGAGGGGTATTTTACCCATGGAGAAAGGACATTTTTTTTCCAAAGGTTTTACGGGATCCAGCAAGGGAACAACGTCCTGGCAAGTCTTAGTATGTAATTCCACTATTGTGCCTTCCTAAGGATATTCCTGTATCTTTTTTTCCTATGAAAGGTTGGCTATATCTTTCTATGATGTTTTTGAAGAGAACTGCAGTGAATGAAGGCAAAGTGAGCTTTCTTACAAAATCAACTGCTCAGTGAATGATGCCTGGAGGTCAAAGTCTGTAGCAATTTTTTCACCTCTGGTTTTGAAGCCTTGGATCGGCTAAACTGAAGAGAGCATGTCAGAGCAAAAGGGAGCTTTCAGATACCCTGATACCCTCCTATAACTACACTCCATCAAAAAGAATTAAAACTTTTGCCTTAAAGAAAAGTGTGGTGGGTCTGCAGCTATTTTTAGTATGGGCCTGGTTCATTATTTCATCTTAGTGAAGGAGAAATGAGGAAAGTGACTTCTTTGTGTTCTCTCTTTTGACACAGTGAAGTGCATGACATATTAAGTCTTTAAACTAGTTTGTGGAGGGAAAAAGCACCATTGGATGTAGTTAAAAATTAATTTTGCTGGTGTCACTTTATCTTTAGATAGATCTTTAGTCACTTCACTTTAGAAAGAAAGCCCAATTGAGATCCAGAACATCTTTCCCAAGTACTGCAGGCCCACAGTATCTCTAATATTTCTTTAAAATTTCATTGTAAAAATATGTTAAAACTATGAGAATACTGCTACAGAGAAACTAATTGTAAAAAAAAAAGAAAAAAAGAGAAATTAAAAAACTAAATGTACCCTGCTGGAGGAAATCAGCCAGCAAAAAACCACTTCAGCTCTGGGGATGCTGTGCCTCAAAGGAAAGAAGACCAAAGGACAAATAATTTACATTTTACTAAGGAGAAGTTTTTAAGGAAGATTTTAATTCTGTGTATTACAAAAATCCTCAGGGATCATGAAGTAAATTTCTAAAACTGACAACAAATATTTTCTAGGAATTGTTTACTAGTGAAAAATGCATATATAATAAAATGGCTCACAATGAAAGTTGAAAATGTTGTGAACTGACCAGTAACAGATCTGAAAATGTTCACTTGGGACACATACCTGTCCCCCCTCACCCATTGCTTTGGAAAAGACTCTATAAAGCATTTCTCATAACTCAGAAAAGTAACTTCATTTTACAGCAAACTCCCACCTCCTTTTCCTGTGGAGGAGGGGCTGGTCCACAGTTACTGCATGCAGAAAGGACACATGAAGCCAACAGGATAAGTGTACTGGGTCTCATTTTCACCACCCAGGTGGTTTGTCCCAGTGTTGGCAGTGTGCAGGATGCTGGGATGAGAATGCCCTGAGTTTGGGGATGGACTGCTGAGAAGGGGTCTTTGCTGCTTGGTCACCTCAACAAGCCAGAGCTCATGGCAACCCCCTGATGGCCATAAATGTCAAATCTGTCATTTAGGGTGGAATGAGAGAGAGAGAGAGAGAGAGAGAGAGAGAGAGAGAGAGAGAGAGAGAGAGAGAGAGAGAGAGAGAGGGAGAGAATGAGAGGCAAACTGCCACAAATTTCATCAAGGAAAATTGGAACAAGCTGTAAAGAAGATCAGTTTTTTCCCTGGTGGGCACTGAACACCAGGATGGGCTGCTATCCCCATCCCTGGAGACACTCAAAGCTGGACAGAAAATGTTCCTGGTCTCACTTTAGAGACCACTTTGAGGAGGAGGGTGAACTGAGCGGCTTCCCGGTAAAGTAAACTTTTCAAATCAAAATTAGCCCATTTTTTACCAATAAATTACCTATTACCCTTTCTATTCTGCAGGTGCTGTCAAGCCATCCTTATTTCTGGGCCTTGGTACCCAAAGGAGATTCAGCTGCCTGATTGCTACTCAGAATGGACCGAAGAGGAAAGCCTTGTTAGATCACATCCTCCTTTACCAGTCTCCTGGGGCTGCCATGAGTTAATCCACCCTTTCATCTTAGTTCCCAACTGGCCCATAAAGACAGATTTAAGGCCAGAGGAAAGCAAATCAGCCCTCAGTGTCACTGAGGATCAGGTATCAGGGCCTTCTAATAGAAATAGCTGGCCAAGCATTTGAAAATACATTTCAGGTGTGTACCCATGAAGGATATGCTTCTCCTGGCTTATGCTGCTTTCACCAGCTGGGTGACTGGAGAGTGTTTGTGGTGAGGAGCCGGCAATGCCTGGTCTGCAGATGTTCAGGGAGCATTCCACACTGCTTTGTCTCCTGCTGCAGTCCGTGCGTGGCTCTGAGTGTGCAAAAACCCATTAAAGCTCCTCAGTGCCCCGAGCATTCCTGCCTGATTAAAGACATCTTGGCCTCACGAGAAACCCACATTCACACCACGCTGTTTTGGTTGGTGCTTTCTCCTCCCAGCCTCAGCACTGTCCCCCTGATGCTGGCTCCTGCCTGTGCTTTTCTGGCTACAGGGCCCACTTCGCTTGGCAGAGCCCCTGCAAATGCAGACACAGAACTTTTGCAAAGCTCCTGCTCCACCTTTCTTTCTCCTCCTGCGGAGGCATGCCCCACTCCCAAACAGTTTTAAATTTTCATGGGTGCCATCAGGCCCAGAGAGTGCAGTGATGTTCATGCTACATGTTATATAGCTGGAGTCCTCAAAATGTGCTCAAAAAGATGCTCTGTGTGTTGCCTCCTGTGGGAAAACACACACTGGCTTCTCGAGCCATACCATTCCATTACACCAGTTTTTATTTGTCTCATTATAACACTAGACTCCACTGCACTAATCTGTACTTATTTATAGGTAGCAAATGAGTTCAGGTTATTCACTTTTTTCAGGAGCAAGGAGAGCCTAGCCGTGATATAACTCAGACAAATCACAAAAAGTGATTTGAATATGGGGTTTTTTGTGACTAAACTCACAGACATGAGTGGGTGGATAAGTTTCTTGCAGTGCTCTCCTTGAGCACGTGGTTCCTTGGTCAGGTGCTGTATCGCCGCTCTCTATGTTCACCTTCCTTCAAAATTAGCAGTCATGTAATCACAGAACAAAGACAGCTGACACATTTAAGGTGGCTGTTTGTTATAGTAAATAGTTGATGCAAGTAGTCTGAGAGTCAATTATAGTCTAAGTCTTGATCATGTGAGCCCTTTACCAAATACTGCACACTGCTAAACTTGCAATAGGCTTTACCAAGAGCAAAATGCAATCTGCCCATCTCAGTGAAGAACATGTCTGTAGGGGAGAACAAAACCTCAGCAAAACCACAGATTTAATGTTTTTCCTCTGTGACAGGTTACTGAATTTTGCTCACTGTTACTGTGTGTCCATGGATTAATTTCCTGTTTCATTTAAAGTATGTTACACGAGTTCAGGGTATATCCTCCTATGATCCCTCTCTCACACATTTCCAAATATGACCCCATTTCCTTGTTATCAAAAAGCCTTTCAGGTTTCTAGAGTAAGATGTCACGCTGGAAACTCTGCAGCTTTGATTTTCAGTTCCACAGCGCTGTTTGGGATCTTTTTTTTTTATTGTCCCTGCTCATGATCCTAAGAGTGAGAATGACACATAACACAAGTATGATGTCATAGTGCTTACATGCTGTCAGACAGGCAAGAAAATCCCTGCTGGCAGAAGCACCAAGAAAACAGATTTCTTTGCAGTTCTGGCCCATGCTCTCTGAGTCCTACTATACAGCTTGAACCTATGCAGGAATATCACTAATACTGAGTGGCTGAGGCTGGGAGGCTTATAAGATAACAAAGGACTGCATCTTAAAAGTGAGATTTGCTCTGTTCAGGTGACCAGTAGAAGCCGATTTGTGACATTGCATCCTGTTTAAACACTTTAAAAAAGTGTCTAATTGCCATTGAAGTGGTGCACGGTCTTGAAGCTGACCCTCTGAGAGCGGTAAGCATGGAGAAGGGGAGGTGCGAAAAGGAAGAGTTCCTGGTGCAATTTTGAACTGGCTTTTTCTGTCTGGCTCTTGTGTCACTGCTGACTCATCTTTGGGTCAGAGGTGATGTGGAAAGCCTGCTCTGGAGCAGGCTCCTTCCTTCTTCCTGCTGGGATTTTCTGCAGGGCAAGTAGGAACACGTTTTCACATTTGGGCTAACTGCTCTGACTGAGTGTGAAGGCTGAGCTGCTCCACTGGCCAGGGGAGCTGCCCCAAAGCCAGCCCAGCCAAAGCCCCCTCTCCAAGCAGCAGGAAAAGGAGCAGCAGCAGCAGGAAAAGGAGCAGCAGCAGCAGGAGAAGGAGCAGCAGCCTCTTGCACAGGCAGTCGTGCACCTTGTCAGCAGGTACCGCAGTGAGAGCAGAGCGGTTCAGGAATAAAAGGGGCTGGACACATGAAAGGGGCAGTCACATGAGTAGAATAAAGCACAAACAAGGCCTGCAATTACTTAGCTGACTCCCTTCCCCAAAGCTGAGCATAAACACATATTAGAGCAATGCTGGACTGGTAGCGTGGTTATTCTTTTTCCCATCCCTTGGCCAGGGAGTTGGTGGCAGCTGCATTTGGACCCCGTGTCCTCAGCATTCCTGGGATCAGTCATCAGGTTGGAGTCTTGAAACCAATGGTAAGCTGAAGCCAGCTTTGTGAGGAGCTGCCGGTTTCTCCACCTTGATGATGTCATTTCAGCCCTCCCTGGCTACTTTTCCTGAGGAACTTTCCCTCCAAATGGGTGTCTGAGATGATGGCTGAACTTATCAATAGTAAAGCACACACATAGGTGAGCACTCATCGGTATCCAAAAGGCATTTGAGCCAGAGGTGTGTTGTAAAAGCTTTCAACCATTTTAAGCTTGTATTAGAATTATCAGGACTCAAATTTTTCTCTTCTAATCAACAAATCCGCTTTTGTGAACGTGACCGTATCTTCTTATCAGTTTTACCTTGCTTCGCGATTTTCCTCGGCCTTGGCTGTAAGCAACAACTCCCACAGCTTGAGTTTCGAAGATTTACGTTTCGAAATGCGTGCATCAGTACCCACAGTGCAACCTGGTATTTCCGAGAGAGATACACTTGGCGCCTGGAGATTTCAGTGTATCGAATGAGGACACAAAACGAGGCAAGGCGGGGCTCGGTGTGATGGGAATAGTGCCCTGTTTGCAGAAGGTCCCAGGTCCTTGTGCAGCCGCTGGCTTTGGGCAACCCCCGAGTGCCCTCTGCTCCATTCCCTGAACCACATCTGCACCACGGTGAGACTCTCAGGGCAGAGGGGGTGCCAGGCAGGCTTCGGAGACATCTGTGTATTTCTTTTTTCTACCTTCAGCTCCTCATGCTGTCCCAGTCCTCCAGGTAGCTTAGAAAGCCTCTCAGCATCCCCCATGAATGTTCAGCACCGCCCTTTCCATCACATGCAAGGACAGAGCTTTGCTCTCTGCAAAGAATGACATGGTGCTATGAAAGTAGCTTGAGGATGAGGCCAACTGGATTTCCACCAAGGACTTTACCAACATACACACTATGGTCTCTGTGCTGCCATCACAGCTGTGGGTGCAGGGGACACAGACCAAAACCCCCGGAGAATGCTCCTGGCCCAGGGAAGTCCTGAGAGGGACTGGGAGGAGCCTGGTGGTGCATGATGCCTGTCTGTGGGATTTCATCTTCAGAGCTGACTGGAAGCATGCCCAGCAGCTGGTTTTGGAGCCCGTGCACCCATCTAGATTTGCCTGTGGTGGTTCTGGGGGGATATACTGTCTGTACAAGTGTCTTCAAGCATAATCCCCCACTAAAGTCGATTTACAAAAGCTCCCAGTGACTCTTAGCAGGCACAGAGTCATACCTCTCCCAGACATCCTTACCATGCTGAAACACTGCTGAAGGGAATGCAGATTGGGAGCCTTCAGAATCTGTTTTAGTGGCATGAAAAACCAAGTACCAGGGGCAAAACTGTGGCCTACCAGTGGAGCTAGGGAGCAAGTTAATAGCCCAGGCTTCCTTTCCTGCACTTTGTCCATGGGCATAGGAGGGAGTGGAGACAACTCCAGCCATGTGCAAATCAGTCTCTACAGACTGGTCCGTTTGCAGAAGGGCAGCTCAGCCCAGAGGAGGGAAGGTGATCTTTAGAAATCAGATTTTGGTAGACCTAAACACAACAAAGGAGCAGGGGGGAAGGGAGGGGAAGAAAAGAGGGGAGACCATGGGTCTTGTTTGCATTACAGTATGAAGAATAAGCATGATGAGTGAGACAGTTCGTAAGTCAACATGGTACCTACATGGCTGTTTGGACTTTTGTTTTGCAGCAGCTTAACTGTTTGCATCCTGGACTTGAGACTTTGTGCTTGTGGGAACCTCAGGTATCCCGATCCTACATGTTCAGCAGGAACATAAGCAAGAAATGAATCACATAGTTCATGCGAATATAACAGTATCTAAGTAGACATTCAGTAAACTTTCCAAATCAGTTATTTTTATCACCTAATTTCTGTCTGCTGGAGATCAGTAGTATTCCAGGAGAAGGTTGTGTCTGAATATTTAACCTTCTGCTTTGGTTATCAAACTGCCAGAGAAATTCAAGACTGACCCGAAGTGAAATTTGTTTTCTTGCAGGAACTATAACCCAAGAAATGTCTCTTCTAGGTCAAGCAAAAAAACCCCAATTTCTAACCCAAAACGTATCCTCACTACTTGGGGAATTTCTAATGAGACCACATAAGCGAATGTCTAGAATTATTCACAAATGCAGCACTTACATTTCTCATGTCCCCAGTGAATATTCAGTGTTATTATGGGCTGTTCTTCGTCATGCTGTCTCACTCTCTTCTGTCAAACCCGGTTTCTCTTGCATGCAGCTCTCACATGCGTGCTCTGCTTGCTACACATTCAAAACCTTAGTTGCTAAGGTACACTGTGTTTCAGGATCACAACACAGCATTGGTTAAAAATCAAGTTTCCATACACTGTGTACTTCTGGTTATGCATTTGACCCAATGATTATTAAAAGGTTTTAGAAAGGCAGCGTAATGAAAGAGTGACGTTATTGGAGCCACTCTCTGGCAGAAGGTGCAGGTGAGCAGGTCAGTCTGCACAGTCAAGAAATGTGTTAAGTGCAGGTACCCAAATTTTCATTAAGTGAGCTCAATCAGCACAGCAGAAGGCCCATCAGCAGCTACATGTGATCAACACAGACAGCATTTTATCTCTCCCTGACATGCAGCAAAAGCATTGTCCTGGTTTTGCCCTGGGTCAGTTTGCTTTCCCACCCCCCACACAATTACTACTAGTTGAGAGAAGGTTTATGCAGACAAAAGAGAGACAGGATTTGGGGAAAATAATATGAACATTTATTACTAACAAAATAAAAACTACTAAAGACCTATATCTACAATAATTTTACTTAGGTAAAAGTACAGTGTATTTACAGAAATACCTCTCCCCCCTTTATACTAGTCCAAGGAGGAGAAGCAGTCTCATTCTCCATTCTCAGAGTTCCAGCTCTCTCTCTCCAGTAATTTTGCAGCACTCTCATTGCAGCTGGAACTTTTTCTCTCTCTCGCTCTGTGTCGGCCTCCAGGGCTGGGCCTACCCCCCTCCTGGGCTAAGACCAACGGCTGGGAGTTACCCAGGTCCTGAAGGGTCTTCTCTTCCATAGGCTTGAAAGGGGACACTTGCTTATTATGGATCTTCACCACAGGGTTACAGGGAATAATGGTTTAAGAGTTCACCCCTGTTTCCCTATGGAGGTCCCTCCCCATGGGAGAACAGTCCTTGACAGACTTCTCCTGCATGAGTCTAGTATGGATCCCACGCATGGATCCCAACATCCGAGCCGCTTTTACTCCAGTGTAAGGCTTTCTCAGGGTCACAAATTCTTCAGCAGCAGTATGGATCCCACACACAGATCTCAGTACCCCACCTGAGCCGTCATCGCTCCAGCAGGGGTTTCCCTCAGGGTCACAAATCTCTAGTACCAGCACCATGGATCTCTCACTGAGATCCCAAGCTTATCTGAGCCATTCTCACTCTGGCATAAGCATCATCCCCTTCAAGGGTCACAAAGTCTTCAACAGGACTCTGCCTCAGTTCAGTCCTTCTCATGAAGTCTCAGTTCTCTGGTATATTCACAAGCTCCTCTCTGAGCCGCATGTGGGGTCTCCTCACCCCAACAAACTTTTACAACTAGCAGGCATTACTTTCCAGTCTTTTCCGTGCTGGAGAGAGAGAGAGAGCAAAAGAGGGAAGAAACAGCTCCCCCCCCTTCGAACTTTTCTTCTCTTGCTGCAACTTCAGCTGCCAGCTTCGACCTTGGAAGCTCCGTTATCTCTCGGCTGGAATTTCTCTGCAGCGGTTTCTGTCCAAGCAATTAGTCTTTTAAAGTTTTTTTTCTTCACTCTCTTAACAAGAGAGAAAGGGGGGCTTCAGTGCTACACCTGCCCCCTGGCCCAAGCTAGGGGAGGAGAGGGCCTTGGCCCTTTTTGGGCCTGCCACTTCTCTCCCCTACATGGCTGCTGCCCCTAACTTCAACTGCCCAACAAGCCTTCTCTTCTGTTTTCTTAAAAATGTAATTAGCAAAGGCATCAGTGAACTTTTTGATTGTTTTTTTTTTGTCCGGAAATCACCTGGACAAAACCATCCTCAGCCCCAGGGATGGGCTGGTGGGCAAAACCACGGCAAGCATATTTTTTTGTTCAGTTTTTCAGCTCTGGGAACACCAAGAGTGTCACTGGTCTCAGCACGATTCCACACACTGGATTAGGACTTTAAACCCCAGTTTTAGTACAGTACATGTCTGTATCAGGCATGGTCACAAACCCCACTGGATCCCCTTGCTCAGAGGTTAAATGTGTGCTGACTTTCTTGAAAGGTCAAAGCCTTTCTTCGTACACTGCTTGAGGTGAGAGGTGTGTCCCATGCTGTATTTCATGAAGAGAGGTACTTACTGTGCTCATCTTTTTTTGGAATACTAGCAGTGTTGTTTCGGGTAATGCTGCCACCACTTCCTACCAAGAAGAGCTGGTGTCACCTGCAATGGGGTTTCCAGTACAAATTGTTACCTTTACAATCTCTGTGTTTTGCTAATATGCACCTCAGAAATTCCCAGATTCTGAAAATGTCCCAAATGCCCCTCTCAGCCAAGTGGTCTGATGGCATGGTCTTGAGAAACAAGGTGAAAGGAAGAGGGAGTTATTTCTCGTGCTCAGTGGGCGGTGTGGGTACCGTTGGGAGTTGCTGCCCAGCTTCTGCCACAAACTGGCTTTAGCAGCTTCACTTTTCTGATATCAGCATCCCAGTTCATGTTTTCTAGTCTCTTTGTAGACAAAATAAGGGTTGGATCATAACGTATTTTGCACTTTGGCCTTGCTGCAAGGTCTGTTTGGCTCACTGTGTATCACCAGAGCTTGATAACCTCCAGCTTGATACCCCTCAGCTGATATACCCAAGGAGTGTGTCTGATCTCAGCCACTCTGAACTCCTTCTTCAGCTGTCAGCTGAAGGGAAACACACTTCCTTGGTGCAGCTCAGGTCTTCCTTGAACACCTGTCACAAGTTGCCTAACATTTTCTGTTCATTTCAGAGATAGATGACTGTGTTGGGGCATTCAGCTGGGGGCTAAGACTGGACCATCAGTTCATTTTAAACATTGATTAAGATATTTCAGATTTTACCAAGCTCCAGCGCAATGAGATCTTCGCAGGCCAGCCAGATAATGCACAATAACATTAATTAATTTCCTTGTATCTGACTTTGATCAAAACTATCAGATAAATTCATTGGCTTTACGTCAGCTCCTTCCTCCTGATTTTATACCTGTTGCGTTTGCACTTTTGTAATCTGAACGGGAGGGTGATAAAGGCCAACTGAAACAGTTATGAGTTCCAAAGAAAGCATCTCACAACTGTCTTAGTATCTAGTATCACTGGAAATTCACAGCATATTCCTTCAGGAGTCTGTCAGCTCTGAAAAGATGCCGTGGCACTGCAAGGACCATGCTGCCCTTAGCTTCTTTTGCTGTGTCTTGGGGCAACTGCTGATGCTCCCTAAATATCACAGCAAGCTAAAACGCCTGGTGGAAGATGTAGAAGCTGAAAAATTTGTGTGTGTATTTGAGGGAAGCAGTTTTACATCTTGTACACTTAAGGCACGTTTTTAAGGGATAGAAGAGCAAGCCAGTTCACCTGCTCTCTGTGCCAAGGAAAATTAACTTAGCCATACCCACCTGAAGAGGTGCAAGAACATTTGCCTTTTAAATGTGTGTCGTCTTATACGTCGTGAGAATCCTGCTGGGTAGCAAAATTAGATTGACGTGACTTTACATGGAAAAGCAAACATTTCGTGGTCCTTCTAGTGCCACAGTCTCACTGACTGTTCCCAGCTGGCTGCCACCCCTTGAGTGCTGGACTTCCCTCAGCTTGCGTGGTGGCTTGTGGGCTGCAAACCTGGGGCTGCACCAGGAGGTCAGCTTCTGGCTCACTGATGTCTAACTCGCTTCAGACGAGCGTGAATGGCAGAGCACGGCCACAGAGAATCTGGCTGCGGGGTTGCAAGGCAGCACTGCTGTTCCTGTGCACCCTCATTGCCCCAGCAAACCTCAGTGGTCCATTCACAGAGACAGGGAGGGGGTGACAGCATATGGATGTTCAAATGGTTCACTGAGAGAAGTACCTGCTGCGCCAGTGGTGCTGGAGCGAAGCATGAACCCAGTAGAAAAGGGAGGGAGAGCTGTTAGGGCTATTTTGAGAGGGGGAGGTAGCTGAATGCTGCAGTAACATACCTGGCAGGAAATATCAGCCGAGGTGCCGTGAACTGACCAGGGCCAGAGAAGAAAGACAGAAACAAAAGTGAGAGTTCGGCAGTAGTTCCTCAAACGACGTTATCATCTATTCATATAGGAATGGGGAGGAAGAAAATAACTAGCAGGGTACTCAATAAAGGGCTTCTGAGGTTGTTTTTTTTTTTAGACTTCTCAGTCTTCTTTTACAGTACAGGCAACCAGCCTAAAAAGTGGATGTGGTTTCAGTGAGCAGAGCTAATCCAAGTGAGAAAAGAGCAATGTTTACTCAAATGCAGTGAGTGCATGACTATGCAAGTTCACAGGACAGATTTCCCAATGCCTTGAGAGCAGCGCTGAGAAACAGCACCACTGCTTTGGTGTGACCCCAGGGAGAACCCTTTCTCCTGCCACAGCATAAAAAAGTACTGATTCAGGCATTGCACTGTTGGCCTGCAGGGAAGTGTGAAACTAGTGTTGGCATCTCCCTCTCCAAATCGTGTTCCTTGTGAGGCTGCCTGAGGTGTCATCTGCCTGCAGGAGTATGACTGAAAGTGCTTTGCACACCTGAGCCCAGCACTGCTGCTTTCTCCTGCCATGCACTCTCCACCTCCCTTACTTCTCCACCCTCTGTCCTACAGTCCCATGGACTCATGCAAGACATGCAGTGACATTTTTTGCTTGCTCTTGACCTCTGGGAGCAGGGAATTAGCCACAAACTGGACAGTCACTCAAGAGCAGTTGTTAAAAAATAGAAAGCCCAGACTCAGCACTGGCTTGTCATGGTTTCACTCTTGCTTTTACTGATATAAAGCAGAAACAACTTTACAGAGGGAAGGATGCTACAGCTTCTGGGAAATCAGAGCCTGCTCATATAGCTACCAGGCTCTTCAGGCCAAATCCAGCTTCCCATCCTTTGGGCCAATATACTTTTAGCACAGATTGGAAGCTGGGGAAGGGATTAAGATGTGAAAGAAAGGGATTATGATATCAGATCCATGTGGCAGGAGTAGTATTGAAGAGATAAAGCACCAGTGCCCATTTTGCTGAGGGGCTATTTTCTGTCCAGCAGCTGAGCCTTCTCCTCTTGCTTTACTGATTTGTGCATGGTCCAGCCCTTCAGAGTGATCCCAGAGTCAGTCCTTTGTGAAAGGTTGTGGTCTTTATTTGCTTTTCCCCATCAGCAAAGCATAAAGGGCAAGGCTTGCATATTTTTCTCCCCACTAGTTTCCTGCTCTCCCAGCACTGTATTCCGTGCTGCTGCTGGCAGGACATCATGTTATTGCTACAGCCGACCAAATGCAAACCCTCCAGCATTGTTGTTTATCACTTAATCGTGTTGAGTACGTTCAGTATGTGTGAAGGGCCCTGAGAAATCATGTTTGCAGTTATTAGCCTCCACTAATCTGGAAAAGGTTTGGATTTGACTTTACCTGTTGGCATGTAGGGAATTATACCATTCCCTTCTACTCCTGTGCTCTGGTGAAGTCTTAAATAGTCTCCCTCTGTGTAAAACAAAAAACTCCCCCCAGGCAAAATGCTGTGGCCAAGGAATGAGGGTGGTGTGCTGGTGATGGAGGGGAGGGGGGGGGGAAGGGGTGGGGATGGGAGGAGTAGGGTGGGAATAAGTTAGGACAGGATCCTGATAGCTGGAGAACACTTACAGTTCTTTCAAAGAGCAGCTTCTTATTCGCTGGTACAAAGTGCTTGTAAATAAAACCCCAAAAAGCAGCAATGCTTGCAGAGAGAAAACAGCTTCCCACCTCCACACTCACTGATGACTAGGACAGCATCTAGTTATGATATTCAGCTCGGCTTTTGCTCATCTGACACTGCACAGCCCTGTTTATGTACAAACTGTCCTGTGCTGTTGCTTTCTCTTTAGAGGATAAGAGGTTTTGGGCAGTTGAGGGAAAAGACAGGAGTAATACTGTGAAAATTGCACAATTTGCACCGTTGTTTGTCCCTTTACTCGAGATCCCTGTGAAAACAACGCCTGCTGATGATCATGAGAGGAAGAAAACAAATCTTGGTTTCCCTTTCTGCAGGCACCCAAGGAAGCTGGCACTTGTTTTGTAACATGCTGCAAAACAACCCTCTGCAATTACAGAAGGCACTGGCCACGGACAGTGCACAACTCTGGGTGCTGGGACTGCAGGGCCATTATCATTCACTTCCCAGTAATTGTTTCCAGTACTGACTTACCAGGTACAAAATGCATTTCAAGAGCTGGAATTCAGAATACAAAGGACCCTCTTTGAGTATTTGTTTTCTTCATTAAAGAAGTCTCAGTTTAGCACCCTGGCATTGGGCGGTCGGTGCTGAACCCACTGTGTAAATTTTGGGATTAGCATACGTTTGGGAGCTGTTTGTTAGTGTGAATTTGGAGGTTAATCCCTCAGTAGCTACAGTAATACCCTTTGAAGCTCTGCAGCATTAACTGTAAAAGTTGCCACTTTGCCCACTGTGAAGGTCTGCCTAATTCCGTGTTGAAATGCAAGTGTTTGGATGTGGCCCTTGTATCCACCCAAGGCTTATCAAACCAGGTGGATGTGTGTGTGGGGGGAAGGCATCCACGGTCCTGGCTCACCCCAGCTTGGGGAAGGCAGACAAAACACCTGCAGGAAGGAAAGCAGAACTGTTTTCAAGGAGCTTTGGTCAGGCAAATATCTCTTAGGCTTGAGTATACTCACACAGACCTTGAATTTACCAAATATGCTCTAAGAGAAAAAAACAGAGATAAGAATTGTAACGTGACGCTCAGTTTAGCCAGTGTTCTCTAGCAAATCCAGATAGATGATCAGTCAGCTTCTCAGGGCCTTACCAGCCTGAATTTGTCACCTTGAAAAGACATGTTTTGCAAGGAATCCTTATTAGTTGTACTGTGATGTTACTAGAGTGCAGGTGCAGAAGCTGATTTTTATGGCTGCACAGACATGTATACTTACAGATGTGAGATTGCTGAAAGATCACCTGAGGGTATTTGTTCACACTGTAAAGAGGCACGAGTGTGCCCGGAGTGATTCTTTTAAAACCATGTGTGGAAACCTGCGTGGAAACCTGTTTGAAAATCTACTGTTACATGCAAATTACAGCAGCATTGTGGGCAATTCTGTTCTCACTTGTGGAGGAATAAATACATCTTTAGAGACGCAGATTGACCTGCAAAGTACAAGGAGAAGCACAGAACCATTGTCTAGAACCACAGAACCAACCCAGAATGGTCAGGGTTGGAAGGGACCATAAAGTTCATCTAGTTCCAATCTCCCTGCCATGGACAGGGATGCCAACTAGATCAGGTTGCTCAGAGCCCCATCCAACCTGGCCTTGAACACTTCCAGGGATAGGGCAGCCAGAACCTTTCTGGGCAACTTGTTCTGGTGCTTCACCACCCTCTGAGTAAATAATTTCTTCCTAACATTTAACCTAAACCATTGCCCCTTGTCCTGTCACCATCTGACCATATGAAAAGTCCCTCTTCTTCCTTTTTATAATCCCCTTCAGGTCTCCCTGAAGCCTTCTCTTTCTTCAGACTGAACAGCCTGAGCCCCCTCAGCCTGTCTTAATAGGAGAGGTGCTCTGTCTCTCTGATCACCTTCATGGCTCTCCTCTGGATCCACTCCAGGCCCATGACCTTCTGGTGTTGAGGATCCCAGAGCTGGACACAGCACTCTGGGTGGGGTCTCACGGGGGCAGAGCAGAGAGTCAGAATCACCTCTCTTGGCCTGCTGGCCACGCTGCTCTTGGTGGGCCATTCACTGAAGAGTCGGACTTGATGTTCCTCATGGGTCCCTTCTAACTCAGGACACGGCGTGTTTCTGATGTTCCTTTGTCAGATGAGCTTTGTGGGCCCACTTCTCATGTTTGTCCGGGTTCCGAAGTACCTGGGCAAACATGAGATACCCTTTAGAAAATGGCTTTGTTTCTGCAAACTGTGATTCACAGAACATTCTTTTCTAGAAAGTGAGTAGTCTACTCATCCTGGAAATGGATTGAGGGTACTTGTGGCTTTTGCTCCAAGAAGATGATAGGAGCATAACTTGACATTTCGAAACTAGGCTCAGAATAAATTTATCTCCTTTTGTCTCACATAAAGGGGCTGAAACACAAGAGCATAGTAAACATTGTCTCAAATGGGGTTTTGTATACTAAAATTGTATTTCTGGCTTTAGAGTCTGTTTACCACAGGTAGTAATGAAGTGGACCTTATTACTCCCTCTGAACAGCCTCATGAAAAGCATTACAGGACGAACAGTTATGCTGATCTTATTGCCTTGTTAGAGGCCACAGTGGGTCACGGTAACCTTTTTTTGACAAAACACATTTTAAAGCCCTTGGCAGTGGGTGATCTCCTTCAGTCCAGTGACCTGGGACTGTATTTTAAAAAAACAAACACCATGTCCCATAAACAAGGGCACATGTGAAAGGTGTGCCTTCATTTGCAGTCACTGGCCCCAGAGTTACAAATGTAAATCATTGTCATGAACACATGGAGGCTGCAAACAGGGATTTGCCTGTAGGAACACTTAAGAGGCACGCAGGACTACGACTACTTCGGTTACAAGCTCTCTGTGGGACTTGATGCCTGTGCAAACTGTAAAGCCTTGATTTAAGCTTCTCAGGTTGTGTGAACAGCAGTATGACACGGGCACTTCTCGGGGTGTTCGAGGTGTGCTGTGTGCATCTGCGCACAAACACACCTGCACGTGGTCCTTGACCTCGCTCCACGTTTTTAAAGAGAGGCTGCAGAGCCGTGAGATGTGTCTCACCCCCTCTGTCTTCAGCATTTTTGCCCTCTGCTCTCCATACACAGCAATGTCTGTGCAGTCACAGCGCTGCACCCCTGGCAGAGCTCGTGGGCTAAAATGCACCGGCTAAAGAGCAGCTTAACCCTGTGTCCTGTGTCTCTTCCTTGAAGAGAAGCTGTGTGTTGACAGAGCTGGTGTGTGTGTGTTGACTTTGCCTTGCCTCTTGCGTTTGCTGGCATTCGGGAGCGTGCTGCAGGGTCACAGAGCAGAGCTGCTGTCACCAGAGGCACGAACTCACCCACAGTGAAAGACAGAGAGCACTGTGCTGGGAACACAGGGTCGGAGCTAGATGGTTATTTTTTCACTATTCCCCATGTTCCGTGTGTTTCCAGTGGCAATCAAAGTGTTTGCTCTTTAGGCCCTCCAATCTCACTATTCAGGGAATTAATGTTGACATGAAATGATAAGATGGGGGAATGTGAGTACAAGGCTGTTACTAAACGGCCAGTTTAAGCAGCTTGCAGCTCCTGGCAGTGGTGGTTTGTTACTACTCAAGGCAATAAACATCCTGGTTTCATAACAGAAAGAAGGAAAGACCTTCAGGGACTCATCTCAAATGTGCTTGAAACCAGCTAAGTGGATTGCTGCAAGCATGCAGTTGAAAAGTCTCCTGTGAAGAAACTGCAGCCATTTCTGATTCTCCACTTGTTAAACTGTCCAGCCTTTCTGCAGCAGGTTTAACTCCCTTTGAGAGATAGATTCCTGCTTGCACAAACTTTATGCAGAAAATGGTAGTTCCCATGTCTGGAGTGTCAGCTGGTTGCAGAGTAAGACTTTTTGCGGCTCCTACTGTTCTTCCTCTCAGTTTTCTGACAGGCTTTGCAAATGGCAAGCAGCACATTTCAAAACCACTAGGATGGGCGAATGCCAGTGACCTTGGCACAGGGCAAGTGCAGATGCACACGTGAAAGCTCTGCTTTCCCACACTGCATCTGGGTCCTGGAACGGAATCTGCCTGTCTGCACAAGTTTTTAAATTACTCTGATACCTGAGGATGAGTTGTGTGATCATTTGCTTGTGCCTGGATAGCTAGAAGGTAATGTAAGTGTAAGCAGGCACCAGACCCTGCCCTCTGGTTTTGCCACTCAGCACCTTGTGCCATGCTCCAGCAGCTCACCACCGGCTGCACACATGCAGCTACTTGGGAGGATTGCAACAGGCTTCACTGAACTCACAAGAAACCAAAATAAAAACAATAGCTCAGCAGTGGTAAAAATAAAAGGAAGCAAATTAATTTCCATAATCACTTCCAGGGTATTCTTTTTATGAAAACAGTTTCATCCTGAATAAACTGAAGGCAGGCCATATAGTACGGTAATTTTAAATTTTAAATAAGGCATGAATAAAAAAATTTAGGTAAGATAAGAGAAAATAAGGTGCATATACTACGGTGCAGGGAAGGGAAAGATGATTGAAGAAAGTCTAAAGAGTATTGTTTTGAGTATTGTGACCTTTTTGTGCACGCTGCATTGTAGCTGTCACTTTTAATAATCCCACTACCCTCAAAGAGCATTTTGTGAAGGGTGAGTGGTCTGCAGAGTGCCTGATGATGGCCTGCACAAAATGACCTGCTTACAGGGTGCTGGCTCCTTTCCCTTGTTTCCACCCCTGTAACTAAAAATACTCTCCGTAGTTTCCTAAAATTATTTTTCCATGGAAGAAATTGCAGTTGCTGTTTGATCAACAATTACATGCATGACCATGAACTGGAAGGGGGAACATGGACCATGAAGACAAGGGGACAGACAACTCAGCCTGTTAAAGGCAGAGTTCCCGGTCAGGGTGTCCTGCACTCACCTGGGATCCTGCCAGGCTGCTCAACCACAGGCTTAGCTCAGGCCGTGGGAGTTTCTTCTCTAAAGAGGGAAAAACTTACAACTGCATAAAAGCATTGTAAACAACTTTGAGAAATCAAACCACAGAACAACAAGATATTCCTTTTGTTGGGGAGTTCAACACCGCCTTTTGGTTGGCCTTCCTCAGAGCGTCAGGGGGTGAGTGGTTTCTCCGTACAGCTGCCCCTGTGCAACTTCTAGGGAGTTGGAGGAGTGTGTGCCTCTCCTGTCACTGCCCCAGCCAGGAGCCCTGATTGCCAGAGCCATCACTTCACAAGCTCTGGGAGTTGAAGCGACGGCAAAACTGGAAGTAGAAAAAGACATTTTCACCATCTAAGTTAAGGAAAAAAAATTAAAATTCTGCCTCTGTGATGTTTTCCAAGGCTTCACTTTAGTCAGGACTTTTGCCCACGCTGCCCTCCTGCTCCCCAGCTGGAGAGAGGGCTGAGTGGGCTCGGTGGCAGGGCTCTTAGGGGGCTGCAGAGGTCGTTTTTTGGGGGATGATGGCACATGCCACAGCAATCGGTAGACTGCAAGACTGCACTTTCATCTGTGTCTTAGCCACTCCTCTCAGGTACAACGTGTGTATGAGTCCAGGCATATCAAGGAAAAGAAAAACCTTGTTTAGAATAAGAGAGGGAATTTCCTCTGAGGCCAGTAAAGGCAATGGGCACTTTTAAAAATCCAGTGAGGAGTGAGATGAATCATTTAGGTGCCCAGCCGTGTCTAATGATCTGAATACAAAACACCGTCTCCTGCACGGCCACCGTGTTTCTCCCGTCATTCATCCCCGTTGCAAAAGGATGCAATGCCTGCGTACATTGGCACGACCAAGAACAGGAAAAAAAGGTGCTTGCTTTCCAAACCACGCTGATGTCTGCTCGACAGAGTTCGGGGATGCCGGAGTAAATGCATTAGGGAGGAAGAGGCAGTAAGGAAGAGAGGGAAGCCCCCCCCCCCCCCCCCCCAGCCCCAGCGCTTTTTTTTTTTTTTTTTTTTTTTTTTAATTTATTTTGGAGTTTGCTGGTGAGGGCGGCAGTCTCCATCCACCTGTTGTGTCTTCAGGCCTCGGTGGGGTGCGGTGGGGATGCGCTGCGGTGCGGGGGAGCCGCCGCCAGCTGCCAGCCCCGACTCTGCCCAGCAACCCGGCCACGCTCCATCTGCCGTTCCCTTAATGAGGCGAGCCGGCCTCTGGCACAAGCCAGAGCTCGCTCCCCTATTCACCCGCATCCCCCTTTCAGCGTCCTATTGTTCTTTCCTAATGGCCTTACAATAGCCCTGCCTGTTGCCTTTACAGCCGCAGTGAGGCCAACCGGGGAAAGTCTTAATCTCTGCTTCAAATTAAAGGGACTCCTCTGAATTAATAATGTTGCCAGGAATGCACTGCCTGATACGAGGGGATGTATAGCACTCTTCAGCCATCAGCAGCTGTGATTAGCTAGGGCTTGAAGTGTCCTGTCACAATATTTCATCCCGCTCCCCCGCTGCCCCCTCCCCGTCCGCAGGGTTGCCACATGGCCCTTCTTGTGCTGCCTTTTCAAGCCCTATGCCAATCATGCGGCAAAGATGCCCCAGATAGGGTGACAGATGGGGCCGGGGTAGTTCCAGGCTAGACTAGGGGCCTGGGGCACTCCTAGCTCAATTCGGCACAGATTTACCATACGGAGGAGCAAGGCAGGAGAAGGACCTCCCGGCTGGGCTCCTCGCACCGGGCAGGGGAGCCCACCTGTATCCCGGCCCCGTGGAGGGAGGGATGCTGGCAGGGTCTATTCTGTGGCACAAAGAGGACCCGCTGACAGCGAGCCTCAGGGCTGCTGCAAATGAAACTGTGTGTTACGTGGGGCTGAAGTTTTCCTCTGCTGTGAGTGCTAGGCATGCACAGATAGCAGGAAAAAACACATCCTTTTCAGAGGGTCGTGGGTGTCTTCAGATCTAGGCAATCATAGGATTCTCCTAGCAGTGAAGATAAAGGCAGTCCCAGGCTGACAACCTCCTCCCTGCCAGAGAATTTTTATTCCAGTAACAGGAGAGAGAGGTACAAATGAAAGAAAAGAACAGCTCCGTGTTTTGTTTGATGCCATTCTAACACAAAGACAGAAAGATTACGGCCAAATTTATTTCAGAAAGGTTAATCAAGGCATACTGTTGAGATGCAGGACATCAGAAAATGGAAATCTTCTAAACTGGGCTGTTCCAAAGTCTGTGTTGGAGAAGTCCAGGAAAAGAGCAACCCTTCAGTGTCCCCTCTGACGTCCGTGGCATCACAGCTAGCACTGAAACTGCACGAGGTCCAGTTCTGTCCTTGGTGCAAAACTGAGCTCCTCTGCAGCCTGCCAGTCACTGCTGAGGGCACCACCACAGCTCCCACATGAGCCAGCAAGGCATCTCCTGCCCGTGCTGGACTTCTTTGACAAAGGCTGCTGCTACTGTTGTAACATTTTGCTGTGCAAATCTCCCAGTGAGAGCATCTCCTAATACTTCTGCATGCTATTCCTGCTCCATAAATCTCACAAAACTTTGCACTAAAAGTGCAGGCTTCAGGGAGCAGTTTGAACACGGAGAGAGTGAGACATGGGGCAGCAGAACCAGCAATGGATGAAAGGTCAGATCTTGCAGGCTGTTCCTCAGGCACATGCTTGCTAAGCCCTTGTGTGCATGAAAGTTTCGTGCATTTGCTTTCTACTTCATGTCTACTATTTTGATTTTGAGGCATCTGTTTTTGACTGCGTGCTGCTTCCTGCCTGTGCCCTTGGTGGCTCTACATGGGGGTAAATCAGGATGGCATTTTGTGCTGGCCTAACTGACAGCAAAACATATCCCTTTGTGGTTTCACTGAGTGCTTTAGGAAAACTCTGACTGCACCGGAGCTTGCTGGAGACCCTGGTTCACCACTACAAGGCTACCAGGATCCCTGAGGTGTCCTGTAATATGTGTAGGTCCCTGCTATGTGGCACCTCCTTTGTTGGCTAAAATCCGCCGCTTTCTGCGGATTTGCTAATCTTGAAAGCACTGACAGGCTGCTGTGTCAGATCTGCTCACAGCCCAGGCACGTGGCCTCCATCCAGCATGCAAATGCATGGATATGCCTTTGCCCTCTGGCCAGGAGTGCTGTATCAAGGAGCCTGACGCCCCGTAGAGCGCCCAGCAGGTGCTGAGCGCAGGGTCAGGTGTACCACATGCCATATGGTCTGCTTAGCGTGGCGTGTCTTTTTAAAGTCCTTTAAATTGCAGGCCAGGTGAGGCAAAGCAAGTAGGAACACGTGCACAGAGCAGGCTGGGGAATACACACCAGTAACACAGGAGTTATTCCTTATCGCGTAAAGTGACGGAGAGTGGTGAAGTAAACCCAGAACTGTCCGCTTGACTGCAGAAAGGTTACGGTGGTGAAAGGTGTGGGAGGGAGGCTTGTTTGTTCCTTTACTTGGAGAGGAAACTATGCGAGAGACCTCTGCAAAAGCAACAGATGAGACTCTCACTTTTTAAGTGCTTAGCCTTTGGGAGCCACTGCATGTAGAAATCAATCAAGTTCCCCTTTAATGATTAGCCAGAAGGCTAGTGACAGAAATACATGCATATTTTAAAGCAGTCTACATGGGAAAATGAAACGAGACAGCTCCAGATGTTGGAAGTTTTTTATGTATCGTCTCCACAAGACATGAGTTTGTAAAATGAATTTCCCTAAGAAATACTGTGTTTTGTCAGGAGCTAGAGTGAGGCACAGGAATATGATTTTTGTAAATTTATGTGCATCACAGTGTATGGGAAGAGGTGAGCACGTTTACAGGACTGATTGGGGTCTGTAGCTACAAGATTTGCAAGCTCACTTATGGCAACTGCACTGGCAAATGACTGCAGTGTGCAGTTTGTGATTTGTGTGCATATTTGCCATTGCTGCAGGTACAAATTTGGCATGCAAATGTGCTTGTGTTCAGCAGATACAGTTATGCCTTGCCTTTTTCTGGTCCTAAATAACCACCTTTTTTCTTCTTCTTGGTGTGGGGTGACTGCCCCTTGTGCTTTAGCGCAGCGAGACCACCAGCCCAGCCAGGCATACTCTCCCTGCTTTAATTGGAAATGCTGGGCCCTTCTTACCACCCAGGGGAAAAAAAAAAAAAAAAAAAAAAAAAAAAAAAAAAAAAAAAAAAGGTAAAATCATGATGTATAGGTCTTTTCTCCCCCTCCAGATTGTTTGCGCTGCTCTCTCTCCGGGACAAAACTTCCAAGCGACTGGTGTGTGAAAGAGGAGAATGGGCGAACCACGCGCCGGGCTACTGGAGGCCTGTCCCTTTTCATACCCTGCGATTTCGCAGGGGATTGTCTCGGGGCAGAAGGTATAATGCAGCTATCCGGGGAGTCCTGCCCTTTGAAGCCGGGCGTTTTGTTCTGAAATCAGCCAAAGTTCAAGCTCATACGTGTGCGGAGCATCGGCGGCGGGGGGGCTGGTTGAAGGCAGGGGTGGTTTTCCCGACAATGCCACATTTCAGAGCACGTGCTGCCAACTGTTGCCAAAGGCACACATATATGCAGATATTGCTCCTCGCCCTGCCTTCCTCATTGTTCAGCGCGGGCAGGCGGCAGGCCCCAGCTGACAGCTGTGCATTGCGTGTATCGCCAACAGCTGCCTTTTCCTGGGGGGAAATTAAAAGATTAAGGGGGATGTGGGCACGTGCTGGCTTCTGGAGATGGAGACAATGCTTGATTTAGGGTGGAACTTGTCTGCAGCGGCCGACAAAGGCGGGGGGACTGGAGGGAGGCGAGGGGGTCAGAGGGGCTCTTGCTTTGGGGCAGACAAAAGGAGGGAGGAAGGAGAGGAGGAGGAGGAGGAGGAGAAGTGAAAAGCTGCTGCGGCAGGACTCTGAAAAGGCTGCCTCGATCCGGCAACAGCTGCTCCCGCACAAGAAATTTGAGACGGTCCTTTCACAAACACAACGGCTGGAAGAAGAATAGGGAGGCCACACTTCACCAAAAATGAATCGTTTGCAATTGAAAAGGGGGACTGAGAGCTCCTACTGTTTTTAAAGGCCTGCACCTAGAGGACTAAGAAATGATTAGTCAAAGTACATCACAGAACAGTAGAAAAGTGTGCTGCAGACCAGAGGGGGAAGTAAATCCCTGCCCTGCTATTAAAAGTTTATGCAAGAGCTATGCTCCACAAGAAAAGTTACAGAGGGAAGCATCCACTTACGTACATGTGTATGTATGCATCCACAGTGGCATTCTGCCAGGCTGCTGGCCTCGAGCTGGAATCCGGTTTGCTGGTGCAGCTGGGGCAGTTTGTTTGAAATTACGATGAGCTGCACCTGCTCGAGAGATGACAGGACCACTCACGTCAGGAGACAGCAGAGCCGTGCTGAGTATGATGGTGATCTGCCTCCCCATGCAATCCCTGCCCCAGATACTGCTTGTGAAAATCCCTGCCAGAAAGTCTTCACTAATATTTATGCCTTGGGGAAAAACAAAAAAACCAAAAAAACAAAATAACAACAACAAAACAAACTCTCACACAGGGAGTAGAGATGAGTTCACATAGGAAAGGCCTCTTAAAGCATGATCCCTGTATCTTCCCAAGGCCAAGGCATAGACTTGCTATGTTATATGGTAGCTTTAATAAATTACAAATAAATATTAGTGTAGTCCTTTTCCAGAAGGTCCCTATAGGTAATAGCAAAATATTGGCAAGTACTCACCCAGTGAGGTTTACCATTACCCTCCTCTCTCATGCTGCTTTTGGGCAATGTGGTGCCTAAATGCCACTTTGAAATCTGTGAGTATGCGCTTATTGAATTTCTGGGGACTGTTAATCAGATCCTTTAAGTTGAGCCTCTGCAGTGACACTAAAACTTTCTGCAGCAGAGCCAGCAGGGTGTGCAGAATCCAACAGCAAAATGTTATGTGGTCGACTTTATGATGGATCATTTATGGTCAAAGAAGGAAGTAGCTGAAGCAGATCATGCTGCCTGTTAGGGATGGGAATTTGAAGAATGTGGACTAAACAGCAAAAGGACAAAAATGGAAGGGAATCTGTGAGTGTTTTATTCTCTAAAGGTGACTTTGCAAATTGACAAAAGAAATAGAAAAAGGACAGTGGGCTGACAATGGCCCTTTAGACACACAGGTAGCTGAGGTAATATACTTAAATCTGTGGCACTTGGAGTATAAAAGAGTGGCAGAAATGAAGTAGGATCCCAGTCTGTGGCTGCGTTCACAGGCTGGTTTCTGACAGGGGCAGTTCCAGGGCTGTTTTCCATGCACAGAGAAAAATCTGGCTTACTTTACACATCACCCTTCCCCAAACCTAATTTTCTGCCTTTTTTTTTTTTTTTTTTTTTTTTTTTTTTTTTTTTTTTTTGCAGGAGAACACTGGGATAGATACAGACTTGTTTGAAGTGGTTGGATCACACTGATATAAAACACTTCTTTTAACAGCAGATGTTGGATTGTCACTGATGTGACATAGTGTGACACCTTCAAGGCAGATATTTCTGTAGTCATCATGTAGAACAGAATTACAGCCCTGCCTGGAATGTGTAGAAAGTATTGGTGTAAGTGTAAGAATTGTGTATATCATGTTGACAATCTGGATAAAAAAAATATTTTTGCTTAATGGGATTACTTTTTAAAAATTATTATTAAATAAAAACATTAGTTTTATTTGTAGCATACATTATAAGTTGCATTTTAGACTTTTCACAGTTTTCTGTGGAAAGATTCAACATAGGTCAATCCAATAAAACCACATACATTTGTTTTTACTTGCCCTTTTTTTTCTTTTCCCTTAAGTAGCTTTTAAATTGTCCAAAGGTTAAAAAATGGGATTGTTGCTAAAATATCAGAGAAACCATATTCTACCTAATCACTACATTTTTCTCCCCAGAAGAGAAGGACAGAAGTTTGGATGATAAAACAGCATGGGATCTTGTCTGAAAAAATGTAACACGCAGAGCAGAGACAAAATGTGCTAGGGATAAAAGAATGATGCACAGGGAAACACTGTTAGTGCAAGGATATACATTTTGATCTTGTTTGAACTAGAGATGCAAGAAAGTCCTTTAACAATTATATTGCACGGGCTTCTCTTTAGCCAAAAAATTACAGCTGGGGAGACACCAGTGACAGCAGTGGAAATAATCCAAAGTAAAACAGGTGTAAGATGATAGTCTGGGCCGTAGTCACTGTGTAGTAAAACTTGAATCACTCTTGGGCATACAACACAGGTGTCAAGTTAATCCTTGGCAGCTTGACAAAAGCACAACTATGTCAGATTGTTGTCATGGGGGACGTAATCTACAGTTTCCAACAAACAAAGAAAATAGTTCAAGAAGTTTCAGTAGCCCAAGAATTACGAGGTTAATCTTCACGATGTTAACCTGGGAAAATACTGAGCTTACTAGTTGTCCCAGTGTCTTGTCTAGCTAGGAAGGTCTGAGGCTGCACTGTGCTGTCCTTGGTGTTTGCACTGTGTTTGTGTGCTAGCCTACTCGAAGTACACACAGGCAACTTCTCAAAAGTTAAAGCAGGGGCCAGTCTTCTGCAAAGCATTAGGAAGTGCAAGAAGACCTGCATGAATAATACAAGCTGGAAAAAGAAGAGGGGACTGAGAATATGGTGTCCCAAAAATTATCAGATCCAGTGGTAAATGCAAAAAATACAGTTGACCTAGTGCTTTGTTCTGATCTGATGAGGAACTGCTGTCTGGAGCCTTGTGTCCCAGTCACATCAGCTTTATTGGTCAAAACAACAACAACAAAGAACCCCAAAGCCCACACAACAGCCTAAGAGAAGAATTTACTGAGAATAACACGGAGAATAAAAAACCCAAACATCTCTGGCATTTATGAGGTCTCTCTCTTGCCATTTGGATGGGAAAATGTGGTAATACAACTTTTTCTAAACAAGTGTAAGTGGTGACACCAGTTCATAAGTCAGCTTCTTTTCATTGCTCGCTTTTACGTTTTGCTCTCCAATGGTGCTCATACACCACACATATCAGCTTCAGATTTAAGCAGCCTGAGGTGAAAAACTGCAATCACCATGCAATATTTCCTCCATATGCTACTATGTGAAAAAGGTAGGGGAAGGCTTTGTTTAATGTGAAGTTAATTTTCCTGTGGACTAGGTTGACTCATTACTGCATCACTGCTTCAAAAAGCTCAAGTCCTGGCAATTAAGAGCAGACAGCTCTTCACAGTGCGTTGCAGAGACAGCAGCAATTCATCAGCAAATTGTGGCACTGTGTGCTCCTTGCACAAAAGGCACAGCTGCCTGCAGATAACATCAGTTCAGCAGCGATGGGGTCCCATTTGTTTTCTCTGTCTCTTGCTGTCTCATTTGGGGAGCAGGTGAATATCAGATGGCTCAATCTGCTCAACCTCCAGGCTGGTCTTCTGGGAGGCACAACCCACTGGACTGAGGCTCAATGCACTTGTTTGTCTTGCTGATTCAGTCAAGCATTGCCCAAAGGGTATTCACCTACATTTTAGCTACAGGCTCTGGAGAGCTGTAAAAAATAGTTGCACACCCGTGCACAGACCTTTCAGGGGAGTCTCAGTGTTTCCCATTATTCATGCTTCCAAATGTTTGCAGCCGTGGGCTGAGCATTTATCGGGGCTAGGGCCATAAACACTATATCCTTCAGCTGTGGATGCCAGGGCAGTGAGAATTACTTAATGGGTGGTCTCCCCTGGCTTTTGCTCCTAATAGATGTCACATAATGTGATAGAGTGCATCCTTATGTGCACTTTGCCCGGTACTGTGTGGGTAGTTATGATGTCCAATCTGCAAAGCTCCTTGCATGCTACCTTTGTTCTTTCCAGACTGAGGACAACGTGAAAAGTCAGAAAGGAGGAATGCAAGTTGCAGTGTGTGTGTGTTTTTGGCAGTGAAAACTGTTCTGTTCTCCAGCTGGATTTGTGCATGTTTATGATGGCATGCTGTACAGCAGTGGCTGTCCTCACAGCAAGAGAGCAGCCAGTGTTCAAAGCAATCTGTGCAGAACGGAAAATCCCAGCCCTAAAGCAAATCTAGCCTTGTGCTAACGTTTCCCAGCACAGACAACATGAAAGAGTGCAGTTTCTTCCCCACCCTGCTGCTCTTCTGCGGGAGCGAGCAGGTGGGTAGGGACCCTGTGAGCAGGTGAGCACATTCTATTCATGCTGAGTCCACTGTGTGCCGAGAAGGCACACATTCCCTGACTTCAAATGCATTTCCACACCGGCAGCTTCTTTCTTTAAATGCGCAAAATCCAGGGTTTGGTCTGGGACCAGGGCAAACCAGCCTGGAGGGCATGATGCTTCCCACTAGGCCTTGGCTTCCTCGAGCATCAGGAGGCACAGACCGAAGGCTGGCACAGGGCAGACCCGGTTCTGTGGCTGCCCACACTGCTGCAGTGCACACCGGTAAACTCCACACTTAGTCAAGTGCTTCTGATTGTGCAGGACGGTGTGCTGTGCTTTGAACACCCACTGTCAGTAATACCTTGCCCGTGACTCCAGGGGAGCTCCGGTGACTCAGTTTCAGAGGAAACTATCTAATTAACTGTAACTATGATAAACATCTTTATATGTGTAGTATCTGCTTGAACTTGCTACAGGTACAACTACCCACCTCTACTCAATCAGGGATAAGGAAAAAAAAACAAACTCTCAGAGGAAAAACACAGTGAACAGTACTCAGGGTGTAAAAACCAGATGCCTGTTATAACATATTCACAGCTACTATGTGAGGAAGTGATAAATCATCTCGGGTGAGGCATGCATTAAGGTTTGTGTGAGTTCTGTGACCACGGGAAAAAATTACCGTGCTCGATACTAAGGTCTAAAGAACTGAGTTTTTTGCTTCTGGGTCGTATAACACGGGTTTGTATGTTTTATAGCAATATGAAAATAAGACCTAGCCTCCTGTGCATATGTGTTTAGTGACAGCAGTTTTGTATCCTGGGCTCACTGGATTAAGCAAGGTAGTGTGGTGGCACAATGAAACTGATTTGAAAAATTTGCCTTTGGTGACAGAATTCCAATTCTGACTCCAATAACAATTTTTTCCTCCTGTGTATTTACCAGAACCATTGGGAAAATTCGTGTCTTTGTTCAAAATTTATAGTGACTTTTACATATATAAAGCATTTGTATGTGAGACACACCACTGAGCTGCACTGCTAGGGTTTTGAATAGGGGAAATGAAGAGGAGCTCAGAAAAAAAAGCAGCAGTTTACAGTTGTGATAAATAAAAAAAAAAGGTGTAATCCCAAGCTCTCAGATGTACTGGGAAACACCAAACAACTGTTCCTCATCACTCCCTTATGCTTGAGAAGGGGAGATGGTGTGGCTCACACCCTCTGCATCCCCTGAAAGTCATTGGGATCCTTACTCTTGTGAGTTTGAAGAATGTGAGGCCTCGGGTGAACTGTGTGTGCTATGTCTGGCAACCGAGTTGGCTCCACATACAGCTGCTGGAAAATCCTGCCTTATATCCCAAGTTAAATATGACTCTTTGGGTGAGCCTGAACACTTGGCATGGCCTCAAAGGACTTCCCAGGAGAAGAGGCAACCCCCCTGCCTGGGTGCTGCCAGGTTTGGGGCTTGCCCAGGATTTTCTAACTTCATTTTCCGTGATTGCGTGCCCTAATAATACCTGCAAATGTGCATATCCTGATCTCCCCCTCCATCTCCATCTCATGTTATTTTTTCAAAGGAAATATTGACAATGTCTTTGCAAGCATAAAATTTAGGAGCTTTATTTTTGCAGACTTTTACTCATCTTTCCAGAAAGCAGGGTTAAAAAAACAATTAGTTCAGAGCCCTCTGAACTTGTGCAATGCTTGGAATGAAATTTCTCTCCTTGATAGTTTTGTCAGAGGCAAGAGCTTTTATCTCCATTGTCCCAACCCTGCTGCAATGTTTTTTTGCCCCTTTTAATTTTTTTTTTTTTTCCCTGCAGAAGTTTAAGCACAACTGGAAGAAGCTGTACTTTATTGCGTGAACTGTGGGTTAAGTGAGGAAGAGGAAGAATGAAGAGGAAGAAAGTGCAGAAGAAAAGACACAAGCCATGGCCTGGTCAGTTTGGGTTTGCCATCCTGTCATTTTGCAGCAGGCCCCAGTGACTGAACAAAGTGTTGTCTGCACTTCACAGGTTATGTGTCAGCAACAGTTTTGCTCCTTCCCTGTTCTTGCACATCACCCTGGTGCAGTGTGACTCTAAATGCTAGCTTTCATGTTCCTAATATGTGTATGTGTGTGTGCAGGGAGAAGGGGGGTGTTTATGGAGAGGTGGTGCTTGCAATGGAGCAGAGGAAGGAGAGAGGAAAAGCCCTGTGGTTATGGTGCTCCTCTGACCCTCAGAGGAGCCCTGCTCTGCTCTGTAATGCCTCCATGGCTCCAATCCAGCAGGTACAAATACCCTTTGCCTACAGTGTGTGCTGGCTTGTGCCTCTGCTCTGCAGGAATGCTTCAGCCTGCAGCCCTGGGGATGTGGTCACAACCAGAGCTGGAGGAAGGAAGGGTAACACAAGCTGTCGTGAATTCTCTGAGGTGCTGTCCTGATGGCTGTGCACACCCTGGAGGAGTGGAAGAACAGAAACCTCGGAAAAACTGGCGGTGGGGAAGGGAGATTGCATGCATACATTTGGTAAAGCTCAGGGAACGTCAGGTACAGAAGCTGAGACATCATTTAAATACAACCACATAAATATCTCGTGCCTTAAACCAACGTGAGCAATGATTTATCATTAATTAACATTACAGACCACTAGCTGATTTCAGTGCAATGTTGGCAACATTTGTTTTAGGAACGAGTGACTGTGTGTATCTGGGAATTCCCTCTTTTCTCCAGCACCTCAGCATGTCCTTTCTGCAGTTGCTCCATGTACTTTTCCATGAACTTGAAAGTCCTGCTTGGTGATTGCTCTGTCTAGTTGAGCAAGGCGGCTCTGCAGAGCCCCAGGGCTCTCAGTGCTCCATCTTGATGGCCTTGATGGTTATGCTAGCTGTGTCTGTAGCATGCCCCACCCTGCCTCATCCAGTGGAGTCAGTCAAAGCTTGGGCCCTTGGACTGCAGCTTCTGACGCTGCAGCACCTTCTGAGTTACTGAGGTCACCAACAAAGTCCCATCAGTGTGTGCACATCAGAAGTTGCTGCTTGGGATCTCACTGGGCAGTGGCTGCAAGCCTGTCCCACTGCTGCGGGGGGGGGAGGGGGCAGAAAATAGATATTTCTCTTCCCAGTTATTTCCTACAGTTGGAAGATCTCCTGTTTTTTGGCTCTTGTGCAGCCCTCTTCCAGTACGAGGAACTCCAGTCCTCACCGGGCTGTGCTGGGGTTTCCCCAATCAGTGCTCGTGCTTTCCATAGGGCTGCTGTTTTCCCGGGGTGGGTCGGGAAACACCTGTCAGTGCAGAGCTTTTCTTAGTCACTTTCGGAAGACAGGATTGAAACTGGGTGAAGGTTCACGCTTGGACCAAAACTGGGTGGCTGGAGCTCCTCTCTGGCGGTGAGTCACTCCCGCAGTGGTGCAATTCCTGCCATCAGGGTATCGACGGGATCTTGGGTGCGCTCGGATTCGCCGACAAATGGAGCTGAATCCTGCCCCAGGCCGGGAAAACAGTTTTTTTTTTTGGCTGCCCTGATGGTCCCCTGAAGGAAAGGACCAATTCTGCTGCTTCCCGTGAAAATAAAACGAAGAGGGGAAGGTTGCGTGTGGGGTAAGGTAACAGGCTATGCTCAGAGCTGCTGGGAGCAGCTTCCCCAGCAGCAGAAACTTTGTGAAGTTTTCTGCAGTTCATGATTGTTCATGAGCTAATGCAATTTTATATTTATTTGTAAAAGCAGATGAGGACAAACTTCTTTAATCTCCAGCGTGTGGATTGCTTTGCCAGCTGTCGTGTGCTCTGAGGCAGAAGAGTGACTAAAGTGCCGGGCACAGCCCTCTGTTGGCTGGTGTATTAATCATAAATCAACCTTAAGAAAGAGAGTGTGCCTGGCAAGGAGTGGCCCCAGATTGGTCCCATCCTCATCTTACCAATTCTCCAGCCCTGGTACAAGCTGGTGGGAGGAGGACAATGATAAAGCAGGAAGTCTCTTCTGTTTTGTGCACCAAAATGTACATCAAGAGCATTTTGAAATGAAAATGCCAGTATGAGTCAAACTTCCTTCAGCCAGGCATTCAACACCTAGGTTTGCCCAGAGGTACTATTAGTTATAGCTGGAAAACCCAGCAATTTAATAATGAATAGAAGTCCCTGTGATCTAAAAAGCGCTGTAATTTTCTTCAGAATAAATTACCTTCAGAATTCTTCAGAATTTCTTATGCAGAACAAAGCTGTAAAAATGGACAAAATGCTGCATGCATAGGTGTGCTTAACTGGAGCCAGTGTTTTACAAAGTCACTATAGACTTAATGACACAAATGAACTTCTACTGTCATGCAAATGGTGGCCTGGTGAAACATTTATAGTGAATTGAGTGTTCAGTGCTAAAAAATGTCGGCCAAAAAAACTCACTTTAGAATCCAATTTCTTATGTAATTACTTTAATAAGAGTAAACTATGGGTTCCTGCTGAAGACTAAGCTTTCATCCACACTAGATGACACTGGAGTATTGTCTTCAGCATTAAAGGGCGCTCAGTTCAGTGATGCAAAGTATTCCAGATGTGCTAAAAGTAATTTTCAGCTGCTTTGCTCAAGATTCAGACTTCTGAAAATACACCTGCCTGTGAGGCTTAACTATAACTCAGAGCAAAGGCAATAAAAAATTCCTAGAATACCATCCAAGTGAGGATTTGATGTGGTTTATTATTGTTCCTTTAGAAGGACACTTTTTTTCCCCTCTGTAGCAATAGAAGAGCAACCTATCAGTATAGAATCATGGACACCATTATTCTGTGGAAACTCCAGTCATCATCCACACACACACACAAAAAAAGAAGGATTCTGTGTGGTAATACTGAGAATGAACTTGTAATGGATAATATCTAATAATGTGTTTGAAGAGATCTCAAAAAATAACAGGTGTATCCTTGCATGACGTTTTAAATTCAGCATTTCAGAGAATACTGAAACACACCAATAATAGGAGCTCCATTTCCTTTCTTTGAACACCCACTGATGGTTTGAGGTAAGAGCTCGCTGAGATGAATCATAGCAGTACACATCTCTCAAGTTGTTTTTACAGGTTGTTTACAGACCTGGCAGTAACTGCAGTATTGATTTGCTCCCCCTTCTTCCCTTAATGCTGTCTATACAGTCCAGGGACCGGGGAAGCAGCTTTATTTAGGTTAAAGCTAAACTTCCTAGTAGAATATATTGGTTTTGAGAAAATCATTACCCGTGTTTTTCCAGTGAATTTGCTTACTGCAGGCCTTAGGAATCTGCAGATACATGGAAGCAAAATTCACTCGGGCCTGTTTTGACCGACAAAAGCATCATCAGCCTCTCTTCTGCAAAAACATTCCGAAATCTGTAAAAGAGGAGTAAACAGCAGAGGTACTAACCCCCTTTTTTTAGTTGCTTTTCATTTTTTTAACTCTTGTAGTGCTTGGATTCGTGTTGCAAGTATCATATTGTTAATAACACTGTTGCAAAAATTCCTTACCTAGATCTAGCTCAAAGCAGAGTGCTGCATTGAAAGTTTTTATTATCTTCTCTAAAATATTTTTCCATTCATCCCACTTTTATTTTGTTTTATAGGCTTTGTACAGTGGTACTTGTCCTAATTTCCATCTGAGTTGGGCCATGCTGTACTTAGCCTTGGTCTACTCTGTTCAAATGCCTCAATAATATGATAAGAGAATATATTTATATTCCCAGGTTGCCTGGGAAGCTGTTCCATAACTCTTTCCCCACCTTATTCACGAGTATGTCACAGATACCCCAAATGGTTACATAATTGCTTGAGAGTAAATGCACAATTATGGTTCCAATACAATCATTATATTATAGTAGTTAACTATTAACGAGCTGTCAGTTTATAAAGAGAATCTGCCTGGCTGTATGCACACACTGCACCTTTGCATTCAGATTTTGGGCTGTAATACTAGCAGGCTGAATGCCTGGACACCTCCTGAAATGTGATTTGGTGCATAATGGTACAAGTGAAGACCTAGATGACTTTCCAGTCAGGAGTTAAACTGCTGTTGCATGAATAGCAATGCTCTTGATCCCACTTTTAGATACAGACCGGGGGAAAGTTTCTCACCACCAGTGTTGTGGAGTTGGGTCAAAGGCAGTGTATTTTGCTGGCAGAACTCCAGGTGAACCTCTCTGCCAGTCACCAGGGTCTGCTTCTGGAGCACAGCACTAGCAATATTTTGATCCCCTTTTCCTGCTGTTCCCAATGCCCATTTGAAATCCTGACATACTCTATTGCACATGCACGCGATTCAACACTGAACGTTGTTTTCCCAAGCCTGACATTTCACACAGCTGAGGAGAAGGATGGGGACAAAATTTGTTAGCCACTCAGCTAAAATCTCGTTTTATCTTGGAGCAAGTGTCTGCTCTTTTCTGTTGGTTCATCTGTGTTTCTCCAGGGTGAGGATGATCAGCAGAAACACTGCTCTGTTCCAGCACCTGCTGGTTTCCTGTGGGTTTCCACTTCCTTTGCATTAAGTTTTTCCCTTGGAGCTGAAAGTGTGTAAGTCGGTCTTTCTTACTTATTTTCAGACCATTTCTACTTGGATTTTAAAAAATAGGGAAGCAGCGCTCAATAATCCCCAGAAATCACGGGAAAAAAAAAATCCTTTGTGATTTTTCTTCATCTGAGAAAATTTAATCTGCATAGCTTGATTGTTATGCATATGAAGCACAAAATCTTTGCTTCTTTTATTTTTTTTTTAGGACCCCCAGAAAGCCAGAAGAATGCTTGTGTGCTAAAGTAGATATATGTCCCCTGGCACAACAGGAACTCTGTAGGAGGTGCTAGAGCTGTGGGGCCACCATCCCTGGGATGCTCAGGTGCTGGGATACTTTGCTGTGATCTCAGTCTCCCTGGTTAGACGGCGGAGAAGATGAGGTGAAAAGCAGCACTGTGCTGCTGGCAGCCAGGGTACCTGCAAAAGAGAAGCTGAGATCTGTAAATGAAGAATCTCCCCACAGACAAATTGCTTGTTTGTTGCAAAACAGTCCCTGCCTGCTTGCAAAACCAGCTTCTGGTGTATTGGGCTGGAAGTGTTTGACCTTGGATGAGATCTGCAGAGCCTGGGACGTGGTGCCAAGCTTAATACATTAATTGTTTCTTTCATGATAAGAATAAAAGAAGTACCTGTGGTTGCTGGTGGCTGCTGAGGGTTCCTGTTAATTTCAGTCTACAAGCTGCATGTGAGAGAACATGGTGACGTCTCCCATTACTAAAGTACAACATTTTCGAAAGTCAGAAGTGTGACAGCTTTAATTCACTAGAGAGAAGTGTTAAACCCTCGTGTGATGAGCAAAGGTTTCCAATCTTTAATGGGAAGAAAGAAAAGAACGATTTAAAAATAATGGCCCCTAAGTTTAGAGGGAGAAAAGAAATCATCTCTTTACCTGTTGTTCTTAAGAAATGATAAGTAACACTAATTGTGTTTCATCATTTCACTCCATCCAATAGATAGCTTGGTCATGCCTATTCCCTCTCATCATGGTCTATCTGTGAATGGTTGCTGGCGAGTGAACTTAAGCAGAAGGAGTGAATGATCTGATGGAAGCAAAAACTCTGAGCTGTGTTTGCCTCGGGCATCTATCTTTGAGTTTTGGTGCAAGAAAGAAGCAACATCAGTGAAACAGCACTGTACCCCACTTCAGCGTTATAAGACCTGTGCTGGTGGGCAGAGATGCTCTTGTCCTTTGTTTCGCTGTTGAAGAGGTCATAAAGGTTAGTTTGGGAGGTTGTTCTGGGCTGGGACACAGAGGCATCTGAACCCATGGCAGGGGCAAGCAACAGCAGAGAAGGGCTGTAGATGACAGCCCGTCCCTTCCTGGAGGCAGCAGAGGGATCAGCATGAGGATGTCCTTGCCAGCTGAAAGGGACTTCCAGCAGCAATTGCTACAGCAAGAGCCTTTTGCAGATTTTGGCAGCCCCTTGCTGTGAGAGGCCTGGGTGAGATTCACTTCAACAGCTCAGCAGAGACACAGGCCCAGGAGGTTTCTGCCTTTGCCAAAGTTCCTGCTTGCCTGACCCTTCAAATGGCTTCCTCTGTGCCTTCCTTGGTTGGGCTCTGCTGCTGAGCCTTTTTAGCAGTCAGTCAGGCTTACAACTTCTTCTGTAATCAGCCTTCGAGGTCCGCCTGAAAAAATACTCACAAGCACCTTGGGATTTTTGGTAGCACAGGAAGAAGGAGACACCAACCCTCAGCTGGGTTGGGAGTAAATCAGCACAGTTCCCTTGGTTCAGGTGTGCTTTGGTTGTTTGATGCTAGCTGAAGAGGTTGCTTAGCATTTGCTCCCCCAGACAAGTTGCTCTCTCTATACTTATTTTTCATGACAAGTAATGGGCAAGTGCCACAGACAAAGAGAGTGGGGGTAAAAATGGTCCTGGGACTGAAATGTGCCATGAGATGACGTGGCACACCACCAGCACCTGAAGTACTGGCTCTCCTAGGGTATTTTCTCTAAGGAAGAAAGACTTAAGTGTCCCCGGTCGTGAACTCTGCCCTAGTGTGAGCGATGATTTCCCACAAAAAAGGAAATTCATGAGATGAAAGAAACCTCTGGTGTGTCTGGCGGTGGACGAGCCGGAAGCACTGTTGGTAGAAATTTGACAAGTGGTGAGAGCAGCAGTGAGAGCAGAGGTAGGCACGTTTGGTGGTGTGCTGGTTTTACCAAGTCTCTGAGCGGAACTGGGGCACTTCCCACGCTGCGCTCATCTCTGTAGTATCAGTGTGCTTCAGTTTGCTCTCTCCGTGGGCTTTGGAGAGTCCCTCCGTGAAAAGGAGAGTTTATTAGCGTTGACTGAATGTGAAAGAAGCACGCTGAATCTTTCCCAGGTTTCTTATCCTGGGCTGGGGGCTGGTGTAGTATTTGGTGGTACTGCTGCAATGGACCATGCTGTGCACTGGAGCTGTTCCCATGAGGGCATAATTTATGCAGATCAGATAGAAAGTTGTGTTTTGTGTTAATCACTGGCTTGTGAAGTGCATTTGGCTGCATTTGGCCAGGAGATTTTCTTTCTTTCTTTTTTTTTTTTTTTTTTTTTTTTTTTTTTTTTTTTTTTTCCCAAAGCTGAAAATAGTTGTGGCTATATTCAGGCTGCGAAAACTTTCTCAGATTTCTCTGATCTGTTAAAACTAATTCCGCTGGCTTGTGTGTCCACAGCTGTTAGGAAGGCACTCTCTGCCATGGGTTTAGTGGTTTGCTTGAATAAACCAGCAAGACAGGACACAGGCATTCCAAGTGGTGCTTTGCTGGCAGTGAATGCTGGGGGTGGGGGGAGAAGAGAGGAATAAAGATGCAAGCCTCCTAGAAGTGGTCTTCCTGCACAGACCTTCCATACTCAGGCAGCAGGACCAAAAATGGGTCTGTAGTTTTGGGCTGACAGTCTTGCTGTAGGGGCTTTACAAACAGGGAACTTAACTCTGGTGTGGAATATTGCAGAGTCTCTGAACACAACTCATTGGGAATAGATTTTATGGTTTGGGGTGGGGTTTTTTTTGTGTTTTGTTTGGTTTTTTTTAGTTAGTAGCACTGCTGTTCACTCAGACTTGCTCTGTGAAAATCAGGGGCATGACAGAGTCCCATGCAAAGCTGGCGGAGCGTCTGAGCTTGGATACAGAAGCAAAACCTTCATGCATGTTATTTGGGGCGTAGAGACTGAAAAACCAAACCAGACATTGTTTTCTGTATAAAATTTCTTCAGATCCCAAAGGGTTCAGCACAGATAGTATCTGTTTGTGTCATATGTGAGTTTTAGCTCATCAAAATTGTTTTCAAACAAACCCAAAAATTAAAGACAAACACACTGTTAAATAAACAACTTGCCCATTCCATTTTTTTTTCTTGTATTGTTTGTTATTCCAGACACAAACACTGGAGAGAACGTTACAAAATCACTCAGAACATACCAAACAATTATAATCTAATCACAGTGGAATAGCTGGGCAGCGGTGTTCTTCAGTTAAACAAATCAAACAGCACATTCAAATAAGAATGAGACAGAGATCTTGTCTGAAGGGTAGAAAAAGCAGCTGGTTGTTTGTTTTTTTTTCATACAAATGAGCAAAATAAGACTAAATTCCTCAGTAAAATTCAAAGATTATAGAAATAAACACACAAATACTTTTGATACAGGGTGTTCTTTTTTTTACTTTCTTCATTACATGCATAGTTATCATGCTTGACTTTGCAAAACTAATGGGCATCTACACGTGTTTTTCTCAAATAGGTTTCTTTTCAGTGTAACCTGGTGCAGGGTGTAAATGAAGATGGCAACAATTGTTCTGCCTCAGATTCTCTCCTGTACATCTTCTTCTGGTTTGATGCAAAAATTTAAGTAACTCTTTGATTCTTGGGGAGAAGTAGCTTTTGCAAAGTTAGTTATGATCCCTGGTAGAGTGTAGTTCAAGTAGTACTTTGGGTCTCTCACTAAGATGTAGTGGTTGCTCTAAAGACATTTTCAAAAAATAAATTGTACAAGCCCTACCTACTATGAAGACCATCTTCTTTCAGGATATGCAGGGCCTTTGGCATTCATTAATATGAATTTGCACTTGCAGATGAAATGCTTAAATGCTTGATGGTAACCCTGTCTATATTTAGAGTAGGATGTGTGGGTGCATATTTTGCACATAAATGAATTGTGGATATTTGCATTTTAAACCAATGTTCAGATAACCTTTTTTTTTTTTTTGTGCTGTATCTTAAGTAATTTTCTCTCTCACCTGTCATGGTGATGTTTGATAGACATAAATAGCCTAGACAGTGTACTTAGAGAGAGGTTTTAGGGTACTGTGTGGGATCATGCCAAGATGTTGCCTTTTCCAGTGACAGTGAGAGGTTCGGGGGGCAGGTGGTGCAACCAGCATTGTCTGGGAGCATGCACTGCTCCCTCCCACCCTGGGTGCTGTGCCAGTCGACTGTCCTGCTCAGTGAGCAGCCTGCATCCTACAGGGCTGTGTTTCAAAGCCCTTGAGACTGAGAAGCGCTGCTGGTGACACAAGTGCCATTTTCTCTGGTTGTTTCTTTCCCAGGGGTATTTCTAAGGGCTTTGTCTCAGTTTTAGTTGATTTTCGTTTTTTAAATTTTATAAACATCAGGTGGTAAATCCTCTCATCCTGGCAGGCAGTGATTTTTGCAGCAGCAGGAGCGGATGGTGAGGGGAAGTGACTTGCCCAGCGTTACAAAGCCAGTGTCAGATCTGCTGGCTCTGTGTGAATCAGCTCTGCAAACCACCCTCTCCCAGTGAGGATGGCCAAGCAAGGAAGGCATCCAAGCAAGGTGCCTTAGGAGCAACATTACTTTTCTAGCAGAAGGACTGGGATCTGGGCTGAGCACATCCCAGTGGTACACTGTGCTTCAGGCCCTTTTTCCCCGGGCGATGAGTTTCCTCCCTAACGTGACCAGTTCTGTTCTGCTTGACATGTCTTTCAAACCAAAAGAGGGAAGGAGAACGAGGTTCTTCTTATGGCACGAAGATGCGAGTTTCAAAATTCTGCAGAAAACGTCTTGCTCCTCAGGCTCTGAAGATACACAATTTTGCGGCTGCTTCAAGAGATTAGAGCAAGTGTTTTCTGGGAATAAATGTCTACTTATATGTGGCATTTCAAGTGGAACCTAGAATGCCCCCTTTGAAAATTTTACCCTATCCCTTCCCACCTGGAAAATACAATTTCTCAGTGGTATTAACTGCAGTTGCACGAAAATCACTGGAGTGATGTTGACTTGCATTTACTAAAGATGTCTGGATTAATATTTGTGGAGAAGCTGAAAGTGTGTCTTGTTTTATTTTGTTGTTGTCTATATTGGTAAAATTTGCCTGGATTTCCAGATTTCCTTTATTGTGTCTGTGTTTAAAGGTACATTACTTGTATAGCTCAAATGAGGAAAAGCCCTGCAGGGGACAAGCACTTCTGGCAGTATCTAACTGCATAATAAACCATGCCTTTTCCTATTACAGGGTCATCATCACAAATATCTCCCCTTGCTGACACGATGGCACTGGCAGAAGTTATGATGGACAGCCTAGGCCTAGCCTTTGTTTCTCTTGTCTGCTGTCTGTGTTGAGCAGTAAATCAGCTCATATCACAGTGAAGACAGTCAGATCTGAGCTCCAGCAGCTGCCAGATTAGTACTAGTTTTACTGGATCCAGCTGTCAGATAAAGGCCATTAATTATTCCTAAGTGGTTAAATGACAACTGTATTCATTTGTCCCACCTGCTGTATGAAGCTTCACGTTTAGAAAAAATGTGATTTAACCCGTTTGTTCTACAGCAGCACAGATAAATCTGGGCTGGAAGTACTGGCACGATCTGTAATTGCCACAGTACTGATAATCCAGTGATCTCTGGGAGTCCTTACTGGCAGGGTCATGCCATGGAAGAAAGGAAAAGTTCAGTGGGGATGCCTCATGTCTGATCCTGGGTGGATCATGGAAGAGATCCTCTACAGGCTACTCTAAGGCACGTGGAGGACAGGAGGGTGATTCAAAACAGCCAGCACAACTTCACCAAGGGCAAGTCCTGCCTGACAAACCTAGTGGCCTTCTGTGATGGCATGACTACACCGGGGGACAAAGGGAGTGCTACAGATGTAGTTTATCTGGACTTATGTAGAACCTTTGACACAGTTCCCCCTCCAGCATCCTTCTCTCTAAACTGGAGAGGGATGGATTTGATGGGTTGGAATGTTTGGTGGCTGAGAAATAGGTTGGACAGTTGCATCCAGGTGGTAGATGTCCCATCCTTGGAAACATTCCAGGTCAGATTGGACTGAGCTCTGAGCAACCTGACCCAGCTGGAGATGTCACTGCTTATTGCAAGGGAGTTGTATTAATGACCTTTGAAGATCCCTACTAACCCAAAATATTATGTGATGCTATGATTCTATGTTTTGTTATTTTCTAACATAAGCAGGGAGCACTATGTTTGAAACCCGCCTCAAGTGTGAAAAGTTCAACCTCTTCAGCAAATATCTGTGGGACAGGATTTCCCAGCCCATTGCTGGATCAGAGATATCAAGTCTAAGATAATTCATGCACATTTTATGAGCACTTTTCAAAAAGGTAAAAAAAAGATGGACAAAGATTTTCTGTTGCGTATTGCTGCTAGCTGAGCACTTGCACATTGTTTAAAAGCTTTCTGTTGCAGAGGACATTGCATTTGAGATTGTCTGTCTGCTTCTGCTTTGAAGGTAACTGCTCACAGCTGTTTGATTTTTCTGTAATAGAGCCATCTGTATTTCAAAACAAGGATTTGCTCTAGGCAGCATCAGAATTTAAAGTTCTAGCACCTGAAATGTAATCCATTTGCTTTTAGCTATCAGTTGAATCCTTATGCCTACTGGGTGGAGGTAACGAACATGGTAATGAATCTTACTGTAGGAAATGAGTGTATGTTCTGGTGCCAGATCATTTGTGCTCTTCCCCCTTTTTTTGAAATACCTCTTCCAAGTAGTTTCCTGCTGCCTCCTTTGTTTTCTGAACCCTGACATGGAGTTCAATATAAGATATATTCTCTTATCAGAGGTTGGTTAGAAGTCTCGCTCTCTACAGGAACAGGGTGAAATAGGATCTTTTCCTGTGGGCCATTTCTGTTCTGAGCTGTCAGTATTTGATGGGTTTCATTCCTGGGAGTTCTGCTGCTTTGGAGGAGGGCAGCTGCATGCTGGCTTGGGCTCTCAGGGACCTTCTTCACCCTTGCCTGCAGAAAGAGCTGAGGGAGACTGTGCTCCTTGCTGGAACACACAGGACAGGAAATGATTCCTCTCCCCCTTGCATGCAGCCCTCTGAAGAAGGTAGGGGGCTGTTGTTTTCCTAGCACTGTTTTTGTTGCTGTGAGATCTTGATACAGGGAAGAAGAAGGGAAGCCTCAAAAATAACAGCAACACAATAATAGTAACAATGACAACAATAATGATAAACAACAAATCTCCCCCAACCTTCTAATTTCTCTTTTCTTTAATATTACAAAAAGTCTCATGGTATTAGATTATTTCCCTTATTTTTTTAAATTAACTGCTGTTTTGATGCTTAAGGCTCTCTGTACTTATATGAAACTATATGGTTTCTAGCGTTATTTATGGTATGCAGGCTATCATTTATTATGGTCACATTTTCCATTTTAATTCTCCTCATTTCACAGTGATTGATCAAGACACCCGTACTTGTTCTTTGCTCTGTTTCAAGTTTTATTTCATTTTTCCAGAAATACCTGTATACTCTTCAATACATAGGCTGAGTTATGTCCTGGCAGCACTGAAGCAAAAAGTAATTTGTTGCTCCTTCCCATCTGAGCAGAACAGCAGGGGACCTGTGGTCATACTGTCCTCCTTGTTTCTGTATTAGGGAAAAACATAATTATTATCTTTCAGGGCAGGCAGTTTAAAATAAAATGTGTATAATTAAGGTCAGCAGTGAGTCAGCCTTGGAGACTGTGATTCAGCTGTGATGTCCCGTGCCTGGCAGAGTGCAGCCCAACACTTCAGCTATCCCTTTCTGTAGCTGCCAAACAATGTTCCTGTGGGGGTGAGGGCAGTGCATAGCTATGCAAGCTAGCTGTGTCTATATTTGTAAGCTGCACAGTGCAGGGAACAGTCCCAGGCACTGGAACCTGGCTAGCTCTACTCTTAAATTGCTAAAACACTTGGAGGTTCAAGCCCTGCCAGATAGAGCTCTCCCAGACAATCGCCAGGCACTTATTTGGAATGTAGCAGGGGCCAGGGCGCACATCCAGCAGGCAGTGTGCATCCAGCCATCCTCTCCCGGAAAGAAGGGAGGTTTGATAGTACAGAACCCAGGCTGCTGCGTGCCAAAGGCGAGTCATTCACATGCTCAGTTTATTCAGGAGCTGCAGCTACTCCTTTTTGCCCATTGCTGGTGAACAGGCAGGCCAGATACGGAGGCCGTGTCAGGAGGTCTGACACCTCCTCCCCTCATAGCATATTCCTTAGCAGGAATGCATGCACCACAGCTCTCTAGCTGGTCAGTGAGATTAAGGAATAGCAGTTTGACTTCCTCATAAAATCTGAAATAAACAGTAGGTGGGGACAGGGGAGCGTCTGTTCCCTTTTCAGGCGCTGCAGCCATTACCATAGTGGGGTGGGGCACAGTGGATAGTCAGCCCACCTGCTTTAATTAATGCTGCTGAACACCATCTTCCTGTGTCCTCTTCTGAACACATTAATCAAACCCTTTCCCATGGTGAAATGGCTTTATTTTGGGTTTTCTCTTGCTCAGAAGGGGAGGGATATGCATCATATTTCCCTCAGTTTCCAAATGAAATAGGAGCACTGGTGAAAACCTTGTAAAAATTCATTGTATAGATAAAAATACAGGAAAAACACATGAAAGTACTGAAGAACTAAATGGCCCTGTGGTTTGGAAGGTTTTTACTTGTGTGCTGTCCATTATGGAGTGCATTCCTCGTGTAATAATGAAAGGAGTGACATCAAGAGTAATGTGGCAATGAATGGTATGCCTTGTGGTTAGAATTCAGGTAGTAGTGTTTGCATTTTGTTTTGGAGGCATGAAAAGGAGAAACAGAAGGCTGCTTTGGGTATTCCACTACAACTTGGAAAGTAATCAGCCTTCTCACTTCCTACCCAAAACAAACAGATGAAAATACCTGCAAAAATAAAAGGGTTTTCTGTGAGATGCCACAGAAAACCCATCTAACTTTTTGGATATGGAGCTATTTAAGTCAAATTGCTTTTGGCAGTGTCATAGCTATGTATGACACGGCCAACAAATGACAGGAAAAAGACATCCTGAGTTAATTTTGCTTTTATGAAGTTTATAAATACAAGTAATGGTTTGAATTGCAAAGCTCTCACTGTTGTCAGCTGTTTGTTCCCAATATATAAATCATATTATAATTAGAGACGTACATTTAACAAGTGATTTTTTTAATCTTATCTACACTTCAAAACAAGCGCAAAATCTTGGTTTTCTGTAATATTTTGTTCCAGGAACACATAGTTCACTGAACATCTGCGTCATAATTAATCGGTTCCTTACTGTAGTGATAGAGTTTCAGGGTGCTTAGAAATGGGGTAAAGCATCAATAAGTTTTGACAGAACTTGATTACAAAAAACCTGTCTGTTAGAAAAATTTACTTAATGTGTTTATTCATCCAGGGTTGTCTTGTAGATATGACTGGCACAGGGACTGCAGAGGGCAACGGCTTTGTTTGTTTGTTTATTTCCCCCTTGTTTCATTTAACACTGTCCTGAGTAACCCATACCAAGCAGTGGCCTTCTGAATGTGGGCATCGCTTCCCTGACATCATTCATGCTGCAGAAGCACTGACAAACAATCACCCAAACACCAGCTCAGGGTGTACCTGCTTACTCTTTAGTCCTTATACAGTACTGAGCTTTTGAGGCTATTCAGTGCAGCTAGAGAGCTAACCTGTCTGTCCATTTTGGGGATCCAGATACTGTATGCCTTCACTGGCCACCAAAATACCGTGGCCAAGGACAGAGGCAAACAGAAAGCCCACTGATGCTGTAGTTTGTAAAAAAAATAGGAGATTTATGCTTTTTGTTTTGTTTCATATTTTTTTCCTCAGAATAAAAATGCTCTTATTTGTTTGTCGACTGCTGCATTCTAAGTAAAACCGAAGGCTTTTAAAAATTATGGCGAGTATATTAGACTGCTCTTCGAGAGGGTATTTATTCATAAATCGCTGAAAGCTTTTAGGGTGGAACCGTAATAAGCCGTTAATGACTTTTCAGAATTCTCCTACGGCATTTTTCTTGGTAATATTTTTCCATCTCTCTCTCTCTTTTTTTTTTATTTTATTTTTTTTTTTAAATTTTCATTTTTCCTCTCTCCACAGTGCGGCATGTTATCAGAGAAAGCTCCCTTCTCGCTATCTCTTTACTGTCCTTGAGCAACTGCCTCACAAGCGGGCATGGGTGCCCCTTGTTTTGGCTGTGCTGCAGCCCAGCAGCTCCGGGGGAGCACTTCCAGAGGCTGCCACTCGAAGGCACAGTGCCTCTCCCTGCGTTTTCAGCACCACAGTGTGCAGATGGGTGTCCCGGTTTGGGGTGCTCCCTGCACAGCGAAGGGGAGCTGCCAACCTGAGTTTTTTGTCTTTGCTCTAAAGAACCTGTGCACTTATCCTTGAGCAGAAGGAGAGGGAGGATGGTGAAAGAGAGCGTTTTATCTCAGAGGGTGGATTCTGAGGTATTTATGACCTCTCCAGGAGTGGTTAAGGGAGAGAGCATGATAAGGCCTTGAAAAACTCTGCTCCAGCTGCTCTGATAATAAAACCCCAAACAGGATATATGGCAAATGCGGGGCGGGGGGGGGGAAACAACAGGCAACAAACCACAAACTGCAGACTAAAAGTTTAAGAGGTAACAGTTCCTGCTAGAATAAATGGCAGCACACAGGACCCACTTAGATAACAGGTTATGGGCTAGAAAAGACTTTGAAGGAAACACTAAAAAAAAGAGGGGGAAAACAAAAAAGAAAAAATGTCTTGTTTGATTTCTAAGTCCATTAGGGAGTAACCACATCCTCTCTCTCTCCCCAGCTGTTTTTTTTTTTAACTGCCCAGGCAGTGCAGCTCGTATGGGCAGTGCTCACATCGGGAGTGAGAATCTGTCACTCGGCCATGATAAGGAAACACTTCCTCCTGACCTTTCTCTTTGTGTGTTTTCATAATTTATGGCTGCAAAGTTTGTTCAGCCATTTAGGCTGGGGTCCCTTAGCTACCTTCCAGTCCTGTTATGTCTTAAATCTGGCAGTCCAAGGACAGATCTGATGTATGCAAGCAGCCAGGACACTGAACATCGCCTTCCCCATCCACCCACACAGCGTGATGTGGTTTTGGGGATAAGATGAAGAAAAACAGTCCTTAGAGCTGAATGTTTGCTGGCCTTGGCAGATTGAGTGAGGGCACATGAAAAGCTTTCTCATTCCCAAAACTGTTAAAGACAACATGCCACAACATCCCAGCTGCTTCCTTAGAAGTGTCTGGGTGGTGGAAAGGACCACAACAAGGCCATGGGTGCAGGTGTTCTTCTTGGATGCTAGCAAATACTTTGAGGGTGAAGGTCTGGCCCCTGGGAGCGTGTGCTGGAAGCAGCAGCCTCTGGACTCTCCCTGAAAGCAGAGTGCAGGAAGTGGGGTTTGTATTTTTGGGACTGCCAGAGGTTTTATCTCAGGCATTTTTATCCCAGCAGCTGTTGCTCTTGCACAAAATATCCCACAAAGAGAGGACCCAGCTTCCTTGCACTGAAACCAGGGATTGGTCCAGTCAGTAGAATTTTTGTCACTTTGCATAAGTCTTCAGCAGGTGATGTTGTTTTGCAGCTGAATTTCCTGAAATTCTCCCTTCCTTTGCTCTGCCAAGAACTCAATTGGCTACACTACTGCAGCTAACTTTTTAAGGGTGTTGCACAGGTGCTTAGGAATGCGACCAGACAAATTGTCTGAAGGGTGACAAAATGAGATGATATATTTGTTCACAGAAATATGTGGGAATTTCACACCTCAGAGCATCTCTTAGGGAAAAAGTATAAAAAGCCCTTGTATTTTCTACTTATCTTATTTCCCTTTCTTATATTTTTTCCCCTTGCCTTTTTGTAATTTCACCTTCCCCTTCCTTATTATAATTTTTGGTCCAATTATCTTCTTAAATTACGGTTTTAAAATGCAAATAAGTGAAAGTTGGGGTTTTTTTGTTTGTTTGTGGTTTTCTTGTTTGTTTTGTTTTCTGAGATGTCAAGAAATGAACAAGACTGGAATCACACCATCCAGGAACCACATGAAGAAAGCTAATTACTTCCAAAGGTTTCCCCCTTGTTTGTGGGTTTAGTTCCATCTAAGTGTTAGTTTCAGGGGCTGCTGTGTACGTAGATCACCAGCATTTGTGGGGAAGGGGAGGAGTGCAGTTGTTCAAAGCCAGTCTACTATTGTTCAAAGCCAGTGTGTGTGGAAAAACCACCACAGCACATCTATTTCCCTACCAGGATGAGAAGGAGTGGGTTATTGCAAATATCACAGAAGAAGTGTGCTGTTTATATGAGACAAAAGACAACCACCTGGGAAGCTGGAGCTTGGAGTGGGGCAGTGGCAGATCTAATTGATGTGGCAACCCAAAAAGCCAAATGCCCACCTGGACAATGGCTTGTGCCCTGGTAAATGTCAGAAGACTTGCACCAGTGGTAACACCAGTGGGAAATACGTGGGTAATTTCTTTTCTTACTGGACTGAATCAAAGCCTGCAGAAGGCTGGACTTTGGATCCGAGAAAATGGCATAATTTTCAGGGGAGAGCTTAGCAGTGTCCTCACAGGTTATCAAAGCACTGCCGATATGAGAGTGTCTGTCACGCCCTCTGTACAGGGTAACCTTTATCTCAGATGGGCTTCTGTTAAACAGTAATGTGGGATGAGACAAAAACAAACCCCTGCGTTCTCCTCTCTCTACCTGTTGGTTCTGCTACATGCCCAAACAGATAAAACAGCAAGTTGTCTGCACTTTGATTTTGCTGAGCTTATCCAGGGTCCGACAAAACATGTAACAGTTTTGACTGCAAGGGTCAGTTGTATATTTCTGGCAACACTGCTTTGGTTTTTAAATGCAGCCTTTCGAAGTAGGCCAAGAAAAAAAATACCTTTGATGGAGCAAATCATTCACTGATACATCTGTGACTGGGAATTAATTCACTACAATTTAGGCTTTTGAATAAAGTGTATGGGATACTAGTCATTCACTAGTTAAAAATTCAAAATGTGATCAAGCATCACAACTGAATAACATCCTGCAAATGTTTGCTTCTCACTGACTCACTTTTTTTTTTTTTTTTTTTTTTTTTTTTTTTTTTTTTTTTTTATGTAGTAAGCTCTTTGATTTTGGTAATAAAACCCACAAAACCTCACTAATATTTATCTCTACTGAATAATCTTCCCACATAAGAGGAGAATTTTTCCTGTGTTTTTTTTCACTAGATAGTATGTTTTGTTTAAGCTTTACCATGACCTTGCAGGTGGTTTAGAAAACACAGCGCTCTGCTTTTAACTTTCTTTTTTTCATCTCTGATTAAAAAAGGCTCTAGAATGTTTTCTAACTTATTTTCTTATAACTAAGAAGACGGTTGTGTGAGAAGTAAAGAACATCAAAGACAAGCGGAAGTTGATTCTGGTGCCTTGATAGCAGGTTGTCTTACATGTGGAAAACCAGGGTACTCTACCAAATGAAAATACTGTTTTACTTACCCCCAGTTTCCTTAAAATGAATAAAAGGAAACCACATAAGCTCTGGCAAGTGTTACTGTGATGTTACACTGATTTTCAAATTGCAATATGAGAAAGTTCATTTGGGTACAGGGATCAAGAAACCTTCAAATTCTGGGATTTATTTAGTTAATTTTCCTGCAAAAAGCATGCATATTTTGGCAAGAAAGCTAGAGGAAGTGTGTGAAACCTTCTAAGGCTGCGCAGAAACTGCTGTAGTTTGATTGTTTGGAATCACAGAATGTCTTGAACTGGAAGGGACTCACAAGGATCCTCAAGTCCGAATTGTGGCACTTGAAATCACACCATTTGCCTGTGAATACTGTCCAAAAGCCTCTTGAGCTCAGTCAGGCCTGTTCCCTGACCACTGCCCTGGGGAGACTGTTCCAGTGCCTTCCAGGGAAGAACCTTTTCCTAATATCCAACCTAAATGCTTTGCCTGATGCCCCCCCAGGACAGGGTTGTCCCCCCTGGCTGCCAGGGCACTGCTGGCTCAGATTCAACTTGCCATCAACCAGGACCCCCAGGGCCCTTTCCATGGCACTGCTTTCCAGCATCTCATCCCCAGACTGTCCATACATCCAGGGCTGCCCCATCCCAGGTGCAGAATCCAGCACTTTCCCTTGTTAAATTTCATATGTTGGTGATTGCCCAGCCCTCTAATTTGTCAGGATCTCCCTGCAGGGCCTCCCTGCCTTTGAGGGAGTCAACAGCTCCTCCTAGTTTCGTATTGTCTGCAAACTTGCTCAGTGTCCCTTCCAGCCCTGTGTCCAAGTCACTTATGAAGATGTTGGAGAGCACAGGGCTGAGGATGGTGCCCTGGAACCCCCCTAGTGACAGTCACAGTCTGATGTCACCCCAGTCACTGTCACCCTCTGTGCCCGACCCCTGAGCCAATTGCTCACCCACCACATGGTGTGTTTATCCAGCTGAGTGCTGGACATTTGGTCCAGAAGGGTCCTGTGAGAGACAGTAATGAAAGCTTTACTGAAATCCCCAAAAAAATTACATCAGCTGGCTTCCCTTGGTCAGCTGGATGGGTTACCTTGTCACAAAAACAAATTCAGTTGCCAAGCAGGACTTTCACCTCATGAACCTGTGCTGGCTGTGACCCATGACAGCATTGTATTCCAGGTGTTTTTCAACACTTCCCAGAATAATCTTTCCTGTAATTTTACCAGGCACTGAAGTGAGGTTGACAGGCCTGTAGTTATCAGTGTCAAGCCTAGCGTCCTTCTTGAAAACTGGGACAGGGTTTTCCGGATTCCAGTCTACTCTGACCTCTACAGATTCCCAAGACCTTGGGAATGCCTTGCAATGACATCAACCATCTCTTTGACTACCCTTGGATGAATCCCATCAGGCTGCATATACCTAGATGGATCCAGCTGGATTGGCAAATCCTGTACAGGTTTGGGGTTGACTGGGAGTTTGTCATTGTCACAGTCGTGGTCCAGCTGCTCAGGGTCCTGTGGTGCCCAGAACCCATCACTGGTGTTGAAGAATGCAGCAGTGTAAGCACTAAACACCTCTGTCTTGTCTGTGCTCCTGATTGTCAGGTGATCATCCTAATCAGGTAATTGGCTGATGTTATTTCTGGACTGCCTTTTGCTGGTGATATATTTAAAAAGCTCTTTTTATTCTCACCCACAGTACTCGCCGCCTTCAACTTCAACTGAGCTTTGGCCACACAAATTTTCTCCCTTCAAGTGTCAAACTGCATCTCTGTAGCCCTCCCATTTCACCTGACCTTGCTTCCACTGGGCACAGACCTTCTTTTTTCACCTTAGCTCCAGAAGATGATCCCTGCTCAGCCAAGCTTTGCCTGCTTGACTTCTGACGTTTTGGAATTGCGTTCTCCTGTGCTCCTAGGAGGTGGTGCTTAAAAACTGACAAGCACCAAGGGACCCCAGCACCTTCAGAAACATTTTCTCAGGGGACCTCAATAGCTAGTTCCCTGAGCAGCCTGAAGTCTGCACTCCTGGTGTTCCCTGTTGAAGTTTTGCTGGCAGTTTTACTCCCATCACCAGAGACTTCTAAACTCATCCACTTTGTGTTCACTGCAGCCAAGGGACCTTCTCTACTAATAAGCAGCAAATCAAGGAAGGTGGCTCTCCTGGTGGTCTCCCTTAGCAGCTGTACCACGAAGTTATGCTCCACACCTTTTAGAAATCTCTGCTACCTGTTTGTACCAGCTGTGTGGTGTTCCCAGTTAACACCTGGCAAGCTGAAGTCCCCCCATAAGGACAAGGGCCACTGATTTAGAGGTATCCTTTAGTTCCTTAAAGATTAGTTTATTGGTGGTGTCTCCTTGGCTGGGTGGCCTACAGTAAACTCCCAGTTAACTGTGATTCTTAGGGTCTGCTGACATGCATTTGCATTTTAGTTTAACTTGGAGATTCATATCACTTTCACTAATGCTGAAGATGTGCTTCTTAGCACAAAAAAATTATTTTTTTATGCAGTTTCTTTTCAACGGGAAAGTCCCTGCAAAAGTACAAACCCTTCAATCAGTCTCTTCATTGCTGTGTGTTTATGTGGCCATATAAAAATAATGTTTACAGAATGTCAGAATCTCTGTATGTTCTTCCTTTTATGCTATATGAGTTGTGTTGAGCTATTTTTCTTTTTTGATGGAATGAATCAGTTTGATTTGTAAAACAGCGGTCCAAGGAAGAGGAGTCATCCTTATAACCTGCATCCTAGGTCCTTAACCCTCTCAGAAACTGCACTGCTGAGGACTGTGAGAGCAGTAAGGGACCAGTTACACCTCAGCTCTCATAAGTCCTCAGATGCCTTCCCTGGAGTGTTATTCCTAAGGCAAATTAAAGTGACCTGATGTTACAGTGATCTTACTACACTCTTCAAGGCGTGATAATGTAACAGTGTCATTTAGACTTAGACAGTCCCTGGTTTTCCCAGGACCTCTGCCATACCCCCCAGCATTCAAAAGGGGACCAGATCTCAGATGACATCATTTCAGTGCCTCCCATGTGAAGGAGTAGGGGAAGTGAGGTTAGGGGATTTCTGCGCTCACTGATCTGTGCAAGTATCCTGTCTTGCTTGGCTGGTCTTCCTATTCCACCTTCCTCTGCAGTTTTATTTAAACTCTAATCCTGCCTTAGCTAGGAAGTGTCATCCAGCAGGAGCAGATCAGGTCTGTGGACATCCACCACTAGCCCAGCACCGTGGCAAGTCCTGCATTCTCCTGTGTGATTTTGGTTTTTGAAGAGATGAGGGTTGCTCTGCTCCCTTTGCAGGTGTCTTCATGCCACAGTCATTTGCAGAGCTGTGAGCCAGTAACTTTAACTGAAACCATGGAAGATGTTGCAGGGGTCAAATAAAATCAATAGTACATTGCTGCATAAAGATGCAGTGACATCTGCAGAGCCTGGTTAACTCCAGGCAGTGATTTCACACGCTGGGCTGAGTCAAAGATTTTTTTTCTTTTTTTTTTTTTTTTCTGCTGAACTGTACTAAAATATAACACTTCCCTTTGTGTCCCTCTCCCTCTCCCCCACGTGCCATTCAGAACTGGAGTGTTGGCACCTTGCTCCAGGATTTTTATTAGCTGTGCTTAGCCACGGTAGACGCCCATCAGCAGCTTGCTGCTGTGTCAGATTAATATGACTCCAGGCAAATATAAGAGACGTCTGTAAAAGAAAGCAGCTGCATTAAGAATGCCAAAGAGATGAAACACTTATCCTTTTTACAGATTAGGTGAAGAAGTATTTTCTGCCAAGATTCTTGCTGCAACCCTTTGCTTCATAGTCTGTAAGGCCCTGAAATGTTTGCTGGCATTTTGCCATGGTTATGAAATTTGACTTGTCCTTATTAATTCAGTGTTCAAGGACAAGAAAGTAGGATTTCTTGGTTCCATAGATCACTGGAAGAAAAAGGTACTTTGCTCTGAAAATTAAAAGGATTCTTGGCCTTCTAGAAGCTGCCTTGGGGGTGCTGTATGTTTGCAGATGTGCAGATAGGAGGGATTTCCCTTCTCTGTGGTTAGTAGAATAGTAAACTTCTGAAGGACTTGTGTTAATAAAGTCTCAAAGCTATTTGTTACAGAAAAAGAAGTTCCACTGATTAGCATCTTCAAAGACAAGAAATTCAAAGATTATGACCAACTCTGTTCTTAAATGAACCTGTTGTTGACAGTTTGAAGCATAATGTAATTCTAGCTACCATATTGTAATACTTAATTCCAGGGGCTAGCTCACTGCCTTTAATCAGAGAAGGCCAAGCCTTACTGTTTCAAGCAGTAAGAAGCACATCTAAGTTGCTGAATCCTTGGCTTGTGCACATGAAAGAACACTTGTAGCAGAGGAGAAGGGACCTTGTCTGCTTTTTGCCTTTAGGAGAAGACAGTAAAAGTTGAGCAAACTTAATTCATGATGTGTGCCTGGCACTTCTGAGGCCTGATCCTCAATATGTGGCTAAGATCATCCAGGTCTTTAAATTGTAAAGCCTGCCATAGCTTGTTATAGACTTTTCCTCGAAGGATTTGGTTGATTACCCCTCTTTATGCTTTAAAGTTGATGCTGTTAAACTTTGGACATTGGAAGTCAGAAGTTAGGTTAAATCCATGTCAGTGGGGCTTTAACTGAGGGCAAAAGGAAGCCAAGTGGTGTAGAGTAGGGACAGAAAAGTTAACCCATGTTAAAGTTAATATTTTGAAAGGCTGAAGTGCTATCCAAATGAAGAAAATGAAAAGGATCATAAACTCTTAAATGTATAAATACAACTTAGCTGTACAAAAAGAAGTTTGAGGAACAGCTAATAGATATAATAAATCTTTCTTCAAGTGCATCAAGAACAGGCAGCTTGCCAGAGAGTTTGTAGGGCCAATAGATGATACAAGTATCACAGGATAACTTAGGTAAGACAGAGCTGTTGCAGTCTTTTCAGAGTAGAAGAATCCAGGGAGAGTCCCATCTTGGAGCTTCTCTTTGTGAGAGTCTCATCAGATGACCAGCCCAAAATTAAAATTACGGAGCAGTGAATGAACAGTAACACAGTGCTAGAAGCAGATGGTATTGATTTAAGAGTTTTAGAGGAATTCAGGGGTGAAACGTCTGAATGATTAACACTGATGCGTAACCCCTTGCTTTTCACTGCTTTGATAGCTGGTAAGTGTGACACCAGACTTTAAAATGCGTTCCAGCTGAGGTCCCAGGATGCCAGGGGCATGTGAGAATAATGTCCGTAGTAGGAAAACTTTCCTCCTGGAGCAGGAACAGCAGTGGAACTCCACGAGGAGTCTGTGCTAGGATCTGGGATGCCCATATTCAGTGGTACTCATGACCATCCCTAATAAAATAATGACCACAAGTGGGAAGAGGATATTCTGCTATTCTGACCTGATACAGTACTGCTACTTCTACTATGCTAAGGTAGAAAGCTGCTCTTTTCTCCATTGCTTTCTAGGGAGTTTTAAGTGCTGACGTAGGTATCCAAATTAGATGTCTAAAAGACAGGTGTTATGAACTTCCACTATGCTTCTCAGTATAAACTTTTTAATTTTGGGTGCCTCAAAGGTGAACAGTGGGAGCTCATGATTCTTGAAAAGGCTCCTTGAATCCCTGTGTAAATGTTTTCTTAGTATAGGTGGTGCAGCTCTCTCCTAATTTGTGGATCACTAATAGGTGTATCTAAAGAAACAGTCTCTCTCCAGATCCCTCACGTGCATATCCCACCATCAGCAGTAAGATGGAGTAATTTTAGGCTACTCTGTCAGGCCATGTGTACACACAGATCCATAGTTTTACAGCAGTTGATAACAAAGGATTTTATGAAGCTCTGCCCTGTGTCCCTTTAACTGAAGACTGGCTCATGACCACGTGTTACCAATCACAGGGCTTTCCAGCGGGGACTTTGATATCTCAGCTTCTGGTTTTGTGCCGAGGAATCCGCTTGGCTCATCCCAGCTGTCTGCAGTGTCAGTTTGTCCTGCCCTTTGTTTGATTCAGTTTTTGCTTCTGCTCTTAATCTTTCCTGTTGGGATATTTGCCTGGGGGATCCTTCCTGTTGGAAAGAGTGGACTCATCATGGCAAGTTCTCGCGTCACGCTGTAAAGAGTGCACTACTGGACCCTGATGCAATTGCTTGTTATTTTGAACATTTTGTACAGAGAGCCACAAAAAAACCCCAACCTGTTTTCTTGAGATTACAGACACTGCACAGAGTCCCAATTCACCCACAAAAAGGTCAGAGCTGGGCCATGGGGTGAGGTGGGAATGCAGCTGATCAGAAAGGAGCTGGTTTAGCTGTGGGGAATGGGCCAGTACCTGACCCAATACCCTGGACTTCAGTGAGCCCTTCATATTTCCTCAGGACCTTTTGCCTCCAGAGGTGATGTTAATTTTGTACATGCTCTATTACCTTCACAAACTTCTCATGGATGTAGTATCAAAGTACAGTTGTGTTGCTTTTTGGTGATGCTACTGATCCTCGCATTGTTTTAATGACTCTTTCATTATCATGCTAGATTTTGAAACTGAGATGTGTCTACTTGTCATGGAAGCACACTGAATATCCAAGGAAGGACTCTGCAACAAGTTTGTTTTTCTTTTCTGACGTAATATTGATGGATACCTTGCAGGGACATTTGTGAGCATGCATAACACTAAGAACTTTAAGCTGAATTGTGGAAGAGCTGAGGGAAGACTGTAGGCTACTGTAATGCAACAACAAAAGTGTCGGTGGAACTGAAAGCAAAACTTCATTGTTGATTGTGCTTGTGCACAGAAACTAAATCATGCACAATTGCACAACAGTGGCAATGCTATTTACAAAATTGTAACCACATTCAAAACAGCTGCTGCATTTGAAGCAGATTGCTTAACAAAACACTCTGTCCCTGCCGAGCCACAAATATTAATACCGTAATGATGTTCTGCTTGGATAAACTACTGCATATAGATGACATGCAACAACAGCAAAGGATACACTCTGGTTTTCTGTCAATAACCCAGGGCATAAAGAAGCTGAATAGAAGTCACAGATTTTCTTACTGTGGCTTTATTTATGGAAAAAAAATGTGGTCTACAGCTTGATAAAACTCCGAGGTATTTGTAGTGAAATATGGTTAATGGGCTTCACTGTTTCTCCAGCTCAAGGAAAATTGAAGAGCTTATTAACAGAAGGTTAAATGAAACACATGCTAATAGCTATGTGTTCTCTGTTCAGCCCATGGTGACTGTCAGCTCCCCTCTGATCACTTGTGATTCATAGCTGGGACTTTTTCATGCAATGATCAACAAAATACATCCTTTACAGAGAATATATCAGTTAAAAGTGTATATTTTTATTAAGTTGTTCAATCCTATGAAGATTTGTTTTAAATAAAAAAATTATTATACTGGTTGAATAAACAAAACTACCTGATGGAAACAAAACGAAAAACTGATTGCAAATTTCCCCTTCCAGAGTCCCAGGAAAATTTAAGGGTGCCAAAAAACCTTGCAATTATTGAATAAGCCATTAAAAAATATTTTTTACTTCCACTACTGAAATCAGAATGGAGAAATGAAAAAGTAAAAAATAAGGGATAGATTGAAACCAACTGAAAGAAGAAAACAAACATTTTGAACCTTTGTTAAAGATCTTTACAAGGTAACTGATCTTTCTACACCTTTGAATTCTACGTTCAGTTCATATTTCTTCCACAGACTATTTCACAAGACCACAGCCAACTTCTAAAAAATTCCTCATGCTAATCTAATTCGAGGACCACTGGAACAAAATGGAATTTCTGACATCACTTTGTTGAATGCTTAAATCAGTGCTCACCACTTCTGAACATCTCACCTGTAGCGTCTGTGCACAACTTCTTTATTTGAAAAACTAATTGCAATATTTATTTTCTTCTACTCCAGATCCCTGCCTGTCTGTCTCCCCCCAACCCCTTCTTCCATAGTTCAAGAGGTTTAGATTTTTAAAGACCACTAAAATCTAAGTCCTCTTGAAGTCTGAAGCTTCTTCCACTGAGATCATGTAAAATTTGGTATCTAATCCCCATAAAGATCTAGCTGAAGCCTGCAGGGCTAAGGGCAGTCTTTGCAGTATTGTGTGCCACAAAGACACTTCAGTGGCCCTGGTCTTTAAAAACAATGACAACAGTCCAGGAGTAGGTTTGTGTTTTTTTTCTGGATTCTCTTCCAGTGGTTGCTGTTTGCTGCTGTACATATGACTGACACCGATCTTTGATACTCACTTTGCATTCATTTTGCCATTAGGATGACAGTAACTCTTCCTGTGAGGGAAATAAATGTTGTAGTACTTGAGCAATGGAGAGGAAGTCTTCTGATTCATCCTTCCAGAAATTCTTAGCAGGTTTGATAGGAGGAACTTAAATTACTTCAAGGCATGATGTTACAATGAGTCACTAAACAGCAGCCTCAGGAGTTCATGGGGCCAGGATGATTTAGTAGTGACATAATTATGGGAATTCCTTGGCAGAAAGAGTTGTTTGTACCAGTGCTGAAGGTGCAAACCTGAAGAAAGGAGAGTGGCAAAAAGCCATGAAAAGAAAGGCAAAAAATCATCAGTCCTCTAAAACAATTTTCATCAAATGACTCAAAGTTTGTGTTACAGGTGGAATTTATTTTACATTCAGCCTTTCCATTACGACTTTCCTGTTCATTTCACCTGGGATGTCGAGTGTAGTTTTTGCTACATGGAGTCAGACCACTATGTGGGCACATGAAGGGAGGAGATGGAAAGATCACCTTAACTGGGATCCTGATAAAGAGCTTAGGCTGCTTAATTGGGATAATGTTATGCAATGCACTGCATGTCATACCTCCGACTCTCACTAGTGAGATCACAGGGGTCTATTTACATCTCAGATTGGTATTACATGCCTTGGTAACAGTTCTGAATAGATATTTGCAAACGTATTTTCTTCTTTACGGCTCTGTGACTGTTAAATTAGTCAAACCTCTTTAAACACGTTTTTCATTTTAGGCGCAGGTTTTCAAACCAGCTGGCCCCAGATAAGGCATTTAAATGCAGTGGACTAGTTTTCAGGTGCCACAGCGGTGTTTAAGGCAGAGAAGCCCAAGCAGGTCTAGCTAAGATCATTTAAAGCATCGCTGCTCCAGCTGCTCTCCACACCTTTCCAAGAAGTGTTCACCACCTCTGCAGTGGTATCAGGTAGAGTGTGCATCTGTTTCGAGCTTCAAGAGCACTGTGACCACACAGCTCCCCTAGATCAGCAGCTTAAATGAACATGCTGTGCTGCGAACTGGTGTCACTAAAATACGTGAAAAAATCCGGAGTTCTCTACTATTCCTATGGGAATAGCAGCAAAATCACCTTAGCCTGGTGCAGTGTCTCAGTGCAGTTAAGTGCAGGGAATGATTTAGCACAACTCTCTCCCACTGCCAGATCACCTCTATCCACCCAGGTAACGCTAATATGAAAAAAGTGAAGAGGCTGATGGACATTGAATACTCAGCATTTGGCAGAAAGTTTCCCAGTCTGCACTGCAGCAATGGCAACAAAACTCTCTCCGTGAGATGTGGCTGGTGGAGGAGGCCAGCCTGCCTGTGGCTGCTGCTGTTTAGGATGATGCTGGCAGAGTGGAAGTGCCTGTGGTGCCTCCAGAGCCTGCAGTGCAGGACCAGCGTGCCCACAGGAGCCCTCCTCCACTTCCAGTTGTGTCCCTGGGCTTGTGGTGTGGCCTGAGATGCTGCTTCTCTCCCTGCCTAAAGACTTCATGCAGCTGGCATGAGACTAGGGTGAGACTGGGCCATCATTACATCTGTTTGTGCTCTACTTAATAAATAATTTCAAGCCTATGTGGGACATCGAGGTCAGGGAAGGTGTTTTTTCACTTGTCGTGTCGAGTGTGGGGGGCATTACAAATGCTGCCGTGGCTGCTGTTTGACTGAGCTGCTGCACGTACGTGTGAGTTCAGTGCTCAGAAAGTTATAACCAGAAACATCTTACTGGCCAGTTAATGAAGTCATGTTCTGGTGGTTTCTGCCTCTACAAAGCACTATGAAAATGAGAATGTACAAGCAACACCAGTGTGAGAGATACTAAAATGATGTGGGGAGGGGGGAAAGGCTTTTTTATGATGTTCCCTTATCCTTTGTGTATTCCTTTGGGTTTGATTTTCATTAGTTGAGAAGCTCCATATCATTGCAAAGCTCTGTGGGACTTAAGAAAACTAGAAGCAATATATATATCTGTGTTCTTGCCAGGTCTCTGCACATTGCTACTTTGTGATGATGCTAAAGTATTTTCCAAACAGTTAGCTGAGCTGGAGCAATTTTTCTATTTCTGAGAAAAAAAAGTTTGGTGAAATACCTTATAAAAGATACTTGTTCCTTAAAGGTACAGTCCCGGTCAATTGCAACTGAGACACAGGAAGGTGTAGCCTGGGTTCTATCCTTCTAACCATAAAAGACTTCCAGGAAAAGATACCAGGTCCTATTTGCTGGCAGAGAGCCCCAGGCTGCAATTGCAGTTATAGATTAGGTTTACACTGAAGCAGTTGTTGCTGCCCTCTAGAAAGCCAGTATAGCACCAGAGCAGATGAGGTCAAGTATATATATCAGCTAGATACAACTCAAATTCCTCAGCCTTTTGTCTGTGGATTTGAGTGAAGGTGTCTCTGGAAGTACTGGTTCCTTGCTCTCTGGCTCAGTTCCCCCTCAAATAAATAGTGAGGTTCTGGAAGTGCAGGAAAGTGAAATTTTCATGTGCATTTGCCAACTCTTGATAATTTAACACAGATGAACCCATTGTGCCCTCACTCAGAAGGGTTCTGAATCTAAACAGCAATGTTAGGAGTATTTTTTCAGCTACCACAGCATTGCCATGGATTTAATGACTTATGTTTTAATAAAACGTGAATAAGCAGCCATCACATCCAATGCAAATGACTCAATCAGGGAGCAACATTTTCTCTGCTAGCGTTTCATCAGATTTCTAATGACAGCTGGCACATAAATGATGGATTTCTCTAACACCTTCCTTCAGAAGGCAAAAGAGGAAGAACTGAATTTCAGACACAGTGATTAACTACGGCAGACTACACCAAAAAGCTGCACCCAGCCAAACAGTGATGCAAGATTTGCATGAAATTGCAGTCGGAACCTGACTGTAGGAAACCTGATAGCTGAAATATGAGAAGAGGAATACGAGGATGGGTTTGTTGTTGCAATCCTACCTGAGGGCTGCCTGTTTTCCTCTCTCCTGTGCCCTCCTGCATGCGCACACCGGCAAGGCACACGGCAGTAACGTAAAGCATATTTAGCAGTTTACACAATACTGCGCTGTGCTCTGCTGGACACCACATTCCTGTCCTGTCACCTTGCAGACTTACTGAAAGCCTTTCCAGCCCTGTTAACTAGCAAGTGAAAGGACTAACATGTGCCTGGCCCATCTAGGCTTTGTGGAGTTCAGTGTGCCCAGCCTGGGCAAAGCTAGAAATCCCTTCTCAGACGCCTGAGGGAAAAAATGAAGGCAACTCTTCTTAGAGACAAAGTTCTCCAAGTGCTGCATCTGCTCTTGGGGGGTTACACGCCAGCACCACCCTAATTTTGTCAAATCCCTTGCTAAGGAGGAAGTGGGAAACTGGAGTCATGGTAGATAGGACTTTAGTGTTGAACCATTTTAATTTTGCTCAAGGGTTTGTAAACTTGGATTGCCTACTTTAACTCTCTCTAATGCTGGCTTTATCACATATATGCAAGTACAGTGGTCTTAATTCAGTATATAGTTTATATAGTTCCTCTGGGTCACAGGTTGTTTCAGTAAGCTTACTGTACATGGCATTATGGATTATTTATGGTGATGAGGTTCATCCCTATAAAGGTGTTCATAGGAATCATAGCAGGTTAGCTGCCTGCAACAATGAAATGAGAACCTCAGTGAATGCTGTTGCTTGCTCTTTCTCAGTGTCCTGTGTTAAATTCTGAGAGTTCAGGGTGCATCAGGCAGGACCATGGCCTTGCTTTTGCACGTGTCTGTCTCTGCTCCAACAGGCTGGATCTGAGTGTACATGTTTATTGTGCTGGACTCCTTAATGAGAAGGGTCTGTTTTTGTGCTTGTAGTATGGCAGTGTTCTTGGCTCAGTTTTAGGGAATCCAAGTCCTTAATGCCGAAACACTGACAGTAGTAACAGGTTTCTTCTGGAAACCCTAAGTGACATGTTAGCAGTTGAAATTTCACAGATTCTTTCTTTTGTAGGAGGGCTAAATATGCTTCCATGCCATACCGTACAGACACACCTGGAGAACAAAAGGTGTGGCTCTTAAACTATCTCAGTTTTTCTGACCAATATGAGCAATTATGTCTTGGTCCTTCACTATGCTGACATATTGTGTCCTCTTTCATGTTATTACTGGATGCTTTCATGCAACAAAAGACATCTTACTGTTTTGGCTGGCCTGCTCTGCTACTGTAGAGAGAAAAGGGATGTATTATCTTTCTAGCTGGCAGCCTGGAGGCTTTAGAAGGTTCAAGTTCTCTAATTGACTCTCTGGGATTTAAACCTGTTCATCTTCAGAGTGCAACAGTAAATATTCATAATTTGACAAATTCAATGGATTTGAGTTTTACTCTGAGTTGTGTAACAGGCAAAGTGAAAGTTCAGGGCTTATCTAGAGGTTTGGCTCTGCAAGAGTGAGGATCCATTAGAAAAGCTTGTTTACATAATTTAGGCTTCCAGGACTAGCTTTCCTGTAAATACAGTGAGATCAGAAAGCTTTCCAGCTCAGGAATAGTTAGTTTACAAGCCCACTCCACGATGTGGAGCGCCAGTCTTCTGTCCTTCAGCTCTGGCCTAATGCACAAGGGGCATCAGAGGTCAAAAAAAGAAAAAGCCAGTTGCAAAAGAGCTGGATTTTGACGGGTGGACATGGGAGGCTGGGATTTCATTCCCTCCACACAGTCATCCTGTGCTATCTGACATACTAATGAGTCTTGTCTGGGGGCCTCCCAGTTGCTTCCAGAAGGGCACAGAGGTCTTGCACCATCTGTCAGCCTATTCAGATGCCTCAGAGAATCCCCAAAACCTTAAAAATTATTAGGTGACTGTGTCTCTGTAACAAGATCCACCCAGAATGTGTAAGCTGCCTTCTAGAGTTTGGAAGTGTCACATGTCCTTGTTTACACACAGACACAGAAAATTAGCAACTTACTGTGTATGCACATGAACTTAGATAATATCTGTACTGTATTTTTTATGCACAAATGCAAGCTTGATGTGCATGCAGGTGCTCACAGGCCCTTTTAAGGTGGTTTGCTGCAGGTGCGGTTAATTTTGGCACTTCAATTTGCAACAATAAAATACTTTCAAAACCAATAAAATACTTTCAGTATAATACTTCTAATGAAATACTTCATAACAGTGAAATACTTTCAAATGCAAAGGAGTTTTTTCTCCACAGTTGAGAAAATGTTGACCTTTTAAATCTGGGTGTACTTTTTCCCCTCTCTCTGCTTTTACTTCTACGATAATGCAATTTCACAATGTGCAACTCTTAGCAATATTCAATATAAATATTTTTTAATATAAATAAAAAATTATTTATGTTTTTGAAGCCAGTAGAATGAGGGGACACCCTTTCCTGGTGGTAGGAATGAAGTCGTGAAAGACCTTATAACCCCATACTTACCAGTAAAATTAATTCTCTTCTCTTCAGACCAGTTACATCAAATCCGAGTGTCACAAAATCCAACACAGTTGCTTTGGGAAGAATGATGGGAGAAAACAGCTGGCACCATGATTTCTGCTGTAAATTAACAAATACACAAAGTCCTGTGAAATTTCATGTGGATAGGCAAAACATCATTAAGTTACAATGGATTACAAAAAAAGAATAAAAATATTCAAGGTATCTTGCCCGGTGATCAATTACTATCCAGGCTCTGTTCATGAACAGTGAATGGTTAGCTTTGAAGAAGAACTGAGAAACCTTCTCTGTGAGATCTCACAAGTGTCATGCCGTGCCAGTGATGCTGTGCAGCAGCAGCTTGTGTGTGCTCATAGGAGAAACATAAAAACTACAGATTGTAAAATCCAGGGTGAATCTATTTAAGATGTTAACAGCTAAAAGTACATTAGCAGGGCAATCTCAGTAAAAATAAGCCTTTCTGCCACACCTCAGAGGTCCTGTGTTCCTCAGCCAATAGAGCAGGTAATGCTTTAATTACATGCCCTAGCCAGAGTGAGTGCATTTGTTGTGCGTGCTTATGGCAACCTTAACCTTCCTCCAGTCTTTTCTGTCACTCTCTCACATGCCAGTAACTGTTCCTTTCATTCCTGAGGGCATACACCAATGGAAAGAGCTGAAAAGGAGTCCTGCTTTTGTTCAGATTTGTCTTCTAGTGGCTAGAAAGAAGATTGTAGTTATCAATTTATGATTAAGAGACTCCTGAAGAAAGTGGCCATCCTGCCCAACAAATACCAGTGTTGATTAGGAATATGAAAGGCATTTGATTCAAAAGTACATGTTTTTATATGGAAAAGTGTTCAGATTCATTACACTTTTGAAGAAGGAGAAAAACAAATTGATACTTTGTTGGTTGCATCAAATTACAGAATTTACTAGAGTTAGCCAATGTCATCTGTCATGCCTTTGTATACATATTATGTATAAGTATTTCACCCCCTTTATAGCTTGGTCAATGGATTGGTTCAGCTGATTTTACCTGCTGAACTTCTCATTTTGCTTACAAGAAGGCAGAGGTTCAAACTTGGTGGAAGAAGATCCACAGTCCGTAACCTATCCTCAGGTATACCTGCTCCCTCTTATCTTCTGACAAAACTAACAGCAGAAAAGAGTTGGTGTATAAAGCTTGTGTATAGAACTATAATGACCATTTAATTTCCAGCAGTGTGCTTGGCTTTCCAAGGGATCATAATCTCCAATTTCAGTGAAGAACACAAAGAGGTCTGAAGTGACCAGCCTTTACAGATCAAGCCATTTGTTCCAGTTTCAAATGCTGCTAATATTCTTCCATGCCAGTGGCATTTCTTCTTAGCCACCTGTCAAAGGAGTCAGGAATATGCACAGCACTTTCCTTTGGTGCAACCACTATCAATGGGCCCCATTGTTACTAAAGGGATGATTTCTGCTTCGTCAGCTAACCACGCAAGCAAACGCTGATCTGCCCATTTCAGAGGCACAGCTGGGACATTGTTTCCTTGGCACGTGTCCAAAATTAACATTTTCATAATTGTTTTCTTCTTTTCTCAGTTGCCTTGGTTTTATAACCGGGCATCTCATGCTTACTTTTAACACAAGTGAAAATGGGTCAGTCAGAAAAAGCTTCCTGACTGACCACTGTGAATGTTTGACTCACGGTGGTGTTACACGCTATGGATGTGAAAATGACAGCTCAAAGGACTTCTGTTTTTAAAACAAAAATGTGAGGGTATCAAAGTAAAGAATGTTTCCAAAGAAGAACCAGCTCTTCTCTCCCTAGAAGAAATCCTTGCGCTTTCAGGGGCATCCCAGCTTTGTGGAACAGGACGATGAATGGCTCAGCCATTTGCAGGATAATTCATAAAAATCATCACATTAGTAGAGAAGGGAAGAAATTCTGACTGGAGGAGGAGTAAAAGAAGAAGAAAAGGAGCCCAGGCTTCTGCTGCAGGATCTAAGCTTGAATTATCACATATGTTTCTGCTGACAGGGCTCGACTTGGCCAGGTGCCTTGGCACCATAGTTCTGTAACACTTAAGGAATTTTTAGTCCCCAAATTAAATGTTGAAGGAATATTTAGTTTTCTTCCTCACAATATAGCAGTGAAAAAGTTATTATTGGTTCTCAGTTTCATGTAGAAACTATAGATTTTATATATCATCGTCTTTTGTTCAGTTCTTTTATTCTTTTTTTAGATTAAAAAAAAAAAAGGTGGTGATGAGTATTCTTTAAATGACAGGGGGAAGATATTCACACCTTTGGTGCATTCTGGTTAGGAAAGTACAAGAAGATGTGTGAGGCCAGATGCTACAAGAGACTGAGGTTTGTTTTTGAGACGCAGTGAATAAAAGATATATATTGATACTAGAAGGTGCATGGATACTAGAGGGGACATGGTGCCCCCTCTTCTACTGCTGCTGTACTTAAATTAGCCCCCCCTGATGACTTCTGGGGGAATTCACTGCCTTGTGAACCAGCACATGGCTGGTTCTTGCTGGCATTTTGTTTGGGAACATATTGCTACTTATTAATTTGCAAAATAAATCACATCCTGGCATATTTTTACAATTGATATCCATGAGATTTTTCATTAAAATACCTGTTACATTATATAGTTACTTCTGTTTCAACGAATTAGATATATTTCACCTGCCATTTCTTGCCTATTTAGTGACTTTCCCCTGTATAAAATGAGATGCAGAAATACAGTATCTCTCAAGACTCTTAAAGAAGCATTACAAAACAAAAATAACAGCCCCTTTGGTGCCTTCATATGGAAACATCCTGCTACTTTCAGCCCTCAATGCAATTTTCCTTTGAGGGGTCTTTGCTGTCCACAAGATTTCTCTCTAATGAACTCTCAGGGCCGAATTCCCTTCGTCCATGAAGATGCCTAAATGAGGACCTGATTTCAATAATTTTGATGAAGATGGAAATGCATTTCCTCCTTCTGACCATCTTGGACTCAGTTGTGACAGTAATAGCATGTATTTCTGAAAGGATTTCACTAGTTTTCAGCTTCATGACTAGTGATACCTCACCTCAGACCTTTTATGCCGGCAGGAAGGGCGTGATTCGCAACAGGCAGGAAAGTCGGTATGGGTGAGGTAGATACAGAACTTGGCTGAAACAGGACAAGAATGGTGGTGAGTTGCTGTGCTCTGTGCCGGTCTGATGTGCTATCACACCACCTCAGGTGCTGCCAGCTCCCTCCCCACTCGTGACACGATGGGAGCGGCAATACTTGGCTGGCTGTCCCTCTGTGAGACTGATTGCCCCCCGGGTGCACTCAGAGCAGCACCAGGAAATAATTGTTAATGTTAACCTAATTTCCTTTTGGCCTTGATCCCATGAGCCTAAAAAACCAAAACCAAACCAAAACCAACCAAAAAAAAAAAAAAAAAAAAAGACAGAAAAAAAAAGGGTAGTAGGAATATTTAGACTCCAGAGGTAAATGCAAGATTGCTTTTGAGCGCTGTTGAAAAGGAGTGCTCTTTGGAGATACAGAGCCAGAAAGAATCCAGAGGAGGTTATGAAAGAGGGTGGCTTGGGGAAACTCACCTGCCTCGTTTGATGCCGCTTGTCAGACACACAGTGGCCCCTTCTGAAGTGGCAGCAAGCAAGGGAAAAGCGTGATGTGACCGGCAGGGGCTGCAACCTGACGCCTGCAGACCCGCAGGTACAGGGACCAGCAGCTGTACCCCACCCCAGCTTCCCATCTGGTCAGGAATTCCCACTGCAACCTTCCTGCGAAAGGCTGCTCTGGAATTCACGGCTGGAGGGGGGAATCCTGGAGAGATGTCACTTCTGACTCAAAGCACCAGGGGGTGCTGAAGAAAATTCTGGATAGGGCTGAGGGAAAGAAAGGTTGAGGGGGAAATCTCTGACCTGACAAAACACTGTTTCCAGCTGCGAGTGCATTGAGGGAAGGCAAAACACCAAACTCACCCACTGCCCTGAGATTTGCAAGGATTTGTGCCAAACAGGTGGCAGAAAAAGCCCCTCTTATGTAAAGGTGGCACACCTACTGGCTGACATCTGCTGGAGTAAACAAGGATCATATTCAAAGTGTGTGCAGGCACTAATTTGAAATCAAATCTTTGGAAGCTTGGAGCCAATTGCACTTGAGACTGATTTGGATCTAGGTCATGAAATTTAGGGTACAGGGTTTCTTTTCCCAGTGCCATGCCTAAAATCGCTGTTGATGCACTGGGCAGAGGAGTACGAATGAAACCTGAAGATTCTGAGTCTGCAGGCATACATTCATTTTTACTGTGTTTGAAAGGCCCTTGCATGAGATTATATAGTGGGGCTGCCCGCTTTATATTAGGAACTGCAGGTAATTAAAGGTCACACAAATAAATAAATCTTTGCAAATGGAAGCAGTGGTATTTTTAGTTTTTAGACAAAAACATGTGAGGCCTTGCTAAACTTCATGAATACTTGCTAAACCCATGTGGAAGGTCTCTTCCCAGTTTAATTTTTTTTCCTTTTCCTTTTCCTTTTCTTTCTAATGGGGGATTTCCTTGTTCTTGAAATTATGTAATAAATTTCCAAAACAGGTTCTCAGAATAAAAGCTAATCTGTGGGGTTGTAAGGGAAAAATTTAGAAGGAGGAGACAAAGATATATGTATCCACACTCATGATGTTTAAAGTCAGAATATTCAATTAAATTTTTAAAAGTGTTCAAATATCCAAACAGTTTGGGAAGAGCTGCTTAAACAAAATTCTTTGATCATCTGTGAAGTGACTAATTTTTGTAGCTGGAAGTTCCTGGAAGTTTTGCTGTCAATAAATATTAATTCCAAAAAGATTTCTAGATATGATTTATTTTGTAAAGTTGAAAAATGGCTGATGGTTTAGCACAAATTTCAGACTGAGCTGCAGTAATTGAAAATAATTATGAGTGTGTGCTTGCATTGCTACTGTAAGTCTTCTCTAGCAAGGAGAAGCATTAACATGGTTCTTATTATTAAACTAGAGAGTTGGCCCCACAATTAATGCAATTGAACTGCTTGAGACCTCTGCAATCATCTGCTGTAAGACAGTGCATGAGTTCAGGAATTATTACAGGACATGGACTCAGGGGATCAGCCTTGGGCTAAGAAGCCTGTCAGAGCATGATTAAATGTTCCTTTAATTTTCTGTCATTTAACAATAGGCATATTTCTATGCAATCCATCTGTAAGAACTGGGCTTGTACCTTTGACATGCGTGAAATCTGCACCTGTCAAAATCTTTCTTTCTTGTGGAGTGCCAACTTGGAAAAGTGAATAATACTGGATACCCTGTCAAAAGCTTGGGTGTTTTGCTGTGAAGTGTAAGTCTGAGTAGAATTTTATTAGCTGACAGCATTTGTAAAAAATGTCTGTGTATGCATTCTCCTTTGCCTTCAAGACATCTGTGTTCTGTGACACTGATTTCACGGTGATTCCCTTACCCTGGTGGTCAAGGAGAGACCCACAGGGACACCTTAGATATGTGCCTCCAAACCAGCACTCACCATCCCAGTTCCTGGCTTATCACGCTGCAAGCTTGGGAATGTCTACCATGGCTGTTGCACCCGGAGCCACAGTGAGATGGCAAGAGCACCGGGTTCACAACATCCCTCCTGGGATGCCCAGCTGTGAGATGAATTTTCAGCACAGAAATTTAATCCCCTGTCCCTGCATACCTGCTTGTGCCTTCCCTGCATGATCCTAGGCATGTGACGAACTGCAGGTCCATGCAGTGAACTGCACCGACTGCCAGTGAGTACTTTTTTTGAACTGGGACTGTGCCATAAGAGGAGACAAATCATTTGAGAATTATTCTTCTAGTTTTCCTTCGATGTGGACTATTATTTTAAAGAAAGCCATCAGTTTCAGGCACTCAGAATATAGATATGCTATTTGCAGGCATAGAACCCTTGTATCGTAGGGCATCGTTTACAGACCACCGACTTCACTTTGTGATTGGGTGATGGTTGTCCAAAAGGTTTTCTGCTCACTGTGATCTGCAGCCAAACAGCTTCAATTCTTATATTTGAACACTTGAAGGAGATTGGTCATTTCAGCTAGTGCTCAGACAACAGTTCTTCACGCCACATATTCGCATGCACATTGCTGGTGCTGCATGCGTAGGAGGCGTGAAGGAACAGGGTGGCCGAGTGTCAGCATGCCCTTCACAGGGGATGTGCTCTGGCAGATCATCCAGGCCAGCTGGAGAGCACTCTCTGTACCCGTCCTGGCATTCAGTTTCAAAAACAGCAGGCTTTGGAGAATAAACAAGCTCAAAATCAAAACCAGGTTTTTACTTACTTCTGCAACCTGCAGTGATGTTTCGTTCTCTAAACGTGGGGGGTTTTGCCTGAGTACCAAAGCATTCCCCATGGCCATGTGCCATGGAGGGGGAATGAGGCAGACTGGCTCCCTGTTGCCACTGCACCACAGGTGTGTGCATGGCAAACTATTATGTCTAGTTCTAGAAGGTTGAGAAAGTGAGTTTGTGCTTAAAATGCAGAAAAAACCCACATTATCTTGATGCTCTGTGCAGTCAGTAAGAAATTATCACATAGAATTACAGAATGGTTTGGGTTGGAAGGCACCTTAGTGATCATCTAGTTCCAAACCCACTACTGTGGTCAGGAATACCTTCCACCAGACCAGGCTGCCCCAGAGCCTCATCCAGCCTGGCCTTGAGCAATCCTAGGGATGGAGTATCCACACTTCCTCAGCATGTGCCAGCGCCAGTGCCTCACTAGAATCACAGGAAAGAATTTCATCATGCACCAATTTTGCATGTAAAATCTTGAAGAATGTGTAGTCGGTGGAAGAATGGCAGAGTGCATTTAGTACTACCATTGCCAAAGGTGATGCTGCTCCTGGTTTGAAGGTTATTTCAAAGGAAAGGCTGTTTGAAGGCTTTTCATGGTTATTGAAAAGGGATAAATTTATCCAGTAATAAAATGCAGTACTTCCTAGGACAAAAGGTGACCAGCATGACCACTAAAGGAACATGGTGTAGGGGCCTCAGAAAATCAGCCCTTCTGGGTCCTCGCAGCTGTGCCACACTCTGTTTACCTCCTTAGCTCCAGCTGCAACATCAGCACCTGAATAGACAGAAATCTTTCCAGACTCAGGGTCTAGACCATGAAACGGAGAGGTTTTCTGCCCGCAGTTGACTCTGCAGGGAGAACACAAGTCAGATGACAGGATAGTTTCCAAACTGGCCCCTGGCCAGGTTGCTGGAGTTAATAAACTTACTCTGGCCAGAGAAGAAAAAAAAAAAAAAACCACTACAGGAACCCTTAAAGGAAGTTTTCATTCACAACTTGCCTAAATTCCCCTGCTGCTGCGTGGTGCCCAGATGGTAGTGCTGGGGATAAGCCTGTTACCCCTCCACCACGGCCAGCCTGGCCGGTGCCTTCCAGAGGAGAAGCTGCCCCTTCACTCCGTTTCTGAGGCAGCTGGCAAAGCTGTTGAATGCTTTTAATTCATCAGCAGAGTTTCTGAGCTATGGACAGGCCTTTTTCTCTCAGTTTCCATTGATGCTGGACCACCTGCCTCCTGGGAATGGACACGGACTGTACCTGGCACTCTCAGAGGTGCAGTTTTCTACCTCTGGGAGGGGACATGGGCAAACAATTGCTTCAATATTCAGATAAAAGGGGAGGTTATTTAGACAAACTAACATCTTGCAGGGCATTGGCATTTTGCTCAGCCTGCCTATTTCTTCTCCAGTCCAAAGAGGAATGGATACAAACCAAGGGGAGTTTGTTTAATATTGTTCAGAAAATGAAGGCATGAAAATTTAATGCAACTAACACAAGGACATGAAAGTAATTATCTAATAAAACCCAATTTGTGGTGTGAGTGAGTCATTAATAGGTCCTCTTGCAAATCTGAATGAAATGATATAAAATCAATTTACTTCTTTTTGGTTTGTGTTTATAATAGTTTCAAAGCTCACTGCTCCTGACAACTGCACTGATTTTTCTCTTGAGATACACTGTGGTGTTTTAGTTATATGGTAAATTTTAACACATGTGCTAGTAAAAAATAGGAAAGCAGGCTGTACTTTTTTTTTTTTTTTTTTTTTTTTTTTTTTTTTTTTAGTGTGAAAATACATAAACAGGAAAAAAAAAAGAAGTATATTTCTCCCTGTTAGCAAAAAACACATTGCTTTTTATGTTGGAGAAAACTGACCGTATGAATACTACCCCTTGAAGTCTTACCACATCATATGAATTTGCAATTTCTAGTTTTGAAACTTTTAATCCCCCATTTTCAGAGAGGTAGAAGGCCTCAATTTCCTTCTTTTCCAGAAGCTGACCAGAGCTGTTCTCAGGCAGCGTTTGATGTCTGTTTATCCACCACTCCTAAAAAAGCACAGTCCACCTCAGCTGGACTGAGGTTTGCAAACGAGCACTCACGTTGCAGCATCAGGCCTGTTTCCAATTGACTTACACTTCAGAGACACAGTCAGAAGGCACAGCTTTGAAAGTCTCTAACCACATCAGAAGGAGAGGAAATACATGTGCAAAGCCTCTAGAGCCTGTGTGAGATACACAGACTTGTGATAGTGTGTCACTTCCATTTTACACCCTGGTGCACCAGCCAGTTTTGGACCACTAGTTATGTGTAAGGATCAGAAATGTCACAGGGCTAGTTTGGCTATCTTGGACCAATATGTTTTTGGAACTATCCTGAAGTCAGCTGGGACATTATTGTGATGAAATGTTGAAATGCCTTTTCTGTGGTGTGGGTTGTAGGGTGATGTAGAGGTGGTAAGAACCAACTGACTGAAGTATATTGGGGTAGAGTTTATAGCATCATTATATATATATTTATATGTATATCTATATATATGTATCATCATTAACTGTATTTTATGTCTGAGGACTACCTGATGTGAAAGATGGGAAAACAAGGAGACAGCTTTTTTTTTACAAATATTTTGATCTTCAACCTATTGCCATAGGTTCAACCTATGGCAATGTGTAAGGCTGGAAACTGTGGCAAGTAGATCATCTAAATCTTTACTAAAAAAGGGGAGATATAAGAGCTGCAAACATATTCAGGCTACTAAGAATGGGTATGAGGGAAAAGCATGAGAAATTAGAGGTGAATTGAAGATGGTCATGCCTGGACTGAGGCGAGAGTGCTGAGCAGTTTTCTATAAGGGCAGTTCTAGTAAGAGACAGAGTGAGAAGAGCTGTAATCCATCACTCGGTGGGAAGGAAAAAGCTAAATGGTGCTGATAAAGCTAAAACATTTGATGCTTTTTACAGTTCACTCTTTACCAGAAAGGCCAGCTGACTCAGCAGTAGAGAAGCAAGAACTGAGAACAGAGTAAACCAGAAAATATTGGGCCAAGGCAGAGATTTCAGTTTGCCTGGATGTGACTTGAACCTGGAGGACTGGCTGAGGCCAGCACAGAGCCACAACTTCAGAAATGTCTGTTCTTGTCTTGGGAAGGCAGGGGACTGTAACAGGTAATGGCAGTGTGCAGTTCTAAGACGAGAAGAAAGAGGAGGAAACTGTCATTATTGGCTCTGACTATAATTTCAGTTCCCAGAAAAGTACTGGAACAAATACTCAGACTGCTGGAAAATACCAAGAAAATACGTATGGACATGAAAACACACAAAGTGAATGTTCTCAGGACAAACAATTTCAATTTTGTCTAATTTTCTGCCCTGACGGCACGGCAGGCTGTGTGCAGTCAGCTTTCTTGATAGGGCTGCTTGATATGCAGGTGACACTCCCACAGACAAGCTGAGGGGGCAGAACGTGGAAAAACTGCTCCAAAGTGAGTGCTCCACTGATAGGAAGCCAGGTTCAAAACATACTGATCAACTGCTTTGTGTCACAGCCCACCCTGCTTCACAGTCTCTCCAGTATTTCTCCGAGTCCCCTGTAAAGTGGAGTAGAGAGCATGCTGGATAGGTTCAAGTGGTTCTCCAGTGAGAAGAGACAGAGCTTCAACGAAGGATAAGGTTAGAGCTTGATACTCTTGTGGCAAGGTGGGTATGGTTTTTAAAAACAAGATACAGTTTGTTAACGACACCGTAGTCAGTAAGCGTGTGGGAGCAGCCACGTGGAACAAACCTAGAGTTTATTCCACGTGAGGAAAACCAGTCACACCCAGTTCTTTGGAAAAGTTCTAGCAGTTACAGAAGATCACACACTGAAGGCAAGTCAACAATGTCATCTTGTTTTATAAAAGATAAGCATCTCATGGAGATATCTGCCCACATCTGGTCAGATGTTTGACAGCTGTGTTCAACCCACAGCTGTCCTGATTTGGACACTGGACTTCCAGAAATAGATAACCATCTACATAAAATGCAGGGCACAGCAATTAGAAGGGTCAAAGGTCTAGAAAATAACACCTGTGAGGGCAGATTTATGGAACTGGAAACTGGAGAGGAAAAAAAACCACTAAAGATGCACTTGATAATTATCCTCAAGCATATAGGATGTAGCTTTGGAAAAGAGAGATTTTGTTCTTCAGGTCTAGTTGTGCTAGAAAATTAATAAAATTGTAGTAGATACTTGACAGCAGCAAGTACTAGCTATGAATACTACCAGTATGAGATAATTATCTGAGTCTACTAATACCCTGAGGGAGGAATCCCTTTGAGTATTTAAGAATGTCACAAGTATCTTTACTCTTAGAAGAAGAGAGGAGGTGGACTCCAGGATCCCTTGGCACAGAATTAGTACCTTTGGAACAAATGAAACAAAATTTATACTGGAGTTGTAGATAGATAGGTGAATATACACATTTTCTGCATTATTGATGGACCCCTCTTACTGGCAACTGTTTCTTTGGCATCACTTGCAGTTCTTTTTTGCTGTGTTAAGATTTTTCCTACAATATGACTCAAAAGAAAAGTAAATCAGATTGAGGCATATTCAGAGGTCCTTTATTTACCTGTTTAATCACCCATCTTTCCATGTCTGAGGACTATATGGAGACCACACAAGTATGAGCACTTGTAATCTGCAATCTCATCAGTGGCTTACTGGAGGTTCCCTACTGAGGGCAGGGCACAATAAACCAGTATACTATTCTATGTATTCTTACAGAAAGGAATACCAAAGATAACATGACTGTGTGCTCAGAGCTATGAATAGCAAATTTCCTTACCAATAAGTTTTGAGGCAATCTCATCTTTAAGGTGAACCAGAGATTTTACCATACCTCTACATACAGCCATTAATACTTACATTAACACATTATCCCTAAGTTTCAACAAAAAGCACATATAGAAAAGGTGCCAAATTTGGGCTAACACCTTCTGCAAAGTTGGTGTGCTTTTTTTCCCAAGCCATCAAAACACTGTGTGTTTCGCAGGTCTAGTGATTAAAAGTGCTTGATAAAAGCAGGGGTCAATCTTTAATAGGCTCTCAGAGCATCCCTTCTGAAACTAGACTGGTGGCTTATCCTGTCTGATTTGTAAGGATTTGGGTGTGCTACTCATGAAGGTTTGCACTAGGCTAAGACAACTGTATAGATTTTTTTTTTAATTTTTTTTTTTTTTTTTTTTTTTTTTTTTTTTTTTTTTATTACCAGGGAACAAAATATTGAGACAAATTCAGCCTGTTTTTCCAGGATTTTCTCCACCTGCAAAAGCTGCCTCCACTTCTGGCTCTTGCCGCGGAGCTGGGAGATCAGAGTGAGCAGGGTCGTGTTTATTTATGCTGAATTTAAATCTTAGCTGGCTTCTGTGTGCAAAACCATCAAGTTCCTGTCCATTCCAAGTCACATATGTGTCATAATGTTTTTTTTTCTCCTGCATCTCTCTGTTTTTCTAGAAAAAGGATAGGAAAGGCTCTGTTAACCAGTAAGGAACTGCAGGTGTTTTCTGCCTGACTCTTACCCTCATCAGGACCTCTCCTTCCATGTGAGTAACCATGAGGATTCCTCCTGAATTGCATAATGTACTACATGGTCCTCTGTTCAGCTGACAGCCAAGGTAAGGTCACTGGCAGGCTCCCAGTAGGCTTGCTTAGAGGAAGTCTTTGCTGTGCTAGTGCTGTTCAAAGCAGCTGCAGATTTAATTGGAAAACTTGCAAGGAAGTTTTTACTTCTGGTGGAAAGAATAGCTAATGAGCCCCGTGAAGATTATTGTCAAGTAAAGTTGTTCTAAGGATGCATTTCCTGTCAACCCAATGAGCTCATTTAAATTCTTGAAGATGGCTACAGTTTTATTTACAAGCTATTGCATATTATGCAGTCATAGGGATGCTTGGGGTAGGTGTGGTCCGGTGCATGTGAAAAGTTTCTGTCTTTATCTCAGGTATAGTAATGACATACGTTCATTAAATAAGCAAGATAATTTGTCTTAGGGACAACTGCAGCATAAGATGCAGCAGACTGAGGAGGAGTTTGGACTAAGTTGCCATACACTGAACAGCCTCTCTCATCAAAGCCTGTGAATTTTATTGGGGCAATTAATGGCTTTGAAATATGTGGGCTTGCTGTTAAGAGTAATGAGCAATATTTGGTCTAGGACCTCTAGATCTTGTGTTTTTGAGATGGATTTAAGACATGCAGCAAGTTTGCCCTTCCTGGTTTTAACCTGAGTTCAAGCCCAGTCCAAAGTCCAGTAATGTAAAGAGGTTCATTTTTGCTATTGGCTTGTGGTTTACAAACAAAAGATGAAAAAAGACTTTGCAGGCAAGAATATGCACATTCTTAAAAGGAACTTTTCATGAAGTACTTTGCCTTCATGATCTAGGAAGAGCCCAAACCTGATCTGCTTCTCATTACAGGTCATTACAGTTCAGTTCTGAACAGACCATGGAGGGAGCCAGTTGTGCTGCAGAATGGGGGCTGCAGCAGTGGCATGAATCCTAAACTACTCTTATCTTCCCTAACCTCCCCTCAGACAAATTTAAACTGAAAAACAAAGAACACAGGCCAAAGAATATGGAAGTAGGAGTGGAGGTTAATGGTTGGGTGTCCTTACTATGGCAAAGCAATCACATAGCATGGCTTGCACAAGAAAGTTGTCCTGGTAAGGTTTAACCTCCTAAGTTCCTTATGGGTGACTAAACATAAAAGTCTGCTTTCTTTTTTTTTTTTTTTTTTTTTCTTTTTTGCTTTAGCTCTATTTACTGTTATCTTCAGTCGTATTGCTGAGCTGTTACATGATGTGGGTGATGTAACTGGGATTGCATCAGGATCACATGAGCCTGGAGACACACACTGAAGGAAAACAGGAATGGGCTGAGTCATGCTGTGCAATATCTTCTGCACGGGAGTGTCAGGGCTGAGCATCAGCCCCGGGTTTGGCCCTCCTGCAGCTCCAGGTCACCCTCCCTAAATATCACTAAGTTCACAAATACCTTTCCTAGCAGCTGGGCTGTCGGGGCTGGGAAACCTGAAGTGTCTCGTGAATCATCAGCGCTCAGCACACTCAAAAGTTAATTCCCCCTGAAAGCTCTGGGACTCTGAAAGAGGCAGGAAAAAAGAAGTGTGAATTCTTCAGACAGAAAAAAAAAAATCACAATTCCAAAAAAAATTTTTGAAGTTATCCAGTGGAATGTAATGATAAAGCTCAAAGAATCAACTAACTGTTAGAACAATAAGAATTTTGATATTTTGCTATTTTATAGCAATATTTTGCTGTTATATAGAGAAGGCATCAACACTTTACACACGACATCAGGCACACATTTACCAGGGGCTGTTAAAGGAGCAGGCCACGTCCCCACTGACTGTGGCAGGGGGGTGAGGAGGTGGTGGCCACAGCAAGATTGTGCAGCTCATTCACTGAGGCTGGGTTGATCCTGGACAGGAAGGCTCAGTGTCCCTGCAAACAACTTCAAGCCTAAATTTCATCTATGGAGGCAAATCATAAGAGATGGATGGAGAACACAAGTTTCAACAGAATATTCACAGACATCAGTCTTGGTTTAATGACTATATATATATTCAGAAGTTGAGACCTCTCACGAAATGAACCCTTCCCTTTTTATTTCCCCTCTCCAATACAGAGAGGTTATAAATTACAAGGACTACTTCTATTTTTTTTTTTTTAATTTTTTTTTCTTGCTTTCAAGGACTTTCATGCTTGATTCATGCTTTCAAGATTTGTTATGATGACCTATGAGTTTAAAATGTTTGGGTTGTTTGTTTTTTTTTTTTTCAATTTAAGATAAAAGCCTTTTCAAGCATGTGGCTTTTACACTTTATAGATGACCTACTTTGAAAATCTTGTTAAGACACAGTGAAAAGTGCAAGTGGTAAAAATTAAACACCTTTCGTGAATAAAAAAGTAAAATCAAGCATATTTTATTTGATCTAGTTTGGTGTATTTTCCAAGCTATCATTTAATGAACTTTTGAAGAGTTTAATTTCTGCTTCCATTCTTGGTCAGAGCATTTATTGAAGTTTCAAAACCTTAATGCTATGGGAATGCAGCTGTGCAGCTAGAAAATTTAGTTGCTGGTGACTTTAACAACAGGTATGGCACGAAATATTGTAACAGAGAACAGGAGAGCTACTCAGTGCAAAATTTTGGATTTCTGCCATAAAGGAGCACAATATGAGAATGTAGAGATTCGAAGATGAAGTAGGAAAAAAAAAAAGTTTTATCAGTCCCATTTTGGATAGACTTGAGTGTGAAGAGTGAAGGGGGCACACTCACACACACACTCACACAAGACCTGACATTAAAAAAATAAAGTCTTGCAAAGTGGTTGATACTGAAAAATAAATTTTTCTGAAAGGAAGGTGATGTCAGACCACAGCTGTGGGAATTCGTACACATCCTTCTGAAGCTGCTGCTAATAGCTGCCATCAAGAGGAGAAGCTGGAATGGACTCTTCTTCTCCTTCAGGCTAAGTGTGGAGTGTAGTGGGTAGAGAAAGTATATGTCATAAAATCAGTCCCACCCTGAACACTGCCTCTGAAATGGAGCAATTACTTTAGCAGCACAAAGCACATGTGCTGTGATGCAAATTCAGCCCTTCAGCCTGGGCCTCCTGCAAGAGCAACAATCCTTATTCTGCCTTTGTGTGGTCTCTGGCTCTTTCCTTCCAGTCCATGCCGACTTTCTGTGATCAATCCAATAATCACTGCATGTGCTGTACAATATTCACTTCAGTTGGAGAAGCAGCACAGCTTGTCCCAGGAGGAGCTCTTGGATGGGACTCACATTTCATGTGAGGTGCCCCGGTGCCAATATGCTCTGGCATGGAATGATAACAAACAAGCTAGGGATTTCCTTGGAGTGTGTCCTGGAAACTCAAGGAGTTCTTGATGGCATCTGACATCACATTTGCCTGGAAGTAAGCATTTTGATGACAACTTGCCTGGCTGCACATTTATACAATTATAAGCCATGGGTTTTAAGGTTGCTGAAAGATTAAACTCTTTTCCAACCAGCTGCTGCAGTCTGATGCTTGGAATATGGATAATGGATAGGGTTACTGTTTTGGAAATGTGTGTAAAATTAGTTAACACCTTTTGTGAAAAACAGTACTGAGACATTGGTGAACTGCTCAGAAAACTAGGAGACAACTGTTGCTTTCTGGTGACCATGAGCATTTTTTCAGAGGAACATTTCTTGTTTTCAATTACAATTTCCTGTGCATATAACCCCAGCATTAGTGGGGGGGAACAACAAGCTGATGCAGATGCACAAGGCCACACCTTCACCTTGCATAACTGATAAACCATCTCTCAAAACAGCAGCATGTCCTCACTTTACATGAAATGAAGGTCTGCCACGCAGTCAAGAGATTTTTCCTGCTCTCAGAAGGGTTTCATGTTTTTTTTTTAAAATGCAAGTATGTCTCTCCCTCAGTTGGTATTACAGCATCTCCAGCACACTCCATTCCCAAAGCCCTTCTTGGTGCCAGGGTCATAACTTCAGGGCATGGCACCCCTTTCCAGCAGACCTCTTGCCTGTTCTTCTCTCTTCTGGGAGTCAGAGGAGCAGGCTTTGCATGGTTGGAAAGCAGGATTGCCTTCCCCAGGGTGAGCTTGTGGGGTGGCTGCCCCAGTTGGTGAGATGCAGCTGCTGGGTGGGCTGGCCCCAGGAGGGACACTGTCCACCTCACACGCGGCCTTGGAGTCTCTGTCTCACAGAAGGGACTCACAGTGCTGCTTCAAAAAGCCCAGAGGAGCTTGGAGAAAGTGCTGTTCTGCTCCAAAACTAGGTCACTGACTAGAGGAAATGAGAGCAAACGGAAAAGATCAGGTTTTTTTTTCAGAGGGGTAACTTCTGTAAAGGCGATATGTTGTCTGTTGTGCAAAGGCTTAGGAGAATTATTTGTGCCTGTTGAGCAGCACAAGCAGGTCATCATCTGCAGCACGTTTAGGCTTTGCAAGTGACTGACAGACCATGCTGTGACCTGGTTAGGGAAAATATGATCTCCCATATCTCATGGTAGGTCAGGCAGTTCAGCACTTCAAGATGAGCAATATTTCTCTCTCCTTAAAACGTGAATTGGGACTTGCAGATTTTCCAAGGCTTCCCCTCACCACTCTGTTTCCAAAGTATTGTTTGAAGGTAATTGCCCACACAGTGTCTCGAGAAGTTAATATATTTTATTGCCTTACTAGAGAGGAAGGAGATAAAAAATATGCTGGATGCCTGTTAGAAGACCATTAAACCAGAACTTGCTTCCTGTGTACCTCCCCAAGAATGACCATGGAATTTTGACTTAATGCTTCCTTGTGACCTCTTCACTTGAAGGTAGGTCTGAGCCAAGGCCTTGGAGTTTAGTGTGCCTGACAATTAGGTAATCCAAACTCAATCAGCTGGAGCTGAGCTGTGAACTAGAGCGACTGAAGAAATACTCCCAGTCTGCGCATTCTCCTTCCCAGAGACACTGGAAAGCCAACTAAGGAATTGCACGAAGCAAAAGGGAACAGCCTTGCCAGAGGAGAGCACGCAGAGGGATCTGAGGTGTTATTTGACCCACACAGGTCTGCCTGAGCAGTGATGTCTCGCACGCTCTGGACACTCAGTTCACAGTCTGCAGGTGACCCTGTGCTGCTCTTGTGAGCTGGTGAAACATCCCTGCGTGATAGAGACTGCTTTCTTTTTGAGAGCTTCACAGCCAAATTAAGCTAAACTTAGATAATGAGGGTATTGCTTTTATATTTGTGGTGTACAAAATCTTCCTATTATTAACATTTAAAACCAGAAAATAGCATCGGAACACCGGATTTGGCAATGGTGCTTCTCACTCTGGAATTGTAACATTTCTTTCAGTGAGAACAATACTTATAATGGAAGTACAGATTTTAGAATAAAAACTTAATCAAAACATCCAAAATATTAATAATTGTTAGTATCCTCTTTTTAAGAGAGCTGCAAAAAGTTCAGTGGTGTGTCTAAGAGATTCAATAAAGAGACCTGAAGTACATCAAAAGAATAAAAGAAAAGTCTTTGTTGAGTAACAGGAGGACTCTGAAATTTCCCTCCTAAGACACAGAGACACATAACACACTGAAATTATTTTTATCACCTCCTCTGTCTGAGAAATCCATCTTGAAAACAAGCTTTTCTGCAAACTCTTTATACCGGATTGTGATACTGCAGGACCTGACCCTCATTTCGACTGTAAATACAGAGTAATTCTAGTCAGCTTCTGGTAAAACTCACGCTGAAGTGAAATCAAACCCGTGGTTTCTGCTATTGCAAAATTTCCTTGACATCTGCTAAGTCTTTTACCAAGGCCTTTCACTCATTGCTACCTGAATGAACGGGAAAGGGTTACACACACGGTTTCAGTAATGGTTAAGGGGTCATGTTTAGACCTTTTCCATATTTCTAATCTTTGCTGCACATCAGTTACTACTGTATGATGGCCAGGCTCCTGCTGGTTTGCGTAAGAGCTGTCTGATAAGACCGTGAAATATGGTAGAAACACAGAGCTTTGGATTCCGTGACTGGATGGGAAAGCAGCTTTGTTCTTTTTAGGTGCTGACTGAGCTCTGGAGAAGAAAGCTGCTGCAGTAAGCTGCTTATTTCTCATGTACCCCCACTCATGGCTGCAGCCCTGGGGGGTACCCTGAGAGCACAGAGGGCACAGCAATTTTCGACTGCATCAAGTTGTGCTGCTGCGATTCATGACGTTGACTTCTGTTATGACAACAAGAGAGGAGAGAATCTGCGATGGTAAAAACCTTTCTGTCTCTCTTCTGGGTGTCTCAGGCTGGCTTTGGAGCAGCATTGGCAGCCCAGATCTCACACAGATTGCAATGCACCAGTGGCAGCTTTGGTCCGTGGTGACCAAAGGGCTGGGCACCTGCCTTGGTGGTAGATTGTCACAATTTTATTTAGTTTTTTGGTCTCTTCTTTAAAATTATTATTAAAATATTATTATTACTATTACAGTTGTGTACATCCTAGGGAATGCATAAGGAAAACTGGGGAAGATTAATTTGCCTTTTCAGAAGGAATGTATCTGCATGGATTAACTGACTTCACTGGAATTGTTTATTCCTCTGTGAAAGCTGAGGAAAATAACATGGTTGTGTGTATCAGCTGCAGCTGAACTAAAAATGAAAAGTAAATGCCTGCTGTATCACAAGCTGCAGGCTGCAAGAGCCAACCAACATTTGCAGTGCAGCTCATCTTTGTTTTTCTGGCACCAAACAACTCCCAGAAATCCAGATGCTGCAACTCAGTCCACCCTCCTTCTGTAATGAAGTCTACCCTGAGTAGCGGTAGAGGGGCAAAGGAGGGAGTGATGTGGGCCTGCCAAAAAAAATCTGTTTTACCTGGGTGCACAGTCCTGTTTATTTTGGTTTTCAGCTGTATTGCACTTCCTCCACTCGTGGCATACTTTTTTCCTCTTCTGTGAAGCGTCTGTGAATTTCGCATTACAAGGTGGATTTAAACTTTCTTCCACATGTAAAATACGTGTGAAAATGTTTTCAAGTGCTATTATTTGCATGAACTTACGAAAATGTGCCCTTTAAATTCCTAGTAACTCTGACACTTCTCGATGTTCACAGTGCCTGTCCAGGCAGGTTTTGAGAACAAGATATCTCTGTGCAGTGAGTGAACAGGAGTTCCTGATGAGATGCTGCAGACCCTGCTGGACTGACTCAACAGTCAAAATCTGCAAGCATTTCCTTGGATTTTACAAGTTTTTGAATTAATCTGTTTCCCAGGTGCTGCTGCTTGCTCAGTTAGGTATGTAGAAGCAAGAACAACAAGTATGTGTTGTTAAAATTTTGCTAACATAAGCTTTCTGCAGGGATTAATGGGAATGGGTGTATCTGCAAGTGAATTTTAAGAGAAATTCTATGAGCTATGAGGAGAGGTCTTGCAATTAACTTTTTTGTTTTGTTTTGTTTTTGTTTGTTTTTTTGTTTGTTTGTGTTTTTTCTTTACTGTGTTTAGATGATACTTTTTTGTAGGGTTTGAATGACTTGTGTAAATAGAGATAAAGTGCTTGACTGCAATTCTACATGTATATACTGCTGTATTTGTTGTGACTGCAAACACTTTTCCTGGGTTTCTTTCTGCTTGATTCTGAGAAGAGCCATTCTTTTAATACAGTGGCATGGTTCACAAAAAAGGCATTACTTTCAAGCTGGTGTCACAATTTACTTGCCTGAGCTCTTAATATTTCTTATTAAATAGAAACTTTCAATCCTCTACAATTTTAAGACGTGATGAAGGTAAGAAATTTTTCATTTTACAGTATTAAGAAGGAGATGTTGCTCATGCAGGGAACATGCAAGTTTTAAAGAGATCAGCCATGATGACTCAAACCCAGTCATTAATTACCACTGCTGAACTTAAGACCTGGACCAAAACTCACTGTTTGGTCCTTTCATATGACTTCTGCAGAGACAACTCTGTTTAGCCAGCTAGGTTTCAAAGGAGAAACAGTAAACATGCCTGCATAAAGGCTTCCATATGGCTACATCTGTCTATTCCCAAAGTAGAAGGGGTTAAATATTCTGAAGATCCATTTTGCGCTGTTATTTTTCAGTCAAATTTTATATTATGTTCGGATTGAAAGAAGTATTCTTCTTAATTGAAGTTAACGAGTTTGTACAAAGCTTCATTTCACTCTGAAAGCTTTGATAAAAAACCAACACCAGAAAGATTATTCCAAGGGTTTATTTACAATGCTAGAAACTCAGATTTTCCCTGTATTTGAGATGACAGCTGGGTACTCTCTGGTACATAAAATAGCCATGTAATTGCAGGAGCTGAGAGTGTTGTCTGCAGAGTATTGAAAAATGCCCAAGAAGTGGTCTAGACATACAAGGTGTTTGCTCCAAATATCTTCGCAAGTCTAGACTCCTCTAAGCATGTGACACACATACATTTTGGGGCCAAAATCATGGCAGCACTGAAATAGCAAGTTTTTACAGAGAGGACTGCATCACTTGCTACCTATTTTCTTACCTGAAGCAATCTCCTCATCTCTTCCTGTACTGAAAATACTGGTGGGCACCCAGGGGGCAGCCTGAGCAGAGGATCTCTGCTGGCTCTGCCGTTGCTGACTTCGTCCTGCAGGTTGCAGAGGTCTTCCAATCATCCTTATGGCTGTGAATACTTTGAAAGACTATAGCTGGTATGACAGAAGGTCACCTTTTTTTTTTTTTTTTTTTTTTTTTTTTTTTTTTTTTTTTTTTTGGTGTGTGTGGTTTTGTTTTGTTTTGTTTTGTTGTTGTGGTTTTGTTTGTTTTTGTTTGGTTTTTGTTTGGTTTTTTGTTTTTGTTTTTTTCTTTATTTGTTTGGTTTGGTTTGTTTTGTTTTTCCATGCGGGTCTATTCAGTGAATGCTATATGGCTGTCCTTGTCCTGCTGGATGAGATGGCATTTCTGGGAGCATCAAGTGGCAGAGAGGAGCAGTGGGAGGGTGTTTGGGGCAGCAGCAACACAGAAAGTGCAGACAGGCTGCTGTTACAACCCCTTTGTGCCAGTCAGTGGGAGTGATGCATGCCTCTTGTCTTGATCTCTTCTAGTTCTTGCAAAATACCTTTTTTTAAGACCTCTGAGGAAGCTGGAGGTTATGGTGTTAATTTTATTACACTTTTTCTTAGGACCTAATAGATCTGGGAAAGGCTGATGGCTTTGGTGAATGCTCTGCACCAGAATTCAGAGGCTGTTGAATGAAGACCTAAGGAGATGTGGCTTGGTGGACTGAGAGTCAGTATGCAAGTGATCAGTGGAAGTGTGTTGACCTAAACCGGCCTGTAAGCTGCTTGGAAACCTCTCTGTCAAGCAAAATACAGGATTTTTAAACAGCTTGTGCATCCAAGTCACTTCTCAGACTGAAAGTTCTCCTAGGAAGTGAGAAAACACATCTAGTTAAAGGAGATCAATCTCTAACACACGACCTAACAAAAAATTAAGACTCCACACGTCTGTGGAGGACATTGTTTTGAGGTATCTCTATAATCTAAAGTTTCAGAGATGAAGGAAAATAAATGGAAACTGATCCAACCTTTTAAGCAGCCCCAGGTCTTGACATCTTTAACCAGCTTCCATGAAAACATACCACTCTCCAGTGAGCCCGGGAGCTCTGGGACACAGAAGCTTTTCAGACACCTTAAAGGCCTTTCACCATGACAGCATGTTCTGTAAAAAGTAACATCTGAAAACCTCCTTTGGTTTTATGAATTAGTGGGAGGTCTCAAGCTGTTCTGGATGAGCTGATTTTGCCATTTCTTTTAGAAAGCCACAGATCCAGGAGCTGTTGCATCCGTCTACAGGTGAATTTATTTCCTTTTGTCCTTAATGGAAACTCTCTTTGCATTCAAAAGCCCGATATCACCCCTAGCCCTTTAGAACAAACTCACTCTTGTGGGAAATGAAAACCTTTCTGACTTGGTTCCCCACAGACTCCCACTTAGGTCTCTCCTGCCTCATCTTTACTTCTTTTCTTCACCAAATGGGTGATGAGTGAGCCTTGCTGCTCTCTGGTGTGTTTCAAGGTGTGGGAGGAACAGCACGATATGAAATTCTTAACCCAGAAACCTTGAGTGTGCACCCACATTGGTGTGCACCGTGTCAGTTTTGCTGGACCTGCACAGACCTTCTGGAACGTAGCTGATGCAACATCCTAGAAAGAAAATTTCAAGTGACAATCACCTGTGCCATCGAGTTTTTACGGTGAAAGGTGATTCTGCCAGTTAAAGACAGGATCTGACAGGAAGATGTGCTAGTATATCCGATTAAATGCACACAGTTTCATGCTGTTTTCCTGTAACAACTTCAAATATGTCTCTTTTTTTTTTTTTTTTTTCTTTTTTTTTTCTTTTTTTTCAGGGGATGAAAGCTAGTAATTTTGGGGATTTATAACTGCTCTGGCTGTTTAGGCTGTTGCTGTAAATGAGGATTACTTATTTCCTCTCTTTTTTTTTATTATTTTTTTCTAATTTTCTTTCTGTTTCACAGCATGGGAAAACTGGGGCCTTTTACTATTTATTTTCCCAGGAAAAAATATGGGATTCTAATTTACTTCGGAACAGCTTCTTGCACTGGAGTTCTCAGAGATTAACCCTGCTTTTGGTTACCCTTTACTGGGTTTGGTTTCTTTTTTGGTGTTGGACAAGTAATGTACTATAAGTTGGGTGAAGCAGGCAAAGGAAAACTAAGCAGATCTGCTGCCTCATATCCCAGTGTCTTTAACTGAAGTAGAGGCTGTCATTATTGATAGTTAAGAAAAGAAATATTGGTGGACTAAGAGTAGCAAGCTTTGCACAGCCAGGGCTGGTGACTAAGTGCTTAAACCAACAACAAAGTCTACAGCTTCTTTATTTGTGAAGTAGATTTAAAGCACAAAGACACAAAAATAAGGAAAAGGAACTGCTTCTATGTGCTCTTGTCCCCTCGTGCAGGATGTTTTCTGCTGGCTAGGTTTATATGCAGAGCAGTACCTGGGTACACACACAGGGTCTAAATACTCACAATACTTTTTTCAGAGCCTGGTGTGCATGAGTAAGCTTTCTCTCTTCTCACAGGTAACAGAGGCTTTCTGGTTGCTGCCCAGGACTTTTGGAGGCAGTTGTTTTGTAAGAACCTGGTTTTCTGTCCGACACACTGGCAGAACTCCAGCTTCTGCAATTGTATCCCCAAGATGTGTTTGGAAAGAAAATTCTCACTTTTATTCTAGTCCTGTGTTTGCTTTCATTCCTGGTTGTCATTAGTTTTAGTGCATGTGGTGGAAACTCGTCAAATACTTCATGCCATTTCCTTCTACATTGGTTTGTACCTCCCTGTGATTTTTGCCTCCCTCAGTGGTATTGCAGCTGGACATCAAGGGCTTCTTCTTTGGTTTTCTTGTCTTAATTAGTTTTAAACTCTGTTTTCCTTGCTATTTTTGCTGTGTTGATATCTTTCTAGCATTTCTGGGATAGTGCTGAGTGGCAGAAAGTTACTGGTAAAAGATAGGCCTTGTTGGTAAAATATAGATATTGCTGGCTGCACCATTTTTTAAAACTGGTTGCATTACTGATTACTAGAAATCACACCAAACAGCAGCAAAAGAAGAATGCAGCCTGGGTTTGTTTCAGTGTAAAGGCTCATGATACCAAGGGGACTCCCAGCCCCGCAGGGACTCCAGTCTGCATGCAGATTGGGGTTGAAACCAGACTGACTGAAACCAGGACTTGTTGTTAGGGAAGGCAGATAGCTGATGCTGACCTTTGTGAGTGCTGGTGCCTGCCTGCTCCCTGCAGTGAGGCCGTGCCCTTCCAAGGGGGAAACATCAGGAGTGATGTCCCCATAAATGCTGGCTTTCCCACTTGGGGAACCCCCAACACCTTTCCTGCTGCTTGGTATCGTGCTTAGAAGGCATGCCCAGTGGCAGTCATCTGTGTGATTTCTTTCTGTTTGGTGAGGTTTTACTTTTTTTTGGTTATTTTAATAAAAATTTGAGCCTTTCCATAACGTGTTTTTTTTCCCCCTCTACATTTAATGAAGGAGCTTTCACATGGTACAGTCAAGTTGTATTTTAAGCATTGTTTCTTTGATTTGTTAGTCTCCTATCATTTTTTTTTTTTTTCAGTTTCTGAACTGCAGCCTGGGATTTAGAGTTAAACAAATACGAAAAAAAAAATCAAAAAAAGGAACTGGAAAATTTATCATTACCTAGGGAATCTATTTTTGAATAAAAATTCTGTGAAACTCAGAATGAGTTAGTTAAAAAGCTCATTCTTCTAACCAAATAACATGCTAGGCTTTCTATTGAAAGGACCTATAAAAATTGGATTTCCATGAAAAAAATTATTCAATATAAATGCATCCTTGCAGTGAGAGACTCTTCAGTGTTTTACATTTCATTACCAAATGGAAAGTCATTTCAGGAAGAATGTATTAGGACACAATGAACAAAAATAACCGAATCCAGGAGTGAAGCTAACTTGCAAACGCATGAACTCCAGAACAAATGAAGTTTTACAGAGTTTTCCCCAGATTATATAGGAAAAGACACGTTGGAAATCTTGTGCACCTCCACAGTACCAGGCAGCTGCTCATCTTTATGTGTTTCAACATCTGTGACTTGTCCTTTCCCAGGATAACTGAGGTATTGGAGTCACCTACATTGATTAAGTGCTCTGACAAGTGCCATGAGCAAATGAAGCCAATGGCAACATCAAAGCTTATGGATCTTTAGGGGTTTATTGGCTGCATACAGTATTTATTTAAAAAGTTTTTATGCTGGTATATTTAGATTAAATTGAGTGCTGAGCTTAAAAATTGTTGATGTGGCCATTCACGGCCTTCCTCATAACCTTCAGCATATTCCTTGTATCATCTTCAGTGCCTACAGAGGAAGCATGTAGGTGACTATGACATTTCTTAAGGAAGATTGTAGTTGAATCACAGGACAACCCAGATTGAAAGTGCCTTGGAAAATATGCATCATTATTAATTTCAAATAGTAATCAAGAAATAGTTGATGCATGTGGCTTTGCAAATGTGGTAATTTCTGTGCAGGTTTCCTAATGGGTGGCCTCACCAGTTTCATGGAGAGGTCTCTGTGGACAGAGTGATTAACAAAGTTGGGCTTCCCTCAGTCTTTGCAACTTCTATCTGGAAATGTTATGCTGTCAAGATTAGGAAACATCCTAAAAATAAGTTTATTTGATTTGGCTTAAAACCTTCTTTCTTCCCAAAACCCTGAACGTGGAAAACAAGGCAAAATATGGGTCCAGATGGTAAAGATACAGTGAGTCTACAGAATTGCCTTTTTGTCCCATGCATATCTTCCCACCTCTTTGCAAGGCTTCTTTCCAGTTGAGCAAGACCAAGATTAACTTAATTCATTTGTAGGGTCAGGAAAAGAGAGCCTGTAAGTGTGGAGACGACAGCTCATTGCCCTCGCAGAAAAATTTTAGAATGGAAAGTTGCCACTGCTTGGTGATTTTCTCAGTTTTGTCCTGAGCAGCATCAGTCAGTCCCACTTTCCCATCATCTGTATTGTTTCTGTGTTGTCATGGGCTCTACAGCTCCCCAGGGTGGCCCTTAGGCATCAGAAAAACAGCTTAATCTTCGGAACACGTTGTTACTGGCACATCGTGTAATAACCAGCTCCAGCTCTCCATGATGAGATTGTTTATAAACATTAACTGATACTAGCTGCTGCTTTTTGTTCTCCTTCTCCTGTGCTCTGTCGTAAATGACCAAGAAACCTGCTGTCAAAATGACACTTGAGTGTGATGCAGGAGATGAGGGTCTGACAAAGCAAGGAGAGCTGGGGAATGTCGACAGCGGGTAAGTGAAACTCCTCCATCACAAGAAAGCAGTTCAAAATAATTGATTTCAGCCCAGGAAGAACAGATGACTTATCCTTCTGAAGAAGATAAACGAGCTAGAGAGGAGGTTTGACTCTGAACATGACACAGGCTTGGAGCCTTCCCCCGCTGCACCTGCGTGGAGCTCATATCCATTGCTTGAGCTCTAGCAGTATAGATAGCTGATTTTTTACTATTAGACTGTTACACTGATCTACAAGATCAGTTAAAGGAACAGAAATAACCTATACTTATTTTTTTTACACACAACTCTTCCACAGGCCGCAAGACTGATTTTGTCTTAAGCAGCACTTCGAAACACGTGAAAACCAATGGCTTCAAGTGGAAGTTACACAAGCCCCTCAAAAAAGGAACTGGGGCTTTCAGACTCACACACTTTTGGCATAGGAGGGGAGGGTGTTTTGTGAGGAAGAGAAGCAACATTATTGCATGACAAGCCAGGCCATCCGGTCCTTTAGATGGGATTATACTCTGAAGGATGTTATTTCCATGGACTCGGCTCCCTTGCAGGCTCAATCAGGTGGCAAGTTGGGTGGGTCCATGGAGAAAACAGGATATACCACTATTCTGAGTGAAAACTGAAAAGATAGCTCTAAAAAGAGTGATGTCCCCAGTGTTTCTGGGTACAGCTGCTTTATTTATCCATAATAACTTTTGTTTGTGCTGCCCCTTCACAGTAGAGCCAAGCAGGCTGTGGTAACAGTGGACAGTTAACTTTTTTTCCTTTCCTGCAGGGTGGAGATATTTATAGATTACTTTTAAAACAATCAGAGCCCAGCGCTGGGCATCTTTTACTAGATGCAGTAAAAGTAGATGCACTTTATGTTTTTTGATCTTGCCCTGGTGATGACTTTAACCTGTGGCAGTTTCTATACCCTCCAGTTGTCTCTCCCTTCTTCAGGCACTACTGGTCTTACCCAAATTAACAGCCTGCTGGTCTCTTATTAGTGGTGACTAGCTGAAGACTTAAAATCCCTTTTAGCATTTTACCTATACCTACAGCTGGATGGCCCTCAGTTTTTCACTAGCTTCACAAGGAGGTGTGTGCACAGTCATCAGTTCTTACACAGACTGAAGTGGAAGAATTAATAAAGATTTGGCTGCAATTCGGAAGCAAACTGAAATTCTACATCAAGTAACTCTTGATGATTTCTCACTAGGTTTTGGAGACATTCTCCACAAACTTACTTCATGGTTACCGAACTGGACCTCGGTAAAACAACTGTTTCTATTAGTGATATACATAGTTAGTGTTTGTATAATAGCTCATGGCATAAATGTTGCTCATCTCTTTGGTATAATGTTAGATATAAGAAACAGAGATTGGACAAGATTTAGTTTTGTCCATCTCTGCAGGGAGGACTGATGTCTCAGAGCTTTTTTTTTTATTTTTTTTTTAACTTTTGTAGATTTTAGAAGTATATGTGTAGTGAAGGTAGGTTTTAATGTAGCTGCACTTTCCCACACACTGCAGCCTCATGTTTACACATACCCAAGCCTGCTGCCCCATGTCATATCAATTCCTCTAAAATTCAGTTAGCGTGTTTAGTCTCCTTTCAAGGTAGAATGGTGGGAAAAACATCCCGAGGCCTGGACCAGGAGATATCACACAGACACACTGACCTTCACACCCAGACCGTTGGAGGAACTCCAAGGACTGCACGTGCTGCAAACAAGATGAAGATGAGGAAGAAGGGGTCCCAAACTCCCCCAGACTCAGTTCCTGAAGGGGGAAGAATATGAGTAAATATGGATGTTCATCCTAGCAGCAGAATTATCAGACATAGAAGCAGCACATGAGTTGTTTGGTGTTTTTGGAGCTCATCAGCGAGACGTGCAACTGCCCTCTGTAATGCAAAATGGGACTTTCTTCGACATCTGTAAGAAAAAAGGTGGTTCAGATGCTTTGGCTGCTAGTTTCACACTGCCACCTTTGATATTTCAAATCCATGTCACCTACCTGGACTTGTGCAAACCATTTAACGTTACCCTGCATGGCATCCTTGTCTCTAAACTGGAGAGACATACACTGTGCAGGTGGACCACTTAGTGAGTAAGAAATCAGCAGGATGTTTGTGTTCAAAGAGTTGTGGCCAATGGCTTGCTGTCCCAGTGGAGAGCAGTGATGAGAGGTGTCCTCAGGGGTCAGCACTGGGAGCAGCTCTGTTTAACATTGTCAGCAACACAGACAAGTGGGATCAAGCCCACCTTCAGCAGCTTGGCTGAGGACACCAAGCTGTGTGGTGCAGTGGGCAGGCTGAGGGATGGAATGCCACGCAGACCCTGACAGGCTCAAGAGGTGGGTCTGTGGGAACCTCATGACCAGCAGTTTGAGGGAGGTGACTGTCCCCATCTATTCTGCTCCTGTGAGATGGCAATTAGAGGGTTGCATCCAGCTCTGGGCCCCTCAGCATGGGAGGACATGGACGTGCTGGACCGAATCCAGAAGAGAGGCACGAAGATGTCCTTGGGCTGGAACACCTCTCCTACAAAGACAGGATGAGAGAGGTGGGGTTGTTCAGCCTGGAGAAGCAAAGTTTCAGGGGAAACCTTACAGGAGCCTGCAAGAGAGCTGGAGAGGGACTTTTGACAAAGGCATGGACTGATAGGACAGGGGGAAAGGCCTTAAACTGCAAGAGGGTGGGTTTAGATTAGATACTGGAAAGAAATTTCCTGTGCAAGTGGTGAGGTACTGCCCAGAGAAACTGTGGATACCCCATCCTAGAAGTGTTCCAGGCCAGGTTGAATGGAGCAACTTGGTCTAGTGGAAAATGTCCATGTCCCTGGCAGGGGTGTTAAAATGAGAGGGTCTTTAAGGTCCCTTCCAATCCAAACCATTCCATGATTCTATGATTTGAGTAGGCAAGAAATCCTGGGGTGAGATTGTAACTGATTGTCACAAGGAGATCATCCCAGTTAATTTACTGGAGTTTTACCAGGGGGAGATGGGGCAGGGGAGAGAGAAACTGGAGAATAAAATTACCTATTATTTTAGAAAAAAATAGGAACTATGTGTTCTGGAAATGTCAATAGCAATTTTTAATCAATTTTAAATTTTTTTTTTTTTTTTTTTTTGTAAACATGGAACACCTGTAGGTTCTACTTACTTTAAAAATGCTCCTGGGTAAGAATTCAGTGGTTATGTATTATCTCCAAGTGAACCATGACTAGAAAGTAAGGGAAAACAACTGCTTGGTCTTTTACCAAGAAGGACTTGGCAGTGTTAAAATACCATGCAATTTCCACCGGATTTTTAGAAGAGGTTCATGTACTCAAGTACCCAGTTCACATTAAGAAGTAAAGAGGGCAGTCAGAACATGTTACCTGTAATGATTAATGGATAAGAGAAGGTTCTGGTTCTCAATTAGATTGTTCTTCTGTGCACCCTTTCCACTCTCTCTGATTAATTACAGTTTCCTGAAAATATTGCTCACTTCTTCGAAATGCAGGAGATGAGTGGTCAGCAGCATCATATGGGATTGTCTCACCACACTGTGCTTTCAGATGCTCTTAGACTGCCCTCATGTTCAGAAATGTAAAACTACATTCTCCAATTGTACGTTCAATATTTATTCCTGTCACTTTTACATGCATTTCCTAGAAACCTCTTCTAGGAGCTACTGAAGACAGATCCTGCAGGACTGTGAGTTTAGCAGAAATATTAGTTTCAAAATGGCTTGGAACTCTGAGGCAAAGTGTTCTCATTGTCTCTTTGCTGTTCATGATTTACATTTTCCCCTACAAATTGAATTCTGTAATCTTTACAGTGTTGTTCTGTTACCTATAATTGAAATTTCCTTTCTTATGTCTCCAACTTCTTTTTCCTCTTGTCTAAAGACATTCTTTCATATCCACGTGCTCAAGCACACTTGTTTACCATCTCTGTGTCTCTCTGTACCCTCCTGGCTGCCTGTTTTATTGCAAAAGCTCTAGGTAAAGCCTCCAAAAGTATTCTCTTAACTCTGACTCAGAAGAAACAAGGAAAAAAGCTAAAGCATACTGAAAGCATATTGGCACATTCATGGAGGTTTTGGGGGCTTTTTTTTTTTTTTTTTTATTAGTTTGTTTGGTTGTTTGGTTTGGTTTGGTTTGTGGGTTTTTTAAAGTTTTTTGTGGTTTTTTGTTTGTTTGTTTGTTTGGTGTTTGTTTTTTGTTTGTTTGTTTCCCCACTGCTGGCCCTGCTAGGTATTTTAGACAGTTTTACTGTTAAGGTGGAGAAAATTGGAGTGCTGTAATAGCTTGCTCCAGTGTGATCCACACAAACTAAAATGCTGAATTTAGGAAACGAGACCGTTTTCTCGGGTGTGAAAAGCTGGTGGTTGTGCATTATCTACAGCTCCCTCACATTTACTGCTCCTTTTGTCACGATGGAAATTGTGCTGAGTGGGTGGATTTGAACAATACCTGGATGTGTTTTGGTGGAATGTGGAGGCGTGGGCTACGTCTGCACCCTCCTCATCGGTCCACTGTAGGAAATTTGTGTCTGGCCAAGAGAGGGAGCTTTTCTGATTTAAACCTGGCCATGAAACTGAAAGTGAACTCAGACCATCTGAGGATCAGTTGCTAGAAAGTTTCTTGTGCCACAGACCAAGGCGTGACCAAAAACCACAGGACATTTCACCTCCCAAACCACAATTCTCTTTTTCTTCCTTAGTAAGTGCAACTGCAACATGCTGTGTGTGAGTAAAGGTTTTAAGTAATAGTGAGCTGGTGAATATAAAAGACATTTCTGTGTGCCAGGAATATGCAGGACAGAAATTAGAGATTTGGGAACAGAAATTCAGCAGGATGAAAGGAATTCCAGATACACTGGAAAGAGTGGGTGGTGCAGTGAGTAGCGAGCTGACCCAGAGCTTCACGGGTCTCTTTTCATACCCCTTCTCTCTTACAGATATCCAAGTTTACCTTGGAGAAATCTTTTCTGGCGTAACTCACAATAAGTCAGAAGCACCTTTTGGATATCCTCAAAACCTCTGCCAGCCCCAGAGTCCCTGCTCATCTGCTGCTAAACTCTGTATCTGATCAATTCCCTGTCTGCTTGAATTTCCTGTGGCATGTGTCAATGAAAGAGTCTTGGCATAGCTGAGTAACTTGGCATCCTTGCTCGTGCCCAGGTCTTGCAGTATTCCACAAACTCCACAGAGTGTATTCATCTAGTGCAAGAAGTTTGCAAAAGCACAAATGTCTACGTGGCTGTTCCTGAGAAGACCTGAGATTATTCCTCCTCTGCCCTGGCAGATGTGATGTTCCTCTGCACCCTCTAAGGCAGCCAGAAAAAAACAAGCCTCTTGTCCCCATACAGAGCATCTTGTCTCTCAGTGGGATTTACCACTTCAGAGAGAGTGCTGGATTAACTGTGATTCTGTGGTGCCGGGTTTTGCAGTTCAGAATCACGAAGTTAAAGGTCGAAGCAAGTGTAACTCTTCGTTTTACACGCCTCCCTTTCTCATGTGTCAAGTAGTAGCAACAGAGTTGCCATCACCTTGTTCAAGCATTGTGAGGATAATTCAGATTTCTGAATTACAGGCTACTGAACAGCTCGGCTTTGATAAGCCATGCAGCCTACGCAAGATGTACAGTGTAAATCCAGAACTTGTGGCATTCAAAAAACATCAAGACTGTTTTTCTAGGAAGGGAAAGGTGAAGAGGGGGTGAAGGTGGCCTGCGGGATTGTATTTGTTTTCTCCTGCTCATTTTCAAGGCAAGGGACAGCAAAATTTCAATTTGCTGTGTCTGCTACTTCAGTGTGTAAGAACTGTATGGGGAGACTGCTTCCCCTCCTGCCCTGATGTTCTGCCCATTGTGAGGGGAAAGACCCTTCCTTGGTCCTTTGCTGGTACTCCTATTACTATTATTACAACACTGCCATAAGCCTGAAACGGTCTAGTGAAAAGATGAAAAAAAAAGAAAAAAAAGTAGTGCATGACAGAAAGAAACTTCCAGGCACCTCCTTATAAGTTTATATATGACAAAAAAAAAAATCCATCTTTGTTTTTTAACACCTATTACTTATGAAGTAATTCAAAATTAATAAGACAAAACCATCTACTAGGAAAGCTGATAACAGGCCTTCATGAATGAAAGGAATGAATTCCTTAATGAATTTGGTTCCTTAAATTCTTAGGAAGATTTTCTGTAACAACAATAATAAACCATGAGTTAATAATGAAAGTTAGCAACTTTCAGTCTTACAGCATCAAACCAAAGTTTTCTGTAATCCTACTCCCATTACAAAACTCTGACCACTGATTTCATTCCACAGACAGGGAAAATGAGGCTGAGAGGGCCAGAGAGACACCCAGGATTGCGTGACCTGTCTGTGGCACAGGCAGAGTTTGCATTAGGGATTTCTTGATGTCAGGAAAATTTGGGGTTTGCTGCGTTACCAGATATATTGACATATTGCTGGCTGCAAGTGCCTGGAGTGTAAAAAGTATGTTTAGGGTTCAAAAGAATTAGTTAGGGTTGTTTTTTTTTTAATCTCCTCTTGGCAGTTTCAGGAGAGGAGATTCTCAGAGAAAGCTCATGCCTTTTGGCTTTTATCACATTAAAGTGTTCTGTCCTTTGTGAAAGTGCTCACAGCACTTGTTTTTCAAAAACAATCCTTTTTCAATGCAGAAAATGAGGCAGACCAAAAGATTCCTGAGACAGCCATGTGGCTCATAACAGAGGGATGAAATCAGAACATGGGGTTTTGCCTACATAGAGATATACTAATCTTTCACTTTGGCCTTTGAAAGCCAGAGTGCTGCTCTGTGGTCTTTGAGACTTCTGAGAGTCTTAAGGAGCTGTGTTTCCTAGGAAATGGATGCTACAAACAACAGAAGGCAAAGTGCTTTCCAATTCACAGAAGAAATGGGAGGCAACAGTGTTTGTCTTCAGTTGCCTTGCATTGAACATTATCAGACCCAAATTATCTGTTGTCTGTGTTATCCTGCATCTCACTGAATACAAACATGTTCACATCTTTAGATTTGTGCCTGGTCCATCATGCCCAATATGCCTGTTTTTAGTTTCTTCTTCCCAGATATCATGAATAAGGATATATTTCCAGAGGAGTCTGCAAAAAAGATCAGAAATGCCCTCTGCCACACCAGTGTTGTATAACGTAACAGCCAAGACCTTTCTATAAATAATGAACTGTCTTGTTGTGTAGCTTTTTCTTGTTGGAATTTATTTCCCTTTGCATTTGTCCATTCCTTCTTCTGTGTGATCCTGAGATTCAAATTACTAAACTCAGAGCTGTGTCCCCCATGTTGCTGTGCTGCATATCTACATCCTTTTACTCAGAGGAGGAAGGATTTTCAGGGTCTGCTTTATTTTTGTTCATGTACCTCTGGATTTATCAGATAATTTCCCAGTGTCGAGGCCTTGCAGCCAAGGGCACTCCCAAAAACCTTCTCTGAGAGCAGAACCAGAGTGCAACATTCTGGTGAGGACAGGGATGCATGAGCTTGTGCCTGGGAATGAGCCACGTGGACCTGCACCACAATTAGACTATGACACTTCCTTTTGGCAAAGAATCCTCTGCTCCAAGAAAAGCCAAGTTTCTGTAGGGGAATGTGGCAGGATGATTCTACCCCGGCAAGGCCCAGGATCTGGTCAATTCAAGCTCTCTGTGGTGAGTTACTGGTGGTGCTAGGGTGCTACTAAGGTGTTGCATTATGCTAAAATCAGCCTGCTTCACCAAAATTCAAACAAATATCCTGCTTTTGGAAGTAGGATTTGACAGATAAGCTACTACCTGGCCTGCAGATTTGTGACTAGGAGTAAATCACTTTATACTATAAAAGTTCAGTCCACTCTCTTAAGGTTAGGTTCTTCCAACACAGCCTTTTTTGTGGTGTATGTGTGGAGATTCCTCCCTAGTGGGGACACCCCTCAAGGTTATTCTTCAAAGCTGAGAGGAAGAGATCTCCCCACAAGAACTGGTATGAGTTACATCAAATCTCTACTTAATAATTATTTCCTTTTTTCTAGCTTTAATATAATTGCTTCAATAATTGCTTTAATATGGTGCACTATCCAATCTTAAACTATACTACATGTAGTTTTAGCTTTATATTTTGTAATAAATAATTCTGATTAAGATTCTTTGTGGCACCATGACAGGGAAGGAAAACAATTGGTGGGCATAAGGTAGGAGAATAGGAAAGATTTTGACATAGTCTAGCACTTATATAGACACTTTAGAATTTCCTTCATGAGAATGCTGTTGGTGCGATGAGGAAAAGGTCTAGAATTAAAAATCAGTGTCTTATAATTCTTTGTCAGAACTGTGATTCTTTGACTTGTCAGAGGATTTTATTTTTCCTCATTTTTATGTCTTCAAATACATTTGAAAACTATAGTTTCTTTGGTTATCGAGGCATAAACCTCAGTGATAAGATACTGGATTTTGGGATTTTGTTTATCTATCTATCTATCTATCTATCTATCTATCTATCTATCTATCTATCTATTTATTTACTTCTATCTTATAAGATAGAAGTAAATAATATCTACTTTATTTACTTCTAAATAATATCTACTTTATTTACTTCTATCTTATAAGATAGAAACTTCTGTGTCAGAACTCTTAGTTCAGCACATTGAAAGAAAAAAATTCCATTAATATCTTCAAATATGAGACTAATTGATATCACTGAATAATTTACTTGGTCCCATAAAGCATCACAGAATCCTAGAATCATGGAAGGAGCTGGGCTTGAAGGAACCTTAAAGACTATCTAGTTCCAACCTCCCTTCCACGGACAGGAATATTTTCAAGAGACCAGGTTGTTCAAAACACCATCCAACTTGGCCCTAAACGCTGCCAGGGATGGGATGTCCACAGCTTCTCTGGGCAAGTGCATTTCAGGAGCATTTGACCTCTGCTTACCCCTTTTTTAAAATACACGCACCACGGGATTAAAGGCGTGAGCAAGAATGCTCGCAGTTTACTGCAAAGTGAAGTGTGCATTTGCAGTGTGCCAGCTACCCTTTGCTAGCTGCTCCTGTGTGTATTCCTACAGAACATTGGTTGCCAGGGAGTGCAGGGCTCAGAGATGTGAGTGAAGGACCTCACATTTCCTGATCGGTGCTGCCAGGCAGGAGCACACACCAGGTACTTGCTGCAGGACAGCGAATCCACCGAGAGCTGCCACCACAGCTGATACTGCAGTTGGGTTGTTCAGCTGCTTTTAAGTCTTACTTTCCTAACTGACCATCTCCATTTTTGGTGATGCTCTCCTTCCTTCATAGGCCAGGTCCCATTAGTGTGCAGGAAGTAGAGGCTCACACTATAACAGCTGGAGAGAGTTCCGTTTCCAGACAGGGAAAAGTGGAAGTTCCCATCTCTTTACTTATCCCTAAGTAAAGAGATAAGCCACAGGGATCCCCACTGTAGTCTCCTTGCTCTGTCTTAGGCTCACATGTAAAATGGGGATTGTGAACCAGTGGTTTTGCCAAGGCATGTCCCCCAGATTGCAGCTCATGAAGAAATAAATTTCTCTAGCTGTAGGACTCGACTCTACTGAAGCAAGAAAGTGCAGGGCTAGAAAAAACCCCTCCAGGGGTCATCCAGGTTGATGTGTAACCTGACAGAAAACAAACTTTTTCAATGAAAACCCTTCACTGAAGCAGTAATTATCACTGCGCTTCGCTACACTTACATATTTAAAGACCCTTTTTCTAGTCTGCCCTGCTCTAATTTAAGCGTATTTTTCTCCTGGTAGTTGTGACTGATGACCAACAGTTCTGTGATTCTAAGACAGGTGCTGGGGTGGCTCCTTTAACCAGAAGAATAGGAAATCTAGTATTTTCAAATGTGACATGTTGAAGTTCAAACCTCTACAACTCCGGATCCTTTATCATTATAGTGCTGACCAGACAGCTATTACCCGTTTCAGACTTGTGCATTTCCTTTTGCTTCTTTAACTGCAGTCCTTTGCAGTTCCCATTGCTGAATTTTATCATGTTGGTTTCAAATGACTTCACCTGCTTCTTGGGATCATTTTGAGCTCAGATGCTGTCCTTGAGGAACCTTATAATTCCTCCTGTGCTCATATTCTGGAAACACCGAGTAGGACTGCATCGTGTGAGTTGTTAATGAAAGTTTTGAACGTGACAGGATGCAGGACCAGTCACTACCTGACTTGCCCAACTTTCTGATGGTGAGAGTAGTAGTTTGAATATTCAGTTATACTGCTGTCATATAAAATGCTTGTGCTTCTACAGTGATTATCTCTTATAATAGTCTGTTGCTATTTGTGTGCTTGAGCCACACAGATTGCTTCAACCTGAGCCCATTAGTGTCAAGTACTGTGCAGGCACTAAACGAAACAGCTGTCATAGACTGAAAGAACCTGCAGTTTAACTAGAAAAAAAAGGCAACAGACTGATGAAGCAAACTGCTGGTGGAAAACAGTATGAAATTTTCTGCTTGTAAAATGATTTCCAAACAATTGCATGCTCAGTGGGGAGAGTGCTGTGCAACCAGGAGAGCTGAAGTGGTGTGGTTGTTCCCTCTGAGGAATGGAAGGCCACATTTATGTGCAAATATCAGTCAGAGAAGAGTGAAAGTTTCATATGGAAGAAGTTTTCTCTCCATTTCTGCCATTGTGCAAAAGATGATACTTCCAATTGGCTAGAATAATTGCATTCTCCTAGGGAAAAAAAAAAAATCATCCAGGGCTGAGGGTGCCAGCTATGGTCTTTTCTGTTTGAAAAGGAACAGAACTTTCTCTGCTGCTCTTGAATAGAAAGCATAACCAGTTATAATAATTTCATATTTTTTTGCTGGAACTTCTTAGATTTTAGAGAAGTAAAATGAGTGATGAATGCAAACATGGTCAGTTCTGGAATTTGTTTTGCATATCTAGTTCTTAAGGAGAAAAAATAGCCATGGATGTGACAAACAGCTGTTAATGTAAAAATGTGCCTGCTTTTGCTGCAGGCTTTGAAAATATATTTTATTGAGTTCTGGCAAAATATAAGGTAAAAGTACTTTAAGTACTAGGAAGAGCACAAGGTCCCAGAACCTAACAGAAACTGAGTGGTTCCACTCTGCCATGCCATGGCTGTGCATGGTCTGGATGCAAAGTGGAAAAAGCATTTAGGACACATGTGTACATATATATAAATATATATATATATACATATATATATATATGTATATAGGACACATGTGACATAACAAATAACACGTTATTACTGTACTGCTGGGATCCATTCACCCAGTACAGGATCAGATCTGTGAGTGCTGTCCCTTGAGTCAGGAGAATTACCCAGTGTGAATAGCAGAGTGGGGTCCAGATCATCATGGTAGGTGAAAAACCTGCTTGTTACAGAGGAGTTGTGTTTTGCTGGAGTGGACCACGTGAAGAGGCAGTGACAGCGTTAGTGAGGATGATACACAGGCTATGCTGGATTAAAGATCTCTGCTTCAGAGTTATTTGTTTTTCTGACCTAAAGGTCTTCATGTTTCCTGGATGATGAAGCATATTGCACGAGGCATTTTTTTTTTCTTATGCAACTTCGTGTCAGATTACACAGCTGATGCAGCCTGATGTAATTGTGCTGGCATATGCTGAAAGTTAAACAAGGAGGAAACACGTGTTTTTGAATGGCAAGACATTGTAGTAGACATAATCTCTTTTCTTTTTTTTTTTTTTTCCTCTCTTTTTTCCACGGTTGTGTTGGTTGGCAGAGAAAGACATCTAGACTTTGTGATGACAAAGATGTAAGACGTGGGAGGTGATGACATGGGAGTGACTGGGCAATTATGCACTCATGGCCAGACTGAAGCAGGGAGATGCTTTGCCCTGTAGTGTTGAGAGACTGGTATCACAAAAACTACTGCTGTCTTTCTGTGTCTCACAAAAGCAATGAAAAAAGTCCTACCTTCTTACCAGGTAGCACTTCATGCCTGTGTTAGAGCCAGGGCCCTATTTTAAGGCCAGGAATTCTGAAAGCTCAGTTCATTACAAAATTAGTGAAATTTGGGTGAATGAAAACACACTGTGCATGTCTATATATTTCTGTCCTACTCCATGTGCTTTCTACAATGCCCTGTTCTCCTGTCTTTCATTCCTGCTCACTTACTGGCTTTCCCAGGAAAGCCTGGCAATGAGTGCTTCTGCCTTTGTGCTTTTTTGTACAACGCAAAAACGCTGAACTTAGAAGCCATGTAATTTTCTTGCAGCAGCAACAAACTGTTCCATAACTTTTTTTCTTCTTCTTATCCCCCACTTATCCCTGTTAGACACAGATGCTGTTCTGGCAGAAAAGAATAGCAGAAACTGTATGACATGCTCATTCAAGTGGATGAATGAAATATGGGACATCAATCAAGAAATTAACCTGAGTGGTGACTGGAGAGGGTATTCAGTCACAAATCACGTGAGGTGCTGTTATTCACTTTTTGCAATATCAGAGACCCAGATACTTTGTATAAGCACTGATGAAAGCTAATTCCAGTGGTGTTTTTTTTTTTTTTTTTAGCAAGTTCTATTTTTGGGTACACTTACCCAGCTGGAGAAGGGAATGTGAATGTAAATTATAACGTAAAGGCTAAATTAGTATTGTGCTGCAAGGTTTGTGATATGTAGCCCCAGGAGTGCCAGGGTTGCACATCCTTCTTTGAAAGGGTACAATTGTAGCCTGACATTTTCAGTCACTTGGGTTTGTGGACTTCTCCAGTGTGTTACATGCAAGGAAACAGCAAGTTGCATAACTAAATTTCGAGAGTGGGGTGTTGTATAACACACACGTTTCCACAAAGCTCCATCTGGGGCCCGGATATTCCAGTGTCAGATGGGTACATACAGCTGCTGGGGCTCAGGACAGGCAGGGAGCCAGGACTTCCTCATGCTACACAAAGCTCAGGCAGCCTGTAGTTAGGCCAGCCTTTGGTGGAATAATGTGAGAATTACCCCTGTTTGTGATCTTGCATCAAGCAGGTCTATTAGGAACGCGTATGTTACTTTCCCCTCACAGCATAACAAACCTGTTTGCATTTCCTTACTCAGCTGCCTCTCATAAAATCCACTCTGCTGTATCCACACCCCTACACGATGTGTGGATACCTATCTGTGCCATTTGGGGCCAGATACTTATCCTTCAAAATGTTTGACTTCACAGCCCTTCTTGTGACAGCAGAGAGCATCCCAGGGTGCTGGAGGACTGTGGCCCCCACTCCCACTCTGATGCCCCTCCCATGCAGTTGCCAGCTCTCCTATCCCACTTAACAGAAGATAAATGTTTAGCAGCTCAAATCTCATGGAAAAAATTCTAACAATAATGCCAGAGTCTAAATATTGCTGTAGGTGGGCATTGTTCCTGGGTTAGATACATTCCTGCTCTACCCCTGCATCCCAGCTCCTGACTCCGTAGTCCCCTCTGCCACCCCCCAGTGTTGCTCTTCCCCTTCTGCTGGCATAAATGCTCATGTAAGTCATACCATTAAGCTCCCCTCTGAGGGCACCTTAGAAAACTGTGTTTTGAAGTCTGCATAAGGTGTACTCAGAATCAGAATTTTTGTCTTGTATGAAGCAGGGTTGCATTTCCATAAAAAACAAAAGGGGATTGAGTGCACCCTCAGCAAGTTTGCAGATGACACCAAACTGAGTGGTGTGGCTGACTCACCTCAGGGACAGGATGCCATCCAGAGGGACCTGGACAAGCTTGAGAAGTGGGCCCATGGGAAAATCATGCAGTAGAACAAGGCCAAGTGCAAGGGGCTGCACCTGGGTTGAACAACCCCTGCTATAGGTACAGGCTGGGGGATGACCAGATGGAGAGCAGCCCTGCTGAGAGGGACTTGTGGGTGCTGGTGGGTGAGAGGCTGGACATGGCCCAGCAAAGTGCACTCACAGCCCAGACAGCCAATTGTGTCCTGGGCTGCATTCAAAGCAGCGTGGCCAGCAGGGCGACAGAGGGGATTCTGCCCCTCTGCTCTGCTCTGGTGAGACCCCCCCTTGAGCACTGCATCCAGCTCTGGGTGCTCAGCACGGGAAGGACACTGACCTGTTGGAGCAAGTCCAGAGGAGGGCCACCAAGCTCATTAGTGTAATGGGGCACCTCTGCTATGAGGAAAGGCTGAAAGAATTGGTTTGTTCAGCCTGGAAAAGAGAAGACTTTATGATGACATAATTATGGCTTTCCAGTACCTGAAAGGAGCCTACAAGTTGGAGAGCCTACAAAAGGATAAAGTGACAGGGCAAGGGGGAGTAGTAGCCTAAGGCTGAAGAAAGGCTGGTTTAGATAAGATATTAGGAAAAAATTCTTTACTGTGGGTGTGGTGAGGCACTGGAAGAGGTTGCCCAGAGAGGCTGTGGATGCCCCAACCCTGAAAGTGTTCAAGGTCAAGTTGGATGGTGCCCTGAGCAACCTGATACAGTGAAAGGTGTCCCTATCCAGAGCAAGAAGGGGGTGGAACTAGATGATCTTTAAAGTCCCCTTCAACCCTGGCCATTTTATGACTCTGCGAAAAAGTGGAAACAAAATGTTACTGTGAAGCAAAAAGTGCAGAATGAATGATTCATAATTAAAATGCTTCAGTTAAATCTGTTGAAAATGTAACAACATGTGTCACTTTGAGTAACTTGAAAAATTAAACGGCACTTCCTAAGAGGATTTGGTTTGTCTCAGAAGTTGCTGTTCACTTATACCTTTATGTCTCCCATGAGTTGCATTGTCTGTAGGGCTGCTTTTCCCCAGAAGGCATAAAGTGGCCTTCTCTCCCACCATGGTTGATGTTTATGAACATATATATTGTTTTTTTCTCTTGGAAACAGAATTCCTGCCAATGTCTATGTCTACTAGTTGCCTCCTCAGGCACTTTTAGTCTTTAACCACAACTACTTTTTTACCCTTCTCTACCACTGCCTCTTAAACCTGTGCACCTTTTGTTTGAGGCTGTGTCTTGCTGAGCCCTCATCTGCTGTCAGGAAGGAGGAAATCACATCCCACTGCTGCTGCTGTCATTGGGTGCTGCACTGTTATGTGATGTTACCCACATTCAGTATTCCACAACCACATCTGAATGTTTTCACCTACCTCTTTCTTTAACTCACAAAAAATGTGCAATTGGTGTCACTGAGGATGGAAGGTGGGTATATTAGTAATAAGAAATAATAATTCCACGCAAAGTTTGAGTCTCCCATTCTCTACAATCTTTTCAGCTCAGCTAGATTTATTTTTTTTTTTTTAATTTACATCTGCTTTTCACTGTGGGGTAATCCTTCAAGGTACTGTGAAAAGCAGGGGGGAGGCATGCACCCGAGATAACATCCAATTCTCCAGTAGTTCCCAACAGCCTGAAAACCAACATGGCTAGTTCAGCTTTCTGCAGAGAAACTGAGCAAGTCAGCTTTGCTCAGGGACAGGGTGATGGAACAGTAGCTCTCTGTCCCTGAGCAGCAGGGTGGGACAGGGACAGGCTCTTGAGCGTTGCCACAGCCCGGTGTAGAGCCAGTCTTTCAGTAGAAGGACTTGCAGAGGTGACGTGGGAGGCCCAAGGACATGTCCCTGTGCAATCTGGGGGAGGCAAGGGCTATTATGGGTGGCCCAAAATCAGGGTTGCCTGGAGGTGGCAAAAATGTGCTCTTTGGCCCTGTGTGTCACCTGGCAAATCTGCACTGTGTGGTATTAACTTCACTGCTTAGGCTGGGATGCAGGACCTTCTTTCCCTCCTGGTGTGCTGGTCTTGCTTTTTGGCAGGACCTGTACCACCCAGAAAGTCCCTGTTGTGGTTTGCAGATATTCCTGGGCCACCCAGCACAACACAGAATCAGGCTGGGAAACCCTGTTTGATGGTATTCCCTGCAGTGCCATCTGTTCAGGACATGTTGATGATCCAAGTGTTTCTGCTCCTGTTACTTCTCTGACATGTTTAGAAGTTACAGACTTCTTGTCTTCTCCCCCTTTTCAGCTCTCAGAAGTGCATGGAAACCATTTCACTTATCTGCTCTGAAATTTCCGTGACTGTTTTTAATTAATAATTGTTTTCCTAAAAGTTGTTTTTAAGACTGTATTTTTGTCAGCCATTGATATTCACACCCATCTCACAACTTAATGAAGAGTTCCACCCTAAAATAATTCGAAATAAATCCCATTCCAGGTGTTATCATACCAATTGCATTTGCCTAATCTCCTTCTGATCTGCTGTAAGTGAGCTGGGTGATCACTTTCCTCCTGCAGCTGCTGCTTAGTTATCCACCAGCTTTTTCCACCAGCATTATTTGCATCCTTGGGCCCCTCTGAGAGTGCTGCCAGCTCTTGGGGTCCCTCTCAAGACAGCAATGGGGCTGCTGCTCCTCTGGACCCTCCCTTACCCATTTCTGTGCACGTGTTACTGGTCATCTCCTTCCTCCTGGCAATTTCTCTCCTAGTTTACCTTGTGCTTAATGGGAGAAAAGGGTCTGAAATGAGGATGGCCAAGAAAATACAGAGCAAAAATAAGACTGAGTTTTAGAATATCCTGATTTGGAGGGGACCCAAGAAGATAGTTGGGTTGAACTCATGTGCTCTTGCTTAGCTCTTGTTCTGTTAAAACATTTTGTGATCTGTTGCACCAAATAATATTTAGTTGGAAGGAAAAGAGGGAAGTGGACAGTGAACTGTTTCACAGCTCCAGCAAGCCCTGAGTAAAGCCTAAAGCAGCAAAAGACTGCCTTTTTCTGCTTGAGATCTTCTTCAAATACTGTCTCAAGTCCTTTCAGATGTAAACAGTCTGTAGCTAAAACTGTTTTTAACAGTGAAAGGAAGAAAAAAAAATAATTGTGGAAGGAATCTGGTCTTTCAAAGGTTCATATTCTGCCTCAATATGCAGAAAATGGGTAGAGATATGTCAGTGACCTCCATGTTTGTCTGACAGTGGCACATGTGATGAACAGATGTTAATTTCCATTGAGGAGATATACTTTAAGGGGTAGATTTTAAACAATGACTTTTCTTTTTTTTTTTTTTTTCTTTTTTTTTTTCCCTGCAGAAAATGTGGCTATCAGGAACTGCAGGAGCTTGACAAGCACAAGACATCTAAATACGAGAGTGTGCCTGCAGGCAAAGTACTCAGACATTTAAATTATAGGAATTACTTCTTAGTTATTTGTGGATACAAAAATGGGTAGGTAATGCTTAAAGAAAACCAAGATTCTGAGGTTTTATTTTGACTGCATCTGACCACTGAAGGTTCTCTCTTATTTTTACTGATCCCACATTATCGGGTGGGAGCTGGTGCTGAAGCATTTTGTAAGCCCTGGCATCAAACAACTGACAAACCTGAATCTATACCATTTCCCTGGTCTTACAGAGAAAAACTCCCTTATTCTTAACGGCCAGCCAGCTGTATTTCTCCTTTTAGGAAGATATCCACAGAGGGAGGAGGGGAATGCACCCTGTGCATTAACAGAACTGCATGTAGGTCGGGCATGATACTGGCATGGAGTCCTGTGGACCTTCCCAAAAATCTGGGATGATTAGAGGGTACTGCTTCAGCTGCATTCTGCTTCCTCATACTTATAATTTTGCTGAAGCTGAAACCACCTTGTATTAGCGTGTGCGAAACCACAGTTGTATTCAAGCCTGTGTTCATTAACAGTCCTGAATGTCTGCTATGCTGACTTGGCTGTCTTTGTTCACTGCTGTCCTCAGAGCTTATCTTTGTCAAGGGCAAAGAGAAATGTGGATTTCATATCAGAAAAAAGCTAGTTGATTTATTCCAGAGGGGAATCACAGAATCACAGAACTGTCTGGGTTGGAAGGGAACTTAAACCAATGCCCCTGCCACTGCCAGGGACACCTTCCACTAGACCCAAAGTGCCATCCAACATGACCTTGAGCACTTCCAGGGATGAGGGATCCACAGCTTCTCCGGGCAACCTATTCTAGTCCTTCAACACCTTCGCAGTGAAGAATTTCCTCCTAAATGAGAAGCAAACTAATGCCACTGGCCACTTATCCTACAACACAGCAAGGGTGCCTCACACCACTTGCAACAGAAGTGCCCGGACACTTGATGAAAGTGTCGTGGTACATTTGTTCACATTTCAAGAGAAAAGCAAGAAGTCCTGCTCTCTGTGAGTGTGCTTTTGTATGAAGCACTGGTGGATGCACTGTGTTCAGTGAGAATTGCTGGCTCCTTGGCAGGCAGTCCCTTTAGGTACAGGGCTGCTGCCAGCACTGGCAGATGGGATTCACCCTTCACACGAACAAAGGAGTGTCACCCCGCAGATCTCTGTTAGAGATAGCACAGTAAGCTCAATCAGCGCTAGCAAGATCAGCAGGAGGAGAGAATAAACCCCAGGGACACAATCAGTGTTTTGGGTAGGTGTTAAAATAGTCAGATTACTAATGAGTCATGGGTAGTGTAGTGAAAATTTCCTGCTCCTAAGGGTAGCAATAAAAACATTGAATAAAACTAGCTTTTTCTGAATGCAATGGTTTGTGATGTCAGGGCAGGTAGACTGGTTGACGCTGAGTTACTATAAAGTAAAATAATGAACCTGAAGAATTTATAACAGGTGAAATAATACTGCACTGATAAGCTCCAGCTGTTTTAAGCAGGACAGGTAAAAACCCACCAGATGCAGTTTGGTTTTCTCATTGCTAAATATGCTCATGCTTTGTCTTGCTAGGATTGCATTACTGCCCAACTTCAACCTCTTTTGATGTTAAATAGTAGTATGAACATTGCAACTGATAGACATTCATGGGACTGCACGTCAGAAATTAGTCTTTGCATCCACTTGCTTGCCATCCTAGGATATTTCATGAACATAGCTCAGTGAGCAGTGTAACACACAAGGTGTGGTACCCTGGCAGCCCAGGGGATGTGGTCAAGGCTGGGAGCAGCAGGAATGTAACTGCAATGATGACAGAGGTGTTGCAGCAACTCAGCACCCCTCCTCTGCTGTCCTGCAGAAGGTGTGCAGCGTGCATGGGAATAAGGAGTATTCAGTGGAGGGGCTGCATCCCATTTACCTGGCTCCCTTGGGAAATCTGTCCTGATAAGTGTGTCAGTGTTAAGGCTTTTTTTTTTTTTTTTTTTTTTTGCTAACAATCTTCTGCTGTATTCATAAAACTTAGGCAATATCACAGAATGAGAACAGTAATAAAGTGAGGTAATAGATTTTTTTTTTTTAAGAAACCTGCTGTATCTGTGGGTTTAGCTTCCCGTGTGTGTGTTTGGTTGTGTCTGAAAGAGTCAAGAACAGTTAAAAGATGCAAAAACACCACAAAAGTCCACGCAGAAGGAGAAACCAGTGAGTAAAAGCTGAAATCTTTGGCTGTAATATCAGACAGAAAAACACTTGAGACTCTGGACAAAGAAACTGCTGTCTATTTTTGGATTTCTAGTGCCCTGAAAAAATCATAGATTGTCTAGCTTCTCTTAAAATTAATAAGATTGCAATCATATCGAATGCACATCCAGTTCTCCTGGTGGAATGAATTTGCAGGATTCTGAATATCAAAAGCCTGGGTCATGCACTCAGATATTAATAAAAGCTTTGCATGTATCTATTGATATAATAGTGAAAATTCAAATACTAGATTAATTTTACTGAGAAAGTTGACTGCAAATCTCATGGGACAAGGTTTTTCATGTTCAATTTCTCATAAGTACTATAGCTGTTTATAAGGGCTTCACACACAAATTTTGTACTTTGAAACTTTCTTTCTTTTCATATACTGGAGTTAATAAAATTACATAAAGAAACAATCTATTTTTTAATGCCTTCCTTTCTAATCTTACCCTTGTTCACCCCTGACAAAACTTTGTTATGCTTTGAGAGTCTTGTAAGTTCTATTTCAATTATTTTGTTCAGTCTTCATAAAAATCAGGCTTTCTGTTTTCCTCAGAGATGTAGATAACATATTTCAATATGCTGTTTGGTTTTGCAGGCACCAGAAATACTTTTGAAAGAGTAGTCAACATTTCAATAGCCACACTTTTGAGAGCATGCTGTTAAATGCCACCAGATTGCTCTGAGCTATGTAATTCTGCTAGCAGCTCTTAAAAATGACACATAATTTTCCATCTGACTAGGTGTTATCAGTCGGACACTTCATGATGCTCCTACAAGTTTGATTCCTGTGTCCCTATTTTACAACAAGAAGGTTGCTATAGAGATTCGTGACTTTTGCTTAAATATCCACTTGGTTATCTGTTCTCATATTTCTGACCTTAACTACAGAGGGCTATGGCATGACCTTTTAGAAGAGCAGAGAATCTGCAACTTAAAATGAAATTACATTTAAGGTAATTTACTGCTTCTATATATCCAAAGGTCCAAGATTCTTTAACTCTTTACCTGAATTTATTTTACATTATGGCTATAACGTGGATTTTCAGTTCAGCAGGTTCCCAGCTACCTTTCCTCCGAGCTCTTAGGCAGAAGAAAAATGCTTCAGCCTTTCTTCAATTATTGTTATTATTGTTAGATCTTATGCTGTTACTGTTTCTTTTTCATGTGCAAGAACAGTTATGTTCTGTGCCTTAATAAAATGTTGCATGCCAATCAAACAATAATGTGGAAAATAATTTCAGTAGATGAACCCCCAAGACAAATATTAGGATATAAAACTGTCTTCAGAAACACTCTTCATTCCTCATGATTCTGTTTTTCCCTCTCTGGGAGTTTTCGTGTGCCGGCCTGATCATCCCAAAAAAGTGGTATTTCATATTCAGCGACGTGGTTGTAGCCAAGAGAATGTGAAGGTGAAAAGCAAAAATCAGTCAGGAGAAGACATAACCCAAACTGGCAGCACATACCTAGGTTGTGTGAGATCAGTGACAATGATTTAAACACAGTGGCATTTTCCAGCCTGTAAGCCAAACGAACGCTTTGGAAGGCACGTGTTCAGAGTTTGCATTTGCAGCCTGCAAAAGGTTAATGTTCCCTGGCCACTGTGAGTGCTGCGTGAAGGCTTTGCAGAAGCTTTGCTCAAAAATGCAGTCCCATTCTTTTTTACAGGCTCTGTGTACCATGATGCCAAAACAAAAGCAGAGCAAAGCAAAAGAACAGAGGTATATTCCTCCAGGTCAACTTGATTGGCCTGCTTAACATGTAGAAGACAGCTTATGTGGACAATATCAAAACATAGGGAATAACCAGTATAGAATATCCAAATTTTGTATCCACATTGTATATACGTGTGTGCAATATGTGGATGCATTTGTATAGATTATTATAAAGTGAACTAAAAAAGTAAATCAAGCCCCAGATGAATTAGAACAAAGAGATTGCGGAAGCAGAGTGAGGAACTGCAGTGGTGATTAAACATAAGAGTGATTTTCTGTGTTGAGATTTCACATGGGGCTCAAACTCCTTGAATGGTTTAAATATCCCCCTTGTTCATGTGAATATGGATGCTTAGCCATCTGCAAAGTCTAAGCTCAAGCTTCTCAGCAATTTAAGCAAAAATGAGTCATGAACTGGTGCTACAAGGATGGCTCAGTGGGCTGGTAGGGCCTGAGGGTGGTGCAAAGGGCTCTGAGGGCAGCAAAATGGGGAATTTCTGTGATCTTGGTAAACCATTCAGCTATCCTGTGCTGGATATTGAATCACACTTATCTTCACAAAGCAAGATTCAGAGATACTGTTTGCTTTTTTTAATGGTCACAGTGCTGTCAGTAATTCAAATTATCTCCCTCTGTTGTTCCTTCCTTCTCCCCCTATTCTTGGCCATGGTTTTAGCTTGCCTTTTGGGTAATTTAGAATATTTCTAGTTTGGATTACATCCATGACTTGGTGATCTTGTATGAAGTCTTTATAGGTTGTGAGGACCTGGAAAGGTCTGATGAGTTCTGAAAAGAAGTTTTTAGTTTCTAGGTTTGCCTCTTTTGAATGGTCCAAAATCTAGAGCTTTCAGAAGGTATGATACTTTATTATCACACCTGCCAGAGACCCACTCTGCTGCTTGATGAAAAGATACCTCTCGGTGGGAGCAATTATAGAATTTCAGTACAGTGAAAAGGAGCATGTTGTTAAAAATAATAGAAAAAAAGAAAATCAGGATTAGGCTATTGCTCGTTTTAATGCCTTTCAAAAATACCCCCAAGCGCTTTCGTTCGCAATTAAATTTTCCTGACCTTATATACAGGGCGATACTGAATGTATGAGAGATATTAGAGCAATTCAGTGGAGCTCTTTAGCTGATTCATGTTTGTTACACAGCCCTCAAGCACTCAAAGGCACTGCCAGCAAATGCTCCCCTTATTACATTTATAAACAAGATTTTTTGTGTGCACACTCTTCAAAGTGTCCCTACAACACACTTCTCCTTGCCTGTATGGGTACATGAAATTTATGACTACAGAACCCGTAAACTTTTCCTCAGGCTGAAATCTACAGTGCAGCATGTGTTCAGAAAGAGCAGATCTCATCAGGTAAGATTAGCAAAAAGCAGAATGAAAACCACAGTTCTTAGCATGCTTAAATCTGCTTTTCTCACTTCTTTCACACTGCAGATTGCTGAGAAGGACTTGGTGGGGGGGCTGGTGAATAAGAGGCAGGACAAGACCCAGCAACAGGCACTTGCAGCCCAGAAAGCCAATTCTATCCTGGGCTGCATCAAAATGAGTGTGGCCAGAAGGGTGAGGGAGGGGATTCTGCCCCTCCTCTTTGGAGAGGTCCCACCTGGAGTGTTGCAGCCAGTTCTGGGTCCCTAGTACTACTTTTGAAGTTCTGTAAAGTCTTTCCAAGGTTCCTTGCCAATGGGGTGGCATTTCACTACTACAAAGAGTTTAGTAGCTTTTTTAAAGACTACCCTTTTTACTGCCTTTTCTAGGTGTTTGCTGAAGATGTTGAATAGCCTGTTCCTTGATGGGATCCTGCTCCTGACATGTCTCCTCCATGGCAAGCTACCATTAAGCTCTGCCCTTTGCTGCTCACTCTTTAGCTAACCCCTTCCTCCAAATCCCTGGCAGGTTTTTCTCTTAATAACTTTCTTTTCATCCTCCAGAGATCATTTTACCATTTGAGAAGTTTTGACCAGCACGTGGTGTTGTACTTTGACCCATCTTTATGTAGGCACATGTGATTTTTGTTGTATTTTCCTTGCTGTCGTTTCCCTGGGGCTGTGAGTCTTCCAGACATGGAGTGAGCAGAGTTAGCCAGGGTAGATCTGTCCGGCCCAGCTGCTGTTTCTCTCCTCCGCAATTTTTTGGGAGTGTGTCTGGAAATGCTCACGGTATTTAACAGCCACAGCTGATAAGTCTGAAAACATGTCAGGGTTTAGCACTTCTGGAGGTGAAAGGGCTAGGGTTTTTACGTCCTACACAATTTACCTCACAGGAGTAAGTGGAGCAAACTCGCTCTCCTTTTGATGCACAAAACTGTCTAGTTTCACCAAAGATTCGTTCTTGGTTTTCTCTTTTGTTACCTGTTTTTTATTTCTTCTGTTGCCTGTTTTTTATTTTCTAAGAATGAAGGAGCTGAAGAGTTGAATCTTCATTCTTCTGCATCCTCTCAAACTGTATATGATATAAAGTAGTCTTAATAAACAGTTGCCTTAGTTCTCTCTTCTCAGAACTATAAGGAGACTCTGACAGTGTGTTTTCACACCTGTTTCGAGTAAAGCACCCCTTGCTACCATCCACAGGAGGTCTGTGCATGGGAAAGCTGTCTCAGGGGTGTGTTTGGGAGCATCTGAAAGGACAATGTCACCCTTCGCTACTTTGGGCATACGAGCCTTGCCACACAGTTCTGCTCTTGAAAACTAAAGATAAAAAAAGTGCCGTGAGAAATTATTTGTAAATGTGTTTCAGACAAAAGAATGTGATACTTGGTGTGTTTCAAGGCAGAGACTGCGACCTAGTAATTTCAAGTCAGTCAAGAGGTCTTTTGTGAAACAGTAAAAAGAATGATCCACCTTTTCACTCTTTGCTGTTACTGGGCAATTTCCACTCCGAAAAAAGGAAACGAGTTACTACGGTAGGGAATCATTCAGTTGGACAGGATATATAAACCCAAGCCCAATTTAATCTATATAATGCAAGTTTTTCTCCTTGTCTGCGTCCGCACCCCAATTCCCTGCTGCTCCTTATGTATGTGTGGGGGTGGGGAACAGTGAGACGTGCTCAGGATCCAAACCTTGCCCTACTTTTTTTTTTTTCTTTTCTTTCCAAGTCTGGGTTGTTTGTTCAAAACATTCTTAAAAAAAAAAAAAACCAAACAAAAAACCCCCTCCAAGTTCATATGAGAATTGATACCTAGTTTCTGCTCTAGTGTCCTGCTGTCAGTGGCTCATTAAGTCAGTGGCCAAGTAACAAATGGAAGTGTTAGGAGGGCAAGAACATCCTTCAAAAAGAGTTGAAGCCAACTGTAGTTAAGGCAGAGCAGTGTTTTAAATACGTGGCAGAGCTGAAAATATGACTATATACAAGGACAGAGACAGGATCCTGACATGAGAATATCTGTTTCCATGTGCTAATATCAATATTTCATGGGATTATGAAATGTGCAGAAAGTAGTGATTTCAGAAGGTATTTCAAGATACCTTGACTGAGTCCTTCAAGAAAAAAGTATTTGACCTAGTATTTCTGGAACCACGGTATATTATAGGTGTTAACTAACAAATTTAAACAACATATAGACAGGGACTGTTCATTTACACTCACACACAAAAAATCTAGCCTGAGGTGGTACTTGGACTGCCTGCAACTTGGCTAGGAAGGAAAGTTTCTCAATGGCCTGGTGAGGTGTGTTGCAGAAAGATCTGTCCTGGGGGCTGTTGTTTGCCTTGCCATCTCTACTGCACTTCCACCTTTAAAAAAGCCCTCACCAGTGACTGCCAGTTCCTGCTTGGAGAGCTTAATGCTCTGCCTCTCAGGAGTGCCCTTGGGAAGCTTTGTTTTTCTGTACCTTTGACTGTCCTGTAGTGTCACAGTGGCATTTCAGATTTGTTTTCCATGGACAGATTTAACTGTCTGCATCTGTTCAAATTACTGGGACTGAACAAATCTAATGAATCTTTATAAAGGTTAATAAAACAAGATGAAAGGATTAAGAAAAAAATAAGTAACCCTACTTAACAAAGATAGGCATAAGCATGCAGAATTCTTTATTGGATTTAATTGAACAAAATGAGGAATATTTGAGTTTGTGTTGTATTTACCTTTTGATTTCCAATAACTTTAAAATTTTTTTGGCCTTTTTTACCCAAAGCTCCTAAATTTTTTTGGTATTTACCAAACTAAATATGTAACACACATAGAAAAGATAACTGCAAGATGAGTTCTGCAGCTTTTTGTCAGATCAACTCTCCTTCTGTCTAAATTAGGAATCTCCTGTTTCATGACACAGGCAGCACTCAGCATCACTTCCCAAGGCTGGAAGTTAGTCTTTGTGCCCTCCTCCAGGATGGCATGTGGTTTCATGGCAGGATTACCCAACAGACAGCCATGCAGCAGCAAAACATACTGTATTGTAGACAAGTCCAGGATCCTGACTGTATAGCAGATAATACATCAGTGGGGCAAAGTAAAGGAGAATATGTCCAATCTTTTGCCCCACCAAGGGGCTGCTTCCTTCTGGATCAGCCCAGCGTGCAGGCCTGCAGGCACAGGGATTTATTTAGGTCCTAAGGACGTCAGTTTGGTTACTTGACTTTCTTATCTTCCCCCTAGCAAGGTTAGGTCTTTCTGTGCAGAGTAAGCTCTGTGAATTTATGACCAATAAAATCTGCTATAGCATGAAATGGGAAATGACTTCAGATGAAAAGTCTGTTATTGTCCCAAGCCTATTGAAACTATTTGTGTTATTTACTGAAGAAAACGCTCCAACCAAAGTCCTCGAATGCCTTTTAATTGTAGAACCAGGGAATGTTCTGCGTTGGAACGAACCTTAAAGATCATCTGGTTCCAACCTACCTGCCATGGGCAGGGACAGCTTTCACTGGTGACACCTGTCACACCAGGTTACTCAAAGCCCTGTCCAACCTGACCTTGAACACTTTCAGGGATGGGGCATCCACAACTTCTCTTGGAAACCTGTTCCAGTGCCTCACCACCCTTACAATAAAGAACTTCTTCCTCATATCTAATCTAAACATGCCCCCTTCAGCTTAAAGCCATTCTCCCTTGTCCTATCAATAGTGGACTAATGTCTAATTCTCCATCACTCTGAGGATCTACTCAAGATAATTACTGTACTTCCAGGTATTTCAAGTTTAGAACTACTTCATGAAAGTGCAAACAGAAAACAACTGCTTTCATATTCTGATTTGGCTTTAAAACGTAGGCAGTTGAGAAAAAGTACGTGTCTGAGAGTGTTTTTCTAAACTAATGATTCATCCTCTAAACAATTTTTAACAAACCTGGTCCAAAAATAATCAGAGAGAATTCCTGTATAGAGATCAACTGAAACTTGTTGAGAGCAAATTAATAGTTCAATTAGCTCCAGCTGCAAGTAAGTGTTTTGGTAGAATATGGGATATCTCTTCAGGGCATCACACAGCTGGTACAACCCGGGCCAGAAGATTCCTGAAATACACAGATGACAACTTTATGGAACAGGCCCTAAGGGAGCCAACTTGGAAAGATGCCCTCCTTGATTTGCTGCTTGTCCACAGAGTGGGTATTGTGAGCAAAGTGGAGATTGGGGGCCACCCAGCCACAGCAAACACGAGGTGATCAAGTTTAAAGTCTCTGTTGATAGGAGGAAAAGTGCAAATTTCAACTCTGGAAATGAGGAGAGCAGAATTCAGGCTGCTCAGGGAATTATTAAGTAAGATCCCCTGGGGAAAAGTTTTTGCAGGTGCTAGGGTCCATCAGTGCTGGTCACTTTTCAAACATCACCTCCTGGGGGCACAGGAGCAGCAATTCCCAAATTTTGTAAGTCAAGCAAGCAAGGCAGAAGGCAAGCTTGGGTGAATAGGAATCTTTTCATGGAAATAAGGTGAAAAAGGAATGTGTATGCTCAGTAAAAGCAAGATCAAGTGACACAGGAAAAATTCAGAGATGCTGTTTTCCCTGGCAGCCAGGAGGGTCAACCCTGTCCTGGGGGCATCAGGCACAGCATCACCAGCCTGAGCGAGGGGATTGTCCCCTGCTCTGCTCTGCTCTGACCTGGGGCAGCCTCACCTTGAATATTGTGTGAGTTTTGGGCACAGGAATGATATGAACCTGTTAGAGAGTACCCAAACTAGGGTAAAGAGGACGGTGAAGGGTTTGGAGGGGAAGCCATGTGAGGGGCAGCTGAGGGCACTTGGTCTGTTCAGCTGGAGAAGAGGAGACTGAGGGGAGACCTCACTGCAGTTACAACTTCCTTGGGAGGGACAGAGGAGGGGCAGGCATTGATCTCTTTGGAGTCACCAGCAACAGAACTTGAGGGAATGGCCTAAAGTTTTTTCAGAGCAGGTTTAGGTTGGATATTAGAGAAAGGTTCTTCCCTCAGAGGGTGGTTGAGCACTGAAGAGGCTCCCAAGGGCAGTGGGCACAGCACCAAAGCTGACAGAGTTCAAAAAGTGTTTGGATGACACTCTTGGGCACTTGATGTGACTCTTGGGGATGGTCCTGAGCGGGGCTAAGAGTTGGATTCGATGATCCTTCCAACTTGTCATATTCTGTGATTCTGTGATATGCTGGGTACAGCCTGAAAGGATGTTATAGAAAAACTAAAGGATGTGTAACACAACAGGTATGAAACAATAACGTCTCGCTGTGTCCTAGAAACACACATCACCAACCAAGGTTTGTCCTACTTTCAGAAAGGCCTTTAAGAAAGTGTATTCTAAAAATGTGACAACACGTTACAGCACTTGAGAGAACAAGGTAGGAAGGCCATTGGCACTTAGCTTTTAGCTATGTAAATATTTTATTCTTGCAAATGTTTAGCAGACTGTGTCTATCTGAAAAGCTGGAAATTAAAAGTTAGGGGGATGAACACAACACCATGTGTGCAGAGCAACAAAACAGGAAAGAATACATGTCCTCTGTATCTCAGTCAGATATGTAAGAACATCAGAGTAAATTTGCAAGATAATATGGAGAAGGAAGCAGGCTGCTAATGACTGTTAATTGCAGTTCCCTGTTAAAACAGCACAGGTGCCTCTTAATTCTCGATTTTCATTATTCTGGTAGACAGATATTTTTGCTTCTGTTTACTTTATATTAGGTAGATGTAAAGAACATAGAACAAAGGTCTTTGAGAATAAGTGGGCGAACTGCATCAGGTTTTCCTCTGGCTCCCCCTTTCTGAAAGTTTTGAGACAAATCACCTTTCCCCTGCATCAGAGCACTCAGGTAAGGAGCCCTTATAGGTGACCAAAGGAAACCCACCAAAAAAGAAGAGACAAAATAACCTCACCAGGACCTCAGAACTTCAGAGAGACTTGAAATAAGATTCAAAGGTAATGTGTGTAAGTCCCAGATGTATCAATATTATGGTTATGTCGTGTGGGCTCAGGTTACAGGTTGAATTCAACACATATTGTTGATGATCAAGATTTTTCTGAAAATGGTGTAGTCTATTTTGGTGGCTTTTCAAAATAGTTCATGTTATAGAAAAAGCGAACACTGACTTAATTACTTCTCTCCTATTTTTTGTACTGTTCTATCTTGGTGTGAAGATAGAATCATCCTGGGACTCAAATTCTAAAGACAAAGCCATGGACAAGACCTTTTTATGATGTTTCAAAGAATATTTTTTTGTTACTTTCTGTATCAGTTGAGTTATTTATGTAGCTTACTTTGAAATGAAATAGTGACAGGGTGGCAACCAAATCCACAACAACTGGATAGTCATGGCTGGATAAATCATTTATTTCCAGAAGTGTTGATGAAATTATTCCACTTCTGTAACTGAAATGTCATCCTGTTGGTAAGCAGACAGATAAAGGGAAACATGAAATAAAGGGTGAAGAAAGTGAACACAACTTACCTAAAAATACTGCTCTTCCGTGCCAGGTATAAAAGGTTGAGATGCCAAGAGATGGGAGAGAGCAACACACAGTGTGTGGCCCTGGGGCAGGGCTCTCCAGCAATGCAGGCACAGCCAAATGTGGTTTTTGGGAAGAGCACAGGGTTCCTCAACCCTGATTTCAGCAGAGCAGCAAAGGTAGCACTGCCCCATCAGAAGGGAGAAGGCTAACAGGGCCAGCAGGGGCTTTACCTGAGAGTAAGAGGGTATCTCTCAAATCATCATGGGCAAATTTATTCTCCAGACCACAAAGCCACCCTTCCCAAAACCACTGGACAATGTTCTTCTCCTGCTTCTGCTTACCACCCCGTTCCTCCCATGGGTGCTCTGTGACCTCCTGACTCCCTGGACCTCCTGAATGGCTTCTGTGAGCACTGACAATGCCACCCACGCTGCAGGAGCCTAGAAAGAAATAGACAGGACAATAGGTGGGCTTCACACATGCCCTGCCCTCTCTTCAGCGTGGGGCAGAGCCCCTGGGACTGTGGGGGCAATCACAGGGGCTGGGTTCCCTGATGCTGCACACACAACCACTCTGCTCAGGTGGCAGTCCCCTTCCTTTCCCCGGGAGGGCAAAACAGGGAGCTGGAGGCATCTGTCTGCTCTGCTTGCATTTCGTCTCGCTCTGCTGAGGGACTCTCTAAGAAGAGAGGGTATTTCAGAAATGGGAGGCCCTTTGAAACTGCAGGATTAGTGTGGGAACCGATGAGGACTGAAATACACAGGAGATAAACAGTGGTTTGGGAGGACAGGCACAAGAGAAACGTGCTGCAGGGTAATTCTCAAATGCTGCAGAAAGGCAGGAAAGCCTTGCAATCATTTTGATCTATGTAAAAAAGTATTTTAGGTAAATGGTCACCACAGTGGTCGTTCTTATTTTTCCTTTCATGAAAGACATTGGGTTTCTGAATGTACACAATGCCTCTTGGAGAACTGAACATGCTGGACTACTTTGTGATGTTTTCCCTCCTCTAAATTTAATTTAGAGACTGGACAATGTCCTTCTGAGGACATTTTTTTACACAAACATGACCCAGACTGTGCTACCAGGTGTTACAACAAAGCCTAGGCTGTGCTTGAGAGAGGAAATGTCTGAAATTAAAGGTGGTGTGCCTAATGACCACCTTACCAGCACTTGACCACCTTACCTCTCCCGAGGGTTCTGTGTGCTTGGTTGTGTCCTGCCCTGCATGTGAAAGTGTGCCTTCTTTGGGGCAAAACCCCATGGGCAATGCTTATACCCTGCCAACATGCTGACCTGGGGGGCAAGAAGTGCCAGGAGAGACTGAAGTTATTTTAACTGTCTTTTAGACTGATAGACTAACCATTTCAACAAGCTGCTTCAATAATCAGAGAAAAAGCCTTGTGCAAAGTTTCACCTTTCTTTTAAAATGAAATGTCAGTTGATAACAGGTCTCGCAACTGTTTTTATAAAATGTATTTAAGCCAAAAGGCCATTTCAGCAGAAATGTGGTGGGTTTGGAGCAGATAGCAAATCAAATAAATTACAAATAAAGTAATTTTTCAGAGACCTGCAGAGCTGTGGAAAGAGGGGTCCATGCTGGAGCAGGTTTCCTAGTAGGACTTGCTTCATACTGGAGCAGCCTGTGCCTGAAAGACTACACCCTAGGGTAGAACGACCTATTTCTACCTTTCTTTCCTGTGGATTCCTCTAACTCCGTTTTGAAAGGTAGAATGGTGACTTCTCCTTTTTCAATAACAGTACAGCATCAGTGCTGTTTATTAGGTTTCCCAACAGAGAAAGAGAGGGTTTCATTCTAAAATTTTGCATCCCTTAATCAGAATTTCAGAGTAAAAAAACCTGCTGTGATTAGAGCAAATTTATAAAATTGTTTATTTGTTTATTTAAAATAGGAACAAGAAAAATATGTTCTCCAAGCCTTAGGAACTGGACGAATCCTTGAGGCATTTTTCAAGTTTTTGGATTGTTCAGAGCATTTTCTTTTATCATCATATTAAACTCTTGTTGGAGTCCTGCTCCTCTGTAGTAGGAGACTGTTTCTGAGGGACTCTATCCTGGCAGAACACTATCACTGGGAAGATGATCTCGTCTTCCTTCCCATGAGGGAGCTGCTGAAAGTGTCTCCTGCCATCTATGCTTAAGATACACTGAAACTGGCAGTTCTACTTGGAGCTTCCCAGGTTTGATGGGGAAGGATTGGGAGGGTGGGGGTACAAATTTTTTTCCAAGCAATGGTGCGTTTGTGCCATGGTTATTGCCAGAGAGAATTAGGAGATGACAGTGAGAGAGGTTTTCACTGCAGTGAACAGCTATGTGGAATGGCAAAATTATTTAAATGCCAACTGTTTGCTTCCATGAAGGCCTTGGTGCTCAATTATGACTGCACAGAGGCAGTCAGCAGGGGAGAACAGATGCAGTCTAGAAAACCTATTAAGAAACTAATTGTATTCTTCTTTTTCATTACCTGTCTCCTCCTACAGGCACAATAGGCATAGCAGATGCCATTTCTGACAGAGTTTATGCTCAGTTATACCATTTCCTCCAACCAGAGTTTGACCACCTGTATTTGGTGAAGAACATTGATTCCATTCACTTTGCAGTACTGGTCCTACTGCTACACTTGAGGCTTCCTTGGGAGAAAAACCTGACAAATCCAAGAAGCATCTGGCCAACCCTGCTGCTGCTCCAGACCCACACAAGGGCAGGGTGAAGCTGCACCCCCTCAGCATCCCTCTTTATCACCTCTAATTAACACTGATGTTTTCCACAGTGTGTGGGTTTCATGACCAAAGAGTAACACACTGCAGAGTATGTTTTCCCCCTTAAAGTTTGGGCATGCAGTCCCTGCATCCTGCAAGGACTCTTCCAGCATTGCAGGCAGTGACCCTCTTTAGCCTGCAAGAGCACCTGGGGAACTCCCCTCACCTCTGCACAAGAAATACCTGGGGTTCTTGGTGGGCCCTGAGTTGTACATCAGCCCCTCAGGGGCAAAAGTGGTGATTGGTGTGCCTGTCTGCAGGGGGATTCTAGCCAGGATGGCTTGCAAGCTCACCTGGAGCTGAGTCAGGTGAAGGATGTGAAAGGCAATGGGAAGGGCTTTCCTAAATCTGTAAATGGCAAAGGGAACACTTGATAAAGTGTGGGCCCGCTGCTGAATGAGGCAGAAAATGTGGTGACACAGCACGTGGAAAAGGCTGAGATACTGAATGTCTTCTTTCATAGAATCATTGAATGGTTTGGGTTTGAAGGGACCTTAAAGATCATCTCTTTCCAACCTACCTGCCATTGGCAGGAGCAACTTCCACTACACCAGACTGCTAAAATCCCATCCAACCTTGCCTTGAACATTTCCAGGGATGGGGTATCCACAGCTTCTCTAGACAAACTGTTCCACTGCCTCACCACCATGGAGTAAAGAATTTTTTCCTAATACCTAATCTACATCTACCCTATTTCAGTTTGTAGACACTACCCTCTGTAATTGAAGTTTTCAAAGTGCATAAAGAAAATAATGTGCCCCTCCTTCTTAAAGATGTGGAAAACAAGGCATGGCCATTTAGCCAGAAGTCAGGCTTGGTTTAGAACAAAACGAAAAAATAAAATAAGGAAAAAGAAAGAAAAAATAAGGAAGGAATGAAGAAAGGAAGGATGGAAGGGAAGGAGGAAGGGAACGAAGGAAGGAAGGAAGGAAGGAGGGAGGGAGGAGGGAGGGAGGGAGGAAGGAGGGAAGGAAGGAAGGAAGGAAGGACACTATGTCTATGGCTTGATTCTTCAAAAAGTGTCTGGTCATATTTTTTATGGAATTCATTTGCCATCATAAAACAGTGTCATGATTTCAACTGATTGTGCATGACATGACCTGTCTGAATTTTCCATCCTTTCCCTCCTTCCCGTATGTTGCACCACTCTGCAGTTTTATGCCCTTCAGACTGACAGCATATGCTGCCAACACTCAAAACACTGGCCCACCTCTCATATTGTAAGCTTTTAGATGCAGCATTTTCCTTCTTCACAGTATCCCTAAAGCACTGCTTTCCTACTTAAAAAAAAACTTCTCTCAGAACAATTGGAGAACTTGGAGTGGTTCCAGTAATGTACTAGCTAGTACAAAATGTTGTCATGGTTAGCAGTAGCTGTGCAGGTCACTCACAACAAGTGCTTGTTCTGGCTCTGTTGCAATTTGCTTTGCCCTCTTATGTTTGTAGCTTATCAAAAGTCTTTGGTAATAGTAAAGTTTTCTTTCATGAGACTGGAAGCCAGCTTATGATTACTGACAGGTACCTGAGCACTTCCAAGAAGAACTTGGTAGGAGGGGGCTTGGAGGGAAAAAACCCAGGTGCTGGGTTCCAGTAAGCCTTGATATTAAAGGGTCGCATTCATTGTAGTGTTATTTAACAACAGTGATTAAAACCCACGAGTAGAACATTATTTTACAATGCAGCATCCCACAAGTAGAGGATACCTTTATAAATGGGCTTTTTTTTTTTTTTTTTTTTTTTTTTTTTTTTTTTTTTTTTTTAAGATAGGGATGCTGTATGGGAAGAGGAGACTGGAAAAAAATTCTTCCTGGCCTTAAGTTTCAGTTCCTCTGTCATAGGCAAATGTGTGATACATACCCTTTCCTGAACTGATCTGGCTCTGCCTGTAAAATTATCGCTATTTTAGCCCCTGTTACACCTCAGGTTGTGATTGCTGTTGTGCTTAGCCAGGTTCTTTGAGTTCTCAGCCACAGATTTACTGCAGGATAGTCTGTGTTCCTTTTATTCTTTAATCCTGCTGGTTTCTTCCTTTAGTTTAAATGCTTCTTTCTTCTCTTGGTGCTCATCTTTGACACAAAAGGGTGACCAAATATTGGAATAGGCCGCACAGGGAAGTGATGGAGTCACTGTCCCTGTAGGAATCAAAAACCATGCAGATGTGGTGCATAGAGACATGATTTAGTGGTGAACCTGTCAATGATGGGTTAATGGTTGGACTTGATGATCTTAGAGGTCTTTTCCAACCTTAAGTAATTCTATGTTTCCTTTTGCAACACAGCAATGACCCACTGCGGCCTTCTTTCCACCTCACAAAGCAGCTCTTGCCTACAAAGGTGCCAGGCTGAGCCAGCCCATCTTCCTGCTGCACGAAATAATTCACTTTTATAATGTTTTAGGGTAGTGCAGTGTGAGCTTCCTTAAGTTGTATAGCCAAAAAGCAATAAAGAGATGCGGTGACCAAGGGTCTCAGAGAGTAGAAATGCTGGGCTTGAATTACCTGTCTCTCAACTTCCTCCTTTTCTGATAGAACATAAATAGTGCTCCTTTCTCACCATGCAGTCAGCACTGTAAGTTAAACATATGACTAAGGGAGTGTCTTACATTCCTCATACTCTCTGGGCTAGCATAGCCAGTAACCATCTCCCTTCAAATTAGAGGGGGAATGTAAACTGAGGAGGTGCCTTGCCACCCTCGCAGTGAAGAATTTCCTCCTAATATCTAATCTAAACCCACATGCTTAAAGCTGTTAACCCCTGTCCTATCGCTACAGTCCCTGATCAAGAGTCTCTCCACAGCTCTCCTCCAGGCTCCCCTCAGGCACAGGCAGGCTCTCAGGAGAGCACCCCTCAGCCCTCTCCTCTCCTCACTCCCACCCTCCTGGTCCAGCCCTCTCTGTCTCATAGCAGGACTCTTCCAGGGGCCCACCGTGGCACCAGGGATGGTTTCCTTACCCACTTCGCAAATATGAAGAAAAGATCAAGCACGGATTCTGGAGAAATTTTTTTCCCAGTAATGTTTCAAATTAATCTCCAGTCAATGCTTAAACTGGTCACTGGTTCACAGACTTCATCTAGAATGTCACTTCTGTTGCTTTCCTGAAGATCTGTGCCTAAGACACTAGTTTTCCCTCATCATAAAGCACTCTTCTACTGTCACTGTATGTTTCTGCAGCTTAGCTCTTTATCCTGCCACGTGTTCCAGAGTAATTCCCATGAATGAAAGTACGTTGCAAAAACAAAAGAAAGAAAACATTCTCAAGGCTTTATCTTGACCTGCATGCTCATGTTGACTTATATGATGCACGTTTTGAGTAATTAATGTACCTCTGACAAAGGGAACACTAGGGTCAGTGAAAGAACCCAATGTAAATATTGTGATCATCACTTAGTGGCTGTCCCCCAGTTAACGTAGCTTCATTTTTCATCGTGTCAGGAAGGTTGCAAATAATTTGTTCTCAGTAGGTAGGAGAAGGAGGAGCAGTTGGGCTATTAAAAAAAAAAAAAAAAAAAGTAAACATCTCCCTGGGAAACAAGTAAGACAAGGCATGTGAATCCCTAACCTTCAGATGAGCCTCAGATGAGGCATTGCAGATTTTGCCAGACAGCTCTTGAGAGCATTCCTTCTGTAGCCTTAAATTCCTTTGTGTGCCCTGTCTCAGTCCCTCTCATGATGTGCTCTGGGCTTTTTGTATTCTCTTGTGTGTTAGCTGAGGTATACAGGGTTAGGAAGAGGGATGACATCACACACAAGTCTGACACAGGGAAAACTGATCAAAAGTTGGGGTTTTTTTCCCCTCAACAACGTGGTCAAACACTGGCAAAGTTTTCTCAGAGGCTCTGTGGACTCTTTGTCCTTGAAGACCCTCAGAACTCAACTGAAGACAAACTCACCTCAGCAACTTGAGGTGAGTTTTTCCTGGTCTGAGCAGAGAATTGACCAGGACACCTCCAAAAATACCCTCCAGCATGCGATATTCTCTGTGTCCTATAGAGGTGACATGCCATCTTTGGCTAGATTTTTAGATCATTTAATTTAATTATTATTATTTAATTGTAGGTATCCTGAAACCCTAGTGGATGACAGTCCTCAGTTTTCACACACTCTATTTAGTACTTTCTCTAGTCTGCCAGGAATTAATGTGAAATAGCAGAATAATTTTAAGTATAATAAAAGCTCTTTTCACCTCATCCCTATTTACCTGTATAATGACCCAGTCAAAGAAGGCTGAGAACAGCTTTGTTGAGTGAACCTATTTCTTTTATGAAAGTGGATTACTGTCTGGAGAAAATGAGAATTTCTTTGAGCCAATGAGAATCTCTTTGAGGTTGGCCTGACCTGATTATTTTCTGCAGGGGAAACACCCAGAAACCACACAAGCAAACTGGCATAATCCCAGATCCTCTGTCATTTTCAATGTCAAAACAATGTTTCTGTGAGTTCCTTCCCTGTTTACTTGTCAAAAGTCCACTAATATTTGTGCATGTGTCTACAGATAAAGGCAGATGAATTATTTTCTTAGAGTTGCCTGGTTTTCTTGGGCTACACTTAAGTTGGCAAATGATGTACGTACACACAAGAAAAGAAAGTGAGCGGAATTGCAAAAACTAAGATGAATCTATGCCAAGAGAATGTGCTGTTGCTCTGCCATGGCAGATTTGCAGCTGTTTGGCCTTCTCCTCCCCCTCAGCCCTCGGGGGATGTACATTACATCTGCAGTACTGGCCTGTTCCCCCACCAGGGAGGTTGCTGACCTGACCCAGCTTTCACCAGTGCAGGCTCACAACATTAAATATTTAACAAGGTGATAAGAGTCCAGGGAATCAGCACTGGGGGGAAAAGGGTATGACCTCTATAGCTGAGCTCCTAATTAATAAAAATGGGCATAAGTGATCTGTTTCAGAGTCTCCGTTCAGCAGGAATGGGATAGAGCAGGCTGTATTTGCTCTTGCAGGAGGGGGACGGGAGCAGGGATGGGACCTGTGGTTGGATGGGAATTGTAGCTCTCTTGGGGGTCAGTGTTAGGTGTTAATGTGAGAAGAAATGAAGGAAATTTTTATTAACTGGAAACCACTTAGCTGCAGATTAACTCAGCTACCTGCCTCTCCCCAGAGCTGCAGAAAGTTTAATAGCAGGCCTGTCCTAACAGGTATTCTTTTCCATACCTTTTGTCAGAGACAGGTTCCCTGCATTTTTAAATCTACCTATAGACATGACAGTATTCTGCTCTTAGAATGAATTTCATGGTATTTACGGCCCCTTTCTAGAATTTGGGAGATTTTACTGAGACCAGGTGTCTAAATCAATGCATATTCTTGCGGTTCTGTAAGATTTTTTTTGTCTTATTTTAGTAAAATTTTGGGTCAGTGAAATCTAAAATGGCATTTGCAAGAACCACGAATACTTTTAGGTGTACAAACGTCTTAACTGCAAAATAGAAATGCATGAATGTAACAAGTAAATTAGAATTATTTTTAAAGTATTCAGTATGTACTTGGTGGTTTTTTTTTTTTTTTTTTTTTTTTTTTTTTTTTTTTTTTTTTTTTTTTGCACCATGGTAGTTTGATTGTTCATTATTTACAGATGCAGCTTTTAAGTCCGAAAAAACTGACCTGCCCCTGTTCTGGCCCATGGTGTGAGCCAGGACGTGCTGCAGCAGTGATGGCAAACAGCCTTTGTGATCCTCTGAGGCTTTTTTGCTCCCCTTCCAGGGTGGTTGCTTTTTTCCTTCCCTTTCCTTAGTGAAATGAGCGGATACTGGGCATTCGTGGGGCACAAGCGCAAAGAGAGAACCTGATGTTTGCAAGCCAGAGCAATTTGCAGTAAATCATGCAAAAATTAGCTCCTGGTGTTGGTTTATTGATACTCAGAAAAGGAGAAAGCCCGTTTCCATGGCCATTTGCTTGTTTCTCTCAGCTCTCTTTCCAGGTACAAGATTTTTGTATGTGGAAAATTTAACTTTCTTTTCCTTTTCATTCTCTGTAAGGCCTTGTCTCAAATCCTATTCAGACTCTGGACTACTCTTTTCCTGACTTCCTTTTATGACCTGTCCTCAGAAAACAAAACCTTGGGCTTAGCAATGTTTGTGTTCAGTTTCCCCACTGAATAATTTAATAGCACATTACAAAAAAACCCAAGACAGTAGTGGACACAACTAAGTGAAAAACACATGTGTTTTTTAAAGTCCAGACACTTAAGATTTTTATTGCTTTCTGGTTGTTTTTACTAGGGATAATTACTAGATTCAGCTTTTGCTGATTTTATTTGGAAAGAACTTAATGGTTTGCGTTAGTGGGAATGAATTTGAAATGCAATTAGTATATTTTGAAAGCAGTAAAATTGCCTAATGTACACATCATTAATGTGAATTTACAGAGAAACTCTGTAGAGGGCTGTTTCAAATCAGTTTAATGCATGAAACATTTGAGCTGCAATTTTAATTGCAGTGAATGTGACCTGCCTAGAACTTTTTACGAAAAAAAATACGTGTCACTATGAGATGTTTCTATGAAGTGCTTTTAATTTTATGCTATAATATCTGTTAATTACTTTCCTTCAAAAGAAAGGAAAATTCTCTTAAAAAGGAAATGCTCTTCATAGAAAAGATGACAAACATTTCAGAGAAAATAGCCATTCAGGGGGAACAGCCAGAAATAACCCTAAGATGACAGAGTTCTAGATTTCTCATTTGGGATCGAGGGGCCTATGGGTGAGCTGGGGCTTCTGTGACCAGTCAATGATTTTTTAATGATGTGCTGGGAACAAAAGTGAGATTTATTTCTGAGAGATTTTCATTAATGAATCAGCTCTCTAAGGTTACTTGCAGCAGGTAATAGATCAAAGGCAAAACCCAACAACGTAGTATCAATGGCAGTAACAGCAGTAATGGACAAAACCCCTAAGAGAGAAAGAGAAAATTATGTCTCACAGCAATTTGTAGAGTCAAGTGCCATCAGTTTCTTTCTGCTAGGAGCTACAACCTTTCTGGGCTCGTAGAACTGAGCTGTCAGAAATGAGTACCCAGGCTGGCCTTGGTTATCAAAAGTCAGGTGGACATGCAGCAGGGTTTTGATTGAAGAAAGGAGACCTCAAGAAAAGGAGGAGGCCAACTGGACACTGCAGAAGTTTAAATCACAAGCACCTCATTAGTCCATTTTGTAGCACCAAAGCAATCAACAGTCCTAAGCATGTCTAGCATTTTGCTCTCGTGCTACTGCAGCCCCCCCTTTATAGTCAGCTGTGGAGGTGTGACACGTCCTGAGCCAACAAGAAGTCTGTGCTGCCTTACATGTCCATGTAAGTATGAGCTAACTGGTCCAAAATCACCATCACTAGAGAAGAGTGAGGCTCACCCCAGCTACAGGTCCAGCTGAACTTCTGTGGGGAGAAAAGAATAAAAAGTTATTATCTCCAAGGGTCTATGATCACACTTTAGCCTGGCCCTACTATGCTTGATGTTTTAGGCCTGAGATAAGGAATGCTTTTGTGAAGCCATGGGAAAGGCATTTGAATGTCTTAAATCTATTCTATTTTGCAAAAAGCAAGATAAGCAGCAGGGCACATTTTTGACTAGAAGCGTGAAAGCTCAGAACTGACAGACCCTTTTGGCTCACCCACTGTGGCCAGCAACCACGTCCAAAAGCAGCCTCTGACCTGCTCCGGGTTCTGTGTGTTTGGATGACACCCAAAGGTGTTGTGCTCCTCCCTCTGGGGGTCAAACACCAGGCCAGGAGGTGCCTTTTATGGGCAGCCAAGATAGTACCACGTGGGGCATCTGCTCTCCAAGAGGTCCTCTGGGTCTGGTGTAGGGCTTTGTGCATTTTGGCCACCGCATTAGGGCAGGGGGAAGTTGGCACACGTGTCTGGCTGCCAACAGAAGCGATTGTTTTAGGAGAGTCTCAGTGTGTCAGAATCCATGCTGTAGTAAAATTCTGCCTACTAATCTTGCAGTGAGAGAGCCATGCAGCTTACGAACAAAGTGAGCCACAGAAAGACAGGTGTGGCTGAAAACCACGAAAGCCTTCTGTGCCTGGCCAACCAGGAATTCATGTAAACCTGCAAGGTAATTTGTGCCCGCTAGCACGAAGCAAAATGGGAAATAAATGCTTGAGTCTCGAGGGTGAAGGAGGTGGAGGTTTTATAAAAAAAAATGTGTTGGGAGTGTTCCCTTTCTTCCTGTGAGATTGGTTGTTGTGCTATCAGTGGGACTGCAAATGGGTCACTTGGACCAAGTTTAGTGGAGCCAGGGAAACATGAATGTCCTGGCATCACCAGGCATCCCCAAAAGCACGTGCAGAGGGGACTACAAGCTGGGAGGAAAAGTGTAGCAGGAAAGATGAGGCCTTGTGAGATGCGCCAGTAAGTTTTCCTGTAGTAGCTGATGTTCATCTACAGGTCATTCCTTTGCCTTTACCCTGCCTCTCTTGCTAGCTGAATTGCTGGATGACTTCATGGCTTCTGTTACAGATCTGCTTAAAGCTGATATGTGTATTAATCTAAGGATCCAGACAGTACAGTCAAGTCCTTATTAGACAATGTACACAGTGTTTTTCAGGTATAGCTACTATTTTTTGATAGTAACTCTTCAAAGCTTTTCATGTTTTAGGAAAAAAAACCAGTTTGTGGTTTATACTGCTTTGAGGAAGAAAATACAATGTATTTGTGCTATAGCCACCAGTTTCCTAGGTTTATTTTGTTGTCCTAAGAAAAAAAAATTAAATACAAGAGCCTTTGCTCCCTGACATTTGCAAAGTGAGACCCAACATGCAGAAGAAAATGTAGACCTAATTTTCGGGAGCTTGTTTCTTAAAATGTTGGTCTGAATGTTTGAACTGTTTTGCGTCACTCACTGGACTTGCAGTCAATAAAACTTAAAAAAAGAAAGAAACCTTGAAGGCCAGATTTCAAGAGTGAAGGAACAGCTGCATTGGTTCTCTACTACAGCAAAACCAAGCAAAATACCAGAAAGCACCAGGTAATTTAATAAGGCAATTGCATATGAGGCTTAAGCTAAATGTACCAGGCACATATGAATGATACTATTGTGTTATGCTGCTGGTTTGCTAGGAAAGCATAATTTAAAGGACTGTGTAATTTTAAGGTTTAATTTGATAGGAAGAAAAAAAAACAAAAACAAAAACACCTCAGCACATGAATGTTACTATGATTCGATTTAGAGGATTTAAATATATGTTTTTCCAGAGCAGGTCAGCTGACTTCTAAGAGCATATTTCATTCTTCTTTATTTTGGCACCTCCAGTGAAATTTCACAAACAGGGGTAATGTCTTCAGTGTTCCAGAAGCAAGTCAAAGATAGTAACATCTCTCTTAAACAAATATCCCTTCTGATAGTCCATATATAGTGATAATTACAGAGATGGCATAATTTGTTTAAGTTGTAGAATTTTGTGTCTGTACTATGCATCCAAGTGAATTCACTGAAGTGAATTCTGGTTTGGGATCTCTCTTTGCTTGTACAAACCGCTTCGATGAAATGGTATATGCATAGCTAACCCTGAAAGGATGGAAACCTTCAGCTGAATTTTACTTGAGCTGTCACCTCTATCCATTATTTTAATTAACTGAGCAGAGGTGACTGTTTCTTCGTAGAAAAAAAGGGGAAAAGCAATACTCAATATCTGTAGAACAGCCTTACAGTAAAAGAACTTGGCCTAGAATTGGGAGACCCAAATAAACTTCCTCTTTCTAACCAAAGCATTTAAAAACCACACCGATCCTCTCTTCAGGCAGAACAGTGTTTGAACTATCAGCTGATGGGACACTTTTGTTTGGAGAGATTCTTCCTGCTGAAACAATGCCCTTCTGCAGAAACAACATAAGACTAAGTGGACTGGCAATCTGAAAGCATGATTATTTATCCCAGTGGTTAGGCTGTTTATCCAGGGTAAGGGAGCTCAGCAAGTAATGTTAATTATAAGATCAGTCTCATGTCATCTCTAATTTTTTCTGTAAAATCTTACTCTTTTTGTGAGGGGTTAAGGCTGTTGTGTATGTGGGAGGTGTGTTTAAGGCCTACCTGGATGCCTTAAAAGATGCCTCCTTGGAACTTTGATTCGTCATTGTAGCTGAACAGGAAATGCACAAGGAGCTGCTCAGTGTAAATTTTCTTATCAGATTGATCAGTGCCTGGGGAATTTAGAGTCAAACAGGTAAGCACTGGGGAACAGTAGAGACTTGGTCTTCAGGATCAAAATTTCATCCCTGGGGAGATATGTCTGCATTAGAGTACCAACATGGAAAAAAGCAAACACTCTGCAGCCAGTTTTACACACTGATCTGAGTCCTTTCATGATGTAAGAGCTTCTGGCAGGATGAAGAAACCTTTGTGGCTGCACAAAGCCATTCCCCGTCAAGAATCATGACGGCTGCGTTCACAAGGTCCTCTCTGCAGAGTCTGTTGACTTTGGCACCACATACCCCTGAGCACAGCTGGACTTGTGCTAGTCCATTAACTGGTGCAGAATATGTACATTACAGAAAAATACTAGAACAGAAAGACAATGTATTAACTGTAGTCCTTATTTAAAAAGTATGGTCGCAATTCCCGTCAAGTGCGCTTGAGAAAATCTCAGATGAGATAACTTGGTACTGCAAAATACATTGCTCATTATAAGGAAATTGTGGTGTATGTTTACAAATAATTGACTTATTAGTTCAGTTTCATAAGAATCATGTTTTTGATGAAGTATCTATTCTCTCTTCTACTGAAGACATTAAGGTCAAGGGAAAGAACATATGATACTGTTTCTTTGCAGAATACATCACAATTTAAAGCTAAATAGGCTCCTGCAGAAATTAATTGGAAAGTAAAGGCTGGAGTCTGCAGGATAGAAATGAAATTTGGAGAGCCACAAAGCTATCTTCTAAACATTCCAGTTGGAAGAGTCTCCTCCCAAATAATCAGAGTGTGGTACAAGGCTACTGAAGATGTAAAAGGAAAAATGGTAGTGGAGCATTCTTCCAAAGTAGGTCATGAGTGGGCAGAGCTGGATACCTGAGAATCTCCAGGTCCAGCAAGCTTATTAGGAATTTGCTAAAGCTAAGGAGAGAAGGATAGCCTGAGGATCCTCGAAGCTGGTTCACATTTGTTGTAAGTATACTGTGAAAGGCCATACACGACAGGCTTGGGGAAGAGCGCGTGGAAAGCTGCCTGATGGAAAAGATGCTGGGAGTGCTGGTAGACAGCTGGCTGAGCAGAGCATGGGCCAGCAGTGTGCTCAGGTGGCTGAGAAGACCAGTGGCCTTGCATGAGCATTGTGAGGCCAGCAGGGCTTAGGGAAAGGATCACCCCCCTGTATTTGTCACTGCTGAGGCAACACCTGGATTCCTGTGTTCAGTTCCACGTCCCTCACTGCAAGAAGGACATTGAGATTCTGGAGCATGTCCAGGGAAGGAGCTGGGGGATGGTCTGGAGCACAAGTTGTATGAGGACTGGCTGATCAAACTGGGGTTGTTTAGCCTAGAGAAAAGCAGACCTCTCTCAGGGAAGACTTTGTTGCTCTCTACAGCTCCCTGAAAGAAGATTGTAATGAGGTGGGGATCACTGTCTTCTCCCAAACAAGAACGGAGAGGGAGAGAGGAAATGGCTTCCAGTTGCACCAGGAAAGACTGAACACGAGGAAAAATCTCTTCACCGAAAGGATCATCAAGCATTGGATCAGTTTGCCTAGGGAAGTGACTGAATCAACATTCCTGTGGATGATTTAAAGGACATCTACATGTGGTACCTGGCGACATGGTTTAGTGGTGGACTCGGTTGTGTTAGGTTAGCGGTTAGACTCTATGATCTTAAAGGTGTTTTCATGATTCTTTCTAAGATTTTATGAAATAACCTGCACTTTTGAATGTCAGCTCACAGATGTCATAAACAGACTGTGCCACCACATACACAATAGCATCTTAAAATGGCATCAGGCTCTGCAGTGTGAAGGACACTTCTCTTTCTTCTTCAACTGACACATCCAGCATGAAGTTTTAGCTTGTAAGGGGAAAAAAAAATTGATTCAGACGTTTTCTCAGGAAAAACTTCTGCTTTCAATAGCTGGGCATGTCTTCTAGAATACAAAATGTGGAACTGGCCTTGGCTTGTTGCTCGAACAAAGAAAGGTGGTTTTCATCCCTCTGAAATGTCCCATTATTTATTTATTCTGCCTTTGCTATGGCATCACCTCTTTACAGAAAGCTACTGTAAATATAAACTGACTATTTTCTGTTGGTAGTTCGTGAAAATGCTGTTTATTATTCCAGAATTTTTCTTCTATCTTCTTTGATTTTTCACACAGTTTTCTGAGTTCCTTTTTGTTCTTTAAACTTATACAAATACTTCTAATGTGCATTAAAAGAACTACTGTTTAGGTTAATAAGGAAAGGTTCAGATAACCCATTATTTCCCTGTAATTCTCTAATAGTGCTAATATAAAGAAAACTTTCTTTGCCCTCCGCCTTTGAGTAGAAATTTGGGTATTGTCTATATTGGGAGATTTGGGGAGAACTTGGAGGAGGTTTTTAGTACACATTCCAGCAATCACATTCTGTACTCACAGTCCTGGAACATTTTTGTGCTTTTAGTTTTCCAATCCAGACATACAATATTGGTAGTGTTCCATAGTGGTTTTTGGTCCTTCACCAGCTGTTTTTCCTCATGTCTCTGACACTAAAGCAACAATTATACAAATCTCAGCAGATGCAGGACTAGTTCTGGTACTTCTCAGGTTAAATACAACAATCTGGACATCCTCATTCCTTTGTTCTGAAATTTTGATGCAGCTTCACTGTCTTCTGCTTGATGCTGATATAATGATATTTTTGTCATACTACTGTCAGAGTTGAGACTCAGGGGAGTTGATCCATACCACAGCTGCATGAAGTTTAATTAAACCTGGAATAAGTAACACTGAAAGATAAAACTCTTTTATATTTCAGTTGTGGTGAGAAGGCCTTTTATACCAACCTACACCTGAACTCAGACTTCAAAGGAATATTTTGAGCAATTCTGTAGCCTAAAAGTGGAGAACAGAGTCAGCTGTGTTTTATTCCCACATTTCTTCAGTGCAAAGGACCTCTCCATTTCAGACGCATGCAACTGTGGTTAAAAATCTTCCCCAGATTTAGGATAAAAAAAAATGCCTCTGGTAGTATATATTTCTTGGCACCATTGTTTTTAAGAAAAAAAATTTAAAAAATCTTTCTGCTCCATGCATGGCACAACTTGTCTCTAGAGAAACATTGCTCCAGAAGGGAAATAATTTTCAACAGATAAGCGCTCCCAAAAGTATTTGTTAGCTATCAACTCAGATAAACCTACATGCAAAGAACACCGAAATCCTGCTTCCCACCCTGCCCCTTTTGTTTGTTTATAGTTTCCCAGGCATATTTCATTTGGCTTTGCCCCAGAGATGCCTGAACAACAGGGCAGAGGCTGCTCAGTTAAAATGCTATGGCCTGTATTTTGTTCCCCTGAGAACATTTTTAATTAATGTGATGCTTAGTCTCAAGAAAACATGCCAATCTCTACACCTCACAAAGGTTTATGAGTGTCACAGCCTCATGTGTGCCACTGACAGAGATAGTTTGCTGGCATTTTGTAAAGTTAGATGTGGTACTTAAATGACCAAATATTAAGAGACAGGGGCAAGATTATGAGCTGCTAAATGTGACCCAGCTCAGCTTCTTTTATCTATTTGCGAAACTGAACCCCTGAAGAGGAGTTTTTGTGAATGCCGTGGTGATGGGAGCTGGAGAAACTGCTGAAGCTGGCCTGAGAGGAGCAATTTGGAATGATTTTTGAGATTTTTGCATTATTTTTTTTCTTCTAGTTCTCACTGAAACAGTGTAAGCACTTGCGTTTTTTCTTCCTGCTCCCTTGTCAAATTCAGATCCTGGAGTCAGAAAAGCATTTCACTGATTATCGATACTGATACAACTTTGCAAAAACTCTTTGTACTAAAAAACCAGCACATCTTCAGGAAAGTTATGCTTGGATAAATTATATATGAGTAACTGAGAAATGGAGAAAGTAAGGGAAAAAGTAGGTTTTCTGAGGAGCTTTTTAGGAAGTAATCTGTTAGAAAAATCTGTGACAAAATTCCCCAACATGAATGGCTTTTAAGGACTGGGAGGGAGAAAGCTTCAGTTTAGTACTGCTTTCTGTAACGCTTATCTGGATTCATCAGCTCTTTTTTGGGCCAAGGGTTCAAAAACTCTCTGTAAAATTATATCAATTCTGTTGTTTTGTGGCTGATGCCTAACCTGGTTTGTAGATGGCACCTGTACTTACAGTGCTAGTAGTAATACTTACACTTGTGTGATATGTGTCTTGAAAGCCCAATGCTCTAACATCTCCTTGCTCATACTTGCAAATCTGGAGGCCTTTTAGGGGGGAAATATTGGGGGGAAAAAATGAATATTTGCTTTTCAGGACTTTCCTCACTCTATTACAGAAGAAACTAAAAATTGAAGTGGAAAGAACTTTAGCCCAGATGTTAAGCAAAAACTATGTGGACTGTGTTGCATGAATGGCACAACACTTGAGTGCCTTGTGAGGCTAAGGTTGTAAATCTAACAACAGAGGCAGCACCACCTTCCTTAGGTGGATAGAGGTAAGGTAGCAGGTAAGGCAGCTTAGAGTAAGAATGTTAGAAACCACTGCTCCTCAAAAACTTTGGGAATACCTTTTGGCTGACGTGGTGAATTTTGAGCTGGTTGTGGCTCAGCTTCTTCATCGCTGGAGGGCAAGGACTGGGTGAAATTACTGATTGGAGGCATAAATTCTTATATCTCAGCCCTGCCAACACACAAAGGCTGCTAACAATTCCCTGCCTCTTGTAAGCACTTACAGCCCACAGTTACACCAATTTCTCACTCTCATACCTCTGAGGAACAAACCTGCTGGCAGCCACCTGATTCTTGTGTTACTTCTGCAAGTATCAGCTCTTTATGACCTAGAGTGAAGGAGCCCTCATATTAAAAAACCCACTGTGGAGACAGAAGTAGTGTCTCCATGCCGCCTCCTGGAGCTGTGTTTGTCCATTTGTCCTGTCCAGCTGACAGCTCCACTGGCACAGTGACATGGTAGAGACTAATGACATGCCACACGTCTCTGCTTCCAAGAAATGTCCAACATTTTGACTGGGTCCTGATTGTTAATTTTCAGAACCCCATCCTAGTGTTTTGGACAACCTTAAATATGTGGCAAAGGAGAAGTAACTTATTTTCCTGGTTGCTTTTTTTTGTTTGTTTGTGTTTTTGATGTGGTTTTGTTTGTTTGTTTGTTTGTTTGTTTGTTTTAAACTCTCCAATACACAGATGCTTACAAAGACATCTGTAATGCCTATCAAAGAATGAAGCAGCTCTACTAAAATGTCTCTCCTGGTAAAACAAAAGCGGTACATCAAGAGTGAGCCACAGTGCAGTGGAGAACATAGGTGTCCAGAGCTTCCCATGCATCTCTGTCTCCTGTACTCCTGAGGCTCTGTCCCAAGCTCTGCTGCTGAGGCACCCTCCTACCTGCTTCCGTGCTCAGCAAGCACAGCCATGCTCCCCTTTGCTGGAAAACTGCTCTCCTGGCTTTGCTACCTGTACAAATGATTTCTCACATATGAATGCCAGAGTAAAGGATATGAAGTGGTTATGTGTGTGGTATTCTGATAGCACTGCAAGAGATCTGTCCATCCAGCATCCTCTTATTCACGAGTGGAAACAGAATATCAAGCAGGGACCACCAACCAAATCAGCTTATCCTGATGACCTATTAGGAAATCCCAAATGGATCCAGTGAGAAGCTTGTATGTATGTGTCACCCTCCCACTGAAACTGTCAAAAACTATCTCTGCAAACACTTTGACAGAAGAACGATATTTGCTGATGTGTAAATAGAAAGGTAGAACATCCAAAGCCAATCTTTTCTGAGGTCAGATCATAAAGCCCTATTTTGATTCATTATTCCATTTTACTCCATCTGAGCATATTTGATTCAGATATGCATTGCACCACAATTAAGGAATTACAAAGTGGAATGACCTTCCCTGTTCCTGCTGGAGATACTCCACGTGGCACATCCTGATGCTACCTTTAATTTCTCTGTGACTGTGATGCACAGCAAACCTCCCATGAGCTAAGAGCTTCTTTTTGTGAATCACTTCCAGCAAAAGGTCTTTCCCTTGCATCAGAATGCTGTCATTAATCCCCAGTGCATGACATCTCATTTTCAGCTATTGAATTTCATCCTGCTTTTATAATATTTTTTTTTTTCCCTCAGAGTTCTTCCTGTATGACACCTCAGTTTTCACCTGCCTTGGCAATGCCTTCCAGCTCTGTCATCATGACAGCATATTTATTGCATCAACATCATCCTCAGGTTTCCTTCCCACAGTCCTAATTTTTGTAAATGATTATTGAAAGCTTCAAGCAAGAGTGATGCCAAAATCCTAAAGGAATTCCAGCGTTGTCATTCACCTTCAAACCTTACCCATTGCCATGCCTTCTAAACCCAGCTGCTTTTGCAGATTTATAGTAACTTTGTTAATTTTCATTATCTCCAGCTTCAATGATTTCCTAAACAGACCTATTCTGAATGCTGCTGATGTCTAGAATAGATTTTGCAACTTATTTTTTAAATTAAAAAAAATCTAATAATTTATTAAATACTTCTCAGGTCTGTCATAATTCATCATCATTGTAAACAGTTACTACTTGTACAAAGCTGCTCTGTAGGGGAAGGATACCATACCTTGGAGACCTGGCTGAGTCACACCACAGCTGCAAATAAACATGATTTCTGCCTCTTCCATACTGCCTTGTAGCAGGTTAAAACAACATGTTCTGGCAGAAACAAGATGCGTGGATCTAGAAAGTCCTCTCAGAACAGAATACAAGGTTTTTCTTCAACACGGCAAAGAATTTCCATGAATGTTTGATCACATAAAAATAGACTTGTTTTGGCTGTGTTTGCCTCCCTCTTATGTAATCCCACTGCAAATATTCTAATAAGAAATGTTTGCTGGCAGCAGTGTGACAGGAAGAATGCATTCTAAACAAATTTGGGAATGCTCATATGTAACACATTTTGAATATGTAAACATGTATTTTTGCCATGACTCTGAATCCAGTTTTATTTTAGCAACACGCCTGTGCACAACATCTGAAATAATATCTTTAGAGTTATGTTGACTGCTATATGAAAACAATATCATGACTTTTTTTGCACTGAAAATTGAGAACTTTTGTATTAAGAATAGAGATTTTACAACAGTGAAGCCACAGTGTGTGTGGCAAATCCTACTTGCCAAGAATTTCTCAAGTAGAGTCATGGCTTTGCTCCAAAAGAGTAGTGGAAAATGAATTAATGTAAAAAAAAAAAAATCAGAAACTGGGTAACTACAGCCTTGAGGAAAAAATGCTAATTATAATAAATTATTCTGTCTGCTGTATTTCTAAGTTAGGGTTTATACATTCACCAGAGAAAAACTGTCTTTGGAAGAGAGCTCAGAATCTATCTGCCTGCACAAGGCAACACTATTTATGCCTTCGTGACAAAATGAGCCCAAATATACAAAGGAAGTAAGTCCTTTACTACAATTTCTGTTGCTTGGTTTCTCAGAGTGTGCCTCTAAATTTCGTTCAGAGGCACACCACAGCATCATTGTCTACAGCTATCAACTCTGCTATCAGAATGTTTCTGGGACAAGTAGTGATACTTTCTGGAAGTGGTTTTTAACAACTTAAACTATGGAGCCCACAGCATACCATCAAAAATGCAGTGTTTTGGGCCAACAATCAGATTAGGAATCCTGGAGTGCTTATTTGTGTAAATCTTCTTGTTTGGGGTACCAATTCAATTTCTTCAAATTACAAGAAAACCTGATGTAGATGCCTATTTTGACTTTTACTAAGACAATTGCATCAGTTCTGTTATTATATTTAAATTTAAACAGCGTCAAGTGTTTTCTGGTGTATCAAATTACTGATCACTACATTTGCACTACTGGGTTCTGCAAGTTGTCAGCTAAAAACTAAGACAAAAATGCCTCTTCAAAATATCTGGAATACCTTGGTAAGTATTTTTTAAATAAAAACAGATACAGGTCTTAAAATTCTTTCACCGCCATTGCTTTGAAAATTTTTGTCCCTGCTCAGTAGGGCATGTAAAGGGCTGAGGGGAAAGAAACATGTCACCATAAAGAAGAGTTGGGCTGGATTCCCTCTTTTGATGGTTCTCTGTTTTGCCAGTTCAGATGAGTGGGTTGATATTTTAATCAGTGTTAGTGTAATTCCACTAAGAAAGCAATATTACCTTTCTGCCAGCTTTTCCCTCTACCACACAGTAAATGAATTCCCGTGGTTTAGTCTAAGCCTCGTGCTGGACACAGTTTGAAGTCTGGTAGCTATTCCTGTGGCACAATCTCTTCAGAGTCACAGACAGACATCCAGTGCCCAGCCAAATGCTCTTGCTCAGGCACTGGCAAGTGTTTCTGCCTTCCACATCCTGATGCTCCACTGGGAGACACAGGACCCTGTGGTGGCTGTATAGCCGCTCTGCCCCTCTGCAGAGGGAAGGGAACAGGGTGGTTTTGCAGTTGCTGGTGTATGCTGATAGCTCTGTGTTGCTGCGAAGGGCACACACAGCCACAGAAATGCAGATGCTGAGGGCAGGTAAAATGCTTTGAGTTTGAATGGTGGTACATGTTATCAATACTCTGAAAAGCAGAAAGGAGCTGTAAAATTAAAGCAACTTAAAACCAGAAAAACTGAGAGAAAGGAAGTGTGGGTCGTCCTAATCCCAGTTTGGAAATATTGCCATCACCCACTCCTTAATAAAATATTCACTTTCTTGGCAGTCACACCTGGCTTTGCACTTCCAGTGTTTCCTCCCACTCTTGCAGGATGGGAGGGGGTATGTGTGACCTTGTCATTGCTTTGTTCCTAAGCATATGTCACACCCTGTGGTTCCAGCTTTGCCGTGGGGATCCTAGCTGTGTTAGGCACCCACAGTCCCCACTGCAGCCGGCAGCACCAGGATCCCTACGAACAGTGCAGGCACCTCTGAAGAGTGGGAATCCCCTCCCCAGATTCCACTGCCCCCACCTCCAATACCAGGAAATGCATCCTGGCAATTTTTTAAAATATCAAACCATTCCCTCTGTGAGACCTCTTTCAGAGATGGATTTATTCAAATCTAACCCGTCCTCATCACCAAATCTCCGTTATCCATCAGGGCCTTAATTTTTATCTTCCTGCCTCTTCACTTTCTCCAGTGCCTCTCTTCAGTGATACAGGCTGTCCCTGTTTCCCAGTGCTTGCTCTTCCCCCATGGAGACACGTCTTCCACATCCCTGCTGTGTCCCACTGACAATTTTCTCTTCTCTGGAGAAGCCAGATGGCCTCTGAGCAGAAACCCCGTGCTGGCACCTCCTGTCCTGCAGGCTCTCCTTCCAGTAAAGCCAGCCTGGTAAGCCTTGGAGTGCTCCCAGGGCAGAAGGTTTCCCACCAGCACCCAGGGGCCACACTCTGCCTCCCTGGGGCTCCTGTAGCACCAGTGAGGGCAGGATGCCGTGCCCAGCTGGGGCAAAGGGAGGGTAGTCCCGCAGGAGGGAGGTGCCTCTCTCACCCATCCTACCTTCCCCCGGGAAAGGAAGTTCTTAAGTTGCCGAGACATTGTAGCACCATCGAACTTGGATATTTAGTGTCCACTTTTTGCTTGAGCTTAGTTTGGAGATATTTTCCGCTATCACAGGGTGATTATCTGAACAATTTTGCTTACAATGTTCTGTTCCACTCTATTTTTCCTGCCCTCAGATGAGAGCCCTAAACAAAATGTATTTCCTTTGGGCTGCCAGTAGTGACTGCGCATTCTTACATATTGTTTACACCAATTTACACCACTACAAAACCCTGGCTTTTGATGTGTTATTGATGTTTTAAACCACTTTAGAGTAGAGAAGAACTAGGATGCTTTCTCTTCCTTCATCACATCTCCAGATAATTACCCGTACTAGTACAATATCCCCTTGTACTGATGTAACTTATTGGTATAATAATAATTTTGAAAGAACATTTTAAATGACAGCATAGCTCTGTTTGTCCAGGTGCCCTGCAAAGATAAATTACTATGTTCCTGCACATCTATTAAAAATGTACTCCTCAGTCAAACTAAAGGCCATTGGAAACAAGCCACATATTAAATCTAGGCTCTTTTAGTTGCTCTGATTTTCGGCCTGCATCGTCAATCAACTTTCCTAAGACCACAGTTTTCCCTGGGAACTGACATTGATGGCACATCAGAGTGATCCTGAAACTTAGGAATTAAGTAATTAAGTGACAACCTAACATCACAGATGTATATGAATTTTATATTTTCTGTCCCCACCCTTCCTTTCTTGTACATTGCTCTGCATTCTTAGCTTATAGAGCTTTTCAGGGGAGAAGAATGCCATTGTAATGATTTATATTGAATATTACACATGTTCACCGTTTTGCTAATTTTTGTCAAGATTCAAGTATTCTTCACCTGTTTAAGTTTATCTGCACATGTCTAGTAGGATAGTGTCTTCAGGGGATTTATATTTTCTTCTCTGGTGTTATGTTTAGTTCATTCTGCTGAAGTAATCTGGAGTTTCTCTTTGAGTGCCTATCTTGTCAATGTTAGCTGCACTATATAGATTAATTACATTCACAGTTGAACTGAGCTGGTAGTGTCCAGATGATAATAATGTGCTGCTCCACAAATATTCTCTTCTGCACCAGCTCCTCAGTCAATATTTAAAGAACCATTAATTCCAGCACTGGAATTGAAAGCCAGCTGGCATAAAATTGACCCAGGCAAATTAACGTACATCCCAGAACATGCTTGTACAAAGAGATACAGAATGAAGAAAAGCACATCAGCCATGCCCTGGAGTTGTTCTGTATGCATATGGGTAGCTAGCCTTGGTGCAAACCTCCCTGCAAATAACTCAGCTCACAGCTCTCCTTTATCTTTTGAAAATCTTAGCTCCTACCAGCTCCAACATACAAAGGAGGGTTTGCGCCCTCGTGGTGCACAGCATTTGAAATAACTCAGTAAAAATGAGAGAAATAAATAATTCATTATTTTAGAAAGACCGCTGTGAGATAGATGTACATATATAATATTTGAGAAAGTGAAGATTTAACTTCTGTGTCCTGAGGCTTCCACATGTGATTGCTTCTTCGGGGTGGAAGGCATGGCTGGAGCACAGAGGGCTTGCTTCTCTGCATGCTCTAAATGCTCCCTCTGGTGGCGCTGCCTTTGAGGAAGAGGAGGAAATTTCCTGATGGGTGCTGGGATGTGAGTCCTGCGAAAGGAAGAAGGCAGGAAGCAGCAGAAACAGGAGTGATTTGTGGAATATGATGCTCATAATGGAAGGAAAACAGGACTTATTGTAGGATGAGCGGAGGTTTGTCATGTAGCTACGCAGCTGCGGGTTCACACTTCACATCAGGGGCCAGGAACTCAAGAGATAAGCCTTGGTAGGACTGCTACAAAATTTCTCAAATATTATTTTGCCTGAGAATGCAGTTTTGAACAACTATATATCTCAAGATTATCAACCTCCACTGGAAAATTCTTGATGTTATCAAAAACCAGCATCTGAAAAGCAAAAGGTGTTTTTGTAGGGATTTTTTTTGTGTTTGTTTGAGAGGGAAGAGTTGTGTTTTATTTTTTTGTTTGGTTCTTTGGTTTTGGTTTCTTTGGAGGGGGAGATTTTTTGTTTGAGTTGGGTTTTTTTTGTTGTTTTCATTACCCTGGGGAAAAAGAAGAATTTGCATAAGTGATTGACTCTTTCATACGTCAAATGCACGGGGTCTTGAATGTGTTTCCATACCAAACCTTAACATAATTCCAAGGTAGTCTACATTTTATCAAGTGTCACGCTAAACAGCTTTTTTCCTAAGATGTTTTAAGATAATACATTTTCATTTTCCCTTTTAATTTTCAACAGGCGACACTGCAGCTGCACATTAAAGTCTGGCCAGCAGTTGGGTTTCCCAGCTGGTCCACCTTTCCTTATTCCTGCCCCAAAGTCTTGGTGCTCTTGCACCATGTTTAAAGGTATTTGATAGCTGATACTGATGGTTCTCTTACCATGTTCCAAAAACTTCATATGGAAGTTGCTGTCAGCCCAAATGATGGTCTGTTTATGCCAGAGGCAGAATGACCATACCAAGATGCTCATTACACTGAGATTGTTTAAGAAAAAGGAAAAGGCATCAACATATGTGGATGGGTGTCTGAAACTGAGCTGCATTTACTCTGGACCCTCTGTGGGTGACGAGTGTGCCTTTGGATCTCACATCTATCAGGTTCCAATGCACTGCTGCTCCTGCCTGCATGTGCGTATTTGGGAGAGCTGGAGGCTGTCAGCAATAAGGTGAGGGGAATTTGCAAGTCCTGAGCCCTTAACTACACTGAGGGAGCACGACAAGTTAAATGCAGATAGGAGAGTGTTTGAAAATAAACAGGACATGAGCCAGCAATCAATAACCGCCTGAAACCTAAGCCAACCAAGTCAGAATCAGGGTTCTTGGCTCATCTAGTACATGTAACTGGTCTTGAAGTGCGTAAAAGGTGGCTGTGAAAACTAGGGAACAGTGTGTTTTCCCTGTCCAGGACAGGAGTGACTTGCCTGGGAAGACTGAGGCGCCTTCATCACTAGAGGTTTTGCAGAACAAGTTGAACGAATGGCAGTAAGGAATAGCCCACACACCTTTGGGACAGCCTTGGACAGAGGGAGGGGAAGAATAGTGAATGACCTCATGAGGACACTTCCCCTGCTGTTTTTCTCTGATGCTATGACAGTATTACTTTGCTCCTATTCTTGTTTGCCCTTCTCTTGCAACACTCCCAGGTGTGCCTTGTCTTTGTGCAAGGTATTCTCAGCAAGGATATTTGTGCTGAGTGGGGCCTTTGCCCTTTAAAATGTGGGGGCTTTGCACTGCAATATTACGAGTAAAATTTGGACTGGTGACTTCTGAGCACCAAAATCTTCCTGAAACATCGGTGACCTGTTTTAAGTAATGTCTGGAGTATATTGCATGTATTTCATGCTTTGTTTCTAAGCAGACTAATTCTGCCTCAAGTCAGTGTGCAAGGGAAAACTTGAAGGGCCCAGTCATTCTCATTCTGCCTGAGTCTTATTCTCTGGTATGGCTGGTTGGAGGAAAGCAAGCACAGGTCCCATGCCATGATCACAGTACAGAGGTGTAGGTGCACAAGAGCTCGAGGTTTGTAACCAGTGCACAGTCAAAAGTCAGAGATCAAATAGCAGCTGTCATGCCTACCTGACACAGAAGAAAGATCCCCCTTTCCTTTTGCATGCAGGCCCTTCCTTTCTGGTCTGTGATGTGCTGTCAGCACTGCAGGGCACCATGACTGCAGACCTACCATGGGCTGCAGAATAGGCCCCCAAAGTTCTTCATGCTCACTGAGCCACCTCGTTTTTTGGAATCACTGAGACTATTCACATGCTTATAGTTAGGCATATGCCCGAGTGTTTTGCTGGACCTAGGTGTGGGTAAAAATATTTTTTCCAATATTTTTCAACTTGACAACAACTCTCATAAACATCAGTTTATTTAATAAAAATAAAGGGGGGAGCAAAGCAGCTTTGGCAGCACATACCACAGCAGCACTTATGTTGCAATTCTGCTATTGCAACAGGTGTTCCAGTTTGTTAAGACCAAGGGATCAATAACTAAATTTGCAGAAAAGCTATCTGCTTAGTGGTTAGGGGTTTTTTTTAACATGCCAAGTACTACTGCTTTGGCCAAAGCTAGTCCTCTGAAATAGTATCTTCCAAAGCATAGCAGTAACAGCCTTATTTTTCTGCAGTCTCAGACTAAAATATAAAATAAAACTGCAAATAGTGTTCTGATACATTGATCTCTCTTAAACTCTTCTTGTTCCTGAAGAATAGTGGGTCATTAAGCCCTGTGTGCAAGTTATTCAGTCAATGCAAGCATGAAAAATCAGCAATTGTCCAGGATGTTCTCTATTCCATTTTTAACTTCCCTATAATTTAAACCACAGGACGTATACAATGCATGTACAACTTCTTTGAATGTGGTTATGGACATTGTTAAGAAAAGGCTAGAATTACAATTTGTACCACAGTGCTAGTCCAAAGCCCAGAACAGACTAGTTACAATGGGTTCAAAGTTCTTCAGGTATAGCTGAGGAGTTGTGGGGATTACATTTCTGTATTTATGTGAAGATATATTTGGCCTATAAAGAAAACCATGCTGCACATTGCCTATATGTGACTCATGACCTGTGCAGTAGAGTTCAGATTCTGAAGGGCATGTAGTTTTACCTGACAGTTTCCTGCACAGGTATTTAAAGGAGTTTTTCTCAGTACTGAGAACCAAATTGTCACTATGTTTTAAGAAAAAAAAAAATGCATAAAAAAAAAAATTCTGTCCGAAGTACCTCCGCTTTGTTTCCCTTGTGAAGTTCAGCTGTGTAATATTGTTGGATTGCATTGAGACGGAGTTGTCTCATCAGAAAAATTACATAACACCTTTACTTGCTTCAGTCTCCATGACATTTTGCACTCGAAAGAGCAGTCACCATCTTGATGTGTCCATGAATTTGTGGTAATAAATTTATGTCTTTTTAACTGCCAAAAATTGATAAACCTGTCCAGTTTGAAAAGTACATTTTTCTTCGTGGGTAATGTGCTACAGACATTTCTATATGATTCATTCATTTCACCTAGAGGGAAGATAAACTACCCGCTGTTTCACCACATTTCACCAAATCTGAGATTACGAGGGATGTTTTTATAGGAGCAAATTAGAGATTGGATACCGATTCCACGATAAAAAACCTGTTTTCATGTTTGTATTTTCAGCACCAGGCTCAGGTGTTTGTGATAATTGGAGCCTTTTAAATACATTTGCATTCTTGACAGTCGGTTTCTGAGTTCAGGGTTATTCTCTTTCATTACAGTGTCTGATGTCAAACATATGAACTAAAGCTACACTACCCTGAACTCTTTTCCCTTCTGTCAGATGAGCAGAATACTGCCATGAGCTGTAATGGGAAAAAAAAAAAAAAAAAAAAAAAAAAAAAAGGCAGCCCAAATCTGGTAAACGTCAAGACAAAGTGAAGAATAAAACTGTTAGAGGAGACCTCAGACAGTTCAAGCAGTGTATGAAGGTCATTCAGTACCAGACACTCTGCACCTCCTCCAAACACATAAAAATTAGAAAGAGGGGGAAAAGTGGTGCTTCAGCTCTCCTACTTGAAGTTTTCTGCCCGAACTATTCTTCCTTGGAGACTTTTGGAGCTCTCAGGGCAGTGCATCTGTAACATCTCCTGCTCAGACCAGCTGGGCTTGAGAACGTAGGTCTGTGCTGGAGCCATAAGGGCAGCTACAACTTCATGTAATTCACCTTTCTCCTCCTCACAACCCACAACCATCCTTGTATTTTTCCAAAGTTCAGGTGTTGCCAGTGTCCTTTTAGTACATATGCAAGACTTTTTTAATATGAAAAACATCATGTCCTTCTTAGCAACTGGCTCAGCTTTAAATAGGTTCCAGAGTTTCTTCTTTCCGTTCCCATTCCTTCTGCGCAGGTCTGGCTCTGTAGTGAGGATGGCCTCTTCCTGTGCAGCATTTCCTCTTGCTTTCTTCTCACTCAGCAGAGAGACTGAGCAATAATTAGATTGAAAGGTGTCTTCTCTCTGTGCTGTGTTTCCCATGGCCTCTTGGAAGTTGGGGAATGTCACACCCATCCACAAAAGGAGACAGAAAAAGAAGACCCGGGAAACTCCAGGCCTGTCAGCCTGACCTCGGTGCCTGGCAAGGTTACAGAGCAGATCATCCTGAGTGCAATCACACAGCACCTACAGGATGGACAAGGGATCAGACCCAGCCAGCACAGGGTTTAGGAGGGGCAGGTCCTGTCTGACCAACCTGATCTCCTTTTATGACCAGATGACCCGCCTGGTGGATGAGGGGCAGGCTGTGGATGTGTCTGTCTGGACTCCAGCACAGCCTTGGACACTGTCTCCCATAATATACTCCTGGAAAAGCTGCAGCCCAGGGCTTGGACAGGGCACTCTGTGCTGGGTCAGGAACTGGCTGGAGGGCCCAGAGAGTGCTGGTGAACGGGGCTGCATCCAGCTGGGATCCAGTCACCAGTGGTGTCCCCAGGGATCAGTGCTGGGCCCAGTCCTGTTTAACATCTTTATTGATGATTTAGATGATGGGACTGAGTCCACCATTAGTAAATCTGCAGAGGACACCAAGCTGGGGGGGAGTGTTGATCAGCTGGAAGGCAGGAGGGCTCTGCAGAGGGTCCTGGATAGGCTGGAGAGTTGGGCTGATTCCAATGGGATGAGGATCAACCAGGCCAAGTGCCGGGTCCTGCTCTTTGGCCACAACAACCCCTGCAGTGCCATGGGCTGGGACAGAGTGGCTGGAGAGCAACCACGCAGGAAGGGACCTGAGAGTTTGGATTGACAGGAGGCTGAACATGAGCCAGAGTGTGCCCAGGGGGCCAAGAAGGCCAATGGATCCTGGCCTGGATCAGGATCAGTGTGGCAGCAGGAGCAGGGCAGTGATTCTTGCCCTGCACTCAGCACTGGTGAGGCCACCCCTGGAGTGCTGTGTCCAGCTCTGGGCCCCTCAGGTCAGGAAGGACATGGAGGGGCTGGAGCAGGTCCAGGGAAGAGCAACAAGGCTGGGAAGGGACTGGAGCACAAGTGCTGTGAGGAGAGGCTGAGGGAGCTGGGGGTGTTTAGTCTGGAGAAGAGGAGGCTCAGGGGTGACCTCATCACTCTCTGCAACTCCCTGAGAGGAGGCTGTAGCCAGGTGGGGGTTGATCTCTTCTCCCAGGCAGCTCTCAGTAAGACAAGAGGGCTCGATCTCAAGCTCTGCCAGGGGAGGTTTAGGTTAGATGTTGGGAAGAAATTTTTTACTGAAAGGGTAATCAGGCATTGGAATGGGCTGCCCATGGAAGTGGTGTATTCTCTGTCTCTGGAGGTGTCTAAGATGAGACTGGATGTGGCACTTAGTGCCATAATCTAGTAACTGTGGTGGCAGTGGATCAGGGCTTGGACTTGATGATCTCAGAGTTCCTTTCCAACCCATCTGATTCTATGATTCCACGATTCTTTAAAACTTTCTACTGTTGTTTTTTGTCCACTGAATATGTTCCTTCACTATCACTTTGAGGTGCTAAGTGGAGAAGCCTCCTTACTTAGCTTGTATGAGTAGGAAGTCATGACCAGCTATGGCAGATGTCATACAACACTTCTTAAAGTGGGATTTTCCCTTCTCTGTGGTGACTAGAAGGTGAAATGACTATTGTGAAGAGGTGAGAGCCATCTCCATGGGGTGGCTGACTCAAGAGGTGTACTCTGGCAGGGGGACAGACCTAAATTCCTGATGTAGATTCCTGCACAATAACATCCTCTTTGTTTGGAATATGGTGAGGCAAAACTAACCTGGCTCAAGGACAATTGCTCAGTTCTAAGTCAGAAGACAAACTGAGAAGCTGAGGACCAGCAAAGGCCATGTGAGATGACTCACTGTGAGAGGGTATTCCCTTAATCTGGATGACTCAGTTCTGGAAGTGCTGGAAGATCTAGGACTAGTTTCATCCAGATGTCTGTGGAGCTGCAGTCATAATAGTGAAGACACACCGATGACATCCACCAATTTGGAAATGTGGTTCCTGCAGAGGTGCCTAGCTGATGGTTATCACTTGTGCTCTGCTGGGTCAGAGCTGGTGTGCCTTTTCTTTTCACCTTCATGCTGGCTGTCCTCTAAAATTATCCTTGCTCCTCCTCATATAAAACGACCTATGTTCTTGTCTCCTGTTTTGGACAAGGCAATCCTAAGCCTGTGAAAAGTTGTTGTAATTCATTCCAGGGCCATGAAGGAAATTTCTGGGCATCTCTGTGAACTCATTTATGGATTTTAGGACCAGCTGTTTGTCAGGAAAGACGAGGCTGTGCGCTTAGAAACACCAGCCTCCCCTGTAAAGGAACGTAGCGTCCCATCTCGCATTCCAGCTGGTGACAATGCCGGGTCTGAACGGGGCTGGTGGACTGCAAAAGCAGCCCTGGCACATGGGGAACATCCGCAGTGCAGAAATGCTTATCCCAGGGTACAGCTGAATCTGGAATGTACAGTATACACTTTCCACAGGCGCAGCTCTGAGCACTGAAATGTGCTCACCAACAGCGGCACCTGCCACTCTGTGGAGCCGTTCAGCTGTCATGATAGCTGATGGGCTAAATTTAAAGTTTGCACATGCCTGCCTCTATTTAATACCTTCCAAGGGGAGCTTAAAGGGTGGTGGCGGGGGGAAAAACAGCTTTGGGATCTACATACATGCAGACTTTTAAAATATTTTTCCTCTTATAAGTTTATACTTAGCTGGATCTGAAGTCATGCTGGTTTTTTTATAGTAAAAATCCTGGTGTATTATGTATGATTCCCTTTATTACAATGACTAAAAATAAAGATGCAAGTTTTACATGATACTGTTAGTAGTATTCCCCTCAGAAATTCTCGCCTTATTCTCAGATATATTGCATAATTACATTTTTTAAAACATCCAAAATTAAAAGCAAGCAGGCACAATCTTGCAGTAAGTGAAGGAATTCAGCACAGCAGTTTTTGCTGGATTTAATTCCTTTACTGTTTCCTAAGAGCATAAAAAAATAATGTTATGACCACATCCATGGAAAGATATTCAAAGCATCAGAAGCATATGCTAAGTGTGGTTTGTTAATCATCCAGGGAATTGCGATACTGCGTAAAAGAAACATGCTTTTATCTTGAATCTGTGCCAAAAAGCCTTCTTAAAATTCTTCCCCTTCTCAGGCAAGGCATAGCAAATCATCCCACTACAGACATTTCAGGAATATCTGAGTACTGGCAGCAAAAACAGAGGACTTGAAGAAACCTTAAAGTCACAGTATCAATATTATTTTAGAAATTACAATCTCCTTAGTCATATATTTATGACTAAGCAGCACAAATATATGAGTATGTATGCTGTAATTGCCTGCCAGTGAGATATGCCTGGGCATTAGTAATGCAATAAAGTCCTCATATACCTTGGCATTAGTAATGGTACTAAAATTAAACTTAAAGTCATGTTGCCACATTTTCATGCAGCCCTCTGTACAGTGTTATCAGAAGTGCAATTCCTCTCTATGTATCTGAGTGAGTTCATTCAGTTCAGCTAATACATTTCAGGAATCTTTTCATGCAGACATAAACCTTAAATTATCATGTATCTTTAAGGCTCACGAGAGGCAAACCCCCCTAAATGGGAAACTGAAACTACCAAATTTGAAACATTAAGTAAGAAAACATCTGAGTCACTCATAAATTGAATTTCCAAGGAGGGAGAATTTACTTCCAAGAGCTAAAAGAGGGAAAAATACGGAGACACAGAAATACCTATCCGATGTTTTATGAAAACGAATGTTTGCAAGCAGCTGAACTGTCCCTAGACTGCCCCAGGGTTATAGTAAACAAGCCATGATAAGGACGGTGCCATGCTGACTAGGTAGTGTACCGGAGGAGGCATTACATATCAACAGCCTGGCAGTGTCAAAGGCAAGTTAGAGGAGCAGGAATTTAGCACTTCACAAACTCGTGACCCCAAAAAGGCCGTGGTGTGCGTCAGGGTGGATTCTGAGCAAGAAGGGGGAGGGTGGCTGCCTCCCCTGTGCCTTGGGACCATTCTCTGCTTGGTGTGAGAGATACTACTTGTGCTGTCAAAGCATTTTGCTGGTTCATAGGCTTTTTTTTTTTTTTCTTCTTTTTTTTTTTTTCTTTTTAATTGAATAGCTATGTATCTCCTCTTTCACCCGGTTTAGGAAGACTTATGGTAAGCTTTGTTATCCCTCCTTAGAAAATCTCCTGTACACGTTTCTGTCATACAGACAACAACCTTTGGTTTTCTGTAACTAAAGACCTGCATAATGTTCTGGCTTGTAGAAACTGGTTGTCCTCCCAGAGTAATTGCTTAACACAGTGGTGGTGGTGGGGGGGGACAATTTACTCCTTAGCACAAGTTATACGATAAGTCACGATAATATTCCCATTAACACACAGAGGAATTCCCGTCGAACCTGGCATGAGTGCAGCTGAGACATTAGTCAAGTTCACAAATATAGCTGTGGCTCTGCACATTACACTCTGCTTTTCTGAAAGCCAGGCTTTGCCACGACATTTCAAATTACCTGCTCTGATGTTTAGGTTCTTTGAAAAAATTAAAGGTATCACAGTTGTGCTTGAAAGAGAGCTTAACTATATTTGATGACTAGTGGGTACTTAACAACAAGCTGTCCCTTATCAGGGCCCAGGGTGAAGTTTCCAAAGGACTCTTTTCAGGAATGTATTACTTATGCTTTTGCAGCCGTCGCAGGGGAATGATTTAAGACAGGCAAGTGTGAATGACAAAACCTCTTTGCTTTCCAAAATCTTACTTGCAGTCTCATGCATTTGGTTTCACTAATATTATGCAGGATCTAAAACCAGGTTATATGAGATATTGACAAGTTTCTCAGTTCAAGTCCTTTTCATGCATTTTGTTATTTGAGGGTATCTGAATGTAGTGTGTCTGTCCTCAACAGGCAGAGGCAATGATCAGTAAAGATGCAAAATATTAACTAGAAATCAGCACTTGAGACCAGATAAATACCAATGGCAAAATTTTCTTTTCTGTTGGCCTTTTTGCACCCTCTGTTTCCTGGAGTATGGTATTCCCACTTACAACTCTCATTTTCCTCTTTCGCAGTCCTCAGGATTGTACTGCAGGTATCAAACACTATAGAAATGGAAAACCATAGTGCTAATCAGCCCATAATTAATCCCTGCAATTTCATGCATCTGTTATATGAGAAGGTAAACAGGTCCCAGAACACAACAGGGAATTTTTCCACAACAGCAATACTGAAAATGGGAAGTAAGGAAGACACAGCTACCCCTCTACACTGTTCTGCTGTGCGTTGTCAGACAGCGAGGGAACACATTTAGTACTCTTTTGGTGAAAGAGGATCTCAGTTCCCGGCAGGGGAGGAGACACAATGCTCTTCTGAATCTTCTGTGGCATTTCTGAGAAGTGCCAGTAAGTGCAGACTATGCCCTCAGGGCAGACACTACCACCAGAGCAGGATTCCCCTCTGCAGCCTGCAAAAAGGTCGGACAGACAGAGAATGAACTTCATTCCACCTTATAGATGAGCATCTGGAGTGCACAGAACCAAAATAGCCAATGCCGAGAAAGCCCATTGCAAAATTACTACTGAGAATATGTCACAATTCAGGATTTTCCTGGAGATTTCATCCAGGTACAGCTCTGGCTCAGTAGAAGCAGTGTTCTGTACTGTGCAGCTTGATTATTGTGCAGCTTTGCTGCACGGCAGTACACTGTAGAAGAATGGAGGAAGGGAGAAGCAGATGGAAAAAAAGCAGGTGTATATGCTGTAAAGCCTGTAGGAGACTTAAATCATACAAAGCCTCCCACTGGCATCAGTGTAAATCTCTCTCCTCATCTAGAAAGCAGGTAAGTGGCAGAGAGCAGTGCAGTAATGAGGAATTCATTCCAGTGAAATTTAAACAAATAAAATCAGTCCTATATTCTTCCTATTTAAAAAAAAAAAAAAAAAAAAAAGGTAACTTTTCATATTGTCTTAGCAGGCACTGAATTACTAATGAATTTTCGTTTAATGCTGCTGTGACTGGATTTTTTTCACCCCAAAATGCAGGTGCAAAGGACACTGATGCTTGGTTAGGGCAACATTAGCTCAGTTGTGTCAAAAACAGTTTTATTGAATTTCCAGTTTATTTCTTCGCTTGGGATGCAGGCCTTGACTGAGCAAACCCTTCACCTCGTGTGACCTAGATGGGATGCGGATGGTCCTCATATTATCACCCTTTTAGGGAAAGAATTTTTTATAAAAGCAGTCCAAAGACCATATTTACCTGCTGTAGCTGCTCTGAGTATTTTGCTGTTCCCTCTGAATAAAAGTTAATCTTATTTATCCTTATAATTGAGGTGACTCTCAATTCATATGGATAAGGTCTTTCTTTGTTTATCAAAGTAAATTTGTCTTAACATAAACAGAACCATTACCTTAAAAAATCCCAACAAAACCAAACCAAACCCAAAACAGCTTCATATAAAATCCAGTTCTAAAAAAAGCTTCTTAGCGAAGGAGTATTGTGCTGACAGCTGTTTCATTACAAAAGTAAACTTGGTTGTTGTCTGAAAAAGAAAAATAAATCCAATTTCTGTAATACAAACAAAAATAACAAGACTTATTTGAAGAAATTAATCCTCAGCAAGTCTTATGAGCATTCCCTATCGTTGAAGACTCTAACACTTCTAAAATCAGGATTTGCTGTTAGTTTTGCATAAACTTTCCACTGATTTTCTTGCAGGTTTTGCATATTTAATGTTTGTAACCGTAGGAGGGAATTTGAAAGCACTTTTAAGAACGGAAGACCAGATTTTCAGAGAAGTTTGGTTTGTTTGTTTGTTTGTTTGTTTTCTGAAAAGCACTGAAAGAAATAATAGTGCAGGAATAGCTACAACACAGCAAAGTCATAAATAACAGATAGCATGAAAATTTCAAAATTAAAACTTGAAACTGGGGTTGGGCACTTGTGGGAACCCATACCGGTGAGAGGTTTAAGTACATGTTTTGACACTGCCTCACATAATATCCCAAAAGGAAGCCAGAGAGTTATGATCTGCTGAGAACTGCAGGTAGGTGCAGAATTACTTGGGCAGTCGTGACTGAAACTGAGTTTCTGGGGAGAGGAGATAATTGCTGAACTAAAGGAAGTGGGATTTCAGATATGTACGTTGGCTCTGCTGCCATGAAGACTTCCATCTGTGATTTTAGTGCTGGAATGGAGTGCTCATCCAGCAGGATTTCCAGGACTGCAATCTGGGAGGTTCTGACAAGCACACTCTCTACTTCTGTGGGCTGAATCCAAGAAATACATGGACTTAGGCAGGAACCTAACGGAGAGAAACATGGATCATCTAAAAAAATATGGAAACCAGGAAAGGAATGATACATTTGGGTTAGTGTAGTTTGGAGAGGAGATTGATATCAAGCTTGAAAAGCACAAGGAATATTTAAAATTATTAGTGGTACATTACAATATGAAGATTATGAAACCTTTACCGTTGTAGGCCTTTCAGGAACATATCAGATAAACAGCAATTAGGACTTTAATTATAGTATAGCTGTTGCTGCTATAAGCATAGGGCTTCTGATGTGCCTTGTTTTATAATCTTTTTTATTTTTTTTTTTTAAACAATGTGGGGTTTTTAAAACATTTTGATGCAGGGTGACCTTGGGGGAGGAAACATTTATACTGCAAACATATTTACATTTTTGTTTGCAATAACTAGAATCTGACTCTAGCAAAATTAATAAATTTAGAGAGCACATGAGCTCCTGTGTGTGTGTCAGTTCTTCCAGGATCACATATGCGCTGCATATTTGTGAGCAAGACTCTTCTTGGTTGTCTTATGTTTACTTTTGAAAGCGGTCAAGGTGAAACAGGAAGTATTACAAAGCACTGCTTCCACCCTCTCTTTCATAAAATATACTGTAAAATCCACAGAAAACTGCTTAGACACCTTCTTTGTACTCCTCACTTTCTCTTCTCTCAGTCCTTGTTGTAACATCCTCAGCCTAATGGGTTGGAAAGTGACAAAAGCCACAAAACGTCGACATTCAGTCAAAATCGAAGAACAGAAAACTTGCTGCATCCATTTGACCACACAGTTCAGATGGCAGGCTCTGAGCAAATCATCACCTCTCTAGAGTGAATTGCAAATGTCTCCTCAATGAGGCCAAGAATTTGCCTCTCCTAAGTGAAACTGCTCAGGTATTTTATAAAGGAATTTCAGTTGAGGATGCAAACTATGTGTCACCTTGAAGCAACTGAACTGCTGCTTCTTATTGCATAAGTTATAAATGCAAATGTTTTCAAATAAAGAGAAACTATAATACTGCCAAAGGCAACATCATCAACCCCAGGCATGGTCCCTCACCGAAAAAACCTGTCATGAATCTATTGACATTTGAAGGATCAGCATTGTTGGTACAAAAGGAATTGCTGGTGTCAAAATTTCAAGTTAAGTGGTTTTAAACTATTCCCTGCAGGAGGTAAGAGTAACTGTGACTGATGACTCTTACTTTCTGTCTGTGTCTATCTATATACATTTATAAAAACCTACAGATGCATCAGCCTGTGCACAGTACCCATCAACAGCATGACTGCTGCTCACTGCAGAGTCCTGAAGTCTCTGCATACACATTCCTTCATGGAAATAATTTTAGAATGTTGTTCTAAATATCACCCTTTTCTGATTTTAAACGTACTAGGAGCACTGAGAAAAAAAATAATATGGTTAAGAAAAAATATCCTGCTACTCAACTGTCTTTATAATGTGTTTATTTTATGCTCCTAAAGTGAGTAGAAAGGTGTAACTCTGCAGAAAGACTCTACAGATTAACAGGCTTTCTGATTTTTGGCCCAGGATACTCACCCAGGAGACAAAGAAAGTGTCTTCGAGGCAGAGGAGAGAAGTCCCCAGCTGGTTTCCAGGCCTGGGCAGATATGCAGTGCTGTCAAGCATCCTCACAAAGCAGAGCCCCTCTCTTAGTTCCCAAATCTCTGCCATCCTTTATCCTGTCCCAGATGTCCTTTCACAACTGCCCAGTCCCACCTGATTCATGTTTGTAATACTCTCAATTAAAAAATTAGTAATTAAAATGAAGCCCTCTTTTTCCATATTACTCCCAGTCATTACATTGCTCCATCTGCCCATTCCCAGACCCCTTCTTGTTTTTGAAAGACTCATTAGCATGTGATCTTGTCTCTGCCAGGATTCCCCAGTGCCATCTGCTCCCTTCCTAGATGATCAGCCTCACCCAAATCACTGTTTACCATACTTAAAAATCTGACACATTTTCCAAGCACTGGTTTTCCAAGCACTGGCTTTGGAGGATGCTTCTGCAATTCCCTACCAAAGTCAGCTGCTATCAGCCTCTTGCCACATTGACAAGGCCACAGAAGGACCCTGGTCCTTAGATGGTCTGATGCATTCCCCAGATCTCTGGGGCTTTTGTGGTAGCAGCTTATCTGTGTCCTTCAGGCTGTTCGACCACAGGCTGCGCTGTCATTTATTTAAGGCATTTAGCTCCTCTTGCAATGGTTGAAGACTAAAGTAACACTAACTTAGCTTCCTGTTTGTGGGAACAATTTCTCTTTATCTTAATTCCTCTAGCATAAAAATACTAAACTCATGTTATATTGCTTGGAAGAGTTTTCAAAACATAATTTTTTTCTCACATTTTACCTGTTGACCCTCAGTGCTATTTTCATGCCTGTTTGTAAATAGAGGAAGTAAGTGGGGAAGAAAGGAAAAGTGTATCCCCTCTGTTTATCTGAGAAATGTGTTGTAGGGAGAACAATTCCAGCCTCTTCCCAGACATTTAAACCAGGAACCCAGGTGGGTGACCAGCAACACTCCTGTTGTTCTTCACTATATAGGTCTCTTCCTTTGAGTGAAATAGGATCTGATGTAACTTTCCATGCCCACCTAACTCCCCAGGAATGACCTGGGTCTTTTCTTCAGTAACATGGACTTCAAAAAAATGCCTGGACCTTCACTGAGGTCCAGGAAATTCGTATCCTGACAGCTTCACAGCACAGCAGTGTGTCCTTCTGTGAAGCCCACCATGAGCTCCATGCTCCATGCAGCACTGCAGTAACCCTGCTTTAGACAGCAACTGGATCAGGGCAGAAAAAAAATCCACAAGCATTGTAAACCTCTTTTTCTGGAATTAACACAGGGAAGTGGCTTTCAGTACTGAGCATGGCAGAATTTGCCCCCTTTAAGATCCAACTCTGCAATACCAGAAGAAAGTCCTGCTCCAAAGCATGTAAAACAGGCTACTAAATTTGAGACCAATGAGTAAAAACATCTGCAAAAACTTAAAAAAAAAAAAACCCTAAGCAATTAATTTTTTTTTTTAACCTACATTTTTGAATACCTCATTGCTGGCTGTGAAATCTGTCACTGCAAAGGTGGTGGGGTCATTAAACTTGAAACTGTGTTCATTCTCCTCAGTGGAGGTTGGTCCTGACAGGATCTGAGAGTGAGGCGGGGAGAGCTTGTTCCCTGTGATTTGTACACATTCAGACCATCAGTGGGTAAATATTTCCAGGAATCATGTAAATTCAAGAAGCAGGTTTTTTAGCTTGGTAATTGAGTGTCTTCCATACAGTAGTGTTTTGACAATATATTTAAGGTTGCTGATGCTATCTGTGAAGAGTGGCAACTGCCTTTAGCATTAATGAAAGCTAGTACCTAAACCAAAGTGATGTTGTTCCCTCCTCTTCCCTGGCTGGACTTTATATATGCGTGTCTTAGAAGTACTTTTTGAACCCTCATTCATATTGGTATGATTTTCTTGCTGTCCTTCTCCTCCAATGTAATTGGAATTGATTTAAAGAGAAAAAAAATATAAAGACAAAAAATCTCTGTTATGCTTTCAGAGAAAGAATTTATAGCCATGCTCCCCCATATGACTCAAAATCTCCCATTTTTTTTTTTTCCTTTAGGAATTATATTGTTAATTATAAAAGAAATAGTAAGACTATGAATTCATAGAACGTTCTTGTGGAAATCACCTTACAAACAGGATCTTAGGAAATATAAACTGTACATCAGCTAGATAGTTCAGTCATATGCATATATATGCTGACTTGTTTACCCTACCTCTGAAGCTTATCTGGGAAGCAGAAAAGAGAGGACAATTTATTAACAACCAGAAAACCACTTCTTATAAAGCTAATAATTCCAGGTAGGAATAGATTTACTTTAAAAAAAATATTCAAGGGGCAATCTGAAGTGCTTTATTTTGAAATTAGCATGCCATAGTAGACTTTTCAGAGTCAACTGGAAAACGTCTAGTTTTGTTGGTGTTTTATCTGAGTGATGACTGTCCCTGAGCTCCGAAGCAAATCAGTGGAGAGATAAAGCTGAGTTTCCAGTGAGATTTTTACAGCAAAAATACTGCACTGCATAGATGTTGCACCTGAAAGAATGATTCAGACTGGAATGGGACTTGACTTCTCACTAAAGAAGTCAAATATCACAGCCCACAATAAGCCTCACCTCCTTGCTACCTTTGGCAAAACTTGGCCCATAAATTCTTCATGTAGTGGCCCTGCCTGCTTTGAAGATCTCATACCATCCCTTACTCCTGTTGCCAGATGTGCTCCTGTGATTCAAATAGACAAGGCCACTTTAGGGGATAGCAACACTTTTAAGCAAGGTATGCCTTCTTTTCCAAACAAAACTTCCCACCTATTTGCCAACATTCCTGCTTTACTGAGAATGCTACCCGAGCCACTTATATTGCAAACAGATATATATATACATATATATTACTATCTTTGTAGTTAACCAAGAATTAGTGTAACATCATGAAGGACTTAAACTTGCCTTAATTGCTTAGAAAGTTTGAATGAATTCCTATAATTGAGGAGAAAACCACCAAAAAAATCTGGAGCTTATCAGCATTATCCATATGGTTTCCAACATAAGTAAGACAGCAATTTTAGTATTATAGAAATAAAAATCAGACACAAAAGAACATGTACTTATTGTGTAGTGCCTCTACTGTACTTTAAACATATCCATTCAATAAATAGCCACATTACTTGCACATGTAATATAAACAAATATTACAAAAAAATTATGCGATTACAGGTTTTAAACTAAATATAAACTTACAAGAAATTATTTCAGCTCATAAGCAAGAGTTCAGTACTAAAGGAAAAGGCTGGGATAAAAAAATGATTTTGAGTGACCATGTAAGTATGTCTGGATATTAATATGTGAACTTGGCTCAGCAACTGACTTTGGTTGATGAGGCTTTGTGTTTTATTTCAGTTTGCCTTTAATACTGATGATGAAATATTTGCTGCTGAGTTGAGTTTTCTGGTTTGGGTTAATACCTCTGATCCTTTGCCTCCACAATATATATTTAGGTTATGAATGTGGTGTGATGTAATGTCATCCAGTTCAGCAACTTGTCATAATGGTCTCTTTCCCTCAGTCATTATTTATAGTCGCAGCGTGTTTCACATCTGCAAAAGGTCACTGTGCTGTATCTTCTCCTTGGTTGAACTTTAATTGGTGGCACAGCTGAAAAAGGGGAAAGTTCATGTAGGAATCTCTGTGGTACACCCCCAAATCAGTGGTCACTGCTTCCTGTTCATCTTCACTGAGATGTGCTATGCTGCTGATTTGCAGTTTTTCAAAGTATAATCTGATTTATTAGCAGGTTTCCATGAATGGGTTTGCATTTTACCTGTGAATTAACACCTCTAGACCAACCACTCATCTAAGTCATCATCATCATCATTATCATCATCTCACTATCTTCATCGTTAATTTTTTTACCCCATATGAGTTGAGGCCTCAGATTTGGCCAAAGTAGCAACTGTAAGCTGAGCTACATTTTTTCTCGAGTGCTGTCACCTATTATGGTTTCTGGGTTGTCTAGGAGAGTTGGAGTTTGTATCCTAGCAGTTTAATTTTGAAAGTGTTATTAGTTGGAATTGTTGCTGGACAAAAGGATGGGGTAGGCCAGAGTAAAAGTAAAGGAAGATGATGCAGGACTTGCTTGTATATGAAGCAGTTGCTAGGAAGTGTTATCTCAGTTTTTTGACCTACTTCATATTTAGGTTAAATGCCAGCCTGACTTAAAAACAACAACAACAAAAAGTTTGAGAGGTCCCCTTTCCTATCAGAATAAAATCTTTTTATGACTATTTTGCAGAGATTTATAAGTGATGATATTACATAAAAGAATCTTCTGAAGAAACATGAAGCTTAACAGCATGGTTAATTACAAGCCCTTCCTCTCGTAATGCTGCATCTGTGTAATCTATGATAAACACAAATTATCAGTGCAAAGTAGTTTTGTCAGGGTGAAAAGAAGAGGAAGTTATGGGAGTAATTAAAAAACGAGTGAATTGTTTTGAGAAGACGGTGAAGTGACACTCAGAGGATATGAAGCACAACAAAAGAGAGGTCGCAAGTGCATAAAATCCTGACATGCTTGCCAGTTCCCCACCATGGTGACTAACTGTACCATGACTTACTATGTATCCCTGAACATAAAGGAGAAATTGAATTCATCACCTTCCCTGTGCTGTCATAGTAATTTTTTGATGTTTCAAAGCAAAGGGAGGAAAGTGATTCACTGGGAAGCTGCTCAGTATGCTGAGGGAGAGCATAAATACCTCCCTTAACGACAAAGGCAATATTAGTCAAACACATAAAAACATCAATAGTACAGATGTACTCAGAAAAAGGAAAAGTACATTTTGATAACAATAAGACTTTGACATATTGGGTTGATATTCAAACAAGCAAACTTCCAGTACTTAAATGTAAGTGGGAAGACAGTGTTAGTATACAGCATATTTTGTGATAAAACCTTCTGAATTCTTTATAAGAGACTTTTATATTGAATGCTAGACTTTAAATCCTTTCCAGAAAAAAAAAAAATTCAACTCTTCAAATAAAGTTTTATCAGGCATATCTTCATGGTATTTCCTAATTCTAATGAATATACATTGAAGGTACTGGAAAATCCCTGAACTGAGGGGACAGGAGTTCCTCTGTGTGCCCACAGAAGATACACAAGAGGCTGACACTCCATGCTGTTACATGGTATTTTTTCACTGCTCCTTGGTCTCTCCCAGCCAGACCATTTCCAGGATGAATGGATAATTCAACCTCTACAGCCACCACACTGTGCAGGCAGCTATCAAGACGTGGAAATTGTCTCTGATAATTTCACCAGATTCAGGTGGGTCTTCAGCAAAAAACACCATTGTATGTGCTAAGGGGACCACTGCAGCACAGGGCAGTGGAGCAGAATAAACTCCTGAATGTGGGCCTCCTAAATGCAGAAATGAGAAGGATGACTTTTTTGGTCCTGAAGCTGAGTCTCACAAACCTGCAAACAGACTGCTGATAAGAGTTAGCTCAGAGTTAAAGGTTTAAAACTAGCATTTTTTCTCACCCAAATGTGTCTTGATCTTGGCAAGCAAAGGAAGACGAGATAGCAAGCTGTTACTATGTGGGGATTGTTTTCTAGGAATAGTTTTTTCTATTTAAAAATATTTGTTCAGAGTGTTATTATCCTATATAAATATTAAAACAGATATGATCATATAGAATAAATAGTCCCATTTGTTAGCCTGAAGGTATGACTGGATAAAAATATTGCCCTTGAACTTGGGGAAGGCAGAACCACTACAGGGTTAAACCAGGAGGGACAAATTCCAAAGAGGCAGAAGGAGGATGGCTGAAGCCTACACATGATTTCATGTTCAGCTCCTTTTCCTCAAAAAGGAAAGTTGTATCCTTTCAAAGTCACACTGTCCTGAACTACCTGGTTCTATTCCTGTGTTCCAATAGAATTGTATGTACATTAGTTACAGACTAATCTTGAATAAAAGCTTTGCAATTTCTAGGAGAGCAGGATACAAATGCACATCATTAAATTCGATACTTCAGCCACATCTGCACCACGTGGGGTGAACAGAGGAAGACACACAGTACAAATTAATTCAACAGGAGTCTGGCCATTCTTATGCACAATCAAAACCTAGGGATAACAACATCACTGGAGGAGAGGTCTGGATATGTGTGCATGATATGCTTTGCTCCTAAGACAAGAACAGAATCAGTATTAGCTACATGCATCTCACTGAGACATTATGCATGGTTGTTGCCCAATCTCAGTTGTGATCATGGTGGCTTTTTTTTTTTCCAGACTGCTCAAATGCAAACAATATTTACTCACCTGGCTTTCCAAACAACAGACTGCCACTAATGTAGCATATGCAGCATGAAAAACAGCAATATCTTCATCACAATGCTCCAAGAATTGCTATCAGGGTCAAACAGGTCAAATCAACAAGATATGAAACTTTAATGGATGTGAACCTTATTATGGTTCTGCAACTACTATGCTTTTCTAAGCAAGATCTGTTGTTGGAATGTTTTCTTAATGCTTTTGAGTCCTGTCTCTTTGTGGGAAAGTTCTACACGGATTATTTATTAAAATAGGAAAATAGGAAAATTGACTTTTCCTCCATATGAAGACAAGCAGTTCCAAGCCAGAGAAGGTTAACACAAAGGCAGCAGAGGATATCTGGTGACCAAGTCGTGCTGTTTTTAAATAAATAATTCAATAAACATTATCTCATCTCAATGTTCCTTTCATTTCCCATTAAAAATAAGGCAAAGTTGGGAGAAGATAATTGCAAGAGTTTTTTGGTTACTTCTTTTTTGCTCTTAGTGACACTCCTATATAGGCAGCTGTCCAAACTAGTGTTAGAGTTTCACTTTGGGTCATCCTGGGAAAGCCAATGCCCTGAAATTTCCATGTTGTCTGTTTGCTTTTAACTAGTGCTTGGCTGAGACTGAAAAACCTAAATACATGTAAATAAAATACTGTATTTCTGTATTTCTATGGCATGAGTACTGAGAATGCTATGTGTCCTACTGAAAATCAGTGAGTTTTGACCTGACTGTTGCCAAGCCTTTGGAGAAATCAGAACATCACTTTCCCCAACCTGCTATTTTCTCACTGAGCGCAAGGACTGTGCTTGCAGCCAGGTTTGTGGAAAGACTTGGGGTAGTGGTCAAGGCATTTTTTTCTTCTTTGGTTGAATATTTAGGGCTAGAGTCACCCTAGTTCAACTAAATTGCTGATTTAGCTAAATTCTTGATTCTTACTCCAGCTTTTACTGCCCTTGCTGTCACCACATCCATGCCCAACACTGTTGCAGCACTGTTGGAAACTGCTGTGAGGTCAGGTCTCTTGATGTTTACCTCTGTGAAATTCTGTCTTAATTGTAGTAGTAAGAATGACCAAAACCAGATCATTCTGCTGCAGCCTGCAGAACAGCATCTAAAAAAAAATCCTGGTATAGATGTGGCCTGTCAAGGAGGCCCTCAGGAGTCAACTTTCCCAAGTAACAGATTATGAATATATGTGCTGGATTGTGGTAGCATAACCAAGAGCGGTTTAGTTGATGACTTAATAATTGAGCAGGCTGGATACAGTGTAATTGCTTCAATCTCCCCCCTTTAAAACTAAGGTGATAATGTTCTGATTCACAGCTGGTGTGTGCATGATGATGGCAACAAGCAGTAAATCATCAAGCTACAGACACCTGGTTGTATCAATTGCTCAGAGACCTCACAGAGCAGCAGCGGGACAGGAGAGTGAGTTTGCTGTGTGGTAGCTGATTGCTCTGTGCCTCTTCCCCATTGGGTAGTGACTACAGTGCCTGAAATTTTCAAAGTGAAGAGAAATAATTCACCTACTGGAAACCCCATCAACATGGTATTGCTTCTAATGGTAGGCTTTACAGTTGGCAGGGAAGGCCAGATAAAGCCATGATTCCACACATCATCAGATAATGACTTCTGCTGCTTCTTGGAATGTTTCTTCCTACTCTAGTCTTTAGTTGGTTTTAACACTTTCCAAATGTCTGTGTTGTTCGAGTCTCTTAATGTGCTGAAAGTAACTTATCATGCTGCTTGAAAAACCATTATTAGTTCTAAATATAGTCTCAAATTTAAAAAAGAGGTTTTTGACAACTTAATGACTAGTAATTCATGTGGATCAGAGGAAGTTGAAAGTAAAAGACAAAAGCAACAGGTAGTTCGTGTATCTTCAGCTATACACTTAGAAAACGAAGGGCCTAAAACTCTAACACTGATAATACTGGTATAACAGTTGGCCATGGGTAGTGTCAGAAATTCTGTGGTTTTTTTTTTTTTTAACATCATTGCCAAGCAGTTGGGTTAACTGTGCAGAAATGTAGTTCTCAGTGAGTTCCAAACTCTTCTAATGACTCTGTGAGGTTCCCAGTACCCAAATGAAGTAGAATAATTTCATCCCACTTCTGGAGATACAGGTTGTTACCACATCACTGCACTGCACTCTTCATACACTACCCTAACTCACTCACAATCTAGCAATTTTTAAAACCATGTTTTTCTTCCTTGCACATATGCTTTAACTTTAATGGTATTTAAATAGAGCCAGTGCTATCCAGGGAAATTAATTTTCTCTATGAGTCTTGAAGCAGCAGTATGCATATTTGAAAGGGGACAATGTTTGTTAGCAGATCAGACTTTTTTTTTTTGGTGGGATTGGACTCAGCATTTTACAACAATTCAGATTTCAGGTTTTAACAGCCATGACACTGAGGTGCATCCCAGGGTCCTGAGGGAATTCTCTGGTGCAATTGCCAAGCCACTCCCATGATGGTCAGAAAGTCACAGCAGCTGGGGAAATCCCACATGGCTGGAAAAGGGGAAACATTATACCTATCTTTAAAAAGGGTAGGAAGGACAATCCCGAGTACTACTGGCCCATCAGCCTGTGTGCCGGGGACGATCATGGAACAGGTCCTCCTGGAAGCTGTGCTAAGCCACATGGAGAAGAGTCTCAAATCAGTGATTTGAGGCAACCAGCAAGGCTTCACCAGGGGCAGGTCCTGTCTGACCAGCCCAGTGCCCTACAGTGGATTGACTCAATCAGTGGACAGGGGGAAGGGCTACAGATGTCACTGACACAGACACAAAGGGACAGAATGCATACTCAGCACATTTACAGATGACACCACTGGCACACCTGAGGGATGGGATGCCATCCAGAGGGCCCTGGACAACCTTTAGGAGCGGGGCCATGGGGATTTCATGAGTTCAACAAGGCCAAGTTCGAGGTGCTGCACCTGGGTTGGGGGTGACCAGATGGAGAGCAGCCCTGCTGAGAGGGACTTCGGGGTGCTGGTGGGGGAGAGGCTGGACATGGCCCAGCAAAGTGCACTCACAGCCCAGACAGCCAATTGTGTCCTGGGCTGCATTCAAAGCAGCGTGGCCAGCAGGGCGAGGGAGGGGATTCTGCCCCTCTGCTCTGGTGAGACCCCACCAGGAACACTGCATCCAGCTCTGGGGTGGACATCCAACAAAGGAAGAACATGGAGCTGTTGGAGAGAGTCCAGTGGAGGGCTGTAAATATGGTCTGAGGGTGTGTGCAGGTTTGTTTTTTTTTTCTTTTTTTTTTTTTTTTCTTTTCTTCAAAAATAGGTCAGTCTTCAGCAAGCTCAGTTTCTTCTGATCAAATGAACAGTGATGCATAGGGGAATACAGAGCTGCTTAAACAGACACCAGTCTTTCTGTTTCAGTTAATACAGGCCTGATGTTTTGGTCATAACTGAGTCACTAATTAACATCAATGATAGCCTCCTGCCTTCTTGTCTGTTTTTTTTTTTTTTTTGCTGCAAATGAGAATTTTCTGCTCTGAAAATACTCTTTTTTTTTTTTTTTTTTTTTTTTTTGTCATTGCTCATTCAGTTATGTTCTGATGAGTCATGATGACTTACACTGGGCCTCCAGTTTCTGTTCCTTAACTATTCTCTGCTTAAAAATCCTCACCAAATGCCATTAGTGCATTATTCTGCCTCCTTCTTAGCTCATTAGCTAGTAGGCTGGAACAGCTAATTACCCTGAAAGTACATGGATGGGAGAGCTAGGAACACCTATTTTGCTCCCAAAATTACAGGTTGAGGGGAACCAGGTGGAAAAGGAGGAAGTGAACAAGAACTAGAGAGCAGCATCACCCTGGTGTTCTCCCCCAGAGCCCCTCAGGCACACTGCACAAAGGCAGTGGTGTGGCAGAGATGTAGGGAATCACCCCTCCTTCCACTCCTCTCCTCATCCTCCCTTGGGAAAAAATTAACCAGACTACAGCCTTCAGCTGTAAGCCTGGGCATCCCTGCCCTCTTAAACAGCGGAAAAGGTCAAAGATACAACGAGAATGGGTAGATCTGGTACAAACACATCTGCTGTAACCTGTGGAGGAATCATAAAAATGGGGAGAAAAAGTCTCTTCAGTTTTGCTCAAAGTGACATTTGTGTTTTAATTTTTACGGAAGCGTAGCGAGCTGATAGCAGACCTGAGCAACTAGGAGACGTTTCTGTGAGAAAAGATACAGCTGAAACTTGGCCTGAATGGTTAGAACGCAGAGTGGAAATATGGGAAGTGGGTGCTCTGACTGCTTTCAGAGGTAAAACCACTCACTGCCAAACTCTCATAGAATTGAGGCCAGTACTTTACACAAAGTCCCTCTTTCTCCCTGGCTTGCAAATCACAAAGTGATTTGTGACATCTATTTTCACGAGGCAGGGTGGGAACAACAATTTACTATCAGACATATTGGCTGGGCTTAATTGTGGGAAGATTCTGTGCGCTGTTTCTGCTGTGTTTAGACAACACACTGGGCACTTGTTTTTGTATACTCTTGTATGACTGAAATATATTTGTGTATCAACAGTGCTTGGGGATCTCAGAGTATATCCTCCTGTTTATCTTGGCCTCCATGGAGATGGGAATGATAAAGCTGTGTTTTGGTATATATGCATTTGTTGATTTCAGCTCCAAGCTGAACCTATGATGGGAAGCACACATGAGTATAATGCTGGCCTCATGTGCACAACATGACTTCAGTGTCCCAGAATGATCAGGTTTCTTCCCAAAGAGGGGTAGATTTCCTGTGGAGAACTGATATTTTGACTGTACCTTCAGGAGACAGAGGTGCTACAAAAGACATAAATGCCCCCAGTCGCATTTTGCTTGCATTCTGCTGCTGAGAATTCAACTGTTTGTGCACTCAGGTTCTGTCCACAAATGCAAGACATGCTTCCCAAAATTACTGAATTTTCCCTGTGCCACAAGGCAGCAGGGTATTTTTGAGTTTTAGGGTTTTGGAATAAATAAAAAAACTCAGTAAAAATACACAGGCAACATGTTTCAGTAATTCCTTCACTTAAAACATAGAAAGCCATTGCTTTCCACCCAACCCATATCACCAGTGCTTCCTGAAATGATCCACTTCCCTGTTTTTAGTATTTAGAGTCCATTAGTCAACCAACCCTCCTTTCCTTCCTTCCTTCCTTGAGTTCTTCACTTCTTCTGAGTTACTTCACGTAATTCAACCTGATGTTTTACATGATGAGCAGTTCAGTATTTTCTTTTATTGTGAAAGTTTCAGTAGTCCAAAACCAACTTTTTTTCCCACTGTGACTAACGTGCAGTTTCTGATTCTGCACTATCAATTTATTGTACCTATTCTTAATATAATATATTAATGTAATGATAATCATATTATTATCAGGTTCAACTCAAGTAGGAAAGTATTTTTTTTCACTGTTCTCTATGTGAAGAGAAACAGGTGAAACTGGTATAAAAATCAGCCTGTAGGTGGCAAACAGAACAATTATTCTAACCCCTTTTTATTTTGTGAGGAAGTAGATAACCCTCATAACCCTGACACTGTGAAGCAGTAGTGCAGACAGGAGAAGAAGTTCACAGGGACAGGATTTTTCCTTAAAAATTAGGAGAATGTTCTTAAATTTGCATTAGTCACCAAACCAGAGGTAGTGGTCCAGCCCAAAGGTCAAATTAACCAAACACTAATCTGTGAGAGTTGTGAAAGGTGCTTGTGTGTGCATGAGTGAGGGCACACATGTGTGTCTGTGTAAGTACTTGCACAGGAGAAGAGAGAGTTATTTGGAGATACTGCTGAGACTGAAGGGGGTGCTCAGGCACCCCTCCTTGTGCATGTTAGTACCAAAGAACCAAATTGATTAAAAAATGTTGTTAGTTTCTTGTTTTTAAAGGTGAATATGTACTGAGCAGTGTAGGAGCGTCATTTCTGTTCCCTATACAAGTGACGGAATGCATTTTGCAAAAGTCAGGGAAACAACAATACTAACTTTTATGTACCTTGAGTTTATACAGGATCCATTCCCCTTACTTGATTGCCTACACGCAAAATCTCTTGCTAATCTAACTGATTAAAAAATTACCTTTTGTCACTTTTATCTATGCTTTTTAGAAAGGCAGTCAGGCTCAGAAAATCAATTAACTCCTTAAAAATATTGCTCTGTAGTGCCATCTGCTTTCTTCATCACACTAACTAAACATAACTCCAGATTTTCACTATACATATGTGTTGACCAATACAAATATTTTTAATTATTAGGTAAAAATTTAAATATTAGGCATCTCAATTAATGCAAACACACTGGGCCTATCTGTGCATTCCCAGCCATGCACTGTGTCCTTAACATCTGCTAGGCTCCATTTAAGTTATTATTGTCCATATGGTGTGGCCATGAAAGAATGACAGATCAGTGATGTAACTGCCTGCAATAGCTGCTGATGCTTGCAAACTGTTCACTCAGTGAAAGCAAGAGATAAGTGATTATTCAGAATCATGTCACCAAGAACAAATCTCTTCATTGAGAGCTAGGTTAATTTTCTAGTGCACTAATTATGTGTCTTTGCCTGCCTTGCTCTGCTGCAACTCAGTGCAAGCTGTCTAGAAGGCAAGAAGAACTTAGCAAGGGAAGAAGCTGATTCCAAATGAGTGTAAAATCTGCTTTTTTGACATGGGCAGATGATACAAACTCCTGATGCCAAACTGCTGAGTGAATTTGTCATAGCACTGCAGCTCCTGACTATATGAGAGCAGAGATGTTATACCAATTTCTTGTCTCTTAGAACCTGTATAAATCATGTCAGCAGGGGCACCATCTTTCCACTTGCCCCTGGGTCTTGAAAGTCTTTACAGAACTTCCTGGGCTAATAGTTTATATGGAAATGAAGCGTATTCCTTTAAGCATATTCCTTTCTAGGTTCCCTGATGTGTTTCTCTCTCTTTTTATCAGATACAGTCAGGAATTTTTTGAAGCAAAAATCACGACCCTCAATATCAGCCTGCCAAAACCCTTCACTTATTTTTGGAAAGGGGCATGGCAGTTTCAGCAAAACAACTCTCTCAAGAGAAATTTCCAGTCAAAACCAAAGACAAAGAGAGTTCTCCAGTCCTTGGCACTGTTGGACTGCTGGAAAAAAGTACTTCCTCAGAGCCTGTGGTTTCAGCCAGACAGAGTGGCCCTCTGTACATTGGTGCTCTCCATCCCTGTACCTACCTATAAGAGGAGTGGCTCTTTTGATATTTTGAGCTTGATTACTTTTGCTTTCCAGAAGGTTTTAACTCCATCCCAAAGAAGAATCACAGCATGAGTAAAAAAAAACTATATGCCCTTGATATCACGTCCAGTTAATCTCTTGTCCAGGGGTAAGTCATCTTGAACATCTCAGTCTTTTTTTGTTATTTGCAACTTTCCTTCTTGTTATATTTCTAATGTCATGAATAAAACTATTTCAAGTGAAATTTTGGTGCACTGACTAAATATATAATTTTTCCTTCTCCAGTGATCTCCATGAGGAGCCACGAAAGGAATCATGCAAGTTAACTTGGGTGTACTGAAGATGAGAAACAAGACGTTCAAACCAGCCTCCACATTTATATGGAGGACTGCATACAAAATATACCAGTATGTCTAGCAACATGTTGATATGGAATATATTTTTTAAAGAAACTGTGTATGTGGGAAAAGCCTAAAATCTACACCCTTGAACTCACTGGAATATACTGGTTTATTCTTCTGGAGATAGTCAACACAACAGGGTGTGCAGGAGGTTGGGATGAAATAATTCAAAAGGATTAGGTAATAAAAGATGTCACACTGAAAAGATTTAACTGGTTTACAAATCCAAAGCCCAGGAGCAGTTCCACTTCTGGTGCTAGAAGCTGTCTTTCTATTGCAGCAAAATAAATAGATCTGACCTACATGTAACAGTTAATTTAAAATAAAATATTGGGATCCTGGAATAATTGTTTGCTTTTTGCCTCTCACAGTTTGACCCAGCTGGAAATAAGAGATTCATTTTTTATATGTTTCTGCCTCTTGTTGGAGATTCCTTCTGGTTAATGTTTTATTACATAAACAGGAGGGCTAAAAAAATGCCTGCAGACAATTTAATAACTGATCTGTCTAATAACATTAATTGTTTATCTTCCTTGGTGTTCCAAATACTTTTTACAAATTATGGTAACTGATCTCCAAAACTTAAACTGAAGTGTTATTTATTTTAAATAAAAGGAAACAGGGAGATGACCATTCCCAGATTAGTTTACTTTTGCTTTGCTTTTGTTTTTCACAAAATCGTGGAGCTGGGTTTTTGCAATGTCACATCATGAACATGTTTTGTCTTGAGTCAGGTACACAAGCACACAAGGAAAGCTCTTATTTCACCCAGTGGCCACTTGTACAGTGGTCTGTGGTAATTTTGCAAGTGCTTAGCAATGACCATCATTATTTCAACATTCTGGTTATTCTTTGGGACAGTAGCCAGTAAAAAGTGTAAAGTGCTCAGCAAAGGAGAATAGATTTGTTGCTTTTGACTACTAATAGACACAGAAAGATGAGCAATACCCTTAAAAGCAAACCAACTTGCAGGATGCCAAATACAGTACTGTTCTTCCAAAACCTGTTACAATCTGTGCAGTTGTTCCTTAGGGTTGCTGGAGTGCAAAGCTGATCAGAAATGGCCAAGATCCCACAGGAATGCTGGCAATATCAAACCAGATTGTTTTAAGACAAAAAAAAGAAAAAAAAAAAAAAAGGTCTAAAAGGGTATATATTTTTTCTTTTTTTTTTTTTTTTTTAATATATATAATATAAAATTTTCAAAATTTTCAAAAAGACAGTTAATAACTGGTAGTTGACTTCTGTTTCCTAATTTTGGATGATGCCTCCTAACAAATTTCTAGTCAGAGGGGTCTTTAGGCCATGCCAAATATGAATAAAAGAGATGGTGATGCAGCTAGGCATGAAGATGCTAATCATGGGCCAGCTGGTCATAGTTCAAGAGGCCAAAGTAATGCCTAAAGCTGAAGAGCTGAGATCCTGCTTTGGGTTAGGAAAATGGAGTGGAGCTGTGGGTGCCTCATACAACCCAGGGAGAAGCAGTAAGGAACAGTGTGGCATGAAGGGAGGAGTGAAAAGGACAGTGAGAATTTAGATGTATGCTTTCATACTTACTCTCAAACTGTTAAAATTCTCATATGCAGTGGGGTTTTAAAACAAGAAATGTTACAGCCCTTGATGCAATAAAGTAGTTTTTTTTCCCTGTAAAATAAAGGACAAGGGAAATATGTGTCTCTGTTTCCTAAACCACAAAATCTGTTTGGTATCTTAATGGGGCCCCAGGCAGAACAGACAGTGCAGAGATGCCAGTCTTTTGCAGAGCAGTTTCAGCAAGAACTACCATCAGAGCTGCCTTTTCCCTGCATCCCTCTATCCACCTGCCTGCAAGCTCATCCTTACCTAAAAACTCCCATAGATATGTTGCTCAAAGAGGGGGGGAAAATGGGAAACTTGCATTTCTTGAGGGATTTCAAGCGAGAATTCTTGTGTCTGCACCACCAGCCCTGGATTCCTGCATGTGCTGTGCTGGAGTAACACCTGTTAAGTGATAGTAAGCCTCGGAGCAGACAAGAGCTAGCACTTGGGGGAGATTTAATTTATTGTTCAGTGGAACGAATGCTACTGTGCAGCGACAGCTGGTGCACTGAATGACCCACAGTGACTGCCTGACTGACTCACAATAATAATGCCCAAAGAGGCCTGCACATCAGGCTGTCTTTGGGGGGAATGCAGAGAGGAGGTGCCTGAGGAAAGCAGGCTGCAGCATCTTTGCTTGCGTGGGCCTGGCTCAAGAACCGCTCGCTCCAGTGCTAAACCACCACCACACTGCGACAAAGTGAAATGTCCATGTGCTAGAGAGGAGCAGATCTTCTCTTTGGCTTTAGTTCTGTCTTCTGCCAATAGGTTTTTCCCCTCTCCTCTCACTGCTCAAACTACTGAAGCAGTGAATGTGAACAGGCAAAATTAGTGCACGAGCCAGGCTGCCCCTTTATGCTCAAAATTCCTTTCCACAGATATATTTTCGCTAACCTAAGAGCTGGTATCTGGAATACTTGAGTATCATCCTATGTCAGAGAGGCTACTATTGTTCTCCACACAATTTGCAAAAGGCTTAACCCTGGACATATGTTTTCCTGATATGCAACTCTTCAACATACAAGGTAATGACAAGGCAAACATGACATCTGCACAGGCTCAGCTGAGTCAGTGGTGACAGCTAAGTCAGTCAAAAAACCCTGAGTCTGGGCTGCAGGTTGCACTGCTTTCCTTCTGTGTGGACATGGGTAGAGTACATGCAAGCATATTTGAAAGCAAAATTGATAGAACAATCCCCATGGCCTCATTTTGCATAAATAGCCTTTACTTCTGGGCAGGTAAACAGGCAAATGTCTCATTTAGAGGTGATGCAGAGTACTCAGATAAGGAAACTAATTACAATGTTTAGAAGTGGCCAAACAGCTCAGGCCTTAAAAGTACATATGATAGGCAAGGTAGGGGTGGGCTAGTAAAGCCTGGAGGTCAGGGCTTCTCTCTCTGCACCTGAGTGGCTGGCTACACCATTTCCACCTTCCTGCTGTGGAGAAAACAAAGTGTAGTTGTTCTGATGTGTGATGAAGCAACATCCCATCCCTGATTCATAGCTCTTGTAGGACGATAAAAGCTGGAGCTGTTGAGCTGAAGGCAGTAGAAGTGGACCTTGCAGTTGGGGTGACACCAGTAGAAGGCACATGGATGTGTGGCTGTGGCCTCATCCTACGGACCTTCATCTCAGCTCGGTCTCTTTATCTCCTGCGAGCTGTACTGAGGAAAAATAAGGTGCAGAATGGTCTGGAAAAGGCAGCAGCCAGGGAACTGAACAGTGAACACGTGCAAACTTTTCTTCCATCAGCATCGAGCAGCTCTGCTGGTAATTGTTCTGGGGGGACAGGGCAATCCAGAGCACTGAAAGGAAGTGCACCTCATGTGTGGTGTGAGTATTCATTTGCAAATAATGTGAGACGATTTAGGGGGAAGTCCTGTGAGCACCAATCACCTTAGATGCCTTCTGGGACTGCAAGTGCCTTCCCACACCGCAAGCTTTGGTTTAACTTGTAAGAAAGTTTGGTGTTTCAAAAAAGCAGCAATGTTTCCGTTGTTCAGTGTCAGAAGGACATTAATTTTTTTTTTTTTTTTTTTTTTCAGCTGGTGGAATACCTTGGTTCCTAACTGGAGTGGCACTTTGCTGCTTGCATATGCCTAGAAAAGTTGTTACATCCCGTTAAGTAGCCAAGGAAACCATCCTCAAAATGAACAGGAATAATTCAGGGTTCCTCCCCCACGTCTGCCAGCTGCACTTCGCTTGCCTACAGAAAATTCTTCCCTGTGTCCTCTGTTTTGGACTTTCATTTTGCAAAGCACATGGGCATTGAATATGCTTTAGTTACAAGACCTAGCAGAATTGACTGAATTTGCAGAAATCTAATTAATTACAGAATCAACTGTGCTAAAGGGTTAGTAAAAAAGAGCCAGCATAGGAGCTTCACTATGACAAATGTTGCATAACTCCTAAAGGGACAGTGATTTTACTGTCATTCTTAGTACTACAGTTGGCAGCAAAATTTTGCCTAATGTGAAAAGAAAGTTAACCTTTTGAGTTCTCCACGATTTTATCATTCTGCAAACAAGTCAGTTCTTCGGACAAGGAGCTGTGAGTGTTTGACTCATGCACTTATTTCACCTGATGAACTATAAATTTTGGAAACATAATTCTTTCAATTATTGCTGAAGTTCCTGGACAATTATCCATTTGTTCCACGCCTCTCGTTGTTTGAATATTTTCAAGAGAGTATTGAAATTCCTTCAGCAGATGTACATTTTCTGTCCAGCTAACCCCACACTGATCAGTATCATGCAGAAGTCTCAGAAAAATACTTCTAATGGTCTTGGCTCTTCCATCTGAGATGCTCATTTCTCCTTTGCCTTCTTTTGTTTTAAATCGTTCAGCTACAAAATGAGAAAAAATACCACGGTAGAGAAAGATAAACAAATGTAGCAAATATCTAGCAGAAAATACTTCCAAGGGTGGTGCCCAATGTTTTATACTCTGATTTGTATTGCAGGCTGCTGACAGTATGACAGATTATGTAGATCTGCACATTTTAAGGCAGCAATCAGTAAAAACATAATTATTATAAAATTAATTCCCCCCTCCCTCCCCTTGCATACCAGTGAGTAAGGTCTGATAGTAATTTTGGGAATACTTTTCAGATAGTGTGGGCATTTTGGCCTTTTTAGCAGACACAACCATAGCATAATCCAGGACTCCAGTTTCCTTTTCAAGACCTCTTCTAAGCTGTTTCCAGAGGAGAGATCAAATTAGCGATGGCAGTGCCTGAAGGCAAACTCTTGGTTGTAAAATACAGGATCAATGTCTAACGTGTGTCCAGCAGCTATAAATAGTGCCTGTTGTTGATGCCATTAAGCTCCACCAGCTGCTTTCCAGCTGTGCAGAGTGGCAGTGCAGCAGAGCTTTGTGCTGGTGGGTGCAGGGTGGCTGCACTGGCCTGTCTGTGTTTTACCTCTGAATCCCTGCTGACAGCCCTGGCTGGCTGACAAGGCTGCAGCAAAGGGGTTTGGTACTCGGGGCACCTTTCTGTGGTGCATTTGTATGCTTCCACCACTCCTTCCAGCTCATGGATGTTGTCAGCCTACCCTGGTAGAGTCCCTCATCAGCACTCCTCTCACTCCACCTTGTGATCCCCACTGCTCCTGCAGTATATCATTATTACTATAGACCATCCTCTGTGAGCCAGATTGAGAGGAATTAAGTCTAGCAGACATAAAATATATTGCTACAGAAAAAATATTTTACCTAAAACCTGTTCAACGTCTTCACAGAGAAGGAGTTTTGCACTGGTTTTTAACGTTTCCCTTTAATATTAGTGTGCACAGATATGTCCACATTATTTGACATATAATTACTGGTGGCTCAGGCATCCTTTATATTCAAGGTGAAAAGAAAAGGCATGAGGCAGAGTCTTTTTCATCTATGTTTCCTCATCTCTAGGGTCATTTACAATATATATTTATTAAAGGAAAGATGCCTTTTTTTTTTTTTTTTTTAGAAGGAACACTTGTGCAAGATTGAACTGAAGCACTAAAAGCACATTTCAAAGATTTCAAAGCAAACTTCGATCTGCTGGCTAGGTGCACAATTTGTAATTCAATCTTCAGACTGTAACTTACAGAACTTATTTAATCAACTGATACAAAGACAAAAGTCCGCTTCTTCATGTAAATTCTTTAGGGTTTTGTAGTGGTTTAGCCATGAAAGATTTGACTGCAAATGATGCTCTGAACTTTTTCACAAACCGAGAGATGGTGAAAACTTTAGAACAAATTGAGCCTTCTGAAAAATTTTCTCGGTTCTATTCTGTACTGATTGCTGGTCAAGCACACTTCATCGACTTTTCCTTGTTCCCAGATTTCTAAATATCTCCAGCAAGGATGTTTCCTTTCCTGGGGAGCAGGACAACCCTAGTCCAGCACAGAGCCGCAGCTGGATGGGGCCCGTGGGCTGGACCCGCTGGTCTGAAATCTGTGACCAAGGGCAGTGCTGGAGACACCTGGGTGGGGGAGTAAGTTAAGGATCATGAGCTCTGCTTATCTTCATGAAGTGCTCCACAAATTCCCATCCTGAGTGTGCCACGCTTTGTGAACCTTTTGATTAAATGAAACAGCAGTACTTTGGAAAGGGTGAACGTTCAGCACTGCCAGCCACAGATAAGGAATGTTGTGTCTCCTGACATGAACGCTTCTTGATGTTTAGACTTTTCTGTTAGAAATATTAGAAAAAACAAAAAGAAAACAATGTCTCTTGGAGGCTTCTGTGGCTGCAGCCTTTTGGTCTTAAGTGCCATAAGACTGCTGGTTTGTGAATGTCCCATCCCTCCATTATTTACCCTTTATCATTTACCAACAGCCAGGGGAGAAGACTTGCTCAGGGTTTGCATATGCAGGACTGTGCCCCATGGTTTTTATGACCACTCTTACACTGCTCCTAGACTTCAGGTTTGTTTCTTGCAATACTCAGTGTAAGCATGTGGCCTGCTTTGGCTCATGCTGAAGCTTGTAGGGACCTGGGGAAATCTGAACTGGGAATGTCATCGGCAGTCACCGGCTTTTATTAATATCAAAAAGGAGTAGGGCTATTATGCTAATACAGAGCACAGATATGCCAGGTGGGAAAACTAGGCTTCTACATATGGAAAGTGTAGCAGTCTACTACCCACACCATAAAAAAAAAGGTTAAATTCAGAGACAAGAATGAGAAGATGCACGTAAGGTTGTGAGTTAAACTCTTCCGTTATTTATGCCTGTAGATATAGATATTGCCTGTGGTGAATTCAGTGACAACCTACTTTTTGATTTACATTCTGTACTTACATCAGCTGTTCTGTGAAACATCCACCTAATCTTTTTACTATTGGTTTCTGTCAGCTTTCTGGATCTCTTTCCCACTGGCAGGCACTGTTCCAGAAATTTAAATAAGAAGTCACTGCAAATTAATACTCTTCATTCCTCCTCTGTCTGAACTGAGAAAAAACAGTATGGGAGAAACCAGCACCGGGAGAAAGAATACTGGATTCCATGAGCAGTATTTTCTACCTCTTTTATGGCATAGGAAATAAATTTAGGTTAATATTTGAGCTTTGCTGCCTTCTAGTGGCAGAAAGTTTGTTATGGAGCCACTGCGATGATTTTGTTTCTGGGCTTTGGTTCTGGGTTTGGGGTAAATTTCTTCTGCGGAGATCTTTGTGACTGAGGAGTACTCCAGCACTGATTTTTCTTGGTTTTATTTAAAGACAACAAGAAAGTAAAACCTAACATTTGTGCACAGAATTTTCCCGGCCTATATGCAATTCTGTTTGGGGTTTTTATTATTGTTGTTTGTTTGTTTTGTTTTGTTTTGTTTTTCTTTCTGACAAACTAAAGTGTAGGAGAGGAGGGCTCACCACTCTGATCGAGAGTAGGGAGGTGAGAAAAAAGGGATAACAGATCTCTGAGATACTGAGCATGTCTGGGTAGTCCTGGTTTGGTAGTCCTGAGCTCTTCTCAGACAGTTGCCTGTTCATTTCTTTTATGCTTTTCAGGTTCCTCACTCAGCGTCTGGGATGTCACTTTTCAAAAACTGAGAACTGGAAGCTCCAAGAGTTAACCCTAAAATTGCATCTGAAAACCCAGACATGATCTGTATGAGGAGAGGCAGCCAAATGAGTAGGAACCCCTGAACACAGGGGTGCCATTAGTTCTTTAGACACTGTCTAGCTGTTAACTTTGACTTTTCTGTTTAAAATGTATGTAGGAAATAAAGGACATTTGTCTCACAGAGAAAATCGTGTCATTTATTGTAGGGCATCTTATGCTACAGTTGCCTGATATTTAGGGTACAAGTTCCAGTGATGTCATTCATGTCAGATATTTTAGGAGCCCAGAGCAAACATTTCTGTATAAGTTGAATAAAATCAAGGCAATGCATGGGAGGGAGGGTCTCCTCACCTATGATGGATCCCTCAGAAGATTTGTTTCTTTCTACCAAAATCAAAACATAACCATTTTTTTTGGATCAGAACTTTGTTATTAGTCTGAATACTTTGTTATTAACAGGAAATATTTCTTAGTAATAACAATGCTAGGTGCAGAGCTTAAGTCTGTATCGGATGGCTTCCATTTAACATCCCTTCCCGTTTCCTTTTTCCAGAAACTATACTAATTGCATCAGTGCTGTAGGAAGATAACTATTTCTCAACTGATAATATCTCAGCAGTGATTTTTTTTCTTGAGCTTCCCTGTGAAATATTGCTGATTGAACAGTGTGTGATTCATATTCCCAGCAATAATTACATTTCTAGGTACTGCCAGGCATTGCAGGATTGTTGTGAGAACATGAGGTCAGGAAACGGTGTCTGCTCATGCCAGTATTTTCCAGCCAGATCTCTCTCAGACACCATTGTATCTGAGCTATTTGGCATCTCTGTCTGTACTTCTAGATATGCCTTTTTAAAGCCTATGAAATGTCTGTGTTTCAATTGATTGAAAATATATATATATTTATTTATATATTTATAAATATAAAAATATGTATTTTTAGGTGTGTATATATATATAATGTTGTTGTTTCAGTGTTGAACATCCACTTGGAAGTTTTTTAAAAAAATCTTGTCCACCCCAATTCTTACAGTAAAACTTAATGTTTTTTGCAGCCCTAATAAAAACAGAGAGAATTTTAAAAATATACTTTCAGTTAGATATTAATTTTAGGTTGCAAGGTTGGCATAAATCCTCCTTTCATTTTTGTATTATGAAAGTGAACTTTTCCTACCTGAAAAGTGTGTAAAATACTTTTTCACTCCCAAGTGACAGCAACCCCACTGCAAAGTGTCTGTCATAGAAACGGCTGCTAACTTTGTACATTCCTTTGCTGCTGACCTAGATGCAACAGTAAAATAATTCTTGACAAGTCACTTGATGTCATATTGGTGAAATAAAGCTCTTTGGTAGGCAGCTGATGGAGCAAGAGATCAAAGGCCCTCTTTGACCTCTTTGACCCTGTGTTTTTTAATCGATGTATCATGAGAGTTAGATGAGAAATGGGTTGATCCTCCTTCTGCCAGGTACTCTGGCTGTGTAGGAGGAATCCAGATGTAATACAGAGCTTCTATATAAAAATATCTGGAAGAGGAAACATTGATTTCCATCAAGACTGGAGAGGCACAAAGAGAACTGTCTGTGAAATGAGAGAAAGAAGAGCTTGACAGCAATATATAAGTTTAACCTTGTATAGGAAACACCTTGAAGTCCTAAGCAATTCATTAGGACATTAGCTGAGCATTTCAGTATTAAAACACTTTTAGGTTTCTTAAAAAAAAATTGAAACAATTAAAATGAACAAAGAAATAAAATCCCACCTTACCATACACAGACACACAAACAAACAAGCAAATAAGCCCCCACAAACCCTGAAAATATTACATTGTTGATGTGGAGAAAAGAGAGACATTGATTAGCAGTGTTGTGCATTACTTTTCCAGCCTCAGCCACAGCTGGAAACTTCAAAGGCTGAGACATGGCAGATTCATTCTCCTTCCTCGGTCTTGGTTAGCTTGGGTGGCCCCATGGAGGAGGATTCACACAATCTGAAAATAGGTTTATAATTTGATTGAATATCAGAGCCTAATTTAGAAGTAACCCCTCTGGATGGGCACTTTACTGCTTCCAAGATAAATGATTTTCCTTCCATCTCCTTACTTCAGTGAATCAAGGAGCTCTTTTGTCATCTTAGGTATTCTAACCCTGTTCAGCTTTTTCTTTTCCAGCTGCCTGGAACTTTGCCCAGAACTATGAGTGTCAACTTGCATTTCATGGGGAAATGCAAAGCCGGTGGTAGGCCTGCTATGGTCTCTCAGTTTCATTAGCATTACTTCTGGTGAGTTGCTCTGACCTATGGCTGCCACTTTGGCTGCAGAAAATCTGTGTGGGATTTTGTTGTTTGCCTGTGTTCTTGGGTCATTTCAGTGTATGGAAGATTTAATTTATCAAAGGAAAGGAGGTGTGGGCTGTACTTTCTCATGGCTCAAGCCAGGTTCTCAGCAGAGCTGATGTTCAAGGCATCATTGTGCTACGGCCCAGGCACAAAGTGACTCCAGACACATTCTGAGGTCCCAGAGTACTTGTGAGCTCATCCTGTGCCTAGTTCTGCTGTGAAGTCTTCCAAAATGTCTGTATTCCCTCTTTCTTAGCAGCTCTCCCTCTTGTCACACAGCCTTTCTGGTTCTGCACATACCTTCAGGTATGACTGTGTTGAGATGCACTGGCTGCACGTCAGACAGTGACACAGAGATAAAGCAAACCTGCAGTGTGAGGGGACAGCACTGGAGCCCTGACTGTACAGCCTGACACTACTCTCCCGTTACTGTACCTCCTTGTTTGGTGATAGAGCCTTGTTGCTGCCTTTAGTACAATTAATGCAGCCCAGGGATATTACTCAAGAGTCAGGTGTTTAGTGTGCTAATTACTTAGAGATATTCCTGTTACTCATAAAACGTCTCTGAGACTAATAGGTTCTTGAAGATGTGAAGTCAAGTGTCAGGCATGTATTTCAAACCCTACTAGGTGGCCATGAAAACACCACTCTTATTTCTTGTCTTTCCTTTGAAGGATATGAAAGTAAGCTGATACTTCTTGCTGAAAGAGCTTTTTTTTTTTTTGTATTAAATTGTTTTCATTTGTAAAGACGTGGCTCTCTTGGAGCTGACACCATGAAAAAAATAGAGTGAGTGGGTTGCTCGGCATAAGGATATCCACACCTGGCACAACTTTTCATACTGTTTCCATATCAAGCATGGTCTTGTATGGCAGACAAGCTGACCAGTGTTAGTATCTACCAGGTCTGCCCTGGTTGTCAAACACCCCTGGAATGCCCAAGACTTCTGGTTTTCTGTAGAGATTAAATTCTTCCACAGTCATCCAGATCCTCAACTTCGTCTTTCACCTCTTTATCCCTTTGTACCCAGTTTTGTTGTCAGCTTTGGGTGAAAGGAGAAATGAAAGGAAGATCAGACACACAACAGTTTATAGGAACACTGATTATTATAATTTTAGGAGGGTGTAGAGGCCTAAGTACCTCTGTTCCTCCAGTTTTAAATGACAGGTGGATGATTTTTGTCTGGGGAATTAGCAATTGTTGCATGTAATATTTTTGAACCAGAAGCTCTAAATATATCACACTAAAAAGAATGGAAAATTATGAGAAGAGTGTGTTGATATGCTGGGCTGTGAGAATAAGGTTCTTTCTAAAAGCTAAATGCCTCATTCTGCTCACAGAAGACCACTCTGAACCCCAGAGCTTCTGGTGTTTCACCACCAGGTAAAATTCTGTGTTTATGTTTGCATTGTTTGGGTGTTGGCATGAGAAAATTGGTAGAGATATGAAATTAGAAAGTCAGGTTTGTATCACTAGAAGTGCTTTCTCGTAGGAAGGTGTTTGACCATGAGACTTTGAATTTCCTTAATCTCTTCTGAATAACTGTCCCACAGCTGGGAAATCTAGATGTGACTTTTCACCCTTATTTTGATGCCTTCAAAACCGCCGCAGTTGACAAAGTTGCTACGTGGTTGCCAATGAGATTGCAAATGAGGAACCTGTGCTACTGCAAGAGGTGAGGAAAGATGGAGAAACCTATTGCCTCTGGCATGTGTTATACCAAGGATGCCTCCTGATTTGTAGGATGTTTGTTCCCTTTGCTTCTTACAAAAGCAGTACTGATTTGTGCTCAACAGAGCATCCAGGCTTAGCCTTGTCCAAAGCAACCCCCCACATTGTCAGTTTGTGGGTGTGGATTTAGGAAAGGGACTCCCCTAGGCACAGAAGGACAAATTGCTGAGAAGTCACTGCACATAATGGCACTGCACATAATGGCACTGCACATAATGGCATCTGCTGCCTCTACAGAGATGCAAAGTGAGAGAGTGAGCATTTTCAGCTTTGCTTAGTTCACTTCACCTCCCAGCGCCAGATAGGTTTGAACATCGCTGAAGGAAAAATTTCATGTAACAGCTCTGAAGGTCTTTTTAGGTCAAGCATTTGTTTAAAGAATTTGAAAGAAAGAAATAAAATAATAATAAAAAAAAGCCAAACCAGAACCAGCATAAAGTTCTACCTTATCACTAACAGCAGATTCAGAGTTTGCAGCAGTACTTACAAGCATTGCCCTAGGTTCTGAATAGTCACTGTTTCCATTTATCTCTTCATATTGTTTTGGCATTTGGACACAGATTTGCTGTTTCTACCATAACAGAAATATTTTGGAAGCTAGTCGTGTCTCTTCCCATTCATCCAAAATTAACAAGCAGATATACAAATGATATTAATAGCTCCTTCTCACCTGGGTCCCTGTTTTTTAAAGTTTTTTTTTCTTTGAACTGATTATGTATTTGCCAAGTCCAGCCTTCTCCACTGACACAAAGCTATCTAACACATTTATGTTTTTTCCTCAGCCCATGACACCCTATGTTTAGGTTGTCATATAATATGACAACTTCTATTAAGTCAGTGTGTTTCCTTGTGTCCATAGAGATCACATGTAATACATTAGTGCAGATGATGGACTTGTTAACAAATATCTTGGGGGGATATGTCCTTAAAGCAAACCCCTTTAAATTCTTTAACTCCATATGGGAATTTGTGCCATAGTCATTATTTGGATTCAGCTAGGGGCAATTTAAAAAATTTTGATCTGTAAAATGAGAATAAGTATTACTTTCCTACTCATTGTGTTTTTCTTTTCTTATTTACTTATTCTCTTGTACTGCAATTCACTTTAGACAATTATTTTACTTTAGATAATAGACCAGTCCCTATTCTGTGTTCAAAAGAGACTCTGAACTAGAATTTAATTTATTCATTTTTCTGGAAAAAAGTATAGCACTTACTTTCTTTTGCTTTTGGGGTAGTGAGACTTCTGTAATATCTCAAATAGCTGTATTTTAAGACTTAGTCCTTCCTCTGTTGGGTTCTTTGCTAACCCAGGACTTTATTTATCTTACTGGCTCCTGCCATTCATTCTGCTCTGTATTTTGCTGGGAACGGTGAACTCACTTCATCGAGGGTGTGAAAACGCATGCTGGGCTTTGTGTGAATCAAATATCTACCTGAGCAGCCTTATCACACCTGATGAAATCTGGAATAATCGTGCATTTTTCAGCTTACTGTCACGAACCTCTTCAAAATCTCAATCAACCCTCTAATCAACCCTAATTGCTCTACCTCCCGGGCAGGGGGCTCTTGAGCTGCTGGACCAGTTAGGAGTCTGTAACTACACCTTGAGCCCGATGTTATTTTATCTGAAGCCACCGGGTGTCAGCACAGGACGCGGCTGTGTGGGGGAACACACCTCTGCCCGGGGTGGAGGTGACCAAAGAACCCGTTTCACGGTGAATTTTACGTGGTTCCGTCGTTAACTGAGACCTCCTGGCTTCAAGACCATGGTCCGTAAAAATAATAGCCCCAGGCAGGCTTCTGCTCTTGGTGGATCTCAAGTTCAGCGTTAGTTGCTGATTTTTTTTTTTAATTATTATTACTTTTAATTTTTTTTTCCTTATTTTCTGTAGAGCTTTAGTGCTTCAGAGAAATTATCAGGGTCCTACCAGCAGGGATGCTTTTCTCCCCTGTGAAATACTCCATTTCATAAGGAGATGAGGTGTTTTTTCCACTTCAGTTAGATTGACAACATAAATATGTGTATGTCTGCCTGTGAATTTCCCCTTCTATTACATTATCAGTCACACCAATTACATGCTGCCACACTGGAGAAAATTCTACTCCTTTCCCTGCTTACATTAAGGCTGGAAGTGATATCTCCTATTAAATGAGAGAAATAGGTGATGATTTATCTTGCCCTTGGGAGCTTTTCCTTCCTTCCTTCCTTCCTTCCTTCCTTCCTTCCTTCCTTCCTTCCTTCCTTCCTTCCTTCCTTCCTTCCTTCCTTCCTTCCTTCCTTCCTTCCTTCCTTCCTTCCTTCCTTCCTTCCTTCCTTCCTTCCTTCCTTCCTTCCTTCCTTCCTTCCTTCCTTCCTTCCTTCCTTCCTTCCTTCCTTCCTTCCTTCCTTCCTTCCTTCCTTCCTTCCTTCCTTCCTTCCTTCCTTCCTTCCTTCCTTCCTTCCTTCCTTCCTTCCTTCCTTCCTTCCTTCCTTCCTTCCTTCCTTCCTTCCTTCCTTCCTTCCTTCCTTCCTTCCTTCCTTCCTTCCTTCCTTCCTTCCTTCCTTCCTTCCTTCCTTCCTTCCTTCCTTCCTCCTTCCTTCCTTCCTTCCTTCCTTCCTTCCTTCCTTCCTTCCTTCCTTCCTTCCTTCCTTCCTTCCTTCCTTCCTTCCTTCCTTCCTTCCTTCCTTCCTTCCTTCCTTCCTTTTCTTTTTCTTACCCTCTGCTTTGTAAAAACAAATAAAATTGTTCTTTACTTTAGCACAGAAGGCAACAGTATGTGCCATTGGTATGTGGAAAGCACAGATTAATTGAACAGGCACTGTGGCCTGAAATATCAACTCAGCACATCTGACTGAGGGATGTATTCAGGTGGTTACCAGGCCACAAAGGCTTTGAAAATTCAGGTAGTATGCAAAATTGTGTTGCTTGAATGGGAGCCAAAAACCTACTCATTTCATGAAACTGGTAGACATGTTGGGTTTTTGTTCCCTCTTTAGGTGTTTAGGCTTATTAGGCTAACAGAGGGCCTCACACAGCCTTCAGCTTTTCCCTTCCCTTCCCTTCCCTTCCCTTCCCTTCCCTTCCCTTCCCTTCCCTTCCCTTCCCTTCCCTTCCCTTCCCTTCCCTTCCCTTCCCTTCCCTTCCCTTCCCTTCCCTTCCCTTCCCTTCCCTTCCCTTCCCTTCCCTTCCCTTCCCTTCCCTTCCCTTCCCTTCCCTTCCCTTCCCTTCCCTTCCCTTCCCTTCCCTTCCCTTCCCTTCCCTTCCCTTCCCTTCCCTTCCCTTCCCTTCCCTTCCCTTTCCTTCCCTTCCCTTCCCTTCCCTTCCCTTCCCTCTTCCTTCTCCCACTTCCCTCTGACTTTGGTAAGCACCTAGCATCCAGCCAGGGTCAACCCAGCACACCTGAAAATGTGGCAGTGTACGTGAGCCAGACCACGTCATGCCCTTTGGGGAAATATTTTTGCAATATATTAGAATTACAGTAAATGTTCACATTCTGAGGCTGCCACTTTTATCACGTCCTTAGGCTTTTCTAACTTAAAATGGGACAGCAGGTGTCACTACAATAGAAGCAAAAGCAAGAAGACTAAAATCTATATCCTTCTTACCATGTTTTTTTTATGGCTCTGTACAGTTTTCATCAGAGAAAAGGATCAAGAGCAGCTTGATGCTTGCCCTGGTCTCCTGGCTGTAGGTTTATCAGGAACCAGATCACCTTATGTCAGTATTCAGAAGCATGAAGAGGGGTTGGGAGACTTAAACACTGAGAGATAAAATATACAATTATTCTACTTGTGGACTAGCAAAGACACAGGAAGAGACATTACTTTTTGGAAATACCCTTTTGTACTTTCTGATTTTTATTCAAACCTAGAAATTTTCAGTTAAAGTGCAAATACTGAGAACCAGCCATATATTTTAACTTCTTTGAACAGAGTTCCTAAGGCTACTAGTCCCTAGCTTTGTAATGAGACACATAGACTGATGTTGTAATATTCAAATAGTGGGCTCCTTTTAGACTTTTAGACTCCCCCATTCCACTTTCAGTATCCATTAAATAAAAATTCTGTGTCTGGTAAATGACTCCTTCAGGGCAATAAATTCCACATTAAAAATGGCCTTACAACTCAATGCTGCATTAGGAAATAAAACATCTCCCAATGCAAAGTGAAGAATATAAATTAATTTAGCAAAGAGACAATATAGTTGAAAACCACAGACAGCCATTTCTAATGTCCCTAAACTTCTCTTTAGTAATATATTGTATTTATACAAGTTTGCTACTCAGAATTTCAGAAAAAAAAATTAGTTCTACAAAATCAAAGAATATGCTGAGTTGGAAGGGATCTACAAGGATCATTGGTTCCAATCTTAGTCCTGCATAGGACCATTCCCAAGAATCACACCATGTGCCTGAGAGTATCATCCAAACACTTCTTGAACTCTGTCAGGCTCGATGCTGTGCCCACTGCCCTGGGGAGCCTGTTCAGTGCCCAAACACCCTCTGGGGGAAGAACATCTCTCTAATATCCAACCTAAACCTGCTCTGACACAACTTCAGGCCATTCTTTTGGGTCCTGTCAGTGGTCACTACTGAGGAGGACAGATCAGTGCCTGCTCCTCCTCTTCTCACGAGGAAGTTGCAACTGCAATGAGGTCTCCCCTCAGTCTCCTTTTCTTCAGCTGAACACACCAAGTGCCCTCAGTGTCCTCACATGGCTTCCCAAGACCCTTCCCCATCTTTTTTGCTCTCCTTTGGACACCCTCTAATAGTGTGAATATCTTTCTTATATTGAGGTGCCCCAAACTACACAGAATATTGCAGGTGAGGCTGCCCCAGGTCAGAGCAGAGCAGGACAATCCCCTCCCTGGTGATGCTTTGCCTGTTTCCCCCAGGACAGGGCTATCCCTCCTGGCTGCCAGGGCACTGCTGGCTCAGATTCAACTTGCCATCAACCAGGACCCCCAGGGCCCTTTCCATGACACTGCTTTCCAGCATCTCATCCCCAGCCTGTCCATACATCCAGGGCTGCCCCATCCCAGGTGCAGAATCCGGCATTTCCCCTTGTTGAACTTCATATGTTGGTGATTGCCCAGCCCTCTACTTTGTCTTGATCTCTCTGCAGGGCCTCTGTGTCTTTGAGGGACTCAACAGCTCCTCCTAGTTTTGTGTCATCTGCAAACTTGCTCAATGTCCCTTCCAGTCCTGTGTCCAAGTCACTTATGAAGATGTTGGAGAGCACAGGGCTGAGGATGGAGCCTTGTGAAACCCCCCTAGTGACAGTCACAGTCTGATGTCACCCCAGTCACTGTCACCCTCTGTGCCCGACCCCTGAGCCAATTGCTCACCCACCACATGGTGTGTTTATCCAGCTGAGTGCTGGGCATTTGGTCCAGAAGGATCCTGTGAGAGACAGTAATGAAAGCTTTACTGAAATCCCCAAAAAAATTACATCAGCTGGCTTCCCTTGGTCAGCTGAGTGAGTTACCTTGAAAGGAAATTAGGTGGGATAAGCAGGACTTTCCTCTCACAAAGCCATGATAGCTAATACTGATGACAGTGTTGTCGTTCACGAGTCTTTCAATACTTCCCAGAATAATCTTCTCCATAACTTTTCCAGGCAGCGATGTGAGACCGACACTGTGAGCCCTGAAATTTCCAGGGTCTTTCTTCTTGTCCTTCTTGAAAATCAGGACAGTGTTTACTAGTTTCCAGTCAGCTGGGACCTCTCTGGATTCCCAAGACCACTCAAAAATCATCAAGAGAGGTTTTATGATGGCATCAGCCAGCTCTTTAAGGACTCTGGGATGAATCCCAGCAGGCTCCATAGATTTGTAGGGATCCAGCTGGAGCAGCAGATCCCACAGAATTTCAGGGTCGACTGGAAATTGATTGTTCTGGTAGTCAGTGGTCCTCCAGCTCAGGGCACTGAGATTTTATAATATTAACATAATTTTATTCAATGATCTAAGTTGTTATTGTCTAATTTTTCTGCCTTCAGTTACAGGGTATTTAGGTGTGGGTAAATAAGATCCTGCTTTAGTCAGTTTTAACCAAATTCTTGTCCAGTTCTTTAACTGCATTTGTCAGTGTAGGGCACAGCGCCTACAGTAAGTACTTCTTAGTTTCCTAAATGGTTCATAGACTTGTTGTCTAAGCAAAGAAGTACAAGGTAAGTGATATTAAGGCATTTCTCTTCCTGCCTCATTTGCTTCCCAAAACCACCTGACAAGCTTGGGCCATGACTACAGCTGAGATCAGTGCTGTTTGGATAATGCTTTAGCCTTCTTATACAGAAGATAAAAGAAAAAAAATAGAAGGTCTGCTGAAGTGGTCAGGTAGGAAGCATTACTTCCATTTCCTATGCAAATAATTCATTTATGTGTAGAGAAGTTCTGTGTCAAAGTTTGTGATAAACATAACAAAATGAAGAGTAAAAATTTGAGAATTTTTTCATTACAAGAACAATTATGTAGAAACCTATTTAAAAGATCAGTATTATTTTTAAAATTATGTTGTCCGATCTCATCATATTTCTAAAATCTGAAGCATAGAAGTCTAAAATCAAAAATTGAATTGTTGACCTTTTTTAAAAACAGGGACTAATTATTTTTATATTAATTTTATTTAATTAATCAATTAATTAATATTAATAATAATTTATTAATTATTATTTTTGAAGCCAATCAAGCAGTTGAATGTCCTTCTTGTGACGCTTTTTAAATGCAAAAAGTTGGTGCAAGCTCAGCTGTGAAGAAAAACAAATGACGCCCAGTTCACCTGTTGAAGCCAGAACTTTATTAAACCTGGGTGAAAGATATAAAAATTAATAAGGAATAAACCCCAGGAATTGCTGTTTCTTTATATCTCTTACAGTCTTAATTCTTCCATAAAATGGGAGTACTGAATTTAGAAAGGGCATTTAGCAATTCCCTGTCATGACACCAGATCAGTTATTACTGGGTGTTGTGGAATTGGTTGGATTTTGCCTTAAGTGTTGTTGGTTCATTGGATCTTGATTTAAGTGTTGTTGTTTTACTGGATTTTGACTGAAGTGCTGTGGATTAATAGTATGTGCTGAGTCAGTATTGTGGCGGAACACTTTTGTCTTGCTTATGTGGTGTTCTTTTGAACTTTGGCCAAGGCCCCTTATTTTCTATTCTAAATTAATAAAGGAATTTCTTGGGAACAAGCCCATGGCTTATTCTCTTGATGCTATCTGGAGGTATTGAAGAACCCTCTATCTATATATTAAAGTAAAACTCCTAGCCAAGCCTGTGAGCCAGCAGCTCCTGGGGCTTGGACTCTCACAGTGTTTTATAAAGAACAAGTGCAAAGGGGAATCAGATTTGTGGTTTCAAAGAGATACTTTATATTAGATGTTTGCTTTTGCTTTTTGTCTTGGAAGAAATGGATTTATCTCTCTGGAAATGTGTTTGAAATATGAAATATTAGTAAATAAATCAGTTATAACCATCTCCATTTGTCAATCTTTTTTCTAGGAATGCATGGTTTCCATCAAGAAAATCTAAATCTGTCTAGATGTTTGGATCATTTTGGACCACATAAGATGAGTATAAGATGAGTAAATAATTAAGATGAAAAAGAGCTTAGGTATTAAAGACTGCTTTCAAATCTTCCTAGTACCTCAAGTGTGAGACTTTTTCTTATGAATGATAAGTCTCTTTTCCAGCTACATGTGTGGTTTCTCCATGTACAGACATCTAAAATGTAATGCAGAGATGGCTGTGATTTAGGGCATAAACTTGTCCTTTATCTTGAATCGTAATTCAGTGCAATAGTCATTTTTGCCTAATTTCAAATCTAGAGAGTCTGAATGCAATCCCCTATCTGAATTTGAGACTTCATTATTTCCTTGCTTTATGGTAGTTTTATGTTCTCCTTGATTTGAAATATTCTGTCTTCTATCAGTTAAAAGACTCTCTTATTTCTTATGCTAATTAGTCTGCATGCTTTTGGGTCACTGTGTCTCTTGAGTTGGTGGGCTGTGAGTCAGTGGTCACACTCTCCCCCTGCTGGAGTTATTATTAGCTGGTCAGAGCTGATTTCAGCACGATTGGTGAGCTGGTTTTACGAGTTTCTTCCTTATCTTGGGAGTTCTGCCAGATGCCTTTGTGGCACATAAATCCTGCATATGTGGGATCCACTATCAGCAAGTAGCACATCCTTCTCCCCAAGCTTTTTTAACCTTCCTGTAGGTCTGAGACCATTTGAAGCACGTCAAGTCCTAAACCTTAGCCAGGAAATTCTACTGAGAAGTAGTTTATCTTTCTAACAGCTGAAGATCAAAGCCACCCTGTGCTGTTCCCTTGGGATGCTGCACAGGCTCCAGGTCACCTGTCATCTCCAGGGCCTGACCTGGTGCTGGCAGCAGGGTGCTAATCCTCTGGCTGTCCCAGCACGCAGGGGAACAAGAACAGAGCCCAGAACACCCTCCTGAAGCGGGAGGGCCACTGCACAGAGCCCACTGCTCACTAAGGGCAGGGGCTTCCAGCTGGGCAGGCAACAGGGGCTGTGCAGGACAGGGACCTGGCTCTCTGCCCCTGCTGTGCTCACCTGCAGTGGGACCAGGAAAACCTCATGAAGTTCAACAAGGCCAGGTGCCAGGTGCTGCACCTGGGCTGGGGCAATCCTAGAATCCCCAGAATCAAAAAATCTAGAAGAGACCAGCAGGATCATCCAGTCACATCATCACCCACTATCACGGCTCCTAAACCATGTCCCGAAGTGCCACATCCAACCTGACGTTAGTGCGTGGGTCAGGCAGCCTGTGAGTGTGTTTCTTGTCCCTTCTTCCTGGCTCCAAATTTTTATACAGTTTTGAGTGTGGAAAATGCAAAGGTCTGTAATCTGATCTTACAGAAAGAAAAGAATGTTCCACTTCTTGGTAATTTGTTGTCCTGTACCTGGTTAGTTCAGTCAGCAGTCTGGGGGCATCTCTGAAGAAGATCCTGTGAAGACTCACAAAATAAATTGTAATGCACAAATCACCTTATTTAACATCAGTAGACAAGTTGCCTTTGAAGTTTTTTGCTTAGATGTGACTCTTCGAATGGCTTGGCCAAGAACAAAATGCTATCACTGCACTGCAGCTTCACTTTATTTTTTGTGTTGTCCCTGTTCCTTAAAAAAATTCTTAAAATTTCTTAAATTCTTAAAAATTCTTAAAAAGCTTACAGCTTTTTCCGTGTGTCTGACATCCCTTTAAATAAAAGGTTGAAAGGAATTCTCATGCAGGTACATAAGATCTGTTGAAGAGACCGACTGATTTTAAACAAACAGAAAACACCTTAGATTTCAAAACCCCAACAGGATTTATAGCACAAATGCTTTAACCAGAAGAGGACTATCTCTAACAATAATAAGCAGCAGTTTCTGTACTTGTTTCCCTGATGTGATTTATGTCAGTACTGGGTTTGTGTGACAAGGTTGAGTAGTGGTGGAGCTACAGAGGTGAAAAGGCTTCTCCTGTGTCCCATGAAGCGAATGCCAGCTGGCTCCAAGATGGATGCACTGCTGGCCAAGGCTGAAACATCACCAGTGGTGCAAGCACCTCTGGGATAGGACATTTAAGAAGTAGGGGGAAAAACATGGACAGCTGCAGCCAGAGGAGAGGAGTGAGAAAGTGTGACAGCAACAGCCCTGCAGGCATCAAAATCGGTGCAGAAGGAATGGGAGAAAGCACTCCAGGCGCCAGAGCAGAGATCCCTCTGCAGCCGTGGAAAAGGTCATTGTGGGGCAGGCTGTTTCTCTGCAGCCCCTGGCAATCCACAGCGGAGCAGGTACCCCCCTGCAGCCCATGGAGGATCCCGTGCTGGAGCAGGGGGGTGTTCAAAGTGGGACATGACCCCGTGGAAAGTCCAGGCTGCAGCAGGGTCCTAGCAGGACCTGTGGCCCCACGGAGAGAGGAATCCGTGCTGAAGCAGATTTGCTTGCGGGACCTGTGATCCTGCAGGGGACCCATTCTCGAGCAGTCCATGAAGAACTGCAGCCCGTGGTGAGGACTTACACCGGAGAAGTTCATGCAGGGCTGTCTTTGCTGGGACCCCACAGAGGAGCAGGGGAAGAGTATGAGGAGTCTTTTCCTTGAGGAAGAAGGAGCAGCAGAGAGGAGGTAGAGAACTGGGAGTGCAGGTGAGCCAGGCAGTGAGGGAGGTTTTGAGGAAAGGTGTTTATTGACATTTGGTTTTTGTTTCTCATTATTCTACTCTGATTTGATTGGTGATAAAGGAGCCGCAGGGGGGGTCTCCTCACCCCAACAATCTTTCACAGGTAGCAGGGTTTTATTTTTCAGACTTTTCCTTGCTGAAGGGAGAGAGAGTGAAAAAGGGGGAGAGACAGCCCTCCCTCTTTCGAACTTTCCTTCTCTCTCCTGCTGCAGCTCTGGCCTTGAACATTTCGTTCTCTCTTTGCCGGAATTCTTTTGCAGCGCTTTCTGTCCAAGTAGTCAGTCCTTCTCTAAAGTTTTTTTTTTTTTCTTCACTCACTTCCAAGAGAGAAGGAGGGCTTCAGTGCCACACCTGCCCGTGCTCCAGGGCCCGGGGAGGAGGAGGCCTTGGCCCATTTTGGGGCCCGATGCTGCCTCCCCTACATAGCTGTCACTTTTAATTTCAACTACGTAACCCACCTTCTCTTCCCTTTTCTTAAGTATGTAATTAGCAAAGACGTCATTGAGAGTTTTGATTGGCTTTTTTTTGTCCGGAAATCCACCTGGACAAAACCATTCTCAGCCCCAGGGGCTGGCCGGCTGGGCAAAGCCACGACACTCACACCTGAAACACCATTGTGGGCCTTGAAAAACCAGTCCTGTGGCCACACTGCAGCCCAGGAAGGCCTGAGTGGGACAAGAAGACTCATTTCCCAAACAGACACCTGGGCCAGAGAGCACAGAACTGAGTGGCTGGATCATATTCCCTCCCATGCCTCAGGCTCTGGAAAGTTGAACGGTGTCATGGACCGTTCAAAACCACTCTGAAAGCAAAGGCTGGTGGGACCTTCAGTCACTGGAACCTCCATTTCAAGAGGGCCAACTGATAAAGTTAACACCTGAGGCTCTACCAAGTCGAGCTGGCCCTCCCAATCAGAACCTTTATGTAGCAGAGACAAAGTCCCCCTGGTACTTCTGAGAAATGTGCAAGGAAAGACAGTTTGGATCAGTCCTGCCTCAGGCAAAGGCAAACCCAGCAGGGGGATTGTTTTTGCTCCAGGACCTTGGTGGGTGCCCTTGGTGGGTCATGCAGAGGAGCAGGGAAAGACGATGCGTGCCTCAGGGGCATTTGATTTTGGGTGAGAACCATCTGTAAGGGTGGCTTGCATATCTAGTGCTGGTTGCTGACTGAAACTGCCACTGTCAAGGGGAAATAGCACGGACAGTGAGTATGGAGTGCTCCAGTTGCAGCAGTCAGGTCTGAAATGTGGGGATGATGTGGATGGTGTAGAAAAAGGGGCGGAAAATGTCCTAGGTAGAGGAGGGGTGGAGTTTGTAGCGATGTTTCTTCCACACAAGCCACGTTACAACTTGTGGGGGGGAATTTTGTTTGTCAGGGAAATGAAAGGCACTGGGAACAGAAGGTTTTTCTTCTTGCCTGGGTTGAGGAAGGGGATGGACTGGCCCCTTTGAAAAACCACAGGCAGAAGCTGAAGGGGGCCACTCTTTTCCCTGACCCAGGAGAGGGAGCCACTGCCAACCATCCCCACAAGTTGGAGGTGCTCCACAAATCCCAGCCACTACTGCAGCCACCTCAAATCCCAAACCAATGCCAGCTGCTAAAGCCAGGACCTGGAAGCAGCCTCTCAGCAGCAAAACTCCCTCGGGATGAAATAGCTTTCCAGGTTTTGCATTGTCCCTCTTTCTCTCTTTTTGAGATGGTTGGGGTGGGTTTGCCACTTGACTTCTTGGTTCTCCTGGGCCACATGGGGAAACCAAGGCAGATGTTCTCAAGAGAGAGCAGTTCCTCTTTGGTTCGTGGTGGATTCCCCTCTTGGTGGGTCAACCATTTCCTCTGTCTTTTTGTGTTGTACCGGGAGGCTTTTTTCTTTTCTCAGTAAAACTGGGACTCCCATTTCTGTGTTGGGGAAGGCAACGGGTCCACTGACCCCCCGATGAAGGAGACAGAGGAGGAGGAGGATGAGGAGGATTTGGACTTGGAGATTTTGAAACCGTTTCCCAGAGGAATTCACAGGAACCGTGAAAGACTTGAGAAGGTGTCAGAAGTGACCAGTGAGAGAAGGATGTAAACAAGGAGGGACTATCCACTTCTGTGGGAAGACTAGGAAGAAACTCTAGCTAGGGAGTTAAGAATAGAAAGGCATGTAAGGTTTTGTTGGCAGTGTGCGTGTGAAAAAGAAATTCTTAGGCACTCTGAAGCAAGAAGGCTGACTGTGGGATCCTCATCATATACAGTGCCTGGGTTTTCTTGGGTGGCCGTCCTAACTGCTACTCCACTTCTGGGCTCTCCTGGTGTTTCTGCTGCTGCCACAAAGGGATGGGGGAAGGGAGGGGCATCCAGTGGGGAGAGACCCAGAACAGGTTGTCATGCCAGAGTTCTCCCTATCCTCTTCACTTGCCTGAGGCACAGCATAGCAGCCGGCAGACCCATTAGACTGGGCTGTTGGATTCTTTTTCAGAAGGCAAGGAAAAAGTCCAAAGAACACAAGGAACCTTGAGAGTATCTGTGACCAATTGAATTGTCCTCTGAACCTCAGCAGCTGAGGGAGGTTTTGTGCTGCAGGTTCTCACTTGCATGAAAATATTATTGCAGGAAGGAGCAAGAGCTTCTGCCTCCTGCCAGATGCCAAGTCTTGTCAGCAATTGCTCCAGCTGCTCCTCACAAGAGCCCCCTGCAAGAGCACAGCCATCAGCGCCCGTTGGCTTTGGCTGCCCTCTGGCAGGTGCCTTGGTAGCATCCGCAGGGTGTTGTCACTGCACTCCCCATGTGCAGGAGGTGAAGCGGCGGGGTTGTGACACGGTTCGGTGTGTCAGGGAAGGGAGCAGTCCAGCTCCAGGGTTCCTTGCTCTTCAGTGAGATGTTAGTGAGAAGAAGCAACCGGCTAGCCCTAGCTCACACACTCTCTCTCACTCACACAGCTCTGAAAAGAGAGGCAAGGAGACAGAGAGGTGTGGAACAAAGGACAGAGCAAGGCTGAACTAACTTTATTAACAAAATGGAGGGTTTTTTGAGGGTTAGGAGGGGAAGGCTCTAGAAACTGGGCGGAGGAAAGGAGGAGCATGCAAATCCTCTCACCCAGATTGGGTAAAGGGATATGAATAAACATAAGGGAGACGAATGGGGTGGCAACAGGGGAGTGGCTAAAGGCAAAAGCCCGCCAAACAGGTTGATTGGTTGGTACCTCCTGGTATCACAACCAACGGGGTAAATGTTGCTGCCTGAGAAGGCAGAAAAGTCCATGAAGAAGGGAACACAAAATGGAGGATAAATCTACATATAGATTTCTCCTCTGAACATAAACTTGTAATGCACAGTCTCAAGTGGTGAATTCCTTTCCTTTCAGGTTCTTTTCTCTGAGTTCCTTGATGTATCTAGCTTTCCACTCCTGGTATGATGTTGCATCACCGCTCATAGCTGAATCCTGGATTACTGAGTTAGCCCCAACAGGGTTGGGGGTGGCCCCAGGACGTGTGGCAGTGTGTCACAGGGCCCTTTGTGACATGGTGGCCATGGCCCACGGGCTGGGATGTGGTAGGGTGTGCAGGGCCCCTTTGTGACACGGTGGCCATCGGCCATGGGATGGGGCAGGGTGAGCAGGGGCCCTTTGTGACACGTGGTGACAAAGGTGCTGGCGGTGCTGTGAGCCCATCAGTGCGCTCAGAGCACGCGAGGGGACAGGACGGGACAGAGCGGTGCTGTGCGGAGCCCCCGTGCAGCCAACTCTCGACCTTGCTGAACCGGAGCCTTTTCTGAGGAGTTTTTTTGTATTGCAAGTGCCCTCGAGGCCAGACCGTGGGACTCGGAGACTCGGAGGTTTTCTGAGGGGTCTCTGGTCCCTTTGGCGGGTGCCCTCAAGGGCAGACCGAGGGAGCTGGTGACCCGGAGGTTTTCCGAGGGGTCTCCAGTCCCTGTGGAAGGTGCCCTCCAGGCCCTTCTTTTTTAGTTTGTCACCAGGAAGTTTTCCAGGCTTCTCTCTTGCAAGATCCCTGACGGAACAACCTTGGGATGGCAGGGAGACGCCTCAGCCTGCTCAGGCTCTTCAGGAGGAAGAAGAAGGCAGGCCCTGGAGCTGCCCCAGAACGGCAGCTGGAGGAAGTGGAGCAGTCGCAAGCCCTGCAGGAGGGTGAGTGGCAGAGCTGGACCCCAGGCATGGGGGCTACAGTCATGTCAATCGTGGATGGGCCTCTTGCCAGCCCAAGCTCTGGGAACATGCCCAGGGAAAAGGAGGGGGGAAGAGGGGCTGGGGCTGATTTCCCCCACAGCCGTGCTCCTTGCACTGGGCATGCCGGGGCTGGCCGTGCCTGTGGAGCGCAGGCCTGGGCTGGGTTCTCCGGCCCTTCCCGCAGCCCCTCAGCTCTGAGTGCACTCCCTCTGTGCCAGATGCAGGCCGGGAGCGGACAGAAGAGCAGCACCGTGCCCGTGGCCGCTTCCGCAGGGCAGCACAGGTACCTGCAGCCATGCCCACCTGGGCTGGGCCTGCTGTCACTGCTCAGCCCGGCAGCGCTGCTGGAGCACGCCAGGGCACATCCCTCACTTCCCTGCCCTTCCTTCTCCTACAGACGCTGCTGAAATTCTTCAGCGTTCGGCGTAGGAGGACCCAGACCACACCCAGGGAGGTGATGGCACAGCCTGACACCAGCCCCACCCAGATGAAGGCCAAGCCCGATGTCGGCACCGCGCCGGCCGATGGCCCAGCAAACCGGGACAGCGCGTGGAGCCAGGACACCAGCGACCCTGACACCGCGCTGCCTGAGCTCACGGCCACGGCTGACGCCGCAACCCCTGAGGGCACGGCCAACACTGACACCATGCCCACTCAGGGCCCGGCCCATGCTCCCAGCCTGCACTTTGCTGCCCACAGAGTGGCCTCTGCTGAAGTGAGCAGCCTGTGGACAGCACTGCATGGCCCCCTCAAGCCGGCTCTGCCCGGCCCCTTCAGCCTTTGAGGCCGGCACAGCGTGCTGGCAAGGGAAGCACTTGTGGCCCAAAGATGGCCAAGGTGCTGGATCAGGCAGCTCTCCAGCTCTCCCCTCTGCCTCCTCCAGGTGCCGGCCTTTGTCAGGAACCTGCACCAGACCCTCCCAGCCAATGTGTTGCCGGAGGATGGGCTGCTCAGGGACCTTGGGAGGGTGACGGATGAACACCCCGCTGATGTTGCGCTCACCCTCCTGCACTGTGCCCCATCCTGTGACAGGTACGGGCTCCGCCTGCCTTCAGGGCTCAGGCCTCACCAGCCTTTAGAGCCCATCCCCCTGCAAAGCCTGTGCCACGGCCTCTGCCACACACACTCCCAGTTCCAGTACTCTCTGGGCCCTCTCTTTCCCAGCCCTGTCACCTCAGACCCCCATCCTGCTGCCATGCTCCCTCCCTGCCCCTCTGGGCACCGTGGCTCTGCTGCTGGGGCTCTTGCAGAGCTGGGGCCAAAACCCCCCTGACACAGAGCTCTGACCCTGCAGAGCTGCAGCAGTCATGTGGAGAGCCATCATCTCATCAGGAAGGATGATGCAGAAGGTGCTGCCAGTGCTGCTCAGGGTGATGGAGGAGTGGCCATTGTACAGCACAGTCACCTCTGATGGGGACCACAAGGACATCTATAGCCTGGCTGTGAGTTCCTGCAAGTGGCCTTTGCTCCCCTCCACGTTGCCTCTTTCCTGCCTCTCCATCCTCTCCCACCAGCCCGCCTCCCTGCCTTAGGCACTGGGCTGCAAATGTGGCCTAGGGGCAGGTTCAGGAGCAGCCGGTAAGCTGCTCCCTCTGCTTCTCCTCTGGCCTTTTCTCTCCCCTACTCAAGCTCTGCCACAGGGACATCTGGGCACTGAGAACTCTCTCTGGCTCCTTTGTCTTTTGTAGGCAACCAGGGTGGTTTGGGAGATTCTCCAGAGGCTCCAGTGCCCAGAGCCATTGAAGGAGAATTCCCCACGCCTCCTGGTGGCTGTGCTCTTCAACATTTGCTTCAGCACAGAGCTCCTGCCAGAGAAGGTCGACACCTTCTGGAGGCAATGCTGGCAGGAAGAGGGACTTGCCATGAACCCCAAGAGGTGCTCCATCCCAGTCCCCTGGTCCCTTCCATGTGCTTGGGGTGGAGCCAGGCCTGCCAGCGTCACCTGGGCTTTGCTCTGCACACAGGATTGCAGTGCACATAATCAAGAGGCTGCTCTTCCACCTGGAGTGTGAGGACGTGGTGATGGCCATGGATCGCAAGGCTGCCTGGGACACGCTCTTCCACATGGACACCCACCACTGTGCAGTGGGTCTGCTGGCCAGGTGAGATCTCCTTGTCCCCGCTGCCCCTGTGCCTTCTGCCCTGGGAAGGGGGCAGCCCGCACAGTGCCCGTGAGCGTGGGCCAGAAGGCCTCATTGTGGAGGGGTGGCTGAAAGGAGTGCAAAAAGCAGGGAGAGGAGGGTGCGGAGGAGGAGCCGCCTCCCAAAGCGCTCCCGTCCCCTGCCAGTCTGCTGGGAAAGACCAGGCCGCTGGGAGTCTTTCAAAGGAGACCTTTGCCCAGCCAGCTCAGGCTCTCTGGTGCCTCTTTCCCCCGACAGGGAGATGCGTCGTGTCTCCAGCCCCTTGTGTCGCCACATGGGCTGCTACCTCCTCCAGCTGCTCAGCCAAGCAGCAGTGTCCCGCTGGGAGTTCCCTGCCATGGCCTTCCTTGTGGAGGTGAGCCTGATGGCCGGTGCTGCCACGCCCGGCTGCCTCCAGCTCTCTGCCCTCTCATGGCCACAGCTGCCTGGGACGCTTCCTGTGCTCTGGGCTGCTGTCTGGGGCCAGCCCTGGGCACGTCTGGGCTCTTGCCGGCCGGGCGCCCTGTCACTGCTGCGTGCCTTTCAGGTCCTGGACTGCTTGGACATGAGGGAATGTGGCCACAGAGTCCTGCACATCCTTGCCAGGCCCCTGCAGAGCAAGTGCCCAGGGAGGCGTCGCCTGGCACTCAGGATGCTCCTGGTGCTCAGAGAGGATCCATCAACGGTGAGAAGGGGATAGGCGGCTGAAGCCCTGCCGGCAACCTGGGGCTGGGCAAGGCGGTCACTTGGCTTTGGCTGGGCAAGGCAGCTGTGGCAGCTGCTCCCAGCTCTCACCCTTCAGCTGCCCGAGTCCTTCAGGACAGGCTTTTGGCCTCTGGGCCCCGTGGCAGCAGCGTGGGGCTGCAGTGCCGCAGCGGGCTTTGGGCTGCAGCCCTCGATGGCTTCAACAGCACGGCACTGTGTTCCACACAGGCTGACAGCACGCTGAGCCTCACACCAAGCCTGGTGCAGCTCCTGGGGGATGAAGATGGAGAGCTGGTGGCAATGAGCCTGGCTGTGCTCTCGGATCACCTGCAGGAGCCAGACATCCAGCTCTCCAGAGCCACTGCCCTGAAGCTGGCTGAGGCGCTCCAGCCACTCTTGGGCAACGTAAGGACCCTTGCCCCTCCCAGGAACAGGCACTGGGTGCTGCCTGGAAAGCGTGCCCTGGGCATTTCAGGGCCTGTTCTCAGGCAGGCCTGCAGCAGCCACTGCTGAGGACTTTTCCTGCCCTTTCTCTCAGGACATCAGCCAAGTGCAGCTGCTCTCCATCCACGTCTTCCACAAGGTGATGGAGTTGGCAGTCAACAGCGCAAGAAAGACCCTGAAGGGCTACGTGGTCCAGAGCCTGCTCCCCCTCTTCTTGCACTGCCACAGTGACAACCAGCACGTGGCAAAGGTCAGGACTCCTGGGTTCTGCTGTCCCCACGGGAGGGACTGGGCTGCCTCCTGCCCTGGTATCTCAGGGGCTCCGGCCTCCTCCTGGCCTTGGTCCAGGGACGCAGGTCCTGTGCCCTGGGCTGCGGTCTCATCTGCCGCTCTCCACTTCTCTGCAGGTCTCTCGCCAAGCACTGCTTTGTGCGGCCAGGTTCCTCAAGTGGAGCGATGTGGAGAAGCTGGTGAGGACAGAGACCCTGTGCAGATTGGGCGAGTGCCTGGTAAGGACGATGGGAAAGCCCCAGCCCCCGATGGCCAGTGAGTGGGGTTGGCCCCGTGGCCCTGCCCACTGCTGCCCTCCCCTGTGGGACACCAGCCTGCGCCCCACACGCTGCTGCCTTCCCTTGGCCGTGCTGGCTGCAGGCAGTGCCCGGCCAAGGGGCAGAGCCTGAGCCAAGCCTTCTCTGCCTGCCCTGCCCTTCTCTGCAGCTGCAGAAGGACAAGAGGAGAGCGGCCAAGTACCTGCAGCAGGCCCTGCCGTACCTGCAGAGCCCCCAGGAGCCCGTGCGAGAGGCGGCCCTGGGCTTCATGGGTGAGCCCCAAGCCCGCGGTCCCTCCCGCCCCGCTGTCCCTCCCGCCCCGCTGCAGCAGCAGCAGCAGCAGGATGCGGCCCAGGGATGTGCTGGGGAGCCCCGAGTGCCCTGGCGGCTGCTGCCGCCCTGTCCCAGCCCAGCCCTGGGGCGGCACCATGCGGGAAGGCCCCGGGCTCAGCCCTGCCAGGGCAGGGGGTCGTGTGGCAGCGCCCCTGGGGGGAGCTGTGCCCTGACAGGCTCTGTGTGTGTGCCCAGGGATGGCCGGCAGGTACCTGAGGGGACAGCACAAAGAGCTGCTGCTCGTCATCCAGGGTGAGTGAGCCAGTGAGGGCAGCAGGCTGGCAGCAGGGGCTGGCGGGGAGGAGCAGGGATCCTGGCCAGGGAGCTGCAATCCCTGCCCTGGCTGCGCAGGGCTGTGCTCCCAGCACGCATGGGGAGCTTTTGGGCAGAGCAGAGAGACCTTTCAGTTTGGAGTGGGTCTCTGTGGCTGGGGGGTACTGGTGGCCAGCATCTTCCTGCTCCTCCTGTTGGGCCCTTTTCCCTGCCACACATGGCAAGAGCTGCCATGTGGGATGACCATGGCAGGAGGGGCTCCTCAGGGCCCTGCAGATGCTGCCTCTGATCTTGCTTTTGTACCTTTGTGTTCCAGCCCTGGAAGACATGACAGATGAGAGCCCTGCCATCTCCAGCCTGGCACTTCAAACCTGCAGAATCATCAGAGGCCTACAGAGAGCTCCAACCTCCAGATTCTGGCAGCTCTGAGACTGGCTCTGCAGGCTGTGCAAGTGCCAGCCTTGCCTGCAGGGCAGTCTCTGGCTGTGCTTGCTGGAGCTCTGGGGAGAAGTGAGCCAGGAAGCTTCATCTGCTGGGACCAGCTGAGCGTGCAGGGAAGATCCCTTCTCTGCAAGCGCTTCCTTGGACACCACATGAGAATATTAAATTGTGTCTTCACATTGAGAGGCCCAGAAGATTTTTTGGTGCCCAGTGTCCCCAGGGCATTGGGCAAGAGGGAAAGGGGTCCTTGCACTCAGCAACTCTCTCTCCCTCCACACACAATTGCTCTAAGTTGTCAGAAGGTTTATGCAGACAAAAGAGATCTTACTGGGGAGAAGAAGATTAGGATTTCTTACTAGGAAGAGAAAAACTAAAGAACTCTAGATACAACAATTCAAACTAGGCAAAAGTGCTTTGTATTTCCAGAAATAGCTCTCTCCTCTTGGATCAGTTCAGGAGGAGAAGCAGTCTCTTTTGCATTTCCAGAGCTCCAGCTCTTTTAAAGAATTTGGCAGCCCCTGAAAGTTCTTCTCCTATTATCTCTAGGATGACAGCTCTGATTTGTCGCAGCTGGAAGTGTCTTTCTCTCTCTCTCTCTCTCTCTCTCTCTCTCTCTCTTCCCTGGTTTCCAGATCCTTCCATCCCTGAAGCTCTATAAACCCTGTTCTCCCCTCAGTTACTGACAGCACCTCTTGACTCTGTACCCCTTTGTGTCCTTGTGACAATAAAACACCTACGACAGAGCAAGAACCCCTTGTGTTGCCGTCTCCTTCCCCTCGCATTGGGCTGCAGCAGAGGAGAAGCAGTCTCTTTTCCATTTCCACAGCGCCAGCTCTTTGAAGTAATTTGGCAACTCCTGAAAGTTCTTCTCCTATTATCTCTAGGATGACAGCTCTGTCACAGCTGGAACTGTCTTTCTCTCTCTTTCTCTGTGTCTCACTCTTCCCTCTTGACCTCAGGGCTGGGCTTACCCCCTCCTAGGCTAAGATCGGAGGTCTGGGGTTCCCCAGGCCCTGTGGGGTCTTCCATGGATTGCAAGGGGACACTTGCCTACCAAGGTCTTCCCACAGTTGCAGGGGAGAATGGCTTTTGAGTCTACTCCTGTTTCTTGTGGGGTCCCTCCTCATGACAGAAAGTCCTTGATGGACCTCTCTAGCCTGAGTCTACCTTTGGGCAACAGTTCTTCCATTCTTTGCTGTCCTTTAGGGTGACAAATTCAGGTGCACTGGCATGGATCCCTCACTGGGATCACACAAATCCTATGCAGGCCAACTTGTTCCAGCAGAGATATCTTTCTCCATGGGCCACAGGTCTCCAGCCGGACTCTGTTTCATCCTAGGCCTCCCACGGAGTCCCATCTACCTCAGAAACTCCTCTGCTGCAGCATGGGCTCCTTCATGAGCTGCAGAGGGTCTCGTCACTCAAGAATCTTCCACAGATGGCAGGGGTTTTTCAGTCATTTCCCTGCTGAAGGGAGAGAGAGAGACAGGGGAGGGAGGGGAAGGAGCCCCCAGTTTGTCCTCCGCTCAGTTCCATGTCTGGGACAGGGAGGCTTCAGTGCTCAACTTCCCCGGGGGGAGGAAAGGGGCCTGGCCTCACTTGGGGCCTGCTGCCTTCCCCTCCATTGCTCCTAATGTCATCTGGGCAACAGGCTTCTCTTTCCTTTTCTTAACTATGGAATTGGCAGAGGCCTTACTAACACTTTGGATTGGCTTTGCTCTGGAAATTCACCTGGAGAAAACTCTTTTTATCCCCGCAGGGCACCGGTTGGGGAAGCCACAGCAGTGGTTCTCCTGGAGCCTCAGTGCTTCCAGCAGAGCGGATGGGCAGAGCCTGGATTTCCCAGTTGAAATGAGACACAGGTGTTTTGCTGGGGATGAGTTATGAGAAAAGACCCAAACTCCTCCCTCTAAGCAATACTAAATCCGAAATTAAGAGGTGCCGACTGAAGGAAAAAAAAAAGATAGAAAAAGGAAAAATAACAACCCTTTATTAAAAGGTATGTGTGTATTGGCAGAAACAAGAAAAAAACCCAAGTAGAACAACCAAACAGTCCTCCTAGATGCACAAATAATTGCCTTCAAAAGAAACCAAGAAAGAAGCCAAGAAAAAAAAAGGAAAGAGTTGAGTTTTTCGTCCTTTGGTGCAATTTGAACCACAAGCAACAGGGGGCACCGTTGGGTGACTGGAGAGGCAGAGCCTGCAGTTCTCTATGCCGGCCAGCAGGGGGCGCTGTGAAATCACTGGGCGTTGCCACGTGGGGGTAACACCCTGCGGGCTGTGTTGGAGACACCAAAAAAAAATGGGTTTCCCTTCCTCTTCCCACACACTGGGAAAGGAGAGAGGCAGAGGAGAGAGAGAAACAACCACCAAAAGAAAATCCTCCCCAATGGAAAAAAAGTCCAAACCCCAGACTCACTCTGTTCGCCTGCTCAAATCTTGCAGCACAGTCCTCTCTCTCCCCTTGATGTGCACAAGGACCACCGTCAGGGAAAAAAAAAGCAAATGGGAACAGGGAAGGGGAAAAACTTCCAGGAAATAGCTCCTCGCTGAGGAAAAAAATCCAATCAGGATCGGGAGCTGGCAAGCAGGCTGAAAACAACAGGACACCACACCGAGCCTCCAGCCCGACCTTGTTCCAGCCTCCTCAGCAAGCCTCAAAACTCTTTCCCCCGTTTCCCAGGAGAGGAGAGAAAAAGAGGAAAGAAAAGCTCCTCATCCCCCCAACTCCTAGGAGACAAGATTCCGAGCAATTCACCAGAAAGCCACTTCTTTTGTGTCCCTTAAGTGCCCACTTCACAAGCCTGCACGCAGTGGGCAGGGGGAAGGCAAAACATTCCTCTCTAGTTTCCAAGAACTGGCAAAAGCATGACAGAAGGCCAGGCAGATCAAACCCATCACACCCCCACAAACTCGCCAAGGGAAGCGCTAAGCGCTGAGAATGGTGGACACAACCACCGGATGGCCGGAGACACAGCCCGTGCCTCACTGTTGTGGTTTTACTCTGGGTCAATTTGCTTTTACATCCCCCCACACAATTACTATTAGTTGAGGGAAGGTTTATGCAGACAGAAGAGATTGGATTTGGGGAAAATAGTAGAAGCATTTATTACTAGCAAAATAAATCTTACTAAAGAGTTACATCTACAAGAATTCTACTGAAGGAAAAGTATTCTGTATTTACAGAAATACTTCTCCGCCCTTTATATCAGTCCAAGGAGGAAAAGAACTCTCAGTCTCCATTCTCGCAGCTCCAAGTGTCTTCACCAATTCTGCAGCACTCTGGTGGCAGCTGGAACTCTTTCTCTCTCTCTGTGTTGACCTCCAGGGCTGGGCCTACCCCCCTCCTGGGCTGAGGCCGGAGGTTGGGGGTTACCCAGGCCCTGAAGGTTTTTTTTCCCGTGGCCTTGTAAGGGGACACTTGTTTACCATGGATCTTCTTCCACGGGGCTACAGGGCATAATGGCTTATGAGTCCACCCCTGTTTTCCTGGGGAAGTCCCTTCCCATGGGAGAACAGTCCTTGATAGACCTCTGGGACATGGGTTTAGCACAGATCCCACGTCTGGATCCCAACATCCTTACCCGAGCTGTTTTCTACTCCAGCGTAAGGCTCTCTCTCTAGGGCCTGGGGAGGAGGAGGCCTTGGCCTATTTTGGGGCTCGAGGCCGCCTCTCCTACATGGCTACCACTTTTAATTTGAACTACGTAACCCACCTTCTCTTCCCTTTTCTAAAATATGTAATTAGCAAAGACGTCATTAAGAGTTTTGATTGGCTTTTTTTTGTCCGGAAATCCACCTGGACAAAACCATTCTCAGCCCCGGGGGCTGGCCGGCTGGGCAAAACCACAACACTCACACCTGAAACACCATTGTGGGCCTTGAAAAACCAGTCCTGTGGCCACACTGCAGCCCAGGAAGGCCTGAGTGGGACAAGAAGACTCATTTCCCAAACAGACACCTGGGCCAGAGAGCACAGAACTGAGTGGCTGGATCCTATTCCCTCCCATGCCTCAGGCTCTAGAAAGTTGAACGGTGTCATGGACCGTTCAAAACCACTCTGAAAGCAAAAGCTGGTGGGACCTTCAATCACTGGAACCTCCATTTAAAGAAGGCCAACTGATAAAGTTTACACCTGAGGCTCTACCAGTCCAGCTGGCCCTGCCCAATCAGAACCTTTACGTAGCAGAGACAAAGTCCCCCTGGTGCTTCTGAGAAATGTGCAAGGAAAGACAGTTTGGATCAGTCCTGCCTCAGGCAAAGGCAAACCCAGCAGGGGGATTGTTTTTGCTCAAGGACCTTGGTGGGTGCCCTTGGTGGGTCATGCAGAGGAGTGAGGAAAGACGATTTGTGCCTCAGGGGCATTTGATTTTGGGTGAGAACCATCTGTAAGGGTGGCTTGCATATCTAGTGCTGGTGGCTGACTGAAACTGCCACTGTCAAGGGGAAATAGCACGGACAGTGAGTATGGAGTGCTCCAGTTGCAGCAGTGTCCCAGTTTAAATGGGACAAGGGTCTTCTGCTGAGGATGGATTAGGAGGAAAAGACCCCAAACTTTTTCCTAAGCAATTATTAATCCAAAACCAAGGAGCTTTGATTGAAGGGGAAAAAAAACAAATTATGGAAAAGGGAAAACAAAATAACAGCCCTTTATTAAAAGGTATGTTTGTATTAACAAGAACACAAAAAAAAAAAAAAAACAAGTAAACAACCAAGCAATACTACTATACCCACCAATAATCCCCTTCAAGAACAAAACCGATAGCCCGGCAAAAGGAAAATTTAAATAGTTCAATTTTTAGCACCCTTTGGTGTAGTTCCAACCACAGTCAGCAGGGGGCGCCGTCGGGTCACTGGAGATGTAAAACTTGTAATGTCCTGTACCATTCACCAGGTGGCGCTGTTGGGTCGTTGGAAGTGCAGAACCTGTAGTGTCCTATGGTAGTCACCAGGTGGCGCTGTTGGATCACTACAGGAGCAGAGCTTGTAATATCCAGTGCCTGTCACCAGGCAGCGCTGTGGGATCCCTGGTCACTGCCACGTGGGATGGGGAAAACAAAAAAAAAACAACAACACCCCCCAGGGTATATCGGAGAAAAAAACAACAAAAAAACCTGATTCCTCTTCCCCTCCCGAGGAAAAGGAGGAAGGGGGGGGGCCAAAGGGGAAGGGGGGAGCGAAAAAAAAAGAACAACACCGACAACACAGAAAGTTCTCTCAATGGAAGAAAAACTCACGAACTCCGGGGGGGCCCCGACGAGCAGGAATAGCTGGGAAAGAACCGCAGCAGCCAAAAAAAAACTTCCCTCCGACAGGAAGAAAAAAAAACAACCAAAAGAAGCAGCGTCTGCCGCTCACGGCAGCCTCTCCTCCTCCCGCGAGCCAGCCGACTCCCCCCCCACCTCCTTCCAGCCCCACACACACAAGCTCCCCCCCAACTCCTCCCCCTTCGTTGCTAGGAAACTAACGTTTGACCATTAGCGCTCCGGCTAGTTCTTTTGTTTTCACCTGAATGGGTGTGCTGAGCACACACACACACACACACAGGGGGGAAGGGGAAGAAAAATTCCTTGCTGAAGTCAGAACTATGACATTATCCACCCCTAATTTTTCTTCCCATTCCCATGCCACTATACATCTATCAAATTGAACCCTTTTTTTTTTTTGTACTCCATACATACATACATTATTCTAAACTACATACACATTCATAAATATATAGGTACAAATACGGGTACAATTATAGCCTGTTTACCCTAAGATAATATCTCCTTGGGGTATGCACCGGGTTTCTCCATCTTCTTGCATCACCCACCATGTGGAACCAGGTCCTTGGGCAAAGACAACTCCACAAATGGATTTGCCTTTGCTCGAGGCATGGTTAACCCAAACTGTTTTACCTAACATACCTCTCATGTGAACCACTGGGACCTTGTCCCCGTCTACAGTGTGAAGGGACTCTGATTGGGCAGGGCCGGCTCGATTGACAGAGCCTCTAGTGTTGACTAACCATGTAGCCTTTGCTAGGTGTTGATCCCAGTGTTTGAAAGTCCCTCCACCTAATGCTTTCAGGGTAGTCTTCAACAGTCCATTGCACCGTTCAACCTTCCCGGCAGCTGCTGCATGGTATGGTATGTGATAGACCCACTCAATGCCATGCTCTTTCGCCCAAGTGGTAACTAAACTATTCTTGAAGTGTGTCCCATTATCTGACTCAATCCGCTCTGGGGTGCCGTGCCGCCACAGGACCTGTTTTTCGAGGCCCAGGATGGTATTTCTGGCAGTGGTGTGGGGCACCGGATGCGTCTCCAGCCATCCAGTGGTGGCTTCCACCATGGTGAGCACATAGCGCTTACCTTGGCGGGTCTGTGGCAGTGTGATATAATCAACCTGCCAAGCCTCCCCATATCTGTATTTATCCCACCGTCCACCATACCACAGGGGTTTCAGTCTCTTAGCCTGTTTAATGGCAGCGCATGTCTCACAGTCATGGATAACCTGAGAGATAGCATCCATGGTTAGATCCACCCCTCGGTCTCGTGCCCATCTGTAGGTGGCATCTCTGCCCTGATGGCCGGCGGCATCATGGGCCCATCGTGCTAAGAACAGTTCGCCTTTGTGCTGCCAATCTAGGTCCACCTGTAACACCTCAACTTGTGCAGCTCGGTCTGCCTGTGCATTGATGCGATGTTCTTCATTGGCTCGATTTTTGGGCACGTGGGCGTCTACGTGGCGGACTCTCACAATCAGTTTCTCTACCCGGGTAGCAATGTTTTGCCATATATCAGCGGCCCAGATGGGTTTTCCCCTACGTTTCCAATTGGTCTTCTTCCATCTGTCCAACCACCCCCACAGGGCATTGGCCACCATCCATGAGTCTGTGTAAAGGTAAAGTTTCGGCCACTTCTCTCGTTCAGCAATGTCCAATGCCAGCTGGACGGCTTTGAGTTCTGCGAATTGGCTTGATTCACCCTCTCCTTCTATAGCTTCTGCAACTTGTCGTGTGGGACTCCATACAGCTGCTTTCCATTTACGTTTCATTCCTACAATACGGCAGGAACCATCAGTAAAGAGTGCATAGCGTATGTCTTCTTCTGGTAGTTGGTTGTATGCTGGGGCTTCCTCTGCCCGTACCACTTGCTCCCCTTCTTCTTCTTCTGCTAGACTAAAATTCTCACCTTCCGGCCAGTTCGTGATGATCTCTAGGATCCCAGGGCGATTTGGGTTTCCAATGCGGGCGCGCTGCATGATCAGGGCAATCCATTTGCTCCAGGTGGCATCAGTGGCATGATGTGTAGAGGGCGTCTTCCCTTTGAACATCCAACTCAATACCGGTAGCCGAGGTGCCAGGAGGAGCTGTTCTTCTGTGCCAATCACCTCTGAGGCAGCTTGTACTCCCTCATAAGCTGCTAGGATCTCCTTTTCTGTTGGAGTGTAATTGGCTTCCGACCCTCTGTAGCTTCGGCTCCAGAATCCAAGTGGGTGGCCTCGGGTCTCACCAGGCACCTTCTGCCAGAGGCTCCAGGAGAGGCCCTTATCCCCAGATGCAGAGTAGAGCACATTCTTCACATCTGGTCCTGTCCTGACTGGCCCAAGGGCTACAGCATGGGCAATCTCCTGTTTAATCTGTTCAAATGCTTGCTGTTGTTCAGGACCCCACTGGAAATCATTCTTCTTGCGGGTTACCAGATAGAGAGGGCTTACGATCTGGCTGTACTCGGGGATATGCATTGTCCAAAAACCTATGGCACCCAGGAAAGCTTGGGTTTCCTTCTTGCTAGTTGGGGGGGCCATTGCTGTGATTTTATCGATGACTTCAGTCGGGATCTGACGACGTCCATCTTGCCACTTCACTCCCAGGAACTGGATCTCTCGGGCAGGTCCCTTGACTTTATTTTTTTTGATGGCCAACCCAGCGTCCAGGAGAATCTGTATGATCTTCTTTCCTTTCTCAGAGACCTCTTCTGCTGTGTCCCCCCATACAATGATGTCATCAATGTACTGAAGGTGTTCTGGAGCTTCACCTTTCTCTAGCGTAGCCTGGATCAATCCGTGGCAGATGGTGGGGCTGTGTTTCCACCCCTGGGGCAGTCGGTTCCACGTGTACTGCACGCCCCTCCACGTGAAAGCAAACTGCGGCCTGCACTCTGCCGCCAAGGGAATGGAGAAGAACGCATTCGCGATGTCAATAGTGGCGTACCACCTCGCCGCCTTAGACTCCAGCTCGTACTGGAGCTCCAACATGTCTGGAACAGCGGCACTCAGTGGCGGGGTGGCTTCATTCAGGCCACGATAGTCCACAGTCAATCTCCATTCTCCGTCAGACTTACGCACAGGCCAGATGGGGCTGTTGAAGGGGGAGTGGATCCTGCTGATCACTCCTTGACTTTCCAGCTCACGGATCATCTTATGGATGGGGATCACAGAGTCTCGGTTCGTTCGGTACTGCCGACGGTGCACTATTGTAGTGGCAATTGGCACTCGCTGTTCCTCAACTTTCAACAGTCCCACAGCAGAAGGGTTCTCCGAGAGGCCAGGTAGTGAATTCAACTGCTTAGCCACTTCTGTCTCTACAGCAGCTATCCCGAAAGCCCACCTATGTCCCTTGGGGTCTTTGAAATACCCATTCCTAAGGTAGTCAATGCCCAGGATACATGGGGCATCTGGACCAGTCACAATGGGGTGTTTCTGCCACTCCTTCCTGGTCAAGCTCACTTCAGCTTCCAACACGGTCAACTGCTGTGACCCTCCGGTCACCCCAGAAATGGAAATAGCCTCTGGTCCCACATATCCTGAGGGCATTAACGTGCATTGAGCGCCAGTGTCAACCAAAGCCTTATATTCTTGTGGGTCTGATGTGCCAGGCCATCGGATCCACACCGTCCAATAGACACGGTTGTCCCGTGCCTCCACCTGGCTAGAGGCAGGGCCCCTCTAATACTGGTCTCTGTCCTGCTCGTCACAGTTTTCCGTCTGCAAATACCGGCGGGAGGTACCTTCTAGCGGGTCAGATCCCTGCCCACGGGATACCGGCACTGCACTCACTTTCACGGATGTTGTTTTTCTCTGGTCCTTCAACTCTTGTACTCGGGCTGCCAAGGCATGGGTGGGTTTCTTGTCCCACTGTCCCATGTCTTCTCCAGAGCCAGCTAGGAAATACCACAGCTCGGTTCGTGAGGCCTGTCTCCCCTCTCTGGCTGGGGGGCGCCTGGTTCTCACTGGTGCCACCTGGGAGCTGTTCTTCTCCATCTTTTCTAGGATTTTCTCCTGTTGATCTTGTAGTTTTGTAGCTATGGTAGTGAGGTTGTTGATCGAGGTCTCTACGGAGGAAACGCGGGCTTGTAGTGATTCTTGGACCATACTGTTGTACATCCGAAGTTTATTTGTTATAAACGCCACTGGCTCTCTCTTTTCCCCAGCCTCCAGTGATGTCAGGTAACTGATGTGTGCAGATGGCCCCATACGTATGAGGGTCCACCACATGTATGGTGTACATCTAACCTTGTCGGGATCGTGATTAGCTTGCATATCCCTTCCAAACAGTACCTCCAACAGTGCCATTTCCCTCAGGCGTCGGATCCCCTCCTCCATGGTATTCCAGCTCTTCGTAAGATGGTCTGCCTGGAAGGCCTCTTTGTGAATGAACTTCTCTCTCACAGCATCCAGCAGCCGTGCCCAGAGAGACAGGGGCTTTGATTCTCTCACAAATGCCTCTTCAATGCCCGCATCTCGGGCAATAGACCTCAAGGACCTTGCTTCACCACCATCAAGGCTTATGGCATCACCCGTGGAATCCCAAACTCGGATCATCCAGGTTAGTATGGGCTCATTCGGCTGACGAATGACGTCTTCCCGTAATTTCCGGAGATTGTCATACGATAAGGACTCAGTGATGATTTCTGGCTCCGGGTTGGCTGCCTGTGAGGGTCCTGCCTCCCCATCATCATCAACTGGGCGGGCCGATTTGGTCTTATATTTTCTCTTTTGGATAGGTGCAACCTCCATTGACTTGTTTGGTTCCTTGGAACTGGCCTGATCTGGAGTCACCCTTGTATCAGACCTCTCGTTTTCATCTTGTCTTTTTCCCTGTGAGGGCTGCACCATACCGAGCACCTTTTTGTAGGCAACGGCTAAAGCCCCACATGCATCTGCCACCTGCCTCTCTATGGGTTTACCATGACTTCTCTCCCTCGCAGCTATTATTATCTGTGTAGGGTCTAGGAGTTTTTCGAGAGCGAATTTCCATGCTGTAGGAACTGAACCACTTTCTAGAAATTTACCCAAGTCTTCCCATGGCCCATGCCATTTGAAGTTTCCCACCCCTGGGGCTGGCTTCTGTGCCCGTGCCTGGTTAATCCTGGGCCTAACTACAAATGTTAGATATGACACCGTGGCACAAGCTTGCACGAAAAACCCCAAAAGGAAAACGTCTCTTACACCTAAAGAGAGTTTAAATGTCTCAGAGGCCGTTGTATTAGAACCAAAGAGAAAATGTAGGAAGGGTTGGGTAAATATACCTCCCTGTGTTTCTCCATAGGGATAGGTGCCATTATCCTTAAAACCCCAAAGGAGACAGTGTAGGCTAGAGCAGTAATATATCCTTGAAAACATGTCCCGAAGGAAAATAACAGGTGCTGAGTTTGCTATGTCATGAAACCAGTGTGAGATCTCAAACATACTTATTACAATGAGGGTCATAGTGTCTGAGCTGAAAAACATCGACAGGTGAGACATAGATTTTGGCATAATTATATACCACAGAAAAGCAGCGAGCTTAGACTTCATGGTGCCTACAGGTTCACAAACACGTATAAAGTCACAAAAGGGCAGTTATTCCTTTTCCACTTTTCCTCTCTCAAAGCCCCACGTTGGGCGCCAAAATGTTCCAGTTTAAATGGGACAAGGGTCTTCTGCTGAGGATGGATTAGGAGGAAAAGACCCCAAACTTTTTCCTAAGCAATTATTAATCCAAAACCAAGGAGCTTTGATTGAAGGGGAAAAAAAACAAATTATGGAAAAGGGAAAACAAAATAACAGCCCTTTATTAAAAGGTATGTTTGTATTAACAAGAACACAAAAAAAAAAAAACCAAGTAAACAACCAAGCAATACTACTATACCCACCAATAATCCCCTTCAAGAACAAAACCGATAGCCCGGCAAAAGGAAAATTTAAATAGTTCAATTTTTAGCACCCTTTGGTGTAGTTCCAACCACAGTCAGCAGGGGGCGCCGTCGGGTCACTGGAGATGTAAAACTTGTAATGTCCTGTACCATTCACCAGGTGGCGCTGTTGGGTCGTTGGAAGTGCAGAACCTGTAGTGTCCTATGGTAGTCACCAGGTGGCGCTGTTGGATCACTACAGGAGCAGAGCTTGTAATATCCAGTGCCTGTCACCAGGCAGCGCTGTGGGATCCCTGGTCACTGCCACGTGGGATGGGGAAAACAAAAAAAAAACAACAACAACACCCCCCAGGGTATATCGGAGAAAAAAACAACAAAAAAACCTGATTCCTCTTCCCCTCCCGAGGAAAAGGAGGAAGGGGGGGGGGCCGAAGGGGAAGGGGGGAGCGAAAAAAAAAAGAACAACACCGACAACACAGAAAGTTCTCTCAATGGAAGAAAAACTCACGAACTCCGGGGGGGCCCCGACGAGCAGGAATAGCTGGGAAAGAACCGCAGCAGCCAAAAAAAAACTTCCCTCCGACAGGAAGAAAAAAAAACAACCAAAAGAAGCAGCGTCTGCCACTCACAGCAGCCTCTCCTCCTCCCGCGAGCCAGCCGACTCTCCCCCACCTCCTTCCAGCCCCACACACACAAGCTCCCCCCCAACTCCTCCCCCTTCGTTGCTAGGAAACCAACATTCGACCATTAGCGCTCCGGCTAGTTCTTTTGTTTTCACCTGAATGGGTGTGCTGAGCACACACACACACACACACAGGGGGGAAGGGGAAGAAAAATTCCTTGCTGAAGTCAGAACTATGACAAGCAGTCAGGTCTGAAATGTGGGGATGATGTGGACGGTGTAGAAGAAGGGGCAGATAATGTCCTAGGTAGAGTAGGGGTGGAGTTTGTAGTGATGTTTCTTCCACATCAGGGAGGAATGTTTCACCACTGGGGGGAATTTTGTTTGTCAGGGAAATGAAAGGCACTGGAAACGGAAGGTTTTTCTTCTTGCGTGGGCTGAGGAAGGGGATGGACTGGCCCCTTTGAAAAACCACAGGAAGAAGCAGAAGGGGGCCACTATTTTCCCTGACTCCCAGGAGAGGGAGCCACTGCCAACCATCCCTACAAGTTGGACGTGCTCCACAAATCCCTGCCACTACTGCAGCCACCTCAAATCCCAAACCAATGCCAGCTGCTAAAGCCAGGACCTGGAAGCAGCCTCTCAGCAGCAAAACTCCCTCGGGATGAAATAGCTTTCCAGGTTTTGCATTGTCCCTCTTTCTCTCTTTTGGAGCTGGCTGGGGAGGGTTTGCCACTTGACTTCTTGGTTCTCCTGGGCCACGAGGGGAAACCAAGGCAGATGTTCTCAAGAGAGAGCAGTTCCTCTTTGGTTCGTGGTGGATTCCCCTCTGGGTGGGTCAACCATTTCCTCTGTCTTTTTGTGTTGTACTGGGAGGCTTTTTTCTTTTCTCAGTAAAACTGGGGCTCCGTTTTTTGTGTTGGGGAAGGCGGCGGGTCCGCTGACCCCCCGATGAAGGAGACAGAGGAGGAGGAGGAGGATTTGGACTTGGACATTTTGAAGCCATTTCCCGGAGGAATTCACAGGAACCGGGAAAGACTTGGGAAGGTGCCAGAAGTGACCAGTGAGAGAAGGATGCAAATAAGGAGGGACTATCCACTTCTGTGGGAAGACTAGGAACAAACTCTAGATAGGGAGTTAAGAATAGAAAGGCATGGAAGGTTCTGTTGGCAGTGTGTGTGTGAAAAAGAAATTCTTAGGCAGTCCAAAGCAAGGAAGCTGACTGTGGGATCCTCATCATACATGGTGCCTGGGTTTTCTTGGGTGGCCGTCCTAACTGCTACTGCACTTCTGGGCTCTCCTGGTGTTTCTGCTGCTGCCACAAAGGGATGGGGGAAGGGAGGAGCATCCAGTGGGAAGAGATCCAGAACAGGTTGTCATGCCAGAGTTCTCCCTATCCTCTTCACTTGCCCAAGACACGGCATAGCAGCAGCAGACCCATTAGACTGGGCTGCCCTCTGGCAGGTGCCTTGGTAGCATCCGCAGGGTGTTGTCACTGCTCTCCCCCATGCCCAGAAGGTTAAGCGGAGGGGTTGGGGGCGGTCCCAGGACGTGTGGCAGTGTGTCACAGGGCCCTTTGTGACCTGGTGGCCATGGCCCATGGGCTGGGATGTGGTAGGGTGTGCAGGGCCCCTTTGTGACACGGTGGCCATCGGCCATGGGATGGGGCAGGGTGAGCAGGGGCCCTTTGTGACACGTGGTGACAAAGGTGCTGGCGGTGCTGTGAGCCCATCAGTGCGCTCAGAGCACGCGACGGGACAGGACGGGACAGAGCGGTGCTGTGCGGAGCCCCCGTGCAGCCAACTCTCGACCTTGCTGAACCGGAGCCTTTTCTGAGGAGTTTTTTCTCTTGCAAGTGCCCTCGAGGCCAGGCCGTGGGACTCGGAGACTCGGAGGTTTTCCCAGGGGTCTCCAGTTCCTTTGGCGGGTGCCCTCAAGGGCAGACCGAGGGAGCTGGTGACCCGGAGGTTTTCCGAGGGGTCTCCAGTCCCTGTGGAAGGTGCCCTCGAGGCCCTTCTTCTTTAGTTTGTCACCAGGAAGTTTTCCAGGCTTCTCTCTTGCAAGATCCCTGACGGAACAACCTTGGGATGGCAGGGAGACGCCTCAGCCTGCTCAGGCTCTTCAGGAGGAAGAAGAAGGCAGGCCCTGGAGCTGCCCCAGAACGGCAGCCAGAGGAAGTGGAGAAGTTGCAAGCCCTGCAGGAGGGTGAGTGGCAGAGCTGGACCCCAGGCATGGGGGCTACAGTAATGTCAATCATGGCTGGGCCTCCTGCCAGCCCAAGCCCTGGGAACATGCCCAGGGAAAGGGAGGGGGGAAGAGGGGCTGGGGCTGATTTCCCCCACAGCCGGGCTCCTTGCACTGGGCATGCCGGGGCTGGCCGTGCCTGTGGAGAGCAGGCCTGGGCTGGGTTCTCCGGCCCTTCCCGCAGCCCCTCAGCTCTGAGTGCACTCCCTCTTTGCCAGATGCAGGCCGGGAGCGGACAGAAGTGCAGCACCGTGCCCGTGGCCGCTTCCGCAGGGCAGCACAGGTACCTGCAGCCATGCCCACCTGGGCTGGGCCTGCTGTCACTGCTCAGCCCGGCAGCGCTGCTGGAGCACGCCAGGGCACATCCCTCACTTCCCTGCCCTTCCTTCTCCTACAGACGCTGCTGAAATTCTTCAGCGTTCGGCGTAGGAGGACCCAGACCACACCAAGGGAGGTGATGGCACAGCCTGACACCAGCCCCACCCAGATGAAGGCCAAGCCCGATGTCGGCACCGCGCCGGCCAATGGCCCAGCAAACCGGGACAGCGCGTGGAGCCAGGACACCAGCGACCCTGACACCGCGCTGCCTGAGCTCACGGCCACGGCTGACGCCGCAACCCCTGAGGGCACGGCCAACACGGACACCACGCCCGCTCAGGGCCCGGCCCATGCTCCCAGCCTGCACTTTGCTGCCCACAGAGTGGCCTCTGCTGAAGTGAGCAGCCTGTGGCCAGCACTGCATGGCCCCCTCAAGCCGGCTCTGCCCGGCCCCTTCAGCCTTTGAGGCCGGCACAGCGTGCTGGCAAGGGAAGCACTTGTGGCCCAAAGATGGCCAAGGTGCTGGATCAGGCAGCTCTCCAGCTCTCCCCTCTGCCTCCTCCAGGTGCCGGCCTTTGTCAGGAACCTGCACCAGACCCTCACAGCCAATGTGTTGCCGGAGGACGGGCTGCTCAGGGACCTTGGGAGGGTGACGGATGAACACCCCGCTGATGTTGCGCTCACCCTCCTGCACTGTGCCCCATCCTGTGACAGGTACGGGCTCCACCTGCCTTCAGAGCTCAGGCCTCACCAGCCTTTAGAGCCCATCCCCCTGCAAAGCCTGTGCCACGGCCTCTGCCACACACACTCCCAGTTCCAGCAATCTCTGGGCCCTCTGTTTCCCATCCCTGCCACCTCAGACCCCCATCCTGCTGCCATGCTCCCTCCCTGCCCCTCTAGGCACCGTGGCTCTGCTGCTGGGGCTCTTGCAGAGCTGGGGCCAAAACCCCCCTGACACAGAGCTCTGGCCCTGCAGAGCTGCAGCAGTCATGTGGAGGGCCATCATCTCGACAAGAGGGACGGTGCAGAAGGTGCTGCCAGTGCTGCTCAGGGTGATGGAGGAGTGGCCACTGTACAGCACAGTCACCTCTGATGGGGACCACAAGGACATCTATAGCCTGGCTGTGAGTTCCTGCAAGTGGCCTTTGCTCCCCTCCACGTTGCCTCTTTCCTGCCTCTCCATCCTCTCCCACCAGCCCGCCTCCCTGCCTTAGGCACTGGGCTGCAAATGTGGCCTAGGGGCAGGTTCAGGAGCAGCCAGTCAGCTGCTCCCTCTGCTTCTCCTCTGGCCTTTTCTCTCCCCTGCTCGGGCTCTGCCACATCTGGGCACTGAGAGCTCTCTCTGCCTCCTTTGTCTTTTGTAGGCAACCAGGGTGGTTTGGGAGATTCTCCAGAGGCTCCAGTGCCCAGAGCCATTGAAGGAGAATTCCCCACGCCTCCTGGTTGCTGTGCTGTTCAACATTTGCTTCAGCACAGAGCTCCTGCCAGAGAAGGTCGACACCTTCTGGAGGCAATGCTGGCAGGAAGAGGGACTTGCCAGGAACCCCAAGAGGTGCTCCATCCCAGTCCCCTGGTCCCTGCCATGTGCTTGGGGTGGAGCCAGGCATGCCAGCGTCACCTGGGCTTTGCTCTGCACACAGGATTGCAGTGCACATAATCAAGAGGCTGCTCTTCCACCTGGAGTGTGAGGACGTGGTGATGGCGATGGATCGCAAGGCTGCCTGGGACACGCTCTTCCACATGGACACCCACCACTGTGCAGTGGGTCTGCTGGCCAGGTGAGACCTCCTTGTCCCCGCTGCCCCTGTGCCTTCTGCCCTGGGAAGGGGGCAGCCCACACAGTGCCCGTGAGCGTGGGCCAGAAGGCCTCGTTGTGGAGGGGTGGCCGAAAGGAGTGCAAAAAGCAGGGAGAGGAGGTTGCAGAGGAGGAGCCGCCTCCCAAAGCGCTCCCGTCCCGTGCCAGTCTGCTGGGAAAGACCAGGCCGCTGGGAGTCTTTCAAAGGAGACCTTTGCCCAGCCAGCTCAGGCTCTCTGGTGCCTCTTTCCCCCGACAGGGAGATGCGTCGTGTCTCCAGCCCCTTGTGTCGCCACATGGGCTGCTACCTCCTCCAGCTGCTCAGCCAAGCAGCAGTGTCCCGCTGGGAGTTCCCTGCCACGGCCTTCCTTGTGGAGGTGAGCCTGATGGCCGGTGCTGCCACACCCGGCTGCCTCCAGCTCTCTGCCCTCTCACGGCCACAGCTGCCTGGGACGCTTCCTGTGCGCTGGGCTGCTGTCTGGGGCCAGCCCTGGGCACGTCTGGGCTCTTGCCGGCTGGGCGCCCTGTCACTGCTGCGTGCCTTTCAGGTCCTGGACTGCTTGGACGTGAGGGAATGTGGCGACAGAGTCCTGCACATCCTTGCCAGGCCCCTGCAGAGCAAGTGCCCAGGGAGGCGTCGCCTGGCACTCAGGATGCTCCTGGTGCTCAGACAGGATCCATCAACGGTGAGAAGGGGATAGGCGGCTGAAGCCCTGCCGGCAACCTGGGGCTGGGCAAGGCGGTCACTTGGCTTTGGCTGGGCAAGGCAGCTGTGGCAGCTGCTCCCAGCTCTCCTGCCTCACCCTTCAGCTGCCCGAGTCCTTCAGGACAGGCTTTTGGCCTCTGGGCCCCGTGGCAGCAGCGTGGGGCTGCAGTGCCGCAGCGGGCTTTGGGCTGCAGCCCTCGATGGCTTCAACAGCACGGCACTGTGTTCCACACAGGCTGACAGCACGCTGAGCCTCACACCAAGCCTGGTGCAGCTCCTGGGGGATGAAGATGGAGAGCTGGTGGCAATGAGCCTGGCTGTGCTCTCGGATCACCTGCAGGAGCCAGACATCCAGCTCTCCAGAGCCACTGCCCTGAAGCTGGCTGAGGCGCTCCAGCCACTCTTGGGCAACGTAAGGACCCTTGCCCCTCCCAGGAACAGGCACTGGGTGCTGCCTGGAAAGCGTGCCCTGGGCATTTCAGGGCCTGTTCTCAGGCAGGCCTGCAGCAGCCACTGCTGAGGACTTTTCCTGCCCTTTCTCTCAGGACATCAGCCAAGTGCAGCTGCTCTCCATCCACGTCTTCCACAAGGTGATGGAGTTGGCAGTCAACAGCGCAAGAAAGACCCTGAAGGGCTACGTGGTCCAGAGCCTGCTCCCCCTCTTCTTGCACTGCCACAGTGACAACCAGCACGTGGCAAAGGTCAGGACTCCTGGGTTCTGCTGTCCCCACGGGAGGGACTGGGCTGCCTCCTGCCCTGGTATCTCAGGGGCTCCGGCCTCCTCCTGGCCTTGGTCCAGGGACGCAGGTCCTGTGCCCTGGGCTGCGGTCTCATCTGCCGCTCTCCACTTCTCTGCAGGTCTCTCGCCAAGCACTGCTTTGTGCGGCCAGGTTCCTCAAGTGGAGCGATGTGGAGAAGCTGGTGAGGACAGAGACCCTGTGCAGATTGGGCGAGTGCCTGGTAAGGACGATGGGAAAGCCCCAGCCCCCGATGGCCAGTGAGTGGGGTTGGCCCCGTGGCCCTGCCCACTGCTGCCCTCCCCTGTGGGACACCAGCCTGCGCCCCACACGCTGCTGCCTTCCCTTGGCCGTGCTGGCTGCAGGCAGTGCCCGGCCAAGGGGCAGAGCCTGAGCCAAGCCTTCTCTGCCTGCCCTGCCCTTCTCTGCAGCTGCAGAAGGACAAGAGGAGAGCGGCCAAGTACCTGCAGCAGGCCCTGCCGTACCTGCAGAGCCCCCAGGAGCCCGTGCGAGAGGCGGCCCTGGGCTTCATGGGTGAGCCCCAAGCCCGCGGTCCCTCCCGCCCCGCTGTCCCTCCCGCCCCGCTGCAGCAGCAGCAGCAGCAGGATGCGGCCCAGGGATGTGCTGGGGAGCCCCGAGTGCCCTGGCGGCTGCTGCCGCCCTGTCCCAGCCCAGCCCTGGGGCGGCACCATGCGGGAAGGCCCCGGGCTCAGCCCTGCCAGGGCAGGGGGTCGTGTGGCAGCGCCCCTGGGGGGAGCTGTGCCCTGACAGGCTCTGTGTGTGTGCCCAGGGATGGCCGGCAGGTACCTGAGGGGACAGCACAAAGAGCTGCTGCTCGTCATCCAGGGTGAGTGAGCCAGTGAGGGCAGCGGGCTGGCAGCAGGGGCTGGCGGGGAGGAGCAGGGATCCTGGCCAGGGAGCTGCAATCCCTGCCCTGGCTGTGCAGGGCTGTGCTCCCAGCACGCATGGGGAGATTTTGGGCACAGCAGAGAGACCTTTCAGTTTGGAGTGGGTCTCTGTGGCTGGAGGGTACTGGTGGCCAGCATCTTCCAGCTCCTCCTGTTGGGCCCTTCTCCCTGCCACACATGGCAAGAGCTGCCATGTGGGATGACCATGGCAGGAGGGGCTCCTCGGGTCCCTGCAGATGCTGCCTCTGATCTTGCTTTTGTACCTTTGTGTTCCAGCCCTGGAAGACATGACAGATGAGAGCCCTGCCATCTCCAGCCTGGCACTTCAAACCTGCAGAATCATCAGAGGCCTACAGAGAGCTCCATCCTCCAGATTCTGGCAGCTCTGAGACTGGCTCTGCAGGCTGTGCAAGTGCCAGCCTTGCCTGCGGGGCAGTCTCTGGCTGTGCTTGCTGGAGCTCTGGGGAGAAGTGAGCCAGGAAGCTTCATCTGCTGGGACCAGCTGAGCGTGCAGGGAAGATCCCTTGTCCACAAAGACTTCTTTGGACACCACATAATATATAATAAATATTAAATTGTGTCTTCACATTGAGAGGTCCAGAAGATTTTTTGGTGGCCAGTGTCCCCAGGGCATTGGGCAAGAGGGAATGGGGTCCTTGCACTCAGCAACTCTCTCCCCGCCACACACAATTGCTCTAAGTTGTCAGAAGGTTTATGCAGACAAAAGAGATCTGACTGGGGAGAAGAATATTACGATCTTGTTGGAGATGGGATTTATGCAAGCATGGATGAATGGAAGAGGAACAGAGAAAAAGAGATGAGTTTGACGTTTGGAAAGCGCTGAGAGATATCACTCAAACAGGACCTTAATTGTACCTCAGAGACTGCCATGTAGTAGCTTGTATTTTACACTCCAACCTAATGTTAGGTTGACCATCCCTCATTTTCTCTTCTTCTACTCCCCTAGCCAATAAGCCCTGTCAGGCTTGGCAACGCTTTCCCCATTGGTCGGTTTACCCTGAGGTACCGTCCAATCAGGTTAGCCCAAGTCCTCTCCTCCCCAGTTAACACCCACGTATGTTTATTCATCACCCTTTACCCTATAGCATGTAGCGGATTTGCACGCTCCGCCTAGTTACCTCCCCTTTTCCAGACTGTTCTTCCCCAGAGGGTATAAAAAGCCCTCCATTTTGTTAATAAATTTGGATCAGCCTTGGCTTCCTAGGTGTTCACTTCGTCTCCGTGTCTTCTTTGCGGGTCACGGCGCGGGTGAACTTAACTGAAAAGTCCTTGCAGCTGCTACCCTCAACAACTCACAAAGCAGTGCAAGAACCCCCATCGCTGGTCTGTTCCCTTCCCAGAGAACAAAACTGCGACAAATGGCGCCCAACATTTAGGGCTGTTTTGTGAGTTTTTCTTTTTCGATCTACTCACATCAGCCTTACGTGGGTATCAGCTGCGGGAGTTCCTGATACGCCGCAGTCCGGCAGTCTCCCCCGACAGAGACTGGGCATTGCGTCCCCCCTCATCGACGGAGCGGGCAACTGCCAAGAGAGGTGAGCTGTCGGGGTAGTCCCTCCCTACCTAACCCTTCTCCAAACCCCTAAATTCGGCGCTTTTAACATCATGGGATCCGCTCTCCGAAAACCTGAGTGCCCGATCTACAAGAAAATTAGAGCGGTAATTGATTACCAAGGGCATAAATATGATAAAGCCTCCCTGAAAGCCCTTGCCACCTGGATCAACTCTCATCAGCTACAAATCCTAGAAGAACTTTATATTGAACACTGGCATAACCTTGGTGCAACCCTTTGGAAGGCAGAAAAAAGAGGGGACAAAGTTGCTGCTAAAGCGCTGATAGCTTGGAGACATATTTATATGCTGCTCCAAGATCGCCAAAAAAGTGGATTCTGTGGTCCGGCTGTTAATTCAGCTACTAAACAAGATGGCGGCCCAAAACCTCCACACTCCCCTACTAACATGGCGGGACCAAAAGCCACAAGGGAGGAAGAACAGAATGGCGGCAGAGCGCGGGAACACTGCATGCCACGCGGCAAAAATGGCAGCGGAGCGAGACACCTGGTGACGTGGGACCATGAGGGAGGAGCCGTGGGTGGAGTCGACACCAAAGACCACTGGGCGGGACCACCACAATACACACCCCCAGATGTTACATCATCATTTGTCTCCACCCCATATGTCATCATGAGCACTCCTGCATCCCCACATGTCATGACCACTCCCACACCCCCACATGTCACATCCCTGCCTTCGTCACATGGTCATGCCTCACTTCCTGTCACCGCCCCCACCTTTCCGGAACAACATGGCCGCGCCCATGACACCGGACCGGAGGCCTGTCTACCTAAGGCCTATCCACCTCTGCCACTGAGGCCTATCGACATATCAAAGCCTATTCCCTTACACCCACACAATCCACCCTATGCCTCAGCACCGGAAGAGCCACACAGGCCTGAGTCTCTGGCCAAGACGCAGGTCCTGCTTCCACCCGTAGCCTTCCGGCAGATGTCATTCAAATCTAAACGCTCGCAGCACACAATCACTCGACACCAATCTCCCTCACTGCCTCCACAGCAACAACATCTACCTACCTCCAAGCATGTAGCACCATCTACACTGACATCACCAGCCACCTCAAATGAGGATATAACCAACACTGACAGTGAGGAGGAAATAAAACCACCCCCCCTCACCCACATAATTAAATCTGCTAAGTCCAACACGTCCAAACATAAGCTGCACAAGTCACATTCTCTCAAAGCACCTACATCAAAAACCTCAGCATCCAAATACTTAACAACTGATGGAGATGCTGATGACACCCACGCTTTTCCAGCTACTACCACTGCCCAAGAACCAGTCACACCAGGCCCTTGGGTGGACATCACACATGAGGTTGTCGAAGCACAAGAAAAAGCCTGGCGAGTATTCCATGAGCAAGCGGCACTTGCTGGCGATTTGGAAATGCTCCAGGCTTTTCCAATTGTAAAGGAGGACGGCAGACCTCCTCAGTGGAGACCGATTTCATACCCGGTCTTAAAAGACATTAAAAAGGCGATTACTGAAAATGGCTTAAATTCTCCATACACTATGAGTCTCCTCGAGTCATTCTTCAATACATTTGACCTCACACCTAATGACATTAGGCAGGTAGCTAGTGCGTGTCTACCAATACTCCAATACTCTGCTTTCGAGGCAGAGTGGAAATCATTAATTAAAAAATATGTAAAAGAGGGTGGAGACATTCGGGGAATCATTCACGAGCAGGCAATTGACAGGCTGTATGGAGAAGGGGCATACACCTCTAACGCAAGACAGGCCATGACACACATGTCGTTAATTCACAAGTCCAGTGAATTGGCACTCAAGGCTATTAAAAAGGTCGCAAAAGTCAGTACTGCCACTCCTTCATATGCATTAATATTTCAAGGCCCTAAAGAGCCATTCTTTGAATTTGCGACATGTCTAAAAGAGGCAATAGTCAAACAAATTAGTGATACGACGTCTCAAGATGTACTTTTTAAATCTTTGGTGGTTGAAAAGGCGAATGAGGAGTGTCAGAAAATTTTACGTCCATTAAAAAATCCCACATTGCTGGAAATGATTGAGGCATGCCGTAATGTGGGATCCACCAAAGAGGACTTGAAATTGGTAATGTGTGCTGTCAAAGGCCAATGTTTTAATTGCGAGAAAGAGGGACATCTTGAAAGACATTGCCCTGAAAATCAGCCACAACAGTTGTCCACTGGCAAAAATCTACCAAAATTCAATTGTCAAAGATGTGGAAAGGGAAGACATTGGACCTCTCTATGCAGGTCCATGACAGACATTAATGGCGATCCCCTTCCTTTGCAAAGTCACCCAAGTCACAATACAAAAAACATGTCACTTTTAACACTCCACCTCCACAGCGAAAATCAGACAATGACCAAGGAAACTCTCTCCCAAGCGCCAAGAGGGGCGCAATGACAGCAAATACCTCCCCAGCCCACCTCGCTCGAACACAATCCGAGCCAAGCCTTCATTAAAGTCCATCCAGCACATTGCACTTTACCCCTGTGTTCCACAAACCACCCTGGCAGGGGAAGAATGCACAATCGCCACAACACCTGACACACCACTGAGTAAAGGAGAGAATTACCTCATCCAACTGACTGAAAAAGCTTCGTCCAGGGGTGTTATTGCCCAAACGGAACTTGTTAATTACTGTGACTCTAACTGCTTTACTGTTTCCCTCCGAGTTCTTCTTCCACCCGCAGAGGTATCCCAGCAGGAGCCTGTGGCCATTTTACTACCTGTATCACAGCTATCTCAGCGGCTGCAGGATCAATGTGACAGTGAGGAAACCACGAAATCTGTCAACTGGACAACGACCCTCACAGACGACCAACCGCTAATGACAATTGACACCACCTTGCCTCTAGGACATTCGTCCGTCAAAGGTACGGGAACCACATGGATACCATCCCGAAGAGTAAAAATCTTCCATGGTCCTACGCCTTCGTCCTCACCGTCGTGACCATCTCTCCGACTTGGCAGCGTCCCATTCCTCAACCTCCTCCGATGCCACCAGCAGGCTCACCATTGAAGGGTAACATATGGGTGAGACTTGCAGATGCAATGAAGTCGGACAAGCATTGTCTGACTAATCATAACATTGACGATCCACTTAAATCACACATAATTGCCCTACCTAATGGTCCTAATGTCCAGCAATTTCTTAACAATTACTACTTCAAATCTAAAATTAATTCTGAACCCCAAGAACTTAAAATTCTGGGTTCAGTAAAGGCCAAACTTTGTTTCAAATTTCACAAATCTTCAGAAAAAATTAACCACATCCTTACCCCTGATTCGGCATTCTATCACAACGCATCTTTATGGTGTGAAAGCCCCAATTTTCGTTCTGATATGATGTGTCATTATTTTGTCGAACCAAAAGGTCTTCCCCAAGGCATATTTTTAGTCTGCGGTGATAGAGCATGGGCAGGAGTTCCATCACTCCCTCTGGGAGGCCCATGCACAATTGGCAAATTAAGTCTTCTCGATCCGGCTACCCCCACACTGCCCAGAAGGGTCAACAAAGATCCTGACCCATTAAACTTAAAAACTAAAATTAGTTCCCTTTTGATAATTGACTCCATGCAAAGTTTTGACCTTCTAGACAAATTGGACAATCTTACCTTCAAAAATCAACCTGATTGGGCATTAGTGAGACACATTAATCCGGTAAGCATTGCTTTGCAAAATATTACCCTAGACTCCTCAATTTTCTCCCACATCTCTCCAAATTATCATGCTGCCATAGATTACTTTATGTTCTCATGCACAATTGGATGTATTGAAAAACCAAATCTGTGTTGCCTAAATTTCAAAACTTACCCCAATAGGACAAAATTTGCATTCTATAGCATCACCGAATTGAAAAATCTACTCACTGCAGCTAAAGTTCCCACTAATTTTTACTCCAAAGACATCTTTGAAAGCATCAAGATCCCCTTTTTACCCAATTGGCTCAAACAAATATTCTTAATATGTCTGTCCTCGGCTTTTACTTACTCCCTGTCCTATGCAAAAGATTCGATTATTAAACGGGCTTTTCCTGCTAAATTACAAGACAAAAAAGTAGGAGATGTTGGAGATGGGATCTACGCTGATATGGATGAATGGAAGAAGAACAGAGAGAAGGAAACCAACTTCGACATGTGGAAAGTACAAAGAAATCACACCAGCACGGGACTTTAATTGTGCCTCAGAGACTGCCATGTAGTAGCTCGTGTTTTACATTTAAACCTATTGTTAGGTTGACCATCCCCCATTTTCCCTTCTTCTACCCCCTCAGCCAGTAAGCCCTGTCAGACTTGGCAACACTTCCCTATTGGTTGGTTTACCCCGAGGTACCATCCAATCATGTTATCCCAAGTTCTCTCCTCCCCAGTTAACACCCACGTATGTTTATTCATTACCCCTTGCCCTATAGAACGTAGCGGATTTGCATGCTCCGCCTAGTTACCTCCCCTTTTCCAGACTGTTCTTCCCCAGAGGGTATAAAAAGCCCTCCATTTTGTTAATAAATTTGGATCAGCCTTGGCTTCCTAGGTGTTCACTTCGTCTCCGAGTCTTCTTACTGGGTCACGGCGCAGGTGAACTTAACCGAAAAGCCCTTGCTGCTGCTATCTCTAACAACTCACAAAGCAACCAAGAACCCCCGTCGCTGGTCTGTTCCCTCCCCAAGAACAAGACTGCGACATTCCCTCCCATGCCTCAGGCTCTGGAAAGTTGAACGGTGTCATGGACCGTTCAAAACCACTCTGAAAGCAAAGGCTGGTGGGACCTTCAATCACTGGAACCTCCATTTAAAGAAGGCCAACTGATAAAGTTTACACCTGAGGCTCTACCAGTCCAGCTGGCCCTGCCCAATCAGAACCTTTATGTACCAGAGACAAAGTCGCCGTGGTGCTTCTGAGAAATGTGCTAGGAAAGACAGATTGGATCAGTCCTGCCTCAGGCAAAGGCAAACCCAGCAGGGGGATTGTTTTTGCTCAAGGACCTTGGTGGGTGCCCTTGGTGGGTCATGCAGAGGAGTGAGGAAAGACGATGCGTGCCTCAGGGGCATTTGATTTTGGGTGAGAACCATCTGTAAGGGTGGCTTGCATATCTAGTGCTGGTTGCTGACTGAAACTGCCACTGTCAAGGGGAAATAGCACGGACATTGAGTATGGAGTCTCCAGTTGCAGCAGTCAGGTCTGAAATGTGGGGATGATGTGGATGGTGTAGAAGAAGGGGCAGATAATGTCTTAGGTAGAGTAGGGGTGGAGTTTGTAGTGATGTTTCTTCCACATCGGGGGGGAATGTTTCACCACTGGGGGGGAATTTTGTTTGTGAGGGAAATGAAAGGCACTAGAAACGAAAGGTTTTTCTTCTTGCCTGGGCTGAGGAAGGGGATGGACTGGCCCCTTTGAAAAACCACAGGCAGAAGCAGAAGGGGGCCACTCTTTTCCCTGACTCCCAGGAGAGGGAGCCACTGCCAACCATCCCCACAAGTTGGAGGTGCTCCACAAATCCCAGCCACTACTGCAGCCACCTCAAATCCCAAACCAATGCCAGCTGCTAAAGCCAGGACCTGGAAGCAGCCTCTCAGCAGCAAAACTCCCTCGGGATGAAATAGCTTTCCAGGTTTTGCATTGTCCCTCTTTTTCTCTTTTGGAGCTGGCTGGGGAGGGTTTGCCACTTGACTTCTTGGTTCTCCTGGGCCACATGGGGAAACCAAGGCAGATGTTCTCAAGAGAGAGCAGTTCCTCTTTGGTTCGTGGTGGATTCCCCTCTTGGTGGGTCAACCGTTTCCTCTGTCTTTTTGTGTTGTACTGGGAGGCTTTTTTCTTTTCTCAGTAAAACTGGGACTCCCATTTCTGTGTTGGGGAAGGCGGCGGGTCCGCTGACCCCCCGATGAAGGAGACAGAGGAGGAGGAGGAGGATTTGGACTTGGACATTTTGAAGCCATTTCCCGGAGGAATTCACAGGAACCGGGAAAGACTTGGGAAGGTGCCAGAAGTGACCAGTGAGAGAAGGATGCAAATAAGGAGGGACTATCCACTTCTGTGGGAAGACTAGGAACAAACTCTAGCTAGGGAGTTAGGAATAGAAAGTTATGTAAGGTTCTGTTGGCAGTGTGTGTGTGAAAAAGAAATTCTTAGGCAGTGCGAAGCAAGGAAGCTGCCTGTGGGATCCTCATCATACACGGTGCCTGGGTTTTCTTGGGTGGCCGTCCTAACTGCTACTCCACTTCTGGGCTCTCCTGGTGTTTCTGCTGCTGCCACAAAGGGATGGGGGAAGGGAGGGGCATCCAGTGGGGGGAGACCCAGAGCAGGTTGTCATGCCAGAGTTCTCCCTATCCTCTTCACTTTTCTGAGGCACGGCATAGCAGCCGGCAGACCCATTAGACTGGGCTGTTGGATTCTTTTTCAGAAGGCAAGGAAAAAGTCCAAAGTACACAAGGAACCTTGAGAGTATCTGTGACCAATTGAATTGTCCTCTGAAACTCAGCAGCTGAGGGAGGTTTTGTGCTGCAGATTCTCATTTGCATGAAAACATCATTGCAAGAAGGAGCAAGAGCTTCTGCCTTCTGCCAGATGCCAAGTCTTGCCAGCAATTGCTGCAGCTGCTCCTCACAAGAGCCCCCTGCAAGAGCACAGCCATCAGCGCCCGTTGGCTTTGGGGGTGGCCCCAGGACGTGTGGCAGTGTGTCACAGGGCCCTTTGTGACCTGGTGGCCATGGCCCACGGGCTGGGATGTGGTAGGGTGTGCAGGGCCCCTTTGTGACACGGTGGCCATCGGCCATGGGATGGGGCAGGGTGAGCAGGGGCCCTTTGTGACACGTGGTGACAAAGGTGCCGGCGGTGCTGTGAGCCCATCAGTGCGCTCAGAGCACGCGACGGGACAGGACGGAACAGAGCGGTGCTGTGCGGAGCCCCCGTGCAGCCAACTCTCGACCTTGCTGAACCGGAGCCTTTTCTGAGGAGTTTTTCTCTTTCAAGTGCCCTCGAGGCCAGATCGTGGGACTTGGAGACCCGGAGGTTTTCCCAGGGGTCTCTGGTCCATTTGGCGGGTGCCCTCAAGGGCAGACTGAGGGAGCTGGTGACCCGGAGGTTTTCCAAGGGGTCTCCAGTTCCGTTGGCGGGTGCCCTCAAGGGCAGACCGAGGGAGCTGGTGACCCGGAGGTTTTCCGAGGGGTCTCCAGTCCCTGTGGAAGGTGCCCTCGAGGCCCTTCTTCTTTAGTTTGTCACCAGAAAGTTTTCCAGGCTTCTCTCTTGCAAGATCCCTGACGGAACAACCTTGGGATGGCAGGGAGACGCCTCAGCCTGCTCAGGCTCTTCAGGAGGAAGAAGAAGGCAGGCCCTGGAGCTGCCCCAGAACGGCAGCTGGAGGAAGTGGAGCAGTCGCAAGCCCTGCAGGAGGGTGAGTGGCAGAGCTGGACCCCAGGCATGGGGGCTACAGTCACGTCAGTCGTGGATGGGCCTCTTGCCAGCCCAAGCCCTGGGAACATGCCCAGGGAAAGGGAGGGGGGAAGAGGGGCTGGGGCTGATTTCCCCCACAGCCGTGCTCCTTGCACTGGGCATGCCGGGGCTGGCCGTGCCTGTGGAGCGCAGGCCTGGGCTGGGTTCTCCGGCCCTTCCCGCAGCCCCTCAGCTCTGAGTGCACTCCCTCTGTGCCAGATGCAGGCCGGGAGCGGACAGAAGAGCAGCACCGTGCCCGTGGCCGCTTCCGCAGGGCAGCACAGGTACCTGCAGCCATGCCCACCTGGGCTGGGCCTGCTGTCACTGCTCAGCCCGGCAGCGCTGCTGGAGCACGCCAGGGCACATCCCTCACTTCCCTGCCCTTCCTTCTCCTACAGACGCTGCTGAAATTCTTCAGCGTTCGGCGTAGGAGGACCCAGACCACACCAAGGGAGGTGATGGCACAGCCTGACACCAGCCCCACCCAGATGAAGGCCAAGCCCGATGTCGGCACCGCGCCAGCCGATGGCCCAGCAAACCGGGACACCGCGTCGAGCCAGGACACCAGCGACCCTGACACCGCGCTGCCTGAGCTCACGGCCACGGCTGACACCGCAACCCCTGAGGGCACGGCCAACACGGACACCACGCCCGCTCAGGGCCCGGCCCATGCTCCCAGCCTGCACTTTGCTGCCCACAGAGTGGCCTCTGCTGAAGTGAGCAGCCTGTGGCCAGCACTGCATGGCCCCCTCAAGCCGGCTCTGCCCGGCCCCTTCAGCCTTTGAGGCCAGCACAGCGTGCTGGCAAGGGAAGCACTTGTGGCCCAAAGATGGCCAAGGTGCTGGCTCAGGCAGCTCTCCAGCTCTCCCCTCTGCCTCCTCCAGGTGCCGGCCTTTGTCAGGAACCTGCACCAGACCCTCACAGCCAATGTGTTGCCGGAGGACGGGCTGCTCAGGGACCTTGGGAGGGTGACGGATGAACACCCCGCTGATGTTGCGCTCACCCTCCTGCACTGTGCCCCATCCTGTGACAGGTACGGGCTCCGCCTGCCTTCAGGGCTCAGGCCTCACCAGCCTTTAGAGCCCATCCCCCTGCAAAGCCTGTGCCACGGCCTCTGCCACACACACTCCCAGTTCCAGCACTCTCTGGGCCCTCTCTTTCCCATCCCTGTCACCTCAGACCCCCATCCTGCTGCCATGCTCCCTCCCTGCCCCTCTAGGCACTGTGGCTCTGCTGCTGGGGCTCTTGCAGAGCTGGGGCCAAAATCCCCCTGACACAGAGCTCTGACCCTGCAGAGCTGCAGCAGTCATGTGGAGAGCCATCATCTCGTCAGGAAGGACGGCGCAGAAGGTGCTGCCAGTGCTGCTCAGGGTGATGGAGGAGTGGCCACTGTACAGCACAGTCACCTCTGATGGGGAGCACAAGGACATCTATAGCCTGGCTGTGAGTTCCTGCAAGTGGCCTTTGCTCCCCTCCACGTTGCCTCTTTCCTGCCTCTCCATCCTCTCCCACCAGCCCGCCTCCCTGCCTTAGGCACTGGGCTGCAAATGTGGCCTAGGGGCAGGTTCAGGAGCAGCCGGTCAGCTGCTCCCTCTGCTTCTCCTCTGGCCTTTTCTCTCCCCTGCTCGGGCTCTGCCACATCTGGGCACTGAGAGCTCTCTCTGCCTCCTTTGTCTTTTGTAGGCAACCAGGGTGGTTTGGGAGATTCTCCAGAGGCTCCAGTGCCCAGAGCCATTGAAGGAGAATTCCCCACGCCTCCTGGTGGCTGTGCTCTTCAACATTTGCTTCAGCACAGAGCTCCTGCCAGAGAAGGTCGACACCTTCTGGAGGCAATGCTGGCAGGAAGAGGGACTTGCCAGGAACCCCAAGAGGTGCTCCATCCCAGTCCCCTGCTCCCTGCCATGTGCTTGGGGTGGAGCCAGGCATGCCAGCGTCACCTGGGCTTTGCTCTGCACACAGGATTGCAGTGCACATAATCAAGAGGCTGCTCTTCCACCTGGAGTGTGAGGACGTGGTGATGGCCATGGATCGCAAGGCTGCCTGGGACACGCTCTTCCACATGGACACCCACCACTGTGCAGTGGGTCTGCTGGCCAGGTGAGACCTCCTTGTCCCCGCTGCCCCTGTGCCTTCTGCCCTGGGAAGGGGGCAGCCCGCACAGTGCCCGTGAGCGTGGGCCAGAAGGCCTCGTTGTGGAGGGGTGGCTGAAAGGAGTGCAAAAAGCAGGGAGAGGAGGGTGCAGAGGAGGAGCCGCCTCCCAAAGCGCTCCCGTCCCCTGCCAGTCTGCTGGGAAAGACCAGGCCGCTGGGAGTCTTTCAAAGGAGACCTTTGCCCATCCAGCTCAGGCTCTCTGGTGCCTCTTTCCCCCGACAGGGAGATGCGTCGTGTCTCCAGCCCCTTGTGTCGCCACATGGGCTGCTACCTCCTCCAGCTGCTCAGCCAAGCAGCAGTGTCCCGCTGGGAGTTCCCTGCCACGGCCTTCCTTGTGGAGGTGAGCCTGATGGCCGGTGCTGCCACGCCCGGCTGCCTCCAGCTCTCTGCCCTCTCACGGCCACAGCTGCCTGGGACGCTTCCTGTGCGCTGGGCTGCTGTCTGGGGCCAGCCCTGGGCACGTCTGGGCTCTTGCCGGCCGGGCGCCCTGTCACTGCTGCGTGCCTTTCAGGTCCTGGACTGCTTGGACGTGAGGGAATGTGGCGACAGAGTCCTGCACATCCTTGCCAGGCCCCTGCAGAGCAAGTGCCCAGGGAGGCGTCGCCTGGCACTCAGGATGCTCCTGGTGCTCAGACAGGATCCATCAACGGTGAGAAGGGGATAGGCGGCTGAAGCCCTGCCGGCAACCTGGGGCTGGGCAAGGCGGTCACTTGGCTTTGGCTGGGCAAGGCAGCTGTGGCAGCTGCTCCCAGCTCTCCTGCCTCAGCCTTCAGCTGTGGCACTGTGTTCCACACAGGCTGACAGCACGCTGAGCCTCACACCAAGCCTGGTGCAGCTCCTGGGCGATGAAGATGGAGAGCTGGTGGCAATGAGCCTGGCTGTGCTCTCGGATCACCTGCAGGAGCCAGACATCCAGCTCTCCAGAGCCACTGCCCTGAAGCTGGCTGAGGCGCTCCAGCCACTCTTGGGCAACGTAAGGCCCCTTGCCCCTGCCAGGAACAGGCACTGGGTGCTGCCTGGAAAGCGTGCCCTGTGCATTTCAGGGCCTGTTCTCAGGCAGGCCTGCAGCAGCCACTGCTGAGGACTTTTCCTCCCCTTTCTCTCAGGACATCAGCCAAGTGCAGCTGCTCTCCATCCACGTATTCCACAAGGTGATGGAGTTGGCAGTCAACAGTGCAAGAAAGACCCTGAAGGGCTATGTGGTCCAGAGCCTGCTCCCACTCTTCTTGCACTGCCACAGTGACAACCAGCACGTGGCAAAGGTCAGGACTCCTGGGTTCTGCTGTCCCCACGGGAGGGACTGGGCTGCCTCCTGCCCTGGTATCTCAGGGGCTCCGGCCTCCTCCTGGCCTTGGTCCAGGGACGCAGGTCCTGTGCCCTGGGCTGCGGTCTCATCTGCCGCTCTCCACTTCTCTGCAGGTCTCTCGCCAAGCACTGCTTTGTGCGGCCAGGTTCCTCAAGTGGAGCGATGTGGAGAAGCTGGTGAGGACAGAGACCCTGTGCAGATTGGGCGAGTGCCTGGTAAGGACGATGGGAAAGCCCCAGCCCCCGATGGCCAGTGAGTGGGGTTGGCCCCGTGCCCCTGCCCACTGCTGCCCTCCCCTGTGGGACACCAGCCTGCGCCCCACACGCTGCTGCCTTCCCTTGGCCGTGCTGGCTGCAGGCAGTGCCCGGCCAAGGGGCAGAGCCTGAGCCAAGCCTTCTCTGCCTGCCCTGCCCTTCTCTGCAGCTGCAGAAGGACAAGAGGAGAGCGGCCAAGTACCTGCAGCAGGCCCTGCCGTACCTGCAGAGCCCCCAGGAGCCCGTGCGAGAGGCGGCCCTGGGCTTCATGGGTGAGCCCCAAGCCCGCGGTCCCTCCCGCCCCGCTGTCCCTCCCGCCCCGCTGCAGCAGCAGCAGCAGCAGGATGCGGCCCAGGGATGTGCTGGGGAGCCCCGAGTGCCCTGGCGGCTGCTGCCGCCCTGTCCCAGCCCAGCCCTGGGGCGGCACCATGCGGGAAGGCCCCGGGCTCAGCCCTGCCAGGGCAGGGGGTCGTGTGGCAGCGCCCCTGGGGGGAGCTGTGCCCTGACAGGCTCTGTGTGTGTGCCCAGGGATGGCCGGCAGGTACCTGAGGGGACAGCACAAAGAGCTGCTGCTCGTCATCCAGGGTGAGTGAGCCAGTGAGGGCAGCGGGCTGGCAGCAGGGGCTGGCGGGGAGGAGCAGGGATCCTGGCCAGGGAGCTGCAATCCCTGCCCTGGCTGCGCAGGGCTGTGCTCCCAGCACGCATGGGGAGCTTTTGGGCAGAGCAGAGAGACCTTTCAGTTTGGAGTGGGTCTCTGTGGCTGGGGGGTACTGGTGGCCAGCATCTTCCTGCTCCTCCTGTTGGGCCCTTTTCCCTGCCACACATGGCAAGAGCTGCCATGTGGGATGACCATGGCAGGAGGGGCTCCTCAGGGCCCTGCAGATGCTGCCTCTGATCTTGCTTTTGTACCTTTGTGTTCCAGCCCTGGAAGACATGACAGATGAGAGCCCTGCCATCTCCAGCCTGGCACTTCAAACCTGCGAAGTCATCAGAGGCCTACAGAGAGCTCCAACCTCCAGATTCTGGCAGCTCTGAGACTGGCTCTGCAGGCTGTGCACGTGCCAGCCTCGCCTGCGGGGCAGTCTCTGGCTGTGCTTGCTGGAGCTCTGGGGAGAAGTGAGCCAGGAAGCTTCATCTGCTGGGGCCAGCTGAGCGTGCAGGGAAGATCCCTTGTCCGCAAAGACTTCTTTGGACACCACATAATATATAATAAATATTAAATTGTGTCTTCACATTGAGAGGCCCAGAAGATTTTTTGGTGCCCAGTGTCCCCAGGGCATTGGGCAAGAGGGAATGGGGTCCTTGCACTCAGCAACTCTCTCCCTGCCATACACAATTGCTCTAAGTTGTCAGAAGGTTTATGCAGACAAAAGAGATCTGACTGGGGAGAAGAATATTACGATCTTGTTGGAGATGGGATTTATGCAAGCATGGATGAATGGAAGAGGGACAGAGAAAAAGAGATGAGTTTGACGTTTGGAAAGCGCTGAGAGATATCACTCAAACAGGACCTTAATTGTACCTCAGAGACTGCCATGTAGTAGCTTGTATTTTACACTCTAACCTAATGTTATGTTGACCATCCCCCATTTTCTCTTCTTCTACTCCCCTAGCCAATAAGCCCTGTCAGGCTTGGCAACACTTTCCCCATTGGTCGGTTTACCCTGAGGTACCGTCCAATCAGGTTAGCCCAAGTCCTCTCCTCCCCAGTTAACACCCACGTATGTTTATTCATCACCCTTTACCCTATAGCATGTAGCGGATTTGCATGCTCCGCCTAGTTACCTCCCCTTTTCCAGACTGTTCTTCCCCAGAGGGTATAAAAAGCCCTCCATTTTGTTAATAAATTTGGATCAGCCTTGGCTTCCTAGGTGTTCACTTCGTCTCCGTGTCTTCTTTGCGGGTCACGGCGCGGGTGAACTTAACTGAAAAGTCCTTGCAGCTGCTACCCTCAACAACTCACAAAGCAGTGCAAGAACCCCCGTCGCTGGTCTGTTCCCTTCCCAGGGACTAATGGCGCCCAACATTTAGGGCTGTTTTGTGAGTTTTTCTTTTTCGATCTACTCACATCAGCCTTACGTGGGTATCAGCTGCGGGAGTTCCTGATACGCCGCAGTCCGGCAGTCTCCCCCGACAGAGACTGGGCATTGCATCCCCCCTCATCGACGGAGCAGGCGACCGCCGAGAGAGGTGAGCTGTCGGAGTAGTCCCTCCCTACCTAACCCTTCTCCAAACCCCTAAATTCGGCGCTTTTAACATCATGGGATCTGCTCTCCGAAAACCTGAGTGCCCGATCTACAAGAAAATTAGAGCGGTAATTGATTACCAAGGGCATAAATATGATAAAGCCTCCCTGAAAGCCCTTGCCACCTGGATCAACTCTCATCAGCTACAAATCCAGAAGAACTTTATATTGAGCACTGGGATAACCTTGGTGCAACCCTTTGGAAGGCAGAAAAAAGAGGGGACAAAGTTGCTGCTAAAGCGCTGATAGCTTGGAGACTTATCTATATGCTGCTCCAAGATCGCCAAAAAAGTGGACTCTGTGGTCCGGCTGTTAATTCAGCTACTAAACAAGATGGCAGCCCAAAATCTTCACCCTCCCCTACTAACATGGCGGGACCAAAAGCCACGAGGGAGGAAGAAGAGAATGGCGGCAGAGCGCGGGAACACTGCATGCCATGTGGCAAAAATGGCAGCGGAGCGAGACACCTGGTGACGTGGGACCATGAGGGAGGAGCCGTGGGTGGAATCGACACCAAAGACCACTGGGCGGGACCACCACAATACACAACCCCAGATGTTACATCATCATTTGTCTCCACCCCATATGTCACATGAGCACTCCTGCATCCCCACATGTCATGACCACTCCCACACCCCCACATGTCACATCCCCGCCTTCGTCACATGGTCATGCCTCACTTCCTGTCACCGCCCCCACCTTTCCGGAACAACATGGCCGCGCCCATGACACCGGACCGGAGGCCTGTCTACCTAAGGCCTATCCACCTCTGCCACTGAGGCCTATCGACATATCAAAGCCTATTCCCTTACACCCACACAATCCACCCTATGCCTCTGCACCGGAAGAGCAACACAGGCCTGAGTCTCTGGCCAAGACGCAGGTCCTGCTTCCACCCGTAGCCTTCCGGCAGATGTCATTCAAATCTAAACGCTCGCAGCACACACTCACTCGACACCAATCTCCCTCACTGCCTCCACAGCAACAACATCTACCTACCTCCAAGCATGTAGCACCATCTACATTGACATCACCAGCCACCTCAAATGAGGATATAACCAACACTGACAGTGAGGAGGAAATAAAACCACCCCCCCTCACCCACATAATTAAATCTGCTAAGTCCAACACGTCCAATCATAAGCTGCACAAGTCACATTCTCTCAAAGCACCTACATCAAAAACCTCAGCATCCAAATACTTAACAACTGCTGGAGATGCTGATGACACCCACGCTTTTCCAGCTACTACCACTGCCCAAGAACCAGTCACACCAGGCCCTTGGGTGGACATCACACATGAGGTTGTCGAAGCACAAGAAAAAGCCTGGCGAGTATTCCATGAGCAAGCGGCACTTGCTGGCGATTTGGAAATGCTCCAGGCTTTTCCAATTGTAAAGGAGGACGGCAGACCTCCTCAGTGGAGACCGATTTCATACCCGGTCTTAAAAGACATTAAAAAGGCGATTACTGAAAATGGCTTAAATTCTCCATACACTATGAGTCTCCTCGAATCATTCTTCAATGCATTTGACCTCACACCTAATGACATTAGGCAGGTAGCTAGTGCGTGTCTACCAATACTCCAATACTCTGCTTTCGAGGCAGAGTGGAAATCATTAATTAAAAAATATGTAAAAGAGGGTGGAGACATTCAGGGAATGACTCACGAGCAGGCAATTGACAGGCTGTATGGAGAAGGGGGCATACACCTCTAACGCAAGACAGGCCATGACACACATGTCGTTAATTCACAAGTCCAGTGAATTGGCATTCAAGGCTATTAAAAAGGTCGCAAAAGTCAGTACTGCCACTCCTTCATATGCATTAATATTTCAAGGCCCTAAAGAGCCATTCTTTGAATTTGCGACATGTCTAAAAGAGGCAATAGTCAAACAAATTAGTGATACGACGTCTCAAGATGTACTTTTTAAATCTTTGGTGGTTGAAAAGGCGAATGAGGAGTGTCAGAAAATTTTACGTCCATTAAAAAATCCCACATTGCTGGAAATGATTGAGGCATGCCGTAATGTGGGATCCACCAAAGAGGACTTGAAATTAGTGATGTGTGCTGTCAAAGGCCAATGTTTTAATTGCGAGAAAGAGGGACATCTTGAAAGACATTGCCCCGAAAATCAGCCACAACAGTTGTCCACTGGCAAAAATCTACCAAAATTCAATTGTCAAAGATGTGGAAAGGGAAGACATTGGACCTCCCTATGCAGGTCCATGACAGACATTAATGGCAATCCCCTTCCTTTGCAAAATCACCCAAGTCACAATACAAAAAACATGTCACTTTTAACACTCCACCTCCACAGCGAAAATCAGACAATGACCAAGGAAACTCTCTCCCAAGCGCCAAGAGGGGCGCGATGACAGCAAATACCTCCCCAGCCCACCTCGCTCGGACACAATCCGAGCCAAGCCTTCATTAAAGTCCATCCAGCACATTGCACTTTACCCCTGTGTTCCACAAACCACCCTGGCAGGGGAAGAATGCACAATCCCCACAACACCTGACACACCACTGAGTAAAGGAGAGAATTACCTTATCCAACTGACTGAAAAAGCTTCGTCCAGGGGTGTTATTGCCCAAACGGAACTTGTTAATTACCGTGACTCTAACTGCTTTACTGTTTCCCTCTGAGTTCTTCTTCCACCCGCAGAGGTATCCCAGCAGGAGCCTGTGGCCATTTTACTACCTGTATCACAGCTATCTCAGCGGCTGCAGGATCAATGTGACAGCGAGGAAACCACGAAATCTGTCAACTGGACAACGACCCTCACAGACGACCAACCGCTAATGACAATTGACACCACCTTGCCTCTAGGACATTCGTCCGTCAAAGGTACGGGAACCACATGGATACCATCCCGAAGAGTAAAAATCTTCCATGGTCCTACGCCTTCATCCTCACCGTCGTGACCATCTCTCCGACTTGGCAGTGTCCCATTCCTCAACCTCCTCCAATGCCACCAGCAGGCTCACCATTGAAGGGTAACATATGGGTGAGACTTGCAGAGGCAATGAAGTCAGACAAGCATTGTCTGACTAATCATAACATTGACGATCCACTTAAATCACACATAATTGCCCTACCTAATGGTCCTAATGTCCAGCAATTTCTTAACAATTACTACTTCAAATCTAAAATTAATTCTGAACCCCAAGAACTTAAAATTCTGGGTTCAGTAAAGGCCAAACTTTGTTTCAAATTTCACAAATCTTCAGAAAAAATTAACCACATCCTTACCCCTGATTCGGCATTCTATCACAACGCATCTTTATGGTGTGAAAGCCCCAATTTTTGGTCTGATATGATGTGTCATTATTTTGTCGAACCAAAAGGTCTTCCCCAAGGCATATTTTTAGTCTGCGGTGATAGAGCATGGGCAGGAGTTCCATCACTCCCTCTGGGAGGCCCATGCACAATTGGCAAATTAAGTCTTCTCGATCCGGCTACCCCCACACTGCCCAGAAGGGTCAACGAAGATCCTGACCCATTAAACTTAAAAACTAAAATTAGTTCCCTTTTGATAATTGACTCCATGCAAAGTTTTGACCTTCTAGACAAATTGGACAATCTTACCTTCAAAAATCAACCTGATTGGGCATTAGTGAGACACATTAATCCGGTAAGCATTGCTTTGCAAAATATTACCCTAGACTCCTCAATTTTCTTCCACATCTCTCCAAATTATCATGCTGCCATAGATTACTTTATGTTCTCACGCACAATTGGATGTATTGAAAAACCAAATCTGTGTTGCCTAAATTTCAAAACTTACCCCAATGGGACAAAATTTGCATTCTATAGCATCACCGAATTGAAAAATCTACTCACTGCAGCTAAAGTTCCCACTAATTTTTACTCCAAAGACATCTTTGAAAGCATCAAGATCCCCTTTTTACCCAATTGGCTCAAACAAATATTCTTAATATGTCTGTCCTCGGCTTTTACTTACTCCCTGTCCTATGCAAAAGATTCGATTATTAATCGGGCTTTTCCTGCTAAATTACAAGACAAAAAAGTAGGAGATGTTGGAGATGGGATCTACGCTGATATGGATGAATGGAAGAAGAATAGAGAGAAGGAAACCAACTTCGACATGTGGAAAGTACAAAGAAATCACACCAGCACGGGACTTTAATTGTGCCTCAGAGACTGTTGTGTAGTAGCTCGTGTTTTACATTTAAACCTATTGTTAGGTTGACCATCCCCCATTTTCCCTTCTTCTACCCCCTCAGCCGGTAAGCCCTGTCAGACTTGGCAACACTTCCCTATTGGTTGGTTTACCCCGAGGTACCATCCAATCATGTTAGCCCAAGTTCTCTCCTCCCCAGTTAACACCCACGTATGTTTATTCATTACCCCTTGCCCTATAGAACGTAGCGGATTTGCACGCTCCGCCTAGTTACCTCCCCTTTTCCAGACTGTTCTTCCCCAGAGGGTATAAAAAGCCCTCCATTTTGTTAATAAATTTGGATCAGCCTTGGCTTCCTAGGTGTTCACTTCGTCTCCGAGTCTTCTTACCGGGTCACGGCGCAGGTGAACTTAACCGAAAAGCCCTTGCTGCTGCTATCTCTAACAACCCACAAAGCAACCAAGAACCCCCGTCGCTGGTCTGTTCCCTCCCCAAGAACAAGACTGCGACATTCCCTCCCATGCCTCAGGCTCTGGAAAGTTCAACGGTGTCATGGACCGTTCAAAACCACTCTGAAAGCAAAGGCTGGTGGGACCTTCAGTCACTGGAACCTCCATTTAAAGAAGGCCGACCGATGAAGTTTAAACCTGAGGCTCTACCAGTCCAGCTGGCCCTGCCCAATCAGAACCTTTATGTACCAGAGACAAAGTCGCCGTGGTGCTTCTGAGAAATGTGCTAGGAAAGACAGATTGGATCAGTCCTGCCTCAGGCAAAGGCAAACCCAGCAGGGGGATTGTTTTTGCTCCAGGACCTTGGTGGGTGCCCTTGGTGGGTCATGCAGAGGAGCGGGGAAAGACGATGCGTGCCTCAGGGGCATTTGATTTTGGGTGAGAACCATCTGTAAGGGTGGCTTGCATATCTAGTGCTGGTTGCTGACTGAAACTGCCACTGTCAAGGGGAAATAGCACAGACAGTGAGTATGGAGTCTCCAGTTGCAGCAGTCAGGTCTGAAATGTGGGAATGATGTGGACGGTGTAGAAGAAGGGGCGGATAATGTCCTAGGTAGAGGAGGGGCAGAGTTTGTAGTGATGTTTTTTCCACACAACCCACTCCACCACTCGTGAGGGGGAATTTTGTTTGTGAGGGAAATGAAAGGCACTGGGAACAGAAGGTTTTTCTTCTTGGCTGGGCTGAGGAAGGGGGTGGACTGGCCCCTTTGAAAAACCACAGGCAGAAGCAGAAGGGGGCCACTCTTTTCCCTGACTCCCAGGAGAGGGAGCCACTGCCAACCATCCCCACAAGTTGGAGGTGCTCCACAAATCCCAGCCACTACTGCAGCCACCTCAAATCCCAAACCAATGCCAGCTGCTAAAGCCAGGACCTGGAAGCAGCCTCTCAGCAGCAAAACTCCCTCGGGATGAAATAGCTTTCCAGGTTTTGCATTGTCCCTCTTTCTCTCTTTTTGAGTTGGTTGGGGAGGGTTTGCCACTTGACTTCTTGGTTCTCCTGGGCCATGTGGGGAAACCAAGGCAGATGTTCTCAAGAGAGAGCAGTTTCTCTTTGGTTCGTGGTGGATTCCCCTCTGGGTGGGTCAACCATTTCCTCTGTCTTTTTGTTTTGTACTGGGAGGCTTTTTTCTTTTCTCAGTAAAACTGGGGCTCCGTTTTTTGTGTTGGGGAAGGTGGCGGGTCCGCTGATGCCCCGATGAAGGAGACAGAAGAGGAGGGGGAGGAGGATTTGGACTTGGACATTTTGAAGCCATTTCCCAGAGGAATTCACAGGAACCGTGAAAGACTTGAGAAGGTGTCAGAAGTGACCAGTAAGAGAAGGATGTAAATAAGGAGGGACTATCCACTTCTGTGGGAAGACTAGGAACAAACTCAGGATAGGCAGTTAAGAACAGAAAGGCATGTAAGGTTCTGTTGGCAGTGTGTGTGTGAAAAATAAATTCTTAAGCAGTGCGAAGCAAGGAAGCTGACTGTGGGATCCTCATCATACACGGTGCCTGGGTTTTCTTGGGTGGCCGTCCTAACTGCTACTGCACTTCTGGGCTCTCCTGGTGTTTCTGCTGCTGCCACAAAGGGATGGGGGAAGGGAGAGGCATCCAGTGGGAAGAGATCCAGAACAGGTTGACATGCCAGAGTTCTCCCTATCCTCTTCACTTGCCCAAGGCACGGCATAGCAGCAGCAGACCCATTAGACTGGGCTGCCCTCTGGCAGGTGCCTTGGTAGCATCCGCAGGGTGTTGTCACTGCACTCCCCCATGTCCAGAAGGTTAAGTGGAGGGGTTAGGGGTGGCCCCAGGACGTGTGGCAGTGTGTCACAGGGCCCTTTGTGACCTGGTGGCCATGGCCCACGGGCTGGGATGTGGTAGGGTGTGCAGGGCCCCTTTGTGACACGGTGGCCATCGGCCATGGGATGGGGCAGGGTGAGCAGGGGCCCTTTGTGACACGTGGTGACAAAGGTGCTGGCGGTGCTGTGAGCCCATCAGTGCGCTCAGAGCATGCGACGGGACAGGACGGGACAGAGCGGTGCTGTGCGGAGCCCCCGTGCAGCCAACTCTCGACCTTGCTGAACCGGAGCCTTTTCTGAGGAGTTTTTTCTCTTGCAAGTGCCCTCGAGGCCAGGCCGTGGGACTCGGAGACTCGGAGGTTTTCCAAGGGGTCTCCGGTCCCTTTGGCGGGTGCCCTCAAGGGCAGACCGAGGGAGCTGGTGACCCGGAGGTTTTCCGAGGGGTCTCCAGTCCCTGTGGAAGGTGCCCTCGAGGCCCTTCTTCTTGAATTTGTCACCAGGAAGTTTTCCAGGCTTCTCTCTTGCAAGATCCCTGACAACACAACCTTGGGATGGCAGGGAGACGCCTCAGCCTGCTCAGGCTCTTCAGGAGGAAGAAGAAGGCAGGCCCTGGAGCTGCCCCAGAACGGCAGCCGGAGGAAGTGGAGCAGTCGCAAGCCCTGCAGGAGGGTGAGTGGCAGAGCTGGACCCCAGGCATGGGGGCTACAGTAATGTTAATCATGGCTGGGCCTCCTGCCAGCCCAAGCCCTGGGAACATGCCCAGGGAAAGGGAGGGGGGAAGAGGGGCTGGGGCTGATTTCCCCCACAGCCGGGCTCCTTGCACTGGGCATGCCGGGGCTGGCTGTGCCTGTGGAGAGCGGGCCTGGGCTGGGTTCTCCGGCCCTTCCCGCAGCCCCTCAGCTCTGAGTGCACTCCCTCTGTGCCAGATGCAGGCCGGGAGCGGACAGAAGAGCAGCACCGTGCCCGTGGCCGCTTCCGCAGGGCAGCACAGGTACCTGCAGCCATGCCCACCTGGGCTGGGCCTGCTGTCACTGCTCAGCCCGGCAGCGCTGCTGGAGCACGCCAGGGCACATCCCTCACTTCCCTGCCCTTCCTTCTCCTACAGACGGTGCTGAAATTCTTCAGCGTTCGGAGTAGGAGGACCCAGCCCACACCCACGGAGGTGATGGCACAGCCTGACACCAGCCCCACCCAGATGAAGGCCAAGCCCGATGTCGGCACCGCGCCGGCCAATGGCCCAGCAAACCGGGACAGCGCGTGGAGCCAGGACACCAGCGACCCTGACACCGCGCTGCCTGAGCTCACGGCCACGGCTGACGCCGCAACCCCTGAGGGCACGGCCAACACGGACACCACGCCCGCTCAGGGCCCGGCCCATGCTCCCAGCCTGCACTTTGCTGCCCACAGAGTGGCCTCTGCTGAAGTGAGCAGCCTGTGGCCAGCACTGCATGGCCCCCTCAAGCCGGCTCTGCCCAGCCCCTTCAGCCTTTGAGGCCGGCACAGCGTGCTGGCAAGGGAAGCACTTGTGGCCCAAAGACGGCCAAGGTGCTGGCTCAGGCAGCTCTCCAGCTCTCCCCTCTGCCTCCTCCAGGTGCCGGCCTTTGTCAGGAACCTGCACCAGACCCTCACAGCCAATGTGTTGCCGGAGGACGGGCTGCTCAGGGACCTTGGGAGGGTGACGGATGAACACCCCGCTGATGTTGCGCTCACCCTCCTGCACTGTGCCCCATCCTGTGACAGGTACGGGCTCCACCTGCCTTCAGGGCTCAGGCCTCACCAGCCTTTAGAGCCCATTCCCCTGCAAAGCCTGGGCAAGGGCCTCTGCCACACACACTCCCAGTTCAAGCACTCTCCGGGCCCTCTGTTTTCCCAGCCCTGCCACCTCAGATCCCCATCCTGCTGCCATGCTCCCTCCCTGCCCCTCTAGGCACCGTGGCTCTGCTGCTGGGGCTCTTGCAGAGCTGGGGCCAAAACCCCCCTGACACAGAGCTCTGACCCTGCAGAGCTGCAGCAGTCATGTGGAGAGCCATCATCTCACCAAGAAGGACGATGCAGAAGGTGCTGCCAGTGCTGCTCAGGGTGATGGAGGAGTGGCCACTGTACAGCACAGTCACCTCTGATGGGGACCACAAGCACATCTATAGCCTGGCTGTGAGTTCCTGCAAGTGGCCTTTGCTCCCCTCCACGTTGCCTCTTTCCTGCCTCTCCATCCTCTCCCTCCAGCCTGCCTCTCTGCCTTAGGCACTGGGCTGCAAATGTGGCCTAGGGGCAGGTTCAGGAGCAGCCAGTCAGCTGCTCCCTCTGCTTCTCCTCTGGCCTTTTCTTTCCCCTGCTCGGGCTCTGCCACATCTGGGCACTGAGAGCTCTCTCTGCCTCCTTTGTCTTTTGTAGGCAACCAGGGTGGTTTGGGAGATTCTCCAGAGGCTCCACTGCCCAGGGCCATTGAAGGAGAATTCCCCACGCCTCCTGGTTGCTGTGCTGTTCAACATTTGCTTCAGCACAGCGCTCCTGCCAGAGAAGGTCGACACCTTCTGGAGGCAATGCTGGCAGGAAGAGGGACTTGCCAGGAACCCCAAGAGGTGCTCCATCCCAGTCCCCTGGTACCTGCCATGTGCTTGGGGTGGAGCCAGGCCTGCCAGCGTCACCTGGGCTTTGCTCTGCACACAGGATTGCAGTGCACATAATCAAGAGGCTGCTCTTCCACCTGGAGTGTGAGGACGTGGTGATGGCGATGGATCGCAAGGCTGCCTGGGACACGCTCTTCCACATGGACACCCACCACTGTGCAGTGGGTCTGCTGGCCAGGTGAGACCTCCTTGTCCCCGCTGCCCCTGTGCCTTCTGCCCTGGGAAGGGGGCAGCCCACACAGTGCCCGTGAGCATGGGCCAGAAGGCCTCATTGTGGAGGGGTGGCTGAAAGGAGTGCAAAAAGCAGGGAGAGGAGGGTGCGGAGGAGGAGCCTCCTCCCAAAGCGCTCCTGTCCCCTGCCAATCTGCTGGGAAAGACCAGGCCGCTGGGAGTCTTTCAAAGGAGACCTTTGCCCATCCAGTTCAGGCTCTCTGGTGCCTCTTTCCCCCGACAGGGAGATGCGTCGTGTCTCCAGCCCCTTGTGTCGCCACATGGGCTGCTACCTCCTCCAGCTGCTCAGCCAAGCAGCAGTGTCCCGCTGGGAGTTCCCTGCCACGGCCTTCCTTGTGGAGGTGAGCCTGATGGCCGGTGCTGCCACGCCCGGCTGCCTCCAGCTCTCTGCCCTCTCATGGCCACAGCTGCCTGGGACGCTTCCTGTGCGCTGGGCTGCTGTCTAGGGCCAGCCCTGGGCACGTCTGGGCTCTTGCCGGCCGGGCGCCCTGTCACTGCTGCGTGCCTTTCAGGTCCTGGACTGCTTGGACATGAGGGAATGTGGCGACAGAGTCCTGCACATCCTTGCCAGGCCCCTGCAGAGCAAGTGCCCAGGGAGGCGTCGCCTGGCACTCAGGATGCTCCTGGTGCTCAGACAGGATCCATCAACGGTGAGAAGGGGATAGGCGGCTGAAGCCCTGCCGGCAACCTGGGGCTGGGCAAGGCGGTCACTTGGCTTTGGCTGGGCAAGGCAGCTGTGGCAGCTGCTCCCAGCTCTCCTGCCTCACCCTTCAGCTGTGGCACTGTGTTCCACACAGGCTGACAGCACGCTGAGCCTCACACCAAGCCTGGTGCAGCTCCTGGGCGATGAAGATGGAGAGCTGGTGGCAATGAGCCTGGCTGTGCTCTCGGATCACCTGCAGGAGCCAGACATCCAGCTCTCCAGAGCCACTGCCCTGAAGCTGGCTGAGGCGCTCCAGCCACTCTTGGGCAACGTAAGGCCCCTTGCCCCTGCCAGGAACAGGCACTGGGTGCTGCCTGGAAAGCGTGCCCTGTGCATTTCAGGGCCTGTTCTCAGGCAGGCCTGCAGCAGCCACTGCTGAGGACTTTTCCTCCCCTTTCTCTCAGGACATCAGCCAAGTGCAGCTGCTCTCCATCCACGTATTCCACAAGGTGATGGAGTTGGCAGTCAACAGTGCAAGAAAGACCCTGAAGGGCTATGTGGTCCAGAGCCTGCTCCCACTCTTCTTGCACTGCCACAGTGACAACCAGCACGTGGCAAAGGTCAGGACTCCTGGGTTCTGCTGTCCCCACGGGAGGGACTGGGCTGCCTCCTGCCCTGGTATCTCAGGGGCTCCGGCCTCCTCCTGGCCTTGGTCCAGGGACGCAGGTCCTGTGCCCTGGGCTGCGGTCTCATCTGCCGCTCTCCACTTCTCTGCAGGTCTCTCGCCAAGCACTGCTTTGTGCGGCCAGGTTCCTCAAGTGGAGCGATGTGGAGAAGCTGGTGAGGACAGAGACCCTGTGCAGATTGGGCGAGTGCCTGGTAAGGACGATGGGAAAGCCCCAGCCCCCGATGGCCAGTGAGTGGGGTTGGCCCCGTGCCCCTGCCCACTGCTGCCCTCCCCTGTGGGACACCAGCCTGCGCCCCACACGCTGCTGCCTTCCCTTGGCCGTGCTGGCTGCAGGCAGTGCCCGGCCAAGGGGCAGAGCCTGAGCCAAGCCTTCTCTGCCTGCCCTGCCCTTCTCTGCAGCTGCAGAAGGACAAGAGGAGAGCGGCCAAGTACCTGCAGCAGGCCCTGCCGTACCTGCAGAGCCCCCAGGAGCCCGTGCGAGAGGCGGCCCTGGGCTTCATGGGTGAGCCCCAAGCCCGCGGTCCCTCCCGCCCCGCTGTCCCTCCCGCCCCGCTGCAGCAGCAGCAGCAGCAGGATGCGGCCCAGGGATGTGCTGGGGAGCCCCGAGTGCCCTGGCGGCTGCTGCCGCCCTGTCCCAGCCCAGCCCTGGGGCGGCACCATGCGGGAAGGCCCCGGGCTCAGCCCTGCCAGGGCAGGGGGTCGTGTGGCAGCGCCCCTGGGGGGAGCTGTGCCCTGACAGGCTCTGTGTGTGTGCCCAGGGATGGCCGGCAGGTACCTGAGGGGACAGCACAAAGAGCTGCTGCTCGTCATCCAGGGTGAGTGAGCCAGTGAGGGCAGCGGGCTGGCAGCAGGGGCTGGCGGGGAGGAGCAGGGATCCTGGCCAGGGAGCTGCAATCCCTGCCCTGGCTGCGCAGGGCTGTGCTCCCAGCACGCATGGGGAGCTTTTGGGCAGAGCAGAGAGACCTTTCAGTTTGGAGTGGGTCTCTGTGGCTGGGGGGTACTGGTGGCCAGCATCTTCCTGCTCCTCCTGTTGGGCCCTTTTCCCTGCCACACATGGCAAGAGCTGCCATGTGGGATGACCATGGCAGGAGGGGCTCCTCAGGGCCCTGCAGATGCTGCCTCTGATCTTGCTTTTGTACCTTTGTGTTCCAGCCCTGGAAGACATGACAGATGAGAGCCCTGCCATCTCCAGCCTGGCACTTCAAACCTGCGAAGTCATCAGAGGCCTACAGAGAGCTCCAACCTCCAGATTCTGGCAGCTCTGAGACTGGCTCTGCAGGCTGTGCACGTGCCAGCCTCGCCTGCGGGGCAGTCTCTGGCTGTGCTTGCTGGAGCTCTGGGGAGAAGTGAGCCAGGAAGCTTCATCTGCTGGGGCCAGCTGAGCGTGCAGGGAAGATCCCTTGTCCGCAAAGACTTCTTTGGACACCACATAATATATAATAAATATTAAATTGTGTCTTCACATTGAGAGGCCCAGAAGATTTTTTGGTGCCCAGTGTCCCCAGGGCATTGGGCAAGAGGGAATGGGGTCCTTGCACTCAGCAACTCTCTCCCTGCCATACACAATTGCTCTAAGTTGTCAGAAGGTTTATGCAGACAAAAGAGATCTGACTGGGGAGAAGAATATTACGATCTTGTTGGAGATGGGATTTATGCAAGCATGGATGAATGGAAGAGGAACAGAGAAAAAGAGATGAGTTTGACGTTTGGAAAGCGCTGAGAGATATCACTCAAACAGGACCTTAATTGTACCTCAGAGACTGCCATGTAGTAGCTTGTATTTTACACTCTAACCTAATGTTATGTTGACCATCCCCCATTTTCTCTTCTTCTACTCCCCTAGCCAATAAGCCCTGTCAGGCTTGGCAACACTTTCCCCATTGGTCGGTTTACCCTGAGGTACCGTCCAATCAGGTTAGCCCAAGTCCTCTCCTCCCCAGTTAACACCCACGTATGTTTATTCATCACCCTTTACCCTATAGCATGTAGCGGATTTGCATGCTCCGCCTAGTTACCTCCCCTTTTCCAGACTGTTCTTCCCCAGAGGGTATAAAAAGCCCTCCATTTTGTTAATAAATTTGGATCAGCCTTGGCTTCCTAGGTGTTCACTTCGTCTCCGTGTCTTCTTTGCGGGTCACGGCGCGGGTGAACTTAACTGAAAAGTCCTTGCAGCTGCTACCCTCAACAACTCACAAAGCAGTGCAAGAACCCCCGTCGCTGGTCTGTTCCCTTCCCAGGGACTAATGGCGCCCAACATTTAGGGCTGTTTTGTGAGTTTTTCTTTTTCGATCTACTCACATCAGCCTTACGTGGGTATCAGCTGCGGGAGTTCCTGATACGCCGCAGTCCGGCAGTCTCCCCCGACAGAGACTGGGCATTGCATCCCCCCTCATCGACGGAGCAGGCGACCGCCGAGAGAGGTGAGCTGTCGGAGTAGTCCCTCCCTACCTAACCCTTCTCCAAACCCCTAAATTCGGCGCTTTTAACATCATGGGATCTGCTCTCCGAAAACCTGAGTGCCCGATCTACAAGAAAATTAGAGCGGTAATTGATTACCAAGGGCATAAATATGATAAAGCCTCCCTGAAAGCCCTTGCCACCTGGATCAACTCTCATCAGCTACAAATCCAGAAGAACTTTATATTGAGCACTGGGATAACCTTGGTGCAACCCTTTGGAAGGCAGAAAAAAGAGGGGACAAAGTTGCTGCTAAAGCGCTGATAGCTTGGAGACTTATCTATATGCTGCTCCAAGATCGCCAAAAAAGTGGACTCTGTGGTCCGGCTGTTAATTCAGCTACTAAACAAGATGGCAGCCCAAAATCTTCACCCTCCCCTACTAACATGGCGGGACCAAAAGCCACGAGGGAGGAAGAAGAGAATGGCGGCAGAGCGCGGGAACACTGCATGCCATGCGGCAAAAATGGCAGCGGAGCGAGACACCTGGTGACGTGGGACCATGAGGGAGGAGCCGTGGGTGGAATCGACACCAAAGACCACTGGGCGGGACCACCACAATACACAACCCCAGATGTTACATCATCATTTGTCTCCACCCCATATGTCACATGAGCACTCCTGCATCCCCACATGTCATGACCACTCCCACACCCCCACATGTCACATCCCCGCCTTCGTCACATGGTCATGCCTCACTTCCTGTCACCGCCCCCACCTTTCCGGAACAACATGGCCGCGCCCATGACACCGGACCGGAGGCCTGTCTACCTAAGGCCTATCCACCTCTGCCACTGAGGCCTATCGACATATCAAAGCCTATTCCCTTACACCCACACAATCCACCCTATGCCTCTGCACCGGAAGAGCAACACAGGCCTGAGTCTCTGGCCAAGACGCAGGTCCTGCTTCCACCCGTAGCCTTCCGGCAGATGTCATTCAAATCTAAACGCTCGCAGCACACACTCACTCGACACCAATCTCCCTCACTGCCTCCACAGCAACAACATCTACCTACCTCCAAGCATGTAGCACCATCTACATTGACATCACCAGCCACCTCAAATGAGGATATAACCAACACTGACAGTGAGGAGGAAATAAAACCACCCCCCCTCACCCACATAATTAAATCTGCTAAGTCCAACACGTCCAATCATAAGCTGCACAAGTCACATTCTCTCAAAGCACCTACATCAAAAACCTCAGCATCCAAATACTTAACAACTGCTGGAGATGCTGATGACACCCACGCTTTTCCAGCTACTACCACTGCCCAAGAACCAGTCACACCAGGCCCTTGGGTGGACATCACACATGAGGTTGTCGAAGCACAAGAAAAAGCCTGGCGAGTATTCCATGAGCAAGCGGCACTTGCTGGCGATTTGGAAATGCTCCAGGCTTTTCCAATTGTAAAGGAGGACGGCAGACCTCCTCAGTGGAGACCGATTTCATACCCGGTCTTAAAAGACATTAAAAAGGCGATTACTGAAAATGGCTTAAATTCTCCATACACTATGAGTCTCCTCGAATCATTCTTCAATGCATTTGACCTCACACCTAATGACATTAGGCAGGTAGCTAGTGCGTGTCTACCAATACTCCAATACTCTGCTTTCGAGGCAGAGTGGAAATCATTAATTAAAAAATATGTAAAAGAGGGTGGAGACATTCAGGGAATGACTCACGAGCAGGCAATTGACAGGCTGTATGGAGAAGGGGGCATACACCTCTAACGCAAGACAGGCCATGACACACATGTCGTTAATTCACAAGTCCAGTGAATTGGCATTCAAGGCTATTAAAAAGGTCGCAAAAGTCAGTACTGCCACTCCTTCATATGCATTAATATTTCAAGGCCCTAAAGAGCCATTCTTTGAATTTGCGACATGTCTAAAAGAGGCAATAGTCAAACAAATTAGTGATACGACGTCTCAAGATGTACTTTTTAAATCTTTGGTGGTTGAAAAGGCGAATGAGGAGTGTCAGAAAATTTTACGTCCATTAAAAAATCCCACATTGCTGGAAATGATTGAGGCATGCCGTAATGTGGGATCCACCAAAGAGGACTTGAAATTAGTGATGTGTGCTGTCAAAGGCCAATGTTTTAATTGCGAGAAAGAGGGACATCTTGAAAGACATTGCCCCGAAAATCAGCCACAACAGTTGTCCACTGGCAAAAATCTACCAAAATTCAATTGTCAAAGATGTGGAAAGGGAAGACATTGGACCTCCCTATGCAGGTCCATGACAGACATTAATGGCAATCCCCTTCCTTTGCAAAATCACCCAAGTCACAATACAAAAAACATGTCACTTTTAACACTCCACCTCCACAGCGAAAATCAGACAATGACCAAGGAAACTCTCTCCCAAGCGCCAAGAGGGGCGCGATGACAGCAAATACCTCCCCAGCCCACCTCGCTCGGACACAATCCGAGCCAAGCCTTCATTAAAGTCCATCCAGCACATTGCACTTTACCCCTGTGTTCCACAAACCACCCTGGCAGGGGAAGAATGCACAATCGCCACAACACCTGACACACCACTGAGTAAAGGAGAGAATTACCTTATCCAACTGACTGAAAAAGCTTCGTCCAGGGGTGTTATTGCCCAAACGGAACTTGTTAATTACCGTGACTCTAACTGCTTTACTGTTTCCCTCTGAGTTCTTCTTCCACCCGCAGAGGTATCCCAGCAGGAGCCTGTGGCCATTTTACTACCTGTATCACAGCTATCTCAGCGGCTGCAGGATCAATGTGACAGCGAGGAAACCACGAAATCTGTCAACTGGACAACGACCCTCACAGACGACCAACCGCTAATGACAATTGACACCACCTTGCCTCTAGGACATTCGTCCGTCAAAGGTACGGGAACCACATGGATACCATCCCGAAGAGTAAAAATCTTCCATGGTCCTACGCCTTCATCCTCACCGTCGTGACCATCTCTCCGACTTGGCAGTGTCCCATTCCTCAACCTCCTCCAATGCCACCAGCAGGCTCACCATTGAAGGGTAACATATGGGTGAGACTTGCAGAGGCAATGAAGTCAGACAAGCATTGTCTGACTAATCATAACATTGACGATCCACTTAAATCACACATAATTGCCCTACCTAATGGTCCTAATGTCCAGCAATTTCTTAACAATTACTACTTCAAATCTAAAATTAATTCTGAACCCCAAGAACTTAAAATTCTGGGTTCAGTAAAGGCCAAACTTTGTTTCAAATTTCACAAATCTTCAGAAAAAATTAACCACATCCTTACCCCTGATTCGGCATTCTATCACAACGCATCTTTATGGTGTGAAAGCCCCAATTTTTGGTCTGATATGATGTGTCATTATTTTGTCGAACCAAAAGGTCTTCCCCAAGGCATATTTTTAGTCTGCGGTGATAGAGCATGGGCAGGAGTTCCATCACTCCCTCTGGGAGGCCCATGCACAATTGGCAAATTAAGTCTTCTCGATCCGGCTACCCCCACACTGCCCAGAAGGGTCAACGAAGATCCTGACCCATTAAACTTAAAAACTAAAATTAGTTCCCTTTTGATAATTGACTCCATGCAAAGTTTTGACCTTCTAGACAAATTGGACAATCTTACCTTCAAAAATCAACCTGATTGGGCATTAGTGAGACACATTAATCCGGTAAGCATTGCTTTGCAAAATATTACCCTAGACTCCTCAATTTTCTTCCACATCTCTCCAAATTATCATGCTGCCATAGATTACTTTATGTTCTCACGCACAATTGGATGTATTGAAAAACCAAATCTGTGTTGCCTAAATTTCAAAACTTACCCCAATGGGACAAAATTTGCATTCTATAGCATCACCGAATTGAAAAATCTACTCACTGCAGCTAAAGTTCCCACTAATTTTTACTCCAAAGACATCTTTGAAAGCATCAAGATCCCCTTTTTACCCAATTGGCTCAAACAAATATTCTTAATATGTCTGTCCTCGGCTTTTACTTACTCCCTGTCCTATGCAAAAGATTCGATTATTAATCGGGCTTTTCCTGCTAAATTACAAGACAAAAAAGTAGGAGATGTTGGAGATGGGATCTACGCTGATATGGATGAATGGAAGAAGAATAGAGAGAAGGAAACCAACTTCGACATGTGGAAAGTACAAAGAAATCACACCAGCACGGGACTTTAATTGTGCCTCAGAGACTGTTGTGTAGTAGCTCGTGTTTTACATTTAAACCTATTGTTAGGTTGACCATCCCCCATTTTCCCTTCTTCTACCCCCTCAGCCGGTAAGCCCTGTCAGACTTGGCAACACTTCCCTATTGGTTGGTTTACCCCGAGGTACCATCCAATCATGTTAGCCCAAGTTCTCTCCTCCCCAGTTAACACCCACGTATGTTTATTCATTACCCCTTGCCCTATAGAACGTAGCGGATTTGCACGCTCCGCCTAGTTACCTCCCCTTTTCCAGACTGTTCTTCCCCAGAGGGTATAAAAAGCCCTCCATTTTGTTAATAAATTTGGATCAGCCTTGGCTTCCTAGGTGTTCACTTCGTCTCCGAGTCTTCTTACCGGGTCACGGCGCAGGTGAACTTAACCGAAAAGCCCTTGCTGCTGCTATCTCTAACAACCCACAAAGCAACCAAGAACCCCCGTCGCTGGTCTGTTCCCTCCCCAAGAACAAGACTGCGACATTCCCTCCCATGCCTCAGGCTCTGGAAAGTTCAACGGTGTCATGGACCGTTCAAAACCACTCTGAAAGCAAAGGCTGGTGGGACCTTCAGTCACTGGAACCTCCATTTAAAGAAGGCCGACCGATGAAGTTTAAACCTGAGGCTCTACCAGTCCAGCTGGCCCTGCCCAATCAGAACCTTTATGTACCAGAGACAAAGTCGCCGTGGTGCTTCTGAGAAATGTGCTAGGAAAGACAGATTGGATCAGTCCTGCCTCAGGCAAAGGCAAACCCAGCAGGGGGATTGTTTTTGCTCCAGGACCTTGGTGGGTGCCCTTGGTGGGTCATGCAGAGGAGCGGGGAAAGACGATGCGTGCCTCAGGGGCATTTGATTTTGGGTGAGAACCATCTGTAAGGGTGGCTTGCATATCTAGTGCTGGTTGCTGACTGAAACTGCCACTGTCAAGGGGAAATAGCACAGACAGTGAGTATGGAGTCTCCAGTTGCAGCAGTCAGGTCTGAAATGTGGGAATGATGTGGACGGTGTAGAAGAAGGGGCGGATAATGTCCTAGGTAGAGGAGGGGCAGAGTTTGTAGTGATGTTTTTTCCACACAACCCACTCCACCACTCGTGAGGGGGAATTTTGTTTGTGAGGGAAATGAAAGGCACTGGGAACAGAAGGTTTTTCTTCTTGGCTGGGCTGAGGAAGGGGGTGGACTGGCCCCTTTGAAAAACCACAGGCAGAAGCAGAAGGGGGCCACTCTTTTCCCTGACTCCCAGGAGAGGGAGCCACTGCCAACCATCCCCACAAGTTGGAGGTGCTCCACAAATCCCAGCCACTACTGCAGCCACCTCAAATCCCAAACCAATGCCAGCTGCTAAAGCCAGGACCTGGAAGCAGCCTCTCAGCAGCAAAACTCCCTCGGGATGAAATAGCTTTCCAGGTTTTGCATTGTCCCTCTTTCTCTCTTTTTGAGTTGGTTGGGGAGGGTTTGCCACTTGACTTCTTGGTTCTCCTGGGCCATGTGGGGAAACCAAGGCAGATGTTCTCAAGAGAGAGCAGTTCCTCTTTGGTTCGTGGTGGATTCCCCTCTGGGTGGGTCAACCATTTCCTCTGTCTTTTTGTTTTGTACTGGGAGGCTTTTTTCTTTTCTCAGTAAAACTGGGGCTCCGTTTTTTGTGTTGGGGAAGGTGGCGGGTCCGCTGATGCCCCGATGAAGGAGACAGAAGAGGAGGGGGAGGAGGATTTGGACTTGGACATTTTGAAGCCATTTCCCAGAGGAATTCACAGGAACCGTGAAAGACTTGAGAAGGTGTCAGAAGTGACCAGTAAGAGAAGGATGTAAATAAGGAGGGACTATCCACTTCTGTGGGAAGACTAGGAACAAACTCAGGATAGGCAGTTAAGAACAGAAAGGCATGTAAGGTTCTGTTGGCAGTGTGTGTGTGAAAAAGAAATTCTTAAGCAGTGCGAAGCAAGGAAGCTGACTGTGGGATCCTCATCATACACGGTGCCTGGGTTTTCTTGGGTGGCCGTCCTAACTGCTACTGCACTTCTGGGCTCTCCTGGTGTTTCTGCTGCTGCCACAAAGGGATGGGGGAAGGGAGAGGCATCCAGTGGGGAGAGATCCAGAACAGGTTGACATGCCAGAGTTCTCCCTATCCTCTTCACTTGCCCAAGGCACGGCATAGCAGCAGCAGACCCATTAGACTGGGCTGCCCTCTGGCAGGTGCCTTGGTAGCATCCGCAGGGTGTTGTCACTGCACTCCCCCATGTCCAGAAGGTTAAGTGGAGGGGTTAGGGGTGGCCCCAGGACGTGTGGCAGTGTGTCACAGGGCCCTTTGTGACCTGGTGGCCATGGCCCACGGGCTGGGATGTGGTAGGGTGTGCAGGGCCCCTTTGTGACACGATGGCCATCGGCCATGGGATGGGGCAGGGTGAGCAGGGGCCCTTTGTGACACGTGGTGACAAAGGTGCTGGCGGTGCTGTGAGCCCATCAGTGCGCTCAGAGCACGCGACGGGACAGGACGGGACAGAGCGGTGCTGTGCGGAGCCCCCGTGCAGCCAACTCTCGACCTTGCTGAACCGGAGCCTTTTCTGAGGAGTTTTTTTGTATTGCAAGTGCCCTCGAGGCCAGACCGTGGGACTCGGAGACTCGGAGGTTTTCTGAGGGGTCTCCAGTTCCTTTGGCGGGTGCCCTCAAGGGCAGACCGAGGGAGCTGGTGACCCGGAGGTTTTCCGAGGGGTCTCCAGTCCCTGTGGAAGGTGCCCTCGAGGCCCTTCTTCTTTAGTTTGTCACCAGGAAGTTTTCCAGGCTTCTCTCTTGCAAGATCCCTGACAACACAACCTTGGGATGGCAGGGAGACGCCTCAGCCTGCTCAGGCTCTTCAGGAGGAAGAAGAAGGCAGGCCCTGGAGCTGCCCCAGAACGGCAGCTGGAGGAAGTGGAGCAGTCGCAAGCCCTGCAGGAGGGTGAGTGGCAGAGCTGGACCCCAGGCATGGGGGCTACAGTCATGTCAGTCGAGCCAGCCCAAGCCCTGGGAACATGCCCAGGGAAAGGGAGGGGGGAAGAGGGGCTGGGGCTGATTTCCCCCACAGCCGTGCTCCTTCCACTAGGCATGCCGGGGCTGGCCGTGCCTGTGGAGAGCAGGCCTGGGCTGGGTTCTCCGGCCCTTCCCGCAGCCCCTCAGCTCTGAGTGCACTCCCTCTTTGCCAGATGCAGGCCGGGAGCGGACAGAAGAGCAGCACCGTGCCCGTGGCCGCTTCCGCAGGGCAGCACAGGTACCTGCAGCCATGCCTACCTGGGCTGGGCCTGCTGTCACTGCTCAGCCCGGCAGCGTTACTGGAGCACGCCAGGGCACATCCCTCACTTCCCTGCCCTTCCTTCTCCTACAGACGCTGCTGAAATTCTTCAGCATTCGGCGTAGGAGGACCCAGACCACACCCACGGAGGTGATGGCACAGCCTGACACCAGCCCCACCCAGATGAAGGCCAAGCCCGATGTCGGCACCGCGCCGGCCAATGGCCCAGCAAACCGGGACAGCGCGTGGAGCCAGGACACCAGCGACCCTGACACCGCGCTGCCTGAGCTCACGGCCACGGCTGATGCCGCAACCCCTGAGGGCAAGGCCAACACGGACACCACGCCCGCTCAGGGCCCGGCCCATGCTCCCAGCCTGCACTTTGCTGCCCACAGAGTGGCCTCTGCTGAAGTGAGCAGCCTGTGGCCAGCACTGCATGGCCCCCTCAAGCCGGCTCTGCCCAGCCCCTTCAGCCTTTGAGGCCGGCACAGCGTGCTGGCAAGGGAAGCACTTGTGGCCCAAAGACGGCCAAGGTGCTGGCTCAGGCAGCTCTCCAGCTCTCCCCTCAGCCTCCTCCAGGTGCCGGCCTTTGTCAGGAACCTGCACCAGACCCTCACAGCCAATGTGTTGCCGGAGGACGGGCTGCTCAGGGACCTTGGGAGGGTGACGGATGAACACCCCGCTGATGTTGCGCTCACCCTCCTGCACTGTGCCCCATCCTGTGACAGGTACGGGCTCCACCTGCCTTCAGGGCTCAGGCCTCACCAGCCTTTAGAGCCCATCCCCCTGCAAAGCCTGTGCCACGGCCTCTGCCACACACACTCCCAGTTCCAGCACTCTCCGGGCTCTCTGTTTTCCAGCCCTGCCACCTCAGACCCCCATCCTGTTGCCATGCTCCCTCCCTGCCCCTCTAGGCACCGTGGCTCTGCTGCTGGGGCTCTTGCAGAGCTGGGGCCAAAACCCCCCTGACACAGAGCTCTGGCCCTGCAGAGCTGCAGCACTCATGTGGAGAGCCATCATCTCATCAGGAAGGACGATGCAGAAGGTGCTGCCAGTGCTGCTCAGGGTGATGGAGGAGTGGCCACTGTACAGCACAGTCACCTCTGATGGGGACCACAAGCACATCTATAGCCTGGCTGTGAGTTCCTGCAAGTGGCCTTTGCTCCCCTCCACGTTGCCTCTTTCCTGCCTCTCCATCCTCTCCCTCCAGCCTGCCTCTCTGCCTTAGGCACTGGGCTGCAAATGTGGCCTAGGGGCAGGTTCAGGAGCAGCCAGTCAGCTGCTCCCTCTGCTTCTCCTCTGGCCTTTTCTTTCCCCTGCTCGGGCTCTGCCACATCTGGGCACTGAGGGCTCTCTCTGCCTCCTTTGTCTTTTGTAGGCAACCAGGGTGGTTTGGGAGATTCTCCAGAGGCTCCACTGCCCAGGGCCATTGAAGGAGAATTCCCCACGCCTCCTGGTTGCTGTGCTGTTCAACATTTGCTTCAGCACAGCGCTCCTGCCAGAGAAGGTCGACACCTTCTGGAGGCAATGCTGGCAGGAAGAGGGACTTGCCAGGAACCCCAAGAGGTGCTCCATCCCAGTCCCCTGGTCCCTGCCATGTGCTTGGGGTGGAGCCAGGCCTGCCAGCGTCACCTGGGCTTTGCTCTGCACACAGGATTGCAGTGCACATAATCAAGAGGCTGCTCTTCCACCTGGAGTGTGAGGACGTGGTGATGGCGATGGATCGCAAGGCTGCCTGGGACACGCTCTTCCACATGGACACCCACCACTGTGCAGTGGGTCTGCTGGCCAGGTGAGACCTCCTTGTCCCCGCTGCCCCTGTGCCTTCTGCCCTGGGAAGGGGGCAGCCTGCACAGTGCCCGTGAGCGTGGGCCAGAAGGCCTCGTTGTGGAGGGGTGGCTGAAAGGAGTGCAAAAAGCAGGGAGAGGAGGGTGCGGAGGAGGAGCCGCCTCCCAAAGTGCTCCCGTCCCCTGCCAGTCTGCTGGAAAAGACCAGGCCGCTGGGAGTCTTTCAAAGGAGACCTTTGCCCATCCAGCTCAGGCTCTCTGGTGCCTCTTTCCCCCGACAGGGAGATGCGTCGTGTCTCCAGCCCCTTGTGTCGCCACATGGGCTGCTACCTCCTCCAGCTGCTCAGCCAAGCAGCAGTGTCCCGCTGGGAGTTCCCTGCCATGGCCTTCCTTGTGGAGGTGAGCCTGATGGCTGGTGCTGCCACGCCCGGCTGCCTCCAGCTCTCTGCCCTCTCATGGCCACAGCTGCCTGGGACGCTTCCTGTGCGCTGGGCTGCTGTCTGGGGCCAGCCCTGGGCACGTCTGGGCTCTTGCCGGCCGGGCGCCCTGTCACTGCTGCGTGCCTTTCAGGTCCTGGACTGCTTGGACATGAGGGAATGTGGCGACAGAGTCCTGCACATCCTTGCCAGGCCCCTGCAGAGCAAGTGCCCAGGGAGGCGTCGCCTGGCACTCAGGATGCTCCTGGTGCTCAGAGAGGATCCATCAACGGTGAGAAGGGGATAGGCGGCTGAAGCCCTGCCGGCAACCTGGGGCTGGGCAAGGCGGTCACTTGGCTTTGGCTGGGCAAGGCAGCTGTGGCAGCTGCTCCCAGCTCTCCTGCCTCACCCTTCAGCTGCCTGAGTCCTTCAGGACAGGCTTTTGGCCTCTGGGCCCCGTGGCAGCAGTGTGGGGCTGCAGCGCCACAGTGGGCTTGGAGCTGCAACCCTCGATGGCTTCGACAGCACGACACTGTGTTCCACACAGGCTGACAGCACGCTGAGCCTCACACCAAGCCTGGTGCAGCTCCTGGGGGATGAAGATGGAGAGCTGGTGGCAATGAGCCTGGCTGTGCTCTCAGATCACCTGCAGGAGCCAGACATCCAGCTCTCCAGAGCCACTGCCCTGAAGCTGGCTGAGGCGCTCCAGCCACTCTTGGGCAACGTAAGGCCCCTTGCCCCTGCCAGGAACAGGCACTGGGTGCTGCCTGGAAAGCGTGCCCTGTGCATTTCAGGGCCTGTTCTCAGGCAGGCCTGCAGCAGCCACTGCTGAGGACTTTTCCTCCCCTTTCTCTCAGGACATCAGCCAAGTGCAGCTGCTCTCCATCCACGTATTCCACAAGGTGATGGAGTTGGCAGTCAACAGTGCAAGAAAGACCCTGAAGGGCTATGTGGTCCAGAGCCTGCTCCCACTCTTCTTGCACTGCCACAGTGACAACCAGCACGTGGCAAAGGTCAGGACTCCTGGGTTCTGCTGTCCCCACGGGAGGGACTGGGCTGCCTCCTGCCCTGGTATCTCAGGGGCTCCGGCCTCCTCCTGGCCTTGGTCCAGGGACGCAGGTCCTGTGCCCTGGGCTGCGGTCTCATCTGCCGCTCTCCACTTCTCTGCAGGTCTCTCGCCAAGCACTGCTTTGTGCGGCCAGGTTCCTCAAGTGGAGCGATGTGGAGAAGCTGGTGAGGACAGAGACCCTGTGCAGATTGGGCGAGTGCCTGGTAAGGACGATGGGAAAGCCCCAGCCCCCGATGGCCAGTGAGTGGGGTTGGCCCCGTGCCCCTGCCCACTGCTGCCCTCCCCTGTGGGACACCAGCCTGCGCCCCACACGCTGCTGCCTTCCCTTGGCCGTGCTGGCTGCAGGCAGTGCCCGGCCAAGGGGCAGAGCCTGAGCCAAGCCTTCTCTGCCTGCCCTGCCCTTCTCTGCAGCTGCAGAAGGACAAGAGGAGAGCGGCCAAGTACCTGCAGCAGGCCCTGCCGTACCTGCAGAGCCCCCAGGAGCCCGTGCGAGAGGCGGCCCTGGGCTTCATGGGTGAGCCCCAAGCCCGCGGTCCCTCCCGCCCCGCTGTCCCTCCCGCCCCGCTGCAGCAGCAGCAGCAGCAGGATGCGGCCCAGGGATGTGCTGGGGAGCCCCGAGTGCCCTGGCGGCTGCTGCCGCCCTGTCCCAGCCCAGCCCTGGGGCGGCACCATGCGGGAAGGCCCCGGGCTCAGCCCTGCCAGGGCAGGGGGTCGTGTGGCAGCGGCCCTGGGGGGAGCTGTGCCCTGACAGGCTCTGTGTGTGTGCCCAGGGATGGCCGGCAGGTACCTGAGGGGACAGCACAAAGAGCTGCTGCTCGTCATCCAGGGTGAGTGAGCCAGTGAGGGCAGCGGGCTGGCAGCAGGGGCTGGCGGGGAGGAGCAGGGATCCTGGCCAGGGAGCTGCAATCCCTGCCCTGGCTGCGCAGGGCTGTGCTCCCAGCACGCATGGGGAGCTTTTGGGCAGAGCAGAGAGACCTTTCAGTTTGGAGTGGGTCTCTGTTGCTGGGGGTACTGGTGGCCAGCATCTTCCAGCTCCTCCTGTTGGGCCCTTCTCCCTGCCACACATGGCAAGAGCTGCCATGTGGGATGACCATGGCAGGAGGGGCTCCTCAGGTCCCTGCAGATGCTGCCTCTGATCTTGTTTTTGCACCTTTGTGTTCCAGCCCTGGAAGACATGACAGATGAGAGCCCTGCCATCTCCAGCCTGGCACTTCAAACCTGCGAAGTCATCAGAGGTCTACAGAGAGCTCCATCCTCCAGATTCTGGCAGCTCTGAGACTGGCTCTGCAGGCTGTGCAAGTGCCAGCCTCGCCTGCGGGGCAGTCTCTGGCTGTGCTTGCTGGAGCTCTGGGGAGAAGTGAGCCAGGAAACTTCATCTGCTGGGACCAGCTGAGTGTGCAAGGAAGATCCCTTCTCCACAAGCACTTCCTTGGACACCACATATTAATATTAAATATTACATATTAAATATTAAATACTAAATTGTGTCTTCACATTGAGAGGCCCAGAAGATTTTTTGGTGCCCAATGTCCCCAGGGGATTGGGCAAGAGGGAATGGGGTCCTGGCACTCAGCAACTCTCTCCCTGCCACACACAATTGCTCTAAGTTGTCAGAAGGTTTATGCAGACAAAAGAGATCTGACTGGGGAGAAGAAGATTAGAATTTCTTATTAGGAAGAGAAAAACTAAAGAACTCTAGATACAACAATTCAAACTAGGCAAAAGTGCTTTGTATTTCCAGAAAGAGCTCTCTCCTCTTGGATCAGTTCAGGAGGAGAAGCAGTCTCTTTTCCATTTCCAGAGCTCCAGCTCTTTTAAAGAATTTGGCAGCCCCTGAAAGTTCTTCTCCTATTATCTCTAGGATGACAGCTCTGACTCGTTGCAGCCAGAACTGTCTTTCTCTCTCTCTGTCTCTCTTCTATCTTGACCTCCGGGCTGGGCTTACCCCCTCCTGGGCTAAGATTGGAGGTCTGGGGTTCCCCAGGCCCTGTGGGGTCTTCCATGGATCCAAAAATCCAAACCCCAGACTCACTCTGTTGGCTCATAATCAGCTTGATTCACCAATTACCATTAGAAGCAAAACAGGCCCGACTTGGTGAAATTAACTGAATTTATTGCAACCAAATCAGAGTAGGATAATGAGAAATAAAACCCAAAGATTAACAAACACCTTTCCTCAAGATTTCCCTCACTACCTGGCTCAGAAATGATCCATCAAGCCTGAAATATTTAAATAATTGGTGAGTGATTCCTCCCTGTCCTTATCTCTCCCTTTTGTTATATTTTTCTCTCCCCTGCCCAGTTGATTAGGGGAGTGATAGAGCATCTTTGGTAGGCACCTGGCATCCAGGCAGGGCCAACCCACTGCACTGTCCTTTGGTTTGATGTATAAACTTGAGGCACTAACAGTGTTATTAAAATAAATAAAAGTTACTTGTTTTTCTTTACGTTTCATTCTGAAGGTAAATCTCTCTCTCTCTCTGGGCTGTCACTTTTGCTTACAATTACACTTCTGTTCTTTCCCACTCCTGCAATTCTCAGAGACAATCTTCAGTCTAAACAGAAAGCTCCAGTCCTATGGAGCTGTCTCCTTCTCTATTTTAGCTCATTTTATGATCAGAATACTAATTTAATGGGGAGTTCCCAAAAGTTCAAGTGGTGCCAGTCAGCTACTGCATATCTGCATATTTGTTTTTCCTTTTGGTTAAACTTCATTGACAAGACACTACCAGCAATGTAATACCTCCTTTAAAATACTGGAACAGTAGCGGGAATTTAAATTCATTCACTTGAATTCAACCATCTGTTGGAATATTCAGTAATAATGCCTTTTTATTCTGCAAAAAATGCTATTAAAAGTCAGTATTTGTTACAGCTACCCACTGTAGCAGTGCAGGTACTGCTTTTTCACTGCTGCTCTTTCATCAGGCACTTTGAGGCAGCTCTGGGTACCTCAAAATCACGGGGTGTCTGCTGAGAGTGGGCACAAGAGGGGATAAGAGAGATGTTGACTTCAGTGTTGGTCTCCTCTGATACAACTGTGCAGTGGTTTCTTTGCACAGGCAATGGTGGATTTTCTTCTGCTAGCTGATGTAGCATTCTTTATCAATAAGGCAAGTACTCTGAATTTCAAAAATAACATCTGTTTTCCCATCCTGGCTTGAGAATGGTCCTCAGGCTCTAGATATTTTTCTATTGCTGCCTCTCAGCAAGGTGGGTATCAATCAAGGTGGGTTCCACAGATAAACAAACTGAGTCTGAGAGACAGAATTTATCCAGTCAGACTGTATTTTATTTATAGAGACAAAATAAAGCAAAGGGAGAAACCAGCTATTGGTAATAATTTTGGGGTTGGCGGTATAGAGATTTCTGTGCTTTAAGTTATTCCTTCCATTATCTAAAATTTCCAAGTTTCCTGAAAGACTATTGCAAAGAGGCTAAATAAACTGGCAATGGGTTGTAGCCATACACATGAGCCTACACTGCCAGCTTGGGGAAGAGGGGCTGGAAAGCTGCCCAGAAGAAGAGGACCTGGGGGTGCTGGTCAAAGCAGCTGAACATGAGCCAGCAGTGTGCCCAGGGGGCCAAGAGGACCAATGGCATCCTGGCTTGTGTCAGCAATAGAGTGACCAGCAGGACCAGGGCCGTGATTGTCTCTCTGTTCTCAGCATTGGTGAGGCCACACCTCAAACCCTGCGTCCAGTTCCAGGCCCCTCACTACAAGAAAGACATCGAGGTGGTGAAGCATCTCCAGAGAAGGGCCATGGAACCAGCAAAGGGTCTGGAGCACCAACCCTGTGAGACTGTCCTCTGGGAGAGAGTTTTACACTATCAGAGGTAGTTGTACCATATGAGAAGGGAGGAATACCTTCACTCTGACCTGTGAGTTCTCAATACCTCCCTTTGCAGGGGAAGGGAGTAGTTTTGCACTGTCAGCCTTGTTGAGAGGGAGGAAACTGTCATGATGAAAAGCATTACCCCACCTCTGAAGGATCTGCTTCTTACTGGCCTTTTCCCTGATCTGACATGAAAACCTGTTGTTTAAGATGGTATTCTGGGGTCATCAGGGAAACAGTAGATTACAAGGTTCACCCAGCCCACGGAAACAATGTCTGGTAGATCACACACAAGATTTTCAGTGTTCACTCACAATGGTAACTTGAAGCAAAATTGGCTGAGAATTACACTGCAGTTCAGGGACACACAGGATCAGTAAATAAAAACACCAAATCATTACTCTGACCACAATACTGAAAATCAAATTACACACTTATTACCTCTTTTTGTCTTCTCAGAGGAAAACTAAAGATTATGCAAGCACAATAGGACCAACACTCTGCATTCCTGCTGTGTTTCTCTGTGGGATGGCAGAAGTTTTCCTTTCCTGATGCGTTTAATGTAATCCTTGGAGGAAAATGTTTTCATGCACTGATCAAAGGAAGACGTTATGTGTATGCTACAGACACCAACTCCATTCTTTTTTATCATTTTAGATGCAAAAAGATACAAACTGCAGCCTGTTTAGAGTGTTGGTTGCTTTTCATGTTTTCACTGTCAGATATCTCTATTAGCTCCTATATGAGCGTACATGGGATGAGGAAAAAGTAAAGCTGTTTCCCCCTTGCTGCATTTAACAAAACCAAAATGGAGGAGTAAGTGACCTTTCCCAGGTACTCTCAACAATCTGTTTTGAAATTTTTTCAGCCTTAAACCCAGGCCAGGGCATCTGACTGTACAAGGTTAACTGGAGTGTCAGAAGTTCAGCAGAACTTTTCTGCAGTAAGCATAGGAAACCTTTCCAGTTTTGTGAGAGTGGAGTGAAGGGAGGAGAAGAGAAAGCTGTAGAGTTCCAGCAGAGTTTTATTACTGAGAAAAAGTTGAGACTGTTTGATGTGTGGAGCTCTTTTAGGTCCCCGAAGTCAGAGATACTCAAACTAACTGCGGCATTTTTAAGATCTGGTTTTCTCAGTAGCTCACTCTGAGTATACTAGTAGTATGAGTAGTGTAGCTCATTTATCTTGAGCTCTGGTTGTTTCCCCTCAACCTTCTATTTTTGCTCTGCTTTTAAACACATTTTAGTGTGTCTTCATACAAAAGGCACTATTCTACAATTTCATGAGGCAATGGTTCTGTCAGCCCTCCGTAAATGCAGCCCAGACTTGCAGTTACTGCAAAAAGTGGCTTCAGTAGCCTTCCTAGCTACCCCCAGAAACCATCATGAAAGTCCTCTGATGCATGATGAATGCCACTGTTAAGAACCTGATTCCAATATATATTGGGTCTTTAATGTGATGCTGCTTTTAGAAAGTAACCAGTACCTTCCTATTACTCTCACTGGGACTAAAGCTAGCATCAGGGAGAAGAATATCTTGATCTATTCCTGTATTTCATATTTACAGCTGCTTCATCTCTAGTTTAAGATTTTTACCATCTGGGTCACCATGGATGACTTTACCTTGGAGGCTTTTTATGCACATACTTCTTTTCATCTTCTTTGGCAACCATCCTGCATTAATTGTAGAGAGGGTAGAAGGCAGGAAGGGCTGGTTTTAGTCAGTTTTCAGAAGACTTCTATTCTCTAGGCAAAACCCAACAGTTTTTGACTGCACACAAGTTCAACATGCAGTTTAAATTGTGTCACTTTTCTAAGTCGGTAGACACTATGGACACGAGGTGATGCCAGACCAAAGGGTGCAAAGCAATTGAGGAAAAAAAGGGTACAATCAAATCCCTTTTGCTTTCCTTCCAAATTAATTAGCTGCCTGCTCAGAAGCAGGCCTTGGCCTCAACTCATTTAGCAGTATTAGAGGAACAGTGAGGCAGAGAGGTAAATGTTCCAAATGCACACATTGATTGTCCATACAACTGTGTGCTGGTTAGCAGCACAATAGTACTTATGGTTATGACACCTCTTTTATTTTATTAAGAACCATTTCCATATGAAGACTCCAATTAAATTTTCTAGCCTTCTACTTCAGACTGAGCTCTTTTTGCTAAGCTGAGCTTGGTCTCCTGCAATGTCAGCAATTCCCAGCTGGTGAGAGTTCAGTTATCTAGCTCATCTATTTTTCAGCCAAGAAAAGACTCTGTGTCTGTCCTGAATTCCCTGCACTGCAATTTGGTACACCATGGCTTTTCCATAGCAAGTGCTGAGTAGGCCTCCTGTTGCTATCCAGTGATAACAACAGAGGGTTAAAAAGTAATATCTCAAAATAGTGAACACTACACTCACAATGTCATTGCCCCTGAGAGTGCTTTATTTTTTTGGCCCTGTGTGGTGGTGCTAGACTAGTTCAATAACATGCATATTCCTTGTGGACCTTCAAATTCCAAACGTCCAGTTCTGTTTTGTTTACTATATCAGATGTATATGAAACCAAAAGAAAACAAAGTATCTCTGTTTATCTAATTTCTAATTTGTATTTTAGCTTCTTTATGCTACATGAACCTCTTTATATGTACACAAAATGAAAGAAGTATGTATATAGTGCACCCAAATCTTAAGTGGCAGCTCTTCTCTCCCATTTTCAGCCCTAATTTTTTAATAAGAATCTCATCACTGACTGAACAAAAAACGAATTGAATTTTCTTTCCTGTCCCAATTTATTTAGAAGTGTATGAAGCATGCCCAAGTGAAGCAAAGTGGTTGAATGTCACTTTTTAATCTACAAAGAATTACTGTGTTTTCATTAGGAAAAAGAGAAAACTTGCATATACTATTGTGTATATTATTGAAAAGAAAGATAGAGTCTGTAGTTCTTTGTGCCACCAAAGCTTCTGTTGAGAATAGGATTCAAATAGGATTCAAATAACTTTACAGAAAAGATTGTGCCACGTAGTAAATGAAGCAGCACTAGATCCATGACCCAGAAAGACTCTACCAGTTGTCTCTGAAATAAATGGGAGTTCTGCTGCAGACTTGCAGAGTCTTCCCAGCATCTACATTTGCCAAACTAGCTTCTCTAACAACAGCAGAACAGGTAGGAATATGAGAGTCTCAGACAGCGTGTTGTATTTAACACACTGAGGGAGTTTGCCCGAAACTAGTTAGGTTGGAGATGATGACTGTTGGATTACACAGTGCTTGGGGAATTACAAAAACCTCTGAAGAAAAAGAAAAAGTCAATCCCAAAATGAGTCTAGGAGAGGCTGCAGTGGTGGAAGGGACCTTGCTGCAGGAGCAGATGCCATGAAAGCTCAGTTGGATGCCACACAGGCCACCCAGGGGTCTCCTGGGCTCTGCCTGCCTGGGCGGGATGCTCTTCCAGGGGTGCTGGAGGAGCCTCTCCCAGTGCCCCCCAGCTCCAGGTGCTGGGTGGGAACTGCCCTGGTGGCTCCACCCCAGGAGGGTTTGCAGCCAGGGATCTCAGGGGGAATGAGTCCTCACCACCTTCTCTGCAGAGAGTTTTAAGGGACTGAACTTCTTGGGATTACTTACAGAGGGGTGCTCACAGATTTGGGGGTGCTTCTCAGCATTGTCTAAAGGCTTCCTGATGTGTGATTCATGAGTTGCATCACTGACAATGGTCTCAAAAGTGCAGCTTACTGATTGCCAGTTAATGACACATTGATAAATCAATAAACCACGTTGATCCTGATTTGGTTTAACAGCATGAATTTTTTTTCCCCCCTGTGATACAGAGCTTATTCAAGTAACTGAACAGAACAAGAGCAGACAGAAAAAGCCAGGAAGCTTTTTTGGAGCTGTGTTTACATACACTATATATAGCTATAAATGAGCTTAATCATTGTAAGTGCAGAAGTGATCTCTCTTAGGGCATCACAGATTGTGTGCCAGCAATTTTTTCTACATGCATGTCTGAGAGGCTGAATTTCCAGGACTGAACCCTTTCAAGCAGAGATGCCTGATATCTGCAAAATGCACTGTTTTATTCTGATGGCCTATAGAACCTTCCTAGATCTAACGAAACATAACAGACATTTGGATAGATCTGACTCTCCCCTCCCCTCTCCCCTCCACTCCCTTCTTTTCTTTTTGCCTTAGGTGTTTATGTATGATCTGCTTCTGGGCATGCTGCTGAAGGAAGAAAGATAGGCTGGTTTTTATTCAAGGTATAAAATATGTATGACAAAGCTTTTCCTAAAGAAGAAGCCTCAGGGGTCTTCTCAGCTATTTCTCATGCAGAGTGTAGATAGGTTTGAGACGTCTGGGTCAGGCTTCTGGCTGTTGCAGCACTGGCAAACATAAAGAATCACTGTTTAAATTTTACTTCTACTTGATCATTCGTCCTTCTGGTGTGTTCCTTGGATTTTTATTTTGCCTATTCTCTGCCTGCCTGTATACTCGCTTGTATTTTTGTAGTGTATTTCTTTTGACCTGCCTAATAAAATTTAATGAAGGCAATGATGATGATAACATTAACCATCAGAAATACCAAATTATTTCTTATTGACCCTTTTCTTGTCTGTGTCTTCCTCCTGGTTTTCATTCTTTATGGCAACTATTACCTGTGGTCTGTTGACCCTGGCTGGACACCAGGTGCCCGCCAAAGCCCTCCTCAGCTGGACAGGGGAGAGACAACATATGGAAGGCTGAAGGACCAAGAGAGATTACAAATAATTTACTTATGATTTACAAAGAAATTACAGAACAATTTACAAATTATTGCAAATATTGAAGCACATTCCAAGTCCTCTCCCGTGCCCATTGCCATCCCAACAAACTCCTTGAATTCATATCTTATCTGACGTTTTTCCTTTCTTGTTACCGTCCTTAGGACAAGCAAATGTATAACATGAAGTATCCTTCTGCATCCTCTGAGTGCTGCGCTGTGCTTCCCTCCTCCCCCTGTCCCCCCAGTTCTCCACTGGTAGGGAGCAGGAAAAGTTGCCAAATTGACACTGAATGCTGTTAGTGATTTGGTTTACTCTTCATAAACTGTTAAGGAACTCAGTACTGCATCTGACAGTTAATCAGGTGACTGAGTGGTACTTTCAAAAGCCTTGAGAGGATTATGTAATTGCCTCAGAAGAGATTTTTATATGGTGGACATGCCTCTGGCAGGATAGGATCTGTTATTGCCTTTTCAAATAAAATGCTACCTCCTCCCGTGGTTTCAGCAGTAAAATAACACCTTGTTTAACCAAGTGACAAAGCACAGCAGTTCCACTGAAAACAAAGACCCACATAGGTTATTCAAAAGGCTTGCTATAAGTTCATGACATTCCCTGGTTTATACTTCTGCAGTTCGAATGCACCAACAGGAAATCAAGAACTTGACTTTATCTATTGCCATTGCTCTGCAGAAAGTATGACTGTTACAGTAATAAATTTTTAATTACCCTTTTGGCTCTATGATAACATGATAATTAGTAGTTCTGACAGAAACATAGAAGACAATTACACAACATGAATTATTCATAAAAGTGATGTTACTGCTTGATGAACAAGTAATAGATCCAGGATTTTGTTACCTGAAGGAAGTTTGCAGCTAGTTCATCCTGTGACTAAACTGTTGTACATCTTTCTGAATCATGAATACCAGAACTTGTCTAAACAGTTCCAGTGTTTTGAAAATTTCAGTGGCTCTGTCTTAGCGTTAGTGCTTTGTGCAATAAAAACTGCTATTTATGTTATGGTCTAGAAAATTATATATTGAAACAAGAGGAAGGAATGCTAAAGCCTGGTTAAAGTTTTCCTCATGATTTATTATCCACTTCCAGGCCAAAAAAGTCTGGCAAATTCCGTTCTTTTAGAGTGTCTTTTTTCTTGACTCTTTTCCCCACCATAAGGCAAAACTATGATTTTGTTAGTGGGTTGTTTGTTCCCAAAGGAGGTAATTTTCTACCTTCTCAGGGATTGTTTGAGTCATTTTGTGTTATGCTACCTTTACTTCAACATAAGATGGTGCACTTATGCAGTCACAGCCACCCACACGGATGCTTTATGTACTTTGTAGTTTAGAAGAACAGTGATCAATCCTTTTCTAAGAAAACTGTGGGCTTATGACTGTCTGTGCAAGCAGTAACATAATGAATTTGTATCCAATTTTTATAAGAGTCACAATAGAAACAACCATTAATCAACGAAAATGCCACTAATCTGAAGTATTCAATAATATTAACTTTTCTTGGCTATTGGTTTCAACAGAGGAAGATGTTATGGACACAGAGGCAGGGATTTGTATTTTGAATTGACAAGAGTTCTTGTTTATTATGTTCTCCAGGAAATGCTGTGCAGGTGACATGTCCTGGGACACAAGCAAGGAAATAGTGCTCTTTTTCTAAAAGTTTTTGGAATCAGAATAAATAACTGTGTGTTAGAAAACAGAACACAGAAATGATGTCTCTTAAACTCCAGATATTTGCTCTGATTACTCATAATTCCTGTTTCTCAAGTGTGTTAATTTCTTCACCTTTGTCAAACAAAATATCTGCTCACAGAACTTGCCAGTCACTTTTAAACTTTTTTTTTTTCCTATCGGGTTTTGTGGAAGTATGAAGTATTTAATAACCAGCTTGTATGGAAATGCATAGAGGGATGTGGCAGCTTCACCTGAGTCCTGATATAGTGCTGCTTTATGCTGACAGTAGAGCAGCAACAGCTGGGAGATATTTACACTGATAAGATGAATTGATGCTTTGACAGAGCATCTGAAGTGGAGAAGGGCCTAAGACACAATACTTGGTTGATATTTAAACTTTTTGTCTGGTCCAATTCAAGTTTTGGACATGTAGATGAGTTCTGATTCCATTTTTTTAGTTGCATGTGTTGCAGCCATAGGATTCCTAGTGTGTTTATTCTTTATCTTACAGACTGGACCCCCACTCAGCAGTCCTTCAACTTGCATTTTTTGGATTATGTCTTGGAAAAGAGTTTCCTTTGCATTGAACACCTCTGAAAATGCTAAATGATATTCATTCTTACTTTGCTTGCTGTACATTTAGTGAAAGAAGACTGCATGGTGTCTGGAAAAAAATAAAGAAGATGCAGAAATCCTTACAACAAAGAACCCTTCTGGAAGGAAAAAAAAAAGATGTGTGATTAACACACGTGGCAAATGTCAGATTTTTCATGCACACATTGCAAAAAAACTTGGTCAAAAAGAATCATATCAAAGAAAATTATGGCTTAATTTTAAAATCTCCCACTGCTAAATATTCTAGCTTCCTGATATGCAGCTAGGATTTATTAGCAGTCTTGATACAGTGCAGTAGACTTTCCAAGCCATTAAGTAAATGTGAGAGGCATGATTTTACACAGTTGTTACACGGCAAAATCATTGCTCAGTCTCATCCTCAACCCACTTCCTAAGTATGGAAGCACTGAGATGTCAGAGATAATTAAAGTTTCTGCAGATTAACTTGGTGATTCTAAGGGTTATTGGAGGAAAGAGACTAACTTTGCCCTATCAAAAATAGCTAAGTCCTTGGCTGAATGTGTGATTTAAGTGTGTCCCTTGTTTAAATGATGGAATGTAATGTGAAAAGGGTTTAGAATCAGGTTGGATAATGAAACCAGATGATTATTAGTTAATGACACTGGATGCTCATGTAAGATCCCAGTCCCAAAGCCACAAGCTTAACTGGGAGTACTATTATTTAAAAATACACAAGATTCCAAAAGTTTTGCCTCATTACCTTTTGCAGAGCCTTTGGTTCTTAATACCTTGAGGTAGCCTAAAGAGAGAACACTGACACGTCTTCCCAGGAGACTCTCTTAATTTTAGAAGGAAATAAGGGTTTTGGCAAAAGTTTAAAGAGGTAACATAAAGCCTTATATTCTTGTATTAAGTAAGAAAAGAGCGAAGAAAGAAATAGATTAAGAGTAAAGAAAAAAAAAGAGAGATTAAGAGAAGAAACAGGAGCAAAGAAAGAAAGAGAGAGAAAAGAGATTAAGAGAAAAATAGGTATCACCGAAGAGTCCTATGGAAGTCTGGCTCCACATGGCCATAGAAAGCTCGGGAGAAGAAAAAGCTGTAGAGTGGTCATTGAGCAATGGCTTCCAGGCTGCCCTTTTGATTGACAGCTACTCCAAGGTGGGCTCCTGAGTTCCAAGGCTGCCATGTGGGTTCCGAGGCTGCTCTTCCCCGCACACACTTGAGTTGGTTCTGACCCGACAATTAATTACTGATCCAGTGACTCAGAGCTTAGAATGGACTTCTTTTTTTTTTTTTTTTTTAAACTTTCAGATAGTACAGGAGCATAAAACTATGCACAGAAATAACGGAGTGAAAGCGCAAAATAAAATTTGGCCTGATTGACAGCAATTTCAGAGATTTCTGAGCCTGTTGAGCAGCCTCCTAAGGAAACCATCTGGCACTGGCAAGGATATTGGCACAGCGTTTGGCAGGGTAACGTTCATCACTCCTGAGCCTAATGACTCTATTTTGTTTCTTCTGTTTTACTAATAACGTCGTGTTCTCCTGCAAAAGTGAATGATGTCTGGTCTCATTTACAGCCTTATGGTCCAGTGGAAGTATACACAAGAGCAGACTCTAGGCATTTGACAGACATAAGAAATCATGCCTGACTTGAGACCCCGTCATACAGGGGTATCTGAAAGATTGATTTTTAGTGTGACATTTTCATGAGTGAAGCTGTCACTTTTGCTAATGGGATGGAAAGCTTTTGCCATTCCAGCTCTGTGTGATGCCAGCAGCAGGTGGCGGATTCCACAGCACAAACTTACCAGCTCTACTGAATGGAGAAAAATGTTCTGAATCAGAAGCATGTGTCTGACCAACTTGTAAATCCTGTGCTTTTAATGACAATATGTATGCACTACTGGCAGTAGTTATGCAAAGATATTTCTGGTTTGGTACAAATCTCTTACTTTGAGGACAAATAATGTAAGATACAAACTGAAATTTACAAGAATTCATAACCCAACAAACATTGTGACTCTTAATTTCTGTAGTTAAGAAGACAAATGCATTAATCCAGTAATTCCATTTTAACAGTTTGACTACTGTTTTGCTAAATCAGATTACATGCCAGATTACTGATTTTAAAAAACACCGGTTTCTCCCCTTTCCCCCATTGTTTTCTCATACATCAACTGCACTCACATGGTGACTTAAATTGTCACTGTGGTGTTCCCCGACTGGGGGTCACTATTTGGGAGTGTTGCAATCCACAGCATTATTGCACTAGACTTTAGGAGTGTCTTATTGATCCAGTGCCTGCTGTGTTCAGTGCTTCTTGAGACCAGCATGCAGTGATTGGAGTCTGCTCACTGTTGCAGGGTCTTTCTATTGCTAATGTCCTCTACTTTTCTCCACTAATGTGCATCTCCACTGTGATGCTGGTCCTTAATTCTCAGAGACTCATTTCATAATTAAACCAAATGTCATGCAGACACTACAACATTTGTCCTACCTGTCAAATCTCATTTTGTTTCCAGCGGCCACCCTAAATAAGAGTGGCACAAGTGCTCTCAAACCCCGAGGATATAAAATAGAATTCAAGCTCCTCAGAGGTAATTTCCTTGCTGGAATGGATGGGCGCTACCGTCACTGTTACTGTTATTTCAGGCCTTGAAATTAATCCACGAGGAATACAAATGAATACAAAATAAATAAATGAAAGCAGATATTTCTTTTTCTTCAGTGTTTGTACCATCAGTTCTCAAACAACTAAGTCTCACACAAGCATGTTATTCAGGCTGCACAAGTAGTATCTTTAGAGTATTGTTTGTCTGAAGTTCAGTGTGTGTGAATTTATTTAAATTATAGTTTCTACACAACCTGGCAGATAAATAATTCTTCCCTAAATAAATGGGCTGTATCTTGGGTGAGGGTAAAGAATAGATCTGAAGAGGTGAGAACCTTTTACTGTTTGGCCTGAAATACACTTATTTAGATAGGCTCAGATATTCAAGTCTCTAAGATATACAGAATAACTTTTGATCAAATAAGGCGACAAATTATGAATATTTTATACTGATTGAATTCTTATAAGAAAACGGGGGGGGGGGGGGAAAAGAGTCTGAAATGTCAAGGAGGAATCAATTTGTTTCCCCACACTTAATTCAATGTTTGGACAAACATCATGTTCTTATATAAATTTCTAAAATGTGCGGTGCAGTTGTTGACTCTGGGCCTGGCTGCAATTTAAAAAGTATACTAACTGATAAAGTCTTTATCATCTTGATTTACACCATAATAGGGAAAGTTGTCTCCTCCTCACCAAACTTGGTTTTTTAAGGGTCAAATATGTCCAGTCACAGTGTGAAATTTCTTCAGCTAACTTTTAGCAAATACACCTGGTTAAACTGCTTAGATGTACACAACAAATTAACTGTTCTCTTGGCCTTCCAAAGTGGTTCTGAATATCTTCCAGAAAAAGGAAGAAAAAAAGCCTACAGTCTGAAGCATGATTTATGTTTTTATGTCACTGGCATGATACTGATAAATAGTTCTTATCTAAATATCTCAGTAAATGGTTCAATATATGGGTGGCTTCAGTGTGTTTTGGTTAATTAATATTTCATTCATGAAACTCTTTTATTATTTTTCTTAGGTAAGCAGACTGTGAACAACATAAGGAATTATACAATTGGGTCTAGCTGGCAGAATGAGGAGTTCTGATGTCTTTCTTAGTCATCCCATTTGAACTGTCTGTTGAACAGTTGAAAATCTATTTATGGTGCTTCCTCTCTCAAAGCTTCTGCCAGGTCTTTTCATCTGACATCTTTCAAACTCCCCTACTTTGATTGGTTTCTCTGCTTTCTGTGCACTACAGCATGCAGCTTTCATTAAAGAAAACCCATTTTTGGCATGGAGAGAAACTCCTGCTGTTAGCTGTCTTGGAAAGCTCTTTAATGCTCAATTACATATGTTCAGACTTGGGTAGAAATAAAATCCTCATGTTCCTGTTATGTAGACTGTGTTCTAAAACTGGAAGACATCGACCATCCGGCCACTCTACTCATTACAAAACGAGCTTTTTTTTTGTTTTCATGGAAACTTTTACAAAACCAGTTTACTCTGGGGGAAGTCAGCTCTGGACTGCAGGTCCACAAGCTCTCTGATGGCCACTTAAATGCTACTGGGATGTTACACGCTGCACAAATTATGCAGAACTTTTACGCAAAGGTCAGTTGTGTAATTTCAGGTTGTTGTCATTTTAGAAACATGCACTTAAATGAATTGTTGAGCTGCAGGCTTTTGTTGCAGGGATTGCCTCAGCAAAGCAATACATAAAACCTGCCTAACATAACAGTTTGAAAGGATCTCTCATTTGACCTGTGATTTGGTTGACAAAACAAGACATAATTAAATGTTGGGTGGCAGTAGTATGTATGATTTCAACATGCCTAAGAGTGACAAAGGGGTGTACACGCTTTTCTTTTGACCATTTAATGAACATCCCTTGATCTTCCCAGAAATGACTGAAAGGTTTTACGTCAAAAGTCAGATGTCTGCTAGAAAATACGCCAGCTATTAGCAGTAGGACCAAAGTGGACTGGGAAAAGAATGGGTCACCAAAACAGAACTCATTTTCTAGGTGGTGTAAGCAAGGTATGCAGGTATGCTCAATAAATATAAAAAGAGTAGTTACATAATAATACTGACACTCATATTTCCCTATATGATGTTTTTGTTATATTTCTCTCCCTTATCCAGAGTGTCTTACTACAGCAATCCTGTTACTTATTTGTCCTATATTTATTACTGGTTTTTCAAGTTATGTAGTATTTATGTAATGGAATGGAATTAATTAGAAACTGCATGATGGTATTTTGGGACAAAACTAGCAATGAACTGTGGAGGAAGAGGCAGAAAATATGCTTGAAATTTCTATATGAACTGTGTATGTGGTGGATCTATAAAGTCTAGTGGAAAATATGATTGTTATTTTTGTCTCTGATTTAATGGAGGAAGATTAAAACTTTTTGCTATTGTCATAGAAGTCAAAACCTAATAGTGGTTAGAAACTGATAGGAGTTTGTCAGCTTTGTACTTCATGAAGTATTTAATTTTAAACAATATTTTTTTGTTGTGCAGAAGTATTAATGATAGCAAAGTGTTCAGAGACAAAGAAAATTGAAAGGCAAAAAGGTGAGTAGCTCTTTAAAGAAAATGGAAAAAAAAAAAGACATGGGATGAAAAATATGTGTAGTCAAAATGCAGAAGGAGCATTTTTAATAACTTGGAAAAACATGAAGAGGTGAGAAGAAAATGGAGAACAGATTGAAAGGGAAGAACAGCCTAAATATGTTTTAATAGAAAAGTAAAATTCAGCAAGGTGCTTGGTAAAGACAGAGTTTCTCAAGAAAACAGCAGGCCTGAAACCAAAAACACCACTGTCAATTGCAGACAATAAAAGAACCATCAACAACTTGCTGAAAACATGCAAGGAATGCAAGCTACAAAGGACCACTAGTTCAACTGAGAGGGTAATCTCTTTTTCAAGTCTCAGGAATATGCAACTGTTTGCCATTTTAACTGTCAGAGTTTAGAGGTTTTTTGTTTGGTTGGTTTTTTTTGGTTGGGTTTTTTTTTTTTTTTTTTTTGCATTTGGAACTGACCTTGGTGTTTCACCATGCATACTTGAGTCTTGAATACCTTGAAATAGTTAAAGGGCAGTGGCTCCTCAGAGTGTTAATAGAGGACACATGAGCTGTCTTCAATGTGTAAGAAAATAGTAATTGTTGGATCAACAGTGCCACACTTTACACAGACTTCTCCTGACTATTTCCCCTTCCCTGAGGAAAACTTGAGCACATTTGGTCTTGTAGATGATGAGAATACTCATGAAAACTAGACGTGCTCTGCAGAGCAAAAATATTTGTGTCAGCAAACCCTTGGCGTCTTTTCAGGGATGACATGGCATGGTGGTCAAGCTGGCCTGGAAAGCCAAATTCCCACTAATGCCTGGGACATCTGGTGTGTGTGTAGTCACTACTAAAGAAAGAATTAAGTGGAGGCACTTTGAATTCTGAGGGTGGGTATGCTTATATAAAAGGGCAGAGTAAGCAATAAGTAAGGCCCTTGGATAAAAGACTGTATTTGTGACATAAATTAAGAGAATGCACCTTAATGCCATCTTCACTGCTTTGGAGAAATTGTTTGAAAATCAAAGGTATGGGCATGCAGTGTCTAACCAGCTTTTCTCATAGCTTCATACCTGTGATTGAAGCCGTGTTCACTCCTACCACAAGGATCCACAAGCTGATGCAGCCATTGCCACTGAGGGACGAGGGCCATCATCAGGGTTAACCCAGACCTTTTGCTGTGGGAGCTTCCACCAGAAGGGACTGAGGGTGTGTAAAAACCTCAGCAACTATGTCACAGCAAATGATGAGGATTTTTGCTTCCTAACCACTTTTGTAGATGAGCATGCAGGCAGACTAGCTTGACGTCTGCTTTTGGGTGTTTTTTTTTTACCAACAGATGGAAGCAGAGAACTCTGTAACTTCTCCAGGGTAAGAGGATAGGGTTTATAGTAATTTCCCCATCCTCATTTTGATGGCTTTTAACCTAATACTAGCTTTTAGTCTTGATGATTATGTCTTGCAGTAATTGAAAATGCAAACCAGAAGTAAATTAGTTGCTAAAGCAGGGTAAATTACCACCTCTATACCTTTACTTACAAATAGAAGGAGCTCTCAGTTAAAACCCAGATTAATGCAATTCTTAGAAGAACTGTGCCATGACCTAAATAAATACAAGAAGGCAAACTCATGCAACCAAATCATCTGTAATGGATAATTTTCTTTAATATTTCCTAACCAGTCTTTGTGATAGACAGGATCAAGGTTTATATTTTGAACAGACTGATGGGGATTTACAATTGTCTACAAAATGAATGTCAGACCTAGAAGACCGAAGTCAGAATCCCTAGTCTTGCTTTTTTCAATTCAGTTTCAGATGGAAAAAATCATCACTTGGCTTCATGTTTTTTCCTGTCTTTATATGGCAGGTGCTTGCTTATGTGGGCCTAAAGAAGATGATGAGTTTCAATTTTTTTTTTCACACATTTAGCAGTAGTTATATAAGATTGTCTTATGTTCTTCACTTTGTTCTATATTCTATATTCTTCACTATACAATATTCTTTATGATATTATATATTCTTCACTATACATATGATCTATTTATTGAAAATATTTACTGCAGATCCTTTACCTACATTATTTCCATTTTCCAAAAGCTGAACATCCTATAAATTTTCAGGTTCTAGAATACCCCTGCACCTTCTCACCGAGGTTCAAGATGCTTATCTCTTCAAAACAATAATAATGACACTTAAATCCAAACCTGAAAGGTAGGAATGCTTTGCCATCTGCCCTTGGCCAGGGCTGGAGATGATGCTGTTGGGGGAGGACTGTGGTTTGAGCTGCTATGGGTCCTTCTGACCAGACACAGTTGAGAATTTGGAATGGCAGACAAATAGCTAAATCTTCCCTTTATCTCTACTGCATACAACCAGGCCAATTGGTTCTTCAGTGCCTTCTGGCACCTGATACTGAAGGAATTTATTTGATAATGAGTGTTTTTTTGCACAACAATGATCCCTGGCTAGGAAGAGAAAATGCATACTTTCAGCCAAGCTTGCTAACTAAATATTTAGCATTGCTTTAAGTTTTATGATCCAAGTACAGTAGAAATTCTGCCTTTCTAGTTAATGCCTTCAGCCTATTATATATGAAATGAAACAAAATCTGAATGTCAAAAACATAACAACATTGTCAATATTTAAGCATGCGCATGCCTCTGCTGCTTCTTTTTACACGAGAAAGTCCCCTATTAAGTTTCTGAAAGATTTGGCAGACTGGATAGCAGGTAAAAGACATATGATGGAAATGTAATGACCACTACAGAGTAAAAGAACCTTATCCTTATGCTTTCTTACAGAAATCTAAATGTTTTTGTAGTAAGGTATGAGTTACATATTGTTTGGGGTTCGCTTGTGGTGGGTTGTTTTTTTTTTCCTAATGTGATCTCTGCATGTATAATTATGCAAAAATGTACTCTGAAACCTGATGAACTGATTAAAGAAAAGAAAGAAAATTGGGGGTCAAGGCTTATTTAATAATTCCAGAAAAAAAATGTAATTTTCCTTGAGTTAAGTATATAATGGGTGCCACAAAATGGGAAGTGAAGCTGATTAAACAAAAAATGAATGTTAGGTATTTCAGCACTGATAAATATAGAATGATGTGCAATTTTCCTAGGCTTTGGCTTATTTCAGTTGAATTGCATCTTGCTAATATCTGAAGGTTCTATTCTACTTTTTTTCCCATTATTATCCTTTTCATAGATGTCCACATTACTCAAATATGAGAACAAAATCAGAAATGCTTAAAAAGCTGTGAAGGAGTTGAACTGAATTCAGCTCAGCTGTAATTAGAGAACTGAGAACCTCAGTTCTCCTGAGAACATCAGTTCTCCTACCCTCAGTAATTCTGATTTGTGATAAAAGAGAAAAGGAGAACAGAGCTTTTCATGACCAACAAGATTTTAAAAAACACACACCGAAGTGTCTGAAAAACAATGCATGGTTCAGAAATTTGAACTGCATAAAAGCTTAACGTTAATGCTGCTGAAAACATCCTTCTCTCTGGAAGTATTGTTTTCTGTGTTTTTGTTCACCTCCAGTTCTGGGAAGTGGGACAGAATGGAATTACATGCATCATGGTGGAAGAAGAGAGTTGCAGCTTTGTGTAGAACAGCACGTCAAAGGCAGTTATTTCCAGATCATGAAACTCCTTAATATTCTGACCTTTTAATCCGGAGTTTGCCAGCAAGCTGAAATGTTTCAATTTGTGAACACGTCCGAGAGACAGATTCCACAGTATTGGAACAGTTTGGATCAGTTCATCACATATCTTTACCGAAATGGAAGCACAGGAGGTCACGGTTTACTCCTGGGGCATGTCCTGTTTGCCCTCCGGTCAGACAAAATCTGCCACGTTACACACGGGTGCTTTAGCCCAGAGGATGGGGCATCTGCAGGCTTGTGGAATCAAAAGCAGCACTTGAGGTTTAATAGTTAAAACAGGTGGCATCATCAGCACCGAGTTGTGTTTTTCCTCCTGGTAGAATTGCTATTCAGTGGAAATGGTTCTTTAGCAATGCAGGCACATACTGTAATTAACCATAATGACTGCATATAAAAGAGAGCCCTGCCTTTGCCTTTATTGTGAAAATGGAGTTTGGGGCCTTTCAGAGAAGCTACCAATAAATATTATGAACTTGGGGAGTAATGGCACTTTAGAAACACCCTTTATGTATTAAACAACAACAAAAAAATGTGCATTAACAGTTGCTGACTAAAAAGGCTGGGTAAAATAAATGCTATCCCAGTTTTACAAGAGGAACTGAAATACACAGTGTTGCCTAAAGCTATACACTGATTCTGTGACAGAGACAGCTCTTCCACTTCAGTGCTTTAATTGGAGGAACAAATCTCCATTTTGTCAAATGTAGGTTCACCTGAATCTCTTATGAGAGGAGCAAGAGGTTGATAGAAATATTCAGATGCACCAGATTTCTGGTTCTGCCTTTCTCTGGTAGTGGTACATTCTCTGAATAGGAGCTTTTTATTTATTTGTTTGTTTATTTTTGGTCAGATTTTTGCCTGATATAAATAAGAATTTAAAACCATTTAACTTTTCATCTTACTAAAAAGAAATGTCCTGTGAGTCTTACTTTTCTCAGGCCAGTATTTAACTAAAGTTAAGCAATCGCCAGTTGCAGTATATAATTAAGAGAAGCTGTTATTGGTCTCATGAGGATAAGACTTATTCAGTTTTCACTGAGTCTATAAGTTATAAAATACTAGTATCTCCTTTAAGGATATTCATTATATGTGTCTCTGTGACTGATTCTGATTGTTTTCTTGTTTATGGATTTGTCTCACACTTAAGTCTCTTAAATGCATGTTGCTTGAAACAATGTTCAGCTATGGCAGATCTATTCTGTGGTGTTCTGAAGACATTTTATAGCTGAGAGAGTTAAACTGTGTGGACACTGAACTACGAATATTTGTCTCCAAACATTAGTATTCCACTGATGAATCAGCCCACACAGCATTTTTGAAGATGCTCAGAAATTCAGTCATCTATCTGTTTATGTCTAGAAGAATATAATTCTACTGGAAGGGTTTGCATTGCAGTGCATACTGGACTGGACAGTTTTGTGCATAATTAAAATTACTAAATCAAGTCAAAACAAAGTAAACCCAGGGAAATTGCTACTGTCTTGCAAATAAAATATAATATGTTTTACTGGGCAAGCTTTTAATGAAAAAGTTGGAAAATGTAATTAATTAATATCAACTGGGAACATCAAGAGAGGAAAAGACTCCACAAAGCAGGCGGCATAACTCAGTACTTGTGCATTGCTGTGATCAAACTTGAAGCACAAGTTGAAGACGGGGACTCTCTGGATTCTTCAGCTTTTCACAGGTATCTCGTGTGTGACCCTCCCTTGAATATCCAGGGTTAGGTGTGCATTCCGGTCTGGAGAAGACCTTGTGGATGATCACGGTATAACTGTGAATTTTCCAACATTGTTTACAAATCAAGACTACCTCTTTGCATACCACCCTCTTAGAGCAAAATGTCCCTGGAGTCATCAGATTTTTATTACTACAGTTTATCTAAGGAAATTATCTATCAGATCTGTTTTCTTTTTTTTTTTTTTCTTTTAAAATAATTTTTCTATTACAAAGGAGAACAGATTAATAGTTTGCAAAAAATACAACCAGATACTACTAGTAGGACATGACCAGGATAGAATCCTTTCATTTTTATTAATTCACTGAGTAATCAATGAAGTCACCATGAATGGTATTCTTGCTTTGGGACAATTTTTCAGTATTTCATACTGTGAAAATGGCTCTTCGTCAATGATTTTAGTGCTGATTTCGCCCCCACTGGAGTAAGCAATTTTTAAGCACCTAATCAACCTTTATTGTGTAAGGAGGAGACAGGAACTAAAGTGTGACTTTCATTCAGAAATAGCAAACACGAAAAACTGAGGATGTCTGCATTCAGACTTGGTCTTCTTACATATCTGAGGCTTCAGAACAGTGGGATAGATAATGAACTGAGCCTCTTCAGAGCTACTGAATATAATGAAATGCAGAATCTTTGTAGCTGCTGGTTTTGCTTTCAGTAAATCAAGCTTATATTTAGAAAGAAAGGCATAGAAATGTAGAATAGAATAAAAGGATTTTATGTGCCCCAAAGGAGAATTATGACTCTATGCTGAACAGGTACTAGAGGGAAACCCCTTCTTTGCCAGACATCATGCAGATAGTGAGTTAGTTACTCAGCAAAGCTGAAAAATTTTTGAAGTTTTGCTTTCTATATTTCTTACTCCATATTATGTGGTAGATAAGCATGAAAGATTGAGAAGAAGGACAAGTACATTTATAGCTTTGTTTCCTCAGATTTAAAGTTCGTTTCCTTCTGAATTTGGCCACTAATTTTGCTTTGAGTGAAGAAATCTTCCAGAAAAAAGCTCTGCTGGTTTAGTCTCTTTCCTTGTGGTTCTGGCTTTCTTTGTGGGTTGGTGTTTGGGGTTTTTTTTCAGTTTACCAGACTGACATTTTTTTATAGAAGTATCACAGGGAAAAAACACCTTGTCAGTCTTTTCTGTGGTCTATGATATAAATAGGATGACTCTTGGTGTGCATCTCTTCTCACCCCACACTTGGCACTTAAAATATGTATTCATTAATTCATACCCAATGCTTGTGATAAAATATGGGGGGTTTTTTGTGATTCAATGTCATTTATTATGCTGTCTTAGTAATAGAAAAAAAACAACACTCAAATATTGAAAGATCTGGTAAAGATCTTTAAACAGACATAATACATCTAAACACTACTGTTGTGGTTTAAACCCAGCTGGAAATTAGGCCCCATGCAGCCACTCCCCTCCCTCCACCTCCTCAGATGAGAGAGACAAAAGGCAGAGATCCTAAAGTGGTTGGACTTGATTATCTTCGAGATATTTTCCACCCTAAGTGATTCTATGAATCTATGAGTAAAAAAAAATGATACTATATATTTTTAAATTCTCTTTCTACAGTGACTGTATAGAACAAGGAGAAAAAATGTTATCTGCCTATTTTAACTGTGTAGGGTAGAGCTCACCACTCAAGTGCAAGTCAGCCTTGAGATAAAAATGCTTGTAAAGCAAATGAATGCTATAAAATGTAAGATGTGCCATGGGGATTAGTTTCAGTATTAAAGCTGTAAAGCTTTAATGTCTTCACATAGGTAGTGGTTTGCTCTCCCACAGGTAATATTTTGGAGGACTAAAAATTACCCAAGAAGATAAGTAATCTTGAAAGCAAACTGAAAGACTAGGGATGAAAAATAGAATTTTTTTTTTAATTAACTCTTCCACTTTTCAATAAAGAAATATACCGATAGCTCTTCTGGGTGATATATTTCAAAACTTTCATTTTATTACTGCTCTTTGAACAAAACAAGGAAGTTCAATAACACTAGGGTTTTTGTCTCTGCTTAGTGATTTGGAAATATCACCAGAGGTACCTAAAACGTGGATAATTTTCAGAGAGGCTGATAAAGAGTACAGTTCATTTAGGCACTGGAGGCAGGAGTGGAATGCAAAATTCTTACACCAACAAGTTAGCTCTGTCTTATGACCTCCCTGCAGAAGCTGAGATGAGAGGTTTATAGCTTACTTTTAGTGCAAATTGCTCTTGTAGCTGAAGTTGAAAGCACAGCTTGTGAAGACTGTGGTATTAAGGAGATACAACACAATCTTGTCTGTCCGTCTGTCTGTGTGTCTATCTAAATCTTGCTTTCTCAAAACTAGTTATCTGAATGTGTGTACAAGTACCAGTAAAATAGAAACTTAGGTCTGCCTTCTAAGAGTGTTGTTCCCTTTCTACAGTAAGTGACAAGACAGGCACTGGAAGTGTTATAATGGCCCATTTCAGACGTTTTCGGTGTGTGCCTGAAAACTGCTCTACAGGATGGATCAGCTGACATTTCCTTGGGCAGTTGCTTAGCATTTTGTATTTTCAGTGGAAACTTGTTTAAGGAAAGCTTTTCATTTAATGCTTGGGAGGAAGCTGTGAAGGACAGATTGATCAGGCAGGGTGTCCATGGAACAGAGAGCCCACCTTCAGGTCTGGATTTCAGATGCTCTTTCCTGAAAGACAGATACGAGTCTGTTGTACCTCAAGAGACAAATTCCTAAGGTATAGCTAATAAGATTTGTATCCCTTTTCTTTTCAGGTGCTTGCCTGGATATGGTCCAGTTCAGGACTGTTTACTTCTTTTTTCTAAAAGAATTTTTAAAGGAAAGGTTGTAAGTAACTTCAGACATTGTTCAAATTCCCACAGGCACACCTTGCACCATCTAATAGATATAGCATAGACCAGAACCTGCACTCTGATTCAACTCATCTACTGGCTACAGAACAGCAGTTCCTGATCCTGTGATTTCAGTGAAAGTATGGGAGTATTCAAGTAAAGGCCTAGATACAGCAGGATACTGACTTGTCTAATCTCTTAGCATGTTTTAAGCTTAGCCACAGCTATCTGCTGTAGATCTGAAAAGGAGGCATTTGAAATTACCACAGATCTGAATGGATGCAAAATGGTTTGACCCTGAAAATCTCTGTTTAATCTTTTCTTGGCTTTCAGCAAATCAGTTCCTGTTATGCAATAAGCCTGCAGAGTTATCAACTGGGATTTCATCTGGTGACTGCAGACATGCCATATGGGAAAAAACCAAGTATTTAGCGTGCAGTTTCTAGGCTGTACTATATATGTCATGCTTATAGTTTCCTTTTTTATACTGTACTAACATATTGCATGTGTAGTTCTGAGTCTCTGTCTTTTACAACAGGGTTTTTTTTTGTCTCACTCCTTTTTTGTTGTTGTTGTACATGTGTCCGTCCACTTCCCTTGCATGCTTTTATATTTGCCCTTCTCCCCAATCTTCAGAGCAACCTCACAGATGGTATAACAAAAAATAGTACAAAATAAAGCTTAAAAAAGTGAAGAAATGCCCTTTAAATTGAAAAAAAATCTCAGACTTGTGCTTTCACCAGACTGTCCAATAATTATATAAAATGCGCTCTAAAACATTTTCAAAAAAATTATACATACTGATTATGATGGAAAGTTTGAAGCTTTTTTCCTACTTGGTAGAATTTTTATTTTTCCCTCTGCAAATGTAGACTGTGGGCTTGCTTATTTGCCTTTTTGATAACTCTATATTAGACAGTAAGAGTAAAATAGCAATTCTTAACTAATTTCTGGGCTGTATAGATATCTTGATCACAGAAATCTGTCACCAGTATGACCTCACCAAATGATCTCGGGGGAAACAGTTCCCTGTTATCAAGACACTTTCAACGTAAAATCAGCCCTATTTTTCAAATAGAAATACAGTAAGTAAGAAGATGCTAACAGCACTGTGCTTTCAGCCATAAAAAAAAAAAAAAAACAAGCATTGAGCAAAAGCATTATGCAACATTGTTGGGAAAAAAAGAAAAAATCCTTATTGGATAGCCCCAGGGAGGGAGGAATTTGGAAAGAGGAATTTCAGAAGGAATCTGTCTTTGTGCTAAAACATTCATATTCAGTAGTCATCTCAATCACCTCCTTAAACTCTGACTCTCTTTGTCAGATTTCTGTCAGACTGGGATAACAGCAATTTTTTTAGTGGTGTAGCAGAGGTTACCCCCTGTGTACAGGTACGAACAGAAGAGCAGCATCTGCATGGCTGCATCCTTCTGCTGTTGGAACACTCGCTTCTTTCAAGCTGAAAAACCTCAAAACTTCTTAGATGGAAAAAATTATCATTGTGCACATTTTGTTGATAGTGAATTATGTAAGAACAAATAAGCAAACTACATGGGAAGCTTATTTAAGATTAACCCAGAAAGTAATTTTATTTTTGAAATGAAGAGTCTGTTCTGAAACTGTGGTCCTGTGCAGGGCTAGGAGTTGGACCTGATGATCCTTGCGGGTCACTTCCAACTCAGCTTATTGTGTGATTCTGTGAATAGGAGTCAACATTATTATGAATAACCCGCAAGTTGTCACATTTTTTGCTTGACATACTTCAGTGAGCATGGTGTGCAAGCTGAGGTATGATCTCTTCTCCTTCATGAGGTGTTACATGCCTTCATCTGCTAGTCAGAGCTTTTTGCATTCTGAAAAGCCTAGATGACAATTGCTAGCTATTGATATGTCTATTCTGGCCATTGTCATGTCTAGAGAATGTCTGTTCTTCACTGCCAGAAGGCTGTTGAGTGCATTTGCTGCATATCTTCCATGCTAGTTGACGTAATGCATATTTATGAAGTAGCACAGAAAAAATATTTTTGGTTTCAAATTAGTAAAGACTTCAGAGACGGAGAATTGAAAAGACTATTTATTTAACCCTATGTAATTTTCTCTTTACTGCAAGTTTCCAGAAGCCTCTCCTGCATATAAATTTTGCTTCCTACTTGAACTGTCAAGTTACAGCAGAGAAAATAACTGTTAGGTTGCCAGTCAGATGTTCTTAACACATCTTTCACTATAGAGTAAGAAAGACTTCCTAAAGTGGAAACTTAATTTTGCAGTAGCCAGACTACAGCTGTCATTGAAAAATTTAAGTTATAGACATTAATTATTGGCAGAAAAATTGAAAATATGAACTACACTTAGATGACCAATGAGAAAAATGTAAACCTTGCAGTTAAAAATATACAATACAGATGCATTATATGACTGACACACTAGAGGGACAGGATGCCACCCAGAGGGACCTTGGCAGTCTTGAGAGCTGGATCTGTGTGAACCTCATGAGGTTCAGTAAGGCCAAGTTCAAGGTCCTGAGGTGGGTCAGGACAATCTCCAAACACAAGCACAGGCTGAGCAGAGAGTGGATTGAGAGCAGCCCTGAGGAGAAGGACTTGGGGTTGTTGGAGGATGAGAGGCACAACACCACCTGACAATGTGCACTTGTGGCCCAGAATCACATCCATATCCTGAGCCATACCAAAAGAAGTGTGACCAGAGGTCAAGGGAGGGGATTCTCACACTCTGCTCTGGTGAGACCCCACCTGGGGTACTCTGTCCAGGTCTAGGGTCCCAGCACAAGAAGGACATGGACCTGTTGGATCAAGTTCAGAGGAGGGCATGAAGATGATCAGACTTTTCTCCTGTGAGGAAAGGCTGAAAGATTTGGGGTTGTTCACTCTGGAGGAGAGGAGTCTCTGGGAACACCTCATAGCTCTCTTCCAGTACCTAAAGTTGTCTACAGAAAGTCTGGAAGGGGGCTTTTTGCAAAGGCATGTAGTGATGGGGCAAGGGTGAATGGCTTTAAATGGAAGAGGGTAGGATTAGATTAGCTACAGAGAAGAAATTGTTTACTGTGAAGAACTGGAACAGGTTTCCTAGAGAGGCTGTGGATGCCCCATCCCTGGAAGTGTTCAGGGCCAGGCCTGGAGGGCATTGAACAACCTGGTCAAGAAGGATGGAACTGGATGACCTGTAAGTCTCCTTCAACCCAGGCCATTCTGTGATTCTGTGATACCATCATGTGTGAACACAGACAAATCACCTTATTCCCCCCTCTGCAATTTGGATTTTGCATAGCTGACTTAAATAAATCCAAGGACTCTTTATTAATGGGTTTTTCTGGCAGAGTATGTATGTGTCACCACAGTACAGTCATATGCTGTAGCATCTGTGTACATTTATCTCTTTGATCAATCTGTCATTATACTGCATAAACTATAACTTTCCCTTGCTTTGCCTATGAATATTTGCCTTACTTTTCAGCTAACAGCAAATTCTCTCTCTATACAGTTACAGGTGCCATTTTTCCATGTCCACTTCAATTTCCTTTGCTTTATTGAAACTCAAAAGCACTTATATTTTGAGGATTTTCTATATTCCTCTTCCTGCCCTTGATTTTTATTTCTATGTGGGATTCACTAGAAATTCATATGAGTCTTAGGAAAGCAGCCCTGTCTTATGTGATTTTTATTCTTTTTTTCTTTTTTCTTTTAATAAACAAGGAAATGCATATTAATACATCTTATCACAGACAATAAATTTTCTCATTGTCCATCTGTATGATGAAAACCAGGGGATGTGTTAAAGATTAATTTATAACTGTAAACCATACAGTGTTCCATTTGTTTTATTATCTTCCTAAATGTAGAGATGCATGCATTTTCCCGGTTTTACTGAAGATGAGATGTGTTAATCATAACATTACTGGAAAGAATGTTATATATTTCTTAATGTCTTTACAAATTCTCCACATGGATAGTAAAATAATGTGGAAAAGATCTCCTGTTTGCTCGCTTTCACAAAAAGACAGGATGCCAAGTTTTTACTACACGTGCAATAAACTGCAATCCCTCAGTTAAGTCTCATCTGATGCTTTCAAAAATCTGTCTGCTTTCTTAGGTGTACAGCCACAGGTATCTTTGTTTCTTTCTCTCTTAACAGTTAGAAATATCTCCAGGTTCTGTTCTGTTTGATGTCAGGAAAATGGCTTATAAAAGAATACTTTATGAGGGTATAAGAGTACACTTTATAAGAGAATACTCAAAAGAAATGCAACAATTTTGAAGGGCTTTGGTTGACTGTGCCTGCATGTGGATGAACTTCTATAAAATTTCTTTAGTTCTTTAGAATTGGTTTGTATCCATAAACTGGACTACAGTCTTCAGAACTGATTTTCTCAAGTCAATAGAAGCTGACACAGGAGGATAATGAAAAAAAAACCAACACATTAAACCCTCACATAAACAGATAGCAAGCCAGCTCCTTCAAGACTGCTATTTAAAGAGGTCTTAACTGTGAGATTTTTTTTTTCCAGATCAAATTGTTTGCAAGATAGAATGGTTATTTCTTTCAAACTTTCACCACTGCTCTGAATTTCTATGTCAGTGACATGGTTTACTTCTGATGACATACATATGAGGCAGCAGCAGGATCAGTAGTGTGGCACATGACCCTGTTGTTGCAAGCCCTTCCACTTGAATTAATACAGACATGAAACACTGATAGTTTTCTAAAAGTGGCAAGTGAACAAAAGATGGGGTAAGCAAAATTAACATTCACTCCTTTCATCTCACCGAGTGAAAAAACTCTCAAGAGAAAATCGTGTGTTTTTTTTTTTTGATATCTCAGAAATTAGAGTGAAAGAAAGGGAGTTTTGACTCCAATATTTTTTAAAAATATAAGGTTATATAGCATACACAATTTATCTGGTACTGCAAACATTTCTTAATGATATTTGAAGCCGAAAATGCGCATTTAATTATCAATATAATTTTTAAAGAACATGATATACCTTCAGGGTTATTTCAGGTATTGTGGCTTACATTTTCAGAGCAGTATTAATAAGGGAAAAAAACAATATTTAAAAAACTGGGTAGACAGTATAAAATCCAGGGACATGATGTGTACTTCAGATTAATAGTGCATGTGTTCTGTGGGAGAGAAAATTAAAGATCTCAATTGGCCAGTTTGCTTTCAGAAGTTCTGAAGAACTACTAAGCTTTCAGCAAGCCACTGGCATGTGAAAATTAAGTGCCTTTTTAGGAGCTCTGCTTTTTTTTTTTTTTTTAATGTGTGTACTGACTGAGCTGTGTAGCACTGAGCTGATTTAGAAGACCATTAATTTTTAATCCTTTTAATTTTAGCCAAAACTTCTGTAAGACCTTCCTGCTTTATTTTTTATCATTCAAACAAACAGTTCGGTAATACAATAAAAATAATTGTCATAGAGTGCAGAAATAGTGCAGGTTTTCTTGCAGTTATTCCTTGAAACCATATAATTATGATCAGCTAAAAAGGTATGTTATGCTGTGTTTGTCAGGCTGCGGCATAGTCTGTTGTGAGAACTGTGAGTAAATTCAGTTTTGTGAGGACAACACCTTGCAAATCGTGTTTGTATGCAGAAAACTCTTCCCAGGGCAAGTGCACCTGTTAATTAAGAAAGAGTGTTCAGTGCAAAATGGAGTACAGGTTGGCTGAACCTCCTCCTGCAGACAGTGAAATACCTGGTCATCTGCCTGTGGGTACCTTCCATCATATCCATAGGCACTTAAAGTAGAATTCAAGCTTGGGAGAGACCCCCAAAAAATGCAGACTTCCTTATCAGAGAAGTATCCTACATGAGTACTTGAAACACAGGGTATCTACAGACAGCAATGGTCAGTCTCCACACAAACCTGGGAGATTTTTTCCGGTGAAATCTCATTCTGGAAGGCGGCAGCAAGCAGAGATTTCCACTGAAATCTCATTCTGGGACTGGTTTCGCTGGGTGCTGTGTAAGTATGCGCAAACTCCCTAGCTGACAGTTCTTCAGTGGACTTTGTTTGAATAAAGGAACATCTGCTGAATGGACTGATTAGCTGCAACAAGAAAAAAATGAGCCAAGAAGTCGCCACCCAAGCTTACAGTTCCTGGCTCTTACTCCTGAGGAAGCACCACTCAGGCCTTTGGAATAAATCAGGCAGCATGAGCAGGAACAAATTGATCAGAACTGGACCAGAGTGTGGTTTCCATGCAGATACAATAATTTGAGAGCGTACACCCACTTTTGCTCTTCATTTTTGCCCTCCCAGTGTCTGATGGTTTGTTTATGAGAGGAGGTGAGCTCAGAAATGCAACTTAGTACAGAATAAAGGCTTATTACAGCTGCTGGAAACAAATTAATCGATCAACATAATGACTCAATAAAGTATTAGTGGTGGAACAGATTAGTAAGTGTAGATTAAAATAGCAATCTCCTAAGTATAATTCTAAATCTTTCAAGTCTCCCTTCCAGCTTTTATAATTTAAAGATGTGCTGGGATAGGAAAATTCAGAGATCTACCTATATTTATTTGGAAGTTCGTTTCAGAATCAGGAGAGAGATTTCTGAATCCTTATCAGTAGAAGCAGAAAATACCAATATTTGAAGGCAAATGACTTTACAATGAAGCTGAAGCCAACTTCTGAAGCCCTGGCACTTACAACTATAGTTTGACTTACAATAGCAGAACAGCCCATAATTTAATGTTGAAGGATTTCATCACAAAATGAAAATAATCCTGAATGAATCTGGAGAGATTAACTGACAGCTTGAATGAGGAGACGTGGCATTTGCAGTCTACAAAAGCTTAAGATGAAAAAAATGTGGTATGATAACATTTCAGAATACAAAAGTGTTGCTATGGCAACTGTGTCTCCTCCGTGGGATCATCTTTCTAAGAAATGCTGTACATGGGTACGTGCTACAAAATTCTGTGTATGATATAGACAGTGGAGGAGAATTTTAATCATGATTCATGAGAAAACCTGCTGCAAAAACAATCTTTTGTGCAAAGATATGGGTGGTTTTGAATGACTGCTTAAGCTTCTAATGAAACAGATGTCAGAAAAGCTTTATGCATAAGCTGTTCAAGTGCCAGCTTAAGAGTAAGCGATTTTCTTGTGTTCTGAAATACTTTTCTTGGAAGTATTAAAAATAGCTCCTTTGTCTTCATTCCACAGTGGACTACTACTGGCTGCAAATAACCCAGGAGATGACTTGTTATTTTCTGAATAGTAGAGCAGGATGTGAGTTGAAAGGGAGTGTGAGACAAGAAAAAAAAAACCCTCTGCTTCAAAAACACGTCTTTAAACTTTGCTTTTTACATCATCTTGGACTATAAGGTGGTAATACTGCAACATGTGACTGGTGGAAACGTGTAATGACATGGAGAGAAATAGCACTGAGCTAAACAGCCTGAGGCAGCACAGACTTTGTGCCAGCGTTTCTGGGTCAGTGTGGGTACACATCTGTTTGCAAACATGGAGAACTCAGCAGTATGCCATGAATTCAGAATTATGTAAGAATGTAATCAAATTGCAGAGATGCTACCCCCCAAAAAATGAAAGGAAATGAAAAGCAATTAAGCAAACCCTAGCACTTTGCCCTAGATTTCAATTTTTTTTTTTTTTTTTTAAATAGCATGCTTAAATTTTAAGTCCTGTTTTACAGACAGTATTACCTAACTTGATTCACTGATAAACCCATTCCGAAATTTTAGAAATTACATTGTATTTTTCTGCTCCCACACCACATTAACACATGTCGAGCCACATGGCATCACATCTGTTCTGTATTCTCCTCTAGATGCCAACTCTAGATAGTCTAGGAGAGAAGATTTTCTCCTATAATTCCATATTTAGATATGAGAGAATCTGCATGTTTATTCAACCTCATGTCTCACATTTATCATTCTTACTTACATAATGCATGATGAATCACATGGTTTAATTTTGTTTCAAACTTTTCCCTAAGCCTGGGTAGTATTTCTAGCAGTGGTAATATTCTGTCCCCCTTTGAACCTTCCAGGGTTCTTGATCTCTACCTCTTTCTGTGACGTACAGAGATATGCAAACAGAAAAAGGAAGCAGTAAGATATCAGGGGACACTGATCTGTTTTGACAAAAACTGAGAGATCCATCCAAGAGGCACCACTGGCCTGAGACTGGAATGCTTGTGCACTGCCTCATTAAACCCGTGTTTTCTCTCAGCCTTTGGGTCAAAGAGGATTGACCAACCTCTGGCTGAGCAAGCTAACAAGTATTGTGTGGATCACAGAATTTGCAGCCTGTGAACTATGAAGTGCACGAAAAGAGTAAGAAATAAGGTAGTCACATGCACTTGTGTGTGTTTGTAGGTGTGTATTCATACATACATATATATTTCCAGAAATGTGTGGTGGGTTAAGTGATGAAACACCTCTGAATCCCCATCAGTCACAGGGATCAGCCTCCAGATCCCATTCCAGAGTGAGAGGTGGGTTGCTGCCCAGGAGCGGGCGACACACGGTGGGACGCAGGGGAAGAGCCTTTTGGGATGGAACAGGATTTACCATGAGATGTTTAGGGAAGGAGAGGGGAGCAGGACGAAGCTTTCAGGACAGAATGTGTCTGTGTGAGTGCTCTAGGGGGATTGAGGTGGGTGGGTGTGTATTCTCAGGGATGTGGCGTGCACATGAGCTGTGACTGCCGGCTGCAGATGTGTCTCCTCACTGCTGGCTGAACCCTCTTTGCACTGAAAGCAGGCTGCTTCATCTTGGCTTTTGCTTTCAACTTTAAAAAGCCCCCTTTTTAGTTAATACATTTTTGCTGCCTGGGAGCAAATTACTACAATAATACAGCAGATAAGAAAATGACTTTGCTATACATATACATGAATATTTCCACAGAAGAAAGGAATGAATGAAAAAGTATACTTTCATATTTAAATGCACGCAATACTGGATATAAAATTGAGACCAAGGTAGGATTTCAGACTCTCTTCTCTTTCTGTCTTCATTGTCTCCAAACTCCACACTGAAATGCATTTATAGAAATTCTGAATAGATTCTCTTGAGGAAAAAAAAAAAAGGTGTTTTCAGGCTTCTGTTCTGTGACTCCCTGAAGACACATATGACAAGATGCTTCTCCACGCAGAAGTGTATGGTGCATAGAACTCATATACATATTCATTTTGGGATCTGCTTCCATGATGGTTTTCTTCAGCAAAATATTTAGCAGGTCAACGGAATCAATTATGACCTTGAAAATATTCACACGCAAATCATTCTACAGCCCAAATTAGTTTGTAGGAAAAGCATTTTAAGTTATAGGAGTCTTATGACTCATTCATTCATTGATTCAAAACCCTTACACCTTTGTAGAGGTAATCAGAATTTGAGTGCTTTTCTACCCTACCAAGAAATGGATGTGTTGCCTAGATGCCCCTTTTCTTAGAGGAGGTGTCATAAAAATTCCTTCCTGAATGTCTGCTGAACCACCTGGAAAATGACAACAGAACAACAAAGCCTAGTGTGGAGAAAGGAATCCACAGCAAAGTCTGTGGGACTTGCTGCCTTACACTACTATGCTGAGCTGGAGCAGAGCCATTGGTAGAGGGGGCGGCACAGACTCAGCCCTATCCCCAGTTATTCCTGTAGGCTTGGAAGGAAAGCATGGACTAGAGCAATAAATTTACACCAAAAATTTCTCTGATGAGAGTGAATTGCAGGAGAGCAGCTATGGGAGAACAGCAGTAAACTGAAGACCTAAAAGCAAGATAAATAATCTGTCTGAAAATGACTGAATATGTGTTTTCCAGATAAGGCCTAGTGTTACACCCTGGTCCAGAAGCTCCATGATTTTGCCAGGTATTACACTTTAGTCCCAAAGAGATTTTGCCTACACAAACTCTTGCAAAGCCTTTTGATTGTTTGGGATGTCTGTCCGACATCACCATGGCAGAAACAAGCGAGAATCAGGGTCTTGATTCAGGGCTGAAGGCAACCAGTGTGGTTTAGACTACAGACTTAAGTAACAAGACTTCTGGATTACCATCATGAAAAGATAAATCAGGAGCAATAACTGCAAGTCAAGTGGGAGTTATTTCAGTACTGTATTCAAAGTAGTGCCCTTGAACATTTCCTTTCAGCATCACAGAGGAAATTGCGTTATACAGCTGCAGCTAACCTGGAGCTAACCTGGACAAAGAGATAGCTGCTGAAAGCATCAGTGTAAAATACCTGTCACGCTCGAACTTCAGACTGATGGGTTTGCTGAAATTGCTGTATTTATGTAGTTTCATCTCATGCTTTCACAGTCTCAAAATGTGCTGCTGTTTTCACGCTGCCTTTTAAAATCAGCCGTCTAAAAGGCGTGTGAAAATAAAAATCCTTACCAACCTACAGTGAATTCCTGTTATTGATTCATGGTTGATTGAGCTTGGAAACATCAATTCTGGAGGTAAAATCTGTGAAGAAGAGATTCCCTGGACCAGACATGCCAGTGCTGATCCCTTCCCTGGACCAGACAGTGTGCTCTGTTGTGAATTAAGCTCGTAAGACATCCTGTATTTATTGGACAAGCATTGACAGGAGTGTGCCTGTTAGAATAGGTGAAAGGCACTGTCATTTTCAGAAAGAGAGTTACATTTTTATGTGCATGAAGACTCTGCAGCACTGCTTAGGCTATTTGGGTGGCCTGAGACCTGCTGTGCATTCTCGGCTGCCTGTACTTGCACATGAATTGTTGCTCTTAAGGTACTGTGAGAGTGGGCACAGTCAAACAAAGGCATGAAAACAGGTTATTATTCCCAGCTATAAAGGTTATGTGGATTTACCCCACGTAACTGTTAATGTGGCATAGGATTTTATCCTGGTAAAGAAGGATTTGCCTACTTGAGCATGTAGGACAAGCTCTGTTACAGTCAGCGTTTTCAGAACCCACTGGCTGTGGCTGGGCCCACTTAATAGCTTTTATACATGCAATCTATGATGTTGCTGAGAGCTCAGGGCAATACCTTGGACCTCCTTAAATCATAAAAGGCTAGAGTCTATAAAGGCCTTTGACTAGCTTATTTCAGGAGATGTGCAGGTTTCTTGTACCTCTCTGGGGAGGAGAGAGGTGAGAAAGCAACAGAGGAAGATCCTGCACAAGTTGACTCTTTGGTTTGCAGTACTCTGCAGGCAAGGCTGGGTTTATTTCCAGGATCCTCTCTCTTCCTACTCAGTGTCAAGAGTCTCATCACAGTGAAGCTGCACTGCACAGCACTACACTGTTTTCTCAGACTACAGAGACAAAGCCTTTACTGCAGTTCAAGCCTAAGGAAAGTAAAAATAAACATGTGAGAGAACCAAAAGAAGTAATCCTTTTTGATGTTAATTGCTCCATAAAAATAGGTGCTCACAATACTACATACCAATCTTTGGGTATTAACTGCAGGTTACTCACAAAATTATTCTGAGGCTTGTTAACAAAAGACATTGCATTCTGTTGACTTCCCACAGAACAGCTTACTCACGTCAGATCATTGACCTGAAGACTGTTTTGTGTACCCATTTCAAAATGTATTGGTTTTTACATTTTTTTTTCTCTTTTCCAAAGTGTTTAATTAAGTACTCTTACTTCTCAGATTTTTTAATTTATACAGCATCTCTTCAGTTCTATGATTGCCTGATTGATCATCTCCTGCTCACCTCATAAGATTTACTTTATTAAATATAGCCTGCAGGTAAATTGAAGCATCATTATTCATCTTTAGAAGGTGATTCTCTAATGTCTTTAATTGACAAAATTTGCTTGTAAGCCATATTGTTCTTATGACCTCAAAATAACTGTCAAGAAAGTAAAAATAGTGGAGAACAAGCTGTGCAAGCTACTGTGCTGACAAAAATCACTACTTTTGACTTAATTGTATGAAAGATCTGATGGGAAAACACTGTTCTTAAGTATTGTGTCCATTTCAGCTGGTTTGTTAAGAGAGGAGACTGAAACAACAGAAGCCTCTGGAATAGAAAGGCTTTTGGCACACTATTAGATAATTGCTGGACAAATGTTAGTATGGGAATTGAAATAGTTCAGTGTATTCTATTAACATAGCCTATTGCAAATGCCAAGGGACAATGGGCACGGAGTCACACCAGGTCCTTTTGAAAACATACCAGAAGATAAACACTGCTAATTTGGTGTTCTGTGAATACTATATTTTACCATCCCCAGGGAAGTTTGAGGTAGCTGTAACTAATTTCTGCTGGTATTGGTGCTCAGTGAGTAACCACAGCTCAGCTGAAAGTAAAGTAAGTTCCCACTGACATACATTTTCGTGACTCAGCCCACAACCACATGCTTATTTCCACCCTCACTAACTAGAGCACTTGCTTACAACAAGCAGCACTTAACTAGCGTGGACCCTAAAGTGAACAGACTCTTAATATTTCCTGATCCATCTAGAGACTGGAAGTATTCTTTTCTTAGCATATAATTAACCTTTTCTAAAATAAGATAATTCAAGACCCTCATGGATTGTCTGAATCTGCAGATCACTTAGTCTTCACATAGGTCTAAAAATGCCTTTCCCAGAACACTTTTTCTCTCTGTAGTCTGATATTTAAATTTTAATTGAAACTAATCTTCTGATTAATTACGTTCTTTCTTTTTTTTTTTTTTTTTCCCCACCCTTGCTTAGGCTTTTCTGCAATTATAGCTCTTACAATGATTCATTGCACTTCTCTTTTCCCCAGCCTTCTGTACTTAATTCCTCTGTTGGAAGGTCGCTGTCTGTGGGGTTACAGAGACAAAACAAATGTTATAGGCGGGGTTTTTGAAGAGGTGTGTGTGACCAGACCACCCACACTCCGTTTGGGTGCACCTCCATTTGGACTGGTGCACAGGAAGAGGGGCTTGCCCATACCATCTTTTCCAGCAATGGTGCTCTTGCTGTTTCCTTTTCCCAGGAATGTGCTATGGGTGTGCAGAGCACTAAGTGCATCCACACTGCGTGTGTTGCATTCTCTTTGGTGTTCTGTGTACACAGCTCCAGCCTTCTTTCTCCCAAAGCAAAACCTCTTGAGACTCACCCCCTGAGTACTCCAGGGCATCCTGTAAGACTCAGAATCCAGACCTAGGGAAAATTCACACCAAGAACAGCACCAGCTTGGTGGTACAGATGGACCAAGCTGGGCAGCTGCAAGAATCACAGAAAGACTCAGATACACCTAAAAATAACCAGTTTGAATTTTAGGAGCTATTTTCAGAATTAATGAAGACATACAAACTGTACCCTGTCACCAAGTAAGAATAGCTGAAGGCTGGACGAGTGCACAGCGAAACATCATCTGTGCTGGCTCAGCTCTTCTACACTTTTCTGGGCATTTGCATTTGGCTGATGCTGGAGACTGGATCTTGACAGTCAGATCCATCAACATTTCAGTTGATCCAATATAGCTGCAGCTCTGTTTTTGTGAATACTTTCACCTGCATTCAGAAGTGTGTGTGCCAGTGGAAGAGGTAAGTTAGCAATGAAAGGGTTTTTTTTTATTTCACATACAATTAAATAAATACAGTCTTCCTGTATATTTGTCAGAAATTAAATGTAGGCCTCAGAGCAGGAATCAAAAATAAGGACTTTTCATTCCCAGCTGAGCGCCTTGAATGACAGATTTCAGTATTACTCATTTTTCCTTAATTTTTTTTTTGCCTCATGAATTTTAATTTCTTCCTTGTGCTATGCCACAGATTCAACAAGAAGGGGTGGGTATCCCTGTGGGTTTTGACTGTCCTAAACCCTGGAAAAGACAACATTGTAGAGCTTGGGTGATGCAGACTTAAATGTCCTCAAACTAAGGAGGCAGAGAACAATTTCTGTCTTCTACTTGATTGCTTTCACAATTATTTTGTTGGTAACGAGGCACAAGGTATCGCCAGCAGTTGAATTTTTCAAAGGTCTAAGCTTTATTCTGTCTTTCAAAATATTTATTTTCTTTCAGTAAAAAAATATATGTGCTCTCCCACACCTGTCACCCATTTTGTTAATCCTAAACTATTGCTCTGCAGTGGATGGAGGAGCCTGATTCAGATGTCAAAGCTCTGGAAAAGATTAACAGTTGGGCTCTAAGTGATTATTTTACTATTTCCTTGAAAACAAGCGTCCCAAGGCTCTGTGGGACAGAATGGAACTAATATGGTTGCAATTTCATTCCTCCCTAATAACTCCACCTCTCTGCACAACTCTGGGCCTGCAGGGAAGGCAGCCTTGCTTTTTCTTTGACAGTTTGCATTTCCATTTTTGCAGAAGCAATCTTAGAATACTGCTGAGTCACAGGGAAGTGATAAATAAACAGATACCTATGCAAAATAGTGCCACTCTTTCGCAATATCATGATTTTTTATTTCAAACACACATTATTCTGGAGGAGGAAGGGGGGTGATGTGAATGACTGCAGAGCTGTAATGGACAGAAAAGTTGTGGCAGGTGCTGAAAGAGATATTAGTACAAACAACTGGTTTTGCAGAATGAAGATTATGACTGAAACTGCAACTGAGTTACCTGCAACAGAGGAGAAAACCATCTACTTTTCAAAGTGATTAATCTGAAATTGCTTCAGTCTTTTTTCAACATTTTGCCGTGCTGCCCACTGAATTAGTAGGAGGATGTGTTGATAATTCACCATCTACAGCTCTAATAACTCGCATCTAGGAATGTGGTTCTGTTTTGATTCCCAAGGAGAATAACCTCGGTTACCTTGGAATGTGTGTTGTAGCAAACTTCCTGAGCCCCACAGGCATCTCCTGCCTTTTTTAAGTCTATTTGATATTATATATGTATAAATATATATATATATATATGTTATATGTAAGTGAAGAACTGACCTGATCAACATGTGGATTAAAGTCATTGGTGGAATTTTGTCTTTTTGGATCATGGGGTGGTTTGTCCAGCACCAGGCCTGCTGGAGACAAATGGGATTCACTTGTCTGAAAGTGGGGGAAGGATTCTTGTCCCTGAGTTGGCAATGCTGATTGAGGGGACTTTAAACTAGATTTGAAGGGTATGTGTGGGGAGGGGAGGAATAAGACCAGTATCACTAGAGATGAGCCCAGGGATGACACGCCAGTGTTGAGGGTAAGTCAATATCACAGCTGAAGGGAATCTGCACCAGTGCATACAACAGGAATAACAAACAGGAGGAGGAGGCCACTAGCAGGAGGAAAGCTGTGGCGTAGTTGTCATCATGGAAACGTGGTGGGATGGCTCTCATGGCTGGGGAGAGTCAATGAGACACCCAACCAGGATGAGGAGGCAGATGAAGTATTCTATAAGAGGGTGGATGACGCTTCCCAATCACCAGGCCATTCTTCTTTAATTTGCTGGATGTTTGCTGGAAACTCAACACAGCAGAGAGGAGTCAGTTAAAGGGGTTCTTGGAGTGGATGGAACTTAACTTTCTAGGACAAGTAAGTAAGCCTACCAGGGGGGATGTCCGAGAAGACCTGCTCCTTATCAGCTGAAAAGGGCTGGTGAAAAACGTGGTGGTCAGAGACTCTCTTGGGCACAGTGACCACAAAATGTTGGAGTTTTCAATTCTTGGTGAAGTAAGGACAGGGGTCAACAAAACCTCTACCTTGGACTTCCAGAGCGTGGACTTTGGCCTGTTCAGGACACTGGTTCAGAGAGTCCCTTAGTCCTTAATAACAAAGAGGTTCAGGAAAGCTGGCCACACTTTAAGAAGAAAATCTTAAAGGCACAGGAGCAGGCCATCCCAGTTTGTCTAAAGACAAGCCAGCAGGGAAGAAGATCATCCTGGCTGAACCAGGAGCTTTCACTGGAACTCAAGGAAAAAAAGAGTTTATGACCTTTGGAAGAAGGGGCAAGCAACTTAGGGAGAGTACAAGGATACTGTTAGGTCATGTGGGAGAGTACAAGGACGTTGTTAGGTCACATAGAGAGAAAATTAGAAAGGCAAAAACTTCAGCTACAACTCAACCTGGCCACTGCTGTGGCAGATAATTAAAAATTGTTTTTATAAATACATTAACAACTAAAGCAAGGCCAAGGAAAATCTCCATCCTTTATTGGACAAAGAGGGGGAACATAGTAACCAAAGATGATGAAAAGACTGAGGTACCTAATGGTTGAGTTACCTCAGTCTTTAACAGAAAGACCAGTTATCCTCAGGGCAACCAGCCCCCTGAGCTGGGAGCAGGATAGACCTCCTGCAGTCTAAGAGGAAGTAGCTAATGATGTGCTGTGCCACTTAGACACTCACAAGTCTTTGGGCTTGGATGGGATTCACCAGAGGATAGTGATGGAGTTGGTGGAAATGCTCACCCCACCCTTTCTCACAAGCCCTGGCTAACTGGGAAGGTCCCCGATGACTGGAAGTTGGCCAGTGTAAAGCCCATCTACGAGAAGGGTTGAAAGGAGGATCCAGGGATCTACAGGCCTGTCAGCCTGAGCTCAGTGCTGGGAAAGGGTTACAGAACAGATCATCTTGAGTGCCATGGCAGGTTCAGGGAAACCAGGGGATCAGGGGTTTAGGAAAGGCAGGTCCTTCTTGACCAACCTGATCTCCTTCTATGACCAGGTGACCCACTTAGTGGATAAGAGAAAGATTGTGGGTATTTTTCTGCCTGGACTTCAGCAACACTTTTGATACTGTCTTCCACAGCATTTTCTGGACAAACCTGGACAAGTGCATACTTCACTGGATTAAGAACTGTCTGTGTGGCTGGACCTGGAGAGTGGTCATGAATGGAGCTACATCCAGTTGGTGGCTGTCACAAGTGGGGTTCCCCAGGGCTCAGTACTGGGACCAGTCCTGTTTAACATCTTTATCAGTGATCTGGACAAGGGGGTCAAGTGCATCCTCAGTCAGTTCGCAGATGACACCAAGTTGGGTGGGAGTGTTGATCTGCTGGAGGGTAGGAAGGTCTTGCAGGGGGATTTGGACAGGCTGGATCAATAGGCCAAAGCCAGTTGCCTGAGGTACAACAAAGTGAAGCGACAGGTCTGATCGACTTTCTTGGGACATGCAGTCCCACTCTGTGTTAGACACTGCATATGTTTTCTAGACTTTGAAAGTTTTGACAGAAAAGTATAAATTATCAAAGAGTCACCATTACAGCCAGAATGTTTCAAGAATTATTTTTCTGAGTTTTTTATTATTATTAATAATAATTATTGTTATTATTATTGTTATCCTTTGATTCTGGCACGGCTGTCCACCTCACAATGCTTTCAACCACAGGCCCATGTCCTCAGGCACGATTATTGCATCACAAGTAGGTACACACTACTTACCACATTTTCACTTTCTTTTATATTGCTTCCAGAAAGAAGAAAACAAAAGATAACATGTACAGGGGGCTAAGGCTGCCCCAGGTAGAATGGCACATCGGTGGCTTGCTGAATGCTTGAGCACCCATGAGTGGCAGCTGTCTGTGATGGTGTTTTGGTTTAAAGACAAATAAAGGGCTGGGAACTCCAGTAAAATGACCCCACCAATGCAGGGAGGCAAAATCCGAGGAGGAAGAAGTGGAAAAAAACAAGTTTACTAGTAGGGAAAAATATCAGCAACCACAAAGACACAAAGGAAACAGCTTAAACCAACAAGGCAGTCATCATTTTCTAGCCCTGCCCCCCAGCCCCCAGGGCAAGAAAAACCCAAAAAATAGTGGGGGCTCCTGTGCTAGACCACTCAGCTCGGGAGAAGAAACATGGCAAACGAATTTCCACAGTCCTATGCCATCCCCCAGCCAGAACACAATGGAAAAGCAGGGCAAAGCAAAACCTGGAAAATCTCCTGACTTTGCTGCGGGACAGTAGAGCAGCAGGGAAGAACTGCGTTTTACTTTGGATTTCTTCTGCAGACTGAAATTAACAAATGGCACGGAAGACAGGGAAGATCAGCAAGAAACGCTTCTTTTTACTCTGCTTAATGAGTGTTTTGGAGAGACACAGAACAGTATTTGGCAAAAGGTGTGGGGGGGTCTGCCATATGACCATGTAGTAATTTTAAATAGCAGTTTTTAATGCTTTGATTTCTGGCAAAGTTGTCTTTCAAGTAAATGTCAAACATGGGGGTTTGCTTATGTTTCTGCTGCTTTCTTTGCATTTTTATTGTTAAAAAAAAGGCTACAGAAATTATCATTAACCTGAAATTAGAAATACATTATACATTTAATTTGTCTTCCACGAAGAATGAAAGATAAAAACATGCTAGTTATAAATTATTAAGAAACATAGTTCATTAGCAATTTTCATTTTAAAACTGTAAATTTGAAAATGGCTTGTTTTAATGTGTTTGAAAATAACAATTATGTTTCTCAGACATATTATTGACTTGATTTTTTTTTTTTACTGGATAGTCTCATGAAGATGAGCAATCTGTGTGTAATACTCATTTTCTTTATTGCTCTTATGTCATTAAAATAATTTGAGGAGATAATTAATCTTCTCAAAAAATAATTCATCACACTGATTCAGCGATTAAACATAGCAAAGTTGTTTCAATGCCTGTAGCTGAACTGAAATCTAATTAAATATCCAGTACCTCTTTAATATCTTCCTCATGCAGATCATACTGTCTGCACTGTGCCAATAAAGGGGACAGTGCTCCCAAGTTGTGGATGTCAGTTATTTTCAGCTTGCAAAAGAGTGACCAAGGTCATCCTATAGGTTAATATAAAGTCTAATTTTTAATAGATTCTCACTACCCCAGAGCTATTCAGAAAATATGGCTGATTTATCTTCACTGATCAGTAACTGTGTGAATGATTTCTCATCTGTGCTCACTGTAATCCCAGCATATTGGGGTGGGGTGAGGGGTTGAGAAGGGGTGGTAGAACTCTTGCATTAGCTGCTATGACAGCTCTTTTTCGGCAAATATCTGTTTTATTCAGAATTTCTTGTTGTCTCCAATCTGTTAGTAGATTACCTCGAGAGCAGTGTCAGGTCATTGTAGTTGTTCCCTTCCACAGCTGAGCCTTTGATTGCACGGTGGCTTGGTTGGTTTGGCTAAGATCAGCCTTTCTGAAATCAGGGACAATTCCAGTGCAGTTCATAAAGTGACTGACACCCTGAATTCTTCCTTCTCCTTCATGTTGAAAAGCCTCTTAGCAAAATCTTGGACCGGTTAAAGTTACAAAAATACAGAAACCACCACTGAACTCTTTTTTCTTTTTTTTTTTTTTCTTTTCTTTTTTTTTTTTTTTTCCCTTGTATATAACATAGCCCTGATCCCTGCCTGAGGTATTTTTTTTGTTACAACAATGAAAGACTAATATAACAACAATGTGAGGTTAACTAGGAGTCACTGACTCCGGTGAGTCCCTGACTTTTCTCCTGAAAACAGTCCTGCAAATTCTAGTAGCCATCATTAGTTATGAATTTTCATGGTAGAGGACTGAGTCCTGCAGATTTTTACAAAACATTTGCAAGGGGAGTTAACAGCTTGCATCAAACCAATGATGCACTTGGACAAATAAAGACAAACAGGTTCTGGGACTCATCCAGTTGCATTCAGTTTGCTAGAACTGTGCAATATTCTGCTGCAGTCCTGAAGACTACTTGGGTTTTTATATGTAATTAGTTATTTCACATAATTATTACAATTCAGATTGAACTTAACTTTTAGGTGGCTTGACAAAAAGCATATGACTGAAAAGGGAAACTACTGCTTTTAAACTGTTAAGGAATGCTTTCTCCAGCACTGATATATTTATTTCACACATTGTAAATGAAATATGATTTATTTTTACAGGCTCTTCAAATTTTTAGGTTAGTGTATTCTTTTCTAAGTGCCTTTTATATATTCGTTGCATCTCATAATGTGTCTTCCCTCAACAGATGGTGTTGTTGGAGGCACAGCCAAGTTTTTTTAGCACCTGTGAGAATGGGGAAAAACATACTGTCCCAAGATATTGATAACCCACACGCAAAGAACCTGTAAATGAAATTAAATGGGCACAGATACATCTTTGTTTTTAAATCAAGAATTCATTCTGTGAGCTTTGGAATGAAGGTTTTCACTTATAAAAAAAGCCATGGCTGAATCTGTGAAATGATCCTGCCAGACACTGATGATAGGTTGGGTTAAGGAAGAAAATGATGGTGTGAGCAAACATGCTCACCTCTTTCTTGCAGAGAGGTAGGGACATAGACATGGTGAGTGGCTTTGGCTTGGCTGACAAGTGCCATGTCATTAAACTGCTGTAATTTAGTTACTTTCAATTATTTGCTCATAAAGTTCATGTAGAACCATCTTTCTTTAGAGGAAAACAGACCTTAATCAACCATTTGACCACAGGAGACTTCACTTCTCCAGGTTTCCCTTACATGGATAAAACCCACTGAAATCGCTGTCTACATAGGCAAGTTTTGTAGAATTCTAACCAGAAAAAAATTTCTGAAACATTTGCAATGCATCTAGTTTTATGGCTAAGTCCAGTAAATTTTCACTGTTTTAAATCTGAAAAGAAGCAATAAATCCAGCTAAATGGGCTAGTTAGGTTGGGTGTTACTATTGTTCTGTATTATCAGGGCCGTAAAGAATGGCCATAAATCGTACAAGAGGTTCTGTCTCAGTCATTCTGGGTGTTCACTGCTATTAAACTTGATTAAACTTTTCAATGCATGTGTGCAAAACTGGAAAACTAGCTTTTGATAAAGAAACTTTAATACAGGAGAGTAACTGAATAGGCGACCTTGCATTTTGAGTTTGCTTTTTTGAAAAGCAAGAAAGCAGTACATAACATCTGCAACCTATTTACCCACACAGAATTAAAACTGAGCAAGCATTGTTCCTTTTATGCACTTAAGAGACTTAATTACAGGCAGTCCAGAATGTGTGTTTCTTACATCCTGGAGGTAATAATAGAGCAACTGATTTTTCTCTTTTTGAGTCAGAGAGTGATTTTAAAGCAAAGGTATGTACATAATCCTATCAAGTATTGCTTTTAAAAATGGCAAATGACACTGAGAAAAATCCTCAAATATCTTCAGCAGTTTTCTCCTGAGGTCACTTCAGCAAACCATTCACATGTAAAGTGATTAGTTCCAGTTCTGCTTTTATTAATTGCTGCGTAATTTTTTAATCAACACTTCATTGTTGCATGAAACTAACAATCTGATTTGGATATTTTCTCATTGTACTTTATAGAATTCATTGGTCTCTATTGCTATGAGGGATACTGATATTAAGAGTCAAGACTGGTTTTTCAGTGATGAATACTGGGAATATTTTGTCTGTGTTGAGCAGAAGCACCGTGTTTACTGCTTAGGCACACAGCTACCAGATTGGCGAGGGTGGCATAAAGATATGGGTGAAAGAAGCACACCTCGATGTCACAGCTCAGAAGCAGTGACCTGTATTTATGGGATTATGTAACACTGATGTAAGTAAATGCTACGTACCAGGAGAGCAGAGAATCTTATCATAAAATGCCTTCCCTCAGCAGCTTTCAAAAGCCAGTGCCTGTATGTGGCAACAAAACCCGTCTTCTCTTTTGTGGTAGCTTCTTTCAGTGCAGGTGTGGTGGGTTGACCCTGGCTTCATGCCAGGTGCTCACCAAAGCTGCTCAATCCCTCCCTTCCACAGCCGGACAGGAGAGAGAAAATACCTCAGAGGTGCATGAGAAATAAGGACAGGGAGAGGTCACTCACCAAACGTCATCACGGGCAAAACTGAGGGGCTCAACTTGGGGATATTAACTGAATTTATTGTTGACAAAATGAGAGCAAGATAAGGAGTAAAATAAATCTCAAAAACACCTTCCTCTTACCCCTCCCTCCTTCACAGCTCTTTCCCCTTCCCTGGTGGCATATTGCCTTTTCTAGTTGGCCCAGCCTTGGACAGAGACAGGTCTGTCTTGGAGACATCTGGAATTGGCTCTGCTGGGCATGGAGGAAGTTTATAGCACTGTCTCACGGCATCCACACCTCCAAAACCTGGCCAAATTCAACATAGCAGGCATTCAGTCAGGCATCAGAATAGTATTCAAATACTGTCGTAGGATCTCTGAAGTCAGGGATTTGATACTCGAAAAAAATTCCGTGTACCAAGATAATGTAATTTAATTACATATGCAGTGTACCACGGTGTGATTAATGTTTGATGGCACTTAGGGGAAAGAAGTGTTAACATGCTAAACATTATAAAGTAGTTTCTGATTCTAACAAGGAATCAAAGAGAAGTTACGTAGCATAAACTGACAATGATTCTTTCTGACATGGGGTTTTAAAAGATTATTTTTTTTTTTTTTTACTTTTTGCAGTGTCAATGAAAAACATGAAGTGACACTTTCGGAAATAGTTTCTCTATTAAAAGCCCACATCAGGCAAATCTTTTTGTTTCTAAAAAAAAAAAATAAAATACGCCCCCAAGCCGGAATTCTGCAATGAAAAACACAAATATCTTACTACATTGCTTTTTAATTAACAGCACTACCCAAGGTCCAAGCTGTAAATTAAATGAAAACCTTTCCTGAAAAATATTTCTCTAGATCAAGACCTACTTGCATGTAAATATTTTTAAAGAAAAGCTTGTTCATATGTTTGAGTTACCACCACCTACTTCATATCTGGTTATTTCATTTTATTCTATGATTTTCAGGTTCTGAATTGATCTTAAATCAAATTTTATTTAATCTGCTCCTAACCAGACATTCTACTTAGTCACAGGTATTTATCCATGCTAGTGGAAGAATTGCTGCAGGATTCAAGCAATTCCTACAAAAAAGACCAGACAATAACAAAAGATAGCTTTTTAAGAGAAGAGCTTTGCAACCTATCAAAAGTCTTGGAGACACCAGGACAGAGTTGTTTTTCCAGAAAGTCTGAGATTCCCACTGAGCTTTGTTGGACTTACTGAAGACTCAACAGGAAAAGTTCTGGTTTGAGAGAAAAAACGATGACACAAGGGCTTCTTTATGTGAGCAGAATCCCTGAACCCTTGGAATATTTACAAACACGCCTTGATTTTACAATACACATGCCTTGTACTCTACCAGCTTTTTCCTGATCCTTTCAGCAAGAACACTTTGACTTGCAAGCATGGTAAAGCATCGTTTGGAGAGCTATCTTGGTGTTTGTTTTTCTGGACCACTAATTGTAGAATCCCTTTGCACATATACAGTTGCAAAGCTGCTTTCTGCAGTTAGTCACTTGGGAAGTTGTAATGGCCTGCACCATAAGGAAATTTAGCTCCTGAAGGGCAAACAGTTACACCTAGATTCCAAGTATAATCATATACTTCTACACACTTCAGTCATAGAAGATGTATTGTACTAATACAGAAGAGAAATTAACTCTACACTTTCAAAGACTGGTAGGTCCATAGTAAGGTTTATCACTGTTATTAATTGTAAAAATGTGTCTAATAAAATAAAATAAAAAAAGATAAAATTGTCTTCTAAAATAAAATAAAATAAAGTATTAGCATACTGGCATATCTATCCTGTATGTTCAAATAATTCCCCTCCTCATTTATTTAGGTTATGCCAGAGTACTGGCAGAAAACCACAGAAAACTTTAAGAAAAATATTCAGCTTCTGAGAACTTGGAATGAGTGAGAGCATGGGCATAATCAACCAGAGGATGACAGATAAGAAAATGCAACATAGATGAATAGACCAGTTTAGTTCAGGTATTATTTAGTATGCTTTAATATTTCCTTTCTAAGTAATTTTTAAATTTTGCATAGTAACCTGCAATCATTCCAGCTTATTTATATGTCTACAATGGCAAGACTGGAGATTCCAACAAAACCAGAGAACAAATTCAAGGGAGGTAAGAAAAGATCAGGGTCTGCTCTCCAGAGTGGAATGGGCATGGTTTTAGAGCCTCAGTGACAACACTCTGTCCAGGGAAGGTGATATCTCTCGTTGTGGGTCATTATGCCATGTAAAGGATGCATATAAAGATCATCAAATCCAGATCCCAGGTGCTCAAAGGACTATCTAAAACTAAACCACCTGACTAAGAGTATCCTCCAGATGGTACTTGGACTCTGGCAGGCTTGTCCCATGACCACTTCCCTGTCCCAGTGACCGACCAACCTGTCCCTGAACAACCTTTTCCTAACATCAGGTCTGAACCTCCCCTGATGCAGTTTTGATCCATTTCTTCATGTCTTATTGCTGGTCACCAGAGAGTGGAAAGAAGCATCTGCTTTTCCCCTGCCTGCCTTGAGGAATCTGTAGAGTGTGATGGGGACACCCCTCAGCCTCCTCCAGGCTGAACAAGCCAAGTGACCTCAGCTACTCCTTGTCCAGTTTCCTCTCCACACTTTTTACTGTCTTTGTAAAGTGCCCGCCTTTGGACACTCTCTAGCAGCTAAATACCTTTCTTATATTGCAGTGCCCAAACCTGCACACAGTATTGCAGGTGAGGCTGCCCCAGGTCAGAGCAGAGCAGGACAATCCCCTCCCTGGTGATGCTTTTGTCAAATTTTATGCAGGTGGTGATTTCCCAGCCCTGTGGTCTATCCAGATCTCCCTGAAGGGCTTACCGACCCTTGAGGGAGTCCACCACTCCTAATTTTGCATCATCCACAAACTTACTTAACGTATATTCAATTTCTGCATCCAGATAATTTGCAAAAAAAAACATTAAAGACCACTGGGCCTAAAATGGAGCCCCATGGAACCTCAGTGGTGACAGGCTTTGAGTGTGATGCAACCCCATTTACTATAACCCTTTGAGCCTTACTCCTCAGCCAGCTGATTAGCCAGACAGCATCTTATGAGCTTGTCTAGATGTGTGCTGGACTGTTTGTATGGAAGGATGCTGTGTGAGACAGTTTCAAAAACTTTGCCAAAATCCCGAAACCCCCAAATCTTCTGGGTTCCCTTAGTCAGCTTGACAGGTGTCTGAAACCTTCTGTGGCTGTGGTGTTAAAGGCAATCCAATACCAATTCACCCGTGTGGGAGACCTACCATGTGACAAATAGCCTGGAATTATCACAGTGTCATTTTTACCCAGTGTCTCTTTGACTCTTTGAATAATTCATGCAAAATAAGCCTCAAGATCAAGTGAAAAGGCCACTTTTGCACTTCTCAGACTATTCAGTGGCAGACTGAATGGCCTCAAATGATGGCTTTGTGAGATTCATCTTTATGACAGTTTTAGTATAACCAGGTGAAACTAGAAGGGGACTGGGATCTTTAGTGAATAGATAAAAGATAGAGTAAAAATTAAAGGTATTTGCATTCACTACTCTTGTCCTGCTCTCTAACTTAGCTTACTGGTCCTACTACAGTGGACTGGATGCTCATCACCAAAAGAAGTCTCAGCATAAAATGCAAAGGAAAGAATTCAATAATTAAACTGCAGATTAGAACTAAGTATGGGTAGTATCCATCTTTTTAATAGTTTTATTTTTAGTTGCGGCAAAAAGGACGAAAGTGTATCATACTCCAAATTTTGTGAATCTAGGATAATCTAGCAAAACTCTTGTCTGCTGGGATACACCACTAATGACAGAGCAGCACATTTCTGCCAGTTCATTATCTTTAAAATTTGTTAATATAGCAGTGCTCCATCTAACATTATATACCCAACAGAATGCTAATTAATTTCAACAAAAATTCTCTGTTAATTAGTATCAAGTGCAATTACATCTGTTATGTCATCCAGGTTTCTGTTCTTCTCAGAAAATATTTATGATCATTTGCAGTTTGCTCTTTAAATCAGTTTTATGCAGGTAATTTTTTCAGCAGACTGAAGTGTAAATTTGACATTCCCTGAAGTTTTATGGATGAAACAAGTATTTGTTTTTCCTTAATTATGAATACAGTGGAATGCAGAATTTTGAAGAATGATCAGTTTAAGTTCTATTTATTTTATAATATTTAGCCCACCTATAAATATTCTATATATATTCTATTTATAGGTGGGCTAAATTATCCCTATTTCCCTCCTTTTTTTTTTTTTTTTTTCCCTACCACTTGCATATAACTTTATCTGTGTTGGCTATATAATTCAATCCAGAGATACAGCTGCATCTTCTGATTTGACTGAAAAGGGTGACTGAAAAAATCTGCATCCTGACATCCAGTTTCTGACTCGTGGTAAAGCTTTGTATTAGGTGTATCTACATGTCTACTTTTCAGTGCTTTTCCTTGCATGAATACAAGCTTTTTAAAGCAGCTTCTACTTTCGTGCACTGTAAGTGGAGCCCTTATATCCAGTAGGAAATTAAAAAAAAAAAAAAAAAAAGACAAATACTTTGATTAAATTGAGTCCAGAGTGACTTTTAGTGTGATATAATCTCTGAATAATCTCTAAAAGGTTTGAATTTAGCAACATCATACTACAGGACTGTTAACACCATGTGGGAAGCAGTGGGACTGAAGACAGACTGAGAGGCTGGGTTCTGTGGTCAATTCTGACAGCTGTGGCAGACAGTAAGTAGTGGAAATTTATTGTTTTAATGCTAAACACATAATTTCATTAAAATATAATCTGTTTATTCTGTATTTTTGCTTAGTGGAGAACACCTCCCTGTTCTGGCAAGAGAATAACAAGGACCAGATATGGCAGCCAGAATCGGACAAATGTGGAGCTTGGGGCACACCAGCTAAAGACAGTTGAATTTAGCTGAGGAATTTTAGGGCTGACTTTTTAAAACAAGGTTGGTTTTGGTTAGCTTTTTGTTTTGTTTGTGGTGTTTTTTAAAATTTAAATGTGAAAAAATCTTTTTAGAGTTTTTTAATTTTCATAACATTTCTACACGGGTAGAACTTTGGGAAGAAGGTCAGATAAGGGAGACTATGTGCCTGTCATTATTTATTGATAAGTGTACAGGCTGGAGAGTAGGAGACAGTCTGACATCTAGGAGGGCTGTTTGAAATTGAGCTAATTTCAGGGTTTTGACGTTGCTTTTTTAACATACAGCTAAATCTGCTGCATGATATGTGCTGGGTTAAAACAGAAGATTAAAACAGAAGATGGGCAAATAAAGAAGTTTAGCTGGAAGCACTGCCATAGCAGGAGACACGGAGAAATTGCTGCCTATATTTACCCACCAATTCTGACCTTAACCATCAGTATCTATTCAGTCACAAATTGTTCCACTTAAAAAGTGATGCACACTTCCAAAGAAAATGGGTGAAATGGTGTGTAAGAGCCCATTCCTGAAGGCACTTCCAGGGGACCTCAAGCCCTTCCTTGTTACTTATTCACATGATATCAGAATATGACTCTGTCATGAAGATTTCCTCCCTCTCTCAATGTTACTGGGAGTTAAATTGCTTCTGTAAGCACATGGCACTTGCAGTTCATCTGCATAGTGCTCTGCATTCCCCAAAGGGCAACAGAAACCTTCCAATTGGTGTCGTTTTCCTTTGAACTCCGATTCTAGGTTTATTTATGAATTGCAAGCTTATGTAATAAATCAGTCAAGTCAGATGTGAGATCAAAATCTTAAAAACAAAAAGTGAAAAAAAATATTTTCAAAAAGTTTATTTTTTTTAGATTATATATATATATAATTATAAATAATTCCATATGCCTGGAAGATGAATCATCAGTAGAAGTCAGTTTGAAATAGAATGATTACACATTTGAGCCTAAGGTTTTAGTATTCATTATTCCCAAGAAAAAAATCTACTGCTTTTGGGTTTGAGAAGATTTTTTTGAAATTATGCAAAGAACTTGCAAGTAACTTGAGGTTTATTTATGCCACTTAATCTTCTTCCTTCTTTTTGAAACCCAAATATAAAGCACAAACTGTGTTGCCAATTATCACACACTGAGAACTCTCAGCGCTTGCTTAGACACATAACCACGAAGGAACACAAAGCTCTTCTGTGGAATACGACTATTCCAGGGGCACTGCCAGGGCAGTGGTTCTGTACCTGTGGCATCAGGGATGTCTCTATTCAGAGGCACAGCAAACGAAGAGCAAAGAGCATGTTTGCACGCATCCTCCCTGCTTTCTGTATTGAACTGGCATCCATCTATTCTGCACAAAACATGGAAGTCAGGACTGTGTTATGACAGAGGGATACAAAAGAGATCAGAAATTGGGCAAAGTCAAGAATGACTACCCTCTGTAAGGCAAGAAACAAGCATCCTTACCCACTTTACTGTATACTATTATCCAATCAGGCAGCTCCTGGGCACAAAAGTTGGGATTTTTCTGTTGCGGGTAGTTTTTTTGCCCATCAGAGCTCCCCCTCACCCCGCCTGGATCAGTTCCTCATGCCCTCAACACAGAGAGGTTTCAGACCACCACAGACTAATTTTTTTTTAATTACTGTTCACATGCAGTGTTGATTAGGCACACAGCATTTGCCGAGCTAGTGTGAAAGCTGTAGAGAAACAAGGCAGTGCTACATTTAAGGCTTTTCTTTTCCTTCCTTTTTTTCTTCCAGAAAAACAATTTCAGAACTTCATAGACACATTCCTTAGAGCAAATATTTTTGCCTAATGGTACTAAGTGATGTTGAGAGGCTTTTCAGCTGCAATATTTACAAAGCTCTTGTTGTGTAACCTTAATTACAGGTCAATTGCATTTTTAGTTCCTAAGATGGGTAATAAATATAATGCAATCAAAGTGCTCTTTGCAGTGGTTCTTTTCCATTAGCAAAAAATGTTACATTTCCATTAATTATGAATATCAATAATAACACATAGGCCCAGTGACTCATGTCATTTAAAAAGCCCTTTTTGGCAGGTGTAAGGCCTTTTTTTCTGCTGTTGCTTTAATGTAGAATGTCTCTGGTACAGCTGTTAAAATTAATTCATTTTTCTGTAAATCTGAATGTTGTGTTTGTGAGTGCTTTACTGCTTGGTGAAAGCAGAGAGTAATGTACTCATTGACATGCATCATGGTGCTGGCTGTTTGCAGCTATCAGAAGAAGTCTGTGGGAATGCAGGTATCTTGGCATAAATCAGAGTAGATGCATGATTACTTTTCTTTATGCTGAGAGAGAAATTCATCTGCTCACAGCGAGTGTGATGCTCTCCGTGGTGCTGACAGGAGGTAAGGCCTGGATCCCACAGTGCAAACAGCCCCGCGTGTGTTTCCCTCGCTTGCGGCAGCTCCTCCTTGTAGCAGCTGTGCCTGCTCAGAGGCTTTGAGGCAGCTCTGGACTGTGGCATCCCAGCCATGGGGTTGCAGCAGGAGAAAAATCATCTCTCCTTGGCCCCAGCACCCACCCTTGTCCCTGCAGGCAGGCTGCACCCCGTGGCCCTTCAATTCCTGGTGATCCCTGCCATTGCTTCATGCCATCCCTCCAGGGCAGCTCTCACAGCACACCCCTCTGCCACCTCCAAACTCGCATGCCTCCTCACAGCTCAGCAGGCTGCTGCACACGAAGAAGATGAGCAGCTCTGTACTTTACAGTGCAAAGGTTTTCTGCCCCTGCCAGGACCAAGTCTGCTCCCTGCCTCACCAACCCAGCTGGCTCCTCCACACCTGGTGCAGTGTAAAAGTCCACAGAAGATATCCCTAGGTTAAAACATACACACCAGAGCCAGAAAAGTCTCTCTGTGATACTCCAAGGACCAGTGTCAGACATCTCCAATGGAGCTTGGGCTGATACCTCCACTCTTTGAGGCTCAACCCTGATAAAATGTAAAGACGTCTAACGTGAGGACTTCACTGAGCTCGGGGGCAGTTTTTCACAGGTAAATAAAGATAAATAAAGATACCTTGTAAATAATGCTTTAGGCCTGTGGAAGTATGAAAGTTCTGGGGCAAATTTATTATGAATGTAGCTCTGTCTTAGATTCTTAAGTACATTATATTAGTAAGTTAGTGTGAGTTACTGTTCTGCTTATAGTGAATTCTATAGACCATTTTGTTAAATTATTTAAATTATTGATTAAGTGCTGCTAAGTTTAAGTGAAGTTGAAGTTAAGTAAAGTGAACCTTTAGGCCTAAACTGTTAGTCAAGTCTGAGGCTAAGTTTGGCAAGGGGGTCCACTCTGAACCCTGATTCCCTTGTATCCTTACCCTTTCCTGCCTCATCCTGCTTCCATTCCCAGGCTCCATGTAGGTCATTATAGGTTGATTTTAGGTTTAGATTTATTGATTTTAGATTTTGGTCTATTATTCTTGATGTGTTTAATCATCTAGCAAGTAGTAAAGTAAACCTTGGCAATGAACTCTGTTGTGCTTTTCCCGTTATATTAAACCTGCTTTTGTTAACACCTTTGTCAAAGATTCTTGGAGGGACCTAAAACACTCATTTGCAACATTGCCACTCCAGTTTTATTTCTGACATGATGATTCCCTTGTCTAAGGATTAATTTGTTACTGGTAGCTCCCAGCCCTCAGATTTCCTCTGCCAGTTTTTTATTTCCTCTGTAGTCAGAGCCTCTTTTCTCCCTGTTGCCACATGCTTTCCCTCTGAAAGTAAGAAGTCTAATGGCTGGCAGAACAGGGAAGTCAGCTATGGGTATGGGGAGTATTCACTTCCTGCAGGTTTCAGCAGTGCTTTCATTAACTCTTACAGAAATGGAGCTGGAGTAGAAAACACTGAAACAAAAGCACTTTGGCTTTTCTGGAATTTCAAGCAGATTGTGAGGCAGTAAGAAGGAAGCTTGTTTTAAACAAAATCTCATGGCTGATGTATAAAAAGACTATTTTATATCACAGCCCTGACTGCTACCTCTTTGCAAGAAGATTATCTTTTGTTTCTCTTTCTTATATTAAATACTGATCATCTCAGTAATTTCTGATTTTCTAACACTGAACTATCATGGACAAGCATGTTTTTATTTAGAATGATAAGTTTGGATGATTCAAATAATGATCAAAATTAGTTAAGGGAATTTTAACTCTGGAACAAAGCTGAACTGGCTGTTGTAATAAATTGCAATTTTTTTTCCCAGCTATAGAAAAATGGAAAATAAAATCACTGTATTATTTGAAAAAGGGAAAACAAAAGCAGATCCATTTTTTGTTGTTTCAAAAAAGAAACCTTTCACTTATTTGACAGATAGCTATTGAGACAAAAAAACCTTCTATTTTCTAAAGTGTTTTCAATTCACATCATTATTATTTCGTTCACTGTGGGTATATGTCTCTTTGTCAGTCTACAACTTACCAGTTTCTTTAGTAAGAATGCTTGATCTTGCAAGTCTGTGAACATTAGAACAGCTGACGCAGAGCATGCCACCCTTGAGGATAGATTTTCCACTCTCAGGTCTTGCTGAGTTGCAAGAGATGCAGAACACTTCCTCAGTGTTTGTTCACATTTCTGCCTTGATACAGACAGCGAAGATCAAGTAGAAGATGCCTTCCCTTTCCCCAGCCTCACAAGATGCTAAAGGTCTTGCTGAAGATTTTTTTTTTTGTGACTGTATACATAGAGAGCCACAGTTTTTGACAGTGGATCTTGATTTGCCTCAGTAAAAATGTGCAAAACGTTTTTGTGTAGCATTTTACCTGGAAATAGAGCAAGCTTGCTAATTTACTGTGAGTTTCCATGGGTTGGCATTATCTCACACAAATAGCTACCTGGCCTTTGGGCCTTAAGCCCTTCTGATAGTGGAATGAAGGATGCAAAGGTTCCAGGGTGAGCATTCTCTATTTGTTTTCCTTTTGTTCTCTTTCAGTATTAATCTACATTTAGTATTTTTCTTCTTTCAGAGTTTTCTCTGTGAAGTTTATTTAATTCAACCTTTAGCTATACATGAAAAGCACTCTTTAACGCCAGGGACTTCTTTCTAAGATACCAGACAAGATTGTTGTTGTGAAGACAAATCCTTTTCTGAGTGGGATTAATCTAGTTTCATCTTTGGATATTCCACGTGGATTTTCTGGTTCTAAAGATAGTGGGGAAAGCAGTGCCAGAAGCATGTAGATGAGTTGTTGTTTGGCTCCTGTGCAAGAAGCTGTCTAAATACTGGCAATTGCTTCGTTTTCAGTTTCTGTATTCTGCAACAGGTTAGCTGGAAGAACAGGGTGAGATTATCTGCAGCTTATCTGTACTGCTTTCTTCCTCATTATAAAATAGAAAAGGAAGTAGTCCTACTGGGACTTAACACTTTCAGTGATGATAAACAATCCTTGAAACTGATCTGCCTTGTAATTTCTCGTGCCTTGTGACAAAATTTAAATAAACATACCATACTTCCTCTTAGGAGAGACCTAAACAAGGTTTGAAACTGTTGACACGAGCCTATTTTGTTACCATCAGGGGAATCACAGTGGGCAATTACATTCTCAAGTAATTGCAGTCTTAAACATAAAAAAAGAGAGAAGCTTATTTGATCTATTTGCATATTAATCTTGACAACTTCTGTGCTTTTTTTCAATGCCTGTGACTCCTTGTACAAAACAGTAAGATGCTTATCAGTAGATGAGTCTTACTTGGCTTTAGTTCTTTAACTTCTTTAATCTAATTTAAGCCCTGAATCATAGTTTGGAGCTGCCCACCTCTCTTTCCCTTCCTTTTTTTTTCTCATCTCTGACTTAATTTTGTGAGCTTTGTGAGAAAAAAAATCCCAGATTGCTGCCCTACTGAGTTTATTTACCACATATATCCAGGTATTTCAGGTAGCTCTGAAAGTATTTCGTGGTGACAGTGATGTCATGTTGTTTAGTATATAGTATAAAAAGACATTATCTTCAAACAACTCTTTGCAAAATTCGGACCTCTGATTGGAGGAAGGAGTTGCACAGAACTGAATTTTTTTTTTTTTTTTAATCTTCTTTAAGTCCAGACCAAAATAGAGACTGTGGTTTTCATTGGCTGTGTGCCCTTTAAAGCCATAAATCACAGTTTGGACATCTAAGCACTGGAATAAAAATCAGTGGACTTCTTGGGCAAGCCTTCATACATAAAGTGTGGTTTTAACATGGAAAAAGGTAGTGTACAAATCAGAGTTAAATCAACTTGTTGAAGGGAGTTTACTTACATTTCAACTAGAATTTCGATGGAGAATGTAACTATATCAATAAGGACTGGTTTTGTCCTGCAAATAAAGCTATGAAAAGCAAGAACACATCAGCACTACCTGTCAATGTCTTGAATTTTGGCAATTTTGAGTCAGCTCCCCTACACTCAGTATTACAGTTATATTTATTTCTAAGTGGTGAAGGGTGAGGAAATAAAAAAAAAGTAACAAAAATTTAGAATTTTCCTATTTTTTTCTTTCCAACTAGGTGGTCAGAGTGCTGTGAATGGAGCATTGGGCTAAAAGCACAACCTATCACCAGAACTAGAGAGAGGAACTGAAAAACAGAACAACATGATGAGGCCCACAGAGCCTCTAAAGCCTAACTCCATAAGGTGTGTGGGCAGGTTTAACCAGGGGAAGTATCATCCTTTCCAGAGTGGAATAAGAGGGCAGGTACAGGGAGAGCCTTCCCCTCAAGTATTCAGCAGCACCTTTCTTCCCCTGCAGGTCACTAGCTTTCTGATGTAGGAGGGATGCACAGCTACCTTGTTGCTACAGTCAGCTCTCATTATTTTTCTACAGCTGCCAAGGTTGGCCAAAGATGAATTAACAAAATTATGCAACAAATCGCAGACCCCTCTCAAACAGACACTTTTCAAACTACGCAGGTAGAGCTCACTATTGTAAAAACTTAAAAAAACTTAAAAAACCAAACAAAAAAAAAAAAAGCAAAAAAAAAAAGGCAAAAACAACTAAAAATAAATATGAAATTTGGAACCATTACAGTTACACTAAACCTGGAAAACCTGGAACTAAAAAAGATGCGACATTTGGAACCATTACAGTTACACTAAACACCTGGGAAGAAAGGCCTTTGAATATTTTCTAAAAAGCCTTAATTCTGAACACAAAAGGCTGAAATGTTTGCAAGCATTCAGTTCTTGTCTGCAACACATAAATAGCTTAAAATACGTGCATTTTAAATGAACGACAAAACATTTTTTAAAACAGATGTTAAATACCTGTTTGGGCTTTGTCTTCAAGGGTTAAAATGTCCAAATTATTTGGCTTAAAAATTCATCTTGTCTATTCAGTTCCAATAATTATTTTAACAGGAGCAGCCTGTTATGCTGTTAGTTTTTTAGCTTGCAAAATTAAGGCAATTGCCTAGGGCTATGAATCATCACTGGAGGATTCATGGATGTCTGTCCAACTCTTATAGTTCTAAATGCATGCTAGAAAGCAAGTTTTGAGATTATGTTCTGTGCAGCAGCACCTTGCTTGCTTTGCATTTGAGCATGTAAAGCCTAAGGCAGGCAAAATATGTACAACCTTGCTAAAGTGTGCTAAACCTCATTTCTGGTTAACAGCTGTAAAGCTCATTCAACTTTTCACTAGAGAAAAAAAAACAACAACAAACAAACCAAGCTGCTGTTCTGTATTCTTTTTCTAGTTAATGAAACCAGAGCTTTACCTTAGTTGGACAATAAAACATTTACTCTGATATTCTAAAAATTATGTCATCTGCTCATTTCCGGAAACAAATCCAGCCATAACCACTACGTTGGTGTTGGGATCTAGATTATCTAAAAATATGACCCTGAAGTCAATACTGCCTTGCCTTGGTGGTTCAAACCTGCTACCTCAGCTTTGTATCCCTCCTGCTTTCCAGGTAAGCAGTGTAGTTAATATGTGCAGTTCAGGGAGTCCTGAACCTGTCATACAGCATAAGGTGACTCCTACAGAGCCGACAAACTATGAGCAGGCTTTATATGATGCTGAGTATCAGTTGTTTTTTTATTTTCTTAAAAGTCTAATATTAGTCTGAAATAGGTGTAAAGCAGCAACTTCAATGCACAATGAGTACTTGTTGCTTTTTTCACTATTACAGTTTCCCTCACAAGCATTTTTGGTGTAATTTCTGGCATTTTTTGCCACATACTGTTCTGTAGTGTGGCCTTACAAATCGACCAGAGTAAACAGCCCTATTTATCTGCAAAGGAACCACTGCTTGCCTGGGTACCGACTTAAAGTGTTGAAAGTCATTTTTGCACAAGTGAACGGGAAAATCAAATTAATCTCCTCACAGATGCTGTACGTTGGCAGTACGAACTACTGTTAGGAATAAGGAATGGTTCAGGTACAGAGGAGCACTAGATCCATGCTCTGCAGGTGTTCCTGTACCACCACAGGCAAACCTGTGGAGAGGGTCTCCATCATGACACAGCAACCCTAGTGATGTACCTGTGTGCATGCACTTTGTCATCTGATGCTGTGAAAGAGGACTACCCTTTTTTGTCTTAGAAGTTGGTACATCCTAAACAGAAGCTCACTGGTACCCTCAAGTACAAATTCTCAAAAACCTGATCTAGACCGCTGTTTCAGGGTTTGTAGTAGCTGTTTGACTTTAAAGCACACTCCAAGTCAACTGATATTTTGCAGAATTTCACTGGGAAATTACATCTTTTACTCACTTTGTACGACCAGCTCCCAGTAAACAAATTAAAATCTTCACTAAGACCAAAACATGCTTGAGAATCCCCTCTGCCTTTTCCTTTCTTCTGTCACTCACTTTGATCAGAGCTGGTTTCTATTCCCTGTGGCCTCTCCCCCAAGTGGAGCTTGGCAATCACTGCTGTAGCTCTATATTGCAGCCCATGCATTCTGATGTAATGGGTATCCCCTAAGGCTGCCAGCAGCCTTTTCTTTTCATTCCGTAAACAGCACAGTATTAGCAAGAAATTAATGGACAATTCTTGATGTTTTGGCATTGCGGGTTACATTTCATAATGGCAAGGTAAAAAACTCATGGTGGGAAAGAAATGCCTAAACACCTGAGTTATTTGTGATTAATATCTCACAAAGGTTCTAGACCAGATTTTCAGAGGTAGACAATTATGTATCTTGCTATTGGGTACCTAATAAAAAACAAGCTAACAATGCACTTGCTGAGGGGGAAAAAGAGGAAAAAAGGGAACATGAAAGAGAAAAATTGCAAGGAACAGGGTGCTGATGCTTGATATTTAATTGTTAGGCCTGATAACAATACAATATATCTTATATTGGTATATCTAATTTTGATAAGTAGTGGGTGCTTTTCTTAGAGTTATTCTATGAATAATTCTATAAACTAGTTCCTGTTCTGTGGTGTGCCATATTGTATGCGCTGCTCTGATTAGCCTGAAATATTTAAGGATGTTTTGTGTGACAGCTGATACAGAAATACTTAGCAAAGTGAAGTTATCTTAGTTGAAATAATCCAGAGCACTCATGCTTTTCCCAGGGCACCATGATATTTCTACCACCTACTTATTTGTATTCATTTAGCATGGAGAGGATGAGGTACGATAAAATGAGTATATGGATGTCTTGAATGCTCCTCTTGAGAGTTAGGGGTTTTTTTTATTGCATCTTCCACTTTCCTTCCCTGTGTTGTTTGTAACCTCCAGCTGCCTGTTCTTCACACAAATTTACACGTTTTAGCAGTGTCAGGCAGTACTCCCCTAACTTGCCAGAGCTGACCTTGAAGAACCAAGGCCTTTCAGCTAGCCAGACTTCATTTTACTCTGATTCCCTATAGCCAATATTCTCTATATATGTAAAAACCCCAACCTAACAAAAATAAACAAAAACAAACACACAAACACCAAAACAAACAAAGCCCCAACCTATCTAACCTCTCCACCCCCCCAGCCCAGAACACCAGGTTAGGACTTTGGTTTCCTTTTCCTCTATATTTCAGATATTTAATGCAAAATAAAATTACATTTAAGTTCTTTATCATTTCTTTTACAGCCCAAATTCAGGAATGTAATTAATCCTTCTCACTGTGGGCACTGACGAGAATTTTACGGTACATTCTCCTTGTGATGTGGAACCTTTTCACACAATTTCTATTTACATATATAGCAAAGGTTTCACACAGACAGGAGAAACACAGTTACCTTTAACAACTGCTTAGCCACAGGCCATTTTCAGTAAGAAACAAGTTCAAATGCACTCAACAGCTGCAACAACAACAACAACAAAAAGGTTTTCACTGTTAACATGAGTCTATTGTGTCTTCTTCAGAGTTCCATACACATTTTCTTTAATCCTTGTGAGATATGTTAAAGCCCTTATGTTATGTCCTTGGCTTTAGCCAGTCTGTAATGAAAGTTATTATGCCTTTACCTAGCTGGCTACTATCTTTCTCCACCCTATTTTCCTCAGCCACCACTTTTTATTTATGGTTATCATTTTATAACGATCATGTGTTGAAATTTTATTTTCATGTGTTGTATGCATGTTTCTTGCATCTATTCTGTTGCCTTCTTACATCCCCCACCAGGACTGAGCATGCCTCTGGGAGAGCAGAAGTCCAGCTGCAGACCAGTCTCCACAGATTATATCTTTAATGGCACTTCACTGAAATCAGTTTTCCTGTTTTCTAAAACAATAGTTATCTCTAAATGCAAATGCAAAAATTATAACAACAGTGTTAACCAGCAGTGAAACTTTCTAGTAGCCAGAGACTTAGTAGGTGGTTCAGAAAAATATCTATCAGCTATAGAAGGAACTCAGTGAACCAAAACTCCCAAACTATATCAGGATGAGCAAGTTGAGCAAGTTCTGAGCATATTTCTGGACTCTGAACTTGGGCAGTAATGGTGCTAAAATGTTGGAGTGACACTGGTGTGCATTTGGTCTGTGCCCTCTGAAATTCTCAAAAACAACTGCCTCGTGTGGTTCAAGAATTAGCAGGGGGAACGAGCCATGTGATTTCTGTGATGGTGCTGGAGCAAAGCTAGGCTTTGAGAAGAGGGTCAAAGCAGAGTATAAGCAGCAGCCAATGCAAGTCCAGATTTAGATACAGAAAGAATTGTGGGGGGAGACAGCATTTGAAAAGTGAGGAGTGCTGCAGACTTCTCATCATATGAATGTAGCTGCAGGAAGTCAGGCAATTTAAAAATTAATTAGTAAGTAAACCTGAAATCACCCTGTCTGTACATTTCTAATGTTGCATATTCATCCACCTGGTACCTCTTTTTTTTAATCAACTAACTAATATTTTCTAGGAAACACAAAGATATTTTTAAAAACACCATGATTTAGCTAATTAGTCCCTCAACACATCCCTGGGAGCAAACAAATTAACTAGCAGTTTCCCCCACTGAAACCTGCAATCTTTCTCTGTTTCTTTGATCACTGTAATTACCAAAGGGATTAATGTTATTGGTGCTGTTATTTGACTGCTTCAAAACACCCACATGTGGAGCACAATGTCATTATAGTTATTTACTAGATGAGTGGTTAATAAATTCATTGTGACTAGCTCAGAGAACGCTTTTTTCTTCATCCATCCAGGGAGGGGTGAGTGGTGAGCAGCCACGGAGGTGAGAATTTTCTTTCCACTAACTGGTTTTGCATCTCTGCAGATGAGACCTGGCTCCCATTTGTTTGCATGCACATTTCTGTAATCTATGCATAGGTTTCCTGTCCCAAGATCAGCACAGCTACCTGTGCACTGGTGTATTGAACCAATGCCCAAAAATACCACTGCTGTCCGACAGACTTATAACTAGCAGCTGCAAACCACCAGCCTGTAGCACTCGATTAGATGTGATGCAGTGATAAGAAATAATTTTATATTTATACAGCTTTCTCTTCCACAGGCTGAAGGCAGCAGAAGTGTGTTTATTCTGAAAATATAGACTAACTGGGATTCCTTTTCCTCTTCTTTTACTTTTATGTTCCTGGATGCAATTTAATGATTCTACTTTACACCACATTCTCTGTGACACTTTCTTCTTTTCCTTCAATTTTCCTGAAGCCATTATCTCAGATATTTCATCAAAGTCTGGTCATTCTCCCAGAAACACTGACAAATCTCAGCCCAGCACTGAAATGGGGAATGATCAGGGCCCTGATTCCACTCAGATTGGATCTGAGAGAGCCTTTTTATCAAGATTTCATGGGGAGTAATAGCAGTCTCTGAGAACCTGAATAGCTTCAGAACAGCAAAATGTGTTAGTCGCCCATATGACTGGCCCCACTGTGCTGAGGGTCATATAGTCAGGTCATTGAGTATACCATGCTGTAGATTTTACATCTCTTCAAATATCGCCAATATCTTTCTGGATATTTGCAGAAAACCTAAAAGAAGTGTTCAGTCACTAGTAGATTGAATTGCAGATAAGCAACAGTCCAGCAATTATCACAGAAAACCATAAACCAAACTACCAAACAAAAAAGAAACCCTAAAAAAATCTATGTGAACTTCTACATTTGAGGATATCTTAATATGAAATTCATTAGATCCGTTTTTTTTTTAATTAAAGTGGTAATTCTTGAAGCCTGTTTCATGGTTAAATTTTTATAGCAGTTTCCCACTCTCATTAAAATGAATTTCAGTAAATGATGCAAAATTCAAGCTGTAGACTAAAAGCTATAGTATTATCCACCCATACCTGCTGCCTTAGATAATGGCAAGAGTAAACAGTTTTTACAAAACAAACCCACAAACCAAACCAAACCAAACCAAAACCACAAACAAACAAATACAAACCATTACTGAAAGAAGTGTATTTTAGGATTTGTGTGCAAACATGCCACAGACATCCAGAGAAATGCAGGATAGACAGTTCTTTTTCCGAGGAGCAGGTTTCTCTGCAAAATTGTTGAGGAAAGACTGTAGTCCTGCTAATTATTGTTTACAGTTTCCTTACCTTCCTATCTTGTTTGATGCCATTGTTTGGAAAGAAACGATTCCAGAAGTCGTTTCCCTGTAAAGAGTCTGTAATTTCCCTGTAGTGAGTAGATGTCTGTATCCACCACTTTCTGAGGTGACCTTCTTAGCTGGGCTTCTTGTTTAACTTTCTGTGGATCTGTGTTTCTGAGCAGACATTTTTCTGAGCAAGAACTAGATGAAAGGTTTTACGATCCTCTTGTTGCCCAAGTCGAAGGGAAAGGAATCCTTCTCCCCACAGGGACTTCAGGAGTTGCAACTTTCTGAGCTGGGAGATGCTCCCATTTTCTTCCTGTTTAGGCATGCAGAAGGTCCCATGTTCTCTTAGATGTGTGTTTCTGTGCCTGGGACAAATCCAGTCAATTTTTAGTATTGAGACATCCTTAACTGCTGCACTGGAGAAAATGGGGGGTGTAGACTCACAATTTATCTCAGAAACAGAGGTATCAACAAGGTTGCTAGCACTTGAGTGACCTCACTGTAACACTTAGAACTGAAAATGATGATTGTGTGGCTTTGTCCTCACCCACAGGGCATAGACTGCTCCTCGTTCTGGAAACTGGAGTTTCTAACATGTCATCAGAGTCTCAAGAGCTATGGCCAGAGGCCTGTATGATTTACCTGTTGGATCCTGATACATGTTTGTGCACAACTGAGACAAAAATGTAAGTTGCTATACCTTTATAGGCCTGGTCAGACAGCCATGGTCTTAAAAAAAAACCAAAACAAAACAAAAACAAAAATCTGGTATTATTCTTCAGCAGGTTTTATTAGGCTGAAACAAGCCTGGATGATGTGTGATGAATCAGAAAAGATGCAAGAGGGGAGCTGGATTTCAATCCTTCATGCCACTGTAGACAACTGAGGGGACCTAGACTCCAGTTTTTCTCCTTGGTGTCTCAAGTTGTCTCCTACTCTTGACCCAACACCACTTTCCAGAGCTGCTAATTTTTCTGAAACTGATTTTTGTTTTTTCAGGCCATAATACTTTTATGCTTACTCTAGTGATCTGAATCCATTTTAGAAAGAATTTAGGCATGCTTAATGATGATAAACATTTTTTACAGATGGCTTATTTATAAGAAGAGTAATCTTTATGGATATTGCATGCATACAGCTCATTTAAAAATTAGGTCAGTTTTTTAAATGCCAAACTGCATCCTAGTTGACTGAGCCTTAAATTTTCACTTAAATTACTAGATATCCATACTAGGTTTCTGACTGTGCTGAGCTCATGCATGAACTTTATTAGGAGATGAAAATTATAATTTATATAAAAACAACCAATCTGTCTGTTTTTACAAGAAATACAAAATTTCTGGAGAGATAAACGTAGTCATGATTTGGATATATTTTCCTTTTTGTACAAACATTCATAAATGAAAATGTGGGTTTGGCTGTTGGGTTGTGGTGGTTTGTTCCCCCCCCCCCCCCCCCGACAACCTTTAAAAATGTATTTTACTTCAGTAAAGTTGGTAAATATTAACCAACACAGTATTCTGCTATGGATGGCCTGTTTGCTGAAGAAATTATAGTAGCTTCCAATGGCATAAAAATTCCTGGTGTTGATAGAGGATTTTCACTTGACAGTTGGAGAAGGCTTATTACACTGTTCATAACAGTAAATTCTTAATTTAAATTTTGAAGTTCAAACCCTTTCAACTTTTCTTCAAGAACCGTGAAAATAGTTTTTCAGTTTTCTACAGAAATCTGTTCTGTATTTCAGCCTAGGAAAGGCTGAGTGACAAATAATTGTTCTAATACACTAATAGTTGTTCTAATAGACTAGCATCTGAAGAGAAGCAGTTTTAGCAGGGTTTCCACTTTTTTATGTTCTTCTGTATCCTCAATTTGATAGCAAGGTTTTAAATAGAAATAAAGGGTAATTATTTATCCTTTCCCCCTTCACAATATTTGGCTCTTCCGGAAAATGTCAGTGAAATAAATCTATTATTTTGACCTCATCAGTCAATATATTGGTCAATAATACAAATACCTTATTGTATTGCAGTGGTAGTGAAGATTGCAAATTTATAAATAATTAAACACATAATCTCTGCCTAGTTCTCACTCTAGAGTGATTATTCACAATATCTTGCTGTAAGCAGCTAATTTGTATAACTTGAATCACTCTCTCGAGAATTCACTTACTATGTCAGGACCTTAAGACCATAAAAACTGTGGGCCTTAAAAAGAGGTAGTGTCACTGTCCTCTTCCCTGGGTGCCTCTGCCATGACTGCCCTATGCTTCCTGGCAATTAAGTCACTATGGAATAAGGAATGTGGGAATCCCTGCATTACAATTCTGGCCATGGACAGAAACAGAACTTCAGTCTCCTGGAGATTAAAATGCTGTTATTTGCTGTGTAGTTCTGTTTCTGAGACTGCACAGAGTATCCCAATCCCAGTACTTCTGAAGAGCCTCGGTGCTGGCTGCTTTAACCTTATAAAATCCAAAGCTATTTTTCCAGCAGAGGAGCAGGCACAAACCAAACACTGCACTGGGCAAATTAGGAGAACGTGCCAGTGTTTATTCCTCCCGTGATATTTCCACGTATGGTTCCATTTTTGCTTCAGAAATCCACCAGCTGGAAGGCTCACCCAGGCTGTGGGAGCCCTGTGGCCAGCTAACTCTTCAGTCTGGGGGCATTGCCTTCCTCTCAAGGGGAGAGCATCTGTATCAACAAGTTAGAGGTTGTTCTTGTGTTCATATCCCTTCTGTGTTGCATATAACTGCTAAATAGCCCATAGCCAGAGAACAAAAATAGAAGTGAACATAATTATCTTGCTTAGTAAGGAGGGACTGACTCAAAAAAAAAAAAAAAAAAAAAAAAAAGTAGACCTAATTTCCAGCCTCTGCTCCAATTGTTGTTTAAGCATCTTATCTAATGTCTGTTTTGTTTGCATTCAAGCAGCTGAGAGCAGCTCTTTGTTAATTTCTGAGCAGCAAGGACTGTGAGATTTTCAAGTGAGAGAAGTATGTTGTGCTTGAAAACAGAAGAATGTAAACAGAGTATGTGGATATGAGAAGTAGGCTGCCCGTTCCATTTAGTGCTTCTGCAAGCCTAAACACCTTTGTGCCTTATCCCTATACAAAGTGATTTTCCACTAAGTGTAGCACTTTGGGGGTTATATATTTTAGTAAAGCTCTTCTTATGCTTACTTTCAAGAAATTTAGGGTGTGTGAATATTTGTTAACAGATGTGGTTTCAAATTATTACATGATTAAAGAAAAATATTTCTATTTGTGGCGCACAAATGCTATAAACATAAAATGCACATTTTCCTGTTCTGTCCCTGAGCATGAATATCAGAATGCGTCACTTTAAAAAAAAAAATCATATTTTCTAGTAGTGCAGTCTTATATCTATAAAGGGAGAAGTAAAGGAAGGAAGAGAAGATACTTCTACAGGAATAAGGAATATAGAGAAAATAAGGAACTTACTCCTTATGTAGTAAATTATTAATGCAAGGACTATAGAGGTTCATGCACTGGTAAGAGCAATTTTACTGAGCGATGTACACATGTAAGAAATGTGAATTCTCAGATTTAAAAATTTTTTAGAACTGAACTGATGCTGCTTTTGTGTTGCACTTAGGTTAACATTGTATCTTGGTTTTTTTAACGGTTTCTTTACATTTTTCTTCGCATTATTTTCCACAACCAGTAATATCCTTGCCTGTGTTTCTTGGGAGTACAACAAATACATCTACTTCCTCTTTTTAATTTAACGACAAGTAGAATGAATACCCTGTAGGATCCAATTTTAAGGCTTAGTCAGAGGAATTCACCCAATGGAGGGAGCTTAAACTCAAAAGGATTGACTTGCATATGAAACCTCGGGAAGCTGATGCTGGTAACAAAAGTAGAAATATATATATATTACTATATATTTAGAGAGAAAGAGAGAGAGGGAGAGAGAAAATGCTGGCTATTAGATATTGCAGATGATGAAAAGAAGGTCTTTCAAATAATAGGCTGTACCTTTCAGAAGGTACTGGCTACATATTGCAGAGAAGAGCTTTTGTACCTCCAGTGTCACAGATTTCAGTGATGTTCTCAGGAAGAGAGACAAATAGAAGATGAAGCTACTCCTGAAGAGCTGTGTTCAGCTCAGAGGCTATATTCAGCTAATTGGTTCATCTTCTGTGATAGAAATCTAGCACTGCTAAAGTGTTTTCACTTTGTTACCAGCTGAATCGATTTATATGGTTTTTTTCTGAGGGGCTGCACTTCTGCTTATGCTGTCAAAAGAAAAGACTCTTGCTAAAAAGTTCTTTCTGGGGATGTTGCCATGTAGCCTGCCCAAAATAACTACTCTGGGGGCAATAGCCTAACACTAGGACTTAAACATTCAGCCCTATGAGGTCTCAGGAAGCCATTACTTCCTTTGTAAAAATAAAAGCAACTATAAAAATTCAATCCCATCTGACCAGCCTCTCACAGCAAAGTCAACGCTCTAGTTACAACCCTTTATTAAATACCACTTCCATCTTCCTTTCTCAGAGCCATCCTACTAATCTTTAGGATGTTCTGCTTCAACTGCCTTTGGTAAAGAATATTTTTCTTCTTTCCACCTCTTTCCAATGTGAACTAACTGTAGTTGAAGACAACCACATAGTGTCTGACTCTGACCTGTGGGAAATCGGTCAGTTTCTGGACAAATCTCATCATAGTCAATAAAAGAGGGCTACAAAAGAGTCTGCTAAGCCTGCAGATTAGGAACCAGCATGTCACACTGGTTGAGAGCTGTGGATGAAATGCAGAAAAAAAGGTGCCCTGTTCTATAGATATACATCAGGCCTGGTTTGGCTTTCAAATGCCCCTTTCAGAGTAAAAGTGGAAATTAGAGATTCAAGATGAGAATTAGTCCTTTCTCTTTTTTTTTCTATATCAATTTGTTCTCATAGTCATGAGAAGCATCAAACTGTTTCTGAGGGACCTATCTTGTTTAAACAGCTTGCATGTGGATGGATAGTGAACGTGCAACCACCTGAACCAAAATTTCTCTTTAATACTTGTAGGTATTTCAACTCATGTTATCAGCTTTTATTAAATGCCTGCTAACTAACATATACCTAATATATAGTTTCAATAAATTTAACAAGGTCTTTACAACATCTCTGTGAAAGTTAACTGACTTTAAAAAATAATTAAAACTAGAGTGTTCAGTGTCTCCAAGATCTGCAACAATTTTACTCTTAAATTTTAAATGTTTATAAATTTTAATTAAATTTTATTAATTCAATCAAATAGAATTTAATTAAAACTTAATACTTAAAATACAGAAAACTTGTGGCAACCTTTATGGTTTTAATTGCTCTTCACTGTTGATGGAGATGTTTAGAGGTCCTTCAACAGGAACGTCCATTGCTTCACATAGATGCATAAAGGATTGGTGAACTGCATGCAAGTACATCTGATACAATAGTAACTTAAAAATAAATAACTGTATTTATTTATCTGGTTAGGAAAAAACAAAATGCGTGTTTGATGACAGAACATGCCTGTGATACTACTGAAATTTTGATTGTAACAGGCAAGTGTACATGTTTTAAGAATTTAACTGTTTTGGAGGCACAGTAGTAAAGGTTTCAAAAGTGATAGAAAAGTTGAGTCTGTAGACTGAAGAATATTAGACCTCAGTCTGAGAAGCTTCAGGGGATTTATCTTTCAGCCAAGTTCTGCCAGTATGTAAAGGTTTTGGGAAAGGTTTATGCTGCAATGTTAACCATAATAATACCTAAGGAGGTGGAAAAATCCCAACAGTGTGAAGCACTGTCAAATCAAATTTTATCAAAATGTTCTGGCTGACACATTACATTTTTCCAGATTTTTCCCTGTGAACAAGCTTGGAATGCTTGTTTCTATTCCCACTGAAATCAGGTTTTAGTAGAAATATGACAAAATGCAGACAGCATCATGAAGGAGAAAACCTGTCAGTCTCCCCAGTTTTCTGTTGCCGTCCCTTACCACAACACATTCTCACTAAAGAATAAAGTCCTTGTTAAACAGAGACATTATTCAAGGAGTCACTCCATGTGACAGAATAGTTTCCATGTACTTAATGCTCAAGACAGAGAGCCAGAAATGCAGATCCAGGTGTCTGGGCACTTTACTGCACATTTTTTGACATATAGATTGGGCCTCTAAATGAAGGAACCTTGCCCTCTGAGATCATACAGTAATTGATTTGATGCTGTGAAAGCCTGCATCATGCTAAAGCAAATATGGTGCAATGTCAGTGGATGTTTCTTTTGTATAATTTGATGAATTATTGGTAATTATGGGTTGAAGTCTACTTCAGTTCTTTTGAGGCAGAGGTATATACTCAGGAATGTGATTTAACACTGTAAGTTGAAGGGTTTAATGGAATGCAGCAGAAATCAGAGAATGGAAGGAGAAGGATAGAGGTTGATTTACTTGCTTCACAGTTTTGTGTGGCTTTTTAAAAATTAAGTTAATCAATTTAATTATTGAATGTTGCTAATTTTTTTAATTTTATTTTTCATTTTATGAGTTTAATTAATTTGCTTATGCAGAAGGAAATACCATGATAAGAAATAAAAAGGATTTAGAAAAATATGATGTCAGCAGGGTTGTTATTTTCTTCTACTTTACCCCTTATACAGCATTTCAACAGTAAAATATATTCCTTTTCTCTTGACAGTCTGAGTTTCCCCTGCAACATCTAATGAAACACTTGCCAAGATAATGTGCTGTGCTTTATGTCAAGTGAGCCAGTCAGAACAAATCACTTCATCAGTAGCCGGTTATTTATAGTATTCATACATGTGTCATCCCTGTTTGCTTTGCTTTCTGTCCCGCTGCAAAGCTGATTCAGTTGCAACTCCCACTAAAGTAGAAGTGTGTGAGGTACCCCATCTTTCCCCTTTGTGTTGCACACTTAATGTGTGAGGGCAGCGTGGGCACAGCTGCTCATTCTTTGAGACACGGTTTGGATTCAGAGGGAAACAGGAGGAGCAGTGACCATGCTGTGGCAGAAGTGCCCCCTGCCTTCCTCAAAACTCTGTCTGCTGTCAAAACTGAGGTGTGCAGGCTGAGCAGTTATCGGAGAGGAAGGGTGCCAAAGCTGTTTGGAATGAGTTCTTCCGTATTGCACCACTTCTGTGTATTGACGTGGTGCCAGACTTCTCTCAGGGACTGGCTCAGCTCTTCCATGCTGGTTACACATGCTACCATTTCCTTCTCCAGTTACTCCATTTTCTGTGTTACATATTACACCTTTTTCCTTTCATTTTTCCTTTCCTTCATTTTCCTTTAGAGGCCCTGAACATCATCTAGCAGCAAAGAGGCAAAAGCGAAGTGCAAGAAAGAGCAGCTCAAGGGCTGCTTAGTGACATGAAAATGCACACATTGTTTATGCATTTCCCTTTAGTTCTGTTTGCCTTAACAGCTATTCATCAGAAGGTATTATGCTAAAGGTCATTTTGGAATAAAGACAAAATAAAAAATGTACTTCAAGTTAGCATTTTACATTCTTCTTTTGTATTGTTTTAATTAAACCCAAAGATTTTCTAGCATTTCATGTTGGACTATCTAAGTATTATATAGCTTTCCTTAATTTATCTCTCATGTAAATATGCAATAATTTTGAAAGGTTTAAATGTGATGTTTGTGAATATATAGCTAGAATTAATTTGAGTGTAAGTGCACTTGAGGTGCACTTGAAATTAGCACCATGTGCTAACTTAATTTTTTTGCAACTTTTTCTTGTACAGCCTTAAAAATATATCTTTTGCCCCTGAGAATTGGATTTACTCTATTTTGGGCATATTTAATCAAATATTTCTGTCCTGAGGAAGTATAATAGATGAATTATATAGTGAAGAGTGTGCATTCCATTTCCAGATGAAGAGTGGAAACTCCTGTACTTCCACATTCATTTTGTATGTGATGAATCACACGTGAACAACACAAAACTCTTCGATGGAAATGGCTCCATTTACTCATCTCACTGTAACTTTTAGCAAAGACAGGCCTGCTGTTTCTATTAGAAATGTGGGAAGGGTAGCACAGATGAGTTTGGTGAATATTGCCAGGTGTTGGGCTCAGACAAGAGTGCAGTGGTTGCACAGCATAGCAGAAGTGAATGATGCATGGACATGGTGGTTTACTGCTGCAGGTCACACATATTGTGACACTTGGGGTACCACAAACTGAACTGGACCTCAGCTTCACTCCTAAAGCAGGCAATTTGCATTTGACTGCATTCAATGGTCACTGAGAGGTAATATATTCATAACTCGGTGATTTACTGGTTTTACTACTGGCTAAATTAAAAAGATTGATTCTCTTGTTTCCTTTAAAGGGCACATGTCTTTGTGTTTACCCACACAAGGCTTTTTGGCCCATTATTTTATTTCTTTTAGGAAAAGAAGTCCAATTATATCTTCCAAGTCTTTGTAGTGTTCTTTCCCGTGGAAAAGAGAATTTGGCGAGTGCTCTGTCATGCTAGTTTTTTATTTTAAGTTTGAGTGATTTTTGTCAATGGTTTTGTTTTCTCTCATACAGAATGCAAAATTTAAAGGTCAGAGCCACAAATACACCCCAGTGAAAGGATTTTTGCTAATCATTTAATCCTTAGGCACTGGAGGTTTAATCAGAAGTGTTGGGGGCGTGGTGAGAGGGGGGAGAATTAAACAGGAGAGTTTAAAAAGAGGCTCTCAGTGAAACACCCAGTCTTGCTTTCCTCTTTTGTCTTGCAAGTTAAAGAGCTGAGGGCTGATGGCAGCAGATGTAAGGTCATATCAGATGTGACAGTTCTGATAGTGAGAACAGTCAATCAGATAAGAGGTGATCTTCTGAACCGCCCCACTATCCTTTGAGATGTAATTCTGTTTACAGTGTGAAATCTGAAGCATCATGAGAGGAAGATGACTCTTCCAGGGGAGGATTTAGTCATGATACATGTTGTTGTCTTATGCTGTTTGTCATTATTTGATCTTTTTAGGGATTGTTTCAATGAGTCAGCAAACAGTCTCAGCAATCACAAAATCTTGATTTTCATTCTGTTCTTGTCTTATTACAAACACTAATTCAGTAAACTAGGATAAACAGAATGAAATAAACAAATCTCTAATTAAGAGATGAGAGTGAAAAAATTAATGCATGGGTAAGGCTTTTTACAAGAGGGTATCTCAAAGCAGATCAGAGTTGATTGCAAAATTGGCTTTCATTAAGGAGCACTATTTTGTGAAATACTGGGTAAAAAAAGCCTGCTTGACATTATAGAAATACAATTACATCATTCTATGATGAAAAAATAACAAAAAAATGTGTGATCTCTTCCTCCACAGAGTAGAAGCAGTTTGAACATGCGCACATCAATATAATTTAAAGGACAAACTATTTAAAAAAAAAAATACTGAATTGTTATTTTTAAATGTGGGAACGAGTCACCTGCATACTGTGTAGTTGGTTTGATCATTTAATTCTGCTTCCCTAACTCATGGAAAGCCAAAGTTTTGAGGATAGTCTCTTAGGAGGGAGGAAGATCTTTGGCAAATAGTCTTGCAAAGAGTCAGATCGTCTTCTTCCAAAGAGCTATTGACATTTCTTAATATCTGAAAATAATGTCTCTGTTTTTGTAAATATTAATATCTATGCACATTTCATCACTGCTTACAAAATGTGTTCAACACTAAGTTAGACATAGCAGCACAATACAATAGTGATAAAATAGGATAATGGTACAATCCAATCAATTAAGTCTTATTTAGCAACAATGTTGCTGGCATTAAACATATTGTTTGTTGGTAAAAATAAGCATACTTGATAAAAAGGGTTGGACTACTTAAACATTTTGTGAATATTAAATAAAGCACTAGTTGCTAGTTACATAGAACCAAATGTTACTGTAAACTGAACTTCATTTACTTATTCCTCTTCAGTGAAATGCTGACTGCATTGTAGTTTATTATAGGAAGAACAAAATTCTAATAGTCTCCTTACTCATCTTCCTCCTTTTCAGAGAGACTCTTTACAAAACATTTATTGCTCGTGATGTTGTTTTATTGAATTTTGCAAAGCTTTCTTTTTTGCCTCTCTTGTTAATGTGTAGTAGAATTTAAAACTTGCCAAGTTTCCCGTTTCAGAGTTTCTGAGCACTAGAATCATGCTGGCTAAGCATTAATTTTGCATACAGTTAATTTCCATTAGCAGATACTAATGCCACAACCCAAGATTTGAGCTATCTAAGTGCTTTTATTGAAATACAGATTATGCTGAAAAGCTTCTTTCTTGCTGTGATTTCAGGAGTCCTTGTTACTTTTCAGCAAGATACTTCAAGGTCGTTGAAAATACTGATGGTACATGTGATCTATGTTTCAAACAGTGGGCAGAGCCATTAATTTGCAATTAGTTTTGACCACAAGCTGAATAGGTGACCTCAGGTATGAGTTTCAAAGGAGAAATCAAGGGGTTTTATGCTGACTTCTACCTAATTCGATTATAAGGCAACAGCGCTCAGAGCTGGGCTATGGCACATAGAATCACAGAATCTACCAAGTTGGAAGAGAACCACAAGGATCTACCAAGTTCAGCTCCTGGTCCTGCACAGGACCATCCCCAAGAGTCACACCCTGAGAATATTGCCCAAATGCTTCTTGAACTCTGTCAGGCTTGGTGCTGTGCCCACTGCCCTGGGGAGCCTGTTCAGTGCCCAACCACCCTCTGGGGGAAGAACCTTTTTCTAATATCCAACCTAAACGTCCCCTGACACAACTTCAGACCACTCCCTGTGTCCTGTCACTGGTCACCACAGAGCAGAGATCAGTGCCTGCCCCTCCTCTTCCCCTCAGGAGGAAGCTGTAACTGCAGTGAGGTCTCCCCTCAGTTTCCTCTTCTCCAGCTGAACAGACCAAGTGACTTCAGCTGCTCCTCATATGACTTTCCCTTCAGCATCTTTTTTGCCCTCTTTGGACACTCTCTAAGAGCTTCATAGCTTTCTTATATTGCAGTGCCCCAAACCGCACACAACATTCAAGGTGAGGCCCCCCCAGATCAGAGAAGAGTGGGCAAATCCTCTCCCTCAACCAGCTGGCGATGCTTTGCCTCATGTGCCCAGGACATAGTGTGCCCAGGTGGCCAAGAAGGCCAATGGATCCTGGCCTGGATAAGGAACAGTGTGGCAGCAGGAGCAGGGCAGTGATCCTTCCCCTGTACTCAGCACTGGTGAGGCCACCCCTGGAGTGCTGTGTCCAGCTCTGGGCCCCTCAGCTCAGGAAGGACATGGAGGGGCTGGAGCAGGTCCAGGGAAGAGCAACCAGGCTGGGGAAGGGACTGGAGCACAAGTGCTGTGAGGAGAGGCTGAGGGAGCTGGGGTTGTTGAGCCTGGAGAAGAGGAGGCTCAGGGGGGACCTCAGCACTCTCTACAGCTCCCTGAGAGGAGGTTGTAGCCAGGTGGGGGTCGGTCTCTTCTCCCAGGCAACCAGCAGTGGGACAAGAGGGCATGGTCTTCAGCTGTGCCAGGGGAGGTTTAGACTGGATATTAGGAAGAAATTCTTTACAGAGAGGGTAATCAGGCATTGGAATGGGCTGCCTAGGGAAGTAGTGGATTCTCCATCCCTGGAGGTGTTTAAGATGGGACTGGACATGACATCAGTGCTATGGTCTGGTAAACATGGCAGGGTTGGATCAAGGGTTGGACTTGATGATCTCAGAGGTCCTTTCCAACCTGGCTGATTCTGTGATTCTGTGATGTTATGACACTGTTGTCCCTCCTGGCTGCCGGGGAACTGCTGACTCAGATTCAGCTTACATCTCCCGTCTTCTCAAGAGTTCATGGGTTCAGGCACACAGACCTATAAAAGCTGGCTATCATCTAAGAAAAAAGCAAAGTCATTTTTATTGGTTTTTGGAGCTTTTTTTCCTGTCAAGATGTTTATTCTGGAGATGTTTAGAGAAGAGTCTATAGATACTTTTGTGTCTGCCTACTGGGCCTGGCTGAATTCCAGAACTGAGGATACTTAAGAAATGAAAATTAATAGGGAATAGAAGTTAACTACACTTTTTCAGATCTTAGACATGATCAATTTTGAATCTGAGTCACAGGGTAGGGGAGTTATTCTATCCAAGACTGCCTATCTTTTCATACATATGTACCAAGATTTATAGAGCTATACCTTGAAACAGTGGGATAATATTTTAATATTTCTATTTTCTTATTTTCCTTTCTTTTTCTCCTTCATTAACAGCATACTGTTAATGTTAGCTCATCATCTGTAGGTCTTTTCTGTATTTTAAAAACCGAGCCCAGAGTTTTCACTCCACTGTATAAATTAATACTACATAGATATGACTCTGGTTGATTTCAGTGATATTGTTTCAATTTAAAATTTATGTGAGGAAGTCAGACCTCTTTTGCATCCTAAAAAGAAATCTTTACTTCCTCTTACACAGCAGAAGTCCATGCTAGCTCTATTTTATTCCCAAAGTCCACTGCACAATCAGGCTTTCGTACAGTATTTTCTTAACTAAAGTTGTGTTGCAAAGGGAAAAAAAATCTTGAAGTGGATCTGTACAGAAAACACAATTGAGTAGAACTGGTCTTCCAGTAGTGACTTTGCTGCCATAATTTCAGTGAATAAGCCCTGCTTGAATTTGTAGCTGAGATGTGACTTTACGTGACTTTATACTCTCTGATATGGCCTTTTCAGATTTTATGTTCTGGTTTATCCCTTATCGTATTTTTGGATCTTAACTGTTCAGTTGGACAGACTGTTACCACTGTTTAACACAGAGAGTGTAATTAACTGAGTCAGCTTAGTTAATGAGTCACAAATGCGGCAGTTGTGACTTGTCAGAAGCGTTAGGTGACAAAGGTGTTCACTAAATATAAAGCCTTTAGGAACAGCAATTAAATGAGGAACTGTAATTAAGAAATGTAACAATAACCACAAATAAAAATATTCTGGAACATGCAGATGGAATTTCTAGGCTGCCTCTAAAATGACAAATGGACATAGTGTTGAAAAAAGTATGCTGAAATGTACTAGTGAGAGGTGATTCATAATTGTCTCCTCAGAACTGTTTGTTATCAAATGATTCACTCCTTAATGAAAACATGCTACAAGTGAATTTTTTTTTCTGTTTCTTATTTCTCTTTGATGCAAAACAGTTGCAGCTCAGCCTAGCTCCAAATGTAGATATAATAGATATTCCAGGATCAGTGGTAATAGTTTTACCCTAATTTTCTCAGAGTCATAGAGAAATTGAAATATAATTTAGGTTTCAATACTATAATACCATAGTGCTATACTGTGTAAGTACACAAACAGCATTTGGCTATAAATCAACTGCATCTATACCTCATGAGTAAATATTGCTTTAATCATAGCATTTCATTATCTTCATAAGGTAGTTCAATACTGAGGTATATTGCTACTGAAACTTAATGAATCTGTCTATATCATAATTACACAAGAAATTCCATTTTTTGGGGAAATTATTTTGTTCTCATTATCTCTAAATTAGAAAAATTTGTCAGTGATATACATTGAATCCTGCTATAGCTCCCAGTCCTGAAGTACATTTCTTGTAGTTATAAAGCATCAGTACTGCTCAAAATAAAATGACAAGTACTGTACCTCAAAGCCAGCATTTCTGTGAATATGCCATATGCCTACACTCTGTTCTTTCTAGAGCAAACAAGTAATCATTAAGGATTATACAGTCTTCTAGTCTTACAATATAAGGAAAGAAAACACCAAGAAGGCTTCAATTAGAATGACCCATTAGCTTATGAAACTTATTAAAAATAAAAGATGAAAATTAATTAATCTAATTTGTTATTTTTCGTAATTTTGCTCTAAAGGTTTTGCATCTGCTCACCAGCAAATATTTTATTTATTTTTAATTATTTTTACTAGGCTTCTATCTCCTAACATGCAGTTTTTAATAACTGTTTCCTGGAAGAATGTCCAGATTTGCTAGATATTCTGACTTCACTGGTATTTGTAGAGGATAAATATTTGTGATATTTGACTCTGAAAGAAGGCATCACAGAGTTTGAGAGCAGAGGGAAGTATAAGGAAAGTATTAATTTTTTATTTTGGGCAATTTTCATTGGCTTTACGCAAAATATCTTGTGAATTTCCATCAAAAATCTTTTAAAAACTGCTCTCTATTTATTGACATTTCTAGTTTACCTTCTCCACTCTTTTTCACATTTTCTTCTTTCTTGCAACCAAGAAAGAAGTTGAACATTTTTTTTTTAATTTAATATTAAATAGCACTCTGAAAAGAAAATTATCTTTTCCTTGTTTTCTGAAGTAGAGAACACCACGTCCTGAGATACTGCAAGGAAGCACAGGGACATTTTTGAAACTGAGGGCCACAGGGGTCATGCATGCTCTACAGAAAGGGGAAGGGAAATATTAGGTAAAGAGTGGGAAGAAAAAGGTTGAAATAGAAGAGGTCAGGAGCTCAGTTTAGTCCTTGCAGCAGAGCCCATCCAGCAATTTTCCTCCCAGTATGATGGGAAGCTCAGGTGGCACCACCTGGATCATTAACAAGAGTTGGTGTCTCCTCTAAAAAGGATGCTGTGCACTACCCATCCTTGGGCAAAGCACTTTGTACAAACTTTTACTGTCAGTGTATGCGTTAATTTCAGAATTACGCGCTTTTCTTTGGTTCTTTGTGGAAGCTTCAAAACCCCTCAGTCACCTGGTGTAACTGAGCAGAGCAGAAAAAGATGTCATCTTGCAAATGAAAATGAAAATTATGCCAAAGCATTAAGCCCAATGTTCCCTTTTTATAATATGTAACCTTATGAAACTTCTCAAATCTAAATTACTCTTTTAGCAAACGGACACCAGCAAAGGAGTTCTGACCTACTAATGAAGTGAAACCATAAAAATGGGACAGATGTCTCCAAGTTGACACTAGTTTTGGCAGACATCTAGAACACACACACACACACACACACACACACAGAGAAAATTGTATTTCAGGCAATTATTTTTTCTGGCTAAGAATTAGTTAAAAAGTTCTTTTATCTTTTATCGAAGCAAGTCACCACTTGGGATGCTTAAAATGTAACACATTAAGTACCACACAAAACATCTCTCTTTCACAACTTTAATGCCGTGCAACAGCAAAGAATAAAGCAGCAGTTGTTAAAAAAAAAAAAAAATTAAACTGTACACTCAGTTTCTCAGCCATTTTCCCTGTCCATAATAGAGTGAAAGGTTTTGGATGAGCAATGTAGCTTTGTGCATAAGAAGAGGATGTTATTTATTCCAGCTGAGATGAAGCCCTCCAACAAATTTCTGCTTTTTGCATTCTTCTCATTCTTCTCAAACCTGAAGGCAACATTATCTTGGAAAAGGATGTAAAGTCAACAGCAAACAAAATTAAACCTGAAACTAAAGAATATCATATGGGGTAAAATAATATTGTTTCTTTTTATGGCAGCAAGGCATTTAGTGCTTCTAACTGAGTCAGCATAACAAGGGTACAAAGTGACATTTATTTCCAGGTCAGGATAGTTATGTTTTCTCTAGCTGGTGAAGCAGGGCTATGTTATGTTTCCACAGAACCTTAGTTAGAGCTATTTGCCTTTTTCAAGTTTACAGTGGATGACATTTCAGTGACGCATTGTCAGGTTACATCACACTGTCATCAAAATTAGAGCTTTTATTCTCCCTGCCTCAGGAGGAATATCTCCATGGCATTTCAGGAGAGTGTGACAGAATGAGCAACAATGGACAGAAAAGAACAGGGCAGGTTCTCAGTCAGGTTAAAACAAGGAAACACTCAGGAGCTGAGGCCATGCTACAGAAAGCATAAAGACATGACATGTGTCAAAGTGTCCTATTTCTGCTATCACAAGATTTGAGTTCATAAGCCTTGAGTTCACCTGAGTTCATCAAGTGTTCCTGGATAAGAATACCAGGATAACTTCCACAACAGAGTCAGAATAATTTTTTCATTTCTTGTCTCATATTTTGCATAAATGTCCTGTTGAGGAACACAGTTCACTTCAGCCACAAATTCATGCTCACATTACAATTCTGGTATCTTGCAAGCTTACATTGACCTATTTACTATTTCTTTGGTTTACTTAAATGGATATCTGCAATGCTTCTCTCACACTTTCTTATGTTAACTGCTTCACCCATGGAATGAAAATATTTGTCTACATTTCAGTACACAGTCTCATTAAAAAAATAGTATTTATTTGCTTATTGGTCAATATTTCAATAGTAATCAGAAAAATCTCTGATTATTGTATCTGGTTACACACCTTTCTTTCTCTTTTTTAACCTTTTCCAGCCTGTTCATACTGTAGAGTTTGCTGGCTTGGACAACTGGTTTGTGGAATGCACGGTGCATATGTCAAAGCTTATCATGTTGTTGTTGAGTTGTGTTGCCCTAACATTGCTGCCCCAGTAAAGCCAGTATTGTCCTGCTTGACTCCTGTCTCCAGTAAAAATTTTTGGGGTGAATGTAGACAACACTATGTCAGAGTGAACAGATATATAATTTTCATGACTACCAATAAGGATCCTAAGTCTAAATATTTAGATTCATCAGTTTAATATAAGATACGTTTTCATCAGTCCCAGCATTTATTTGGTTCACTGGTTGGAGTTCTTTTTTTTTTGATTCAGTATTTTATGATGACTTTCATTTCCAAAAAGCAGTTTAAGAATGGTTAAAATGTGATGCACATATTAAGAGAATGCAGTCAGTCAATACTGAGCCATGTACATGACTAGAATCACAGGATTAGCTAAAAGGATCCTGCTTCCATTTTCATGCTATTGTTGGCCTAAATACGTGAGATTTGGGGACATCCATTTTTGCATTCAGGTCTTAGAGATGAATAGAGATTAATTCTGTTAGGTAAGAGATCATCTGTGGGATATGATGGAGTAAGAAAATTTTGGGCTCTAACAGTCAATCAGCAGGTGATTATGAAACACCCTTGGGGGTAGATGTACATTTTAGGGTATGTAAGTCACTGAGTATTGGTTGTTTGGACAAACCGTGTATTAGAAAGATGAATTTAAAATAAAAAGGTTAGAAATATGGTAAATAATGTTTAGTTCAGAAACTGAAAGATGACTTCAAGCTCTTAGAATCCAGAAATGCTGGTGCTGCCTCGTACAAGACCTGTGGGGACAGTTCTTAAATTACTGCCATTAACTGGAGCATCTGGAATTTGTGAGAAAGATAATTTTTATTTAGGTCACTAGGAGGTAGCCCATAATGAGACTTAAAGACCTTCTTCTGGGTTTGCGTTTTTATTTTTCCTACCTGTAAGTGTGAGAGGGAGGGCAGGGCGAGGGAGGAGACAGGAGGGGAAGGGAGGAGGAAAAGAGAGGAGAGGAAGAGGAGGAAAAGAGGAAGGAAGCCAAACCTATAGTTCCCTTACAAGATAAAAATTTTTTTCTTCTGGAGATCAATTGTAAACTCACATATATTCATGAGGGTTTTTTCATGCCACTTCTTTTCATTAAGTAAGAAATAGCATAAACATACCATAGGCACATCATGTGATTTTTTTTTTCTTTTAATACAGGGACCTAGATGAAGATTTGAGCACAGTAGCACTTGTTAATAATACAGCAATTAGTCAAGATAGCAATATTCACATAGGGTTGTGAATAGAAAGACAGATACTCTTTGAGAAACAGTCCCAAAATATCTAAAGTACAAATTACACAGTGGCAAAATTCTAGTCCAAAAACAGCATTGAATAGAACTACAAGTTTGGAAGACTCAGACAGGCAGAAAGTCAACAGTCTTAGACCTACTTCTTGCTAGAGGCAGAGCCACCTAGGGAATTTTCCACTATTAGAGGGAGCTATTAAAAAACATTTACTCAGAAATATATTGGGTCAGCTATTGAATAACAGGAAATTAGCCTATCTGTTTTTTTTCCTGCCAGCTCCATGCACACCAAGGGTTCCAGCCATGGACCAAACAGGCAGAAATCCCTAAGAGACTTTGAATCTTTGTGCTTGGGATCCAAGGACTGTGGTGGGATATCCCTGGCCTCCTCAAATTCCCTACTGGCTTTCAGGATTTTGGCTACTTGGGCTACAGTGGGTATGTGGAAGTCCTGAGTGACCTGGATCCTTCTTGCAGAATCAGAAGACTTGGAGTTCCCGAGGAAGAGCTTCGTTATTCTTACTAGGGTATTCCTCTAGACTGGGTTCTATAAAACGCACACATAGAAAAGAGAATTTTCTGCCAAGCTGGATCAAAATTGAAAAATATTGAAATGAATGATTTGCAAGCTAGAAACCCCACATTTCATCTATTTCTGTCTCTAGGAGGACTATTTTAATGGATGGGTAATCCCACTGCTAAATGAAATTCAATTTATTTTTTTCTAGTGAGCTGTTACAACTTGCAGATATTTTCTAGTGAGCTTTTACAACTTGTGCTGTTTAACAATATTTACCATTAACCCTGTAAAACATTCTAACCCAATTATTCTAATGTGAAATGTATATGCAAAGAGCACAGTGTAATTGGGCAGAATCAACTCATGAAAACAAATTTATAATTTAGTTAAAGGCATTGATAACACAGGTTTAAAATTGTGGAGCATTAGAGCAAGATACCCCATTAGGAGCAAGTATGGGAAAAACAGAATTATCTGAAAAGAAAGAAAAAAACCTGTGGATTGAATCTAATCTTGGAATTTTTCCTATTTCTTTTTTTTCCCAGTCATTGGACTGTTCTGCAATTCGAGAAAGTCTAAACATTAGCCCCTCCACACCCAGCCTGAGGGGTCATGTCTGCTAATAGGCCATCAAGGATTCCAAAAATATCCCACTACTCACAATCACCCACTGTGGAACTCCCCATCCTGGGCATTCCCACCCAAACCTGAGTTTATATAATCTTGGGGTCTTGGGACTTCTGGTACCACTCGTGGGATCCAGAGGAGGTCCAGAGCCTCAACCAGACTGAGACCATCCCGCTCACCAACAGGTTTTTCCTCTCTTTTTACTTTTGGACTCAGGGGGACCACGTGGGGCTCAGCACGGGGGCCAGTGAACACCATTCTGTGGTTATATGTGGTTATTCTGGGTTATACAGCTGGGGTTTGTGGGTTAAAATCAGTTGTTTGTCTGTATAATTGTATTTATTGTATTATTTTTATTAAATTGTAACTCTGACTTATAATCTCTCTTGAGTTGGGTTCATTTCTCCTGCTGGTTTACCTTTAAACCAGCACAACTGTCATGCTCAAAGGGTAGCACTGACAGCTGGAAGGTCAATCACTAGTGGCATTCATCAGGGGCTGATCCTAAAACCAATAATGTTTAATATCTTAAACGATCCACATGATGGGATGCAGTTCCTTGCTAAGTTCACAGGTTAGACTAGGCTTTTTTGGTGCAGTTGATAAACTGGGGAGCAGTGCTGTTCAAAGGCACCAACTAAGGACCTCAAGATTAGTATCTCAAGAAAAGGGAAAACCAGAATCTCCTAAAATTCAATGATGGGGACAGTGCCATGCCCATGTGATGGGGGAATTTAGTACTCCAGGCTGATTGCTGGAAAGGGTCTTTAAAGAAAAAATTTTGAGGGGTCCTAGTGGACAAGAAGTTGAACATGGGTCAGCAATGTGTCCTTGCATCCTGGGCTGCACTGGCCAGGTGTAGAGAGCAGCTTTAAGGGAATGACTGATTGCCTCTCTTGAGTATTCATAAACCCTTAACTCTGCTATTATGCTGAGTTTCACATCTCCCAGTACCAACAAGGTATTGACAAACTGTAAGATGTCCACCAGGATAACTGGAGAACTGGAGCACAGTTAGGAGGAGGAAGATGAAAGTACTGGGTTTATGGAATGTGGAGGGTGAAGAGCAAAGTATGGCAGGAGGCAGCAGAGCACAGCAAAAGGATGAAAGGCAGAAGGCTTAAGTTACAGCAAGGGAATTTCAAGTCATAGAAAAGAAAAAGCATTTCTACTGTGGCACTGCTAGCCCAAGGGACATGGAGATTTTACCGGGAAAGGTTTTGAACAACATGATATACCTTTGAATTTTTCTTCGCTTTTAGCAGCAGATGGGACTGAAGGACCACCAGAAGCGCCTTCCAAACTATCCTGTCTATGGTTTTGCATTGCAGCACCCTCAAACCACACTCCAGGTGTTACAGCCAGTGGCTCTCTGGAGGGGCCAACATTTTCACAGTATCAGCATTTCCCCCTCTTCACCCACTGTCTTCATCTCACAGGCTTTTGTAACTCATGTGCTACCACTGCTTGCATGGTGCTGCCTACTTCAGCACTGCAGCCAGCTACAGCAGAGGTTTGCTTCTCACATACAGGCAGAACAATAAATCATATAATTTCATTCTTTGTCCGTTCTATACACAGCTGAAGCCATTGCCTGCCCAGCGGATCAGCCTTCCACTTCGTAGACGATACTCACTTCTGAACAGGTGCTCATACAACTGCGTGAATGTCTAGGCTTAAAAACAAAAAGCCCTGAAAACAGAATTCTTCATTTAACTGTAAATCGTACCTTGAATCCCAGATGCAGTTTACTTGCTCTTTTCTCTCAGCCTTGATTAACTTTTCTCGCCTTCTACCTTTCCCTGAGTGTAAAACACTTACAAAAGAGGAGGTTGTGCATGACCCAGGCACCTTGCACAGGACTAACATGCTCTGAGGGTGGAGGCTAATTAAGTCTGTAGATACATGCATGTAGGAGCATGGCTGTGATTTTCTTCCATACCCTCATAAAATCAAGTACAATGTGCAAACCAGTAGCACGGTGACGACATTATGTCAATAAAAGTGCTCCCTTTGTCACAGATTTTCTGTTATCTGTTCCTCTACCCTTCATAACTATTTGTGAGGAAGTGTAATAGGGCTTCTCTGCTCTGACCAAGTGCAGTAAAAAGTGCTGAATGTGAGAAGGAGTCTGTAGTAACATGGAGTGTATAAAACTTTGGTACACGTGCATTTTTTGCATTGCTGTTTTTTGGTAACAGATGCTTATTAAGTTACTTTTTTACAGGTATGACAAGTTCTTTTTCAGACTTTGTTTTCTGTCCTCAGAATTGAATGCAAAGCTTTATCTTTCTCCCTGTGGATAAATTCTCTTAACTCTGTTCTAGACATTTAAATATTAAGGTGATGCAGAATGTGAAAAACAAAAACAAAAACAAAAAAACCCAGAAATGTGGGAAAAAGATTTAACACACACACACTGCCTTGTAAAGCACTAGTTTTAATCTGAAAAGCACTATGTTTCTAAAGTGTTTTCTGATATTGTTAGACTGCTTGGATTTTTCTTCAGTTGGTGACTCTAGCACAGAATTTTTGGTCTTGTGGTAATTCAACACTGAGTTTACTGGAGTATTCCTTACATACTTCCAAACTTTCATCAAAATCCCAATCTACATTTCTGTACTTTTATGGTTGGTCCCTAGGCAGTCAATAATATGAACAAACTGTTGTGTCACATATGCTCACATATTTTAATCTCAAAGACATTTAAAAGGAAAAAAATTAATCTGAAAAATAATAAAAGAAGTGATTTTTCTTAAGGATGCAGCTGATTTATTTGCTTTTAAAAAATGAAGCCTTATCATCTGTATTAAGCATATAGAAATAAGTTATTCTGAAATACAGGAAAAATCTACACTAAGCTGATTATCATGTGATTTGTTGCTGTGGGTTTTACAGTATTTTTATAAAAGCAATCTGTGAAGTAAGGCAGGGCCACCCATTTCAAGTGTAATAGGAATTTATTTTTTGGCCTCAAAGCAGTGGCAAAAGCAAAGACTGTAAAATTAAAATCTTTAAAATTTATTTGTCACAACAACTTTTAAACATATTTATTGGTGCATGCACGGAATAGTAGTATTAAAATATGTCCTGCAGTTTTTTCCTTCATTGTACTTTAAATTCTGCAGTCTGCAATCACCAATAATCTGCTATTATACCTATGCTGGATTATCCAACAGGCTATCTGGATATGGAAATTAATTTTTGCTTTTACATTCCTGTGTCTCATTTACAACGATGCTGTTAAGAAGACCACATAAGTTAGTTAGTATCACTGTGGAAATGGAAATTAAACTTTTATTTTACTGCACTATTGCTCATGTTTAGGGATTGAAAACCTTTAGTCTAATCCTTTAAGCACAGTAGTAATACTGTACACCTCAGTGAACTTCTAATAAACTGGCTCGCTCATGTTCAGATTTTATACACAAACATGTCTGATTTTACTACATCAATTAAAGTCTAGGATGTCCTTATTAGTTCTAATAATCTCAGCTATATAACAAGTTATTAATCAGAAAATTAACACTTTGCAGGTGGTATATAAAAGGAATGTTTCTTTTGCATTTGTACACATCGTTTATTTTCTTTTGGTTTTAAAGTTGCCAGTTAAGAAAAACATCATTAAGATATTAGCATAAAAGCAACAAAGCAGTATAATCCGTTTTAAGAAAACAAATTGAAGGCTTGCCATGCCAGCCATTTTCTAACTGCTCAGATAAATTGAAAAAAAAATCTAGGAAAATTCCCAGTCAGAACTAAAGGTTCTAATCTGCTCCCCACTCGTCAGAAGACTTACACACACCAACAAGTGCTTCCAGTATTTATGTTCAATATTTGATTTTTGTATTAGTGCTGGGATTTCTACATGCAGTTTCCTGTGTGAAGTTTTTCTAGAGTCAATCACAACACTTCATCCTCCCAGTAACTTGGGTGTCCAAGTCCATTGACTGAGTAGCAAGAGCTATACCCTTAGTCATACCTGAAGAAGAGCAGTGAAGCTGGTGAAGGGTCTGGAGCACAAGTCTTAAGAGGAGAGGCTAAAAGAGATGGGATTCAGCCTGGAGAAAAGGAGATTCAGGGGGAGCTTCTCTCTCTCTGCAGCTCCCTGAAAGGAGGTTGTAGTGAGGTGGCAATCGGCCTCTTCTTTCAGGTAACAAGGGACAGGAAGAGAGAAAACAGCCTCGGGTTGCACGAGGGGAGGTTTAGGTTGGATATTAGGAAAAAAATTGTCACTGAAATGGTGGCCAGGCATTGGAACAGGCTGCCCAGGGAAGTGGTGGACTCACCTTCCCTAAAAGAATTTAAAAGATGTGTGGGCTGTGGCTCTTTGGGACGTGGTGTGTCCACAAGGAAAGGTAGTCAGATCCTTGAGCCCGTGTTGCCCCCACACACACCCTCTCCCAGCTGTGATGATTGCAATTGACTTCGGTACACCTCAGCCTGGAAAAGGGTGTTAAATGCTGCTGGATTCAGGGCCAACTGGCCTAATTGCTCTCCCAAGGTTGCAGGCAGCTTCGGTGTGGATCCTCCCCCTGCCAGGGTACATCCAGGCTGCCTTTTGAGAACTGCAGACACCACTATTTTGTCTTGGTGTAGGCAATAATTGTATTATCTCACATCACCTCAGACAACTGAAAATAGATGGGTAAAAATAAACCTATAAAAACACACTTAGTTGGGTGATAACAGCTATGTTCCTGCACAACTGAGGGATGGATGTCCTTGAGTTTTAATACTTACCTTTCGTGTGATACAACAGATTTCAGATTTATTGTTATCTCCTTGCTGACATTTAGCATTATGCTTTGCTGGCCACAGCCTTCTACTTGTCAGATGTTGTCAGCTCTCCACTTGATTTGATGCCATGTAATTGAATAGGACATGAATTGGAGTGGCGTTTTTTTCCAGCCAACATTTTTATAATTGTATTTATTCATCTGTCAGTGAATGGGCTCTTAGAAAATAACTAGTTATAAAGTTTTCACGTATTATGAATACCTTAAATTTCACATCTGGTGCAGCTGCCTCTCCATTTCTCTCCTTTTCTGAAGATGTCACCATTCACAACTCAGGGTGTGTGATGGTTTCGTAGAAGAAGCTTCTTGTACCTGAGACATGGCTACTTCCCTGTGCCAGAAAAGACTTGCAGTCTGGTAATTGCTGAAGGGATTCCTCAGCTTCTCACCTTCTTTTTTCTGTGTTGGCAAAACCAACTGTATCCCGTTGAGGACATCTGGACAGCAACTGGCTCATGAACTTGCTGCTTTTCCTCAATTTGGAAGTGCAGTTGTCACTTATGAGGAAAAATGTTAAGTAAAACCTGGCATCAACTGTGTAATGCCTTGTCTTCCTATTCAATACATCTCCCAGAAACACAAAGGAGTTCAGGCAGGAGCCCTCACGGCAGGAAAACTGGCTTTATCTCAGACTGTGAAGGAAACCTGGCAATGAAATAACAAAAAGTAGCATCACTGACCAGTGGAAGCAGAGTGCTAAACAACACAAATTCTCACTTCCTTCTTAACAAGGCTGAGTTGGTGTCATGCTGTATTACTAACTTGAAATGGCAATGCACTGTGAATTGGTGTGAAAAACTAATATTTTTAAGGATTTCAACATAACATTCTGCCAACAAGAGTGGCAGTTGTCGGAAGTGCAATAATCCCAGAAGACTGTGTTGCTATCTGGGGTTGTCACCCCACATACAAATGATATACTGCTCCATGTGATGGGATATGTCAACTACAGACCATGCTGACCAGAAGAGAATCTAAATTTAGGAATACAACTTATCTAGTTAGAATCATTTACCTCATTTGTAATTTGTCCCTAACTAACCAGTGCAAAAATCTCAATTTTCTATTAAGTGTCATAGGTTTTTTTTTTTGTTTTGGTTTGGTTTGGTTTGGTTTGTTTTTTTTGTTTTGTTTTGTTTTGTGTTTTTTTTTGTTGTTTGTTTGGTTTTTTTTGTTGTTTTTTGTGGTTTTTTTTGGGTTTTCTTGCATTTTGTCTTGAGAACAGTTCTGAAAATAACACTGTGTGGTATCAGAAGCAGAACATCAAACCTGCATTAACCTACATGGATAATTGCCACCCAGGTGATCAGTATTTTTCTTGATTATCAGTTAGTGAAAATTCAAAAAATATTTATGAAATCCTCAGTCCATTTTAAAATATTCTACAGGTATCTTCAATATACTCAAATATACTCCAAATACTCATAAACCACTGCTTTTAGAAGAGCTGTGTCTGGATGTTAATGTTGTTTCGCAGTCTGAATCATTGACCAGAAAGTCTGAATTAAACAACTATTTTGTACTTGAAGGTGACATTTCAAGCAATAGCTATTTCAGCAAAGTCTGATATTACCAAACTTGAAAAAAAGCAATTGCCTTTCTCTTAGACACTCAAGTAGCAGTGAATAAGAAAGCAAGAGCCTTTGAACCTGAAGGTTCTGCACATTCATCTTCCTGATTCTGAGTTCAGAAAATCTTCTCAGCTTTGTAGTTTAGAATTCAGATTTCGCATATGACCTGGCTATCTGACATTTAGATAGGCAGAAGAACAGTGTAGATGTTGGAAAATAACTGTAAGTCTTCTGAAAAGAAATCAGAAAGAAGTGAAATAAAACCTGGAAATAAATATTCTTCTGCCTCTTTAAGTACTAATAAGACCTCATGTAAAATACAAAGCAGTTTCCCTGTGTTTCATGTGTGTTGAGAGAACCATGGTACAGCTCTTGCTTTCTCCTAAAACCTGTACATTTAAATCTATGCATTAAAAGTTGTCATTTTAATAGATACATTACTTTTCCTGACTTTCAAAAGTGTCGGTAATTTTATTTAACAGTCAAGTAACTAAATATAGTCAACAGAATACAAATTTTAATAGGAATAAGTAACAAATTTATGTACTCTAGCTTTTACGGCTTTCTCTAAAAAAATTAAAAAGCCCATTCACAAAATGGACAGTGTTTAATCTGCAACATTTTTTGATATGCTGCACTGTTTAGCATAGTCTCCAGTGGAGTAGTGTGTATCTCAAAATACCACATTATGTGTTTGAATGCTCAAGCTCATTGAAACATGGAAGACATATATAGTGCAGAACCTAGATTTGCATTTTTCAAGGCCACTAAGAATTTCTCTTTGCAGAATAGAAAAAAAAAAAACATTGCAAAGCAAGCCTGTTAAACAAAATCTGTATTTTCCCAGTCAACAGAAGTAAAACAGAATTTGAAAAAAAAAAATTAATTAAAAAACAGTGTCCTCAAATTCCTTTTGAATCTTCCCTGTAAACATAATTTCCTTTCCAAAAATGTTTAAAGATGGTAAGGAACAAAAAAAAAAATTCACAAAAATCTAAGTCACTCAGTTATCAACCCTCTTGATAGACGATCAGCTTTTCAGATAGGGTATTTTGTTGTTTTTACTGGGTTGTTTTTTTTTTTTTCAATGAATCTTTCATGATTAATCTCTGTTTGAGATTGCTTGCTACACTAATCGTATTGTCCATATGGCATTAAAGTAATTTATAGAGTACTAAGATTCTTATTCAACCATGCTTCAGATTTCTCATAAAATAAATCTGCCTTCATTTTTGCTGGAAAAAAAAAACATTTGTGATTCATAAAATGACTAAAGCCCATCTATTTTTCCTCATATCTGGAAAAATAAAAGATAACAAAAAAATCCTTAAAGTAATCCCCTGGCAGATGCACTTCTTTGTGCAATGATGAACTGAAGGATAAAAAATGCAGTGAAACATGATTTTTCCTGCCCACACTGCTGTCAGTGTGGCAATTTCTATTGCCAGGTGGGGATTTTTCTCCTGTACCATGGTGCATCCAGATGCCTGAAAAAGAACTTCGTTACCAGTCTGAACTGAAATTTCAAGCGTTTAACCTAACAGTTATAACAGGCTGGTATGTTTCTGAAGTGAAGTCCACAGAAAAGAACAAACTAACTCTGGCACTATAGTGTCAAAATATTTATGTTTTGCCTTTCTAGAATAACAAAGACTCACAGAATATTCTGAGTTGGAAGGGGCCCACAAGGATCATCGAGTCCAGCTCTTGAATGCATGGCCCATTTAAGGATCAAACCCATGGCCTGGGAGTTATTAGCACCATGCACTAACCAACTAAGCTAATCTTAGGGTCAGTATGTTTTTCTGTCAACTCTTAGATAAAGAGTTCTGGGATAAGAGAGCAATGGTCACGTTAAAGACTATGTATAGCATCTGTAGTGTACAGAGGTTTTTTTCTTGTTGGATCATAAGTTTTTAGCAGGATGGGTAAAAAAGGAATATATAAGGTGTTAGTCTTACCTGATAAAACACAAAGCCCCGTGTTAAAACCATAGATGATGAGGATTTTCTGCCATATATGCAGTGAGTGTAACACAGAAACTGCAATGCCTGAAGAAAGCAACCTTTTGTGAATTATTTTCTCCTGTGATGTTTAGCCATAGGGGTGGGTGAAGAAAGATGGAAAACAATTATGAGCTGTTATGAGAATCTCCCAGGAAAAATTAGTCTTCTCTTTACTTGAGGGGGAAACAAAAGGGAAAAAAAAAATGAAAACCATACACATAGTTTAAAAGAAAAAAGAGCTTTAAAAATACACTCTCAGAGATGCCTTTCTGTCTTTGCCTGTGAAGTGTTCTCAGTGACTGTGATGGATCACAAATAATCAGGCTGGTGAGGGCTTTCAGGATGTGTCTAGGGGCCATATCAGTAATGTCACTGCTATGAGTGTCTCTCCCATCAATAGGTGTTTTCATCCACCCACCAGCTGCAATGAGGGTGAAAGGATATAGATCCCTGAGAGTGTTTGTACTCACCCTCTGGGTGCTTCCCTGCTCTGACTACTAAAAACTTTGCAGAAGGACATGTGCAACAGAGCTTTTTCTCCTTTCCTTACTTACTTGCATCATAGCTGAAATCTATTAAGGCTCTTCCCATATAGCTCTTCTGCAGTTGCCCAAACCATTTCTTTGATCTGTTCAGCATAGATCTGACTTTCTAGATGCCCTGTTGCTTCCACTGTTCTTCATATCTCTTCAAACAGCCTGCACATTAATCTGGAAGCAAAACTGGAGATTACACTTTGAGGTTTCACCAGTTGCTTGAAGTATTTTTTTTTTCTTTTTTTAACTTCTTTCTCCTAGAAATGCGTTGATTTTATTTTGCTCATCTTCTCTTTTCATATTTCACAATCACTTTCGCAGGATCGCAGGGTCGCAGAGTGGGTGAGGTTGGAAGGGACCACAGTGGGTCACCTGGTCCAACCTCCCTGCTCAAGCAGGGTTATCCTGGAGCACATGGCACAGGATTCATGAAGGCAGCTCTTGAATATCTCCAGTGAGGGAGACTCCACAACCTCTCTGGGCAATCCCTTCCAGTGCTTGGTCATCCACACAGGAAGGAAGTTCTTCATTGTGTTCAGGTGGAACTTCCTGTGCATCAGTCTCTGCCCATCGCCTCTTGTCCTATTGCTCAGCACGACTGAGAGGAGCCTGGCTCCATCCTATTCACAACCTCCCTTCAGATACATTGATGAGGTCCCCTCCCAGCTGTCCCTTTTTCAAGGCCAAGCAGGCCCAGGCCTCTCAGCCTGCCCTTGTAAGAGAGATGCTCCAGTCCCCTAATCATCTTTGTGACTCTCTGCACTTCAGGAACTCCGTGTCTCTCTGGCACTGACAAGACCAGAACTGGTCAGCACTCCAGATGCAGCCTCAGCTGAAGAAAAAGTGTTAGACTGAGACAGAAAAAATAGATTACATGTGACTATTTGCTCTTTGTAATCCCAAGTCTTTGTGTGAGATTTTCCATGTGGGCTAAATAGCACAAATTTTCTTGTTGGTCTGTTGATTTAAAAAGTCATGTAGAATATTATACGTACATATCTCATTCACCAATATCAACATAAATTGCTTATATCTGATCATTTATTACTGAAATAGAAAAAAATAAAGGAAAAAAAGTTAAGTATATAATTTTCACTGAAGATCACTGCTCATTGTTATTCTCAGAAAGAGCATTCTTTACTATCATTCATCGTTGTTTGTTCATTATCGCGCTCTGAAAGATGTCTGGACGTCAGAGAACACTGAAAGTGTTCCCAGGAGATCTGTGAAGTTCTGCTTTTGCTAGTTGGAAATGTGGAATTCCAAAAACCAGGCAAGCTGAGGTCTTCCCACCGATTTGGGGGATTTCTACTTTTAATCCCGTAAAGTCATAGGGTAGGAGAAGTGGAGTGGCACCTATTATTTATTTTAAAATAGGCAGTCTCCATCAAAGACCCAGTGAGCTACTGGTCACTCAGTGCACATGTCAAGTCAGTGAGCAGTCCAAGCCAGAGCTTACTTAACTCAGCTTGTTCTATTTCCCTCCCTAAATTCTTTACAATTCAAAGGTGCTAATGGATTATTGTCTCTTTTCCCACCGATGGTGGATTAAAAGCAAAATCAATAGACACCATCATCTCCTGCAGGTAACTTTTACTGTTCAGTTGCTTCCTTTCTTTCTCACACCATGATGCAATTAAGACCTTCCATCATTTTAGTCTTTCCCCCAGTGTGCAAAGACAGTCATGCCAATGAAAGCAAAAGTCAGTAGGTCTGTGTTTATTGTTCCTTTTGAGACTGAGATGAGAACTTAAAATTTTTTCCACAGGGAAGCTGTCTTCAAATAGATGCTCAAGAAAGCTTTCATATAACGTGGCCTTTCATCTTTGAAGCTTTTTAAAAGAAAACCTCCTGCAAAAAAAAAATACATAATTTATGTCATGCCTTAGAAAGTAAACAAAACTTGCTATCCACAGCCAAAACTATTTTTTTCTAGCCTCTGTGTCAGTGTCTACATTGGTACACACAGTGACAAACCCCATTACTGCAGGTCTGTGAGACAGAGGTTGCCTACCATCTCCAAAACAGCAGTGGGGCAGTAGTGTTTGATGGATGTTGGGGTGAAGAGAGTGACCAGAGGTCTCAGCTGTCTGGGGTGGGGAGCACATGTCAGGATGGCTCTGGTGCAAGCAGTAGCTCGTGGTATGCTTAGCAAGATTGGCCTGTGCCTGTGCAGTGCTCTGTCCTGGAGCCTGATACAGGTGGTCTACATGCAAATTCAGAGGAAGTGAGGAGGTCCTGCAGATTTCTTCTTGGGCAAACACACAGGATTAGGATTACATCCCCTCCACATCCCCTGAGTCTCCTATGGATTCCTCTGTGGTGGTATCATCATCACAGAAGAGCTGCAGTCATGTCAGCAGCTGAGGGGCTCTGAAGATGAAGTTGGAAGGAGTGAATTATTTAGTTTTGTCGCCAGAGGATTTTGAGATGAGAGCATGAGAACGAAGGGAGTGTACTGATGTGTCCAGAGGGAACAGGTTTTCACCTTGTGCTGTAAGTTTGGAAGAGATGATAGGCTTTGGAAAATTGGCATCTATTCTATAAAACAGTATTAAGAAGACATAGAGAAATTAAATTTTCACTTTAGATGCTTTGTAAGTTTCCTGGATCTTCAAGAAAAAAAGTTGTTCCAGTTGTATATGAGAGGAATTTGAACACTAGGGTATTGGTCGTTTTGCTACAGATCAAAAAAAAAAAAAAAAAAAAGGGTTAGAAAAAGGAAAAGAAAAATATTTCCTAAAAGTCTCCCTTTGCAGCTTACAGGTTTAACTTTCTCATGGTAGTTTCCTATACCAAAAAATAATCAACAGTGAAACACCATAGAAACCAAAACTCTTCAGTTTGTCCATTGTTACCACATCAAATACAGTCTTATTGAAAATAAACTGGACAACATAGGGACAAATTTATTACAAACAAAACCAAGAACGAGTTTGGTCTCTGACATGCAGAAAAAATCGAACTTGCCCATACTTCCATGTACTTGAAAGTCAAAATACATGCTAAATCTGTTCCTATTCAAACTTCTAGGCTGTGCCCTAAAATACCCATCTAAGTGACATTTCAAACCATAAAACATATTTGTGGAGGAGAAGGATGACTAATACTGTCTCTACAAATGACTGTTAAATTTTTCTGTTGAACTTCAAATTCTAATCACCATTAAATGTACTTTGAAAATCTCTTGCTGAAAATAGTCCTGATATGAAAGTTTCTTTTCCTAAACTAACTCATATTAAAAGACCCAGTAGAATAGTACTAATTCCAAGCTTCTGAGGAAAAAAACTTTACAGGTTAAAGAAATCACCACAATAAATAGAATAACAGCTTTAACTACTAGCTTGCATTTAACGGTACACTGTCTTCCACATCTGTTTAATACAGAATAATATATTTTCTTGACTCCAACTCAACATTGATTTTTTTTTCAAATTAAATAATCTATCTTCCATAAGTAGTTTAAAGTAATGCTGTGTAGCCTAATTGACCCAGCAATGTTCAGACCATGGTAACTTCTGAGAGGTGCAGAACTGGAGCTTAACACACAGCCATTGGAGGCCCAGACGACAACACTCAAGTGTGTTACTTTTGAGCCACACACTTTTTGAACGTCCTCACATCACCATACTTTCCCACAATATACAAATATCACTTATTTGTGCCCGAAGTGGTGCTCTTGTGGCTTTTTTTTTTTTTTTCCTTTGCTTTCTACAGCTTTTCCAGTGGGTGCTCTGGCTGCGGCAATGGGAGTCGGGCTGACTGCTCTTCCTGGGTCGTGGAGAGGCAGGGAAAGCAGACAAGCAGATGTGATTCTGTTTCTTCCCCTCTCAGCCCTACCCCAGCCCTACACCCCCACCATAATAAAATTCTGAATTTACATCCACATGGATTTCGTGGTGTTTTCAAGTTCTACAATCTGGGCACACTTCATGGGTTGTTACATAGCTGACAGGCTATTTTTGTTTGGGTTTTTTTTTCCTGTGAGAATAATTTAACTCTGATTACTTTATTACTACGTTATTTTGAGCTGTTTTCTAGTAAGTAATAAATAAATTAAAATTGTCCTCTACCATAGTGGGTTAATGTCGTCTTTTCAAAATGTCATCCAGCTTCTACCACTAGGTAAGCAAAAGACCATGAAATGATTAGGTGTAGCTCAAGCTTTCAGAATGAAGCCAATCTTAGATTCAGACCTGAACTTGAAAACAAACAGGAGAGCAACCATGGACAAATATGGTTATGCCAGTGTGAGAGACTGAAATGTTGTTAATGTCTTCAACATTATCCAAACCATGGAAAGATTTTTTTGTCAAACTGCAGGGAAGAAACTTACTGTCTGGGACCCCCAAAGTACACACCTCCCACCCCAGTATACCTGATTGAGACCAATATTGACTGGAATTTGGACTGTGATGGGAACTTGAGATACAGCTATTGTCTAATTATCTCAGGTCTAAGGAGAAGTAAACAAGGCTCAGCTGGTGGAGGAGGAGAAGGGTTTTGGGTGTGTGATGGCGAAATCTCTCCACACCAAACAGAAATAACTCCCCCACACACAGGAAGACTAAATACACACAGGACATTCACTTGAGAGGCAGCTGAGAAGGGATCATAAACCATCACAGACACCCAAAGTGCCCCCATCTCATTCCTGAGGCCTTCCACCCCCAGGGGACTGCACATGATCCAAGGGATACAACAAATCCAGAGATTGCTGCACGAGACTCTAAAACTACCACGGGGGAGGTGTACATAAATACATATAATATACATAAATACATTAATATACATAAATAATGTATATTAATCCACTGGAACATATGTTTTGCAGGACCCTCATCACAGAGAAGACTAGAAGAAGAGGAGCTATGGAACGTTGTTGGACTCCAAGGAGTGGTGATACATTTTCTGTTTAATCTCTGTCACTCTCTTTCTTCCTTGCCATCTCTTTTTCCCTATTTTTTTTCTATCTCTCCCTCTCTCTCTCTCTGCCTCACATTTACTCTTAAATAAAATCCATACTATTGATTTTGGCATATGATCTTGTCTGCACCTTAATTTGGGAAGAGGCATCCTTCTAATAAATTTAATAACTGGATCATAACAGCCAGCAAAAAGGAAGGACAGAATTTAGGACCGTTTCTTTTACCACAACCTTTTTTTTAATGCTCATATTGACTGCTACTTTCTATGAATGATTGATCTGTGTCCTAATGGATTTTATTATTAGGGTAATTCCAAGAATATGCAGTTGATATTTCACCTCCTTCATTTTATGCGTCTTAAATATTACCATTGAAACTAAATATGTTTGCTTTCTCTCCACATTCAGCATCCCAAGAAAAGCCATTGCTGTAATTCTACCTCTCTCTTCTAACATGGTTTTTCACTATTTTTTGGTACATGAACATGCACTTCATAGAGCTACATATAAATATGCTATTATTTGGATGCTTACAGACATGTTTCTATAAAGTATCTTGCTATCCCTTGCTGCTGTATTAGACTTTGTCATTCCAGTCAGTTTTTTATTTCATTTCAAAAGGCAAGGCTTGACCAGTGTGAGGTTTGTAGAAGAAAAGGGCCTGTTGTTCACACCTGTAGAGGTCATCTCACCTCACTGAGGAGAACATCTGTCTCTCTCCATGTAGAGGGAAAAAGGGCTGCCCAACTAAATAGGTATTGTGTCATAACCCCATCAGGCAAGTGGGCACCACAGCAGTTGCTTATTCACTCCCCCACCTGTGGGATCAGGGAGAGAACTGTGAAAGTACAACTGAAAAAGACCATGGCATGTGACAGAGATAGATTGATAGGTTAGCAGGCAAAGCAGAACTGCACACACAAGGAATTAATCCACTGCTTCCCATGGGCAGGCATGTGTTCAGCCACCTCCAGGAGAGCATGGCCCCATCATTCCTGATGGTCACTTGGGGAAAATAAAACCCCATCACTCTGAATTTCCCCCCTTCCTCCTTCATCACCCAGCTTCATATGTTGAGCATGACACTTATAGTATGGTAGGGTTGGTTGGAATCAGCTGTGTCTGCTCCCAGGTTCTGATGCACACCCATCCCCCTTGCCAGCACACAGCTGGAGAAGAAGAAAAGGCCTTGGTTCTGTGTAAGCCCTGCTCAGCAATAACAGAAACATCTTTATATCAGTAAGACTGTGTTCAAAACACAGCCCCATACTAGGCACTGTGAAGAAAGTTAAGCCTACCCCAGTCAAAACTAGTGCAAGAGGAAGGACAGGAGAGCTAAAACCCCGTGGCTAGTGAGTGTGTTCCCCTACACAGTCATATAAGTCATATAAGTTGATTTTATAAGGAGTTACAGATTTGAATAGATCACTGAGTGAGTAGCAATTGTTCTCCTTATGTAACCTTCTTACTTGAGGCAACCTTGTGTTACTTCCTTGTGATGTCTGTAAGAACAGTCATCATTAGTGCAGCTCAGTGTGACCATTCAATATTGACTTTTTTTTCCTCTGGAAAATACTTTTAGGAGTCCTCACTGATCTCACAATTTTTTGAGAAACAGTGAGTTCTGTAAAGCGTAAAATCTTCTGACAGTCCCATTTTCTGTGCTCCTACTTCCCCTCCTAAATTATAATTCTCCTGCCTCTTTATTACAGAGACCCAACTGTAGAGGGGACTGCTGGCTCATAGGAAAAATATGGAATTAAATTCATATGCCTAAGCATGCAGTGCAATTGTAATGGGGTTATAAATTAATAAATAGGCCAACAGATTTTTTTAAGGACCAAACTGAACAACAGCAGGAACTGAACCACCAAAGAAAGAAAGGGAATTCAAAAGGCAAAGGATCTTTACAGCAAATCTGGACAAAAGCTTCTGTAAAAGCAGATATGTGTTAAAGTGAATGGCACCTCAATGCTCTCCCCACCTCTCTCACCTTTTTCATCTTACATATTAAATAAAGATAAATAAAGAATCTGAGACTAGAGATGCTCTTGTAGGATCTATTGTGGGCCACTTCTCGGCACCTGAGTGTGATATACATACACCAGCCTGAACAACAAATCCTCTTTTGTCCTTCAGTGTCATTATGATTTCAGTAGGACCACTATAACTCATTATAAAAAAGTAGTTCTTTATCAAGATAAATTATATTAAATGAAAGCGGCTAAATGTTTTCTCTATATCCTTTATTCCTCTGGTTAATTTAGAGAGGATTCTGGGTGCCTTGCAAAGAGCATCCAGGTATGTACTTTCAGAGGTGCTCAAGCTCAGCTCTCCCTCTCTTTGCAGTTTTAGTGGAGCTGGACTTTAGACACACTTGACTACATGAAATAAATCTGTGGAATAATTAGAAAATGTGCACATAAGGTGGGTGAGAATGCCAGTCAAAATGCCAGTGAACTAAATGTGACAAGTATTCGCAAGTTTGAATGAGGATATGTGTTAATAATAAAAATATTTTCCACTGGGAAACGGGACTAGTAACAAATGACCAAAACAATATTAAAGGCTGGCAAATTTTGCAATGCTTATGGTGATTCTGTGGAATATGATATGGTAAACATTTATGAAGTAATTAGTGACTGAACTGTGCAAAACCCAGGCCACTGAATTGCCACATCCACTGTTGAACACAGCACTGCAGTAGGCTGCAACAGAACCAGGACAAAGCATAGTAAATGATGGCACATTAGAAGAAAAAAAAACAAAAAAACCCAGAACAATAGGAATTAATAAGAGTCCTGGAGGGTTTCTTACTAAAAATAAAATGCTTTTTGGACTGCCATGTGCAGTGACATGAAATCTGCAATAAATACTTGATATTTCATCACTGGTTCAAATGCATGCATAAGTATTCAAGCTTTTTTTTTTTTGATTCCTCCCTCAGTCAAATATGAATTATTGCTTACAAAGAGAAATAACTGTTTAACTGTTGTTATTGCACCTTCTGTACTGCAAGAAGTGTTAAAGTATCATATTTAAAATTTTTTGCAACAGGTGGTAATATAAAATGCAGTAGTAGTAAATTTTGTGAAAACATCAGAAATCTAAAAGAAATGAGGAGCAATGGGAGTATCCATGTAGCAAGTTTCAATTTTTCACAAGCACAAGGGTTTATCTGCCATTATTTTTAAGTAAATATTAAGATATAGACTAGCTTCCAGAATTATTTTGATTTTTGCTGGCCAAAAGGAACACCTACTGATAAACTTTTTTGGGGAGTTTTTATTGAAGGTAGATTGCTTTGAAAGATAGGTATTTGCAACAGTATAATGAAAGAAGGGTTACTGTTGGATAAGATAATACTGCTTCAAGTCAGGACTGATTTGTACAGCTGAAGGCTCCGGGACTCTGCCTAACGTGTAAGAATCTATTTATATTTAAACAATTGCCTTTACAGTTTAAAAGAATGTATAATAAACTTATGAAACAAATACAATGCAGGCATCAACAAGACTTCTTCTAAACTTATGTTTAGATTTAAAACTTTATTTCATATGTTCGGAACATCACTACACACATGGAAAGTTGTAGGCACAAATTACCTCATATCCAGTTTTCAAATAATTGCTAATGAAATTGCAACAACACATTTTCATGATAACTATTTACTCAATATTTCACGTATACATATAAAAATCATGCATTTTAAAGATTCATTTTGGCTAGATCATATTTTCTGGGTGCTAAAATTCACTGTAGGCTTTACATATTTTAAATATTCTTTATATACTTTTTAAAGAGAATAATATACTGATATCACATTCCCAAACAAAACAAAAATGTAATAAAGCTGTATATTTTCTTTATTTACCTTATATTTTTTCTGTATTAAAAAAAATAATTCTATAAGTAATAGCAAAACAAATGTCTTCAACCAGCTCACACTTATGCAAGATATGTAAAATCTAACAGTATAAACTAGGATGGCAATGCAAGGGTATAAAATATCTTCTCTTTTGAGACTGTGGTCCTTGAGTAATATTGCTTCTGTACTGGCCTTGCTTTCATACATGCAAGTCCATGAAATACTTCATGGCTTATAGTGTAGCAGGTGAGGAATCAACTGGGAACTAAAGGAAATGGTCCTCAAGCCTAACATTGGCAGCTACTAGTTTTGTTTCCTTATTTGCCATACAATTACTCTTTTCTTGCTATGAGGCACATTCAGAAAAAAGTCCAGGGCCAAAATAATTCAGCCTGTAATATCTTTGCAGTCAGTACATTTTAAGTAATTCAGATCCCCTATATTGTACTTCTGCAAGATATTTTACTACATAAATTATTTCTCCAGTTAAAGAAATAAGGTTAAAAGGTCCTTTATACAGCCTTTTTTTTTTTTTTTCTCTTTGATTTTCTATCATTATTCCATGCTGGCTGCTAAGGCATGTGCCATGCATGATGACCTTTGGCACTGGTGTGTTAGCATCTGTGGGAAACCTCCCTAATTTTGATCTCTGTATGTGTCCTTAAGGTTGATCATTCTTTTTTTCCCAGCTTCATCCACAGGATCCAATGCTGTGATGTTGAGTATCACCAGCAGGGTTTTTTTTTTTACACGGTCGATGTATAAACATTTATAAAAGTCTTACTAAACATAGTGCTTTTAAATGCTTTGCATCCCTGATCTGGAAATACTGTTTGATTTATTGACAGACAGTCAGGAAAGATGCACTTGGCTGTGTAAGCCAAACCAGGCTTCTTTATGTGTTTCAGAAACTATTTGAGAATGTGAAGAGACAGTCTGACAAAACACAGAGTGAGCACTGAACTGGGACAGAGGAGATCTGCTTTTGTTCCTGGATCTGCCACTAACCCACTGGGCAACCTATGTGCAGTTGTTTCCTCTCTTCATGCCTCACTTTAACCACCTGAGAAGTTAAGATAACGATGCTGTCCTTTTTGCAAAGTGCTTTGAAATTTATGGAGAAGGAGCATTGTGTAAGAGGCAGGAATTTATTGTCATTGAAGAACCTTAGCTTTTTTCCCTGCTCCTTACAGTTTTCTAATGCAATGAAGTAAAGACAAAAAGTCTGTCTGAAATCAGTAGGAGCTTCCCACTTGATTCTACTGGTGCCAGAATTTCTTCTGAGTGAATGACAAAAGTTGTGCTCCTTTCTAGACAGTGCTAATGGCAATTCTTGCTCAAAAAAATTTATACTAGCACTCTACTTATGAAATATCTGCACAGTTCTTAGAAAGGTGGAAGGTAAGCAAGCTATAACTCTGAGAGAAAAAAGGTAGCAATTTTCAACACAACTACGGCATTTGAGCATCTCCTGGAAGATATTTATAATGCAACAGCATGCATGCTAATAATATTAGTACTTGACTTCATTTTCCCATGTTTCTTGACATAAGCATTTACTAAAAGTATGGTAGGCTTTTTTCTTTGTTCAAAGCAGTTCCTAAGGTGCAAATTGTGACTTATGCAATTTTAATGTGTCCTTTAAAAACTGTATGTGCTTATTCTATCTTAGATGGGCTTTGTTATCAGTAGGATTCATACTTCAGTATTTAGGAAAGCTTTGGCGATACATCCAGGAAAGCTCACATTTTGTAAAATTTTTCCCCTTTTAGAGGTTTTGGGGAGAGCAGTTTCCCCTGACAGAGTGTCTGAAATATTTTGTTTTTCTATTCTGAACTTTGTATTGCATTGTAACACAGTACTGACTGCAACCCTTAATGTGCCAAATCCTGTAGTGCTTATCCCAGAAAATGCTCTATTAGAGGCTCCAATGGGCTCTAACTCCAGATATAGGATTTGGCTCTATAAATAGTCACAGCAGTTCAAATCATGAATTTAAATGGCAAATATAAAACTCTCCAGACAGTAGATCTAGTAGTGCAGTAGATCTAGTAGTGCAGAAACATAAACCCATTCTAATTGTAATATAGTAATGTAAAGAAGCATCACTTATTTAATCTGATAATTTGAATAAAACCTTTGTGTCCTGCACTGACCCCTATCCAAGGGTACCACCGGTTCACCAGTTCAAAAGACATTCCATTCACTCACTAATCACACCATGTGTTCATTTAACCAGCAGCAGCATTTGAACCGAGTCTTTCCCACAGAGGCTTTTTAGGGGACTCCCCAGTCAGTCCTCCCTGGGGAAGCTTTCTGTCTGTACATATGCACCGTTTTTATACAATCTGACACTCTCCACAGGCAAATGTCTGTTCTTCTGCAATGTATTTGGGCCAGAAACACTGGTCATTCTTGAAGCAGTGAGTCCAGAGAGGCAGATGATCTCCATCTCTCCTGCAGGGACTGTCTTTTCCACAACCTTCAGTTCAAATACTGCATCCCACTAGAAAGAAGTATCATGCTGAGGGGTAGAGATAATATCTGTTCCTTTTAACTGCTATACCCACACTTCCTTTTACTGTGCAACAGTTCATTTATTTGGCAGATCCAAGACTCTCCTATGCACACTGTCCACCAGTTAGTAGTGAAAATGGCACAGAATTTGTTGTTCACAGCATTCTTAAAGAAAATGATTAATGCCACCCAGAATGCATTTGTATGTTCTAGGTTTCTTCACAACTATTTCTTTGATTCTCTTCTGACATTATACAGTGCTTTCTCTTGAAGTTATATGCAAATGAAAATGATATTAAGTTGACTTTCCAACTCTTTCACATTATAAGAATGATGAAAATTCTTCTTTTCTGTAAATAACAAAATTAGGTATCCTGGGGCATCTTTCCTTTTCTTCTTGATTTATTTTCACTGAGTGCATGCTTTATTTGTTTATTTTTCTCATGGCAACCACAGTACCTCATTTTTTCAAATTCTAAAGATTTCTTCCAGAACAGATACTAATAAATAGGATCTTGCATGGTTGTTTGGTGTCTATAGGTTTTACATGCGTGTTCTCAGGTAAGACTTCACAGCTGACTTCTGACAACGCAATTTCACATCACCACACATTTGCCTTTCAGCTTCTCCTTCCTTTTCTGCTGCTTGCTCTTTTTGCCATCAATTTGTAAACTCACAGTCCTGCGTTTCTCCAGGTTGAGCAGCTCCTGGAATAACTCTTTCACGTTGTGGTTCGTCTTGGCAGAAGTCTCCATGAAGGCACATTTCCACTTCTTAGACATGGCTTCCCCTTCACTGCTTTCCACCTCCCGATTCTGGTTCTCATCATTTTTGTTCCCCACCAGCATGATCGGGATGCTTTCTATGTCTCCTTTAATCTGGCATATTTGTTCGTAGATGGGCTTGAGCTCCTCCAAGGACTGCCGGCTGGTGATGGAGTAAACCAGGATGAAAGCGTGTCCCTTAGAAATGGAAAGACGCTGCATGGCTGGAAATTGATGGCTCCCAGTCGTGTCGGTTATCTGCAGGGTGCATATGCTCTTGTCACAGCTGATCACCTGGCGGTAGGTGTCCTCTATGGTGGGGATGTAGCTCTCTCTGAAAGTGCCTTTCACGAACCTCAAAACCAGGGAACTCTTGCCCACTCCTCCGGCTCCAAACACAACTACCCTGTAGTCGTTGCTTTGCTCAGGCATGTTTCTCTGGGTGTCACTTGGTCAGCTAGGGGGGGAAAAACTCTAGGATAAAGAGAACGACAAAAGCAAGAAGACAGATGTTAATAGAGGTACACAAGAAGGGTGCATGTTGTCATATCTTTCCCAATAAGAGAAAAAACGCGATGTAATTGATGGCATACCAGTTGTAGTGATTTAAGAAGACTTGCAGGGGGGTTACAGAATGATTTTTTTCAGGAGTAAATTTAGGGTTTGCAATCCAGTCTGGTAACAAAAGACCTTCTCCATTTCCTCATGGCTGATTATAAATTAATATCATGAGTTTCAGCATTCTTTCTACTGTACTATGAATCCACAGTAACAAAAATTTGCATCTGGGACTTTCAACAAGGCCAAGGCTTGAACAAGTTGTACAGACTGAATTACTCTTCTGCCTTTAAACAGGTTTTCTTCAATCATAGTTGAAATATGTTGGTGTACAGGCGTATACAGCCATTTACTCTGAATGTGCTGTACCTTCAGTGCTGCAGAATTTACCTCCACTAAAATTGGACAACTCCTTTTGAGTGACAGCGAAGACATACTGGTAGATTATTCATCAATACCACAAGTATGCTTTGTTTTTAAATTCTGTGGGACTGTGAGCCCCAATTCAATGTGCTTTTCCACTTGCATTTCAGATCAAAGAGTACATTTTGATAAACTCAGATTGCTCAAATTCAGTCTGCCTTTTCATTCTGACATTTATCTTGCACAAGAGGATATTTAGCATGGCACATGCTATGCTTTTCAGAGAGGTTGTGCAGTTATATTCACAGCATTTTTAGTGGCTTGCACTGTAAAGGTTTGCAAGTGCGTATGTCAAAAGTCACAAAATTCTGTGATTCCTGAAGTCAGTTCCCCCTGACAAAACCCATCTGTAAACAGTAGGACCACAATTGTGGCATAATAATTAAATAACAGAAATGGTAAAGTTTTCACATGTTTACAAGCTGTAGCTGTTTCAAAATTCATTGAAAAAATAAATGTAAAGATGAATTTGCCCTCCCATTAGTAGCAGCTTGTTAGGTATACACCACATACAAGACTTTTTTGTATTTAGTGAGATTTAAGCAAACAAACACTAAAAAATTGAACCCTAAAATTGAAGAGAACCTAGGATATTGTTACTTTTCAGACAAGATTTCAATATATAGGAAGTACATGCAGGAAAAACTGCAAAATTTGCTGAATCTGTATTTGTTCTTAAGAAAATGAGCTGTTTTAAATAGATAACCTCACCCAGGAGCCTTAATGGCACCAAGTGATTAAATCTGGCTGTTGCAATTTTGCCTGGGTAGCGGTAAATCCAGAACAACCCAAAGGAATTTCTTTCCTTTGAAGGAAAGCCTCCAAGATATTTCTTCAAAACACCAGAAGGAGTGATAGCATTGCAGGGTGGGATTTTGAGTTACCTTTCACCTGTCAAGCAGCAGGAGAACAGTGCTGCCCTAGCGATACGGATGTTAGTGGACCATCCACGACCTTATCTCAGTGGCAGTCTCACACCCAAATTTTTGCTTCTGCGTTTTGATGCTGTTGCTGTTTGTGCCACTTCAACTTAAGCTACAGCAAACCACGCTGCACTAATGTTTTCATTTTGTTCATTGTTGTTCAAGCATACCCTGATTTCGTCATCCTCCTTGATCCAGGGCATCCTATGCTGTCCTAATTCTAATATCTGAGTAAGCTGAAAACATCTCTCCTTACATAATGTGGGTAAAAGGGTTGTACCTCCAGGCAGATAACCAGTGCACCCAGGCCTGCTGATCCCAAGGCAAAGTGGACAGCTGTCACATCTCTGCCCACCCAGCCTAGGGTCCAAACTGATGCCTAAAATGGAAGAAAAATTCTCCAAAGAATATTAGAGTTAAGGTAGAGACCAGTTCTTCAGTGAAAGCTGTGAGGTGCACGCAGTCCATCACAGAAGGAAACTTCACCTTTTCCATCTCTCCAGCCGAGAGACTTGTTTAAATACAGGAAAGACGGATAAATAGGAGTGTTCATCCTGAGGCATTGAAGCAAAATTGTTTTTCTGAGACCAGAATTCAAGGAATGGAAAGAAAAAGTAGCCTCAGAAAACACGCTGGTGTATGTGTTTACAGAAGAGTGAAAACCCTCTGTGGAACGAAGGAAATGGGTGAGCAGTTCATGATGTTAAGAAAGAAATAAAAAAAGAAAACCAACGCAAATCCACCAAAGTAGCTAGGAAAAATTGAGGGGGAACAAGAGGAAGCTAGCTGAATGCTATTCCACTGAGGATAAACCTGTACCTAAGAGCTGCAACATGCAATTTCAGAACAGTTGAAGAGTTTATAGCTGTGGATGACTGCACAGAATGAGCTATCATACAAATAATAGTTTAATAATTTCTTGTAAGAAACAAGGCAAGAGAGGAAAACCTGGGTATTCCACCTCAGAAGGAGCTGAAGCATTGCACACTCATATAACATGCTGCCTGAGAACTATGGGACAAGGAGAAAAAACGAACTAGGAAAATTTGTACTATGAAAATCAGTGAAATTTGGAGTAGAGAAATAAAATTTTAAAAGCCAGCTGAGTGTACTCCTGCTTTATTACACCTTACGCTTAGAGCATACTCAGAAATCTCCGAGAAATCTGCCACACATGGTAGCCCAAAAGATAGAACAAATTGAAATGTGGCACTTCGTGGCACGAAGAATTAAGCATACAAAAAGCTTCTAAGGGATCCTGAAATGACATTGTAACAGTCCTCAAAAAGTAGCAAGTAATTGCAAAAAGGGAGAGTGTACATCTGTAGTGGGAAAAAAAAATTCATTAATGGGCTCACATTGTAAAAGAGATGCACTTTAGACATTTGGAAAACTTCACAGTGGTAAGAAGAACAGACCTATTGCTTAGGGAGATATTGTTTCATAGGCTTTCAGTATTCTGGTCAATGTGGGCATGGAAAAATTAACTTGAGAGAAGTCTGAGTTTTCAGATGTACAGGATCATTTCTGATTCATACTTTGAAAACCTGTTTCATAATCTGCACATGAAAAAAAATGCTTTTTACACATTGAAAGTGACTTATTCTGTAATAAAGCCTTGTTTGCTGCTTTTGCTACTTTCACAACCTGCATCAGTGGACATTTACCATTATCCCCTGAAGTGTCAGTTTAACAACACTAACCTCACTTAAAAAGGCAAAGTACTTTCCATGACACACACCCACATCCCTAATTTTTTAATTGTCTGATTGCAAAGTTCAGCAAATCACTGAGTCTGCTGACAGCTCTGTTCTCTGTTAGCACAAGGCTCGACTTGCTGTAGTTCAGCTGCCACGGGTGAACTGGATGGGATATTCACAGGGACAAACTGCTGCCTCCACCTCAGACCCAACTGCAGACCTTTGTGTTGCTCTGCATGCTTTCCCCATTTATTTCTGACATGCCAGGTAGAAGAACTGTGCCCTTCTGCTCTGACAGAAGGACATAGCTCAAGATCTGAGTCATTTTAATTTAAAATCAGTTATTTTAATATGTAGTGGTAACAAATACATTCATTTAAAATGTTTAAACAAAGCAGTTCACAATACAGATTAAATTCTTTAGAGTTCAAATTCTTCATGTTCTTTGGTTGACTAATTACATGCAGGGGTATTAAAATTTACTAAATCAGCTTCACTGATCCTGTACTTAGCCACTGGATCTCCAGAATGATTTCTAATTGGTTTTGGTTTTGTTTTTTTTTTCTGTTCTAACTCTTCTATCAATTTTATTTATAACTTGCCTCTTATGTTTGCATTTAAACTATAGATAATGTATGCAATAACAGGCAAAAGTCATAGGGTGGCTAAAAAATATCTTCTGAAAATTAATCTACTTAAATACCTACCCTTAGGGTAACATGAGATTAGAATCTCACAGCTGGTGAACTCTTTCAGGTTATACTTGAAAATAAGTACAAAAAAAAATATCACTCTCCAGTGTGTCCGGTCTTGGGTTTTGTTGCAAAAGATTTTCCCCACGTTCGCATTGTGAGACTACTATGAAATGTCGCAGGTTTGTTATTTTGTTTTACTAGATGGTATCTTTTAGTGTAACATTCATTTTATTAAACAATGTCATTGCTTTCTGGAGTCAGAGGCTTTGATTACATCTTAACTGATTCAGTTATTGAGGTTTTATCATGTCCCTCTGAGATGTCAGTCTCGTGATATACAGCAATTTTCAGATTTTGGGTATTAATTTCCTGAAAACTCTTTTTTCCTCAGGAAAGACCATCTCATGTCAGTCAGTGGCTTTTGTTGTGGTTTTTTGTTTGTTTGCTTGTTTTAACTCTAAGGCTATGTCTCTGTTTATCTTGTCACTGTTATTATGAAAATTCTATAAAGGACAAGCAATGTTTTTAGTTCAAAATCTTTCCTCAATTTAAATTAGCAGTCTTTCCAGGCTATCCAGCGATGACACCTCTATACAAAGATACAAAGGATAATTAAAATGGATTTCAGCATGGTTATAAGGTTAATGTCCATTTCAACATATCAAAGGTGAAAAATGTCTCATTATTTTTAAAAAATATAGAAAGAGAGCTCTGCAAGGAGGTTTTGCTTGTTGTGCATTATGTATATAAGCAGGCATTCCCTGGGGAGTGTTTTCACTGTATCTACTAATGAGCATGGGCTTCAAGAATGTGGACTTTCCTACTTCCAGTGTCTTCATCTTTTAATACAAGACTGGCTTTTCCATTCTTTTTCTTTTCTTGGCTTCTTTGGTCTTTTCAAGTCAGTGGAAAGTTGGACACATTTGAAGACCAAATGTTAACTGTTAAAACAGCTTTTTCTTGCAACATGAGCTTCTAGTCCATATGGAAAGAACTTTTTTATTCTCATGCTGAACAAAATGTTCTTTGAAAGTCTGCTTCTTGACTAGTGTAAATCATCATTTCTTTGCTGCATAAATGTAGTAGCACTTTTAATTTATGTTGTTCTCAACCACAGCTGGACAGAAAAGCATTTATAACTTAATATTCTTTATCACCTGCCAGAAAGAAGGTGACTAGACTGAGTTACCGAAAAAATGGCATCCTCTGGGAAAAAAAAAATACTGTGTCATAAACCTGCTGTTTTTACCTGACATGCTGTCCTTATTGTGGTATTTACTTGATCATATCAAAGTAAGGGACAAAATCAGACATTCTTCTCATTCAGTGTGTTTGTGGAAAGCAAAAATTCAAACTATAAACTCAACTTGTTTAAACTGAAACAGTTTCCATTTTAGAGCTATGATTTCTACAATGTTGAAATCGTTTGAATTTGCATAGAAAATTCAGAAGTTAGAAACTGGGTTTGACTGAGACAGAGAAGAAAGCTAAAACTGCTCTGTGCGACCAGAATGTCAAAAAAGTGTCTGCTTTGGAGGAGTTTGGCCTAAGTAGTGTTTGCTTTCAAATATCTTAAAAAAAAAAAAAAAAAAAAAAAAAAAAGGGAAGAAAAATAAAAATAAAACTAAAAAGTATTTACAGAAGGAGACTATTTGCATGTAAAGGAGGTAGAATACAGCCTGTAAACTGGTCTGCAGTCACAGATGCTGTGCTCTGCTTTAGCAAATTGTCATACTGTCATCACGCCAACATGGAAAATCTCATTCCCAGAACAACGGCTTTTCAAAACAGCTTTTCGTTTGAATCCCTATAAATCCTTATATCAAATGGAACCCTGTTAAAATGAAAAATCCCAAATATGGTAGAAAAATCTTTACTAATTTCTGAAACTAGATTTAACTAAAGCAACATTGCTTGCTGAAGAAGACATGACTGTGACAGAAAAGTGAATGATGCCGAAATAACTGCTGATTCCCTTCTTGGCTGAGGGTTCACATGCAGAAAATGCAGAAGGTCTTGGACCTGAACTAACAAAGAGCTTTACAAGTAGGGAGTACACTGAAATTGTTTGCTCTGTTGTTGTCCAAGAGCTTCCAGACCTAATCTTTGAGTAACAGGTATGTACTAATGAACCATGACCATAAAACAAGATTCAGTATCATCGAACATGCTTACCATGTGAAAGAAAAAGCCTAACTTTCATGCAATAACAGAAACATAATGCTATATTTATCCAAGATGGACAGATGAATACATTTACCACACCAAAAAAACCCTTACTTTCATGCAGAAACGGAAATAATATACTAAGTTTATCCAGGATGCACAGGGGTCCTATTGATTGTCACTTCCTATTTTGTGGATAGGCCAATCTTAAAATTAAAAATGGAACATTTCATGACAGTTTCTGTCCAAATTCGAGATTTGCTTTAGGCGTATTAGATACTTCATTGACTTCAATGGAGCTATTCTTACATTTATTTATTTGAGCATTTTGGTAAAACAGTGTCTTAATCTTTAAAATGCTTATCATGAAAACTCAGAAGCCTTTGTATATATGTAGTTAGGTATTTGTGAATGGACAGAGAGAAATAAAAGCGTCAATATAACAGCATTATATTCAACTCTCTTTGGAACTGATTTTTTTGTAGCTTTCTTCCCAGCTTAAACCCAATACTGTACTTTTTCCTCAGTTTTCCAAAGACTTGATTTAACCAGGTAAAGAGGCAAAGATCAACTTACAATGTTGAATATTGTAGGTTCGCCTTTCAACAAGTAGGACATAATGCCACTGGGAAGAGCAGTAGGGTTATAAACTGGAATTTTTCATTCCTATAAATGCAGAATCAGAGACTCAGTCTGACCTTTCAGCCCCTTTATTTCTTAATAGTGGAATACTGTTTCGGCATTGAGCAATGACTTTGTATGTTGTAGTGAACTTCTGCTTCTTCAGATGTACACTAGCCAAAACAGGTTCTGCATCTTATGGAAAAGGATATGGTTTTTAAGTTTTCCTGGATGGAGAAACTTGGAAAAGTACAAAGCACCCAAAAAAAAAAAAAAAAAAAAAAAAAAAAAGTGAACCAAGAAAGAACCTTCCCCAAATAATCATTTTACTCTGAGGGTTTGGATGATTCTATATATTGTGAGATTCATATTCATTCAGAGATTAAAATCCCAACATAAGCAACATATATATCCATATAGAAGTGTGTATTTACACATAAGAAGAGTATATTCACGGAAAATTAGTTTTCATTCAGCAGAAGAAACTGTATGAAGACTGGTGGCCCTTGTGCCTCTCACTGTAGCCCTCAATTCTGATGCTCCTACACGGCCCAAATAACATCCCACTCAAAACAGTGAAGCTTAAACTGGGAACATTTTGCAGCTCCTTTGCTGTGCAGTAAGTTGTGAATAGGTTAGTGCAGTGAGTTTCAAGATCCCTGAGAAGTTATTAAATAATGCAATACCATTGCTGATATGCTTTTCAGACACCAGTGAGAAGACTGTGCTCCCACTGAAAGCTTTCTGCAAATCAAAAAGTTTTGAAAATTGAAAGTTAAAGTATAACTTTTGGGGGACGATATGGCAGTAGCAGTTTTCTGATAGGAGTTTCTAAATGCTCATAAGAAGCTATTTGTTTTCTACAATGTGCAATTTCTCATAACCTGGTTGGGAGGAAAGTTCTATCTATTTTTCTTTTTTAAAGATTTGGGGTTTTTTGAATGACTAATTTGAAAATCTGCATTTCAGGACTTTCACAAACTGAATAATTTTCCCTAATGATTTTATTATTATTATTATTACTATTTATAAACAGAAAAATATTTCATACTAACCAATATATTAACTAATATTTCATCACTGACCCAACTTTCAATTCTTTTTATTCTGAAGTAAGAAAGGTAGATTAAGCCTTTAAAGTAGGTTAGTGTCAATTCATGTTTCTTCTCCTTGCAATATTAAACAAAATTATAAAAATTATATTCTGAATATTAAAAATTAATTACTCAGTAGCACATGGTAGCATTTTCGTGTTTGCATGAACAAATTAGGAAAACTGTAATGTTATTTATTTGGGCCAACAGCAGTATTTTAGCTACTGATGTTAGCTAATATTTGATTATTTAGATAACTAACTTTTTCAGAACAAATAGGAGTTGTCAGCTTAAATTTTTAGGGAAGAACACAAAATTAAATAAAAATAAATAAAAAAGGCAAGTGTTCTTTTCTTAACCTCAGATTAATTTTAAGTCAGAACTATTAGACATTTCGGGAAGGAAACATCTGCAGTCCAGGAACGGATTTGCCCTTTTCATATGCTTTCTTTAATACCTATATATTTTAAATGAGGATGCTGAAAGGCTGACATAAGTTCATTGGAACTTGTTCAGATTCAACTAAAACCAATTTCATTGCCTGCGGTCAGGGTGATGGTGACTGAATTTTACTGCCATAGCATATTGCAGTCCTGCATAGCCCAGAGACCGATTTTAACCTCAGATACAGAAGCTTAACATCCAGCATTAAAATTATTTGCTCAAGGGGAGGTGGTCCTGCCCTCAGTGTGAGTTGAAAGGTGCATTTGTCACCAATTTGACACACCCTTTTTCACATTTTGCTTGTCTTCCTTTGACACCCCTTTCAAGAATTATGCAGTCATCAATATTCAGCGGTTGGAAACTAATCAATATTTGTTTATTCAAAACGGCAAATTAAAGCATGTTGTGTTTCAATTAATATGTACAGTTGCATTGTCACTCAGTCTTTTTCACTGCTTTTACAGCATTAAGGTGAGATAATTTAGAGTACATTTCAATTTTAATGCCACAATAAGAATGCAGTGAAAGTATCTGTTCACTGATACTTAGAAACCTTTGTTTGTGTGTAAAGTAAACATACCAAATGGGAAAAAAATTCCAGAAATATTTCTTTTGCTGGAACACTTATGGAAATATCTTATTTTAAAGGGAAATTAATATTGTTAATATCCATGTTTTGCAAAACGGTGATTTTTCTTCCTCTACGTAATATTGATAATTGCTCTATTAGTCCTAGTAGCATAAAATCAACAAACATTTGAAATCAGCCCCACATACCAAGCTAAATGTCCACAATGAACACTGTTTCAGCTTGAATGTACAAATGACCTGACACTCACATACAGTGTGGGAGACGGAATACTCGAATGCAGCTTATTATGTATTACAGAACAGCTACTGAACTACACTGTGAGTTGAATGCAATCCAATGCAGTATATAAAACAAAAACATTTTAAAAAAAAGGAATAGAAGCACAAGTTTATAAAATAAAGAATTAGAGGAAAAGGGAATGTGGAATTCAACTCAGTCTTTCTGTGGGAAGATCTCTGAACCAGAATCTTGTTTATTGTACGTTTATTAAAAAAGCTAAGTTTGAGGCAATAGCACATACCCTGTCACAAAGTATAAGTCTTTGCTTTTTCACATATGATGGTGGGATCTTTCCATAGGTGAGTGCATTGGTTAGCACAAGAGAAAATCCCAATAGAACTTTATTAGGCAATCCTCAAAGGAAACTGGAAACAGTGATAGCAACAACTTCAGGAATGGCAGTATCAGTTCATATATTGTTCTCTATTTTGGTGGTACTACAGAGACTGCAGGGCTGCTGTGATATAAACTTGACCACTTGGCCAGAAGGAGTCATGCCTCTGAACTCCAGTTAAATTTCAAAGACCTCAGCTCTGCACTGTGAGAAAAGGTTATTATTCAGCCTGAGGACCATCAAGGCTCATGAGTCTGCTGCTGTAAACAATAGGGCAACACAGTGCATAAATATTCTTTCATCTGACTGATGTGAGATATGTGGAAAACCGTGTTTCCAAAGACCTTGACCCACTTGCAAAGGGACTCCTCAGTGCAGGCAACTGCCAGTGCAAAGTAAGAATGCTATTTAGTACTGAGAGAGAACTTCTGGATTATGATATCCAAGTGCTTTGCCTTTGCAGGCAACCATTTCACATAATCCCTTCCATCAAGTTGCAACCGAAAAGCATTTAGAGTGTTTCCTATTACTTCAGCTAGAATGTAATTTAAGAACCTTGCTGCTCTAATGGTTTGAAACCTTACAGCCTAAGTGTATTCACAGCTCATTTATACCCCTTTGTTCTTCTCCCTTCCGAGGGACAAAGTATAAAAAGCTGTACATCACCATAGTTTTTCCAGATCCATGGGACCACTGATTTGCAGTTGCATGTTTGAATTTGCTCCATGCCTGTGCAATTCTTAATGAAAGAGCGTGTGTGATGTGAGAGAGAGAGTGTGAAACCTGGAGGAACTTCACCTTTCATAGCCCCTGAACAATGGCACGGATCCCATTCCATGTGAACTGGGCACTGCTGCATTCGGTAAGGACAGAGGGACCCCAGGGAGCAGCTCCCTGAGCATGAGTGAAGTCCATGAGTCAGAAAACTAAAGAGGGGAGGGAGGATGGGGGAAGCCAAAACAGCCCTCTGAACCAGGATTTAAAATGGTGAGACCTTGCAAACGTTCTAGATAACAGCAAACTGTAAAGCTTGGCAAACATGGAGCAGCAATCAGTTTCATCGGCTTCATTTACACAGGATGGTGTGGGGATGTTCACCTTATGCAGCTGTATTTGAGTGCTTGTATAAGCAGGCATTTACGTGTTCACTTATATCCAGGTACTCATGAAAGCAGAACATTCAGAAAACGCCTTAAAATTAAAATGCATCCAACCTTGTTGCTCCGTTCTGGGCTCACCCTTCTGTGACTGAGTGGTGCAGCATACAGAGCGTTCCACATTTCACGGGGAAGAGAGCGAGACAGAAAGTGTTATCAAACCTGAATTCAGTCACTCTCTCAGACACTTCAGAATGGTTCTTTCATGGCTTATTATCTTTCATTCAGTTGCGAGAGACACAATCTACTGAATAAATAAAATATTTCCTGCCTGACAGTGGAATGCTGCAAAGTTGTGTCTGCCTCAAAGAGAGAAACACCCAGTGTTATTTCATTCAGGCTCCACATTTTTGTATTCTTCCATCGGTTAAGTTAAAATGTATCTTTCATTTAAAAAAAGATATAAAAATTAACCTCTCCTTAAACCACTGCAGTGGCAGTGCTGTAAACTAGGGCAAAATTCAGCACATAGAGTTTGCATGAAAGACAATTGGAAAAAAAAAAAAAAAAGGTTATGAAGTCATTACTAGCATCCCAGCACACAGAAAAATGATATTGTTAATATAATGGTCATTATGCGTATGACCAGCTTCTGGCTTCCTTGCCAGCCCCAGTTTTCAGCATGCCATGTTCTCTACATATGACAGGAGCTCAGATCAAATCTTGCAGTCATAACTCACACGAAACTCTATCGACTTGAGGGGAAATTGAAACTCTATCGACTTGAGGGGAAATTTTGCCTGAGTGAGCATTGTGGATTTCGGTGGAAGGAAATGAGGACCTCTAATCTCAGTGCAAAGCTACGCTTGTTTGTACGAGGTGACACAGAAAAACAGCACAGAGGGGAAAATAAAAAAAAATAAAAATTTACCTGTGTGGGAGCAGATAGCTTCAAATGCTCTTCAGTTTCTGCCTGTCATTGCACCAGCTCTTCTTGCTCTTTGCCCCGGGTTTCCTCCACCAGAAAGGAGCCCCTGTCTTAATCAGGGGGGCTGCAGCTCCGTCGCCTGAGACGTCCCCTTGTGCCCTGTGCTGGATGCTGCCTGTCCTCTGCTCCTCTCTGCTTGCTCCCCGCTACCTGGGTCCTGGATAATGCTCCTGCTGGCTTGCTTTCCGCTTTTACGGACGGACTGACTCCAGCCTCTGCCAGTGCTACTGCCTAAATGGCGACGGCAAAGCTCGTCGAGGCTTTTAACTGCCACCTACTGAATAATTGTGGAATATATATATATATATATATATATATATATATATATATATATATATGTACACATAAGGTAAATATACATACTGGCTGTAATTTTCTGGTTTTCTCCACCAATCTAGTAGATTTTTGCAATTAGTCTTTAAAGCCTCCAAATATTCTGTAGTTTATCATTTAAAGCTGTAGCTTACATTAATCTGTGCTCATAATTCTCTCTTTCTTTCAGCAGCAAAACACAGACCAAGCCTGTCCCTTTAACTTTAAAAAAGCTTACAAAGCCTATGGTGAAGCTTATCCCCAGTAGGCATAAAGCAGCAAAGCCCTATTCAAATCAGTGGAGCTGTGATGATTTATATTAGCTAAGAAATTAATCCCTTAGGTCTAATATTTATTCATTAAAAAAAAAAAAAAAGAGAGAAAGAAAAATGTGTCTTAAAAATCGCTTTTGTCCAATATAGTCCCTCAGAATTTCACTCATCTGAAACAGATTAATTTTTTTTTTCCAGAAAAGCAGTGTAAAACAGGATTCCTGAAGTTTATGGACAAACATAAATTAAGATGTTTTATCCACCTTTAATGGTGATTATTTTTTTTTTTTTTTGGGAGGTGAAAAATTCATAGGCAAAATCTAATGACCCCTTCAGCTGCTTATTTTTAAAACAGCTCCTAGTGCATTTTTCTAGACTAGAAGTGGGGTCCACTGAAGGTGTCCGAACTTCCACTGCAGGAATCTCTCTGTACCCAGGGAAGGTGTGTGGGGATGCTGCCCTCATAACCAAATAGTAGGGGTGTGTAGGACTGTGGTATCCCTGAGCCTGCAACATGTAACTGAGTTTTGACATGAAGGGGCTCTGTGTCCATCCTGAGGAGCACTGCCCTGAGGAGGACAAGTGGCACCCAGCACCCTGGGCACAGCAGCATGGAGAGTCTTCAGTTTTTAGGCTTGCTGTGGCTGACCAGTTGAGCAGCCAGCTCCCAACAGCTGGTGTGATAATTTTTAAACATCACCCTTGGTGGCGTTTCAAAACTGATTTGTTTGTGTTTTAAAAATTGATTTGTTTTGATTGCTTTTATGAAAGATCCGTTTATCATGCTACTGCTTTTGGTGAACAAAGAAATGGAGAGGTTTCTCCTCTAAACTTGTGTTTTACAGAGTATATGTGTGTTAGTATGCACGATGACCTGCCCAATATGCCCCGAGGAAATAATTTGCACTAGTGTGCAGTTCTGCTAGAGAATATTCCTGGCTCCTATTTCCACAGGCTCCCAGGCAGCAAACTGTGGATCAAACCATGTGCTGCCAGCCTGCTCCTTTGCCTGACGGCAAGGCCTTGCTTTTGCTTTTGTCACCACTTCTCAGCAACATCTTAATCCTGTGTGCTTGGAGAATTGGTTAATTAGTATCTCAGAACCAAAAAAATTACAGTGGTATAATTACTGCAACACAGCAAAGCTCAAACTATAAAGTTTATAATACTGCACAGGGATTTAGCTTGTGCTTTTTTCTGGTTCTGCCCCATGACTGCAGAATCCAGACCCACTTATTGAATAAGTCCACAAAGTGCTTCTGTAGTTGCAAAGAATATGGCTTCTCAGTAATTTTCAAAGGTTAACAGACCTCAGTGCTCAGTGGGTGCGTCCTTGTTGCCAATGTGCCTTTCAATTTTCCTTAAAAGCAGTGGGAGCACATGAAGAATTTTAAAGTTATGACTTGCCACAAATCTTACTCACTCAGTTTACATCGCAAGTCTGAGAGAATCTGGTTCTTGAGCCCTATTCCAACAGGATGGATGTTCAAACTTTAGGAAAACTACCTTTTCAAAATGCTTTCCAAAGCTGAATTTATTTCAGTTACAAGCATCAGTATAGCCTGTCTTCTTTCTCTCCTTACCTGTCCAAAGAACAGAAACCTTTCATTTACAGGTTGCAGATATGTACCTGCGCTGACAGCCAGAAATTCCACTTCTACAGCTTCCACCAGGGCACTAAGCCTGCCAAAATCACCCTGAGGTTTTTCCTGATCAGATGTATGTTAATGTGGGATGGAGTGGACCGGGTCTGCTTGCAGTAAGTCTTCCCTTCTCCCAGTGGCACCACAGACCTCTGCTCTGCAGCTGCAGAGTAGGTACCAGTAAGTCTCGTCTGATACTGTGTAGAAGGGGAAGTGCAGAGGGCAAGGGCACAAAGCCCTGCCAGACTATTTCTCTTAAAAGCTTCCCTCACAATGAAGAGTCTTAGCCAAGCTGTGTGATTGTTAGGTTTCTGCGCTGCATCCACACCAGGGAGGGCATTTAAGGAACAAGAAGTTTGCTTAGTTAGCAAAATATGAGCTGCCTAAAGCCTGAATGCACATTTAGCACAAACCTGCATAAGCACTGGAAGTACAGCTTCCGAGTCAAAATTCAATCCGTGGCCCACATACAGCATGGAAAAATGAGACAGTCTTCAGTTTGCCCATAAAAGTTTAAGATGTGAAACAGCTGCTCACTTGCAAAGATTTTCTCCCTGCAAGGCAGAACATAATCTTGACAAAGAGAAGCCATCAGAGAACGTGGATTAAGCTCACTTTTGTCTTTTGTGGAATGGTTTTCCTCCTGTTAACCTCTGTTTCTCTGGAATGCCTTCACCAAACCACAGCCTGGCTAAAATACATCCCTCTTCTCTTGCACATTTGGAAACTTACTGTCTTAGCTATGCAATGTTGTAAAGAAATTTGGTTCTTCCTTCCAACTGTCCAGAATGGCTAATAGTTGGCATAAATTTGTAATACTTTGGTATCTTCCCATACTGTATTTACCAGTTGGATTAAAAAAGGAGGTAATGAATTGTCTCAGTTAGCAGTACATTGAACATGGCAAAAGATCTTAGCATCACAAGGATTTACTGGAGTTTTTGTCTAATACGAAGAAATTACTTTCTGTTAAAATTATTAAGTGTGTTTCTCCAGGGCAGCTGATTGTCAGCAGTGGATCCTTTAATGCCCTGCATTTGGTCAAATAATTATATTTGAATATGCCATGACAGCATCTCCAGGACAGATTATCAAAAGGGCTGTATTTTGTGTTTGTACACTGCATTTGAATATTAGGCAGCTCCCACCATTTTGTAAATTAAGCATAAAATTGTAACGGTATTTTCAGTGCCTGCATATTGCTTTGAACCTCAAAAACTCAAAAAAGTAGATAACTAGCAAAGTCATTATTAGCAAGTCTAAGTGCATCTTAGTCCATTTAAAATGCTCTGGAGCAGGTGACTACCTCTGTAGAATAACATCTTATGTATAAATCAAATGCAATAAAACATACATAGTATGCCATGAGATGATGGGGCCAGATTCTTCCTGGGTGTAACTGAGGTTCTCATTTCTGTTGCAGTGACTCCAGACTTCCTCTTGATTTGAGTGGATTAGAGAGATGGATCTTTATCTGATATGTTTTAACAGCAAAGCCTCACCTGACCAGCAGTGTTGCTCTGTGAAATGTTGTGAAGAAAGCTCAAACTGCAGTTCTTCTGGAGAGGGGCATCTCATGCTGTATTATTTTCAGGCCCTGTGGATACACAGATGAAATTGCGGTTTTGTCAGCTGTGGAGTTTTAACTCATTTTTTTTCAAGGTAACTTTGTGTTGGACACAGAAGTTAAATAAATGAATAAATAAATAAATAAATAAATAAATAAATAAATTAAATAAATAAATAAATAAATGAATGAATGAATAAATAAATAAATAAATAAATAAATAAATGTTGTTGTAATAAAACCCTGCCTAACTCTTAGGTTGCAATAAAATAAAGCAGCTATTTCAGCGAAGTTGCAAGACATGCCACTCCTTACAGACTGCAGATGGAACTGGTAGTTTGGAGAAAACATTGTCAGACCCCACAGAGTGCCATTTTCTCCTTTAGATTTCAGTGGACTTCAGCCCAGGCTTGGTGGTGAATACAGTTTCCTTGAGACACTCAATCTCCATTATTGACTGTATTACCCTGAACCAAAATTTTCCAAGGTTTGACTTGGCTCCTCATGAGCGGAATGGCACAAGAATATACCTTTGCCTTATTGTCTGTATAAGGGCCATAACTTCAGGGCTTTCTTCTGAACGCTTGGGAGCAAGTGGTTTGCTGCTGATTTACAGGGAAAGAAAGACAAGGTTTAATCCTTACTGGCTTCTGGGATGTCAGATACCATAAATGTGATTGAAGGAGATAGGCCATTGACTCTATTCTCTAATATCTTTCCAGGGTACACAGGGGAGAGTGTTATTGTGACTGAAAATTGATAGTTAACTGCATTTAACCTGATTTTCTGTGAAATGGTAAGACAGTGCAGCGCTGCTCAGTATTTAAAACAATAATTTTAAAATATAAAATGTAACAGTGACATTTATAATAAAGAAAGAACAAAAAACTAAAATTTATTTATTTTAAGCATAAAAAGAGTCATGTTCAGCTCACTTTTTTTTTCTTTCTGATCCAGTAAATCTCACTAAATCATGTACAAACACATGCCTATGTAAACTAGTGATTCAACATCAATAAATTGCATAGAACTGCAAATACAGAAGAAAAATAATATGCTTTGTTAGAAACCCATAAGCAATATTTAATATTTATAATATCATTAATATTATTCAATATTAATTTTTTATTATTTAACTACATTTAATCTATAATCTATATTATTAATATAGATTATTATTAGAACTTGGTGACATTTGTAAATTGTTAAGAACCCTTTATAGAAACCCTTTATACAAACTAGGGCTCTCAGGACAAATGATTGAGCCAGAAAGAAGGGAGGGTTGGGGCTTGGTGTTTTGAGGTTTGGTTTCATTTCTTATTGTCCTATTCAGATTTTATTTGCAACAAATTAAAGTAATTTCCCCAAGTCAAGCCTGTTTTGCCTGTGAAGCAATGGGAGAGTGATCTCTCCCCACCCTTATCTCAACCCCTGAGCCTTTCATATATTTTCTCTCTCCTTTTCACCTGAGGAAGAGAGGTATAGAGCAGATTTGGTACAAGAATATATTATTATTTACCAATAATACATAAACTTCATCAATTCTACAGCATTTTAAAAGTGCATCTCCCATATCCATATTTTATAATCTGTTATTCATATCAACTATAACAGAAGACGTGGACAAGCTGGATCGATGGGCCAAGGCCAGTTGTATGAGGTTCAACAAGGTGACAAAGCTCCCCAGTGAAAAGGGACCTGGGTGTGCTGGTTGACAGAAGCTAAACACGAGCCAGCAGTGTGCCCAGGAGGCCAAGAAGGCCAATGGCATCTGGCTTGTGTCAGCAATAGTGTGGCCAGCAGGACCAGAGCAGTGATTGTCCCCTGTACTCGTCACTGGTGAGGCCACAGCTCGAGTGCTGTGCCCAGCTCTGGGCCCCTCAGCTCAGGAGGGACATTGAAGGTGTTGGAGCATGTCCAGAGAAGGGCAACAGAGCTGGAGAAGGGTCTGGAGCACAAGTCTTACCAGGAGCAGCTGAGGCAGTGGGGTTGTCTATCCTGGAGAAAAGGAAACTCAGGGACACCTTACTGCTTTCTACAACCACCTGAAAGCAGTTTGTAGCCAGGTGGGGGTCATCCTCTTCTCTCAAGTAACAAGCAATGGTACAAGAGCAAATGGCTTTAAGGGGAAGTTTAGATTGGATATTAGGTCACAGACTTCTAGAGGCTGCCCAGGGAAACATCTGGAGGTATTTAAAAGGTGTGTAGATGAGGTCTCTAGGGACATGGTTAGGTGGTGGACTTGGCAGTGGTAGGTAAGTGTTTGGACTCGATGATCTTAAAGGTCTTTTCCAACCTAAATGATTCCATACAGTTATCTTTTTACTTTTGCACTTTCAATACTACATAACATTCCCATTTAAGAATTGCTCATTTGCTGATCAACAGCATCCTGAGACTTGCTATTACTTTCTATGCTTAAAGTTAACTGCTTGACATGTTAGCTATGTATTAAATATTTTGATCACATCAAACATTTGGAGAAAGATATTGCCTTTTAGTTACAGACAGAGTATCACACACCTTGCAGATTACTTTGTTTTTGTTCAGGCCTTATTGTTGCCTATTTGAAATGGAAACTTTCCTTTGTGGTTATCTTGACATCACAGATCTAATTGGTACTCAAATCCTTCAACTGCAACCAATAATCAGAAGTGAGTAGTGAGCAGAAGAGAGCCCTCCATTATTTGCTAGCTTGCTGCTCCCAATTGCTGTTGAACTTCAATCTGTATAAGGAGTAGAATGAGGGTAACAATACAGGATACAACAGACAACCTCTAATTAGACATAAATTCTACTAATCTGAAATTCTTCCTAGTATCTGTGGTTCAAATCCCTGCCTTTGCAGAAATCCCCATGGATGGGAGTTGTGTTTGGCTTACAGTTTACCTGCAAAAAATTTGCACGTCAGCAATTCTCCTGTTTCTGCAGAATACAAAGCACATCAGTGGGAGTTTTTCACGCTCTCCTCTTGACTCTGTGCTGTCTATTATTATCCCTCTCTTCTACCGACTAGATTTGAAGCAGAGACTTTGCACAGCAAAAATGCTTTTCAGTGCTCTCCACAGGGCAGTTGTGTGCAGAGGTGTGCACTGCTGTTATTTCATCTCTTCCTTGAGGATGTTCACAGAGGGGACCAGAGTCAATGGCAACTGCTAAATTGAGCCCAGTGGTCTTTAAGTGCTTTAGCACCAATGGATTAGTCTCCTAACCTTGTCAAGAAACGTGAAATAGTACAGCAGTGTTTGACACAGTGAACAAACCTTTTGGAAGCAGTATCAATCAGAAACTACTCCCTCAGTAGGGCATCTGGTATGAAGCAAGTTTAGGAACACTTGTATTTCTTTTTCTTTGTCGAGTAATACAGTGATACACTGTTATGCTTCATTTTCCCTCTCCCACTGTGTCAGCCCTTTAGACCATTGAATAAACACTCTCATCAGCATTTCTGTTATTACAGAGATCTTATTTGTCTCTGGAAATGTCTAAACAAGGAGTGTTCCATCAGCTTCCCAAGAATCAGCTGATGATTTAGCAGGTTACTTCCTCCCGGCTGGAAGAAACTCTGCCTTTTACCTGATCAATAGTGAAACTCATCTTTACCCGTCAAGGTCAAAAGAGAGGCACTGAATGCCAGTGCTGTGTTCCAGCAAAGCTGGCCAAGCCTGCTGTAATCTCCCCAAGGTGACCAGGACACTCACGCAAGGATGGCAGCTCTGACAACCTCGTGCAGAAAGCAGGCTGTGTTCTTCACTGCTGCTTTGGGCCAGCTTGCTCAGCAGAAATGACTTGTCAGACTGAAAGCTGAGCAGACCACTCTTTCCACATCTCCTCCTCCTGGCACTGAAGGTTTGTATCAACAATGGCAGCAGCCTAGTGCCACCTCGTGTTACAGGAATCTGCCTCCTCCCCTCCAAGACACCTTATATCTGCCAACCAAAGCCAGGGAAAAAGCTTGCATTCATTTTCAGATATAAAAAAGTGTGTAAATAACGGGAATAAGAAAACCTGTTGACAGTACTACTGTCAGATTCCCTCTTGTTACCACACTGATATATTTTCTTCAGGGTTCCCTTTAAATCGCAGAAATATTTGTATCTGCCCTTTACTTTTTGATGACTTTTCCATTTTCTCTGTAGATCTTGCCACATATTTCTCTGTGAAATGTATAAGCATTTTAAGGCCTTCATTGGCAACTGTACACTTATGCATATCTGCACAGATATGTATCTAACAATATAAAATGTCACGGCATCAGTGACACTTGATCCTTCTTACCAATTGCCCTTGCCCCCTGTTCATCTTGTCACTGTGAACTCACTGCAGAAGCCAGTAGGTCAGAGCTTTTTATCCTCCTTGAGAGGACAGTCTCTCTTCTGCACATGTCTCTGCATATCCTTCGTAACACATGACCTTCAGTAAACTTGCTAGCCACACAAAAGCATGCAATTGCCACAGTGGAAAAGAAAAACGCAATTAGACTTCAGTTCTTTCACCTGAATCATCGTATCAAATATCTTGATCAAGTAATATTAAATAGCTTGATGAAGCAAACAAATTAATAAAATCTATACTAATCTTGTCATTATGAATTGCCTTAGACAACGCAAAGTGAGGGTTGTTTAGTGGGCATTACAAAATGCAAAGCCACTTTGGAAATGATGTTATTCAAGGTACCAGGAACAATCTTCCAAAGGACAGTTTAGGGTGGGCAAAATTTCTTGGCAGAAATTCTATTCATTTGGAGTAAGACAGGAGTTATTTAGCTGGTGCTAAATAACCCAATGGAATGACCTAAATTTGCATTAGGGGTGATTTAGGTTGGGTGTTAGAAAAAAGTTTTTCACTCAGAGGGTGGTTGGGCACTGAAAAGGCTGCCCAGGGCAGTGGTCACAGTAACAAGCTTGATAGAATTCAAGAAGCATTTGGATGATACTCTCAGCTCATGGTGTGACTCTTGGGGATGGTCCTGAGAGGGGCTAAGGGTTGGACTCAATGATCCTTGTGAGTCCCTTCCAAATCAGCATATTCTGAGATACCCTTCTGATCATTATTTCAAGGAAATGAACCTGTAGACCTTCAGTTTTTAGTATATAGCTTAAGTTTGAATAGATTACAGGCAGAGTTTGCATATTCTTCACTTACCCTTAATCATGAACAATAAGAGAGGTATTAAACCTTTCCCAGTTACATATCACATCATAATCCAAGGGCAGATAGATGTCACTGTAATTCAGTGAGTAGAGCTGAGGTCTGGAGAGGTGACTTCACTTGTCCAAGGTCATCTAATCTACTGGTACCAGGGCTAAGAATAGACTCCGCTGAGTCTTAGCAGAGCTTTCTGGTCACTAACCCTTCTTGCAAGCTGTGGATAACTCTCTTGAATATATGTATGCTGCATATAAGTGGGCAATAAAAGCACAGCCTAAACCATGTGGAAAGATTAACAAAAATGTATAATTGTCCATTTTGATGCCTAGACATCTATCTATACTCGCTGATGTTTAGTAGCATTAAAATGTGTGCATTTTTATGAATCTTAGGATGGATTTGTTTCCTTTGTAGGGGATGGAGATCTTGGAAAACTGTCATTTGAACCCTGCAAAATTCCCAGTCTTTCAGCTCACTTTATTTGGGTGGCAGCTCTTTAGGGAGGAATTTCCATGGTTGGGAGAGCACCACTAATGAGCTGCAGTTCATTATAATGAACTACAACTTCTGTAGCCTTGAAATTGAAAGAGGCAGTGAGGATGAGGCAGGAGGAAGCTAATGGGGTGAGAAAACAAACAGAGATTAAAGATGTGGGTAGGACTACAGTCTGTTTGAGTCCTAGTTTAGCTACAGGAAAAATGGTCAGACTTGTTCCAAAGCAAGAGAGAAGCAGCTAAGGCTGTGTCAAGGTCCAAAGTATGACAAAAGGTCAAACACAAATAGAAAATATTGAGCTGCCACCTCTCTTCACTGCTGTGGTTATACTTTTGGAAAGCCCCATTACACAAATCTCTGCTCGCTGGGCTGGATAATGCCATTAAGTTGTTGCCTGCTCTGAATGAAACTGTGAATCACTGATTGTATGTGATGAGGCTTCCTGCATGCAATTCATGCTACAGTTCCTGTGTATAAAATAGAGTTTTTTCTCAGTACAGAATATTCCAGCTCAAAAAGTTGAGGTAACTGTATTTGTGAACTGTCCGTGGGTATTCCAGAGATGCCCATTTATTCCAGCTATTTGTCTGTTGGTCTGATATCAAGAGAGATGGAAAAAAATTGCGTATGCATCTTGTAGGATGTCAGGAATGTGACTGTAATAAAAATGTTCCCTGCTTGAAATATAACAGCCCTTTCAGTGTAATTTGAAGGCCTGCTGTTCACTCAAATTACCCACCGTGTGGGCCGTGTGCCATCATACTGTGCAACATGCAAGGAATAGGCAGAATTTGCTTTCCTTTAAAGAAATAAGAATGTTAACACAGAACATTTTCAAAGTGGCATAATCACGTTTATTTAAGAAGATTAGCACTTCTAAAATGAAGAAAAAATGAAAGAATTATACCACTTATGCAAGCTGATCCTGTCGTTTTCTTTGTTACTGTTATTTTAATGTAAGTTCTTATTAATATGCAAAAACATGGCTTTGCTTGGAGCTCTAAAGGCCTTAAAAGACCTTGACTGCAATGATGATCATGGTAGTCTCTGCTCAGACAATCAGCTAGGTACCTACAAAATCAAAACTTGAGTTGTCATTGTATTTACAATAAGGGCTTTGCTGACTTGGCGAGAAAATAGAACTTGGCTGGTGACTTTCATGTTTTTCTTTTCCTGTAATAGCACCTTGTAAAATAAACTGAAATTGTTTTGTAAGATGTAAAGCATCCTTAAGCCTCACCTGTAGGTGAAAGTCTGTCTTCATCAAAATTAGACTTCAAGATGTGTTAGTTGGCAGAGGTGAGGCTTGGGACTCTTCTATAATAAATTAGGTGGGTTCTAAATAAATGAGCCCTTTCCATTCTGTAACACTGCTGCAGTGCTGGAACAAGGATGAAGGCAGGTATGTTCTGCCCAAATCAATTGTTCTGGCATATACAGAGAGCACACACTTGCATTAACTGCTACCACTTCATTACTTTGTGAGTAGAACAAACTCACTAAAACCAGCAAATGCTCTTCCTCTGCTAAATTTGCTGGCATCTCACAGATAAACTGCAATTCACTGCTGTGTGGACACCATGCATTTAATTTTATAAAATATTCTCAATATAATTTCAAGAAGAATTATGTTGACGAATACAGATTGAAATCAGGCAAACAGTTTATTAAATCAAATTTTGGATAGAAAAGATTTGCTTAGAGTTGGTTTCTTAATCTTCTCTGGTCAAACACAAAGGATTCTCCCTAGGGAAGAAAGCTACCAGAGAAAGCAAGAAAGAGAAGAAGATTTTGTTGAAATTCCTTACCTGTCTCTTAGCAAAAGAAGCTGTTCCATGTAGGTGTGCAATTTTTATTTCAATTCAACAAAATTTTATGTCCACATGCCTGATCAGTTTGGGGAATTTGACTAATTGCAGTATACAAGCTTCTTTTTCTGCTGGTTTTGGGTGTATCTTATTACTTTGGAAAAACTTCACCATGACCTTCTGATCTTCAATTGCCACAAAATAAACCACAGTACAACAGCCAAATCACTCACTAAGCCTCTACTGCCAAAGGATTATCTGGATGTTATCAGAGTTCCCCCTTCCTAATGATTCCAGTAATCCTGCATGAATGTTTGTTTGTTTTTTTAAAAAATAAACATTATCTCATCAGTGTCTTAGATTAAACCTTTTCAGGAGTTCACAGTGAAACCTCTCTGTCTGCTCCATTTTCAGCAGTTCTTCAATGCCTGACTAGCCAGTAAATGGCAACCTAGTGTGTCCCCTGCTGCTGCAGCTGTAAAAAAAAAATAAAAATTTGAAAATATCTCACCCTGAAATAGGAGAAGCCTAGAGGGAGAATTTATTTTTTAATTGCTAAATTATATGTGGGAAGATATCCACTTCTGTTCTGCACCTGCAAGGAAGGATTAAAAAGACAATGTACAAAACATTTCAATTGCAGCTCTGCTGACACCAGTGGGGTTGAAATTATTTACTCCAGCAACAAATTTATCCTACAGGATATATTATATAAATAAATTTTTTTAAAAATATATAACACGACCCAAAGGAATAATTAGTACTGGAGAGGCAAGTATGGATTGTTATCTGATCTATCTTTTTATCAAATGTTCATTATCATTGCAACTAACTTTATTGTCTAGTGGCCTAAAAAAAATAGTGGTTTTTTTTTTTATTTAATTTCTGCCTTGTTCAAAAACAAAAGCACTGACACTGTCATGGAAATCTATTAGATAAATGAATGTTTAACCAGGAGCACAGTGAAGAAAAATACACTAGAGCAGAAAATCACAGAAGTGTATTGTTGAAAATTACATATTTTTGATAGCTGCTTGCACGGTGCTATGTGATATAATAGTGTACTAAACAGCTATTACTATAAATATTTCTCCACTGCCTCTTGAAAACATTAAAGTTTCTGTTAGTTTAGCAGAAATTCCAGTGTTGTACAAAGTCATAGGAATAATGTACTACAGCAGTATGTGGGTGAATGTTTGTGAAAGTTAGAGAAAAGAATGGGCGTGGCCAATAAAAATGATAAAATAGAAATTTACTAATTAAAATAAATAAGAGATGCTTTAAAAATGTGTTCACAAGGTAGACTAAATGAGATGTAAGAAACACTTAAGGGAATATTTTCCGCCACCTTTCCCCAAGACAGTATTTCTAGACTTCAGGGCACCATGCTGCCAGCAGGACTTATAGCATGTTAACACACTGTGATTTTTCCAGCAGGTAATTTTTAAAATCCATTTATTCGACCTTTGAATAGTTGTGTAAAGTAACCAGAAGCATTCTGCACTAGTAACATTCTGACCAATCACAAAGAAAACTAAGAAAGTGAAAACAGGCAGAAGTCCACACTCAGCCAATCGCCAGCACTCTGCTCTGGTATTTAGGTGCAGATTTCCACGTTACAGTGTTCCCTTGGAATTTTATCTCACAAAAACCTCCTTTCAGGTCAATAAAGCAACTCAGGAGCTGGTTCTGCAGACTCTGCTTTCAGAACACTTAGGTTTGACTGAATAGCCTGAGTACGAAGCTGAAGCACACAGTATCTCATAACAGGTCTATCATGGACAAAGGGAACAGGGGAGAGGGAGGAGCTCCCACTTGACTGGAGCTTGAAATCACGGAATCACAGAACATGCTGAGTTAGAAGGGACCTACAAGGATCATTGAGTCCAACTCTTAGCCCGAGAAGGATGGGACTGTCTGGTTTGGGTCAAATACTTTGTAACATGGGATTCAAAAATGGAGAGAATAAATTTCACTGCATCTGTCAGTGGCAGGTCAGTGCCAGGTGGAGCCCCCACAGCAGCTGGCTGTGGTTTTGCAAGGGGCACAGGAGCACAGTGACTGAACTTGAAGCCCTTGCAGGCTGCTGAATTCACAAAAATCCTCTGCTAGCTGATGCCTGACCTCAGAATAAGCAATGCCAGTGTGACATTTGCCGAAGTTTTGCCTCGTTTCTAACTTACCCTTCTGACCACCAGGGATGGACGGATGGACGGAGCATTTATCCATCCAATTTTCCTGCTTTAGACCCTTTATAATGCCTGTGCTGGATCTCTGGGGCTTCAAATGGGTCACTGGCATCTTTGCCATCCAGCTTTTAACTGTTACTGAGATGTTTTATCACCAGGCCCGTGAGAGACCAAGTTAGTGCTACGGCTTTCTCTTCTCACTACACAGTCAGGGCCAAATATATGACTCTAAGACTCCAGTGATATTTTTAATAACATTTTTAAAATATTAGTATTCAGGATATGTTTTTTTTTTTTCCTGGTCTTTTAAAGTACTGTCCGTGTAAAGACAGCAGTCCTGTGTGAAATCCAATAGAGGTGGCTGAAAATTTAAATTAAATTAACTGGAATGCAGTACTCTGCTCTGCATTTTCCTAGGGTGATCCAAAGATAATTCATGGCACACACTGGTTGCTAATGTCAAAAACAGTTGACCCAAAACTTGGTTTTTGAAATTGGGTGCATCATTTACAACAGGAAACACTATCAGCGCTCTCGCTGATTTCTTATCATTAAGGGGTACTGCTTATATTAATGCAGAAAGTTTGGTTTGGTTTTTTTTTTCTGTTTTGTCTTTTTCATCCTATCAAAAAAAATAGAAAATTTAGATTAATCTTGTACTTATTTGGTCTTCCAGTAATCCTTTCACTTTTTGCCCTACTGTCACAATGTTGGCCTTGCAAACCAGGAAAAAAAAAAAAACAAAGCCAAGAAAATGAATAAGCTCTGTAAATCATCAGAGTCCTATTTTCATTATAGGTACTTTTAAATTACCTTGTCACATAACAAAGTACCTTAGAGTGGAGCAAGTTAAACCACCAGCCATATCAGAACTCTTCATTACCACAAGTGGGTTTTCTGTAAATATTCATCACATCTAATACTATGTTTGTTGGATAAAGCTTAACCATAAAATATTTCGACGTTAGCCACAAAAATTATTTTGTTACAAGAGAGTTATTCATCTGCTTTGTTTATATGTGTAAGGGTTTTAAGCGTATTTGAACAGAAGTTTGCAGTCAAGAGCTATTAAACACAACAAGCTTTCTGCATAATAGGGAAAGGAAAGAGGGCTGCTGGACAGACTAAATTGGCCAAATATAGTAGAGTTCCAGGGTGCAGCTCCAAAGAAGATCAATCTAATGTACTAAACAGGAGGACACAAGAAAGAAAATGAAGTAGAAATGGCAAATAAAAAACTATTGTGCCTGTAACCCTTTGAGGAAAAAGTGCAGGAAGAAAGTTAAAATAACATCTTTGACTTGGATGATGTGGTAAAGGGTGTTCAGCTCTAATAGACTGTACAAAAAGTGCAGTAAGTCAGAGATTACCACAATTTTAACAGAAGATATAGAAGTATCTTGAGAAAAAAAAAAAAAACAAAAAAAACAAAAAAAAAAAAAAAAAAAAAACAAAAAAAAAAAACAAAAAAAAAAAGTGTAAAACCAGCCTTGTTTGGTTACACCTCACAGTGAAATATGCAGGTATTATAATAGGGAGTATCTGTTTTATTATAGCAAAAATTTCTTCCATAATTGCCTGAATTACAGAGTTTCAGGTGAACGTAACATGTCACCAAGTGGAATTGCTCTCTGTGTTCCACCAATTTCATTATTTTTCAGAAGAGACTTATTTTTCACATTCATATATTGTAGTGGTTAGACATCTCAAGTGCAGTGACAATAATTTCCCCATATCTATGCAACTCTATGTGTTTCCCCATACCTATGCAAGCCTGCGCAATTCAAATTAGACTGCATTTTAAAATTATGCATTTATTTCTCTCTGCATATATATTTATCTGTATGTAACTATATGTAAATAAATAAATAAATTTTATTTATATATACACGTATAAAATTTGTAAAACAAGATATTTTATTTAGGTAATAGTAACAATAACTGAAATCAGCTTATCAGTCAGATATTTCTAATGACAAATACCACAGCATCACTGGTGCTACAGTATATCCCCATAGTAAATAGAACATGTTATGCTCAAAACACTCTAAAAAACTCCCACTTCTTTTTATGCATCACTACTTTGTCACTTCCCTACCCCCATTTTGAAATTCAGGGCAAACAGAGACATTTAAATTAAAGGATCTGGCCAATTTCCCAATATCTTGCTCATTCATTAAGCACATGCTGTTGCCTAATTTTTTGGAGAATCTCAGCTACAATGGTCACTGAATCTGTGCTGATTTCTGGCCATCACAGTGCTTGTACTTATTTGTGTTCTGTGTATTTATGTATTTCAATTTCAACAAGCAAACCAAAAAATAAATCCAGCAGTTTGAAAGGACATTTCATTCAGTTTTTAAAACAGAAAATGCAGCTAGCACAGATCTTGCAGTGTATTTATCGTCTGAGGGGATGGTCACAAAATCAGAAAATGCAGTGTTAAGTATTTTCCTGCTTCTAGCAGTGCGACATGGCTGATGTAATTGAACTGGAAAACAGTGGGCTGCTGCCAAGCATGTGCTTCTGAAACTGATCACATGTGAACACTTTCAGGAACTGAAACCCGCATAGCTAACACTTCCTGAAGGTTTGGAAATTTGCTCAGCAAACACAACCAAAATAAAAAACCTAAAAAAAAACCCAAAACAAACCCACCCTAAAACAAACAAACAAACAAAGACATGTCCCCTCCCCTTCCCTCCCCCCCCAACAAAAACCCAAACCACCAACAAAAAACAACCAAGCAACCAAACAAACCCCCCCCCAACACCACACTGGAGATGGTACCAGGGTCCAGCACCATGCTGTGCTTAAAGCAAGACTACTTATGAATAAAGAACATCAGAAACCTTAGGAAAAGAACAGGATTTCAGAATTGATGAAGATTCTGAAACATTCAATGAGTTGCTTTGCATGGGATATTTTCATTTGAAACAGCTGCTACTTGTGTGTCAAAACTCCCCAGTATGCTGCACTCTCTGTTTAAACTAAATTTATATGAACAAATAGTATTTCCACAAATGTATTAATCTGACTTTCAGTGTTATTTACATATTTTGGCAGAAAACATTTAGAATTATTCTCCTTCAGTCAGTCTTGAAAAGTCACATGGGAGTCAGAAGCTCAAATGGTGCTTTTCAGCTTTCATCTCATCACCTGAGGTTACTGCAGATGAATACTCCTTCAAAACTAAAAGTTAACACACTGTTAAAGTACAGCAGCCCAGTCCCTCCAATAAACTGCAGAAATTCTGGGAAACTGCTTTTCAATCACCTGCAACTGCAATTACTGAGCAATTCTCAGGCTCCTACATGGCACTTAATGGTACCTGCCCTGTTCTCAGTTGCAGTCTGTTACCAGAGAAAAACGTACCTATTCAGCTACAACAGAGAAATCTTAACCAAACACGTGCAACAGGCATGCTTCTGCTTGAGTCAGTTGTTTTGCACATCTTTTTATAGCCACAGTGTTGTGTGACTGAGTCAGGGCAAGCGTCAGAAATGGGTAGAAGAATAATCGAGGAAGCTTTGGATTGAATATATAATTATATAATAATGAATATATTGAATAATGAATATATTGAATAATAAACATCGAATCATTTAAGTGGCTTGATGATTAGGATACATTTCTCACCCCATATCAGCTTGGTTCTGTCATGCTGAGTATAATTAAAATGGACATATCAGTCCCACAAGTGTCTTACAGAACCAGAAAAGGAAACAGTCCTATCAACTTCCAATCAATGAATGATAGTTCATATAGATCTGCAATGAAATCTGTAAGCAGGTGTAAGAAGGGAAGTTATATCCTCTCCCCAAAGTAAAAAATAAACAAACAAACAAAAGAGGTAAAAATCCAGATCAAGAAAGGAAAACCTGCTTTTCAAAAGCTCTCTGTAAGCAAGACAGCAAATTACCAAAGTGCTACTTACAAATTAGTGACATTTTTGAAAACTTTTTACCATAAAGGTCAACTATAAGCTAAGATGTAAAAGAAAAAAACAAAAACTTAGCCTTTTTGTTCTAAGGAAAATATTAAAGAGAAGTCATTAATATATGATGGAACAGATCCATCCTTGGCTCACCTTTTACTGAGTCAGTGCAAAAGAGGAAAACCAGCCAGAGGAAAACAGTTGAAGTAACAGTTTCTTAACCCATAAAGGGAAATGAACCAATTTCATTTACTTCTACGTATCATAAATTTTGCTTGCTGTTGCTGTTAATAATTAATAGCTCTGTTACTAAAGATCAATGCTTAAAAAAAAAAAAAAAAAAAAAGGCCACGGAAAACTGAACTTCCACTTCTGATTAACAGAAGAGAAAGGAAATGATAACAAATCCCTTGCTTCAACTGGATAGTCATGCAGGAAGTGTTGGTCTCTCTGACAAAGACACTTTTGTGTTTCTGTCCCTGGGTCTGTGCCTGTGCCACTGAAGATTGTGAAAACCCTTTTGCTTCTCCTCCATCTGTTTCTGCCTTAAAACACTTATGATGACACCTCAGGACATTATATTCAGTGCTAAAACGTTGCATATTAAGACAAGGAGCCATCAGTCACCATTTTCTTCCTGATGATAATGTTACTTGGGCATGGCAAACAGTGTCTATCCACTGACACCCTGGCAATATTGGTGGGAGTCTTTTGCCAGACACAGCTGCAATAATAATTGCACATTCCCAAATTTTCTTCCCAGCAAATATTATGTTTAGGAGGCAGAGAAGTGATCTCAAAAGTGCTCTTACTTTCAGCAAACCTCTTGAGCAAGGCTGTGATAATACATCATTTCACCAAAGCCCAAGAGAATTTGGTGCTTCTCCCACTATGTTCTTCTGAATAAATCTTTGCATCCTCTGTATTCCACACTGTCTAGTGAAGTACTTATGAAAGTGTACATGTCTTTGTTTCTGTGTATGTGCATAAAATAATTTTGGACCTACTCCTTTTTATAACCCACCTTATGTTTTTGCAAGATCAAAGTTACCTCTTCTGAAGACCTCTTCTCTGACATCTAGGAATTTCACGGAATTTATCAGCATTTCTTCCAAGGAAGTTAAAATGACTTAGAAGAAAGGCATGGGAGTGGCCACAGATAACATTACCCTATGCTTGTTGTCTGAAACTGCCCAGGACACCTGAAGAGAAAGCCAGCTGCATCCTGGGCTGCATCAGAAGCATCATGGTCAGCAGGTCAAGAGAGGTGATTTTGCCCCTCTACTCTGCTCTCATGAGATTCCACCTGCAGTGCTGCATCCAGCCTTGGGGTCCCCAGCACAGGAAGGGCATCAGCCTGTTGGAGCAAGCCCAGAGGAGAGTCACCAAGATGATTAGAGGGATAAAACACCCTCTCCTGTGAGGAAAGGCTGAGAGAACTGGGATTGTTCAGCCTGGAAATCGGAAGGCTTTGGAGCGACCTAATTTTGGTCTTCAGCACCTGAAGGTGCAAGAAAGATGGAAAGCAATTACTTACAAAAGGCTTGGAACCACTCTCTTGCTAGCTGCAAGAACATGTAGTGACAGGAGAAGGAGAAATGGCTTAAAAATGAGAGGGTAGGTTTAGGTGAGATATTAGGAAGAAATTCTTTACTCTGAGGCACTTTACTGTGAAGCACTGGAATCAGTTGCCCACAAAAGCTGTGGATGCCCCATCCCTGGTAGTGCTTAAGGCCAAGTTGGATGAGGCTCTGAGCAAACTGGTCTAGTGAAAGGTGTCCCTGCCCATGGCAGGAGGATTGGAAACAGATGATCTTTAAGATCCCTTCCAACGCAGGCCATTCTGTGATTATAAGATTCTATGATTCTATGATACAGTGATGTGCTTGTTTACATATGGCTTTGAATCACAAAAGTGACTTTCTTGAGCACTCAGCTAACCATACCCATGAGTTATATATTGGTGAAGTTTAACAAGCAGTATTTTCCATGTTTAAGCAAGCAGCTCTTCTACAGGCAAGTCATTGGCACCCTGTTTTTATTTTCCCTTGTGACACACATGAACTACATTCAGTATTGGCTCTGGCATCCTCCATCTTTAACATTTCATTAAGTCATCTTGTTAGCTCTTGAAATAGCCATCTGGACACTAATGCTTCACCAGATGTCTTTCTTGCTTCACACGGGAGCAGCTGATCGCAAAATGCTTTGACGGACTTTCATGGTCACTGATGACAAAATGCTGCCAGGATTTTTTATGTCTCTCTTTCTCAACGCACATAGTCCTCATTTGGGCCAGGACAGGGTTAATTTTTGCAATAACTAAGAAGGGCAATGGTTAGGACACCAAGATTATTCTGTGCCACCTCTCAGCATATTGTGGGAACAGGGGAGGAGCACCTTTCGGAGGAGTAGTGTGGCAAAAGGAGACGTTGGGTATCGTCTATTTTCATGTTTCTGTGGTGAGCAGTCATATGTGAATTGTTTGCCTCTTTCTTTTACACTCCATCATTAGTGTTGTTGCTTTTACAGTTTGTTGTCTTATTTCTTTGCTGTTTGTTGTCTTATTTCATTTACTTTTTCCAGTAAATCTTTCATGTCTCAACCCATGATCCTTGTGTTTTGTAAATTCTCCTCTCCATCCTGCAGCAGGAGGAGGGGGGGAGTGACCAAGCAGTACATGGTTTGGAGTGTTTCAATGAGAGCATTAAATTGGGGAATACCATTCTTAAACCATAACACACATTTTCATGTCAGGGCACTGAAAACAGTTGTGTGGCATGTCTTTGCTTTGATATTGAGACAAACTCCTTTTTCTTGTTCAAAATACCCACGAAAACTGATATTGGCATACCTCTGTGAAGATTTCTGTAATATCTCTATAGCAGATATCTCTCTTTCTTTCTAGAATTTATAGCATTTCATTTTTTTTTTTTAATTTTCTTCATTTTAATTTTTTTCTCCTTTTTCAACTGGAAGTATTAAAAAAAATTAACAATTCTAGAGAAAAGTAAAAATTATTTTCTAAACTAATAATAAAGCCACTGGAATAGTCTGTTATTGTAATATGAAATGGAGTCATCTTTTAGTCATTTTTGTTCAGGGGGTTTCTGCTATGATATCGTCAAGAAGTCAAGAAAATTGGCATTAATGAAGCAGAGAGCTTGGCTTCTTCCTTTAATATTTTCTTTCCTATTGGCAGTTCCTGACAGCAGATTTGACCTTTGACAAGAATGTCTTTTCTGACAGATGGTTGCATGCAGCAAGGTTTCAAACAACTCCATTAATAAAGTTAGCACTCTCTGTGTTCATGCAATTCTGCCTGAAAACCGAGGGAGCAGCAAGAGGCACCTGGTGCACAAGGGCAGGGTTGTCCCATAGCTGGGGTGATGGGGGCAGGACAGGCAGTGGCCTCTCTGGCCTCTGGGAGAGCAGGGCAGGGCAAGTGACAGTAACCAGGGTTAGTGGGTGGCCAGTGATGTCTGGACAAGCCACAGGGTTGAGGCAGGTCCAAGGCTGAGCCGAGATGTCAGATCTGTCAGCCAGGACCAGGAGGGTGTGTGGCCAGGAAGGGTCGAGGTCATGGCTGGGACACAGTCCTGGTAAGGGCCAGGCTTGGAAGCCAAAGCCAGAAGGCTCTACTGAGTCATCTTCCAGCTCTTTGTCATGGCTCTTTCCCAGGAGCCTGATGTAAGGGCAAACAGTATCAGGACTGGCCCTGGGGACAGGCAGCCAAAGGCTTGGGGCAGTAGAGGCAGCAGAGGCTGTTGCTGCACATAGGGTCCCTGGCACTTAGCTCTTCCTGTCTTCTGAGGAAACAGAAATTTCCAAACTGTAATCGTAGCCCCACTCCGAGTCTTTGATCAGAGAAAGAAATCACACCGACAGGCAGACAACTGTAACATATGAATTGTTATGCAACTATAGGAGAACACTCCAGCACAGGGATAGAATGTCAGGGATGAGGTTTTATCAGGATTTTGCAGGATGACAACTTCCTGTTTCTTCTTTTCAGCATGTAAATGCACTTCATGTCGACTGTTGCAAATGAAGACTTTTGGGCAAGCTGCAAAGATCCTTTAGCCTAACTCAGCTTTTAGCAGTGTTTTACGTGTGTCTGGGAATTCAGGACTCCCTTATGTCAGTGGTAATGATCATCACTTACTAATTGTTTCTGCCCCTTTCTGAGTTTGAAGAAGCCTCCTGAATTTTTTTTATTACATTTTCAGTGAGGTCACCAGGGACAGCATCTTGATAGAAGGTTTCATGCTCCCATCCTACTCAAGGTGGCATATGTTTCCGTCAGACCAGCTTAACTGCTGTGAATTAGAACCATCTAAGCCTAATCCTGTCCTTAAGAAAACACGTTTTCTATGTAAAAGCCGTGTTTGTGTTCTGGTTTTTAAGAATATCGGGTAAATATCTCAGCATAAAACAGCTAAGTGGCAATATAGAAGGTTTTTCTACAATCATATGACACAAGACTATTCTTAGGCAATTTTTTTCCCATAAAGCGATATAGTAATGCATAAACAAAATTATAAGATCTATGCTTGCCCATCTACCTGACCTACCTAACCACAAGAGAGAAAAAGTCATGATAAATTTAACTCAGAATCCACTTTTCCTATATTTTTCTACTTTATGTTCTGATTTTTTTAGCCAGAAATCTTCCATAACTCCTGCTGTGGATTATAATAAGCAAGATATTTCTTCTAGTTTTTATATGATTCCATCACACCTTAGGAACCAATTAAGGATATAGTCACACACACAAACACACACACACACAGACTATCTGGAAGTGATATTAGACTACTTGCACAAAATAATGGGGTTTTGTCACTGAATCTCTGATTGGTAGATTTATTTTTTTTTTAAATCACTTTTGATGTTGAACATGACCAAGAGTCTAACAATTCTACAGAAAAGCCTAGAAAAAATGAGAATTACAACAAAAGAAAGATATAAGACACAGCTTCCTCTACACGCCTTACAAAATCATATTATATACCAGAGACAACATGGAACATAAATTATATAACACAACTTATAGAGAACATGAAACAAAAATTTGTTTCTAGGATGGGTATGTAATAGTGAAAAAAAACCTTTTCCTTTTCTTTTTCAGAGAAAAAGAAAAGAATGTCAGTTGGCAAAATTGAAACAAAATGTTTCTATTTAATCTGTATATTGAATATTCCATTTCTGTTGAATGTTCAATTTATATATCAATATTCAATGTATTCAATATGAAAATGTAGTTCTCTTCTGTGATTTACTACTTACAGGGATTATCATCCAAGTTATTGGAAACCCTCATTTTCTCCTGCATATTACCACTCAGATCAGGCTGTATATTATATAAATATATATATGAGACATATAATTCTAAATAATGGTGAGAAAGAGTTCGCATTGCTAGATGTGTAGGTGAAGAAGAGAACCTAGAAAACAAGCAGGAACTGAATCCAAAGGTATTGTGCTGATATGCCAGCTGCTGGCTAATGTGGGTGATTAAATTTTTAGAGGTTACTCAGGAGCCTGGTTCACCAAACACGACTTCTGCTGCTGTGTGACTGATGGGCTTGCCAACAGAATAGTGGTGCACTGGGACTCTTCTTAGAGTCTCTTTAAGAACCCAAGATAATCTCACAGCACAGTACACCAGGAAACAGGTTTTAGGGAGGGTAGGAGCTGATGCCATCAAGGAATCTCTAAACATGCACACACTTAACCAGGTCAAGCTGAGCTTTTTTCAGTTTGTATGTCGTCAGCACCGGAGCCAAAAACAAGAGGTGTGAGAAGACTATATCAGAAGTTTTGTAAGTGGGATGAGAAGAGGAAGAAATAGAAACCTTTAAAAATGCTGTTGAACCCTACAGCACCAGGAATAACCAGGAGGCAGCGAGGTCTGGAGCACTGCCCATTTCCTCTGTTGAAGCTTATTTACAGTGAGATTGCAAACTACTGACCTCTCCTTTAGTGCTACTCTCCTTTAATAATGTATTTATCTATTTCTGAGAGAGGAACTGAGCACCAGCACCACTTGCAATAGCCCTATCAACCTGGCACATGAGCTATCTCCTGGTGCACACACCTGGCATGGCAGAATGGAGGTGAGGGACCATACGATCTGCTGCCTGACACTCACTCCACCACAGTGTAAAACAGCACATTACAGAGACCTCCACAGCATCAGGGGAAATCCTTTTCCTGCAAGACATCAAATGCAGTAGCAGATTCTGTGACCATTTTGAAGAGCAAAGGATTTCGCGTGACTTAAACAACGTCAAACAGATATGCAGGATGCTGTGAAAAAATCTGTCTCTGTGGTGCTGCTCAGAAAAACACAGACAAAGGGAGGAGGAAAAGGACAGGAGGTGTCTCAGTGGACTCCTGTGCCTTTCAAGGCGAATGGGAAGTTCCTTATTGGTATTCAATATGACATCTTACTTCTGCTAAAGCTTACTAAGGGCTAAGTTGTGCTCAGTATTGAAATATGATGTGCTAGGAAACATTTTTTATTTTAAAAGGATTACTTATGGTTTTCCAGACATTATGTCCCACATTATGAAGCTCTGAATAGAGCTTATAATAGCAAATTAATTTACCTTTTGACCAGCCTAGAGTGGAAAGACATGGATTAAGTAAATGGACTGTATTTCCAATGGTCATACTTTATAGCAATATTAATAAAAAGTCAGTTACAACATGCTGTAACTGGATAAAAATGCTGCTAGTCATACATTTAAGTTTTTCCACAAAAATCTCAGTATGATGTCCTCTGCTAGAATAGCAGCTTATGCTTTCCCCCCCACAAGGAATTATACAAAGAGACCAAACAAAATTACTTCAGGCAAGTGCTTTCCCACTGACACTGAGGAAAGATGGAGACCCCATGAAGCCCATTAAGTGGTACTTCAGTGAAGACAGTATTATAAAATGCAACTGTTACAGACATCTGATTGTGAAAGTACCTTTCAAACCAGATGAAAAAAAAAAAAAGAAATGACCCTTAGAACTGGTGAATTTTCAGTCTTCATTTCAAGCTTTTTCTGGATAGCAGCCATCAACATATCTCCCTGAAGGAATGCTGATGAAAGGCTGTGTCCTAATGGACTCAGCAGAGTATGCTTTGTGCTCACAGAGGAGATAAACCATTTATAAAGTACAGGTAGCAGTGGATGAATACAAGTGCTAAATAGAAATGACTGGTTTATATCTATAAAAGGTACTTTTAGGTACCAGTCTGGATATTGTATTAATTTCTACATTGTGAAATGCCAGTTAAGACAAGGCAGCAGTTCCCAAAATAAAGGCACTGACCTCAGTAGAAGCTGTGGCACGTAACAGTAGAGGGTTGAACTGAACAAAAATAAACTTGCAGAAGTGAGTATCATAAAAGGAGTTGTAAACCAGGAGGTGAAACTGCACATTTGGGAACTGAGAACTGAGGATATTTTGACTCTTTACCAAGTTCTACTTTATGGGTAATATATGCAAGTATTTGCTATGAATTCACCAAGATCTTACAGGATCACTTTATAATGCTGCTTTAGAGCTTACTGCCTACCTGGCACTCTGCCTATTATTTCAGATGATCGTGGCTACCATGCTGTGTATGAAAATATTCCAAATAAGAATCTTTCCCTGTAGATGAGATACAGCAATACTGAGTGTTGTGGTTTAACCCCAGCTGGCAGCCAAGCCCCTACTCATCTGCTCACTCACTCAACCACCCCAGGAGAGATGGGGGAAGAGAATCAAAAAGGTAAAAAGTGAGAAAACTGGCGGGTTAAGATAAAAGCAATTCAATTGTGAAAATAAAATAATAATTGAAATAATATGAATACTACTACTAATAATAATACTTTATTAAAAGGGAAAATAATAAATAGGGAGAAATAAAGCAAAAAAAAAGACAAGTGATGCAACTGAAAACAATTGCTCACCACCAACAGACCCAAGCCTGGCCAGCCCCTGAGCAGAAGCCCCCATGGCAATATCCCCATTAATTCATTTGCTGGGCACAGTGTTATATGGTGTGGGACATCCCTTTGCCCAGCTGATGTCAGCTGTCCCAGCTCTGCCCCCTCCCCATTTCATCTTGCCCACCCCCAGCTGACTTGCTGGTGGGATGGTGTGGGGAAGAGAAAAGGCCTTGTCACCATGTAGGCACTGTTCAGCAACAACTAACACATCCCAGCCTTATCAACACTGGTTTTACTCGACTTGTTCTAATTAACAAGGTATTAAAATATACTGGTCTGTTTCTTTCCAGGTATTTGAAAGACATTGTTCTTGAGTAACCTTTCTATTCATGTTAAAAAATGAACATCAAAAAAAAATAAAAATTGGAGAGACAGTAAAAGCTTGTCATGTTAATTCTTGCAAATTCTTCTGAATCTACCTTTGCTGTTGACATACCTCCCAGCTAAGACATCCAAAACAGCAGATGAAGTGTCAAAACAAACTGCAAAACCCATCTGACCTTCTTTTGTATTGCAAAAAATGCAGCCCAAAGCAGAAGTTAGTCTTTTGCTTTTAGACAACACACACCAGTTTAGGCATTGAAGGTATTAATAAGTTCCTTTTTTTAAAACAGGTTACACTCTGAACCTCACAACTACTGATACTGAGGGAGATACATTGTACAATATTTAATATTTAATGTCTACATTTACTTTATAAATAAATTGATAGTATCATAATCCTTAGCTTTAACTGGAGAGTTAAATGTCCTTAGTCACTTATAAAAATGCACGTATTCAACAGAACATGCAGCTTTATTCAATTATTGGTGAATGTTCCCACACCTCATTGAAAGAAACTAATTCATTTACGTAAGTAAGCTGCAGTCATGTAATCTTAATCACAGTCCTTGTCTACAAACAATTAAGGAGAAATTGCTTCACTATTTGAAAAAAAAATAATATCTGAGTTGTTAGGACCTTCATTTATTTTATCAGAACAAAGATTTATCTGCAGTATGTTATTCCAAAAGCAAGAAAATAGTTTGCATCTTTTATTCCTTGATTTTGGTCTCTTTCCTCAACCATTTCTATATAGGAATCTGGGTAAGTTAGGACACCATTTTAGAAGCCTATGAAACAGAAACCCACATCAGAATGTATGTCCAGCAACTTTTGTGTGATCTGTAGGTGTAAGTTCCCAGTGCTGTAGATGGGATGGCTCCACAGGCACACCTGTAGTTAGGCTTTCGTTCAGCCAGTTGCAATGAAGAAGGAATCCCAGCTCTTGCATGGGATCCCACTCACATAGCTTCAGCCATTCAGATGTTAGATATTTAGCCTAAACTGTTTCCAGTTTTTAAAGAGAGAAACAGTGAGATACATAGAAGATGAATTGTTCCACTTACATAATTAATCATCTTTCAGCACTGCCTTTCTCCTTTGTTGGATTCTAGATGACTGATCCATACTGGAGATACATTAAGATGATGAAAGATGTCTGAAATGAGCTGGTGTGACTCTCACCCTTTCTGTGTGGATTAGCACGGGGGCTTCATGCAGAGTATGAACTGTGTAAATTTGCATCACAACACATCACAAAATAAAATACTCTGCTCAAGCAGGTAACCATCAAGTATGACACACTAATTCCATCATGCAGAACTGTGTCCCAGCAGATTCACCTTTTCCCAGGCATCTGATTACAAAAGATGGAACCACACATTGTTCACTCACTGTTGCTGGAAGATGTGATGGTAATCAAAGAAATCTGCAAAAAGTTACCGTGGCATGAATGTGGGCTACACTGGTACACTGCCCAGTTTATTTTATGCAATCTGTAACTTCCAGAATAACAGTTACCAAAATATTTTCTAGGTTGCATCTGTTTTGCAAAATAAGATTTTGATTAGGACTTCTGAGCCCAGGAAGGCCAAAAACTTACTCCATGTACAATCATGAAACAGCTAAATACTGTGAACATTTGCCTATGGCTGGGGCCAGGAGTTCCCACAGTGCCATCAGGTGCCTGCTGGAAACCAAAAGCAACCTTGTATGGATCTCTATTAATCTCTAATTCACTCTAGAAGTAAAATTTAATACTTTCCCATGTTCAAACTTGAAGAAAATTAAACCTGAAAGGAAGAGTGAGAGGTCTTCCACGTCAGGTTTCTTTCCCAGCTGAGGACTGGATGAGGTAAATGGAGACTTGTTCTCTATATTTCCAGAGAGTGATTCCACATCCTGCCCACAATATTTATTCCAGTTACTTACTGACCTCCTTATTAGAATCCTTTTCCTCATTTCTATCCTGGACTTCTTTGATCAGAGCTTAAGCACATAACTTTTTATCCTATCTAGTTCTCAAAAGAAACAGACCTTTTCTTTTTCCATAGTCCTTCTGTTACATAAAGGTAATGTCTTTGTTTCAGTCTTTTCTTCATCCTAATAACCCTACAGGGTTCCTGAATCTTTCACCAGTTCTGTGGACTAGACTGGATCTACCTCTAAAATGCTTTGCTCTAGACAATGCCCTTACCTGTTTCTGGAAATAGGTGTACTCACGACTGCAAACAGCATTTCAACCACAGCTTTAGTAATGCTGCCTTGAGTAGATTCCATGTGCCTTGCTGGCTGTTCTCCTGCGCCTAAATTCCAGTACGATGGCTGAAGTGTTTTGTAGTATCATCATATTGTTAACTCACACCGGGGCTGCTACAAAATGTAACCTCTCGATCACTTTCAGGATTGTTATCTTTAGCTGGCTCTTCTCCCTCATTTGTGCCCCTCCGTCCTACATGTAGCTCCTGGTATTTGTTTATGTCAAAATTTGAATTAGTTTTCCTAAACATTCCTCCAATATGTTATCTGTTCTGAATTCTAATTCTGTTTTCCAGACTGAAATGCCTTCCAGTTTCTTTTCACCCACAGTTTTTACTGAACACTCTTTATATTCAGGCATAAATGGACAAATACTCAGTGCAGAAAAATTACAGTGCCATGTTCTACCTTGTCATTTGAGTAAAAGCCTGCAGTTCTGTGTAACTATGTACTCAACCACACCTGTTTTTTTAAGTGTATGAGATAAGGACTGTAGAAGGTATCACTGGTGTTAGGGAAGTTTGAAATATCCTATAGCCTTTTACGTTCTTTTTTATCTGAATTACTTCTTTATCTCAGCTGCCACATCTTAAAGGTAAAACAGCAGCAGACAGAGGTTTACCACGATGAAGTGCACTGTTGTGTCATACAGCTCTCTGCCTCACTGGCATTTTTCTCATACCAGAGGTTAGTTAAGGAATACACAGCACAGTGAGAAGGCAGATTGTTGGGTTTGCCAGTTCGTCTGACTGAGTCACACTTATGGTGAGGTCACAATGCCTTCAAGGGAGTCCTCCTCATCATAGCAGCTAGCTTTTCTTCACTGATATTTTCTCTTGCTAAATTAACAAATATTTTCATAGCTGAATATTGTATTCAGACACCTCATACTGACTGAAGTATATTCCAAAAGTAGTTTTAGACCTCAAGGTTTATTTCATCTGCTATTTCCACATTCAACATCTAAGTTCTAATTAAGTAATCAAGCACTGTCATCCATTAAGAAAACAAATCGAAAGGGCAAAGTGTGGGTGGACATGGCATTAATTACTCCTACTGGACTAATAGTATACAATAAAGGTGTTTTTTAACTGATTTACAGAACAGGTATAGTTTCAGCTTGGTAAACCTATTCAAATACTGTGTCTCAGGTAAAACTCAGCTCAGTTGCTTTCAGTGTCCAGTGTATGTAGATCCTCTTACCCATTTTTCTCTGTTTTCTTCAAGACCACCTACGGGGCTATCAGTTAAATACCCTTGTGGAGATAATGATTTTCATTCTGCAGATATTGCTTTTTTTTTTTTTTTCCTAGCAGTCCAAGACTTCTAAATAAACCACCAGTCATCAGCCCTCCTTTTCATGTTACTCAAACCTACCTGATGTATAAATTCCTTCTCTTCAGTTTGAACTCCTGGAATGAAGCATTTCAGCTGCTCAAACAGTTCACAAGTTTTTTTTGTAGACCCTTAGGTTGACAAGGAGATCTTTCAAGAACATTTGTGAAACATGAAAGAACACTTGAATTGAAGAAAGTCATATTTAAAGAGTTGCCTAGCTTTTCTACTTTCACATTCTAGTCCTGAAATCATCTTTTCACATTCTAGTCCTGATATCATCTCTCAGTATTTTTAGCCTTTGGGAAAAAGAAATCTAAAGAAAAAATAGAACAATGCAAATGCTGTAGATGGAGTTGTAGCACTATATAAAGCTGAGTTTCATGACCTTTCCAGAAAGCCCTGACATCAGTCACTTATAACTTCATCAGACCATGACCTTTAACAGTGATTTTTTACACTCTTCATTGTCTGCATAAAATTGAATATTCCATCATTTCACACCTAAACTTTATCAGAAACAGCTTGTTTTTTCCCCTCAGAATGCTAGAATAAAGGTGTTCATTTTCTCATCATTTTCTGGCTAAGTTATGCATAACAGTTACAAATTTAGGATACCAAAAGATAAAATTCAGGATTGAAGTCCCGTGTGTAACCCACTGTAACTCCACTGTTGTTGTACAGCACACAATCCCTAGTTGTATAGACACAACTTTTTTTGCAAAATCCCTGCTTCATTCCCTTCATAAGGTCATTAGAAGTTATTTCACAAGCAAGTAGCCAATATTACATTTTTTTTCTTAATGCCCATCTGCCATTAAAATGTGCAGTGCAGTAAACTATGATCCAGGCTGACAGGACATCAGCTGTTCTCCCAACCTCCCTGTGCAGGCAGTCACAGCCACTCCCCCCAGCACAGGGAGGGAAGAGAAGAGGGTGATGGGAGGAAGGGTGGAGAGTGCCCACAGAGAAGGCTCAAAACAGAATTACTGCCCTTTAAACAGCTGTGTGTATATAAAGTGTTGCACTCCTTTCGTAGGCAAAACTCTCATTCATCAAATAATGTCCAGCTAAAAACCCCACCTGTATTCCACCAGCAGCATTTGTCTCTACCCAACCTGATTCACCACCAGAGCAGGACTACCCTATCTGTCAGGGTTCCTGGAAAAGATGGCTTGTGGGCCATGTAATTTCAGAAGACAGACGTGGTCTAGCAGGATGACATAAAACTGCACATGATCTTAAATTCAAGCATTTCTTGACTTTGTGCTTTTAGTTTTGTCACTTCAGTGGCTTCTTTATTTATTATATTTATATATGTACCAATGCATACTGTTTCCTTAGGTAAGGTCTATTGCCTTTTTTTCTTTTTATTTTTTATTTTCACCTTGTTCCTATCCACATACCTGGCCTGGCACCCTTAGCATGGGCTGAGCCCAATGGTGCCTGTGTTCCTGCTCAAGTGTCTCCGCCTAAAGGGTTGCTTCAGGATCCTCTGGATAGCGAGGTGATGAAATAAATTTACCCTTCGCATTTCAGCCGTGGCTTTGTGGTTGTTCCAGATGCCTGCCCGTGTCGACTCACAGGGGTGTTTATTGATTTGGTGCAATTAAAAATAGATTTGATGCTCTGACATAACGTTTTTCTGTGCTTCACTGTTTTCAGTACAGAATTTTCCCTGGTTGGTTTAATGCAGTAAGTGGTGCTAAAAGAGACAGAAGTTCAAAGGTGGTAGCAGTTCTAGTATGTATTAATCCATGGCACAGTTGTTCAAAAACCCATGCTGTCATTTTACTGACATTCACTCTACTGAAAAAAAAAATGATTTTTTCATCTTACAAGAGTATCTATATGACAAAAGAACAATATATATTGTGGAGAAGTAGAGAGGGAGAAAGAGAGGGAGAGAGTGAGAGGGAGAGAGAGAGAGAGAAAGAAACACTCTGGGAACTCCAAATGTACACATGTGAATGTATGATAGTAGGAAATAATAAAAAATAAACCAACTATCCCTTGAGTAATGGACTCTACCACTGCTTTATAGAAGTATAAATGCATACAGATGAAATCCTACTATGTTCATAACAACATTCATCACGACTTTTGAAGATTTAAACGTGAATGAGCCAGGATATGTTAATGGAGACTTAGAAAATTACAATTACAACTATATATATGTTGTAAACTAAGACACTTAGAGGTTTAAAAAATATTAACACAAGGTTAGCCTAAAAGTTGGCTAAAATCTCTCATAAAAAAATGCTAACTCCATGCAATCAAAATCACCACTAAAGTCCACTTTTTCCCTCAACACATTTTACAAAGAAATGCAGAGGTATCTTCAGGGTGTCCCAAACCCCTGAAGTACCAAACTTATATCAGCAACCTGTGCAGCTCCTTAGATCCAGAGGACAACAACGAACACCTGTCTCTGTTTTTATTGATCCATTTTTCAAGCTATAGCAGGTGCATGAATTAAGTTGAGAAAGCAATTAGGGTTTGGCTGTAAATGCTGCAGCCAATCTAGAGAAGTGAATTAAGAAAAAAAAAAAAAAAAGTAACCAGAATATTCTTCTAGCTGGATTTCAAAAGGCCTGGAAGTGAATAAAATTACAGTCCACAACAAGGATACAGTACATTCTGCAAATGCAATGGAAATGCCCCTTTAAAATAGAGTCCAAGGACAGCTGTCCAGCGTAAATATTTCTCTAGCCTGTAATCTTGCAGGCACAATCTCCTTCATCCATCAGCATCTCTTTAAAACCCTTTTCTTGTCTGGCTTCTGAGATTGGTAAATGGAGCAACCACCATGGACTTGCCTTTAAATTATTTGAAAGACTGCAAGACAGAATAATTGAACATAGTCTAGGGTGATAGTATCTGTTCATAGTGTCTTTCTAAAAACCTGGTGAAATTCAGTGAGTTCTGTTTTCCATGGTCCATGTCTTCCACCCTTGCAAAAACATCATTTAGAGGTCAGATGCAGAATTTGCTTTAGCACCCTGGGTTCTAAACTGTTGTATGACATGCAAGAGATGAATCAGGCCATGGATGAGGGACCAAGCATCAGCTCTGCAGGTACTTCAGTAAGACTCTAACACCCCAGAGCAGATCTGAACACTGTTTGGGTATTTGGAGCAGTAAGAAGTCTTTTGAACACATCTGCCTTCAAACTTTTTCTGTACTTTAGCTGTCTTCAGTCTCTCAGTTTGGTTTTTGCCTGTTGTTAACATGAAGATACACACAGGATTCACCCACAGACCTTCATGATTGGCACTTTAAAGATGTTCAATACAGGAAACTGGTTTTCTGCTCCACATCCCTACAAAACCACCCCATCTAAGGCTAAGGAAACTAAATCCTTTTAAATAACTCCAAATTTAAAACTATTTTCTCTTAGTTATTTATGCCTGCTGCGTCACACTTCTAGAAATATGAAAAAAAAATAGCAAGAGAGAAGAGTCTAACAACAAAAGATCAAGCTTTTGATGCTTAGCGTATAGCATGCCTTGGTTCTTTACCACTCACATGCTATTAGAAGTGCTGTGCCTGTGACACTTCTGAAAGGGTATTGTTCATGTGTGGTTAGCATTGCCAGACACAGTTAAGTGCTTCCACTTCCACCCACAATGAGGAATACAGTGTCTAAGACTCCCTGCTGCTGCTCTGTAACTATTGGTGTTGGGTTTTTTTCTTTTTGACTCAAGCACCATGTCTACATTTTAAAAATAATCTGGACAAATGTTCCTTTTTCATATAAGCACATTCATTCAGCTTCTCTGTGCAGCTCCTTAAGAGTTTTGTTTCACTATGCACATGGCTGGAAACAACACACACTGTAGTCATCCAAGATATTTTTGGCAGAACTTATTAAGAAGCTTACCAGACATAGAAAAGTCATTGCTGTATAACACCAATGTAAATAACATTGAAATTAAGGTAACTTCTGCTTTCTGTTTTAAAGCTGTGTGATCTCAAACAGTTTCAGTTCACAAGGAAGATACAAATGTTTTTGTGTGTACAACTGGGTCAACTTTGACAGAAATTTGGTTGAGATTATTTTTCCCATGTTCACATTCTGAAGGGAAAACAAATGAGATCTTTCATCTGTCTCATATCCATGATTCATTCTAAACATTGTTTCAATTGTTTTGCATTCTGGAGCCTCATTTTTAGTTTAAAATGGGTGTTGTTCCTGGGTTGTCCCCTAAAGCACTAAAGGTTTTGTGTGGTCATCTGATGCTTCCATTCTTGCACAGACCACCTGGATGTTTTCTGCAGTGCAACGATGAGAAAAAAACAAATAAGCTATTATCACACTGATTTAATTCTTTCTGATGGCTTGCCACAATTCTAAAGGCAAGTGTGTTTTAAAAGTAAAGTTTGAATTCAAACTGATCTAGTCCAAGATAGAACATCACAGACTGTTGAAAGACACTTAAAATATGCATGTGTCTGTGTGTATTTGTACACCTGCAGAGAGAAACATGGTATTACTGCACTAAGTGTCGTGTCTTTCTTACCATAGGCACTAAAGAAAAACTACAAAGGCAGCCTAAAATTTCAGGATTGTTTAACTTCTTCTGGTTTTTGGCAGAAAATCTGCCGCCCTGGTGACATGCCTTGCTGTAGCTGTCAGATGCACAGTTTCCTTCTGGTAAAATTCTGTTGTACGCACGAAATTAGGTAACCCAGTAAGAGTGTAAATGGCATATTCATTGGAATAGCCACACTTCTGCTGCTCCTGCAGACTGGAAGGACTGTTAACATTCTTGCAATCCAAGGATTCCAAAATCAATTCCATAACAGTTAAGACAGTGGTGGTCAAAGCATTTGAAACAGTTCAGATTACTTTTTTTTTTTTTTTTTTAATATTTTATTGTAGTTTTTATTTGGAGACAGGCAGTGAAAAAGTTAAGTCAGCACTAAGTCAAGTGTCAGAAAACAAAATACCACAGAAAACTGAAAAGTGCCACTTGTTCAACTTTAAGATATTCCTTGGGTTACATCATCTCAGGTGTATTGCTTCAGCATGAAGATCCCAGATACCATGCAGCAGCAAACAAACTATACATGACGACTCTGGTATTAATTATTTATTCTGACTGTAAAGTCAGGAATGTGGGTTATGTGAAAAGATAGTTAATATTTTAAAATGTAATGTTATAAAATTTTGTAACCCGATTCACTGACAGTGAATCCTGAACTGGAGGTGTCCACGCAGCTTGGCTGGAAGAATATTTATGACTGGGATGCAAGGTCAGCTCAGATCTGACAGAACTCGTTAGTTCAGGTGCAGTGATGCAGAAATGCTTCATAGCTCTTCCAGAGCCATCACTAATCCAGAAATAGCACATCTGCTTTTTGTGCATCAATCAGATACTGTGACAGTTATAAACTGGCTCCACAAAAAGACATATTGGGTGTCCCCACAACCTGTTCTCACAAAGAGGAGCACCTCTTGCTATTTGGAACACTCTCTCTTCTTCCTCAGAAAGCAACACAGGTCCTTCTTGGATTGTCAGCTCTGAGCACTATGGGTGACACCTAATTAATTTTCCAGAAGGGTTTAATGCATTAAATCACAAGTGCAGAGGTGAACACTGTGGCAGCACAGCGTTGAAACAAATTCAAGGCCCTCAACCACAGTGCAAAGATCGAGTGACTGGCTCTATAGGAAACAGCTGACAAATGTTACAAACAGAACAAAACTACAGCTGTATCCAAGCTGATTCTTGCATTATCTGTCTCATGTCTGCTCACTTATCCTTGAGATTAGAAAAGGGCTCATTAACAAAGTCATGACATGAGAATTTAGGAGAAATACTACAGAAAATTCCTATTACCTGGGTTTATACTGAATTCACTTCATTCTATGTCTAAGTATGTATTTATATAAAATCAATACTATTGAATTAATTTGTACTATTTACAGGTTATACTAAGTCCAACCATGTTTCAGTTGAAAATAAAAACTGGAACTTTTTTTTTCCTATTTTTTTTCTACGTCTCTTAAAGACCTGCAGTTTTCATCCATTTGTCTCTATTTACTTATGTCCTTGATTCTGCATAACCAGCATAATGCTTCTATTATCGATATGAATATATAATAGCCTTAGAATGAAATCATAGATGCTTAAATGCCAGTGCATATGACCAGGAGGCATGACAGCAAATGGTATCCCGTGTCTCACCCAGTGCAGTTCCCCTCAACAGTATTTTTCCTCCCAGGGGTGCTGTGCCTTTATATTTCTGAAAAGGAATGCCTACGTATAGGCACTAATCATCATGGTATACAAGAGGTGGAAAGGTGAATTACCCCATCCATTAACTGATCCTTCAACCAAGGGGAATCACAGATGGAACAGGATGAAGGAAGTGTGCTCTCCATGCTCCAGCATGTCAGTACACAACCAGTGATGAAAAAAAAGGCTTGTGCTCTTGATATAACTTCATGTCTACGCAATAGGCAGCTCTGACATAACAGCTTCCAGTACTGTTCTTTTTTTTGCTGATTGTGACAGTCTGAGATGGTTCTCAGAAGGCTACAGATCCAGCATCTTACAGACTGAAATACTTACGGAAATGGTGTTGAAACGGAATCTTCTCCCATAGTTAGTCAATCTTCTGACAGTTAAAAGATTATGTATTTTTTTTACTTTTCACCACCTTTATGCTGTTTTTCATCCAAAGAAGAGATTACCAATACTAACCAATTCTTAAGAGTTTTGCACAAGTCTTCCTAAAAAGCTTTTTATCATCTCCTTGATGCCCAGTGTCTCTATTATTTTCTGTGCTATAATTAAACAATAACTTTAAAGAAAAATTCACTTAAAAAAAGCCCTAGTGTTTGTCCTATCATAACTTGCTATTGCATATGCTTATCCTTCTTTCAGCCACTGTTCTTAAACAATGCACCATTCTTTAATAAGCATTTAAAAAGGCACAATGTTGCTGTAAAAACAGAAGCTAGGACTGATAACTAGGCATGGGCATATGGTACAGGAAGTCATAAAGACTGGACTGGCCCAAATCCATATCTTCCTTTCAGCATAACTGTGTATTTTTTAAATCCATGTAAATTCAGAACATATCTTTCCTCAGCTAATCTACCATGCTTGTCTGCACTGTCCCACATAACATTTAAATGTAGGCATCATACCTGCTCATATCATGATATTTTATGTGTAGAAAGTACATCCTAAAACTCCTCTTAATGACTAGAGAGCAGAACTTTCAGCACTTTTATAGCAGGCATGTTTAATAAGTGTGATGCTTTTCTGGGTTTAAGGTAAAAACAGAGGGGAAAGGTGATAAATGTGGCTATTGTATGAAAATTTTATATTTATACAGACATGAAATAAACCAGACATAATTACAATTACCGTGAACCAATAAAGGTCCCATCCAATCCAAACCACTCTATGACTCTATGATTCTATAACATTTGCTTTTGTGTCACAACACTGCTTTTAGGCTATGGACTTTTGATTTTCTCTAAATGTTGCTTACCGCTATTGTGCTAACATGGAAACTCTGCTTCCATCAAAATTAAATTGAGGAAGATAATAAATAACTCCCAAATAGCATATATTTTTGTTCAAACCATGACTGAATTCAATGAACTGTGCACAAATTTTATGTGCCTTAAGCAAAAGGAGTCACTTCTGCACTCTTTTTGCAGAGATGTACAGTCCCATCTTATTGACACTGATTTCTTCCATCACAGAGACCCTTGGCTTTTAGCTGTAGGTATGGACACATGTGAGGAATTCGGACCTCAGCCTGTCAGTGGCATTGTCTCTCTTGTTCCTGTGTATTTTAGTGAACTTGACATTCAGTTAGACAACAAAGCACCAGTTTAGCTTTAGCAGTACCCACTATGGAAATGGAGATGGCGCTTTAGAAAATTGTCAGCTTCAGCCTGTAATTAGTTAAAAAAAAAAAGCCACAATAGTACCCCCTGTGCTGGAGCAGAATTCTACCAGTGCAAACAGTGTCTGCAAAAGTTCGTCTGCAAATTGCAGCACGTCTGTAAGACAAATATCAACCTAAAAATTCCCTCTGGAGAATGAAATAAAAATTAGGCTGTCAGTCTGGCAGCTTAGTAGGAGGAAGGTTTATTTCAACATACCTATTGTTATTTTCTGTTCCCTGTAACAATGAAAACAGATACTAGGAAGGCAACAGAATAGACTTTTCAAAATTCCTAAGTCTTGAATTTTGGATGGGCTCAAATACATAAATAGTTTTTATAAATTATACTAATCCTAGAATCAGTAAAGGAAAGAAATTAGATTCAGGCATACTCTTTTAAATCGTTTAGGCAAACTATCATGCCTCCTGAAAGCAGAGGTCTTACAAACCGTATTGCAATAATGAAAGCATTAAAAATCTCTCACATGCTCCCAAGAAGCATGAAGTATTACAAAGTTAATTACTGCCATTATTATACTGTATAACTAGTGGGAGATTATGGAGAAACTACTAGTTTCTATTGTACATATTCATATTTTGTAGGAGATTGCACAAACTTACTGAATCTTTCCCAAAACCCCAGATTTACACTGACTAAATTTTGGCAGAAAAAAGGAGGATTTGTTTTACTTTACTGATTACAGGCCTTCTATAGAGACGGTTACACATCAGAGGAAAGCTTCAGAATGATAATAGATTTCTTAATGTATGATAATATGCAACATTACATGCAACACATTAAATAACATAATTCATTGTTGTGAGAGCCTTACCAAAAATCAGTGTGGCAGAATTCGGCCATTCGTATTAAATCTCATACAAAATGAAAGAAAAAGTAAACTGCAGACAGCCTAAAAGCTGTTTACTTCCCTTACTGGTATTCCCCTCCACTGCTGTTATAAGCTGACCCAGGACAGCAGGCAAAACCCCTCACAGCTCAGTTCCCTCTGCCCAGCAGGACTGAATATAGAATAGGAAGATCAAAAGCAAGAAAAGCCATGTGTCAAGATAAAGAATTTAATAGGTGAAGGGTGGGGGGGTGAGGGTGAATCACGACCAAACTAAATGATGCAGAGTTGGTCACTCACCGCCTCCCAAAAGCACAGTGATGACCAGCAAGTCATTGTGGCCACCTTGGAAGAAGCCCACATCTTTCCACTCTTCATCTATCCCCAGTTTTGACTGTCAAGTGTGGTAGGGGCTATCCCTTTGGTCAGTTGCAGGTAGCTGTCCAAATTCTGTCCCTCCCAACTTCTTGTGCACCTCTAGGGACAGGGGCAGAGTGAAAAATGGAGAAAACCTCAACACTGTGCAAGCAGTGTACAGAAATAAACTAATTATTATATTGTTTTAGACAAACTCAAAGACATAGCGCCATATTGGCTGCTGTGATGAAAGTTAATTCCTTCCTAGCCAGGTCCAGTACAACTGATTGTGGATAACTCAAAGCCATGCAGTATTGATTTTTTTCACCAATATAAGATGAGACTTCTCCTTTAAAAATAGATCATAGTCCAATAATGACTTTCCAAAAGCCATTTCCTGCAGATTATGCTCTGTTCACACTTGGATGTTGATAAGAAAAGAACAGTGCCATCGAAATAGGTCCAAGAATTAGGTTTTCTAAGTTATTCTCTCTTTTTTTTTTTTTTCTAATGTGCAGGCAGTGCCAATAAAAGAATACACTGCCACTACAGCAATTACCAAAAGTCTCATTGAAATGGACCAAAACCTTTCCAACTGGCATGAAATATGAGGGCTTTGTACTTTGGGAGCTCTGTTAGCTCTATGGCCCATTTTGCAATAAGGAAAGAGAGACCATGTTTTGACATAGAAAATAACACCTGTGTCCCACACTAGTGCTTAACACCAATCTATTACGGGGAAGAAGGAAGTGGACTTTTCCTCCTGCAAGCACTTCCCATCATGGGACATCATGCCATGTCATGCAGCACAGTCACAGCTGCAGGAGACCTGCCCACTCAAGCCTCAGTCAAGACCCATCCTGCCACTCACCAGTCCTGTATGACCCACATCAGGACTGGTTTGTCCTTGGGCAGTCCCTGGCAATGGATAATGGCCCCTTTAGGCTGCGTGGTCTCATCTGCTGCAGAAATTAATTCCCTGTCATACAGGGTGCTGATGAAGCCTTGAAGAGGGACTTTCCTTGAAGTCTCTCTCTGGGCACGCTGCAGTCTCCTCCACACCTGGAGCTGCTGCAAACATCTGATTGAAATATGGCATGGGGTTTTTTTTGTGTGAACTATAACAGGAGGGAAGATACCGTGCGATGGTAGGCCACTCTGTTGCTCCAAAAGGAAACCCTCTAAAAGTCATTTTCTCACCAAAGTACGGAAAGACATAGCACTTCAGTATTCCAGAATTCACCAATCCCCAACCGGTGTGCACACCAGTACGCACCCACTCCTTTCTCCCTTCTGGGAAGCCCGCATTTCACACGCTTCGGCCCTCGACCCCCCAGCGTGGTGCTGAGCGACGGCGTGCCCATCTTCCAAAGCCAGGTGCCCGAGAGCCAACGCCGCCGCCGCCGAGAACCCAAAGCGCAGGGTAGCGGGGAGAGCCGGCAGCGCGGGGTCCCCAGGACAGCCCCGTCACACGCCGAGGGGACTCACATCACAGCGTCCTGACCAGCCCGAGCCGCGGGCTCCGGAGGACACGGAGGGTTCCTCGCCCTCGGGAGAAGCGACGCCGGCGGGTTCGGGGGAGAGGGGTACAGCCCCCCGTGCCCGGGAGCCCTCTCGCCGCCCGAAAAGAGGGGTCTGTGGGGGCACAGCCGCTGCGGGGGAGGCAGCGCTCGCCCACACCCCGCTGAGGAAGTGGCCGCGGCTGCAAAAAAAACGAGGAAGCGGCGGATCCGGCGGCGCCAAGAGAGGGTCCATCGGCGCTCGGCACTGCACGGCTCGGCTCGGCTCGGCACGGCAGAGCCGCCCGCCCCAGCGCTGCATCCCTGCCGGAGGCGGGGGGAGGCGGCGGCAAAGGGGCCGAGAGACCCGCGGACAGCGGTGAGTAGCGGTCTGGTCGCCAGCACGGGGCTGGCCCGGCGACACCGCCCCTGTCCTTGTCCCTGTCCCTGTCCCGGCACCACCAGCACCGCGCCGGGCCGGGCCGGGCCGGGTTGGAGGGAGCGGGCGGCGCTGCTGCCCCATCCCACGGGGATCGGGGTGTCGGGGGGAGCGGGGAACCCTCACAAACTGCTGAGCAGGAGCGCTCAGCAGCGACCAGGAGGGATGGGGGAAGCGCGACGGGATGCAGGAGCGGGGCACCCCTGCCGGGGAGGGGAGCGGGAGGCTGGAAACGAGCCGCCAGCCTGAAACCTTCCCGTGCTGCCGTGCTTCGGAAAATAAACACCACCAGGGATTCAAATCTAAAACTTAGGTACAAAAAAAACCAACCAACCAACCAACCAAAAAAAACACCACCACGAAAAACCAAAACCAACCAAGCAAACAAAACAATGAATTTCACTGTATCTTTCAGTGATGCGTTATTGTGGTGGCAGATTTTAAACAAAGACAAGTGTGCACCAAAGTAGGGCTTGTGTCTTGAGTGGCGTATAACCTGTCAGAGCTTTGATGCCTGACAAAATGTCTTTAAAAAAGGTTGGGTTTTTTTCTTTTCAAACTTCCCTATTCTGCTTCCCAGAAAACTGTAGTTAGTGTGTTACTAGAAGTGCTGAAAGTAGTAGATTCTGCAAGTCATTTGTCTTTGTTTTCTGTGTTTTGCCAGCATTATTCAGTTACCTTTCTTAGCACTGTACTGCATAAAACTTTGTTGTAGTTGGCTAGATGAGTTTGAAGTGATGTTATTTCAAACAGAAATGATACTTTTGTGAAGTGAAACAATCCAGTAGAAGAGTGACAGGTGAAGTCCCAATCTGGCCAGGTTACATGATGAAGCAATCATTTAAAACAATTTCAAAACGAAATTATTCTCCTTAAGGGCATTAACATCTAATAATTTTTCTAATGTTCTTTTCTGTTAGGTTTATTTCATGCTCTTTTTGTCCACAGAAGCTTAGCTCTCCTGAGCCCTTGAGTTGAATCCACATAATAATCCAAGGGAACAAGCATCCAGTATAGAACTACTGTCAGCATGTAAAACTGTAATTTTGCAGGCTTGGAGGCCATAAACAGTAGAAGTGTAGAGTAAATTAAGGCAGTCCACTTAGAGGAACTGTGACTTTTTTTTTTTTCTTCATCACTCAGTTCAGCATTGAGAGACAAGCAGACAAATAAGGAAGTTTGAATGCTGTTTATATATGTATATATGTGTATATGTGTGTTTATATGTGTATATATACAGTTATCCTGTGGGGAAGAAAGATTTTAGTTATTTACATGCATATTTGAACTGAAAGGTTTGAAATCAGCTGTGATGCTTAAAAATGGCTGAATTAGATAAAAGTATATAAGTACATTTCCCATTCACTTGAGATAACTGTAAAATATCAAGAGAAATAGAGTTCTCATATTTTGTTTTTGCTTCTGTTAAAAAATATTAAGAGTTTGTCAAAACAAAAGTGAACATTGCAGCTTTCCATTTTCCACAGTGTTGAAATTATGATAAAAGAGAAGAATTAGATCCAAAGTCACAGGAAGGCAAAAACTGAAATTTACTTTTAGAAGTAGTTAGTGGTTTATGTTCAGCACAAAATAACAGATTAAAAGACTGATGGTGAAATTAAAAACTGGTCTGAAGCACCTTTGAATATATCAATGACCAAAAAAAACCAAATGTAGAATAATTTCATTAGTCTCCCATCCTTTCTTTTCTATCTGTTACACCAGAGGCATTTGAATTGGGAGAAATCACTTCTGAAATGTATGATGTGTTCAGAAGTCATGGTCTCACAACCATAAGGTTTTTGTTGGTTTGTTTGTTTGTTTTTCCTTCATAATCCTTTTCAATATGCAGTATTTAGCAGAAAACCATGAATCTGTTGCCATTGCTGTTTTGAATACCGTGACCATAAGAGATTTTGTTTGCACCTGAATTCACTGAAGATTCTAGGTAACATCATCCTTTTTCCAGCTTTATAGACCTTTGGATCAGTGCCTCCAGATCCGTTGTGTACACGTTAGACAGACTGTGCCAGAATCTGCTTTCAGTTGCATGTGTTTAGCTCCAGAACAGCACAACTGAAAAGGGGAACTTGTCTGGGTTTATATCATAATTACAAGGAATACAAGACTTATCTTTGAATGTGAGTCATATTTACAGAAAAATCATTCCAGTGAGCTGTTTAAAACTGCTTCTTTTCTACTTAAATGTACAAACATGCCCAAGTGAGTTGCTCAGCTGGGACAGGACTACTTGTACCATTCAAGGCATCTGTTAAATAGCTGAAGATGCACTTGCAGCTGTTTGTGACTGTCGGTAGTAAGATTCAGTCATAAGAATGAAAATTTCTCACCTTGCAAGGATTTACAGAATCAAATTCTTAATATCTAATTTAATTTAAAAAAAAACCCAACATTTTAATATAGAAAAACAATTTTGTAGTCCAGTTTAACATTAGTTTTGTTTTCATTTGATGAAAAAAGAAAATCTTGGGGGAGGAGGAGAAGGCAGCTCACTTTATGTCTCAGCTGGCATTTCTGAAAATGCTTTTACAGAAAAAAACATTTTTAATGTCTGTATACCACTTTGACCAACAAATATTAGTAATTTCTGGAGTTGGATTTAAGAATTTTGACCACTCTTGTGAGAAAAAGAAGCTTGGGGCTTTGCAATGTGTGGTGGAGCATAGTACAATACACAGTTATAGATATTTATTTGAGGCATAGTAAAAACAAACAAAAAAAATAGATCACAAAGTTTTTGGTTTGTATTTGCATTTTTCTCCTTTAATTTAAGGTTCCAGCAGGTTGAATTGTTAATATTGTCTAGCTTTTAATTTCAAAACACAGGGTAATGTGTAGCCATATAATTAAGCAGAAGAAAACCTTTCACCACTGGCTTCTGCCTTGCTTGTTGGGGCGATGGGAAAACATCAACATTTCAAGTGCAAGGAGTGTGAAGGAGCCAAAAAAGAAACAATTCCAGGATGGGGCATCCACAACTTCTTTGGGCAAGCTATTCCAGTGCCTCACCATCCTGTCATCCAGAAAGCCGATTGTGTCCTGGGCTGCATCCAAAGCAGTGGGGCCAGCAGGGTGAGGGAGGGGACTCTGCCCCTCTGCTCTGGTGAGACCCCACGAGGAACGCTGCATCCAGCTCTGGGTGCTCAGCACAGGAAGGACATCGACCTGTTGGAGTGTGTCCAGAGGAGGGCCACCAGATTGATTAGAGCTATTGAGCACCTCTCCTGTGAGTAAAGGCCAGGAGAACTGGTTTTGTTCAGCCTGGAGAAGAGAAGGCTTCAGGATGATCTAAATGCTCTCTTTCAATACCTGAAGGGAACCTACACAAAAAAGGGAGATATTTTACAAGGGCACAGCGACAGGACAAGGTGGAATGGCTTAAAACTGAAAGGGAGTAGGTTTAGATTGGACATCAGGAAGGAATTCTTTACTGTGAGGATGGTGAGGCACTGGAACAGCTTGCCCAAAGAAGTTGTGGATGCCCCATCCCTGAAAGTGTTCCAGGGCAGGCTGGATGGATCTCTGGGCAAACTAGTCTAGTGAAAAGTGTCCCTGTCCATGGAGGGGGGTTAGATTTAAATGATCTTTAAGGTCCCCTCCAACCCAAGCCATACTATGACTGTGTGACAAGCAGAGTCCCATAAGCCTCTCATTTGTAACAGGTACCAGAGCAACTAATGGAAGATTAACATGTATTAGAATCTAAATTAACAGGGTACAGGAGTACTCTTAGGATAGTTTGTCCAGTTTCATTATTACTCAGTGTGCAACAAACTGATTTGCAATGTATTTGTTGACCAGTTAGGACTACCCAGTCGTTCCTCCAGCTTTGTCCTAATTTGCTTTGGGATAGTGTTTCTCCAAAGAGGTATGGTTTGCCAGGTGTCCTGAATGGACAAAATGTCTGGCAGCATTTCCAACAGCTACTCTTCTTTTCAAAATGGAAAGAGGCAGCAGAAGGAATCTTTCATTGAGCAGGGTGCAGATGTGAGGTGCTAAAAGCTTTGGTAGAGAAGCTTTAGCTTTTTTGGTAGAGAAGGACTTTAGGCACTGTAGTGTGTAAGTCCAGCCATGTAAATCCCTGAGGCAATGCCTAGGCCAGGGGTGAAGTTGAAATTGATGGGAAACACAGTTGTGACTGGGGGGGTAACTAGAGAAAACACATTCAGGTAGTGTTAGAGTAGGATGTGTATCAAGCAAACAGACATACAATTGCTTTAATGTCTTAACATCATAAATCCTAATCTTCAACAACAGATTCAGTAAAATGAGTAAAGAATCATCATTAAATACATCAGCCACAACATATTCTTACCCTTTTGGATAGTCTTCCTGTTATGTTTTCCCTCCCTGATTGGATGAAATAATGAAGCAGGTGAGGGGAGAAAAAAAAAAAAAAAAAGAACAAACAAATCAAAGAGGAGAAAACCACTACAATTTCAAGACCACAGCCTCTAAAACATATAGAAGCTGCGTTTTAGCTAAAGCCACTGTGACTGAGAGTATCCATGGGATGCTAGATCTAAAATTGTGCTGCTGCTGTGTACACTGAGTGTGTAATTCTGCTTAAAAAAATTCTGGTGTCAGTATCAAAATTGGCTTAGTTTAAAACAATGCCTACATATTTCTTTTAATATTTTTTTTTTTTAAAGACTAAAGAAAAGGAAGCTAGTAAGTGTAATAAGCAGTTGTGAAGTCTGGAAAATTCAGACTAAATTTGATAAATTGATTCAAGAAGTTCAGTCTAGGAAAAAAAAAGACTAAACTAAATTTTGTCAAGGTGAAAATCTTCAATATCATAGAATCATAGTATCACAGAAAGGTTTGGGTTGGAAGGGACCTTATGGATCATCTGTTTCCAACCACCCACTAGATCGACTTGCTCAGTATCTGAAATAGAGGGAATGTTAAGTCAAGGAAGCAACATCAATATGATCATCTTTGACATCAAGTGGTAGATTTTACTGCTGTATTTCAAAGAATATGTATGAATTCCACAGTGTCCTGCTCAAAAATTAGTGAAGTAAGCAAGATGCTTAAATAAGGATTATTTTTGCGAATTAGATAATGGGATTTGAATGAGTGGAGAATCCTGCAACTTTCTGAGAATGATCACCTATTGAAAATAAGTATCAAGAGGTAGAGCACTCCTCTGAATAGTTCTGGACATGCATGCAGCAGGACACCTCAGAACTGAAGTGGTCATCTAGGGAGGCTTTGAGTAACCATTCTGCCCTCGCGTTATCACGTGCAGAAATCTCATTCTGCCTTGGGTGACAACTGTGTGACAACCTTCCTCCAGTGAATGCAACAAAGATCTGGCCTGCAGGTATTTCTGTGCACAGAAGTGCAGGGAAAAAAAATCCAGTGAGGCATGAGTGAACTCAAAACTGCTGGAACATGCTTTCTGCAAAGGGTGCAGAGCCGTGTTCACCTGGAAGCAATGGTGTGTTGAGGGAATGATGGCACTAAGTGTGAAATCCCACTGACTCCAGCTCTCAAGGGACAAGTTTCATCAAATGAAGGCAGCTTTTCCTCATCCAGATGCAGCAGCTATCCATAGTGACAGTCACCAGTGGACCATTTAGCAGTGTAGCCCTTGATGCCGTGCAGAGCACAGCACACCAGGAGAAAAGAAGCCTGACTGTGAGCTATTTTGTTTCCAGCCTGGCAGTTTGTCATGCAAGAGGTAGGGAAATACTGCCCATTGGCCCAGAACACACTGAGGCCAGGTGCATCCTCTCTCTGCCCAGAGTGATAAACGGGCCCTGTCAAGAGTGTTTAATTGGTCCAGGTGTTGCAAATGGGTTTACACTGTGGGAGGGGAGGAGACAAGAAGGCTTGTGCCTCTCTCTGCCTAGCATTTCTGGACCATTCTATGTTTTATTGAGGGATGGGGTTAGGTTACTCCAAGTGGTTGCTTGCTGGCTAAACTGGATTCCTGCTTGCCAAGAGGCTGTTTGATCCACTCGTTATACTAATAAAGTAAGTTTATCTTAAGTTTTATCTTAAGTGCTGCTTATTCTGAGGATCAGGGTTGGTATGGGGAGAGATGCAGACTTGATCTTTTCTGGGTGGCTGATTGACTGATGCACTAATTGATATGTGGAGTCTTTTTTTGCTGTGTGGTCTGTCTATTTTGATGTGTGTGTCCTCACAAAAGCTAGTCGGGAGGAGCTGGTGCCCTTGCTAGAGGATACTATTTTTGGAGAGAAGCATTCTGATGATCTGTCTCCTAATTAAAAAGGTGTTACAATAATAATTCTTTACTGTGAGGGTGATGAGGCCCTGGCACAGATTGCCTAGAGAAGTTGTGGCTGCCCCATCCCTGGAAGTGTCCAAGGCCAGGTTGGATGGGGCACTGAACAATCTGGTCTAGTGGGAGGTATCCCTACCCATGGCAGGGGGGTTGGTACTAGATGATTTTTAAGGTCCCTTCCAACTCAAGACATTCTATGGTTCTATAATCCCAATTATTACATAGATTTTGAAAAACTGATCCTTAATGCTGGCAGTCAGGCTGTGTGAGCTAAGAATCACATCTTCCTTTCAAAAAATAAAACTGCTTGCCCATTCTTCCATAACTCTGGGGGTGTGAATTCTTTCTGAGTGTAACTGCTAAGAGATGAGCCCTTGGTGCTTATGGGGCCTCTACAGCTCTATGAAATTAACCTGTCTATGGGATCCCAGCAGGAATTTTTCGAATAAGGTAACATGGCAAGGTTTTCATAGACTAGAGAGGGACACTGAGAAGGCTTGATCAGCTTTGTAGAAACTTGCCTATTCTAAGAGTATGAAAAGCAAGTTATTTTTGTTCTTGCAATAATTTCTCTACTTTATATATAAAGCAGGATACTGAAGACTGTTTCAGGTGAAAAAATAACTGAAAGGGGAACCTGCCTAATTTTGCCACTCTGACTCACAATGAGCCCAGTCCACTGAGGCATTTCTTCAGCAAAGGCTTTAGTGATCTCAGACAAATGAATGAAATATAGTTGTGTTGTTTGCTTAATAAGTGATGGTTGATATTCATAGCTGAGCAGTTGAGACCATTGTCTACATCTGTAGCCTCTGACTAGGAGCAAAGTAGAGACACACAGAGCTGCACAAAGAAATGAAGCTCATACCCTTAAAATAGCTTTGGAAATGTCAGCCTGCAACAAAAAAAAAAAAAAAGATAAAAATAATTAAGTTAAAAAAAAAATTAGGATACTTACTGGAACCTAAAAGTAAACCCATCTTTTAGGTCTGCCCACTAATAAAACCAGAGTGGTGTTTATCCTGAATTTTGAATGAAACATGTGGAATTTTGTTTTAGTCTTGTGATGGTTATCAAACCTAGAAACTGCTGTAATAATGTTGAATTTCTGCTGGGATTTTGGATTTTTTTTTTTTTGCATGGAGGTTTCACCTTTTGTTTGATGTAGTAACTTTCTTCTAGAACTGATGGTGCTTTATTTCTGAGTGATGCCTTGTTTACCAATGATTTTTCTAAAAATGTCACAAGGATTGCAAAACAAATGTATGGATTGTGCATACATTCTGGTAGATCTCCTTTGTCTAGCAACTTCTTTGTGAGTTGTGAAAAATAAATGAAAGCAGCGAACCTTGAAAGAAGACTTTGGACTAATTTGTGACAGGGCAAAATTTAGTGATAGTTAGATGTGTCTTGGTTTTACTGTGCTATTTTGCCTGTAACAGTTTTGTCACAGCTGTCCTTATAAAAACAAAAAATATGTTCCACCTGGAAACATGCTATGCTGTCATACTTAATGTCACTTCAACTTTGAACCTGAAATTATCCAGGTCATTGGGTAGACATTTCCATCCCTTTTTAGTGAACCTCCTTTCAAGTAAGCTGATAAATTTTTTTTTGTTTTGCTCCTCACATGTTTTCACTGACTTTTTATAAATTTGTTTCACAGCTCCCTATGTGCAGCCAAAGTAGGCTCTGTGGTATGTAAAAGAGTTTTACTTTTTATTGTAATTCTGGAAAGGAAATAAATTTGAAACAAAACCAGATCATTTATATATTTATAAAAGATATATTATGTAGCTATCTCACCTGAAGTATTGAGGAGTAGTTTTCAGCTCCCTGAGAAAGATTTTTGTAACTGCACCCCAACCCAGGCTTTTTTTTTTGTTTTGTTTTGTTTTGTTTTGTTTTTGTTATTTTTGGCTGACATTGGGAAGAAACAGCTATCCTTGCACTCTTCTTTAGTTACTCCAGAGGCACAGCTGGTGTTGGTGGAGGTCTGTCTGTGCCCAAAGAAGTTTGTTCACATCTTGCCACAGCAGAGAAGTGAAAGGAGAAGGGTCTGCCTGCAATACCTTGAGTGTTTTCCCTCAGATTCCAGCCCATCCCTAATGCCTCCATTACTTACACGGTGGTTTAATAATGGCTGATCACAGTCAAGTACTTTGTCCAAAAGGGAGCAGCAGGTTTCCGTACAAATGATGCCACCTGTTTGCAGGCTGAAATGCTTGCCTTGACAAGCGGCATCTTTAGCCAGAGGCAGTGTTTGCATTTGTGACAGTTGTAAGAGCTGAAACGGAGGCGAGGGAATGACTAACAGGCCATGATGAGGATGTAGAAGGAAGTGTTGATATTTTCCTGTAAGCTGTTTTGTTTTTTCTTTTCCTAAAGGAAAAAAAAATTGGTTTTTGTTTTCTTTCTGTTTGGCTTGTTGTTGTTTTATTTTTGACTTTTTTTAACATGTGTGAAAATCAGAGGGTTTGTACTTCTAGGGAAAGAATTACTGCAATCCATAAACATCCGGGGTTCTTTCCTCCCACTTTTTTGGTAGCGTACTGAGCTTTTTAAAACATCAAAGATGAAAAACCTTATTAGAGGAAAATTATGACATACAGAAATATTACCAAAGACATGGAAGTCCTAAAAGAGAGGTGCTGTGATAGAGGCAATAGATTCCTGGCATCAGTGGAGAGTGGTTTTTAGTGATCAATGCTCCTCCATGAGATAAGTACAGAAGTTTATCCTGAAAACCCCTGAATAGAACACGAATGTTGTGGTGCTTTTCCTAAGCATCTGTTTGCCTTATAATAGGGCAGTAATTGTGTTGACAAGTCAAGTAGTATTTCCTCAGGAAATATTTCAATAGCTAGAGTGCCTGGAGTAGTCTGATCATATCAGAATGTCAGATACAATTTAGAGTAAATGAGAGCATTTCTGGCATGCTTCAGCTGAGTTGAAAATATCCATCTATCTGTCCTCAGCATAGATTAAAATTACTCTAGAAAATAAATCCAAGGGAAAATATTTCTAAAATCACAGGTGTTTTAAGCTAATGATAATTTCAGTTGGGTTCATGGTTTGGGTTTTTTTTTCAGTTCTTCTTGTGAATGATTCTTTGATACAGGAGGGGAGATAAACGGTGTTTTCCCCAAACCTACCAGGTGAAATAGCAATGCCACCTGTCCAGCAGCCATTTTTGGAGTCTGAAGTAAGGTAAAATTGCAGCATAGCTTAGATCATCAGAGATCAGATGTAGACTTCAGAGTGGAGTGTTTGACTGAGACAGTACTATGCCACATTCCCTTCAGTGTGATGGATGGGACATTGTCTGGAGATGTCCAAAAAAGCTGCAGAAATCACCAGTATTGTAAGTTGAATTACATAGGATTTCAGATTTCTTCAGTAGGTCAGAAAATTCACTCTGGTGTCCTAATCGAACTCTAATTAGTTTGAATTTCTTGAGAAAATGATATTCTGCTTTATTTCCTTCCATAATGATTTACTTTTAAAGATTTACTGTATTCTTCCTTTTTTCCTGAACAATTCTCTCATAAAAAAGTTCTCTCCTAAGGTTTGGATAGACATTAAGTCATCATGTTTATGCAGAAAGGTAAAGAAGACATTTAAAAGTAATCTGATGAATCAAATTAAGACCACCATTCAGCTGCCTACACACAGTGGAAAGTGATTTCAAAGGTGAAAAAATGAGAACAGAACAATAATTTAAATCCATTTCACTTGTTAAAATACTATAAAGATGTAAATATCTTCAACAGTGAGGCTATAACAATGAATTTATAATACTTTGATAATAATTATGTCAGAGTTTACATCTGTTTTGAGTACACCATTAAAATCCTACTTAAACCCTGAAAACACAAAAATATTTAATATAGTGCACGAAGCCGCCATTAAATGTATATTTCTAATTCTATACATGCTGAATTCCTTTCAGGTTTGAGGTGTGTTATGTAAGTTGAAAATGCAGTGAAGAATCTTAGAACAAAAACTTGTCGTGTTTTTCTCAGAGGCATACATCTTGATTCCAAGAATCCCAATTAAATAAGAACTTTAGAAAAAATGCATATTCACAGTGTTCTATTATTACTGGTGCTTTTTCTGTGTATGACTAGGGGAACTTTTGAAGTTATGTTGGTGCTTAAAATATCACACTGTCCTAGAACAGATCGCTTCAGGGTGCTTATTTTCATCACTCTGCACTGTCTAGTGAGCCTTATGCATTCTTATACATTAGAAGATACTTGCTCTAAACTTTACTTTCATACAATCCTCACAGAATACTACTTTGAAGAACAAGGAGAGATAAAAAAATAGCTCTGTTCAAATAGGGAAGTTATTTGTAACACTGTTTCACCACTGCATGGCTTTTGATCTTCTGTCACAGCTCAGTCATTTTGCTCATGGATGAGTAAACTGATCCACCAGAAGTCCCTAGGTCTCACTCCTGTTTGGTCTTTTTAGAAAGATTCATACTCCTATTTATAATTTCTTTATATTAAACTGGAGATCAATAGGTAATATTGTATTCTTTGCTATGCAAACTTTTCAACGAACCAGTTATTCTCAGTTTACCCTCGTCTAAATATAAAAGATGAAATAGAAGTAAGCTAAGGGTAGCAGTATAGATAGCAGAGGTTTTGCTGTTTTTTTTTCTTACACTTTCCAAGTGTGTTTTCCTGAGTTTTGCTCTTCTGTTTTGAGAGAATGTTCTACCTCCCTGTACGCATGAAATGTGTGAGATACTAAACTCTTGCGTTAGGTCTGGAGTTCCCACTATCTCAACACTGAGGAGGAAGCTCCCTGAGAGGAAGTGGGCACCTCATTTTCCTACGTATTTGCATAATATTTTTTTCTTTCATGTAGGATAAGCCTGATGTTTGCATGAATTTGTAGCTTCCTTAAAAGTCAAATTTAATGGTTAAAGGGAGAGTTGCGCTTCAGACCCTCTTTTGTTTTTATGCTCGAGCACATCTCCTGGGCAACCAGCTGCACTTCCTGCAGCCCCCCGAAGGGTAAAGCCCTACATTCAGCCCTTCAGGCTCTTAATCTCCATTTTACAGTCACACATCTGTCACTGTGCTGGCTTGAAAAATTCAGCACTATTTGTCACCTGGAGGAATTTAGAGGAGGAGAAAACTCTGAACCCAAATACATTTTCTTCCACTGTGTTACTGGTCCTAGAAGGGTATTACACTCCTGAAAGGAAGGCAAGGTTTTGAAAGTCCAACCAAAGAGAGCATCCATCTCAAATTCATACCTTCTTCCAAAATTGATAAGAAATTTTTAACCATTATTTAAAGTTTTATGTGTTTATTTGGCTTCTTGCATGCCCACGGAACACTGCATCAGTCCAAACATTTCCTACCACTGCTAAACACTGAACATTCTTCACATTTTAGAACTGGGGTAGAGAAACCCTGCCTAAAATCTATCAACATTAACCTGTTTTGCAAAAGTAAGTCCAGACCTTCATTGTCTGAACCAGTAATGAATGAATCACTTGAGAAATCTATGAGACTAAAAGAATCCTGCTGTGTGGTTCTTTCCATAATTGAGAAATATTCTCTATATTTTAGAAGCTTTATATAGCATGCCTTCTTATTTATTTGAACGTCTATATTTTGCATTCTGAAGATTTGAGAGGGTGTCCCTCATCAATGCCACTGTTGGCATTTCATCTAAATTGCAACCAGTGGGGTTTTTTTTCCTCTCTGTTTTAGGAAGTTGTGTCTGGACAAATCATCCTGAAGAGTGTATAGTAAATACTGAGATTAATCTCAGAATAAGCAATACCCTGAGGAGTAGCCTGATCTGAAACACATCAAAGTGAATTTAAATTTCAGTGGCCAGCAGGATTTCTGTAGCCAGGGAAGGTGAGTTTACCTCCTCTAGCCTTGCCCACCCCCCCTTTTCCCTGACAACACACACAATTTTATTTTGCTAGATATTACTTTCATTCTAAAGTTCTTTATCTTTTTTAAACATGAGGGTCCTAGCATTTTTTTAATTCTGAAAACAAAGGTATGGCAAAAAGGGACTTTCCTGAAGTACTTCCATGAAAATAAAATTCTATAGATAAAGAGCGTGGTGGTATTTTTCATTTTGATATTTGTTCACTGCAATATTACTAAGGGGTTTCGAACAGGTGCAGTATCACTCTTGGGATGAGACACATTGGGCTTATTTTGTCATTTTCTCCAAGTTGTGCAATGCTGGAGGAAAGAGCCTGTGTCAATCATTCATCCACCCGAGTTCTTTCCTTTCCAAAAAACAACAGATCTGTCCTCTTCAACCCTTCCTGGAAGTGATACTGCATACCTGAAGCCCGCCTTCAAGGGCCAGTTTGCCAGGTGTGGGATGGAGGATGTTCATTTCCTAACCAGCACTATGTGTGGTGCAGAGTGGAGCAAAAAAGAATGAAGTGGTAACGTAAGTTGGTCTGTTGGAAACAAGTAAGCAGGAATGGAGGAAACAGGAACTGGAGCATTCAAAATCTCAACCCTTGTAATGACTTTCAGAGTAATAGAATCGAAGAGTTACAGAAGCATTTAGAGTGGAAAAGATCTCAAGATCATCAAGTCCAACTGTAAAACTAACATTACCAAATCCTCTGTGAAGTCATGCCCCTAAGCACCGTGCCTGGAGGTCTTTTAAATACCTTCAGGGATGTGGCTTAACCACTTCCATGGGCAGCCTGTTCCAATGCTTGATAACCCCTTCAGCAGAAAATTTTTTCTGATATCCACTCTGAACCTCCTCCGTACTACTTGAGGCCATTTCCTCTCATTATATCACACATAGCAAGAGACTGATACCAACCCTGCCTGGAGTGTCTGGCCCGTGCTACTGTCCCTTGCAGCAGAGTTGTTCTCCCCCCGTGGCTTCCTCAGTGCCTGATGCCATGTCCTGCTAAGAGAGACATGCAAAGTGACAGGGCTTGCCTGGTGCAAGAGTGGAAAAATCAGGGACACAGCAGCAGGCTTTGGGAGAGGGCAGGCAAAAGAAGAACCTCTTGATGGCTCTCCTTGAAGGCTGGAAAGCAGACACAGCCCTGGGGCAGGGCAGGGAGACACAGGGCTGGACTGGGCTGTGCCCCTCTCTCTGCATCTCTGGAAGAACAGCAGGAAAGCCATGATCTCCCCCACACCCTCGCCCAGGCACTATGAGGCTAGCACAGGGTACCTGGAGGAGGTGGTCTTACATTATCTGTGAACTTTCTGAGGCTGTGCCGTTCCCATTGTCCACTGCCCTCATGAAAATCTTAAATAATATTGACCCCAGTCCTGACCCGGGGTTACAACTCTACTAACTGGCTTCCAACTGGGCTTTGTTTTACTGTTGGGAATTCTCTGGCCCTGCATTATGCTAATGAATGGATCCATTCCACCTGAGGAAAGCTTTGTCTGGGACAGTCAAAATAGTCACTTTGCATGGTATTTTATGCAGAATCAAATTTTGGTGATGACTTACTGAGGACTGCCTTCTGTCTGTTCAGTTACAACTTTCTTTTCCAATTAATAGGAAAAAAAGTTGTGCTAGTGGATCAATATGTGAACTTAAAGAAGTAACTTTTGGCTGCAAGACCAATAAAAAACATGCTACATAAAGCTCTGTTATGTAGGGTTGCATTAACTCTGCAACTTTGATGTCTGCCTCCTTTGTGAAGAAGGGAGAGGACTGTAAGATTTGTCCTGACTGTTCTGTCTAGTTTTCCATACCCTGTAAGCCCTGCTCATCTGACTTTGCATTCCTCTCTCTCCCACCTCCACCCCACCCCTTCCCCTTTTCACAGCATAGCACGGGTATTTCTCTACTGCTTTTTGGTACAAGCTCAAGAGACAGCAAATCAGCTGTGATCCAGTGATGTGTCATATGTAAACTAAGCAGTGGGCACAAACAGCTCTGCCTGCTGCAGGTCTGCCAGGGAAGGTGCCAATCTGAAGTCCCGTGTGCCAAAAGGCCCTACATTAAGACTCCCATTCCTCAGTTACACCTTTGCATTATGGACCCTCCCTTCTTACCTGGTCTTCCATGAAGTATTCTATGTTTTTCCTCGTATAACTCAGGTGCACAGTTCGGCCAGCTGCAAGACAAGTGGGCTAGTAACCCCATTCACATACAACCTGAATTGTTTAATGCTGATTCCACAGACTGCTGCATGGCTTCCTTAAATCCACGCCTTCCATTTCATTGTGAAGTGCTCATTGTTTTTACTCCTATGCGTGTTGCAGCAGTAGAAGCAGAAACTGAACTTCTGATCCTTTTGTCCACTTCTGGCCAGGGTGATGGGAGGTGGGAGAAGAGAGCCTCAGTAACCTGAACAAAACACAGATAACAACAGTATTTAGTATGTTGATGTTCATGGGTTTCAAATGCAGCATATATACATTCCACCTAGTATATATATTGGAAAAAAAAAATAAATAATGTCCACTGACACAAAGAAACAACAGTTATTTTCATTTTATATACTTGTTTAATTAACCTAAAATCTGCATAATACACTACACATAACAGAAGCTCTCACCTATTTTGTATACTTGAGAATATTCTGATAGTAAGGTGTCACAAATGAACTTAAAGGACAAGGAAATAAAAATGCTGACAATGAGGTTGTGAGGTGTTTCCTAAGGAGGAATAGCCAGTGCAAACATAAGCATGTACTGCTAGTTTTATTCAGCATTTAATGTATTATTTGAAAGTAATTTGGGGGGGATTTTACAAATGTGCAGGCAGTAACACTTTGTGGAATTTTTCTTTTCTTTTTAGACAGAAAGGTGTTCAGCTGTTCTGCTGAACACGCCTTCCTTTTTATGCACCATACACTGTAGATGTAACAATCTGGCCAGTCCTGATTAAACAGTGGTTATACTGGGGAAGCATTTGGAGGGGAAAGTACATGAATAACTCATAATGTTTGGAAACTATAGTGACTTGACTGGTGAACTTGCTATTACATAGTTAATTGTGGTTATGGGACACTTCATCTGACAAAAAAAAAGATCATATCATAGCATATAATAACATAATCCCCTATGTATAAGGTATATTAAACGTGTATTAGACATTGTTTTCATTGTTATAAATAAAAGAACTGAGGCTATTTCTGTTGTGATAACTAGTATTCTTCAGAGATTCTGTATTTGATTCTCTTCTATGTTTTTGTTGGTAGTATGCTTTCATATTATTTTAATATAAGCTGTTTGAAATTGAAACTGTTCAAAAAGACAGTGTCACTTTTTTTTTTGTTTGTTTTACCATTAAAAAAAACAACAATTGGTAAATCTCTGTGGAGAGAAATGTTAACTGTTTTATTTTATACTTAGATATGGCTCTCGTCCATACTCAACTCACACACTTGCATAAATTACTCTTTCAGGCAAAACTATAATGTCATAAAACTATTCTCACTGAGTCTTTCTTACTTAGTTATTTCCTCTTGAAGGAGGCCAGTGAAAAGAATGGCTAGAGACATTCAGCCAAGTGAAGATGTCAGGACCTCCATATGGTTAAGCAACAGAGCAGACAGGGAAAGGGTGAAAATTGAGCCGCTACAGAAAACCTTTATATTACTGTATAACAGGGGAAAAGTTTCTATTGAGATTTAAAAAGACAGCTTCTAACAAGACTAAAATAAAAGTGTGATCTTCATTCCAAAAAGATTTTTTTTTAATTACCAGCCCTGTGTATCACCAACAATTGTATTACCAACACAGCCTCAAGCTGCACCAGCAGAGGTTCAGGCTGGACATCAGGAAGAACTGATTCACAGAAAGGGTTGCTAAACATTGGAAAGGCCTTGCCCAGGATGGTGATGGAGTCACCATCCCTAGAGGTGTTCAGGAAACTAGTGGACAGGGCACTTGGTGACATGGTCTAGTTGACATGGTTGGAATCAGTGGTCTTGGAGGTCATTTCCAGACCAAATAATTCCATAATTCTGTTAACACACCGTGCTCAAACAGCCATTTACTCATTTATCCGCTTTTTTTTTTTTTTTTTTCCCCAACTGATACTCATGTCTCTGTCTGTGTATTTTCAGGTACTGGCCTTGCCACTCGGAAAGGAGAAAGGATGGCTTCCAACACAGCAAACCCTGCCAACCACTTGCCGTACTTCTTCGGCAACATCACACGCGAAGATGCCGAGGAGTATCTGATGCAGGCGGGAGCCAGCGACGGACTCTACTTGCTGCGCCAAAGCCGGAATTACCTGGGGGGCTTTGCCTTGTCCTTGGCCCATGGAAGGAAGGTCCATCACTATACGATTGAGAGGGAGCTGAGCGGTTCCTATGCCATTGCAGGAGGCAAGTCGCACTCCAGTCCTGCTGAACTCATTAAGTATCACTCAGAGGAAGCTGATGGCCTCATCTGTCTGCTGAGGAAACCTTTCAACCGGCCGCCAGGCGTTGAACCCAAAACAGGGCCCTTTGAAGATTTGAAGGAGAACCTCATCAGAGAATATGTCAAACAAACTTGGAATTTGCAGGTAAAATCAGACTGACCTTGCCATAAAGGGTGTCTTTGAGCTAGGAGGAAAAGAGACTGCAGTGTTTGTTTCCGGATCTTGCTGCTGCTAGGTAGTATTTTTTCACAAGGGAATCATAGCCATTTGAGTTTGAACAGTGAGTTGTTTTTCTTCTCCACAAGAAATGCAGGAACTTGGCCCCAAGTGTAGTTTTCCTGAAATTTACAACACTTAGAATTTCTATGATGTCTTGGGCTAGCATAGTCTTATCTACTACTGCACTAACATATCTCGTCAGATTTTGAGCAAAATTTAATAGATGTAGAGAATAACATACAGAAATTGTTCGTTTGACTGCTTTTAGCTCTGAATTTTTATTGCAATGATATACAGACAGGCATGGTGACATGATGACTTGTTTTGCATCCTCCTGGTCTTGTTTCTGTGATGCTAGTTTAGATTATGTCCAAAACTACATTACAGAGCACTGTCTGTACTTCCTCAGTACTGCAGGAATGTTCCATGTGAAGGACGGATTTTTTTTCCTGAGAATTACTATGCAGAAACTGGTCTTAACATGGAAACACTAGGGTAGGAGGCTGCAACAGGAATATTATTTCACCTTGGAATGCCATCTTGAGTTACCTTTATGAACTCACAGAGTTACACAAGGGTTTTTAATCTCCTTTGCTACAAGCAAGTAACCCTGTGAATTCTGCTCAGTAAAATATGTGGAGCAAATCCTCAAACTGGCAGAGCCTGAAACTTATTTTCTGCAAGTGCACAGTCTTTTTTTTTGCAGAGTCTGAGCCCAGTCTAAAGGGAGGCTGATGAACTCAAGTTAAAAACTAATGAAACTAGGAGGGTTTGCCCTGAGATTCCAGTTTAGAATTGGTAGGTTGTAGATAAGATTAGAATTATCTAGGTTAATATTACTCTAAATACTTAGCTCTAAAACTGGGACTGTTCTGTCTGCTTTGGGGAAATTTGCATTGATGTCTTTGACACAGACATGCTATAACAATGAAAAGCATGTTCAGATAATTTCAGTACACTGCCATAGTTATGTAATTTGGAGGTATGTTAAAAATCTCAGACTGACCCCATACTTAATTATGTCTCATCAGCATAAAAATAAGACTTCATTTTAAATCACAATATGGCATATTATAATATGGTTAACTTCTGCTGTATTAAGGGCTTAATTTATTGGCTCAGTTTGCTTCTTTTTCTCAGAGGTACAGGAAGAACCCCAGTTTTGTAATGTATAGATTACCAAATGTTAGTTTTTGGTTTCAAATCCCTATAGAGACCAGACCTTTCCTTCACATGCCACAAATACATGTAGATTTCAGATGTCCCAAAATTAATTCCAAAAATACTGGGAGTCTAGCTGTCAAGTTTTTATTGCAGAAGATAGTCTGACTGTTCCAACTGTGCTTTTACTACTCTCTAGGGGCATGCTCTTGAGCAAGCTATCATTAGCCAGAAGCCTCAGCTGGAGAAGCTGATTGCCACTACAGCCCATGAAAAGATGCCGTGGTTCCACGGGAGGATCTCTCGGGAGGAGTCGGAGCACCGCATCCTCATTGGGTCAAGAAACAATGGAAAATTTCTGTGAGTGCATTTCCCCCGTGGTACTGATGCTGGCCTGCAGGGCTGCTGTAAAATTCTTCCAAATAAATCTCAAGAGAGAATATACCCTGAGGGGTGGCTCATTCACAGTGAGAGAATCCAGTCCAGCGTGATAGACACGACATGATGCTTTCTACACTAAGCAAGTGTAGAAAGACTAAGTAAAGATGGGAAACTGTAGCAGAAGCAAGGGAAACCTGCAGGGGTGTCCACTGGGACCTGCTGAAGCCCCTGGCCTCTGCAGCCCCACTGCCAAAGCCTGACTACCTGCACCTAATACACAGATTTACTAAACTGGTACAATTATAGGCAAACTGGCTGTCTTAGCAACTTGGCATCTACGTCTGCCAGGTCTCCCAGGGACAGTGGTGGTGCTTTGTTTTGTAGGTAATCATACTGGGCGAAGGAATTGCCTCTGCCTTGACAGCACCGCTTTGTGTCTGCTGCTTACCATCTGCGTTTGCCTGGCCTGGTGTTCTTTTGTTTTCTGAGAACAAATGTGCCACTTAGGACAGTGACAGACAGACAGACAGACAGCCACCTGTAAGCACTAGAGCCAGGCAAAGTCTTCTAACAAAAAAGCTTTTTTTTTTTTTGGAAAATCTTCATTTGAAAAATATCAGTGTTTTAAAAGGACTACCTTTTGTCATTCTCCCTGTTCCTCCTCCAAACCAAAAAATATTTATATAATGATAGAAAATGGAGCTTAAAAGTCATGGCCAAGTAAGGCTTACTTAGAGATGTATAATTTCTGAGACAAACTTCATCACCTATGTGTGTAGCCACTCTTTCTGATTTGCTGTAATTGTGCCACACAGGAACCAGTAACTCCTCTAAATCTTGATTTTCAGTAGAGTTAATTCCGATGAAGTCTTACCTATGAATACTTTGAAAGTAGAGACATTTCATTTCTTGAAAACTCTTTTCTTCTCTCAGTCTTTGAATTTTTTTTTTGTCTCATTCACCATGCATCTGCATTTTCAGCCTCGTACTCTGTATTTCTGAGTTTCACATCCGGAGGGTCATTTACCCCGTGGCTTTCACTGCAAGGTGTAGCAAACCCTTGTCATAACTTCATTACAGATTTTGTAACACCTGTAATAAAAAATTGGTACAGAAATTTGTGGAGCCATAGAGTTCAGTTATCACAGATTCATCTTTTATCAGTGCTTCTTCCCACTGCACAGGAGTTTAATGGATTTGATGAACATGGTTGCTGTTGTAGATTACCAGCCCAGCATTACCATTCAATTCTCCTTTTTCCTGACATGGGACTTTGCTGATTTCTTCTCCTGCATTTTAAACATAGGGTCATACGTGGATGTATAATCTGAAATAAAACATCAATTCCTTCTTTTAATAATCATATGGGGTTTTTTCCTAAAAACATATTGTCTTTTTGCTTTCTGTTTCAACACCTTCCCAAATCGATGTTACAGCAGATGAGTCACGATGTAGATCATGTATTAAAACTTGCAGCTTCGCTGCTAGTTGACCTCATGTACATATTGGTTTCTATGTGGCCAAAAATGGGGGGGGGGGTGAAGAGGAGAGGGGAGGAAGGAAAAAAACTAATTTGTCCCCAAAAAAAAGGATCCCTTGGCTAATATTTCTTAACAACAGGGATAGGCCTTGGAGTAGGGGAATGAGATTTTTTAGCAGACTTGACTTTTCCAGTCTCTATTATCAACACTGATCTCTTTTTAATTTTCTATAAGCATTCCCACTGCTTTGAATAGAAATACTTTCCCAGCATTTTCCTGTGTTCCCTTAAGATGGCCTGGGAGACTGCTGTCTGCAGTGACATGCTCAGTGAGCTGTGTGGGGAGCATTCAGACCTTCTCCCACAGGACTGGTGTTATGTTGGTGGGTCTGTACCTTACACAGTTTTGCTGGAACTGAGGTGGCTGCTTTCACATCAGGCAGATAAACCCACAGAGGATGAAATGCTAACTTTGAGGCTCTCTCCAAACCATAAGAAGTGCCACTGGAGCTTAAGTAATATGAATATATAACCACTAGTGCGTTGAGCTTGGGTCCCTCTTATTAAGGATAATCCTGTTTACGTCTGAATCTATAGGGTGCTTTCCAATGCATTGATTGTTCTTGCACAGACTTCCTATCTGTTCAGTTTAGAGCTTAGTAACCACTCACCTGACATTTAATTTTATGGTCTCAGGGAAGAAACTGGTCGGTAGCCAGAGCAGCAAGAGAAATAATGTGTCACTCATTTGCATCAGGAATCCATTATTTTATCTTCCTGAGCCTCTCTAGGTTTTAGATCCACAGACCCGGAGGCTCACTGCAAGCAACAAAAGAACTGTCTAATTCAGAGAGGTTTTCTGCAGCGGTTTGCTCAACATGGGCTTGCTCAGAAGGCGTTGAGAAATAAACCACTAATTTCTGGCTAACTGAAGCGTTATCAGCAAAGCTGCTGTGTGTGAGAGCGGTGCATTGTTTTACATTTCAGGCACGGGCATCACACACTTTCACTTACCCAGCAGCAGTATTTGGCAGAATATTCTCTGCCTCTGTGAACTGAAGGCTGTGAATCTGTGCCTGTGAATGTAGCTGCTCAGGGACTGTTTTTCTTACACTGGTTGATGTGCTCAAGCCTGGTAGCTGACTGAAAAGTAAAACTTGAACACATTCAAAGTCTAAGACAAGTTTGCTTGTTGAGCTAGGAACTGGAGCCTGGGAACGTAGAGGGAAGCTAGATTTTTAGTGAGATGAGATACTCCAAGGCTATTTAACAAGTCCACACACCGATGCTAGTATATAGCAAAAATTGTGTTTATCATGAAAAAAATAATAAATATTAGAAGGCTAGAATATTTCTACATATGTTTAAGAAGTCTCTAAAAATTCATTGTACCAGAAATTTGCTATCTGTCTGACCTAACTGCCTTGAAACAAAATCCAGTACACAGTCTCTGTGAGAATATATCTAATATCTAGACTTCTTTAGCACTGCTTTGCAGCACTACAGGATTACAAAATCTAGTATTATTTTTAATACAATAATTATGGAAATAGTTGAAAAGCTTCCTGACTCCAAAATATCATGGGTAACATCATAAAGACAACACTACAACTTACCCAAGGAAAAATTCTGAGCTAACTGAGTGTTTTTCTAAGGAATTTTCAAAGATCTTTTTAAAGTTTTTGTCATGAGTGAAGAGTCAGTGAAGAAAGAATGTATGTGAATGTTAAAGAGTTTGTTTTCAACCCCAAATATAGCAACAATGTCATGAAATGACATGAAATATAAAGCTGTACCTCTCTTTTGGGAAGAACGTTTAAGTGAAATTGCCACTTGGCACAAAACTTGGAGAAAAAAATATACCAGTGGAATAGAAGTAAAGTATTTCTTAAAGCATCTGAAGAACAACTGAAAATAGAGAACTTTAGGTCTTATTAGATTTTGCCCAGTAGGACATATTGATTGTAGATCAAACTATTAATATTGGTAATACTGTTATTGATATTGTCATAGTATTTATATTTATCAAGTATCACAAAAAATTTATGATATTGTTAATATTATGTATGTGACTGTACTCACGTGAACCAGTTTAAAAATAAATTGGAACTCTGATAACAGTGGCAGAACAGCAATATAAGAACAGCAATATAAGAAAAGTCAGTTTTCTCTGCAGTTTCACATAGGAAACAGCATCGTTATGTGGTAAGAGTTGGCACATCTTGATTTATCATCAGTAATGACCACTTCAGTTATATGAGCATGTGATCTTGCATATGTATTAAAAACCAGAAGTTCTGAAGTTGGAGGGGGGGTAAAGAATATTCAGAAAGACTGTTAAACTTAAAGGTTCAACTTCAGGGAAATTGCGAGTGAAGACATTGCATAATTAGCAGTTTAGTCTCTGCAAACAGTTTACATGAGTTCATGTGAATGAACTCACCATGGCATCCAGTGACATCTAGAAACTAAACTGTCTCTTATCTGTCCCAATGGTTAACACTAGTAAAAACATTTCAAAATAACAAGTTCAGAATTGCAGTCGTCTGTAGGGGTTTTCTTGTCTTTTTTCTGATCAAATATTTCTTTTTCTGTTATTCTCAGCAGTCTGTATTTACACTAATCTAACTGCCTTCTAGGACTTTCCCACTACTAGGGTGCAGTGGGATTTATCTGACCTTGTAGAGTATTCTTTACATAATTCTATCAGCATTAAGTTTGTATCCATAAATGGAACTGGACATTGTTGGCATCAAATAAGGCGAAAAAGAGACCTCAATTCAGGGCCATTAATTAACGACAAAGTTCCTCTTCAAAGTGCCAAGCAGTTGCTGGACTTGCATGACACAAAAATTTTCCCAGATAAAGCACGGACAGCCAACCATGTTTCTGGAGGTGCCGTCTTCCACTGCCACAGCAGCTTGGGAGGGTTGTTTTCTGAACTTTGGTTAGGTACGCAGCCGAGTGACACTGCAGCAGGGCTGTGGCTTCTCGAAGCTGGCTCTGGTTTGCCTGCTTCAGCAGCGGGGAGGGTCAGAGGTGTGAAGAAAAGCCGCAATCCCCTACTAAAGTAGCTGCACTGAGGAGGTATCCTACCGTGGTGCAGTTTTGCAGCAAAGCTGCTGGTCAGGGGTTTGGTGGAACACAGTTTGTTGTGCTGGCAGGGTGAGGTCAGCTAAAGAGACCGGTGTGATGCAACCCTCCTGGCAGAGGTATTTTGTAACTAACTGTGCAGCAGCCTTGTGAGGAGATGAATTTTCAGGTTCCACTGTAGATAGCAGCAGTGCGAGGCTGAGCTATCTCCTAAATTTTGTAGTGTGCTGATATTTGTGAAACACCTTTGAGTGTGTTACCAAACAGAGGAGACGAAATGATGCAAGTGAAGGCAGCGGCCAATCCGTTTTGTCCTTCGCATAATTCTTTTGCAGATGGCACCAAGTTCATTTCTTATTGCCTTAAAACTTGGAACGTGTGCAGTGTGCAGCAGATCTCTGACGTGACAATGAGTAGCCATGTTGTTAATAGCATCACCAGAGGGATGGTCATAAGGGCAGACACGCAGGGAATGGCTGGAGCTTGATCAGCAGTGAGGAATGTCAGAATCCCTGCCATCAACCAAGCCGTTATCGCTGAGGAGGCAAAGCAAACCCCAAAATAAACTTCAGCATGGCCTTGGATTCAGGAGCAAGAGTAATTTCACACCATTCCTAAAGCAAGCATTTTGCTCCTTTATTTTCTTCATTATTCTCCACTGTAAAATGCTGTGACTTCTGGTTTTTTTGGTGTGTTTGTTTGGGTTTTTTTTCCTACACAGTAAATGAGGCATGTTATAGTAGCAATTTGTTTATTTTTTTTTTTTTGGCCTCAGGGATATTTTCCTTTAGAAAGAGAGGGATCATTTGGCTTTTCAGATGGAAACAGAAAAAAATTAGAGCATTTTCTTTTTGCTTCCAAACAAAAATACACTTTACCAAAGGAGGGAATGGATAGGTATTTACACTGTCTGTAGTGATGCTCCAAGTAGTTATTGGTTGCTATCTGGGTTACAGTCATAAAAAAGTAAAAATTACTCAAACATAGATTGTATGAAATATAAAATCAATACCTAAACTTTGCATTGTTTCATTTGCATTGCATCAGGTAACAGTTTGTGTTTCTACTTTCCTTTTTGTGTTATTTTAAAAACGTATGTCATAAAAGAGCTAGATACCTTGACACTTCTCTAAAAGATTCGTGAATTCAATTTTTTTCTCAGTGAAGTTGTTTGTGTTTCTGATTATTTTCAGTGGATGAAAGGACACTATTGTTTATTTATAGGTGTTTATTATCTTTATGTTTGTCTTCTGTTCATTTGTAATTCTCTGCTATAGCATGAAATGGAAGACTAGGTGATATTTCAGTTGCTGGCTTCCTTGCCAAAATGCTTTCTCTTAAAAAAAAAAAAAAAAAGAAAAAAGAAAAAAAAAGTTTTTTAAAATGAAGTGTTTGTATTGAAGAACAGTGAATATTGTGTTAAATTTCAGAGCACATTAAAACAGAGAGTGCATTTGGAATATTGAATTTTTTTTCTCAACAGTCTGAGAATTGTTATTTTTCGTAGAAAATAATTCCACATGGGAAGAGAGTTCCCAAATCTGAAAGACCCTGGGTAATACAGGCAGCGCCATCAAGAAGTTGGGAAAACCTTGATTTCCTTTCAAAAAAGTTTCAGTTTATAACCCTCCAGTTTGAACAGCCTTTTCCTCTTTGTCCATATTTTACTGTAACCATAAGTTACTGAATACTGTTACACAGTCTGGTTGCCAAAACTAAGGCTTTATCTGTTGTTTCAATGCACTTGATGCTTCTGCTCTTCCCACGTTTGGGAAGATGGTAGTACCTCCTGGTTTCATTTTTTGGGGGAGAGGGGTGGTGTTTTCTTTGTTTGTTTTGTTTTGTTTTGTCTTGTTTGTTTGGGGTTTTGTAGGGATCCAGGTTGTGCTGGAGTTGACTGCCTACAGTTTAAAAAAACACCTGCTCCATAACCCTAAGAGAACACGGCTTCCTCTGGACCTTGGTCAAGAATAAGTGCTAGAATGGAGACCTCGTTTAGGATGTGGGGCCACAGAGATGTCTGGCAGAAGTTGCCCTGACTGTGAAATGCACATGTCTTCAGAGTTACGTAGCTGTTGGCTTAGGGGAAGAAAAAGCTCGGAAATGCAACTTCAAACCTTATAAACCTGAACTGTGCCTAAATCCTTCACTAAATAGTGATAGAGCTGTTTGGATCTGTGCTGTGGTCTTTAGAAATCAGGGCTCTCCTCTCCTGTGGGTGCCTGCGCCCTCAAGAAATGTTTACAGTGCTTATTGTGATAGTAACAACTGCTGCAAATGATAGCCAGTTTCAGTAGATCTAATTGCACTGGAGCCACCATTTCTTCACGTGAAACATGAAGGGTATTTGGTACTGGGAAGCAATCCATTGCATTTTTGTAGTCTTACTTGTGCTTTATTCTGAGTAGAAGTCTGATTGCAAAGCAGTGCCATTTTTGTTTGTGTTTTAGAGATAATGCCCTCTATTCTGAAAAGACTTTCCTAAGCCTTAGTGGCATCAAGCAAGTCAGAGGAAGACAAAGTAAAAGTCACTCTTCATTTTAGCAGAGGCTGTTACTCTTCACTGGTCAGTCAGCACAGGAAATCAACATGCTGAGAAAACACCTATCATGAAAAACCACAGTGTGTTTCAATTTGCCTTAGAGACTTAGGCAAGCTGCTTCGGTTTCAGAAAACAAAAAACTTGACATTAGTTCCCTTTTTCCTTTAGCCAATGTCCTGTTCAATCTTAGGCAACAAGAATCACTCTACTTGAAAAAAAAAAGAGGTGCATGAGTAGTTCAGACAAAACACAGTTCTACTTCAGCCTTGAGTGAATCAACTGAGAAATAGAATTTAATACTTGCCTCTGCCATCTTTTGAGATACGGTAACAAGTACTAGTGTTGCACCAACAAAGCTTCTTAACATCTTAGTGAGCATATACCGCTATATTTCTTTTCAGGGCTGTTCAAAAATTCAAGGGAGAGTGAGGAGATTTCTGTGCACACTGGAACAAGAAATAATTCACTGTTGCAGAATCTGGGTTTTTCACTAAAAAAGCCAGACAATTTTAGTCTAACTCTACTGCTATCTCACTGTCAGCAGTAAATGCACACGGGCAACTCAAACTAAAAGTCCTACTTTCTAACCTCAGAAGCAGTGGCTATGATGGAGCTAGTAGCAAGTTCTGGGTCCAGTCACCAGAATACCCAGGCCTTGAGTACACATAAAACAACTCGACCACACTTTACAGGCATCTCAGATGGTGCTTGCAAGTCTTCTGAAAGAACAAGATCATCCTGGCTACCTGCGAATTTTAAACAAAATATTTATATTACATTCCATGACCTGTCCATGGTGAAGTTTAAATATATATGTGCCAATACTATCTAGAGTTTCATATGAATTTTGCATGAAATCTGCACAAAACATTGTCTTTGAAATTATAAGAATTAATGATTACAGAAATGCATGATTTTCTTCAAATTCCCAGAAAAAAAAATATAAATCTATTTCAGAGCACAAAGATTTTCCCTTTGTTTGATTTCCAGATCATATTCTTTTAATGTTTTATTTTCTGCTCTTACTGTCAAAAAAAAAACACACAAAAGAGCTAGGCCAGCACTGCAGAGGCTTTAAAATGCATACTTTCTCAGGGCATGCTTTATGCACTGCACAGTGTTCTGTAGCTGCCTAACAAAGGGCCTTACATGGATTTTCTGGTTTAATCCCTTGCATTTTGGGGAAAAGAAGGGAAACTTCAGGGAATTCATCTGAAAACAAGTTACGTGAAGAAATAAGTGACAGGCTTAACAAAATGTCTTCAGTGCTGACTTTACTTTGGTTTTAATTCAAAATCTAAAAAAAAAAAAAAAGAATGCTCATTCCTACTAGATTGTAACCCTGAAAATCTTATTCCTACAGTATCCGAGAAAGGGACAGCAATGGTTCCTATGCCCTGTGCCTACTGAATGATGGAAAAGTACTGCACTACCGCATTGACAGAGATAAGACAGGAAAGCTCTCCATACCAGATGGAAAAAGATTTGACACCCTCTGGCAGGTCTGTTGAATTTTTATCACATGGGTTACTGTCACCAGATTTCCATATAACTGACCAAGGCAGCTTTGTTTTATTTTGCCACGTACAGCAGTCTTTGGCTAAAACCAATATGTTCCAGCAGGTTATTTGTTGTGTGTTTCCACCTTTGTGTGGCCTCTATACACAAAGAAAATACGTGTTAATGTAGAAAGCTCTGTGAGTGTGGAGAGTTTAATCATTTCTAAATGTGGTGTTGCAGCCTAGCCGAGTTCCAAATTGCTATAATTAATTATTCAGTTAGCTGAACATTCCCTGGAATGGAAGTCCATTTGCATTTGCAAGTGACCATATTCATGGCTATGCTTGGTGTAGTCTTCTGTTTAATGTCCTTTATGGCAGCAGCAAACAAAATTCTAGGAAGTAGAAATGGAATGATTTAAGATGCTGTACACATAATGCAGTCTTTAGCTTTGAAATTCTCTGCCTTCAAATCTGCAAAAGCTCATTTTGCTGAGGCTTACCACCAAAATATGTCTGAACACTGGTAAAGATTTAGCAACTAAGAAGTACATACTTCTTAATACTAAAATTGAATACTGGTGAAATGACTTTGTAAACTAAAAGTACTGAGGGAATTGAAACTCCTGCAGAAATCTCTAATGTCCTCTTGCTTAAAAATCTATTAAAACAAGTAAAGTGACTCACAAATCTAAAATATGATTCTTTGCTCGCATATAGTAATTCTTAGCCTTTCTGTAAATGTCCTGCATTATTTCTTTCCTGGTATAGCTGGAAGTTTTAAAGCAGCTGTGGTGTCTTACAATTTCTTTGAACGTGTCTGCAAATCTTACACACACAGGCTGTCTCCTTTCTACCCAAATGCACCAAAGTAAAAATAGAAGTAATGTATCTGTAACAAAATGAGATGAGAGGGGATGATTTGGGCACAAATGGACACGATTGTTGGTGCTATGCATTTAATAACTGCATACATCTCACTGCGACTTTGAGGTCCAAAGAAAGCATTGTGTATTCGCACAATTCTTGCACTGTAACTATACCCCCCAAAAAAAAACAAACCAAACAGAACAAAACAGAGAAAAAAAAAAAAAAAACAGAAAAAAAACAGAAAAAAAAAAACCACACAAAAAAACAAACAAACAAACAAAAAAAAAACCAACCAAAAAACACCTGTTCAGTCACAGAACTAATGGGGGGAATGCTGAGTCTTACAAACCTAGGTCACCCTCCAGGTTCATCTGTAAGGTTACTTCAGAAACATGCACCCCTGCTAAATAAAAGTAAAGGTGAGATAAGAACATGTGCAGTAAAGATCTGCTGTATGCCCAGGCCATTTGTTTTAATATGTAGCAATGATTGTACATATGCATGTAGTCCTAAAGAGACAAAATATAACTGTACCACCCTTACCATTTCACATACTTTTCTCTCATTCTTTCTTTTTTTTTTTATTCCTCTCTCATTCTGTTAGCTAGTTGAGCATTATTCGTACAAACCAGATGGATTATTAAGGGTCCTTACCACACCTTGTCCACAACTTGGCTCAGAAAATGGTGAGTTATTCCTAATATTTTTACATGTATAAAAACCATGACAATTACGATAAAGATGTGCACATTTTTCCACTTGCCATGTAGGTTGGGTGCAGATTTTTCTGCTTTTCAAGTGAGTTAATATCTGCCAGACCATGCATGATGGAGGCAGATCCTGTAGCTCCAGGCTAGCAATTCAGATTGTTGCTGGCTCTAAATTAATGTCAGACCTGAAATGTGCTTTGCTCATTGCTTTGCTCGCTGCTCCAATGGTCCTCCCTCCAAAAGCTGAAGCACATCAGCAGTGCTGCCCTGGGCACTCAGATTGGGTGCACCCAGCAGGTGAGGTGCTGGAAGATCAAAAGTTGCTTCCCCTGCTGGGGAGGGCAGGGCAGAAAATTGGATTGGCTGCACGAGATGCTGAAAATGGGGGTCAGATAACTGTGGGGAGGGGAGGAAAAGGGGTGAGGGAGAGAGTCCTGAGGTTCAGTGTGCTTTTTATCCTGTTTCTTCTTTAATGTCAGTTCATACTGGAAAGACCTTGCCCTCCCTCTTACCCTGACTGAAAGGCGAAATGAGATGCTTCTGATTGATCTGTGTCTAACTTGTGCTCCTCCAGAAGAGGTGCTCTCTCTCTATAAGGCCTTCTTATGTCATTCTAACTGGATACCAATGCCATGGTGAGAGGGAATAGAATAGAATAGAATAGAATAGAATAGAATAGAATAGAATAGAATAGAATAGAATAGAATAGAATAGAATAGAATAGAATAGAATAGAATCATAGTTGGAAAAAATACATTTAAAATCACCCAGTCTAACCCTTGATTTTTTTTATTTTTCCACATCTTTGAATAATTTCCTACTTTTTCCACCTGTACTTTTTCTGCTCCTTTGAATTGTTTAGGCACTACACATACTTTTTTCTCTGTGGCAACTAGCACCACAGTCTGCTGCTTATAAGAAACAAGAGCAAAGAAGATGGTCCAAGAGAAACACTGTAACATGATTTAAAAACTAGAAAGTTGGTTCCCTACATAAAATTCTGCATTCTCACACAAATTTCTCACCTTGCTCAGTTTCATTCCACATTGTATTATTTTACAGATAATGTTGGTTTTAACACTTATCCTTCTGCTTCTGGAACACTTCCAAAGGTAAGAGTATGTAGTGATATAGCAATAGCATTTATTTGAGAGGGCTTACAGACACATACTGCTTTGGGAATCCTAAATCTTTTATGTTGTTGCAAATGTGAGTTTGTTTTTCTAGGGATATAAGCAGTAAGTTGAAAAGAAGTTTAACATATTCTAGAGTAGCATTGCTTTCATCAGTGTTTTGAATGTTCTGGTAACCATTTAATTTTTATTTTCTTTTATCCATATAATGTATTTGAAAAAAAACAGTATTTTTCATAGGCAAAATGCCTCACCAATGATCATGTTTTGTAGTGATTTTATTAATCCCAGAAGAAGAGGTACTGTATTAATTACATTGTTCACTTCAAGAATCTGCTGGAGGTTCAATTCACCTTATTTGGTGTGTGCAGTTAACACTGGGCATTGCAAGAGAGTTTGATTCCTTCTGCAGTGAGTTAGGGGTGATTCTTCCCTCAATTCCATGAAAACTGAGCAAGACAATCTGTTGCTGTAATTGCCTAACTTCTTAGAGTCCATTGATTAGAGGAGTCACCCGAGGTGTCGTACATACACATAATCACATAACATTATCTTGTTCAGATGTAGTTGATCTCATTTGAAATAAAGGGTTTAATTTAGCTGTCTCCCTGGAGAGCTCAATCATCCAGGTCATTATCTTGATGTTGTCCCGCATTATAGAAAAATATTTTAGGCAATTATATTTATTCGAGTATAATTGAGTCCCTGCAGGTCTGTGAACAACCATTCGCATTCCCTCGCTTCTGAAAATCAGGTGCCCTTTTAAATAATTGGAAATTATGCAACCCAAATCAGTCCCTCATGTTTTATTAAACATTGCCTCGAGGTTTGGGTCTGTGCCATTTGCAAGTAAGTCCACGAAGTTTAAGCACATGAAGTCGCATGTGTACCATCTGGTGTACGTGCAGTTACAGAGACGGACTTTATAGAGTCCTTCCTTTTTTTCAGAGGAAGCACATTAGTTTAGTTTAGTATCACTAAAAAGCAGATGGCCATATTATGAGGAACATTAATGTTTTGTTACTCCAGGTTTGCCCAGTAGCAGACGCAACACAAATCCCTTCCCTGACATGAAAACATGAAACATACTGTATAGATACAGATCTGGAAAAATTTTAAAATTTGAATTTAAAAACTGCCTTAAGGTCTATCTGCAGATTCAAGATGGTTTGGCAGCATACAGTGGAAACAAAATGTAGTACCAAGGTTTCCTATGCTGCGTTTGTTTGATGCATCATATATACACTTGCAGGCACACAACAGAAAGGTTGGGAATGTTTTATTCTTGTAGAGTACTTTTGTCTTGCAAAATATTTTCATGTTCCTCTTTGACATTGTGGTTTCTAGAGTTGGGCAGGAGGTGGAATTATCTCAAGACTCAAATCGTACACCTTTCCAAAGGCTGGCAGCAAAAAGGTGCCTCATCTATAGATTTTTTTTTTTAGGTTTTCAACTGAGTTAAAAAGACTTACATGACTAATTTCACTCTTTTTCCCCCTTCTTTTGGCTTGCTGTCTTGACTACTAACAATTAGATTGTGAAGATTTTGAAAGCTTTCTGCTTCTTTCCTAATCATCTGCATAATTATGGGCTTGATTTTATAACTTAAGCTATGGGTTTGGAGAAGTTTTAACATAGAGGGGCTATTTTTAAGTAATTTCTCACAAAATAGTAATGGAGATCTCAATATGCCTACAAATTAAATGTAAGTGATAAAATGTTTTTCAAAACCACTCACAGATGTACAAAATTGTATTTCTACCCTGAACTATCCCTCTTAATCATAAAATTGTCTTACTTATATAATTATGTTGTTACTTAGCACATTTGGGGAACAATTTGTTAATAAGATATATTCTTACATAACCTATGTGCACAAATCTTGTTATGCACTGAATCACGTTTAGGCAAGTGTAAGATGTCACAACTCCAAGCAGAACGGGAAAGGTGATATCAGGGAGTCGAGGGGAGCCCAGCCCTGTCTTAGTGAAAATGTTGTTGCATGTCCAGAAAACTGTGCTGTCCAGTAATTGGTGTAGTTCTGAAGCACGTTGTTATGAGCTTGTTTGCATACTGAGAATAACATGTATGTCCCTGCTTGGCCCAGGAGTCTCTCTTCATGTTTATTTATCTATTTATGGTTGCTCTTCAACAAAAATTTTCAGGCATGAAAAGCCCCAGGGGTGTGCTACTGTTTAGAGTGAAAAACTGTGTTTGATACATGCTGAAGTTGGTAATCCTGATAAATAACAGTTCTTTTTTTGTGACTTCAGTTCACTTTCACACTGAAGTACCAATAGCTGTTGTAGTCTGTGTATCCTCACAGGACTCACATCTCTTTTTCAATACGCATTTATCTTATACAAACACATATACAGTGTCAGGATGTGCTCCAAACCACCTGAAATACAATGCCATGCTATCACGTATTTTGGTTTCCTTCAGAAAAGTGAGGGTGGGTTTTGAATTCTGTAGACGTGGCTTTGGTTACGCTGCTGTCTGTTCACCTGGTTAAACCTGTGACTCACTCTGGTCACTTCCTGCTGTCAAACACCTTTTTTTTTGCCTTTTGGGCAACAGACACAGAGTACAGGCTGAAGCATATTGGCAGAGAAGGACCAATCATTTAAAAAAATAATTTCAGAAATCTGATTTGATCACCATTTACACATACTTAACCCTGAATACTCAGACCCACAAGTTTCATCACACTGTCAGATTTTAGACTCTCTAGGCAAAAGGATTCCAAGATTTACCATTCATTAACCCTAACATGGAGAGTTTACTTTACCCCTGGTTAATTAGGCAGTTACTCCTCCAATATCAAAAACTTTTAGACAGTAAAGAAAAAAAAATGCCTATTTTTTGTGTTATATTTACTCATTATTGGGAAAGGTTTTTTAATTTAAATTAAATTTGAGTTCTAATTAAAACTCAAATTTTGATCTGAGGACTAAAATTATATACAAGTAATCCAGATCTCAATTTCTCAAGCTGATTCATTAGTGTAAAATTGGTAATTTAGACAATTTAAAGGAACTCGTGCCACCTAGTGGCAACTGAGATGACTTAGCCAAAGCTCGTTGAGGATTTGGCTAATGAGATCTTTGTCATGCAGTATTTCGCTGCTCAGTTTGTTTTAGCAAAGTAAGACGACTTTATGGCCCTACATATAAGTCTGCATTTTTTCAAATTAGAACCATTAACCTGAAAAGAAATTGCTCTTGCTGTATGGACTGTCTTCATGAGAATATTACTATATTACTTACATACTTATATTCTTTACTGTAAAAGTCAGATTTAGAGTAATTAGAGCCATTTCATATGTGGCATTTTTAACAGGCTCCTCTAGTGGACTCCTTTCTTGTATTCCTTTTTACTGGTTTAAGGAATCCACAGTCATTTTGCCCATTCTCTGTTTCTTGTAAGAATTTAAGGAGCAATCTATTATCCTATATCTTGGATATATAACTTTATTAACATAAAGTTCCCTTTGTCCAAAAAAGATCTGCAGAAACAAACTTGGTGTTTTAAAAGTGTAGGGGAGAAAGAACTCTGAATTTAAATGATAGTTAAATAAAAAGAAAATTTTATTGTACCATTACCCAGTCCACTGTACATTCAGTGGTACATGCCCTCTTCGTAGTTTCTAGTCATCCTTGCTTGACTTCAAGAGAAAAAAATCCAACTTCTGGTAGAAAATCCAGTTCCTGGTGGAAAATCTATTCCAAGGCATGCAGGGTGCTACATGCCATGACTACATGACTGGCAGAACTAAAGAAAAATTTTTGAGGTCTTTTGAGTACTGCACAACATTCCCAAGTTATGAATATGAGCTGAAAATGTGCCTATGAAATATTAAATTGCAGTTCAACCAGAAATCACAGAATCATAGAATTCTGTGTTGGAAGGGAGCTTGAGGATCATCTAGTCCCAGCCACCTCTGCCACGGGCAGGGACACATCCCACTAGGCCAGGTTGCTCAAAGCCTTCTCCCACCTGGCCTTGAACACTGCCAGGGTTGGGGCATCCTCATCTTCTCTGGGAAGCCTGATCCAGTGTTTCACCACTCTCACAGTAAAGAATTTCTTCTTAATATCTAACCTAAATGTCCTCTCTTTCAGTTTGTACCCATTACTCTTTGTCCCATCAGTGCAGTTCCTGACCAAGGATCCCTCTCTGGCTTCCCTGTAGGCTCCCATCAGACACTGGAAGGTTGCCATGAGGTGTCCACACAACTTTCCCTTCTCCAGGCTGAACAGCCCCAAATTTCTCAGCCAGTCTCCACAGGAGAGGTGCTCCAGTCCTCTTAGCAACTTCGTGGCCCTTCTCTGGACTTGCCCCAACAGTTCCATGTCCTTCCTATGTTGGGGGACAACAAAACCGCCCAGGTGCTCCTGGTGGGGTCTGACAGGAGCAGCACAGAGGGCCAGAACCCCCTCCCTCGCCCTGCTGGCCACACTGCTTTGGGTGCAGCCCAGGATGTCTTTGGCCTGACTGCCACAATTTTTCAAAAATTATGGATAGTGGCTTAGCAACACTGTCTGACAGATCCCTGGGGACCCTTGGGTGAATCTCATCAGTTCCCATGGACTTGTGCACATCATTCCAGTCCCTGCATTTGTCTCTCTCAACTTGGGCAGTGTGGCTGGAGCACTTGCCATTGAAGAAGTTTGAGGCATAGAAGTCATTGAGAATCTTAGCCTTTTCTTTGTTCAGGGTAGCCAGGTTTCCCATTTCCTTCCAGAGAAGAAGGAAGCGATATAAATGAAAAAGACATTATTAAGCTGTTTAATCAATCTGCAACAATGAGAAATAACATTCCACGCACACATTTATATTAGTTAACCAAGCTAACACTAATGATGTATAAGACATCCTTTTTAAACATCAGGAGCTCTCTGAGAAACAGAACCCACTTTATTTGGTGTCACTGTGGGATTTCCAATTCTTTTATTTTGTTCTTGAATTGCAAAGAGCAGAAACATCTATATGTGTTCCACTTGAGGACTCAGCCATGTCTTGACCAGAGCTGTATTTTCACCAGCTGTCCTTCACTGGTGAATGGATTCTTGAGATGTATGAATTTCATGTACATTAATTATGTTTGGCCAGTTAAAAGTAGACCAGTTCATAAACTGAGACTTAGGGTCAGGAATATTTAACTAGCCTGGAGCTACAGCTACACCTGTGTGACTTTACCTACTTGTGACTACAGAAAAGGTTTCTGTGGTGCTTTAAGTGAGGTATATACTATGGGGCATTTCAAGACTTCAGAGACTTCCATGAAATCTATGCAATGTGGCAAGTTATTCCTGTCTTCATTGCACTTTTATCTGTCTGACAACAGTTATTGCTGGCAGTCCAAATTGCTTTGTATCCACTCAGTTAATTGATTCCAAATAAATTCTGGAATGTAAAACGATCTTCCTTTAAAAGTATAAATACTGTTAATATAGGAAGTAAGAATACATCCAGGAAGTGGGATTATAATCACTTCTTGGTCGTAATAATGAGTAGGTCATAGTAACTAGCAATAAGATAAAACCCCTTAAGTGTTCTTGATGCATTCTGAAGGAATTCAGGATCTATGAAACGCACAAAATAAAATCACTGTGGAATCAGTAAGTATAATTCTTTGCAAAGCAAAATTTGATTAATATTTTTTGACTGAACATAAGCATTTTCCTATACGTACCTACAGTGCAGGAAAAAAAAACTGTCCTAAGCATTCACAGTGAAACTACCAGCCCATATTGAGAGATTTATGATTGAGTTCAAATCCTAGTGGGGTTCTGGGCTCAGTGAATGACCTGTGACACAGGTCTTTGGAAACAGAGTTCTCACCTTGCAAAGCTGGCAAACTGTATCAGTCTAGAGAAACAAAACCAGAGCTGAGGATCTTGTTTTATAACTTCATTTGCTTCCCTTGTTCTTGAGATTGGTAGGTCAGTCAGTTTGTCCCCTGACCTACCCCAGAACTCTCCTGGGGCTTTTGTGGCTTACCCTGACAGCAAATGGCCTTTCAACACTGTCCCCAAGAGTGAGGAATTCAAGTCAGAAACACTTCCCTTGCCATGCCTGATGTTGCTGTGCTCTGTCCCACAAGGCCAGAGCCTTGCTGAGAGCTGGCCTCCTTCTCATGGTTTGCTGCAAAATCTACATGGTGAAACCTTTTCTATTTCATCCAGCTGGGCAGATCACTTCATTAAGATTTAAAGAACTGTAATGGCCAGGACAGGTCAGGTGTTTTCCCTACTAAATGCAGTTTCCAAACGATAAAAATTCTATTATATTCAACAGCTCACTCCAGAAAACTTCAGAGAATCATTGAATGGTTTGGGTTGAAAGGGACCTTAAAGATCATCTCCTTTCAACCTCCTTACCATGAGCAGGGGCAGCTTACACTAGAGCTTTCTTTCTCTTTACTTCAAAACAACACAGTTTCTGGAAGGAACTTATGACACTGAAATCTTCAGTTATTAAAAATAAAAAGAACTATATACTCAAATAATTGCAAAATAACCCTATACAGTGTTTTTCAAATGCAATATACTTTTTTTTTCCTATTTGAACTGAGAAAACTTGAAAAAATATTTGAATTTTTCACTGTAAAACACTCTCTTAGGATAGTGAGGTCATTAGTAAGTAAAGTCTGCATTGAGAAAGAAAAGGGACTAAACTTCAGAAATAAGTTCTGTAATTTCATGCTCACAGACACGATAGAGATGTATACTTTATTGGACCAACCTAATCCTTCAGCCAAGCAGCTCCAGAACACCCCATGTTTCTGTTGGGATGGTTTGTGTACTCCACATTACTCATCTGACAAGAGGAAAGGCAGAGGGATTGTATTTGAACCAGATGCTCCATTAATTAAATCATTTTCCCCCTTCTCAGAGGAGACTGACTGACCTATTATTTGGTCAATGATATTTGTCCCTGACGTTACACAACCCTACTCAAATAATAACTTTTTACTCCAGTTTGTTCCACGTCTTTGAAGTGGAGTCACTCTGTAATATCCACAAGAGAAAAAGGGAATTGTTTTTTGTTTTGACTTGTGCTAACAATTTCCCCATGGCCTAGGTAAGGGGAGAGATAACTTGGACAGGGAGGAAGGGCAGATTAAAGAGAAATCCTTATGGCTGTTTGTGTTACAAGGCAGATATGAAATGATCATGTAAATTTAATATCTGCAGAATAAGATTTGTGCATGACGCAGTACAGTTAATTCTCTCGTATCTAATGCTCTGAAATATTTTGGATACACTTTTGTGCTTTAGCAGTGTATGTTTCATTTGGCCTGGATATTTGCTTTAGCAATAACATCCAGAAAGAAATAAAATCTTTTGGATCCCTTTCTTACTTTCTGATTCTCACCTGTGTGCCTCTTGCAACCACTATGCCTTAATCCTTTGGAGGGGGGGAAAGTGCTTTTAACTTACCTGTTCATTGTTAAACAATTAAAAAACTCTATTTGTGTGCTGTAGCTTCAGTCAACTATTGGACACCCACCTGAAGAAGCACCTTTTAACCCTTATGTGCTGCAAAGGAAGAGAAGTCCTACAGAAGCAGAAAGAGGTAGGCAGAGAAATTTGTATAATTAATACAATTTTCTTCTTTATGGCAGACATCTCTCTCAACCCATATTTCTTAGCTTTTGTGGCAAATCCTTGAGCTTCATAAAAAGAATTCTGCCCTGTGGCATCCACAGTGCCAAGTATAAAGCAGTTAAAGCAGGGTGCCTGAGAATGAAGCACATAGAAGGCAGCATTCTGAGTGAAGAATTGTCTGAGGTAACTAATGAGAAGTAATAAGGAGAAGGGCCAAACTTTAACCCTTCTTTAATGCTTCTCTCAAGGAACATCCTGGTTTCACATTGCACAAATGTTCTGTAGCTAAGGCATTGTCACCAGGTGGAAGTCACTCACTGTCTTTTGGGATGTTCTAAAGTGCACAGAGATGGACTGTCTGTGGTCTCTTTATAACACCATTATACGTCAAACACACTGATGACCCTGAACATAGAAAAGGTGAATATATTATCTCTGGCAGCAAAAAAATATCTAAAATCATGTCCAATTTTTTCATTGTTTGATCTGCAGGTGATCAGAGAGAGGCCTTACCCATGGACACGGAGGTCTATGAAAGTCCTTATGCTGATCCAGATGAAATTAAGCCAAAAAATGTCACCCTTGACAGGAAATTGTTAACCTTGGAGGAAGGTGAACTTGGCTCTGGCAACTTTGGTACTGTAAAGAAGGGGTTCTATAGGATGAAAAAGTAAGTGTTTCCTTCTATTTTCATGGTGTTTAACATGTAAAAGTGCAGCCTTCACTGTTTGGAGCAGCAGTAATCTTTGCATGTCATTTGTGTGATAGACTGTACCTAAGTAATTTGGGCTGATTTCTTTCATTGTTCTTACACATAATGCACTAATTTTTTTTGTCTGTAAAGTGGGGAAGTGCTCCTTGTGACAATTTTCTTTCCTGACAGGGAAGTCCACTGCCTTCCTCCATGGTTTGTATGGGCAGTTGTGTTATGCAGTATTTCCCACCTGCACAACATCTATTTCAGAAATAGCATAGAGTCCCATGGACAGTTTACCTGTACTAAAGAGGGTGGGGTTTTTGCCTAAAATAAGTATGATAAATACCACCTCCATGAAGCTGTAGCGTTGATTTTCAAGACGATAGAACATGTGGTAACCTCCTCTATCACAGACCCTGCTCCTACCTGACTGTTCATGCATTTTCATAGGAAAATGCTGTTTGTAGGTTGTTTTTGTGCATGGACTGCTTATGTATACACTCATCATTTGAAGCTGGAGGCATTTCTTTAACTGAGGTTTTCAGAGGCGGGAAGGATTTTTATTTTTCTAGTCTAGTCTTTAGTGATTTGAAGGGCTCTGATCTCAGCTCGTGTATTTTTTAATCCTGTTTCACACTTGAGCTGTGTTGATATCATCAATCACTCCTTCAGTTAGCTCTATGAACTGAAAATTGCAGAAGTAGGCTTAATTTCTCAGGATTTCAGAGCACTAACTTGGGGTCCTGCAATGCTGTTCTAGTCTCACCCCCAAAACATTTTTGTGCCTAAAAAGTCCTTTATATCTTTTCTTGTCAGAAAAGATTTATGCCATCCTTGCCAGAAAGGGCATGAAAATTCTGTCCAGTGCACTTGTTTTCAGGCTTCTTAAGATATTTTTGGTGACAATTTGTAATTTTCTCAGGCTCTTTTCATTCTCACTCTTTTGCATAACTGTCTTCTGAGCTTTTGACAGAGAAATGTTCCTGTTATGGTTGGGGTTTTTTCTGCTCTGAACGTCAGCTCTGTCTTTTGTCACGATTTGTACCATGTGCACAGAAATATCAGACAAAGATTGTGTGCATTAGTGCACGACTTTTTCACCAGCTTGTCCCAGAACTGGATATTTTTTATTTTTTTTTGCAGGGGTGCCAAGCCAGTGGCTGTAAAAATTCTTAAGAATGAGAGTAATGATCCAGCCATAAAGGATGAATTACTGAGAGAAGCAAATGTAATGCAGCAACTGGATAACCCATATATTGTCCGAATGATAGGCATTTGTGAAGCTGAGGCCTGGATGTTAGTAATGGAAATGGCTGAACTTGGGCCACTGAACAGATTTCTGCAAAAAAATAGGTATGTAAGCCTTGATTCCATTTCATAGGGCACAGGTCCTTTCTTTTATTTTTTTTTTCTTCAAGGACAATTGTAAAATCATGTGTCATTAATGTAATAATTGATGACTGTAGGTGCTCTCCACTGGAAATTATTATCTTGTGCATGTCTCCTAACTGTCAAATATTTCTGCCCAAATAGGGTATTTTGAATAAATGAAAGAATTTTCACATACCCTTCAGTTGCTCATTTACTGATGTGATCACACAGAATCTTGCCCAGGACAGGTAGCCTGGGCTGCCTTTTCTAATTGAATCTTTGCTAAATGTAAGTGGATCAGATTCACAGCTTGATAGGGGCAATTTCATAGTAAAGATTTGTATTTGAGCTCCATGAAAAGTCATAAGAATGAACTACTGACCTCCATAAAATTCAATTATGATTTTCAGACATGTCACAGAGAAGAACATAACAGAGCTGGTGCACCAGGTTTCCATGGGGATGAAATACCTGGAGGAGAATAACTTTGTTCATAGGGATCTGGCTGCAAGGAATGTGCTATTAGTCACCCAACATTATGCCAAAATTAGTGACTTTGGACTTTCCAAAGCTCTTAGTGCTGACGAAAATTATTATAAGGTAAGTTTTTAACAAGACACGAAAGCTTTATAGCAACATAGCTTAATAAGGCTATTTTCAGTGGAAATGCAGTCAGTTTTGCAAGTCGAAAATTAAAAATATTATGTATTATCCATTATTTTATAGCCTGATATTAGGTTACCAATGTTCAAAATAGCTGATTAACATTAAGAGATGTGTAGGGAGGAAAAAGCTGATCCCTTCTTTTGCTTGCCTACTTTCATTTACTTTTGGTAAATTTGTCATTAGAAGGTTGAAAATCATGATGGAAATGAGATACTTTCTTAAATAACAGGGGGAAAATGTATTTGTTGCAGACCAGTTCTCACCATGTCCAAGGAAAATACAGGCTAACACACTGTATTATTGACTAATAGAACTGAATTAGGGAAGGTTTTTAAAAGAATACCATTGGTAAATAATAAATTAACCTAAGCAAAACTTGTTTAGTTTGGTTGAAATTCATAGGACATCCATACAACTAAAGGGATAACAAAATAATTGCCACATTTAAAAGGTGGAAGACAAAGGCTATAGCCATGTCTGCACCCTTTTTTTTCTTTTTCTGGTATTTCACTCTTGCAGTTCAAATTATTTGTTCCTTCTGCTTTTTTCCTTTCATCAGCTGTTTAAAACTAATAAGCCAGGCCATGGGACACTGCAGAGGAGGAGCAAGGACATGCTCCCTTCTGATGACCTTCTTATAGGAATAATAACTACTGCCAGAAAAGGCATCTTAAATCCCTGCCACTAGCCCACCCAGAGATGCTTGTCCATCTCAGCCTCAGAGGCTGGAGAATTAGTATCAAAGGTCTGTTCTCTTTACAGCTCCACAGGATGAAGTGGTGTCCTATCACTAGACCTAGCACTGTGCTAGGGTAGACTGATGCTTGAGTGGTTGTAATGCATTGCTGCGGCATAATTTAATCAAGCTGTGGTTTGCCACAAGGCAGTCACTTTGCTTTGAAACAGAGCATCAACTTCAGCTATCCAGATATATATCTCTTACCCGCTGTGGAGGGCCTAAATTTAAAAAAAAAAAAATTTTAAAGAGCGCCTTTTTAAATTAAAGGCCACTAAAAAATTACTCCATGTCATTTAGCTAAGCTTTGGTTTACTGCAGATCTCCTTTCAGCACATTATTTTGAAAGTGGAACAATTTTGTAACATTTCTGAAGAGGCTGTCACCCATTCTCTCTAAAGCTAACTACACCAGAAATGGAATGGTACTTAGCACAAATGTGGGCAGATCTAAGTTATCTTGGCTTGTATGCATTCTGGTGGTATTTACTACTTATCATTGTCTCTAGCCTGCTTTTTTCCCTTTCTCTCATGACGTGTTTTAGGCACAAAGTCATGGAAAATGGCCAGTCAAGTGGTATGCTCCGGAATGCATGAATTTCTACAAATTTTCCAGCAAAAGCGATGTCTGGAGCTTTGGGGTTTTAATGTGGGAAGCTTTCTCTTATGGGCAAAAACCATATAAGGTGAGTGATTACACCTAGCCTTTTGTTTGTTTGTTTGTTTCCCGGTAAAAACTCAGAGCAAATTTGAAACAATGCCTTTTCCTGCCTTAAAAAGAGCTGTTGCAACAAGCGAGTCAAAGGTTAGCTCGAAAATCAGTTCCAGGCCTCTGTTTGATTTATGCTGGCATGTACATTGTAATCATTTGCAACTTGGATGGCTGACTGTTCTGCTCACCCTGTTCCAGGGAATGAAAGGTGGTGAAGTTGCACAGATGATTGAAAGGGGAGAACGAATGGAACGTCCTGAAGTCTGTCCAACAGAAGTCTACAGTCTGATGAAATTGTGCTGGACATACAAGTGAGTGTGACGTGATGATCTTTACACAGAAGTATGTCTTAATCTACATGGTTAATAGTCAGAAAGGGGATGAGAGGATTATTTCAACATGCATCTCTTCAGCCTTTTCTCACTACAAGCATCCTCTAAACTAAGGGGTCAGTTGCCCTTTCAGGTGAAAATTATTTGAGTTACAGGGTGTACTAAAAGAAGCTGATTTTGCAGAACAGACTTTGCTGGAACATTTATGTACAAAATACAGGGTATCATGAAAAACAAGTAATTCCACAAAAAGCTCAGTCTAATATATTTTGAAAAGAAAGTTTGAAAATAAGCCAATAATTTTGTTTCATTTTGGATTGTATTTTGTTTAATCTTCACTTCCAAGTCTTTATCTTTACTGAAATTTCAAAGTCATATTGCCAACAATTTTATTCGATTCTTCAATAGTTAACTGCTTTGACCTGTTTTCTCTCATTTCTGTACATACTCAGATTGGCTCCCACACTGGTCTCCAATCAGTGAGAGGCAACACATCTTTTCTTTTTCAGATCATACCTGATATGTCAGAACCTTTTTTTCTGGTTGATTACAATTCAGAAGTCAGAATTATGAAATATAAAAAAAAAAAAATAAAACCTACCTGATTTTTTAAATAGTACATTGCAAAAATTTATTTAAACAGTTTTATGATTTTTCGTTTTAAACTATTTTGTTGAAGTTACCTTTAGCTCTAGGAAGGCTCCAGAAAGTACCCAAAGTGACTGTAATGTCACTTATTATTCCAGTTCATCATCTGGAGAAAACTGACTTTTTCCTACCTTTTTACCTACCTTTTAACCTACATTTAAGGAGCTGTGGTACTTCACTTTTAGGTACCTTGCTTCTTTGTTAGTTTTATTACACCTTGTACTCTAGAAAAAACGTGCAGCCATAAAATAACCTGTCTTTTTGCTGGACTCAAAGAAAGCTATAACAGTTCTATGTGTTATGGAACAGTGAAATGGATCAGGTTTTTTTGTTAAGATTAACAAATGTATCATAAAGCAGGCTCATTTTTACTTTTTGTACTCAAATATCTTTATTATTAGAAAGAAGAAAAATTAAAAAAAAAAAAAAAAAAAAAAAAAAGAAAGTTCAAGTCAGGCAGAGTAACTATCTCAATATGTAATCTAATACTGTAGGGGCTTGTCAGTTTAATTGTGTTCTCCAAATAAAGAAAAAGGTGCAGACATAGAAGAAAGATGATACAGTCACAGGGTGTGAGTAGGCTCCTGTCAGTGGTTCTAAGCCTCTCTGTGTGATTGCAATACCAATTGTAAGGCAGATATTACACCACAGATGTTCTTTTCTCTAGATTATTACCAAAGAAAATGAAGTAGAAAATTAAACTGAGATGATTTGCCATTTCTTTCTTCTAGCACTTTCACCAACTACAGAGTAACAGGCATGACAGCAAATCCACCCCCTGGATGCTCTGTAGCGACACTTGCCACTTGGCATTAATTCTTTAGCCTCATTTTGGTAGCCTTCAAATACTGTGAGAGGCTTCAAATGAGCTGTCACTGAGGTAGAGTCCCAGGCATTGCAAGGCCCGTGCACCTTTACAGCTTCCTTCTTCCCATGCAGTGACACTTGTCGTCTTTCCACAGCGTTGATGACCGGCCAGGATTTGTCGCAGTCGAGATGAGGTTGCGTAACTACTACTACGACATTTCCCACTAACAGGCCTGAGGAACAGCAGCCTCCTTGCCTCCAGCCAGCACCCTCTGAGAAGCAGTTCGATTTCCAAAACCAAGGGACTTTGACTTCTGTACTTCCATTTTCACCCTGCAAAGCGCAGAGCTGAGCCTTGTGTCTCTCAGGTTGCCTTTTCTCGCATTCTCCATATTCTGCACAATATCCAGCCTGGAGAGAGGGTGTTGAGAGTGCAGAGGACTCAAAGTGAGCAGCAAGGCTGCCAGAGAGCAGATGCTTACACTTTTGCTACATCCAATTTCATTTTATTTACGGCTTTATTTGCATTGCATTTCCGGTCCTCTAAAACCCATTTAATGACTTTGAACTTCCTTCCTCTCCTGTATTGGAATCCGAATCGGAATTTAGATGTTGCTATTAATATTCTTTAGCCCTCAAATGTATTGAATTTTTCCAGCCTTCCCCCCTCCTCAAGAAAGAAAAGCGTAAACATTTCTCATTGTGAAGGAAATTCACTGTGAAAGTGTGTCAGTAACTTTGACTGACAGTGTATTTGATTTTATCACCAAGCCCCTTTAAAATCAAATCATATTCTTCTTAGTGGTAAAGCAGACAGAGGAGAACTGGAAGTTTTGACTTTCTAATCTAACATCATCACCTCCTTTAAATGTGCTTCTCGTGTTCCTCATCTCACGTGTGGAGCCCAGACGTTCCTCAGGGAGTTATTCTTTTTTCCTGGTGAAACCTGGGAACTCAGGGGTTTGCTCTCATCTTGGAAAAAAAATATAGCAGCACCTAAGACAAAGAGTCTGGATTTTAACATAAACTCCACCACTGCATTCCTGAAAAGATACCTGTGATGGAGCAGCAGCTAGCTTGCTGGTTCATCCTGCTCCAGACATACCTTTTCCATGTATCTATTTGGGTATACCAAAGCTCCTTGTTTTATGTTCTGAGCAGCAATCATTTCTGGTTTGTTTGGTTTTTTAAAAAATCTTTATTGAAAAGCCTCTGTGAGAATTTCACCACACCTTATCACCTCTAAAGTTAAATTTCACCTCTAGCACAAATACTTTAAAATGGGCACATGGACCTCAAGATTACTTTTTGTCTGCTCCAAAATCTTAGTATTTTTCCTGCTATCAGTTCCTGTGGCCATCTCAGGAAAGGGTATTTGTCTTATCACTCTTCTGTAATGTAGGGTGCATCCCCATTAAATTGGAAGTTTAGTAACAGTAATTACAAATAATGTAATCAACTCCTGATTCTGTTTTTACCCTTATGCTTTGCTTGTCCAATCTCATTTTAAATGCTATCAATATCAAAATTTTGATCACTTATTACTCACAAGCAGCTACTCTATTGTCATTTACATATATCTCAGGAGTCTGCATACATTGCATCTGTTAGATAAAGAGATTTTAGAAGAATATAAAGAATAAGTTTTAGAGTTAGATATATTTATTGCATATGTCGGGTTAGAGTGTATGTGTTTATTTTCTGTGTGAACAGGATATTCTTAGAGATGCAGGGATTTTTTTTTTTCCCTAGCAAAGAAGTTGTGTGAGCAATTAAAGTGAGAAAGTGCAAAATAATTTAGTAACAGATAGGACTACAAACAAATGTAGGATTTACTGATTTTTTTCCTTTTTACAAAGGTTGTGGTCTATTTGTTAAATAATACCTGGTTACTTTTGGTAGTTCAGTCTTGGGTGTCCAGTGCAAGATGCTTCAGAAACCACATCCTACTGAAAAAGATTGACTGTTATAGACCATGTTTCAAATGTGACCAAATGTGACTTATATTGAAGATGATTTATTTTTGGTTTTCTTTTTAAGAAACATTTTGCTACAAGACCAGCTTGAGTAGAAGTTAACCGTGGTTACACATAGGTATTTTGTCACTTTAGTTGTGTTGCAGAGAAGCTGTTATTTCTACATGTACAATTAGTACATTTATGGGGATATTAGTTACAAAAAAATTGCACAAATCGCACAAATCTCTATTAACCAACAAGTGACAGTACTCAATTTCCCTGAATGAGAGACATACCTCTCTTTATCTCTCAGTTTCTTTAAAAACAATGTCTGTTACAACAAAACTGGAGGATTATTTCACCTCCTCTCTTCTGAGTGAATGTCAACATCACTTTCCAGTGTTACTTGATTATTCTTCACTATTACATAATAAAAGTTTACAATGAGAATACAAAGAATTGTGAAATAAATGGATTAGGTTTTAAAATTTAAATTAAAGAAGTTTTTACAAATTATGTTGTTGCTAAAAAGAATCCTTCAATATTTATACCCTTTCTAAAAAAAAAAATGCTGATGCTGTGCAGAGTGTGTGTATGTGCTGAGTTACTGTGATTGTTGTGGAAGACTGAGATTTTCCTATTGATGTTGAAAGGTGTGTGATGGGATAGAGAAGCCCACTGAAGCCTGGGCTGAAGACAGAACTAGGAGGAAACTCACAAAATATGTACGTTGTTATTACAACTCTTTTCAAGATGGTATTTTAGCACAATACTGCACCGGATCTGGAAGGTTAGAGGAGTCAGTGCACTGCATCAGCTAACCAAGAACTTCTGCTTTACAGGTGTCAGCTGTGCAGAATTTAAGTCATGTTATACGACATTGGAGCCTTCCTCATAGGTGGAGACAATTGTTCTAGGTGTTCTGTAATATAAAAACAGTGATACCTTAGTCTTTCATTTAGCTTCTGCTGCACGCCCAAGTTCTCAGGAAAGCAGAGTCTGGGTGGGTCTGAATGTGAATTTGAATAATTAACAACAAAGGCAGAAAGGCTGACAGCTCTTCAAGCAGCTTCTTACCTGTGGGGTGCATCAGCCAGTGACTGGCTTACACTGGTGTGCTGTGATTGTTTTCCTGTGTAGCAAATCTGTCCTAATTTTTGCACCTTCTCATTTGTGGGACTGCAGCATCAACTGATATGAAGAGGCTGCTGTCTATTGGCTGTCTGGATTTAGTTGTCTTTGTTTTCATGTTGGTTTGTATCAGAAATGCCACGTGATGTTGTAGGCACGCAAGTAATTATCATGGCAGAGTTAAGGGTTAGAAAACTGCAGCATGTAGTAAGATGCTGGTGGAGAAGGAGAAGCAGGTGATAACATGCTAAGCAGGCTGTTCACTCGAGGAAAACAGTGCAATTACACCTTTGGTTAGTACTCAGATTTACAAAATCATTGAGTTTTTAGGAGCACAGGAGGCCATGCACCTTTTCCCGTAAAGACCAACCCCCAACTTCTGAAAAGCCCTGGTCCAAACTATCCCTGCTTCTAACACTGTGCAAAAAGGGGACAGTGAGAAATGCACATAACTTTCACTCCTGAAATTGTCACAGTCAGCACTGCAGGTTTGGTAAAGAACACACTGCGAGTGGCCTGCACAGCAGCATGTCCTTGGCCCAGCCCTGGTGGGTGCTGGCAGTGCCTGAGCACGGTCAGAGCCACACACTTGTCTGGCTGTTTCTGGCACCCTGCCCTCCGCCCCCGCTGTCCCTGGGCCTGTGTGTTACTGAGGAACTTGTTCTTCTGTCTGCTCCTTGCTGTGAAGCAATGTTGCCTGTGAGGACAAATCATCAATTATTTATCTTTGCGAGTGGTTAGCTGTGGATGATTAATGAAGACTTCTGAGACTCTGTGCCCCCTTGTCTTTTAAGTGATACCAGAAGAGAGAGACTGCATGCACAAGGATACAGACTGTGTCCTAGACATGCATAGAAGGGAGTGAGGGTGGCATCTGGGTTGAATAATATGGGGAAACATTAAGCCAGCAATTTTGATTACTAGCTCCAAGTTTAGTGAGAACAGAAAGACTGCAAGTCATGCAGAAGAAGAAGAAAAAAAAAAAAAAAGAGAGAGAAAAAAAGCACCATCTGACTATAGACAGCAAAAAAAACCCCAGAAACAAACTTGAAGCAATTCCATACTCATTGGAAAAGAACCACTTCAAGACATCATTCCCAAGGACTGTGTCCCCATGCTACACAGCACGGTGCAGTGGGAGGCAGTGGAATAGTCACACTGGGACCCAGTTCTCCCTGCAGGGATGGACTATTGGCTCAGTGGTAGTAAGAAGGAATTATTGCAGGGCTGGTGGGCAAGAGTCAACAGCTGAGTTACCCCTGCTGTAACTGTGCCTTTACTGGGGCCACCAGGTAACCTGTGAAGGCTTGCAAATAGAAAACGAGGGGAGGAAGGAGGATGGAGCATGAAACAAATATCAGAGGGGTAAAGTGTGTAGGCAGAGATATTGTCCCATATTCATAGTGATGGAAAAATGAGACAAGCCTATGGAATTACAGTCTTCCTTCAGAATTGCATTACACAATGGATTACTGTGAAACAGCCAGAGTGATGTAACGTAAATTCAGCTGAGATCAACAGTCCTCCAGCTACTCAGAGTTCTCTGAAGCAAGGCTAGCAGCATGCATCTATCTCCAAATAGGGATTTTTTTCTTTTCAGTCATGTAAATGTTAATTGAGACGAAGGCCCCCTGGGTTCCTTAGCGTATAACTAATGCTGCACAACGTTTGACCACTGTGCTTCCCTGAGGCAGTGGAGATGTGCACATTTCTTGATAACCAAAGAAGAGAGGGAAAAAGAGGCAGCTGGGGAAAGCATTAACTGCTGTCCATTAAAGTTCATGACTCTGAATGTAAATAGCACCTGAGTGACCAGTCCAATGTAAGTGTGCATAGATCATTAACTTGCCTGGTCTGTCCACCACCTCGAATGCCTTAAACTGCCAGGGTAAGAAACTGTCAGGTCCAGGCGTTGCTTAACTCCTGTCAAACTGCTTGTGGAGGAATCCCACAGCCATGCACCCACGGCTATAGCTGCCCACCCAGCACACTCCACATGAAACTGGTTTGGTAGGTTAAGGGCCAGGCTCCCCATACCTCTGTCATGTTAGAAATGCAACATACAACAAACAAATAAACAAACAAAACAAAACAAAAACTGCAAAGAATAGTTTGATGACACTGCCCTATTGCATTGCCACCAGTCAGTGGCTGCACCGGCCTCAACATCTGTTCTTTCTCCTTCCTGCTTTGATGAAGTGAAATTGTGCCAGGTTCAGCAGCAACAAGAGTACCAAGAGTATAATTTCATGACCAAGCATCAGGTCAAGTAGCAGAAAACTTGTATAGATGTCTCTTGCAAAGCTTGAAGACTTTTCTTTAAAAACATTACACACATATGCACATATATCTGCATGCAGCTCATTGTCATTCTTTCCTACTTGAGTTCAATAGTGACCTGTCCTCAGTTTTTAGTGCAAAATCACTGAAGCTGTATCTTCATATCTTGGTCTAATTTATATACAGATTTCATCAATATTGTTAAATGATTTCTATCTGACTGGTGTATCAAGTCCCACCCCCAGTATCCTAAAGCAGTGGCCAAAGAATTACTAATACTGGTTATCTGTGATATTTCTAGAAGATAGCTGAAAGATAGATGATAGATGGAAGAGAATGTCTGTGGGGAGCAAGGATACATCAAGAGATGCACAAGAGAAACAAGCTCGCTGAGCTTGTCAAAGAGCAGCACTTTGGGGTATTTTTCCTCTCTACTTTGGAGCAGTTGTAAAATGACTGTTTGACTTGGTTAGATGTTTCTTTTCCAAAAGCATACATATTTAGAGACAGTGCTTCCTTATTTTCCCTCAGTAATGACACATCTTAGCCATACTCGGGTATAAACACCTAGATTATTAATGTCATTTTGTTTCAGAAAGATTTCCACTGTTGTCAGTGAATCCCCCCAAAGTGGGGGATGCTGTTCTAGCAGCTTCCATGGGCTTCTTTCTCCTGACTACTGTGCAAAAACATGCTTAAGTTACAACAGGAGCACCAAAAACCTGCCCTCGCGCTCTCTCTTGACAGGCAAAGAACAATGCAGAGAAGCAATGCACAATAAAGTTCAGTCACCTCCAAGAGGAAGGCTCCCAATCTCCTTCTCCCAGTATGTCTTTTTTTTTTAGACAACACAGCCCCCTTTAAGACAGCAAATTAAAAAAATGGTACAGATATTTATTGTCAGATTACATTGGTGTGACAGGACACACACACCCCCCCTTGCACCCAGGAGCCACCTCATTTTTTGCAGGTTTTTAATGCACTAGAGCATAAACCTTTTTTTTTTTTTTTTTATCCTTTTGTAAATATGTTGTTGACTTTCTCATTGATATATGCATCTCTTTGGCTGTTTCAAAACGTTATGCCCACTGGTCCTCCTGCTTTGCCAGGGGCATACAGTAATGAGGCACTATTTTTAAGCTCTTCAATCATCCATGACTTCCTTTTTATTTCCACTCTGTAGCTGCCATAGGGAGTGAGCACAGCATTCCTCATCTTTTTGTGGTTTTTACTTATAAGGAATAGGCAGGACAAGTGGTGATTCTTGTCAGTGCTGGAGTCCTACACAATTTAGATTACAGGAAAAAGTACAGATTGAATCATGTCTCAGAAATTCACCCTCCAGTGTCACATTGTACCAAGTTAATGCAAACCAGAACTCACACTACACAAGTACAAAGCTTATAGTTTGTTTCCAAAGGTCCCACAGCTTTTTCCATGCCAGCTATATAAAACAAACACCCCCCCCCAAAAAAAAGTAAAAACCAAAATGAACACCAAGAAAACAACAAGACTATTAATATAACACATTCTTGTGTTTGTTTGCAGAACTGTATGTGAGCAATTTTATGAGTCATTTAATTGCAAGGAAGCTGAGGCCTCAACAAAGAAATGCACTCAAGGTTTGCTGGGGTTGGAGACAATCTCTGTCTGTCTTTCCCCCAAAAAGCAAAAGGTCCCAATGCATTTGAAGTGCAGCTAAAAGGATTGAATACATCAGATGGCACACCAAAGCTGGGCTCTGATACAGCTGTGGGACTGCTGGTACCTGCATGTTTTCCTTGAAAACTGCCTTATTTGGTGCAGGTATGCTGCCAGGCACGTGAAGCCAGCAGGTCTCACTGCATGGCCACCAAGCCTGAGCAGGACCCTGCTCTGAATACTGCACATTACATATTAATAAGCATTTGCGGAATAAAAAACCAATTAGCACGCCCTCTTCACCTAACATAAACATCACACGCTAAAAAATGCCATCCAAGCCGGGATGTGTACTTCAAAGGGAAGTGGTGTTTATCCCTGAAACCAGTAAATGCAGTCAGTGTATAAATGTGCCTTATTTCATAAATATTTTGTTCTCACCACTAATTAGCAGGCATGTAATTTCCGGTCTTGCTGTTGGTTGCAGCAAGCCCACAGCAGCAGGACGAACTTGGTCAAGATCTACCTGTTTCAAGGAGGAAAAGCTTGCAGATACTCTGCATGCTCGCTGCTCCTGTGCTTCTCCATGGCCTTCTGCATTCCTGCTGGCTGACCTTAACTCATCACCAATTCCTCCGCCATCAGAGTTTTTAGTTTTGGTTTGTTGTTTTTTTTTCTTTGTCCTATAACTGAAAACCACTTCAAATCAGTTCCATGATGCCAGCAGTTTATTTGTTTCTGCTCCTCACAGTCTGTATGTGACAATGAATAAACAAAAAGGTCACTTCCCTTAAAGCTCTCTGGGCAATGCTCCCCATCCGTAAACTCAACAAGGCCATGAACAAAAAACAGCTCAAACCAGCCAAGTTTCCAAAACTGCAGAGATTGGCAGGGAAGTTGGGGCACACATGTGTAGGTCTGAATGGCCTGAACAGGTGGTCTCATCCAACCTCTCTCTGACCCAAAAGACAAAGTCCCCCTTCAGCTAGACAAAGTCCACCTCCTGGGTCGGGTGGGGTGTGCAAGAAGCTCACCAGAGATCAGCAAAGTTCAGCAAAAAAAGAGAACGATGCTATTTCTGTCCTGGTGGGCATGCACACAACACACACACAGAGGGGCATGAATGGTCAGGAATACTTATTAGCCAACATGCCTTATTAGGAAAAAAGGCAAATGGCCAGATGTGATTCTGAAATTTCCTGCCTTCCTATTCCTCTATTTCTCTAGGAAGTCTGTGTTCCTGTTAAAACCTGAAAATTTTTTACACAAGGAATTTTTCCTGGAATTTCAGCTCCCCAATAAAACGTGAAAAGGCATTGGGCCTAACAGGAAAAAGCAGCAGATCCCCTCCCAAAAGACACCTTGAAGTGATCTGCCACTTTGCAGTCACTAAATTCATTTAACCCGGAGGAAAGGGCTTCAAAGTGTTGCCCTCTAGAACGATAGCACAGGACTGACAGATCACACACACAAAAAAATTTTTTAATACGTTCCAGATGTATTTCTTCAGTGAAGTTAATACAAAGGTTAATCTGAATCCCTCTTTCTATATTCTTCGCTCTTCAACTCTCTCATGGCTACATGCCACATTTTTTCTGCTTTCAACGGCATGGCTTTCAACAAAGTCAGGCCAAGGGAGTACACAATTTGGTCCCATGTAACTATTAAAGTATTTGAAGCCGTTGCCAGCCTTTTATGAGCTCAGTTCAAAATGACATTTGGGAGGTTTGAAGCATCTCAGATAAGACAGATACTGAAGAAATAAAGGAGAATCATCATGGGAGACGGGGAGGGGGAGGGGGGGAGAAAACGGAAAAGGCAGTATCTTACTGAAATAATAGAAATGACACTTATAAACAGGCATATACACACAGTATTCCCCTGTTCCCAAAGTAAATCTGCACCATTGACAAAAATTTACAAATTATGAAACAATATGCTAAGTTGCTTAAATCCTGAACCTTCAGTTGTAGGGAAGTGATTTATTCTGTACCATTAAAATGCTTAGCTACAAAACAGAGACCAGAATTCAGTGTTCTGTTCAAATACTTACATAAAGCGGTAGGAAAGTTGGAAGACAGCTTTGATACCATCTTAATGGAATCAGCATTATTTATTTAAGGAAAAACAGTATTTTGAAGAGACTAAAAAGGAAAAAAAAAAAAAGTTAGAGCAATGGCAATGGCAAAGAAATCCAAACTACCTCTGCAGAATAGCAGAAATTCAGGAGAAAAGATTAATGTCTGAAACTCTTTTGCAGGCAAGAACATTAACTTCTGCTGTTATGAATAAATGAATTCTAAATTATTCTTTGTCTGCTAGATTTTAAGAACTATTACCATAATCACATAATAAAGCTACCTACAACATAAGACTTCCCTTTCAGTGCCATGATCAGAGAAACTGCTTGAATGAAGACATTAAACCACTGAGATTCAAATTAATGCGTGAAACACTCTAAATCTGTCAAAATGGGCTGCTTGGACTACTGCTAGACCCAGAAAACCCCAAATGATGGAAGATGAAGGTGAGTACAAGCTCAGATGTGGAGCTGCCCTGCTCCCCTGCCTCGTTTGATCTCAGAACGTGTCCCTTTGCAACCAAGTTGTTCTTTTTCTGCCTCTAAGTAGACGAAGAAAAAAAAGTTTTATTTAAAATGAGAGTCAAGAAGGAGAATGTATTACATAGCACAAGTTTGAAAGGCAGTGACTTTAGCTGTCTTGCCGAACAAGTATAATCTGTCTGATGCAGATGCACGGGGAAAGAGGAGAAAAGAGAGCAATGCTGATGCCTGAGCTTAAAAGGGAAGTTTTACAGAATAGCTGAAAGAACAAGATTCTTGCACGGAGAAATTTGAAGCTACTTGTCTCAAATTAGCATAAAGCTAAAGAGACCTGACATGCAGCTGTTTCTTGTAAAAAATATTTTACGGAATTTCTTTTCAGTATCTTCAGTTCTTTAGTGCATCTTTTATGTATGTCAGGCACACACACATACACAATCAGGAAACCTTTTATGGACATACAGATCAAGCTGTTGTTCAAAGGAATAAATTAGGACAAATTGACTAACCCTGCACCGAAGTGACATTATTTATGCTTCAGTCTATCCCACGTGAACTCAAGGGCCTTGTCCTCTACTTGAAAACCAACATGGGAAAAACTATGCTCCTACACTGTCCTCGAGTCTCTGGTGAGCCACAGACCCCTCAGTGAGCCCACAGGGAAAAAACGAAGAAATTGTCCATCCATACCCCTGCGCTGAACCACTGACCCTGCTGAGAATATCCATCTAGTAAAAAAAAACATTTACATAAAAACAGTCCTGCCTCTAAGGAAGGCTCTCCACATGCACCAGCTTTTCATTTTTTCTCAATCCTGTTACTGCTCTACCTGGCATTCATACTGCAGGTCTGACAGCTAATGGAGGCAGCGAGACCATGACCAGTGTTGGGTACAGATAAAGTATGACCCATGTCACCACTATCATTCAGAGCTTTGTGCAGTTCCTTATATTATGCAAATTTTATCCTACAGTTTCACTTCGATATGCTCCTCAAGCTGTCTGTAGGAGGAAATGCATTTAAAAAGGCAGATAAACAGATACACAGAAAGATAAGCCAGTTCACTCAGCAAGTTTCAGCCACCACTCTCTTCTCTCCTTGGCTGCTCTTTGGATCAGTGTGTGGGCTGGAACTGAACTCAGCTGGAGAAATGAAGAAATTTTGCTTTCCAAGCATCATTCCCACATGAGGGCTCTGATACAGCTTTCTCTCTTGATTATTGGTCTTTGCAAACTTTATTCCTTCATTTTTCTCTGACAGTGGTATCAGTTTAAAGTATTCTGATGGTCCAGGTGCACCTTGTAACCTTGACCTCTGTGAAGAAGCTTGTTGGTTTAGACTGAGCAGTTTTACACAATGGTCACTATATTTCATAAAAATATGTGAACATTTTTCCCCACAATTTCTCAGTTTGTTTATTTTAAAAATCATTGTTAAGCCTAGTCAGTGTGTTCTGGTCAAAACACAAAACTTAATTTTTGTGACACTATAGTTGTATTTTGAAGTTGTTGTTTTTTACAGGAATATTGGGAAAATAATCAGCCTCTGTCAAATTAATTAATCTTGTAAAAATATATCTTTTTTTGGGCCAGAAGGCCTGTTTTCCTGTTACATTTTTGTTTCTTGAGAACTTACTGTGGCCTATGGTATCACACGAAAATGCTGTAGTGATGAGCAGATGTGCCACATTGCTGCACCTCTCACAGGTTTAAAAAAAAAAAATTCCTAGACAAATGCTTTTACAACACTCTAGCTAGCTCATTAACAATATGACATTTAGTAATTTTATTACTAAAAGTGATTACTAACACATTAAAAAGTTTTTTTCATATATAGCGAAAAGGCTGAAATCATATATAATTTCTATATAATAATTTGAATCATATTCATTGCCAGGGTGAAATCTACCTATTCCACTGAAGCTCTATCAGGAACTAATTTTGCTCATGACATCTGTGTTCCTATTCTGTATTATCTACATTATATTATCTCCCTCCACGGGCACAATTGCATGTATGTCAAACTTGATGCAATTATCTGGGAATAAATGATCTTAGTTTGGCTTGTTTCAACAACTTGAGCCGTTTCCACACTGTTCCCACAGGACTGCCTTGCAGAAGTCTCTTGGCAATTCTTCAGCTCAGATCTAGAGGTCAATCTAAAAAGGTACAAATCCTTTGTGCGTACTTACTGTACAAACACAGTTGTTGCTGCTTATTTTTTTAACAGTGTGTCAAAGCATTTGTGTGTGGTTTACAAGAAATACTAATTTAAAGCATTTTTTAGGGTTAATATGCTTGCATGCAAAAAGCAAGTGTAGCAATCACAATTCAGAGGTGCTTGTGAGAAACACACCTTTAGACATGTATTGCAACTTAAGCTCCTACATTGCTTCCATCCTTATAGAAAAGCATTTACAAGCTTTCAGCTGTGTGCTGTTGTTCAGGCATATTTTGGTCTATCAGCCTAAAAGAGATGAATCAGAGGTTATGTTTTTATTACTAGTAAGGAAATTGACAACCTATTTCAAAACATAATGCAGCTAGCAGAGGAAGAGGCTGTATTTTCTTCATACCTCAAGCATCTTGGAGAAGGCAAAGAGCAAAGATGGGGATCTGGGCACTCTCTCCTTTAAACACTTGCACAAAGCACTGTGTTGGTTTAGACACAAATACACACTTCTGTTGCCTTTCTGAGTGTCTAGTCTTGACAAGAAAAGAGTATCAGTTTAGTCTAAACTAACACTTTCCAAGCATACCAAGAGCAAAAATGAATTTGGCAGATGCATCAGACACGACCCCACACTTTGTGACAGGGCAGAGGATGCTTCAGAGGTCACTGTAAGATGCTGAGAAGGCAACTGGTACTCCTCATTTCTGTGGTTATGATCTGACAAGTGTTCCTGAAATCTGCACTGTCTACTTAGGCATCCAGCAAATATAGAAATGGCAAAAGATGGCATAGGCTATCTATAGCACCCACTAGAATCTGCCTGCTCTTGCTCACTAAATATTCCAATGGCCAGCTCTGCTGAGCTGAGCTGTCTTTTTGATGCATTTAGAAAATGCAGATCAGATCCAAGACCTTTAGGTTCTGCTGGAATAAAACTGATCAATGGTTCTGATATCCTAGCAGTCAGGGACTCACCTAGCCAGACCAGGGCCTGGCACTAGTTCTCTCTACCACTCTAACCTGGATGGAGGCTAGCAAGAACAATTTATTTAGCACTAGATGTTGCTGCTCCATGGCTCAGGACAAATTCCACTGCACCTGACATGTCTGATTTTCACATCAGTGCTTGGTGCAGCAGTAAAAGTTCAGTGGCATTCACTGTGCTCTCTGTGCTTCCATGCTCTGAGAGCAGGCTGAGAAATGACAGCCCCTCATGCTGTCCTCACAGTGTGAGATGCAGGAACTCACCACCATGAGATGCTTTGTGTTACAGAAGTATAAAAGGGTTCAAAAAGCCATTAGGGAAAGCCAGGGAGGAAAGGTCCTCAAAAGGTCCTCAAAAGAGAGAGAGGCATCAGCCTCCAGCATGGCAAGTCTCTGACCCTGACTGGTAGCCAGGAAGTTTTATACTGGAGAATGGTCTAGGGGCATGTGCTTTTTCTGGTATAAGCACATGCCAGCTATAGGATATGTGAGTGGTTCAATTTTTCTTCTGATCCTATGTGGTTATTTTCTTAATAACAGTCAGTTTAGTTTTGTTGCTTTCCAGACCTAGTGAGATATCGTAGGAAGAGAATTAGGAGGGCCAAAGGCCAACTAGAATGTAATCTAGCTGCTGCTATAAAAGACAATAAATATACTTTCTATAAATACAGCAGCAGCACAAGGGGAATCTACATCTTTTATTGGATACAGGAAGTGACAAAGGATCAGGAAAAGACTGAGATGCTTAATGCCTTCTTTGCCTAAGTCTTTAATAGTAAGACCAGTATCCAAGTACCTAGCCCTGTAAGTTGGAAGAAAGGGATGGGGAGCGTAATGAAGCCCCATAATCCAAAGGAAAATGGTCAGCAAGCTGTTATATAAATTACACACACTGACATGAGACTATCAAATTGGTTGGTAACTATTTATCTTTCTACTTTTATCCTTTCCTTCTTTTTCTTTGCCTTATACATTTTCTTAAGTGTTATTTTTATGCTTTTATTTTGCTATATTACTGTAGATAATAATGACCAAAATGGCTACATACCCATTTTCCTCTGCAACCAAACTGTTGTAAAATAAACCCTACATATATATATTTACAAACACTGATCACTCATTGTTGTTAAACCGCCCCCAAGGGATCTATTAATAAGAATCTTGCCTTCTGGCATGGGTAATAACAGTGTTGATCTGCTGGAGGGTAGAAAGGCACTGCAGAGTGATCAGGACAGGCTGTATCAGTGGGTTGAGGCCAACTGTGCGAGGTTCAACAAGGCAAAGTGCCAGGTCCTGCACTTGGGTCACAATAACCCCAGGCAGAGAGACTGGAAAGCTGCCCAGCAGAAAAGGGCCTGGGGGTGAACAGGAGCCAGCAACATACCCAGGTAGCCAAGATGGCCAGTGGCATCCTGGCTTGTATCAAAAATAGTGTGGCCAGCAGGCCCAGGACCGTGATTGCCCCCCTGTACTTGGCACTGGTGAGGTCACAGCTCAAATTCTGTGCTCAGTTTTGGGGCCTGCCCTTCAAGAAGGATGCTGAGGAGCTGGAGCGTGTCCACAGAAGGGCAATGGAGACAGTGAGGGATCTGGAGCACAAGTCTCATGGAGAGCAGCCAAGGGAGCTGGGAGTGTTCAGCCCAGAGAAAAGAAGGCTCAGGGGAGACCTTGTTGCTCTCTACGATTTCCTGAAAGGAGTTTGTAGCGAGGTGGGGGTCAGTTGTTTCTTCCAGGCAAGAGGAAATGGCTGTAAGTTCCATCAGGGAAAGTTTAGGTTGTCTTCAGCAGAAGGGTTGTCAAGCAGGGGAACAGACTGCCCAAGAAAGTGTTTGAGTGATCATACCTGGAGGTATTTAAAAGATGTTGTGCTTAGGGGCATGGTCTAGTAGTGGACTTGGCAATGTTAGATTAATGGTTGTACTCAGTCTTAAAGGGGTTCTGTTATTCTATTAACCTATTATTGTTTTTTTTTCTCCCAGTGCTCATACTTTTACATCTGTCCTTCAGCGCTTCTCCTAGAAAATGGAAAAATCTGCTATGGTTAAAGATCCTTCTAAAAGAAATAAACAAGCAAACAAAGTGCTAGCACACCAAAAAATGCTGCTTCTTTTAGACTGTGAAGGTTGTAAAAGCCATGTGCTACTGCAGATGGGATCCTGATCACACTTGCAAGCACACTGAAGAGAGCTACCAGTCCTGCACTTAGAAGCTGACAGAGGTCAGCTCACGAAAAACAGGGGAGTGCAAGTGCTCATTTTCCAGTGTTTTACAGCTTGTAAAATAACTTAGATTTGACTTCATAGAATCATAGAATAATAGAATTAGTCAGGTTGGAAAGGACCTCTGAGATCAACAAGTCCAACCCTTCATCCAACCCTGCCATGGTTACCAGACTATGGCACTGATGCCAAGTCCAGTCTCTTCTTAAACACCTCCAGGGATGGAGAATCCACCACTTCCTTGGGCAGCCCATTCCAGTGTCTGATTACCCTCTCTGGAAAGAATTTCTTCCTAATGTCCAACCTAAACCTCCCCTGGCACAGCTTAAAACCAAGCCATCTTGTCTTGCTGATAGTTGTCTGGGAGAAGAGACCGACCCCCACCTGGCTACAACCTCCTCTCAGGGAGTTGCAGAGAGTGCTGAGGTCTCCCCTGAGCCTCCTCTTCAGGCTCAACAACCCCAGCTCCCTCAGCCTCTCCTCACAGCACTTGTGCTCCAGTCCCTTCCCCAGCCTCGCTGCTCTTCCCTGGACCTGCTCCAGCCCCTCCATGTCCTTCCTGAGCTGAGGGGCCCAGAGCTGGACACAGCACTCCAGGGGTGGCCTCACCAGTGCTGAGTGCAGGGCAAGAATCACTGCCCTGCTCCTGCTGCCACACTGTTCCTTATCCAGGCCAGGATCCATTGGCCTTCTTGGCCCCCTGGGCACACTCTGGCTCATGTTCAGCCTCCTGTCAATCCAAACTCTCAGATCCCTTCCTGCCTGGCTGCTCTCCAGCCACTCTGTCCCAGCCCATGGTGCTGCTGGCCAAAGATGCTGTGGCCAAAGTGCAGGACCCGGCACTTGGCCTTGTTGATCCTCATCCCATTGGAATCAGACCAACTCTCCAGCCTATCCAGGTCCCTCTGCAGAGCCCTCCTGCCTTCCAGCAGATCAACACTCCCCCCCAGCTTGGTGTCCTCTGCAAATTTACCAATGATGGAGTCAATCCCCTCATCTAAATCATCAATAAAGATGTTAAACAGGACTGGGCCCAGCACTGATCCCTGGGGACACCACTGGTGACTGGATCCCAGCTGGATGCAGCCCCGTTCACCAGCACTCTCTGGGCCCTCCAGCCAGTTCCTGACCCAGCACAGAGTGCCCTGTCCAAGCCCTGGGCTGCAGCTTTTCCAGGAGTAGATTATGGGAGACGTGTCCAAGGCTTTGCTGGAGTCCAGACAGACACATCCCCAGCCTGCCCCTCATCCACCAGGCAGGTCATCTGGTCATAAAAGGAGATCAGGTTGGTCAGACAGGACCTGCCCCTCCTAAACCCTGTGCTGGCTGGGTCTGATCCCTTGTCCATCCTGTAGGTGCTGTGTGATTGCATTTAAGCACGAAGAGCATCAGAACTGCTTCAGAAGGTCTGTCACCTGTTCTGCACGCCCTGCATTACTCAAGAGGTACAAGATGATGGAACAGAGGCTTGGGGCAGCTCATCTGACCGTAACACATTTTGAACTTCCCAAGGGGGAGTTCACTGGGCCTGCAAGTCAGGCAGTGTAGGTTTTATCACACACAGAGATCCAGGAGAAGCTGGGGTGTGATGCCATTACTTTGCTGATGAGGGTGCCAGGTTATTGCTTCCCTGGGTGTGGTGCCTGGCCCATTTTCACTGCTCAGTTTGACAGTATACATCTCGAAAAAACAGGAAGAAGGATGAGGGGGGCAGAGCCAGATTTCAGCCAGGTCTGAAATCGCCTGAACAAAACTTATGTCCTCTCCTGGGTAAGAACATTTTGTATTCAAAAGAAACATTCTTGCATGATTTCACTACTGCTTCACACAGGAATATTTTATGGAATTAGGACAATTTGTGGTGTGGTTTCATAGTTAGATTTGCTGGAAAATAGGAGTATGAGGTGGTCAGAAGTGGATACCACCTTCAAACTCCGCAAACTCTGCCCCCAGCAAGGCCACAGGTGGGATGCACATGACACTGAAAAGAGGAAGATGACCAACAGCAATTTTGACAGTAGTAATGCTCTTGAATGTGCAGGGTCCTCACCATCTAATAGTCTGCTGTGCAGCAGAACACTCCTCTCCTGTGGGGCCAGATGCCCAGCTGGTGTAAATTAGCTTCCTTGTGCTGCCATCATTTGTATCTGCCAGTTTATATCAGCTGAGGGTTTGTCTCTGGGACCTTCTTTACCTGAAGGCAAACAACACTCCAAGAAGTTGTCAGAAGCCTTAGACCTTTCTGTTTTACTTTTCCCATCCATTCTGGCAGCAAATCTAGGTGCCAGTAGTCTGCTAGGAAAATGAGTGTTGGTTCTGAAAAATACAACTGCAAAAGTGAAGGGAAAACTCCCACCAATCTCTTCCCCCTTCTCATTCCCACAAGGAGGAACCTCGCCATCCCCTGGAGGGAGAAGGCTTGCTGGACACAACCCACAGCCCAAGTGGGATGTTTCAGCCCACCCAGTGAAGGGAACAGGGGTCTGACCAGAGCCAATGCACAACATTTTAAGCATCTATTTTGTGGTGGGATCTAATGGCTTGGTATCTGAGACATCTGCTGGAAACCAGACACCCTTTGTGGGAGTCCTTGCAGCTCAGCCAGCGTCATGCTGCTGGTTGCTGAAGCCACAGCCCTGGAATGCTTCTCAGGTTTGCTTAAGGGCAGGAAAAAATTGATAATTATAAAATAAAATAAAAAAAAAATTTACTTTCAACTGGTATCAATCAAGCTCAGTGTTACTATGTGACCTTGTGCAAAAGCCAAAAACCTGCAACGTCCCGCCACATGCCTTTCTGCTTCCCCAAATCCTATTTTGAGTGAGGAGACAGAGTGAAAGCATGGTTTTGTCAGGACCTTGTGATCTGTAACCTCTAATTAAAGGGGAGTCTGATCTGTATTAACAGCAAAACACCACCTCCACTCTCAAACACATTCACAGTCGTTCAACTGCTAATTTCAGGCACTGGTTCCTATACAGCAATATGAAATAAATATATTTATCCCAAAGTCCTTTTTCTTTCTTTTTCTTCACTTCAACTCTTGTATTAGCTTCACAGCTGATTCTTAAGGTCCATTTTGTGATCCAAAATCCAGTCCTTAGAGTCACTGCCTTTAACCCATGCATCCATGCTCTTAAACCAGTCTCTATCAGCATCAGTGGATGCTCCAAGCACAGAGGGTGGGCAGGCAAGCAGTTCGTTTTTCAGATCAACCCACTAAACTTTTGATGAAAGAAGAAAATCTAGTCACAGATTAACTCCTCTCTGCTTGCAGAAAAGACACTTGTCATTTGTGACTGCAGTGAGATAAAACACACAGGTATTTTGTGTTCAGGGATAAAGCTTTTACAGGCTATGATAAGACAAGTGTGCAGTCAAGACTTTTAAGTCCTCCTGGGCCCTTCTTGCGTTATCTGAGGCAAATATTCAAAATAATGTCAGGGGATTCCTGTAGGCTTACTTACCCACAGGTATATTCCCTTATATACATATGCATATATGCATTAAGGAGAGAACAACCTTCAAATTCTACTCTGGACATCAAATATAAAATTCTTCAAGAAACGGCATCCTAATGTCTCTGTGCTGTTACAAAACTATTTTTTGGGAGAATGGGTCTTAGCTTTTCAGCCTCCCAAGGGAACGCAGCGGTTGCTTTGGCTTCATGACTCAACAGAAGCCTGGCTTCAAGCAACACAACTGAAGGGCAGAGGGAAATACGTTGTTTACCCACCATGGAAAGAAATACCCTTCCATCTTTTCACTTGCTCATCAGTAGAGTGAGGATTTGCATCGTCTGCAAATCAGCCAGGCTGAGGGATGAAGACCACCCAGATGATCCTACAGTTAATACCCTCCCTATGATCCATCCCATGTACTTTGTGGCTGAGGAGATGGCTCACTGGCCTCTGAGCAGCCTCTGAGAGCCCTAACCTCAAGCATACCACATCTTTCTTTGGCAGGACAGTAACATGAGATTGGTTTGCTCTTTGCTGAACTCCAAATCCAGATCTGCATCCTTTGTTCCAAACTATAGTTTACTGAAGTGCAGTTTAACATATGTCATAGGCTATTTCAGATATATAACAACCAAAATGTAGCTGGAAAATCAAAGAAAATGGAAAACAGCTTATTACACTCAAATATCCAACAATTATATGTGAATCCTCCATAATACAGAGTTAAGAAAACAGGAGAGGGCAGGCAGAAACCCCAAGGAAACATAAATCATCAGGAAAGTAGAGGGGAGGATGGCAGGAATCTGGCAGAGATTTCAAGCCATCCAGTCTTTTTCTTAGGACAAAATCACTATCTCTATCATTCACTACAAATGCTTGTATTATCTTAGAAGAGAGAAGATAAACATCAAACACCAGTAATGGGGATTCCAAAGCCTTTCCAGGCAATCTGTCCCAGCACTTCACTATCTCTGCTTTTAATGTCTTGCCTAAGTCTTTCTTCCCTTACTTTGAGTCTATTTCTTCATGTCATATCCACCAGGGACAAGAAAATGAGTAGGAATCATTTTAGAGAAATTGCACTGTGTTTTGAACAAGGGATAGAAAACTGTTCTCCTTTACAAGTTCATTGTAAGTAGTTCTGGCTTACAACCATAGATTTTTTCCCTCTCTTTCTCTTTTTTTATTTTTTTTTTTAAGGCCAAATTCCTTTCCACATGCACACTGCTGGCAAAGTGATCTGTTTCAGAAAACCATCAGTAACAGTAAAACCCTGTGAAGATGTGGAGGTGGGTGTGAGTACTGAAATCTTTCCTGAGCAAGTGTTCCTTTTGGAGGTCTGAATCAGCAAAACCTGGAGGCTTGCTGGGGTCTTTAACCCTGACTCCTTGAAAGGTGATTTGATATTCTTATCTGCAAGAATATATGCTGAAGTTTTTAGATGTATTCTGGTTTGAACAGATAGTTCTTTTCAGGCAAGAGGATTTTTACCACTGATGTAACTGCTTTTGAAGAGAAGCTGGTAAGAAATAGAGTCTGAGTGCAAGTTGCGGTCTTTGTGTTCCATCGCCAAAAAGAAACCAGTCCTTGTGCAGCACACAGTTTACAAAAGTTACATTTTTGAGAGTGGCATCCCGTTCCCTTGGGAGAACATAAGTCAGTGTGGATGGCCACATTCAGCTTGTGCCACATTATCCATGCAAACACACATTTGCAGAAGCCAAAGGGCAGATCTATTGCAGGGAATGAGCTGTCACAGCTTCACCAACTTCGGCTGGGTAGCAGTGATTTCTACAAATTAAGAAACTTGTCCCCAAACAGTGACATGCTTGATTTCCTTCTCTGTTTACAGAAATACTCTCCACTAAAGGAGACCCTCCATATGTAGGCTGATCTCAGCTTTTTTTGGATGTGTTCCTGAACATCTTGCAGTTGCGAAAGCAGGCCTTCAGCTTGGCATGATTATAAACACTTCAGTACTTGTTAGTAGGTACAGAACAGCCAGATCTTTAGCAACTGAAATTAAAATGCTTTGCTTTGAAAAGAACATATTTAAGATGGCATTCCTGTAACTTATGTGGGACAGTAATAACAAGGAAATATTCAGTGTGATGTAAGTTTTTACACAGGAATGAGCTAGGGTGAAGTGGGTGGAATCTTTTCAGACTTTAATAATTACATTATATATCCAAGCAATCATGCTTACACAAAGGCTTTGCATTTGTCTTTTACTGAGATTCTGCTCACAAGATTTAAACCATGGCATAAAGATAAAACTGCAAAATAAGGCTCACAGTCTGTGTTCACCTGAACACTTCAAATTTTGTGGATCAAAATTCTGTGTGTTACAAACTCTCAGTCTGATTCTTCAAGGCCCAGAGTAGCTGGGCATTCTGCTTGCCAGAGCTTCCTGACAGAAACTGCCTCCCATCACCTAACTCTGCTGATGGCGTGGCAGTGTGACGGGACAGGATGCAATCTGCTACAGACCCCTGAGCTATAGAAACGTGGAAGCACTTGTACAGCTTTCCACCCCTGGTCAGATCAAGTGCAGTGCCAAGGTCTGTTCTCTTACACAACCCATCCTGAGTTTGGGTTTTGCAAGAACCGACTTTTCATCTTTCGATCTTGTAAATGCCACACATCCATAACCTGTATTGCATAATGTTTTCCCCAGACTAAAAAGGGAAAAGACAGACAGTTAATAGGCCATTTTTGAGGAGGGTATGTGTCTTCCTTTCTCTTCTCCATGACTTAATGCTCTTAATTTCCAAAAGAATAGGGGCACGTGTCCAAAATCCCACAGCCCTGAGAGACTTTCTTAAGCTCCACTTTACTGTTCCTCAGCATACCGTCTCTGCATAGCTGGAGCAGAATGTGTCCTCGAGTCTCTTACTCGTCCCATCCCTGTGTGTGATTCCTCATCATGTTGAAAGGTACTGTCGGTGCAGCTTTAATTTCTTCTTTTATTCCCTGCCTGACATTCCTACAATGGCAAAAGATCTGGATGCAAGATCAGTATGGGGGGGAAGGGGAGTGGGGGGGGGAAGGAGATATTTTACGCACAAAAATTTCCCTGTTGGGTTGACCGAGGTCCCTAGCAGAGACTTCATTTTCATCTTTCTTTTGTTTCATTACAGGTACCCCTGTATGATGGTTCAGGGCAGGTGAGCAACCTCACAGTTACGTGGGGCATCCCCAGCCTTCTGCCAGCACCGCTGTGCCTCAGTGGCCAGGGCACCACATGCCCAGGAGGCTCAGCTGTGCTGCCAGAACACAGACTGGGCTTGGCAGCTCAGGGCAGTACTGCCCCAAAAACCTCAGCGGGACTTCCCAGCATTGGCAAAGCCCTGGGAAGCTCTGCCAGCCTCCCAGTCACTCATAGCAACAGGCTGCAGCAAGCCAGATGTAACAGGGTATTTATTATGTTAACGTGCAAGGTTTAATAAATAAGGAAGGAGATACTATAAAATAAAAGGCGTGTGTTCAGCTCAAGAGGGCTTCTCTTTACAGTCAGCCAGCCTAACCTTTGGGATTAGTATCACAGCCCTCAGCAATACTGAAGATGAAGGCTTTCTTTATATTTCTCTTTTCCTTGGCGGTTTTATCAACATGCCTGTTCATGCATCCCTAAAGATTTTCTGTTATCCCCAGCTCCAATAACTGATTCAACTAAGATGTCAGCTTGTATCTTTCTGCCTTACTAATGAAATACCATATATTACCAGCTCAGCAGCTGGTGGAAAAATGGCTTTCAAAATTCACAAAGGACAGGTGTAGAAGGGTGGCTGAAAGTCATGTTAACTTTGAGCTCATGTAGGTCTATGAGCATAACATCTCTGACAAAACTTATTTATTTATGAACCCACAGAGAGAACAAATAATGCAGCTCATTAATACTGTGTGGTAGAGTTTAAACATAGGGCAAGCAAGTAAGCTTTGACAAATTGTATCATAGGGAAGGTGATCTCCAGACATAATTTGCTTAGGAACACACGGGGAACAACCAGTGAATCTTCTTCCATGGCAACATTCTCTTCTGCTCCCTGAAATCCTCAGGACTTCCTCCTAGGAAGCCAGAACAAAGCAATTTCTGCCCCGTGGATATTCTGTGCTGCTCTCTCCCCAGGTCTTAGTCACTACTTACTCAAAAGGCAGCAAAACATGCTGTTGCTGTGTAACCATAAACTTAAATGGTCTTGTATCAAATTACCCACAATTTGCTAATGGGGTTATCTTTTCCAGGTGTAATCAGGACTCTCTTCTAAAGTAATGAAATTAATTAGGTTCACCAAGACTGTGAGAAGTTTTCTAATTAACCCCCTCTATAGCATGACAAACCACCTCTCTTTTTCTGTCCCTGTAACTCTTGCCCAATAGGACTTCAGCAGCATCTTGAGAGGATAAACCTGGGGAGAGGCATCAAGTGCCTTATTATAATTAGTATCTTATGACACTTCATTTGGAGATCTCTGACTAATGGCACCAATTGTCTTGAGCTAAGTGTTATGAAGAGCTAGAAGAAAGCTAAATTTTGTCCCAGGGAATATTGTTTACTTCTGCTGAGCAGCAGGGGGAAGGGGAAGCCTTGCTTATGAGGAAGAAAAGTCAGAAGAGCAGCCACCTAATTTCTTGTCATTTTTCAATTAACAAAACACACTTGGGTGCTGTTCTTTTGTATAAGTCAGAAACCAATAACAAATGTGCAAGGCAGTTTAGGAAAAGCCAGCTAACAGTGCCCTAGGGCTGGATGCATGGCATCTGTCCATCTCTCCCTGTCCATCAGCCTCTCTCAAAAGTGAATCATCACCCTTTTTTGATTTGTCTTCTGGTCTGGAAATCCTTGTGTCAGGTCTCTTCAAGAATGGGCAGCACAGGCATATCCCTTCTGCTGTGAAGCTGTTCCAAGCTGTGAAGGAACTGCCAGGCTCTGACCCTGGGTTTGAAATCTGGGAGAGGTTAGGTGCCTGGCAGATGCCCAAGCGTGGCTGCTACACAGCTGCTCCAGGTACATCTGCTATGCCAGCTTTATCTGGTCTTCCAACCTAGGCACATGGATTAGGGTTAACACATCCACATTTAGCATTATAGGAAAAAAATGATGTCACTTTTGTCCTCACTGGTCCTCACTGTCAGACACGTGTGTCTGTGGAATATGGGACTCCTTTCAAGTCCCTTGCAGAAGACCCTAACTAACTAAAGGAAGCCCTGTAAGTCCAATCAGATCCCAGGTACTAATTTGCATTGTGTTGTGTCAGCTTGCATGTAAACAAAACTGACTTCAACACCATATCACCACCAGATTAAGTTTGCTCAAGCTTAGAGCATCTCCAGCCTCTTAGCAGGGGCAGGTCCTGGAGCCTTTGATCTAGCAGCTGCATAAGTTCCTACTTAACATGACAATGAGGGCAGGGAGCTTTCTCCAGCACAGGTATTAACCAAAAGATTTCTATGGCATGAGTCATTAGCGCTGTAGGCTGTAACCATAACTCTGAAATAAACTCATTTTCTGAGTTGTTGTGAGAGTAATACACACCTAGCAATACAATGTGTGCCCCACACACACCTTACCTGTAAGGCCAAAGTAAACCAGCTTTGAAGAAATACTTTTAATACTTCATACTAAAGAGAGGTACAATTTTTTTCAAGGAAGTGAAATGGCAGCTTTCCCTGTGGCTGAATAAAACAATAATGTTACTTGCCTAGGGGACAGCCTTGACAGGACCAGTGTCTTACATGCAAAAGATGAAAAAATATTGTGTAAGATGCAGCTGTTCACTCACAGCCTTGTAAAGTTTAATGATATCATGTAGAGTGTGTCTGCTAACAATTCGTTGGAAGCAATTTATGTGAAGGGACCTTCCAAAGGTCTTGTGTGTTTTTCTCTCCCAGTCAGTCACACTGACCTGGACCAGGACAGCTGTGCAGAGGCTTGGGGGTTACTGGGCAAAGTAAGTTTGGCCCAGCAAGAGAAAAACTGAGTTAGCAACTCTCAGGGGTTTTAAGGATGGGGCTATTGGTGCAATCGCACTGCATGACACCTTTTTGTGTCAGCAAGCCTTCTTGATTTTTAATTTTTTTTTTCCCTGCTCTTTTAGTAGGGAGAAAAGTGCTGGAAGTCCTGACAGTTGCCCAGCTGCTCCCTGCACACACAGAGAGCAGAGTCATTCTCCATCATCCTCCACCTATCCACCCATTTGCCATGGCAGACAAAGCCAAGCTCCAGCCACGCTGGCAGTGTTGATGGCCCCAGGGCCCTACAGTGAGCATGTGGTTACTCCAGTTTAGTATTCTTCTTGCTGTTATTTACAAACACCTTTTTCTCTCACAAGCCTTCCGTTTGTGGCTGTCCTTGACCCTTGTGTCACCAACAGGAGAAGCTGCGTGCTGGTTTTAGTTCTCCTTCCTTCTCCTTTGTAACTAACAGCAATTAACGCCTCTCTGGAGCACGCTCCAGTCACATTAACTGTAAATACCACCCAGCAACCACGCAGGGCAGCTCTCTCCTCATCGCTGCCCATATGCCTCTTCAGGTTCTCCTTTTGTGGACAGAGCAGAAACAGAAGGTGGGATTAGCTGTCAGTGCCACCATGGTTAGCCTAAACCTTCGCTGTGGTGACTGTTAAAGCCCCACTCCTAAAACTGGAGGTCTTAACAGGAAAAAGAGGCTCATCTCAAACAGAAGTGGATAGTTTTAACTTCCTCTCCTCTACAAGGCCATACAGCTTTAAGACCTACCTTTCCCCTTTCCCCCTTCCCCCGCTTTTTAACCAGCAGAATAAATATACAGCAGAAGTCAGCACACCCAGATTACTTATCTCTGGTGCCACGTTTGCCTTGTGGGGAGACATGCCTCATTTTTCCTCCATGCCTCACCCTTCCTGAAATGGCTGTTCAGGTTTCTCAAAGACCTTGATGGGAAAGCACTCCATTTGAGTTAAATATTATGTTAATGGCTCCCTGTTCGCATTCGTTTGAGAGCAAGCTGAGCAGGCTCATCTTGCTGATGGTGCTGTTGATCCGTCTTGACCTTGGTCACCCTCCTCCAGCTTCAGCCCTAAGCCTGAGCCCTTTTCCTTTCCCAAGAGGCCTCATTTCGTATGCAGGCTTCAATTCTGAAGTGTTGTCATGGCCCAAGTCTCAAGCATGGTTTTAACCGAGGTTAAAAATGACATTTTGAAAGCAAAAATAATTATTTTTTTTTTCTGTCATGGTTCATACCCAGTAGGTAACTATGTACCACTCACTGCCCCTCAAACACCAGTGGTTTGTGAGGAGAATCAGAAAAAAAAAGGTAAAAGCTGTGGGTTTCAATAAGGACAGTATAATAATTGAAATAAAATATAATACTATAAATATAATACTGAGTGTAATTAAAAGGGGGTCAACAAAAAGAGAGAAATAAAACCAAAAAAAGACAAGTGATGAACAATGCAGTTGCTCACCGCCTGCTGACCAATGCCCAGCCCATCTCCCAGCAGTGATGAGCAGCTCCCAGTCAACTTGCCCCCCAGTTTATGTACTGGGAATGATGGTCTACCGGATCAGGTCTGCTGTCCTGACTGTGCTCCATCCTAGCTTCTTATGCACCTGCTCATTGGAAGAGCATGGAAAACTCAAAAGTCCTTGACTCAGGGCAAGAACCACTTAGCAACAACCAAAGCGTTGCTGTCTTATAAACATTATTTCCATACTGAATTCAAACTACTGTACCAGCTACTAAGAAGAAAACTAACTGCATCCCAGACAAAACTTAAACATTTGCTTGCCATTTTAAGGCTCCTGCCTGCAAATAATGCATAGATTCATATTTTGCCTTTCCAAACAGGTAGCAAATGGATATTCCACCCATTTTCCATCTGGTGAAACTTAAATCACACACACTTTTAAAGCCACTTTTTACCCCAGTACAGGGTCCACCAACCAGACCTATTTTAACAACTCTGGCAAGTCTGTGCCAGATGTTCTCTAAAGGATAAACTTGAACATCCCAGCAGCCCCTGAAGTGGCAGGGTGTCATTCTCTGCAGTGCCCTCCTTCCCTCCCTGCTGCATCCTCTGCTCTGTCTGGACGTGGCTGCTCAGATCCCTTGGGCTGAGGGCTCAGCCAGGATCCCCACCTGCCCAGGCTGTGCCAGCACCTCTGCAGCAGCAGTGTAGGAGGTGGTTTACTCAATGTGTGTGGTCATTCAGGAGCTGGGGATGGCACAACAACAATAACAACAACAAAAAAAGTATCAGCTGAAAATAATCAAGAAAGAGTCTGGCTGGAGGATTAGGTATGTATAGGCAGGCTGAGAGCTGTCAGGAAGAAACAGGGGGAACCTGCAGAGCGGCAGGAGAGTAAAGACTTTTCTGTTCTCTCTCATGGGCATCCTCAATGCTTCTCTATCTGTGTTTATTTCTAAAGCAAGAATTTTGGAAGGAACAGTAACAGGTGGTTAACGTCAGTTTACATAGAAGTGTTTAAACTTTAATTTATGCATGATATATGTAAAAACAAGGTGGAAGCATTTGTATGTAATCTCATGTAGTAAAACTCAAACCATCATACCGTTCTCAAAATTTAAATGTTTTTCAGTATATCAACACTGCTGAGCTACGTCATGGACTGAACGTTTCCACCAGTCCAGGGGAAAATTTAATTATTTTAATCTGTTAGGAAGCACACCAAGAGCTTCAACTACAAATTCATAGCATCTCAGATTTTGTGAAACCTTTATTCACAAGTGCACCCAGAAAAAACAGAAATAATTTGTACTGCTACGTGGTGCTGATGCTACATACAGAAAATAACCAAATAAAGCCCAGTTGTTGCGGTCTTCACCAGGCACCCTTCCCTTGATCTTCAGCAATTTTAAAGATTGTAACTTGTCTTATATGAAGCATTTAAGAAGCTCAGTGCAACAGACAGGGTTGCATTTTACATAAAGGTTAATTACAACACATAAAGTGAACTGCACTGAGAGAGGGAATACTGAACCTATGGCAAGGAGGGGAAGAAAAGAAAGTGTTGGAGAAGGAGGGGTGCTTATGGCCCTCAGATAAGAGTTTGCAAGGAGAAACAAATGCTCTCCATACGCTTGTCCAGGACGCTGCAAGCCTTCCTGCAGCATGGGATTGATGTGGGGATGGAAAGCAACATGCCAAAGACCAAGAAGGCATCTAGAACTTGAAGTCTGCCCCAGTGTATGGCTCATTAACCACCAGCAACATCAGCCTCACTGGGGTTAGTCAGTACAGTACCCAGCACTGCCTTGTTCTGTTTCCTTCACAGACAATCCTCATGCTCCCTTTGCTTGTACAGGGTTATTGCTTTGTCAGCACGGGTGTTTCCTGAAATGCTGGTGCTCACCAGGGCAGGAAGCTTAGTGAAGAATAGCAAAGCTAAAACTCCAGCACCCTGCAGGGCTGAGGAGGCATCAGAAATCAGAGCACCAGCAGAGAAAAAAAGGCAGAGTGTTACAGCACCTATGAAGACAAAAGCTGTATTACAAGCGTAGGCGAGGGACTAATTACAAAAGATAAACAATTTGACATGTATAAATTAATACTTAATTCATACCACTAGTGATAGTGATTTACAATGCCTGCAAGAACTAAGTATTTAGAAATAGCCTTGTATTCACAAGAACATCTTCCTGCATGAGCAGCCCAATTAACTATTACCAATGTAATTGGTTTGGTAGTTCAGATTTTAGTGCAATGGCCAGCAACTGACATTCAGTGCCACACAGGCTGAATGTCAGCTGCAGACAACCATGCACCAAACTCTGGTAATGAGCCCAAAGTCTCTAGCAGACCCAGAAATGAAGGAAAAAAAGGGTGCTTTTCTTCAACAAATGCATAAATCCTATCTCCACTCCCAAGGGCGTGTGAAACACGCTGGGGCAATGACCCTTGCTGCGTGCCTCCAGAATGAAGCCCAGCAGGGCTCCCTCCCCAGGAGACCACACAGTGGAGCAGGAGCTGGATGTGAGGTTGGAGTCACTGCCTACTTGGCCATCAGCTGAGTCCTTGCTATCAATGGCCACAAGTTCTTAGCTCTGTGAACTGTCTTTGACTTTAATGCTGTTTTCAACCAGGGGCAATACAGCACATACAGCATCTGACTGAAATCCAGTACTGCCTCTGCTCATAGCTTTCTTTTTGCACTTCCATGAGCAAGAGTAGCACTGCACAGCAACACATCATCTACAGTGCATGTGGAGACACTAACACTCCCTGGGCTGATTATCTACACTGTTTGAAACACACACACATATTCACAAAATCATCATTTTTCCCAAGTACTGTATTCAAATTAAATATTCATCTCCCTTAAAAAGCAATTAAATTTTACTGTCTAGCAATTTGCAAATCTAAACATCAAATGTAGAAAAATAATTAGCGTGCTAAGAAATCAGTTATTTCTCTGATAAGCTCATAAACCCTTTTAATTAAAGCCACAATATTTTTAATTGCTAAAGGGAATATTTTGTTTACAATAGCAAACATTTCTAAGTTTTAATTTAAGTTCCAATCTAATACTGTGATAACTGAGAAATGGCCTCCAGGGGGCAACAGTATCCACCAAACAAAATACTGTGCATCTCAGCTTCATCAGAGGATTTTCTTGCGTGTGACTTCTTGGGATACAGGAAAGTTAAGCTGGCCAATGAAAACTCTGATGGGTTTCCTGCGAGCACACACTGAAGGGAACAATCGCCATTCATTTGAAACAACACTCATTAAAGAACTTATTACTGATCAAGACAGAAGATTATAATGTCAGTATGCAAGCAACCTAAAATTGTTAACAAACATGTAAATAGATGTTATTTGGTTTTTAAGCTTTCAGACATGTTATTTTGAAGACACCTGAAATATCTTGGAATCGCTGGGGTTTGTCGCTTTGTCTGTCAACACCAGCCTAGTGATGTGCAAAGGCTTTGTGAAACTTTGGGTTTGGCAGAGCTGGTGGCCTGATAGGTCAGGCTGACACGACCCCGTGTTCCCCAGTGCAGCCAGCTGTGGGGCTGAGCACAGGTACATGCCCAAAAGGCCAACCACACACAGAGGCATGCTCAGCCCTCATGCAAACACAAACAATGTCAACCTCATCCTTGTTCCCTTGCTGGCTAGTCAGGAGAGCAGTCAATTAGTGGGAAATACACACAAATATATGCACAGTGTGGATCTCTCTGGTAGTTGGCTCCTGGAGCAGCCCAAGGAGGATGGGGCAGGGACTCTCACAGGGTTCTTGAGGCTCTCCATCACTCCAGTGGAAAACTGGGCTACCCTGTCAGGCTCAGAACCCATGCACAGCCACGTAATTAATCACACCATCTAACAATGAGCCCATCGAAGTTGCATGTGATGGATGGTAAGGGGCACGTGTCTTGGTGCTAGGACATTGGTGCTCATCAACCAGAAGTATTTAAAACAAAACACTGGGTTTCTGCCATGGGTGCCTCTAAAGCTGCCACTCCTGGGAACGTTCATCACAAGGTGATACTACCAGGCCCCCTAGTTAGTGGCAGCTGCCTGTTGTAAAGTATTGTCATCCCTACTTCAAGTAACAGTCAAACTAAAATTCAGCTTTACTACTATAGATAAAAAAAAAAGTTGGCAACTATTCATTATTTAATGTGCTATCATGTTTAACAACCTAGTGAAGATCATTCTGTCCATTTATTTTTTTTTTTGTGAAAGGAATTATCCCAGAGATCCAATAGTCCAAAACTACCAGAACACACATAAGACTGAAGACAAATGCAGGTACTCACCGTGTGAAGGAGTATGAGGTATGAGGTTAGGAGCTAAAAAAAAAGGCTTCTAAAGGAGGAAGAATATCGTCATATCTACAGGTGCCATTTCTTAAAAAATAAAGTAAAATATAATTAAAGGAGAAGATTTAATATAGGAGGAAATCACAAAGTCGAGAACTGCATATTCAAGGAGACAAGACTTCCTTCTGGACACTGTCCCTGAAGATCTGGACTGAGGTAGGTGGAAAGAGGAGAGTCAATTTAGCCCAGCAATGTGATCAAATAATGTCATTTCTCTTTTTATTTTTCAAGATGCTGAAATGCAAAGGTAGCATTTTTGAGTGCAACATGGTCCAGTTGCTGATCTGTCTTGGTTTCTTTTAGACTTTCTCTTTAATGTCTACATGGCAGACAGAGAATAATCTTAAATTAAACTTTGTCATGTTTAACTTGGTGGTTTTATCTTGGATTTGAGACGCGGGTGGAATATTTTACTTCATTTTGAACATAAAGATGGAGCTACATTTTGAAACACACTCTAACTTCCATTCATTATGTTGCTTTTGTAGTTTGCCATGTCCAGGCTTGACAAAGTGTTGATCAATCATCCATTGAGAACATGACTCAGACAGCATAAAGCACAATGAAAGCTGTGTTTCTCTGACTGCAGGTTTTAATAAAAGGAAACTGCTCTTTGAAGAATGCCAACTTTTTTCACCCTACAGTCAAAGCAAGGTACAATAAACCTTAGAGTAAAAAAAAAGTCAAAATAACTATCTTCTTCCCTATGAATCAGTATTTCAGAGTCCATTTCAAAAGTCTTTAGCTGAAATACTTCAAAAGAAGTTTTATAAGCATCAATTAGAGTGGTGTTAGTAAAGATGTCCTCAATAAAATAAACATTTTTAGTTGTTGCTGTTGGCTAAAAATGGAAATATTCTCATTGTCGGAAGAGGGAAATTGTGTGTCATGTAATTATTTAAAATTATTTTTACATTTTAACATAATTCTCTGTAATAAAAAACTTTTACTATTTGGTTTGGGGAAAAAATATTTCGAGAAGATATCTAAGGATATAATTCCATTAAGAAAAACATGGGATAATAGTCACAAAATTGTTTAAGTGACTTTCTGTGGATGTTATTAAAGCAGAAGTTTTACTTTGAGTTCAGGTCCTCTGCAAACCTTTTCCTCTGGAGAGACATCTCATTCATCTTTACGAATCGTACTGGCTCTCAAAGCTCTTATTTCCTTATTATTTCCTTATTTAGTAAACTAGCATTGTTGGCTAATAGAAGAATATCTATCTTATTGTTTCCCTTTTTTTTTTTTTTTTTTCCCTCATAAGATCTGGAAGCATCTGGATTTTTTTCTTAGCAACACTTTTAGTTTGCCACTTGCTCCTATTCAGCTCACCCAAGAGTGCTTCTAAGGCTGTAGTGATGTTGGACATTTCAGAGAAGTTTTTATTTTTCCTTTTGTATGAATGGTGAGATCGTGCCCAGATAGCACAGCCTGACAGGAATCTTCTCCAGTACATTAAAACCTGTTCTAGAAACAATGAAATACTTTTAAACTGAGATAATAGTTGAATTACTGGCAAGAATACTGATAACTCTGTCTATTGTGCTTGGCAAGGACACCAGAGGAAAAGGACAGCTAATTACTCAGTGTTCTGTATAGATGTTTAGTTTTGACTAAACCATAGCTTAGGCATTTATCTGAACCTACAAAGGTACTTCTCACATTTTTTTTGTCTTACCTATCCACACACAGAGGGCAGTCTAGTTATCTAGAACACCATGCAGTGGTGCTTGGAAAGCCCTGCATACTAATAACCACCAAATCAATAGCATAAATTTCACATGTAGTGAGACCAAATGACCTGAGCATTGCCCCCTTTGGACACTGTAGCTACCACAAAATATACATGCAAACAGTGAAAGTCCTTCCAAATAGTTCAAGGCTGCTACATTGATTTCTGTCTCTGTGCTTTACAGTTTCACCCTTCATCATGCAAAGAAGAGTTACACACGGTTTCAAAGGTGAGGTTTTTTACAGTGTGCCCAGATAGTGGTAAACATGACTCTTTCAAGTTAATTTTCAGTGAAACAGTAAGACAGAGCAGGACAGAGAGTGCTACAGTGGAAAGTTTGTGCCAGCAGGAGGCTGTTCACCCATTAACTTCTGTGGAAAGGCCCTGGTAGATACAATGGGCTGCTGATTAAACAGAGAAACTCTGCTGCTGCTCACTCACTGCCCAGAGTCCCCAAACTGCATGGTGCTCTCTTTTGCTCTCTGGCACTACCCCAAGTTTAATGGGTTTCGTGCAGTGCCATCACAGCACTGATCAGTTTATCTGTACGCAAACATATTTCAGTTAAAAAATGTTCAAATTCTGTATGGAGGCTTCAGCATACTTTTGACCTAAAGCATTTCTGCCATCTCCAAATAAGCACATTACCAGAACCCTGCAACAAACAGTCTCTTTGGCTAGGCCCTTGTCCTGGTCTCTTCCCCTTTTCCTGTTTCACCAGAACATTGCTTGGATCAACTCACATTCCAAAAATCGTAAGACTGATATAAATCCTCCTTCTTTAGTCACACTTAGGTGAAAATCTAAAGATCCATCAGAACATTTTAATCTACAGGGAACCTGGATGAAACCATCTTGTAGGACATCTGACAACACATATCTTGTTTTGTTTGTTTAATCTCTGATTCTCATGCACACAAGTCTCGGCCTTGCCCCACTGCATCTATTGATATGGCTGGCATTGGGATCAATAGCAGCAGAAGGAAGGCCAAAATGGAGGTGTTAATTGCCAAATCTGTAACTTGTGTTGGGTCCTGTGACACCTGCCAGCCCTGCTCAAGATGGAACAGTTGTATCACACCATCATCTGACACAACATAGGGCAGCCAAAAATATTGCACAGTGTGAATGTCGAGCACTCACTCAGAAGACACACAAAATGGAACAGGTAGACAAACTGGAGGGATACTCAGTATTATGTCTGTGTTTCCCACCTTACCGCAGACATTTTACCTTTCTCAAATCTCCAGACATTGCTCTTGCACTCCAGTGGAATAATAATTTCAACTTCTCTCACTCTCACAGAATTTGCTGCCTCTGAGATGTTTTCCTCTCAAAACTACAAAACTTTGTGGTGTAATGTTGTTTTTTCTTCCACTTAAGACCTGGGCTTTCATATACTGCAGGAGACACTTGGTGGCACTCATTCAACATCATTTTTACTTCCCATACCACAGATTCTCTGAGTTAACATAAAACCCGCAAAAAATTCCCCTTAGTAAGTTTATCCTATGAACTCTGTCACTAAGACAAACTCCTGCAGTCATTATTCACTTTTGACTTAATCATTAATGATGTAAAAATAATTTGTGTTTCTAAAAGAAAACTAGAGATCACTTTGTGATAGTAAACTGAGCACCAAATTTGAGCTGAGAGGTTTTTGCCTACAGATTACTCTGCAGAATCTTTACTTTTCTGGTTGGATGGGCACCTAAAATTTACTCCCTGTGTAAAGTGCAAATTCTTTTTCCCTGCACATTCCTGTTCACTGCAACTTGTATACAGCTGCTTGAAAACAAACACAAAAAGAAACAGACACTGGCTGAACCATCTGTTAACCAGGATAGCTGCTGAGAGACAACTGCAAAGGAGGTAGAGAGTTGTCCTTGGTTGTACCCAGTAGTCCCTTTAATTGATACTTCTGGGTCACAGTTATCTGCAACCCAATATTCATTCTGTGTTTTGAGAAAGACAGATGGGAAGCAGCAGCACCCTGACCCACTTCAATAAACAAATACCTATAACTGCTTTTTCAAATCCTACTTTTCCAGGAATTGCTCCAGTATCTCATGGACAGTACCCTAAAGCCCTGCCAAGGGGCACGGCCTTATCGCTGACACCTAGCACTTATTCCTATCCAGGCTGCTGAAAGATCTGACAGTCAGTAGGGGATTTATTTATTACCCTTAACAGCAGGGCAGTATTACATGAGCTAAGGATAATCCAACACCGTTAGATAGCCCAAAGCTTGACTGAAGGTGCCTCCTTTGTAGGAGGGGGAAGATCATGCCCAGATATCCCTGCAACTCTCCACTTAATGCACTCAGAATAAAACTTCTGCAAAACACAGGTTACAAATAGGCCAGTAACCACTGGCAGCCAAGATATCCTCAGTGGGAAACATCTTAAAGCAATGGAGCACAGCTAAGCACACAAAACAGTCCACTCTCAAAACACAGAATGCTCTCACTGAAGTTCTGAGTAGCCTTCCTCTAGAACACAAACAGGGGCCACTGCCTATCCCCACCATCCTTCAACAACACACAGCCAAAAGAGTGACCCCTAGGCCTTACTCCAGGGTCACAGTGCCCACAGAGCTTGATTACTCCATGGTCGCCCATTGGTCCCGGACCTATGAAATCCATGCTGCCCAGAAACTCCTTTCCCAGCAGTTCTGCCTTTGTTCCAAGTTTTTCTAGCTGCACCAGGGAAGCTTTAACTTTTTCAGGAGAAAATTGCCCATTTCCTTATCTGCATGTACTTGAATGCAATTTGTTTGTATACTCAGACATGTTTATATACTTGAGGACATGCTTTGCTGACAAGTTCTGTAGATGTCCAATAACCTTTGCTAAAACCCAGAAAGCACTTTTCAAAATAAGCAAATATTTTTGTACCCAAGAGGTGCACAAGCCAAATTTTTAATTCCAACACATTTTTCTTCTAGCCTGTTTAGGAAGAGTTTTTTATTTTAAAATGTGAGAGCGTTATCTTCTCCCTTTTCAAACTTTTGTGCAGGTAAAGGGATTTTCCTCTAACATTCTTCTACAATGAGCAAAAGAGACCCCAGTGTTCCAGCATAAATTCAGAGAGGTAAATCAAAATCCAAAAGTGAGTTAAAATTTACCAGCTGAATATCACACTGAGCACCATTTGACCACTCTTTTAAGCACATGGTCAAATGCAAAGCACTCAACATGTGCTCTTTACGCTAAGCCAGCACTCAGTGTACGCTGCGCCAGACGAATTTTGTCACCATAATCATACAGCCTTTCCCAGACAAAGTTCCAGAGCATCAGCCACGAAGGGCAGAGCCTTTTCCAAAAAGCTTTGATGACCTGTGCGGTTCCAGGAAGGTGGGGCTGCGTCGCGCAGAGACGGCAACAGCACCGTTTCTGTGAATTTCAGTTGCTCCGTATTTCACGGCGGACACTTATTTGTTTTGCTAAAGACTCGCTACTGCGGGAATCACGGGGGAGAGCCGCTGGCGGCCGAGTGGACACCAACCCCAGGGGAAGCTTGGGGCAGCAACCGAGCGAGCAGGAATCGCGGTTCAGAGGGATGCGGTCCGCACGCTCCCCATGGGTGATGCTGCGGGGACAGCGGTGCGTGGGCCAGCCCGACAAACCCCCACCTCCCCCCTGCTCCCCTCGGGCCCGGCCCCCGGGACCAGAGCGGGATGAGGGGATGATGATGCTGATGTTTCTGCTGCGCTCCGAAGGGTTAAAAGCCGTCGAGCCCCATGCGTGGGAGCGGTCTGGGCAGTGTGGGGAGAAATGCAGGAAAAGTAGGTCAGCTGCGCCCAGCGGCGGAGCGGGACGGGACGGGACGGGACGGGACTGGACGGGGAGGGGGCAGGGGAGGGAGAGGGAAGGGGAGAGGGAAGGGGGCTCTCCCTCGCCGGGGGCTGCGGGCGCTGCCGCCCCGACTCCAGGCGCCTGCAGGCAGTTCGCTCCCAGCCATCCGCAGGTACACTCGTGGTATTTACAACCTGAGAGCTCCCGCCGCTCGGTACACGTTTGTATTTTCGTAAACACACAGACACATTCAAGGAATTTCGGAGGGGAGGGGGGGGAGAGGGGGCAGGGAAAGGCGCTTGGAAATTAAAAGTGAAGCACAATTTGAAACTCTGCCCGCACCGCGGCTTTTATAATCAGCTTGTGACATGCTTGGCACTGCACACTGTTTATGCCCACGATTAATGCAGTTAATACTAGGTTAGTAACTGTGGCAGCCAGCCACGTGCGTCGCCTGGCACATGGGTGCCCGCTCCCAGCCGGAGAGCCAGGCTCTGCTCTTTGGTGAGCACAGACAGGCCAGTTCCAGCACATCTGGAGCCGGTTTGGTCGGGGCCTCCCTCCAGTGCAGCGCTCAGCACTTGCCAGTGTGTTCTTTCAAACGAAACGCTATATATAAAAAGGGGAGAAGGGATTGGGACAAAAATTGGGGGGTGAGAGAAGATTAAAAAAAAAAAAAAAAAAAAAAAAGAGAGAGGGCAAGGCCCTTTCCAGTGGAAGCCACTCTGTCGAAGCAGGTTTCATAGCCTGCCTGAACAAGGCCCAGCACCAGGGAGCCCCTAACTAAGCCTCTATAACCAGTTTGTCCAGTTCCTCTTTCTCCTATCTCTCCATGCAGTTGGATACCTCAGCGAGCATTACACACCTGCAGCCCCTGTGCTGTCCCCGCCTGATGAGGGACAGTGGCAAGGCTCTTCTCAATAAAATGTGGTTCACATGAGGGGCTATAAACCTACCGAGCACAAGTATGCAATCCCAAGCAATGTTCTCCAAAAAAAAGGGCTTTCTCAAGACGGAGTCACCGTGTTGCAATGCGGCGATGAACATTTCACGGGCTGGTTGCAAAACCTCATTTGTACTTTTTTTTGGGTGGAAGGTGATTTTTTTTTTTTTTTTTTTTTTGAAGCTGAGTTTTTACAGAGCCTAGAAGCTCTAGCAAGACTTCTGCATGCAAGTTCGGGGCTTTCTTGGGAAATCAAGCGTCTTTAAACATCGTGTCTGTGTCAAGCCATGTGCCTATGTACCTGCTCACTAATGCATGGGGCACCTCGGTGTGATTACGTGACCTGTTTTTCTTCTGCAGCCACTCATAACTTCAGTGAGAGCAGAATATACGTGCTAACCAGTCATGCATTAATTAACATCACTATCATCTGTCACGTGCTTGTTTCGCTTATCTGTTCCCCCGAGGAGAGGAGTGTTTGTTTTGAGATTTTGCATGCTCCCAAACATTAACGCCAGGAACGCCAAGGTCAAAGAAAGGTGCTCCTCACTAGCAGCAGGAGCTGGTGAAATCTGAGATAAAGTCCCAGAGGAGAGGAAGCCTACTTCACAGTCATGGCCTGGCCATCAAAAGCAAATGCCTTCTGCACAGATACACGTCACCCTTCATCTGGAGGGCTACCTCGTGCCAGAAGAACATCTCTGTCAACCCTCGTCCTATAACCCAGTTCTTATGACCCAGTTCTTCAGATAGTCTGAAATGATCCGTCATATTAATTCCTGCTTCCCTCACCATGGTTACGTTTAGAGGCAAACTCTGCGTCTCATTTCTGTTCGAGCCAAGTTCACAAAATACCAGAGGAGTAGCTTCTTCAATAATATTTTTTAATCAAAATTATAAGTATTCTCTTACTTTGTGCCGACCAATGGGGAAAATTGAGTTTGTTGTCTGTTTCATTAACAGAAATTAATACTTCATGGTATACATCACATACTGTTACTGTTCTCCATGTTTCTTTCTTTTATTGCTGTGTTTGTCACCCATTACTGCTTTTTTACCTGCTGCAAGCTATAAGCAACAGGGTAGAAATTACAAGCCAATACACGCTTGAAAGTGTGAAGTTCTTTCCTGTTTCAAAGTCTGAGAAGTAACTTCAATGCACAAGTCTCCAAAATGCACCAAAAAAACCCAAAATAAGTGGCTCTTAACCAGCAAAAGAAGGAAATCCATGACTGATCTCCACTGAAAATTATCTTCAGCTGAGACAGGCTTCATTTTGACATGCTTAAATACCACAGAATTAACACTGCATATAGACAACAAAAGGGTCACACAGTCATCAGCAATTAAAAAAATGATCATTAACAATGGAAAAATGCAAATGTACAAAAAAGGATTGTGTCCAAACAATGCAAGGATTAGGAGGAAAGAAACTTCTATACCCATTGAAGGGAAATGACATCCTACCCAGGGTGCAATCACTGGGCATACTAGAATGATATTTTATCTGCTAAATAATGAAGAAGGGGAATTAGCTGGAGTTCCTTTCCTTGTTGAGTAAAACAGCTCACCTTTTCTTCATCATCTCAAGCCCATATTTAGGAAGGCAGGACTGTGTAGGACAGACCCTCCCTCCTCCTGCTGTTGAGCTCCAGCTATACTAATCTAGTTAGAGAGACTTCACACTGTTTAAAATGTCTTTTTTATTCATTTGCCAGCTGAGGAGAATCAGTGTTTCATTGTGGTATGTAGCCCCAGTGCTCCCCGTTCCTTGGGACAGGGATGGGCTGACCAAAGCCAAAGGAGCGGGTTTATAAGTAGAATTCCTTGGACTTGCTGCTATTTATTATATATTTTAAAAAACTTAAAGATGGAAATGGGCAAAGGGGAGAGTGGGCAGGGAATACATATGGTTTTGTTGTTCAAATCCCTGTGTGTCAGTTATCCTCCCTATGCTAATGAAGTTAGTCACTCTTTTCTGCTTGCAGCTGGAGGGCACTGATTGCAGGTGTAGTTCTTCCTTGTGGGAAGAAGTATGTGAGGAGCCATGGTTTCAGTACAGTGGTGAAGACTATGGAAATCATTTCAATCGACTGGCAGAGAGGTAACTTTAATTTGTAGTGAAACCTATGAGTAAGTCTGATGCATTTACGCAGGGCGCATTTCTCTCTACTCAAGTGAGTGCAGCACGCTTCATTTCTTAGCAGCATACTCAGGAAGTATCAGTGAGTGGGAGGGCAAGTTGAAGGGCACCTCGGCATTGGCCAGTGGAAGTGGAATGGAAATGTGCAGGGCAGACAATGCCACTACTCACAGCCAGACTATCAGAGTCATGAGCAGCGATCAAGCCTCAGAACAAGCACTGCCTGTGGCAGTCAGTGAACAGTCAAACTGTACTCTACCAGCAGAAAGGGGAATTTTGATCAGGAGTTGTGAGAGCAAGGGATCATTATAAGATGGTCTCTTGCCCACAGTATGGAATAGTTGCCCTGTTGTTGCCCAGTTGTGTTATCTGGGTTCTGCTACACATTGTGTGAGGGAGAGCTGACTAAAGTGTGTGCCTTCAGTCATTTGTTGACTAACCCAGTCTTTGTGGCCGACTCATGCACATTCCACTGCAAATGCTTTTGATAACACTGCTATAAAGGCTTGTGAATGTCAGTGTAGGAGGGCAAAATATTTTGAGCTGCTCAGCTTCACTTTATAAATATTTTTGGAAGCCACCAAAGTGAAATGCTCCATTCACACTCAGCCCTGAAAAAAATAATGGCTTCTTCTAAAACAAAGACACATCTGTCAGTGCAGTAGAGTATATGAATTTACATAATCTGCAGCACAGAAAAAGTACTTTCTCAAACAAATTAAGTCAAAGCGGGCAGAGAAAGAACAGCACGAAGCTCTCTATGCAATGTCAACAATAATTAACAGAGTACTTTATAGTCTGCCAGTGCTTCCCTGAATAAGGTACTCTCAGACATTTGGTATGAACAGGCTGCCCTCCTGTTTGTCTGCTCCTGCAACCCAAAGCTGCAAGTCTTAGCTTTTAGCAGCTACCCTATCATTAACTTTTCAAATGTTGTATGCCACCCAACATCTTTCCTTAGAAGGACAAGGGGCAGAGGGCAAGAAGACACTGTTGCAACTGCTGGAGGGATTCATGGGGTTTGCTTTGCTCTGTCGTGCTGGGAAATTTAGGGAATTTGCTTCTTTCTCAGACGCATCGAAATAAAAATAATATAGCACATTTCACCATACAAGGCCTGTTAATGTATTTGTTCCTGGGTTTCCCCCCTGATACCCTGGGAGGAGGCAGCTTTCCTGTTTCCCTCACAGAAGCATGCAACATTTGAAAGTTTACTTCAACTCCAGCTGATTCTCCAGGGACACAGACTGCAGACATTTTGCAGCAGAGAGTCTCTTCTCTTAAGGCTGCCTGTATACAAAATGCAGAACTGATGTGAGCCTGCTTTCACACACAGAATAGCATTGTATTGCTCCTGCACCCCTGATTTAATCACGTGTCCTTTGCATCTACTCACAGATTAAATTCCTAGCGTTGCCACAAAATGGGACATTCTTTAATCTTTCTCTCTTTAACGATGGCAAAACTGCAGCCTTGCCTAGAGAGGAGGGATTTCCATAAGTTTTTTTTTTCCTTCTAGACTGATGTTGACCAATTTCTTCCACGTGTAAGAGTGCTCACAGGGTTGTCAGGGAGACAACTGTTGACACAGCTTTACCCTGGTATTTGGAGGGCTCGGCCAGCCGATTGCTTTTCGGCAGGTTGTGCACTGGTGCAGATGCAAGCACACTGGCAGACTACAGACCTGGCTTCTCCATTTGCCAGTTGGAGCCCACGAGCAAGCACCATCTCCAAACTGCAGCTGTGAGAGGAGGCCAGCATACCTTAGCTAGTGTTATTCGAATTAGTTTTGAGTAGCAAACAGCAAAAAACCCAGTGCCCAAGAGTCACGTGCAGCCAGTGTGAGACACAGGACTTATTTGGAAGGTTGGCCTGCACTGTGTACATTGCTGCTAATGGCTCAGCTGGTTGTTTAAACTCAGCCAGGCCAATATAAAACACTGTAATAATGCTTCTCTGATGCCAGCATCCTTTGTAAAGTACAGCCCTGAGCCCAGAAATTCCCATCAGCCTACAATCTGTGCCATTGCATTCAACTCCTCTGCAGATCTCAGTGCTTTCTTCCTTCCCCCCCCCTCCCCACCCCTGCAAGCTGTGACCAAAACTAAATAAAAAACCAGCCCTCGTGTCCCCTGAACTGGTGTAAAGGTTGAAAACAAGTATCGTAAATTTTGCACTCTTTGCACTGACTGAGGCTAATTAGCATACAGGCAATCATTTATGATTAAGCCACGCAAAACGTTTGTTATTAGCACGAGAGCTGAATGCCACAGTACACAGCAAAGGTCCAGGGCACAGAGAAGTTAAGTGACTTGCGCAGTTTGATGCAGCAATTCAGTGACAGAGGAAGAAATAGGCTGCTCAGTTTTCTCTCTCTAAACAGGTCTAATCTCTAGATCATACTTTGATCTCCCTTTAGCAGCAGAAAATAAAACCCCCTCTGTTCATGCTATAAGTCTTTACAGAAATTACTTTCAAGTTACAGACTCACCATTATCACATCACCGCAAGATCAAACAAAAAGGGGGCCAGCAGGAGAAGGAAAAGAAGGGTTACTTTGTGTCATTTACTTCCATAGTCTGCTCAACAAAGCCGAAGAGGAAAAACATTTTTTTTTTTTTTCAGACAGATGTCTTTTACAGCACATCAAACACTTCTCACGGGCGTATGTCAGAGACGTTTTACTACAAAGGCTTTGTCCTCTGCGTTCACAGCAGCCCGGATGTTTATCAGGATTTTCCATTCCCTAAAATTCAAGATCAAATTGGGGTCTGCACTAAGATGGCAGCAGAATTACATCAACAAATCCCAAAATACAAAATTGTCTAGTGAAAAGAAAGCATTAAGTCAACATGTTCCTGTGTTAAAGCTGTAGTGGGGGGAGTTTCTGTCATGTCAAAAGGAATGCCTGGAGAAGGAAACAGCCCATTTTCAATGTTCTGGCTTGGATAAGGCCAACAATTGCCTTTCCTAATGGATTTTGCTTCTAGTAAATGTTTTAGTCCTCCATGCAAAGCATGTGGCCACAATATCATGAAGACAACATCCCATTATTTACTATATAACATCACATGTGCATATTGCCCTCTCCCTGTGCCTGCAGCAATGCTCTGATTTGTTCGTTCATAAGTGCAGTTTGTAATTCTCTAAATTATCTAGCACAACAAGGAACATTACACACAGAGAAAAACTAGATTTAGTGTTACTACATATTCTTCCACTCTCAGGCCAAGACCCAACAGCATCTTACATTTCCTCTCTCAGAATCACAGAGTCACAGAATATGCTGAACTGGAAGAGACCCACAGGGATCATTAGGTCCAACTCTTAGCCCTGCACAGGACCATCCCCAAGAGTCACACCATGGACCTGAAAGTATCATCCAAAGGCTTCCTGAACTCTGTCAGGCTTGGTGCTGTGCCCACTGCCCTGGGGAGCCTGCTCAGTGTCCAACCACCCTCTGGGGGAAGAACCTTTTTCTAATACCCAACCTAAACCTCCCCTGACACAACTTCAGCCGTTCCCTTGGGTCCTGTCACTGGTCACCACAGAGCAGAGATCAGTGCCTGCCCCTTCTTTTCCCTCACAAGGAAGTTACAACTGCAGTGAGGTCTTCCCTCAGTCTCCTCCAGCTGAACAGACCAAGTGCCCTCAGCCACTCCCCATACATCTTCCCCTCAAGGTCCTTCACCATCTTCTTTGCCCTCCTCTAGGTGCCCTCTAAGAGCTTTATGTCCTTCCTATGTTGCAGTGGTGTGCAGAGCCTTAGTCCAGGAACTACTAAAGGGTCCTTCCAAAAACTCTGGTATCCTTCCTGGGTGAAGTTTTCTCCTTTCTAGGAGAAAAAAAAACAGGTCAATGAATGATGTTCTAAGGCAGTACTCCCGGCCTCTCTGCCACCAAAATGGGACAGTAGAGGATGGCTCGTGCTCCCCCCAGCAAGCTGACCTGCTCCACTCCTTGGGAATGGTCACACCTGAAGGTTTTTGAGTCACCAAGACACATCAGCAACATAGAAGCGCATGTCCCCAAACCCAACACCCCCGCTCTCTTCAGCTAAAGCGACACTGAGCTTCCACAGGACATTCTGTTCCCTGAGACCATCATAGATTTAGATGCTTCACTTTTGAGTGGAAATTTCACTGTAAGCCAGAAGGACAGCACACTTCAACACTTGGAGCAGAAAAAAAGAGGAGAGGCAGAAATAGAAGCAGTGTCTGAGGTCCCTTCCTCACAGTTCTTCTCTATGTCAGTTCTCTCATAGACTAGAGTAACTGCTTTCCAGTTCTAGTGAGTGGCCCTGGTTTCTGGAGGAAGTAAGCCATCAGGTAACCCCACACTTTACTGTCTTGTACCCTGCTGCGTTCCTTCCCCAGAGAATCTCAACAGTCCCCCCTCTCCAGGTTAAATCACATGGCTCTGGCTCACCCACAGAGATGCGAGTGAAGGGATGTGCCACCCCAAAACTCCCACCTCTCAGATCACATACTTTTTATGTGAAAACAGTGGGTAAGCTTCTGGCAGCCCTTCCAGTTCAAAATAGGACGGGGAAAAGCAGCATGTAATTTTCTGGCAACAACAGTGGAACAATAAAACTAATGAGTCCCTACAGCTATTTCCACCTGTTCTTAGAGCAATATATGTATGCATTGGATGTATACCCACCCATGAGTTTATCTGCGATGTTAATTCAAACTATAAAAAAAAAAAAAAAAAACAAAAAAAAAACCACCAAACCCAAAGCAACCCAACCCAAACCCCAGACCTTCCTGCATAAGAAAAAAAAGACTGTAAAAGAGCAGGTGGACATTTCACCTGTCTTCACATCTCACTTGTGCTGGGTGCAAGCCCCTTCCACAGAAGGGTAATTAGAGCAGGACAGATGTGTCAGCAGCAACCCAAGGCTGATGCTGACCAGAGATACTGTAATATACAAATATGAAGCAAGATGAGGGTGAGTCAGCAGATGTTTGTCTCCTATGTGGTGTCCTAAAATTTGGCTCTCTCTTACAGGAAATTACACTAATATTGAATCACTGTTCTGTACGCACCATCGTTCTGCACAGATGTTTTCCACGGTGAGGAAGTTGCTGTTAGGTAGGTTTTACAATTTTATGCTGCAATTTTGTTTCAAGACATGTCCTAGAGCATCCAGATGACCTTGTGCAGGACAGTATTTGAAGTATATATGACTTCTATTCTCTCCAGTATAAACTTTGACCAAGACACTTCAGGGATAGATGCAACAACCCTTTCACATTCTTCCTGGAAAACACAAAATAGTTTGCAACTATTCTCTAACAAAACACTACAGAACAAGATGATGAAAAGAGCTGGAAAGGACAAGAGGAATGCTCATAAAATGGAGATTTATCTCATGACAAATGCAGTAAGATTGCCTGGAATTTTTCTAAGATATTCCTAATTTTTTCCACATAATTTGCTTGTTAGTGGGCATATCTTCATAGGGAATATTCTCATTATGCATTATTTCCATAATGATTGCATATGATCAGAATAGCTAAGCTTTCCATGCTCCAGAAACTTAAAAAAAAAAAGTCCTGGCAAATTACTGTTAAAAAAATCCTGAAGATTTTAGAGATTGAGAGAGAGTTAATCCAAACTCATCTGTGGCAAAACATGTTTAAAATTTATTTCTTTTGACAGCTATTAAATGTTGAAAGTGCAGTACAGGAGATATGCTGATAACAGAAAGATCATCCCTTTTGCAAGTAATAACAGCAATGAGGCATTACTGCACAAGGGGGAAAAGAAGAAAAGCATTTAATCCTGGATCTTCTTCCCCTTGGACAACATGGCCTTTGGCAAACTTGATGCTACCCAGGCCTCTAAACAGTGAAGTTTCCAAACAAAAGATTTTGTAAAAAAAGATTTTAAGATATATTTACAATTAATGATGGAACTTGGAAGAAGCCAGACAAATGAAAGCAATTCTTGTTTTTTAACCTGGAGAACAAGCCTTCTATAAACACTCACAGGGAAGGAGATTACCACAGTTATGAATCAAAGTGATGAAGTGAAACAGGGCACACACACTACACTTGAAAAGGTTTAAGACTTTCAGCTATTCTCAGCCAAAATGCAGGCTATGTATCACAGATAGATTTGGGATGTAACATCAGTGAAACTCTGTGGAGACAGCCTTCCCACTGCATTAATACAGCTTCATGCTCCCAAAATGATCCTGCCTCCTTCCATAACTAGTTCTGGGTGGAAACATTCCTACCATCTTTCCAGTATTCCATAAGTCAGCACTGCATGGAGCAAAGTAGATAAACTGCAGTTGTTCTTTTAGTGTTTAGTGTTTTGTTCTCATACTGTGTGCTTTTTTTTATACATTCACTGCTAGTTCTCTGATTGAGGCTTTAGTCTAACTACAGGGAAAAAAAAAAAAAGGTGGTTTTGGTTTAAAAGCCAAACCAAAGCTGTTTCAGTTCCAGGTCCCATTTTTTTCTGAGCCCTGAAAGTTAAAGCCTGGATGGTTTGGATAAGTGCTTCTAATTCTAGCATACCCTTATTTAAAATAAGAGAGAGGATTTGTTTTTAAAAAGCCAAAACTAGCATGGTCTGGAATGAAGTCTCTGAAGACATTTAGGGAGGATTCAGATAAACAATTCCATTTCTCCCCCACCCCTTCCATCTCTCATTAATTTTTATCCTATCCCTTCCTTATCCCAGTTTTCCTTGCTGTCTCTCAGATATTGTTTGCTTCCCCTCAATTTCCAATGGAGCTTGAAATTAGATTTCCTTTGCCTCCCTGTTAGTGAACAAAGCTCTGAACTGCACATTAACTTCCAGACTGAGTCACTGGGTTATCTTCCACCTCTGTACCGGAACTGCCTGAAAACATGCCACAGAAATTACCATGTATGCCTTTGTCCATCTCACACCATCATTATTTGATTTTTGGAAGGATAACTCTGAGTTCAGTTGGACAGGAACAGAGCCATCCAAATGTAATGGTTTTAGTCTCCACTTGTGACAGCAGAAATTGGCCCACAGTGTGACCCAAGATAGAAACAGCCCTCATTGTTGCAATTTATAACTTCATCAGGAGTTAACTTGGGAACTGCAAGCTGGCAGCAATAATTCATACATTGCTGCAAACTGTGTTTTCATAATTTCTGTTGATACTGGCAAAGTGCTTGTTTTGGCTTTCTGCGTGTTGCAGTCATTAGTATAATATAACATAGCCACTGAGATATATTTAGGGGAAGGTCATTTTTATACAACTGATTATGCACTGGGAAGTTAAATAAACAAGCAAGTTAAAGACATCAGCAATCCCACTCCCTGGTCCATGCCAAAGTGAATTCTAAAAAGTAGTTGGTTCAATTAGAGGAAAAGTCAAGGTGCAGTTTTGTCAGTTGGAAGAAAGAGGACATCGCATTTCCTTTTCCTGGAGGACTTACCTGGAACACTACCCATTGATAATTGCTAAATATATCCATAGAACTGGAGGTGTTCAGAGACAATCCAGAACATACGTGGTCACTACACCATTAGCAAGATTACTCATTCTGTTCACAATAATTAAAATTTCCCACTGAGATTTCACCGAGCAGAAAGCACAGAACCCCGACTATTTATTTACAGCTCATTAGATGCTTTTCCAAGGCACAATAGGACACTGTCCCTGGAAATGGTATTTGAGGGGAAGTAAACGTCCAGGTCCTTCGTTTTGCAAGTTTGTAACTGTAAAAGAAGTTACAAAACAAGTCACTTTTGAGAAGTACTCATCTTTTACGCTCATTAGATTGCAATCCAGCGATGACTGAACATGATATTTAAACAGCAGTGTTTTTGCCAATGAGTTACATGATCAACACGAACTGCTAATGTTTTCTATTCTAAACCTTCTCAAAATGTCAAGTGTTCTTGTCAGCTGAGTGGAAGTGGCATAAAAGTAACTTTTGAAGTTGTTGTTGATGAGATACCCTTGGGAAACTCAGTATATATACTGAAAGCATATTCACAATATGCTCTAATCTCCCCTGCTGCAAACGAATTAGGCTCCTAACTCTCATTTCCATTGATGGTAATGTAGCACAGTCTGGGTCTTCCTTCCAAAAAAGACACAGAGCATTCTTAAATAACATAAGTCTGTTCTGTGAATTTTCTCAAGCAGCAAGAAAGAAAGAAAAAAAAAAAAACACCAAAAAACAACCCAACACACTAAAATAAGCCACAGAAATTCCTTTTAAAAGCCTAGACCTGGTAACTACTCAGTTACAACCCTCATAATTGAAACCCTGTTAATTTTTATCTTTTTTTTTTTTTTTTTTAACACAGCAGATCACCAGAACAGCAGAGAAATTCATAGTTGTCTGAGTCACACTGGCTGTAGCAGATCTGCTGTTTCTTCAGTCCCAGTTTCCTTTGTGCATTAAAACATCAGAAAAGGGTAAGAAAGCTTTCCAAGGGTGTGGAAGACCTGGGCTCACCACCATGGGTGATGATGTAAAAGCCACACAGAGCTATTTCCAACAACAAACTGAGGTAAAACCTCGACATGCTTGTCCAGACGTCTCACAGCCTCGGTCAGGTGCCTCCAGGGCCCTGCTGGCACTTGCAGGTCACAGCTGCCCCTCACTGAACTTACCTTGTTCCCAAGGAAGAACCATGGGCTTTCATGCTTTTGCCCAAAACCGGTGGTGATGGTTACACCATTTAGAGCAAGAGACATGGAATAGTTTGCTTCTAAATTTTCAGTGGAGATCACCACTGACACCACTGTATGTCCAGTCCCGTGGGTTTTACATATTGCAGAATGTCAAGGTCAGGTGCTTTTGGAGTCCCATTTTTGACCAACGAACACATTTCTTTTTTTACTCAAATTATTTTACCTAAAAAGTCTAGTTAGACAGGTGGATCTTTATGGACCTCTAGCAAAGGAACTGCATACTTGTGATCAGTGTTTGCTGCTTTAACCACAGAGCACAAAATCACAGGATGGGTCAGGTTGGAAGGGAACACAGTGGGTTATCTGGTCCAACCTCTCTGCTCAGGCAGGGCCATCCTAGAGCCTATTGCACAGGATTGCATCCAGACTGTCCCTGAATATATGCAGTCTTTTCCTCAGAAGGTGCTAAAAAAATGCCCCAGTGTTTCTGTTCACTTGTTGAAAGGCAAACTGGTATTTTACGCCGTTGTTCCATGCACAGATGTCTGATTGCAGGAACAAACAGTAGTATTTTGGACAAGGAAAACTGAGTTTTCAGTTTTAGCACACCACAGAAATTACAGTGGTACAAAGTGTGTGTGTTTATAAAGATGAGCTTTTATAGATGGTGCTTCAAGGATAGAGTGAAAATAAGCATAAAAATCAAAAAGAAGGGTAGCATTTGGTATGTATTTTATTATATCCGATTTTGTGATCACATTTTTTTCACTTGACCTGTAGCAGACATTAGTTAGGATACTGGCTCCATTAAATAAACATTTCAGAATCTGAGTGCTTTCAAACTGCTAACTGCTCATTTGTGATCATTCAGCAACACTCAGTGATGATGTCTCTATAACAAGTAATTCGTGTCTAAACTGGCTTTCACACTGCTGAAACGCAAAAGTTCAAGCACGCTGGAAGAACAAGCTGGCCTCCAGAAAACATTTCAGGGTCATTTCACATTTTTGATCGCGTCTGATCTTGTAACTGTGTTATGACACTGCTGGGTCTAAAAGCCTGCTTTCACACAGGTAATACACAGCACTGTAGCCTCATTTACATTGTATTCACAAGCATGGAGAGAGGGTTGAAAAATGCACGGGGATATTCAGCAATTAGGTTAAACCACATCCAGAGATATCCAGAATGTGGGTTAAACACAGGTAGTAGGGTACAGCTGCCACATCCAGGTCAATGAGATGCATCTGGGTTCCCAGCCCATCCTTGCCTCAGCTGGCTTCCTCTGTAAACCAGGCAACTGGGCCAGTTGGTGATGCTGCTTAGCAGTTCATCTTGAGAGCAGGGCGCTTTTGCTCTCAGCCCTGACTACTTATACAGCCCTGGCAGTTGTAAGGCCTGGCATTTTGCAGTATCGACTCACTACCATGAAGTATGAAATTAATCTGTAGAACATCACATAAAGTAGGAGCTTTCTTAATTAGTAAAGAGGATCAGAAAACCCTCAACGAAGCAGAGAGCCGTAAGTGCAGCAGAAAACATCCTACCAGGATGAATTTTTAACTGAAACATCGGGAGGCAGAGCAGTGATTAGAAGGAAGAGGCTCCTGATATTTGCATGAAATAAGAGTAACTTTAATGCTCATAGTCTTCAGGTGATTTATTTAATCTTCACACACACCACAATGAAGGAAGGCAAAACAACTCTGTCTGTGCTGCATGGGGACAACGAGGCAGCAAGAATACAGAATTTGCCCAAGGCCAGCATGAGGAGTCTGGAATGCCTGGCTGCAAGCCCCATTCTCAAAATACTTCTTTCTGGAGGCAGCAGCCATTTGTCCTCTGACACTTTAGAGCATCTGAGATTATTTCCATTGAAGTTAATAATCTGTGCAGTCCAGTAAGAACAAAATTGTGTCACAAATGTTTGAGCTGGTCCAGCTTCACTGAAGACTCCCAGTATAGTCAGGATTACACACAACACCGTAATTATCAGGTTTAGTTTGGGAAAGCTGACTGGCACACTGGGAAGGCTGGGGCAATAACACAAAAGCTGAGCATTCAGCTCTTTTTTCTGCCACAAGAGCAGCCCATCTTCCGGCCAGGGCAATTCCTGTAGCCTGAAATGCAGCTGAGGTTGCACATACACCATGCATCCTCCTATGCCATCACGAGAGGTGTGTGTCTCCTGCAAGGAAAAGGCAAGCACTTCCCCAGCCCACCACTGGTGCATGCACTGGGGATGTGAAAGCACAATGGCTTGGGGATAAAGGCCTCCTCTGGCACGCAGGGACATCCTTCTGCATTTCATGTCAGCTTGTCAATCCCATCAGAAAGGGGACAGGGTGAGGTCCTTGGGGAAAGTGGAAGAAAAAGGGGCATAAACAGGAGAATTGTCCCAATGAGCAGATCTGAAGCCCCAGGTAGGACGTCCTTATTGTGGTCTTTTTGTGAGACCTTGGGCAAAATGTAAACATTTGATTTTTTTTTTTTTTCCCTTCACACCAGAGCTAGGGAAAATAAATGATTTCTTTTTCTTTTTCTTTTTTTTTTTTTTTTTTTCTTTTGATGCTGTGTTCACCAAAATGGAATCATTTTAAAGCATCAGAACAGCAATTGAAGCTGGTGGACAGTATCTTGTGACTGCAAGAAAGACCTCAAGACTTCTGACTTCCACTGAGTTCCTGCACAAGCAGGACACAGAAGCCAGGAGCCACTGACATTTTTAGATCAAGAAGAGTAGCATTTAAAAGATCACTCCCATTTCCACTGAAGAAATTTGTCCTTGGTACTTTTTTTTTTTTTTTTTTGAGCAGAGGTAGGCAGAGTGAAAATGGATGTCAATGCAAATGCTTATCACAAACTTTCTCCTGCTTTTTGTGCCAGATCCAGCCCTTTCTATACATCCAGAAGGCATATTGAGGCACTGCAGGCATTTCACTGGGGAAATTTTGAGTTGCTGGCTAGCCCCTTTGGACACCCTCACTGTCACTGAAGAAATGCAGGTACCACAAAGGGATGATTAAGGCCACCCAAGAATCCAAAAGTGTGTCAAACAGTTAACACTGAGTCTTGTGTAATAACCTACAATTAGCATGCAATGCCCAAGGCACTTGCCCACTGACAACGTGGTTTAATCCGGTAGTAAAGTAGGCTAAAATGATTATTATAGCTAATAGTATTTTTAACAGAAGTGAAACTGTAGAAAAGAGGCTACACAAATATATTGATTTCAGCCCTGCCTCCCTGACAAGTCTGTATAGATTTTATTATTTATGGTTCATTTTTTCAAAAAGAACCCAAGGCCTGCAAATGTAGAAATCCCTGGCTGTATGAAATGGTTGTGCATCAGAATGAGGGATTTGCATGTTCAGCTGCCCATATTTGTATCCTTCTATCCAGTTTGCATATGCAAAGATTGTTATATTTATCAGTGCATAAATAAAAGGAGGAGAGATAAATGACCTGGTTTGCAGAGGTGCTGAGCACATGCAGTTTCCATTTATTTCAACTGGAGTGTGAAAAACAGGCCCTAAGTGACTGGCTCAAGCTCACACAATGCATGATTGTCAGTGCCAGGAAGAAAACCCAGAAATCCTTCCAGTCTAATCCTCCAGTTTAAATCCTCCCCAGTCTAAACTCTACACACAGTCTCTCCAAGAAATAAAAAGGAAAAAAAAGGAAAAAAAAAATCTGTGCAATACCCTGACCACACTCTTATTCCTACCTTAATTTTCTAAGAGAATTAAAAAAAAATGGGACATGAAAAACTCCTGCATAATCTTTAATGACTAGCAAATAATGCCAAGTAGGGCAACTAAATATGTGTGAAGCATTGCTCACACACCCATCAACTTGCATGTGTGTCACAGATGGTTTCAGTGAAGAGCCAAAAAGAGAAGGAGAGAAAGGAAAAGGAAAGCAAGTCCAGATAAAGAGTAAGCTAGAAAGAGAGACAAAGACATTTTCTGCTGTTAAAAAAGAAAAAAAAATCCCTTAAAAATGCTACAAAAACTAATGATAAAAAAACCCAGAACCATTCCATCTCCTTGATAACGTGTAGGCTAATCTCTACATAAATAGAAATAACAGCCCTTTGAAATGGCAATGATTTGCTTGGAAAACATTCATTAAAAACGTCCTGCAATTATTGACTCTATCATTATTTCTTGGCAGCAGCTGAGTCTCACTGCATCTTGTGTTATTTTTCCAATGAAAAGCAGATCATTGTTTGGGGGGAAAAAAAAAGACACACAAAAACAGAAACAAAAAAAACACAGACCAAAAAAACCCACAAGGACATTGTATTTGAAATATGTGCTTGGTGACATGGAGCTGATTGCCCAAAGGAATCAGGATACATATATTTGTATTATTGTACACGTGAGTAGCTTGAATCATGTACTGCTCGCTCTCTTTGTTTGGATTATGCAGCTTGGCTGGGCAGCCATCCAAAAGATTCACATTAAATTCCAGCTATATTCAGCACAAAAGTCATCTAGCATCAGAGGATCAAAGTTACATCAACCAACAAGCACTAAGGAATTGATAAGCCACTAAAATTAGGTCATCTCCTAGCAGCTGCTTTTGATGGATGAAGTAGAATTTAGCCTCAGGTTTTCTATTTAAAGATCTGTTACAGCATCTTTTCCTGCAGCTACAGTGAGAACACAACAAAGTATAATGCTTCTGATTAAATGTTTAATCATTAGTCTTTACTCTTCTGATTGTTTCTGCCATGGCACAGATTTACTGCACACACTATTTGCAGGTTTCCTAGCCCTTTTAAAACTGACATTAAAACAGTCAAGATTTCTAATTCCCAAGCTGAAAAACCTAAGAGATGATTTTTTTAAAAAAACGTGGATAGAAATCTTTCAAAGCTGTTTACTTACCATACTTAAAGAGATAGACTGTTGCTTACTGGAACTGAAAATCAATTTCTAAGCAATTATCTTACCACTGTGCCCACTGGAGGAATCACCACATGACCAGGAACCGTATGAATACAACAGTAGGTATCTGTGTGTAAGTACCTGTGGGCCTATAGAAATTTTTATGCATTATGATACAACATACACCCTACCAAGACACGCTTGTGGCATCAGGGTGATGCAAGCAGTGCCATCATTAGCAGCATTAGAAGGCAGCTCAAAAGGAAATAAAACAAAAAAAAACCCAAATTACTTTCACATGCACAGAACTTGTTCAGAAGGTCGGCTGGCCGCAGCCTCTGTACAACGCTCTTGTGTCATCCTTTATAAATGAAACTACTGGAGGACCACATTGTCAGGGCTTTCTGTATGACATCTCTCATGCTCGTTAAAAATCACCAAAATCTATTTTAAATAACCTCGAGGAACAGAGGAAGGGAAAAGAAACAACGCCCGTCTAATGGAAAAGACTGGGTCAATAGTCTTCTGCTTTTTTCCAAGTAAAAACTGATGGGGAAGAAGGACTGAAAAATATCGTACATGACAATGCCCCATCCCTTCTACAAGTGACAGGCACGTGCATTCTGCTCTGCAGCAGTCACCCTCTGTGTTCCCTCCTGCCAGCCTCCTCAGTGGGCTGTTGCCGGGTAGGTTTTGCAAGGGGCTGAAACTCCCTGTTGTTTCCACTCCAAATTTGGTGTGGCCAGTCTTTATTACTCGAGAAAGCAAAAATTATGCGCTGTAATTCAAAGTCTAGATCTAGCTTTTTCCAGATGCGTATTTCTTCTTCAACTAAAAAAAACCCTAAAGTGGGGCAAGGGAGAGAATGTGCAACGTGTCTGGAGCAGACAACACATCTGAAACTTTTTCTTTTCAAGGAAGAATCTTTATGAGCAGAATGTAAATGAGTTTAATTTATCAGCACTGCTTAGTACTGCATTCTGCTTGGATCTCAAGCTAATCAGCTTTGTCTTTTGCTCGGGGCCTCAGAGAAAAAGCCAGCCAGGGAGCCAGCTTGTAGGTGCCTATCTGGCTCGGGGAGTAGGACATCTGGTGAGATAGGGATGCTTTGATGCCACATAAATTTCTGACAACCTCAGCTGAAGGCTGTCTGTCATAACATCTGCTGTCTTACTGAGCTATGACCACACTATGCCTTGAGCATATCTTATATTACACCATGTAAATCTTGGGATTTCAGTTTTGACTGGCCCAAGTAGAAGAGGCACAGAAGTGTCTTTTCTGTCCTCTAGCTGGCCTCCTTGGCTCATCTCCGTGTTAACATCCTTTCTGTTCATTTGTTTACTAACAGAGTTACTTCATCATCTACTAATAATTGTGTGCTCAAGGCAAAACAGGCCAAAGATGCCAGAATGTAACAGGAGTTTGCTTACTTAGTGGTATTGCATCTCTGCATCGATCCAGGGAAATAAACACAACGCCCTCTCTTTTAAACAAAATACCCAAACCTTTTTCCACTGAATAAGGCCGCATATTTTCACTGGAACCACAGAGTTTGTTTAACTGAGGACAGAGAAGAAGAATAACGTTTGTAGGAGAAATTGTATTATCCTGGTAACTTTTTCTGGCAGTGGATTTAAAGTTAAATCAATTACTGAATATTTCCTTCTTTTGAGATAATCTTGACAGTGAAAAACAATCACAAATGAGAATGGGAGTTTAGTACACATATACTGAGTCTGATACTAATCTCAACACAATACAACATGACCATAAACTAAACCTTGATTGTTCAAAAGCAGACCTGAGGCACTTTCAAAAAATACAGTGGGCCAACTTATCATTTAGCAATTTGAAAAATTACTTTCTTTTCTGCTTTTAATCTGTAAATTTTTTCATTTCAAAAAGTCCTTTCACCCTCTTTTATTTTTAAGGTCATTTACTGCAACAAACTGTGCGATGACCAGAATTTGGGGATAATCCAACACAGAAGAGTATCTGCCCTTCTCTTTTGTGCTGCTACTGGCTTTATGAAATGTCAATAACTTTGAAAAGATAAAGAGGGATAGAAATGAAACACCAGGAAAAAATAACATTAAAAAAGTATTCACTGAAGTCACTGCTCCTTTTATTCCAGCTATTCCAACCACACTCCCTTACCCTTCCCTTCTCTTATTTAGGACATTTGTTTGGCATACCTGCAGTTTCTAGTTTTGATAAAATGTTGTGGTTTTAAATATCAGATTTATCATTGTTATTATTATTATGAGAAACTGTATTTTGTTACTAAATAAAGTGAGGAGTGGTTGAAAACAGATCAAATAACATCACTATGAGCTGTAGCTCTATTCACCAGGTATGAAAGCACTAGTAGTTGTAGCTCTTCTTGCTTGCCCACACATGGTTGCTATGCAGTATGTTCCAAAACACAAACGCACAAACCTGCTGGCAGGAGTCAGTAAGAACAGGAAAACTGTGGTTACACATCTTAGATGAGAGGATCTGCTTCTTCTAGGCCTTTTCCTATGTCAGAAGAGTTGCACCATCCTATCCATGTCTTCTTGGAAGGGCAATATGTCCTATTTCTACTTAAAGGTTGAGGGTTTGGCAAGGAATGTTCTGATCTTCTAAGAGCGAACAAACATTGTGCAAGATCTCATTACAGAGATCCACAGTTGCCAGCCTAAAAAGCTTTACCAGGCAATCTCTATTTCTTGAGTATGCTTATGAACCGCAAGGACCTTGATACTTATGCAACTTGCAGTACGCTGTCCAGACAGAAAAATCAGCTGTGAGAGAATTGTTTATAGAAGAAAAGGCTGGTACAACACCATCACATTTTGATGGACCACCAGCCTGAGCAAGCCAAAGCAAAGATTAATGCAGGCTGACAGTAGGAGGTTTGGTTTGTGGTCATGTGCTCTGAGGAACCAGCTGTGCCAGCTGTCTTTCAGAAAGTGCTTTCTTTGTTTTCCACACCCATGAACTGCCCTGGAGAAGAAAACTGTGAAAAGAGTAATTAGACTCACAAAATCAAGCCCTTGAACATGGGTAAATTGAGCAACAGGATTAAGGTTTTTCTCTGCCTCTTAATTAAGCCCCCCCCATCCTCCCCAAACTCAGTTCCTGTGGCGCCACTCAGTTACACATCTCTTACCTATAGGTGAGTACATAACATAAAACATGGTCAGACATTCTTCTGCTAGAACCTTTCCTTATTCCACTGAACAGTTACTAAATACTTATATTTATCTTACTCATTCAGCATGAGGTCTCAGGTGTCATTTGCTGGATGACATTCAAACCCTACAAACAGAGAGACTTTCTCTTTTTCTTGAGCTTTTATCTGTCTTTTACAACACGTTCACTCTGTTTCCTCTTCGTTTTTATTTTCTTTAGATAAACCTGAATGCATTTACTAAAAACCACCATTTTTTAGATGCACAGAAAGATGCACAAAATTTCAGTGAGAAAAAAAGTCAAATTTGTCTATACAGTAAGCTAATTTGTGTGGCCAGTTTGAGATGCCAGCTACAATTCTCAGTACTTGGGAGCACTCTACGTTTGCTGAATATGCTTCTGCCGTGAGGGTTTAGCACTCCTGCAAATCAGATCAACAACCTCTAAGCATGGATATCCCTAAATCAAGAATCTGCTGTTCTTACCCACCCATCCAGGATCTTTCTCTTCTCCTGCTATTTCTCACCCTTTCAGTGACTACTGCACCAAAGCTGCCATCTTCCTCCTCCTACCAGGTCAGTAAGAATTTGGATTGCAGGAAGGGCAGCATCTCTACTTTTGTGTCTAGTTTTCAACTCCAGATAACTGCTGACAGCAGCAATTCCAAGGGAAATTTGCAATGAAAAGTCTCTTCTCCACAGTCTGTGCACGTGCATGCCTGTGTGCGTAGCAGAGGTGACTGAAGTAGAAAACTACCATTTTCCCTTGCCTTTGCCTAGTATCTTGTGTATAACTCTTAGATCATATCTCCTTTTCTATCCTTGTTGCCTTGCAGCTTGTTGCCTGGGTTGCTCTACCCCCTTTAAACCTTTCCCCCACTGCTTTCACAGAGGTCTGGGCTGGGGTTGCTTAGCTAGGGCCAAGACCTGCAACTGTGAGTGGTTTAAAAGGTATAGTGAGACTAACATGAGTGAAACCAAGAGAAAAGAAGAATGTTCACAGAATAAAAAGGAAAAAAAATTGTCATTGTCAGGAATTTATTAAAATCCAGACCAGGCTTCTAAGTTCAGTGGTGGAAGATCCGCACTTGAGACCTTTGAAATTCAAGTGGACAAAACTCATTTTGAACACATCGTACTGGATCTTTTCCCGATAAGATTTCTGGGATTAAATCTTACTCTTGTGGCGCTTCCAGCAGCCTGTGTAGGTTTTGCCTAGCTGCAGTGGTCAAGAAAGGTACATTCCCAGCTATATCAAGGTCTTTCCAATTTATTTCCAATAGCAGTAATGAATATACAGCATATTCTACTTCCCTTTTCCTTGCCATATATAGCAATTATTCTGTCATTCATCAAATGTACACAAATTTCTTTTCATATGTAAATACACCATTTGCTTCACAGCTCTAGCCAAACAGTTGTGCAGTTCTTTGTTAAGAAGATAATATATTTAATCATGGAGTGCCTTGTTTCCATTGTATGGAACAGGTGTTGTTTAATGGCACAGGCACTGTAACATTATATTCATTTATTAATGTGAGTGTAACGAACATATTGTGGAGACATGAATGTACTGGTCTCATGGTTAGGGTTAGTGGTTTCTTGTGATGTGGTAAGTGTAGGATAGTGGCTTAGATTCAGACTGCAGAGAAGCAGGAGTTCATTATAGCAAATCCAAGTGATGTGGCTGGTTTTGGCCCTTGTTCACTTTTGAAAAGCAGAGAATACATGAAAGACTTCATTGAAAATGTGTAAGTTATTCAGTGTGGTTAATTCTACGTTGGCTTCACTCCCACCTTCTTTCAAGACCGTGTATGCGAACATGCTTTTTGAAACTGCAAAACCAATCGCAATGGATTGACGTTGCTTTTGGACATGTAAGCAATCCCTGGTATCCCATTTCATGAAGTAACCTGTCGTCAAATATGAGGGAGGAATCAGTAGGTGAGCCCCTAAAGCTGTGAAGCACTGCTTGCTTGGACAGTGCAGCTACACAAGCTCTGTCCTTTGCTCATTTTCACACTTGCTGCCACATTCAGGGTTTCTGCTCTGGGTGTTACTTACCCAGACTTGCAGGTCAGCCAACTGGCAAGGGGGCTGCAGTTGCACAGGAAAATCAGGTGAGTGAGTGGAGTAACCAAAGCACATGACTTTCCTTGTTGTGTCAAATCACCCATTTAGTATCGGTCATGGGCCAGAATTCACAGATGCAGGTAAGTGCCTGCAGCGCCCATTTGATTTACGGAACTCAAATGCCTGCTCCAGTTTGTTTGGACACAAGTCAGTCTGCTCTTAGTAAGTGCTTTATGCTAACTGTGATGCCCTATATCACTATTATGCAGTATCTTCCTCCCCCACCCCCCCCCCCACCTTTGGAAACATTGCCTTTAAAATTCATGGTATGTAATACAGTGATTTGATTAGAAAAAGTTAATAAATGTGACTAAAGCCACACCTCTCTACTGTACCTTCTGTTATATGATGTATCTCGGACTTTGTTTTGTCTGGCAATTAAATAATCTTCATCTTGTTCACCTGTATTTCACTTCCATCCATAATGCTAACTGGCCCTTCCACAGCACTTTCTATCAGGTAGCTACAACCACTTTCCTAATAAAGCAAATGGCACTATCTCATTAACAACTTTCACTGCTGGCTTTCTGGACTCTCTCAGTTCCCAACATTTTACTTTCACTGGAGGAGAAAGAACATAAGAAGGTAGCTAGGAAATAGTGTTGATATTATTAAAATATCAAACCAGGCTCTGCCCTGCATCCCACATCTCTTTTATTTTGTTCCATCGTCTTAGCTCAGGCAACAGCATCGATTTCTTGCCCCTCTGATTTCACTGTCTCTTCCATGGAGGCCTGATTTCTTCTGTGAAAACTGGTTTTACTGACATGTAGCACAGAGGCTCATACATGTTAGAGGCTCCTCTCTCAGCCCTGGCCTATCTGGACATTGTACACACACCCTGAAATATAGTCTCTTCCCAAAGCCAGTTGTCTGTCTAACAAGCAGGATTGACAATGGATATTTTTTTTGAGTGGGCATGGAAACAATTTCCCTATTATTACAAAAGAAGGCTGAGAAAACTGGGAGCAAAAGCATCTTTTGGCTTCCTGACACAATGCTGTATCTGACAAGCCACGTCAGGCTGTTCTATTTAGATAGCTTTTAACTGAATTTATTATTAACCAGAACGAATTTTATAACAAGATGGGAATAGTAGCCAGCAGCCAGCTGTGGCAGACCACACAGCCCTCCCAGAGGCCTGGCAGCTGCTCATCCCTCTGAGGACACAGACCACAGTTCTGAGGATCGATCTCACAGGTTGCATTATCACCTCTTCTCTCTGTTAATACCTCGGCTTCATCACCCACCACCAGAGACCTCAGGACAGGTTTTTCAAGAGTGCCTGTAAGGTAAATCAGATTTAAAAAAAAAAAATCCCCCTCTCCAGGGTGAAACTGACAGCACAGCCAGGTTCACCTACTGAATCACCCTGCAGCCTGGGCTTCAAAAGGAGGGAAAGCAGGGGCAGTTAAATCCATGCATGGCCTTTGAGTGGACTTTGCTCAGACATCTTTGCTACGGAGACTTGAGGGCTACAATAATGACAGCTTTATATCCAGACTGATCAACAGAAAGAGGCAACCAAGTTCTGTTCACAGCTCAGCATCTGTCACTGATACTAGCCAACTCACTCTGAATTGTCAGCAATGTAGCTCAGAGCAAAGTCTGGCCAGTAACTATGGTGCATTTTATCTTACTCTAAACAAAATTGTTAACATGCCAAGTGATACCAAATCACAACAGCGTGAAAATAGCAGAGCAGTTAAGTAAGGAACACAGGTGATAGGAGGTTTTCCAGACATAACTGTCCCTGAACAAACAATAGAGGTTCTCTGTGCAAAAGCTTTCTAATGGGGAGATCACTATCTTTCATCTATTACTTCAGTAATATTATTCTTCATTAATAGAATAATCCTATTAATATTGCCCTGCCACTTGTCATTAAGCGACAGTAAAGGCAATACACTATTTTAAGAGGAAATTTTCTCTCTCCAAATTCATGCTTTTCACCCTAAAAGAAATAAAGTTATTAAAAAGAATCTGTACAGCCTTTCCTTTAGGAAAATCTTAACACTTTTTCTTCAGGGATTTTTAAAGACTGGAGGGGGCTCAGGCATCTGTGTAGTGAATTTAGAGCCTATAAAGCTGAGGGAGATGCAGTAATCCCTCTTTCTAAAAATTTGACAGTGCCTGAAGTGATGGGACATATATGGGTACAACGCAGCTGTTGTATGGTCTCAGGCTCAGGGCAAGGGAGAGTCTAGTCATATGGGTGCTAAAATGATGTCACTAAACATAGCCATCATTAAATTATTTTTAAAGTTTTAAGGCGGAAACATGATCCTGCTCGTCAACAGTTACTGGACAGACCAGCTGGGAGGATCCACTAGCAACATAATTCAGGACATAGACATTCAACACATTGCATACGAACCTTAAAATAAGCAGAAAGAGGGGCAGGATTCCAGAATTATTTTTAAAAACAATTTCATAACAACCCTATCTACCGTGCCAGCTACTCTATGCTCCAGGACACTCCCTGATAACTGCTGTGGTCTTGCTATCGTGATCCCATCTTGAATTCTCATTACATAATGAGCTAAAAAAAAAAAAATAATAATAATATCTTGTTATCAGGGTGGAAAAAAAAAATAATCTTGTATTCTACACAGAAAAACCACCCAAAATGCGTACATATTAGCTGCTGTGCTTTCTTCCATCCACTTCCCAAAAAGCTACTTTCTAAGGGAATTGTGGGATTCACTTTTCCTTCCTTGCCTGTTGACAGCTGCCGGGTGGCAGACAGGCCAGAACGGGACAGAACGGAGCAAACAGCACAGCAGGAGTTCCTGCAGCAGCACCACACCTGCCACATCCAGCAAGGGAACTCAGAGCAGAGGTTGTGCTGTGCCAAGGTGGAGGATGTGCCCTGGTAAGTGACAGGGCTCCGGAAACAGGAACTCCAGAGCAGAATAATTTCCTTGCAACACCCACCAGTACCTGGAGCTACCACGATGTTGTACTGTGAGAAGAGCACTTAAGAAATACAGCTTTTTTTTCCTTTTTTTTTTTTTTTTCCCCAGTGATACTAATCATGTTTACGTGTCCTCAGACTACAGACTTCTAGCTAATGAGCTATTATGTTCCTCAAGTTATGCAACACTCCCATAAGATCTTTCAGATTACAAATGGATTTTTTTTTTTTCAGGCATCATATTGCATGTAGCCCCAAATCATCAACTGACCTGCATTAATTCAGAACTTCTGAGAAGTCATTATGCAACACAGCAACAGAGGTACAGGAGCAGAGGTTAGTCATTACCATGCCCCTAATTGGAGTGACAGCACTAAAATCACATTAGGGAAGAAATTCAAAAGGCTACACCTACAGTGTCTAAGTAAAGAACATAAATGAAGTGTTAATTGAAAGTCAGAGAAGTAGCAAGTTATGAAAATAAGATTAGAATAAGAGTTACAGAGGAGAGACTCTGCTGATTGGAGAGAAATTATTTATATGGCAAACTGCTGGAATTTGGAAAAAAAACCAAACCTCCGGGAGCAGACAATTTGATACTACCACATTTAAGTTAAATTGAACACTGTAAGAGATAATTCCTGAAGATGCTAACTGCACACGCTGGGGAACTCACTAGGGAATGCTGACCATGCCTGACATTTAGGATAAAATGCCATGAGGTTGCACTGTTCTTTTCATGTGCCCTCTGTACTCTTCCATTACTGCCTGCTGGTGATATGCTCAGAAGGAAACCTGAGCTGCCCTGAACAGTAACGAAGTGATGTTGTGTTGTAACAGCATGTTTAACTTATATATCTTACTATTATTTTTGGCAGCCATGTCATAAAAAACCAAAAACTCTGTGTGTGTGCACACACACGTACATTAAATTCAAGTCACACGAACAGCAGGCTTAATTCTGCCCCAGAAATGAATGCAGTATCAAGGCTTATGTTTCCTAAAAGCTCTTCCCCCATATGATGCTCATTTGGGCAAAGGGAAATCAGCTTGTCTCGCTGGAAGATGCAGCTGCAATTTTTGGTAGTACATCTGCCTGCTCCCCCCTGGCCCACACCCTTTTGCATGTTCCCAGTGCCACTGTATCCCTGTATACAGACTAACCAGGGTATAGGAGCAGTTCTCACTCCTTGTCTCCTGCCTCCCCCACCCCAGCACTCAGGGTAGCCTACAGTCTGGCATCAACACAGAACTCCCAGGGGTGCAGAAGGACCAAAGCAGCGCTCTGCACACAAAAGGCAGTGCCGTTCCTAATGCAAATATAAGGTGTTTGCAAACCCATCTGCACCAGTGGTGAGAAACCCAAACCGCTGATAAGCTTTTGTCCAGGCAGTGTAGCATCTGAAGAGAGGACATGGAGTGTCTCCCCACGATTACTCCTCCCCACAGTCTCAGAGTTTCCTTCCCGTGAGGGACAGGTCAGGAAAGAAGAGCAGCATGAAACAGCAACAACTGCCAGCTGCCATTTCTAAGGCAGGTGAGAAGGGTAGGATTCTACAGACAACCCCCAGTCAACTCCAAACAAAGCCACCTCAGGTACCAGGAGTGCTTCTGTCTGTACTGCCTGGAACTCTCTGCAGGCTACTTTGCAATCCTCCTTCAGCAGCATGGCCTCATTTCTGGCAGAAAAGCAAAACAACCAGTGGCATTTGGAAGATGTTTTCCTTGTCATGGCAACACGTGCAACAGCCTTTGTAGATGGCAAGAGGTTGCTGGGCTTGAGCAGGGAGCACTCTCCTCTTGCAATACAAGCAGATGCAAATGTCCTTTAAATGTTAAAGGACACTAAGAGCAACCCAGAAGTCAGGAATGGGGTCCACTGACAAGCTCCAGGGTCTTGAGGAAGGAGAATATTTGGGATGGTGAGGACATGTGGTGGGTGAAGATCTGTGTAAGCTGCTGCACACGCTGGCCAGGATGAGGGGCAGTGACCTCCTCCCTGCACTCAGCACTGGTGAGGCTTCATCTCCAGTCCTGTGTTCAGTTTTGGACCACTCACTACAAGAACAACATTGAGATTCTGGAGTGTGTCCAGGGAAGGATAACTGAGCTGGTGAAGGATCTGGAGCAGAAATCTTACAATAAATTACTTGAGAGAGCTGAGGTTGTTCTCCCTGGAGAAAAGGAGACTCGAGGGGGATCTTCTCACTCTCTAAAACTATCTGAAAGGAGGTTGTAGCCAGTCGGAGGTTAGTCTCTTCTTACAGGTTTTAAGTGACAGGATGAGAGAAAATGGTCTCCCTCCTCAGTTTGGGGAGGGATTGGATACTGGGGAAAACATCTTCAGCAGTGAGGTTGTCAAGCACTGGAACTGGCTGCCCAGGAGGTGGTTAAGCCAACCCCATTCCTGGAGGTACTTAAAAGACATGTATATGTGGTGGCCAGGGGCATGGTATGCTGGTGGGCTTTGGGCTGCTAAGGTTATGGTTGGACTCAACAATCCTAAGATCTTTTCCAACCTCAGTGATTCTGTGACTCTAAGCTACCTTAGCACGTCTGTATGCTGTACCTGGCTGCTGCTGAGTCATTTGGTGCCTTTGAGCAAGTCAAAACTCCGTGAAGAAAGTTTCTCAGTTTCTTCCCTTTGAAAGCAGAACAATGTTTATTTAGCAGAGCAAACCTCAGAAACACCAAAAGACTGCCCTGCGCTTTGAACCTCTCAGATATCACCTCACCACACAGAGTCACTGCCTCTTCTCCTGCTGCTGTTTTCCATATGAAAATGAAATTATTCCGTGAACACTGAAATGAAACCTAGTCACTAATGGAGGTCAAATCTCTGTCCCTTCAGGTTTCTCTCCCCAGTCACCTCTGCCCAAACCTCTCTCATCAGTCCCCACTGTTTCCCTGCCTGCACAAAACAGTGTGTATTGTAACAAGGACCCCCCCCCCGTTGACTGCTTATCTGACAACTTCTTTACCTGCCTTACCCTCTGCAGAGGAACTGCCTCTGGCTCTCTTTTTTTTTAAAAAGAAAGCAGCTTCAACAAATCCAGTCAAAACATAGGTTATCTGCAAACACTCTTCAAATCCAGTTGAAGACTGAACAAGTTCAGAAGAGGCTTGTGAGGGCGACTACCAGACAGACAAACTGATCATAAAGGAAGATTGCATAAGGCTTGTTTGCTTATGAAACCAAGCTACAGCAGAATTAGGAGATTCAACACAATGCTCCACAAAGATTATAATTCATCCACCTTATGCAACTTACTGTAGACCAACATTATTCATTTTACACAGCAACACAAAATATTACACAGGAAAAAGAAGGGCTGATCCCTCATTATAGTTGGTCCAGGGGTCATGAACCTCATTATGCGTCTTGCAAGCAAATATTAAAAAAATTTAATGATTGCATTGCAGAATTTCATTTAGAGTTAAAACCTACAGAAAGCTGAGTGAACAGATTTAACAACAAATCACTATAAAGCGAAGCTACACTGTTTTAACTAACAAAACCACCAGTGATTCACAGACACCTACAGGAATACTGGTCACCCTCCTAAATTTCAGTAGGTATAACATGGTCTTCCTCATAAACATTCATGTCTATACACCTAACTGCAGTTCCCACAACTGAGCTCCACTCTGCAGCTGGTTTGTGGTGTACATGCTTTACATTTTGGTGTTATGCACACTTTATAATGTGTGAGCTTTTTGTTTAATGTAAGTTGCTCATTCCATTTGTGGTTGCCATCAAAGTATTTAACCTCATTTAAAACTCTAATTTTACACAGAACTGAAGAGTTACCTCAACAATATTGAAGCCTATGCCTTTCCGATGACCTGCATCCAGCCATTTTAAATCAACAAACATGTCTTTTCCCTGACCCTTTTGAGCTTTTGTTCAAAAGTTTGAAGGCTGCTTACTGACAAGTGATTTGTTTCCATTAGAACATGCCTCATTCCAGCCATCCGTGACCATTTTGTACTTAGGGTTTTATAACCAGCACGTCTCAACATTCCTAAAATCCCAGAGAGGATCTGAAAATAGAATAAGAAATGAGCATTTAAATTAAAAGCAACAGCACTTGCACGAAGCTGCCAGGTTTTTATGGTAGATAGTGTCTTTTTGCCCACCCCCACTCTCTCTACTCCCCCTTCTTCTCAGGGTTGTAAGCCGTATTTTCCATAATATTTTGCAATGCCACCTAGGGTTACATTCATTCTATTTATAGGGCTCTGTTTTAAAGTGAAACAGGTGTCAGATTGAATGAGGCTGTTGTCAGCATACATGTCCTCTTGGGGACGGGATGGGAGGTTTACTAATTTCTGCACTTGGGGGATTTACGGTTTGATCGCTAATCTCTCTGCAGGGCTCAGGGGGAGGAGGGGGAAAAACCAGAAGAACAGTGGAAAGAAAAGTTAGCTTTCTGCTGGAGCTGTGCAGTGCTGCCTCTTCCCCAGATCCACGCAACTAGACCTTTTCTTTTCTTCATGTGCTGAAACTGATGTGAGTGTTTGCAAAAAGGGGGCCAGACAGCCCCGTTCTGAGGAACAAAACCCTTTGAAGGGGCGTGAAATGGGCAGAGCTCAGCTGAGGTTGGGGGGGAACTGAGGAGCCCCATCCCGCCTCTATCCCACCCACCCCTTCCCACTGGTCGCAGCAGAGACCACTTCCAGGGAACTGAGATCACCATGGTGCCTCCATGCCTCTCCATCCCGTGCCCCCTTTGCCATTATGATACCCCACACAGCGAAGCACTCACATCACAGTCAGGAACTCTGGGAGTTACACATGTTGCAGTGGCGAGGAAAAGGTTCACTGCTTGTTGAGAAACACACCCAAACTTGACAAACAGAGGGAAGACAAAAGGTAACATCTTGAAAGTCGGGCAGCTGACAAGGCAGAGGAAAACGGAAGAAGAGAAATCACAGCCGAAGGTGGCTTTTCTTGCTGGGAGCACTTAACATGGAAATGTGTGTCTTTTTTTTGGCACAGTGTGGAAAGCAGGTCTTTGGGAAGTTCTGGAATGAGAAGCTCACAAATGGCATCAACAGTGCCAGAGGCATGCTTTGCACCACGAAGACTGGAAGCAGAACTGTCAGGATGAAGACAGAACCGTGGGGAAAGACGATCAGAGAGACAATTTGGTAACTTATGTGACACTGGTGGCAGTGATTTAGAGGTGTCTTTGACTCACCTGGCATCATCAGCATACCCTTCTGGCCATGTGATGTATATTTTATTAAGTATTCACAGGTATCCAACGGGGATTGGAACCTAACAACTTCCACAACACCTGAAATTGGGAGATCTTTCAAGAGATAAAATCATAACTAAAGAAAAAATCTGGAGGAGAGGAATATTTAGTGTGGTTAGGCCACCACATTGATTTCCAGTGGAAGAAAGTAATCTGTAGTTCCTGGAAAGATATAAGTCACATAAAACTGTCATATTTATCCAAGGAACAAGGCGTTAAGGCAAATGGATTTACATGTGCAAAAATCCCAGTTCAGCATGTGTTTGTGGATTTACTGTGATTCATCAGTCATTCATGTTAATTGGCTGTACAAATAACAACTTACATTTTAAATTTAGTATTTGTACTTGGAGTTATCACTACTGTGTAACTCATCATGGTATTTGCGGTTTCTTTTGTGCGCTTATTTATGAACACTTGGGGTTTAAATATAATGAAAGTCACAAAAATATGAACAAATAATCTCAAAAATATGAAAATCCCAATACACAGAAATGCAGTGGGACTCTTGCAGAACTATTTAGTTTCGTTTATTAAACAAGGAAAACAAACTCTGAAAATAACAACGAAAAAATATCACATAACTTCACGGAAAATGGGATTGGGGGAAAACACACAAATATTTAAGCACAAAAGGTTACACTTGCAGAAGTGCTCACCCGCTCCCATTCCTGAAAATGAACACCAGACCCACTGGATGCTGAGTGCTGTCAAAAATCTAACCACTTCAGTGAAGAGCCTAACTGGGAACTGAACTGCCTTTGTAATCCGATCCATTTGGGAGATGTGGCATACCAAATTCTTTGGAAAGAACTAGATCTTATCGCTGCCGTTCCCGAATTAATAAAACACAGTTGAAAGAGCACTTTGTGCAACATAAATAATTTTGATAACAAAATTTGCATACTGCAAAAATAAACAATCAAACAAAAACCACTGAAGAGTCAAAGGTTTTTTTAGCGGGTTTTTCTTACGTTTGATAAAGGACTTCAAAACAGGCATTTGGGTAAATCCCCTTGTGCTTTCAAGCCCTGGGCACTTCGCTGGACTTCTCACTTCCCTGACCTTCAGGGTTTCTGCTTCCCCTCAGGCACAAGAGCAAAGGGACCATGCTGGAGACTGTAACAACAGCCACGGCTCTGCTGACTGCTGCTCTGTCTTCCAAAGGATGGGGCAACCATCCCTTCTGCTGGGCCCAACCCCCTCCTCATGGCAGGATTCAGGTGTGCACTATGTATATATATATTTGTTTTTCAAGGGGAAGCCTGTATTTGACCCTGCTCTGAAAAGCACTTGAATTCAGCTGTAACACTGGGAATGCTTTCCAAGCAAGGCGTGCTACCAGTGGCCTCCATCACTCCAACATCTGTCTGATGTCACGACTCTAACCACCAGGAAACGGAGATGGCAATAGCTGGACTTTCCTGTCCTTCTTAGGTCCTTATCCCCAGTATTGTTGGCCACTGATCACCCACTTTAACATGATCACTGTCTCCATCAATCTCATTGAATCTGCTATCTTGTAGCTGTAGCTCTTCATTTTGCTCTGCTATCCTACAGACTCAGTTCATTTTGCATTATTTCTCAGATCACAGTTCTTACCATTGCTTCTGCAAAATGTCCTTCCTGTTCTTCAGCATCACACAAAGCTGCATTATAATTTCATTGTGTGACAGGGCCTTGATTCTTAAGGGTCACAAAAAACTGCATTTGCAAATTCGTTGATGGCTACAACAGAAGCCTGTACACCACTCTTTGTGCTGTACAAGAAACAAAATAATAAAAGCATCCATTGTGCAGCAGGAACTTCATGTTCACCTTTTAAAGGATTTGCCACCCTTATGGAGTTAATTTACATTAACATAAATATTCCATTAGTAGCAATGTTTATAACATACTTCTCTCTCAAGAGGCATTCTGCAACATGATTCTTCAACCACTTATGTTTAACTAATGTGTATCACATTTGAATAATATAAAAAGACAACTGAGTTAAGTGATTGAATGCCTGGAGAAAACCAATGTTAATTTCCACTAAAAGCAAAGCACATTCCCTTCATTTTGCAGCTTAATTACTGCAGTATTTGGCTCACAAATAAAAAAACGGTTCAAGAAAAAGTCTCCAATAATAGGTTGCTGAAGCTTTTTTTTCCCCCCCCTCCCACGTAACTCTAACAAGCATTTTTTCACAAGCATTATTTCAAGCCTCTTCCTGTGACACAGAGCAAGGCCAGTACTGTTGGATACCTGCTTCCCAATATGTTCTTAATGTAAACCTGATGCCCTTGCAGGAGCTTGGCCTGGGGTGGCTTCTGTGTCCCAGGCTACCCTACTGCCAAAAATTCACACAAAGAATTTGTGTTCTTCTCCTAAATTCTGATGGGAAATTCTCCGTGGTTCTCTGAAATTTTTCAGAAGCAGCTTTGTAAGTAAACTTTAGATATGAGCTGATACCCATGCTACTCTGCTACTGAACTAACTTGTTGGCCATTTGCTTTTAGTAATAGTAGCAGTGACCTCCTCAGTGCAGTTGGTTAAGATGAAGGACAACTGTGTTTCATATAAATTTCACCTCAGTGATATCCAGAATAGATTAAATCAGCTTTCCTGCCATATAAAAGGCAATATTTAAAATAAATTCATTAAAGTGAACAGGAGATAAAGATAAGTCAGTAAGTAAAGATAATATTAAAAAAGCTTAACAAGCCTTCTAGTTTATGCATGGAAAACATATCACTGACAAAGTTCAGACAAGCTCAGAACAAACTCATGGGTATGAGCAGGATCATTGTTTTGACTTTAGTAGGAAGAAGGCAATTTACTTTACCTGGAATACAACAGTGTTCTGATGTCTTACATTATTGCTCAGTGAAATAGTGACCCAGATTTCTACTCCAGGTAGCTGGAAACTTAACATAAGGGTCAGCTGCAGTGTAATTATTCCTACTTTATCATGGTTATAGAAAGTTGACTTGCTTTGTGCTGAACTTCTGTGAAATTTCTAAAACCCAGTTGGCTGAAAATTTAGTTCTAGAGAGTGGTGTTCAAGCAGTCAGATGAGCACACAACAGAAAAACTGAGAAAGATTTATTTGAGCTTTGTAAAGCTTTTGTTCCTTCTTTAAATGTCCTGCCTGTTTAGTATCTCTTTCTGTGAGTAAGTAATAACATCTTCTATTCTCCGCTAAATTATGTGAAAAAAATCCGCAAAATAGCATTAGCAGGAAAAGTGTGTTTAATTTCAGCTCAAGCTTTGATGACTTTTAAGAAGAGAGGGTGCATTTCCCTGAGTAAACCATATGATCTCACGTGCTCAGTCCATGCCAGTTCTCTAGACCTTTGTGTCTAAAGTGCACACAAGTGTACCACTGCAGGACCATCCTTTCATCCCAGTGGACACTCACCTTCTAGCAAGGCTTTTTACGTTCCTGAGACATCTACTGTATGTGGCACACTGACATGGCTGGATTATATTATTGATTTCAGTGGAAAATGTACACTGAGAACTGTCTGGGTGGCAGGTCTCAGGGGGTTGTAGTCACTGGCACGGGGAGCAATGCCAGGCACGAGTGGTGTCCCCCAGGGTTCCAAACTGTGCCCAGTATTGTTTAGTCATCAGTGGCTTGGATGAAGGGGCAGAGGCCTCCTCAGCAAATTCACTGATGGCACAAAGCTGGGAGGAGTGGCCACTACCCCAGAGGGCTGTGCAGCCCTGCAGAAGGGCCTGGAGAGGCTGGAGGGATCAGCAGAGCAGAAACACCCAAAGTTCAACAAAGCAAGTGCAGGGAGGAACAACCCCAGGCACCAGCACAGGCTGGGATCTGACCTGCTGGAAAGCAGCTCTGTGGAGAAGGACCTGGGGGTACTGGTGCACAGCAAGCTGCCCATGAGCCAGTAGTGTGTCCTTGTGGCTAAGAAGGCAAGAGGTGTCCTGGGGTGCATCAGGAAGGGCGTTGCCAGGAGATTGAGGGGTGGGATCCTGCCCCTTTACCCAGCCCCAGTGAGGCCACATCTGGAGTGCTGTGTCCAGTTCTGGGCTCCTCACAACAACAGACATGGAGCTCCTGGAGTGGGTTCACTAGAGGGCAATGAAGATGATTACAGGACGGGTGCACCTCTCTTAACAAGGAAAGGCTGAGAGACCTGGGCCTATTCAGCCTCGAGAAGAGACAACTGAGAGGGGACCTCATCAGTGTCTGAAGTATCTGAAGGGAGGGTGCCAGGAGGATAGATCCAGGCTCTTCTTGGTGGTGCTGAGTAATAGGACAAGAGGTGATGGGTGAAAACTGATGCACAGGAAGTTCCACCTGAAGATGAGGAAGAACTTCTTCACTGTGCAGGTGATTGAGCACTGGAACAGACTGTCCGGAGAGGTTCTGGACTCTCCCTCACTGGAGATATTCAAGAACCGTCTGGATGAGATCCTGTGCTCCAGGATGACGTTGGACCAGATGCCCCACTGTGGTCCCTTCCAACCTCACCCACTCTCTCTCTAATAGACTTATGCAGCATGGGCATAAAAAAAAAAAGGGCACAAGGATAATACCCTTAGGGACAAAGGATGGATTAGAAACAGTGCTTCAAGGACTGCCTTGAGGATCAGCAAACTTTGAAGCACGAGAATGAATGTTAAAAGAATACCTATAATTTTATTGTAAGAGCCTCCTATTTCTCACATCTAACATTTGAGGTCATGATTACTACAAAGGCATAGGCAATTTAGGTATTTGCCTGCTCATACAAGGGGTCATTTGAAACAATCAAGAGTAGTGAGAATAACTACTGTGCCCATGGAGATACTGCCCACAACTGTGTGCTAAAGCAAAACACCTCTTTAAGGGGATTAAATACAAAGGTACTCTAAATTATAGCTTTTTGTGTACATGAGTAGGAAATTTTTCTTATTTGTACAGGGCTCCACAAGTTCAGATGTAATTCTTATCTCCAGATGCCATGCCAGCTATTACCTGCTGAGTGAAGGAGGAGCCTTGTTCTCAATGGCTTTTGTAGGGAACAGTTATACCTATGTGACACCTACTTGGTATTTTTGTCTTGGGCACATTAATTGCATTAGAGCCCAAATCAGCTGAGCTGCTCTTCTGAACATCAGTCCAACAAGGAATCTAAGTGTATACCTGATTTTATACATGTAAGTATATTAATGAAAAATGCTCACATTTCTGAAGCTGGACAGGCACTACAATTCCCAATGTGAATCCAGTTTCTTAATGATGATGGATTGAGACTAGACCTGGGGAGAGAGACTTGGGTGTGTTCGTGGATGAACAGCTCAATATGAGTTGGCAGTGTGTGCCTGCAGTTCAGAAAACCAACCACATCCTGGGCTGAAACAAAAGCAGCATGGCTAGCAGGGTGAGGGAGGTGATTCTCCCCCTCTTCTCTACTCTTCTGAGACCCCCACCTTGGAGTACTGGGGTCCCCAGAAAAGGAAAGACATGGAATTATTGAATGGGTCCAGAGGAGAGTCACTAAGTTGTTCAGAGGTCTGGGACACCTGACCTAGCCTGGTGAACTGAAGGCTCCAGAGAGACCTTACAGCAGCCTTCAAGTACCAAAACGGGTCCTGCAAGTAGGCTGGAGAGAGACTTTTCACAAGGACATGCAGTGACAGGACAAAGGGGAATGGCCTTAAGCTGAAAGAGGGTAGATTTAGATTAGATATTAGAAGAAAATTCTTTACTGTTAGGGTGGTGAGGCACTGGAACAGGTTTCCCAGAGAAGTTGTGGGCTCCCCACCCCTAGAAATGTTCAATACCGGGTTTAGATGGGGCTCTGAGCAACTTGGTCCTAGTGGATGTTGTCCCTTCCCATGGCAGTGCCCATGTTTCATGGCACTTGTGTGGACTCCAGAGACTGCTAATCTGCTAGCGAGGTAGCAGATGAACACTGCTTTATTTTGCAACTGCAAACATCTTCTCTGCATCAGACAGAAAACACAGTTTCTCTAGTGATTACCAGACAAGCCACACAGGACATCCAAATTCACTTCCTCGTCTTCTCAACCAGGACTCATCAAAAAATGTTGCCCCAAAAATGAACAATCCTACCTGCATACTGAAATCAAAATAAAAACTGTGATGTGTGTTAAAGGAAATAAAAAATGGGCCATAGAAAGGGAGAAGTCCGGAATCTGATTTGGTAAAATCCAGGGCAGCAGAGCAGAGTGGAGGGATTTCCGAGTGTGCAGGGAAGTTATTGGTAGGAAGGAGACTGTTGGGGTGAACTTCCCATGCTTGGAGAGATTTCTAGCATCCTCCACATCAGATCAGAAAATATGTCGATACAGCAGAGAGCTGGGGACAAACGATGTAGGAAGCCTCAGAAGAGCCACGGGGCAGGAGGGTCTGTGCCCACATCTCTGCACCATGAACCACACTCCCCCTCTCTGAGAAAACCAACAGCAAGAGTTCCCTGCCACAGTTAACAGCACCATCCACCAGACGTGAAAGAAAACACATCTGAAACTTATAAATATAAAATAAAACTGCAATTCTAGCACATATATATATATATATATATATATATATATATGTAACCAACATTATCATGTGGAGTCACTCTCAGCTCTGCCCACAAAAGGAAAGGATAGAGCTACCTGACCTCCTTACACTTTCATATATCAGCATAAACTTTGCCACTGCAGAACCACAAGCCTTAAGAAGAATCACCCAAGTGCCCTCCTGGGCAACAGTATCTATGGGGAGATATCACCGAGAAGCAATTATCTTCCCAATAAGCATATTTTTGTTTGTTTGTTTTTGTTTTTTGTTTTTTTTTGCTTTTGTTTTGTTTTACAGGAAAAAATATATTCTTAGTATTCACAGTAGTACTTTTTCAAAGGCAGGTTATATAAAGCAATACAACACACACACAGAGGCACGCAAAAATAAAATGTGAATGACTCACTGCACTTATGCAAACTAAGTTGCGTAAGCCTGTTTTTCTCAGCTCTTAAAAAAAACCCCAAACAGCACATACACAACCCTAAAAAATGAGCTGAAATTCTCAGTTATGAAAGTTAAAATTGTTGAATAAAAGCAGAACCCCCCCTTAGTTTCTCAGGGTCCTTCACACCCACATCTGGTGTAGTGTTTACCAATGGATAAACATAGAAAGTTGAGACTTAGTAGACCCTAACATTTATCATAGTATTTAAGAGTCAAAGCAGAAAACATCTGAGAAGAGGCATTCACTTCAGGCAAAATAACCCTGAACAGGGAGAGATCAACAGCTACATTTTGAAGGGGATCCAATTAATCCTCTCTGAAATATCACCCTTAGGTACAGGGTAGAAAGAAAATAATCAGCTGTATTTCTTCAACAAGTAAGTAATTATAATAATGCAACCTGAAAAGAATGTAATCTTTAAAAAAAACTTGCAGAATTTCCTCTAAACCATTACATACTACCCACATTAATTGTTGGCAGATGACATCACAGGAGTTGGTTTCTTTAGAAGTGCACAAAATCCGTGCACAAAATCCACCTTTCTTGCTGAAGTGCAGGAGTATTCCCTTATCTGACAGAACCAGCAGTCAACAGCAGGGATGCCAGAGGTGGGACACGAGCACATGGGACACGAGCACACGTGTTACTGTTCAGGGGTTCAGTAACCATCCTCTGCCCCAGGCACATGGCATCCCTGATCAGCCCACAAGCAATGGCTCTTTGACTTCAGATTTGGAAAAGGCATCAGTAGCTTGGCACACCAACCTTGAGAGCTGCCAAACCATGCCTTTGAACAGATAGGCTGCCACAAAATTTAGATAAATTAAGCCCTGAATTAAGGGAGGTGTAGCATAAATGAACCTTCTAATGTGTTCTCAGAAGTGTGATCCACAATAATTTAAGAGAGCGTTTGCAAATAATCCTTCTTAAATTGCAGTAGTAGCATTATTTTGGTAAATTATTCAAATCTACTGCTGATGAGATGGTATCAGGCCAGAAAATTATGAGTCAGCTAAACTTACAAGATCCTGTTCCCTCTCTCTCTCATACACAGCACACAGACACACAGCACAGAGGGAGGGCATGCCACTGACCAGCCACTGCATCCTATGAGCACCTGAATGTCACAGAATCATAGAATGGTTTGGGTTGGAAGGGACCTTGAAGAACATCTATTTCCAACACCCCTGCCATGAGCAGGTTGCTCAGAGCCCCACCCAACCTGGCCGTGAAAACAGCCAGGGATGGGGCATCCACAACTTCTCTGGGAAGCCTGATCCAGTGTTTCACCACTCTCACAGTAAAGAATTTCTTCTTAATATGTAACCTAAATTTCTCCTCTTTCAGTTTGTACCCATTACTACTTGTCCTAACACTGCAGTTCCTGACCAAGGATCCCTCTCTGGCTTCCCTGTAGGTTCCTTTCAGACACTGGAAGGTTGCCATGAGGTCTCCATGCAACCTTCCCTTCTCCAAGCTGAACAGCCCTGACTTTCTCAGCCTGTCTCCACAGGAGAGGTGCTCCAGTCCTCTTAGCAGTTTCATGGCCTCCTCTGGAGCTGCTCCAACAGTTCCATGTCCTTCTTACATTAGGGGCAACAGAACTGTACCCTGTGCTCCAGGTGGGGTCTGACAAGAGCAGAGCAGACGGGGAGGGAGGCAGAATCCTCTCCCTCGCCCTGCTGGCCACGCTCCTGTTGATGCAGCCCAGGATTCCATTGGCTTTCTGGGCTGCCAGTGCACTGCCAGCTCATGCTGGCAATCATCAACCATCCCCTCCAAGCCCTTCCAAAGGGCTGCTCTCAGTCATTCCTCTGCCCAGCGTGTAGGAGTGGCTGGCACTGCCCTGACCCAGCTGAGGGGATCTTGAACTTTTCTTTGTTGAACTTCATGAAGTTTGAATTGGCCCACCCCTCAATTGTGTCCAGGTCCCTCTGGGTGGCATCCCTGGGTGGCATCCCTTCCCCCTCCTGCTCATTTCTGCGTCTCCAAGGCTGAGCAGAGCCGTAAAGCCAAGGTGAGGCGGGAGGACCCCGGGATGGGGCATCCCACAGTGGGGTGGAACAGAGTGGGAGAGAGTGCTGCAGGGGTAAAATACAGCAAAGAAATGAACAGAGGAGGGAGGCTGGGGGTTGGCTCAGAAGGAACCCGAGGCAGGGCAACAAGAGGTTTGGAAGATGAGGCTGCTTTGCCGAGGACACTGAGTGGGCACTAGAATAATAGACATTATAAGTAAGAAGAAAACCCTCAGCATACTTTGAGTAATAAGCTGAAACTCTATCTTAGGATTCCAGCACCTCCATTCCAGCTGTGTGACTGCAGAAAGAAGCCCATGATGGCACCCTGGTCTCACAATAGAAAGAGCTGCCTGTTTTGTTTCACATGATGCACAGGACACGAGTCCTGGTCCTGTGCCCACTGCCTGTTACTTATTCAACATGACAGACACATGGAAAACAGAACAGAGTATATTTAGAGGAAATAAAAGCCTAGACTTTAAGGCCACAAGACACAGCTCAGTGGTTCTATAAGATATCTTTAGAAAATTACCATTTTCTGTGTTGTGGTAAATTAACAGTTTCTATTTGAAGAAAATATTGACTTTTTTTGAACTGCAGAGTTGGTGCTACAGATGATAAAAAACCAAATTCTTGCTCTCTGTCACAAGAGCAATCAAAGCAGCCCTGATTATCAGAGAGCTCATGGATGGCCAGACTTCAGTTTGAAACTGTTGCCAGTAGATCAGCTTTGAAGTACAGGTTTCGAGCACACTGGTAACCCAACAATCTGCCTGCACTACTGCCTCAGCCACAGAGACAGACAGCACTCAGGAACCAGTTCTGTCTGCTCTGGAAGACAGCCCAAGGCAGGATCAGCAGTTCCACTGCCTTCAAGTTAATCTCCCTTAACACGAATGACGCCAAGAGCAGCTACATTCACAGACTCCACTTTTACCACGGTGCTTCTGGTACCAGGGTGAAATGTCCTTCAAAGCTGAAAACTGGCCTAGGTTTGGCTTCAGAAAAGAGTTCCAGGTGTCACACAGTGCCAGCTGCTGCATGGCTCTGCCCTCCACTCCACGACATTTTGGGTCAGTGCAGGGTCAGGTTGAGCTGGGGGAAAGCACATCCCGCTGGCCATCCCACAACAACAGATGTCTTGCTAAGGACCTATCAGTAAGACACTGGCAAAACAAGTTTCAATAGCAAAGGCACTGCAAAATATTCCATTCTGGGAAACCAAATGAGGACAGTTTGTATCTCTGACTGCCTTAACGTGCTTTAAGCAAGTTGCTGCAGGTACCAGAAACTTCGAGCACTGCAACACAGGACTTTGCATGGGTCACTTGTGCTGCACTGTGCCACATAACCTGGGTCTGGAAGTTATTTAACCCTGTCAGCTAAAACAAACAAACAAAATAAATTAAAAAAAAAAAACAAAAACACAAACAAACAAAAAAACAAACAAACAAAAAAAAACAAAACAAAAAAAACCACCAAAACCTGTCTGTTAATGGAACTGAAGTGCATAATCACTGATAAATTCTGCCTGACTGGTATGAACAATGCTAGGGTTCAGAAAGACGCAAGAAGGAGCTGAAAGAAATCATGTGACACAAGACCTGTCCTCTAATCTTAACTCTATTCACTCTGTCCCATCAGAAGTCATACAAATTAACTTTCAAATCTGAAGATGCTTTTTTTATTTCGAGGAATACAGAAAAGCAGAAGAAATTTCCAGTCCTACAAAGTTTTATGTGGGTAGTTAACTTTATTTCCACAGTTTGTCAAGTCACATAGAGTCAAATGATGTGTAAGTTTTTGCATAGTGCTAACTCTTCCTTGTTAGCCTTTTCAGAAGAGGAATCATTTTGAATGACTAAGACAAGCCAGAATACTGTGCATGTACAATTAATAGTTTCAGTGCATTTGGATTTCCATTCAACTCTTGTCATTTGACAGAGCCATAAACAAATGAACCAGCATATTTCCTGCGTTCTGTCCTTCAAACAACATGACAGAGGGCAAAATGCCTCATCAGACAGGGCAACATTCAGTTTTACAAGAAGCTATTTTCTTGAAATCTGCTAAAAATATCTACTTGGGTTTCACAACTTCATCCTGACCAATAACAAGGAGCTCTGAATTCCACTGGAGAGGGAGAACATTACATGCTGGTACTCCATAGTGCTGATAAATTAAGTTTATTTTTAGGAAGCACAGACTCTACTTTCAGAAAGTACCACCACTACTACACCCAGCTTCTTTTTTAAGAGACAGGCAAGAACATATGAATTCAAGCCAGATTAGTTACACCACTGATCCAAGGCAAAGGTGGGGATTTTTATCCTGTGCTCTTCACCAGCTCTTTACAACTTCCTGGTCTTCCTTCCTCCTGAGCAGGAGGGTAAAGAGCAAGAGTATCACTTCATTCATTGTGAGATTATGTGCGTGCAAAGAAGCAACGATGACTGAAAAAGGAAGCTGGTAACGACTCAGAAATTCTGTTTTACGCACTTACAGTGGACAAGAGCACTGTTCTCTGCAAATGACAGTCCAGCTTCCAGATTATGCACAGATTATGCTGAGGCTGTAATTTACAGACTGGCTTTGTAGCTACAAACGTGAAATGTCGAATGGCTTGCCCAAGTCAGGAGACGGATATCACAGCCCCGCGAAATGTCAGCCCAAGTGAAGCCCGACAGCTGGAGCTCAGTAACTCACACTCACAAGGCTTCTGAGCCAGAAAACTGCATGCTGACCACGTGAAACGCTCTGATGTCCCCATCCAGCCAGATTAGGTAAATCAGCTCCTGACCAAAAAGCATCACTGCTGGGCACCCTTCTCGAGCCGACAAGCCCGAAAGGATAATGATGGGAATGAAACTGTTCTTCCAGCCCCAGGGGCAGGGCTGTGCCACACGGGCAGAGCTGCTCTGCAAAACTGGAATGACGCCTGTGCTGCCAGCCTTGGTGTTAATGGAAGATGCTGGGCTCAGCAATTACACCAGGCAAGTCATACATGATGCCCAAATTCACTTCCTGGTCCTAACGAGGTAATTGAAAGTCAGGTACAGAGGCTGCTTTCTTTTCATAAAAAAAAACCCCAAACATTCAAAACACACTTCATGCATGAGGGTATGATGAGCATACAGGCATATAAGTGACTACATTAATCACATATTAACAGAGACATATTAAACATATGTAAATGTGGCATGTTTATGTGGTTTTCACATGTATTTCACAGAATTACACATAATTCCTTTCTGTAATCACCACCTGAGTTATGCACATAGTTACTGTTCACCCAAAGAGTGCTTGTGCCAGCCCTTCTAAATTTACTGTGAAAATATTAGTGCTAAATTTAGGTATACTTAATTGTTAATATTAATTACGCCATTACTAAATAGATATTAAAGATGTTAAAGCCACTGATATCTGCTGAAACTACCAAACACTGTGTCCCACACTGCATTTCTACTGTTTAAACAGACTCTCTGTCTAAACAGGGAGGAGATGCAAATGACACCCAGATGCTCTGCACAGGACACTTCTTCAGAGTCCTGCTGGCAGCTCGGGCAATGCCATGCCACCCACAGCTGCTTGTGGAGCTGGTGAGTTGGTCTGGAGAGGCTGTGGCAGGAGGAACAATGACAAAAACACCTATAGTTTAATAAAAATTTCCCGTGAAACAGTGTTGGCTTAGCACACATACAACGTAAGCACAGATGGGTCTGGCTTTTTGGCTGTGCTACCCAAGAAGAAATCCGGCAGCATACAGCCACAAACTGGCACATGGACAGTTTGATCCATTTCATAACCTGTGGCGCAAACTTTAGCTGTGGTTTTATCAAAATTCCACTATAAAATGGCTTGGAGGACAAGAGAACAGCAACAGTTGGAGCAAATTCTAGCTTCACAGTTATTTAATAGACATAGGCATACATGCACTGCCTCTGCTGACAGCTGGTCCATTACATGACATTTGTTAATATACAACACCTATTTTATTCTCATTTTCAAGGATGAAATCTCTGATAATACGAACAGCTGGTACGAAGAGGTGTCATCTATTTGACTATTGAAATAATTTTCAAGTGCAGCCCTTCAAGTCAAAGCCCTGTTCCAAAGAACATCGTAAGGGAAGCCTACTCTGAGGAATGGTAATGAAGGGGGCATGTGCTGGCACACCATATGTGCTGTACAAACAAGACCCCTCTCAGCTGCTGCATCTCTCAACTCCCTTCAGTCTCTCACAAATTAAGTCCAGCTGATTGCCAACTGCAGTAGCAATTGCAGGCAAGTTCTTTATCAGGGCTTCTCTATTAGTACTCACAAGGTAGTAAATAGGATAGAGGACACAGATCAGAGATGTGAGAAATATCTGGGTGGCATCAGCTGCCACAGAGTTTAAATCTGTCAGAACCGTGCAGAACTTTTAGTTGTGCACTTCTGTAATAACATCCCCAGCTGTATTTCACAAGAAGCCCGTGTTATGTGGAAACAGGTGAGCAAGCCGCAAGCACAAGCTATTTCCCAGCTCTGCTCTGCAAAAGCAGTATTTACCGGTTTTCTTTGAATTAGAGAGCCTGGAGATGACACACAGGAATTGAGCCCTGTCATCCCTCTGGGGTGAAGGATCAGCCCTCTTTGCATATGCAGTGCAACAGCAAGCTTAGAAGCATCTTGTGTATCCTGATTGCTAGTGTCACCTGCTAAGCTCTAGGCCAAACCCTACATGCCATAAAGACCCCTTTCTCAACAGACACGGTTCAGCTGGAGGAGAAAGACGGCAGCAGAGCACACATGTGATCCCAAAAGTCGCCTTGCAACGCCTGACCTAGAAGGGACTTCCTGACCTGCGAGGGGAATTCCTCCAACTAACACCGAAGTTTCCATTCCACCAAACTAACTCCCCTGTTCCAGCTCAGCAAGTGAGGCTTTTGGACGGTGGAACCATGAGAAAAAGAGATTATGGACAGCATCCCCTTGTCTGTCACCCAGAGCCTGTTCTGCCCTCTGAGAACACTCCTTTCTACTGGTGCTCCATGAGAGGGGTGGAAGATCCCAAGTAGGACAGAGGACAGAGGGTTCCAAGAAGGATAGAGGGATAGAAGGTCCCAAGTACCACTTCTGGGGTGTCAGGGTTTTTTTGTTGTGTTTTTGGGTGGGGTTTTTTTTTGTTTGTTTGTTTTTTGATTTCAGTTTGATGGTATTAATCTAGAATTCTGGAAAGGTGAATGAAAAACCCTAAAAGGCACTTTGAAAAATTATGTTTTGCACCACATGCACGCTTTACTTAAGAATCTTGAAGGTCCATTGCCACAATATGCTGCATCTCCCATTGGTACACCAGACATCATCGTCAAAACAGTCAGCCCTTGTCTGTCCATGAAGGCACCTGAACCATTAGAGGATTGTGCTGGATGTTGGCTCCCAAGTAATGTAAAATTTTCTCATTCTAGCTGATCAGACACCTCATTTATGCCCAAGCCTCAGTCTTAAAAAACAGAAACTAGGTGTTCCCACTGAAGGAGCTAAGTCTAGCGTGTATATGTCAGCATACTTCCACTCCACTCATGGGGTCAGGCTGATGTAAAACAATAACAGACACCATTTTCTTTTTCAGCACAGCTGGAGCTGATCTGGGTTTTACCCTGAATGTGTGACAACCAGAACTCATCGATTCTTTTCCTGAAAAGCTGTGGGTCTTCCACAGGAAAGCATCTTGGGTGCCTCATCCTAGAGGGCTGAATCTTCAAAACCACTGAAACTTCATTCCTGACCAGCAAATTGCTGGTGTGAATGCAGGACATGCATAAACACACATGGAAAAAAAAATGAGCCTCCATGGTCAGGAAACTGGGAGACCCACCTGAGGGTGGGGAATCCTCCAGTTTGGCCACCAAATGAAGTGTGGAAGCACTCATATGTGCAGGAACAAGAACACAGTTCTTTTTCTTACCAGCCTTGAAAAAACAAAATAAAACTAAGGTTTATACACTGAAAAAAAATCTCTAACATGGAAGGAAGGACATAGGCAGTAGCCAAGTAATTGTAGTATTGCCTTACAGCAGGAAACAAACGTGGATTTGAACAGAGAAGACAGGTAACTGAGTTAGTTTGTCTCAAAAGTCAGCAACCCAGTCAGCAGTCTAGAGAATGCCGAAGTTCAACACCAGTGTCTGGATCCCCAAAGAGACCCAAATATCTGCAGCCCACCAAAGTCCTCTGGCAATCTTTTACACAGCTACTTCCTCTCGGAGAGTGCTGCCCTCCCCTCAAGTTAAGAAGTGGTTCATATCACTCCAAAAAGCTCATTATGATCAGCTACGCTGGGACTTTCTGCATGGCTTCTGACATTCTTGTCTGTTGAAACTCCTCTGACCTTGGGGCTGTATCCCACGGATCCTGCTTTAATCCACCCCTGCATTCTTCCTTAATGAGGTTCATATACCCCCATGCACCATACACAAACACACTCACAGACAGCGTTTTAAATAATTAGTAGCTTTCCCTTAAGGGTAAAAATGTGCTGTAACAGTGTTTCTTTTTGTTATGAAATAATGTAAACGATCCTGGCGTGGTAATATTTCGTAACAGGTCTGTGTTATGCAATTAAGGCTGTAGGATTCGGATGACTTAAGTGCACCTGGAGACACTGGGAGATGCTGGGGGAAAGCACATATCCCCTGTGCTTACACACGCACACACATGGATAAACACACACACAAAATGACACAGGCATCATCTGTCAACATCCTTCTACAAAAAAAAAAAAAATACCAGGTACAGTAACGATTGTGTAGTTTAATTTCTGCTCATTTCCTGTTCCCTTCAATTGAAGATCTCTTTGTAAATCTTGTGCCTCTTTTTTAAGGAAGGTAGATCTCCTGCCATCTCCTCTGTTAAGACATGTAAACCTCGCTGGCTTCAGCAAGGTCAGGGTGACTCAAAATCCTCAACTTTGATTTTTATTCTTTTCCTCAGATTTCTATTTACCCTGCAGAAAAAAATGTAGAAACTTGCCAAATGTTCATGTTTGCAAAGCAAATCCTACTGCCAAGAACATAATTATTTATTTGTTTAGTGACATTTTTCCTCCTTCTCCTTTATCATCGTTGGGTTAAGATAATGTGAGTGACAGCATTCTCATGAAAAAGTTTCACACTTCATCTTCCTCTTTCTTTAGTTCCAACAAAGGCAGCGGCTGACTTTGCATAACCAAAAGTTTATCTCAAAACCATTGCAGACCATGTGGTTGTGCCTAGAGAAGTTCACCATTAGTGGAGTTAAACATCAGCACAAGCATCACAGAAAATCACATGCCTGTCGTGACAGCATCAGGAATTTTTTCACGCTTTCCATCATCCCACAGATTCTTCCATCTCAGGATTGTGGGACAGCAAAACTGTGTAGGAAAGGTAGGCTTTTAATACTCACCAAGAAGCTGGTGTGAGAAGGGAAGTAACCTGTTACTGCAGTGACAGAACAGAAAGATCAGTGTCTGGGGGATAAGAAAGATGACAATAAGGTTCAGGATCAGTCTTATTTATAAGATAATACTGAGATAATGAGAATTGTAGTCAAGGAGTGCCAAGCCTGTGCAAGATTAAAAGGTAGAGACAGGTTTTCTTGAAACAAAATTTTAATAGCTCACCACTCTAAAAAGAAATTGGACTGTTTCCATGTGATTTCCTTTTTCTCCTCTAACTCACTGTCTGTCCCATTGATTCCCAGGGTGCTGTACAGGGCCAGACCCAGGACAGGCCACAGTCCAATTCCACTGCATGAGTGAACACACAGAAGTGGCTGGCACTGCACAGTCAGAAATCTGAAACACAGAGCAACAAACTGACACCAGAGCATCCACATCTGTACCGCACCAGGCATGACCAGTCCTGGAAACAGTCTGTAATCTACAAGCTTTTCAAACTGAGCATTGCAAATGAACTTCAGGGGCCTCAAAAGAAGGTCTGCTGCAGAGCATATGCTGAACCCTCTGACGAGCATGTAACTTATGTGTGAATGAAGACCGAAGTGTGGAGCTTAAGTCACCTCTGAAACAAGAGAAAGGGGTTGATGCCATCACGAGGGATGATCCGGCACACCTCCATCTATCTGGGAACCCCCAGATAGGAACTGAGCATCCACACCACTTAATCAGTAAAATAAAGTGTTGGTTTGGGGAATTACTGATCCTGACAATCTCCAGCAAATAGTAAGAATTCTTAATATTTCACAGGATTTGACCCTTAGGAGCTGTACCTCAGATACACAAATGACGCCAAGATATTTTGCAGTGATATTAAAATGAAATCCCTACCTTAGAGACCTGGTTTTGGTTCAGCTTTCTGCATCCATCATTCTAGGATATGTTCAATGTGCTACAGAGGTAACAAGTACTACACCCTTTTACCTAAACCCTTACATTTCCTCCTTATGCCGACAGTTATGCCAAAATTATCTAATACTGAAAATACTTCTGAAAATACTGCACTGTCTGTTTTTCACCTGTAGGTGCATAGAGAACCCAAAGGTCTTTTTTCCTTTTCCGTTCAGTAACTCTGTCAAACCATACTTTTAATCCAAGCAATGGCTGTAAAGCAAACACAAGAACTCCACTTGACTCAGATGCGCTATCAGTGCTTTTTTTTTTTTCCCTGCATGAATAACTGTCACTCCCATTTTCATTCTGGTAATTATAGAAGATGGGCTGATTTCTAATGTTTGTTCCAGCAGAGCTGAAGGTGTTGATTTCATTCAGACTTTAAAGTCTAATTCATGCAGTTGATCCACAACATTAACCACAGTGCAGGTTTCATCAATTTGATAAAGTGTCTTCATAACAACAGATGGTAATTTGTTGATACTTAAATCTTTAAATGGACTCTGTTCACTTTAAAGGCTTTATTAAAAAAAAAAACAAAAAACCAACAAAAAAAAACAAAAAAAAAAAAAAACAAAACCCAACAAAAATTGCCCCCTCCCAAATGTTCAGATACTTTAACCCACAGAAATTGCTGACAGATTTGTTTTCAGCCCAGCAGAGTAAAAAGCTGACAACATATTTTTTGCTGGATATGGTAACTTAGGTTTATTTTTAGGGGCTTTTTTTTTTTTTTTTTTTTTTTTTAAAGTACACCAAAATAGCAGTGGGCTTAAAATTCACCATCTGCTTCTAGCAATGAAATAATTCTCTGAAGAACAGATAACAGGCATAAGAAGTCAACCGCCAACTCTTTCATTCTCCACAGCAAGACTGAAAGTCAAAATTACAGATTGCTTTTAAGCACTATTTATTTAATTAAACAATACTGCAGGGTCACAACATCCCTGTAAGTGTTCAATATACTATTTACCAGTTATCACCAGCATAAACTATTTATATTCCAGTCAGGAATAACTGAGTGGCAAGTGCTACTGCTATTGCTTCTGTGACTTAGAATAAATCTGCCAACATTTAGAGCATAGTGAAGACTATCCCCTGTTTCTTTCTTTAACTTTTGATTTAGTTCAGGTGGGAAAGATTCTAACTTGTAGGGAATTTTTTTTTTTTTTTAATGGCTATTACAGCTGTTCTGCAATTAGTATTTGCATGTAAAGAAGTTTGAGCTGGATTGCATCCAGCTAGTTGGGATCCTACTAACAGTGAATCACTACGTCAGTTCAAGATGGTGCATCAACAGCCTTAGAAAACAATGTGGTGTCATCCCTATCACCCTTGTATCTTTAGAACTTTACACAATGCCCACTGAGCTCGAAAGAGATGGACCAGGATCCATATCCACTAGTTTTCCATGAAAACTGATCTTGTGAAACTAAAAATGCTCAAGTTCCACCTCCCTCCCAGATAAAAACTCGCACAGCTCGGTCGCCGCACATTCTGTGAGCGCTCCTGCCCAAGGTTGGGTGGCACACACCCCCTCCCCTCAGCAGACAATGCCAGGGAAGTGGGAGCACCCACTGTAGGAAAGGATGGGCAGAAGGTGGCAAAGCCCAAAGAGGAGGAGAAAGGTTTCACCACTGCAAGTGCTGGTGGGGCTGCGTTCGCTAGTTCTGTGATTTCGTTTAAGATGACAAATTCTCAGTTGCAGTAACTGCAGTTAAAAACATTTCAAGGTTTTGAACAACAGAACAGCATTTATCTTTTTAGTATCATTTTCAAGAAAGGTACTTTGGTTTGTTTCCGTCCCCCCCCTCCATTCCCTGTGAAATTCCATTAAAAAAAATCTCTTTCAGAGATTAAGATCAAATCTTCTAAAGATGTAAAATGAGGTAAGCCACTGCAAGATACTTAAAACAACACGAGTTATAAACAATCAAGTTTACAAAATGAAGAAGTTTTGGAAGTAGTGGTATTTAACAAGCACCATTTCTGACAAATATGTCTTACAGTATTTATTTAAAATTAAACCTCACAACAGCAACCATTCAAAAAAGGAGATGCCCGTAATTCATACTTATACTTCCTGGATCAGAATTTTTGTGAAATTAAGTGTCTAACATTTAAAAGACCTGCTAGTGACCACTGCAGCAACAGTTTTTTGGGCTGACTTTCTCATTTTAAGAGCAGAAAAATAATGGAGAAACATATGCTCTGTCAGTATATCTTGCGTTGGCAAGGACAGAACTTTTTCACAGTAACATGCAATAATCATCTGTCTCTAGAAAACAATTAAGAGATATTTTATTTGTGAGGGAAATTTGGTCTTATTTTTTTTCTGAGTCAGTAGTCAATAACAAGAGAAAGGAACTTTTCCAAGAAAGGGGAAAAAAAGAAAGTAATTAAGAGAAGTGGTGGGTTTGAAAACTCTAGTATTCTCTGGACATTTTCAAAGGGGACGCTCTTCACTGAAGAACAAAAAAGAAAGAACAGACTATGAATAGCCAAGATTCCTAGTGATCTCACTGGGAATTACACATTTATTTGGAAGGCATTAAAGGAATAAAATTGCAGAAGTAAGATCTGATCCAAATTTCGTTATGTAAATGGAAAAAGAAAATTTTGTTGTCTTAAAAGGAAATTGAATTAAGCTTTTCGTTCCCAGTTAATGAGACACTAGTAAATGTAGAGAACTGCAGGGGAAGTGATAAAGGAGAGATGCCATTTTGGGTTGGGGTTTTTTTAATATTACTTATTTAGGCTGAGATTTACTCAGATTTATCATCACATGACTCCCCTTCCTACTGACTGCATCTCTCTAAAGTGGCATTCAGATACAGTGGAAATGGGGCATATCATAGACTGTAGGTGTTTCACTAGAGTCTATAGGTGAGCAAAGAATGCTATATAACTTGTAGAGAAACACTGGTTATTCCAGACAATATATTCCTTTCTTTGGAGCAACATATACCTGGTTCTAAAGGTATTTCTCAGCTTGAAACGAACAATTCATAGATTCCTCTTTCTTTCACAGTCTGGGTTCTCTCATGATTTGTTTGGTCCCACCCAAGTGGCTTTTGTTAGTGCATGGAGTCACCTAAACAGGCACCAAAATTACCTCACCAGGTACCCCCATCACTGCTAAGAAACACTTAGCTCAGCTGAGCTCATCCCGTGCACACGTCCTACCATCTGAACCCAACCCAGCATAAAGGATTAGCCTTTTGTGCTGCAAAGTTCTGAAAACTCTCAGCTTTTGCTGAACCCAGGAGTTCAAGGCACTCAGCAACTGAGTTTGCACAGCAGGACCCTTTTAGCACCATATCACAGGCATGAGATTTTTTTTGTCTCTTCTCTCAAGTTATAGGTACACATAGGGGACTACAGATAATGCAGATTTCAAGAAAGGAACTGATCCAATTTGATCTGCTATTTTTCTTTAAAATTAATACATTCAGGCCACGTATAAACCATCCAGTCATATCCTGTAAAGGTTTAAACAGTGAAACCACAAGGGAAAATAAACTAACATCTCTTCCCTTTTTATCTTAAAAGTGTCTGAAATGAATTGGTTGCTAAAGAAACCTGATATAATTGTGACAGAGTGTTTTGAAACCCTTAGTGGAGTTCATCTGAAACCTCAGCATAACAAGTGGCCTCTTATCTGCGTACTATTCCAGGAAGAAATGCATGGCATTTCGTCATCACAGCTGAAAGACTAGCTGGCTCTGCACGTAGGCCAGGCGAGAATAAGAGCCCTCAGCTATAATGAGGGCACGCTGGTAGCTAATGCTTAGTCAGAGGCCATTTCCTTTAGCCTTTGCTACTGCTTGTAGGAACTGGAATGCAGGAAAAGGCAAGAAACTAAAGTGAACACACTGAAGGTCAATGTTTACCTTCCCTACTTGTTCTCAGTGAAGGTTATTTCTGAAGAAGTGGCACGCAGGCTTTAACGTGGTGGCGTCCTAAACCACCTCCCCCCCTATTGCAGGGACTTCAAATAGCTCTATTTAATGTGGCTGTTCCTGAGCAGGATTACTTACAGGAGAGAGAATCATAAAAAAGCAGATGTCTTTTTTTTTTTTTTTTTTTTTTTTTTTTTTTTTTTTTTTCCAGTCTGACATTTAAAGGCAAATTAGTAAGTGGAAGTTTAATATAGTTATTTCCTTGTGAAAACTGATCTTGAATTTCCAAGCAGGCAAACCGACTTTCTCCTTAGTAAAGCTGTTGAAACACAGATAACTTGTAGCAATTACTTGAAACCAGAGGATGAATTTTCATATGTGAAGGAATTTAGTACGGGAATATTTCTTTTTATAGGCTTTTCCTCTTTCGTACATTCTGAAGATGGTAACATGAGTGATGCACTGTCATCATGCTTTTTAACATAGGAATCTGCAAAATATGGGCATGGAATGATTAATCAACAGAATATGAAAATGTTAAATGTGAATGTGTAGCAATGTTCAGGCTGTTAGTCTGCAAGACACTTAATTCAGGACCACATCTTGCTTTCATACTCTGCCTGCAGAAACATCAGCAATTATTGGGAATTTAATCTCCTCTCACTATGCTGATTTAAGCACACAATTGTATGTACTGTACTACTGAACACACTGGACTGAGTCATTTTACATACATGCAGTTGCTGGCCTAAATAAGGGCTAGATTTGACTTGTTCTGTTTAACTCACTGGCTGAACACTGAAAATAGTTGGCACAGATTTTTCTCAGGAAATTCAAACTTACACAAGCAGAGGAAAAATATTGCAAATGAGATGCTGCTGTGTGCAAAAAATTCATCTTGGGTAAAACTTTAAACCCCAGAAATAAATCTTGTTTTCAGTTCTCACAAATAGGCTTTTCTATTCAACTCTGAAGGTTTAAAGCAGTTGTTAATCAAGTACTGTACACAGTACTAAGCAGGAAAGCGTTCAGTTATTTCTGAAACACGTTATTTTGAGGCTATGTTTGAATCTTCCATATTTATGTGATGAGAGTTATGTCACAAAGTTAATCATTCCCAGGATGCTAGCATTTGGGGTAATGAAAAACTTCTTGTGCAAGCAGTCATTAATCAGTGAGTCTAACATTGCATAATGCTTTCTGAAGCATGTGTTATGTGATCAGAGTACAAGGCTGCATAATACAGCAAAGTGTTTATGCCATATGCTGACCTTTTCTAAAGCAGAAATGGAGCCATGTGATGTGCCGCTCCTGCCAGCAGTTGCTTATTGCCAATAATTAAGTTTGATGATATGAAGAAACACAAACTTGTATTGCTTTAGAGTTCTAAAAGGAAGAAGCTTTGAAGTTTTTGGCACTGTAGAGCACAAAGATAGCCAACTTGGCCTGGATACACTACCGTTGTCCATTACAGGCACCGCCCATCAAAACTGGAATCAAGTGCCCTGCTCAAGTGGTTACTGGCATTTGTGTAAAGGAAAACATGTGCATCGTTACAGGACTGCTGTATTAACCAGAAGAGCTTAAAGGTCACAGGAACAAAGCAGCCAAAAGCATGCTTGGTACCTCCAATCTCAGAACATCACAATAACATTTGATGTTCTTGTGCAATAATGCTAGTAAGCAGCTATTACTTAATCTCCTACTAGTATTACACAAAAGTATACTTGTGAAATACTTCAGATAAATATGCTGTAATTATATGAAATATAAAAACATGTATAGGACAAAATGTTTCTGTAACTCCAAACTCGCAAACCCACGGAGATGTGGTTTTAGTGAGCTATTTTAACAACGCTTTAAGTGCTTCTGTGAACAACCTGAAAACTACGTGCTGGAAGCAGACTGGACACAGGGGACATACATTTTATGTATTATGCATATGCAAACACAGAGTGTGACCAAAAGCTTGTCCTGTATGCACCTACTTTGGGTCTGCTGGCAGAATCAGGCTACTGAGCTGGAATAACCAGCTCCACGTAACTTTTTTAGCACAGCCAACTACAGCTATGCCCCTGTTGCTACACCACCACCTCCCCTCTGAATTGATAGTGTTTCTTTCTACCTCACTGGTGACAGCCTGACTACTCTGGGGATACAGGTGGCTGAAGTTATTTCTGATATCCCTTGCTCACTTTAAGGAAGTATTTTCAAGCTTAACTAAGAACTCTAAAGGGTAAAGCAGACTAGAAGCACAATCACAAAATGCATGCAACTAATACACTGTCCTAGTCTAGAATTTAGATTCTCAAAATTCCTGCTGGGGTTTTGCATCACGAAGTCACGATGTGAGGCAACAGCAATTAGAAAATGCTGCATCCAAGGCCTTTTGGGATTCGTGAATTAAACCTTCCACACCTAAGGAGTCTGACTCAGTAGGCATCTTCATGTTTAGCAGACAGGACTCCACACAGTACAAAGGAGATTCTGGGGATGAGAGGAAAGTGAGCAGGGCTCTCATCCTTACTGTGTCGTCTGTTAAAAAACAGCGTAGTATTTATGTGAAGGTCATTATCTCTATATATCAATAAATTAACTCGTAGAATAAATAATTAAAGTAGAAAAATTTAATCAGAAGTGACTTCAGAGTGACCACTACTGTAGGAGAGTTTGGCTCAAGTCAACTAAGTGAAAGGAGAGGGCAGAAACTGAGTTGCTTTGCTGCTTCATGAGTCCTTCACCTGCTGAGCAATTACATACATGGAGGGGTTGCAGCATATCCTCTTCAATTTATCGAAAACAGGCTGATTTCAGACAAGACTTGCAAGAAAGGGTACAAATCCAAGGTGAGGAAAGAAATTTCGACCCACCTAAAGTGGAAAAGAACCATGCCCACGTGTCCATTTATGAACTAGTAAATTAAGCAGAACCCTCCTCATTACGCTGTTTTTGTGGCTCCCACCTTCTTTCATATGTTAGGCATACAGTTTGGATGTTATGATCTCTGCTAGTCATTAGGGTACAGGACTAAGGAGCTGTAACCAGCCAATGCAAAAAAAAACCCTCCACTTTGTGGAGCTGCTCATGAAGATATTAGAAATGGCTGTGCTGAAGTGGACTGTGACTAAAACACACAGCCTGAACCCGCCCTACAAAACCTGTTTCCTACCCGCCCTTCCTAGACCCACTGCTTCTTAGAAGTGTGCTCCCTGGCTCTCTTCTCCTTTCACCACTGCTTGGAAGAGGAGGCTGGCCAAAAGAAGGCAGCTACAGGACATCACGAACCACAGACCCTGAGGGGTCAGTAGCTGGGGACACTTATATATGTTTACAAAAATAGTTCAGCTCTGAAGGCAACAGTCCCAGCAGTGCAGACTTATTACACAGAAAAATGAAGAGTCAAACTCTTTCCACGCCACCACAGAGATGTATTATTAACATTTATATGCAATGAAAACACAACTCTACCCTTACAATTAAATTTTTAATTTCGTCTTTCTAAGCTGGATGAAAGAGACATGTTTTTAAAAAATTTGTACAACTGGCATCAGAATTCTTAACATGCTAGAAAGAATTGAGCCAAAGATGATATCACAAAGTCCCTTATGCTTAAGGGAAAATGTTAAATCAATTAGCAGTTGCCAGAATAAAGAAGCAACAATTTGACGTATAAGTTCCTTTAAAAAATAACACACTTTTCATGTTCTTCTGAAAGTGGTTATATTATGCAACAAGAAAACTGCACCATATTCTCAGCCCTTTAATGTTACAAAAGCTTTATTAGCATATGCTTCAGAAATTATAATCAAAGGGTAGTAGTCACCAGCCAGAACTTTGAAGAGTTTATAAACACACATGTACAGACTATGCCTTAGAGGGTTAATGTACTATTTTGAACTCAACTATTGCAATAGGACTTAGCTTTGACACAGAATGTTCACACCCTCTGTAATAAATTCTTTTAACATACTTCATATTTCTTCCCATGTGAATGAGTGTCCTTGGAAGAATTATCTACTAGATAAAAGTTGGAGATGAAATCTAAGTCTAGACTTATTAAGGGGGGTAGAGACTGATCTTATAATCTACGACAGTTGCTGATTAATGAGCTGCTCATGATTGCTGTAGGCCTCTCCAAACTGCAGGAGCAAACGATACTATGGTACTGGGAGGAATGTGCTATCTGGATGCCACACCTTTGTTGAAACTTAAGAACTCCCTTTGACTCCTGCTACATTTATTCTAGCCTTGAATTACCACGAAGTACCCGACGAGATACACGGTGAAACACATACATCCCCCTTGCCTCTTGACAGAATTTCTGTGCTAAGAGAACACCTGGCGAGTGTGGCCACTTGCAGCAGGCACGGTACACGCTGTGTGGGGTCGAGTGTTCTGCTCCTGGGGCTCCTGCACAAGCAAATTCAAAGCTTCCTGGAGCAGAAGAGTGGCATCGCATCCTGAGGGCATCTGGTCTTGCCTGACAGCCTGGATGATTTTATTTATATGTACACATATGCATATGCACATCCACATGCATATGCATGCACATGACATGTCAGTACACACACGCATACATTACAAAGCATTGCAAGTGCACTGTGAAAACACAGCACATTCTGCATAACTAAAGAAACTTCTGCTGAGCTCTGTGCCAAGGCTGAAACTGAACACAATTTAAATCTATAATAAAAGGGTATATTACCTAATACTTAGTGATAACACGGTAATCTCTGATTATATATTTCAAAGACCTTTCAGGAAAATTTTTTGAACTTTAATAGCTTTGCTTGCAAAATGCCAGTGTTCTTAAGGTGAAAACAACCCATACAAACTCTTCAAAGTATTCCCTGCACACTCCTGTCTGAGCTTCAGACTCAGAGGAAAAAAAAGCCAACAAAAAAAAGGGCACAAACAGAAGAACTAGCTACTGTAGTATGCAAGAGGAATTTCATTACCTTTAGCTGAACACAACTCTTCTTTTGGTTTATCTGCTTGCAATTATCCTTTTTCTCATTTCTGGAGATAGTTCTAAAAGTGTGCAGAAAAAGAACATCTTAAAATAACCACATCATCACGAATATTATCACCTCGACTACACTGACTGTATCAGCCTCAGTAGACAATGCAGCCCTGTAGCTTTTCAGCACTGTCATAAGGTACAAGAACAAGGCTAAGATTCCACAAATGAGACAGGAAAGCACATCTTGTTCCATGCACACCACACAAAAGAAAAATGATTTTCAAGTAAATCTTTTAATATTGTAAATAAATCCTCTGTCTAATCTCAGCAGACACCTGTTCAGGGATTTGCTTGCACGGAAAAGGAATGAAATAAAAACCGTGTGTTGATAAATTAGGATCTTTCAATTACTCTTTTCACTTGGGTTTGGTACGTGAAGTGACACCAGTATCAAACCCTTTACTTCACTCCCTAGGTCTCTTGAAACCAGATTCCAAGTATCATGATATTCTGCCCTCTCCTATGTCATCCTCTTCAACAAATCTGACTATGATTAAATGAATCAAAGAGCAGTGACTGAGTAAAATACCAAGCAGCTGAGAATGACACATCCTGATGTTTACTACTCTGAATGCAGCTGGTTAAAAACAGTTTCCAGAAAGGCATTGATGTGAACCTTGGTGTAAGACTATGAGTAACTCCACAGAGACTGACAGAATTTCAGTAACAATTGGGCACCAATGGCTCTGCAAATGTCACAGAAATGTTCCACAGAACAACATCTCCAAGAGCTCTCAACTGTATCATTACATATCCTTAGAATAAATAAACCACCATTTTTATTTTTTACTTTTTTTTCCCACTGTTGAGACATTATCAGCTGAAGGTAACGGACCTACCTATGTGATAACTTTTCAGTATCCACCTCAGTGAAGTGCAGAAGAACTCACTATCCACTTGAGCTCAGCAGAAGCAGGAGAAAAAGATGGTTCTGTGTATGGATCATGAGACAGACTTTCAGGAAACCAGTGGGGACCAGCGCTCACTCATCCATGGAGTGGATTTAAAGTGGAGAAAAGCACGGCTTTACCAGGAACTGAAAGCATCGAGCGTAAGTGCTTGAAGGATGATTTCCCAGATCATACCTTTCATATGGAAAAGTCAGCCCTTATAGGAGCATTTCTCTTACAAATCACCCTTTTGTGAAAGCAGAGTTCTAATATTGCTATTAATCATGAGCACTGAAGCCATCATAACACGTCACTTAGTAACAGAGATAGTGATTAACACATCTTTTGCTAAAATATTGTTCCTTCAGAACTATTTCAACATCCCTCCAAAGTACCTTTAAAATTTGTCCTACTGACACTCACTTTGTAATAATATTCAAACTCTTGACTTAAAAGCTGGGACTCAAATTGCTATGATATGACACTATCTCCTCCTGAGAAAAGGAATGGACAGACCACTGCGACGGCAAAATTATTTTCTGAGATCAAAACTACTAGTTAAAGGCATGAATCTACACAGTCTTATGCCACAGTATTTAAGGTTATTAGATGTTTTTAAATAGATGTTCACAGAAGGTACTTAATCAATGCTTGTTGGAAAAAGGCAGCTCAAGAGCCACGCTGTATATCAAAGTTATGAAACAGAAATCCATCAGCACAGACTTAGTATTTTTTTTTCCTATTAACATAATTATTTCCTAGTCAGTAAAAATGAAAATGACATGTTAGCATTTCAAAAACAGGAGAAAATGACCCTCTAGGCTTTATATGACTATCAAAACAAGCACCAGTACTTTATTTGCAAATTATTGTGCATGAAATGTTCGACTCAGCAAGTTTACCAGTCAACAAAGTGTGAGCTCTACCAGTTGTAATCAATTTACATGTAATGGTATGTCTAAATATGAATGTAAATGAGTTCTTGTCATTTCATGTTGATGAGCTGCTTTATCATCACAGATATGGACAGTGACCAAAGTTAATGTTGCAGAAATGGCAAAGCATTCACAAGTTTCATGAGCCAATGGTATCCAAACACAAATAAATTTTTTTTCATATAAAAAGACAGCCTCCGACTGCTAAGCCATGTTTATTTTCCAGTCAAGTTAACAAAAATACTTTCTACGAGGTTATTTCCAGACATTTGCTGTATATGCCACGTCCACTGCAAATACACAGGATGAACCACAACAGTTCTCTCACCTCGTAACCCACAGCATTTCTCTTTCAATATATGAAAAGAACTCTGAGGCCACCACAGAATAAAGAACATTTCAATATCATCCCTCTCGTATATAAATATACATTCCTAGAACCTGCAAAAGGAATATTCAATCAACAGTGCATTAGTCACATCCCTCCACAACCATCTTCAAAATCAAAAAATCAAAATAACTGGGTCAAGTGAAATAAAGTTCCTTCACAGCTGACAGTGCTGATCAGATGATACGCTGGAAGAATGCAAGACAAAGACAGGTTTAACACACAAGAATGTATAATTAAAGGCTGGCCTCGAAAATGTTTCATTTAATACAGTTAAATTAATATAATGGCCATGACTTAATCAAAAGGACACCATTATGTGCTGAAGTGAATTTCATTTTACTAAGGATAGTGTAAATAGATAAATTAAGCTTAACATTTTCCAAACAATAATCCTTTTCATTTCCCTTAGCTTTATTAACAGTGTTACATATTCAGGTAGAATACTCAAATATAATTTTTACTGATATACAGAATCATTTAAATGCATATTTGGTACAATTTCTTATTTTTGGTGTTCAGTAGTTGCTCTTGCCTTAATAAAATGGTACAGCAGATTTATGCTTAACATCACATTTAGGTTTTGCCTACGTAAAGAATTTACAGAGCTTTGTTCAGTTGTGGAATGGTTATGTTTCATACACACAAAAATTTCGAAAATGCTGCATGAACCTGTGGCCTTGCAGAGATACACAGATCAAAACCATGAGGAACTGCAATGAGCGTGAGCTGACACACATTCAAAATGCTGTAACATCTGTATGATTTGCTGTTTACTTTGGTGGCTGTGATATTCCAGGTGCAGATGCAAAGTGCACCTTAATGGTCCTCATAGAAGTACATTTATCCCCCTGTATTTTAAAGGCATCAGATTCTTTTATTCTCCCTTGTAGCGAGGAGGTCTCTTCTCCTTAAACGCAAGAAGACCTTCAATTCTATCTTTTGTTGGAATAGTCTGCAATGAGCAGAGTAACACTTCATTATTGACACCAAAAACAATACCAAGGAAAAGATTATCATAAAAGCCCTTGTTTTTCAACATATCCAAGACACAACATATAATGCAGTAGAAAAATTAAAACCTCTCTAGTCAGAGGCAGGAAAGCACCAGACACATCAAAGGCATGACATATGGCTGTGAAACAATCTGAGAGAAGGACTACCTTTTCTCCAAACAGATCTCTGTAAGAAACTCTTTAGGGTTTGTTTTTGATGTTTCGGTGTTAGGTTTTTTGTTTTGGTTTTTGTTTGTTTGGTTGTTTTGGGGGGTTTTTTTGGGGAGGCTGTTCATCAGATCACCATATGTCTTATGCAAGCATCTAAGGCTGACGCTTCTATTTCCATCATCAAAAACTTGTCTCAAAGCCCAAGAACATGCAGCCTCAAACACATCATTCCCACGTTTCACAGGCAAAGAAATCTGCCTTGGTTTTCTGTTGGTTAGCACAGATGCCATTAGGGGCATGTTAATGAGCTGCCCTTCATGTTATTTCATGTCAAACCAACACAAAGCAAAAGGAAGGCAGTTCTTGGACCGGACACATGGTAATGTTTGTGGAATGGAATGGTAGTTCCTCCCTACCTTCACCCTAACAGTCCTGTCAGGGACATGTTACTGTCCTGAACTACACCTCCTTCCTTAAATTCCTCACAAACTCAGAATAAGTAGATGGAAAGTCTGAACACAATGCCAAAAAGTTTGCAGAAGAAATCATAGAGCAATTCCTAGTTAAATTTCCATGTTTCATAACAGGCACCAACAAACCCTATTTTCTGTGTTGGTTTTTTTTTGTGTAATAATATTTACATACCTGAGCATAACAAGCTTCTTCAATTGCTAAACCTGTTACTAAGTCGACCTGAGAAAAAGAACACAATGTTTTTTAAAGGAATACTTTTTGTACTTATTACATACTTTTTTCAAATACCTCACATAAATACTGTGTTTCTACATGCCACATACTATAACACTTCTGCAAAGTTCTTCTACCCTACATTAATGCAGAAATGCTACACTGACATGTGGTGACAGTGGTTACTATTTCTCTAACAGCTTCCCTGTTTGGCAATATAATTAGTCTGTAATACATTCAAAAGTGCATGCTCTTTGCTACAAATCATCTGGGTAGGTAACAACCGTTAGCTGCCTGCACATTTCTAATAATTTCATTTACTACAAGGGATAAGATGCACTGTGTGATTGTTTAAAATCTATTCTGAAATAAGTCATCTCCGAAATGTCATATAAAAACACGATGCCATGCCCCGAAAAATATAAATTCAAGCTTAAAGGGATTTGAAATAGGGGAAAAAAGAGGCCAATGGCCATTCTGCATCATCATCTATTTTTAATACATTTATTTTCTTTGTGAGCTGGCCTGAACAGTTGAAAAAGCTGAATTTTGCCCTCACTATTTCTCTGTCTGTCTTAAGCATAAGCTGCTGGAGAACTCACTAGTTCTCCAGTTGACCACTGGCAGGACTGTGACTAGGCACCACAAGCAATTTTCAAGGGGAGATAAGCTGTAGGATGGGTTACCAAAGGAAGCCGTGAAATCTGTGCCATCCAAGTTTTGTAACAATAGCTTGGATAAACATGTGCCTTGATTGGTTTTGATACAGTAGATCTTTGTCTCGTGGCCTCAAGATTGAACTAGAGATGACCATTCAGAGCCTTTCTAACCCCAATGCCCATAATTCTATAAACATCATCACTTTGACCTTTCAGGCCACTACATCTTGTAGCCGGATAATTTATCTTTTTGCACTTTGAACCTTGGGTACCACCGAAATAAATCCTGAGTTCCATCGCTGCTTGCTATGGAAACCTAACAAACATACTCTTTGCACAACGGCATCTTGAGTTTGGTTCTCACGCCACAACTTACGGGTGCAACTCAATTATACCGCTGGTTGCGTTTGGGACTTCTAACAAAAAAAAGACCACTCTTAAATTTGTCTTCTTGGATTCGGACGTTGCATACAGTGTGATCTCCTTTCCCTTTCACCAGGCTGAGCTACAGGGTGTTCTGCTGCAGAGATTAACTTCAAATTTGGACAGTCCTGCTGAACTCAGCAAGAGGATCCATGTGGCCAAAGTAAACCACATGTCCAGACGTGTTCAGGAATGGATTTTAATGAGCTTTAGAGCCAGGTCAATAGTGTGCTAAAAGGAGTGGCAATCAGAATCAAACACGAAATCAGGCTCCAGATACAATTTTAATGCTAAACTCTATTAAACTATTAAAAAAAAAAAAAAAAGTCCCTTCAGCCTGAAGGCCGAATTGAGAGCACTGACACACTTGACAGAGCATAACTCTGATCATTGTTTCCCACCCAGGATTTGAAATACAATTTGTTCATAGTAGTTTATGTTTAGTTTCTAGTACTAATAATTAGCAGAGTGCTCTACTCCTGAACAGGCATGAGGTAACTAAGCTTCGTTACAGAAACCAGCATCTAGGGAGTCTGAGGCATAATAAAATTGCATTTCATCCTTTAGAAAGTTTTGAAAAAACAGATTTTTAAAAGACTATACAGTCAGAAGCTAAAACAGTTCTAGAAAAGAATCATCATAGGAGAACTGATTTCTGCTTACTCTCATGGAAAGTACAGATCCTTACCTCCATTCCCTGATTGATAGCCAGTTTTGCAACTCTCATTGCTACTGGTCCCTAAAATGAAAGAAAAAGTTTATTCATATGTGATCAAAGCCAACAAGACGTGTAGCTGGAGAGTCTGCACCAGAATGTTCTTATATGGGACTTAGACCTCGGGCTCTTGTTAAATTTACAGTAATGGGTCAAATATCCTAGATTTCATCACTATCTTAGACATTTGCTTCCAAACTGATAGGCTGAATACTGACAAAAAGTAAAAGTATGGTATTTTCAAAAGAACCTACTTAAAGCATTGTGTTTGGTTTATGTTTCAGAGGTGCTGAGTGTGTCCACATTTGTCAAGCTTCACCAATTCCCTTCCAAACAAGGCCCAGAAAGGCCACCTTAAGAACATTTTGCAAGGTCAATCCTATGCCCCTGCTGTCACGCAGTGGAGTCAAACGAAGAGATGTGATAATGGAATAAAATCAACGGATGCAGCTTCAAACCTGAAGTACATTACTGCAAAGCCTGCACTAGCCAAGTGTGGAAACTCTTCCATGTGTGGACTGAGGTGCCCAGCGAGCAGAGAGATTCCCACACTCGCCTCCAATGTGCTGCAAAACAGCAGGACATCTTTGGGAATCGTCTCAGTCCTGTGCCTATTCATCAGCTCTAATTCTGAAATTCCATTTAGCTCTGTGTTTTCAAAACAGAAGTTACACTGAGATACATCCACTTCCATGTAGACTTTTTTGCCTCTCTTCTGAACCATTCAACAGCAACAGAATGACCTACTAAGAAAATTTCTATGCTAAAAAATAAAACCTGTGCAAGTTGAAAGCCAAAACACACAATGAAAACACAGACCAGATCATAATGAGATGAGGATTGATAGAACTTTTTCTTCACTATGAAATAATTACCAAATAACACCCCTCAATACACAAAACAGAGAACTTTCTGATTGCTTGCCACGTAAGCAGCATGCCTCTTTAAAACATAACTTCATGTCAGTCTTTTTTTTAAATACATCTGTTTCTTTTTCCATCTTAACATTTGGTAAAAAGTAAAAACCAAGACCAAAATGACCTGCCATACCTGAGGTAAGAATTCTTTTGCCAGAGCTAATGCTCTTTTGTATGCAGCATCCCCTGCTTCATTCTGTTCCACCACGTGGCTAATCAATCCTATTGATTTTGCTTCCTCACCATCTACAACACGTGCAGAGAAGATTAGTTCTTTTGCCAGTGACACTCCAATTGTGCGAGGTAATCTCTGTGTCCCCCCTGGAGTTTGTTAAAAAAGAGAAAAAGAAAGTATTAGCTTTTCCATTTATCTACACTGCAAATGTAGCTGCGTTGTTCAGTTTAAGTGTTTTCATTTTAAATTCCACAAACAATTACACGAACATACAGGAATCAAATAAGTACAAACTCATTATCAAATGCCTTCTTCAGTTTGGAAACTACACCTAAGTTGAAATCAATTGTCCTGTTTCTTAGAAAGACATGTAAATAACTGAAAAGAGGTTCTGTTCTATTACAGACAAGTTAACCTTACTCCTATCAGGCAAAAGCTGAGTGAAACCTACTTGCCAATAATCAGCATATCCAAGACCTCTGGATTTTTTTAACACTGTGTATTTTTATGATATCAATCCCCACTTTTGAAGAACTATACTTGAAAAAGAATGTATAACTTAACAAGACTGTAGTCCACACTGAAATCTGGACATTACGGACAACATTTACATGTAAACTGAACGAAAACCACTACTAGAGAAGATCTCAAAGAAGCCATGGCTTTGTCTCTTCTTACTTCCATATTATGGTTGCAGTCTTAAAGCATGATTACAAAAACTAGGGAAGGACAATCAGCAGAGAAAGGCATCTAACTTTAGTTAGCTGTTCTTAGTACATTAAAAAATTCTTTGGCATATCAGCATTTTCAGCAGGTCAATAAGCAGCAACCACATTAACCAGACATGAAGATTTCTTCGCTGGACTAACAATTAACTTTAAAGAACTAACAAAGAATGAGAATGTGGGATTAATCATTATCAAAATGAAAGATGTAGATTCAAAACCACATAAGCAGATGTTTGTATGAATTAAAACAGTGGAAATGGCCTTTCTCCGGGAGAAAGATTTTTAAAATACACAAGGTCTACCATTTTGACATGGATCTGAAACAAATACTCAATTTATTCAAACAGTCTGTAAGTAAAAATGTCTTTCCAAAAGCTATTTCTGCAAGAGCATGCTAATATATTCAAATATATTATATGTATATATGCAAGAGGAGTATGTATAGGAGTTGTTCAAAGGGAGGTGGTACAACACTGAATAAATGTGTGTTCAACCAGCAAAATATATTAATTTCCACTAGATAATGGTAGACTAAGACGTTATTTTATTAAAGCCATTCAATAAAATCATCTTAATGATATTTCCTGAAAATACTTTAAATTCACTTCTGAGATAAATAAACTGACTGGAAACAAACAAAAAAGTTTTTGTGATTCAGTGATTCAGCTTCCAATTATTGTTTTTCTATGAATCATGGGCTGTAGTATTACTGTATTCCCTTCCATAGAAACAGACCTGCCTTTGAACATATTATATCACAAAAAATTGTAGAAGGTTTGGAGGATTTCTTCCTTGTACCTTTCTAGAACATTACAAGGTCATTATCTATAGCAAAAACTGAGATATATTTTCCAGGTAGAACCTGAAGGAATTTAAAACAAACAAACAAACAAACAAAAACCCAAACAAACAAAAAACCAACCAAACAAAAAACAAACAAAAAACTCATAACAATTAAAATAAAATTTGTAGTACAAAAATATTAGTAAATACAAAAATTGCGATACTCTCTATGATCCTACAACACCTGAGAGGATTATAGCAAAACTGTCCTAATGGTCAAGGGCAAAAGGCAACAGCAAGACAAGTTCCTATTCCATAAATTCTGTTAATTCTGCTAGTTCTGTAGAGCTAAGGAAGTGATAGTGCTAGAGGTAAAATTTTGCTAACAACACAATTTAAAGAGAGCCCCTATTCTAGGGGCATTTTTCTGAAGGGAGCAGGGGATGCACACTAAAGCAACCCCCTGCCAAAAACACCAAAAAAAAAAAAGAGCTGTGAACCCTTAAGCATAAGTCTTCCCAACAGCCTTGGCTGCCCCACTGCTGAGATTCATGGAGAATGACTAAAGCTGTATCTATCAAATTTATAACAGACCTACTTGCCATAAAAATGTGAGCTGTGTTTTCAAGAAACTCGCTGCCTCTGATACTGAGCTGTACCACCATCATCACAAACAACCATTTACTGGTTTTTTAACTTAAATATTGAAGATGTCTCATAATTTCTCACCCAAATAAGCTGTCACACCCTAATCAACATCTATTCTCATACACATTTTAAGCACACATCTGAACATAGCAAATGTCTATCCTTATTCTCCTTAAGAACACTGAAGTCAAAAATTATTCCTTCCACCACAGCCATGGAATCTGGAAAAGCATCCGGTTTGGATTTTGATTAAAGAAAACTATCTGTCCAAATCATAAGACCTGAAACCATATGAGGCTGAATTTACTGACTCCACATCTTCTGCTTCTTCTTTGCATGCTATGCCCAATATTTTTTCTACTTAATTCTCTCCCCCTTCCTTTACTGTTTTATCTCTTCTATTACTGCTTTACCAGGAAATGCTGAAAACAAAATTTCATTGAGCAACAATATTTCATAACTTTGACCAAACAATGGATATGTTTAAGCATGAAAAAAACTGTTCTTGCCAGTGTCTTACACAACAATGATTAAAGAGCAAAAAAAGAAGACTATAGTTATTTGGCTGCCTCCTACACTGCAAAGCCATTAAGCAGAGGAGCATATTCTTTGATTAATATTCACAGAACAGAAACCAACAGTTCACTGCATCTATCACATATATTCAGTAGCAGGGGTAAGATAGATGTACACACAGGAGCAGTAAGAGCAAATTAATCAAATGCAAACAACACGCTAAAACACACCCAACCCACCAAAGTTGCATCCATTTATGAAGAAAAGACAGAGAGTACACCACAGATAGATGTTCTGTTTTGGTGATACACAAAGAACATATAATGCCTGCCAACTACAATCAGAGCTACAGGAAGTAACACCCAGTCTTCAAAGACATTACTTAAGCAAGGCATTTCATCTAAATGTAGAGCAGAATTTGATGGGAGAAGAGTTGTTTCATCTTCACAGATTTATTGGCATGTTATTTCAAGGACTAGCGATCTGGTATTATTCACTGTGTTGATGAAAGTATTTAACACACAGTTGCAAGGTAAGTGTGTTCTTACCTGAAATGGTATATAGTCAATGTTGTAATAACTGTAAACACAGTTTTAGATTACACTTGTTCATGTGAAAAGAGTCAGTAAATACAAGACTGCTAAGTTCTGGTACAAAAACTGTTAAACAGTATTTTTTTTTTTATTTAACAAATAGTTGATTTTGTCTGAATATTATTTACTGTCAGCAATTCATCATTTACAAAATATGTACACAACTGGTTTGGATTAAGGCAGTTACGTGATAAATGCCCAAGAGTATATCCAGCAAGATGAAGCAACTAGCTTACTGGAAATAGATTCATCATTCTGGCAGAGAGCATCTACAGTCAGTAGTTTCTCATAGCTGAGGGCTCTGTCAAAACATATCGGAAAAAGTAGTGTCCTGACAAAAAAATCCAAACTCTAATTTGGTAATAATCCTGTTTATTAAGTCACGTAAAAACCAGTCTTCCTATCCCATTCTAGCCTAGCCTAGCCTATCCCAAGCTTTGTTTGATTCACATTAGATTGACTCAACTGACAGGTTTCTAGATTTCTTCTTTTAAAGGCTACTTCTTACGTTATATTAATAATCAGTGGTGAAACCAAAGTCTGTCAGCCACAACCCTTCTAATTATTCAAGTCAGTCAAGAAATGGTTCAAATATCTGTGACTGAACGGTTCAAACAGCCCGTGATTCTTTTGCAGAAAGCAGCAAACAGATTTTTCTCCCTTCCAATGAAACTCATAAAAACATGGAATGCAGAGACCTACTGTTCATAACACCAAATCCTTAACATTGTGAGCCTACAAATAAACTAACATGGATAAAATTATTATTTTAATATAACACTTTTCAGTCATGTTAAGTCATATTTTAAAAGTCTCTGTAACAAACATACCCTCTGCTTTTAAAGCACCTGCCATCTGTTGTTAAGCAATTTTCAAAATATTAAACATGCTAAAAGTCTAAACACTCTACCTATATATTACTTAACACCAAGTTTCCTACAGATTATCTCCAAGGTTGATGCTGTAAAGTTTTACATGTTTTAGCCAGCTTAAATCCAGGTATAAATCTTTTTGGGCTTAGACACCCCTTTAAGACACTTTGTCTTGGAAGAAAACACGAAGAGCCTTTCACCAGCACAAACCAGACAACTGGCTAACAACCAAACCCAGCTTAGACCAGGAAAGACACCAACAGATGCAGAAAGATGAGTGAGTGAAAACGTAAGGGAAAAGAAACAAAATATTATCTCTGCAAGGGGAAAAAAACCCCACTGAGCTGACAAAGACCAGGTGGTAGGTGAGACCATTCTTGTGTCTGGCCGTGCAAGTCCTTGTTTGGAAGAAGACTGGAGGTCTGAGGAAAGGCTGAGACAGTGGCCAGAGGCTGACTCAGAGGTTGCCCCAGGGTCTGCAATGACTGAGAAAAGTTGTTTGAGCAAGGTTTTGTAGTAGGTTCCCCAAAGAGCTCATGGAATTCTGGCCTGTCAGCCAAGGCAGGCACGTCAGAGACAGAACCTCCCTACCTGAGCTCCAAGAGGCAGGATGACTTGCTACCTATGCCAGCCTGGCTCTGGCAAACCCCGTCCCCACAGCATTCCACATAATTAATTTGCAAATCAGCCCTTAACTTTCACAAACCACTTTTATTCATCTGCGCCTGTGGATTGTTTTATTTAAAAACCTACCTGAAAAAACACCAGGAATATACCAAACCACCACACATGAGTGGCTTGCAGGTGGCAGCTTGAATAAAAAGAGCGTAGTACTTGGCTAAAAGATGTATGAATGCTTAAGATGCACAAGAGGAAGTGTAAATACACTTTAAGAATTCACAAGAAGATAAATAATCACAGCTTTTGTACTGAAAGATGAAATGGGCACGTAATTTAGAAAAACTAATTTATTTTCAAAATACGTAATTGTCTTGGAGCTTGAGAGAGTAGAAGATGGTTTCCTAGCAGATGGCTGCATGTGTGAGATGAATAGAACCAAAAAAGATGCATCTGGAACCTGAACTTCGTAAAACGGACTCCACTTCAAGAGGGATTCTGCACCTGGTGCAAGGAGCTCGCTCCACATCTCCCTCACAAGCATGGTACAAACAACCCCACTGTCAGACCAAACACCATTTGAGCAGCATTTGGATCTGCATTACCACCCGTGGACTCCCAGGATTGCTAATGCACACTGACAGTCCGCCTTATTTGGTTTCAAACCGAAATTATTTGAGGGGGGAAAAAAAGAGAAATGCCTAAGACTGCCAATCTACTTATTAATTTTTACTTAAGTGTAAACAAATGCAACAAGCATGAGCACACACAGGCATTCAGTAGACCACACGCCTTCCTGTTACCACAGATAGGAACTTGGCATTTCATTTGAGAGTGCAGTGATGGGAAGTCACCTCAAACGAAATTCGGAAGTACATACACATTAAAATGTAAGTCTTCTTGCTGCAGATAGAAATTAATGGCCCATGAGAGGGCATTTTCCAATTTCAAAATTACACCCACACGTTAATGAAGTCATTACTCAGCTGTAACAACAGGTAGGAGGTTTAGACCAGTGCTGCTGTGTAGGATCATACTTTACAAATCAAGTGGGATTTATGCGAAATATTAGGTAAGAAGTTTTATTTAACTTGTATTTTAAATAAATAATGTTATAGTACATGTTCTTGCACTTTTGATTGACTATTACAGCTAAAATTCATTTCATGTGAAAATCAAGGCAAAAAACCCCCCAGACATGAGAAAAACTATTATCATTACCTAGGGCAAGTGAAAGAGAAAATTAATTACCACAGTAGTATCCTATTTTTACTTACATTTTTAATGAGATCACAGTCTGAAATTGGGACAATTACTATACTTTTTAATGGACGGAATTTAAATGAAGAAACAACAAGCAAAGCAAAAACCAGACTATTAAATCTGAAGTCTTTACTGCTTATAAGCAAGTGACTTGAATGTTTTCCTCACTTCAGTGCTCTTCTTATAGAAATCTACCATTTCATTCTTCCACACAGCAAAGAAATGTGTAAAAGCCCCCAAACCAATTCCTATCTTAACCCTTTTCTTTCTCCCACTGTGACTACTATCAAATTAATCTGCTTTCAACTCTTCCAGAGTAATGGGGTTTTTAAGAATTTATGTCTGAAATTATTCATCCCTGACTCGAGCAGCGCTAAAGGAAGGAGAACTGGTGGCTAACACAGTGGGATCCCAGGGAAAACAGCACAGCCAGCGAGGCAGTGGGAGGACACAATTCCCGCCTGTGAACTCTTCTGTAAATCAGAACTTGACTTTGAGATGGCAAGTTTGATACTCAGAAACACTCCCAACTTTTTTGGCCTGATCTGTTAGATTTTACAGCGTTATCTAGGAGTGCCAGAAGGGCATTCTCTTCTTTTTACTTCCCATATTCATCCTTCTATTTGTTATTTTACAGTAATAGTTGACATGTGAAGAAGTAATCACTGTTGCTATAAAAAATTCTCTATGTCACACGAGTAACTGAAATGTAATTTTTATTTGTGCATGTTAAATTCGTATTCTGAATGTTACATTATTTGCTATTCCTTGTAAGTATACATATCTGCAAGAATCATTAAAACTTACGTTAGAAATTAACAAATTAAAGTAATTCAGAACAAGTGTAAATATAAATATGCATTCATTCTATGGTACAGGATATTCTCCACGTGGTAATTTTGATCACTTGGATATTTTCAAATTTAGCTTGAAACAATGGAATATTTATTTTTTTAGAGATACAAACAGCGTTACTGACTTCAGCTTCAGGTTTTCATGCTCAATAACTCCAACCTGGATATCAAAAGATTAAAATCAGTGAACTGCCACCTAAGACACTGCAGTTTAAGTGATCTGAACACACTAGGTTAGAAGCCTATGACATGGACAAGCTCCTCTTCCAAAACCAGGATCATCCTTTACAGACTCTATATAAAACATTTTTATTCACTATATAAATAGGACTCAGCTATACTGAGAGCAGTAGATACCCTACAAACTATACAAAAGACCAGGTATTCAAAGACTGGAAGGTTACAAACTCAATATAAACAAAAGCAATTGGAAGAAGATCCAAATGGCTTATTTGTTCATGTTCTTATCAGGGAATCACATCTCTTTACTACTTCTGACTGACCCTTAGCTCCATTTATTGCTGTTGAGGATCAGCTGAGGGAGGGTGGGTAGGACTAACACCATTAAAGGGCCAGACAACAGATGGAACATTTAAAATTACTCTTCTCCCTGGACTGGTAAATACAATTTGATTCACATTGTTAACACTCTCAGAATCAGCATTTCTTAGGACTTTACAGCCCAAATTAATTAAAAATGTTACATTTAGTACATATAGTATTTTTTAATAATAAACGTAGACGGGATAGATTTTCTCCTAGGACAGTTCATAGAATGGTTTGGTTTGGAAGGGACCTTCAAGATCATGTCCTTCCAAGCCCCTCGACATGGGCAGGGACATCTTTCACTATCCCAGTTTGATCAGAGCCCTGTCCAACCTGGCTTTGGACACTTCCAGGGATGGGGCAGCCACAGCTTCTCTGGGCAACCTGTGCCAGGGCCTCGCCATGCCCATAGGAAAGAATTTATTCCTAATACCTAATCTAAACCCACTCTCTTCAGCTTAAAGCCACTGAAGTAATTTCAATTTAAGACCAGTTCCTGTGCAACAGTGATCCTACCCCAATAAGCCCAAACTGGTACTTTGCCCCTTTGTTGTCTGGGATTACTCAGATGCTTTTCCTTAACAGAAAAGTACAGATCTTTAATCACCTTCTAGGTATTTTTTAATTCTTAAAACAAAACAAAACAAAACAAACCAGAAAAAAAACAAACCAACCAAACAAAACCAAACAAATAAACAAAAAAACACATAAAAAAACCTCCATAAGTCAATAAGTGACAGGAAATCAACAGAGAAAGAGATTAAATAATCGATTATTCCCAGGCTGTAGCTGTCAGATTGTTACAACACTAAGGAAATTAATTACACTGAGAAAACATCTTTTATGTTCCTCTTGCCTGCTGCTGTGACATAGCAATGCAGAGCAGAAGTCACTGTTTTTAGCATGCAGTGCAAAATGGCTGCATGCAGTAGCAATTCTTTCCCCGTGGATGGAGAAACTAATGCTAGTTACGTTCTTCTGTCACCTAATCAGGCACATGTAAGTTGGAATTCATGGACCTTTGCAGTTTAAAAGATCAAAGACACTAATTTTATTTTCCTTACATCCTACATCCAAATTACAGGAAGAGAGACATTAGGGGCTACATAGGGATTAGGCAGTGAAGAAACAAACCTACATCAACAGCAAGACCTAGAACAGCTGCCCTGCATCTGTGGGGCCCTGCACTGCAGTTATTAAAAAACTTATGTGTTTTAATTAACATAAGTAATTAAAAACAGTCTGCAACAAACATTAAGGTTCAGCAAGATAGGGAACACCACTCACTTCTCACTAGCTGGTCTCCTCCTGCTCTTCAGGCAGGACCATCCTGATGTGAGCAGAGCCCACTGCGGAACCCTTTGCGCTTCCAGGTTTGGCTGCTGCTCCTGGTTTCTAGATCTCTCAAGGCACTCCTACATGCACATCCTTTGACCCTTATCTGGCAGCAACCCACTTGCTTGACCAAAGAGTCAGTGCTAGAGCTCTCCCAAATCCTTAGGTTAGGAATACTTGACTGAAGCCCAAAGGTGTCAAAAGCTCTATTTTTGCCTAAGTCCTTCAGAGAACACACGGCTTATGAGCAAGAAACTAAAAAAAACTAATAATTTCTTTAATAAAGAACAGTTTACCCTTGAAATCTGAAGATTTCCTCTAGGAAAAAGTGCTGAATGAGACACCTTGTAGATCCCATTTGCCTTCAAGGCCAGAAATTTGATGAGCAAGCACAACCCCATATCACTTTCTTAGCCTCAGTTTCTTTTCTCTTTCTTTCTTTCTCAGAAAAAAATGTTCTTTTTTAAAAAGACTTCCTACCTCTCTTTCATTTTAAGCATGGGATGTGTTTCACCCTAAGTACTGTTAGCCTTCTTCCTCAGTCAGATTCAGTTGAAACATTTATTCTCCTTGGAAGAAATGGAAAGCATTTATCACACCTCCATTTTTAACACCAGTCAAAAAGGGTTGCATCTTACCATTCAAATACTATTTATGGGGTCACACAGCAAGCTGTAGGTGTTCTGTGGAGGCATCTGATGGATGCAGGATAAGCTTGCAATGAGTTGCAAGTGTGGCCCTTATGCTTTTTTATGTTACAAAACATAAATACAATTTGAGAAAGTCTGCTTTGTTATCTCAGCCTCTCTTATCAAGTTCCTTGTTCACACATCGCTATTTCCTTTGGGTATTTTAGGATTCTGAAAAAATATTTCTGATGAAGCAAAAAAAAGCTTAGTTCTTTTCTAGAATCCTCTAGGGAAAAAAAAAAAATTCTTAGGACCACCCAAGTTCTGTTTGGCCAATAAGTAAGTTTTTTTATCATTCTGCAAAATCAAGAAAGCCAAGAAGCTATGAGGACCTCGAAGGGCTCAAGCTAAGTTCCATTCATAATGAAATACCAACCAACCATTCCTTCTGGAAGGTCTCTCGATATTAGCATATTGAACTAAAAGGTCAAAATTAAACTAACTTTCTTCATCCTTTCATAGTTTGGATAAATTGAATTTCAGAGTAGTCATTCCCACTTCTTGATGACCAGATCCAACACAATGGTAAAAAATCCATCAGGGTAGGCCTCTGAGAATGTGAATTCTTAAAGCACTCATGTCTGTGTTAAGTACATTGCACTCCGTATTCCAACTTTCTTTGCAAGATCACAAAATCTTGGACTAAGAATTAGCTTAGAATTAGTGAAGAGAAAACTTAAATTAATCCAGTCATCTGATTAACACTGGTTTCTCAGATCTCAATTTCATATTAAATATAAAGTACATTAATACAGAGTTGTTAGCATGAAGTTACAAAGGATTAATACCTTCTGGGACAATTTTCCTACAAACCTATTTTCTGTTGTGTCTGAGAACCAGGGGAAAAGAAAGCCATTCTTGGTCATAAACTGAAAATACATGATGAAAAATGGAGGCAAAGAAGGAAGGAAAAGAATCTACTATTTCTGAAATTCAGAGATTTGTTGGCTCAAAAAAAGTCTCCAGAGCCAGAGAGGTTCTGTGAAATAATTAAGGAAACAGTACTCCATAAATCATTTTGTCCAACTTGTTTTGTGGTAAACTAACTTGTGCAGCTGTTCTTCTGAGGCAGACTACACAATTGCCATTTCATTTGTTGAATTTTCTGGAAGCTGAAGAAAAATGCCAGGCATACAGTGAAATCGTTATGAGTTTGGAAGCTATTTTTCTTTCTCACATAATACAGTCATAAATGAATATGAAATGGAAATAATTAGACTCTGTGCTATTATTAAGCAATGATGGATCTCCAAATAGGTAAATTATTCAATTAAAAATGGAGTTACACTATTCATATAGATATGATGTATTTTTTGCTTGCTTCAAATTTAACATTGACCATAAGTAGAATGGATTTTGTGTTTTGCCCTACCTTGGCCTGACACATTGATGCTACTTACTTCATGATCCTGAACCCTGTGGCAGCTGAAAATGTGGCCACAGTAAACTAGAAGGCTGTGCTATCTATCTATCTATCTATCTATCTATCTATCTATCTATCTATCTATCTATCTATCTATCAGAGAAACAACAGATGTTTCATTCATCCTTTACACTATCCTTTCTGAGAGTTCAGGAGCTGTCTTAGCTGTGTTTTCCAAGAAACCCTTCAGTGTTCTGTAATGCCATGATGGCAACCATACAATATAATTCAAATATTTTTTGAATAGTTGCCTTTTATGCATTACAGTATAAATGAGGCAGGACTGTATTACGTAAGTATCCTAAATTCAGTTACTGAACATCTGCAAGAAATAACTTTGATTACCTTTTAAGCCTAATCACTTGGTTTTGCTTATTCTTCTTAGTAGAAACAAAAGATAACCATTCTTGATCTGTTCCTCAAAACCATTAAGTAATATTATTATTTAGAAAAAACAAAAGTCAAGCCTACTAATTTTTATCTTCCATGCCTCAAATTTCTTGTGTAAATAATACCTCTTTATACACTGAAAGTGCCCACTTGTAATATTTATAAATTAGTAGTTGGGCAGGTTGCTTCTTTAATTTATTTATTGACAGAAAAAATGCAGAAAACTTTTATGCACTAACAAAAACTTTTCTTCTGCCCATTTCCTCCCCCCTTAGTAACAGCTTACACTCTTACAGCTTCCCAAGTGCAAAGACATGGATTTCTTTTGATCAAATGTTTACAATTTTCAAACTCAAACCAACTGCTCTAGTGACATGAAACAGGTTTGATATTTTCAGTTTGCTCTGACACATTACATGCATATCTGAGAACAAGGGAAGTGAGATACTTCAGAAAATTTTGTTTTGCAACCTCTGTGGTCATTACTAATCCAAGTCTGGTAACCACAGTGTAACAGGCCAAATTGGCTTTTCTAACAGCACAGGGGTGGAACCCAAGATGAGATGTTACAGCAGATGTAGAAGTTTCTAAATTTACAAATCTGATTACACCTGTTACAATTTACAAACTGCACAGCAAAGTATCTCAATGCATCACAACTGGACTACTGTGAAAAGGAAAAAGTAGAGATTAATTTTTTTGTTGACTGCTTAACATTTTCTCTAAAAATTAGGAACAATTAGGAGATGAAGGAAGCTGTTGTTTGCTGGATTATCACTTTGTTGATAAAACAAACCTATTTATACTCCTTCACTCCAAAGGAGTTTTGGAAAAAACAAACCCTTTAACATCACCAGAGCACAGGTTCCTCAAAGACACTACTGAAACTTATTTCCATAACATTCCTGTAAGATGAAGCATTATCACCTTCATGCACTTTTATATGGAGAGATGAATAACTGTGTCCCCAGAACAAGGCTGAAAAATGTAAAGGAAAAAGAGAACGATGTTCATTTTACATAATGGGGAAACAAGATATACAAAATATTGAGTATTAGATGATCAAATAAGAACCATCTATTCTATGAAGGAGAGGGGCAGTGAAAAAAATATGATGTAATTTACCATGTTTCATAATCTATATGTACAAAGGAGATCAGTTCAGTCAAGGGGCATATAGTGAGAGTCTAACTTGTTACTTGTTTTCCTGATGATCACTAGAAAATGTGAATTCCTCATTAAGTGTAGTATTCAGTATAAACACACCTGTTGGCATTGAGTGGAACACAGCTGGGTTTCCTCTGAAAGCAGCTCTAATGTGCATTTAACATTAACTCATTTAAGTTCACGAGACTCTTCACTCTCAGGCAGCTCAGCCATGAGGAGTGTCCCATCCCAAGACTGAAGGACTGGCAATCTTACAGCTCCGTGGTGGGCTGACCAACCAAAATACGCCAGGTTTTAAGAGTAAAGAAGCGTTAGGTTACCTGGACAGGTGGCTAAAATGTACCAAGCTCTGGCCAAAGTGCATGCCCAAGGTCATTAGCCAGAGGAAAAAGCTGGCAAAGAAGCCAGGCAGCTCTTCAGCATTCTCCCAGCTGAGGCCCCAGGACCAATGGCTGCTGGATCAGCAGCTCCAAGGCCCCATTCAAGATGATTCCCAGGCTTTAGATGTGGAGTGTGAAACCTATCTAGGAGGCAGGAAGGTTGCACAAACAGCTAGCCAAGAGTCTAGAAACCCCCAGACTTCATACAATTATTTTTTTTTTCAATTTTCCTCACTTGCTACTTACTAATTCCTGCCTTGGCTTTATGTGTCAAATAATTTCCTATTCCTTTCTGCCATACCAGCTCTCATTAAGTTCTTACATTCTTCAGATGTCTTTATCATTCACCCCAAAACAAAACAGGTTCAGTATACTATATGCACCTTTAACTCCCTCCTGGAATTATTGCCCATTTTGTCTCTCCAGTCCGATTTCATTATGAGATTAAATTTCCTTTCTGGGTTTAGCAGGTTAAAGTTGAAGGTTAGTAACTTTCCTGAGTTCTGGCAATTTGTAAGAAATGGGCTGAGGCAGCATTTCACACCATACCACTCAGACTCTGTAAGTCAATATGAAACCTGTATATGGGGATCAGGTAACAGTAAGAGAGTCTGCAAAAGAGTAGATGTTAATTATTTCATGGCAGGAGGAGAAATAGCTAAATGCAACTTGGTTCAATTTTCTAGTACCCCCTTCAGGTTAATACAAAGGAGTAGCACTTGGCTTCAAAGTGAATGGCATATATATCCTGCCTAATTAAAATGAAAATAATACCAAAGGTCTTTTATGTTGCTATTAATATTTAATAAAATATTTCTAAGCGTCTGTGTGAGGAGAATACCAAAGTGATTTTTGACTCTATTTCACCCATGTCCTCAATTTCAGGAAATGATAGTATCTTTTGCACAATACCATAGTACCTATTATTCTTGGGATTATACCTAATAGTCTTCCTTGTTTTCAATTTCCTCACGTTCATATCAAGTTATCCAGACTACTTACATTCCTCTGGTCAAGTAGATAAAACTGACTGTGCATTTAATTTATTGCTTCAAGTATAAACTAATCTTCTTAAGAAAAATTCAGGATTCAAAAATAAATATGGAATTTTATGGTGTTCTATTTTTCATTTTCTATTGCACTGTCTAACAATCTTGCACTTTACACTATTGTGTAATCAGTTTCCATTTCAGATCCATATTAATTTCCTTGGTATGAAACAGTACGGTAAGCAGATTATCACAGGCCTCATCTTTATTAAATCAAGTAATGAAAAAGTCAAAATCCATCTAAAATTAACCCTTAATATAAAGAATCTTAGCAATATGATGCATTTATATATTTATTTCAGGCAGTGCTGCTAGTATCACCTTTATTATTATCATATAAAATTTCCCAATGTAAAGTGTTTTTTTATTTAAGTATAATCGCTCTTTAAGTGTAATAGCTCTTCCCTTTATAAGTATTATAAACAGCCCAGCAATCAGTTCATACTGATAGGTTATTCATGTTGTGTTTTTTTTTTAATTCAGTCAAAACAGTTTAGCTGTACCTAAGAATCAAACTCAAGTAAAAATGTGTGTAGCTCAAATTAAAATAAATAAACAAATAAACACTAAACAAACAAACAAATAAATAAATAACCAGTCAAGCAAATAAATAAATAAATAAATAAGATGGAAACCTTGTTTTGAACCACTCTAACGTCTCTGCTATGGAATACAGAGTCAACTTTGGCTTGCCACTGTTGGCAATGCCATTTGCAATCCACACAATGTATCTGGGCAAGTTTCAGTCTTAAAAAAACTATCATTATGAAAAGCACCAGTATTCATGCCCAGGAAATAAAAGAATATACAGAATAATGCATAGAGAGCTGGCTTTGAACTCTGCAGGCAGTTTCGTGCAAAACTGCATGTAGCAGGTAATTTTTGTGCTTCGATTTTCAGTCACTTTCTGCCGAAACACATTTTCCAAACGTCCGTATAATCTCTGAGATGTGCCCGTGCTCCTGTTTTTTCAGGGTCCATATGAGGAACCACATGAGGCAGACTTTTTGAGGAACCATAAACTACCTTCAGCTGCAAGGTCCTGGACTTCTCTGCTGCTAAAACAGAGCAGTAAAATTTTCATGCAGCAACATCGAATACCATGCAGAGCACAGTGCATGCTGCATCTGGGAATGCTGGTGAGAGAAGAATAATAAGACTTGCAGGATGGTTGTATGGGAGCATTCTAAAATATCAGACATTTATATTCAAGTAAAGAAATTTAATTTCAAAGAGAATTAAAATAAAACAAGTTATGTCCATTCTAACCGAGAACCATTTGTGCCCACTCTGAAATTAACCCAGCTTAAGCAATACTTCAAACAAATAAATTTTGAAGTCCCTCTTCCACCATAGTTAAGTCTTTAAAAAACACTGGCTCCATTCCCAACTCCGTAAGGGACTGCATTTTAGCAGGTACAGTAATTTTTGGTATGTTCCCATCCAAAAGTTTTTGATGTACCATCTGTTCATCTGGACACTCAAATTGTGCCCTGCCTTTTTTCCCATTTCCTGGGACTGACTCATCAGTCCTATTCCCCTCCTAAGTGTTTTGGCTCTTCAGCAGGCTCTTCTCTCTTCATCCTTAGCTACTGGTTCCTTAACATCTTGCCCTCTAAGTTCCAGGATCCCCTACCAATTTTCTTCAACTAAAAAAATCAATGCAACTCTTCCCAAATCCCCATTTCTTCTCCAGTTTTGCTTCCTGCTTAAGTGCAGCTTCCCACTAAAGAAGTCCTGGGCTGTGTCTTCCTTCCACACTCTCCCTGTGAGCCGTGAATCTCTGCAAGGTGCTGGGGTGCCTAAGAGTTCTGCTCTGGTCTGTGGGACCTGATGAGATGCATCCCAGAGTCCTGAGGGAATTGGCTGATGTGGTTGCCAAACCACTCTGCATAGCATTCAAAAAGTCAGGGGAGGTCCCAGGTGCCTGGGAAAAGGAAAAAATGTACCCATCTGGGAACAACTGACTTGTCAGGCTCACTTATATGCCTGGGAAGATCATGAAACAGATCCTCCTGGAAGTTTTTTTACAATGAGAGTGGTAAGGTGCTGGAACAGTTTGCCCGGAGAAGTTGCCAATGCCCCACCACTGGAAATGTTCAAAGCCAGGCTGGATGGGGCACTGAGCTACCTGGGCTAGTGAAAGGTGTCCCCACCCCTAGCAGGGAGCATTAAACTGCATGATCTTTAAGGTCCCCTCCAACCCAAAGCATTCTGTGATTCCAAGGATAAATTCTTAGTTAAATTCTGGATACAAAACATAGGGTCCTCAGTAAGGTCCTGAAACCTTTCCAGATCAAAAAGATGGTCCATTTTAAGGGGAAAAAACCCAAACCACTATGTTTTCATTCACATCCCCACTAAAAGTATCTGTAAAAAAGTAAGCTAGCATTACAAATTCTAGCCCAGTTGACTGGAACTTGTCAGCTGTATAAACCCATCCCAAGACTTTTGACCTAGGAATTCTTATGAAATCTTCTCGGGAAGCCTCAGCAAAACCAGCAAAACAAGAGCTTTCAGAAGCAGATGCTGGCACTATGCACTAAATGGAGATGTCCATATATGTATGGAAGGACAGATATGTGTAAGCATGTGTAGACACTCACAGCATTAGATCTCTAAATTTACTTAACAGAAACACTAATTGTCACAAGGTTGAAAAAAAAAATGTTAGTTACATCTTTCCAGGCCTCAACATACAGCACCCTGAACACCACACTAGGAATATCACTTTATGTCTGAAAGTGTCGAAGTGATTGAAGACAAGATGACTAATCCAGTGCAGATTTTTTTCTTTAACACTATTCAACAGATGTTATAAACACGGCACACAGGTAAAAAATTTCATATGAGCAAAAGGATGAAGCAGACAAAGTTCTAAAAGCACATCTTTCTCTAAATAAAAAGCACAGTCACCCAGCATTTTGGTAGGCAATATGAAATCTGCCTCACTATAAAGGAGCTGCTGCAGGGATTCTTTTCCCATTAAAGCGCACTTAAACCCTTAAGACATTTTAAAGCACCACAGTAATGATGCCCCAGAAAGAAGAAGCCCTGGCAGATTTTAAATGCTGGTCAGATGAATCATGCAACAGCTTTGCACAGGCCCAGCAAAGTCAGTGCCTCAGAACTAGTGCATGTTCACAGCAGAGTTAGTTGGTCTTGCCCAATGAATCCAGCACAGCTGGTGTTGGACCAAATATTCATGAACAATTCAGCCACATTACTCAGCAGGCAGTTTTCTAGCAGCTGAACAACTGAGTTATCGAGCCTCTCAAGCTATTCAGATCCCCGGAGAACTAAGGAAAAAGCTGTGTTCCATACGCTTCTGAGTGAGGCTGGGCTCTACATCCTGTAACACACAATGTTACCTACAGGAAACACCCATTAATTCTATCTATACCACAGTGAAAGCCACTCCAGAGCGTCACACAAAGCCAGAGCACTCACACCATCGTTTGTACCGAGGTGAAGCTCACTCTAGCTGAATTTCACTGCATGTCTTAGTCAAAGGGGTAGTCTGAGCAGCCCCACTGCCTGGCCTGGGCTCTTTTTTTTCCCCCCTCTAATCAGCTCACAGCTCTAAGGCCACAGAGACACAAAAGAAACTTGGCAAAATTAAAAGAGGCTGTTTAAAAGTGAAGATCTTTGCCCTAATTGATTACCACACTGTATGAACTGCAAGCTTAGCTTGAAAACCACATTTTCTGCTGGAGTTTATTTTTACTTAACTAAAACATATTTGACACGGTAGAACATAAACCTCAAACTGCAGAAAAGAAATATGTTAACATTGAACCTATTTTTGGAGGCCATGGTGTGTGAAATATGATAATACAGTTTTCCTGCTAACTAAGAACAGCTCCCAAATGTTTTTATTCTTAAATAGATAGCAATCTCAATACTTTAAAAAAAAAAACAACAAAAAAAACCAACAAAACAATAGAACAATGTCCTCATCTCTTATATTTTGCATTTCAAGACAGAAAGCAAAAATATATTTTCTTTCAATGAAACCACAACAATGAAATCTAAATGAAATTAACCGAGAGCTTATTAACTCAAGAGTACTTAGTGATTCTTCTCAGCATTTTACTCTGGGTTGTTGTTTATCTTCTACTACTATTATTATTGTTAATGATGTTGTTGTTTTGTTATTATTATTTTCCTGGGTGGAGTTCGAGGGTTCTTTTAGCTTCTTACTTGCTGCATGTTATAATGTTAGAGGTTATCATTTTGAACAAGTCCTACCTAAAGAGTCTTTTTAGGTTTAACTACCCAAATTCTTAAAATATCAGATTGCTGCTTTCTTCTGGAACTTTTCAATTATACCCCTAAGTTTTACTTATATTGATCACAGACTGATAACAAGATTATTTCATATTTATTTTTAGTTTAAATAAAAGTGCTCAGGCAGAAATGTAACCTACAAATGCTTAGTTCATAATGGCATATATTAAATATTTAAGAGAACGGCATTGATTCCCCATAGATAGACTTACACTGATTAAAAGCTTCTACAGTGACGTTAGTAGCCTCATTATCTGGAATAAATTTTGTCATCATTTCCATTACAATCTGTCGCTTTCAAGGGTATAGGAAATATGCAAAAAATAATTACTTATACTATATTTCCATGTAAAATCTTAAAGCTAATTTCTAAATCTACTGCAATTTTTTTTTAAGTTAATATAGTTATATTTCTCAGTATAAATTGGAACAATAGATACTTGACTTTATTTCTCAAAAAGTGAAATCTGAAAAGCAGGCAGTCCATAATACGCTTTTTATCTTTTAAGATTTTTGTGGGGAAAACTAATTGAGGCCTCTTCTCCTTTAAGAAAATAAATTGTAGGATGAGAAAATACTGAAGGCTAGGAAGTGACATAGAAGGCTCTGAATAGCATTAATTTATAGCTGAAGGCAAGCAATTGTTAATCTGCCAAAGGAATCTCATGTACTCCTTTGAATATTTTGAGGCATTCAGAGAGAGAGACAAAGTCCACTCAAACTACTCTTTATGTTTTTCTTCCTTAGATATTGGTACTCTACCATATTGTTACCCACAGTACTGCTTTTTGCAATAATCTGCCTTTTTCAGAGAAGAAACTGACCCACACCAATCTCTCTTCATTCACTCACAGCACTACAACCAGAATCAGTGTCCTGACCTATTCAGTGAAACACCTCAGCTCACACACATACTCATTTCATCATACCATTTTAATGGTGTCAGATAGAGAAACTTGAAACAGAGAGAATAATAACTATTTCTTTAATTTATTAAAAACTAAATAAGCTTACTTCACTTTTAGTGTACTTTTCAAAATCAATTTTGAAACAGCAGTGCCATTGAGACATTAGAAAATCTAGTTTGTTTTCTAACTACATGAGGTTGTATTTCCAAATTTTAAAAATCACAGCTGCAATAAATATACAATATATAGGCACATTAGGCATATACTCATATTTAAGTCACTTAAAGACAGCATTAACAGTTAGGTTTGTAAAGAGTTCCTTCTGGCTTCCTTAAGTTCCTTGTGCCAGGAGGAAATTATAATTTTTGTTGCCATTCATAAACAAACAATGGCTTATGTTTGAAGAAATTAGAGAACAACACTACACAGAGAAATGTAACATCATGTTTGTACTTGCTAAGGGCTATTACCCTTATCAGAAAAGTACATCAGTGTTTGACATGAGATGTTAGAGATGTATAGATCAATATCTCAAGGAAATCAGTTGGTACCTTATATTCAAAACAATTACTTGCCTTAGCAATTTGTTGATTTGAAACTTTACAACTTTTTGTCCTCAACAGCACCACGGTTAAACCGACAGACTGCTTCAGAATGTGAACTTTATAGATCACAAATAACATAAAAGTCCTCAAATGCAAGACGAGGAAATTCTAACTGGAGAACTGAAAATATGGCAACAAATCCAGACTGTAGGGAGCAATTCTTTCTTTCCCTCTCCTGAGTAGTCCCTCAGAGAATTTCCTCAAAAACCTTAACTGAGAGAAGTTGACTCTTTAATATGTATAGATTTGTGTCCATTTAAGCATTTAACTTCAATTTCTGAAGCTGAGCTATAAGGACGGGTTCCAAAGTTCTGCTCTCTGATTCAAAGCAAAAATAACACATGCTAACGTCACACTTAAATTTATCGTGCCACTAGTACAATCTTAACGCATATTTATGCTAATAAAAACATGCACCTACTGGTATGATAACCTTTCATGCTTAAATTCTGGTTGTGTCATAGGATTTGTCAGCACTGGGGGCTTTCCAGTTATTTTATTATTAAAGCAAATGGAAACGGAAACTTAAAAGGGCAAGCTCAAGATAACTTTGGGCACAGTGATACATACGTTAGCAGAAGATACTAAATATCTTCCAGAACAAGCTATACAAAGTGTATTTTCCTATTCAGTACAATCTGCGGTAACACAGTTTGATGATAAAATGTCATCCATCTGCATTCTAAATGCTCCAGTACCCTCTTGCATGTCAAACACCTTCTCTTCAAACTTCTAGCTTCTGCTGACACTTCATTAGGGAACATTCTGAAAATCTCTCTGGTTTGAAATAGATGCATTTTGAAACACAGAGTGTCTGGAAGACTTTTAGCAATTCTCTCTTGGTTTTGGATAGGAGGTTTATCTTGCTTCTTCCAACTCTAGCTTCGTACACGTGAATTACACAGAAGTCCCCAGTGGCAACTCTGTGAGCACCCTGGCGCCTTCCTAGTTTTCTGTCAAGTTATATATTGATGACAAAGCTGGACTAACGACTTTAGGGCCTCCAAAAATCTATTCCTCTGCGAAGTTTTGGAATACAATTTTTAGGCTTTTCGTGGCTGAGGTGTCAAATTCATCCAAATGCCCTGCTGCAGAGTTAAGAAATCTCACAGACTCTACTATGAAATTAAGAAGCATGTAGACTTTAGAAGGAGAAAGTCTTAGTCAAGCACCCATGACATTTAAACAACTAATGGTGGATATTAGCTCTCACCAAGAAAAATATGCTACATTTCAATCCAATTCTGATTAGGAATTCATCACTTTTACTCATGGCAGCCTTGTATGACACTGCCCATCTCAGAGCTCGGCAAAGTTGCACTGGAGGGAGTCCCTCAGTGGCACAGTGTGGGTCAGGATGCTCAAGCCACACAAGTGAGAGAATCCAGAACTCAGAGTTGTGCTGATAAGTCTAAAAGCTTAATGCATGTAATCCCATACCAGTTTTCAATTCTCTGACAAACTTGCTGCAGTTTTTTCCACTCCCAGATATAATTTCTAAAATCGTAATTTCAATTCTGACATGTCATTACTATCCCCACTATCATATAAGATTTACAGCAGATACACTGTACATACTTATCTACTACACATGTAAAAGTAGCTTCTACAGACAATCAACAAGATACTTTAAACATCTGTATATTATTTGCATTCTCTACCTGCCCAAGATTTTTTCTCCTGATCATTACAATCCTTGCTGCAGTGTATTTCAGACGCCTGAATGCAAAATCTATTCTTCTAAAACTATTCCTGTAACTCACAGGTGAAACTGAATTAAAAAAGGACAGGTTTTCAACCCAGTGACAGGACTGAAAGTGCTGCAACACCAATTGTAATTTCATAGCAGCAGATGTGAGTATTTTATCATTCATTTATGCCCAAATTCGGAAGTCCCTGAATGGGTGGCTGAACAGTAAGATTTCGGTCACCAGTTTCTTTCTTATTTCACCTCTAAAGTTAACTTGCCAAAAAGAGATTTCGGTGGTACTTCAAAAAAAAAAAAAAAAAATGTAGTAGAAGAGGCTTTTGACCAGCATAGGAATAAGTACATTTTAGGTTCAACCAGAAGCTGCAGAATGAAATGGCATACTGAGGTTCTTCTTTTCCTCCTGTTACACGTCACATGCAATTTTCTATAATAATTATACTGTGATTATGTTTTGTTCCTTTATCACCGAAAGATCATCAGGAAAGAATTTTGACAATTAATCTAACAGGCCTGGATTACAGAAAGGACGTGCATTTTAAAAGCCTTGAAACATAATACATCTGCTTTTAATAAAATAAATAAATAAATAAATAAAATTAAATATTTTTCAACGTGGGCTGATTATAAGGGTGAGATTAACCATTAAAACACGAATAACCTGAACTGCAAATACAATACAAAAGTTGTTTCACTTTTTCCTATAGACTTCTCAACATGTACCACCATCCAACAAGTTACTAAAACCATCCTATTTTGAGCCACAAGCGAATCATCGAACACAATCCACCCCTAGGGATCAAAGCTAAAATTTTACTTTGTACACCATAAAGTCATCAGAGTTTAAGATTCATTTTGCTTCACCACATAAAGCTTGAAACTGACACTGAACATTCTACATGTCTATAAACTATTATATCAAACTGTTTGAAAGCTATTATCTGTGCCTTCTGAACCCCTTTACACCAACACAGCAATCTGGCTTTTCAGAGGAGTGTTCATCTCCTAATACAATATTAGGAAAAGAGTTCTTTTCAGGAAGGGCATGATTACATGGCTTTGGATGCAGTTAAACTCCCCATTTAAAAACCACTAGAGTTGTCCAATTTAAGATACTGACACACACACACACAAAACTCTCTGTACATCTTCACACATCATACAAAATGAAAAATACACAATTATTGTACATGATAAGTGCTGCAAACAAAACAACATTATGGGAAAATTGTGATCAGCTCATTAAACTGGTTAGTGAGCCCTGAACTGTGTAAAACACATATCCATTACATCTACAGATTGCTGTAATTAAGCTTTCTGCATTTTATTGCCATAAAATAATTCTTCATGAACAGCGCAACATTCTATAAATTTCAATGAAATAAAATTAAATACGTTTGCTAATAAAACCTGTATAATAAGAATATTAACTGCAATCTTTGTAATTCTCTGAATTGCTGATAAAAATAAATTTACTCATAACAGAATGACTGAGAGATTTTCTGATTTTTTTTTAAGTTAGCCATGAACCAGGTAATCAGAGCTACCCATTTTTAATGGACTGTCTCAAATACCAAGAAAAGCAAGGAAAACTGCTTAAATACAGGCTTGAAACACCTGAATGCTATCCAAAATGTCTAAACAAGGAGACTTACCTTAACAATTGCCTTTGTGCATTTTACGAACAGACCAAACAGAAACAACTTCTCTAAAAATCAGAAAAAGGTTAATCCCTTTTTACTGCGCACTCTTCTATATAAATTGGTAATTATTATATGGTTTTGGACTGCACTTTAGCTCCAGTATTTCAGAACATAACACTTTCAGTGCCACATTCCCACATGAGCTAGCAAGAGCTGCAATTAAATTATGGAACAAAGTCATGAGCATAAGTCTCATGAGCAGAGACTCTGGGTTATTGAACTATTTGTTTAAAGACAGGTATTTCTCCAACTGAATGCAGATGAAATTGCTGCAGCAGTCATCAAATAAAAAAAAACTGGGCATGAAAAAAGCCTCATGATAAATTCCCTTTGCAAATACAAAAGAAGTAAATAAAACATCTCAAAGGAAAACGAGAAAAGAATGTTAGAAAGTGTATTTCAGGTGGAAGTGGGGACAGTCTACTTAAGAGGGATGCAGAAACATCACCCACATGATTTTCACAAGTGGAATAAGAGCTGGAGCTGGAGGGGAACATGAAGAGCTTCTGTGAGTATGTTAACACCAGAACAAGTGTGTGGGTCTCTGGTGAATAAGGCATGAGACCAAGCAACAACTGCCAGGGAAAGGTACGGCAAAAGCTTAAATACTGTTCAGTGCCTTTTCTGCCTTGCTCTTCATCATCCAGGTCTGTTCCCTGGCCCACCAGGGCTCCTGAGCAGCTAAGGAAGATGGCTAATGTCACTGTGATACATGTCTCTTCTCTGGAAGGTCATAGCAACCAAGTAAAGTATCTGATGTGAAGACTATAAAAAGGCAAATGCCTTATCCTTCAAGAAGGAGGATCAAGGGAACTACAAGCTATCCAGATGAATTCCAGGTCATGGGAAGACTACAGTGCAAATCTTCCTGGAAGTCATTTGTATGCACAGGAGTGAAACTGCCTGACCAACCTGACAGTGAGATGGTTGACTCAAATGATGAGGGGTGAGCAAAGACTGTAATTTAGCACAAATTTAGGAAGTTTTTGGAAGTCTACCACAGTGTTCTTGTTGTTATCCTCAACTAGGTAAAGGATAATTATAGAAAAGGCAGAGATGAACAACAGCTTCAGAAGGAAAAGGCACAAACTGATCCAGTGAAATTCTAATACATTAGAATGAAAAAAAAATCCTCATGAGGGTGGTCAAACCACAGAACCAGTTGGTCAGAGAGGCTGAGGAATAAATAACCTTTAAGACTTTAAAAACTTGGCAGGACAAGGCACTGACTAACCCAATCTAGCTTAAACAGGGAACTGGAGTACATGACCTCAAAAATTCATGTCCAACGTAAGTTGTACCATTCTAGAATACACAAGGGAAGTTCATCTTGTGTGATATCAGCCTCAGTCAATCAGACAGGTCCAGCTGTTCCAACCAAAGAGGTTACTGCTTCTCTAAACACTCCCTTGTTTTTACAAGAAGCAACCTTGTAGAAGGTTGCTTCTACAACTGATCCCTGGACTCAGAATCAGATTCCCTGAGTCTGCTTTAGTCAGAAGCAGTCTGGACAGCTGACTAAACCATAGCTCTTCAGCAGACCTTTTATTTTGACTATAATAAAGGTCTGAACAGGCTGTTCTGCAAGCAGATCTAAATGAATGATGACTTCTGGCAGGAGGGCAAGACAGGCAGCTGAGGGTAGGATACTGAGCAGCAATCCCTTCTCTGGAAACAGCTGCTTGTAACATGCTGACACCCTTACAAGTATCTATTCAAATGCTTTAACCAACTACATCAAGAAAAAGTGCATCATGGCTAACATGATGCACCAGAACTAACATTCAAAGAAGCAACTGCTCTTTGTCACATAACACAGAAACTCAAACAAGTCAGTGTGAGTGAGGTAAGGAGCAACAACTGAGGGAGGAGAATATCAACAAAATGCATGAATTTTGTCAGGACTTTCACTTCCCTTACTGCTCAGAGAACCCACAGTTGCAGACACTGGTAATGATGTAATGGTCATTTCAAAAAATGGCACTTAGATCATTCAAACATCACTTAAATATCAGGTCACTGTTAAATTAGAATTTACAGATCACTCAGTGGTACACGTTCTGAACAAAGCTTGTAACAAAGCAGAGGCTTAAGGGAAGGGAAGATCAAATTCATGGAAGCAAAATCCACTGAGAGTTATTAAAAATATATAAGCCTCATCCAGCTCAGAAAATCCTTAATCAAAAAAAACAGAGACTGGGAGAGTAATAAAGTGAGGTTTCATTTATATACACTTGCCCTGTGGTAGACAAGACATGGGACTAGACAGACCTCTGGGGTATGCAATACAGGCTGCCTGGTTCTAAAGTCTCACTTGCTCAAATAATGCCAACCTGTAAGCTGGAGACTCATATGTGGAAAACTAAAGCCTCTTTCACCCTTGTACTTGAAAGTTTAAATTTGAGCTTACAGACTTTAACCAGTTCTTAAACTTCTCTGTGGACTAATCAACTGCTGAGGATTTTTAGACTGTGTGAAGATCAGGAAATAAAATAATTACCTTGAAAACATTAGTTCATTGCAGTTTCACTAATAAAGCCTTTGAAATTTTGTTGGGTTTAAAAGTTTTTTCTTGTTTTAATATAGAGAAGACAAGACTATAAATCGTAAATCTGTGTCAGAAGCGAAAGTTATAATAACACCTTCATCTAGGACTTAAGGGAATCGTTAAGGGATCAGGGAGAAAAAGAAGGAGACCATGAAATGGTTTGCACAATCACCTCAACCAGTGGAAACGATACAAGGGAGATTCACAGTTCAAGCTGTGTTTACTCCATCAAGTGTACTCTTACTTCTTCAGTAGTTTCCTGGAACTTCTTTGCCAGTTCAATACCTTACTTCCACACTTTATTCCCACTGAGCTTCATTTGCAGCACCAATCAGCTATTCACAAGATCAAAAAAGGTTTGTCATAAAGATCAGAAGTAACATATTGGTGGAGTATTGAAGAAACGTTATTTTTTTCTACACCTAGAATATCTTGGGAATGACAATGGCAGTCTTTCTTAGTCCTGTTGAAAGAAACAATGTGTTTAGATTATGGTGTGTATCATCAGCCTTCACACCTTTGCTGATCAGTGTATAAGGATGAAACTTCAGCAAATACTTCATTATCTAAATGTCTAAGACAGTATCTCTACTCTGTGCTCTTGAAATCCCTCTCTCTGCATCTTTTGTTCTCTATTCTGCTTCTATTGAGTAAAATTTTCAGTGCAACACTTTTAGTTTTTTATTTTATTCTATGCATGACAACTCATTCTGTACTGAAAGACTGAATCTGCTTTTTGAACTACACTAGTAATAGCAGTAGAACTCTACCATTCACTTCCCACATTGTGAAACAAGCACCTTTGTGTCTTCTTCCCTCATACACCTCATGCTGGAATGAGGTCTCTTGCGGACACATTTACTATCCTCTTCAAATCAGGCCTTAAATTTTCTTTTACTCTGATGCCTAAAGGAAACTGAAGAGACTGCATCATTCACCTATCACACCAAATATTGTGGTCTCATGGTTTCCTTATATTTTGCATCTTTTCTACATTGCTTCTTTTCTACATGTACAATTACACTTATATTGTAAGTATTTTTCATCAGGAGCAATCACCTTGCACCTTCCCTTAAAAAACAATCTTCTCATCCATTACCAGAGTATCATTGTTCTACAACACTGCAACAGTACAAAGGAATGATACCAAGTACTTTTAAAAGGACTTTTTGTTATTACAGATTCTAGAAAATCTTCTCAATTACTTAGTTCTATTCTTAGTGTGTTACATTTACAGTTATCATAAGAAAGCCTATCTTCTTTTTTTTTTTTTCTTTACATAAAAACAACTGGGAAGTTCATTTAAATCACTTGTTCAAATACCACAACAGATAAAGTAGGACATGCAAATACCCGGGGTTTGGGGTGGGTTGATTTTTTTTTAAATCATATTCAAATTTGAAGTGATTTAATGAACTTTAAAGTAAATGGCAAATTAAGATTAAACTGCCTTCCATTACATCATTGCAGATCAATTGTCCAGATACAAATATGTAATAATTTTCCAACATGTAGAGTAACAGCCTAATTCTACTGCACTGGCTTCACAGTATGAATAATATGATACCCAAACACTGATTCATATGACTATAAAACAAGAGGTTGATGTGGACCACAGTTCAACGAGTTTTTATTCCACTGAGGCAAAATGATTCACGTAATAGACATTTTCTAAACTTCTGAGAAACTATGCGACATTAACTCCTCCATCAGTGGTTACACAATCACACTGGCTGCGTTCCCCTGATGCCCACAACACTGACAATATTTCACTTTTCACAAGCTTCACAGGGGACTTCTCAGCTCCTCCACTGCAGTACACAAGGTTTCACCTGTTAGATCTGAAATGTGAGAAAACACTTTCTGTTCTTTCTGAGATTACTATAAATCCCACTGAGCTTCTTCACTGATGGTCTTCAAGAATTCATATTTTATTTTTCTCAGTAGAGTAACTGTTGTAAGCTATCTGGTGCTACCTGTTGACAGCAATCAGTTCTTTTCCCCTCACACTGTCAAACACTGAACAAAACTTCTCAAACCTGAAGCTAGCATAGAAGAGCAACCTCACCAGCCTAGAATGATCAGTAGAATGGACAATTATTACAGGCCAATTGAAAAAATGAAAAACCTGCATGCCATAACAATGGGAAATACCATTGCTAACATTCTGCATGCAATGAAAGCAAATACTTTTACTACAGCTAGTAGGTTTAAAAAAAGAAAAAAAAAAAAAGAAAAAATATAAAGACAGATGTTTAACAAACATCAGTGATGCTTTTGCATCTATTTTTGGTTTGAAATTTCAGCAGGTGAACATTTAAAGAAATACAAATATCACTCAGAACTAAAAAATATAGATACTTTGCTAATCTTTTTAAATGTTTAATTGTTAAGAATTGAACAAAATAATTATTTCAACTTGTTCAATGTCAAGAGAATCTGGTCCTGATGGCCACAGGCCTTTGTTCCCTAAATTCTACTTTCTTTCTTTCTTTCTTAGCAACCAGATGCTTACAGCTTTCTAAAGCACTTAAGAATTTTGGAGTCATTGTCACTTACATTTTTTGAAACACAGCTCCACAAACTGTTTCTAAAGTAAAACACTCAAGCTGAAATTGGTTTAAATCCAGAAAAATACAAGTTTAAAAAAAAACAAAAAACATATACAAAACAAACCAAAAAAGCAGAAAATAAAATTGCTCTTACAGCAGCTAGTGAATTACCATTCACCTAAAAACGTAAGTGTATGCATGCATGCACATGTATACAACACTCTGCACAAGGAGAAAACAGAAGTTATTTTAAAGTGTTAATTCTTACATTTACAATGAATAAAAATGTATAGTGCCAATTCCTTCAACCTCATCCTTTTTTTTTTCTCACCTCTACTTAAAGTAAGTTGAAAGAGCTAGTATAGTAAGCAACAGTCTGTAGAAAATTAAAGTTATTTAGGCACTGTGTAACATTATGTATACATTTGCTTTACTGAGTTATCTCTTAAGTGTATATTTGGCTGGATTAACAGAAATATTCACACCAACACTTATGGAATCAGCTTCTATGAATTTAACCTCAGTGAAACAGTTCATTAAAATCTCTGTTCCAGGTAAATGCCAGCACCCTTAGTTGTGTGAAATTCCACTCTAATTATTTGGAATCGTTCATATTTGCCTGCTATCACAGGAGAAGTTTAAGCAATCAATGTTTCAGTGTGGGCTTTATAGTAGGGATATATATTCTTACTTATCTGCAAAGGTTTAGTGACAAATCATAATGATGTTTCAGATGTCTGCTTTCTAAGCAGACTGGTAACAGAAGACTAAAACTACACTTCTGCTGTATCTTTTTTAATATTGTAAACATGAACTTGAGCTAAAATAATTAAATAAACAGAGGACTTCAAGCTTCTGCATTTTCTTCAAGGTGTAGGCTTTTCAAACTGATGTACTATTTCATGGGTTACTTTCTCCTTCTGTACTATTAAACAACAGGTTTGATGGCAAAGCATTGTGAAATAGCCTTTGCCACAACAATACATTACCTCCTGTATATATCAGGCCAGATTCCAGCTAGTTTCACAATCAACATCTCATTTCCTCCCCAGAAAGATACAAAGAGGAGTGTAATGCATTATTAAATCAATCTGGACTTTTCTTAACCACTCACTGTAAAAGACTGACTTAGTTAAATAGAGAGCATTGTATCTTTTTAGAAGTATTCTGAGTCCCTAATACAATAAATCAGTAATTTAAAGAAGATCTTTCTGAAACCTTAGAAAAATTATTTTGTTGAAGTAAATACCTTGCTTAATTCTAGTTGTGTTTAAAGGTAGTCAATTTGAAGGTTTCACTTAATTGGCCTCATACCTGATTATGAGACTAAGGAATGTGCAAACCAGCCCTTTTCAACATTCAAAGAACTTAGTATATCACAGTGAAAGATGACATAACCTCCACACTGACCATGGCAATAATTAACAAACAAGTGCTGACAATATTTGACTAACCATAGGATGCAATGAAAATCAGATTAAGGGGTATTATTTTTAGTTTTTTGGTGTACAGAAATAAAACTTATCAGGCCAACGTTCATGAGGTGGAATCAAAAGCAACTTCTGACAAAGAATGTCAATGATTACTAAAAATGAAAACATCAGTCATATGGAGGTGTGTTCTATTTAGATGAAATGATATTCAAATGCAGTTAGTTCTTGGAAAACATTTTCCTCCTACACACATTCTTAAAGCTGACTTTTTCATTATGGAAATGATTACTACTATTACACCATTTCCATATTTCTACATTGCCACCCCAGTGATTGATGTAATTTACTTCAATCAGACACTCAAAAATCAATGAGCTACACTGTGAATAGTTTATGTCCCAATATCTCACTTCTGCAGTAGCGCAGATTAGTCTGGAGTTATTTTATATTTGCAATAGGCAAAAAACAATCCCTACTCGTACTATACTTCACACATATCTGAAAATCAAAAATAAATCAGTAACACTTTTTATTTTAAAAAAAATTACTTATTCTCTAGCAATACTTTTCACAGCAACAGTTTTCATAAGCTATAATTATTTAAGACAAAATAACTACGTTATTATACTTCGCTAAAGCTCACCTCTCATGGCTGAAATTCTTCAAACATATTACATTCACCTGCTTAAATCTCTAAATAGAAGGGAAATAAAAAGCAGAAAAATTAGCATCAGCAAAGGGGCAGTAAAGATGACATACACACCTGAAGAAACTGCCAGAACTCTCTGTCAATAAATGTCAAAAGTCATGTTTGGTCAGCCAATCAAACTCTACACTTGGTCTGTGCTTATGACTGGATTATCTTTTCTACTAAAAATGGATCATTTGTGTAACTTTACAATCTACTCAGCTGTGCACTAAAGATTCCCTGTAAAAATACTATCTACATTTATCCTTTCAGAAACCTGTGAGCCGGTTACAGGAATACTGGAAATACTCATTATATTAAAAAGCAGTCATTTCTCTCTCTGTGAGAAAAAAAAATCCACATAATCCAACAGAGAAATGATGGATCTACGATTTTGAAAATGCACTTCCCCTAAGCTAAGTGCTTATTGATGTGTTTATGTAAATGCCTAAAAGTGACACTGTCCCTGACAGAATTAGACTATGTACATATAAATAAGAGATCACAACTCCTTTAAGCAAAGAAAATCTGACAGTTTCATTGGCTGTGGGATTTTTTATATGTATTTACTTAGGCATTCTGGATGGATTTCAGTTTCAGTTCTCCAGCCAGTGCAGAACTTTACCTCTATCAATGGCCTTTCAGAAAACGACAAAAACTTTGCGATAGGTAAACTACATCCTCTACAAGAATAAACAAATAAAACAAACAAACCAAACCAACAAACAAAAAAAAAACCCTCTCATTTTTTCCCCTGAATCTCAAGACAAAGCAATTCTCTCAATATTATTTTCAAAAGATAACCTTTTAGTTAAGATCATTCCATATATTCTTTGCACCTGCAGAGATATAAGCCGTATGCTGGAAGACAGATTCCTACTCAGTGTTTGGTCCTAATTAAGAACAAAACTTAGAACAAACAAACAACACAACATGACCCAGCAAAACCTGGAAGAAACACCCCAAGGAAACTCAGTCAGTGGTATCAGACATGTATGCTAATTCTCAGTTCAGAAAAATGCTTCTTCAGCCAGACACAAAAGACGTGACTCTAGAAATTCACAACCAATTTCAGAATGCCTGTTTGGTGATATACTTTGAAATTAACTATCAGAACAATTTGATCCCTACATGTACACTCAGATCTGAATTTGACAAGGTACAGCACTGTGGTGACTCCCCTTTCTTTTTATATCTTCTGCCCTGCCACCCTCTGGGCCAAGGGTACACCCACTGCACCTCACGGATCCCCTGTTCTCCAAATGTGACTGGTCACAATAACCCCATTTTCAATAAGACACAGACACTGTTAAGATAATCTCAGAACATATTTTACCTTTAGAGCATGGAAAAGATCTACAGCTAAACAGGCAAATCCATCTCAATCTGAAGTATGGCAGTACTATTGCTTCGTTATTCTGCGTTTACCTGTAAGGATAACTCCATTTTCCTTTAGGTTACTCAAGCTGGCTTCCTGACGTGACAGCCTAAGGCAAACTCCCTTTGGCACCAAAGCAGTAACTGCACACCCTACACATCTTACCCTTGGTTAAGCAGGAGTGCAACTAAAGTTCTGCACTGAGCCTATAAAAGAGAGTTTACTATCCTCACCACACCCTGTGAGAAGAAAGAAGGTAGAAATCACAAAACACCCTTGTGTTAAAAACACCTCTCTTCTAAAGGGTGAACTACAAATCATACATGTAATGAAACCTGTGAAGAAGAGGTTTTGTCAGAGGTGATAATATGAAGTCTGATAACATCAGGAAACAAGAGAATGTAAAAAGGTAACAAATCAGAAAAATAGCATGAGACTGCAATAATATTTTGTTCTATGAACAGTGTTTTCAGGAAATATGACAATTTTTCCACTGACAGATCATACTTCACCACTGTGAAGTACTACTTCCCTTTTCTATGCAGGGGGCAGGGGGGAGGAAAAAAAACTGAACCAGATTTGGACTCACATACACATTTAACATGTTTTTCTGTGTTGTGCTGGTACTTGTGCCTAAAACACACTCACTTTACCCTGATTCTGAGAAGTTAAAAAAACAAAATAGATTTTTCACTGTCTTTTGATACTTCATGCAGCGGATAAAATCGCAGAATCACTGAATGCTAAGTTGGAAGGGACCTCTGGTGAACATCAAGGCCATGCCCAAATCAAGGAACTCTGAAGACCAGATTTTTCTAATGCAGCAGCTAGCACCTGGATGACAGGATGGGGAAACAGACGTCTATACAAACCTCCTAAAATATATGTCACCTGACAATTCTGAAATAGATAATAGTCTAACAGATACTTTATTCTGCACACCAGAACAAGAAATGCAAAACATAGCTTTCGCTGATTTTTTTTATGTCTTTTCCCATGATTTTTAAATAACTACTTATTTCCTAGAGGAATAAATTTGGAGGATTTCAGGGGGGCTTTTTTTTTTTTTTTTTGAGGGGTGTTGGGGTGGGTTTTTTCCAAAGTAAACTAGAAAATTTTTGTGACTCTCATTGCTTCCATTATGTATAATTACTTCTTCTCTAGGAACAGAAAAACATATAAAATGTTGTGCTTGCAGACATTCAACCACATCAAACTAAATTCAGGTTTCAAATAAAAAAGGTATTGTAAAAATAAACTTTTTCTAAAGGCCAAAGTAAGGAGTAGAGTTCTTTCATCTGGAACAAAAGTCTTGCCTAGAGATACTATATATGAATTGCAGGGAATTCAGGAGAATCAGAAAATCTGCAGCTACAATATATTACAGTCCATACCCTAATTTAGGACACATCTTTTACAGAACATGGAAACACTTTACCTGGGGTTTAACTCATTTTAGAATGGAGAAGTGTGCAGAACCAACAGCATATCAGCCTTTTCCACTATTTGCATCTCTGACACTTCCAAGACTGCATTAAGTGCTTCTTAATTCACAGGGGCTTATTTTTTTCCATATGAACAATGAGCAAGTTCAATAGCTGCTTCCTATGCATATGCACTATTTTTTTTGTACTCTCAGTGTTTCTTTCTTCCTCTCTTATTTCTCACTTCAAGATTGAAGAAAATAAAGGTTCTTAATGGCAACATTGCTATGGTCTGGGCGACCTCCTATTCTGTTGAAGAGATGGATATCCAAAAAGATAGCTGCCACTTCTAAAGTGTTCAGCATGAAGACTTTTGATCATCTGCAGTAGTTATAAAGCTGGCTAGGTACAATAACCTTATGAACAACCAAAATATCAAAATTTGAGCACTTTATTTCTGCCTCTAGTAGCAAATCTCAGAGAAGCAGTAAGAAATCCTTCACTATTACAAGTCCCATCCTGTAGGAAGTGACAGCCCAATGTACTTGGATTTAAACTGTCTATTAATTTCCTCAGTTGAAAGAACTTTAATGTACAGGCTACATGTTGCTTCCCAAATTAAATAGATAGATAGATAGATAGATAGATAGATAGATGATAGATAGATAGATAGATAGATAGATAAAGCCTAGCTCCCAAACAAACAAACCTCCCAAAACAACAACCAACAACCACCACCAAAACCAAAACCAAAAACCAGACACATCCACCTAAAAGAACTTGAAACCACGGTATGGCTACAGCACCATGCTCTTATGTTCTGTTACTTCACAAAGAACTGCCCTTAAAAACCTTGTGCACATGGGATTCAACCTACCACACCTAACTATGAAAAGCACTTTTGGACATCACAGGACATGTACAGGTCCTGCACTGAAAGCAAGACCACAGAAGTAACCAGAGCCTCAGCCAGAACCCCCAGGGCACAGGACAGCATGTTGAGGGAACAGAATTTCACATGCTATCTTCTGCTGGCAATAGCAGCCTTTGAGGATCTGTCTTAAAAGTTGGCTTCTGCTTCAAAGTACAAAAACTCAGGACCACTCTTGTCCTTTTGCTACTGCGTGCCTTCGTTCTGGCGTTTAGGATGAATACCTAATTACTGGATGTCTGAATTCAAAATTGCCCTGCCAGTTCCCAGGGCACACAGGGAGAAGCTTTAACTTCAACCTGCCTGTGTCTGAATCCAGGTGTGGTAGCACTCTCAGACTCTTACAGAAGGAAAGTGGTAGAAATTATACTGAAAACATGAGCTTTGCAATTAAAATAGCTGCCTACCCTTCACTGATCTTTCCTAAGAGGAACAGACAACTGCTCTCATGTTTACTGCTACAAGAAAAATGATGAGGAAGTCTGGGATCTAAGATGAATTTCCCACAAAAACTCTTCTTCTGACTCAGCTAATATTCAGCTACCACCTCACTCCTTCACATACGCTGAAAGAAGTGGGTTTTTTTCCCTTCTGTTCAGCAGATGTGAATTCATTGAAATTTTAGATGTATTTGAGGCACCTGAGAATGGCTTGATGATTTTGAAGGTGACATTTACAGCATTAAAGTCCTATAGCGTACAGTGAAAATTCCACACATAAAATGTTCAAATCTATGAACAATTTCAAGATTTTTAATTGGCCATCATTCATCTGCTTTCTACAAGACCTACTTTTATTCTAGGTCTGTTGGAAGAAGTATCACTGCTGACTCTAAGAGAGCCAAGAGAGGTATTTTCTTAAGAACTTTCCCCAGTAAAAACAAGCGAAAAAAAAAGGTGATTTAATGACAGAAGATGAAAACTGCACTTAGCTTAAGTTCTTGGTAAACGCAAACCTTTGGAAAAAGTGTCACAGAAATGTATTTGAGACAGTCAATTAACAGATGCCAAGCTCAGCAAAACGAAAAAAAGAGCCTGTCACAGCTGTGACAAAAAAATCCCCAGTGAAGCCTTGTACACTGACATTTTCAAGAACAACATTCACATGAACATATAGATGATTAAACTGCTCTATTTTATGCATCTTACACTACAGGTGAACTAGTGATTCAGGTTGAGGGATTTTTCAAACACCCCAGTTTCAATGTTCCCAAACAACTTTAAAAGTTTAGAAAGTCACCAAACATTAACACATTTCCTAATTTCATGCTGAAACAGAGAAGTGGGACAACCTCACGCCCCCAAGCAATAACCTGAATCATGATCACACTATGTACTAGAATAAGAACATTATAAACAATTAATGGAATATCCCTAAAAGTAACTGGAAAATGAATACAACAAAAAAAGACTTCAAAAATATGTTTTAAAGAAAAACACTCCCATGTCTGAAACACTGGAACGTGAATCCAAATCACTTTCATTTGGTTTGAAAATGGCATGAAAAACCAAGCAAGTATGTCCTGCTTCTATGTGGTTTACTAGATCAGAATGCTGTTTTACATTGTTCACCCCCAGTTTGGGTTTTATGTTTTATCACATTAGAAAATGACTCACTGATAATTTACTTTGTTTTTGCTCTCTTTTTTATGACAAAGACTTTGGGAGACAGTCAGCAGATGCAGTGAATAGAGAACACTTAATTTACTGTGTCACTTGAAAGAATCTGAAAACAAAGGAGACATCAAAAGATGAATTAGGCCAAGTCATCAGAATTTGCTTGCATTCCATACACTGAAAGACTGGATATTATGCAAAACAGCCAGACCTTTCCTTGTTCCATGCAGGGGAATCATATAGTTAGCAGTCTGATAAGATAAATAGCACAAAACAGAGGAGTATGCAGCAGCTACTGCCCTTTGTATGTAAAGTCTCCACTGAAAATACTGGTTTTAGCAAGAGTCTGTGAGAAAGCTGCTTTTTTTTTGTCCTATTTTGTCCTTCCTCAATTTAAAAATGCATTTCCTAATAAAGAAAAAAAAAAAAAAAAAAGCCAAAAAAACCCCTAACCTTCACATTGGATTTCATAAATTCTCTGTTTCAACGTACACTTAAAAAAGATTTCAGTGTTCTCCACCCTCATATAGTTATCGTTGATCTATATACTTCTGCTGAAAGTTCCCCGCTGAAAGTTCCATTGGAAATTTTAATATCTCTGATATAACGTGAAGTACCCTAGCTCAGAAGCTCCTGAGCTGTCTTAAATTAGACCCCAAAAAACCTCAAAACCAGCAAACAACAACCCCCACTCTCTTCTCATTATTAAACTTTAATCTGTGACCAAAGATCAGTTTTGTACCAGTCTAGAAAATCCCTTCCTCATACATACCCAAGAGTAGGGTTTACTACACGCAGTGATGATGCCTGATACTTTAATCAGAGCCAGCTTATTGCTATAGGCGAAATTTAATTTTTCAAGACAGTGGATTAAGGGCCAGGATGCTGTGCGGCTTCTACCATGGGGAACAGTAAATGAGGAACAGGAGAAATATTCAGATCTAAAGCAAGGTAAAAGGCTCAGAGCTGGGATGCAGACACAGAGGGGTATCCCTTTAGAGCTACGTTTAATGATTCTCTACTGCAGAAGCAGAAAAACTGAAGGTACCAGCAGCACTGCCAGGAACAGCCAGCTGTGTCACTGCACAGAAACAACTGCTCTCTGACCACTGAGCCCTCCTCCCCAAATGGCAGCAGCAAGCTTGACTTTCCAGGGCTCTGGCCCATGCAAAGTAGAAAAGAGCTAACAGCTATTTTGGTATCGAGTGACTGCCTGCCGTGCTCGTGGCAAAAGACAATTCTAATTTCAACAAAAACACTGCGGGGGTGGGGATGAGAATAAAACTGAAACACCAGTAAATTCAAATTACTGATCTTCCTTTTATTTAGCAAGCATGACAGCAATATCATAATGTGCTTTTTCAAACAGTTATGCATCCTCTACACGTTGAATTTCTGTACTGTTTCAAAGGTAACCAGCATGGTTGTCAGTACAGCACAGCATCATGTGGTGTAAAACCACCACTTCAATCAGTTATCTCTCTCCAATAGTTACTTATTACCCATATTTTCCTTTTGATTAAGTTGCTGGTTTGTTTTCATTAACAGTCAGACTCTTCTACATGATTAAAACCAAAAAATGTTGCATTGAACAGATATCCTATAACTAATCACCTGGTAGGGTGACCATGACTATTTCCAGATACTTCCTCAGCCTCTGTTAAGCCAGTGACAGATTGCAGTTATTAACAGGTCAGCGAATAAATTAATTCCAGGGCACTGAAAATTATGTTCATGAAATGAAAAGTGGCCTTGCTGACATTGCATCACTATTTCTAGACAGTGTGCTTGAACACCAAATAAATCTCACAACTTGGATGAGCGCCAAAAACTAGTGACCTACTTTCATTAGTGTGGGAAAAGACTAGCAATTGGTCCTATGAGAGCAGATTACCAAAATAACTTCACACAAAAACATTCCATAAAGAATTTTCTTTAAATCAGACATTTTCCAACCTAATAGGTCACTGAAAACTTTGCCTTCCCACCTCCAAAGTGCCAGTCTGATATACATTAAATTTTAAAGTTAGAATGCATTTCAATTACTCATACTGACATTCCTATACAAAATTCCGATTAGATAGAATAAATATTATCTTCTTTCCATCCCATTATCTCTTTCCATTTCATTCATAATAATTTAAAACTGTTTTAAATCAAAACAGCTCTTGCATTTTCAGTGAAAAATGTAACACTTCAGGCTCAAACAAAGAGTTTTACTAATAAAAGTAAGTCTATTTTTAAGCACACAGTAATCTGCTCAGTAATCTTCCTTGATTAAAAATTCCTTGGCTTCTCTTCAAAAAACACACTGAGCATGGATGAGCTCAACAGCTGTCGACATAATTTTTAGGAACTTAGCAAGTATTGTTGCGTCTATACTAGCCCCCATTTATACACTCCACCTGGTCCACCAGAGCCCCACTCCCAACCCTTCTCTCCCAGAAACATCTACACAGAGATGAGGAGATTTCAAAGAGGGGAATTTTAATAACAACACACACAGCAGAAGAACATTTCATCTTCTTTTCATCTCTCCAAAGCCCCGCTTGCCTTCTGTAAATTGCCTTCCATTCATTAATCCAAGCGGAGTGCAGAAGGCAAACTGAAATGCTGTACGAAAACTATTATGGCACCGGCAAAAACCCCCAGAACATTCTTTCGTAAGTCAGGCCCGAACATGACATAAGCAGTGCACCGCAATTAGTTTCACCCAGCAGTCCCTGCTTGCACAAGTCCTCACTGACACATGCCAGTGATAAAACCACAGCTCTTCCCCGTGTGCTGCGAGGGTCACTTGCGCAATGGCTTGTTTAACCACCTCGAAATGCTGGGGTTTCTTTCATGCTCCGGGTTCCCTCCGGATTCACGGCTCCTGAAAAAATCCTAGAGGATGATCATAGCTTTTGTAGGCTTTGCTGTGGCAAACGATGATGTCAATGGAAATTCTGAGCAAATAATGACATGAAGACCTGTGACTAAGTTTTGGAAGGACATACTCATCATTTAAATTTCAAAAATGCCGTGGGAGTATCTGTAACTGTACAGAATAAAAAAGCTAGCTACGCGGTTATGTTTCTAAAACCCACACTAATTATTTTAATCTTAATAAATAATTTCTCCAGGAGAATCAACAGGAAAAATTTTAGCATCTTACTTTTTTTCTCCTCAGTTATTGAAACTTATTAAGTCCCCATGTTTGTATGTCCAACCTGTCCCATTTCTCTGCCAGTAACCTCCTGATCAGCGTGAACAATTTTTTTTTTCCCCTCCTTTTTTTCTCCTGCACCTTCTGTCTCTGCTTCTATGCCCAACCTCTTTGTAGACTCCAACCCAGCTATTTGTGCAGTATCATGACTACATGCCGTCAAACTGTAGACTTCACAGAGGGCAGGGATGGGAAACACACCACAGAAAGCTGAGTCACTCCAAACCACTTATAGGGTGGCTTATGAGCTCCTTGACTCTCAGGTATGAGTGTCGCTTATCTCAACTGTGAGAATCACGCAGGTCTTCTAAACATACTTTTTATCTCACAAATGAAAACCTCATCACTTCTACAGAACTACTGAGAACTGCTAAGTGATGTGTAATATGATCAGCTACTTACGGTTTGCATCCAGTGTCTCATCTTCACCATCTTGTACTAAATTGTGTCTATCACTGTGAAGATTAACAAGCTTCTTAACACTACAAGGAGTATTTTCATCACCCTTTTTACACATCTCATTTAGTGACAAACCAAGAACTAAAATAAGGAGTCTGTGTTTCTTGAGCTGTCAATGTAGAGAGACAGGACAGCAGCTAAGACTTACAAAATTGCCTAGATTGTATGAATAATCTTCTTCACTCCTTTTATTTTGCTGTATTCCATTGCCCTGGTATGTTTTTCACGCACATATACTGAGAGTTTGGTAATGACATATTTCTGCTTGATTCTGTCACTGAGAGATAAAATTAGATTTTTCCCTCACCACCTCATGGAATTAGAAAACAAATTCCCCACCCAGACTGACTGACTTATGCATTTTCATCTTCATTCATCATTGACTCTTTAAGGTTAATAATTTTCTCCACTTCACCTGCCTATTTTCTCTGTGTTTCCTAAAACTCCTAAGGAGTTCTTTCTCCTTAAGACTTGTGCTACTGTAGGGATAGGAAGAACAGAGAAAAAGCTTCATCAGTTTATCAAATAGAATGCATAAGTGAAGCCACTGGAAAAAAGGACATTATTGAGACAGTATTTAATCTCTGACAATGAGCTGAAGTAGCAATGAGTCTCTGTAACACACAAACATGGAAAGGTAATCAGAAAAGTCAGAGAACATAAAAATTCAGAGATGCTGACTATGGAAGAAGTAGAGCCTAGAACTCTGAAGCTCAGCATTTTTGTTTTAGCCATAGTCCAACAGGAGAGGTTAAGACAAATCAGTAGATACTGAGTTTAATTTGGTTAAAACACAGTTTTAATTTATGCAAAACACAGTCCTTTTGAATTCAAAAATAAACAACAAAAAATTTAAAAAAAAAAAAAACACAAAAAAACCCCTAACAAACAAAAACACTATCACAAAAAAACCCCCAAACTACAAGCAAGCAACCTTCAGTAACTTAACTTTTTAAAAGACAATTTAATGCAATTGCATTTTCCATATGCAGCAAAATTTTATTCTCCTCATGTCCCACTTTTCCCCAGGAACATCAGTGTCATGGTTTTGCCCACAAAGTAAATTAGGCTTTGTACAACTTTTAATACTAGTTCCAAACTGTACAAGGAGAAAATCAAATCATCAAAGGCATCAATGATTGATCCTTATTAGTGAATACAAAACTCATTCACCTGATTAGGGAAGTGTATATATAGATTTTTTTTTTTTTTAATGGCTTTGAAAAAATAAAGGGTTCCTTGCCTGGCAGTATTTTAGATCATTCTTTTATTCGTTTACTTTATTCTCTCCATTCCCTCTTCACTTGAGCACCCCAAGTGAATATAACCTGCTTTGCACCTATGCTATGAAACCTACTGTGAATTCCATTTATATTGTTACTAAGCCATAATTCCATTCAGTGTCATACTCTTCTGTACATGTAGTAAGAAAAATCAAGCTGCAAAATCCCTAAAAAGTTTGTGTTTGCTTTCTTTTTGAATATTCACTCCTTAGTTATCAACAGCACAGAAACAGTCTGGAAAATAAATGAATGTGATACCCATCACCAAAACAGCACCTGGACGGGCCTTAAATCTGCAGTATTTTAGGAGGGCTGAAGAAAACAAATAATTTGTTAAATTTTTTTCTTTTTTCTGGCTATCATTCAAAAAATGAGCAATCGATCAATCTCACAAAACAATTTTCAAACTCATGAGAGCATTCTCATATAGCTATAACAAAGAGGAAAGCAACTGATAACATCTCAGGTTGTAACACTGAATTTTAAAAAAACAGTATTCAAACATTCAATCTCGATATAAAGAGCAATGCTTTTATTTCCTCAAGACATGACAAAGGTCCAAAGAACGTTCAACCACTGGTTGTTGCTAAGGTTTGCTTTCTTCATATATTAATCTCAGAACTTCTGTGCTTTGCTTTCCAAGATCAAGTGCTCTTACACTTCCTCTAATGCTCAATTTGGCTTCTGGGGCTTTCTTTTGTCCTTGTTTTACTTCCTCCCCCCTCTCTGCAGCATCAGGGGACTAACTTTAACTAGACACACTATGTTGGAGATGCAGTGCTGATACTTTATGATATTGAAATTTCTCAAACATTTGACTGTTAATTCTGATTTATCAACAAGACATCTCCAAACTGAGGTCAGGAAGAGATGTTCTGCCACCTGTGCTAGCAGAATAAACTAGAGTGTCAGAACTGTGGTCAATTTCTCACACTGAACTTGCCATTTCAAATACCACTCTGTGCAATCGCAGTCACTTGGGGCACTCACGACAGCCTTGGATTCCTCCTTTTACTGTAGGAAGTAAGAGCTGTGTTTTTAGCATGGATTTGGGAAGTGTTCTATGGCTAAAGTGCAAAGGGAGAAGCACAGATTGTTCTGAGGATCACTTTGCAAAGGTAAGTATTGGAGATTCCTGCTTCATGCAGACACCAGGGACAGCTCTGGTGACACAGTTCCAGCTGTTTGTTGCTACGACTTGTGAAGTATTCTGTTCACAGAGGCGAAATAATTTTGTGTACAAAATTTGCAAAACATTAGTTTTACCTGTGGAGCTTTGGCAGTGCTAGCACTGCAAGCCATTTTGCAGTTTTGGCTCAACATCATCGCCATTAGAACGGATCACAGGGCCTGGGGGAGAATGAGTCACTTGAGGAAAATCAGCTAATTCTTATTTAAGAAAAGGAAACTGTAAGAACCACAATCCTCCTCAACTTACAGAAGCAGAACCAATTTACACTCCTCTAGAAACATTCTATGTAATGTGTTTAATTACTTTGAGGAAAAAGTGGATGTTAAGACATCTGTTTTCTACCCTATTAGCAATTTCTTATTTCAGGACATTTATTTAACACAACTCATAAAACAAACATTAAAAAGTATTAAAATGCAACTAGAGCTATCTAGACCTCAGATGACTGAAGAAAAACAGATAAACCTTGGTAGAGAACTAATTCAGGGGTTTTATTATATCAAATCTTAATAGGATTATTAAATGGTCAACAGTCACTGTTGGACCACAGGTAAAAAAAAAAAAAAATTAAGTTTTTCTTAACTGTAAGTTAAAAAAAAAGAAAATGCATATTCCTTTTTTTTTCCACAGTAAATAAATTTCTAAGCACAGTATGGATGAGATGCTGAAGATGCTGATTCAGAAGCTTATTTAAAATTGTCTTGTACTAATATTTATTTTGTGAACTTCACAGTATTAAAACCTTGACAAAAGACTGAGATAAGAAAGCAGAAAAAGTAATAGAAGTCACGAGAAGCTTTATGAACTAACTGAAACAAAAAAGAAACAAACTCAGAGTTTACTGTTTCACTCTGTCAGGGAATTAAGAGCTGAGCTTTAAAAATGTAAGACTCTTACACTGCCCTTATCTAATGCAAAAAAAAAATAGTCTATGTAAGAACTCAGGAGACTACATGGAAAAAATAGAGACAGAAAGACTAGGCTAGTGAGGGTAGGAATAAAGATGGACTAGAAAGGTACAGGATTACCCAGGTAAGATACATAAGGTTATACGAAATGATTGTATTTGTCTAAGTATCTCTGTAGTGAGGTACTGTCACGTAGCACCTACAAGCAGGAAAACTACACTAAATGCACAGCAGCCTTTTAAGTCCCACGTCAGACACTACCACAAACAGCGACACTGGAATTTTTTCAGTATCTGTAAAATGCAATTATTCCTATTGCTGTTAAGACTGAAGCATAGAAATCCAAAGAATATCCTATCAATCTGTTGGAATGTGCATCAGATTTCAAGATGAAATGTCTGACATTCAATTGAGCCTTTTCACTTGGCCGAATTGGACAATGACTGCTGTTGGCAAGATCACATTCTGTGTGAGTTTTTCACGTCTGGGAATTCCCTCGACATCTTTCTCATCCAAAACAGAAAGTTTTATTTCAGCTTTAAAATAAAGACTGCAACAGAGACCATAAGGTTGTTTTTAAAGCCGCCAATTAATAGTTTCAGAGAAAAGGAAAATATGCTATGATTGCATAAATCTAGATTTCATTCTTACACTTATTTTCTTCCTGTGCAAAGAAAACTCATATTCAACCTTCTTCCATCTTAGTTTATAATCTTATAATACACAAGTACTGTAATTTCCCTAAATGCAAGTTAAAGTTTAGAAAAACTGTCAAAACAATATTTATTGTTACCAAAGTGGAAAGAGGAGAACACAGAAATGCTTCCATTCCATCTCTCCCTTGCTCTACATTTTAATGACAAAATCAGTCCAGTCTGTAATGGCATGAAGCTTCAGTTTCACCTTTGCAAAAAAGGGTTCAAAGCAACTTTAAGATGCAGAAAGAAGATATAGCTTATTTACAAAGACTTTCTTAGAGAGTTAACAGAGTTATTTTCTTTCCTTTTTTTTTTTTTTTTTAAAGTCTTGCTCATAAAATATGCTTTTAAACTGAACACTATCAAGGAAGCATGATCCCAGGGATTGTGTGCTGGGTTTTTATTTTAATAATAAAGAGAGGGAGACAGCTTGGCAATGAAATAGTGGGATTTTTGGGAGGAGCATAGAAGAACAAAGGCCAAATGATGATGAATTAAATTAAGCCCTGCTAATCAAAATGCTTTCATAAACAAAATAAAGAGAAAAAAGCAGTGACAGTAAATATATGCTGACCAGTAGCTACATTTTTTATCCAGAGGGGTCAACTTATTTGCTGGCACAAGTGTATTAATTTCGATGAAGTTCTATTGTTTTATTCTGGTTTTGGGGGTTTTTTTGTGGTGGAAACATAACTGTGGGTGTATACCAATACCTCTACCTGACAGGTGACACTTTCACAGAAATAAACTGCATAAAGGAAACACAAATTATTTTTTATACATACACTTGTCTTTCCCACTTCTTGTTATCACAGAATACTTTCCCTTGTCCAACTAACATCTCTCACTCTGTTAACAGAGTAGAAATATTATGTATGTTTTTTACAAGCATTTTTGTCTTCTCACAAGAGATCTATGAGTGAATGGTACATAAATATGATACAAACAAATGAAAGATCTGGCAGATCTGCCAGCAAGGCATCATCTATCAATTGAAGACTTAGTATGACATCCATTGTGAAAATCTAGAGATAAACAACAGAAATACCTCAGGGATGGAGACAGTTTTAAAAAGTTACAAAGCAGTTACAAAACAACAAAGTAATGCTCCAAAACACAATTTTTGTCCATGGAGAAACTTGTCACTGAGAAACACTTCCTTTGAAAGTTGAGAGACACCAGAAACTATATTCAATTAATGACAGATGTTTGCTTTCTTTTTACTTCAGTTTGGGAAATAACAACAAAGAGAAGGAAAACACTTTTTTTGGTGTAAAAAACACTTTTCCTACATTATTATTATTTTCCTACATTATGTTGAGTTCTGTACACACACAGAATTACACAGAAATAAGTTGCTTCTTGACTAAGAGATGAAAAAAATAATAAGTCCTTTTAGCAATGAACAGCTTTGAGAAAAGTTAGTCTGACAGATAACAAGCGCCTCCCTAAACTGCAAAGCTAATGAACTCTGGTTTCTCACGAAATCCTGCCTCATACAAACTCGTTGCTATCCAGTGAGATGAGTATTCTGATTGAAACATTATCCACAGCTAAGACATGCATGGCACCTCCCTCTTTCTTTCATGCCCAAGAATAGGTTAGTTCATGCTGAAACGTTTTCATCCGAGGACAATAAAATTTTCCCTTCATCTGGCCACCTACTTGTAATAGAATTCTAGGGACTGTCTCTTTTTTTTGCAGCCTCTAAACCACAAATTAGACCACAAGGGGCTAAGAGACACCAAGTTCATAGGCAAGAAAACTGAGGAAGAGAGGGGGATGAACAGACAAATATACACCCTGAAGTACAACACAGCAGAGAAGAAACAGCCTAAGAGATTCCTGGACTATGTGGAAGATAATTTTCTGACGCAGTACATGAAGGAAGAGGCAAGGTGCCTCACTGCTGTTTGTGAACAGAGAAGGATGATGTGAGAGTCAGAGGCCATCTGGGGCACAGGTGACTGTGAAATGATAGTTTTCAGTTCTCGGAGCAGTAAGGAAGTGGGTCAGCAGAACTGCCACCTCGGGCTTCCAGAAGGCAGCCTTTGGCCTGTGTGGGAGACTGGCTGACAGAGTCTCTTGGGAGGCTGTCCTGAAGGGCAAAGGTTCTCAGGAAGGCCGGACATTCTTCAAGAAGAAGATCCTAAAGGCACAGGAGCAGGCTGTCCTCATTTGCCAAAAGAAGAGTCAATGTTCAGCCTGGCTGAACAGGAAGCTTTGCTGGAACTCGATAAAAAAAGGAGATAGTAATAGTGATTGGCACACTTTCTTAAGAAAAGAAAAATCATCAATATTCATTCTCAGGTAACTTTTGCATCATCAAGTTACCAAGCAATTTTCTCTCTGTTACACACTTCCACTAGTTCTCTGAATCTTGACTTTCTTACTAGACAGTGGGATGTACCGAAGAGGAAAAACAGTTACTTTCTCTAGCTCACATGCTGGCAGTTCAGCTTTTTTCCACAGTGGAGCTTTTTCCACAGTGGATTTAAACATTCAAAGGCATAAGAATAATCCTGCTCCCTCACAACCTGAACAGCTGGTCTGTGAAAAGAGCTACTGTATGAAACAAGGCACTGCTGTCACCCCACTTGGTCTGGCTACGCTGTCTGCCAGGGATGCATTTTCTGAGGAGATTCAACCTTCTCAACAATACACTATCACCAACACAACATGCTCCGTTATAAATACTTGTTTGAGACCCTCAGCAGGCGTAGAAGGAACAATTCACCTTAGTTCACTAAAATTCAGCTAACCACTGCTCAAACTTAGCCTTTAGAAGGTTACAGTACTTCTGTGCTTATTCAAAAGCAAAATTTCTTGTTGGGATATTTCACAAAATCACAGAATATCCTGAGTTGGAAGGGATCTAGAAGGATCATCAAATCCAACTCTCAGCCCTGCACAGGACCATCTCCAAGAGTCACACCATGTGCCCAGGAGTGTTGTCCGAGCACTTTCTGAACTCTGCCAGGTTTGGTGCTGTGCCCACTGCCCACTGCCCTGGGGAGCCTGTTCAGTGCCCAAGGGGGAAGAACCTTTTTCTAATACCCAAATTAAACCTGCTCTGACACAACTTCAGGCCATTCCCTCAGGTCCTGTCACTGGTCACCCCAGAGCAGAGATCAGTGCCTGCCCCTCCTCTGCCCCTCACAAGGAAGCTGTAACTGCAGTGAGGTCTCCCCTCAATCTCCTCTTCTCCAGCTGAACAGACCAAGTGCCCTCAGCCCCTCCTCACACGGCTTCCCCTCCAAACCCCTCACAGTCCTCATGGCTCTCCTTTGGGCACTCTCTAATAGCCTAATACCATCCCTACACTGTGGTGACCAAAACTGCACACAATATTCAAGGTGAGGCCAACCAGGCTAAATCTGGTTGGTCCCTAGACAGCATCTCTCTGGGTCTTTTGATAACCACATTTCAAACTAGGATAGAGTAACACATAATATACAACAACGTCCAAAATATGATTGCTGATATGCCCTGAACCTGCATTTTAATATTATTATAGTAACATTTTTCTAACAATGTATTTTCAATTGTAAAGCTCTAGGGCTTTAAAAGGCAGACCTCCCCCAATTAAATAAGTTTTTCATATAGCCTCAAACATCCACATTAATTATCACCCAAGTTAAAATTTTTACATCTCCATACAGTCACATACTCCTGGCAGCTCACAGAACAGAATAAAACCAATAGTTTGCCACAGTGTAGGGACCTAGTCCAAAGAAGCAACACAGTTTGTCAGTGGGTTTCAGGTGTGCTAGATGGCAGCAGAAACCTTTGGGGGCCTCTTAATTGGCTCCAGCTCACTTTGCAGCTCCACTTCCTGGTCGTTTTGGCCCAGAGCAGCCTGAAGTAAACACTACAAGAAAATACTACATTAACCCACGAAACCTTTGGTTCAAGTGTGCACATCTGGCCTCTCCACCTAAATGACGTATGCAAAATTCCTTCACTCAGTCTTCACTTCCTGGTGACAAAAAGCATGATCGGTTACTCTTCAGATGACAAGAACTGGAAGGGCTGAAGCACTCTGACTGCTCAACAAGAACAGGGCTGGTGCAAGTACAGGCTGAATGGGAAAAGGTTGTGATGAGCTCGAATGCAGGCGGCAAAAACAGTCATAAGAAAGGTTGATACGAACGTGGGGAAAAAAGAAATCATCTTTGAACATGCCCCAAAATGTTTTCAGTTTAAAAGGCAAGGTAACATGGCGAAATCTGTCGTGTTTTCAAGGAGATGAAGACATATGCCAGAATCATTATTTTAGGATGAGAAAAAAAAAAAAAAAAAGATTTTTTGAAACCTCAGTCTTTGAATAGCAGTAAAATATTCTGAATGAAAGTCATTATGAGTCAGTTACCTAGCATTTTAAGGTAAGAGCATAGAAGTTTGAAACATCTATAATTAACTGAAGACAGGAAAACAAGACAACCTACAAAAGTTGAATAGTTTTGAACTTTTTCTCCATATATTGAGAAATTTGACCTGATTTTCTTGAACTGGAGTGTATGTCTCCAATACTGTCCTGCAGAATTTCTTAGAAGATGAAGTGGAAGGACAAAGAGGAAAAATTTACAGTAAAGATAAATAGTATAAACTTCTGTTTTTTATTTCACTGGGACTTCCTGTCAAGGCATGTTACTTCAAGACAACAGCACTACACGGAAATACATCTTTAAAATCACCTGCATTATTATCTTTATCCACTGTTAAAAAGAGACCAGTCTTCAACCACAACTCTGTTTTCCTTATGTAAAATACAGCTGAAGACTACAGAAATTGACTGAAATCAAATTTCAGCAATACCCATAATCATAGAGCATTTGAAATTGTACAATAATGGTCCAGACTAGTCAGAGGATGGGAGAGTTTTGTACACAAAGTTCATACCAGTGCTCTCATTATGGTTGTTTTTTTTTACAGTTCTTCCCACACAACCTGCAAAGGTGTCAGTTAGAATTGGACATACTGGTTTCAAAACAGGTTCCAGACGTTATAAAGAAAACAGGAGCAAAGAAACAGAACAGAGTTCCCTAAAACTTCCAGAAATTAAGGCTAAAAGTCAAAGGAATGCACTTTTTTCTAAAGTATTGCCCTTTTCCCACATCAGCAAATATCTTAATTCAAGTAAAACGATTTACACACAAAATAAACCTAAAAGGTTTTGTAACACAAAGACCTCCCTGAACGTTAGTCATTACACAACTTTCATTCACTCTGAGTCCAGGAAAAGCTTCAACTGGGTTCCAAATATAAAAGAGGATTTTGACTCCAAAAATCTCAAAAAATGTTGACAAGACATTTATTCAGGGCGATACTTTCAGTTCTTAAACTCTTTATAGCCACTTTAAAAGCGGCATGAAAACAGAATTTGAATTCTAAAGTACCAAATGTTACGTAAAAGTGGATCATTATTTAAATCACTGCTTTTGTACACTGACAGTTTTTTATCTCACCTGACCCTTAAGAAAACTATTCAGCCTTCAGATCAAGACATCAAATGTCATTTGTAGAATCACTCAGTACTGACTTAGTTATTGAAGACTTTGTCGAGAAACATAATATGCAAGTCCTCCTTCCTGAAACTCCGAAGTACACCTTTTAATTAATTTTTTAAAATAATATCAGCAATAAGCTGGAAAACATACTATGATCCTTAATACAAATACAAAAATAAGCAGAAATTCATAAACAGTAATTCAAAATCTAATACCAAGAGCATGTGTTATTTAGTTATCCATGGTAGTAAAAGCAAAACACTCATACCTGCACCTGGAATGATTGCCAACTTCGTTTCAACTAGGCCCATTTTAGCAGAAGAGGCTAAAAAACAGAATGTGAAGGAGTTCTTACCATAACTATAGGAGGCAAAAATCTATGGAAAATATGTAATATTATATATGACCTACAAGTTTGTTAATTTATTACGTTTCCTTGAAAAAGAACAATAAATCACTTTAAAAAGCATTTGTTTAAGAAAATCTTCAAATAGATTCAACTGATCCGCCATTAGTAAAAGATACAACTACTTCCACCAAGGGGAGTTCTGCACCTTATTGATTTTCATATAGCAAGTAAGAAATTACAGAGACTTGCCTCCAAATGTAAAATACCAAAAGAAAGAGGCTGTTATTACTCAACATCTTAAAATGGGGTAGAATTCAGTATCTGATTATTTGAATTCTTGAGGTGACAGAATATTCTCTAAGGTCAAATAGCTTCATAAACCCTAAGTTTCTGGCAAGAGTTCAGGACAAAGCTTCCATTCACTTTCCACCAATTGGCTTTACAGTTCTGACAGCTTATTAGCTAAAGGTTCCCCTTTTCAAGTGTTGTTGTCACTTCTGTAATTTAATTTCTTGTGTAATAAGACTCTCACTAGCAACTTTTGCTTTTTGCCTGCACCCTGTTTAGACAAAATCAAATCTCCATCCAGAGCACTTCAAATTCGTTAGAATAAATAAAGTATGAAAATAACGGCATAACCCTTCTGGCAATACCAATAAAATGAGGCTCATAGGAATAAAATAAACATGTAATAAAACCAATCCAGCTATCAGTGGTGTTTGAAATTAAGCATTAGCAAGTACTTAGACAGGTTTCTGCTGAAGTCCTTTAAAACAACAGGTTATAAACAATGTCCAGTACCAAGTAAGTTTTATAAGACTGTTGCCAACAGATGGATTAGTCAAGCCATCTGTAACACTAATAATTCTATGTTCTAAAAACAGGATTCAGACCTACCTGCCACCCGTATATCACAGGCTAATGCAAGTTCTAGGCCACCACCTAAGGCAGTTCCATCTATTGCAGCAATAGTAGGTACAGGCAGATTGGCTGAAAAAGAAAGCATCAATTAACACCAGCCTCATAAAGGACATCTCTGAAACACTGTTTCATTGCATTTTGTTCATGGTACAGTCACACTATGGGGAAAAAAGTGTCATCAAACGAACTGTGACTAAAAATTGATGGATCAGCAATGGTTTGGAAAAAAAAAAATCTTTGTGGCTGAATAGGTTTGCAAGTCTTTTTCTCTGGCTTTGGCTCACTTTTTGCAAAAATAGGAAAGTAAACTTCAAGGACACAGCAGAGCTAGACAAACAATAAACAGGGGTACTTAGAAAACAGTTCCAGTCCAAAGGCAGGTGTCTCATCATAATCACCGGTGATGCTAGCACAGCTAGAAGCTCTCTGTGCCTTAACACTCCCAGACCACCACTGGCAACAGCTACTTGTATCCAAAGACCAGTTCATTCAATCTTAGTTGGAATAGAAAAAAAAAAAAAACTTCTGTCAACATATAAATGAAAATGAAGTCTGAGAGACTTATTTCCTTTTAAAATCTAAAAGGGTAATATAACAAAAGTGATTAATTTGATGTACTAATTACAAATAATACTTCCTATTCATACTGAATTAGTTAGTTCCTAATTTTAGAAACTGTGCCACCTAGTTTACCTTTTTCCTTTGTGACAGAGATACTTCAGATAATTTCATTTGAAAAAAAAATCCAATTAAAAATGTTTGTGTACATCAGCATGACAACTAGTATACAGACCTATAATCCCTCACTGGGTAACAAACAAAATATACAATTAAATGAAGGCTACTTTAGCTGTAAATTGACATGCTTTTATGATTAACAACTAATGAAAATCCAAGTGTCTTTAGGAAAAGAACAAAAAGGTAGCAATGCTTTTTCAATGTCGTAACAGATGCTTTAACCTAAAGTCCCTTGGTTGCTGGTTTAGATCATGATTAATAGTGATTACCTGAATCAATTTCTGTGTCAAAAGAGATTACTGACTGTTTGCAACACCAAGCTCTTCCAGTGACTTAAAAGGGCTCAAGGTATCCATTATACTTGCCATCTACCAGAGAAGGCACAGGAAACATGAACAGGAGTAAAATCTGCTCTTTCTCTATTCACTTCTTCGTAGTTATGTGGAAAGGCAACTCCCATTTCCAGCAGGGCCAGGTTGCTGACAGAAACTGGTTAACCCCGTCCACACAACTAATTTGACAAACAGTCTTGCAATCTTGCTGGCTGACACAGCTGGTCCTTCTCTTAAAGGACTATGCCTTTGCCATAAGTAAATGGAAAATAATTTGCCTGAGCACAAATAATTTGCCTGAGTCATTGTTAACTGCAGTTTCCAGCAGTTACTGCCTGTATGAAGGTTCCAGTTATCAGAGACTGGTAAACAGTATCTTGAGCACTATCTGCATGACTTTGCAGTACTCCAAGGCAGAAAACTTTCCCTAAGATAAGCGAGTTCCAGAATTAGCTAAGGTGCAATTCAAGCTGACTATTACACATAGAAGTGAAACTTAAAAAATGAGTATTATAAACCAGCTTGGTTTCAAGAACTACAGCCAGCATTCCTATAAGGAACTAACAAAAATTAATAATTCAAGGAGGGGAAAAGCAGTTTGATAAAGCATGTTAGAATCATCGCTTCCCAAGGATATTAATTTTAAAGGATCATCTGACATGGAAGCTGACAATGAAAGAAAGGCAAAATACAAATTCTTTGTAATAGCTCGGTGCATATCTCTCAAATGAACTGGAGAAATTAATCCTTTTAATGTGTTGTGAAGCATCAAAAAAAAGTAACACAGAAATAAGTTAGCAATTGCTCAGGACTGTAAACTGAGTTTCTAGGCTAGAACTTGTAACCAAGGGCAAAGCTTCTTGGAATATTAATATTCCGTAGCACAAGAGGCACTTTAATAACTTTAATACACAACTGCCAAAACTGTTGAGCCCATAACAAAAACAGAGATGATGTTTGACAAATAATGCCCTGTAGGCTTAACTGAGTTTATGCACTCAAATTTTAGGAACAAAAAAATTACGTAAACAGACAGGTCAAGCTCCAAAATGATCCTACATGATAAGGCTCATTTGCTATGAGTGATATAAAAAATATTTAAAGCTTTGCCAAGAAGCCTAGAGGTTTTCTTTTCTTTAACATTCCAATTTTTGTCACACTTTGAATAAGAAAAAACAAATTTCAGGCAATTGCTGCACTACTAATCATTACTGCTAAATTCTAGATCTCGTACAAGTTTATCAATGTGCAGTCATGAGCTGCAAAGTGAAGTCAAAAAGGAACTATATATATTATATATATATAAAAGAAACAACTAAACTAAATATAAGTGTACAACACACAGACAAGGGTAGACCATGTATATAGAAAGATTAATGTTGTTGTTAGAAGTAGTTAAAAAGACTAAGTAACAAGCAGCATTAAACTTTACTGAGCTACCACAGTACATGTACTATGGAATATGAAGAACACTAAATAATAAGACAGTTCATTAATGAATTCATAAAAGGTTACTTCACACATCTATTGTATTGTAAAACATGCTGCATATTCTGTAAAGACACTTCCATTTTGCACACAAAACACGTCCCAAGCAGAAGCCATTCAAGACATTACACAGGCAGAATGACCAACAGGTAAACTGAAAACTTCAACACAAGAAACTAAACTTTGTAACATTATAGACCTAAACTAAACCCATAAGAAGGTCAAGCAAAAGTTAGAAAATATTATATAAAGCAATATAAAGAAAAGGGCCTGTTTCCTGCTCTGCACACCTTCAGCTCAACTTCAGGAGTACACTCCTGCTAGACAGATATGCCAGACACATAGTTTTAGGATCTTGTAGTGTTGGGATACCTCCTGCTCTCCTGTGACTCTCCATTACTGAAATGCATAGGACAGAGTAAGCTGAAGTCTCCCACAATTTTGCCGTAAGTACAGGACATCAAAAAGGAGCACTTTGCAGTTAAGTACATAAAAACACATGTAATGTGTTGGAAGTCATTTCAAAGAATCACAGTTTTTCTGAAGCAGGTAATGCTGTTTCATCTCTAAGTGGCTTTCCACGTGATGTCCGCTGCTGGTGACTAACAAGGGATTTCCTTTCTGCTTAGAGATGATGATATGATGAACAACAGGCACATAAATACAGGCATCAGGTCTGGAGGACTTGACCACTAAATAGTTTTTCAGATGTGTGTCACAAAGCCCACACAGCTGATTCATATTACTGTGGACACTGATATTCCCCAAATAGAAAGCAGAAGTTGCCTGGATTCTACTAACCTGAATCATATCTGACTATTTAGTTCTCTGACTAACTCATTAGGAAAGTTCTTATAAAATTACAGCTACGTAAGATAAACTAAATTACTGTCTTAGTAACTTTCAAGCAGCCTTTTTCACAGCCTCACTTTCTCACTATTGACAGAAAATAAGTGGTCTGATCAACCAGGACAAATCTACTTTCCTCAGTTACTTAGGAAGAAGGAAGGAAGAAGTGCAAAGAATGAATACACAGAGTAAAACCAAAACAGCAAAAATTTATATATGAAAGTAGCCTTGCTTTTATGAAACATTACATACAGTATACTTCACAAAACAGGCAATAACACATTCTTTAGATGGTGTCCAAGGACTCTGAGGAAGACCTATCACCAAGAATAAAGTAGCTATCCAGAATTCCAGACTTTGTGATTTGTGCTCCCAATCAACCTATATGAACTTGTCCAGATTGATTAAACTGAAGTACACAACACCAAGCCAACAGAGTTACTGGTGCGGAATGTGTCAGATTCAAAGAGACTAACCTTCCAGGACCATCTTCCTTGCCTGCTGAGTAAATTTATACCTGTAATATTTTCTGTTAGCAACTGTATCACATACTCATGTAAAGAGGAAAAAAAAAAACAAAAAAAACCACCAAAACCAACAAAAAACAAACAAACAAAACACCAAAACAAAAACACCCCACAAACAAACAAACAAACAACAACAAAAAACCACCACCAAACAACAACAAACAAAAACACATTCCCAGCTAGGTACAAAATATTTTGAGATGTAGACTGTTTAATTACCAATGAACTATATGAGAATCACACTGTAGCTTGGCAGCAGTTCCAATCAACCTGTAGTATTCCTTCTCATAACAAGGATATAGGAGTCATCATTAAAGAACTAATGTCCAGCAAACTTAGAATTTGGTTTCTCCTAAAGTAAAATGTTTGCACTGTCACTGCAGCAACAGTTCATGATTCCCATGAACCAGAAAAGAAAATTCCATGAAAGCCCACTCAAGCCCTAACAATGCAGAAATTCTATATAGTCCCTTAGAGACAATTAACTGCTATTTTTGAAGTACTCTTGAAGTACTACTGAATTAGGACAAATATTTTCTATTCAACTGATTTAAACAGTCAGAATCTGGTATTTAGGAACATTCAAATGCAGACCCATTTTAATGCTTGCCTTTTTATGCATTTGATATGAAACACTGAAATAAAGACAGTCGCCTTAACTTCCCTTGCTATTCCTGTTTTGTTCTATACCTGGATAATGTTAAAAAAAATCCTTATTGTTCATCCCTCATCTTACTTCAGTGACCCCTGGCAATCAATCATCAGAAAGAACAGCTATTCAGACATAAATCAGAAGCTGGTTACTACCTCTGGCACCTACCAAGCAAGACTGATAAGCTTGACTTGTCTTTAATTATGAAAAGAAGAATTCTTGTTTCCTGGTACTGACAGAAAAGAAAGTAGTGAGAGTACTCTGCTTGCCTCTAAAACTGTGAGTGTCCAACTAAGACAGAAGCAGCAAGAGAATTCAATTTAACATGACAGCAGAACTGAGTTCCCACGGAACAAAAAAATAGATTGTCCAAGGTATTTATTTCACATGCGCATTTCTGATTATTTGACAAATAAGGCTGATTAGTGAACAGCTTACTAGGACAAGCAACATCAGGGGTCATGTCTAGCAGCTCGTTTTTCCTTCTGAATAATAGATTTCCTAAAACATAAAACAAGGAAGATGAATTGTCTAAAAATATCCTGCACACTGTATTATATGTATTACTGAAGGAAAGTATACTATAAATCGAAGAATAGAGTAACATTTCTACAATTCATTATCTAACTCCAGCAGATTGAGAAAGTGTGGCAAATGTCTGCCTACATACATCTGCAGCACATGAGAAACCTTACTGAAGTCAAGGCAGAAAATATCCACTGCTCCTTCCTCACCTATGAAACCAGTCATTTCTTCATAGGTTATAAGACTAGTCAAGCAAAATTTCCCTCTTGTGGCTCCGTGTTGACCACACCTCACAACTTTCTAGTCCCTCATGTTCCCAGTAGTGGTTTAGTTTCCATGTTTACTCATTGCAGCACCTTTGCAAGGACGAACTTTAATCTACAAATAAGAAAGTTCCCCCCCCTCATGTTTCTTAGTGCATTTATTTAAATGTAGCAACAATAATGGAGCCTTCAAATTAATAAGACGAATGGTCAAATTAATAAAATGTCTAAATAGCAAGAGAGAAGAAACAACAGTCACATCTGAAGAGTGAAAGTGTCAAAGAAAGAATAACAAATTTTAGGTTTGTTACTACAAAACAATGCACTTCTCATTATTTTCAGTGTACATTTCAACTAGCAATAGCTTAAAACCCACATAATACTGCAAGCCTATGGCTGATTCCTGCACCAACAACACTGAAAGAAAGGCTCCAGACCTGTTACTTTCCAGTCTCTTTATGAACCCTACATCTGGTAGCAAGTTAGAAAAGTGTTTTCAAAATGTCACAGATGCAAATAGGAATTTTGAGTCAGCAGTAATGATTATTTAAAACTACACCCTAACTTGCATAATAACTGGGAATGGATTTTTAATTTGGTTTTAAAATAATTAAGTTTACACCTAGATATTCTTATCTTGTAACTCAGAATAGACTTCTCTTCCACCTGTGCACTATACAGATTTTTGATCTCTCTTGGTTGATGTCACTCTTTATTGTAAAAATTAAGATTTTTTTTCCACTAAAAAAAACAACCTTAAAGGACATAAACTATGCACCTTAAGTGGCAAGTAGAGGTGTCTACATGCAATTTTGATAACTGAAATATTTTTTATATTAGAAACATTATAATCACAAATTTACACATAATTTTTGTCATAGGAAATGAGAAAAATAACTGCAACACAAAACTGTATCTTGATTTCATCTTTAGGGACCTTTTCCTGAAGAAAAATTATAATGTTAAGATGGCATATTATCACTGGAATGTCAATTTTGTTTCAGGCATTTACCTTACCTCACAAAATATGTTATCATGTCAGTGGCTACAACAGCTTGCTTGCATTTTCAGTTGCAACACTACCGTCAAGGAAAGACCTTTCTGGGGTGGGGGAAAAAGCTAACAGGAACCAAAGACTTCAACAAGTATTTTCATCCATTCTGTAACACCAAGAAAACCAAACAATGTATTCAGCAAAACCTGAAAGTGACTGAGAGAGACTGTCAAATCTTCCTATAGGAAGTTGAAGGTAAAGAAGGTTGGTCAAACCGGGTAAGTAATTAAATGCTGCAAAGCTTTACCTCTCATAATTGCAAAAAGAACGAGAAAGTAATTACTCAAAGCAACTTATACGTCTTAAAATATTTTTCAAAAATATATCCATCTGCAAAAACATGACCACGCTCTTAAGTCTGAATAGGCTGCGTATGCATTTGGACACACACAGTTTTTTGCCATTCATTTGCTGGAGTACAGCTGTGAAAGGCTTTTATCTACCCTCTAATTCCTGTGCTCTGGATAAGAAGCTTAATAGACTGCAAATGTTAGTAGAGTTGTTTGAACATTGGTGTCTTTGCTTTAATACCTTCAAAGTTCAGGCAGACAATCAACAGCAGTAAATAGCTGCATAACAAAAATGCATTTTTTTAGCACTTTTAAAGAAATGTTGCTTTTTAATTAAAGAGGTTACTGTGCATTGCTTACAGTTGATTGTTAAGCAAAAGATATTATTAAAGTTTTTCTTCCTTTTATTATGACAGCAGCTAAAGCACTTTACCCAATCTCATTAATTTCCCAGTTTCTGCCAGTGATTTCTCACTCTTATATATGACCAAGAAAAAATATTTTTGAATGACAGAAAAAAACAATCAAAACACCATTGATATAGGAATATTAGGAATGTTACATTCCTATTTTTTTTTAATTTTCTATTTGGTACTTTATCGTGGACAGGTAATAGAGACACAGTGTTTTGCATTCTTGATAACAGAAACAGAAACTGGGAAAGTAATGGGAATGAAAGAGGTGCTTTAATCAAACCATTTAGCTACAGTTTTCTATAGCAAACTCTTCCATCATTTTCTTTTTGCATTACATAAAATCATCTGCATATTTTTTTCTTTCTTAAAGAGCTCTCTAAATAATACTCAAACTACAGTATATAATATATCCACAACTATATACGCACAATTATAGTTTCTAATACAATCTCTGATTGTTAAGAAAATCAAAAGGGATTTTTTTTTTTACTTGTCTACTTGTCAGATTTACAGCATGAAGACAACACTAGCATCCTTGTTTGACACAATGCATTCCCCAGTCTAGTGCTAAAATACCTTTATTTCTAAATTAGCATAATGTATCAAATAAAAGTTTCAAGCCTGCTCATTCAGGGAACACTACAGAAGAAACACTCCCTAACATTTCACAGTAAGCATAATTTTTTTTTTTTTTTTCATTAACTAGCTTGGAAATATCATCAAGCTAGGGCATACCTAAGCAAAAAGGCGTGTTCAACACAAGACTTGACCATGCTACCCTGAAGTCAAAGCCTCATGCTTGGGCCAGGCCACGAGCTTTGGACTTCTTCGACAGAAGAGCAACTTTATGCTTCCAGTCCCATGCCAGGAGTTGCTGCCCTTTTAATACCAACTGGTTCTAGCAAGGGAGAAGGACACCAAGACAGGCAAAGAGCTAACAAACTATTCCCTCTCACTCAAGGACTGAAACATGCAATTTCAAACCTGAGCAAGGTGAGGAGAGGGTTGAATTTTCCAGTGCATCAAAAGTACAAAATGTGGCTTCCTAGCGAGGGAACAGACACTTTGTACAGCAAGTCACATACTGGAGGCCTGTTTTAACAGAGTGCAGACTGGCTGTGTGGATCTCAATAAACCATTTGAGCAAGTAGCACCCTCCTTCTGGGTACAGTTACTTTTTGTGGAAGGAAAATTAAACAGCCATGTCCAGAACATAGTCTCTTTTCCTCATAGAGCAGCACATGGAATTACTGTTAGAAGGAAAACTAAACTACTGCTGAGGATATGCTGATTTTTGTCAAGGCTGCACAGCAGCACCATGGATCAAAGCAATGGATCAGCAATGCAAAGCCACCTCTGATCTTCAGATCTACACGGAAGAACAATCAGCTTATCCTAATATTTAGGCCCTCTCTTTTGGCATTTCTTTTGCAAGTTTTTAGAAGGTTATTATTATGGAGGGGGGGGAAGGAAGTGTATTAGCAATTGTGGAAGTACTGTTGTCATATAAATAGCTAATAAACATCTTAGCAGAGAAGTTTATTATTGCATTTATTTTTATTGCATTTATTTAATTAATTTAATATTGCATTTATTACCTTTTTAGAGGTACAGAGTTTAGAATTGTGGTTTTTAATTAAAAACAATCCAATCCAATTTGACAAAGCCTCTTATTTCAGCTCTGCATGGACGGTACTGTCCGTTTAGGAAACAGACAACACGTCATCAACAGGTATCTTAAATTAATTCAATATCAAGAGAAGCAGTAAATCTACTACTGGAAAACAACCAAGAGCTCAGCAACGCACTCAGAATGCAAGCAGTCAAGGACTGTATTAGCTATGCAGTACACTTGACCAAAAAGGCAACCACACAACACAGCAAGCAAAATACCGTGCCCTGTGCCAAAATCTCCCTTTCAGAGCGTCAGCAACACAAAAACACCACAATGCCTGAGGCAGGCTGCTAAGCATGGCTCTGCTAGATGTACATTAGTCCTTTCTGAAATCTGATCGCTGTGAAATTTCATTCAGCTTTCCAGTAAACGCCAGTTATAACCTGTATCACTCTTCCCTACGAGAGAAACCCTCAGTTCTTACCAAAGGATTTCCAAACTAGACTGCTCTGTCTTTGATGGCCAGATCTACTGGCAAATGGATAGATTGGGTAAATGTTGCATAAGGAGCAGTAATCAGGCTTGGAGTGTTCATTAGTAAACCAAGATTTTAAATGAAAGCCAAAGCTCCACAGAAGCCTCAGAAATGCAAATAGTAATATAAGGCACTGCATTGACTTCATCAATCATTACTTGATTACTTTTGAGAACTCACAATAGGAAGGTGGGGCAGCAGTTACCAACCAGAAAACTTACTGAAATTTTTATAATCCTGATACCACTCTTGGGATCTCTGAGATGATGTTTTGAGAGCTTGCATCCCAAACTGAACTGTAGCATGGGATGTGGCACAAAGAAAAAAAAAAATCCCAAGTATGCACGATCTTCAGCAGTCAAAACTGGAACTTTTTGGAAAAGAGGATGTTCTCCTGAAGGATGAACAAGTGCACTCTTTTAGGTAAGTTAAAAGTTTGGTGATGACTGAAAAAAAGCCAAAATGACAGAGAAATTGCTAAGGGAGGAAAAAAAATAATCAATAAATATAGAGATGTATCTGCTTTGAATAAAATAAAAATCACACAATAAAAACCACAAATGTAAGCAACTGATGACAAGAAGCTTTCACTGAAGATGATCTCATTCAAATTGGACTATGTTAAAACTAATCATATCTGTAAAAATTATGCATAAACAAAGTTACTAAATATCACACTGAAGTTGTATCACAACTTATGCATCAAAATTATTCATATGTCTCTAACAAAGTACTGTAAGGTTTGTTATAATGCAACAAAATCTACAGAAAACAAGCAATGTTAGTTTTTATTAAGAATTTCATTCTGCATTTGGTACAGATATAGCTTCTGTCAGGCCACGAGTAAAGTGTTTTGTCTCCAAATGTGAAATAAAAAACACGCTGACCACACTTAAATCTTAGAAAGTAACCAAGAAAGTCAGTCTCCAGTTTTTATTCCCTGCTTGTGGGATTTGGGTGCTTATGCCTATGCTCTTTGGAAGACCTTTGCTAATCAGTAAGTTTCTCACTTATTAGAAGCTGGGGCCAAATGCCACTCTGAGTGATTACACGTATTTGCTGAGTGGAAATTCTTCGTTCAGCTTCACTTTTTCTTTCTGTTAAACACCAAGGTGTCTTTATGGAGGAGTGTGGTTACTGCACTCAGTCCCATAACAGAGCCTCAGTCTGTTTTGCAACTGAAGTCCCAGTTGCATCTGGGACATCTCTACAACAATAATATCACAGCCCAGACCCCACAGCCACTATGAAGAACGACGTGGACTTAATGGGAGTCATACTATAAGATTACATATCGAAGATCTGACCCAGAATGACAGGGGTTTTTCCCCACCCCCCCAAAGCATCAAAAACAAGGCTTCTGGAAGTCAATATAAGTTGATTTAATTTAGGCAGGCCTGTCTTATTGTGCACAGTTACAAGAGATCTATTAAGGCTTTACTCTCCTTGTTTCTGGAGGGTAAATCCAGTCCTAAATCTGCAATGAAGTGCCTCAAGGCAGAGCACAGTAATGGACAAGTAGTTTTATAAATTCTACTATTAAAAACAAAAGAAAAAGAAAATAATACAAAACCCCCAAACAGACACACACAAAACCAATACCAAACCCCAAACAAACCTCCACAATTCTGATACAATCTTAGCAAAAGCAGCCACTGCTAAAAATAGAGGTTGTTCTGATTCCCCTCCCCACAACTTAAAGATCTTGAGTGCCGCAACTAATGGCTCAGTTCAGTTTTTTCAGCCCTTTCATGCGTTTATTTTTAAACCAAGTGATATTTACTGCAGTCTTACTACTTCACCCAAATTTAGCAAGAAGTTATAAATTATGCCCATGTAAACAAGGGCAGTATGCTTTTAATTTCCAGAAAATTCTCCTCTGTAGCTGTATTCCAAAATGATACTACAGCTTTTTACAAAACCACTAGCGTAAGGATTTTAAATGTAATGAAACTGACAGACAGTAAGCAAAGCCAAAGCATGCTAAAGAAGCTAAGTTTATCCAGTTTTTCAAGAAATAATTAACCAGTTTATTTTGTCTATAAAGGTAACTTAATGGTCTTCTTTATGAAACTACAGCTAAAAAGAAGCATCTCCTTACTAGGTCACACATCTGAATACAAATGCAATTATCAAAACATGACCTAGTTCTGAAAAGCAAAAAGCAGAATACATTTTAAATGAGATTAAAGCATTAAACTCAGATAGAAAAAGAACAAAGTAGGAGATTGGAAATATTGTTCCCTGGCTATGTAACATTCTCAGTGGTAAATACTAATTTGAAAATGGTTTCTCCTCATTAACCATCTCACAACATTCTAGTTGTTGCCAGGCAGGAAAAATATCATTATCATTTTCAATATACAGACTCACTGCAGTAACCAAATGAAAATAAAATGTCCCCATAGTTCCACAAAAATTACATTCTGTAATGACAGATCACTTCTTCAGAAGATAAAGAAAAGGAAAATAACTAAGAGCCTCTGACTTGCTACAAAATTGCGTTCACTTCTCTTCATAAGGACATCACACAACGGGACATCTTGTGCACCCATCTAATCTAACCTCACTAATTTTTGTTTTATGTTCTCTACTAGTTCCTGATGTAGGGAATGACACACTGAGACCCCACCTGGAGTACGGCGTCCACCTCTGGAATCCCCTGCACACAAAGGGATCTGCTGGAGCGAGTCCAGAGGAGGGACACCAAGTTAATTAGGGGGAGCGAGCACCTCTCCTGTGAGGAAAGGATGGGGAATTTGGGATTTTTCAGCCTAGAAAAGGGAAGTCTTTGGGGTGACCTAATGGCAGCCTTCTAGTACCTGAAGGGAGCCTACAAGAAAGACGGAGAGGGACTTTTTACAAGGGCAAGGAGTGACAGGGTTAGGAAGAATGGCTTCAAAATGAGAGTAGATTTAGACTAGATTTTAGGAAAAAAAGTTTTACTGTGAGGGTGGTGAGGCACTACAACAGGTTTCTCATGGAAATTGTGGATAGCCCATTTTTGGAGGTGTCCAAGGCCAGGTTGGATGGAGTTCTGAGCAACCTGGTCCAGTGAAAAGTGTCCCTGCCCACAGCAAGGGGTTGGAACGAAATGATCTTTAAGGTCCCTTCCAATCCAAACCATTTTATGATTCTGTGATTTTTAAACTGCTTTGCAAAGACCCTTCAGAAAAATGTTAGATCTGTCCTGTAACTATATGTACTGCTGTCATAATGTGTTCAAAAAAACCAATACATCAAAGATGTATATACTGGGAATACATCATGTGACCTAAAAATAAAAGTATGCATGTTTAAACACTCATGATATGATAACTGACCAGTAATATTACAAGTTTTATCCCAATATTCTTCTCTAATCCTTTAAAAATTAACTGGGAGAACCTTCCAGTGACTGTTCTGTTTATGTTTCGAAGTGGAAATGGCAAAATGGGGAGAGGGAGGGAGTAAAGAAAGGAGAAAGGGAGAAGCAGGAGAAAGATGCAAAGACAGGAGAGAGAAGCGAGACACTTAGTCAACTTAAGCCAAAAGTTTTGTTACAGTATGAGGCAAGGGCTATGTGTTCAAATTATATCTGTTTTCCAAGCAGAGGCGTGTTTAATTGCCATTACATCCCCACACAAACCTTCCTGTCTAGGTACTTCAGTGACCTGGGTTCTCAAATATTAATTCCACTAGCTCACAATTCCAGGCCTCTTTCTTGAGAAAGAGACTAGAGATCAGTAAATAAAGGCACTCACAGAGGTTTCCTAAACCTCAAGTAATTCACTGCTAGCATAATGATCCAGTGTAAACCTTCCAGATAACAGTGAAGATGAAGACTATCAAACATTTTTCTCAAAGTTTTTATAACTCTGAGACAAAATAAAGCATCAAATCACTGTGAATATTTTCCAGTCATGCAGCACAGAATTCCGTATTCAAATACTTCAGGCTTCAGAAATTTCCTCACTTTAAAATACGAAAACAATTGAATTAAAAAACACTACTTACTAATCACTGGAAAATCTTGAAACCAGTTGCCCCTATTTAAACATTAATAGCAGCTCAAAGTATTTCCAGTACCTTCAGGCCAAGGAAGGCAGAAAAATTATTACTTAGTGCTAAGGAAGTCTCCCAAAATTCTTACAAAATTCCTGAACTGAACAATTTGTTGCTTGGCATTCCAATAGAAGGACAAACACCGGCACGATATACAATATCAGTGACAGGAAATTAATGATCTATTAATTTCTAGGTATTCACTTCAAAGGCATGACATTCATTTGAGGGCACAAGTTTCTCCATGAAGTACCTAATTAGAGACTCATTCTTCAGCAGTTTGTCATTTACCTGAAAAAAAACATACTGGTATCCATTCATAACATTCTGCCAAACCAATATCTGACATAGTGTTCCCAAGGAAATGTATCTATAAACATTTTCTGAGGAATTATTTATTCCTCAGAGTTTCGTGCCAAAATTTCAAGTGACAGAATATGTTTCATATGTAAATTAAATGCAGAAAATTAATTGCTTCAAACTTGGAACACTACACTTCTCTTTTCAACAGAACATATTGGCAATACCCTGTTGAAAAACAATTATATTAAAACTGATCATCAGAGATATAAAAATATAATCATTTGATGGTGAATTCATACTGTAAAACTTACAGAGAAATTGCTACCCTTAAAAACTGGCAGAAATCCATTAAAATCTCAAACTATTAACAAGTTTTACTACACCAGAGCAAGCGCATATTAAGTAAGATTTTAGACAGCTTAGTAGGTAAATGTCTATCAGCAGCTGATGTTTAAGATGTTTCTAAAATATATTAGACTGTAATAAATATACCAACCACCAGGATTCAACAGCAAAAATTAAACTGTAAAGCACTTGGATGTCACTGAACAACCCGTCCTCTACAAAAACAGAAGGGAAAATCACCTCTATTCCAGTTGAGATTTAGCTTTTCTAGCCTTCTTAACAAAAAAAAAAAAAAAATACAACTCAATTTGGAACATTTTAAAAGAATAAATGCACTGCAATTCACTCTGTAATCCTTATTAAGCGCCTTTGAATGCTAAACAGTTTTGGGTATCCCCCCACCTGTCAAGAATGAACCATGCATGGTTATTTCATTCCTCTGATCTAACGCTTCTCAGGCTGAAGTTACAGTGACACTGTTCAAGGGAGAGGTTACTTACCCAGTTCATTAATAGTTGCTCTCGCTCTGGAGACAAAAGAACTAACTTCACTTGAGTGCATTTTTGCCCTTTCTTTAAGGTCAGCACCTGTAAGTGACATTTCGCACGCACGTTAGCAAGCTGTGTGCAGCACTGTTAACACGTAAAACATTCCTTCATTCATTCATAAAAAAATACAAATCTACTTTTAGACGAGGAGTTTAAACTGGTCACATAAATTTTCCACAGATTTCAAGGAAAACATGACCTATTTATCCAGGAAAAAAAAAGAACTAAACCAACCAAAAAGATAAATTATCCATAACCAGATTTTCATGAAGTATATTCTTCCCAGTGACATTTTTTCTTCTCATATTAAAATTGTCTATAATAATAGCATTTGTGCTTTTAGTTCATCTGACATACTTTTTTATTTTCCCAACTGTGTCACAAAGTCTGATAAATACGTGTTTCTCATATTGTGCTCTTGTTATTTTCTTGGTAGATCATACAATAGCTAGGGTGCATAATTTTACATTAACAGACAATATTTATCTAAATAAAAATCTGCAGTGGGCCTAGCAACATTTTTCACTTTCAACTCATTTACTGAAATGTATTTTTGAATAAGTTACATACCATCATCACTTTTGTTCTTAAAAAGAAGTGCCACAACTTGAAAATTGTTATCTATTTCTTCATGAATATATGAAAGTTATTCTATTTAACAAGCATACTGTAACTAGACACAGACACAAACATGGTTTTAAAAATTCACTTATGGTAAAAAACTGGCATTTTCTCTCATGAGTGTGTAAAAAAAAAATAATTGGACAGTATTAATAACAATAAAAATAGCTAAATACATTTGCACCCTTCTACTTCCATCATAGCAAAGCTCCTGATTTCAGTAGGACTTCTGCTCTTGCCTGTTTCCCACTAAGTAAAGTCAAATTTAATTTACACTATAAGGCACTGTGCCAAAAAACTTCCAAACAACCTTCTAGGATGTTACCCAGCTGAAGACAGTATGACATTCCGGCTAATCAGACATACAAATATATGAGCATAAAACAGGAATTACTATGGTCAAGTCTGCACTGCAGCAAAACTGCAACTGCTACCTTAGCAGTTCACAATCACTGCACAGAGAAATCTTGCCAGGAACCTGAAAAGCAAACAATATTTGCATCTATAGATCGGGACAGAACTCTAAATCACATAAAACTGCAAACAACTTTCAAAAATGCATTCATGTGTAGAGTTCTGTAGCTAAAAGGAGCTTCGTGAAACTTCACATCAAAACCTGCTTTAAAAGTTATGTCAGCAACTGTATGAACAAAAAAACATCATTTATTTTATATCAGTTAATGTCTGGGTCCAGCTTCTATAACTCCAGCCAAACCATTGCCTGCATAAGAACAACACGAAACTGTGTGCTTTATTGACAAGAAAACTGTTTGGCTATGCAGTCTGACTCAAAACTTCCACAGAATGAAATCCTGCTCACTGGGCATACCCTTGAAAAGTATTATAAAGAAAACATCTAGTATTACTGTTAATAAAACCTTCTGTTAATATAAGATTAGGCAATTTTTAAGTTTTGATTTATTCAGACTAATGGAAAAATTGACTCAACCAAAAAAAACTCAACCCTTCTAAAATAAAAAATTAACAAACTGCAGACTTCTTCCTTCAGTTAGAATATACATTTCCTTAAAGACCTTTACAGAAATTTATTAAATTTTCAACAAAAACCTTGTGTAGGAATGGATTAAAATGTTCCTTTAAATATAAAATTAATGATTTTAATTACTGTAAAGAAATTTCAGATCTTAGTGCCAAACCCAATTTTTGTAATCTAACATTTCCCTTTTTAAGTGTTTCTCCCTTATAAATGCCAAGGAAATGGAAAGAGTCGTTTTGGTAGCCCTTTTTCTATTTTAGCTCTCCAATACATAATAATAGTAACTGAAACTTTCTCAGAGGGAAGAATTTCAGTCACAAGTCACTCCAAAGGAACACAGGCCTTGGCATCCTCTGGTTCACAGGAGACAGAACGGCCACCAACTTAATACTTTTGTTACTGTTGTAAGATTTGAGTTCTGGACAAAGAATTATTAAGAATTCTGTGACCCACATAGCAGAGAACTGTTCACATGTTTCTTCAAAATCTGTTCTCAAGTCAGAAGCAGAAAGGGCTAAGTTTCTGAAGCTAGCCATGAAGGGGAGTGCAGATTCAGACAGAGACTTTGCTCTCTCAGCTACAGAAATCAAAGACCACTCCTCTCACCCCAAGTTTTCTCCTTCAAAGTAGCTGAAAATAGTATTTGCTCAACTGCTGAGAGCAACGAAGTAGATAAGCTTTTCAAACCACAAAAACTCTGACACAATGAACCTCTGCAACTTTCCCATGGGCCGCAGCTGAAATCTGTGGGCATGTTTGACCCATCTGCTTCCCCACATCCACTCCCAGCAGACACTCCAGGGTCTGCACTGTGGGTCTGCTACTCCCACCCACATTGAACACAGGGCTCCTCTAAGCCCTTCTAACCAAGAAAGAGAGGGCAAACCTGAGCTGCCAGTGGGCTGAGGCTAACAAACTGTTTCAGTTTTGATTACACACTGTAATTATGTCCCCACATCCATCCGGTTTGTACTGGAGCATGAATCATTGTTTTCTGGCGCTTTCTGGCTTTGTCCCACTGATTGATTCTCATCTGCTCAGAATGCTAACAAAAGCCAGTCAAAACCAACTGTGATTTTAGGAGTCATGCTCCCCAGTTCTCACCTTCCTGCTCCCACCACTGTATAAACTCTCCTCTGAAGATTATAAAATGCCATTTTCAAATTTACTAGCTGCTAGTACGGGACAAAAGAAAAGTGCCACAGTGAAAGACTATATTGACAGTGCCATCAACCACTTCCTCCTACAGCTACATTAGGAGTTAGTTGGTCAGGTACTCTCCACTTGTGAGTAAACGCCTATTGAATCAACCTAATTCACCAAAGTATCACTTCGAAATTTACACAGAGAACTTCCCTGCAGACTTCCAGTGAACAGGTCTGTTTGAAAAACACACCTCTATTGAAGTTTGTCAATCCAAAAGATAATGTCCATTTGGTTTTGATCCATCACTTTTTTTTACTTCCCTCCTCCGATACTGGCAGAAAATAGTAAGGTTGGTGGGTTTTTTTTTTTAACCTTACTTCCCCCAAATACCCCCTGTTGGAATAACTCTCTTTTGCATGGTTTTAAACATTAGGCTACTCAAAGGTTAGCTGTTGTACACTGCCAGTTGAGAGAGTTCTCTCAGCATGTGCCTGACTTCCATTTCACAATGATGCCAGAGAAAATGTTTATTTGAGAGAGCCAAGGGCAAGCCAGCAAGATGGGCACATTGCTCTTATTCACCAGCATTTTTCCACCTACAGGTACGTATGACAAGGATGGCTGTTTAACTTAGAGAACACATCAAAGGAAACCAAGTTTTACAGTGATTCCTCCGGCCCCTCTTGCCTTTTTTGGATATTTTCACAAACTTTCTAAACAGAATTTATATACTGTTGAAAAGCTATGTGTAGTGTTTGAAAAATACGTTCCAACATCTTTGTATAAGCCTCACTTCTCAAATACTGTAAATGCCTAGAAATCTTCTTGTACAGACTGTTCTATACTACTTCCAAAACACACCACAAAATCTCTAAACTAAAAAGGCATAAAATTTAATGGGTTATATATGATACTTTAAAAATTAATTTTATTGAATAAATATTTTTTTCATTAAAAAGTAAGTCCTTTAGAAAGCTGGCACACCAAAATTGAACAGTGAAGTTACTCTATCACGTGTCAAAAGGTGCCCAACGTGTCCTCTGTCTGAGAAAACACTACTACACTTTCTCTAAGAGAATTGCTTTTAATTTAGTGAGAGGAATTTTGGCAAAAGTTTTTACAGGACTAAAATACAACCAAGAAAAGCATTTCACTAAAACACTCAACAAAAAGACCCAGTTCACAGAAAACATCCACTACAAACAATCAATTTATCTGCTTTAGTGAAACACTATTCATTTGTTTTAAGTTACCCACTAAAGGAGGAAAAGAGTAAAAGAAGAAAACAGACCAAAAGAGTAAAGAAAGAAGGAAGAAAGAAAGAAGGAGAGAAAGGAGAGGAAAATAGTTACCTACATCTTTTTTCTCTAAATTTCCAAGAATTTCAGAAAAAAAGCTCTTACATCCTGAAATCTATTTAGGGTAATTTAACTCTCAATTTTTAACAGCAACTACAATACCTCATGAAACAAATATATTTATTTAGAGTAGTGTCAAGTCTAACCCAAGTAAAACTTGGTTAACATAGTAAGAGGTTATGAATATTATTCTGTTGATATATATTTCCAGTTTATAACCTTAAGCTCCTTTTAAAAAAACAAAAAAGCTAATTTTAATTTTTATTATAAGAATGTCACCATGTAGATTAATGATTTTTATTTTGCTTTCAACTAACATCTTTCTGTATGTAAAGCTATATGCTTGACAAATCACAGCACAAGCAACACCAGTGACTACTGAAATCTCTAGCCCATGTAGAAGAAAAGTGTTTAATGCTTTGCAGAAAAGTATCTTGAATACAAATTAGTTCAGCCTGCTCAATCAAGAACAGACAGAATGCATCATAACTACGGACTACCGTGGGCAACCTTTCAAAACTAACAAAAAAACTTATCATCTGTTTGGTAGAATAATAGACTAAAGTCTAAACTGGAAGGAATCTCTAGAGAATCACCTGGTCCAACCTTCTACTGAATGCACAGCCCTAAATTAGGTTCTCCAGGTCACTCTCTACACCCTGGCAAACAGAGTACTTTTCTCTGAATCTACCAGGCACAGGATGACCACTTCTCTCTCCCACCCCAGCAACCTCCAACCCTCTCATCACCTTATGCTGGCCTACTGAGTGCTGAGTAGGATAAGCACATGCCTCGACCCGCTGACGGTTCTCTTCCTGATGCAGTCAGGACACTGTTTGCCCTCTTTACTGCCACAGGGCACTACCAGCTCATGTTAAGCTCTCTATCACCCAGAACCCATCACAGGTCCTTTGCCGCAGAGCTATACCCCAGCCAGTCAGTTCCCAGCCTGTTCTGACACTGAAGTTTACTCAGATCCAGGTGCAGTTCCTAAAAGTCATGCAATTTTTGTTGGTCCAATTTTCCAGCCTGCCAAGGTCTCTCTGAATGAATGGTGGCTCCTCCTCCTTCCCACAAACTACCCTCCCCTTCCACTTTGAAGTCATCTGCAAACCCAGAGAGGGTTTGATTCTACCATTAGAACATCTACAAAGGTATTGAATAGCACTACCAGAGCCCACACTGACCCTTAAGGAACTCCACGCCAAGGACCATCTGGCAGTTTGACTTTGAAACAATAACATCACATTATCCTTTGATATTTACAGGTGACCATATTCCATGCTCTGTATGTCCAGACTGTATCTTACCACCTTGTCTACAGGAATACCACAGGTGAACACATAAAGTGCCTTGTTAAAGTTGAGGCAGACAGCATTCACAACTCTTCCTTCATCCACTGAAGGAGTGGTTCCATCCCAGAAAGCATCATGTTAGTCAAGCACAATTTACCCTTGCTAAACCTGAGCTGGTTTTTCCCAGCCACCTCCTTGTCTTTCACGTGCCTAAAAACAACTTCAACAAACACCCGGTCCGTAACTTCCCCCAAGAATGAAGTCTTGCAATTACCAGAATTTTGATTTTTGCAGATGGGTAAAATATTTGCCCTTTTCCAGTCACTTCAATGACCTTTCAAATAAGATAGGTGGTGGACCAACTCAGACGCATGCAAACAGATCCTGTTCATGCATCTGTGTCCAACTGCTGCTACAGCTGGAGTTTAATTCAGTCCTCCTCTACTGTCAGTGGTTTGCTGTTTATTTTATTTTATTTTGTTTAAAAGCTACAGAACACACAAAATAAACTTATCATGTATGGAATATATTCTAATGCATTCCTACATATCTTCAGGATTTTAGATTCAAACTGACTCCGTAATACTTAAAAATCAATTACAAATTCAGAACACTAAGAAATGAAACACCATTTCATCAAGAATCATTAATTTTAGTGCAGAGGTATGAGAGATCTGAAAGTTAGGGATAAAAAGTGAAAAAAATAGTACCAAAATATCTACTAAACAAAGAACAGCTAGCAACTTGCTTCTAAGGACCAGCTTCTTTTATGAGTACTACTGAGAAGAAAGACCTTACAAAGCAGCACACCTTACTCTACATTCTCTGTTCTCTGAGATTTTGTATTTAAATTTAAAATCAAACGTGTATGTAAGAAATAAAATTTATATCAAAAGATCATTTCCTCGAAGATTAACTATAAGACAACAATATATTATCGGAAAAACACGGCTTTGCATAACACCCTTTTTTTGTTCTTGTTTCCTTACCCCTTAAGAATAAATAAAAATCTAAGATTCACATTGCCTTTGTCTATGCTGTAGAGTTCCTTGAAACATTTCAATGAAGAGAGAATACCACAACATTTAGTCCAAGTCCCCACATAGTTTTATTCAAACTCTCACATCTTCTCATACTTAATATTTCCTTTATATTTATTTTCTAATTTGAAGTTAAACAGACATGATCACCAGTGAGGAAAAGGGTAAAGACGAATTTAATAATGAAAACAAAATAAAAATAATTATCAATAAAACCATCATGGCAACAAAAACTGATAGAACAAATAAAGAGAGTGAGAAATAAAACCCGAGAAAAAACAAGTGATGCACAATGGCTCTCCACTCGCTGACCAATGCCCAGACCATCCCCCAAAAACAACTGGCAGCTCCCAGCCAACTCCCCCCAGTTTATTTACTGGGCATGACATTCCACAGTGTAAAATATCCCTTTGGCCAGTTTGGGTCAGCTGTTTGGGCCGTGCTCCCTCCCAGGTTCTTGTGCAAAGATCTGCAAAGTCCCTGTCTTAGGGTAAGCACTAGGTCAGACAACAACCAAAACATCAGTGTGTGATCAACATCATTATTATGGAATCCACAACAGAGCACTGTATAAGCTAAAAAAAAAAAAAAAAAAAAAGGCACTTTAATGATTCCAACAAAGGTAGGAAACAAAAAAACACACTAAAGAGGACAGTAATATATCACAAAATATTAAGCAAGTCTTCTCATACAGAATGGAAATGGAGAACTAACTCCAGAAGTTACATGTAAGTATTCAGAACTCAGTTTTTCAGATGTGCAAAATTCTTAGGAAGTCACCACACTGTAAAGATACAGAATGATTTGAAATTAACACAAATGAGGGTAGTTTTGCTCCCGGGCATTAGGAAGAAATTTGAGTATGCAATATACTTTAAAAAGTAGTATCAGTGCAGCACCACAGGGCCCAGCCCAACAGAGAATTGATATACTAAAGAGCTGGCTCTGAAATGACGAAGAGCTATAAAATAAATGGCTGAAAACACAGACCTTGGTCCTACGCCCATCTAACTGGGTTATCTCTCCATCTCTGGTACACAAAGATAGTTACACAAACATACTAAGGAGATTATGATGCGCTTTCCATAACTGCCTGTTAAATAACACTGTAGCTAAGAAACTAGTTCGCAACATATGGCTGGCACAAGGGTTTCAAAGCATCTTCAGTAACCTGAGAGAGAGCACCTTTCGTAACTTAAGAGTAACCATTTACTTTCTACCACAACCATTTCCTTTACTGAAGAGCAACCAACTATTCTGTCCAACACCTGTACAGGCACAAACCTTTGCAAACAGCACCTGCACTGTATACAGAGAAAATGCATTTACACACCACTGTGATAAAAAGCAAGTTGTATTCTGAATTTCAGAACAAAATGAGAAGGATGCTTGTTGCAGTCATTCCAGTTGAGCGAAAAAGAGTTTGGCATGCAGGATGACATGTATGTTCCCCTACATAGGGAAGTAACCTAAATGAATAAAACTTTTTTTTTTTTTTTTTTTTTTAATGTAAGACTGTATATTCCTGAAGTTCTCTAAATGTGGATATGTGATTTTTAAGACAAAACTGATACTGGTATTCTTGCATATACGACTTACTTTCTTAATCTTATTAGCATGGCTTGATAACCGTACTTTTTACACACATCCCTTCTGTGTCACAGAAACATTCCTGAGAATCATCAAACTGTGAAGAACAAACAAAATGTCTGCAATTCCTATATATCTGAGCCTGTGGCAGGATGCCAGTCCTAAACATTCCCTCTGGTAAGATGGCAGCATTACAGCTCCACCACTATATGTTATCTTATATATCTTGCAATAATTTACACACAGATCAGCATATTTAAAGCACTAGCTGCTATATCAGTCCCCATAAATAGGATATTTCAGAAAGTACAACTTCGGGGGCAGAGGAGGGGGGGGTTGCTTTTTTTTCCTATTTCCTTTCAGCTTTTGAACTCCAAGCCTTTCTGAATGGCCCAGGTGCTAATTCACACAGGTTTCCACTTCCAATCCAGGAATCCTGAATACAAATTACTAACTTCATATACAAAAGTTCTACAATCCCCTTCCAATGCCTATGCAAATTCAGACCAGATATAGATTTAAGTCAGCTGGCTCTTTTTCCATCCTGTCTGTCCAGCTCTAAATTTAGACACACCCAACAATATTCCTCCTGTTAACCTTTTCTACTGCAAAAGAAAGGCAGCATTACACCTCCTATGCCTTTCCTGAATTCATCTTCTCTTGAAGGGGGAAAAAAAGAATCATTATAAAGATACTAACCTCACCTCTTCACCAGTTTTCTCTGTGAAACTTCCATCATCCAGTCACTCCCTAGTTCCTATCCTCCTAACAGCTTTATCACAACAGGGTCTCGCAATTTCCTCCACAAAACGTGAAAGAGACCAGTTGTGTTGGATTTGGCTGGGGCAGAGTTAATTTTCTCCACAGTGTCAAGTATGGGGCTGCGTTTTGGGTTTGTGCTGAACACAGGGTTGATAACACAGAGATATTTTTGTTATTGCTGAGCAGGGCTCACACAGAGCCAAGGCCTTTTGTGCTTTTCACGCTGCCATGCTGGGGAGGGAAGCTGGGGGTGCATGGGAGACTGGGAGGAGGCACAGGCAGGACAGGTGACCCAAACTGGCCAAAGGGATATTCCAGGCCATGTGACATCCTGCTCAGTATACAAAGCTGGGAAGAAAAAGGAAGAAGCTGGGGCTGTTCTCAGAGATGCTTGTCTTCCCATGTCACCACCATATTTGACAGTCTCCTGGAGATGGCTGAACACCTGCCTGCCCATAGGAAGCAGTGAATTAATTTCTTGTATTGCTTTGCTTGTGTGCATGGCTTTTGCTTTTCCTACTAAACTGTCTTATCTTAACCCACATTTTTTTTCACTTTTACTCTTCTGATTCTCTCTCTGATCCCACTGATGAGGAAGTGAGCAAGCAGCCGCATGTGCTTAGTTGCCAGCTGGGGTTAGACCACAACATGAGCACTGGTGGAAATACAAGAATGGTGTAAGTTACCTGTTTCCAAACAGGTAAATTAAGACAACATTAATTTTGATTCTGTGCTATGTCGCACTTCCAGTGACCTCTGCCAGGCTAACAAATGAGGACTAGCACACAAAGGCTGTGTACAAGTAACTGTCATAAAAAGGCTGTGTAATTTTTGACTCTCAGATAGATAAAGAATCAGTGGAAAAGATTCAGAAGGAGAAGACAGTGGCGGCAGGAGTGAGGGTCAGCTACTAAGTGGTTAGGAACCAAAAAGGCAGGCATTTAGAGCCATCAAATCTTGACAGACCTGTTTGCCCCAGCCTTAGAATAATACCCTATGAAACATCCCAACCACAGGACAAGACCATGAGTTTACATCATGGTAATGATAAATATCAGCATTTAATAAAAAGCATTACATGTTGCAATTATTATTCAATATAGAGCATTTTCTTTTAAAAACAGAACATCCTCCCCCAAGGGGAAAAAAAAAAAAAAAAAAGTAAAGCTATTTCCTATAACACTTTTATTTCTATGTTATTTCCACAACAAGATTACAGAAGTACTGCTTTAGTCATTCTGGTAGGCTGAACACCCAACTTCCTCAAAACACTTTCGTTTTCAAATTCAACCTTCACTAAGAGAACTCCTAGATTCAACATAACTGAATTCTTATACAGAGTGGCAAAGTTCAAATAAGACAACCCTAAAAGCTGCATTTTTTACCCTATTATTCAGCTCCAAACTAATAGTGCAATCATTATTTGTGATTTCTATTTATACCTTCCATTAGAAAACCCTCTGAAGATATCAGCACCAGAGTTCTTATTTTTTTAAACAAAAGATCCAAAACTAATTTACTTTATAGAATAATTATGTTTGGCTATTCTAACTACTGAAAAAAAATAGTATAAATGTAGTACTGCATCTCACGTGTATCAACTGCAACAGCTTTGCAGTGGGTCTGCTAATATCTAACCCCTATGATGACAACTGACACACAGTTTTCTATCTTCTGATTCATAGCAGGACATTCCAAAAACTTGCTAATGCTGAGATTCCTCATCCTTCTTCTGAACCTTAATTGAATGTTCAGACTGAACATTCTTAGCAAATAGTATTAAGCCTTTCATCTCAAGAAAGGAATATGAACACACTCAAAATTTTCAGCAACCTGCTGTTTGTTCCACTTTGATTTCTAGTAAGTTCAGTAATCAAAAGAAAAGACTTCTTTCATAGCACTATTACAGATGACTGACTCAGATATTTTGCATAAAGCATAAATCTGACTATTGCATACGTGTTTTTTTTAAGGTTAAAAGGAATTGATACTGCTGGGTTTATCTACTTTGAATAGCAGTAAGTATAAAAACAGTTAACTAACAGCACACCCAGTTTTATGAGCTGTAAATAGAAAAGGAGGAAGTGTGCTATGTGGTAAAAAAGAGAAAGTCAGAATTTCTTCCAAAGAAGTCCTGAAGTCATCACTCAGGCATAAATCCTATTAAAGAAAGGAGGAGATCTTCCTGAGAAAAAATATAGACTGAACTGTTAGATAACCTGGATGTCGACGTGGGTGAAAGCCTTTTTCTTTCTTTTTTCACTACCCTTCACTCCATCCCTTGATTTTGAAGGCATCACCCAGTATCTCTTTGGCAGCCTTAGTCATGTTGGTGCATTAGCTTGAAACTTCCAGCAGGTCAAGATTCAACGACACTGGAGTCTGTACAGCTATGCAGCAAGTGATATTTTCAGTGGAACATTTAAAGAAGCAGGTAAATAATACATATAGCATATGAAAATAAAAACATTTTGTGAAGGGTATCAGCAACAATCATCATGTTCTGCTGCCTCCTAATTACAAGATGATCATTTTTGATGCACACATCAGATCACAAAGTTGAGGAAAGACTTGAAGTAATGGCCTTAGAAAGACTGCATGAGGCACAGAAAACTGAGTTAGATTAGAAGCCTTTTCAAGCTTGATTTTTGTTGGAAAACTCAAACTCTGGAAGAAAAGTGTTCAAGATTAAGGATATAGAGTCTCCTCAGAGAGCTTAAATCTTGAACTGAAAAAAAAAACCCCAAAACATTAAAATGTCTGTCACTGCTGCACAAACATCTCTGGCTCATATTCAGACTGGGCCAGCACTCAAGGCCAAAGTGTCGCCATTCTACACAGTACTGTGTGAAAGTAACAACTAGTATGTGAGCCATGAGTAGGAACATCTCTTAATTATCCTTTGCTCACACAAAAGTCAGGCATGAAACCAGCAGCTGCAATTCTATTTCTCACAACACCAAGCTAAGCAGCTCACAAGCAGTACTTCCCCTTGATCCCTGTGTCCCCAAAGGCTTCAAACTGACTCAGAAAAATAAATCAGAGTGCTTTCAAACAGCAAAATTTCCCATCCACTGAATGTATTTTGAGCACCAATATTGCAAACTCAATTCTATTTTCTAAGGGCTTGTTATTTTAAAATACTTCAGAGATATTTGATCCCTTCTATTTTTAAAAGATCATCCAATAGGCTTGTCAGCAAATTACTTTAGGGAAAGAAAGAAAGAAAAGGAAAGGAGATACAACACTGGAGTATTACCTGCCATCTGGAGGGGCTTAAAAAATTATACAGATTGGTGATATTTGTGCCCAAAGCTCAATCACTTAAAAACCATGTCCCTCCACGTGCATTCAGCAAGTTCCAGCTGGTGGCAGGAATTCCACAAAGAAATGGTAAAATACCAAGAAAGTACTATTTTAGATCTAAAATTTTTATATCCTACAAAACCCCGATGCTTCACTATTAATGCAAACTTTCTGCATTACGTTGGAAGGAGCTGAGGGACAGTGTAGACAACTACCTACCTACCTGCAACTTTTTATCTTTAAAGAATTTGGGGGAGATTGCGTTTTGTTAAAACAGGCAGGATCCAACTAAAAGGCACAGCATTTCTTTTTCTTATTGGAAGTTTTTCTTCATATTTGAATCAATTAGCACATATATATGTATGCATGTATACATATATATGCATGTATATATATATATATAGTTGCACTGTGCCCTATTCTATGCCATTTATAAAAGCAGGTATGAAACTAAGTGTTAAAACTGTCTTAAGATGAAAATGCCATAGATTCAGATATGTCTAAATACCTCTGCAACATGATCACTTTATTTATTCTTTTCAAGAGCAAGTGGAAAAGAATTCTTTACCATGCAATAACTATTTTTTCCATGTGTTGCGCACATGTATTCTATTTCCAGGACACGTTACCACCAAGCGCATGAGATCAAATTATTTTTGCCAGCAGGTTTTCTCAGCCAAGGATATAAATGGCAAAGCAGGCTCAGTTCCCTCACCAAAAAAGAAATCAGGTGGCACAGGCACTTAGTACACCAAAGTAAAGGGTTATTTAACTGACACAGTGTACGATGACAACACGCCTCAGAGAGCTGTGAAAAAAACCAGCGTCGTTTCTTCACAAAGCAACACAACAAATACCCACAGACACGACTCGAGTACTTCAAATGGAAGTGGCCCCTCGATTTGACTTAATACTTATGGAAGAGATCTGGACCTTAAGAGGCTGCGGTGCGAAACTCAAACGTTCACAAGAGAGGTTAAAAAGAATTAAGTTCCTCATCTAAGAACAAAGGCGTTTACCAGCAATGTCCTGGGTGGCAAAGGCCCAGCCAAAAGTTATCCTTATCAGTTTAGTGTGATCAGGGCTAATCAATAATCTGTATCTTTCTGTTAAAGTGATCTACGGATAGTTTTAGCCACTTTAAAACCACAAAGTTTTAAACCATTTTATATGGAGCACAAGATGAGTGACTGTAATTTCTGACAAAAAAGGCATCCATGTGCATGCCCTGAAACTGCAGCAAAAGCTTTAGCCAACACCTGAAAATAAGTTTGCAGCTTTTGAGAAGCTGTAAGAGAATCTATGACAGACATGGAGTTTACACATAATAAAAGATGCAATCGCTTTCTTTTATCTAGGATTTGAAGATGATGAAAAGAGTGAAAATTACATGAACTAAAAGAGCTATTCTCCAGCACAACCATGTTAAAGTGGGTTTGGTATCACACAGTCGTAGCATCATTTAGGCTGGAAAAGACCTCCAAGACCAGAGAGTGCAATATCATTCACCTAACACAGCCATGTCCACCACTAAACCATGTCCTAAGTGCCACATCTATACAGCTTTCAAACGCCTCCAGGGATCATGCTGGACCCAGTCAAATTACTCAACACCCCTACTAACCTGATATAATCAGCAAACCACAAACAACTTGGTAATAAAAAAAGACAGAAGTCTATCCAATAAGCCCTGTATGTTTTCTGGGCAATAAATAAAATTCTATTTCAAAATACGCAAAGTTGTCTTGGGAATCCAAAAACATGTTTATGACAGAGATGTGCAAGTCGCTTGGAAAAATAAAGTTCCTGAATTGTCTTAATGCCAGTTAGGGTACTAACCCAGCTTTCAAGAGATCACCCAAAAAATAAAAATAAAAATTTAAACGTATATCGAGAACTTTTTCTCCATCCCCGATGGGGAGACTTGAAATGAAAGGCTTAAAGCAAAACCACATTGCTGATGCAGGCTATAAAGAAAGACACCCAAACAACATTTAAATGTAATTTAGGAATACATCTCAAACTCATAATCTAATAGCTAATACTGTAAGGTGCTGCAATTCCAGACTCCAGTAAAAACCTGCAACTGTCCACATGCAAAGCAGTGAGAATAACAATCCCCAAAAATCATCTCTCAAAGTCTGTGCAAACTGCTAACCGTGAAAGGCTGGAAGTACAGAAAGAGTATTTTTCCAAAACCTGTGGTTCTACCTGAAGAGTGTTGAAGGTACTTTTGGATTAAAAATAAATCAGGAGCACCTCCCTAAATGCTAAGTTCTTAGCTGAGAGTTCACCACTGCACTTTGAAAATAGAACAGGAATAAAAAATAACCCTCTAGGGTTCCAGCACCTGCTGGACTGGCTTCAAGTGACTTCAAGCATCCTTCTAGCAAAGCTAAAAAGACATAGGGTAACAATACAGTAATTGTATTTGGTATTTATTAGCCTACAGGACATTTTTGGAACTAACCCACCTAATGACTACAGATTTCATTTTTGCTGTCATACAAAACCGTAGTTCTGTACTGTAAAACCAGAGTTTTGACTCAGGATGGCAGAAAAGCCCCCACTCAGCTTGCCTTCTCACTCTGCACCAGCAGGATGGACAAGACAAAAGGAAGAGCAAGAGCCAGCTGTGGGCAGGGGGATATGGGGGAATGGATGTGAGTGGCAAAAACATCTTTCAGGTTGAGATAAGGACAGTTTAATAAGTACAGGGAAGGAAAAGGATGCAAAAACAATCGTCCTCCACCGACAGACCAATGCCTCTCCAGCCCTGAGCAAGGTCTGCTTTGGAAAAACAACTACCCCGTTTTGCTGCTGAGCATGATGTCACAAGCCATGGAACACTCCCTTGCGCAACTCAAGCGGGCTGTGCCAGCCCTGTACCCTCCCAGCCTCTTGCCAACCCTCAGCTGACTCACTGGCACAGCGAGAAGCAGAGGGGACCTGGATGTTGTGCAAGCACTGCTCGGTGACCACTCAAACACCGGTGTCCTTTCAGCACTGTTTTGCTCACCGGTCTGTAACACAGCACCATACGGGCTGCTATGTGGAAAATGAACCCCGTCCCAGCCATGCCCAGCACAGGTTCTAAAGATAAGACCACTGGTACTTAAGGTATTTGTTAATTTATACGTCAACCACAAGCAAAACAACTCCAATAATTCAAAATACCTACAGAGAGGTACAGAAAGCTGATACATACAGGAGTATCACAAGACTCAACCGCTCTGTGACTTCAAAGAGCCAAAAGATACCAGTGATGACTACACAGATATTCCTGCAGCTTTAAATATTAGATCAACACTTAACTGGCTTTAACACACCTGCAGGAACCAATACAGCCTGTAGCCTGCCTAAAGATGACAAATTATGCCACAAGAAGGATATTCCTGAGCAGGAGAATCTCAAGCATGCCAAGACAACTTTGTTCACTTCCACAGAAATAAACCTGCTCAGATACAGCATCCTACCCACTAGTCTACCCTACCAAATCAAAGACTTCAGCAGCACTGAACCCTGCAGTCCTCACGCTTTGATCCAGCCACCAGAAGTGGTCCAGGGATGGTTATGCAAGTTTCCAGTCAAGTCCTTTTTTTTTGACAGCCAAGTTCACCTACACATCTCTAACACGTAAGGCATTAGAGAAATTTCTTACACAGTGTCGTGTGTGCCAACAGTCATCTAATTTCATGCTTCAATGACACAGGATAAAAAAGGGGGAAAAAAAAGAAAAAAAAAAAGTGTGCTGCGTTTCAGTGAGTAGCTGTGTGTGAAATTCAGCACTGCCCTGAAGCAGCCCTAAGCAGTGCCACAAGGACTATATTCCAAAAGTCAAATCCAATATACAAAATGCAGGAACTCATATATCCATGTAACATAGAAAACGTGGGTTTGGATAAGCATGATAGAAATACTCTAGAATTTTTTTTTTTAATCAAAATTAAATGCCTTGCAGTTGCACCACATACATAACGTAGCCATTAAAGATGCATTTCCGAGCAACAAAAGCTGCAATAAGCTAGTGACATCACCAAAGACATCTGCGGACCAAACCCTTAAGAAGCATATTAAAAAAAAGAAGACAAATACAGAGCAAAGCTATTTCTGATTATGCTCTAAATATTGAAATAATTTTTTAAATATATTTTATATCCAAAAAGCAGAGTCTCTTCATAAGAGCAAATGGGAAAACAAGTTGTCCAATTACCTAAGAACATTAGCTGCAGAAGAGTTTTCCGAATATAAAATGTTTTGCATCCATCTGGTATCTTTTCCATTTTAATTTAGTCTATTCTGGTAAAATCCACTTCAGAAAAGACTTCACTATTTGAAAATTTATTACAGCACTCTAAGAGAGGCCTGTATGAATGTTTCTCTATTCTAGGTATTCAAGCAAGGTACCCTTCACTGCTTCATAATCATCTTGACAAGATGTCACCTTCATTAAAATTCTGGTATGTGCTGAAGGTCCTTCTCCACAACTCCTGCCTGTGTCCTGTTTGCACACCAAGTCACTACAGATTTCTACTCAGGACACTTCTGCATCATTTCTGCAACAATCCAAAAGATCTTGAACACTGTGTCTGTTTCAAGCATCTCCCAAAACTGCAGAAGTTCTCCAGCTGTTCGGGATCATATTTGATTCCCTTCTTTGTAAGCTATATGGTTATGTTTATTCTCATCAATTAAATGACTTTCAGTCATTTCAGCATAAAAGTCTTAGCTCTGAAGTTAGGCTCAAACCCTTTATTTTCCATTAAAAAAACAAGCTGCATTTCCAAAATTTTTACTCAACTTAGTGTAAACGAGATGTAGGAGGGGAACTCAAAAACAGCCAAGTGTTCCCTTCAGAAATTTGTCTCCTTAGGGTTTCTGCACAGCTGCTCAAGAGAGAGAACACCCTGAAAACTACTCTGACTGCCATGCACAGAACTGAAACAAATAAATTTCTTTTATCATCACTATATTTATGCTTTGTGACTACTCCTTCAGAACTTAACAAATTACTTTGTACCTAACATTTCAATGTAACAATTTTAAGTATTCAATTTGATCAAATTTTTTCCCATGCTTTTGTAATTTTTTAATGGCTCTGGGAGAGTCATTCCCGTTTCCTGTTACCCTCCTCTGGATAAACTAAAAAACTAATCAAATGCCACTCCCTCAGAAATATATCTTTTACCTTGAATTTAATATTTTTAATATTTTAGGTGGCTCTCATTGGCAAAAATATTTCCAGAAAATATTGCATTGTGTGCATTTGCTGTAATGGACTAAAAGCCTAAAGACATTAAACTATTAGAACAGAACAAGTTTTTAAAAAATGTATTATTTTTATGAGCAAGTAAAACTTACCATAGCCTCACTATGTTCTCCAACATCCAAAGATGAACTGCTTTTATACTTCCCAGCACACTTAAACCAGCTGAATGACACCAAGTGTAGTATAGCCCTCTGTTGCTCAAAATTAGTTCTAAAGACAGAAAAACATCACATAAAATAACCCCCCACTTCAAGTAACTGAAGAAGGTGCTGCAGTTCCACATGCATGTCCAGCCTTTGGTGAGCATTATATTAGCAAAGTCACTGTTCACAAAAATGTTGATTCTGTTTGGCAAGGATCACCACATAACTGGAGGGCCAACTCGAGACAGATTTGGGTCTTTTTAGTAAATTTTTAAGTAATAGCATGGATCACAAGTTCAAGATGGCTTCAATTCTACCGGGGAAGTAGAAAGAAGAATGCTTATATAACTGGAATAAATACTTTTACATTTCTTAATCAGATACCACAAGCCACGTAAGAGAAGGAACGGACAGATGTTGTTTCATCATCTTGAAAAAGCAAATATGAAAATTATGTCAATCAAGGGAAAATACTGCTAAAAAGACGACTCTGTAGCTGGATTTCATAATTTACTTTTCATTAATGGTCTGATCTTAAATTTGGTATTTATTTTGTGATCACAAATCACAGTTAGCTGTGGTCTACAGCTCATTCAAGACCAAAAAAGGAAGAAAAATTGCATGGATATATCCACAACTAGCATCCCCAGATGAATACATCCAATTACCAGAAACTTTCCCTTTTTCTTATAGTTTTATGCTATGGCAATATTAGCTATGAATAATGTTGTCTCTATTTCCACTAGACCCTATGAAAAACTCTGACACAGTAGACAAATCCACAGCAATTTAAAGTACTTTCAATTCAAATTGTTTTCATTCAGCGGAAGAATGGAGTTCCTCTGAGACAGAAATTTAATATTTTTATGAATTGCTCCTGGTACTAAAGGAGTAACTAACCTAAAGCTGTCATTAGAGAACTTCAGAACTAGAGAAGGACACACAGTATTTCACAGACAAGGCTTTAGAGCACACAGTGTAGGAAAAGAGAGACATCTAAACAGATGTCAAGCCTGATGAAAAGAGTCCTGCATCTCATGTAATGGATGGAAAAAAGAACAAAGCAGCTACAGATTTAGTCTCTTCTGTTGAAGTTATTCCACTTCAGCTTCTGTACAGTACTTATTACAGAGTACTGCTCACTACTCACTCATCTAGAGAGAAAGATTTCTCACTGCTTTTATTTTAGCCCAGTTTTTACACAAGATTCTCTGTATACAACCAGTCCACCCTCGGTTTCATAGTTCCTCAAGAATAAAGGTGTTGCCTCAGTCTTATTTTGGAAAATCTGTAGCAACTGCATTAACTTGGGCCATCTGCCAAGTGCCCAAAAAGACGGCCTCTCATTCCCCTCCTCAATATAAGATAGCAAAGAAAATGCAATTGCAAGCTCATGGATCAAGATAAGGACAGGAAGACCACTGAGTTGTTACCATCATGGGCAAAACAGACTGACTGGACTTAGGAAAGATAAATTTCATCTGCTGCCAATAAGACTTGGATCAAATTAAAACCATCTTGTCCCTGCTCTTCCTTCTCTCCTGGCTTAACTTTACCACTAACTCCTCCACCCCTCACCACTGCTGCACATCACAAAGGGATTTGGGAATGGGGCTTGCAGTAAGACCATAACACTTGCTCCTCAGAGGGCTCTTATCTGCTCTGGAGTGATCCTCCAAGAGCTCCAGGAGAACAACCTGCTTTGCCATGGTCTTCTCCTTGGGCTGCAAGGGAATCTCTGCTTTGGATCTTCGAACACCTTCCCCCCTTCCTTCCTACTGATCTCGGTGTCCTCAGGGCTGTTCTCTCACATTTGTTTCTCCTCACGTCTCTCTCATGGCTCCTGCACATGGTTCTCCACCATTTCTAATTATGTTATCACAGAGGTGTCCCCAGCATCACTTACAGACTCAGCTTTGGACAGTGATGGGTCTGTTTTGGAACTGGATGCAGCTCACTACATCCAGTACCAAGACAGCTCCTGGCCCATGTGAACTCAACAGTTTCAAAACTATTCCCAACTAGAGAATGAATTTCAGAAAGCCGAAAAAATGAAAAGCAAATTGTATAGTTTTCTCAAGGAAGGCACTGAAATTACCAATGAGAAGGCAGACAAGTGATTCTTAGCCCAAAGTTTTACAGCGGACTAGATGCTGATTTAAGGACTTCGCTGTTGAGAACAGTCCCACCCAACTTCCCATCCCGCTCCTTGTGCCTGCCTCCTCAACAGGAATAGATCAGTCTTTTGGAGATTAAAAAAACCCGAACCTATTTAAATTCTCATATTCTTAGTGAAAAACTTCCTGGAAACCTCCCACTTGTATTTTTTCTGCAGCTAAAGGATATATGTGGGTTTTTTTTAATTTTTGAAGCATAACTTCGCATGCAGCTATTTACTGTGCCACCATTTGCTGCATTAGCTCAAACCAATTTTTATTTGCTAATTTCCCAGTAGCTTGTTTTCCAAAGTAACCACACAGCTGAGGTAAACTTATAAAATAATATGGATGACATAGCATGCTGAGCCCCTCTGAACTACATTCCAGTATCATGTAAGTGATCAATTAGGTACATTGCAGCTCTGCCATACTGAGGGCTGAGAACAAGCTTTTGTTTAAGATTGACTTTTCTAGCTTTCATTCCAATGTCTTCTGAAATTCAGTATGCGTTGTCAGAGTAGAAGGCAGAGGAGAATTTGGAGTTAAACTGACTGAGGTACTTCCAAAACAGGTTTTCTTACTGGTATTTTTTTTTCCTGTGTAGACCTGGGGATTAAACCACAATCCTAACTGCACTCTTTATTGGCTCAGCTGTTCAACATGTGCTCTAGAAAATCACGACAACAACTTGTTCTTTCGGAAAAACAACAACAAAATCAAGAAGTAAAATAAATGATGTCAGACAAATGCAATCTGTAGAATCCAAACCTAACAGATCACTACGCACATGCCCTCAAGACAGAGCTGACACAGGGCTGACCAACCTGCCAGACTTCACGTTAACTGATGCTGCCCTGGGGGAAATGCAACCCTCACTGAGCCTGATAGTCTGCAAGCAGATAGCACCAGTTTGAATCTGAACGTTGGTGAAAGCCTGGAATGAAGAACGGAAAAGGAAAAAAAACCCCTGCTGCAGATTACATGTGAAGGCATTTATTTTGGGGAATGAAACGTATGTACAGCAACAAAAATAGTCAGAAGACACTAAAACATTTTCGTGTGTGACCTGAATCCTCAAAAGGGAAGAGTGAAGTAATACACAAACTCTCTTGGTGTGTGTGCAGGAGCTGGGATCTGCAGGACAGAATATGCTCTGGGAAAATATATATTCTCTCCTTGCTTGTTTAACAGAGACTGCAGGGCAAAAGGAGACTACACCCACAGTAATACCTCCCTACCACTCCTGCTAGCTCTGCAAAAATAAGAGTAGGTCAAGTATTTGAGAGCTATAATGGAGTTCTCTCCTCCTTCACTTCAAAACCTCATAAACAAAGAAGTCTTCAAGGATCTGCCCTACCAGGCTTGTCTGCTCCATAAACTTCTGCCAGAAAAACTACACCAGCTGGAGGTGGCAGCCGGGAACTAGACACCATACAGCCAATTCAGCCCTGCTGGAAACAAAATTCTGATGCAGACAATTTGCGCCAACAGGAGAAGCATTTGGGTTGGCTTTACTCACACCACAGATTCAAATGATGAATTTCCGCTGGCAGAAAGAATACTTCTGCTTTTCCAAGAGAGGGCTTTATTGGCCAAGCTGCAGTAACTTTTAGGTTAAAGTGGTTTTAAGAGCTCTGATACACAAATTTTTCAAATTGTCTTGAAAACCTGTTACAAAAAACAACAACAACAAGTTCACTGTCTATAATCTGATATGTCTCAAAGTTTTCTAAAATAAGGTCTCCGAAGAATAAAATTTTTTCAAATATGTCAAGTAAAAACTGTCTCAAAGCTCTCTCTCTTTTTATGCACACATATACAAAGCAAATAACCCCCCAATCTCACAACCTCTACTTCAGTTAGTCCAATTAACTTTGAAAAAACAATACAGAACAGATCGTCCTTAACACTTGTAATCCAAAGACAGTCACCACAAAAATCTCAAGAAGTTACAAGTTCTTGTCCCAGAAATCTCTGCTAACTCTGCCATACAAAGAGAAATCCAGAAGTAGTGTGTTCCTCTAGGGAATCACAGCGTTTCATTCTTCTCCTTTATGAGGTGGCAACATTTTTTTGCATATCAACAGAGGGTGGGTGAAGAGAAACTGACAATAACTCACATGTGGACTATTAGGAAAGGAACAATCTCTGACTGTTTGGGACAGAGTTAAGCAAATGTCCTGGCTGGCCAGGCACCAGAGGAACTACTCTGAAAACAGTAGCAAGGGGTTTTATTTATTAACATGAGCTGCAAACTGAACCAATGGACTGTGGGTCAGTAAGTTACTGCCTGGGACAAACACGAGGAATACATTTTTTAACACATATCCGAGCGCCTTGTCTTGACAGGACAAGAAAAGAGGGCTGGAGGAACATGACAATCCTAAGAGAAGCTATTTTTGCACAAGGAACAGCAACTGAAGGGGGAAGGAAAAGAATGGAATAGTAGTGTGTTTCTTTAATCACTGCAACCATCAACAATAAAACTGTTTAAAAAGAAAAGAATGTTATTGATTGTATTTGATTGATCAATGTGATTGATCTCAAATATCCACAGTTTTCAATTGCAAAATACAGCATAATCCCCATTTCATGTCACCAAACACACTGACAAGAGTGGGAGAGACAAGGGGGAAAAAAAAAGTAAAGGAAAGCAGCAGGCTTCAGCTTGCCAAAACATTTCCAAATGTAAAATTCTATAAAAACTAGAAGTTCTACAAATAACTATTTTGCCTTTTATTCAAAGCCTTGGGAAATCAAAAGCAATAAAAAATGAGGTGCAACATTAGGTTGTTCAGCTCTTCGGACCAAAGCCACTATCAAACACTGAAAACCAAGGAAAGCAGCTCTTGGAAAACATCTTTTATTTGTACCTCCTCTCAGACCTCGTGTAGTTAAAATCAGAAGAAGCTGTAAGACTGTCTCCAGAATGACCCTGACTGAGCAGGGAGGTTGGACCAGATGACCACCCTGTAGTCCCTTCCAACCTGACCCATTCTGTGATTCTGTGAATAAACCACCACTCCAAAATTAGGTTTTGCATCAACTTCTGGATACTCCCTCCTCCCTTCCTCTCAGTACCATATCTCCCAATAGTACTATGCACACACACACACACTCTTCCAGAAATTTTTTGAAGGTGAAAGATCCTGAAAACCCGCTCACAAAAAGTCCCTAAGCAATATCACTAATATATATATATATATATTTTAAAATTACATTAATAATGAAAAATGAAGCTATTCAAACTGCCTGTGTTAATGTAATTCAGCCCCTTGTGTGAGCACAGCACAGCCCATGATCACTTTGCCCGTGGGACACCTGCACAAGACTGTGCCTTCCTCGGTAATGGAAAGCTGACAGGAAATAAAAGGGCTCCTGCACAGACTCAGCAGCCTTGGCTGCAGAACTGGGCACGTTCACAGCCTCGACTTACACAGGCCAGGACTGGTCACACACGTTCACCCCAGAAAGGCCAACACTTCACTTGGTTCCAGACAAAGAAAGCAGCCAAGAAGTGACTCGGTGCCAGAGCACTTCTCATGGAAGCACAAGAAGCCCTCATAGACATAATTACCCACAGACACAGTCTGCCCATAGACACAACCATCCTTAACCCAAGCAGTTCTTTGACTTCTAGGTGTCCCTTTTCATCAGAGCCAGAGCATTAATGAGGAACTTTCTGCACCCACGGATGTATGGAGTATAAAACAGGAGATACAGAGAAAGCAGCAGTAAAAGGCACAAAGTGAATTTTTATGCTGAAATGAAAGGATAATATAAAATAACTTTTTGGATTTCTGGCATATCTCTGCATTCTTGTATACAATTTCCTTTTTTTTCCCTCCCCCTCCCATTTCACCATGTGAAAATTCCATAATTTGGCATCATACCCAAATCCAGATCAGTCACCAACAGAGATTAAATCTTTTAACCATCCACACTGTTATTTTGTGAAAAACAGTTGGATGTCATTTTTTGTGAACTAGGCCTTAGAAGGAAACAAGACACTTGGCCTGTGGCTTTCACAGATTTTTGTTGATAGCTGAAGAATGGCAAGATTTAATGATCTTGGACTTCATTTCACACATAAAAGGGAACTACATTCTAGGACAAAGTTTCTCAATATGCGGTCTGTAAAACATCAGATGGTGGTCCAAAAAATCATCATAAAAATGTATTTTTAAAAACATACATTCCCATACATGCAAGCAAGAAAACATATTTGAGGAAATACAAAAAAAAAACCAAAACAAACATTCCAGGACTAGCCTAACTGAATAGCACTGTAATGCCTATGAAAATGTGACATTTCACCAGATGACCCTTGCATTTTTTTAAGGACATTAAGTGTTCTTGAAACAACACATTCTCCTTTAACATTCAAGTTTGAAAACACTTTTTTCTGTTCTACTGAATTTCCTTAGTAAGTCCCCTCCAGCAAATGCCTTCTTACATCCAATGTTTTTTCCTTCATCCTACTTCCCTAAGCTGTTACCTGTTTTTTCCACTTCTCACAACACTTTCTCTGTTTTCATTCTCTGCAGAGGCATCCCTTAAAGTCATCCACTGAAGCTATCCATCCACCCACTGAGCTCGTTCTGCCTATTTTTATTGACAAACTCTGCCTCAGGTATTCTGGTTCACCCTGAATTTCACTTACCACTGTTGGAACATCCTTTATTTCATCGGTTCAGCTGCCTTTTTCAGGACCCTTGTTTTACCATTACCTTTTTAAAATTATAGACACCTAGTCCACACCCTATCCCTACTCCCTGGATTAAGATCCAGATACAGCTATCCAGCCCTTGTCTTTCACAGTCTTCTTTTCAGGGCCAATTTTCCTTCCTAATGTCCAACAAAAACATCCTTGATCTTGTCTACTGTCAGCTCTCTGTACATACTCTGAGTTGCTTTCTTAAGGCCAGGCAAACAACAATGACTATGTTAAATCTTGAGATACTGGAGAAGCACTCGGAGATCGTAAATACAATATATGGATAGAACACCTGAGATACTCTCCCTCAAAACCAGTATTACTGCTCTCCCATTTCCCGTATAACACCATCATAAAATTCAAGAATGCTGAATAAAAAACAGTTTAGAAAAACCCAAGAGCTGATAACAAATGTCAACCAGCAGCCACCTTTTTATTTGAAGTACACAGCACCTAACCTGAAACCCCATTTGCATGTGTTGCTCTGATGCTACACTCTTCAACAGTACAAAAACTACAGTTTTGAAACCTTTTTTTCCTGGCATTACTAGTAAATGATTTTTAAAACTCGGTTGTTTGAAACAAGATACAACCTTTAAATATACTAATTCATACATACACATTTAATACATTTATATGTATTGCTAAATACTTAATTGATTATTCTGTTTTTTTCAAGACAATTCTTTTCACAAGCCTTGCAAGTGACAAACTGTATCTGCCTGAAAACAGACTTTTTAAAAGCAACAAAAAATGTTAAACTCAACTAAAAGGGCTTAGGTGTGTTACATGTGTAAAAAATAGAAGAAACTACTTTGTATTTAAAACTGAAATAATTACGCTATGTGGTGCTCTCAAGCATAATGACTAGGTAAATGACAGAAAAGAAAAACTTCAGAACTGATCTCTTTCTCGACAGTTCAGTCCTATTCGTATATTAGAAAGAACAAACTGATTGACTTCTGTTTTCAGTTTTAAATGGATTTAAAATAAATTTGAATACAGTAGCAACCAGTTGAAACATTCAAAAAATAGGAAAACTATTCACTTGATATCCACAGAAGATACTGTTGCGTGAACTGATCTTGACATGTCAACAAATTCTGTTTCCCAGAGTCTGGTAGTTGAGAGCTTTTGTTTTCCTGAGCACATGTGCTGTTGGATATGTGGGCTGGGGTGTGTGCTTTTTTTGTTGCTTTTTGTTTTGATTTGTTTTTAATTTGAGAACACATTCAGCTTGCAGTAACATGCATATTCATCGTGAAATTTTAAGTTTACGTACGTTTCTTTAATTAAAAATTCAGCTTAATGTGTTTAAAATACAGGTTCGATACAGCTTTCTACAAAGCCTCTTTATACAGCCTCTAGTGTTAGTTGGACTTATTCTGACGTACATGCAAGGTTTTCTAGGAGTTCAATTAGATGACTTTTCACCACCATGAGTAAACTATTATAAATTTTGAAATACTTTATGACACAGAAAGAATAAAACCAATATTTGGTTCTTGTCAGCAATTGAGGGAAATCGTACAAAAATGTTTTTGTTTGCTACTGAGATGAATATATGAAAAAGACATGTTTCCTTGGAATCTGGGCCTTTTTTTTTTTTTTTTTTGTGCAATAAGAGATACAGACTTCCAGCTTCTCAGGAAAATTAAGTTTGCATACCAGCACAGAATATCCCTGGGACTTCACTCCGGAATATAACAGTTCGTACTTTCTTATCAGATTTCAAAGCATCCACAGCTTTTGACATCTACAGAGAAAAGGAGGAAGGGGAATAACCAAACACTTTTTAAAGTGCTTCATTCCAATATTTCACCTTTATACTAAAAGCTATTCTTTTCACTTACCATTTTTACAAGATTTTTGCTAAGTGCATTCTTGGCATGAGATCTGTTTAATCCAAGCACCACAATTCCTGGAGGGGAAGAAAAATTGCATTATTGTTACAACGTAGTAAAATATGTATCATCTACGTAAAATATTATTATTATTATTTTGAATTACACAAAAGGAATCAAGGGCAGCAAAAAAAGTTCCTGAAAAGTTTCTGAAAGAAAACAAACTTTTCCAATACTCAACAGAAATTACACGTTTTAAGAACAAAAATATGGCCCTTACACCTTCACATGGAAAATGTGCTCACAAAGGTTGAATGCAGAATTACACAATTGTATGCACAAATTTCATGTTTGAGCATGAAGTGCTGACATGCAGTCAGGGAAGATCCTTAATTGTAAAGCATATGTTTCCATATTTAGACAGCCTGTCTTCAGAGACTCCTTAAAGCTTGAAGGGCAACCACAGCTAAGACTAGCAACTCTCAGAGAGGCAAAAGGAAGTCACAAACATACAAACAATACCAACAATAGGAAACTTGTACTTTTGTTTAAAAAGGAACAAAATCATACAGAAGTTCTCCCCCGAGACACAAAAACCAAGCTCAATTCTTGGTACGCAGCTCCAAAGACACATTCACAGCTCCCTTTGTCCAGGTAAATCAGTTGTCTCACCAGCTGATCACACTGGTTTGAACACCGCAGCAGAAACACGATTTGTTCCTCCTTATTCAGCCCCCCTCAGGTTAACAGGTACAATTATCAAACAGGCAAATCCTGAAAGGTTTATTTTGCTAATGTCTGAGTTTACTATGCCTATAGCAGTCTCTTAGACAATTAGTGCCTGGACCCAACACAACTGCCTGAATTAGAAACACCAGCACACTGGTCCAGCCCTGGTAAGGTTTTTTCTATCAGGACCTTTTATGCAGACAATGCAGGAGTGAGAAGAGAAGAAGGACTGGGACAGGGACAGCAAATGAAAGGCAAAAAGGGAGCTCTACCTTAAACAAAAATGCCCATAGTACCGCCATAAACTTACAAGACAAAAAAAGAAATTCCAGAAACTCAGTATTTGCTCAGGTGATTACTACCTCATCACTCAGGTTTGAATGTCTAACCTATGTAAAATCTGGCTCTCATACCCTCCACAGGGTGCCTTCCTTGTCACCTCAGTGCATACTGCTTCAGGAAATCCTGTCCTCCCAAAGGATTGACCATCAGTGCTTGAGTCCCCTTCCTCTGCTTCCTCCTGCATCTATGTGCACAAGCACGCACACAAGACAAGACTAAAGAGCTGCTCTTTCTGCAGCTACCAGTTGAAAGCAAAGCCCTCCATCTGCCAGCTGCCGCTCTCAAGGTCCAAATAAAAGTGGTGTCAAATACAAGTAACAAAGCACTTTCTTGCTCCCAAGGCACAGCCAATTGCTATGTATGGATACCTACAAAAAGGGGAGAGGAGCTGGGCTAACCCAAATGACCTTCACTCCCCTGTTCTGCAAACCTAAATTCCACCTGTTCGTCCCCATGGGTGGAGGTATCCACACAGCACCATCTGCAAGGGTGGTTATTCAGCACTTACACAGGAATCTGTTCGTGTTCTGTTCAGCAAAAAGGAGTGGTGCTGTAGCATTTCTCTGCTGTCACAACTTCTTCAGGAGGATCACTCCAAATTCAAACACTGTGTGTGTTCAATGCAAGCAGTCAAACAAATGCAACACCACACTTTGGAGCAACAAAAGACCCCTTGACCTCAATTTGATTTTAAACTTTCAGGCACATTACAAATGCTGTGTTTGAAAAAACTAGAGACGTTATTATCCCAAACCATACTCCAGTTAGGAAATACAGTTCTTTTCAGAAGCACATTAATCTTAACAGCAGTGACACTTAAAGACACTTGAATTTTTCTTCTCCCCATTAGAACCCAAAGATTGTCGCTTCAACAACAACAATAATCTATTCACAAGTAAGTTTCCAATTAACATTAAAGCACATTCAATATTTTTTCCTACAAAGGGATGATCCTTGAAGACAAATCTTACAAGTTCCTCTTAGCAGGGTTTTATCAAGTCATAAAACTACCACTTCTGCTTCCTTCTCCAGAAGAGATAGAGATGGCACCCACTCACCTATTCTGTTTCTTAAGTAGGGAAAAAAAAAAAAAAGATGATGAAGCAAGAACTGCAACAGGAAAAGCATAAGAGGTTTGCAAGAGAAACCTACATATTGCATTGATGTGCACAAAAGTCGTTCCTTGAATGTACATTTCAATCAGTTTTGTCCTGATATGCCATTACCACAAGACCTGTGGATGGAAGGGACCCTAAAGATATCAAGCTCTCCATGCCCCACGCAAAGATCAGGGACATCTTGCACTAGACTATGTTGCTCAAAGCCCCATCCAACCTGGCCTTGAACACTTCCAGGGACAGTGCATCCACTTCTTCTCTTGGCAATCTGTTCCAGCGCCTCACAACCCTCACAGTAAAGAACTGCTTCCTAATATCCAACCAACCCTGCTCTCCCTCAGCTTGAAGCCCTTGTCTTACCACTGTATGGCATGGCAAAAAGAATCCTCTGTGGACTTCTTGTAGGGTTCCTTCAGGTACCAGAAGGTCACAACAGGTCACCCTGGAGCCTGATCTTCAGGCTGAACAATCCTAATAATCCCAATTCCCTCAGACTTTCTTCATAGCACAGGTGGTCCATCCCTCTAATCATATTCATGGCCTCCTCTGGACTCGCTCCAACAGGTCAGTGTCCTTCCTGTGCTGAGCACCCAGAGCTGGGTGCAGTGTTCCTGCTCTCCATCTGTTCATCCCCCAGCCTGTGCTGATACCAGGGGGCTGCCCTGACCCAGGTGCAGCACCATGAACTTGTAAAAGAAAAAAAATATTTAAAAGTAATCATTAACAGATATAAGTAAGGAATAATAATAATTATAATCATGAAAATGGTAATGATGATGATAACTGCAGTATCTGTATGGTGTCAGAATATACTGATATACTAAGAGATATACTAAGGAGGATTAAGCACTCACGTAATGCTAAACTCAATATTAATTTCATAGTTTTTCCTGAGGGTCATCCCTACATTTTTCTAGGACACACCTCAGTACACAATGTGCATTTATTAAAAATTACATCTACATACTGAAAACTAACTTCATCCATGCTGGCTAGGCTCTCCAAAAGATGATGATTCCCAAAGTTGTCTAATATAAGCAGTCATACTCCTGTATATTACTTTCCTAGTCAACCATCAGAGGAAAAGCATATGCAAATGTACATTATGTTCTCTGCTTATAAGTTACCTCTGTCAAAACTAAAAACTGCCTGTGGCATAATTTTCAGTGTTTGAGAGAAAAAAAAATGAAAGTAGTGCATAATAAAACCAAAAAATGTATTTTAGTGAAATAAAGATACATTTGAAAGATATATTTGAAAAACAGCTTCAAAATACCTGTAAATTCCCAGGAACACCCTCATTTCATAGCATCCACTATATTTAAGATGTGCATAACATGACGTGATTAGGTCATGGTTTAACTACAGTTTTTATCAGCATTTAGGAAATCTTACTTATAGTAACGATTTTTATCTCTTTTATCTTGTACTTTTAAGTGACTAAAACATTCATCCTCAATCTTTGTTAGAAACACATTTATATGGTTTCTTACAAATAAATCCTGTCGTTACACACGCATTAGTAATCTTGTCAGAGCTGGAAAGATTTACTAATCTGCATAAAAAGTACTTGTAGAATTCTAAATTGTATTTATTTATTTGTATTAAATATACACACACAAGTGTAACTTTCCACAATTAAAAAAATTTTAAAAAAAATCTGAATTATGGACTGAAAAACTGAAGGATGATAAAGGGAGCTAAGTTATTTTTAAGTTTGTCTCACTTAACTACTCAGACAAACCAAGGCAGACAAGTTGACTTAGATGTTTAGTATTCTAGAATAGTTTCTTAAGTAAGGCAAGAACATATGGTGAGCATATCATGCACAATTCTGGTGGCTTCTTATCAAGAATCATCTAATCATCTTATCAAGAAGTATTTAAGTGCAAAATCACACCAATGTTTACTAGACAGTACTTTCTGAAAACACCAAAACACTCTTCAAAATCCCATATCTGCACCTGTTTCATCTCTAAATACCACTTTAATCTTTTTCTGCACTTCTTAAACTAGTGGATCTCACCTGCACAGCCCTGCTTTAAAGATAGCAGGGAAAGTGTTTCCAATTTATCAGCTAGCTATCAGTTTCCAACTTATACTCTACGAAAACAACTTCAACCGAGGCCATATTTGTTCTGCCCGTTCTATTTGTGTTAAAATTGCAACTGATGAGGACCAAAAGCTGTCTTACATACTCTAAACTGAACTAAAACCAGCTGGGAAACTTAAGCATAACGAGTCATTCTAGTGTAAAATCTAGATTTTACAAACATTTATATCACATTCCAGCAAGTTGACACTGCAACACTGGAGTCAAGACTAAGACGATGTTTCTCTTAATTCCATCTGTAACTCAAAGAGCAAAAGCACTAAGCTCATTTAAATTTGCAGTGGGATCACTAACACAGCTTGGCTGAATGGACATTATGAAATGCCAACAGCTGTAATACACTTCAGCCCTAGTGGCAATCAAATAGAAACTCAAAAAACGTAAAAGATATATACTTAATTAAAGAATACTACTGCACTAACAGTCACCTTTACTCACGGGAAATCAATATTAAAAACTTCAAAAGCTGCAATATGTGCAAAATACAAAGGTATTTTACAATCACATTCTTTCAAGAATCTCACACTTTTTCTATTGTAGTTCAGCTTAAATTTGGAAGCTGGAAAGTCTTGAGTTAAAACTTCAACAATCAGCCTTTTCAGATAGCCTACCATTTTAGCTTATGTTTAACGACTTCCAAAACCTGAGGCATACAAAGCCCATGAAAGTGATATTGAAGCAGAACAGTTTGCTACTTTGCCTGCAGGAAAAGACTTGCCCACAGCTGCATGTGCCTGTTTGTCAGGCGGTTACTGTCAGTTTTCCTTCCTCCTCAGTATCCTCAGCTGTAAAAGCCCCTGGAAAATATACCCTTCTCCAAGCAGCACGGAAACACCAGGCAGAGCCTGGAAGAGCCCAACCACAGCATGAGAAAGAGTCTGTGTGCTGTAAAAGGTAGTCAGAGGGACAGGGTCAGACCCCAGGTGGAGTCAAGAAGTACTGGAAAATTATGATGAGGCCACAGCACTGGGGTCCCTCTTGGGAAAGTCTACACCGTGAAATGGTAGAAAAAGGAATGGTAGGTTGGAGAAGAGCAAGAAAGACCACAGCAGTGTATAAAGAGTTGGTGTCCTCATTCATCAGGGGTATTACATGCCATAAGCAGATACAGATAGATGAAACTGGCATCCAAGGTGAGGAGAAGAGTGTGCAGTAGCACTACAAAGAGAAAGCAGAGATCTTTGTCTCGTCTGCTCTTTGTGCTGCTGAAGGAGGCGTATAAAGTTTATGTCTCTTTCTAGCTTACTTCTAGACCCTTGTTCTTATCCTTTTCTAATAAACAGCATTTGTTTCTATGTCCTTCTGAAAGTTAATGCCAAAGAAAAGTCCTTCTGCCAAAGAGAATTCACGAATCAGAAATATAATGATTGAATCCTTTCTTATGATAGCCACAGTTGATTTAACATTTCAAATATTATTTCTGTGTTTTGGGGCATTAGGTTAGATATTCAGTGCAACACACCTTCATAACATTACAAAAGTAATGATTCCTAGCTGATACAACAGCTGGAACACACTGCCTAATTCTATTGTTTGTTGTGTAATAGCAGAAACAAAAACTGAGCACTATCTAAGATCATGATATCTAAGATCATGGATATTTTCCACCACTTCTTGGTAAAGCATAAAATAAAGAAGGAAAAACACTCCTTCAACACTTCACAAACCCTTCTTTGCTCCTGCATTGCCTCTTCCTCTACTTAAAACAATCCCGAAAAAGTCAAAATAAGATGTTTAATTCCACAGTTCGTTGGAAAAACACCACTACAGTATACCTTGAAGGAACCTGAAAGAGCTGGGAACAGAACTACAGCTAAGGCAGATAATGATTTGTGGATCAGATTACATAATCTTTACAATCAACTCTTAACAATGACAAAAAAACCTACCCTCAGATGAAAGCAAAACCTCAGCTTTCCCTTGAAAAAAAAGGAATAATCTTCTAGGCCTCATGCTAAATTTGGAAGTTTTAGTTACCCCTCTGTACATGTACACAAATCTATATGCAGGCATTGTCAGCTCGGGCACTTGCCTGAATTTGCAGCAGGTCTGAAACAGCCGAGTTAACAAGCTGAAAGATGTAAACTGCACTGTGGTAGTTCCAAGATACACTCTCCATACAAAGACATACATGTGCTGCAGATGAACAAAACTCTACACAATTCCCTCTCCATAAATGCAGGTATATAACGTCATGGCTGCAGAAATAAATCCTCAGGAATGGAGTCTGCAGTTACTACTTCTCCACCACTCCCAGCCCCACTGCACCGAAATGGGGGGGAAGGAAGTGGCAAACAGCATAGGAGGTGAAACATCTCCAAAGCAAGAACACCTCCAAAATCTGGAGTGCAACAAACCAGCACAGGAAGTACAAAGTGTCTGCGCTGTGATGCACTGGCCCCAGACCACTGTGGAGCACAGATTTTCTTTCTCTGTTTAACCAAGGGGGTTAAAACAAAACTCTTGGTATAGTTGAGCAGACTAAGGTCAGCAGCAGTTGACAACTATAAAAGCAAGGAGAAGGGCAGGGTTATTGGGAAAGTGGTGTGAGATTAGAGAATGCAGAAGCCACACTTTCTGGCACAGAAAACATCAATACAAATTCTGTGTCCTTGTATGCCTCTGACCAGAAGCACAAAACTGGTGTGAGAAGCAGCGGAACTCTGGCAGTTTGCTGCTAAAGCTCATTTTGTTCCAACTGGAGTAGCCAACAGATGACAATTCAGAAAGGTGCACCTCACACACACACACACTACGTGCACTGTAGTACTAAGAAAAAGAAGGGTGGTACAGGGGACACACCTGAAGGACACGATGACATCCAGAGGGACCCAGGCAGGCTCAGGAAGCAGTCACACGGGAATCTCAGGTGGTTTAACAAGACCAAGTGCAGTGTGCTGCACCTGGATCAGGGCAATCCCCAGTGTCAACACAAGCTGGGGGATGAACAGATGGAGAGCAGCCCTGCTGAGAGGGATTTGGGGGTGCAGATGGGTGAGAGGCTGGACATGGCCCAGCAAAGTGCACTCACATCCCAGAAAGCCAATTCTGTCCTGGGCTGCATCCAAAGCAGCGTGGCCAGCAGGGCGAGGGAGGGGATTCTGCCCCTCTGCTCTGCTCTGGTGGGACCCCACCTTGAGCACTGCACCCAGCTCTGGGTGCTCAGCATGGGAAGAACATCAACCTGTTGAAGAGAATCTGAAGGAGGGATGCCAAGATGATTACAGAGATGGACCACCTGTCCTATGAGGAAAGGCTGAGAGAACTGGGATTGCTCAGCCTAGAAGAGGGAAGGTTTTGGGATGACCTAATTGCAGCTTTCTAGTACTGCAGGGACCTTACAAGGAAGACGAGGTAAGTCACAAGGGCACGTACTAACAGGACAAGTGGGAATGGGTTCAAATATAAAGACTGTAGGTTTAAATTAGATATTTGGGGGAAAACTCTTTACTGTGAGGATGGTGCGGCACTGTAACAGGTTTCCCAGGGAAGCTGTGGATGCCCCATTTTTGGAGGTGTCCAAGGCCAGGTTGGACGGGGCTCTGAGCAACCCGGCCCGGTGAAAGGTGCCCCTGCCCATGGGCATGGGGCCGGAACGAAATGATCTTCAAGGTCCTCCCCGTTCAGCGATTCCAAGAAGAGCCAGGGGAGCCCGAGCTGCCCCCGCTCCGCCGCTGCCGAGCCGGCATCTCCCAGCATCCCGCGGCGCATCCACCGCGGCCCTGGCACAGCCGGAGGAGGAGCCGCCGCTCCCCCCGCCCCTCTCGGCTCCCGCAGGGCCGCCCCGTTCCCTGCCCCGCAGGGGTCACCCCGGCCGGGGCCGGGGCGAGCGGGGGCAGCGCCGCCTTTCCCCTCACCCCTCCCCGCTGCGTTACCTTTGTGCTCATCATCCAGGTAGCGGACGCGCAGCTCCTCCTCTTCCTTCGCCTGCGAGCCGTAGCTCCTCCCGGCCGCGGGGCGAGCGGCGGCGGTGCCTCCTCCTCCTCCTCCTCCTCGCCGCAGGTCCGGAGCGCGGTGTGCGGCGCGGGCGAGGCCGGCGGGGGTGGCGGGAGCCGCGGGCGGGAGCCCGAGGCGGGCGCGCAGGAGGCCGAGCCCGCGCAGCGCGGCCGCCATCGCTGCTGCCGCCTCAGCCTGCGCCGGCCCCGGCCCCGGCCCCGCCGCCCACGTGACCGGCTGCGGCACGCACGGGGCGCCGCCGCCCCCCCCCCCTCCCCTCACGGCACCGCCGAGCGGGGCCGGTCCCGCTCGGAGCCTTTGTCAGCCACGGGGACAGCGCGATCGAGGGTACCCCCGGCAAGTTCGTGATGGCACGCTTGGAGGAAAGGGGATGCGATGCAGAGAGACCTTGACACACAGACACACACAGAAACACGAGAGGTGGTGAACATCGTGAAGTTCCAACAAAGCGCGGCGCGCGGTGCCGCGCCTGGGTCGGGGCAATGCCGGGCACAGCTGCGGGCTGAGGGCAGCCCTGCGGAGAAGGGTTTGGTGGATGAAGTGCTCGACACGAGCTGGCAATGAGCGCTCAGAGCCCGGAAAGCCAAAGGCACCCTGGGCTGTGCCCTTTTTAAAGCAGCGTGGCCAGCAGGGCGAGGGAGGGGGTTCTGGCCCTCTGTGCTGCTCCTGTCAGACCCCCCCACCCGGAGCACCTGCACGGTTTTGTTGCCCCTGATGCCTCACAGCTTTTTTGATTTTTCTTTAGCTTTTTTGTAGATTTTTAAAAGTAGTTGTGTAGTAAATTTTCATGGAGTTGTGTAATGCCTTACAATTCAGCACAATAGTTAGCGCACAATAAATAAACCCTTTCTCCCCATTTCATGTAGGATTTTCTAAATTCTTTTAGGTTGCTTAAACTCCTGTTCAAGGTAGAACTGTAAAAAACGCCTCTCTTTAAGAACATTTTAACCTTGGCCCGAACAACAAGATGCCTCAACTAGACAAAGCAACCTTCAAGCCCAGGACTTTGGAGGAGCTCCAAGGACTGTATGTGCCACGAAGAAGATGGATATGAGGAAAAAGGAGCCTCAAGGACCACTGACTCAATTTCCAGATGGGGGTGGGGGGCAGAACTTTTGGGGGGGGGGGGGTGGATAGATCTGGGATTGAATGGACCATAACGTTGTAGAACCACTATCTGGGTGCAAATGCCTATCTGTGTATTCCCCTGGGCATGAGGACTGTAATTAAAAGACCTCCTCTTCTTACCTAATACCAAAGTGGCTTGGAGTTTTTTTCTCCACGTCTTTCAAGGCATCACCCCCAACATAGGTAGGATGTGGAACTGTTTGAGCAAGGCCAGAAGAGGCCACAAAGTTGCTAAGAGGACTGGAGCGCCGTCCCCCATAAAGAGACTGAGAAAGTTGGGGCTTTTCAGCCTGGAGAAGAGAAGGTTCTGTGGACACCTCATGGCAACCTTCCAGTGTCTGATGGGAGCCTACAGGGAAGCCAGAGAGGGATCCTTGGTCAGGAACTGCAGTGATAGGACAAAGGGTAATGGGTACAAATGGAAAGACTGTATATTTAGGTTAGATATTAAGAAGAAATTCTTCGTTGTGACAGTGGTTGAGACACTGGAACAGGTTGCCCAGAGAAGTTGTGGATGCCCCAGCCCTGGCAGTGTTCAAAGCCAGGTTGGGCAAGGTCTTGAGCAACCTGGTCTAGTGGGATGTGTCCCTGCCCGTGGCACAGAGGGTCAGGACTGGATGATCTCTGAAGGCTCATTCCAACCCCTTAACGTTCTATGATTCTGTGATTTTCACACACACCTTGAATTACACAGGTGCCTGGACAAATTTCTCATGGGTAAAAGCAGATGTTTAGTTTCGTCAGCAGTTTGTGATACTGGTGGAAGTTTTGTGGCACGTTTATTTGCAGCAAGCTCGACAACATTCCCACCTTAAAGGCAACGTGCTCAGGCTCTGTTTCGCTGTGCGAGGTGGCGCCAGAATGAACTCTGCAGCACTTGCTTCTTCCCCCTACATCCCAGCCACGGCCGGGCCCAGTGGTGGCATCAGCACTGAACAAAGTAACTGTGGTCAGTAACAGAAACCTGGTTCTGCACGCTGCAACAAAAGGCGGCTTGGATTGGCCACCCTCCTGTTTTTGGGGCACTCAGAGTTACCATTGTGTTGCCAAAGTAAGGATGAAATTAATACAACTTGGTGTTTAGAGCTGGATTTAGCAGTGTAAGCAACAGCACCATGGTGTCTGCTTGCCCTCTCTGCACACTAACGGGTGCTCCAGCGTGGAGCAAGTCAAATAAAATTAGTAACAGTGGAGGTAAGAGGTAATTAATTGCTGTCTTTAGTTGTAAATTCGCATGTTACAAGACTGTTACGACCAGTTTCAAAACGAGGGTTGAAATTTCACCAATCCGTACAATAACATTTGTTGGGTGGGCCAGAGTGTAGGTAGGTGTGTTAGATATAAAAGTAGTTGACTCCTTACATAGGACCTGGCCAAGGTTGTTACAGCTGCAGTTAGTCTAGGGCAGTAATGAGGCTCTTGAAGCTGTGAATTTGTCCTCTTCAAGTTTATTTCCTTCAAAGAATTAGGCACTGAGAATTGAAAACATGCCTTTGAGCCACCCCCTGTCATTTTCAAAATTCAGTGCACTGAACAGGAGGAGTAAAGCTGTACTGCTCCTGAGCATTTTGGTTGTTATTTCGGAAAACTAGCTACTGCATTCCTTCCTGCTGTTGCTCAGCAGCTCCTCCATGCCTTCCTTCTGGAGAAACGAAGTCTAAAAATAATGTCCTGTTTGTTCTTGTGGAGCACCATGAAGGGCAAATGTGTGTGTGTGGGGAGGGGAAGGAACAGGCACAGTATCGCCTTGCATTTATTATGTTTTACTATTTGAGCAGGGCTACAGCTTGTGATTCACAGCCCATTCCAGCAGTGCCCACAGTACGCTGGAGACTTTTCCAGTAGAAAGAAATAAAGAGTGCCTGTCCTGGAAATTCAGTTCACTGTTGAAGAACATTTTATTTTATAAAAAGGAATTTCGAAACATCGTATCCAATTACGTCAGTAGAGAGACAGCACTATTCTAAAAGGCACAGGACAAGACAAAAGGGCATTAAAAGCAGAACTAGATTCACTACAGCACCATAAAGTTGTCTTTAGGCTGAAGGCAGACGTGTAGTCTGCAATGGTTCCCAGAGTCAAGGACTACTGAACACTTTCCTGAGCAGAGGCCAGCAAATGGAATCAAGCCCAACAGCCTCACATCTGTTGTGAAAGCACTCAGAATCATTTTTAAAACTGAAAGAATTTCAGAAATTCAAGTTTCTTTTAAATGCTGCTGTTTGATTTTACTTTTTTCGTGTAATAATTTAAAATAAAATTCTTTTCTGTTCCACCCCCCCGTTAATGTGTAAAACTGTGTGATATGCATAGAAGAGTGTTTCATTTTGGTCATTTAATACTACACTGCATTAGGTAATACTGTATATTCAGTTCCTCCCATTCCACTGGTATTCAAACATGATTCAGGTCTTGGTTGAAAGCAAAGTTTCCCATATCCTTTTGTTCCTTGCTTTTTTCACTGTGATTTGATTCTAATAACACAGCTTTGGAGTCAAAGTAATACAAAGGGAAAGTATATCAGCATGCATATTATTATGTAAACACATATCCTAACTGAAAAAGACCTGGAGTAACTGGAAGAAAATTGTTAAGTAACTACCTAAGTAACATATGACATTGTTTGGTGGCCTGATTGCTGCTGCACAAAAATAAATTGATTTAGCACCACTGCATAAATCTTGACTCAGCCTCCCTTATGCCCAGAGAAGCAATGTTAGCATGAATGTGAAAGTAGGACCAGTGCAGATGGAGAATAGCCCATCAAGTTCTCTGCACTCAGCTATAACTTTTAATATGGTCACTCAATCATAATCTAATCTAAGGCAAAAAACTTGAAGGTCCTTCACCCTAATTAATTCTGCACTTGGAGTAGCCTTGGAAAGCCCATTTGCAGCAGGTTGCAGGTTCTCACAGTGTACGGGACTGAAACTGAGAGGGGGAATATGCAGCATGTTTTTTTAGCTTGGCTTATGGCTTTTGTTTGCAAGTACAGAATCGCAGAATCGCAGATTGTGCTGAGCTGGAAGAGACCCGTCAGGATCACTGAAGTCCCACTCCTGGCCCTGAAAGCTTTGAGGCTTGGGGTGAGGACAGAACCATTGCAACTTAGGCAGCACAGTGCAGAGGTGCAGAAATTGGGACACTGCTTGCGTGGTTAGCAGAGAGAAGTTTCATCATAACATTATTCTGTGTGCTTCAGTGCAGGGTACCTGCCTTGACTCGTTTTCTAGAGGAGCAATCTCAAATTAAGTATAACAGAGGCGTGTGACCTCTAAACTTAAGATCCAAATTAGGTACCTAAAACCAGAGAGTGTGAAACTACTTGTGGATGTTCAGTTAGGGATCTAGTGTTGTTAAAAAGGCTAATAAAACATCTTAAATTAAACAAAAATAATTGCATGTGTATTCATACTAATATGCAGTTTTACAGCTCAGGATGAAAAGGTGCAGATAGTATGTACAGTGAAGCAGGAATACTTGCAAGAAGGAATCTTAGCTAGTTCTATGTTGCTTTAATTTTCTTACATTGATGCATGAAGATGAGGTGTAATGAGTAGTTTCATTTTCTCTGGATGAGCATATCAGTGGCAATGCATAGAGTGAAAAGGGAACAGGTTTTAGGGGGAAAAATGGAGCACCCAATTTTGGCTTTTCAAGCTAAATCCTTTGTCTTTCTTGCAAATTGAGAAGTAATTGTCTCTGTAAAGGGACTGTGATATTTAAGAGTGAGATCTGCTAGCTACTCATTCTCTAAGTTGGTTTATGAAGGTTGTTTCAATTTCACACCACCCACCAGGAGCATTTGTCTCTGCTAGTTTTCACATATTTGCTTTTTATTAATGGTAGGATTTTACTGATTATTGTATTATGCAGTTAGCACGCTTGCCTTTCAGTCTGGGTTTTTAACCTTTTTTAAAGTCTTCTCGATCTTTTAACACTGAGCCAGCTGAAGAAATGTCCCTCGTTTTTATGTATTTATTAGTAGTAAACATGTGGCGCCCACAGCATGTTCCCATTTTGGCACTGAGCCTATTCAATATGTTTTGCAGGCAGCTGTTTCCTTAGATTGTCTGCTTTCTTTCTTCTCAGTGCAGCTTTGAGATCGCAATGCCAAGATGTATGATGCTTTTGCAGCTCGCTTTTTCTCTTCAGCAATCACTCTCCTTAAACTCACTCTTTTGGGGTACTCTTACAAGTTTGCTGACGTGGCACTTGTTACCCGGCCCCAGGACCTGTTGAAAACTGTACCTGTGTGTGACTCGTGTCTTGGAGCACAGGGCTACAACAATTTTGGCTCCGTGTTCGTGTCAGCCCCGTTCATCTGTGCCTGTGCTCCTGCATCGTGAAAATGGAGACAAGCGCATTGGACTGATACAGTGGACAGGCACCTGGCATATGTGAGCCAACTACAGGAGAGTGGGACTGTCTGCCCGTTCTCCTCAGGTCACTAGGAAGGCAGAATGCTGGAACAATTACAGGAACATAAACATGCTGAGCAATGCCTCTTGCGTGGGTAAATCAGCACAGAGCTACAACCGTGTAATACTGGAAAGTTAGAGCCTGGGTATCTTAGGTACTTATAACTACAGCTGGGCAGATATTTAGTAAAGAAAATGTTTAGAATGCTTCATTTTGAGGCAAGGCACACAGTTTATACCAAAAGGGCATGAAATAAAGGTATTTATTTCTATGGGGTTAGATGTGAGGAAAGATACTGAAAACAGAGAATTGACGAACAGTGAGGATGCTTGAAAATTGAATCTACCTAATTACAGCTCCCGAGTATTTTCATGCTGTTATGTCTCCTCTTGCTAAAGCTTTTAAAAAGCTTTCTTATATTTCTAAAGTAGTTCAACACATCAGACATTTACCCAGCCAGATAAATAACTACGCATTCAGTCAAATTGCACACCAACTGCAACATCACTGAATACTTTTCTTACAGAGAATGCACCCTGCTCAGCTATTTATAAAGATTGTTAAAATCACTCATTTTCTTCCTGATCAGGCTTCTGGACAAAGCTTTGTCTGAAGCAATACTCCCCTTCTATATCTGTATCCTTTTGAAGAACTCCAAGGCCAATATCAATGTTAACTTGTCTGAAGTATCTTTGCTTTGGAAACAGGGAGGGCAAGCTCTCCTGTAGGACAGAAGGGTCAGTGAAAGCTGCAAAGAAGCACAGAAAGCAGGCAGAACACTACTAATGCAGTTGGCATTTGATGAAGATAGTTGATATGAAACTCTAGTAGAAAATGGATTTCCCAATTTTGCCAGGGTGCCTTTCTGTGTGGTAAAAGGCTGCTGCAGAGGGGCTGCTGCTAAGAAGGCAGTAAAAAATTCCAGTCAAATCCATGCTATCTAGAAGGATGAAATAAACTAGGTATTAGCCTGCAGAAGGAAGCATTAAGGAACAAAGAATTACTACCATCATAAAAACAGTATCTACGTGCAGAGTGGGGGTTTCCAACTAAACAAGCATCTGGTGAAATAAAGGGGAAATTCACCAGAATAACATTTTGTTTAAAAGTTTTTTGATTAAAGTAATAAAGGACATTTCAGTAGAACTCTGAGTGAAGCAAATTAGAAATTTCTGTCACCATTACAATCAGGAGATGAAAAATATTTTAATGCTTCTGTCCACACACGATGTGCTTTCTAGTAAGAACTACTTATCAAGAAGCTCTGCTTAATTTGAACACAATACACTTGTCATGAACCCCAGGTCCATGGGAGGAGCTAATAGAAGTCTGATACTTTATGCTCAAGCAATAAAATGCAATAGAAAAATCCACAGCACTTCATAGCCTGTTTTTGTCAGTTGAAACTCCATTACTCTCCTTATGCCATCCAGGAGTTAAGGTATATATTACAGTTCTGAATGGCATAATTACATTCCCTTCTGTTCAGTTTTTTTTTTGTTGTTTTTTTGGGGTTTTTTTTTGGGGGGTATCTTGGGGTTTACAGTCTTCAGTTTACAGTCAGTGTACTGTAGATATTACATGAAATTTAAGGTATTGTTTAGATTTCTTGTTAAAAGCTGCAGCATTTTTTAAGAAGATCAGTTGCACAGTTACTGTTTGAAAAATATGATGCATTAGGCACAAACCACTCTGAAGAAAAATTGTAAGCTGTTATGACATAAAACATATTTATGTTCACTAATTTTCCCTTTTAGTCTTTTATGATTAATATTATGGTGTGCAGAATTCTACTGAATATATTGCATTCTTTCTAAGAATGCAATGTGTATTTGCGTTGTTGCCTCACAGTGATTTTCACACCATATGGAGGAAACCCTGGAACCTTTTTTTGACCTTTTATTGAGTTTTATTAGTCTAGGTTACCTTTTACATGCTAACCTTAGCTATATTTTTGTGCATTCTTCATTCTGATACTCTGGTAATCTGATTAAGCATTTTCAGTGAAGGCTTATTCAGTCCTATATAGGAAATCTTTTAATGTCATGAATCTGCATGACCTTAAGAGCTGAATTTTCAGGGCGGAGTAAAAGGTTGAATAATCACAGGCTTTATATCTTACATGAATTCAAGGACAGATGAGTTGGAAAACTACATAAACTAGGGACTCTGTTTTGCCAGAATGGATTCATCACAGTCTTATTTCTACTTAATCAACCTAGTGTAAATTATTTATCTATGTACAAAAGCAGGATTCTTAAGATCAAGAACAATGAACCTAACAACTGGTGTGTGAAAATAAAAGACAAATACACACTAAGTGGCTAGAATGCACTTATGTGCCTGGTCACACAGACAGAGCTATTCGCCAGTGCCAGCAAACAGCCACTTCCGACACAGCAATTTTCAGATTTCCGATTTTTTAGCATTCCTAAAGGAAAGGTTTTTCTAGATCCTTAAAAATAGGATCTCATCTAGGAATCAGTTTTTGCAATTTGTGAAAATTAAACAGCAATTAAAGAAAATACATCTACCAAAGAAAACCCCCAAACCCTCTCTGCAGAGCCACCGTTAACATTTTCTTTCTAGACATCATCTTTTTGTGTATGTCACTTTGTTTGGAAGGTGAAACTATATTCCAGTTGCCTTATGCCTGGTGAAGTATGTTTTACCTGCTTAGCGAAACATAATATACCCTGTCTTTCTCAGCCCTGGCAGCAGCTGGCAAAAATAATTAAAAAAACAGGTTTCTGTGTCTAAGCACCTCTATAAAGTGAAAGACTTAAAAAAAAAACCCAGAAACCAAGTTTCCAAGACTAAGCCAGTACGTTAAACTAATGTTGCCTAGAGCCTTCTACTGCAGAGATGGCCCATAACTTTGCAGCATATGTGCCGTTTCAACAGTATACCTGAAAAAAAACCCTAAGAATATGGTTTCCCTCTTCATTGCAGTCTCTCAAACATGTAATTTTCCTGTGGCATATGCTGTCTACCAATAAGTAGTAAACCATGCATACTTAAATGCATATTTAATACAATTAGGTATATCGGGAAAGTTCTCAGATCCATGTATTAGTCATACTCTAATTATGACCTCAAGAATGATATTTCCTGCAGTGCAGATATGGAGTGTCCTTGGCGTCTTTCTACTCCCTAAAAGGAATATCGTTTAAAGAAAACAGACCTTTTTTTTGTTTATTCATTACATAAATTAGTGCTGGAATAAATATGCTTTAAAAGAAGTGGGGTTTTGACTCTTAATATGTTAAAATGTGTGGCATTTTTTAACATAAACTTACTAAGACAAATTAATCTACAGCCATGTTTCCCAACAGTTGCCTGCGTTCCAGTTTTTCAGAGCTCAGCCTGAAGTGTTTGAAGCGTGATTTTTCAGAGGTGATGAGAGCACGCAAGAGCAGGACTAATGAATATGTCTGAAATTTTTGGCAATGCCTGAATTCCACAAAGGTTACATCAAATATTATGAACATCTGAAATAAATAACCCCAATGCATGGACAATCATGTAGAACTGTGATGTTAAAAGTGGAAGTGTATTCATCATTTGTATTCCTTTCTCCACCCTTTTAACAGAACACCATTGAGCTCTAATGAAATCTTGCTTGGCCATAGTCTTTTTTCCCTTTTACTCAATCCTGTGTTCAATTCATCATAATCCTATATTTTAAGCGTCTGTTTGTTGCCATGGAAATGATTGATGTCACAAATTCAGTTGGAACTTCATGACATGCCCAAATATTTATTAAAAAAAAAAAATGGAGGCTAGAGAAGAAGAAAATCATTGTTCAAACAGCAAAGCTTAGGTAGCAAGCTAAAAGGAAAAAGTACACAGGGATAGAAAGAGTAAGGCAATTTATTATTTCGGTCTGTTAGGGGAAATTTGTCTTTCAAATACAGAGTGATGTTTTTAGAATTGTATGTAAAATAAATATATAAGTGTATCATAAAATCAAGCATTCTAAACCTTTACACCTTGAACTATCACATATCCCAAAAAAAATAGACACAATAGTGACCAAGAAGTGAAAGAAGAAGGTTTCTTGATGTAAAAAATTGGAAAATAAATAAGTTTTAATTAAGAGTTGGTACATGCACTCTTTATGCATTACTGGAAAAGTTAATTGAAATACCATTTAAAGGTTTATTCAAGTTAATGTTGGCATGTTCACAAAGTGACATTTTTCAGATTTTGCATCTTTTTAGTCATTATACTGTACCTAAGACTTCAATTACATGGGTTGGCTGAAAACTTCTTACTGGCTGTATTATGTGGTCTGTCAGACTTGTCAGATACAGTATGTCTTCAAGTAAAAATTCACTTGTAAGATGTTCAGTGGCACCAAGTGAATTACTTTCCCTTTCCCAGTAGAGAATGTAACCAGCTGCTTCACTGTTACTGATAGAAAACTAGCAGCAAAGGTAAGAAACAGATAGTTGATAACAATTTGAAGGCAGCAATTTTGAAAGAAATTTTTGTTCAAATCCCAGTAAGTAGCAAAGCAATTTCTATTTTCATAATAGGGCTAAATAGCCCTATTTAGAGTAGGATAAAAATTTGAAAATATATTGTTTTCCTCAGTATTTCCCTATTGGCTAGCTTAGATTGTTTACTGCTTACACTTTTTTTTTCTATATATCCCAGTCCTAAAGTGTCTACCTTCTCTTGTTGAAGTTCCAAAAGCCTGTAGAGCCCAGCTGAGCAACTAGGTGCCTTAAAAATTAAGTGTTGAAATATTCTCTATCATGATACTCCACTCACTTTTTGAAGAATTTAGCAGTGAAGTTCACTTTAAGAAAGTCTAAGAAAGCTGATTAATATATGCAGGAGGACCTCGTAAGAGATGCAGGTGGAGATGAATCCTACAGGCCCTTTCTGTTCTGTCCCTTTTCTACTAGAGGCACAAATGCCCAGATCTTGGCTAGACTCGGAGCCCAGAGATAATTATGATTCGCAATTAGACCTGAATTATAATAAGTTTATTACAGTAAGTGGAGGACCACCATTTGCATGTGACCTGGGAGATCTAAGAAAGAGGAGTAGACGTGCTATTTTCTTGTGTTCCATCTCTGGGTTAGATTACTGTACAATATAAATTTATAACCACTTCTTGTTACTTGTTTTGTGTAGTATTTGAACACTTAGCCTGTTTTAGCAACAACTGCACAACTGAGACCCCAATCCAAAACCCACTGGAACCATTGGAGGGTCCCACTGAAAAGAACCATTGGCAATGTAGTGAAGTTGGGAAGCCTGAGGTTGCTGATAGCTAACGTGTTCCATCTTCCTAGCAAGCATTTATGCTACCTAAGCTTGGCTTATTAGTATCTAATTGGAAGCCAGGAATAAACTTCTTTCAGTCAGCACTTCATTAAATTTACAAGTGTGTGGGATGCAGAATAGATGAAAGACATTTGACTGCTTGGAGGTTGGCTTTGGCACAGAGCTGTTCATCCAGACACACTGTTTCTTTTCCATATTTGAAAGGCAAAAGCAGAAAACTGTTTCATGCTATAGTCAGATGCTGCCTACGTTTGTCCCCCTGTCCACATTATAAAACAGTTTACAACTGCAATAAATGCAGCATTCAGAGTGAGATTTGCCATGGTGGATGCCTGCCTCCAGCTTTGCCCAAGATTAAACCGGAATGGCCCAGTAATTTCTAGGATTTGCCTTGGAGGAAATAATTGCCTTGAAAGATATGCCAGCTAGACTTACGTGTCATCTCCATGTCTTGTGAGGGAGCACTTTGTCAGTGACACCACTGGAATGCCCAGGATGTGCCTTTTGCTCACTTACCACCTTTTTGTCAAAAGTCATGCAAAGATAAGCTGCAGTATTTCCATCTTGGAGGGCCTACAGTTTAGAAATAAGCCATACTGAAAGGCAGGTATGTCTTTTAGATAAAAGTGGTGATATTGAGGCAGTGTCATAAGAGGAATTAAATCCATGCAAGTATCTGTCAGTTTGTTTCCCATCTGTTTGAAAACACCCTTAAAGCTACATTTTCTACAGGAGAACCAAAACAAAGTACTGTCTTTATACATGTTGCTTTTTTCTCCAGAGTGGAGCAATGATCTACTCTAAATTAACAAGTTTTTCATTCAAGCTGTGCAAGATTCTCTTAAATAACATGAATAACATTGTGCGATCTGTTAGCATCAGGTCATGTCCCTACAAGGAAAAGTTGCCTGAGCTTAGAGACAAATGTGGAAAAATCTTTTGCTGTGAGGTGGCATAGCCACCTATGAGAGGCATCAAGGATTGGGGGAAAAGAATTAGGAAACCTGCTCAGACTCTCAATCTGTGTTGTCCAAACCCACCCTATAAAAGTTTTCAAGCAATAAGGTGTAAGATCAATTAATTCTTTGGGGGGCTGGGCTTGTCAGTCATAAATGGCTTGAAAAAATTTCTTGGGTAATTTCTGAGTGATCTTGCTTGTTCTGTTTAAGAAAATCTTGTATACAGGAATAACAGGGTATATATGCCTGTATACAGGTAACAAGGTTTTCATGAGGTCAAATGGAGAGAAACAAACCCCGTTTGATCTCAACAACTCCAATATCACTGCAAGACTCTTACTGCAAAGAGGATGACATTTTGTCACCCTCTCCCAGGAAAATTCCAGAAGAGATTGTAAGAACTGCAATTATCCCTGCTGGTAAGTGCTAAAAATACAGAAAAGGACATTTTGTAAAAGTGAACTTTCACCTCTGACCTACATATTTGTTTTTCTCTTAATGACAAATTACACAAGAAAAATTGCATGCATTTGCTAACGCTTTCTTCCCTTAAATGGTTTCATAGCATGTTCAGATTCAGTTCCCAAGTTATGCCTTAGCATTGCTGGCTATAATTTTTTCTTAGGCTATAATGCTACTGAATTATTTTATTTTATATATGTAGGACTTGCCAAAGATTACCAAAGAAAGTAACTCCTTTTACAAGACTTGGCAGACAACAACAAAACAATTAGGGAGGGAGGGGGTGAATTAAAAAAAAAATCTATTTTTTACATTTATAAAACATAAAATATGTATTTTCAATTATTATGCACATCAGAAAGTTTTGCTACAAAACAGTGTAAATTTATTAATTTGGGGTTAAAAATTAAATCAGACAGGGGAATTGGATTACTGTTGGACAACTCATACAAAATTATTTTTTATTAATTTTTATTCATTCAAATCTATGAAAAAATAGTAAAGACCTTCACAATTTCTAAAGCTGAAGTTAAAATATTGAATATATTTCAAGATACAAACACAATATAATCCTGGTACCGCTGAACTCAATGGCTATACCCCTTTTGACTACATTAGGGGCAGGATTTCACCTCATTTCACCCTGTAAAAAAAGTTTTCTTAGTTTTTTGTGTATCAGTTTAGTCTGAATTCTGCATACTTCTTCTGCCTCCTCTGCCTTGGTGCTAGCTGAGATTCATTTGCTCACAAACCGTGTTACTTGAAAGACACATTCCAATCCCCTGCATTTGGAAATGAGTATGGATTTTAGCTGCTTTATTCTGAGTACACAAAAAGGTCTTGTTTTTAGAAAATTTCAGTTCCTTACTCTGAGAAACCCATGCTCCTTAAAAGGTAAGGTGACTGAAAAGGGGTGACACAAAACTGGCAATGAAGGATACTGAATCTAGGAAGATCCCTGTTCAGGGTCGTACATAGTACAGCCAGAAAGAGAAAACTCGTATTTAAATTGTACCAGGAAAAGACCTGATCCATCTCAATGGAAACAAGTCAGGGAACTACTACAGTGTGAACTGAAAAATCCAATAATTTGACAAGTTTTAGGTTAGCCTAGAAAAATAGTGAAGAATATATCCTTTTGCATTGATGGTAGATGTGGCTTAACTTGATTTTTCCAACTCTAGTGTCATTATCTGAAATCAAAGTAAGGAAAAGGCTCAGAAAAAAATATAAAATATTGTCCACTCAAAGGAATTACTAATATCTTGTCTTAAGAATTGTGTTTTCCAAAGTAATTAATATTTTTACTACTATTGCCTAGCTAATGTTTCAAAACCATCTTTGCTGGACTGCTCACATTTTTTCACATTATAAATGTGAAACATCACACTTTCCTGTTTATCTGCATTTTTTAACTGAAGTTCCCTCTTAGATCTGTATTCAAATTGTCACCCAATGAGCTCAAACTTTTTCAACAGATTGGGTCTTCCTACCAGTATCATTCTCATTGCTGTGCAATAAAATAATAGTGGCAATGATTTGACATTTCAAAAAGGAATTAGTGAGGTGAGAAAATGTTTAATTGAGTAGGAATCAGATACAGGTCACGATGTGGTAACAACCCTAAAAGATAATGAAAATAATTTATACATTAAATAATCCCTTTCAAAAGTGTGATTATAATAAATGTGTATTTCTGAAATAGAACCCTAATTCAAAAAGCACTCAGAAGCAGAGATAACTGAACTGCTATTTGACATTTTCATGTATTATGAGGGAACAGTAAATTTTCAGTAGTGGCTGAAGTCAGACCCAGAGCAAATCATAATGGCTCTGTACGTATTTTTACATGCTATAAAAATAAAACATGTCTTCCAATTATATTAAACTTAACTCTGTAAGTTTCTATTTGTAATGATAATGGTAAGTTGCAACAAAGAGAAGATTTGATGAAGTGTAGATGGGGATAAGAGTAAAACGCTAATTTCTAACGAAAGCCAGTCAATAATTCAACAATCTTGACCCATTTCAGTAAGGACTGGGAACGTGATTCCTTTTTTTACACACCAGTGACTTCTGTGGCATCTCCACTCCCACATATATTTCGGTCATATGGTTTAGTTTTACGTAGTCCTGCGAGGAAAAGTGAGTTGGACTCAACAATCCTGAAGTGTCACTTCCAGCTTCAGATATTCAGTGACTCTGTCAGTCTGTGGCATTGCTGGCACTGGAAAATCCTCATACAGCTATGTGTTTTCCAAAACAAGGGCACAAGGTTTGTAAAACTATAGATAACTGCCTGAGTTCCTTGAAAAATTATCTAAAATTGATTATTTTATTGTGCTCAAGACAGCAATCTGTTCAGCACTATTCCGAAGGACATTTGCAAACACTAATTAATTTTTACACATGGTTTCTGAGGCAGAGGAGGTTTGTGGTGGAGATGGGAACTAGGGCCAAGACAGATTACAGAACTGCACAAAAGTAGGTCTAAAGGAACTTCAAGGATAGACCTATTCATCCCCTTCCTCAAAAAACTAACATCCCAACAGATCCTTATCTAAGGTGCCCTTAAAAATGTCCAGCAATGGAGACTTCATGGCCTTCACAGGTGATCTGGTCCAGTGCTTTCCAAGCCTTTCTGTGATTTTCCATCAGTGTGCAGTTCTAACATGTCTTGCTTTTGTCGAAGCCTGTTGCTTCTCATCTTAACTCTCTTGAACAGACAATAGTTACCTTAATCTTTCCAGCAACTTTTTGTTTACATGAAGCCTCCTGTCTGTATTATTCCTCGGTGGAACTAGGTGCAGGTTCCTGCAAAATCCCACTTGGTCCACCTTTTGTTTAGGTTTAAAACTGAAAATTCACCATGAACTATTTTCATATGACTGTTTGTGCTTCCCCATCTTAGCAATTTCATCTTGATCGCACACCCATGGCCTTCTGTGCATCTGTCATGGGAGACGAAAGACTCTTAAAATGGTCAAGTTATATACCATCTATTTATTCTTCCCTGCCCCATGGCCAACAGGCACTGTGGTAGAGTAAAATAGATTATTGTGTTCATGATGAAAACCTTTTATTCTCACCTGTTTCCTCACTAGCTTTCCAGTGTTTGAAAAATAGGCTGTTTCCTCCCAATTCTCAAAAATAGCTATTTCAGTGTCTGAGGTATCTTCAGATGATTGTTTGAGCGAGAATCTCATCAATGCTTAGTTTGAATTTGCATTAATCCAAAGGTGAAGTTCTTTGGTCACTGCCAATTTCAAAGCATCCAGATCACAGAAATATTCTTATGCTGTCCTGCACAGGCGTTGTCTTGGCCTCAAGTTTGACTTTAACTTTATTAGAGAATACTAATCCAAAAATATCCAAATTCTATGTGCATTAGCTATCATTATTTCCTCCTTTTTGTCTTGTAACAGAGCAGTAATTCCCTTCTCAGCCTTATAGTGCTGATGTGCATATATATTGTTGTTCCTGTTCATGTATCTTGCTCATTTTCTGCCTCAGACCTCCATATGTGCTCACATAACTAACCTAATGTCCACCTTCTCCATGTTTTGATTATCTCTGGTAACAGTGAAACCCATCATTGAGCAAATTTTTCACTTCCTATGTTTGTGTCCTTAGTATCACTTCTTTGCCAGTTCTCCTAAACCTTCTTCTTCTTGGACTTTTTGTCCTGATTTCTGCTTTTTCCTCTTTTTTTCTTTTCTTTTTTTTTTTTTTTTCCCCAGTTTGCTGATTTTATGCTACGTTGCTCTATCTCTTTTTTTAAAGTTATCAGCTGTCACACCATTGTCTATGGGTCACTTTGCTTTGCACTCTCAACATCCTCAAACTCACTGATTAGAATCAAACTTTAAAAAGAGTCTTTCACTACTGCACACTTCTCTGTCTGAACCAAAACTTTATTACTAGCCCTTTTTAGGAACTTGCTGAGCAGTCTGCCTACTGCTCTGTAACTTCCCCAAAGTCACACCGAATTTCTGCAGAATTTAGCTGAAGCTGCCTCTGTTACCTACAGAACATCTTTGTGCTGTGAAAACCCAAATAAAGATAACCGTGCATTCCTTGATCTAACATGTACCACACTCCCCCATACACATCCCCACACCCTCCTGTCCCCCCCCCCCCAGTTTGTTTGGAGGGTTACCAGCAGAACTATCCTTCTCATGCTTGGAGTTACTGTTGCTTCTTCAGCCCTTCAAGCCAGGTGGTAAGGGAGCAGAAGTCAGAGAGCTTTTACCACGCCAAAAAAAAGCTCAGAGGTTGTTTGGGCTTGCTTCCTTCCCGAGGCATTTTGGATACAAAGAGGCAGAGAGTCCAGTGCAAAGCTTAGAAAACAAAACCCTTAGCTCCACATCCATCTCATGTCCCTGGTAACAGCAGCATGATGAGACAGAACACAGTGTGCACTGTGCATTCGTAGATCTGATCCACATGATGTAATAATGGCTTGGAAATGAGACCTGCTGGTTTTTCTTACAGCTGGAATATGTCTTACTTCGTAGTTTACACAATCAAAATAATGAGATGATGGACTATACAATTATTTTCTTAACTATACATCTTATTTTATCCAGTAAAACACAACTTATATGGTCTGAAGGACTAATCAGTGAGGAAACCTTCTAATTAAAATATATTCTTATTTATAATGTACTCTTAATGTTCTCAAAATCTTTAGCTGATGATTGAAATGCTTTTTTGATAACACATGCTATTTTATCTAGTTTAGGCTTTTTTTTTTTCTCTATAAACATCTGTGAAACAGAAGGGATGAGACTTTCTCTTAAAAATTGTGGGAACACATAAAATATACAGTACACTTCCTGTTATAGAAGGCTATTTATTAGTCTAAATGCTTGTGCAATATTTGGCAAATGATCAAAACTAGTTTCTCCTGGTGTGTTTACAGTGTTCTAAATTAAAAGCCAAGCCCATTTTGGAGTGACATTTGTCATACAAACCGAAATGTTTCTCTCATGCTGCATGTTGTTGTGCTTTCTACTTGACAGGATAAGCTCCAAATGTTGAGCACAAAGTCTGCAACGAAGTTCTTGAGAGAACTGGACTTGCCATCTAGCAGTTCTTTTTATAAGAAGAACCAAAGGATTCTTTCCCCCAGTGTAGGATTTTTTTACTATGACTGTATGTTTACTTAACTTTCTGCCTGATGCTGTACTTAATCAGCCACGCTGAGGGAAATTCTTTCGATTTCATTGCAAATTCTGTTGCTCTTTACCGCATTTTAGTGTTCTTTCCCATAACCTTTGAGTGGTAAAATGGTCATGGACAAGAACAGAGGAGCTCCCATTTCTCTAGTGAACGCTTCAGAAATGTACTAAGACATAAATTTAGCAGAAGTTTTGAACAGACACTGCTTCTGCATTGAGCTGTGAAAAAATAGCTTGGAGTGCTGCAGAAATGCGCTTTCAGTGCTACGAAAATTACTCACCACCATGTGCAAGACATTTTCTTTTCAACTCAGGTTCAAAACCTGATGTAACAACAAGCCTGTTTAGTAGTTGTCATTAGTTACCTAAGGGGTTTTGACAAGTTTTGAGAGAAAACTGGGTCAGCACATAAAGGCAGCTTTTTGAATGTATTACCTATGTATTGAAAAGCCGGGCAACACTTAATATGTTGCACAGGAAAAATGTGCGTGGGTCATGTTTCATGTTATAAATAGGCAGATAGGCAAACACATACACTGTATCATTTCCAAGAAAAACATCTCCCGTTCCAGTAACCTGTCCCTCTTTTCATATCTCAGATTTAGTAATCTTTTTACTGAATTGCAGACTGCCCTTGGACTTCTAGTCATCCTTTAATTTAAATAAAAGCTGTTGGCGCCTGTAGTTTTATTTCTTTTTTCCTTTACCTAAGTGCTTTAATGACCATGAATGGTCCTGACTGAAATTCCAATGGAGAGAGTCTGCTCCACTTCAGGAGAACCACGACTTGCCTTATGCCATCAACTGCCCTGTGGATATTTTAGGACTGTAGCTTCAGCTGAATGAGGGGTACTTGGAAAAGAGTGAGTGAAAAAAGTGCATCTATGCAGTCTTCTAAAAAAAACCCAAATTGCCTTGTGTCCAGACTCTTGAATACCTCTCTAAGAAGTACCTGTCTCTCCAAGGAGCACATTTTGCTTCCTGTTCTAAAGGATTCAAGTGGGTTTTTTCCTACAAAAGAATTAAATAACAATTCTTGGAGCCAAGCGTTTTCAAAGATGTGGCAGAAAATAATTTTGTCAAAGCTGAGGCAGACAACCCAAGAAAATAGTACTAAAAGCCAGTTATTACACCACAATCTGCAAAGAAAGGCGTGTATAGTAGGTAACAAATATGGCCCAAGCCATCAAACTGCAGTTACACGATGAGGAATACACTGTTGTTGCTTTGCCTTTTTACATTCTCCCCTTTTCCACCGCCTCTGTTGCATCACAGAAAGATTCTAACTAAACAAGGCCTTGCTGAAGGCTGGATGCCTCTTCTTTAACCTGACATAAATTCAGGTAATGCAATCCCACCAGAAAATTTCTGCCAAACTAAAGTAACAGTAAGGTTGTAGAATTGAGATTATCTCATTACACAGGAGAAAATATAGATGGAAAGCATTTCCACCTATACATGAACACAACATAATATTCAACTTGATATTGAGATATAGTCTGTTGGCCAGGAATAAACAAGGATGTCATCTGTAAACATTTTAATTTTTAAATTTAACTAGGATTACTCATTTATGCTTAGAACACATAAATGCTTTTTGAGGAGATGCCAATAAAGGCAATAAAAATGCAAGTAGCTGAGGAAACATACATTTCAAACTGAGCAAGGATGCTGAAGTCAAGACAATTGGCCTTAGCTAATTTGAGATTTTAGTCAAGGGTTGCTCCTAGGACTGAACTAATGACCCTGTGATTTCCTTGTTTCAGGAGATGGCTTCAGCAACTTATGAAAAATTTGAGCAATTGGAATCTAAAGTAACTGCAGTGGATGGGAAAAGGAAACAGCTTCAGGTAGTTCACTATTGGTACAGAGACTTTTTGAGATCCACCTGTGGGAACTGACAGGAGAGAAAAACATCTTAGTCAACAACTCAGAGACATGTGGTAATCACTCTGGAGCAGCAGCAGTGTATTTTAGTCCTAATATACTCCAAAGCCCCTTTAGTAAAAAAGACCATTTCCAGTCACATTATGAAGACACGATGTCCATTAAAAAGAGAGAGGAGACTGGCACGTAGTCTCTGGTGTGTCTCTGTAATCTTTTGAGGTCACATGTGAAGAGCAAGAGAGTATCTTCCTTAAGGAGCATTATCGCATGATTTTTATGTGAGCGGGATTGTCCGAAGAAAAATAAAATTAACAAAAAGCACGAAGCAAGCTAGTGAGTGAAAGCATCAGGTTAGCAAATGTAACGTGGACAGATTGGAACAGACAGTGATACAATGGCACCAGGAGGCTCTCAGGCTCTTCTTACTACTCAAATTCATTAGATGATATCCTGCTTATAATCTTGAGAGAGCCAGCTGACTTTTTTGTACAATCTGACATGCTGCTTAACTGTTTGTCACATCAAGCACGATCATATTACATAAATGTGAGAAGTTTGTAACATTTTTTAACAAGGGCCGTTCTCCTCTCAGTCATACTCCCGCACTTGTTAAGAAGATGAGAGACGTGACAAAGCAGAAAGAGTTCAGACTGCAGAAGTGTTTTTTTTTTCTCTCTGCATGTCATCTACAGGCCACGCTTTCTTCTTTTTTTTTTTTTCATATATGGAGAGACCAGTGCACAGATATTACATGAAATATGTACCAGGTACTCAGGATAGACATAGAAAGTTCCCTAGTGGACTCTCAGATACAAAGCATTCTTTTTGATTTCCATATATATATATATATATATATATATATATATCACTGTGTTGGTAGGATTTACAGTGAAATTTATAGACAGAGAAATTGATGTGGACAGATGGACATACCAAAAGACTCTACCTCTATATCTGTTATAACTAGCACTGATGAGTTATTCCATGGGCAATCAGGAGTTAACCTCAATACATGAAAAAATTATGGAGAGGTTGTTACTGAGTGGTAGCAAAAGGCATTTCAAGGAAGTGTGAGCATCAGGCAGATGAGAGGTGATTCATGTCCCATGCCTGACAGTGCCTTGAGAGGAGGCATTTGGACAATGCTTTTAATAATGAGCTTTAACTGTTGGTCAGCTGTGATCAGGCAACTGGAGTAGATGAGCTTTGTGTGTCTCTGCCAGCTGTAACTATCTTATCCTCTCCTAGTTAAAAATTTATGAAAGCTGCTGAACCAAATAAAACCAGAAAGTCAAATCCTTCTGGAAACTGCTGGTCCTTTGAAAACCTTTGCTGTGTTTCCCACTGTCAGTGATTTCTCTTCCAGGACTTCAGCCAGCATCCCTTCGTGGGCTTGTGATCGGGTTCTGGCCACTCAGATCTGAAGACCTCCAAGCTCACAGATCCCAAAACCTCTCTAGGCAACACAATTCAGTGCTTTATGAATCTTGCAGGAATTTTGGGTTTGATTCCTTATCTCCCCTGCAGTTTCAGGAGGTGCCACTGTCTCTCAACCCTCCCACGAGCCTGTCCCCATCCCCTTGATGCCATTCCCAGAAGCACCGGGGTGTGCTATGAGGTGTCCCAATGCCAGACTCATCCCCACAGAGCATCCTTGCTTTAAAGCCCCGAGCCCCTCTTGCTGGTCAGCCTTCTCTGCTTCCACTGCCATTGCTGCTGGAGCGCTAAGAGACCCAGGAGCCAAAGGAATCTGTTCCTGAGCCCTCCACTTCCAAAAGGGGCAGTGAACCCTCCCCTGAGGGGCCACAGTGACACCCAAAAAGACAGGCCAGCAGCCCTGGGGCTCTCCAGCCAACAAGAGCCCAGTACTTCACTGGTGACTTTGGAGGATGCCTCAGGGGTTGGCCAAACTGTGATGGGGCCACCAGCTGGAGCATGTACCAGCCCTTAAGGGCTCACAGCCCCCAGAGCCAAGTGTCCAAATAAAATAAATGCTTGGAAACTCAAAAAAAAGTCTCAGTGCTACGAGCAGTGCGGGTGGCGTTGCTGTCCTTGTTTTTTCTCCCCAAAGGCAAGTGCAGCCCAGCTCCAGGCCCATTTTTTGTAGCTGGCCCCAGGGCAGAGGTTTCCATCCAGAAGGTCTGCGGTCACAGCCTGTCCCCCACATTATCCCAGGCTACTCATGCCACCCTCTATCCCCACATCCCAAGCCTCTCTGCTCTCCCTAACAGCCTGCACTGCCTGGTGCTGCCTTGTTATGGCCAATTCCCTCCTCCTGCCTCAAACCAAGACTCGGTGTTGCTCTCTGCATCACTCTGGCCCGTACCCTCCCAAGGGAGGAGCCCCAAGGAGTCCAACAGGGTAAGTGCAAAGTCCTGCCCCTGGGGAGAGACAGTGCCAGGCACCAGCACATGGGTTGGCTGGGGAGCATGCTGTGGCCCTCAAGCACAGACTTTACTCCTGCCCTTCCAGATCCAGCCTTGGTGCTGGTATTCCTTCTGCTCAGCTTAGAGAGGACTCCCCTGCTGCAGATGTTTGGCTGACGAATGCCAAGCAGCTGAGGGCTTTGTGTTTGTCTAGTTTGGAGAGAAGAAGGCTGAGGAGTGACCTCACTGCTCTCTGCAACTTCCTGAGGAGGGGAAGTGGAGAGGGAGGTGTTGATCTTTTCTCCATGGGATCCAGCTGCAGGACATGTGGGAATGGTTCAAAGCTGCATCAGGGAGGTTCAGACTGGACCTAAGAAAATACTTTCATACCAAGAGTGTGGTCAGACACTGAAACAGGCTCCCTGTCTGTCACTGCCTTAAAAGGAGGCTTTTGCACAATACTTTTCGTGATGGGTTTTAACTTCTGGTCAGCCCTGAAGTGTCCGGGCAGTGGGACCAGATGATCATTGTAGGACCCTAACTACTGAATTTATTTCATTCTACTGCCTGCCTATACCATCAAATAAGCACTGCTTGCTTTTCTCCCATTTTTGTATTTTTCAGTGACATATGTATTATTTCATGAAAGAAGCTAAAATTTGAACTTCTTAAAGTCATCTCATTATTCTTACAGAAAACGAAAAATATAAACAATTCCTTTCAGCCCCATAAAATACTGATAGATCGTATGCCACTTGTCCAACGTAGTTTTGCTTACACAAATATTTTTGGTGTTTGCTTGTTCACATTTAACTAGTAAGCTTTTAAAACTCGTCACCACATCTTTTTTGAAGAATGAGAACTAAACACTAAATACTTAATGCACATATTGCCTACTGCTCTGCACAGCGTTGAGAACACAGAGAAATGAACACTGTGCTCATTGCATTTTATCATCTCTTCAGCTATTTGATGTGGTGGAATATTATGGTCTGATATTTACAAATAATGATAGAATATTACGCTTCATGCTTTGATATTTACAAACCATTAATATCCTACCTTTCAGGGTTGTATAACACAACTACCATGGAAATGACTGCAGTAAGTTCTCAGTGTATTTATACTCCAAAATTAGGAGAATTTTTGGAGGTCCAACTTGTTAGAAGCTCGCTCAGTATCATGTCTCAGAAATGTAGGCATAATAGACACTGGTGCCAGCATGTGTGGACAGCAGGGTAGCCTGATTCTTTTACGTGTGTAAGTTACCAGCTTAGATGCCCATTCAGGCATTTGCACATCCAGGAATCTGGATAGCATGGAAAAGTCTAAAAATAGGCTGACATTTTGAGTTGTGCATCAGTTTGTAGGGGCAAGGAGAGACGGTGGAGGAGAAATCGACCGTGTAATCTGAATGCTGGCAGTATTAGACTGCCATTCATCTTCCCCGGGACCTTTGGGCTGATGCAGGCTTTTCGGATCGGGTCTCTTTCAGATGCACCAGGAGCAGGAAGGATGCTTGCCTTCAGGAGGCTAAAACTCATATAAAATCATGGCAGAGTTGCAGCCCCTGCATTTGTTCCTACCGAGCACTTCTGTTTGTAATCCTGTGGAGCTCCACAGTGTCCACAGGAGAAGGAATGACCACAATTGGGACTGGCACACAAGTAATAGCTGGTCAGCTCATATCTCCATTCCAAATATTTCTTGGAGTCCTAAACCCAAATGTCTTCTGATGATTTCTCTTTCAAGCAAATAAACACTGTGCCTCTATTCCGATCTTTTGCTCATAATTCACCGAGTCCTTTTAGAGCTGCCATTGAATAAATAACAGTTGAGTATCTGGCTGCCTTCTCCTTCATACGTAAGTTCCCCACAACTCCAGTGATATGAATTAAGTGACTGACACACCACTGTTGTGTCACAAGGGAGTCAGCCTTGGAGACAGGAAAGCCAGCAGGAGTCTGTGCCAGGAGTGAACTGTAAAGCTTCTATATCTTGGTAATGTTAACTCATCTTGAGTAAGTCCCTTAATGCACATAGAAAAAAAATCTACTTCATTAAGGGATTTAGAACTAGACATTGAGTTAAAAGGCTTAGGATTTGGCCTAGTGTTTTTAACTTTTGATTTGGCACTATAATGCAACAATAAGTGCTACTCGTTCTTATGCAAGAAATACCAAAAATTCTTTTGTTGTTTTCTTGTAGTTACCAAGCTTGTATTATGCAATAAACTAGGTGAGTATTTTCAAAACAATATGGTTTTAATAAAGGCCATGTTAATTGGATTCTCTGCGAGTTTTCTGCTAAACTCATTGTGCATGATTTTCAATGGCACATTTATGTACTAGCAAGTAGAAAACATTTTTAGAAGTTGGTGTACTAATCAAACTTCAAAAATGTGTTTATTGCACAATTTTACATTTAAGTTCCACAGGAATGTTTTTGGCCCTCATAAAAAGCTCAAGTAGACATTAGAGCTGTAATGAAAACAGCTGAAACAATGAGAGAAGAATAATAGGAATCATCAGTAACCTATCATGAACAAGGAGATTGTACAGAATATTAATAAAATTTAAATATAACCCATGTAATATGTAAGTTTTACTGAAGGCAGCAAGTTGAGGGTATTCAGAAAATCATAATGTATTGGCTCAGTATATGTATGGGCATATCCACATTTCACCTCTATAAACATCCATTAAAATATTGATGTTGATAGGACATGAGGCTACATTACAGTGTTTATACACAATTAAGTTAGGGAAATTTGATAAAGGACCTGATACTCCATGGTGTTAATTAGCTACCAGTTAATGTCACTAGGAAAAAACTTAGCTTGCTAATTGTCAGTCATTTGTGACAGACTTTTCTTAAAACTTCCCAATAAACCCTTCACAGTAACAACTATCAAAAGCAGGGTTTGGGACTATCCAAATGAATCTAGTGTGGTAACTCGGGTGTTCCCATAAAAGATGTCAATGTCTATTGGTAAGTCTCTGAGTTACCAGTTTCTGTGTGTGGCCTTCCTCAACATTCTCATTTGAAGACACACTAGTCATTTTTCAGAAAGTCATCCCTCACACTAGAAAGATTCCCCTTTCACCATGTTTTGTGTTGTTTAGTCAGTTAAATGCTGAGCTTACAGGAGATTTTGTAAGTTAGAGGATGTTATGCCAGTTTATACCCATTTAGATTAAAGCCCGCTTTGTGCTCAAAATAGCCTTCTGGTGTCCCATGACCAGAGGACCAGCCAAGGATACTCTTCTCATGGAGGCTGATTCCCTTTCCTGCAGTGCAGGAAAAGCATGCTGGAAGGGCACAGCTCCCCCAGCTCCTCTGGCCACACACTGACACAACCATGGAGCAGCTGAAAGTTGGAGCAGGGGGGTCCCACTACATTCTCTCCCTTCCCCCATCAATGTGACTGTCTTTCCCACACCACATCCCAAAGGGAAGCAGGCTAAAGATGGGCAAGGGAGGGTGAGAGCCCCCAGGTGAGGAGGCTACACCACGTTCACTGCAGCTGAGCCCTTCAGAGTTCGCCACTGCAGCCAAGAATGGGGCTTTGTAGGTACCACCCACACTCCTGCCTTCTGTAACTTTCAAAGGCCTGTGGAGGATATTCCAAATATTAAATGCAGAAACAGTAACTTCAGCACGGGAAGATTAGTCATCAGCTCAGCTAACACCCCTGTGTTGAACTACGACAATGAACGTAATAGAAAAGCATGTTGTAGTTAGAACTGGTTTTGAACAAAAGACAAATTATTTATTTCTTTCTTCAAATGAAGCATAACACTAAGGTATAAAGGGAGTATAAATAACATCTGATTGTGCTCCTAAGCTCCATGCTATAACTTTCTTGCAATGACATCCTTCAACAAATTAACTACATCATTACTGTTAAGTATTAATTGCACAAAACAGATACACAAAATATATAATGAGCTAGAAAGAGGACAACATTCTTCCATTATGACAAACAATTCTAACAAGAAATGGAAAAAATAACCCAATAGATCTAGGCTTACACAGATGGCAACACTGAGAGTTTTAAGTCCTCTCCTTGAACACATTACATGTGATAAATAATATGCAAAATATTTAAAGAATTTTATTGTTGCTTACAGAAGATACTTAGCAAGCAAAGAGACAGTAGCAATCACTGCCTCATGTCTCATATCCCCATCATTCAATGCAAATGTTTACATTTCATGCAATAATCCTGAGCTTATTTTCAGTAACATTGAAATGTCATCTATGTTAATTACCAAATACATACAGAGCCCAGCTATGGGGTCTATTGTATTATTAAGGCATGAAAAAAGAATAGCAGTTTATTAACTCTGAATGCCACAAATACAGCACAGCAGTTAGAAGGCTCAAAAAAGCTCAGAAAGTACCAGTGATTTCTGTGCGAAGGTCCTCCCAGAACACAACTGAATCATCAGCTCCTGAAAAGGCACAGAATCAAATCCGGGCCTCACTGACATCAGGGAGTTCTGCTATTGCCTTGACTGCTGGACCAAGCTTCAGAGCTAGCAGGAGTGACTCAGACTCCTCTTCATATCCCCAAAAAATTGACAAACTTCCTCTCACTCAAGTCAAGTATGAATTTAAAAAACAATACCTACATATCATTTTGTTAATTAGTATTTTAAGCCTATGGAAAGGTTCCATTCATTATACAGTATGGCAATCAATAAAAAGCCTCTTCAGAAAAAGCTTATTTGTTAGTCTGATTTTTAGTATGTTAAAAGAAGGGGGAAGTGTCATGAAAAGAACCTCTGCCAAGTCTATGCTCTATTTATAATTTATGTTTAATTTTAAAATGAAAGACTTTGGTAAGCCAAACCAAGGATATGTGACGCAATTCTAGACTCCATGGTTCCATGGCTGTTCTGAAAGACAAAGATCACCACAGCCCTGTCCAGTCATCAAGTGAAGAACTTGTCATCTGCAGAAGTTGTAAGGGGCTAGCAGTGTTCGGACTGTGCAGTTCTTCACATGGCCTCTGTTTTACATTTGAGAAGATCTTGCAAAATGCCCTTTAGCAAGCCAGAGTATTCCAGTTCAGTTAACTAAGCCATCGAAACCAAGGCCAAATTGCTGGCAAGACTTACTTCAATACCCAATTGCATTATTTCCCACGCTGGGAACCAAAGTAGCAGATGATCTCCTCTAACTCTGCAACTGCTATTGCCTAGCCTCTGTGTAAGTATTTGCCTACTTGAGCTCAGAGTTTACAGATCCAGCAGCCTTATCCTTCATCTACAGGTGGCCCACGGTCTACCGTGGAAAGAATGCTGGTGTGCAAGAGGGGCAGACTTTCCCTGCCCTCGCCCCTTGCAGACACGAGCCACCCCTTGACAAAGGCGGTGCTGTCCGATTCTGTCACTGGAGGGCTCAGAAAACTTTGCAGATGCACAAATCTGACTTAACTAATTTCACCTAAAACATCAAGTTATAATATTGAAAAAAAAAAAAAAAAATTGTTTTTCCACACTACAACATTCAGGAAACTCATTACTGTCTCATTTGAGATTGAAGGAGTTAAAAAAAAAAAAAAAAAAAAAAAAGGGTTGGTGATCTTAGTTACTGGGTTAGAATTTGCATGGGTTTTGGTTAACTTCTTCTAATAAATAAGTTAAAGAAGGCTAAGGCTATAAATTGGTACTGTTTCATTTATAAATAATCACTTTATTCTCTTCTAAAAAACATGTTAAGGAAAAAGGTGGCCAGAAGGATCACACATGTTGTTCAATTGTAATTTGGTTGTTAGGCTGTAAAAACCTAAAATGTAAGTGAAGTTGAGCACAGTGTAAGAAAAAAAACAGGTTTTTTTTTTAATTAACAACTTATTTACAAGTTCATAAAATCAACTGAACTGGAGTAGATGTTCTGTGTTTGTCACCAATATTTTATTGTAACTGGTAACTTGCACGCTTTGTAGTAGAAGAACAAAAAGAAAATAAAGTTCACTATATACAGCCTTTGTACAGGCTACTTGACTATACTCAAGGCATAGTGATCATAACACAACCTAGTCTTCATAATAATTTGTGCACAAAAAGACACCAATCAGACATTATGTGAACATTACAGTGAAATGACATCACAAGTCCAGTGAAAGTTCAGCATCATACAAAACATATTGATCTACTGCAAATGACATCCTTTAAAACAATAAGCCTTTTTTTCAGTAGTAACTTAGCCAGAGTCTGACGCAGAGATTTGTGTAGTTATAAGTCTTTTAAGTGAAGCAACCTCTGCAGATAAATTTGCTATGCCCTGCTTCAAATAGAGGTTCTCTGACTCAGAGACATTGTAGATGTTGTCTTTTATTTCAACAACTCCAGTTTTGCAACCACTCTGAATTTTAACGTTGAGTTCCTTCTGATGCCAGAGTTCTGGTTTAAGTGACCAGTCTTGGATGTTAGTCACTTGAACCGAGAAAGGAGTGTGAGAAGAATGCACCAAATTCTGCGCACCATGTTTTTCAAGCTCAAAATGTCTTTTTGAGGACATGTCAATGGGCAACGACAATTTCTGTGTTGCATCATAGTCATTATCCATTGCTTCCACTTTGACTTGCATGGCTTTGGCTTTAATTCGAAGCTTGTGAGGCAAAGCTGAAGAATTCACTTCTGGAACTTTAACTGTTGCATGAACATTTTTATGCTCAACTGGGGAATGAATTGGACCCTTAGGAACCTGCTGTTCATCTTCTCCATCAGATGACTTTCCAACTACGCCATCATCAGTTTCTGATGTTCTCGGAGAGTTACTGGAGGACCTGTTAACTTGCAAGAGAGGAGGAGAATGTGAGTACACATTAAAGGTAGCTCCCATGTAGTTTGGATATATGGATGCTTTATATGAACCTCTGTCGTCTCTTGGCTCTCTCTCTAGTTCCATGGGCTCTTGCTTTATAATCTGGAACTTATTTTCAGGACTTCTGCAGTTGCTCTGTATACGACTCGGTTGGGTGTGTTCCACCGTTGATGTTTCAGACACATCAGACATTGAGCTTTGAGGAGAATGTTTAATGACAGAAATACAACTGCTACCAACTATGGATGGTTCGTGTTCATCTACAAATGAGTTAATATTTGATTTGGAACTCTGATAGTCTTGGAAATACACGGTTGTTGAGCTACTGAGTTTCTGTATCTCTTGGGCATAGGCTGCAGAACTAATTAAACCAAACTTTAGCTTCAAAGAAAGCAGCTCCGCCTTCAAAGTGGCATTCTCTTCTCCCAGTGCAATTAGTTTGTTCTCTAAGACAAGGTCATTCAGCCGTCGTTTCTCGCGAGATCTCTTGGCAGCTTCGTTATTTTTCCGCCTTTTCTCCCAGTACATAGCATCTTTCTTTTCATCTGGAATGAACTCTCGCTTTCTCCGGCAAGCTGAAGATTTGCTTTTCCCACTGCTTGCTTCAGTAAGTAGTATATCTTCGTTCGTAGACAGCTCTTCAGATACTTCTGCTAAGGTGGACTTGAGTACCATGATTTTGTCCACATTGCTACTTGTGTCAACAGGTCCGTGCTCCTTTTTAAGGGTCTGCATTTTTCTCAGCTGCATCAGAAACAGTTTGTAGTAGATCTACAACAAGCAACAGAGAAAGCTATCTCCACAGTACTTCTTACTCCACAACTTGATAAATACAGTAACTTTAAATCCACACACATTCTTCCTTTTCTTTCATATTCTCAGACAGAAGTGTCTAGAATCAATTTTCTTAGCAGATTCAATGGGAATCTTCTTAAAACCCTGGAATAAATAGAGAATTTTATTACTACTTAGGAAGTGCTGGTTCAGGACATACAAAAGTAGCTTTTGGTAACTAACTTAGACAAGCATTCGATTCATTAAACCTGCTATAATATGAAGACACTTCATATTCACACAGTTAAACAACTAGTACTCCAGATTTTATGATACCTAGGTAGCAGATTTGCTTCCAAAACAAATGCAACATGATCCAAGGAAAAATCAATCAAAAAAGTATTTGAGCTTTGATCCTATGGTAATGCTATCACAGAATTTTCCGTGATATCACTGACCAAACTAGACCTCCAACACTTAACGCTGCAGGACACCAGGCATGTTGATGAGCAGCACTGGAAAGTATCTTGTTCCCCATTAAAGCATCTCTCCTGAAAACAGCCGTGGTGTCTGACTTAGAAATTAAATATATTTGGGTCCTTCATGTATTAAAAATAACATGAGCTTATTTAGAGAAGCTGGAGTGCTTTCTATTGTCTTAAAATACCACCACTATCCATTACGGCTAATAAACATTTAATTGCTGCTTTTGAATCCTGTAAAAATATATATATATGTATTTATGTGTATATATAAATGTTTATATACGTGCACATGAAACTTTAAAATGCCTTTTTGATCAGTCATTTCAATTCAAACTAGCAAGTTCACATGCATAAGTTGGGCAAATACCTAACAATTAAAATATACTGGCCAAAAAAAAGCATTATGTAATTTTCCGTTGTATCTTACAAGGAAAATTTTAAAAATCTGAAAGTACTGAAAAATACATTAGAGAAATAGCATTAAAATAATAATTTGCAGTTGGCAAGTTGTCTTATTATGTCAAAGTAAAGTTTAATACCATTGAGGCATGTGCACCCTCAGAAAACAGTGTTTACATGTTAGAGGAGGTTTAGACCTACAAGTCTTACTATTAATAAAGGAAAACTAGGCTAACCTTTAGCTTCAGACATTTTAATTATTAAATTTGAACAAAGCATTTAAATTAGCCTTTGCTATATTTAGTCCCTCTCAATGCAAAAAAAAAAAAAAAAAGAAAATTATTCTCATAAGATCATTCGGTTTCACCTGAGGCTTCTCAGTATCTCATTTGCCACAGTCAGTCATGTTCCTGGTAAAATGAATGTAGTATGCCAAGTGCTTTTATAGAACTCACAATCAACTCAGCAATCATTCTTGCCTGTACAACCAAAAAACAGCCACCAAAAAAAACAAAACAAAAACAAAAACAAAACCAAACCAAACAACAACCCCCCCCCCAGCCACTTCAGATTAATGCCTCTATTTATTGGGAATGTTTTTACAATGACTAATGAAACTAATTTTAAGATTATCAGTCAGGAAAGTTATAAAAGCATTAATGAATTGTATTCTGCCAGTTTCTCTTGTCTTTTCCAGAAGGCAAAGTGGAGTGAGTGATGTAATAACAATTAAGCAGGGTCATAAAGACCAAAGTTTCAAGCTGTGTTCTGTTCCATCAAACCATGCCAACTCTTCTGTCGTGAAAAAATTAACACATTTAATAAAACAACTAAGTAGAATTTCCAAAAATTCGTGGTTAATTACTGACATGTAACTATTTGTCTTTGATAATACAGCCTCAATGAAAAAGAGCTAGAAGCCAGCCACACCAAAGACAGCATCTAACATTCCAGTGCAAAAGCAGCACCACAAACTGCAGTGTTAGAAAAGAAGAAATGTTCCTCCAATACACAAGCATTTACACAGTAAGACCCTGATCCAAAATTCTAACTGGAGTCAAAGGGACTTTTCTGCCAAAAAGGAGAGCTGGATCAGGTTTAAAAAACAAAAATATGCCCCCAAACAAAGTAACATCTGTTTGTCCAAACTGTCAGTACAATTTGATTTACTTAAGTAGCCATATAGCCATTTCATCCATTTCACTGCTACCTGTAATCAGTGGTTCAATTAATATGTATTCAATTTTAAACCTACTGCAGCTCAATACTTTAAAAAATCATTGCTGAACACACAGAATATTAAAAAAAAAAAAAAAAAAAAAAGGTCACTTGACCTTTTGTCACATTTGTAGAATATTCGGTCTCTGTAACATCATTGTACACTAATGGGAAAATCCTGGGATTTTATTTCATTACACTGTAGCACTGGGAACTCATGGTTACTGATCTGCAATTGTCTCTATATGCTACAACACTGTATTCCCTTGTACCAGGAGAAACTGGTGTGTCCCTGAGGAACTGCAGACACCTTCTATGGGGCACAGCAGGAAAGAGTGTAACATGTACTGAATACCTATGAAATTATCACTTGTCTCTCAGCGTGCAGCTCGGCCAACTCTCACTCAAGCAAAAGGTGTTCGAAACATCTTCTGTGAAATTTCAGGTCCTTTACCAATTCAGAGCTCTTGATTGCAACACTAAGAGGGAGTTAAACCCAAATACAAACATTTATTCTCCCAGAAAACAGAAACTAATATGTATACGTCATTATTACACACATATGCCATATACCCTAGAACATCTACTTGAAATGCTAGCAACAGCAAGGAAATACTTATAGAATTGGTGGTTATTTTATCAGAATGAAACCATACCTATGCAAAAGCAATATGTTTAGTCTTGAACAAGACTGTTTCAGGATAGGAATTCTGGCTCTGTCTATCTGTAATGGTCTCCAGCTCAAAGTGATTCCACTTCAGTGTTTCTCCAACGCTGTGGTTTGGGAAAAATACTAATAATAGTAATAATAATTAGCAAAAATTGTTGGATTGTGGTTTTGGTTTGGTTTTGTGTGTGGGGTTTTTTTTTTATTTTTATTATTTTTATTTTCATCATCAATATGGCCACCAATAAAAACTCCACTCCAGGTCCAAACAAACCTGCAAGCCTAACACTAGCACTGAGCTGTGCTGAGCCCCACACGCTGCAGAGTTCATGTCCCGTGTCCCACAGGACATCTGCAGGTTGGGCCATTCCAGCACACAATCTGCTAACTGTAGCACGGATTCCTCCTGTTTTGGCCAGGCTCCCTCCTGTACACGTTGTTCCTGGCACAAGCAGACAGAACGTAAGTAAGCAGGCGATTTACAGCAAATATTAAACCATGTATCAAAACTCCCGTGTTTTTGCACGCAGCATTCAACTTTGCTCTCTGCCAGAGTCCACCAGGAAAGCTGTCAGGACAGACGTGTAACCCACTGACACAGTCATACTGGTTTGCTATTTACGCAGTTAGACCTAATGCCATTACTGTGGTGAGTTAACAAAACAGAATTAGATCTTTAACTCTTTCCATATCATGGCAAATGGAATTGCTGCTTTACAAACAGGAGTCAGAACCCTTGCTTATTAATACTTCTCCACGTGGATCAGTCCAATGCTGAGTCTGTAAACAAATTAAATTCCATCTGATGATAATGGCAATATGCCCTCAATGGAACTAGTCACTTCACTTCACTTGAATTTTATAATTCCACTGGAAAACATCAGTATTTACACATAAATTAATGAACTGTAATGATTCCTCAGACTACATTTCAAATTCCAATATTTTCCCTTATGATTAATTTTTCAATTGCTTTATCACTCCCTCATAAAGTGTTATAAAACCAACATTTGGTTGGTTGATGTTAATGGCATTGAGTGCCAATTCAACAACGTAATAACACTCGACCCTATTAACTTAATTACAGAGCCAGTCTTGCTCCCACAGCAATTTTGCCATTGGTTTCAACAGAAGCAGAACACAATCCCAGATCCAAGTATTAATGAGACTATTGTATAGGACTCATGTTACTGAAGCAAGAAATAATGTATGCAGAAATCACAAAAAGTTAATTTATCCATGGACTTAAAAAAATACTTAAGTGACAACATAGTACATTCAAGATCTGATCCTGGGGATTTATGTATTCACACTGTAATAATTGAAATGTCTCAAAGGCTGAAGGACAGGGCCACAATCTTTCTTCTCTCTTCTGTGTAGTTTAATTACATAAATAATTTCTGCTTTAGAGAATGCATGTGGGCCTCCCTATGTTTGTAAGTTTCCCCACAGAATAACTACATATTACTATTTATACTTAACAAAATAATTCATGCGATTTCCAAGCATAATTTTTCAAACATAGCCTAGATTTTAAAAAGTATTTAATTCTACTGGTCTAACATTTTGACAGTGATTCTATGAAACTAAATGAAATCCCATCTCCAGCACTGGATGCTCAAACACACACAAAAAAATCTCTCTCAGTCCTTAAAGAAATAATTCCTATACAGCTTCTTGTTTCAGACAAGAGCACACACCTATCACCATCACCACTAAGTGGCACACTCCAGAAAAACAGTAAAAGCTTGTTTTGATGTCTCTGCTTATTTTTAGTAGCTGTTGTCCATGCTTTGCACAGGTATCATTAATTCCATTTCTGCCACCATTCTGCCACGGTGTATCGATACTGAATATCTGTCTATATACCACAAGAGCTGCTGTAGGAGCTGTTTGTAGATTCCAAAGTCGCCGGTTTGCATTCCAAATTTCAAAAAACCGAAGCATATAGTTTGCACTTTATCTCCAAAGTGTTCTAAAAACAGTTGCTATCTGTCTCGATACTTTTGCGAGCTACAGAAAAAATATCGTTCTCATCACACACACGAGACAGGAGGCTGAGTTTAAGCTTAGATGGTGCATATGCAGCCTGCTTAAACACTGCTGAAAATCCTTGGAGATACTCTATCTCTACTGCTTCTCACACACAAAAATTACGCCATGAAATTCTCCAACAGAGAAGATTTCCAGTCTCTGCTGAAATCCTTTAACACACTCCTTCTTGCCCTTTATCTAGAAAAGTTTGTAAAATCGTGTTCCCGTTACAGAAAGGCTTTAATGCCGGCTCCACAGAAAGACTGATATCCCTAGGATAGATTTGTGGGCAAAAGGGTCTAGACAATGTAGAGCATATGAAGTTAAAACCTTTTGGAAACAACCTAGGTGATGGCACTTTATGCTGTGATGGACAGGTTATCCACAGCCAGAAAGGGGAAAAGCATTTACACTACAAACATCACCACCAATTACTGCTGTTATATAGTCACACACACAAGGACCATGAATCCATTTCAGCAGCATGGAGCAATGCTGAACTATTGATCCTGTACACAGTTCCCTTTTCTTACAACTTCATGCACATCTTAAGTGCTTGCTGTTTCAGGACCGATGTGTAATTAGGTCAGTGGAACACTGATGATGATAGCTTTGTACAAGATGACCCACTTTTGCTAAAATGTTGATCATCTCATTGAAAGAAAAAGAAAAAAAAAAAAAAACAGGGTACGTCCACAGAATGTAGCCCATTGGGAACATCAGAAATCATTCATTATGACACTGTTCAATCAAATGTAAGAAAAAAATTAGTAAGATTGCCATGGAACTTGGAACAATGTTGCACATTCGTATTACCAGAAAGCTGATGTCATATGTAATTTTTACAAAAGGATTTTATTGTTAGAAAAATTACTTAAGTTACTGTTTATCTTAATAACTACAAATTAACTCATTAAAGTACAGCCTGCTTACCAAAGGTAAATTACGCAAATTATGCAAATAAAATTATTATTTGAAGAGCACAAAACATATATTAAGGATAGCTGTTGTTTGAAAGGTCAGTCAAGCTTAATAGGTGCAAATTTGCCCTATATTTTCTTCCATTTCCTTATAAAGACAGTATGATTCCGTCAGATTTATTTATTTTTCCCAAAAAAAGCCGTTTGTTGTTCAGATTTAAAGGGTGCAAAACAAGATCTAGGAATACTACTCAAAGCACCAGGGAAAACTTTAAAACAGAGAAGCAGAGGAAATGTATATATAACTTAGGTAAATACTTAATTACTTATATAAAATAGATTTAGTATGTGCATATAAATATGTAATTTAAATATCATACCACTTTCCAGTATTTTGAATAAAGCCTCAGTAGAAACAACCATTACTGAAGTTACAGTACTATGACAGTACATTTCTTTTTTCAATAACTACTTGGCAGCACGAAGAACTGAACTGCAAAAAGCTATAACTTAATAGCAACCATGTTCTGGAAACACAATCTCAGCTCTGCCCTAGTTACAAACCATAACCCACCCACCCCCCCTGACAAAATCAAATATTAATTATTCTGACAACAAATGGCTTTCTATTATTGAACTGTGTTCTTAAAATCCCAAGCATGGACCAGACCTTCAGCTGACCTAAATTTATATGGCTCTATTTAAAGGCAGCAGAATTATGTCAATTAATCCCAGCTGATACTCTAAACATGCATCTTGTTATATAACAACTGAAGTAAATATATAAAATAGACACCAGATGTAAAACGTTGTTATCTACAACTCACTGCAAATGGAACAGAGAAATAGCAGTCTTTAGAGCTCCAGTTCTGTGAGATGGTTGAGCCCACTGCCCATGCTGAGCATCATTTTCTTTTTTGGGTTGCACTCCACTTGTAAAAGGAGGTCTAGCAGCAATGGCACCTATATTGCTAACTGCTGTGCAGACACCTCTGTAGCAAAAACTAGTTAATTATTCAAGTACTTTGGGACAGACTGAAAATTACACCAAGGTGGAGCAACTACAGAATGGGGAAAAAAGCTCCACCTTAAATAAGGCATTTTTTCTGACAGAAAATAGATTTGTTTAATATCTGTCACCAGATGCAGTCTCATAGGATGCTAATTTAGACATTGGTCAATTCAACAAGTGAATTAGGAAAAAATACAGGGTATTTAAGGTGGCATTAGTAATAATTCATTTCAGAACTACCTTCTAATACATTTTTTTAAGAATGTTGCTTCTATCACATTTTCAGTCAAGTCCAAGTATGTCCTTGCTTACACAATTTTATTTTTGACAGACCTGCTTATCACCAGTATTACACAGTCACATTACCTTGTGGCTTTAAAAAAAAAAAATCTTTAAAATAATTATTTTCAAATACTGTAAAATAAAGTTTTAATACTGTAAAATACTGAAACGGAAATCAACTGTCACTTTCTTTTAGTATGGACTGCAGGAATTGGCCATCTATTTGCATTTTTTTTCTATTACATAGCCTAAGCACATTTATATCTCATAACTGGCTGTAATGATCATGGCAAGGTCACCTAGAAGAGTCAATTAAGCTGATGAGTCAGATACATTGCTTAACAGTGTGTAATAAGACTCAAACAGAGGATTTTATTGTTCATATTATTGCATCACAGTGATGTTATAACAGCAGTGAGATTGCTGTCTGGAAAAAAACTATTGCATAAGGACAGTTTGCATAACCATTTGTTAAAATAAGTAAATTTTAAGTGAAGTAAAGGTTTATTTCATTTAAGAATTTTATTTCAAGATAAAGGATTGGAAGAAAGCAGCATGGCACTGATATCTTTCTGACTCTACTTAGAATTTATTGCAATAGAAAGAATGCATGTTCTACAAATTTTGGCCAAAGCAAGGCAAATACTGTTCCTTCTCAAGATGAGATAAGCTGTGTGGAGGTCATGCAAGTTCATACTGCTCATGGGAAGACTAAGATTTTTGACACCTTGGGATCAGTTTCTTTAAAAAAAAAAAAAAAAAAAAAAGGAAGAGCCATCCTAACAGCAGAAACGGGTGGCTTTGGATTCAAATCCAGGAAGCTGGATATTTTCAAAGCTGGTTAAGAGTCCTTTAGAGCATGTGTTAAAAATATTAAGTCAAAAAAAAAAATGGAAATAAAAGCAAAATATTCTGAAGAGTGTTAGCACTTCAACAGTGGAAGACATCTGTGAGAATTATAACATTATAACAATAACTGTTAGTGCCAATGTTATTGAGGATGTTTATTCAGTAGTCCTTGAACCTGTTGGTTTAAATCAAGTCTTTGGCCCAAAAGACCCAAATTCATTTGAGTTTTCCTATCAAAGTCAACATTTTGATTGAACAAGGCCCATGAAAGTGATGCACGTAGCAATACTTTAACTGAGGCTCCGGATTGAATTAATTACCGAGGAGGGCAAAGATGACTCAAAGTAGGTTACATACACAAGAGTGAACATAATGAAACTGAGTGTAATCATTCAAGTTACAAGGACAAGCAATAAAAAAAAAAAAAAGTGTTGTTTTTAACACACAGTAACTCCAAAAGGGCCTCACCATCAAAGCTCTTCTTGACCTCAATAATCAAGCAGCGAAAAGTTTATGGAGCTACCCAGAATATTACGTTTTTAAAACGCTTTGCTGCTGCTACTACCGATAGCAGGTACCACGAACACAACGACTGTGGCTGGGTGTACTCAGTTTGGAGTGTTTTGGTCACACAAGCACTGCGATGTTGGTTCCATCCACTTGGAGAACCGTTTAAGCCACCGACAAGGGAAAAAAAAAAAAAACAAACCACAAAAAGCAAAACAAAACCACCACAAACAATCACCTAATCTCGAAAACCAAGTTTATCGCCAGCAACTTTCAAGCTGTGCTCCCCACCGAGGACACCCAGCACAAGCTGACCCAGGGAGAGCACAGAACACCCAGACACGGCTTTGGCCGCGAAAACCGACCTAGGCGGGGGGGGGGGTGTTAAAAAAACAAAACAAAAAAAACCAACAGAATTGGGCAATGGCGATTTATTAATTTATTTGTCCGTTTGTTTAATCGTGCCGTTCGCTACGTTACAGGGACGAACGAAAGCGCCTACCTGCGAGGGATCGGGATGGGGGCCTTTGTCTGGCGATCCGTGGGACTTGGGGAGGGAGGGTGATGGGCAAGCGGGGTGGGGACGCTCTGCGGGGCGCGGTGCGGGGCCGAGCTGCGGGGGAGGCGGCGTCCGCCGCCTCCCCCGCAGCTCGGCCCCGCACCGCGCCCCGCCACAAAGGATGCTCCGCACCGCTCTACCCCACTACGTGACCGGCAGCGCATGGCCTCGACCCGCTTCCCCCCCTCTCTCCCTGAGCTCGGCCCCGGCTATATCAGCCCTCCATCCCCCCTCTGCCGCCACCGCCGCCGCCCCAGCCCCAGAACAAAGGGCTTGGAGAGGGGGAGCGCCAGCGCCCCCCCCAGCCCTCCTCGCTCGCCCGCCCCAGCCCGCCGCCGCCTCCTCGCCCCACCGGGGTGGGGGGAAAAAAAAAGGGAAAAAAAGAGGCGACCCCCAGAAAAGCCGCGGGGGAGAAGTGGATTAGAAGGTGGAGGAGGTGGGCGAGGAGGAATCGTGGGGCTACGCTCACCACCACCCCTCCACTCCGCCCGCATGGGGATGTCACACTGACCTACTGCCGGCGGCTGCCCCCGGGGAGGGGTGGAGAGGAGAGGGGGGGGGACCGGCGGTACCTGGCCCCCCGCCCGCCAGGGCAGCGGGAGGGACGGCTCTACCCTCTGCCCTCCAGCGCGGCTGAGATGTCCTACAAACGCCTTCTTTCCCCTTCCTTGCATTAAGCCATTCCCGTTTGTTTTGTGTGGGGTTTTTTTAATTTTTTTTTTTTCCTATTTTTATTCGCCCCCTCCCTCCTTTCCCCCCCCCCACCCCCCATCCCCAGTGAAATCCGGTGCCGGAGAGATGGCACGGCTGCCTGGGCGAAACACGCCTTCCCTAAAAATACAGCCTGATCTAAAACGCCTCCGAATGCGTGGAGTTAAAAAATCCGAGCAAATGCCTCGAACGTCTTACACACGCACGGCTCTGGAGAAAAGACCAGAAATAGCACTTGAAGCCACAATTGCTAAAACGCGATGGGGCTAAATATAGACTCAACACAAATCTCGTTTTAAGGCACCCGGCACGCAGCCGGCGAGCGCGCCTCGCCTCCCCACTTACCCAGTTGTCTACTTCCCTTATTAAACACACTTTAACAAAACCTGTTACAGATACGGGTCGGGGGGGAGGAAGGGGGGGCTTTTTTTTTTTTTTTTTTTTTCCCGGGGCGAGATTGTCCTAGTTTCTTTGTAGGGGAAGATTATAAAATCGCATAATTAGCTCCTTCTTCCCAGCCCGGGCTGCCAGCAAATTCTTTGGTTACATAATGCAACATTTCCAGGAACTATTATGCGATCGGTCCCGCAGCGCCTTAAAAAAACAGCGACAAAAAAAAAAAAAAAAAGAAGTGACGGAGAGGGCTGGCCGAGGGAAGCGCAGCCCCGAGCCCGGGCCGCTGCCATCGATCCCGGTCGCCGGCGGGCAGCATTCCCTGAGCCGCCCGACTGTCTCCGGCCGGCAGCAGCTCCCGCCGGCCCTGCGGCTCCGAGGCAGGGCTGGCGCTGCCCGGCCCCGCACGGCCCCGCACGCACAGTTATGCAAGGCGGGAGAGCCGCTCGGGCGGCGCTGCCGGGGGCTCGCTGTGCCGGGGCTCGGGGGGCACTGCCGGCCGGGGAAAGCCTCCCCCCGACCCCTCCCGGGCTGCCCCTCGGGCCGCCACCCTGAGCCCAGCCGAGCCGATCCGGGCCCGCCGCGGACCCCTCCCCGCGCGGCGGCGGCGGCGGCGGCCGGGGCGGGCTGGGCTCGCCTTATGTAACAGGCGCTCCGCGGGACGGAGCGAAGCGCCGGAGCGGACACCCCAACTTTACCCGCGTACGCGCGCCTGTCCCCCCGCCTCACCTGCAGCGCAGTGCGGAGCGCCGAGCGTGCCCCGCGGCGGAGCTGAGCGGAGCGGAGCGGTGCGGAGGGAGCGGAGCGGAGGGCGCCGCGCCGGGCCGGGCGGGCGGCGGCGCGGAGGGATGTGTGTTAGTAGGTCAGCGCTGCGCGGAGCGCGCGCCTCATAGCCCCGCGTGCCGGCCGCGCCGCGCCGTGACTGGCGGCGCCGCCCGGCCAATGGGAGCGAGGCGCCGCCGCGCCCGGGCCAATGGGAGCGCGGCGGGGGCGGGGCGGGGGCGGCGCGCGGGGCGGCGCGCGGTACAGTAGGTCTGTGTGCTGCGATTGCATAACCGCCGGCCGGGGGGGGGGGGGGGCGCGGAGGGGGGGGGGAGCGAGGGGGGGCCCGCGCTTACGTAACCGGCGCGCGGCGGCCGCGCGCGCTGGGGGGCGCTCGCCTCCCGCAGCCCCCGCCCCTCAGGGGCGCGGCGGGGCCCGGCCGGCACCACCGACACCGCCCGCCCGTCCTACCGCCCGCCCTACCGCCCGCAGCCCGCGGCGGTGCCGGGGTGTGTCCGGGCGGCAGCCGAGCGCCCTCGGCCCCGCCGTCTCTCTCCGCGCCCGTTGCGCGGGGATGCGGGGGGGGCGGGCGCGGGAGCCGCGCGCTCCCGTCACGGAGGCGCGCGCCCGCCGCCTCGCTCGCCTCGCCCGGCGCGCGGGGGGGATCGCGCTGCGGCTGCTGCCGCTGGCGAAAACAGCCACAATAATCGTAAAAAAAGGGAGCAGGAGGAGCAGGAGGAGGAGATAAATGGCAGCGGGGAAGCAGCCGAGCGCGCTGCCCGCCGTACCGGGGCGCCGCCTGGCCCCGGGCCCCTCGCCCGCTCGCCTTCCTTGGTCGTCAAGGGTGAGGTGTTTTGACGGCGTTCCTTCATCCCCGCCCTCAGCCCTGAGGCGGCAGAGCCGAAACGCTGCTCGGGAGCGGGGCCGCGCTGCCGAGGAGCTCGGTACCCCCCACCCCGCCCAGTCCGCATCCTCGGCCTGGCTTCCCAAAGCGGAGATGCCACGGAGAGTCTGGCGCGGGTCTGACCCCGTGTAACCTCCGTTTTAGAAGGTGAGACATGGCCCACCAGCAGTCCAGTTCTCATCCCAGAATGTGTTCGAACGTACGCGTTTAAGCGTGTGATATGTGTCTTCCTCGTTTTTTCCCTTGCAGAAGGTTTGTCACTCCATCTCTTCTTTTCCTTCACAAGTAACATTTATGGAGACAACAGAAAAATTTCCTTATTGAATCCTACTTCCAAAGCCTAAATAATTCCAGATTTCACTCTGTTAAACACTCTTACCAAAAAGGCATAGTTCTGGCTAACATTATCCTTTTATGTTACTCTGTCATTCCATATTTATATGTCAACAGAGATAGCCCTCTGGAGCAAAGTTAACCTAACACTAAGCAAAATTAGACTACTTTTCTGTTTATCTCAGCCTTCAGTCCTTTATCACACGTACCCATACCGTCCTCCACAATAAATCCAAGTCCTTGAATCCATTTCTGTTTGTCTCCACAGATTATTTAATACGGAGGATCTAATACCCTTTACTCAGACTGGTTTTCCCCCCCTTCCTTTCCAGTTTCTAATATCAAGCATATGGGGCCTTGTTAGCGGTAAGAGGACCCCACCATAAGAAAGGGGACTCAAAAGCAGCCCAAATTTGAGACATCAACCACTGCCTCCATCTGGAGGCCGCACAGTCAGATTTGTTTGCCACGCTTCCACTTGCCAGTGGATAACAGACATGCAAAGACAGTTGGCATGCTGCTGGAAATGTCAGGCACGAGATCCAGCTATGAGCTTGAAGACCTGCTTGCTCATAAATATTAGTGGCCTACTTAAGGTCTTAGGCACACCAGAGAACCCATGTGAGGAGCCTTCTGCAGCACACATTATGTTCCATACTATGTGAACTGTACTAATCCAAGGCACTGAGTCCCCAGGATTGTCAAAAAAAAATAATTAAAAAAATCCTGAAACTTCAGGCAGTTTTTAAAATTAAATGGTACATAAAGTTTCCACCACGATAAATATTTTTGATGAATCCTGGGCACATACTTTTAATAACTTTAAATCTCATATCTAGGAAAAAAAAAATAAACTCAGTAATTCAAATTTGACTTCATGACTCAGATTCTTGAAATTCTAGAATTCTTGAAAGAAGTCTCCAAGGCAAATAATATCCTCCCTATGTGGGTGGACAGTCTTGAAAATAATATTCCAGATGGAGTTTGGTCGCCTATTTGCTTGTATGTTTGTCACTAATTATAATCAGCCATAAAACCAGACCTGATCTTTCTCCCGGATTAGTAACAAAGATGTTTTCTATATTTTACATCTATTCTGTGGCAAGTCAGGAGAGTCAAAACCTTCTACAGCAAAATCTTGTCCTGCTCTCCAAATCTTGCAGTGGGTGCTTGGCAGATTCAGGGATAAGGTGGGATAAAGGACTGAATGCTGATGTAGCTGAAGGAACATATTTTTCCGTTCCTCCTGAGGTACGGAAAAAAAACCAGCACAGATGAAAGCCATAGCTTTGTGCATTCTGCACAAAAGGAGCCTAAGGCTTTCGGGAAAACTCTAAAAAGAGAATCATTCTATGATTATCCACTTCTGATGATTTTCCTACTGGAGGGATGAAGTAGGTCATGAAGATCTTTAGCTAAATTCTCAGCTGACTCTGGCATGGTAAGGATTTACGCTTGCTTTTGGACAGCACAATATTAACTTCAACTCCTTTGGATTCATCGGTATTTATTGCTACATCTTAAACTCTCTTAACACTACTTCTGATTTTGGCTTAATGCGTATTGCTAAGTCTACACTGAGTCATAGTACTACATGCAGGGTCTAGAAAAGTGGTACTTGAGAAGTAATTAACTAAACTATAACAGAAGTAGTGTCTGCCATCTCTCACATTGGTTGACTGGCTTGCATTCAGTTGTGTCCATGTCTCCTGGGCTTTCTGTGAAATGCTTTGAATATGACCCAGCATGAAATTCAGAATCAGTTGGAGTCAACAGTAAAAGTTCCAGTGGCTCTGAAGAAGAAAGTCTTTAATTCCTCACCTTTATTATAGTCCACAAACAGTACAATGTAATAATTGAAATAAGTCTGGAGCAAAATAAGAATAAAGCACTTCTTAAGATTATGATCTACTGAACGCGATTTAACAATTATATACATGTGTATATACACACACACTCTCTGAAATTAATTGAAGGTATGGTGACATCTGCTATTATCCTTAGTTCCCTTGCACTGCATTCTTTATATCTGCAGGAGGTTTAATACATAGCAATGCAATTACAGAAAGCTATATTCACCAGCCTTTTTATATATTTAATGTGATCAGTGCTCAAAAATGTGTAAGGCTAAGCTAGTCCTCCAGGGCTTCCTGCTCAAGATAAGTAGTAGTGAAAGTTCTATAAAATAGATGATATTGTGATTTTATAACGATCAAAGCCAGAAATAAAATGCACTGAAGAAAAAGTCAAGTCATTTGACAACAGTTCAAAGTATTAATCAAAATGTTTCCATGCATCTGGGAACATTTGTGGGAACTGTACTGGAAAAATATTTGTGCTGTAATGTACTCTTGCTAAAAGCAAACCCAAGAGAAATAGATGTTCACATTGTAACTTAGGCAGACATAAGTGAGGCAATGTTTACTGGAACTGTTAAGTGTGAAGAAACACCGAAAATTGCACAAGAAGTGCATGAACTAAATAAAGAAAATTTACATGATACTTTTGCACTGCAACAGCCAACTTAAAGCTTCACAGTCATCCATATGACAAATGAACAAAACCAAGATGGTTACGTTGTTCAAGTATTTTAGATGAGTCTAAAAGCAAACAAAAATGTCCTCTTTCTTAGGTCACAGACAGCAACTCTGCCTGCAGAGCCACTGGCAGGTTATCCACTTAGATTCAGAGACAATATGGAGAACAGCAATATCCTCAGGACTGAGGGAAGTGTCTGATTTCACCTGAATATTTAAACACAAAGAGAAATATTTTCAAGAAGGTTCTTCTCATTAATGAACACATGTGCTGCAAATGTGGATAATACTGCCATTACTGGAGCTCTTGAGGTAGTGCTGCCAATGTTGTGGAAAGTAGAAACAATATATTGCCATTAATTTTCAATATTGGACTGGAAAAAAAAATCACTGGAAAGCCCTCAAGAATGTGAAAATGTGCCATTTTATGAAGTGTATAGTATGCATACAGAAAATGGTAAATGTTATGAATATCATCGAAAAGGAGAAAAAAAAAAAAAAGATGTGAGTCCTAGCTTCCCTCTTCCCATGACTGAGCAGCAGACATGGTGAGTAGAAAATCTGGAGCACACCACATAAAAGCACTAGAGAAGGAAAGCACCAGGCACCCCTGCAGTGACTGAGACACACCTTACACCCACATGCATTTGAAAGAAAGGGGGAGATGATACACAGGTAGGGAGATCAGCAATTTCTCATGGCCAACAGCACAGGAGGGAGACAAGTGGCATGTCAATGCCACTGGGAACTGTTTTCTGCCTATGGTGAAATGAGCTCACCCTACCGAGTTCTACTTCACAGCACCTTGCTCAGATGTTGCCAAGTACCAGGGAGGCTTGACATGTGTACTTAATCAGAGCCGCCTCGCTGCTGACATTTGAATCATTACAATTAAATGAGATAGGCCAATAATTTGCTGGATTTCTGATGTGAAGTGAGGGTTTCTTGAGAAGTAAGACCAGTTCCAGTAGAGAGGGCCTGAAGGTTCCTCATGTCCAGAGGCTCTCCTGCTCTGCAGCAACTGGAGCAACTGATGACATGATGAAGTCTAAAGCCCCAGCAGATGAAGTTTTCTGACACAGAAGCAAAAAAATAAACCACCACAGAAGCAAAAAAAATACCCACCCACCCACCATTTTCATATGTTCCGTTTAAGACAGTTTTCTTTGCATGTGGATATGAGCAATCTTATCTCCAAAACAAAATAAAATTGCCTTGCGTAAAAGTTCCCTGAATGACAGAATTAACACAAATCTGATTCAGTCAGTTTTCTACATGAGATTGCTTAAGAATAATTATACCAGTCACAAATTTCCCTGCCTGGCCTCCAGCAGAGCCAAGACAAGGGAAAGTCAAAATTCTCAGGCAGAGTGTTTTAGATATGACCTGACACTATTCACTGCTACTTTTCTAGTCATCTACTTTTCTGCTTCATTTGTCATACTCCAAGGTGAGAGATGTGTAAAGAAATCAGTGGGACGCTGTTTTTTTTGAAGTAATTTCTTAAACACAATTGAGACTTGGTGTTGCTGTTTAATCTCTGTTCACATTAGTCATCCCACTGACTTTGATGATTTACATTTGTGATTAATCCTGACTTAACTGACAGCACTAAATCATTGAGAAATATACCTCACTTGGTTTTCACCAAAATGTTTGGAAGTCTGTGTGCCCTGACCACTCTAGGCAGAAAGACACCGAGGACAGATAATTTTCTATGACATTTTGCTTTGAGTTATGATGCTGTGAACAAACATCTTATGATGGATTTTTTTTTTTACAGCCACCATAACAACTAAGAATAGTAAAATGCGTATTAACATACTGAGCAGTTGGCTTTCCTATGACAGTAATTATCGGTGAGTCAGTTGTTGAAGCCACTATGCTTTGCAAAATAGTTGGAAATGTGTTCTATTGAAGTGAAAATTGAGTAGTAAACTTAAAGACATGAAGAGCTATAAAAAGTTTGTCACACCAGCAATGATTGGGAGAAAGACAAGAAGAAGCCTTTGTTCTGTGCAGGGGATGTCTGTGCTGCTGTTTTATGGTTATTGTACATTAAAGCTGTGCAAGCACTGGGCAGGCTAATTACAGCCTTATGAGAGAATGGAGAATAATTCTTAGTCTTGGACCCTTGCTCTCAAGGACTGTAGGGAGTTTGGAAAACACCCTTAGCAGGGATCACTGAAAAGCATGCTCCTGGTTTCCCAAGAGCTGCTGTTGCATGGACTTCACCATTTAGTCTTGAAACTTTTGCTCCTAAAATTCTTTGCTCAGATGCTTCGTAACCTTGGAGGACTAGAAATAACATTGCCACAATTCCTTTTCACCCTCAACATGCTCAGATGACTAAAGTTTTTCCTTTCATGCATGCAGGCAGGGAGGTTTCTTTCTTGCCGATGAGTCCACTGGGGCCCAGACATGTGGGAAACTGGGACAACTACTACTCCAGTCCAGAGCAGGCCTTTGTCTAACAGGCATTTGGAGAAATCCCTACCAACCATTGCTGGTATAAACTTCTTTTGCACTGGTGGCTTCCTAACTCTTGGGCTGCAGAGTTCTAAAACTGGCACCCAGGAGGGTGGGTAGAAAATGGTACTATGTAGTAAAGCAGTCACCAGAGCAGACACAAAGAGCAAAAGTGAGTCTGCCTTTTGTAGCATAACTGTCAGGACATTCACCAAGGGAGACACGTGTTTCATTAGTGACCCTACCCTAAAGAAGATTCTGTGTTACCCAGAATAAGCAGAGAGTCATCATGGATTTAAAATCATTGATTTGCAGGATGGTTTGGGTTGGAAGGGACCTTAAGGATTATCAAGTTCCAACCCTCACAGGTTTGTGCACACGTGTCCTGAACCACCTTTGTTCCTTCATGAAGCAGCACATGTAAAAATCTATCTGCTAGCTAGCTCAACAGCAGTTCTCTAAAAATAGGTATGATGGAGACTTACACAATAATGTATAACAGTTTTCTTCATTGTGTTTTGTAAAAGAAACAAGTATCAAGTGCCAAAAGTATTTGAATACAGTCAGAGAGTAAGGTTGGAGCATATGTGGTCCAGTGAAGCCATTCAGGCTCAGCAGTCTTTAAACAAAGCTATTTCAGTGGTAACTTATCTGTATCAGTGCCTGTGTCTTTCCTTTAGATAGGAGATAGAAATACAGTGTGTTAATCTATGTCAACTGCCGTACTCTTGTTCTTCATGCATAAATGCCAGTCCCTCAAGAATATTCAATACAAATCTATGTTAGAACACATGGATAAAATTTATTGTGAAATTAAACTGGAATTAGAGAAAAGGAAATCCTGCTTTAGAGTTCCATATACCTATGTGGCTGCAACACTTCAGAGAGTTACAGGTATCTTCCCTACAGAAAAATTAATTCATTTATGACTTCACAGCTGCTGCTAACACAAGTCATAGCACCACAAGAAAACATTAAGCTTGACTGTAATCCTGCTTTTACACTAAGCTGTCTGAAACACGGGGCAAAGGTTTGAAATAATGCACTAAGTTGAGTAATGGTTTAAATACTAGGCAAGCTAGGCTTACCTAGTATTGTTAGCCAGTCAGTATCCCAGTAAATATTTTCATTTTAGAGCAACTAGAGAAATTGTTTGAATTAACTTTAAAAGCTGACCTGTGGCAGGCCAAGAAGGAATGAGGCAACAAACTAGAGGAATGGAGGTTTTTCTCCTGCCATCCCACTGTTATTTCCTGCACAGGAACTCAGAACTTGGCAGAACCGGTCCCTTATGTTTGCTGATGGTGACAAATCCTATGGGAAAATTTTCTTGAGACTTGTTAAGTTAGCTTCTGAGGTGCCTTTCCTCATGTTCAAACAGAGGAGACACCAGAAAGGGAGAAAGACAGAGCTGAGAAAAGTTGGAGTTTGCCCAGGGGCAAAATCTGATGTAGCTACATTGAGGTGTGAAACACTAGCTGTGAGCTTCTCACTGAGCAGTGAGAGAGACATGGTCCAGAATTAGGTCAAGGGAACCAGATTTCCACTGCTGGTGATGAGGAGTACAAAATGATCCATAAATTAAATATTCTCTAAAATGTCCCCAGAAAAAAATCTGAGGAAAATGAGGGATCAATGAAGCAAGACTTCCTGAGGGTATTGAACAGTGAGCAAACATAAAAAGAGTAAGAGGATGTTTCTTTATCTAGGCCAAATCCGAAATGCTCTCCCTGCAACTCATGAAAATAAGCCTAGAATTTGTCTTCACAGTCCCTACAAGTTCTGTGGACAGACAAAGCCATGCTTTTGTTTTGATTCTGCTTGCGTTTGGCTCAAAACACGTGTGAGAAGAAAAGATGTTATTTCCTTGGTACAAAAAGTCTTCTCAAAGATGAGCCTTTCCGCTTTTAAACTGAGTTTATATCTAGAAGGCACAACACACACCATCTTGAGATTTGTGAGCTTAGGAACACAGTCTTGATATGAAAGTCAGTTAAAAAGTAGTTGATGCAGCTGCACTCCTGCCTTATGTACCTAAGCTAAACTCTGCTAGGGCTAATTAGCCATGACCAAATGTCATCAAGTCTCAGAAGAATAAGCATGGACAATTCCTTCCAGACGAACATATTATTCTCTAATAAAAAGCTCAGTTAGTTTTCTGTCAACAATTCTCATGGAGATTGAGCTGATGTTAGTTAAGTCCAGTGCCCAGTAACAGGAATGCAGTAAAATGGTCAAGAACACTTGTCATCCAAGTCCCCAATTTACCATTTTTTTAAACTGCTTCTCAGATATTATTCTTATAATAAAATCTCTTGCCTCACAGAAAGAAAACAGTAAAGACTACTAAAAAAAGAAAGTTTAAAGAAGTGTTTAGCAAGATGATTTTCTCAACTGTGGGGGCTCAGCATTCATTCTTACCCCAGGCTATAGGTGGCATGCTCACGCAGTTTGTGATCAGAAAATTTGGGATCAAGCAAGCATCTGGTGATGGGAAGCTGCATGGACTGAGAACTGACAGAAGCCCACTGCTATTCACCAGCATTTGTGGAGGTCCTTCACATTCTCTTCCATTACATGTCAAGAGCACATCCTTTAAAGGATGAAGAGAGTAGTAAGAGACTCCAAATTTGCAAGTAAAGATAGACTACCACTTCCAGAATGCCTCACCCAATATATATCCTATTCTTTTTAACGTTTCTAAGTTTTCTTGAGGAAAAAAAAAAACAAGCAAACAACCACACCAAAACAAAACAAAGCAAAAGGCTGATTGGGACAGCTTGCTTGAATTGCCACTAACACTCTGGATGGTTCTTGGGACCATCACAGATCTGCAGAGCACAGCCGGCACATGGTGAGTTCTTTGCTGCTGGAAAGAACTTGGTCTGCTCTCCACATGCATGCAGTCACTCTGCAGTAAACATTAGTAAGCTGGGCTTAATACAAGCACATCATACGACAAAAAAGGGGCTCTGTCACTTTATCCACCCCATCACAGAAAGGACAGAAAGCACTGAACCTAGAGGGGGAAAAAAGGCAAAACATTTCTTTGCATGCACAGACACTTGAACTGATAGTGGTCTTCCAGTAACTGAGCCAACTTAGTGCTCCCCATGTCAATGGGCATTGGATCCAGAACTGAACCTTTCCCAAAATAGGCTCAGCTGCACGACTAATCAGAGCAGAGGAAAATCGATGTTTTGCAGTCCTTCATGCCACCTCACTCCTCCTCATCCCTCATTTACTGCTCCCATTACAAAACCCCCAGACAAACATCTTTCTTGCCCTTCTCAGGACAGGCAGCCCTGGTCTTGCCTGCCTTTAAGGCTGATAACCATTCTGCCTTGTGACAAACACCCTGCGAGCCCAGGGCCCCCCAACACCTCAATTCAATGGGCTGCCCTAGCACTGGGAAGCCTGAAGGCCTGGCAATTTTTTTCTCCCCAGCAGACTGCTGGACAGACTGCTAAGGAGCTGGGTTGGCAAGCTGGCATGAAACTGGGCAGGCTTTTGACTGAAACCTGCCTGGCAGGCAAGTTTGGAAACGCGCCTGTGTTTTGTCAGAAGATTTGTTAAAACAGACACATTCCCACAGAATGTTCTGATTTTATTTATCAGCATTTCAGGGTGGGTAAAATGTTCCCCTGGAAGATTTCTGGCCATCTTCTGCTGGCGATAAGCTGCACATTTGCAGCATACCCCACTGCAATGATCCTTCAAGTGCCATCGACTCAAAATGCTCATGCTGACCAGAGACTGATTGCTCCCTTCCAGGAATGCTGAGCTTTACCGTGTCTGCCATGAACAAGGGCAGGGTGTGACATGGGCAAAGAATCCAGGCCTGGGCTGTTTGATATTAAAGCAATATTTTGCAGGCAAATAGAGAGAAAATGCCCTTCCCATGCATTAAAGTGCTTCAGAAATATTCATAAGTATGAATTACATTGCTCACGTTAGTTCATCTCACACAAACCCGCTCTCAGTTTACAATTTAATATTACGAATTACAGGCACTAGAACTGCTCAATTAGAAAAACAAGGACGACATTATGCAGGTTAAATAAAAGAAACTCCTACCACTCTCTGCTTTGCTTTCTGCGCTCTTATTGTCAGTACCGTCCTGTCTCTCCACCCACCCCCTGCCCTCCCTCTCCCTCAGTGTGTCTGGCGTACATTTTAAAATCTGATGTTGTTTGTTTTCATCCTTGTATTTTTGAGAATAATAACAAGGTTCTGCTTGCTCTGACAACTGAACTTACTCTCAGGCCCTGTATGTCAAAGCAGGATTTGACACACATGAAACCCAGAAGTGTATAAGCCCGTCACACTTGTTTTTGGTTTTGGTTTAACTGATTCATTTATTTTCTTTTGAGATATTGTAGGGCATGTGATGATTCTACTGCACTTTCATGTATCTGTGAATCATGAGGTAGGCTGGGTCTAAGAGAGGGGCCAAGTCACGAAGTTCACATACTGGTTTTTGTTTCTCTGAGGTCTGAGGAAGTTCGAATTTGAGGGTTTGGGTTTGGACTGTCTCAGAAATGTACAAGGACTCAGTTCCTAGATAAGTAGCTGTGACACAATTCTTTTTCCTTTCCCTTCCATATCTACCACTTTGGATTTTATTTCACTGATTGTGTTAGCCTTGATTGGAAAAATGGACAAAAAAGTCATTGCTATTACTTGGCCCTTCTGCTGGGGGGTTAGAAAGAAGAAGAAATAGAAATGTTACAATGGATATAATAATATTTCCTACACTTGCAGTCATCTGTGGCTAACTAGTTGTCAATGATATCTGAGTGACTCAGTGGTAGCATCAGTGGCAATGGCAAACCCCCCAGTGGATGACCATGACCAAACCCAAGGATTTCCAGGCTCTTCTTTTTAAGGTCAGATAACTCTCTTTAAGGGGAGAGTGAGGAAGCTGCTAGTTTGGTGATTAAAAGACGTATCTGAAAGGAAATATTTTTGATAAAAAGGCTTTCTTAACGTAGACAGTTGCTCCTGTTTCTCAAGGCTTTCTCATCTTCTGTACTGAGATCAGTTAACAGCGTACATTTTGTGCCTAGTTCTTCAGTGCTTATCTTGGACTTCAACTTCACCAAGGACTGATTTTTTGGTCCCTGGTTTTTGTTGTTTTCTGCAGCTCTTGCTAATCTCTTGCTGCAGAATCCCAGTTTTCCATATAAATTGCAAGTGTTGCTAGCTCTGACCTTTTTATTTCATTTTCTGCATGCTGCTGTGTAATACCCTGTGCAATCCTTTCTCATCTGCATGCGTACTTTTGAAATATGTAATGAACTCTTCAGGCCGGAAACCCTCTTAATTTGTTTTTTCACATGTTGTTGGAAAAAAAGTCCAACATTTTATGGCAATATAAAACTTGCCCATACTATATATGAAGGCAAATAATGGTAAGTGGAAGTTTAAGAGGGAAGAAATGGAATCGGGTGGTATCAACATCTTGAAACACACTTGAATGTTAAAATCAAGAGCGTGGTTGATCCTGATAACTCAAATAAGAGAAGTTTAGTTTGTGAAAAGGCTAAAGACCATGTTATTTTTGATATTTAGCACTAATGGAGAAGTACCAACTGGAATTTATTGGCTAATGGTAGCATCATAAGGTGTCTAGGGATATGATAAACTATAAGCAGTGTAAAGATTGGTGTTTCTAGTAAATGCATGGTTTCAATATGCAGACTGTGGCTCAAACAGAAACATACTTTGAAGTGAACAATTATACTATGGACTGCTTTGACCAGTAGGTTGGTGGCCCATATCAGAAATCTAATGGGAAAAGGAGGCAGGAGCTCCTGAACGTAGATAACATGACCTAGAGGCAGTCTTCACCAAAAAAAAAAAAAAAAAAAAAGTTATGGAGGTCAGTAAGGATGTCAGAAGTGAACTGGATGCACAGATTAATGGGGCTGGAGTAAATGAGACTTCAAGTGGCACTGCCTTGGGTGAGCTACAGAAGACAGAGAGCTTGACCATGAGAAGCAGTCAAGTCTTCAGAGTACAGGAAGAGCCTGGAGTAAAAATACCAAACACATGGTACAGGAGAATGATATGCCACCGAACAGTGGGCAAGCAAGGACTGTAGATGTTTGCTGGACAAAATCTAGTTTTCAGTTAAATTTTCTGAGGAACTGGGATATTCTTCACATGTTCTCTCCTCAAAGCTGTTCTTCATGGCTCAGATTCACCCAGTTTATTCCAATCATAAATCCTGCCTGTATCCTTCCTCAAATTAAAAAAAAAAACTTAGCCCTAGTAATTCTGAAAAGAAGTAAAACACAAACACTCTAGTAATAAACCATGTCACTGGATGTAGAAATACCATTTGTTATATTATTGTTATATTTCAAGCTGAAGATTAACAGAAACTTAAAAGCATTCTTTCCTCACATTCTGTTCAATCTCCTTTTTTCTTTCCCTATTTGCAACAAATGAAGATAAATCTATTTTCATCAATAAATACCAAATGTTTCTCACACAACAGTTTTCTGCAACAAGTTAAACAAACCATCAGTGTACAGAAAGTACAAATCTTTCTGACAAGGGTATGCCCAGGCACCCCAGTGACTGAGTCATCACCTGCTATCCAGGAACATGCTCTGCTATTCTTTGGTGCGCAGTCACCCTCTCTGAGTGTGGCAGAATACTTCTCATGCATGTCAGTAGTTTTTATTTAACTCCTGCCCTCTACAGAGCGACGACCTCACCTTCTCAGTGGAAGAAATGAGGGCAGACTCCTCTGCATCCCAGAGTATGTCAAAGTTTAACCCCAAGGACCCCTCACAGCTAAAAAGCAAAACCAATTTTTTTTTTTTTTTTTGAGATTTGCACACTTCTCTTGTAGATCGTGGTCAAGTAATCCCCATGAAAGCTAGCTTTATGTAGACTGGATGGGGTTTTAGCTTCACTCTGTGTGTGTGCCTACCTTCAGACACGTTGTGCCTGTCTAACACCGCCAGTTTTCACACTTTGCCTGCTGACGGGGATTTACCGCTGCAGCAGCACGGTGTGCTTTCTGCTCCCCCAAACTCTGCTTGATGCAAGCTGCTCCATGTTACTGCTCGAAAGATCCATGCTCTGCACCTAGGGCCGAGCCTCTCCCAGCCCAAAACGTTGTGTCCTCACTGCTGGCTGTGGGCTGAGGGGATGGGTGTTTCACAGCCAAGCAGAGGGAGCTCCAGTTTCCCATTGAGAGGCACCAAGAGTTTTATTATGGGCTCATTAGAACAGATGCTCTGTGAGTTGGGCAGCCATAAAATAGTTCTTTATTACTGTTACCTCGCTGCTGGTAAGCTGTTGTTCTAACTGCAGGTGGACTTTGGACTGGAGCCAGTTTGGTGTTTGTACTTTCTTCCTAGGAAACAAGTTTCCATCTTTCTGTATCTGATATCCCTCACCACAAATTCAATGCCTACTCATCTTTTTGGTGCATTTGAGGGTTATCTCTCTGTGGTTATTGTCATGGCTCAGCAGCAGGGATTTCGAGGAAAGGGACTGTCAAGAGACATGAACCTTGTCCAGTCATTGTACAAATATCTGTGTGCTGCTCCAGATCGAAGAGAGTCACTGGTATCCAGATTCCTATCAGGTTCCCATCAAGCTTTGCAATGTCTGGAAGCTGCAAGTCACTTCTTGACTTGAGGAGTGAAGCAGATTAGCCTCTGACTTACAGCTAGAAAAACCTCCACAGAACCCAGGGCCAGCAGCATGCATTCCTGGCACATTCTTTGTCTGACATGTTTCTAAATCCTGTCCCTTTGTGCAGTACGTGCTTAGTTCTAAACAGCATGGGTTTAAGACTATTTTAAAAAATTTGTTTGCTCTCTGGAGTAGTATCAGGTGCATATTTCCATTTCCAGGCTCTATTTAAGTATCTGATCATCACCCATGCACAGATGCCAACAGTTTCTATTTCCTGTTGCAAGATGCTTAAACAAATCAGGTCATTACCAGCCGCCTGTGTTTGAAGCTGCAGTAACACAAACGGACGTTACCGGCAAAAAGTCTTCAAGAAAAAGGTTCCTCTTTGTCAAGGACTGGCATATGTTTCCTAAAATCATACTGGATTCACTTTCAAAGCATCTTGCTGCTGTTACTGAACAGTATCAGAGCTGCTACTGCACTGACGAAGCTCAGCGTTGTGCTGAGCACAATTTTATGAGGATGCCCACGCTGTCTGACATGTGCAAGTAGAGGTAGCCAGGAGATTCTTATTTTCTGAAGCCCAAGGTGCATACAGAGCCTGAGTGGTGTGCAGGGCTGGGGTCAAATGGCTTCCTGCCCAGTGCCACAGTGAGGCTGGGATGTGGTGTGTCAGGCACCCAGCAAGACGAGATGCTGCCAAGCAGCAGCCTCAGCACAGCTTTGTTTTTTAATACCACATCCCAGGTGGTACCAAGCACTGCAAGGAGATGATTAGTGAAGAAAAAGCCAGTGTGTGGTCCTTACCACTGGGCTGGAGCTACTGAGCCCTGAAGGGTCACTCTCTCCATTTTCCTACTTCATCAGCTCGCTCAGCTTCTTCGCTCATCCGGTCATCTTTCTTCCTCGCCTTCAGCTAAGTGTTTGAAAAATTAGGATTATTACACTGATTCTATATAAAAAAACTTTACTTTGCATTGCAGAAGTTCTGGGTTTGATAGAAATTTAAATAAAGGGTTTAATTAGATTGTTGAAAAAAACCTGAAAAGCAGTAACATGATGGAGAGCAAAATGGGGAAGGTGAAGTCAAGGAACAGCTAGGAGGGTGGAAAGAGACCTCTACATCTGGCTGCACAGTCGGCACACCCTGCCCAAACCAAGCCTTGCTTAGACCATCGTGCATACACCAACTCCACTGGTTCTAGCTGGCCTGCAGGAGCTGTGCTGCTGATGTTGGGTTTTTGTGAACTGTGTGGTATTAGTGCTGCAGCTAGATTAGATACACAGAGCTGTTGAAGCTGCGAGCAACAAAACAAAGCAAGTAACTCCTACTCTCCTCCTTAGACCAAAGAAAAGCTTCAAGTAGTCTCTCAAGTTCTCTAGTTTTAAGCACACACAACGTGCAGCTCTCAGAAATTACTTCAAGATAGAGGTAAATTTAAGGAAATAAACTGGATTTTCTTTCATCATTTTCTGTGTTCATAAAAATAAAATTGCCATAATACGAACAGCAGGGGAAAATAAGCAGTGAAAGAACATCACCATTAAAGCAGTAATCGTGAAGCTGACAAATGTATTTTCATAGTATTATTTGAGTTCCAAAGATAGCTCTGAAAAGGAGGTCAGCCTGGAATTGGGGCATTAAAAAAATGTTGGTTAAAGACGGGAAAGGTCATGACTGTTTGCACAGTGCTCTACTTTCTCCATTTAAAAAAAAAAAAAAAAAAAAGAAAGAAAGAAAGAAACCAGTTAAGGAGAGATGATGATTCAGTGCTGGAGGAAAAAAAGCAATGTGTGTGATTGGTAAGCACGCTCGCCCCATCTTTGAAATCATCTACATGCGTGGCTAGATGAACATCTGCTGCATAAAGTCAGCACTGGTTTTGGTATGCCACAAAACAATTTGGCTTTTGCTTATTTTTTGAGGAATGGTACAGGAATAATGTGTGCTATACCCGAGTAGCTAATAATGTAGCATTTAATAATGACATCAGCGAGCAAGCATTGCTAATAAAATTCAGCATCTTTGTCTCAATTGTGTTGTTAATCCAACATGATTCAGAAGTGGATGAACGGGGGTGGGAAAGTAATCAAGCATACTTGTTTACGTTATTTCCTCTATTCTTTATCAGGAAAACTAAATGCCAGCATGTGATCAGCTCTGATTCCAGCACACAGTTGTTTGCAATGAGTGTTTTAATGGACTGCTCGAAGTGATGGTGGAATGAGAAGGATCATCCGATATATTCAGCACATATATACAATACAAATCTGGCCTGTATTTATCGGTGATTAAGTACAACAGGGAGTAGCAGCTTATCCAGGAAATTCCATATGCTATGTGGGCCAGATCCTCAGCTGGTACAAACCAGTTTAGCACCAGTGAAGTACGAGCAGTACAGTAAGGACGACTGTAGCTGCCAAGTTTGATGCTGCATCATGTGTGATATGCTATGCCAATTATTTAACAAGCTTATTAGGTATTTGCATCTAATTTGCATATAACAACTTCCTTTTTTGAAAGCCTGTGCTACTGCTGTGGGGGTGGAAAGAAGCCTTGCTGCACAAAACCCTCAGCTTAACTACTGAGCACGTAAAAACTGGCGGAGGTTTTTATAGCGACTCATGTTCCGTAGTTCCTTCCCTATGACTGACAGACCTACACTGCATCTTCTAGTAACCAAAAATGATGGCAAGGAATTTATGTCTAGGGGCTGCAACTGAGAGTCCTTGCCTCTCCTGCCCTGCCCCAAAATCCTGTGCCTTGGAGCAGCCACAAAACGTCAATTACACTTGAGCAGGATTAACTCTATGGATCCAGGTGAGATTTATGCTGGTAAATCAAAAGATTATAATCAGCTATGGTCCTAGGCCTTTAGTCTTACAGAATGCTATTAACCTTCACAAGAAAGTTGCCAGGGGTTCTTGGAAAGGTGCTTCTGTGGAAGTAATGGCTGAGATTTAGGAGCCACTAGTATGCACACACACATTATTTTTGTCACTCTGCCCCACCCAGTTCCTAAAAAGTCAGTTCTCATCAACACAGATATCAATATTAGTAGACCACATGAGCAAATTCACTTCTCTAATTCAATATTTACATCGGTGGAGTATCTGTCAGGATCCTGAAATTTACACCTTTTTCTTTCGATGGCAACATAGGAAAGCATTGGAAGGGCAACCTAGGAAGGTGTTCCACAGTCCTGTTGTATTCTGCCTGCAGAGGAATTGGTGGAGGAAGTCATGCTGCTATCTGTTGGAGGACAGCCTTCTGAGTGCAACTCTGTTTGGGAGTGCAAAAGTTGGATTTCAGTATTTCCTGGGTTCTTCCCTTACTCCAAGAGAAGCTCAGATGCTTTCACATTTGGGTTGACAGCAGGAAATTAAATTCAGGATAGAGTCATAGAATCAGCTGGGTTGGAAAGGACCTCTGAGATCATCAAGTCCAACCCTTGATCCAACCCCACAGTGGTTGCCAGACCATGGCACTGATGTCACATCCAGTCTCATCCTAAACACCTCCAGGGACAGAGAATCCACCACTTCCCTGGGCAGCCCATTCCAATGCCTGATTACCCTCTTTGTAAAGAATTTCTTCCTAATATCCAACCTAACCCTCCCCTGGCACAGCTTAAGTCCGTGCCCTCTTCTCTTACTGATAGTTGCCTGGGAGAAGAGAACAATCCCCACCTGGCTACAACCTCCTCTCAGGGAGCTGTAGAGAGTGCTGAGGTCCCCCCTGAGCCTCCTCTTCTCCAGGCTCAACAACCCCAGCTCCCTCAGCCTCTCCTCACAGCACTTGTGCTCCAGTCCCTTCCCAGCCTTGTTGCTCTTCCCTGGACCTGCTCCAGCCCCTCCATGTCCTTCCTGAGCTGAGGGGCCCAGAGCTGGACACAGCACTCCAGGGGTGGCCTCACCAGTGCTGAGTACAGGGGAAGGATCACTGCCCTGCTCCTGCTGCCACACTGTTCCTGATCCAGGCCAGGATCCACTGACCTTCTTGACCACCTGGGCACACTGCCCAATCTGATAGTTCTCTTCAATCCACAGATCTCATCACTTCAGATAAGAGATCATTAAAAGATCATTAAAATGGAGCTGTATAAAAAGCTGTGATGAGTCACCTAACCAGCTCAAGGATAACGATGTATCCTGCACCATAGTCTTGGCTCCTTACTCTGAAAGGCAGCATGGCAAAGGCAGAGAGAATGAAGCTTAGAATGCTTTAGGAATAGTTTTTAAGTTCCCCTGTAACATAACTGTAAAATAGATGAAGAGTTGTTGGTTTCCTGGTTTGGAGCAGGATCCATTGATTGGCAAGATCGTGAAATGCCCAGGAGCAAAAGTTGCCTTTAAAAGCTGCAGTTTCTTGGCTTGTGTCTCATTGCACTTTCTCCTAAGGTTAAAGAAAGCACAGGAAGAGCCCTCTGTCAGCAAAAAGTGACTGGCTGAGCACCTCTTGCAGGAGAGCTGGGACACACTAGTAAAATGTGAAGGTCATATAGGGTCTACAGCCTCTAGCAGGTTTGATGAGGGACCAGGCTTTGACACACTCCTCAGTGAGCAAGAGCATCACTATCTGACCTAGATGGGAGGCTTGCCTGGGAGGATACGAGAGTGACAATAACGTCCCAGTACAAATGATTACAGTCAGCACAAACTGAGTGACTTACAACACACAATCTGGAATAACAAACTAAACTAAGATGAATGCAGCAGAGATTTCCTTCAGCTAGTGCAGAGACTGTCTGCTGCCTCAGTTTCTCCCTTCAGAACTCTCTAGAGACAAAAAGTCCTACAAAGCCTAGGTCTTAGGCAGTGTTCTTCCTCTTCATATTGTTTAATGCTTTTTCCTTTGCTGTGTTAATTTTCACTGTGTTCCTTCTTCTGGAGATTCATTAATTTGAAAGGCCAATATCAACACATTTTGGCACTTGCTGTGCAAATACATGCCCAAGGTGTGCTAAGAATGGTATTAGCAATTCCAGCACCAGCGCTGCCATTACCTCTCAGTGCAGACATCAAACTACAATGCATAATCTTAACGCAAAGCTGTCAACCAGTTACTTTATTATACCTACTGCATAGTATTCCCAGGTCAAGACTATATGTACAAGAAGTAGGATGGAGAGCACAGATTAAAAATGTAGACAAAGTAAATATTGCAAGAATATTGCAATTATCCCCCAAACAAATATTAAACCCCCTTAAGATTCTAAGTTCAATCTATATTAATAGAAATTCGCAGTAAGGTCACAGAAACAACCTCAGCTGTGACAAGTAGTGACAGCCTGCAATAAACAAGCATGTTAGTCTTACAACACCAACAGCTGCAGCAGCATGAAATATTTCTACAGTTTTAAAGTAATTCGTTTTTCTCATATGCTTTATAGTGAACTCATATATGAATAGCAAATACATGCAGTTTTGTTTAGCATGTGGAATAGCCTTCTTCTAAAATAGAGTGGAAAATACAGGAAAAATGGTTGTTATGTTGGACATACAAGCAGCTTTGAACAAAACCCCTGTGTCTTAATGCTAAGAGACTCCAAAAATGTCTTAGCTCTGATGTAAATTGGATCACATGCTTTTATAATGTATATTTTGTCTTGCATCCACAGAGTTCATGACAGTAAAATAGCACACATCCTTAGCATGTAATTACATATTCAACTGCCTACAGTGTAAATAGTGTGCCCTTTAAAAACAGCTACTGGCATATAACTAATTAACAAAATTATTCGGGGTTATTGCCTGCATACCAGCAATATTCTTTACAGAACAGTTTACGTTCAGGTTTAACCAGTTTGCAGCCCCGCTGGCGTACCACATTATTTTCCATGATAATGCTTTTATCTAGTTTAAGTAAACTACATTTAGAGAAAAAAAAAACAAAAACACCTGTGGTACAAAATAAGGCTGGAATTACACAGCACTGAGGGCGGTGGCATTGTGAAGCGGCACAAAGCTACAGGGGAAGAGCCTGCAGCCCATCAGACCGCAGACAGAAAGGGTGAGAGGAGCTGTCTGGGGAAGAGTGGGGCGAGGGGGTCACTCATGCTTGGCAGCATGCTTTGAGAAGCTGCCTATGATCTCCCTTCTGGGTCCTGCTGGGAGAGGAAACATCAGCTCAAAGGGACCAGGAACTTCCCCCCTGTAACCTGGCACTTGAGGGAGTCTTTGGCTGGAAAAGGACCCCATTCCTGGGTGTGTTGCTCCGACCTCTCTTTCTTTTGGAGTTCAGACTGCCGGTGTTTTCTCCCCAGTGTGAGTTGAGGTTATGCCATCGGCCCTACAAGTGTATTTCCTTTGCTTGCAACAGTTTAAGCAAATTCCTCTTAATCACTTAATGTAATTTAAACATACAGTTGTGGGCCACATGAGTGTAAAGAGGTAGGCACAGCACCAGAAATGTTCGTGGAACTGCCTTTGCTTACGCCAAAGGCTGAATTTGGTCCAGTATTTTTGCACAGAAAGGTAATGTATAATGTTACTGCAACACGTTTTCCCTGGCACTGCATAACTGCTGCTGGCAGGGACACAACTCTTTGATATTGAGTAGGTGAATGGCTTTCCTTGCCAGCTTTCTATCTGTAACTTTGACTCCCAGTAATATTTGCTAGCTACCATCAGTATGGCAGCTTTTTAAAAGTTTCATTTCAGTTTTAGCCCAGACGTTAAAACAAAGCTGGAGGCAATGCCTGTCCTGACAAGTCACAATAATTCTGTGCTGATGCACTTCTGCGTCATCTCACAATGACAGCATGTGCCATGAAGGAGAAAAGGAAGGGGGAGCAGGCTTATGTCTGTATTTATCAGAAAGCACAAACACACATTTCTGCCTTTATTCCCGTGATCAAAATGCATCCACAGCTCTCCTGCAAAGAGCATGCTGCAGCACTCTGAAACAGTCAATAAAACTACGTGGGTGAGGCTGGGTTTTGGTATGGGAAAGGAAAAAAGTGAACAGTGATGAAATACCAGATTTTTAACTCCTACATCTTAAAATTTTTAAGTCATTAAAGGAGGATAATTTCTTGCCAACAACTACCCATAAGCCACAGGAATCAACTTGTACTTTAACTGCAGCTTGTCAACTGCAAGGTATTTTCTATCAAAACATCAACAAATGTGATTCAACCTGTAGGGCTGACTGTACAAATCCTGTGTAATTTCCTCCCTTCTTCCATGCTGACATATTAGTCTACTGAGTTACAATACAGCACTGCAAATATAATGCCTCCCTGAGTGTCTAATAATAGAGATAACAATACAATTTTCTAATACAGTTAGAAATAGCATTCTAATCAAAACATGGGATCTGAATTAGAAAGGTGTAGTATTCCCATTTATGGAGAAGAGCGGGCCTCTCCAGTGGGAAGGGGCTCATCCAGGAGAAACAGGGAGCACATTTGACTGCACGTGTACCCATGCTTCGTTCGATGTGCAGTGTCACACCAGAGCCAGCTGAATGCAACTGGAAGGTTACTTAAACGAGCTCCTGCTCCTTGTCCTCCCTGCCCCATTTTTCACTTGTTCCCCGCTCATGCCCCATCTTGCTCTCAGGAGCTGCAGGGCTGGCCAGTGAGCAGCTCAGACAGATGGTGGATTAGCCCCTGTGCTGGTTCAGTGAGCTGATCCAATGCTCCCCTTGGCAGAAAGATCACTGGATCTGATGTACTTCTTACGCCAGCGTTTGCTCAGAGAGCTGCAGCCATCTCTGGCTCTTCCTCGGGGACCTGGCATATGAAGTACCTTGTAATCCTGTGACTTGCATCTGTGGGGCTGACAATCAAGCAGCTATTCCCAGCCCCTGCTAAATTAAGTTAAACAAAGACAGCTAATTTTGTAATTTAAAGTGACGGTGTTGACGTTACACCCAGTGCGGCTTTTCTTTGAATGCTGCCTGTCAGCTTGCCCTACTTTCTGAAGGTTGTGGGGATGCTGTAATGAAAGGGATGCAAATATTTCATAATACCAGAACATCTTCATAAAGACACTATTTCTGAAAATTGCCAATCGTCACTCGGGGCCTGTTATTGCGAGCAGCACTCGGGGCTCACAGCCCGAGGAGCAGCACTGCTGCCTCTGCTCCTTCGCACGACTCGTTTGTCCTGTATCTTCCACGTCCAGAATATTCCTCACAGGTCAGATTGTAATCTCGGGTGAATTGTAAGTAGCACCATGTATCTGGAAATGTCTGGCTGAGATACACGCTCCTGTATGCTGTGTGCCCAAGATTAGAGCTTGGCTCGGCACCAGGAGTTGGGAAACCAGACCCTACCCAGGAGTTAAGAAACTTGCTTACATTTGTTGTGTACTATTTTAAACATAAGAACAAAGAGGAAAACACTCTGCACTGATCCTTGCTGATGTGGAAAGTCAGACTAAGACACCTATTTATATTTCACAATGTTGAAGAATATCTATTACTTCAGGATGACAGTCGTGCTAAGCCTGTTGTGCAATAGGGGTTTACAAGAACTTCTGCAAACTTACCCTCTTAGGTACTAAATGAACTTAAGCCTCCCCCTGTTTACTACACAAAGTTCATTTTAGCACTGAAATAGTTCATGGCACTCTTTGTCCCATACTTGCTTCACACCCTTCAGCAAGCAGCGTGCCATGCAGGGCTGGAAGCTGATCCCCGCTGGCAAAAAGGGGATGGTCTTCAAGTCAAGAGCAGGGTCTTTTTCAGCAAGGTTTTCCCACAGGGTTCATTTTTTATGTTGTGGGTTTTTATGTGTTTGTTTTGGTTTGGTTTTTTTTTTTTTTCTTTTCCAAAAGAAACAGAACAAAGCCAATAAAGACTTAGAATTTTCAGGAGTACTGTTTAAAAGGGGCAAACGCTTTGTAGCATCCCCCTCTTACATCAGAGGTTCAGAGGGGCTCTGGGAGTGTCTCTGGGTGGTCCCTGGTCTCTCAGAGGCAGGCAGTGGGATACAGGGAAGTGGCCCAGGAGCGGGCAGCTCTCAGTGTGCCACTGGCTCCGAATCACAGAGAGCAGCTGCAAACCCACAGCCCCAGAGACAACTCCCTGAGACATCTTGAAAACGTAGATGAGATGAATCCCAGCCTGCTGGAGGGAGTTTCTTGGGAAGGAAACAGCAGTCAGGGCCTCAGCTCAGGTCAGCAGTGACTGCAAGGCAGATGCCCAGTTTTGAAAGGTTTCTGGGCAAAGCGACATTGATCCCTTGTAAAACTAGGTGCTGAAGTTGGGCTCTTACAGCAACAATTAGTTGCTTACATAAGTGACCTGATTTTTCAAATGTGCTGAACATCCAACAGTTCCCATGGACTCCAGTTAAGGCTTCTGGCTGCTCTGCAGTTTTGGAAATCAGACTATTTCTTTGGATGCCTAAGTATGGGCTTGGGGATGCTGGCTTTAGCCACTCCAACTTACAGATTCTGGTCATGCTATTTCTTCAGCAGAGGCAACCCCAATTAAGCTGAGCAGAGTTAGAAGTCATTCTAGAAAAAGGAACCTGACAGCGCTTTGAAAATCTGTCTGTTTTGCTGACATGAAGAAATGAAATTGAAATTCCTGTGTTGTTTATTGACAATCATCTATAAGATAAAATAAGAATGCACATGTACTTCCTACTTTGCTATTTCCCATTTTACTGGCACTTCAAGAGAAGTCACAGAAAACCAGGAACTGATTTTTAAAAACTGTTAATGTAGTATACATTCCAGTTGCCCATCACAAAACACCATGCACTCTACCACAGGGAAAGACTTGGTCTTCCTTTCATAACAAAAGAAAAGAGAACAGCAATAATGAAAAGGACTAGCAGTCAGTGGTCAGTGTTGAAACTTGTTCTCAGGTTGTTCTGCAAGACTTCCTTCCCTCTGCCCCCTCGTCCTTACCCTCCAAAGGGAGAAATGCTCAGGGTGACAGGGAGCAACAGGCTTCAGAAACAGATTCTGACAGTTGAAAAAAATTTTGTGGCGGCCCCCTTCAAACTCCAGCCAGTCTGAAGGAGGCTCTGTTTTGCCACCAGGAACATTTAACAGTCATCTGACTTTCAGGTTAGCCAGGAGTGAAAGTGTGGAGTGCAGCCCGGGTTTGCGCGGGTTTGTCCATAGCGCTGCTGTGCGTTGGACAAGCTCTGTTGGAGATATTCATACCTCTGCACCTTGTGCAAGCCCTTTCCAAATACCTCCTGACACCCCAGTTACTCTGCAATCTCTCACCACTGCCTGTTTAATGTGCCTACATGCTAAGCTGGAAATGTGAAATCGAGGTTGTGAGTCAGTGCAAGTTGTCTGAGCAGTGACAGAAAGGTGTTCTTACCAGAGTATTTGGCTTAAGCTTCTGTATTTGCCCCCCCCCCCCTCTAATTAGGCCTGCTTGGCAGGCTTGATGTTACATGAATTACTAATACTGGCTTTCAGCAAATTTTCTGTAAGGCCTTCACAGTGATTTATTCTCCTGGTAAGATTTTTCTAAGTTCTGAAAACATATTTAGATATTATCACTAATTTATGTAACACTCACAGAAAGCATGGCAAGTAGTATGGAAAGGGAGCTAATTTTCATTTGTATAGCTGATAGAATCACGTAACTATATGTTTGCCTGTGGCCTGTTTGCATGCTGATTCCTGTCCCTGTGATGTTAATGTAATTATGTAAAATCTTCACCATGACTCACATAGGAAACTTCAAAGACAATGAAGTTCATTCATCTGTGTGCCGTGTATTTCCCAAATTTAAACAGGAAAGTTATCATCACAGCATCCCCCAAGGGGGGCAGCCCAAGTGATAGCAATTGCCTTCTCTTTCCCTGTAAGTACTGCTCAGAGTACTAAGTAACTTTCACATGGACATTCCAGAGAGAGTAATGTGCTGCCTATGCCCTCACAGAAGGCAAAGAAATCCCTGCTCATCTCCTATAAAGGATCTCCACTGAATAAAGACCACTCATTTTTAAACATGTTTACTTGGAGCTGACAGGGGCATTTCATAGCCTTGTGATAGCAGTTTCATGAAAATATCCATTTGCTCAGACGACTTTTCCCTGCGGCATTGAAGGTGATGCTGCTTGCAACACCATTTCACTTTCTCTTCTGTTTTCACTCCTCCCCTTAAGTGTCTGGTTTCCCATCTTCTGGCAGGTGTTTCTTCTAAATAAATACAAGAAGGAAGAGTAGTCTGGGGTTGGCTGGTATAAACCTGTATTCTTGGAGAAAAATCCTGGCGTTCAGGTTTTTGATCCACTGGTTGATGGGGCCTGGGCATACTGCAGAGGAATTATCTGTCCAGGAACTCTGTTACTAGAACTTCAAATGAATCTCTGGCTGTACACTTTGAAAAAGGGAAAGATTTTTGTTGCAAGTGCCAAGTGGATCTTACTGTTCAGAAGAGGATAATTTATGCTTTTTTTTTTTTTTTTTTCTTCTGGCCCCTGCCCCATCAGAGCACCAAAAAGCTGCATTTAGGAGTTGATATACCATTCCTCATTACTGACAAGGAGCAAAATATTTATTTGTTAATCAGAAGAAAAAGAGAAAATGCCCCCAAAATTGGTTGTAGATCCAGAAGTTCCCCGCAGCACTACACACATGTCTGTAACTCACCAGTGGTGTAACATTCTCAGACAGGTGTCAGACTTTAGAGACTAAGCCACTGATTCCTGAATTTAAAATGTACCTTCAATGCCTAAACTACCCTCACCTTTTTCTCATCTGTCCCTGCCTCAACCCTGAAGTCCTGCAGTTTTGTGCATTCGGAGAAAGCCACAGCTGGTGGAAATTTTCAGCAAGCAGGCAGTAGAGAAGCACGGGAGCGAGGTAAGGACTGTGCTTGTGTACAAGAAAGATCTTACCTCAGATGGATTGTAGACCTTGAAAATATAGTAATTACGAAATTATTGCTTCTCCAACTCCTGCACAGATTAATGTACTTAAACACATTAATGAAATGTAACTCCACTTGCTGTTTAGAAATAACAAGGTCAACCAAGCTCATCCCACAAAAATCTTTCTATCGAACATTTGCTATATGATTTCTCTATAGATTATATATGTATTACCCATAAAAAGCCCACCTTAATACTGTTCTTCTAAAAGACGATAATGTTAAGCTTTCAGGATTTAGGAAATCCCAGCATTAAGGCTCCCTTAAATCAACCTCTGTGGTACATATGTATTGTCATCATGTATGGTGATAGAGTCACACAGAGGTTTCTACTTACTAAGACCTCTGACTCTTTCAATTACTTAGGAAGGACAGTGCCCTGTAGGTTTTTAATATTTAATTCTTTCCTTGTTCAATACACTGCTGCCTAATGTGTTATTCATTTAACACTATTCAAGCTTACTCTGAAAAAAAAAAAAAAACCCACATAAAATTTCCTCAAGGGCTTTTCTGTGGTGCTTACCATAACAGTGCTGTGATAACAAATGATAATGTGAGACACAAACGCTAATGAATCATTGCACAGGTTAAGAAGCAAGGCAGAGACATTCAGAGCTGGCAAGCAATTTCAAATGTGTACAACCTGTTTCTTATGGTTATTTAGCATTGTATTTTCAAAGCTCATCTTCCACCAACAACAGCTTCAGCTGTGAGCATTCTGCATTTCTGCAGCATGGTCTTACAGCCTCAAGTCAGAAAACCATGAAATACAGGGAGACAAAACAATGGCCAGGCCTGAGAAGTCACCTAGAAATTGCTTATTTAGGGCCTCCTTCTGGACCAAGGCAGGTTGACAAAACTGGTCCGAACTAGTCCTGAACTGAACTCCTGATCATAAAGATTCTTAAGTCTGGACTTAAGAAAAGTTTTGCCAAAACTGGAATGTGTACATGAGTGTCTTGGTTTTGGTAGACCGGAGTCTTGTGACAAAAACACTGTGTAGAAAAATTCCCAAACGGCATCCTTTGCAGCAAGGACCAAACCAGGAAACCAAACTAAGGTTGTTCCAGTGACATTTTTTCCTTTGGTGTTTCTTAGCTTTTTGAGTGCTTTACAGTGCATCCACAATAAAAATCTTTTTTAGAGATTGTGTGGGCAATCCAGTTTCATATCAGTGAATGCAAGCATATTCATATTTACCATTGCACATGGACAAAGATGGCCTTGGTTGTGGTGCTGCACAGGCTGCGAGTATTCTTACTTTCACTTGTATACTGCGATTAAGCAAGACAGAAATAGCATATAAACAAGCAGATAATCTGCTTATGACCTTTTTTTTTTTAAGCAATAGAAGACTCGACACTTAAGAATATGATTTAGTGGTGGCAATCCTGAGTTAAGAGTTGGACTCAATGATTTTAAAGATCTTTTCCAACCTAAACAGTTCTGTGATTCTCTGAATCTGCCTCAAGCTTTAGGTTACATTGTAGGATTGGAAGATTAGTGATTTTCACTGCTACAAACAACTATATACAGACAATGAATACATTTTCAAAACATTTCTCTGTTCATTGCTGCTGTATTATTTCCACCTCTGGTAGGTTTCTAACTCATTCAGGAAGGATATTATGTGGGAGGGTTAGGAGATGGGAAGGACTTTGTAATGGGAATAGGCCATACTTTTACCCTTAGATGTTATTCAAAAAGAATTTTAGTAAAACCACCAGTTGTATTACATCAGCACATCCTCTTACATCCCATGGAGATTTTCCTAAACAGAGCTAAGCCATTTGCTTCAAACATCTTATCTATTTCTGTCACCACACAAATCCCCTAAATATTTCAGACACTGCAAGGCCAACTGAAATGGTAAATTACCTCGTATACTACAGGGAAAACTGTTGAATAGCACTAGGTTTGGATCCTGCTGAAAATGAGGCTGCTGGGATTGAAGACATCTGCAGGAAAATCAGAATTATAAACAGGACCATCCTCATCCAATAATTACACTACTGTCTGTTGGTAACATTCCTTTGTACTTCTCCTTGCTTTCCTTTTGTCTGATGAGACATTCTGCTATTTTCCTAAGCACATGTTGAAAGAGAACTGACAAAGGATGGTCTCACCTATTATTCTTTGTAATGGAACTGTTTGAGGCAGGTCACCAGAGGCTACTGCAGCTTTTGGAAAAGCTGACGATAATACAATGAAAGCATTTCTGAAACCTAAGGCTGCCTCTACTGTACTTTTACTTCTCCGTTTTACAGTGTCAAATGCTTTTCTTAGTGCCCCTAAGCTAATTCTGGAAGCAGGGACTTTTATTAGATGGATGGTTTTAGCCTGGGAATAAAGCTCGAAGCACCAGGGCACAAACCCAAGTGACTCAGATAAGGTTCAAATTCACTTACAAACTTACTCATAAAAATTCTACAATGAAGGACAAATGCAAAGAACAATTAGCTGCTCCCACTACATGAATTATCTCTCTAACAAAGCCACCGGAGTGCTATATGTGATCCCAGGAAGTGACAATTCATAGTGATGACATCATCCTACAAAGAGAAAGTCAAAAGAAATGCAGAGAAAGGATTATTATCCTCCCTTATTCTCTAGGATTATTGTTTGTGGTTTGCGGTACCATTGCACTTGTGTCACAGACATTGAGTCGTAAGCTTTGCCACTGGCTTTTTTTTCCTTTTTTTTTTCCCTTTTCTTTTAAAGATGTCCTTATCAGGAAAAGATACAAGGATTCTATTTCCAGAAAAAAAAATCCTGAGTTTTGTGGCTTTTCTGCACCCTTCTATACCCCTTCTGAAGTTTAAAGGCAAGTCAGGAAACAAATGACATCTTTACTAACAGAGAGCAAACTCCAGAAAACTTGCCTGTAATTCTCATGTACTATTCAAGCACCTATGGTTGCATATCATTAAATACAGAAGGAACAATTCAGCCACAAAAGTCTGATTGATCTTTCCAAATTTACACCAGTAAACAGCTCGCTGGTGCCTCTAGTGTGCAATGGGCTCTGCTCTCAAATTATAGGGGAAAACTTCAGGAAAAGGCTGGGCCTACACTCTGCTGTGTGACAGCAGGTACACATCATTAGTGAAACTCAATCCCAAGGCCATGGAGGAGGTCCCAGTGTTCTGGACTCTGCCTCAGTAGCTTTCTAGTTCTGGTATGGACACATCTTGCTCCTGACCACCCTTCGAGACAATACCAAGCCACAGTGGAACCACATTAGAGACATCCTGCTCTTTTTCTCTTTTCTCTAGCTTGCTCCTTGCCCCAACCAGTGCTGGCCTCTGCACTGTCCTGCTCCTCCATAACTTAGGGAATTTGGTGTCTCCTCTTCATATCAGGGCAGCATCCCCTGCCGACCCAAACAGCCCAGGGGACAAATGGGTGCCTCAGGGCTGTCCTGCTCACTGGTCTTTTAGCAAAACTGCTCACTGTTTGCCAGAGACTGGCCTTGAGAGCTTGGAGTGTTGCCATCCTGCGGCCAGACATCCCCCACTGCCACCTCTGCCTTTGTTTTCACTGATGTCTAGTACTTTAAAGCATTTAGTCTGCCCGGGTGTGACTGGATGTCAAGTGGGATGACAGTGTGGCAGTGCTGTCACAGAGGAAAATGAGCAGTATTTTCTGGCAGAAAGAGCATATTTTGGCAGAAACAAGTTGCTCACGTGGGACTGGAGTCTCACTGAGTTTTGTGGCTTGTGCCATTTCTACCTTAAGAGCAAGCAGCATGGACAAGATGCCTGGTTGAACACACCTGTCTGCTTAGCACCCAGATTTTAAAATGTAGCTGTGGCTACACTAGAAGGAATACACATTTCCCTGCAAGCTAACTGTGGTGTGTGGACTCAGAAAGTTTCCTGCTGGACTTTTTAAAGAGGCTGTCATATTTACATGCCTCCAAGAAGGAAGTTCAAAAAATTAAAAATAGTTCTCTCTCTTACAGTGATGACACAATGATACCAGCTTTTCTTTCCTGTTCTGAATTGAGACTCGTGCTCAGAGGAAAGGGGAAGGGAACCTTCATCTCTCTTTTTTTTTGAACTTTGTTGGAGGCTGACACCAAAATGAGGTTATATGGGTTGGGCACATTTTTTCCCTGAAAGAGGTCAGAGGAGTGAAATCCCAATTTCCTCTGAATTTGCTGTGGAAAGAGGCCACAACATATTTCTGCTGAGCAGCACTGGATGTTTATAATTTTCTTGGGAAATGTCTTTCTTTTTCTCCTTTAAACAATTTATGACATTTTCTGGAGAGCAAGGGCAGCAGGAGTACGTTCAGACCAGCTTGAGAAGCCTGAGGTTCACACAGAGCTCTGGACAAAAGCTTTCCACTTCACAGTTTTGAAACAAAGTCAGAGAGGGAGATCTTACGCCAAGCTTGGTTTTGTTTGGTTTATAATTGTTTGGAACGCAGTGGCAGCCTCTCCTCAAGTGGAACCTGAGTAGAAAATGAGGATGAGGAAGGAATGCAGTTTCCGTATGGTCCCTGAGCACCTGCATGCACACACACACACACACGGTGTTTTACAGATGTGTGGTTCCAGCTGCACTGCCTCGGGTAGAGCACACAAGGACTGCCCTGACCCGTGCAGGTCAAGAGAAGTGAAGAAGCAGGTCTGGTGCTGCAATGAGCACACACTTTCCCAGTGGGCAAGGGTTGCCCGGTGACCTCCGTTCTCCTTCTGGCACGGCTGGAATTTGCAGCCTTCCTGCCATGGGGCTCTTTCGCAACGCTGCAGTCCAGCCACAAGCCCAGGAAGCAATGCCTGGAACTATTAGAAAAGGCAAGAATGTTGTTGCAGTTACTGCTCAAAGCCACTTCAATCCACTGTAGAAAAGCACTGGTGTTCGTTTGAAAGAAAAGGCACACTGTACCTGTATGTAAAAAGATAACTGAAGTCAGCAAGGAAAGAAGGATTAGCTGACCTGTGAAGTATTTGCTGAAGTCCCCGAGCTACAGTATACTGTTTCCTTGAATTTAATATCTTAATTGCACCCACAGTTTCTTTGGATACAAAAAGAGAACGTAAGAATGCCATATCCCCTGGTGTGCAGGCTGCCGTCAGCTGCCATCTCTTCATCTAACCTTTCTAGCACAGAACAGTCCTTAGATATGGGAGAAATGCAGAAAGATGTGATTAATACTTGAAGCTGTTCACTAGTTTCCGTCCTCTTGGCAGAGGCTGTAGCAGCAATGATCAGACTGTGCCAGCCTTCCTACATTGTGCTTTGCACAATCAAAATCCCCAAAGAATGGTGCAATCTGCAAAAATCCTGGAAGGCTACATTTGAACCACTGATTTCTGATGCTGGGCACTCCTGATGTTGCTTTTGGCCTTTCTTTTCACAGTAAAGCATTTGGGTTTATTTTCAATAGGACCATTAGGACTAAATACAACTGTTCTCTCAGCAGGGGCTGTGCAAACATTAGAACCAAAACCCAACCTGCGTAGTTTTCATTCTAGTGCCACCTTCTAGTCAAGGATTTCAAACCACTTTGCAAAGCACTAATGAAAGAGCCAAGAGTCACAACACTCCTTTGAGATTAATAGGTTTCTCTCTTACCTTTTCTAATCCTTCCTTTCCTCATGAAGGACATGAGACACCACAGTTATAAGCACTTTGCCCAGATTTTGCAGCCCAGGAGAGCGGGATGCTGTCCCTGAAGAAACATGGCCTAAAATGGCTGTAGAGCCCTATGCTCCAGATACCACAGCTCATCCTCCCTTCTGCATGAATTAATTTTATTTTTTTCCTGATAATTACCACTTACACACAGGTTGTAAACCAGACTTATAAAACTAGGTATGACTGCATCTCGGTTTATCCATGCTCAGTTCCTCACTACTACAGAATAAAGTCCATACCGTTATTTTTAGACACCAAGCAACAATATGTTTCAAGTATTCCATCACCACACAGGTGTCATTAAAAATGCCTCTCATTCAATTCACACAGAGACATTTCTTTGGAAAAATAACCTGACAGATTAGAAATAAATAGTTGCAGTTGAGAACTCTAAAATGCAACAACAAAACTACAGCACAGGAAACGACTGGGCTAACATGGAGGCCACCACGGTAAACTTACACATTGCAAAGATTATATTTTTTTCAACTAGAGAAATACCTCTCTGCATCACTCCTGATGGGGAGAATCTTTTCCGAGTTGGATGTAGCAGCTTAGATGGGAGACAGAAATTCTGCATGAGGAAATCAACCAGTTAATTAAGTATTTGTCAACAGGAAAAAAGGCTACAGGCACAGATGGATTCCCAACTGAGATTTTGAAGCTTTTGGACGTAACAGCATCTTGTAAGCTGTTTAGAATCTCTAATGATGTTTTTTAAGTCAAGGGCAGTTAAAACTGAATGAATCTGATGGAAATACTGTCACCTTTAATGAAGATAAACCAGTAAGCCTGTTGCCATTTGCCAAGCCATTTCAATATCAAAAATACCTACAAATAACTTGGCAAACAGATTGGAAAACTGCATAAAGAAGTTGATTAGCAGAGATCAGGTTGGTTTAAGTTCTGGCAGGTGGGTAACATCTGGCAGCTTGTGGATTGAGTCATTAAAGGAATGAAAGTGACACAAGTGCCATAAAAGTTTTTGTTACAGTCTGTGGGGATAATTATCATAAGCATGACAGATAATGGAGGAAAAGCAGATCTGAACAGCTAAAGAGCAGTGAGACCAGGCCAACTATTTTGTATGGAGGAAGAACTGTACACTTTGGAAGGAATGTGTAGACGACAGTGACCTCTCCCTTCCACCTCCTGGAAAAAGGCAATTATAGCAGACCCAGAGAGTGATAAATAAGGAAACAGCAATAATTAGCCAAGCCAGAGGAATGGCTAACTGCACCAGTGCAGGCGTAGCAGGTGTGTTGAATTAAAGTTCTGAAAAATCTACTGGCAAATATCTACTGATAGCTGACTGAAAAATAATCAAGCTGCCTTTTTTTAGAGGACTAGCAAAGGACACAAGTATGCCCCTAACACTGACACCTGACATGGCTAAACTGCTCCAAATTGTTTCAGGCTGATGTTATCCCAGATACAAAACCACACTAATGACTAACTTAATGGCTATCTGGCAAGTACATCTTGGCTGGATGCAGCCAGTGTTGTCTCCATGATCGTTATCGTTTGCCTGCTCATATTCCAAAGTATTTTTAAGGGACGAAAATAAGTGCAGAATTAGTGAAAGAAAATGCCAAATATTTGCTAAGATACCAGGGAGTTTTTGATTACCTTGCTTTAACAAACAAGAGAACTCAGCTGTGAGATTTTCAAGACGTCCCCAGAATCTGTCAGAGATAGGGGCTGAGATATGAACTGAACCCATACCAGGATAAATACAAATAATGCACCTCTGCTACTCTGGTATAGAAAGTCCTTAAGTATTTCATACAGGACACACAGTATGTCTGTCAGAAGAGCACAATGAACTAAAGTGTCCAGATCCCATTAAATTTCCCACCTTACACCAATAAGCTCTAAAAATGCCATTAATTTGTACAGAGAAAATTACTTTGTTTTCCCAGCTTCATTTAAAATTTTGTTGCTTCTCAAACCCTTCATTTGAAATTCCCCACAAGGTTTAAGAACTTCACAGTCATTCTTTCAGTATTTAAACTTCAGCAAGATTTCAAGTTAAAACATAAACATTATACTAGTTACCGTTCAGTCGTTTCCTAAAGAAAAAGATTAGCACCAATATAAACCAAACCCAACCCAACCCAACCCAACAACTTCTTGAGGATCAAGTTGAATGGCACAAACACAGAAGGAGTGTAATTCAAACTCTTCCTTTTTACTTTGACCACAGGACCCAGCAACCTCTTCAACAGCTTCCAGTTCCCACACAGTACTAAGCCTTCTTTGTTTTTGTAAATGAGAAAAAGCAGGACTCCAAAGCACAAGAGAATTAGCTAAAAGAAGGTAAGCAAGTCACTGGACTTTGAGATATCACAAAAACATTTATGCAAAATTAATTTGAAAATGTTGTTATTTTGAACCCCTGAAAAAGGGCAGAGTTTGCAGATCACATGCAGAGGCAAGGAGGTGATAATTAATTCTGTGAAAGGACCAAGGACATAATTTCAAAACACAGCAGTGAACTTAATAAGCCTGATACAGGAGATGAAAGTTAATTATGTGACTAAGTAGGGGAAAAACTTTTGCTAAGGAAATTCCAATTTTGTTTTGGTCTCCCACAGTGAAGAGCATGGCTCTCTCTTTCAGATTTTTTCCTAGCAATGAAGGAAAATAATTTAAATTTGTTAATTCATAAGTACCAAAACATTTTCTTCTTTCAATATAATTTACAAAGAAGTGTATCACTGGCTACCAGAAAGAGTGTGGGCTGAAAAGTAACTTCATGCAGACATGTTAGGCTGAACCAGGACATATGGACTTTAATTACATGTTTAAAATGATGCAATGTTGGATAAAAGGTAAAATTATCACTTCTTGCATTTAGTGCTAAAATAAGACTCATGAGTATCTGCCATAAAAAGAAATGCCTTTAGCAGCAAAATGTGAGTAATAAGCCTCATTTTAGTAATTCTGGACAGTTACTATGCATGTTTAAAACCTGGATATATAGCTGACAACTTCAAAGTTCCCTTCTAGAGAAGGAAAGATATTACAGCAATGCAGACTTCACCTAATATTTTGACGAGATGGTAGCAAGTGAGAGTAGTAGATTTTATTAATGAAAGTTGAATATATAGAAAAGGTGCAGGAAAAAGAATTAAAGTGGTCAAACAGCAAACAGACACCTCCTTAAAAGAATCTATTGCTCTTATAAGTCTGTTTTTTTCCTCTGTGATACACACTTTTGACTTCCAAATAAGATTATTGGTGTTTGTTTTCACTTCTAGGAGCCAATTTAAAGTGCACTCAAAGATCTCCAGCGCATTCAACAGCTTCTCTGCTGAAATATTTTGAAGTGCTCATAACCCTGGCCTTATTCAATGTTTTCACCCTCTTCAGCTCAAAAAGCTTTAAAAGTTTAAAAGCTCAAAAAGTTTTAAAATGTTGTAGAAGACAGCACGGAAAGCAGAAGCAGATCAGAAGGGATTTTCCTGGCAAAGTCACTGTGTCATCCATACAGCCCAGGATGTTACCAAGGGAAGATCAGGAAGTACAGGCCTCCTTTTGCACAGATCACTCTTGAGAGTGATATGCCAGGTATTTTTTTTTTTCACAGCTTTTTTTCTTGTTTGTATGTTCCATTAGGAGGAGTGGATTGGAAAGGCAGGAGCAGGACTGACACTGGTGCTTACAAGGCAGCAAACCCTTCAGCCATGCAGGTTGGCTGCCTGTAGGCTGGGAATGCTGATGACCAGTCCTAAACTTTACAGACTGCAGTACAGACCACACCAGCTAGTCTTTAAAACTTTTAAATGAGTGTTGTGATTCTTTGACCCTGCAGCCCTTGGAGCACAAGAAGAGGCTCTGGAATTATTGCAGAGCACTCTCACTCTCCCAAATCCACCCTCTCCTTAAAATTTCCTTTCTCCATATTAACACTGCTCAGCTTGTAGCAATAAATACCCTGTAACATGCTGTTGAGTGCTACTTCACATCTCCCTGATCCCTGGCCTGTTCCACTGTACATTCCTACAGGCCCTTTTCATATTTTCATATTTCTGGTTTGGTTTCTCATCAAGTGATTCCCAATGGTTAAGATGACTCCACAGACCGAGACTTGTTTGGCCCATTTTGTTTTCTCTGGCTTGTTACCAGCATGTCTAAGAAGCTCCAGCTAGTGAAGACACACTTGATAATGGCCCTGCCTTATCAAGAAGGCAGCAAACAACGTTATTTTAATTCGGCTGATAAATACTGCCTACAGATTACCAAATTATTTGAAGGAGCCAGTCCACTCCTTTTCCCTCCCCTTACCTCCTCTGCCTCTCTTTTCTGCAGTGGATTCCATCCTTGTGGGCACTGCCTTCCTTTTTCCCATAAGATGTCCAGCAGAAACACGTGGAACAGTGTTTTGGTACTCCAAGTTTAACTTGTTTCTCCTGCCTCTTAAAGCACTGCTTGACAAAAAAGTCTCTAAACAGCAAAAATGAAGCTCTTTGCCCTGGAGCAACCTGAAGGCCAAGCCAGTCTGTTCTCTAGGGTTCTTCTTGTCTCTTCCCAAGCAGCTGAAATCAGTCTGGGTAACAGGTCCAGGCAACAGGACTCTGTATTTTTCTGGGCCAGAAACATCTGAAGGAAGATCTGAATTGTGAGAAAGAAAATATTACTGTTTCACATGATGATTATTTTTTAAATGTTCTTTCAAATTCTTTTCCCCTACTGTTTCTTTACAGTCTCTCACACATCAACACATAGAATCTGGGATGTGAACAAGCTTGGATCTAAGTTTGAGGCACTTGTAAAGTGCCTTCACTATCCAGGTGTAAAGAAATTCAGTGGGGAAACAGGAAGTAACTAACCTTGAAGAGAAATTCTTTTAAGCCTCTGTGCTGTTCACCAGCTTTCATATTTGCTTGTAATGCCCCAGAACCTGTCACAAGTTGTCATAGCTACCAGGGGGGTAGAGTTTCAAAGTTAAGTGCATGCCAACATCCATCTAACAGAAGGACATGGTAGGTTTTAAATCAGTAGTTCTCTTCACCAGGAGTTAATGATGCAGCCTATTTGGGCATCACAAGGCACACAGACATCAAAAATACAACGATTTAAAGAAAATAAGTTATGACAAGGCAATTTTAAATATGTACTTACAATCACTGATCCAACCCAAAGCAAACAGAATCAATCATTTCACAAAACTGAGGCGTGCACCACAATAATGTTCTGCTGGCTGATGTTTCCAAAGGAGTTCCATTGTTCAGAGTAGCTGACATTGCCAAAAGATACAATAATTTTATTACATTGTCTTAACGAACAGTAAACTTCTCTGTGCACCACAAAATGGAGGAAAAACTTCAGGATTTTAAAAAGAAACAAAATCTGCACACTGAAACATCTCTGCTGCCGGCCTCAGCCATGAAACAGTTCAAAGGAAATGTAAAATATAGAAATAAATTACCCAAATTTTACTAAAGGATCAACACCTAGCTGTTTGTTTCTACAATTAATTAGCTACAGACAGCTATAGCAGCAGAAGTTTGTAGGTCTGTGCTTAAGGTAATTGCACAAGGCATGTAAATTTAGACAGCTAGTCAGTGGAAAAAAGGAAGACGTGATTAATCAACAGGATTAGATAGAAAATTTCTTTGCATACAATTGTAAGGAGCAACTGTGCTTTAATTGTAGCATTGAGAGAATATGTCTTTCAAATGCTAAATTATTCATCGTGTTACATACTTGAATGATCTTTTCTTAAATGTTCATGTAGGAGGTAAAAACTCTACAGACAGTACTTAAGGGAAGTATTAGAGGAAAATTTATATAAAAATTTTAAAAGTCTCTTATCTGCCTAGACTGATAAATAGTAAATATGAAATGGCAAAGAAAAAAACAAAACGAAAAAGACTTTGAGAGACATCATTTGAGAAGCCTGTTTCTTAGAACAACAAATAGTGAGTCATCATAATACAGAAAGAATTAGTCATTCTTGCAACGCTACAGTACATCCTCTGCATGAGTTATGCAGAAGATATGCAGAATATGGACTAGACTCTAAATCAAGACATAAATGGCTGATTTTTAACAGAGGTTCATAAAACAATCAGCCAGAGTCTGAAATCCTGTGCGTTACAGTTTTCTGTATGCTGCAGCATCAAGCCAACAGCAGAACACCATCTGGATTCTGGCAGGCAGCTCAGAGGTGCAGTTAACAGCAGAACCTGATTGTGACCTCTCACACAGGTGAAGTTACCCTGGGTTACACCAAGAGGTCCTGCCAGAATGAAGAAAATATGAACAGACTTAGGCATTCCTTGAAGAAACCAATCTGCTAACTTTTGACATCATCCACCAAAATTACACCAGTCATTTGGCTTCCTGATGCTCTTTTTATAAGCAAACGGGGCAAGATTGGGCCAAATAATCAAATCTTTTTTTGGGTGAGCAGTCCAGGTTAAGATATGTGAACCTGAATATCTCATTCCACACTAAAACATGATCCTACGAAAAGTTAGAATAAGCACCACCAAAAAAATCTCGAAGGGTGTTAGTTATTGGTGACACCTCACTGAGAGGCATGGAAGTGGCCATTTTTCATCCAAATAACCACTCTAGAGCAGTTTGCTGCAGCTCACGTTTGGGGTGTCGCAAAGAGGATGCCAAGCCTGGTAAAAGCTGAGGGCTATCATCCACTCCTACTCTTTCATGCAGGATTGAATGACACTTGCAACAAAGAGATCCCAAAACATCAAAAGGGGCTTCGTGTCCCTCAGAAAGACGTGGAAATGACCTGGAGAAGAGAGTGTTCTCTTCTATCCTCCCAGCAGGGGACTGTGACCCAGGTAGGGTTAGACAAGTGGAGAGGGTGAGTGACTGTCTACAAGACTGGTGTCTATTCAGGGCTTCAGGTTCTTTGATCAGGGACATGCCTTTGAGAGACTGGGCATGTTAACAGATGGGACACACTTGACCAAGTGGGGTTTGAGTGTTCTAGGGAGCAAGCTGGCAGGTTGATAAAAGCGGAATGCAGAGAGAGCTCTGCGGAGAATCCCAAAAACTGAACTCTGCGTGCGCAGCCTCATTCCTGTCAGGGCCCATACCACCACCCGTTGCTTTCAAAGGGGTTTTTAACATCCATTGTACCATTCAGTTTTGCCAGAGGCTGGTGCATGATGATAGGTGGTTTAGGAATGGTGCTTCCCAACTCAGTGCTCCCACCAAGACTCCCATCCCAAACCAGATGCTTCTCTCTCAACTCCCCCTTCGCTCCCCCTTCCTGCTTTGGCAGGATGGACCTGCAAACTGGGAGGCACAAATGGCAAAGATCGCAGATAGAGATAGGAGCAATTCACTGGAAACAGCAATAAAACCAGAAAATGAACAGTAACAGCAACAATATTAATAACAAAAGTATACTAAAGAAAGAGTGATTCACATGCAAAATGCTCACTGAGCTCGAACCAACATGACTCCCAGCCAGCACCATGCCGCTGCTCTCTCAGTTCTGGGACCTGTGTCACGCTACCCCGACCGCTCCGTGCACCACACTTTTTCCCAGGTGGAAGCCACGCCCTTGCTCTCAGAAGCCAAAGAGTCCCTAAGCCCCATCTCCAGCAACGACATGATGTGGTATCAAATAACATCAAATAACATCTGGGTTCTGTCCGTGCCCCCCTAGACCACGGCTCTCGGCTACTGCAAAAATTAACTCTGTCCTTGGCCTAAACCAGGGCAGTAGGTAATATGATGTACCTACTCAGTCCCCTGCTCTCTGGCCCAGGTGTCTATAGGGCTATTTTTGAAATGAGCCCCCTTGTCCAACTTAATTCTTTCTGGGGTGCCACAGGGCTCTCTTTTCAAGGTCCCAGGTGTTGGGACCCCCCTGGGCAGGGGTCTGAGGCACAGGGTGTGTCTCAAACCATCCAGGAGCTGCTTCTACTGCTGTAAGCATGTGGTGCTTACCTTGGTGGGTTTGCAGGAGCGTGATGTAATCGATCTCCTGGGTCTCCCCCTATTTGTATTTCAGCCCTCAGCCACCATAACACAGAGGCTCTACCCACTTGGCCTGCTTATGGTAGCACATTTTCACAGTTACAGATAATAGGGAAGATGAGCCCATCTCTTCCTTGGTGACCTGAGGTATCCTGGGCCCACTGAGCCAGAAACAATCCATCTTTATGCTGGCAGTCCAGATCCACATGAGACACTTTAATCTTGGCAGTTTGATCCACCTGTTGTTGCGATGTTCTTCAATAGTCCAGGTTGTGGGTATCTGCATGATATACTTTTTTACAGCCAACTTCTTTACCTGGGCGGGGATGTCTTGCCACAGTCCAGAGGTCCAGATGGATTTACCTCTGCACTGTCGTTTGGTCTTTTTCCACCTGTCCAGCCACCCACACAGTGCATTTATTACCATGCACGAGTCAGGGTAGAGGTGGAGTGCTGGTTATTTCTCCAAAATTTGGTTATGTATGCTCAGTTCTGGGTGGGAATTTCTCCCGTACCTCCCCTGGGGTGGGGACATTTACTGTGGATAATACTGGGAGTCACTAGATAGTTCAGGAGTCTTTGACACCTTCCAAGATGTTGCAGCAGCTGTCACTTATGTCAGGACAGCTGAGTCTGCTATGGCTCATCAATAAGAGGTGAATTCTTTCAGCCTTTGTGTGAATGTTCAGGGGAGTTATTACAGCTGAGTAGTCTGTGTAAGGAAAAAGAAACGCTATCCCACCTCACAGGGTTTGCCTCTTTTCTTATTCAATACCCAGCTTGTAGCCTGAGGTATCAGATGTGCACACCTTCAGCAGCTAGCCTGCATGGTCACTCTGCACATTGTTAGCAAAGCACATTTACTGATTGAGGGATACCAAATCATTAGCACCAACAATCCAGTCTCCCACAGCGCCTGAGTGGTCACTTCAGGAGGTAAAATGTTTAATTAATAATCACCAGCAGTTCAATCTCTTTAAAGAAGTGAAAACACCCAACAAAGAGAAAAAAAAACAAAAACAAAAAGGCATATTTGGAGGAAAGAGAAGGGAAAAGGTGGATACCAGAATTTTTGTGTAACCCAGGACACTGTGCTGCTAGGGTAGAGGTGAGTTTTCCATCCCACTTCACGTTCTCTCTGTGGTCATGCAGGTAAAACCAAAGGTTACCTCGTGGTGTGTGCCCTCCCTCTCAAGCAGGGGGGCACTTGCTCCCAGTAGCAGAGATCTAGTCCATACTGGAGGGGCATGGGACGTTGCATCTCTAGTTTGCTTGAGTCTTTCGAGTCTGTCTGCAGTCTTGGACAGTCTTTCCACAGCAGAGGGGCAGATTGGTTGGGAGAAAGAAAGATGATCTTCCTATTGCCAGAGTCAACTGGTCACCTGAAGCACTGTTTGTTCTCCTTCCTTCATGGACATGAATGACAACGAGTTGGTGTATGATGTTGACGTGCTCCATACAAACTTCCACCATATGGATTTCGTACACTGGACCTCATCTGGATCTGTAGGGGACTGCTCTCATTATCTGAATCCCCAGTTATTTGAATATCCTACTTGAATAGGTACCTCCAGCACACCTAATTCCCTCAAGTACTGGATACCTTTCTCCATGGCATTCCACCTGCCTGGGCGCACTACTGGATCATCCTGGAGAGAAGAGCTTTCCCTCATCCTTGACAGGAGCTGCCTTCAGTTCCTGTCCTCTTCCCAATCTCCTTGTCAGTGCCCACATTCCAGGACAGGGATCTCATTTGTCTGGCTTCACTACCATCTTGTTTGATATTGTGGGCCGTGATATCCCAGCCTTGGAGCAGCCAGGTCACCAGGGGCACTCACCTGGCTGGTGGCTGAAATGTTTTCACACATCCTGCAGCTCACCTAAGAAACTATTTTGTAACCCTAACATGGTGTGGGCCGCTCTGAGGAGACCTGGCAGATCTAGCAGCAAGAACACGATATCCTTAGCATTCAAGGAAAATCCAAAATGCTTAAAACCTCTTGTCCTGAAGGAGGAAAGGAGGGTGAAAAGCTAGAGAAAATAATTCTCCCCTGTTCCCCTCACAGACATGGTACAGTTAATACAGAATAACCTCTGGGTCCTTCCGTGCCCTCTCCTGACTCCTGCAAAAATTAACCCTGTCCTGACTGGAACCAGGACAGATAAGTGTATCTATACAGAAACACACAGAATATTTGTAAGGCTGCAAATCAGCACATTAATATACGTATTAGCTATCACATGGTACCTATATTAATTCTATAAATAAGGACATTTATAAAAACAGTATTAGGAAAGCATGACAACAGAACAAAGGATCAAGAAAACACCCCCAAACGTGCTCAAATGAAGGACTGAGCAGTTTTGTTCCCTGCTCTGCTAGTGAACAAAACCAAGTTTGTCTGGCTGGGGAGTGCATGTTACATACAGTAAAAATGCAGTTCAGTATTTTTTGGTTCAGTGTATGGTTCAGTATATATATATGGTTCAGTAAAACACAATCAAGGAATTAAAGAGTAGTTGTGGATCTATAATAGATAAAAAAAGGATACCCCTGAGTCCCTAGCCTTCTCCACAGAAGAGAGAGATGTTTGCCTTTTAGGAATGTGTTGAAAGACTCTTGCCTTACTTTACGTTCACTGCCTCTGAAAGGTGCAGATTATTCCTTCTCATCACTCTCTGTTAGCGTGCCAGTGTTTTCTGCTTGTTTCCACTAGAACTAACACAGTCAAGAAACCAAAATGTAGCTGACTCAGTCTGACCAGGAGTGCTTTTTATAAATTACAGCTATATTTATGACACGCTCAGGTTTATGTTGTGCTTGGTACCTGTTCCAGAATTCTGCAGTTGTTAAAGAAACACCAAGTTTGCCAAAAGAACAGTTTATCTATATAAAGAAGTGATGCCTGAAAATCCTGCCAAGTGAGAAAAAGGTCAACTACTTAAGCAAGTAGTGAAGTTAACAAGTACTCCCTGCCTGCTACAAGCCTGTTCAGATCTATCATGTGTGCACTGTACATCTGAAGAGGTAAGCACTAACCTTGACTTGTGTAACCTGTTGATTTTTTTTTTTTAAGGGAGTTCTTTCTATGGTGGGCATATTTTATTCTCATTTCCCAAGGTGTTTCATATTGTAACTTAGTTTTTTCTCCAAGCAAAGTGGTTTGAATCAGAAGGAGTTTAAGTGCCTTTTCTTTAAAATATGTGTTTACTAGAATGATATTATAATCACACAGTTTTTAAGGAGATAGATCCACCGGAGAACTGCCCCAAGATTTAGGTGGTACAGCCAAGACACTGCTGTTTGGTTTTTGGGCCTCAGCCCTGAACCCCCCAAGCTCAGGTGCCAGCAAAGCCTAGAGCTGGCTAGCACCTTGTCTGATTCCCACATTCCCAGGTACCTAAAGCACCAACACTGTGAATGGCCAGAACCACACATGTTTTAGCAGCTGACCAAAGTAATAAAAATCCAAGAACAAGCTGTGTTTCTGCCCAAGCTCTCTGTGAGATGCCCATTACAGTGGGCATTCTTAGGAGTTCACTTAACTTTGGCAATGCCACATTTGACAGTGTCACCCCTTTCAGTGTTTCTCCTGTTCCCAAAGCTTCTTGTATTTCTTGTTTTGCAGGAGAAAATCTTATACAGGAAGGGTGGGGATTGGTTCCAGCCAGCTTCAGAGCTAGCCTGGTGCTGACAGCACTCTCCTAGGAGAGAGATAGGAGATAAGGTTTTTGACAGCCTAAGGCTGAGTAAGGTAACTCCACTCTCCTGTTTCCAAGGAGAACACTCCAACCACTTGACTGTTTTGCCAGCTATAAGGCCAGCCCAGCTACCATCTTCCTCCTCCTCCATGCGATTTTCAAGTCCCTCTAAACAGTCTTTCAAGTCCTTGTCTCTTGACTCCGAGGAGAGCCCTACACTGTGACTCTGAGGGGAGCAGAAGAGGTAGGTGTTTAAATAGCGTGCCTTGGCTGCCTGCATGGGCAGCATTTCCAGCATCCCGCTTTTTGCGAACATTTCTGAGAGTTCTAGGAAACAACATGCTCAGCAGGAAGGCTGTAATTTTCTCCATGTGGTTCTTGCAAGTGCCTGCTTCTCAGCACAAACCCTGTGGAGAGCTTATATGCATTATGGAAGGTCCTGGGTTGTTTTTTTTTTTGCAGGCCCCACAAGCTGCACCGCTGGGTGGGTAAGGAGGTCACCATCCCAGGTCTCTTCTGCCTCCACCCATTTGCCCTGGCTGCCATTTGTGCATTTTTCCACACCATGCCATGCAGCTGCAGTTGTGCACCTTTCCTCATTAGAACTGCAGCTGTGCCAGCCTCTGTGCTGCTCAGATAAAACGAGAGGCCTGTCCTCAAGGCACTAGTGGATCTCATTATTTGGGAAGTTCAGAACACACTTCTGAGTTCAAAGCCAAACATGACATACAGGAAGAATCCTTTACAAATTAAACTTCTGCTTAGACTGAATTTGGTATAGCATGCAATTAAAAATACCATCCCTAAAACAGTGATTAGGACAAATTACAGTGATTTGATAGACTTCAGCAGACTTAATACTGGTTCAGGTTTTACCCTACAGAGTATAAATATATTAGCCATATGAGTACATTGGAAAGCAGTTAAAATTTTTTTGCACATGTGTGTGAAATAGGAAATATTAATAGGATTTTGAGATAATAGAGAATTAGATGAAATTAAATCCTTCACTGAAATGTTAGTGCCCACTATGGTCAGGGTTGTGTTCCAGATTCAGTGTCAAATTATCAAATTCAGTACTGTATACTGGCTCCCAAAAGAGGATGGCTGATAACTGAAATAAAAATAATAATAAAGAAGCTGTTCACTTGCTGTCTGATTGGGACTCCAAATTCTCATCAAATCAGGAGCAAATACAAAAAGTGAATTTGATCACTTCTATTTTAGGGGTTTTTTTTTGATTTGTATTCAGCAAGCAGATATGGAAAGATGTTGTTTTCTTTTTAAAAAACATGACTTGATTTTGTTGATTGTTGAAAATTAGCTTCATGAATATTTCAGTATGGAAAAAGCATTTCATCAAGTATTCACTGACTTCACAGAGCTAATACACAATTGACTTAAAATAACTTATGTTTACAAGGCTGTAGTACATGGAAAAAGAGCAACTCACTTGGTCCAGGATGGGTATTGTTCATCCCAGCTATCAAAGCAAAAGATCTCTGAGCCTTTTGGAGCCAGAGTGAAAAATGTTACAAAGGGCATTCCTTACCAGGGTAAGTATTTTTAAGAGTAATGTGTCTGAGTCAGGTCCAGAGCTTCTGAACTGAGAGCCTCTGTTTTGCCCTCTGAATCCACTCCAGTATTTCAGTGAATGGACTAGACAAATTCAGGTGAATGCTGGGAAATTTTTTTAAGATAAAGCAATATTGAAAATCAAAATCCCATATTTCTGGTGATGCATAGACTGTAGCAAGATTTCCCTAGGAAATCACAACTTTGTGACTGAGAACCAGAACAAATTTGGCTACCAGATATGATAAGTAAGTACAAACATTCCTGTTTGACAAGCTGGCTGGAAGCCCATTTGCTGAAAACTGTTGCCATCTTTATGTTGATTTCTTAAACGTTAAGTTTACAAAAATTAGTTTGGGTGGGTTTGAGTTTATACCTCAAATCTAGAAGGCATACAGATTTCAAACACAAAGTGCTCATGTCATGTACTTGCTGCTATTTTGAAGACACCTGTGATAGAAGTCATCAGGAACATGCTTATTAGGCTTTTTATAAAAGCAAGCCACCACCAAATCTACTGCTCTGGTGGAATTGTCCTGAGCCTTGTTGTAAAAGAAAGGACTCAAAAAAAAAAAAGCTTAATCTAATATAGAGTTATAATCTAATAAGCGTGGTGATCTCAGAAAAGCAGGTGATCTTACAAATTTTGTCATCTTTTAAAAACCGATCTGTCTGGAAAGATATCCCATTGCTGTAGATAAGTGCAAGTATGATGGTTCTCACTAGAATCTGCACTAACTTGAGTCAATAGCAGAAAAAAAAATCTGGACATAAAAACTGGACATAAAAACCCAACTCCTTGGATAAACAAACTTAGATTAAACCCAAGAATTATTTTAGTTCAAAGACACTAGTTCTGGGATAACCTTAAGCTTCAGATAAATGTCAGTTCTTAAGCAGAAGGTTAGATTGATAACTGTAGTGTGTGTCACATTTGTGTGATACTAATAAAGACCTCACTAAAATGAAGGCCAACAGATTAATTACTAAGGTTTCTTATAGTGTAGCCAGAAGTGCTACCTTTATCTAATGGAGTCTTTTTTTTTTTTTAATAATGAAGAGTATATCATACAGACTTACACAAACTTGTAAGTAAACATGTTATTCCAGTTGATTTTATCTGCTGAAGTTTTAGGTGCTTTCCACATCACAGCCCTGCAAAGGCTTGCTGATTGATTATCACTGGTGCAGTTGACAATTAATATATTTAAATTCTTGTGTTATTGAGATTATACTGTGTCAAAATTTTTCAATTTTAATCTTTGACTAAAGCCTAGGATCTTTTGTTTTTCCAATTAAATTTGAGAATTATTTTGGAGATATGTCATTATTCTCAGTGCCTATTTGGCAGAATGGCAAACAAAACCAATGTAGTGCTCAAATATACTTCATAACTAGTATTAAATTGTGTAATATGGGCTCAGCTGGACTCGAGAGCAGAGACAAGTGATTATTTCCCTCCTTCCCCCACTGCTCCCTGAAATGAGGGACAGTTCAATCATCAATGACAACAGATAACAGGAGTTCCAGGTATATATGCATGCTACCTGAGAAGATCAGACCACTACTGTGTGTCAGCATAGATTTGCAATTAATGCTAACACGAAGGTTTTCTGAATCAAAAGAATGCAGTTAAACACCGAAACACTGTTGATCTGAGATACCATTGACTGGATCGTGTCACAGAACTCCTTAATGAAAATCAGTTTCTCTCACAGCCAGCCCTAAATATTATCCATCAATCAAAATCCAGTTTCCTATGGATGTAGACACCCTTTGAAATAACGTGCTATCGGGATAAATAAGGACACTTCCATTTCTCAGCGTCAATGGAAAAGCGCTCAAAGCTTTTGGCTGCCTGTTTATGAATTTTAATGAGGCCTGGATTTGTCTCAGAAGGAGGCAGCCTTAATTTTCAAAGTGATTCAGACAAGTCAGTACAATATTAGAAAACAGTACAAAAGCATGAGCGATAATACAATAAAGCACTTTGATGAAGCTGTGTTGGGGAGGGGGAGCCCGCTTACACAAAATCACCCCCGCTGTTTCTCCTCCGAAATGATGAAATTACCAACTTTGGATCTCACTTCCCAATGTCATTGTCACCTTTTGTTGCTAAATAGTTTGTGATATGGGATGAACAGTAAAAATAGAGGCTGATTGTTATATTTTAGTCTCAGACAGAGGATGATTTGACGCTTCTCAGCCATCAGACAATTACAGGACAGGCTCAAGTTAATTTTGGCTTTAGAAAATGTTTGCTTATTTGAATTAATTTCACAGGGTATTTAAACCCCGAGCACGATTAATCTTTAGCAGAACCTACTCTATCATTAGCAAGGTTCCCAGACACTTGCACATCTGTGTACTGCAGCAGCCTGGCAGTGCCTTCATCCCTTGTGGCTATGGCCACAAGTGGAGGGAAAAGCTGCCCTGACTGGCACCAGGGTCCTATTCCAGCCTCCTTCCTCACTGTATTTCTTACATTTCTTATGCTTCCTAGCTGTGGGCAGGCCTATGCATTGTTTTCTTATCTGCAAAATGGAAAACATTACTGCCCCATGTTGCAATACCAGCACGAGGCTCATTTATGCAGCATCCTTGATTTCTTCAACAAGCTAGCTTTCAGGGCTCTCTGAAAAACCTCTGCTGGTGTGGGCTGAGTAAAAAGCAATAGATAAGAGGAGTCAATATTTGCCAAACAGAAAAGGCCATCTCCTGCATAAGGTTTCGTCCATCCTAGTGAGTCATGTGGAGTGAGAAAGGTCACAAACACTCAATTCATTACAGCCTGGCTGCTTTGGGTGAATGCTGTGGTGGCTGCAGAAGATCAATTCTTATCAGAAAGAGCCAGCTCCTGGGTGGCTGAATGAGCACTCGATGAGTTACCAAAGACCTGGGAGCTGGAGGGAGGAAGGGTACCTCTTCTTCTAAGGAAAAGGCAGGCCAGGACCCCCCATGTGTTGTGATTTCTTCCACTCCCCCAGCTCTGTCACCTCAAGCCTCGGAACCAGCAGCATCTTCCTATCTCTGCTGTGGAAAAACGTACAGTGGGAGGGGTCCCCATTCAGCCTCCCTTCTGTTGATCTCCATAAGATCTAGAAGGTGAGCAGAAATGATATGACATAATTTCTATTGAGGAAAGGGGGCAGAGTATGGGGTTGCTCAAAGTCTTTCGGGAAAGACTTTGCTTTTGCCTCTGAATCAAATCTTGCCATACTAATCTTCTAGATCTCCAGTCTGCTTTCTGAAGGCAGACCCTTAAATGCAACGACAGATGGAAATCCCAGGCTTGTTGGGAACCTATGTGATTTTTCACATGTTCAAACAAAATTCTCTCTGTTCCTTCTTTGACCTTACTGCCAGGAACTTCTTAAAACACTTGCCATTCCATAGAAATGAATTAAAGTCATGTAAATTCAATCCTGATGTTCTTCTCATCTTTTTTTTTTTTTTTTTTTTTTGGTCTATGTCATCATTATTTTAATTTCCTTCCATCTTCCTCTTTTATTCTCATCCTTACCTACTGGATTGTTTTGTTCTCCAGCCTTATTCCACTTTCTCATATTCTTTGTTCACTTTTTCGTGAAGATCTTCAAAAATGTATATATTCCTCGAATTTCTTTTACCTTTCATTTTCATTCTGCTCCCACTTTCTTCAAATTGCCTACTTATGCTGCGGTCCAGCTTTCAAATTCTTATCCATTCCCTTGCACTAATGCATAGTGCCAGCCCCTCAGCTGATCTCTTTCATCTTATTGAATTTCCCTCATCTCTCCCATATTTCTGTTTGCTGAGAAAGGCAAAGGAGACAGTGTTTGAATGGCAAAGACATAAACAAAACAACTGCACATTTGGAAAAATACATTCTCTGTAGCCAGGAGCAGCACACTCTAAGCTAAGTATTGTCATAGTATCCTTCAAAAAAGGTGGGAAGTAGGTGGGAAAAATTTGTTTCACTCTTAAGCTCAGCACTGGATCCTTCTGTATAAGAGCATATGATATTTTATATTCATCACAGTCAGTTAATGAGAACAGTTGATGGTAAAAAGAACATTTAGGAAGTGGTACATTCATGCAATATATAAAATTCTCCATTCTGCCACACCCATAGAAAAATGCTTTCTGGTTTTGTGCCTTGCAATACATTAACCATCATCCCAACACCAGAGTAGTTGTTAGCTGGCTCTGTTTGCTGTCTGGGCAGGTGATAACCACACCTATCCATAAGGAGAGTCCTTAACATTTTCCTGGAAGGGGCACAGAATAGTTTGGATTTCTGAAACTTTTACCTGGTGAAGGACTAGGGATTTTTTACAGGCACAGATGGGTGATTACCAAATAAACCACCATCTCCCAGATCCCTTCAACCATTTGTAAATGCAAAATAGATTAAGCACTGACCCCAGAACAGCAGAATAATTCATTTTTCCACAATTCAGATGTGAAGCACCTTCAGAATTCTCCACAATTCAAATGTGAAGTATCATAATCAGCAATTGGTCAGGCAATGTCAAATAAAGGATCTAATCTACTAGGTAGGTAGATTTTATCCTCTTTTCACTGCTGCTCACTTGCTTCTGTAACCACTGGCATTTCATGACCTATGTTTGGATTCTGCCAGAGAAACTATTTTATATTCTTAAGGTAACTAGCAAAAGTGAAGATCTCTCTAGGCTTTGGAACTATCTGTCATTAAAAAAATAGTAGTGTGCCAGTTTCTCACACATATCACAACCCTTGAACATTGCTTCGGGACATCCAAATAGCGAGCCTGAATTTCTTGAATTTGCAGTGTTGAGACTGTAGCTAATAGCCACCTCTCTTTCACATTCTCAGTTCCCATTACTCTTTACATTATCCTGGTGCCTGGGATTCACAGTCACAGATTTGGGTCCCCTGTGTGCTGGCTTGAGGAACACCCTGCAAGATAACTAGTCACTGACTTCAGAAAGAGAGTATAAGGAAATATGTTCTGACCCCAGAACTGTCCAGGAATGCATGCTACTAAGCCTCATCCGCCAAGAACATATATATATATATTTATATATTTATATTTATATATTTAGATATATGTGTACACATATATATATATAGATACACACACATATATGTGTACATACACACACACACACACTAACAGAAGATTCTCTCCCTAAAGAGGTCATACTGTGGAAGCCACCCAGCTGAGCCACATGAAAAGGCTGTAAACTGGTCCAGGATACAATTAAGAGAATTTCTGTTTGTATGAGAGTCTTTAGCTCAGGAATACTAATCTCCTGACAGAAGGGCTGCTTAAGAATGCAGTGAAGATTACGAAATCACGTAAGAATGTACAAAGACTTTAAGCAGGGTTATAAAGATAGTAGTATTTATTAAAAGACACGTTCTCATGCATCTCAGGGCTCCATGTCCAAGGAAAACAATTAAAATATTTTAAAAAGCGTGTGAATTTGGAGCTCAGAGGTCTGATGCTCTCCTAACATATAAGTGATGTTTACTGTCCAGTAGATGAAAGCAACGTTTTAAATTCAAAATGGCAAATTGGATCATTGAAATGCTCATTAGGTACAATTTTGCTAAGAAGGAAACAGAAGGTGTAGGATTTATGTATTGACACAAACTTTCATGCCCAAGCCACAAACAGCTTTGATGGCATGTGGGATTATAGGTTAGGCATTCCTGGGTCCCAGTCCTTCAATGAGCTTTTGAAATTTTTTGTCCATCCACTGAAGAGTAAGCAGAAAGTTCTTGAATATCAGAACAAGCTTTAGCTTTAGCCAGGTGGGAATGAACTTCAAAACAGGAAAATATAAAAAGCAGCACAAGCCCTAAAGCCACATTTTGTGTCTTGAGATAGAAGTTACGAACCGCAGAAATCCTGTGTCAGCAGATCTCAAATCATGCCAGGCATGCAAGGAATAAAGAGATTATCAAAACTGGGATGAACTAAGCCCATGACGTACAGCCCTGCAAATGATCTGCTATTCAACTGGTGCCAGCACAGAGCTTTCAACACTGTGGACAGATGTTTGAAATGCTTAATGGGAGCAAGAAGCACTGCCTCCACATGTTGGAGCTGCTCCTGGAGCATCCTCGAGTGCTTGGCCGGGCAAGTTCAGCAGCAGTTTAATTTTCTGTTCCCAGAATTATGACTTCCTGCACAGGCTGCCAGAGACCCTGCTGCTGATCTGGGTGAAATGCTCAGGTTTTATGTTTTTGAATAAGCAAGTCCCTGGCAGCTGCATGATATTTGTTTGTTTTTCATATATACAAACAGGGCATCTCTAAGCACTGGATCTGAAAACAAACACGAATATTTGTTGTATTCACAGACTACTAGGGCCCCCATAAATCCAGCCTTACAGTATATTAAGAGAAAATAATGTGTTTAGTCAAGTGATCTATATCTTAATAAAAATACAGTGGTGCATATTTCCAGCCATTGCAAGCACAAAATCTTCAATACATCCCCTTAGGTACTGGGGAATGGTACTCTTTTCCTCATCCCATTTTACTGATGGGAAAATCAAGACCGCGGCTTCTATCAAGAGAAACTTGTCACAATTTAGGTCTGATCTCTGGCACCGAGAGCAATCCCTTTGCCGTAACCTGAGTTTGCTTTGCGCCTGCTGTGGGTGCACATGATTCTTTCAGGACCTTGAGGTGGGAACAGGACTCTCTGAGCCAAGGCTCAAATGATCAACCAGCATAAACAAGCATAGTTTTCTCCATTTGGCTGGAACAATGAAAGTACAAGCGATCATACGTTCTTCCTTTTTTTTTAATTTTATGGGAATCTGAAAGTATTAAGCACTTCAGACCTGCCTTTCTTAATAATTTTTATTAGGAGAGATTTTTTTAAATGGATAATAATATCAAAACAGTAAACTTCACTTTACTGGCCCATAAAGTCTGTCTTTGCTGCCAACTGATTTATTTTTCCTTGTTGTATTCGTTGCAGAAAGTTTTTTTTTAAGGATCAATTTTTCCTGAGATGCATATAATTATTCTAGATAATGTCTTGGGTTGAAGTTTTGTCTTTTGCCTCAGAAGTTCTGGCCCTACAGATTTTTTTTTCTCTTAATTTGCAAAGATAAATCAAAAAGTCTTAATTTGGTCCTGAAACTGGAAATTCAAAGACCATACAAACATTGCCCTTCTCTCTACATTACATATTGAACTGCCTGTATAGCTGCTTTGTGAACACTATAGTTTATGGTAGAGATGCTTGTAGGAGAAGAGAGAAACAAGGAAAATATTTCCCTTTCCAGAAGATTTTTACCCTGTACTTAAGAAAGCCAAGCTCTCCATCAAAGGAATCTTTGGTCACCTCTTCTCCATCACGATCGGTCCCAAGTGAAAAGGATGTATTGTGAAAGAAAAACAGACAGATTGGTATTCTCCATACCTGCACATAGAACTTCACCTATAGAAGGGCTGTAACAATGTTTAGAAACAAAGGACACCGTGACCTGTTTTGTTTAAAATGCCACTGAAGCTACAAACTACTTTGGATATTCACAGAAAAGTCCAGGGAAACCTCCTCTTGGATATCTGAATCGAGGTGTCTGGGGATCTTGAAATTTATGTAGAGATGTTAGTATCTTCACAACAAAAATCATTTTTCAAGCTCTCAAAGTTCTTTTCTAGCTCTTCATATTTCTCCAGACTTGTGATTTCAGACTTCAGTCATCATTCTTTCCCCAGCCCTTAAAAATTGATGTATTAGACTGCTTCACATTCTTTATTCCCTATTACTGGAAAAATAAATACAATTGCTCCTGCCTTTAAACATTCTTTTTCCCGGTAAGCCACTCCTACCCTCTGTCCAACACTGAATTTAAATCTGATAAGCATGGTGAAGAATCATACATTTTGTGGGATCCCAAGTCATTAGGGAATTAGCAAGTACCCTTCTTGTATTTTACAGCAGAGCTAATAAAATACATAATTGTCAGAGTTATTTTTTTCTTCTTTGTAGTCAAAGGCAATTGAACATTATTTACTGTGTGGACAGTATGAGCCTGAATAATATGAATTATAATCATAAAGAAGCTTTTAGGTGAGTGGGAAATAACAGCCAGGGTTTTTTTTTTCCCTGCCTTAAAAAACCAGCAAGCAAACCCAGGAACACAACAAACACAATGCCACTTTAGTGCATTTCTGGGAATACTTAATTAGGACTACACAGCACAAGTCAATATTAAAGCTCCATAACAAATTTATACCTTTTAAAAATTCACTGGGATTCAAATCCAAACAAAAGCTGCTAAGTGACAGAGAAATAATAGAATTACTGCTATATGCTAGGATACTGGCTGTAACAAAGAACCATGCCATTCTTTGTTGTCAGTTCCACAGAGGTTCCAGAGGAATTTATTCCTCTTGTGCTCCAAAAGAGAAAGACAAAAATACAAATTCTCCTTAACCTTGTGCAGGCGTATGTAACACCCTCTGTACAGGTGTTGCATACTTAAATACTTCCTAAATGGAGGGCTAGTCAAAGAGTTTAGAGGAGCAGGGTCTATATGGCAAAAGATCAATGCTTGGAACTAATGTCTCATTTTTTTTTTTTAAATGTGGGGATGTCATACAGGATACAAATGACAAATAACATGCTAAAGTATGCATTAAAACTGTTAATAAATAAAATTTTTAACACGCTCATAAACTTTTAGACCACACAGCTTCAGCAGCGGCCTCAACAGACACCTTTCATTTTCATAATAATTGTTCCATTGGTTTCCATACTGAATCACATCCAAACTCATCCAGCTTCAACTGAAAAAAACCTAATATCTGTATTACAAATAAGCTGATCTGCAAGAAATCTGGGACCGATCAATTACATCTACAATTTGGCTTCAGATTTTTTTTCTACGTGACACTATTGTTACGTAGAAAGATTTTTCTCCTTCTGCCCAGCCAGTCTTAAAAAAATACGTCCAGACTACTCACAGCTCAGCCACTGACAGATCTTTCTCTTGGCCCTTGAAAAATTCTGCAAGGGCCAAATGCCACACCTTCCACATTCATTCACAGCCTTTCCTTCTGACCTGTCTGTTTTTCTCACTGGCTGTGCTTCACATCTGCTGCAGCTTTTCTTCCTGCCATGCAGCAGCCTAAGCTGAGCCCTCTGGATTACCTACAGCTGATCCTCTCCCTGACCCTTCCTGTGCCTGAGTCCTGCCTCCACACAGCCAACCACGCCAGATATTGCTTTCTAGCCAGCACCATCCAGCTTTTCCAGGCTCTGAGACATGGAAGGAATCGGCAGCAGCCACGTTGTTTTTGAGGACGCTTGGCAAAATACTCGGGGTGGTTGTGTCCCTGCCATGCTCATCAGTGTTGTCTGACCACTACTTTCTTCTCTAGACACTGCTGGCTTTCAAGGAAGACCGAGTGACTGACGTTGCAAGACCCTGCAAAATGTCCTCAGTGCTGCACCAGTGCAGTGACTTTTGGCTGGTGGGTGTCCCCATCCTGCTGGGACCCATCACTTTGGCCTCACTGTATTATTATAAAGAACCCAGAGCTAAAGTAGCACCAACCCCACAGAGTTCTGACCTGACTTCTTCTCTTTTTCTCTTTTTTTTTTTTTTTTTCACATTCCAACTTTTGATTTCCTTTGGTCTTATTAACTTTTTAGCATCAAGGAAAGCTGGCTTTTTTAAACCTGGTGACATTACAGGGCCACAAGAGAGAACTTATGAAAGTCACAACTAGAATGCTACACTCTGCACAAAGTGCTCTAAGCGTGGTGTTTGCAGAGCTCTTCCAGGGCGGCTGTTTGAGCAAAGACATGGCATACAGACTGTGCTTATAAAGTGTCACATAACCAAAAGTTTTGTTCAAGGAGTTACATGGCAGGGGCATAATTAATATAAGGCAGAAAACCAAGAGTTTTATTAGGACTTTAGAAGTGAAAGCTATCCCTAGGCCGCCTCTGGAACCCAAAAACATGCAAGATGCAAACTAGCATCTTGTTGGAGAGGGACTAGAAAAACAAGGTGCTAAATGAGAAATAAGATTCTACAGACCCTTAGCACCCAGCACTAACTAGAAACCCAGTAAGTTTCTCAATCAGAATACCTCCACAGAGAAACAGCTTTTCATAGTCCCATGTTAATTATCCCTTCCTTTGCAATAAATTCTGCATGTGACCTTGCTGGTTTGCAGAGAAAACGGGAATAAGGAAAGGTTTTTCATTCTTGCTAACATTCATATTTCCTACACACACTGAAGTCTGAACATGTTTTTAAAAATTCAAGTATAACCAAGACGTGGCACAGCAGATCATGCATATTAAAGTGCAGTGTGGATTGCACACTGAAGTCTCTGTATCTGTCTAAGCACAGAGCTGGAAACCAGCCTCTTGTCAGAGGTGCTTTGATTAAGCACATGCATCCTAGGTGCTTTTAAGTATTTTGTGGTGTAGGTTTTCACCCTTTAGGTTTTGGTGTGTGAATTTAATTATCAAAATAAATGTTTGTGGGTGAGTTTTGGTCTGCAGACTACAATTTAGCACATGGATGAAAATGGGATAGACTCAGATCTAATTTACACTGTAAAATGCAGCTGGATGTACTGAAGTACAGCTGGGATGCACAGGCATGGAGTTTTTTGATCGTGACAAATATTGCTAAGTATCTGAGCATTTCCAAAAGCAGTGAATATAACACTATGAAGTCACATTTTATTTTTTCAGCATTCCACATTAAGGAATGAAAGGTAGAAAAATCTCTTTTTAAAATGCAATCTGTTTTGCCTTTTCCAGCAAAATATTTCTTCCCTTTTCTATACAATTTCTGTTGAAAAGAAGTGATCAACCTGATTGGCTTTACTTTTTTATAAACACCACATATCAGTGCAATCCTGAGAAGAATTTCTTTTCATAATCCTGTCCAGAAATGTTTTTATCATGAAATAATAATTGCCCTCTTGAAATCCAAATCTATAACACTTAATTGACACATTAACTCTAAAATAGTAAGAGGGTATGTGGAACTATTTTCAGCTGCTATCAATTGTACATGACTGTGCTTCTGAAGCACTTAGCACACAGGGCTTGCTGATACATTTTTGGAAGGGGATAGGTTTTGTAGAATGGTTATTTCTGTAAAGAAATATATTGTAGGTTTTTGCCTTCACTTTCCATAATGCACACAGTAACATCTGGGAAAGCTGAACACATTGCAAAAAAGGCAGACCATATAAAATAAATTGAAACTGTGTTTTAAGCCCATTTTACATTTATATATCAAGACATTTGTATATCAAGAACACAGGATGCACAAATATTTTCTCATTTGGCTCCTGAGCTGAAGATGACATGACTGGAAAAAAATTGCTTATACAACTAAAATTTCATCTGAATAGTTGTGTGTGTGATTCATGCCATTCTATTCAAAGTGTAATTTTAGTTTCCTTTCACTTGCCCTTGAAAAGCTTTTAAAGAGAATCTTAAGAAAGGGAGGGAAAAGACGTAGAAAAATATGATTATCTTTCTTCTCACTGTATTTAGAGAGGCACCAATAGAGCTCATTGTGGTTTTAGACCATATCCAATGTACCACCAGGCTGCTCAGCCCTGGTCTAGGCTAGGCCCCAAAAGTCCTTCCTGAAAAGGACCGGAGATCATATCCTCACAAACTGAAATAGTGGATGTAACCCCCAAAAGAATACACTAAAACAAAGAGAGTCTACCAGCCCAGGATCACAGTCACCAAAGGAAGACAGTTTTAATGATGTGATGAGAAACAGCTCCATCTTCCAGGAGAGGTGGGACAGGTCTGCTCTGAGGAACACAAATGACACCAGCAGTCAGAAGACCAGGGAGGTGCCCTTCAGGTGCTCATCATTTCCTTGCATAGGCGTGCACACCTCTCATCAGCTGAGCCAGTGACCATTTCAGCACATCTCCATGTCATCCTGATTTATTTAACTTTATATAAGTTGAGTATTTTAACCTTCTTTTATGTTGAAAACTAAGGCCTGATCATAAGCAGTGCAAACTTATCACCTAGTCATGTTTATGCTTATAGAATTACTGACTAAACTGTCGATATCAGTTTAATGCTGGATATCAGTTTAATGAACTTTGTTGAGCAGCTGAAACTTGGTGATGTGGTTTGATGTTTACAAAACTCCCACCTTTGATTTTGTAAAAATACTTGTGAAATCTTTAGTGTGGGCACATAAAGTATGTGGAGTCCAAAACATTCTCGTTATCTTCCCTAAAACAAACATTTCTCTTGAGATGCTTCACTGGAACTCTACTACAGATTTCTCTGCTGATGCCCCTAAAGCAAGAAAGGTAGATCAGCTGTTGATGTTAGTGGCAGAGTAGTATGGTGAGCTTTCTTGTGTCTGGTAGTGTAGCATTGCCCATTGTGCTCTAAGCCTACTCTCTCAAGGCCTTTAGCAGTAGATTATTATTTTCTTACCATTACCTTTTACCATGTTTATTTAGATATGGAATCTCCTTCAACAACAGGTCGGAAACAGACTTTTCAAGATGGGACATATCTTTAAATCCTGGATATTTACCTTCTTTGCCATATGGAAAAAGAGTTACGTAATATAACTATATCTGATCTCTCAAAATAAAGTCTGGATAAACCAAACTCTGCTGGATGACCAGCCTCTGACTTTGAGCTTCCAGTACCTCTTCAGAGAAATATACCTGTATTAAAAAATCATAGAATCCACCGGGTTGGAAAGGACCTCTGAGATCATCAAGCCCAACCCTTGATCGAACCCTATCGTGGTTACCAGACCATGGCACTGATGCCACGTCCAGTCTCTTCTTAAACACCTCCAGGGATGGAGAATCCACCACTTCCCTGAGCAGCCCATTCCAATGCCTGATTACCCTCTTCGTAAAGAATTTCTTCCTAATATCCAACCTAAACCTCCCCTGGGACAGCCAAAAATCAAGCCCTCTTATCTTACTGATAGTTGCCTGGAAGAGGAGACCGACCCCCACCTGGCTACAACCTCCTCTCAGGGAGTTGCAGAGAGTGCTGAGGTCACCCCTGAGCCTCCTCTTCTCCAGACTGAACAACCCCAGCTCCCTCAGCCTCTCCTCACAGCACTTGTGCTCCAGTCCCTTCCCCAGCCTCGCTGCTCTTCCCTGGACCTGATCCAGCCCCTCCATGTCCTTCCTGAGCTGAGGGGCCCAGAGCTGGACACAGCACTCCAGGGGTGGCCTCACCAGTGCTGAGTGCAGGGGAAGGATCACTGCCCTGCTCCTGCTGCCACACTGTTCCTGATCCAGGCCAGGATCCATTGGCCTTCTTGGCCCCCTGGGCACACTCTGGCTCATGTTCAGCCTCCTGTCAATCCAAACTCTCAGATCCCTTCCTGTTTGGCTGCTCTCCAGCCACTCTGTCCCAGCCCATGGCACTGCAGGGGTTGTTGTGGCCAAAGTGCAGGACCCGGCACTTGGCCTGGTTGATCCTCATCCCATTGGAGTCAGCCCAACTCTCCAGCCTGTCCAGGACCCTCTGCAGAGCCCTCCTGCCTTCCAGCAGATCAACACTCCCCAGCTTTGTGTCATATGCAAATTTGCTAATGATGGACTCAGTCCCGTCATCTAAATCAATAAAGATGTTAAACAGGACTGGGCCCAGCACTGATCCACTGGTGACTGGATCCCAACTGGATGCAGCCCCGTTCACCAGCACTCTCTGGGCCCTCCAGCCAGTTCCTGACCCAGCACAGAGTGCCCTGTCCAAGCCCTGGGCTGCAGCTTTTCCAGGAGTATATTATGGGAGACGTGTCCAAGGCTTTGCTGGAGTCCAGACAGACACATCCCCAGCCTGCCCCTCATCCACCAGGCAGGTCATCTGGTCATAAAAGGAGATCAGGTTGGTCAGACAGGACCTGCCCCTCCTAAACCCTGTGCTGGCTGGGTCTGATCCCTTGTCCATCCTGTAGGTGCTGTGTGATTGCACTCAGGATGATCTGCTCCATCACCTTGCCAGGCACTGAGGTCAGGCTGACAGGCCTGGAGTTTCCTGGGTCCTCCTTCTGTCTCCTTTTGTGGATTGGTGTGACATTCCCCAACTTCCAATCATCTGGGACCTCCCCAGAGAGCCAGGACTGTTGGGAAATGATGGAGAGTGGCTTGGAGAGGTCTTCTGCTGGCTCCCTCATCACCCTAGGATGGATTCCATCTGGTCCCATAGACTTGTGACAATCCGAGTGGCTCCCAAAGCCTTAAAAATAAACATGTGAAGCAGAAAGTACGCATTACAAGGCATGCTATAGGTTGAAGGAGGTCCATTTAGAAAGAAAATATCTTCTCATCTATGCAGAATTGGTCTGCTGTGAATATTACTGAAATAAAAGGAGACCATTTGAAACCCCAAGTCTAAGTAAACTCAGAATGTCTTTCGCCTTGGTGGGCTTTTTTGTAGCTGTTTTTTTGTTGTTGGGTTTTTCATAACATTTCTTCTTTTCATGCCTCACGATGATTTTTAGAGCATGGCCATTGGGCCTTTAATGTTGTTATGCACCAGGAGGAATAAAGTCTGGTTTGCCAGGGCCAGACAGACTCTGTGCCTGTTACAAACTCTTCCTCCACAGTGCTCTCCTGAGTCTCTCCTAACAGGGCAGAGACAGGGTATATCATGACTGCTCACCTGGAGCTAACTCCACGCTCCAGGTACCAACCAGCCCACACATGCACACGGATTGACTGGATCACTTCTGACAAACACACCGTATCTTTGCAGGGAAAACTCACCTGTGGCGGTGACTCGAGCCTCTCTTTCTTCCCACCTTCCCCTCTCTTGCTGGTTTAGACTCTGATTTCAACCGATGTTAAAGGGCAACTTCTTTGAGACTTCTGTTGCTCCCGAAACTGGAAAAAAACTGGCTTACAGATTCCAAGTTCTTAAGCAAAAAGGAAGACAGACAGACAAGTAGAGATCTCATAATGATAATTTCCTCAGGAAACTGTGTTAAATACAGATTCCAGAGTCCTTAGATGTAATAATTACCGTCATTACCACATAATATACATTTCTATTAGCATTAACTTACTAAATACAGATAACCTCTGGAATTTAAAGTGGATAACGCCCTTTTTTTGGTCATTTAAAAAAGAATTAAATCTGAGGCAATTGAGAATCATTGAACATGGAGATCCAGCTTTCAAATTTGAATGCCAAAATCAGCAAGCTTTCTATATTTAGGTGTTTAACCTATATGCTGGATATTTGTCACATACACAAGTATTCTGCTGGAAATTTCAAAAGCCAGGTATGGTCCCGGTCTCTTTAATTCACACAAAGATATTTGAATGGCTAATCTCTATAAGATATACACAGATTACTGCACAGATTCTCAGTTTAAGGGTCTTATATTTGCCTAGGTAGGAAAAACTGTGCTGCCTGCTCATGATGAGGCAAATAACAGATCAGATAGAGCATGTAATAATTTTTATGTGATCACAAGCAGTGAAAATGAATGGAATAATTATTCCCAGTTCTAAAACTGATGAACTTCATACAAAGACAGTAGGTGAAAATTTCAGTGGAGAAGATACTTCTTCATACAACATGTTCGAGTTTAGTGGTTGAAGTTCTTGTCTCTGGAGGTCGAAGACACTATCAGACAAACTGACAAAGGTACCGAAAACCACCAGTGATCCCCAAGCCACCAGGCAGTCTGGAAAAGGATCCATTTCTTGGGCATCTGCTGCTGACCACCATTTCTTTAGTTTCTTTGTTTTGTGAAGAAATAGGATTTTATTTAGGCAAGTATCTGTGCAGTGACGTATATCTGTCAAGCATCCCGAACCCCTACACGCAGCAGCAGAGTCCCCTCTCTGTTCCCATGCCCTCTGATCGAGGACTAGACCACACCCTGCTAGTTACTCGTCATTAGAGCATGGAAAATATTCAGACCATTGCGGTTGTTCAGATGTCAAACTTTAACAAGCAAGCAGAGCTGGGGAGAAAGGGACTTTTAGGTTCAGAACAGCTCTTACATTCTTGTAAGCTGACTTCTCAGTCTACGAAAAAAGAGGCCCCAGTCTTCATGCCATAACGGGACCTGGTACATAAAATATTGAGACCAAACCACAGTATATTTTGACATCCCTTTTAATGAGCTATTTTGTAAGAAAGGAGTATTTTATCTTGTTATTTATTTTCGTACTAATTGTCTTTTGCATAAATTCTGTTCAGAAGCTGTGCGTCATAAGGTGTCGTGTATGTTTCCTTTAAAAAAAAAAAAAAATTAACACTTTCACAGCTGCGGAAAACCCAGTGGTCAGAAGGCATCAAAAGCATCTTTTCATCAGAACATATTTCGTTCCTTAAATACAGCCTCACACAGCCCTTTCATACTAATGCTTTATAAATTAATCATCATGAATGGATGCCAAGTAGGTTATACATTTTCTTGGTGAACGGGAAACGCAAAAGACCAACCTCCTATTTGCTCTAGAACAGAGGGCCCCTGTTTATATCTTGCTGCCTATTTAATAGGAAAAGTTATGTTTGCATTTTCAAGAAAGTTCCCATGCTGTTTCTGGGTAGGTAATACGAGACACTTTCCTAAATAAAATGCACTTAGGTTGTCCTTGTTTTGAAGCGTGCTAGTTAAGGGTGCACCTATAAATATGAAGAAGATCCTATGCACATAATTTATCTGCACAAAGTAAGCTCAGGCAAATAAAGTTATGCACTTCAGAGGAAGAAAAGGAGAATATTTTTCAGATGAATGTACTGAAAAATGCCATTTCAGATTGATGATGAGGGTCCAAGTGACCTCAAGCACATGAAATACCATATACAGGAGAATGTAAGCATTTTTAAATGAGTGCAATATTTCATTGTTTTATCTGGGGGAAAAAAAAAGAGGGTTTTATAACTTCAATTAAGTTTTAAATACAAATTATAGTCAAAGAGAATATTTCAGTTGAATAAGAATCAATTCTATTTTCTTGTCCAGACACAGAATTGACTCATTCATTATTTGCAGAGCTCTGCTTGTAGGTAAAGTCAAAAGGGGACATTAGCATAACATTACATAGAATTGACTTCTTTAAAACCTGAACATTACCTAGATAAACTTCTAAGGCTGCACTTACACAAAAATACTTAAAATTTACTTTGGCAAAAGCCTAAATCTTATCTGAGGGTCACTGATTTATGCACCCACATGATATGTATGCCTAGAGAAGGCACATATATTTGTCAAAAACTGTTTGCAGCTTCATTATTTCCTCAAGTCTCTCTAATTTTACTGATTCTTACATGCATGAAACTCAGAGCATATAAAATAATTTTAAACTTTATCTAATACAGATTGCTCTCAATTCTACACCAGACCAAACAATTAATTTCTTGTGTCTCTATATTCAGAGAGGGAGCTTTTATATATTGTAAAATTAAAACAGTAATAAGAGAATACCAGAATTGTGTGGAGACCCTACAAATAATTGCAAATTAAAAAAAAAAAAAAAAAAAAAAAAAAAAAAAAAAAAAAAAAAGCCTTTAAGCTCACCAAATTACCATTTTCAAGGAGGAAACAATACTTATTTGCTGCCAAAGTTTTAAAGACCAAATTTGGAACCAGGCAGCTCCCCTAATCATACTGGGGTGGTGAGAAACCCTTCTGCCAATAAAGAGGAAACACTTTATTCAACTAATTTAGTCCAGTGCATGAAACTACCAATAGCCTGAATGAGATATTAAGAAAAAAAGCAACACTAAAATTTAAGACTTTTTCTGTTCCTATGAAACTAGACTATAGAACCTGAGATCTACCAAGAGTAGAAAGTCTTGGTGATCAGAAACAATGCTTTTGTTTTCATTTCTGTACACATTGCTTATTAGCTTGACTAGATACATTCATTTAGTGTCTAAATCTTCTTTTAACTTTAGAAAATTGATTACCTAGCCAGCGCATTTATGAAAGCGCTACTTCTTCATAGAAATACCTTTTTTAATGCCATCTGTGTTCATTTTAATTGAATCCCTGCTCTATTCAAAAACAATTTGACATCAACCATAAAGAAATCATCACAGAGTAACTCAGCAATGAACCATTGACCATTTTTAACACAATAAGCTACAAACTGTTTCAATAAATATTCACAGATATATGATAAATTCTTTGTTAGACCTACATATGGATCTCAAGACTAAGTTCATTAACTTGATAGTCAAAATGTCTTGGTTCTTACCAAAAATAACAATCAAATATTCTTGAAGAAACTAACATTACTATTGTAAAAGAAAAAAAAAAAAAAAAACAGAAAACAAACACAACAAAACAAATCAAACAAAAACACAAAACAAAAAAACACCCAAAACAAAACCCCACCAAAACTACTTACATCAAGTTTGCTTGCTTATTGATGTAAATCAATCCACCTGAAAAAAAAAAAAAAAAAAAGGCTTGAACTACCTTAGAGTCTTGTGAGATGATCTTTTTCTTTCTGCAATGAAGACACTAGTTTCCAGAGGAGCCAAGACCATGCAGATTTGTTGTTCCGTGGGTGCAGGAAAATGTTGTTGAATCTCCCGTGTCTTAGACTGGCCTAAAATCGGGCTATTATTTGGAATGTTTTCTGGTACCTGACTCTTTCTAGATGAACCATAACATGATGTTGGGATCTTTATAACTACATCAACGACTCTGCACCATGCATTGTACACGACCTGCATGCTGGGGGAGAAGAGCACAAGCAGGAGGGAATGCCTTTTGCAGTTTCTGAAACTTACCTTGCCTCGTTTAACCCACTGTGTCCAGCCTAACTCACTTAGGAAGACATGCAAAAACCAGCAGCACCCTACAATCCACATGCTGCTTGCTGTTACTGCTTGAGTTCCCACGAAATGCTAAAACAGTGATGAAATATCCTGAGAAATGCAGCTGAAAAAACTCCAGACCAAAGCATTCTGAGATGGATTCAGATCCATAAAAATGCTCGCAAGATATTTAAAAGATTCCAGCTAAAGTATCAGTCCTATGAGAAAATGTGAGTGAAGTACTTGAGCAAAATTGGCCTGATTTTCAGAGATAGTCAGCAGTCCGAGATCCCATTTAGTTAGTTCACCTCTAAGATTACATAAAACAGTCTATTTGTGTAATCTACTGGCTCAAAAAAAAAAAAAAAAAGGTCTCCAGTGATCTCTCATAAAACTATCTTGGCAGATAAATGTGAGTAACAAAAGAGACATTGTCTGTCTTTCTTGAAAGTGAGTGCTCTAAGTCCAATAGCTTTTCCAAACACTGTTATAAGCATTTTATTCAGACAGGGTGAAATTATCTACAACACTTCTAATGTTCTCTTTTCCTTAAAGTCTATTTCTGTTCAGTGGCTTTCCTCCAAGTTTTTCCAAATTGCTTTGTGAAGTGGTGAGGAACACTTGATGGAAATAGGAATAGCAAATACTACAGATAAAAGACAACAATGACTCTGAAGTCATTGAGAAAAGAAGTCAAATCTGTTCCAAAACGGAATTTTGTTTTCCTTCTGGTTTAAAAGAGAAACGCTCTGCTTCAGCATGCTTTGCCTAAAAAGGACACAATATTTCTTCCACCAGGTGTGCAATTAGCTGGCTGAAACACACACTATACAAATGTGTATTTATATAAACATGTATACACCTCAACACACACACATATGTATGTACAGTACATCAGTGTATATATGTCTGCTTCCCACTGATCACAGTTTATGGTTCACTGCTTCAAAATTTTTTATTTTCACTCTTACTTCCACATTTTCATTTAAGAAGCAGAAGTCACCGTCTTTGCAACGCAGGGTCCACTGCAGACTCTGAAACCCAAGAGTATGTTTCCCCTTGCCATCATTAAAAGACCTGTCAATTGATTAAAGAGCTAGGAAACCTTGACACTGTTTACTGGCTACACAGACCCTGGGTATGAGATTGCTTCCTCACCTTCAAACTCTCTCCCCTTGAGCCCTTTACTGTAAAGGGGAACTGCAAGCTGGAAATGGAAGTGCACAGTGTCTCACCAAGGAAGACCACGCATCAGTACAAGAGCCAAGCCCTGGGAGGTCCTCCTGGGGCGACTCTGCAGGGCTCTGGGAGCAGCAGAGTGCTCAGCGTGCCAAGGCTGTGGCATGGGTGCCAGGGATTATGGGCTGTTATGCCTGCAAAATCTCTTCCCACACAATGCCTGGGGATACAGGTTTGCCTCTGTCTTGTGATGTGACACACAGATTAAAGACAGAGGGTGTTAAGAGAGTCACCCGGGCAGAAACCAGGTCAGACCACAACTTGCCACCACTACAATTAAGGTTCCCTTCCCATAGAACAGGCCAACGCTCAGACCAGAGCTGTTCCCAAAGATCTAATCATTCTGCCAGCTGATAAAACTAAAAGAGGTGTCAAGAAACTTGCTTTAGCCCCAAGAACCCAGGAATATTTAATTACTGATTGGTATCTTTCCTGCAGGTGCTGGAGAAAAAAAAAATCTCTTCAGAATAGACTTTAGGTTAGAGCTCTCCACTGGGCTGTGATACACAAATGTCAGTCTCTGGGTCACAACAGGCAGGGAAGCAACTCGATCCCAGGTGGAGCAGGTCCCAGTATTCCTGTCCTTTACAGTGGAAAGCAAAGACACACAAAGGAATACAGTTTTGTCACAATGCAGGGGGGAAAGGCCAGTGGAGAGCAAACCCTTGCTTCCTTCCATCCTGCTAAGGTCATTCTCATCAGTTCAAGCGCTATCACTCCCTGCCCACTCTGCTCTCAGACCTTGGAATACAACACATGAAACCCATTTCGCATTAATCTGTATTGGAACACAGTAGAATGTTATGGGCTTGTTTGCTTTTTATAAACCCTTAGCAAGGGCAGATAGAGAGACTGGATGACAGGTTAATGCTCACAACTGCCTTAAGCCGGGGACATTCTGTACACAGCCAAAAAAGCACACAGCCTGTATGATCCACATCTGTGAAGGAGAGGTAGAATTAACGCAGCTAGTATTTCTTATTCACATAAGAATCCTCTTCAGAAGAAAATACTTCTAATAGAATGAATCCCAAGTACTAGACAAGACAAATAATATTTCCCCAATGACTACCTTCAATCTTTGTTTACAACATCACCAAAGGAAAAGGAGAAAAAAAAAATTCTGTGACTCAATTATTTATCTACCTATTATTTATTCATTCACCTAGTACTATCTCAGTAAACTAGCATGTGGTTTGGCTGCTCAGCTTTCCACTAAGGATTCTGGCCAAACACTCCTGCACAAAGGAAAGCCAGGGAGTATTTTCATTTGAAAACACAGAGAAAGGAGCCATATCTTTTCTAATCTCTTTCATTACAGCTTTAACTGGTGATGGACATATTCCAGACAATCTAGTTCAAGCTTGGTTAAAGTCTTGAAATGTTTGGAGACTTCTGAAGTACCCTCATGCTCGATTGTGCCCCTGAAAGCAGCTCCCAGAAAACCTCCTTATCTCTGGAATATACTGAGAAGGTGTATTTGATTACACATTCCAAATACAGAGAAGAAGAAATGAATGTGGGCTTACATGCACACACACACAAAACCCTGACCATGTAAGCTGAACTGGTTTATTTGAGGATATTGTTATTCTCAGAAAGTGTAACTGGCAACTCCAGCAGGCTTGCTCTGTCTCACTTTGAGTTCCCCTATTTTGCTTTTTGCCTGAGAGTCACAGCTCCTACCCTAACTATGCAAAACCTGCTGCTTTCACTTCACATCATTTCCCCAAAATTCATTCCTCTCTCTATCTTGTTTCTCTACAGTGAAGGGAAAAAACCAAACAAACAAAAAAAACCCCAGTCACAATAAACAAAGTATCAGGTTTTGTATTTCATCACTGTCAAAAAAGGGCAAAATCTGTGGGCAAGGAAAGATTTGCCCAAAATCTGGTCAGGTCCCAGTAAAGCAGAATATCCAGAATGTGGTAAAATCATTCCATAAACCCGTGCCAATCTTCACCATTAAAGCACCTCACATCTCTAGCCCTTACTACTCCATCTGGTAAACCATTTTTAGCTAGAGTTCAGCATGAATGCACCAAAGCTGAGCCACCACAGCAACTGCCTATTACAGTGAACAAAGAAGGGGAATAAAACAAACAACCCCCAAGCCCTCAAACTAAAGAAGTCAGACGTGTGTGGCTGGAGGAAGCCAGCTCTCAGTGTAATAAATGTGGTGGGGAGGGTCTGAGGGGCAGGGACACGCCTTCCTTGCTCGAGAATTGAGCTGATAAGAGGTCGAAAAATCTAAACGAACCTGAGGAAGCACAGCAAAAAGCAGTTTGTTGGAAGAATGAGGTTTGGGGTGTGACTGATCTGCACCCAAGCACTCAGGGAATCCACATTTTAGGCACAACTGGTATGCTCTGAGGACAGCTATGGTCCGCTGAGACAGTATTCTCTGCATATCTAGAGGCTCTGAAGTACTAGAGAACTGTGTCAGTCACTGTACTATGTAATAAATTTTTTCTACTAAATCTGTTATAAAAGTCCTGATTAAAAAAAAAAAAAAAAAGTTATAAATTTGGTTTAGAAACTGAAACCTCAAATACTCAATTATACTGACGTATTGAGCAAGATGGCTAACTATGACTGTAGAGTATGGCTAAAAAAAATAAATTTTTGCTTTCCAAGTCATCACCTTCACAAGAGGAGACAATAAATATCGTGGGAAGGCACACAGAGAAAGTTGTTTTCACTTATAGCAAGGCAAATGAATCCATTTATTGTGAACCTTGTGACTTCACTTCCCAGTCCCAAGGATCAGTTGTAAAGTTCTTGAGATCCCAGGAGGTAGCATAAAGTAAGGCACCCAAAGTACTACAATACTATAAAACTGCAGTGAGAATGAAGTTCACCTTGACTATAATTTAAATTAAAATTAAGCACTGAGTGCTGTTTATGTGGCAAGATGACCTTGCCTTGGCTTTTGTACAGGGCTAATGTTTACTTACAGTAAAAAACATTTATTACAACAAAAAGACTATGCCTAAAGAATTGAAAGAATTTCAAGGTTTGTAATAAACCAAACCCCTCTAATGACTCTGTAATTAATGTAATGTAATTCAGGAATCCAAAAGATCTAGAGATTTTAATAAACTTCAAGACTTCACTGCTTTTGTTTTGGTTCAGGCATGTCCTGCATTTACTTTCTTATAAATTCTCTTTGGATTAGCAATTTCCCTAAAACTAGTATAATTGAGCATGTTTGTATTAATGCACATGGTAATGTGTCTCACTAGGTCAGTGGTGTAGAACCCAAATTTTCTCATTTCAGAAAAAGAAGAAGGACAACAAATGAATCATTAGCACTTCAGAACTCTGAGCTTTCGTGTCATGCTTATACATCTCATAATTCAACATCACAGTGGCCAAACACAAACCATGACAGAATTAATTTCTAGAGAGACAGAGGGACTTTTGGTATGAGCTGACTTAGTTTCTGCAAGTACATCTGCCTGTCCTAGCAGTATCAGTGATGTCAATGGCACTCAGATGGCTCAGTATGCAAAGCACTTTTAAAACAGGAATATCTGGCTTGGGGGTGGGGGGAGGGGAAAAAAAGCCCAAACAAAAAGCAGCCAAGCCCTGTAAAGTTGCTTGTAACTCACCTCCATTCTCATGCTTGCACTAAACACTTAGCCCTGCAGAGCAAGCTGTTAAAAACCCCTGTGTGCCACTGCCCAGTCTCACTGCAGTTGCCCTGGAGTGGAACTAAACAAACCATCACAAAGCACCAAGAACTCTGAATCACCGTGAACAACATCTTAAGGCCCCATGTCCCGTTCAGACTCTGCTATCAGACCAGCAATACCAGCAGGACTGGGGAAAAAAAAAAAAAAAAAAAAAAAAAAAAAGAAGGAAATAAATTGCTACTGGATCTTATCTAAGCACAGGACAAAAGGGAGACTGATTTCTTCCCCTGCCAGTGTGAACATTTGAAATAGGAAGAACAGTTGAAATAAAAATATTCAAGTTCTAGTGGTTTCTGTAAGATAAGAAAGTCCTTTACAACCTGGAAAATGCAGAGGTGGACACCAACATGCCAGGCACTGATGTCTGCAAATGGTCCAGTGAGGATATATCTCTAAAGTGAAGCCTCAGACTGGCTACTTCACTTCAGAAAGATTGCAGAAAGCTTGGTAAAAAACCACTGTTACTTCTCATGGATGCCATTTAGGCCATGCTTGCGCGTTTACCTGTTGTAAAGGGTACTCTTGTCATATTCTTTATTATTTCTTCAAGCAATTCCTGTTTGACAAGGAAAACTCTGGCATTCCATGGTATCCTGTTAAGAAAGTACCACTCAGTGGAACTTGTAAAAAATTAGGATTGAAACTGCCTCTGTAGATCCTTTTGATTTTTTTTTTTTCCCCTCGTAGACTCATTATGTTTAATATTTCACTGGACTCCACCAGGGATTTATTACAAATTTTAGTATTTTATCCGTATGAAGAGTGATTGGTTTGAGGAGGTTTTTTTTAGAAGTTGTTTTCCAATTGAGCATTAAGTGCCCATTGTAGCACTAAGTCCCTCATGGTGTAACAGATGCCTTTGTGTTTTAATTATGTAAGTTCCATGAATATTTATGTATATTAGTTAAAAACAATTCAGCTACAGTAATACTATACTGTGTTCCCTAGTCAACAAATAAGAAGTGCTCCCCTTGCCACATGCTTATCTCTCAGTTATTAATGTACAATAACAAATTCCAAGCTCTCAGCTGGGAACATTATATTGTAATTGCTTAGTAGGCTATTAGGGCATACCTGTCTGTCAGAATCAAAATGCAGAAAATAACACTGATGTTATGGGAAGGGAACAATTGATTTCTTGTGCCATCTCGTGGAAAAGTTATTAACTGCAAGACAATCTCAAACTGTTTCTCAAGGTTCTGTACAAGCAGAAATGCCTGGAAGGTGGTTCAAGCCAGCTTTGCTTCCTACACAAAAACTCTGTTGCTTTCAAAATAGTTACCTCCTTTGTAAACACCTTGTAGTCAAAAATCTTTGATTATTCAACCTAAAGTCAGTGGCTTTTCTTATGTTCTTATGTATCTGTATGAAGTGCATTGTACATTATAAAGCTTTATTTTTTTTTGTTACAAATTATATTTAGATCCTCCTTCTAAAATGTTCAATTTATGCAGAAAAATAATATGCTTCTTTTAAAATTCATTACATAACAGAAGCACTTATTTTCACCTGGAGTGCTGGTTGGAATTTTTTTTTCCCAGTACTTTTTTGAAAATCACAAACTGATTGTTCTGACAATAAATATCCACTGATTGCTTAATTAAACTTATTAAAATGCAAATTAAAATCCCAAACCAATGAAAATAATTAAAAAAAGAGAACACATTGCCGAAATGATGAAAGATCAGATTTAACTTATTCCATTATCTAATGTAATGTCAATTAAGTATAATTGGAAAATGAACAAGCACATAAAAAAAGTCTGAAAACAGACTTTGCCACAGAAACTTAGGCAGGAATGAGTTACCTCACACAGAGCTCAGAAGAAGACTGCTATTCTGCAGAAGAAGTGCTATTCTGCAGGGGGTGTAGGACACCTTTGTGTTCTAAGTCCACTTGCAGTCCACCAGAATTTGGAATACTAGCTATATCTTCCTTCTGACCTCTCCCCTACATCCGTATGATATTTCAGTTGTAAGAAACCTGAACAATTATCTAAATCTCGTATTTTTAATCTGTAGACACTTCCTATACTACATTCACAGAAGAACATAGATGGTAAGCTTCAGGAAACCCCAGTGAGAGCATGGTGGAATAACAGTAATACTTGAAGATTTAACCATGCAGCTGCTTTTAGCATTAATGTGAGTCAATAAAGTTAATCTCTATATTCCATTTTGAAACTACACGCGAGGCTTTGAATTATTTCCTTTTACTTATGGTTATCCCTTGATAATGCTTCAGCATATGAATACTACCAAACACGATGACAGCAGAGCTCAGCAGCGTTTTCTCATTGTAAAATGAACTAGAATGGCCTGGGCAAAGTCTAATTCACCAAACCTTTCAGGAACTGCTCTATCCCACACTCAGAAGTAACAGGGCCTTTTGCCATATTTCTGCTTCTTTCTAGAGCAGATGCTGCTCTCTTACACTGCTGCGTTATATTTCAATTGCTCAAGAATTCTCTACAATGTCAAGAACCAACAAACTGAGTGATTATTTAAATAAAAGCCACTTGACATGGTAAGCTACCATGCCAACATACTGCTGCACCGACCTGCTCCAAATGGTACCATCTAAATTCCCCTGACCTATTAAATGCCCCTAATGCTTTGTCACTGCTGCAATGCCTTTGTGCTGTAAAGCACACCAGACCTGTCAGCTCTTTTGGAGGAAAAAAGTTATTCTTTGGACTGTATCAAGGTACATGTGGGTCAATCAAAGAACAGAGAAACACAGAAGCATCAACTGCAAAGCTGCTGCTGTCAGTGGACTCAGACAAGAAACAAGGTGGAGTCCCAGCCCCTGCTGCCCTGGTCTCAAGCATGTGGCACAGTAGGAGACTGTCCATAGGCTTAAGCTCCTAGCTGGATGCTCTCACCACCTGTATTGTTGTGCCCTTGTTTCCAGGGGCTTTGCAATCTCAGTAGCAAGTTAGCAAATAGCAAGGTGTTGAATTACAGTCTGTTCCTACAGGCCTGGTCCAAGTCACACTAATCTGAGAGCTGCCATGAATCAGTTTTGCTCTGACACAAATATTTTGCTTCCTAATGTGGGACAGGTTACCTACTGTTCTCCATACCATAAGCCTATGAAAAAATTTTTCTCAGTAGCTTCTTTCACGTCACTACCAAAACTGTAGTAGGACGTGTTGTAGGTGGTTATTGTTGACTGTTTTCTTAATAGGAGCAGAAGTGAAGTCATTTACAGTCACGTAAAAATTAATGAGACTATAAAATTAGGTGCTGACAGAGTACAAAAGATCATGCTCTCTTCCTTTCAGAACGAGTAATCTATGTTCTTTTGTAACAAGGATTTACATAAGCATACTTTCCCATTTGTTCTTTTTTGTGGGTTTTTTGTTTGGTTGGGTTTTTGTTTTGTTTTTTGTGTGTTTTTTGCTGTTTGTTTGTTTGTTTATTTTTGTTGGTTTTTTTACTGCTACTGTATATCTGCTAAAAATAGCATTGTTTTCTGGTCAAAATCTCCCACTCAGCATTCACTTACTGTGGCATAAATTGCTGTCAAAATGTTATCCCTGGTATCTTCTCAAGTAACTTTCCTGCCTTACCTCAGACCAGGTCCCCAGATCTGTACATGCTGAGGATTCCTGAGACACTTTTCTGCTTCAGCACCATTTCTAGACACTAACCACTGAAAATTAGAAGATTTGAACAAATGAAGTTGATTCAAAGGAACTTCCTTGTTTTTGAGACTTCTGAGTCCCACTGAATCTTGTTTTCCAGGTTGTCTTTGAAAGATTAATTACTGACAAGAGTTTCTGGTCTCCAGGTGTGGGGTTCCAAAATTATGCCAGATAGTATGTGTGAGACCTGATAAAGCTGTAGCTCCTGCAACCCATCAAAAATTAAATCTAAGTACCCTTGACACAGAGAAGCAAGTGAAGATTTCTGAGGTCAGCTCGAGTCACAGGACAATTGGGTAACTGTGTTAATGGACCCATATTCAAAGAACTGAATTACACAATCAGCAGTAATAACAATTCTGTCAGACAAATTAGATGGTTAATAACATGTAAATGGAACTACAGCTTTCAGATTACGTCATTCACCAGTAACAGCCACGCAACAGCGATGCCGTCAGAGGGAATGCACACACGGCTCTGAATGGGAATTGCCAAACTGTTTTGTTGATAAGGAAGGAAGGTAGGAGAGCTGGATCATGCTCTCCCTTGGCTCTGCAAGGTTAACAGAGTGCAAAGTAGTTCAAATTTAATTTTGCCATTGGAAAAGCTGCCATTTTTCCATTTTCACATTTCATGGCACAGATGATGCCTAACTCTTCTATGCTCTTACTTGCTGTCAGACTTTGGTGGGGGTTTTTTGTTTGTTTGTGGGGTTTTGTTTGTTTGTTTTGTTTGTTTTGTTTTTGTTTGGTTGGTTGGTTTTTTGGGGTTTGTTTTTGTTTTGTGTGTGTTTTTGTTTGGTTTTTGTTTGTTTGTTTGTTTTCCCCAATTCATTCCTGCACTGCTTCTTGACATGTTCAGATTTTTGCAATAACATTTAACCTCTTTGTACATAAAGCAGTGCTGGTGTGCAAAGTGTTGTCACTCTCCTCAGAGAGGGCATGGAGGTGACCATAGTTTCTCTAGTCCTTCCAGGAGTATTCACAACACAGTTTGGCCCTCGGTGTGTAACCTGTGTGAATAAAAAAAGAGGGTCTGACCATCTGTGTCCCATGGGCATGACACTGCCCACAATGCCCTTATCTGTTGCAGTGGAAATGGTGTCAGCTTCAAAGTTAAAGATTCTTGTTTTTATAAGTCTATGCAGTGACAGGACAGTAATGCATATTTATATAGTGTTTTGGTGATCCTTTCTCAGATAGTTATAAATTATTTCTTAGATGAGAGCTTTTTATACTTGATGAATAGCAGATGATTGTCACTACTTTACTGTTTAATTTTTAAATTAATTTGAAGTATAATTCTCCAACTATAAAGTGCTCTGAGACTACTAAGAAATTAATCACATTAAATGAACTCCATTATAAATCATCATCTTTACATGACTCTCAAAAGCATGCACTGGAAGAAATTAATGCATCAAAGTAAGATTCTCAATGCTTCATTTAAACAGAAAATGCATTTCAAAATTAGTTAAAATGAGAAAACATTAGGTATGAGTATTGAAATTGTGGAATTGTGTGGAACTCCTCTATCAGAGTTATTTAAAAAACAAGCTTATATTTTGCAAGAGCATACAAGTTTCTAACACCTGTGAAATTTTACAGGCTGAATATCCAGTCTATTCAGCTGAGGCAGCCATGCAGAACATTTATACTGAATTAAGAAAACATAATTTTTTTTTTTCAAAATAAAGTTTTAAATTGTTTCTAAACAATTTAAATTGGTTTTAAACTCAAGCAAGAGGCCTCATCTGGTAAGTCTTTCTGCTGCACACTCAGCCATCTAGAGTACTATCCCAGTGGCCTACATTAAACTGTGGAGAGCACTGTTATGATTAGTTTAGGAACTTGCCTCTGCTTTACTCATCCATTCCTTCTAGTACCTGCTAATTTGGAAACCAACACAAATGAAATTTTAGACATCACTGGTCTCTTCAGAATTATTATAAAGAAACAGATACACAATTCACAGATTTAAACCTGTAACTGAAAATACAATATTTGAGCATTTTTTTTGCACAGAGCTTCAGTGCTTTATTAGTAAAAAAGTTGGCCAAGTTTAACCAAGTGGTCTGTAATCTACTGAACAAAGATAAAAGAGAATGCAAAACAAAAATTATCTAGAGGCACATTAACTAGATTTAAACTTAATATGAGAGACAATTCTTGTACTTCAGTAAGGCTTTAGCAAAGAGTTTCAAATTTTCATCCAGACAGTTTTTGAAATTTCAGGGAACTCTTGAAATTACCAGCAGATTTTCCATAAAAAAGCCAACAAGCTCCCTCAGTTGGACAGAACTCACTAATATGTACTCTTTGCAAAAACTTTTGGGGAAGAGTGTTTATTCTCCTGCACCCTTATTTTGCTACACATAAGCAGAGTATTTCATGGTCAACAACTGAGAGCACAAAATACTAATGTATGGAGTCAGACAGCACAGTCTTCAAAGGCTTGTTTTTCTTAGCTGTTTTAAGCTTACTTGATGAGGCAAAGGTCTACAAAGCAAGTATTTTATGACCCAAGACCAAACACCAAAAGGCAACTTTGCTGTTTCTGACCCTACACACCAGAAAAAAAAAAAAAGGCAAAAAAAAAAAAAAAAGGGGCAGAAAAAAAGAGAAAACGACAGGAAAAAAAAAGTGTGGTCGAGGGACTGCCTTTATTTTTCTCCAAAATAAACATTTACTTGATTTTTAAAGGAGAGAGGGAGGAGGGAAGGAAAACACTGACTTAATGGAGCATAAAAGAAAACAAAGTTTGTTAAGTTCCTTTGTCCCTCCCTAGAGAATTACCTCATTTAAATGCAAGACCCAATCGTGGAAAATGGGGAAAATAAAAGCTTTGTGAATGTAGGCATGAAAAATTCTTATACTTGCAGAAAACACTGATGAGTCCATATCTACTTACTTGGAAGATTGGTTTGGTATAATATACAATTATACATACTTTAATTGAAACCTCAGTCCGTGGAAGTTGACAAACACTGCACTTTTACTGTTTCTGACCGTGATAATGCTGAACAGGAACATTTCTGTTGTCACCAAGGTCATCTTGTGGTATTTAATTATTATGTTGGAAAAATGGAGCATCACACACTTATAGCTGATGTAAATGTAGTTCAGTAGCATGGAGTTATGAGTGACCCTTTCTAAAACTAAAAAGGACAAGAATATAAAGCAGGAGCAGCATATTCCACTCACTTCGTGGTATTTCAGCAACAGATCTAAACCAAGAGTTACAAGTGAATATGACACTGTTGTAAGTGAACTACAATATATAAAAATAAAATCTACAGGCATAGGTATATTGGATACTGATTTCTCTGTATATTCTTTATTATATTTTAGTTTTATTTGCCTTCTGTACTGAACTGCTTAATAGAATGGTCCTTTGGCACTAAAGAAAATGCATCATAGAAAAATGAATTCTTTAATTAAAGAGAAGTAAGTGGTAAAAACAATGACTTATAAGTAAACCTGTTGAAGATGCAAGGAAAACTGCAGAAGTGTAATTAATGGATTACATGTGGATTGCAAAATACATGCATAGCTGCAAATAAAATTAATGGGACCAGCAATAAAGGTGAACATCTACCAAAGTGCCATCTGCAATAACAGAGCTCTGTGACTGGCATGAGAGACAAGGTGCAAAGGTGGAAGTGTGGAGATCTGGTGTGGGGGTAAATCAAAATGATTGCCCAAGTTAACTGTGTTACCCAATAAAGAGCTTCATTTTAAAGGAGATAAACTCGGCAGTAAGCGATCAACTCAATTACCTACTTTTCCATAAGGTTGTCATACAATTGTCAACACAAGATGTTTTGTTACATAACAAAGGATTCCAAATAAACTCATAGCTACAGTGCCATCGTGGGTAACACATCTTAATACTCTGCTGTTGGCAATGCTATGCTCACACAACACTTTAACCAAATCAATAAAAACCTTTGAGAAAGTGTGAAATGAAGCATATGGGCAAATCTGTCTCACAATCACAGCTCTCTGGGATATTCCAAAAAGCATCTGTCTCACTCAGTGCCCTTCATTTTATTAAATCCTAGAGGTCTCAAGTGACCTCTTTTTTAAAAAAAGATCGTGAAATTAATTGAAAACATATAAATATTGATTTCTTTTTCTGCTTCTTTTTTTTTTTTTTTCTTTTTTTTTTTTTTCCCACAACAGTGCCTAGTTTCAGGATTACTGATAAAAGACTTCAACTTCTGAGAAAAATGTGTGATCTCTGGCCTGTTAAAAAATTTGTTGAGGATCTGCTGGTAAATCAAGGCATGTTGAAGCACAATTATATTAGTTGTTTCATCCCATTATGACACACAGTGCAGCAGAAGTTTATAAGTTCTCAGTTATGTGGAAGCACATGTGCAAACCCAGATTCAAAAGTACAACCATGAAATATCTCATGATCTATCTCTCCTATCCTATCTGGCAAAAAGAGCTGGCATATTTCTTAAAAGTCTTTCGGTGATTTACGATTTCTATAATCAAATTTTCTTCATTGCTTCTACAGTTTCTTAACAAAATCTGCCTTCTGCAGACATGTAACAATATTCAAAACAATATTCTGTATCTCCATGAAAACCAGTTTCAGTGAAACTTTTTTTCTGGTTGCCACAGCTGCATCTTCATGTTTCAGAAGTAATTACTTAGAGACACCCACACTCCTCCTTCATTTGATAGGCAACACGCTTATCCTCTCCACCTAAAAAATCGCAGGTCAAAGCTACACTTATGGTTGAAATACATCTTGAAATGCACCACGTCCTCTAGCTCTCAGTTTTGAAGTTTGTTTTCAGCTTCAGCGGCAATAGCCCCAAGAATTGATTTCGTGCCTTATGTTATCATATACTTACGAGTCTTACTGGATCTGGGCTTATATGGAAAAGAATATCAAAGAATAAATGTCAAATATAAAAATGAATCCCCTTCTTCCATATCCTTTTACTCGAAAAACAAGACCTACACATGGGTTGGGTGGTACAGCAAGGTTAACTCTTTAAAGAGTCTTCTGTCACATCTTTTAGCAAAAGGCCAAGTTAATCACTTACAATTTTCTTCATTTATAAGAATTTATAATGCCAGGTGAAATGAAAATGCACTGTTCAAAACACAAGAAATTCTTTGCCAGTAATTCACTGGATTACATTTGTGAAACTTACTGCTCACTCCCTTATCCCTGGACGTTGGGATACGTTGTTTTATTTTCATATAAATTTTTAAAAGCATACCTTTTAAAAAAATGCTGAAAATGCACCCTTTGCCAAAACAGAATTGTATTTGACTGAGTTATGTGAAAAGGAGATTCAGTTTGTTTAACACTGTTTCTAAAACAGTAGGAAATATTGGCCAGTTTTGCAAGGATGTTTCCATTCAGTAGTCTGCTCAGCCCTGTAAGGGTACAAAGGTATTAACATGCATGTGTGTACAGAAGGAATCTAAATAAATAAGAATTTGAGGTATGTGCAATTTATTTCTAGGTCAAGTTTAAAATTACCTTGCCTTTAGTGAAATTTCGGAGAAAAAACAATGAAGAATCAGGTCTAGCATTTTCTCAGAAAAATGCAAACTGGAGCCTTTTTTTTGGAAAATATCATTTTGACATGCCATTGAAGGGTTTAGCAGAAATATATAGTCTTGACTTGGAAGCCAGTGCTCACAGCAAAACCACTCAGGGAGAAACACTGGGTGGAAGTGTGCACACAAGGACACAAACTGATAACGGTGTCTTGGAAAGCTGCAAGTCAAAGCAAAGAACCTAGATAAATGTGGAAGTTAAGTTATCAAAGTGCTACAGTAAGCACAAGTATAATAACCTTGTGTATTAAACCCATGAAAAAAATCATGTGAACTGATTTATATGAAGAATTTACCAACGCATCTAAAAGCTTCTGGGACTCCAGAAAAACATCTTCTCCCCTCACTGTGGCATGTCTCCCTTCTTTCAGGAGCCAGCCAGAAGCAGAAGTGCTGGAGCAGCAGCAGGAGAGGGTTTGCAGGGCTGTGCCTTTGTCCTGGAAAGAGGAAGCCCTAACAACCCTGCCTGAAACTTGCTGTCCACTGCTCAGGCACACGCTCTCAGATCTGTGCCTAGGGTTGGACGTGGACTTCTTCCAAAGGGGCAAGATTCCAGCTCCCCATCCCCCTTCCTCCAAAGGACCCTCGTATGTTAGCACACTTTAAAATGCATGAATAAAGTTGCTATATTAACTCCCTGCTTAGTAAAGTCAGGTTATTGCAAATATGTGCACAGATTTCCAGGCAAAGCCACAAAAAACAAAATAAAGAAAATAATAATAATAATAATGAGAAAGGTTTTCGTGAATGTTATTTTGGCAAATATTTTTCCCAAGGGCACAGGCTAGCAAACAAAATGATTACATGAAAATACAGCATGTACCATGATTATTTTTTGGTACGCACAGAACAAAATAAGGTGATATAATGTCATACTGCCCCATTTAAAAAAAAAAAATAAAAAATCACTGACTTTTAAGTTGTTCAGAAGATAATACTCTCTTCACCGTCTGAAATGGAAGTTTTTAAAGAAAAAAAAAAAGGTTTTTAAGCCATGTTTTGATAACAAAGTTGATTACAAATTGTGGAGCGTTTATTTAAGAGAACAAGATGGAAATTTCTTATGGCCTTAATCCAAACCCTTTTGAAGCTGAAAAGCTTTTCGTAATGACTTCAGTGGGCTTTGGTTTCAGGCCTCAAAAACATTTGTTACTGTAAGATGTACCTACTCCTTTCAGACCAGTGTCCCCCCTTGAAGTGCTGCCTCTGCAAACAGCATGTCTACAGTCAGCCAGTCTGCACCAAGCCCAAGAGTCCCCACAGCCCGTTCATGCAGTGATGTCCTGGGGAGAAGAGGATGCCTCTCTGTAAGACCTTTTTGCCACACCTTGCAGGAAGCCTCATCTACCATCAGGCTGCTCCTCTCGCCTGCAGTATCAACTACCTCGTATCCCATCCCCTCACAATGCCTGCAGAAGCACCCACAGTTTTGTGGCTTACAGGAGAAACAAGAACAGAAACTTAAACAGCTTACATGGGGTCCCACACAGTGCCAAGTGACAGACGTGGGCATTCAGTCCGGAACTAACCCCATTCCTTGAACAACCTTAGTCAGGAAAAATACTCAGTTTAATTAGGTCTGCAGTTTTGAGTCTAGTTAGGGCAGTTCAGACTACTGCCTTCAGCAGCTTAGCACCAAATTCAGCATGAGGCTGCCAGTCCCCTGCTCTCCTCCAGCACTAAGTCAGTGTTTTAGCACCAGCAACACAACACAGAGTCAGCCAAAATGATCGGCTTGAGGCTGAGGCAGGTGACGAGTGCTCTCACTGCTCCCTACTGTGGCTTTTGCAGGGTGTCCCAGGGCAGCAGGAGGCCTGAGCTCAGAGCATCTCGTTTGTTTTGGAGGTGAGTTCTGCAGTGGTTCGGTTGGATTTGTTTCTTTTAAAGTGGGGTAGCTCTCTCGAAAAAAGGGAGCAGACATCAACAGCAGAGGACTATTACAGCAGATACCTGGATTAAAAAAAAAAAAAAAAAAAAAAACAGGTAAAGAAATCACAGAAATGTTCATAGTCATAAGCAAAGACATTGCAAAATGTTGATGAACACCCACCACTTACATCTTATAGGATGAAAAAGCCCAGACCACAGCAAAGTCGGGGTGAACTTCTGCTGAAAACAAAAGATCCTCCTTCCCCACACCCTTTCATTTGGGAATGTGTGAGTCTGCAAGTTAAAGAACAACAAATTTGTCACTCTTTCACTGTCTTTTCAACAAAACTGAGTTCATTCCTAAACATATCCATTTATAAATGTGTAAACTGTGTCTTTAACTCTGACTTCAGAGAACAGTATTCCAGGTAGAGGAAGTGGATTAGTGAATGCTGCAGTTGTCCCCTGAGAAGAGGACAAGGGCAAGGAATATTTAAAGGAACAAGGAACAGAGGAAGCAATGACAACATGAAATAAGTTCCCTCCATAAAGAAACAAATTCTTTATTCCCAGTTCTCTCAGTGTTAGCAGTGTGTAATTTGAAATGCTTCCTCAGTAATTTGTTTCAAAATTATCATTTAACTGAGCTGGGAACAGAAGGATTCACTGAGGAGACATGTGTTTGGTGTGGGCAAGAAACAATGGGAAAAAAATGGAACATAACATCTCTTCCTTGATAAGAAAAGCACATGACCATCAGTTTTCTTACAAGATATTTCTCCCAGCATTTCAGGTTAACTCTCATATATATTTAATTTAAATCAAATATGAAAGTAATTAAATGGAAACCCACATCAAGTTATGAAAAAGTATTCACAGGATTAACAACGGAGTAAGACAAAGATCTTTATCATAACAGTAAAACCTCAGACTACATTTGAGAATAATCAGCCTTAGCTGAAATCGTGCATCTAAATTAAATTAATGCACCTGAAATGCTTCTGGTTTTAAATTACTCAGAGGCAGTCGCTATATGGTAAATTACTTCTTTAGTCAGCTGCCTATTTTCCTACCCACCATCCCATCTGTTAATTACAATGTAATTTGTTGTTATGGAAGGAACTCCTTTTGGTTGTTTTTGTTGGTGTATGCTAAATAGCTACCTCTAAAGCAGACTAAGAATTAGAGTTGGACATATTGATAAGATTTTTAAAATTGATTGTTATGAATCAAAGCTTCAGCAGTTTCCAGCATCTCCAGTGACTAGTTTATTAGTTTGAAAAGAAATTTGCAAGAAGTCTTTGTGGAGCGTGGCTCCTAAAAAAAAAATCTCCTTCAGTAACAGATACAAAATATGGAGCAACTAAAGCACTTTCTGTAAATCTCCACGATGATTATTTATTTCTTGGTACATAGAATAAATTTTCAATTAAATGAATACAGTCTTTTTAATTTAATTTTTCTCCCCTAATTCCACCACTTTTAGAGTTAACAAAAGAACTTACTGAACAGATGGATTATTTCCAGTTTTAGACAGAGGTTTTAAAAAGGACAGTTAAACCATCAGGTACACTGTAATTGAGATAAAATGAAGTTCCTCTTTCAGATCAATAGAAATGAGAAGTAGCTACATTGGATTCTGTGTTCCCTCAGTATCGTATTATTTTAAATTCCGACTCTCCTGGAGATTTACAGCCCTGTGAACCCCATACTATTTCCAGCTCCTGCCATAACCTCAGTTACATTACTTCCCCCTGCTTGTGCAATCTTGCAGTGCTCAGCTAAGATTTAGAGCAATACTTTCTCATTTTAAGCGACTGGATGGGGCCTGGGTCAGGGAGTGCACCAAGACGGTCAGTGTGGGTGTCACAGGGAAAGCAGGAGCCTAACTGTGACAGTGAAAACTCCCTCTGCAAGTTCCAGGTGGGGCAGTGCTCCATGGGGGCTGCTAGGGGATTCCTCGTGGAAGGCTCATCCCGTGAGTCTTCTGTCACAGCCGAGTGGAAGCAGTGCCAGGCAAGGACTTCACTTCACACCAGGGCATAACTGGATGTGGATTCAGAGCTGCAAAAGATCTCACACAGCCCTGGAACCACAGCACATCTCAGAAGGAAAGGGGGAAAACATCCCCTAATGAACTGCAATGTGGATTGCCCATTGCTGGTTCACATCTGCAAGCACCTGTGTGTACACACGTGTGCATGCGTGCACACACGTTCCATTTGGCCCCAAATTCAGAGCTGCTGCCTCATATTCCAGCATTATTTTTTTCTTCCAAAACCAGGCATGTGTGCACACATACACACACGGGCATTGCCCTCTACCTGAGGTCTCAAAGCAAGCCAGGCAACCCAGTCTTGTGCAGTGGAAACCCAGTGTTAGGAGCCACCCCCATCATTTATTTTCTAGGGAGAAGCAGTTGTTACAGAGCCCAGACACTACAACTTTTCAACATCACACATGGCACAAGACAGGGATAGCGGGTGCAAAATGTTTTTACAGCATTTTTCTGGAAAAGAAATCCTGCCAAACCAACTTGCCTATATTTTATCACAGTGGGTACAGTACATCTTGGTCTAGAGAAAGGTCTGCCTGACTTGTTTCACAGAGTTGTTTTGTCTTCCCAAGTGACTGCACTTAGTATTGCTTAATAATCCCTAGATTGCTTAGACTTGATATTGCTGACTGAAGGAGCCAACAATTTGTCATATCTGGAGGCTGGGCAAAACTAAGGGCTTATACAAGGCCACTTTTGGAAAACGAGAACAAAGTTCGGTTTTCCAAAAAGGTGGAACTAAAGCTCATTCACTGAGCCATGCCATTTTTTGTGCTTCATGCTACTACTTTTCTAATACCACTTCTGCAGTGTTTGAGAAAATCTGAAAAACTTGATTCCTGTCATGCATTCCACTAATATTTCATGGATTTATCTACAGAACAGGAACATACATTGTTGTTCCTTACAACATGAGCTTAGTCCCTTTCCTCAAAAAGAGGATGGTTTTGCCAGTGGATTATTTTTCTTCATATTCTGGGTAACTGAAATGCTGTTTTGGAGAACGATTTGCAGAAGTATTTGCCTCTCTAGAGAGAGAATTGCTGTCTGTGCATGGTGAAACTATGACTTAGGCTTTATTTGAAGATATTACTGTGCTTGCAGCCAAGTGCTTTATCCTTACATCTGTTTTGGCAAACACCTCGATGTATGACATCTTTTGAGGGTGCTCCCACTCAACAAGTGTTCCTGAGCTCTCTCAAAGAAACCATCAGACCTCTTCCCTTCATACTCACCTGGCTGAAGTGAGGGGATTTTTCCGAACACAAGAGCTAGTGACATTTGATGAACTCCTTAGATAATGTGAAGAGAAAAAAAAAATCAAATTCACATATCAAATAAAAGTTTGAGGTGCTATTACTATGAAGTAAATTCCCTTTGACTAATTATGATATTCATTGCCATGGCAGAAACAGGAAGCAAGGGATTCATATCTCAGCAGGGAGCTTGTTCCTCTGGATCAGTCTTAGAAAAATTACTAGATGAAACTAAGAGTAGTGACATTTAGATGAAGGAATGAAGGCACCTATCAGAGCTTGTAGTATCAACTGTTTGTACTTATCAGTTAGTATTGTGGGTCAATCCTCTGTTCTTATAGAGTTTTTAATACTGCAGTGTTTATAGTTTTGTCTTCCTGTAGTCTCAATGAGTCAAACATGAAAAGACGCTCTGTTCTCAGGCAATATCAGGACAGGATTCAGATTTGACCCAGTGAAACATCTGCAGTCAGTTTCCCCACTCAGGTTATGAGCCCTTACCCATTTTTCCTGTCCTATGCTTGCATATCTATTCCACTTGTTACCCAATTCCATCTGCCCCACACACTTTTGCAAACATGGACACTCCTGCCTTGTCAGTGGGCTGCTGTGGACAGTGCCAATGCTCTATCCACTTTTCCTAAGGTCAGACCCTGTCTTAGGAAAACTGTATTAGCTGAAGCACAGTAAGGCACTAGAAACAAGAAAAAAACTTTTGAAATATCCCACAGTCTTCTCAAAAACACCGTGCCCCCTCCTGGCCATCCAGACATGTATTTGTTGCCTAGAAAAGCTGTTCTGCCACTTAAAAAAATGCTAGCTTTGCCAGAAGGAAGAAGGAAGCAAGGAAGAAGTAACTTTGCATGCCTTAAAGAGCAGCACTGAGCTGGCTTTGCTTGGCCCCAGCCCCAACCCTTCCCTCACTTATTCACAGCTTACCACCTTGACCCATCCACTTACTGCCTCACACCTTCCCTGCTCTCCCTTGGCCTCGCTTCCAAATCTCAAGGAGGAAAGGCAGATCCCAACTCTGAGTGGATCCATGCAGCAGACATCACAGGGAAGAGCAGCCTGGGAAGTTGCAGAACAGCGAGTTACTTGGAATCCACATGACTGAGAGAGGCCATTCACGTGCTGGCAGTGCTGCTCCTGCAGACGCTCACCTGAAGTGCAGAGGAGGTGATGGCATTGCTGCCGTGGCTCCTGCCAGCTCAGGGGAGTGCACCCACATCAGCAGAGGGGGAAAACCCCTCTCAAGGCTGACCCTGAAAATTTTATACCGCTCCTCTTCCATCACTTTGAGAGCGCATCCATATTATAGTCGGAATGGGTAAGTCAGTATAGGAGTCTGGCCTGCTTTTTTTCAGCTGTGGCAAATTTATGAGGCTTGAAGACGAGAACTGGGAGTTTCCCAAACTGGACTCAAAGCACACAAAGTTGTAAAGCACTTTGATATCAGAAATGAGCTGAACTTCAGGCAGTTCTGTGCAGAAGCTTTCACTGACTGCCACTTACTCATTTATTGCATCTCTCACTGACAAATCTGTGGTGTCACTGGACCAGTTACTCTCTGCTTACTTTATAGAAAGTTAGCAATGGACTAAGGGAAGTCAATGTAGTTGATTAATCAAATGCATTTATCTGAGAACATGAAACCCAGGAGAAACAAAGAACTTCAAGTAAATAAATTTCACCTTTTTTTTTTTTTTTAATTTATCCTTTATTTAGTAAAAGCACCCAAAGCTGCATTATATTAACACAAGTAATAAAGCTTTCATATTTTATTCCTACCAGTGCATTTCCAAATCCAGGTGAAATGCTGGAAATAAGTAATGCTGCCATACCTCGAACACAGGGTGTAGATCACAATGATATGCAACTTACAAGTGAATACCAATCTAATAAAACAAAAGGTTTTAGTTTAGGTGTGAAACCTGTAACTTCAGCAATTTTGGCCATTTCTATTTCCACAAAGTACCATAACAAAACAGCGGTTGTAGGATAACATACTTAATCATAGTTTTTGCATCATTTTATTGAATACTCCATGTTGGATTTACAACTTATAGCTATAGTGTGTGTTGGCTACAATGTTAAAATGAGAATGTGTATTGCTTGCATTTGCACAGAAAGGGTCATGAAATGTGTGGACCTGTCTGCATGTTTAACAAAATGAAACAGCAACACCATAAAACTTCATCACGTGTGAATATTGTAAATGGTTAAGTTATAAAGTCATTCATTCAAAAATCCAAATATTTCAATGAAAAACCGTATATAAATTGCAGTAAAACATAAATTACATTTAAAGGTCTGTACATGATTCATCCTGCAAACAGAAGCACAAAAACAGCACCTTGTACAGTATTGCTTATTTTGGTCTTCCAAAGTTCAAAGATCATTTTTACCAAAAAGGCAGGAAAAAACATGGTTTCACATGCAATCCAGCAGTAATTGTGGTAAATCAAGTAAGTCTATAACCCCTCAAAAAACCCAAGACTTTCACAATGTAGAAACATACATGTGGAGCCATTTTCTGTACTTGATAACCAATATGCAATTAAAGTTGGATTTATTAAGTTAGTGCACACCTATAATATCCCCTACAATATCCCCATTTTTGGTTAACAGTGTATTAAGGCTGTTTGCTGCTGAAAATACACAGCAGAGAAGGAATACTTTCATCCACAAATGCAGTCAGATGATCTCATCTGGAAGCTTCTGTCACAGTCACTCACTGGAAGTGATGAAAGAAATCCATCCTCTCTCCTCTCAGGGTTTTCCACAAGATGTTGTGGATACTCTAAGTTTATGTGAGTTCAAAATCATTTGGATAAATTCATGGTACAAAATTCCATCAAGGGCTATTAAGAAAAATAAAATAAAATCCACTTCTGGCTTGGGAAGTCACTAAGCCACAAATTGCTGGAGGCTGGGGAAGCACCCTGGGGAAATTCTACGAGGGAAATTGCCCTTGCAGTCTGTCCCTGGGCAGACATAATCGATGGCCTTTCAAGACATGCTACTGGGCTGGATGGACCTGTGGTCTTACTCAGCAGTCAGTTTTATGTTCCTTTTCCCTACTTTTGTTGTTATTGTAACACAAACATGGATCACCACTCTCAGCTTTTTTTCCTCAGACTCAAAAAGCAAACAACAATCCCGTGTCCATTACTACATCAAATTGATAAATACTACAAGCTAAGCTGTCCATCACAGCCAGGGCACTTCTTTATGCTTAGAGCAATTCTGCAACCATAGTTGGATTCCTTTTTGTGTCACTGGTTTAAGCATAATTCACTAGCATTACACTCACATATCATGATATACACGATGTGCAATGCTACTCTGCAATATGTTGCACAGCAACAGTACATATCTGAAAAGCAGCTTCTCTCAAGAACTGTGGGACAGTAAAAGAGATTAAACCCAGCAATTCTATACCATCATATTCGCAAAATCCAGTGGTGGCAATGGTCAATAAACCTGGTATATCATTACTGCTGCACTTTACACTGGTGTTGCTTTTTTAGTTTCGTTCCTTTTAGTCAGATCAAAATCACTCTGTTAAGCCTAAGGATCTACCGTCTCCATGCACAAAAGCGACGTGGGGTTCTTACTAAGGAGGACAAACCCCTTAGGCTTCTGACTGAATTTCTGCTTCGTCCATCTGAAGTGTGTCATTGTCACCCAGCAACTCCGTTTCAGGCACAGAGCTCTCTTCCTCCTCCTCCTCCTGGACGGGATTCTGGGCAATATCTTCCGTTCCATTGTGTGTGTCATCCGTGCCTTCCGACAGCAGAGCAGCCCTGTCGGCCACCGACGCGTTGGAAGGGGCCGTTGTCACGTAGCCCGTGCTGGTGGATCCGCTCCCGCTGTGGTGGGAGCCTGGTTTGGGAATGATCTGGGGAGGCATCTGCTGAGGGGCCATTTGCATTGGAATTTGGACAGGATAAAAATTTGGCAGGTAAGCACCGTAGGCGGGCATTGGCTGGTAGCCGTTGACTGGAATGTAGAGCTGCGGGGGCGGGACCATGGGTCTCATCTGGCCTTTCATTTGTATGAACTGTGGCTGAGGGAAGGCTGGAGTTTTCTGCTTTGGTCCAATGTACCTAGCATTGCTGACATTGCTAACAGGGCTTGTGCTGAGAGAACTGGTTTGCGTGGTGTTGCTCGCCCCGGAGGTTTGCGCTGAGCTGTTGTAATTGGAGAGATTTCCCCACGTTCTTAGTCTGTTGTGTATGTCTTTGAATCTTGGCCTTCTGTTGGGGAATTCATTCCAGCACTCCAGCATCAAAGTGTATATCCATGTGGGGCAGTCGTCGGGACACGGCAAAATCTGTCGGTTCCTGATCATCTCGATGACATCCTGGTTGGAATAACCACAGTAAGGCTGCAGGCCATAGCTGAAAACTTCCCACAACACAACTCCGTATGACCATATATCTGAATCAATAGAAAACTTGCCATACATAATAGCCTCAGGGGACATCCACCGGATGGGAAGAAGGGAGTTTCCCATCAGTTTGTAGTAATCAGCAGCATAAACTTCCCTGAAAAGGCCTAAATCAGATATTTTCACATTCAGTTTATCGAACACCAGTATATTCCTAGTGGCCAAGTCCTTGTGGACGACGTGGTGGCTTGAAAGGTATTCCATTCCTGCAGCAATCTGCGTCACAATGTGGAAAAAGTCTGCTGGTTCCAGAGTGGATTTTACTGTCTTGTCATCATCGGTGCTGCCAACATCTGAATGGGGGGATCTCATCACTAAGAACTCATGGAGGTCACTGTGGGAACAGTAACTAAATATCATACTTATAGGCTGTTCCTTTGTCACTATTCCCAGCAAACAAACGATGTTTGGGTGCTGTAATCGTGATCTCATCATTGCCTCATGTTTAAATTCTTCCCGAAGAGCCAGCTCTGCTTTGTCTTTAAGCGTCTTGATGGCAACAGCTTGTGTCTGTTCACCTGGTGCTGTACCAAAGAGGTGCCCCTTGTAGACTTTGCCAAACCTCTCCTCTCCTAGTTCCTCCATGAAGCGCACAGTGGACAGATTAATTTCTTTTAGCTTAGCCTGAAATGAAGTAAAGACAGTCAGTAAAATATCATAATGTTTCCTCAACAACCAGAATCTCTTACTAAAGAAAATCTCCCTGTGGTTAGATGTCCAAATGCAAGATAAATTGGGCCAAAAAGACTTCTCAGTTTTTGTGTATATTCACATCAGTATATTGATTTTACAGTTAACCTTGAAGTGAGTTATAATATCATCAGAAGTGTAAACTGAATTGTGCTGAAAGATAATGAGTATAATTATTTTTACAAAGGAGTGGCCACATTTCCTGCAAGCTAAATGAATAATGGGTTCAGAGTAAATCTGGCAAATGATGACATCTATTAACTGCAGCTGAACTTGCCCTGCAGAGCAGCCCAGAGCTGCCCAGTGGAGGCCTGTCAGAAAAGCACTGGCTGAGGAGATGGAAGCCTTGGAGCGAACTGAAACCCCCCTTTTCAGCAGAAGGAGGAACAAAACCTCTGTCTTTCAGTTCTGCAGTAGCAGATCTGCCCTTTTGCCTCTGCTGCACTACAGGAATGCCCCCTGCCCATGGGCAGCAATGTGCAGCACCCCAGTGTGCAGAAGACGGAATTTCTCCCTGGTACTTGAAGGAGAAGGCTGCAAACACAGGAGTGAGAAATCCCTGAGCCTCCCTCCTGTAGCTGGGAGGGAAAGAAAGGGAGTTTGTGATGGTGTTGTAATGAATCCATCCTGACCAGCATGGGATGGAGGAGTCCCTGTCCAAGGAAGGTGCAGCTGGCACAGCTTCATACACATGGCACTGCAGCGTGAGGGAGTAGGGCAGGCTGGAGAGAGGCTTTAACAGGTGATTTGGGAACAGCCCTTGATTTTAGTGGCCAACAGACTGTGGACTGGGCCAGAAAATTGCCAGCACAGTCCTGCTTAGCCATTAAACATATACTTTACACAAAAAAATCAATCCAATTTGTTACAGTTGGTAATATTCATCAAATATTCTACAGTTTCCTGAAGAGATGTTGTCAGTTGTTCCAAAATGAGCACTGTCTTTTAGAGCCTGCATTTTGTAAATGCTGTGGTTAAAAATTAAACATAAGCTCTGAACAGGATTTCAGCACAGAGGTCAGTTTGTTGGCCCAGAAAATCCCGTGCAGGGGCTGAAATCTGCAGACAGGAGTTCAAAGCCATTTTCATTTCACCATCCTTTGTGATACTCAGCCTTAAAAACATTGCACTCTCCACTGAGCTCTCCACTCAGTTATGGATCAGAACACCGGCTGTCTTGAAGCTGATGGGCTAGACAAAAAGCCCCACTGTGCACCATGCTTTAAACAAGCAAACTGGCCACGTCACTATCAGCTGCAAAAATGAGCTGCAGGCTGAAGACTGGATCAGACACAACAACATTTCCAGTCACTCTGACAACAGGCAGAATGGTGACTGACAGGCAAAGGCAAATGCCATGAAACACTTTGTACTGACAGCTGTTACACAAGGCTGGGATTTCTAGATACAGCCAGCAAGTACAAGGATTGTTTTTCCCCAAAATAGATGGCCTGCACAGCATGAAAATTAGGTCCCTTGCAACACGGCTCAGTTTGAACACAGACAGCCTGAGACACCTCGGAAATATGCGGGCCTAAGCGAATTCTGTAAGAAATACCTGTTTGTGCTGATTAATGAGCGGCATTTCCATGTCCTGGCTAGGAGATGCCATCAGCTGGCGGCGCTGTGGCGTAGCAGCAGATGCCTTCTGCTTGTTTCTGCACATACAGACCAGGAAGAAAAGGCAGGCTATCACCAGAGGAATGGCTATGCTGGGAACAAGGATGTAGAGGATTCCCATTTTGCTGTTGTCATGTGGACCTGTAGAGCACAGGAAGGTTTGTTGCTTACAATAGGTATTTTTAAGACATTTCATAGTTAAGCAAATTATTATGATTAATAATACTGTACTTCAAACACAAAGCAAACCATACCTTGAAAACATAAGTCACAATACCCCTACCCCTTCTCCATAACTTTCCATTAAATATTTCAAAGAAGCTCGAATGGACATAGCAACTGGCAGTATGAAGATAAACTAGGACCCCCACACTTAATGTGTTGACTGTAACAGTATTTGGTTAATTTCACCTTTTTTTTGAGGCTTCCAGGTGTGGAAATGACGGAATATAGACTAGAGTATGCATTATTTTGTTCAAGGAATTAAAAACAAGCAGTCTCCGTGACAGTATACAAAGCAGTGAACTCAGTGTGATAAACCCCAACACAACATTGCAGTCTGGCCCACTCTCACAGCTCCAGCCATTTTATCAGCACTTGGCCCATTCTCTACCTCCACTGATACTACTTCTGCCCAGAACAAAACAAATCTCACTTCTCATTAGCAGAGATATTATTCGTTCTGTACTTAGTAAAATTAAAGTGATTTTATGTTAAGAGTGAGACAGAAATGAAGGAGCCATCTTATACTTAGTAAGGCTGTTCTTTAAGCCTCGTAAAATGCTTTTTCCCTTAATATTTAGAGACTCTAGGAAAGCACAGAGATGTCCAAAATGTTCTCTGGAACTGCCTGGGATGTTTTCTGTAACCTGTGGTTTTGCTATTTCTGGCAACTGCTTTCACCACAACCACATCCCAGTGTTATCTTTACACCATGCTACATGCAATGTAGAAATTTATTATAAATGTCAAATCATGTTACTGTAAAAAAGTGAAGTAACTAAGAAATTCCGTATTAGTCCTGAGCAGTCTTAAAGATCCAGGCAATCCACTTTTATGGCTTCCACGATACATATATACCTTTAGCTGAAGGAAACATGCTTTTCTTCCTAATGAAGCACAGTAATAAGTCACTTTGTCATGCCCAAAGATTGTTAACGTGTGAAGTCTGTACCAATACAGGGAACTGAGTGGAACAGTATTAAGCTATGAGAGCTGTGCTTTTTATTTTTGCAACCAGCTGTGCAGTGCAGAGCCACTGGCAGCTAATGCAGGACTTTTCTGATAAGATCATCTTTTTTTATGCCATCTCTGCTTCTGCACTTCAGATGGTTCCTTTCCCACCAGGCATGGTGCTATATCTCCCTCTATAGGATCTGGAAATCCTTGCTGCCTGCAAGATGTCACACGGAACAAAAGCAATATAGCCTTGAGCAGCATGAGCAAATCAAACACATACAGGTGTTTTCTATGTCCAATCTGGCATTTGACAAGTCAAAATAAAACCTGCAGCATTATCATTCATTATTATCTCACACTAAGCCTCCAACATGCAATCAAGAAGTGCCACATTATCTCAGTTACAAGCTCTGATCTCCGGAAAACACTAAAACCCACAAGAGAAAACAAAGCTGCTGCAAGTTAAACATTTAAAAGCATAACCCCCTTAAGTGAACTGTTCTCGTAATTAATCAGGAGCATTCAAAATTACACAGGATTCAGAACATTAGTAGGGGAAAAAAGAAAGAGAATACATACTACAAGAGGGTATGTCACACAGTTCCATGCGTACGTTTTTATTCTTTGTGAAACACCAGGGACCATCCATCTGACCTCCAGGATTTCGACAATACGCATGTCCTCCACCTAGCTCTGGAAACTGTGTGCTTGTCAGGTCGTGGTTGTGGGGACTCTGTGAGTCCCAGAGTTGGCAAGTGTGGCCAGACTTGGTAACGCTGACGGTCCCTCTGTAGTCTGCGCCGGAACCGTTGTAGCACTGATGGTCTGCAACACAGGGTTTGGCAAAATGTTTCAAAAACCCCATCAACCAAGGGACAGCAAGACCAAAACTGTTGAGGCCCAAAGACTATGTATGCATAAAAAAGTAATGAGATTTAGGCATTAAATTCAGGATTTAAACGAAAGGTGTTTGCTTTGAAATTTCAGTTCTGTGTCCTTTTACAAGCAGTTATTTCTGGATTTTGTCTTGGAGTGTCTCAGCTCTGTGGCTACACACATGAGTATTTCTAATTTTAAATGGAAGTTGAGACTAAGGAATACGTTTGGACCTTTAGCTACAGAACATGATAAATTAAACAGAATTAGAAATATGAGTTTCACTTCAGTAAAACTCCTCAGATGCCCATCACTTTTATTTCTCATAATCTTCCCATCTTCTTCACACGGCTCACTTTCTACAGAAATAAGTGGGTGTTTTCTAGTGCCACTTGCCTATTTTTCTTTATTTTCTTCTTTAGGAAGAAAAGGATTCAGGCTTTTCTTCTCTTTAGATTCATCATTTTCATATCTGCTGATCCCAAATCTTTATTCTTTTTTTTTTTTTTTTTTGCTGTTCTCCTCTCTGCATAGTTTTTAAATGCTTGTCTTCTACATGAATCATCTGAACTGAATCATGCATTTTCCTGCATGTTTGCAACATTACCTTCTCCATTTTCCTGATCTCTCCAGTCCTCAGGAATGCAGCTCTTTCAAACCCAGAGTGTACTCTAGTTGCAGCTGTTCCACCACCAGCAGCACCACTGGCTCCAAGGATCATGGACAACTTTTGACAGACTTTTTATTAGTTTTGTTTTCATTCCTTTTGCTTGATACCTCTTCCCTGGCTGACTTGTCTCTGTCATGGTTTTCTCCATTACTTCTACTTCTCAGCTACACTACATTATTAAATTACAAGCACACAGCTAGTCATCCACGGCCACTGGTTATGCCATGACTCCTGCTCCTAACTGCGCACTCAGACAATGAATGTTTAGAATAATCTCATCACCCTTTGAACTTCAGACAGCATTGGTCTCTTGGAATTTTCTTGTTGAATATTGTAGGGGCCTAATTGCTACAAAATGGAGTAGTCAGGAAAATTGTCCGCACATAATTAGTGACATCAGAGCGCCCTTTCTAATCCTGGACGTAAATATAAGTTCATGGAAGCAAGTTAAATGTTTTAACTCATTGTTTGTGGGTAAATAAAGACAATTACACACCATATGAAATTTACAGGATTAATATTCTTGTGGATTTTTTGTATAGAAAGAATGAAAATTGTGTTTAATTTCTTAACAGATTAATCAGCAACACTTGAACAGACTAACTGAGGTTTACTGATGGGCAAACAGAGCTCACAGATGCATGGGGTGGCTCACCCAAAAAGGCAAGGACTGAGTTACAGGTGGAGGCAACATGCTGTTGCCCCTTGCAAATCTGTATCAGACCGGCTGTGTGAACACAGAGTTCTATAGCCCAGGGTGGTTGACACGATTCTTTTTGGTACTAAGCAGCATCCTTTAGGTTTCCTTGCTGTCCTAGCTATACCTTTAAACAGTGCAAGATTATGGCCAGTATTAACAAGACAAAAAGCAGCGTTGTCCACTACAGCCGTACTTTCTCTACAAAAAGAGTGGCTGATAAAATAGACCCTCAGACTCAACCCAAGGAAGAAACAGACTCTATATTTTTTCCCAGCGATGAAACACCCAGACTTACATCGGCTGAGCCTCTCCACGGGGATCCCAATCCTTATGCAGTTGGCAGCTTCCAAGGTGTCGGGTCGCGGGAGGTCCTCACACTTCGGCAGCTGTAGCTGCATCAGGATGAGGGGGTTTGACCTGGCAATGTTGTACTCCTGCCTGCAGAGATCGTTCTCCAGAACCTCACACTCATCCCGGCACAGTTCCCGGGGCTTGGGGGTCCGAGAGCGCTCGTCACACAGGGGAAACACGAAGTGGCAGAAGGACGGGATAGCAAACTGCGAGCACTGGTCGGACAAGTGCGTGGAAGTGCCGATCATGGTGAAAGCAGCTGCAAGGGAACAAAAGTACTGCTTAAGTATTGATTCAGAAAAAATCCCAACCAACCAACCAAACAAAAAAACATGTCGTTTGCCTTTTAAAGCTTTCATCTTTTCCTGAGGGTCTGAAAGCCCACAGCGTGATGGGTAACCGAGGCCGCTTCTGCTGTAAAGGAGAGCTGACAAATGCAGAAAGCAAACCCGGCATCCCAGTGTCCCTCTGCCTGCTTCAAAGAGCTTGTAGGACCTCAGCTCTCAGGAATTTACCTATGTGACTACTACTATTGTTCAAACTATTGGCCTTGGCTAATTTTAATTTGAGAGGATAGAGAGCAAAGGCAAAGATACATCTGCCAGGACATTGACATGTTCCAAAGTTCCTAATTAGGTAAAATCTGAACAAGGACCACCTAACTTCTTCCTCTTGTAAACATTTTGACCAACAAAAAGAGTGTTTTTCAAGTCTTGTTGGGCAAAAGGAAGTGTGCCATTGGTATTTGGGGAGACATTGTTATTAATAGACATGAGAAGCCTTACAGGCAGCAGTTTGGGGAAAATGAATGTAATCAGTCTCAGCATGCTGATCACATTAAGATGAATGTCATAATGAATTAGGAACACAATTCTATCCTTCAGCTCTTGGCACCTACAAGCTAAAATTTATCTCAAAGTTTTCTTGCACACTGCAAAGAAAAGACTAATACTTGTGTGCACCATGTATCTGGTGCTGAGTCAAGCTTTAATGTAGGAATACTTATTCCCCCAGTAGAGCATAATTTGTGAGTGAGGTTTGCTAGACTGCATGCTCCACCAATTCAGAATGTAAAAAGAGAGGAAATGTCATTCAGCAGTCCATTTACAACCTACAAATAAATTCTTTGCTTCTTGTCTCGCTCTTTCCTTTCAACCTTTTAATCTCCTGCTGGCACATGCTATCACAGAGTCTCCTGTCTCTTCCTAAACACCAAATATACAGCAAGCAGCCCCAAATCCATACTTTCATACTATTTATTATAATTCAAAAATATTAATGCAGTAATAGCACCATTTTTCAGTCCTGTAAGGAATACTGCATGCAGTCACAGCATTAGGCCTCAAAAGGTATCTGTGACATACACTTGTCCCAAAGACTAACAGGGAAAAAATAAAACTGGAAGACTGAAGTGGTCAGCACTGGCTATTTGAACCTCCACACTAAATTTTGTGAAGACACTGCATTACAGAATTTAGATCGACAAAGGGTATGCATTTCACACAACAGCACGGCAGGGAACGGGAAATCCAGAACGAAAATTCCCCACAGATGTAACCCTGCTAAATGTTCCTGGCATCGGGCAGTAGGTGTCACCACTTCCCACGCACACTGGAGCACAAACACTTCCACCAAAAACCATGTTTAGGAGGTAGGGGTAAAACTATAAACCAAATCTCAACAGCAGTTAATCAGTACTTTTTTTTATTTTTTTTTAACTTCATCTAACAAGTTACTGCAATTGCAAAAATATGCTCTCATTTGGGTAGAGAACACCTCAGTCTGGGAATACTTGCTTTACATATAAAAGATGAGTCGTAAGAACCAATAATGCTATAAAATCCTCAAGATCATTTTTCATAAGGCATTTGGTATGACCTTCAGATGCAGATGGTTTGAAAATGCTGCATTATTAACAGATTAAAGTTACTGCCTAGCTAGGCACTGGGCAGCTTTACCTGGTGGTTCATAGCATATTTCTGAAAAAGAACAGTCCCTTCAGAAATTCTCCTCAACTCCAGAACAGTGAGTTCCAGCCCCCAGCCTCCGAAACCTAACCAAGAACTGGTGGCAATAGGGAATCAGGAGCCTCGTCATCAATGCCCATGTTACGTATTCCAGAAACAATACAAACTTGATCAATAAACATTTTCTGGATGATACCAGAGTTCTTTGGTTGTTGGATTTCTTTAGGTTTGGTTTGTTGGTTTGTTGTTGGTTTTGTGTTTGGGTTTTTTTTGTGTTTTTTTTTGAAAAGGACATTATCAACCTAATTACAGAGATACAGACTTAATCACCTCAGACAGTTGAACATTTCCATATTGCTAAAAAACATCCAAACAGGACAGAGGCTATGTCGTTGGGAAAAAATGGTATCAATAGTATGTATTAATTGATAACATAATAGTTAAAGAGGCTAGAATGACAACAGAGTACAGGAGAAAGGAGGGAGGGGAACAAGTTGTAATAGCATAAGGAAAGCTCAGCACCTGGACTTTGCCAGTCCCAGAATCCAGTCACCATCTCAAGAACATACAAAGAAACTCACCTGGATTTCTGGCTTGCCAGAGCCTTTAAGGCAATATCTTTAAGGTAATTTCTTTAAGGAGTTAGAGCTGATAGGTGAAGTTAAACTCTTTTCGGCAAGACGTTATGCTAAAGTTGCAGAGTCAATTAGTGAGCCATATCTGGCCAGATGCAAAGGCTCCTGCTGGACTGAGCTAATTTGCTATATATTATGATAAACAGTGTGCTCTATTCCATGGATTCATTTGCTTGCTCTTGTGTACATCAGAGTCACAGCTGCTAATGTCAGCTAACTCAGATCCAGTGAAGAAAACCCATGTTGATGTACAGCCCATTAAAAGTCATTAAAATTTTGGATGCACATTTGTGTCTCTGTACAAAAAGTATGTTCGGAGACAGATTAAGCATAGACAGAGCACAGGAAGGTCAACTCTTGTTTTATATAAATCAGTGTGAAAACCAGACTGCCAGAATTATGCAATAAGGAAGGAAATTCAAGTGAAAAGCCAGCCTATATATTTCAAGAATATAAAAAGTCAGGACTTTTTCAATATATAAAAAATTAATTAAAAAAAAAATCTTACTTTGAATCCATCATGCAAAAACCTCCAGTGTAAACTAGAAGCTGTTAAAAAGCCAGTGGCCTGACATTTTACTCAATATCATGAAGGAAGCTTTTACACATTTCCTTTATACATTACAGCAGATACTCATCTTCCTTGCTCCAAATTTTGCTACATGCACAAGTCAGAAACAGGCTCACCTCCCCTAAACCTTAATATAAGGATTTGTCATTGACTGACAAAACTGGAAGGGTGATAGTGCTGTTTGTACCTGAACTGGATACTCTCATTAATGTGGGTTTTGTTGGGGTTTTTTTACCTACTAAAGAGCTTACCAGTAATTCGGTTTTCAATTTCCCCTTGCATCTGGAGGGAGTCCACATAAATGGTCCTGTTTCCGATGATTCTCGCACACGCAATTCCCCTGTATGGTTGACAGAACCCATCCTCGTGGTAATCTTCCCTGCAAAAGACACGTCAGGATTTTATGTGCTAGTGTCTAGCTGCCCCCAATGTATTTTTACAAAACATGTTCTTACAAAAGTAGAAAAAGTCAGAATACTGTAAATCTGAAATTGTTCCATTCCCCAGGTGCAGCTTTTTCCTCCAGTTCTCTCCACGCTACCTCAAAGTATTAATGAGGGGCCCTGTAAATAGCTCATTACAGAAGGAAGTAAAACAAAACCTGAGATTAATTTAAAAATAATACACTAATAATAATGGGATTTGACAGATGAATCTATTAAAAAGCCTTTAGACTGAGACAGAAACATAGATCTTATTATATGTCCCTATGCAATTTTGGCATCCAGCTGTACCCTGTAAAATTAGGCAGTTTGTTCTCTTCTCCCACTTCTCTCTCCCGTTCTTCATTTCCTGTAGTTGATAGCAGAAGAGATCTTGCCAAGTCTGAATTAAAACGTGGAATAATTTTGAACTTTGAATTAGGTAAAGAGAATTAAAAGTAACCAAGGTTATAACCTCTTTTCTCTGTAATGTGAATCGGTGCCAAATTTCTCTTTCAACATATATTTTAATACAGTTTTCAATTCAATGAGGCTTTGGGCCTTTCACTCCCTTACATCAACACAAATATTTTGGCACAAAAGCCCTAGCCTAAAGGCTCAGTGGTTCAATACTTCATCCCCAAAGCCCTTGTAAATAATACAGAGCTGATCTGCAGATCGTGTCAGAGCACTGAAAAGGGACTTCAGAGAGAGAGCACTCTCAGAGTAAGTATCCAGCGTGCCCTGTGCTTCCTTTGGCTTGGCATGGCCTCTGTGCTAGGATTCACGAGCCTGATGGATTCACATTGTGTCATTTACTGCGAGATGGACAAAAAAACAGGTATAAAACATAATCTAGAGAACCATGACTCTAGAGCAGGGCATCTAAAAATGTAATCAGCTTTTGTAACTGAACTGTTTGGAAGTCTGAGACACCTCACCAGTATCAGCAATTTTTGAAGTATGACTTTACAACTCCTCTGCACTTGGCGCTTTGTTACCTTCGGATATCAGCACCTCTTTTGGCCAGCCATGTTCCCACTCCTCTTTACAAATACCTTCCCCTTCCCTAAGGGTGCTACAGGAGGAGGACAAAACTGTCAGTGACTACAAGGAAAACCCTGTAGCTTCAGCTGGGCCAAATCAACACAGCACTCAGCTGCTGGGCAAGAGCCGGCCGTGCTGAGCACATCACCCGGCACCTACACGTGCCCAGTGCAGCCCCTCGTTTGCAATACCTTACTCTGGCTTACCAAACTCTTCCATTTTTCCTCTGCTGAGTCTCCCTGATAAGGCTCATCTCTTCAGGGAAGTGTTACCAATATTTCTTAAAGAGTAAACTCTTTGGCAGGGGAAGGTTGAGCAGAACTGTCTGTACAGTGTAGCCAAAACGTGGAACCACTGACCACCCCTTGAGCTGCATCTCTCCCTTTACTCCCAAGAGAGACAATGATTTAAGAGGACTCTATCCACCACATAAACTGCTAGATAAACCATGGTGATATAAAGTGCATCATTGTGCAGTTCTGGCTTTTATTTCCTATCAGAGTATGACTGTCAAGCATTCATAAAGCAACCTTCTGTCCACAAAACCTGAAATAAGTTCTGTTTCCTCAAAGATATGTAAGTTTTTGATTATGGTGGATGAAGTGGAGTGGGAGTCTTAGGATCGTCTACTCTCTGCAGTGACATTCTTTCATTCTTAAAAGAAAATCTGTAATTTTGCAACAATTGCATCATGTCAGAAGTGACAAAAATGCCAAAACATTTTGTCTGTATCTGTTTTATGATCCTTGACCACCTCAATAGGAAGTCAGCAATTCCCATAAGGATCTGAATGAATATGAAACCTCCATCTGACCTCTTTCTCAAAAGTAAAATCATACCCTTATCCTGCAGAACAAAGTCTGCAATGAAACACTGCAAATTCAATAATATCTTACTGAAACTGTATCTCACACTTCAGCTCTCAGTTCAGGGTTCTCTTGCCAGCATTAAAAAAAAAAAAAAAAAAAAAAAAGGCACTCAAAACAGCATGGGTTTGGTGACAAAAGCAGTGTGATCTCTTACTTGGTTTATTTATTTCTGTCAGGAACTTCTAAACACAGCTTAGATACTATAAATACATACATATGTTCCCCTCTCCCATGTTATAGTCAACTGCTGATTAAACTAAACGGGATATGACCACTACCATGGACACAAGCAAAAGTAAACAGTAACCTGATGTCAGTTACTCTGACAAAAGCTGGGTTGTTATTCTACATGCATCTTCCTCAGGTCAAGAGACTCAGCGAGTGCCGTTTGACCAGTACTACTACCGAGAGGACAAAATTACATTAGTCTTCTCTAATAAAATATTTGATTTCAACAAAGCTGCAGAAGTGGCAGCACTAAGGGTCTCCTTACAGATTTACTCTGTTCTTCAGCTACATGTACACTTGGCACGCAGCAAAAAAATCTGCAACAAAAAAAGCAACCGGGGGAAATCTGATAAAATAGCACAGGAGCAGCACCATGCTCTGTTCAAACAGGAGCGTCTGGAACCATGTGCAGCTTTGATTCATGCTCCAAAACATATGCCAGCAATCCAGCTGCTGATCAGAGCAATAATTAAAAGCTGCTGAAAATAGGCAGAAATACTGACTCTTCAATTTCCTGCTGCTTGAGCTATAAAGTCTGCTCTGATCAAGAACCCTGGTGAAAGCAGAAACCTGACCCCACAAAAGGAATCCAGAAGAGTTCAATTTGTTCCACTTGCAGAAATCTTACGAGCTAAGCACCACAGGTACGTTTTTACCTTTTTTTATTTAATTTCTGAACGATTCTAGATAGCACTACCTTTTTTACCTAGTGATTTTCTTCCATTTTTATAGGTTTTGGGGTTTTTTTTTTCAGAATAGAGACAGGCCCATCCTAAGTGTTGATCTTTTTTGCACCTTTGCTGGAAGATGGTCTCAAAGGCAGTGAGAAACTGAATTTTCTCAGAACTCAATTAGAATGGAGGGAAGGTATATACCCTTACTGAGGGAACCCTCCTCCCAGTTATATTTGACCAGAGTTTGGATTTAAAAATGAAATTGTAAAGAATCTGACTTAACAGATCCTCTATTCCTAAAACCCCAACTTCCATTGCTTAGGATGAATGCCATTAGTTTTCCAGGCCAACCAGGTGATTTTCTGCAACAATAAAGTTAAGAAATAGGCTTTCTAATAAAAAACTAAAGCAGAGGAATCTTCTATCTCTGTCACACAGAAGTAAAACTGCAACACTGACACTACTTTTATGTACAACATGGAATTTGATCAGGTTTACCAGGTCTGGGAACACCTCGAAGAATGGAGTACTGATAAGCATTTACAAGTTCCTTATCACACATGCACTGCAGCACCTGATTAAATACAGTCTGCCTTCAGGGTTCGGGGCAGAAGTCTGTATGAAATGGAGAATTAACCAAACAAACAATGCAGAAGAAAGATGCAGGTTCAGTGGTACAGTGCCACTCCTCCCACTGACAGGGATCATAACTTCCAGGGATTTTTGGCTCTGTAAAGGAGGAACAGGTAGAACCAGGTGCCTCTGAATAGGAATAAAAGCATGCATGAATAGGAAACTCTCTAGGTGGAGGTCATGCAACACTTCCATAAGGTAGATATCTGCTCTAGAAGCATATATAAAGAGAATTCCAGGGGTCACAGAAAAAAAACATAGTGAACATCACCACCACCACTCTTGTATTAAGCATTATTTTAATTTCATATAGGACACAGAAAGAATCCTGAACAAAATAGTACAAAGCAAAATATCTAGGAAACAAAGAGGCTTTTCCTCATGGAAAGCCTGAAGTGCTGAAAGAATACATCTGGGCACAATACACTTTATATGCTACCTGTGTTACACCACCCATTGTTTGCCACTGTCACAGCTGAACAGACCAGAGGGCATATGAAACAAAAAAGTTTCCCAGTAAAACAAAGGCAACCATGGAAACTCTTCAGTACTAATGTTGAGTATTATGTACTATATGCCAAACACCTTGTGAAACACCCAAGTCTGATGAGAATTTTCAGTAGTTTTTAGTGCCCCTAGAAACATTGTAAGTGCAAAGCTTGCGGTTTTGCAGAAAAATAGAGAAACCACACGAAGACCTAACAGTTTCTAGGAAGGGTTCACAAAGGGAATTCTGAAAGCAGAACTGAGAAGTATCCACATATTATTCATTTGCCAGTGAGACACCTTTATTCTGACTGCATACTACAAGCTTTACTTACAAAGACAGCAGAAGCTTTTAAGTTAAATCTATCATCTTGAAAATAGAAGAAACACAACACTGCATCAGCCATAAAAAGAAACTCAGAAATCCACCAGAAAACTCAGAGAGAATAAGCTTTTTGATTGAATACATTGAAAAAACCCTCATTTAATAATACCCTACCAACCTACCCTAGCAGTTATATGGAAGGACACATCCTCAGCCTACACTTTACCAAACCAAACAACTCTAAACCAATTCATAGAATATAACAGAATATTCCAGAGGTTGGCTTTTTAAAAGTAGTAGAAACTTCATTACAGCAGTTTCCCACAAGCAAGTTAACAGCAATTAAAATTTCCAATAAATTTTCTCACAACAAACAGCAAACCAAAATGTTTTAACCCTTTTTCCTGCTGTCCAGAGATTAAACAGTTTTAATTAAGAACAGTTACATACCAAGAATATTAGGACTCCCCCTCATATTTCATTGCAATTGGAATGGCAAAGCAAGGACAATCTCACAGAAACCCACAATTAGACCGTGATAGGTGAGTGAAAGGAAAAATGATTTATGTCATCCTATTTTCTTGTGGAAAAGTTTCAGGATTTTAGGTAGTTACAACTTGAAAATTGATGTCAGAAGCTTTCTGAAGAGAATAATTATGACTAACAGCAAGATCAGAGAGAAAAGGACAGGCATCGCTTTTCACATTATGAGTTTACTTAGCCCAGTGTGTAGCTACTTCATAAACAAAAAGCAAACAAGTTAAATGACCTGCAATACAAAAAGAGTAAGGGAGTAAATGGTTGATGTTTAATCAAAGAGAGGCAAATCACACTGACTTGTGGGAAGGGCATTAAAAAGGGCTGCAGTAAGAAAAGCAGGAGTTTAATTTTTTAATATGCATATCTATTCATGGTTTGTTTATACTGAATCTCAAAATCAGGACCTCTTATAACGTTGCACTACAGCTGTTGTAATTTGTTACCCTTACTCCTGACATGTATCATATCATACCATAGAGCTGGGGAGCAAACTGTATTAAGAAGAGGATAGCTTCTCAATGGCTAAAATGAGTTTATGTCTCCAGATAGTCCCAATGAAACAGACAGGATCTGAGAGAAATGTGCTACATTTTCATCTGCTGTATCACCTCTATAAAATTTGCCTCTTGTCAAAAACATAGTAAATATATATAAATGTTAATGTAGAAAAACACTTGTTACTTTCTGGTTAGAGAATATATCAAATAAAACACTCCATTCCTTTTTTCACTATGAAGTAAAATTGGTCAGGAGGGTTGTCTTTTTGAAGTAATAGTTACAATGGGCTATAAAATTTCTCTCCCTCATAGGCCTCCCGTTGTGCACAGAACATCAACAGAAGTTTTACTACTGACATTCAGGACAACAGGACCGGGGTATAAATAATTGATGGAGGAAAAGAATGGAATATTTTAAAATAAGTATGCCTTGCCCTATTACTATTCATTGAAGAGCTCGGCTAATGCCAGCTGCTTCTGACGTCATCCATAATTTCTGCCCATACAGGCCAGAAATTCAGTAACTCGCACAAATAGGTTGGAGATTTTAGCACAGTTTCCACAACCCAGGTGTACAGGAAAACCTCAAAAAATCCCCCCAAAACCACCTACCATAAATCATCAGAAACTCCACACGTGCACATCTCTGCCCTGCCTGCTGGAGCCAAGAAGTGAAAGGGTGGCAGAGACAGCTTGGCTGCTGCACTGAGACCATGCCTGCAGGGAGACAGCCCTGCACCCACATCATGGGAGACAGGCAGGGGATTCCTGCCCTACCTGCATCCATTCTCTGAACAAACACTTCTGACCACAGGTTTCTGCAAACAACCCACCTTTCCGGCACTTAAAAATCATTGTTTGCCCATCTTCACCTGCGTCTAAAGGTCGGTGCTCCTGGGATATCAGGAGATGCACACCGACGTAGTTAACACCTCAAAGAGGGACCTGGAGTAGTACCAATAAGGGAGGGGTATAAAACTTTTCCTATGTGCTAAGGGAAGCGTAAAAAATGCTATCAGAAAAGAAGACATTTAGTGTTAAAAAGCAAAAAAAAACCTAACAGGCAGGGGTATTTGTGTAAATAGTCATAGCTCAGTTGGAATCAATGGACCTATGACAATTTACACTCACCATGGATATGACCCGTGACTTTTGCTACCAGATGCTCATTGAATGTAGCAACAGACCCAAAAAGCAAGATAAAAACATGGAACTAGGATGAATATTTCTTGCTTTTTATCTGAAAAGTAGTACATCAGGAAATACTTAAAAAAATTAACTGAAAATCACAATTACTGAACAGAGCAATTGTGTTGCACATGACTGGAGTATTTATCTACTAGCTACTAAAAAAAAAGTACACTGTGAACTGAAACTTCAGATTCAATGTTTAAGATCAGTAAAAAAAACCCAGGTGATCTTTATTCCACTGGTTCTATTAAATGAAGAATTTGTTCATATTAATCATAGGACTTGAGGCAGCATTTTAAGCCAGGTAATAGACAGCAAATAATTGCAATGTCATTAGCAAAAATACAGATGCAAATGGACTTAGTGTTTGTGGCAAGCTAAAGAAAAGTAGCTTGTTTGTCAAATGGCAATTTGAGGTTTTAAAACAACCTAATTTTTAGGCTATTGAAATTATTTCCAGAAAGGATTATAAAATCAGTATTTTTGAATACAAAACACAGACTCTACAGCCTGTCTCTAAAACATAGTCCAAATAATTCTTTAAACGTATATTCTGATGTTACTGTGAAAGGGAGGATTCTTTTAATACAAAGTGTTTAAAAAGCATTTAAACACACACAAAAAAGGGAGAGAACATCAGTAGGGTTTAACCATATACCTCCACTGAATCATGACCCAAATTGTACTCCTCAATACTTGCTTTATGTATTTAGAAAAGTTTTCAGTGTATGCAGTTCCCACGAACAGTAATCACTTACAGACTTAGGTGGCAGGATGGCTTTTACTACACTAAGATGGGTAAAACAGTCAAAGAAGCAAAACTAAACAACACATGAATGTCCTGAACTTCACACAACAGAGGATTGTTCCTAGATGTGCAACCAGCCACAGTTCTCTGGTTACAACGTGCAACTTCAAACAGATTATCTTATATTCTGCCAACAACACTCTAACTTCTGCCTGCAAACCTTCTCCCTCAGTTTACTCGAAGGACATTTTTGTAAATTCTCCCTCTGCTTTCATAGATGTCAGCATGTTGGGATGAAATCTCGAAATCAGACGAGTCAGCTGGCAACCCAACGAAGGCAGCAGGTCTGTTTTGCTGAGTGCCAGATATTTTCAACAGAAACATCTCTGTTGCAACCACGGTTACTGAAAAACTGAGAAAAAAGCCTTCAGAAAAATAATTTCAACATACGGGAACATGAATCTTGCCATGCAGCATTCCAGCTTCTCACTCACCAAAGAAATCATTATGAGTCCCCCTCTCCACCCAATTTTTTTTTAGGGCACGTTATCCCTCTCAGTGTGTTATGGCTGTCTAATTAATTGTCTTTCTCTGATATCTCCAAGGAAAGTCAGCAGGGCCAACAGACCCTCACTGGAGAACCTCTAGCAAACAGGGCAGGAAGGAGGAGTGGGTGGGTGTCAGGCCTCTCCAAAGGGACTGGAAGGGAATTGGGGTCCCTTTTCACCCCTGGGAATGGGTGGGCAAAGGGCAGCTCACCTCAAAGCAGGCTGCTCCGACCTTTCCTAATGTGAAGCTCACCCTAACCTGAAATGATCATTTAAAAAAAAAAACAACCCAAAAAACGTACAAGTTTTCATGTAGATGTTAGTGCATTGTAATTTACCTACAGAGGCAGAATTTATGCACAAATAAAAAATTTTAAATTGTTGTTTTAAAGTTGATTTAAAGCCATCGATGGGACTTCATACATATGCCAAGAAGACAGGTAGAAAGTCTTGAGAGTAGAGAAGACAGGGAAAACATAGTCAAAAATAGCCAGTTATATAAATCCAAAGAGAAGGAGAGGTTACAAGAAAGACAAAGGAATAATTTAAAACAGAAAAATGAAATCCCATGTAAGTGCCCTAAGGTTTCCACTTCATTTTCTACAAAGTGTTTCCTGGCTTTTTAGTAGTGGTTAAAAAGTTAAGACATTTTTATAAAAAAACCAACCAAACAAAAAACCCCAGCATATTATTTTCAGGATTAAAAATATTTTACCCTACCGTGCCATTACAAATGTGGTCACTTATGTAAGAATTGGAGCAAATAAAAAAAAAAAAAATGAAAAAAACTGTACTGGCATTTCCCCCTCCACCCCCATTCTTTCTTCCTTTTTTTTTTTTCTTTTTTTTCTTTTTTTTTTCCCCAAAAGAAAACAAATGTGGCTTTTCTATTTCAGTTACCACAGCGATTATACATCTGGTAGCAGAGAGCTTTGTAAAACAGCCAGAAATTATCACAGCATCAGCTACACATTGGTTACATAACTGTATCCAAGTATTCATCTTCAAAGACTTTTGCAGAACATTTTTATTAAAACTACTGAAACATTTATATTTATAACCATATAATACTGAACTGTCAGTGTTCCAGACTTAAGAAAAAATTAGCATACTCCATTTATCTGAAAAACATCTTTATAATCATGCGAGAGATAATATTAAATACTTGTTAGCTTCTCTGTTACTTTCTATGCATGCAATATGAACTAATTCTAGGCAATCTTGCAGAAAGTTAGTTTGTGAATACTTCCCAATGTGAGAGACTATTTTCATAGCTGCTCTTTAGTTTGAAGAACTTATCTGAGCTGCAGTTTTCCACAGTCCAAAGATAATTTTTAATTTTATTTTTTTTTTAGTTCTAAGTAAGTCATCAGACGTTTCAAAAAATGAGGTCTGAGAATTTTTCATTATTTTATTTCTCTTTACAAAAAAAAAAAAAAAAAAAAAAAAACACAAAAAAACCCATGAAGGTACTTTAGTGCATCCAGAGGAGGGCAACAAAGCTGAGGGAAGGGCTGCAAGGAATGTGCCAGGAAGAGCAGCTGAGGACTCTGGACTTGGCTGCGTTTGGAGAGAAGGATGCTGAGGGATGACCTGACTGCTCTGTGCAGCTTTCTGAGGATGGGAGGAGGAGAGGGAAGTGCTTGTCTCCTCTTCCTGGGATCCAGCTACAAGACGTGTGGGAATGGTTCAGAGCTGCACCAGGGGAGATTCAGACTGGACCCTGGGAACCATTTCCTTACCAATAGGGTGGTCAAACTGCAACAGGCTCCCCAAAGAGGTGGTCGATGTCCTGTGCCTGTCAATGCCTAAAGAGAGGCCCTTAATAAAGTGCTTTAACTTCTGTCAACCATGGAGTGATCAAAAAGTTGGACTAAATGATTCTCACAGTTCCCTGCCAAGGGGAGCTACTGTATTGTATTGCATTTGCATTCTAATATATTCTTTCCTATTCTTTTTCTTTACCCCTCTATAACTGTTTTGCAATCTGGAACTACTCTAATGTTGTTATAAAGGTGAAATAATGGAGGTTTGTCAACATAATTTTGCAAAACGGAGTCAGATTGAAGTATAAGGGTCTCTATATGCAGGTCAGCCTGCAGAACTAAGGAGACATCTCCCAGCTTGAAGAGAAGCATGGTGAGGCAGGAGTAAACACCCTTTCTGGCCTGCAAACTGAACTGTTTGAAAAACTTGGGGTGCAGGGAAAGATGTGTATGTGTGTGCACACTTATTTATAAAAGCAAAGATTCTGTGGTGTATCATCCTTTTTGTCCCGCCTAAAGTAATCCTTTGCCTCTCCTACGTCATTATCAGAGTGAACAAAATGAGAAATGGAAGACTTATGACTAAACTCTTTGAGGAGTGTGAGAAACCACTGATGATGTGCTTCTTGCCACCTTATATTTAGAGCAGCATTACCTCAAATACTTTGGATTTTAAGACTTAAGAGAGCAGTATCAATTTATAAGAGCAGATTTCCTTACTACACTTTCTTTCTCCTTTTTAATAACAATCCCTTCCGTGACTCTTAATCTTATTTAGTTTTGAATAGAATTGTTCAAATTTTACCAGTTAAACCATCTGTTCGACCTTTTCTCGAGTACACTAGATTAGTTGCATCTATAGTTTGTTTGGCTCTTTCAAACCGAAATACAGAACATAATAACACAAAAGTAGGGGAAAACTAACCATAAAGCCATAAAAATTGAAAGGATGATTTATGGTGTGGTGTTCCAGCATTATCTCGTTTGGCTAAATTACCTACTTTTCATTAGAATAGCGTTCCTTTATCTTTGTGCCTAACTACAACATTTACCCTTTCCTTGTATGCACTTAGAGGCTATTCAGCATCCTAAGGAACTCTAATTAAACTCAATGTGGCATCAAATGCCTACAGGAAGTCTCAGGGACATATAGCTGTCCTTTTGTAAGACATACAATAAATACTTTGAAAGCCATTTAAGCTACTGAACAGAATGAGAGTAGGGGAGGGAGAGAGGGAAAAAAGTAGGATCCAAACACACTAAAGATTGCTGATTATATCAGGGATGTCCAACAGCTGCAGTAGCTACTTGCCAAAAGCCCAAGGGCCATTACTACTTTGAATATCAATTTACATAGATCCTTAAAGGGAATAACAAGTGCCTTACTTTCCTTGCAGCTTCTTTGGTAGTTTAATGAAACTTGTTCCTCTGAGCTGCTCAAACCTAAGCTCAAACCTAACCTGCTGCTGATCTGGAATTTGCTAGAAAAAGGTACTAGGGTCACATATTTACAAAGACAGAAATGTAACTGGCTCGTTGCCATGTATTGCACATCCCAAGTGTTGCACCTTACAGCTTTCCTGTTGGCTATCAAAACCCCAGCCAGTGCCCTCCAGAGTAGGAAGCAGGCTCTCCCAGCACACAGGCTGTGTGCAGGTGAACTCTCACCTGCAGAAACCATCAGCTTCCTCTAATATCCACCTACAAGCGGAATTGTCTGAATTTTAGGAAGCAGAACTCCTAGGAAAGGAAGTATTTGTGTGCTTTGGTGTACTGCATGCTTGTAGCCCCACATATTACACTCATTACATTCACTGCAGTGCTTGACCCAACCCATTTGAAAGACAGCACTGCTAATCACAAGTGGGAAGGTGCTTTCTACATTTAACCCTAAGTTAGCTTAACTGTAAGAAATGAAACTAATTTCGTCTTTTTTCTGAGGGAAATCTTGCCCAACTGCAGGCAAACCCCATAGGGTTGCTCTCCTGTCTTTGCAATCAGACAAAGTAGCTGCATTACACTTTAATTTACACAAGGACATCTGATTTGTACAGTAGCAAGAAGAAGGTAAAGCTTTCCTGCAGATCTGTCTTTGCATTTGTTTGGCTTTTTTTTTTTTTTTGTTTTGTTTTGTTTTGTTTTGTTGTGGTTTTTTTTTTTTTGGGGGGGGGAGGAGTTTCTGAACAATATGGATTACTGAGCATAACAGACAACTATTATCCTTTTTCCCCCCTATACCTTCCCTGTCAGCATCTCTGTTTTGTTCTTCTGATGGAAAGGTCAAAAACCTTGAAACAGCTTCCCCAGATAACAAGCTGCAGGAGTACAGACACCTCTGTCTACTCCAGGATGCTTCTCATATTAGTTTAAATGCCCATCTGGCTTTTAGAATTCATCAGTTTTGTAAGCACATTGAATTTTTAGTGCTATCACTAAATGATACAAAATGCACTATATTGTTCATCATTTATTTACTGGTGATTAGAAAACATTTAAGTGGAAGATTAAAGCTGAAGAAATTATGTAGTGTGAAAAGAAGTTGGGATATAGAGTGGTGCAAAGCAAACCAAAACAGTATTCCCACTGCTCTTTAACTCAGTCCTGAATTACACATATTCTGTTTTAAAGATATTACACATATCCTGGAGTTTTAAACAAGAAAAAAAAGTTGGGTTTTTTGGGGGGTTTTTTGTTTGTTTGTTTGTTTGTTGTGTGTTTGTTTGTGTTTTTTTTAAACATATAAGTAATATTAGGGTAAAAAATTCAGTTTTTATTACAAGACAGAGAGTCAGCTTTCTCTGAGTACACCCCACCTCTCTGGACAGAACTTACTATAATTTTCAGTTATGTGTCCTAATTTGTGACATGGTATGTTTATGAGCTCTACTAGGCTGTATCCTACATAACAAGAGGAAAAACTGAAAAATTATACTCTAAGATAGCTAAGAGAGAAAAGAGTACACAAAACCATTTAGTGCAACCTTGGTTTTAGTTCCCTCCTTGCTCCAAATTTCCTGTCTGGGCCTGAGAGACTGTCAAAGGATATTTAAACTGATGATCTGAGACTGTGAATCCAAATCCCCTGAAAGGAGCCCCAAACCCACAGAAGGGTGAAATACAGCCTTCCCCCGCGACCTTGGGAGAAAAAAGGAAACTGACACACGGGGGCTACAGGGGAATTGCAGCATGTTCCAGCCAGATCCCCAAATTGGATTGTCAGGGAGTCAGGAAATCTGCCAAGACAAACACATGCTGTTTAATATACAACAGCCCGAGATAATCTGTGCCTCAGTTCCTCACTCGTAAAATAGGAATAACATTCCATGCTTTATGGGGAGAGAATGTACCTTATGCATTTTGAAATAATCTGATCCCTATAGCAGAGGAAGGCGAAAAACTCCCCAAGATCCACCATCTCCGCTTGATATACAAAACATGGACAGACAAAGGTTAAACGACTTGCTGCAATCACACATGGAGACAGGAGTACAGTCAGAAATTGAAACCAGACCTCTAAAATTACAATCCAGTGTTTTAATCACTAAATCCTTCTTCTTCCTTGATTAAAACAGGAAAAGAGAACACAAAGTATGTGCTTATTCTGTAAATTCAACATGTTAATACAAACATCTTAGAAAAAATATATATAGTTCAAATATGGTTGCCTCTGCCATGTGAATATTTTGGTGAAACAAAAGGCGGTGCATATCATTCTGGAGGAGACCCATCATCAGACACCTGGTTCTCATGGGCCCGAATAAACCCTGTAACTTCAGAGTTGAGACAACATTGTATTGGTTATAAAACCATCTGTTTATGTGAATTTTAAGATAATCTTGCGTAATTTAGAAGGTTAACAATGTCATCAGTGACTGAACTGCACTGAGACTAAAGAGTATTTGCCACACCACGTGAGGAGAGGAGGAAGATACGAGTGGCGGTGGTGTTTGATGACAAGGAAAGGATTCTTTCCTTTTAGTGTGATGTTAGGTACCTTTGGTTTGCCAGACAGATTCAGTACACAAAACTATTTGTCCCCCCAGCTGCTGCCTTCTACCTGGAAGACCCCAGTCTTGGGCGCGAGGTGGCTGGAGGGTGAAATACTGTGATGATTCACTCCTTTCCACCTTCTTTACCAAAAGACACATGATGAAAAGATATTTGTTCCTATCATAAAGATGTATGAGTGCCCCTCACATCATGCAGAAGGTCCCCAAAGGGATCACAGAAAAGGTGTGTTGTGGCTATGTAATATAAGCCAATGGACATGCAGGCTGTGAGAATAAAATGACCATTGCAGCCTCAGGGTCCCTCATTAGAGTTTTAACACACATGCATTACTAATTTTTAGATATTCTATTTTGCACTGTTTGCAAGAACTGGTGTTTTGTTTTTTTTTTTCTCAACTACAATTGCTTCACCACCTTTCTTCAATGGACTGAATCTCAAAAATTTAACTGCTGTCTAAAATTATTTGAAGAAAATCCGGCATGAGAGCATGCAAATTTTTCCTGAGTGATTAATGCATCGAAGATTCCTCCCCAAAGTAATGGATAATTTCTATGTTTCTATGACAGTGTTCCTTCCCACCTATTTCTCCTTCTAAGGGTCCACCATACTGGCATCAAAGGCCGCAAACCGAGAACTGATCTTAGTCAGAGTTCAATAAAACAAGGACTTCTGCAAGTTTCTTGAAAAGCCCAGTTCCCCTGCACAGGGCTCTGGAGGGAAATGTTTACCTCCTGGTATCCTGAGCAGACTGCAGAAAGGTCATACAGGGAAATGTGAAGGACTGGCAACAGAGCCAGTTTCATCCACACTTTGCAAGGGCTGATCACACAGGTGCTTCTTTCTGCCTGTTTTCTGTTGTGCCTTCCTCCCTTCTGCTAAAGCCTCATCAGATTTTCCAGAAGCCCTAAAAGCCAGCAAACTGCCAGATATCTTCCAATCCAAGTTCCCTTCAAGGTGGCATCGCTGCAGTTACAGCCACAACAGGAAATGTGAACTGCTTCAAAGCACGAATTTGCCCAGTGGGTAAAATTCAGTCTCACCTTTTGATTCGAAAGAAAAATATGTTAGACTAGAGAACATACAAACTTTTAGAATTACTTTATCCTGTAAAAGCAACACTTCTAGAAGGGAAGTGAACTGCTTCTGCCCACCTACTCTTGAGACTCCAAGAGAGTAACATCTGTTGCTTTATTTTAAATCACGTTGAAGAAAAATTCTCTGATATTTGCTAACCATTTATTTTATTTTCACACACTTGTACCTTTCCAAACAGTCAGAAGGTTTTTCTTTTGAAAAGAAAAAGCTAATAATGCTGATGATGCAAAAGGTAAAAATACAATGCAGTAAGAGAAAGGATTGCTGGGTCATACTCTAGGAATAGAGTCCTCTAGTAGCACAATCCTCTGGACAGCAAATGCTAGTCACAGACTGTTTGTTTGGCTGTGTTTTGATTTTATTTCCTTTGGAATTTAATTTCTACCAGCTACTAATACTTCTGATAAATAATTTGGATAGATTTTATGCTTCCATTTCTATAGAAAAATCCCTAGAAATTCTTACACATACGGACATACAGACCTTAATAGAAAAGAAAGATCTCAAAAAAAAAAATTTCACATCTATCTAAGTCTATGTATGTGGTTGAAAATTTTTACTTCCAGATTTTTGCAAAAATGTCTCCACTACCTGAAGGTCAGGACCCTTTTATGCACTGGCAAGTCTGACTGCATAACACACATTTGATTTCTGTCAATCTTTAATTGCAGATAATTTCTGGAAAATCCACAGCATGGACTGCATAAAAATACCTTGATAGATGGTATCTGCATAGGTAATGCTTCTGACCCCTTAAAAACTCCTCAGGTATAGTTTTAAACCAAATCACAATGGTTTTATGTTTCAGTGTTCCCACTGAAGCGTGCCTCTTTTGAAGCCTTACTACCAGCAGTAAGAGCTCTCGCACGGCTCAAGGCGAGACTGCGCCGTGCAGGCAGCAAACAGAAAGAGTCCTTTGTTCCCTAAGAGCTCTTTCCAAGCAGTTGGATGCTCTTTTGCCTTTTTCTGGCTTACAAAATGACCTATGTGATTTTAAGCAGAATATTCGGTTAAAAAAAAAATAAATAAAATCACAGTTTTAAATAATAAATGTAATAATTTATTTATAAAAAATAAATAAAATCAGAGAAGAAAATTATTACACTGCCAAAACAGGGCATTTTATTTGAAGGGCTTAGTTAGGAGACATGGAGCGGAGGAACATAGGGAATAATTGTGAAAAGAGAATTTAAAAAAAAACCACAACAAAACACAAGGTCAGAAGAAAGATAGGAACTTTGGAAAGGTGGGTAAAACATGTTAAAGTAGGAAAGAGAGAGGGAAAAAAAATTGAAACAGAAATAGGCATGCAACGAAGCAAAGATCTGTAACTCCCAAGAGCTCCTCGATCTCCTATGATAAGTCCCTCACGACTGGACCTTTGACCTGACCTTGTTCTTCTGAAGTTTCTGCTTCCTCTTCGATCTGGTGGATATTAAAACAAAAATAATCTACCAGCAGTGTGCTCCTCAGTTCACCTTTTAATGGCAGGTCCAAAACAATGATGGTACACTATTGCTTCCAAGTCCAGCACGAACACCAATGGTACAAAGCCCACTGTGAAGTGTCATAAGCCAAAAGACAGACTTTTTTTTTTTTTCCTTTTGAGTTATTTCTTTCTTTGTTTTAACTTCAGGTTCAAAACCAGCAAAGGTGGAATAGCAAAGAATTCAAAACCTTGGACAAAACCAGGATGAAAGGTGGCTTGGGAACCCTAATTCACTTCCACATAAGATAGAGCACATAATTAAGAACTACATGTCACATACCTAGGAATTCAATTTTTTTCACTGTATTACTTGAAATGTTTTATTTATGTTGATACTTGTAAAATATTATTCAGTTCATCCTCAGTACAGGAGAAGCATTTGGGAAATGCTACGGAAACCAACAGAAATCAGATTAACTACTTGCTGTATAACAAAAAGTAAAATGTGGTTCCTAGCTTTACACCTTATGCTCAGAGCTTACTATGCTTCAGTCACCTTTGAGGACTGATCTTTGAACTTCAGTTCAGAGCTTTATTACAAGTATTTAATTTTGTCGCCTCTTGTCTCTGCCTTCTGATCTCATAAAAGATCAGTCAGCTTCCTGGTATCTCACTAATTTTCTCCTTTGTAAAGAAGGTGCATAACAGTTTTAAGATCTGAAGCAGGATTTCGGTGTTACAGAAGTGATTATGTTCGGGGTTTTTTTGTACTGTCACAAACAGCTGATTTCAATCAATTTTAAGAAAATACGAAAACTTGTTAAATCCCTATCATATTGTATCATGATCTGGGAATTGTATTCTCCAGTCTCTAGTGTTCCCACTGAAACACTGCAAAGGATGTGCCACTCTCTTGGTCCCTCCCTCCCATTTTCCCCTGCAAGGGGTTGGAGGGGAGAACTGTAAGCACAAAAGGTAAAGTGCACAGGCTGAGATGAGAACAATTTTCTGGAAACAGCAATAAGAAACCCAAGAGTAACAGCAAAAATATTTACAAGTGATTCACATGCAAATGCTCACTGTGGTGCCCGACCCAGACCCAGCCATACCACTCTCTCCCGACCTCCCTCACCTGCAGAAAATGAGCTGTGCTGAAGGGCTCCTCCCTGACCAGCTGGGAGCAGCCAGCAGAGGCACCAAACAGACTCAGTAGCTGCTAAGGAGGAGCAAAGAGATCCTTTCAGCCCCAGTCTTATTAGCATATTAGTTTAGCTGAAGAGCTGAGTCACCAGGTGAGGGAGCCATGGAAAGAAGTGAACAGGCTGTGTAGTGTTCAAGTGAACCAGCAAGAGAGAGACCCATCATTTTCAGAACCACCACAGTCTCAAGGCTCTTGGGAGTTTCAAACCTGCGTGTAGGGGAGAAATAGGTGGACTTGGAACCCTGCAGGGAAATCAGTCACAGGACTATCAATCAAGGGCCTGTTAAAGATGAAGGCTGGAAGTGGCTCACTGCATGTGCCAGAAGGAAGGTTCCTCCTCCTCAAAATGACAGGTGGGACTGGAACCTTCTATAACAGGTATGAGGCTCTGGGTAAGGAATATTACTGGAAACTCTCCAGTCTAATAAGGCCCTCTGATTACTATTCACTATTCGTTGTTCCAACTGGCAGCAATGAAATAACAAAGAGAAGTCCAAGGGCAATTAAAAGAGATTTCAGAGCCCTGGGAAAACTGGAAGAGACATCAGGAGCACAGGTAGTGAATTCCTTGATCCTTCTGGTAAGGAATAATATTGATAGTGTTGATAGTAATAGGCAGATCCATCAAGTCAATGCTTGGCTCCAAGGTTGATGTAATCGGAAAAATTTGGGGTTTTTTGACCATGGGATGATCTACTCAACTCCTGGTCTACTGACACCTGATGGGATGAGCGCAGCATAAACAACAAACAAGAGGAGCTCAGAGCTTTGGCCCGGTCCCAGAGATTTGGCATCATTGGCATAAATGAAACCTGGTGGGATGAGACCTGGAGTGCCCTCTTGGATGGTTCCAGGCTCTTCAGGAGGGGCAGGCAGGGCAGAAGAGGCAGAGGGGTGGCACTGTGTGCAATAGAAGGGTTGGGATGTATGGAGCTCACAGCTGGCAGTAGCACAGTTGGGAGCCTCTGGGGCAGAATCAAGGGGCAGAAACAAACAGTGCAGATGTTACTGTGTGAGTCTGCCACAGACCTCCCAGCCAGGATGATGATGCTGACTAATTATTCTTTGAGGAACTAAGGGACACTTCCAAGGACACTGCCCCTGTCCTTAGGGGGGACTTCAGCCTGACAGGAATGAACTGGGAGCATCCCACAACTGGTAAAACCCGGGACAGGAGATTCCTAAAGAACCTGGATGATAACTTTATGGAACAGGCCCTAAAGTGATCCAACTTGGGATGCCCTCCTTGATCTGCTGCTTGTCCACAGAGTGGATCTTGTGAGCAAAGGGGAGATTGGGGCCCTCTTGGCCACAGTGACCTTGAAGTGACTGAGTTTAAAATGTCTGTTGACAGGAGGAAGAGCAAATCTCAGCTCTGGACATGAGGAGAGCAGAATTCAGGCTGCTCAGGGAATTAGGAAGTAAGGTCCCCCGGGAAAATACTTTTGCAGGTGCTGGGGTCCATCAGTGCATAAATTAATGTATTGATGGGAATATGCAAGATAGAAATATTATTGGCCCATTACAGGAGAGGATGGTCACTTCACAAAAAGGAACAGAGACAAGGCAGAGGTGTTTAATGCTTTCTTTGCCTCTGCCTTCAATACAGAATTTGGACCAAGGGGGTCTCAGTGCCCTGAGCTGGAGGACCATGACTGCCAGAATGATCAACTTCTAGTCAACCCTGAAACTGTGCAGGATCATCTGTTCCAGCTAGATCCCTACAAATCTATGGGGCCTGATGGGATTCATTCCAGAATCCTCAGAAAGCTAGCTGATGTCATTGCAAACCTCTCTCCTTGATTTTTGAGCCTTCTTGGGAACCTGGAGAGGTCTCAGCTGACTGGAAGCTGGCAAATGTCTTGATTTCCAAGGAGAACAAGAAGCAGTGCCTTGAGGTGAAGCCTCAAGGAAGGAGTGGTTGAAGTCACTTCGTCTGTTCAGCCTGGAGAAGAAGAGACTGAGGGGAGACCTCAGTGCAGCTACAATTTCCTTGTGAGGGGAAGAGGAGGGGTCTTTTCTCCATGACAGAACCTGAGGGAATGGCCTGAAACTGTGTCAGAGGAAGTTTAGGCTGGATATTAGAGAAAGGTTCTTCACTCAGAGAGTGGTTGGGCACTGAACAGGCTCCCCAGGGCAGTGGTCACAGCACCAAGCCTGACAGAGTTCAAGAAGCATTTGGACAATACTCTCAGGCACATGGTGTGACCCTTGGGGATGTTCTGTGCAAGGCTGGGAGCTGGACTTTGACAATCCTTGTGGGTCCCTTCCAGCTCTGCATGTTCTGTGAATCTGTAATATATTCACGACAACTGAGTGAGGTACATGCAGATGGACAGGTTATTGGTCATCCCACTGCAGCTATTGAAAGCATTTCCACTTAAGTCTTTGGGAGATCACAAACACTGATCAGTAATGTACTTCTAAAAAGTATCCACGTGTCTTTACAAATTTGCTTTTATTCTTATTTTTAGTTATTTCATCATCAGTACTAATTTTATGTCATTAACACACAGAAAGGCCTCAGACTGCACTCCTCATCCATTAATTGATCAACTGCAGAAGTTATTTGAAGAAATTAAACAATATGCAATATTTAAATTAACATACTAAGATCGGTTCTGTTACATCACTGTTGCTGTCTGACGTAGGCCAGAAAAGAAAGGCCAAGGAACATTGTATTGTACTGTACCCCCCAATAAGAAAGAAAGATGAACTGGTGGTGACTGATAAGGAGCAGGCTGAGATACTTACTGATTTTTTTTTACCTCAGTCAGGCTTCTCACTTGCCTCAAGTCCTTGATCATCTGTGTGAGTGTGGCAGAAGTGTCCCACCCGCTACAAGCAAGGAGCAGGTTTGGGACCACTTGATGAAGCTGAATATCCACAAGCCTATGACATGCATCCCAGGGTCCTGAGGGAACTGGCTGATGGTGTTGCCAAACTGCTCTTCATCATATTTGAAAAGTCATGGTGGTCAGCTGAAGTCGCTGGTGACCAGAACAAGGAAATGCCATTCCCGTTTTTAGAGAGAGAGAAGGAAGGAAGACCTGGAGAACTACAGATGTGCAAGCCTCACCTCTGCACTTGGGAGGATTGTGAGATCATGGAGCAGATCCTCCTAGAAGATATGCTAAGGCACATAAGGTGGTGACCTGAGACAGCCAGCATGGCTTTATGTAGGAAGTGGGCCTACAGTGGTGTATAAACAATGGAGAAAAATGCAGGAGGGCTGCAAGGAAGAGACCTCCGAGGAAGAGATCCATCTACCCTGACCACTGCAGCTACAGGATACGCCTGAAGTCCAGCAATAAGAGCAGCTAGCAAGACCCCCACAAACCCCCCCTGTCTGTGCCTCTCACCACTTCTCCCCTTGCATTCCCTTTACCATATATGGCCAAATATACCCCCCTAGCCTATCCTTTCAAACCCCCTTATCTGTAAAACCCTGGATTTGATGCTTCAAGCCAAAGACCCTCCCCTGTTCCCGAACTCTCTGTATCCCACTGTATAAAAGCTAACTTCTTGTTGTATTAAACGGCCATTTTGTGAGACACATATCGCGTGTGTGTGTGTCTCTTTCCCCAATGCAAAGTGTGCCCACAGGGTCCATTCGCCATGGGGATCCCCCTCACCCCTTAAGCGATAGCTTTACTAAGGGCAAACTATGCCTGACCAGTCTGGTGGCCTACAATGGAGTGAGGACAATGGGTGACAAGAGAAGACCAACAGATGTCATCTCTCTAGACTTCTGTAGGCTTCATACCATGACATCCTCATCTGCAAACTGCAGAGACATGGATCTGATGGATCCATGGAACTGGGTGGATGTCTGCAGCTGCAGATTTGTGGTCAGTGGCTGTGTGTCCAGATGGACCCCAGTGATGAGTGGAGTCCCTCAGGGCTCTGTCTTGGGACCACTGCTCTTCAGTGCCTTCATCAGTGACACAGACAGTGTCAGCCTCAGCAGATTTGTGGATAACACAGAGCTGAGCAGTTCAGTTGACACGAGAGAACAATGGGATAACATCCAGAGGGACTCGGACAAACTTGAGGAGAGGGCCTGTGAGAACTTCATGAAGTTCTGTAAGTCCAAGTGCAAGGTCCTGCACCTGGGTCAGGGAAATCCTAGACCTAAGTACTGAATGGAGAAGAAGTCATTGAGAGAAGTCCTTTGGAGGAGGACTTGGGGGTTTTCATGGATGAAAAGTTGGATATAAGGCAATACTGTGCACTCATAGCCTGGAAGGCCAACTACCTCTTGGGCTGCATCAAAAGCAGCGTGGCCAGCAGATCTGGAGAAGTGATTCCCCCCCTCTATCTTCCCTCATGAGACCCTTCCTGGAGTGCTGCATTCAGCTCTGGAGTCCTGAGCACAAGAATGATGTGGGTCTGTCAGAGTGATTCCAGAGAAGGGCCATGAGGGTAATCAGAGGGATGGAGACAGGCTGAGAGAGCTGGGGTTGTACAGCCTTGAGAAAGAGAAGGCTTTGAGGAGATCCCACTGCAGCCTTCCAGTACTTAAAGGGTTCTTATGGAAAGGAAGGAGAGGGACTCCTTATACTGGTAGATAGCGCAGGACAAGGAGAAATGACTTTTAGCTAAAGAGGGCAGATGTCAGGAGGAAATTCTTTACTCAGCACGGGAACAAGTCGCCTGGATAAGCTGCAGATGCCCCATCCCTGGAAGTGCTCTAGGCCATACTGGATGGGGATTTGAGCAACCTGATCTAGTGGAAGGTGTCCCTGTCCAAGGCAAGAGGGTTGAAACAAGATGACCTTTGAGGTACCCTGCAATCCAGACCATTCTACGATTCTATTTTCATCCTTATGACTGGATCAGCAAGTGAGCTCAGGCATCTTAGGAGAAATCACCAAATCACCACTGAAATCAAAATGACACTAAAAAATAGAGGTTTTACTAAGCTGCTCAGAGACAGGGTTCTAGTCTTGTTTTACCGGACTTTTCAACTTATAATAGTATAACATGGATAAATTTACAACCACAGCAACCTAAGCATTTTACCCATTCATTTTTAACCACTATTCCAGCCCATACTTGCCCTGTAAACAACTACTGTTAAAACATTGTGAATTTGTGGTATTTTGCTTGTCCAAAATATGAAATAAGCAAGTAGAGGTTTCTCAAGAAAACTCAATCAAATCAAAACCCACTGCAACACAAAGCTACCTCTGTCTCCAAAAGTTTTATCCATTCTGTGAGTTTTTGATCAAATTAGATAATTTTAGCAAGAACACTGTGGTTGAAGGCAGTGTTTACTGAGTTTATGAACTGAACTCTTACAAAACAAAAGTGGTCAGAGTGCATTAAGTAATTTTCCGAAGAGTACTTACTGAAGATTGTGATTCGGGCTGTTTGTTGGACCTGTAAACATAAAACAAACAGGCATTGCTGACAAGTTCAGCTCAAGGACAACATCATAAAAAAAGTCAATAGCAATCTAAAGGAAACTGTCTCTTTAAGGAAGGCTTGTCTCAAGATTCAAACAAAAACCCTCTGCATTCCTGCACATAATTATATATTGCTATTTTCAAGGCCACAAATAAAAATCAGATGAATCTACTGTCTGCTCAGGAAGCAACTTGAGTGGACTTAATTTTTTAAGAAAATATCTTCCATCATAGAAACACAGGCTGTTAAAAAGACAAAGTGTTATCTTGACACATCACTTACCTTTTAACAAGCCTTACCTCAGGCTTACTCTCAGAGTTTATGGTGTGGCAAGGGGATACTCAATTTTTGTCACACAGGAACAAGGTTTAACACCCAGCATTTAGTGAATCACCGCAAACTACACTGTGAGTTAACTATTTACATCACAAAGTTAGAATAAATTTTTAGAAAAAATTATCTGGAATTTTTTTTTTCCCCCATTGCTCCAGAAGCAAGTTAAAAAAAAAAAACAAAAACAAAAACAAACTTTGGTTTCTGGGCTAATTGATTAAGTCTCAAAAAAACAATAGAAGTACTTCTTGACAGGTGTGGTGTACCTTCACCTGTCAAAGGACAGAAGTGGGGGCCAGGCTGTACAGAAGTGATATTTCACAAGGATGGGCCCAGCACTATGAACGCCACATAGAAACCTGCTTTTCTTTTTTCCATTCAGTTTTTTTAAATTTTTTTTACAGACTAACTTCAGCAGTAGAGTTAAAGCTCCAGGCAATGAAATGTTACCTTTTTGTATTTTATACTGGCACTTCTTCAATTTTTTTTTTCTTCATTATGTATTTACAGACCTTTACATCTGTATTTACTTTCTTTTATTACCAGTAAAGGGGTATCAAGTTCAACTAAGAAGTTCTGCACCAGGAGAGAGAAACCAGGCCGTGAATTTCTTTATTTGCTTTTGTGTTGAGAATTCTTCTTAAAACAGCAAGTTAATTTCTCCTTATGCTATTGTGAAAAATAATGCCTAGTTTATAGAGCAGACTGAGTAATTACGAAAGCCAGGAACTCACCAAGCCTGACAAACAACACTCCTGTTGCAGTTATTGTCTTCATCCCATTTGAAGCCACGCACTGGTAGTATCCTGTGTCTGTGGTATCCAGATCCTGGATTCTCAGACGTGAACCATAATCTGTTTTTCTGATGATGATCCGTCTTGGCTCCTGAACCACTGGAGCATCGTTTTTTAGCCATCTGACATTCGGAGATGGATTTCCTGCCACCTTGCAGTGGAGGATTGCTGTTTGCCCCTGGACTACGGTGATGTTGTTTACTGGCTCCAAAAAGGTCAGGAAGTAACCTAAGAGGATAAAAGGTCATGAAAGATCAGACTGCACTTGGGTTGTGGTAAAACCGTGCCCAAAGGCACTTTATTAAGAGAGAAGCTTGGAAACAGTTTCAGTTTTCTTTCAGGCACATACTCAAAAAAATGCAGCTCACTGTCCTAAGGACACCTCAGCATCACACTCCTATTTGTCTTTCACAGCTGACTTCATGCTGGTGTGGAGGTAGGTATGCAGATAAGAAGGTCAAGCATAAACTGATACCATTACAATCCTAACTCCCTTTGTGGACGCCTATTTTGAAGCAGTAATGACTTCTTCTACTTCTGACATGCTTACAACCTAACATACATCTAATGCTGTTCTGTTCTAACAGCAAAGTACACCTTTATTCCATGAAAGAGTGATCCCAATTGTAACCACGTTGGACTATTATTGTAACTTTACCACTTTGTCTTCTTACATGATCATGGATTTGTCCTAAAAATAAATACCACTGGAAAAGTTACTTTTAGATATTAATTTGACTTGACAGTTACTTAGGAAAATCTTAAAATTAGTCTGATTTGGGCAGGTTCATCTTATGATTAAATTGTAATGCTATGTCTTACATTCAATTTAAAGAAATGACGTCTCAACTGCAGAAGTAACCTGTTAAATAGAGGGCACTTTTAATTTGATTATGGAGTGCCATTTTTTTACACCAAGTCCAAAAATAGTGATTCAATTGGAGAAGGAAAAGTCTATATGGGCATTGTGTAATAAAGTTTCACGGGGTCAGTTTTTTAAGTGAAAACTTATATAAGCAGTAATTTGAGGTTCACTGAAAACAAAAGGCTTGTCAACAAGCACATGGGGTGTATTGGTGATCCCCAGTGATAAAAAAAGAGAAAGGACTGATGGAAAGACTGCCAAAACTTGACAACCAAATCTTTGGGAGGTTATTATTTGCAAATCTAATTTGGTCCTGCAAAGGAGTGCTGCAGCTGACACAGATCACACACACTGACAGCTTGAAAGCATGTAATTCCACTGGAACAATAATGTGATTGTCAAAACAGGTAAGAAAAGTATCTAGCTGTCATGCTCATATGTTTGTTTTGGTGAATTTATACCACCTAGACATAAAGCATCAGGGATACTTCAAATTATATTACATTTTTGTGTCAGTTGGATCCAAATATCAAACTACTCTGACGGATGTCCGCATGTGCCATTTCCTTTCAGATTATTTTGCAATTTTTTAATTGAAGAAATAGTGTATTACTGTGCAGGAATCTAACACCAGCAATACAACGGCCAACATTTGCAGTCTAATTGCTGAAATACCTTTAGAAAATTGATGTGCTGCTTTGATTTATGTTTGGCAGGACCATGAAATCAGTTCCTGTGTAATGGCTAGGTATGTCACTGGAGAAGGGAGCAGTAGAAACACCAGAATAGAATGAATTTGCAAAGCCAGATTTTGCTGGAAAGGTGGATTTTGCTGGAAAACTGGATTGTTCTGTACCACTGGCCTTTCAAAAGAAATACTGCTTTAATGAACAATAGATAATATAATGCAGACAAGTGTGAATTTAAACTGAAGATTAAGTAAATGCAAATATGTGTATGTTCTCCATATGATATCGAAAACTTACAGGAAAATAATTTGTTATCCTTTCCCATAATAAAATAACAAATTACTCTTTATCTGATTTTATATTAGGTTTCCCTACTGTTAATCTACAAACCTTTGGCAGACTTCAAAACATTTTGTCAGAACACAAAAAATATTTCTTTTCAAATACTTATATAAAAAGGAGAAGAAGTACACTAATGCTTTCAGCAATGTCACACCACAACAGTGTCATTTCTTGTAGTTCCCAGGTGCATTTCACTAATGAAAAATTAGAATTACTATGATGACATTCTGGCAGGGAACAGAAAAGTGGTAAATTGCCTTGTTGATACAGAAAATAGAAGGAATTGATTGAAACTTCTACTTAAGCCAATATTTTATACATAAGCATCTCTAGCAGCAAGAAAGACAGCATGATCAATCCTACCACAGGTTAGAAAATAATTTTCTATGGCTGTTTCACTCTTAGCTTGTTATTGAGAGAGTACAACAACACATTTTGTCACTTTTCATAATCTGTTTGTTGTTAATTCTCATCAGCACCACTGAGATCCTGGGCTATATCCATAGGGTTGTTTCTAGCAGAAAGAGAGATGCAATAATCCTAATCTAATCAGTGTCTGTCAGGCCACACCTGGAGTATAATGTCCAGTTTGGGTCCCCAGAATTCAAGAACGACACAGGAAGGCAGGAGAGGATCCAAAGGAGGGCCATCAGTATGATCAAAGAGCTGTAAAACCTGTCCTATGAGGAGAGACTTGAAGTAGTTAAGTCTCTCCTCTCTAGAGAAGAGAAGGTTCACAGGAGACATCGTCACAGTTTTCCAGTACTTAAGAGGCACTTATGAAGAGAATGGAGACTCTCTTCACAAGCAGTTACACAGAGAAGACAAAGAGCAAGAAGGGCAAGGAGCATCAGGAGATGTTTCATTTCAACAGAACACGGACAATTTTTTGCAGTGAGAGCAATCAGACTCCCCGGAGATGTGGTGGAGTCCCCACCACCAGAGGTTTTCAAGAAGTGTTCGGACAGAGCCTGCTAGATCATTTTGTCTAGGTTTTGTTCCAACCAAAAGGCTGGACCAGATGATCTTCTGAGGCACCTCCCAGCCTGGGATGTTGTGTGGTTCGGTGGGTCTGAGGCTCAGCAATGGTGGAGACAGCCTGAATGTGCTCATATAAGGGAGGCAATACAGATGGTTTAAGGCCCTTTTTGAGAAGAACTCGGTCCGCTTCCAGCAGGCAGCCAGCACAGAGGTACATTCATCTGGCTCAGAGGTGTTTCTGATTCATAAGAAATGGAAGAGGCAGAGAAGATGCTGTCTAAAAAGTGGGGCCAATGCAAGCACTGTAAGCTCACAGCCAGGGATTGGGGTTTTTCTGCCTCTTTGATTTACTTTCTGTTCTTCGCACACAAGTACATGAAAGGGCCATGTTGTTCTTGTGCCACTGGTCAGCTTGCTCACATCCCACTGTTTAACTTTTTCTGATATAAAATGAGTTGGGTTGAGTTTTCTTTTTGGGATAGTCAGGGATATCATGTTCCAACAAACTTGGATGAAAACAGATGGTAAATTTACTCACTAGGACCTATTAACTAAGGGTTAAATCCATGTTAGACCGTTCTGTTTTACCAATTAAACCATGGGTACTGTAGGAAGTAATTAGATTCAAACCTCTTAAGCCATCCAAAGTATTTCATATGAATCCATGGATCAAATCCTATTATTAACTAGAACAAAACCATTACTACTAAAACCAATGCCAAAGATTTATGAATTAATTCAGACCCAATTACAATAAGTGATTAAACGGGCTTTCCCTGAAGTCAGTATAACTGCATCCATTTCCTGCAGGTCAGAATTTGGCTTCAGCTCATTATTTCTCCTGCCAATTTTACAGGTATTTTCTGCAGTGTTTTATATTACCTTGTTGCTGCAAACCACGTAAAAAATGTTGTAACCCACTGAACTTTGAAGCATTTGTGTTTTCCAGAGCAGCTCAGGAGCAGTAGGGCAGCTCACTGCCCATCCTCTGCCTTTGTAAATACTCTGAAGTGCACCTTCTCTATTTGCTAGTTTCATTTCCTCTTTGAGAAATGATGCTGAAGTTTGATGTTTACATACTCCCTCATTCTGAAGCAATCATACAGCAGAGCGGGCATTTTTGTGAGCTGCTCTGTTATTTGGTGTCCGCTTAGATAACCCATAATTGCAATTCTTTCAAACAAAGTGGAAAATTTAACCAACCATGTTCTTAAGGATGTTTTCTTTATTTAATTTCCGTGGTGATAATCAGCAGTTACTGTTTTGTGATGTACGTCACACCACAAACACAGTGTGGATGCCAGTTTGATGCCATGGTTTGGGGAAAAAACACAGATTTTCCCAGGATAAATTAGGACCTCAACAACGTGCAAAACAATTTTTTTTCCAGTGTTGCTTGCTTTCTCTCGTAATAAATCTTAAGATTTGGAGAGATATGGAGGAAAATTAAATGGGAAGGTGCTAGAATTTGTATTTAACTTGTGTCCTTTGTTTTGTGTTAAACATCAGTCAATTAGAATTTTTTAAAACTTGAACAGAGTTGTTAACATGTTTTAATAGTAACATAATTTTGAAGCAGAGACTAAATACCCTCAATAAATATTTTGGGTCTGTTACTTACTGTTAAAATTGTAAATGACATATTATAAGGAATCATATTTTATTTAGGAGACGGATAACAAATGGAATTTAAAAAAAAAAATACAAGCATAATGTTCAGAAATTTTCTGTGTTGCACAAATACTATTGTTATATTCTATTTTTTATACCCTTGTTTCCAAGGGTCACTGAAATGAAGGAAAATGCTTCCTTTGCCTTCCGTGGTCTTTGGCTTGGCTTAAACTACTGCAAAATGAAAAGCTATCTGGTGGATATTTCTGCATTTGCTGTAGACAACAACGCTCTAAATTGAATTTCTCTTTTATTATGGTTTCTAACATAGTCTACAACCAATACTAGTACTTATTTTGCTTGAACAGGGTAAAAACTGTTCTTTCAAGAAGCTGTGAGAGGATAATTCAACTTAATCTATATATTATACCATGCTATCATATTCTATGTACATTATGAATAACGTAGCTTAGGGAAATGACTGACATGAACTCCAGCAAAACCCTTTCATATTTCGAAAAACCTTTGTTGGGTTGCCAGCATTTCGTATTTTTAAACAGAATAAATTTGATATAAATATATCAAACAGAATCCCACAGCAAATCAAAATTAACATGACAGTTCTATTATTCATGTTTTGGCAAGAATATAAAAATAAACTTTTCCAGTGCATGTCAAATCCTTGTCAAGATATGCACAAGAATAGATACTAAGCTAAAAACATAAAGGGTGCAACTATCACTAAGACCTCACGTGCGTATTATATTTCTTAGCTTTATTTACATTATTCTGGCACTTACATGTCCAAGTTATTGGCTCAAACCATATGTGCTATTCTTGGCATAAACACAATATAGAATGATTGCTCTGCTCATGTTATTTTAAGATTTGAGCTGCGATTTTGAAGTTCATTCTATAAAAAGTATTTTTAAACCTCTTTAGTCACTTTAGATCAAACCAACTCTGCCTTAGACATTTTCGGGTTCTAGTTTCTGTTCATTTTTTTGTTGCTATTACTCCTTTTTGCCCATACGATTTTAAAAATAATTATGCATTACTAATTTTAAAATGAGCTTCAGGATGGCATCCATGAATAGCATTTAGTAAAAATTTGCAACTCCTTTTTTTTGGAGAACTTCTAAATCATGTATGAATGCTGAAGTCTCATGAGATGGGATGATATCATCAACCTTATTTTGCAATAGGGAAACTAAAGCAGGGGAGTTAAAGTGACTTCCAAAGTTCACACATGGGCTAAGTGGCAATATCTATGACATTATACTGAGTTTCACATCTTTCTGTGTGCCTGAGATACTGAGGTTATTAAATAATCTTCCATTTTGGCTCTTATCCAAGTTGATTCACCTTTCTTTCTGCATTGCACAAGGGAAACTAACACTGAATATCCAATTGCTGAGAAAAAGAAAGGGAAATCTGAGTCATAAATTGCTAGATATCTGAAGATACAACAGTCTGTTTTTTAGACTAGGTAATAATAATTACATACATGTTTTTATCACATTTTAGAATACTTATTTCTCCATAAGTAATATATAACTTAATCCAACAGTCAAAAAAAGCCCATAAAGCCACCAACTTGATATTACAGAACACATCACAACTTACAGGAATGTTGGCTTTAGACATTCAAAATTTAAAATGAAGTGTTTTTTAAAAAAAGGAAAAATACTTTTTGTCTGCATAACTGCACACAATTTGGAGCATTTTCAGATTCATGGCATAAAACTTTCTTGTTTCAAAGCCCCTATAACAATGTGTATATTATGACTTGTGTATAAAAATCAATGTGGGGTTTTCTTTTCCCTAAGCCCCCTTTGCTTTTTTTTTTTTTTTCTTTCCTCCCTCCCTCCCCACCGTTTTTCATTTTTGTCTTCAAATAAGTCCTTTAAGTGCTGGAGCAGGTCCAGAGAGGAGCAATGAGGTTGGGGAAGGGACTGGAGCACAAGTGCTGTGAGGAGAGGCTGAGGAGCCAGGTGGGGGTCGGTCTCTTCTGGCAGCAACGAGCAGTAGGACAAGAGGGCACAGTCTTAACTCTGCCAGGGGAGGTTTAGGGTGGACATTAGGAAGAATTTCTTCATGGAAGGAGTTACTGGGCATTGGAATGGGCTGTCCAGGAAGGCAGTGGAGTTTAAGTGCCCAGGAAGGCAGGGTTTAGGAAGAGACTGGATGTGGCACTCAGTGCCATGGTCTGGTTGACGTGGTGGTGTTGGGTCAGAGGTTGGACTCAATGATCTCAGAGCTCTTTTCCAACATAACTGATTCTGTGATTCTTCTTAATTTTTTTTTTTATTTTTTTTTTAGATAAAAATAAAAGAACATGGGCTTTCTCACTACAGTTCTTTCAGATGACCACCTTCTGCAATGGCATTTTAAGACTAATATAAACTTACGTCCAGTACGAAAGATTTTGGGGAAAATAATTTTCAGTAACTAAACTACTGATATTTCCATTAGAAGCAAAGTAATAATTTCCTATAATAAGACATAATTTTTCACCTAGGACGTATAGTTTAGCTTATGGAATGTCTGATAATGAACCTGAGGAAGACAACACTGTTCCAGAATTTACTGTGTTATAGATACAGTACTAAGTGTAAAGTGTTCACAGAATTGACAGGTAATCTATAAATATTATTAAAGAATTCCAGAGTGTTCTGGGCTTATAAAGGAAGACTATAATAAGAGAAAACATGCATGGAAGTTGCTGAAATTCAAAGCATTTCTTTCTAAACACATGTGTAACAACACTGAGAAACACCATCCTAATAAGGAAGGTAAATTATTGACTCATGATTTCTTGCACAGAGCAATTTCCCTAAATAAAAAAAAAATCCTACCAATTCTTCACCCCTCTGCTTTATTTAACCACAATAAGAAGATGAGCGATTTACAGTATATTGGAGCCAGGTCAGGAAAAGGAGGGGATGTTGCCAGGTCTCTCAAAATACATATGAGTAGTTAGGGAAACTACACTGGTTTATACTGACACATAATAATGAACTGATACCTTTACAGCCTAATTTAATCCAATTTGCATCTCATCTTCCATACCATTTTTTTACCTCAACGTACCAAAATGCACGTAGAGGCATGTAAAATAAATTGATTTGGTTCACATGATCTTGAAATGTCCCTAGGAATAAGGAATGAACGACTGCCAATCCAGGAATGAAGCAAAAATAGCACTGAAATATTGTCTAAGCATGCACATTATCTCTTTCTCTAAAGTCAGTGGGCTTAAGCTCTCTTATAAGCAGAAGGAAAACTATTTTTGAACAGTCATTTCTCATATTTGAAGGACTGAAGATCTCACCTAGCTCAGGAATCCAATTTTATGAGGTGGAATGGTTTTGCTTTCCTGTTTTCTGAACTCCCAGATGAGACTGGGAATACAGAGGTACCACCCATCCTAGGGTACTGCCCGTTCAGGACCAGATCTTTGCAGGGCCACAATAGTTGGACATGAACTGCTTTTTGGGTCAGCAGCCACTACTTTTAGAACACATACAACTGGTTCCTGACAGGTTACCTCATGTCCAGTCAAAGCAGCAGGAGCAGTCAAGTAAAAACCTGTATTTATCATGTAAGTACCTCTTGAACCAGCATAAGTTCCTAGGCACAGTTGTGCAGAAACCATAATTAAGGTCAGAGGCTCGAGGCACCACGTCTCCTGGAGCAACTCCACTCACTAAATGGCTCAGCTATTGCAGGTTGCCCTTTCTCACGCCTTTTTTTTTTTTTTTTTTGACTGTTAAAGTGTATTGCTCAAACGTCCTCACCAACACACATGCAAGATCTACATAAGTGTACATTATTAATAATACCTTGCTTAACCTGGTTATTTCTTTTGAGACACAAGTGTTTTTCAGGACTTCTGGGGCATTCTAGAGCAGAGGATGACTACTACACTTGGTACTTCTAAAGTGACTTTAAATTAGGGTATTGTTAAAGCCCTGTTATTTTCAGACCTGTTTCGGATCTATTCTAAAATAAGAAAAGAACCCGTAGAGGATACAAGCACAATAACTACAGATTTATCAAGAAAGCAAAGAAAGTTGATGTGATGGAAGAAGCTGAAGAACTCTTTCTAACAGTCTCAACAGTATGCACAAACATTGAAGTAAAACTGTCTAGTATTTTTTTGAAACCAAATCTACGACCTTACTATGACACAGAAACACATGGGTTAACATTTCAAGTAAAGAAACAAAAAATTTCAGCTGAGAGATTTTTGTTTGTCTGGAGAATTTTGTAGCCACAGAAATAAAAGGGGAGCAAAATGAGACCATTTCCAGAGCAGGCATGCTGGTAACTAACAACTGATTCTATACCATTGAATCATTTAAGAACAAGGGTCTCTGTTTTGTAGTTTTTTGGGTTTTTTTTTTTTTTTTTTGTTTGTTGTTTTTTTTTTTTTTTCTGAAGGAAATACAAAATCCTTATGATGTAGAAATGTTTTAGATGTGATTAATTACTTCCTTAGACAGGTATTGCCTGTGGCTCTGCAAAAGAAGGAAATAACTGCTACTTCTTTCTCAGCAAGAATTCAGCCAAGCACTGTCACATGAAAAAAAAAAAAAAAAAAGAAATTCTTTTATGTCTGTGCCCTTAAAAGCTCAGACATAACAGAAGAGAAAAGTGAGGCCAACTTGCCAAGCAAACAAGCTGGTCAGATGCAGTTAAAGATTAGTCATGGACCTTTTTCCATCAAAAGAATTGAGTCCATGGGTGTGAATAAAACAATTGGTATTACACAGTGCTAACTGACAGGAAAGACTATTACTGAGATTTATTCCCATAATAGATGACAAATTTTAATCCTCTAAAACAATTTGTGAGCTTCAGAAAGTGGGAAGGGTCGGGAAAAGCAGTATACCAGGTCTTCCCCACAAACAGGAGGGACGCAGTCCCACACTGATAGTGTTGGACATATGCAAACATGAACACACCTTTTTCTTAACCACTTAAGGACAAAATTTAAAGGAAGATTCTGTAAAAAACCTTCTAGTATGCACAGTCAGGGTACGAAATCTCACCAGTACTCAAGTGAAGCGCAATAAGGATTATGTGGTGTTGGATAACCATGAGATTATATTCCAAAGTGCCCCCACAGAAATGTTCCTCTGAAAGAGAAACTACAACAGTAACATCTGACCAGCATCACAGAGCTTTGTAGACTCTAGCATGAGCTCATCTAATGAAGCCAACATGATTATCTGACATTTTTTTCTAAGCAAAGGAATTGACATTTTACCACAGCAGTGCATGCCTAAAAAGAAAAAAAAATCAGTACTACAAGTGAGAAAATATAGTTCTTCAGGTAGAACACTGAAAATGTCCTGCTTTAGGAAGTTGCACCCTGTTGCCACTGGAATCACAATTTGCAGTAAATATGTGCATTTTCAGATAAGAGTAGCATTTGGATCTACAGTTTTAAGTGACAAAATATAATGAAATTTGTGTTATCTAATTAAGTTACTAAAAATTCTGACATTACAGTGAGTTAAAAAAAAACACAGTAAACCCAACAAACACTAATGCCCAGCTCTACTTAAAAAGTAAATATTCTTCTGTTGTCATGGGCTAGATTTAATTACCTTATAGCAAAGATATTTAGATATACCAATACTTAAGATTTACCTATAGAGGCCAAGTGTGGCACTGTACAGAATTAAATCAACTTTGTGACAACAATGTGAAATAAAATATTCTAGGAAGGTAATAATAGCCCTCTGTGTTTGGATCAAACATCTAGTTCCTCGGGGTGGGGGGGTACCAAACATTCTTAAAAATTAATTTTTATAGACTCCTTTAACCTCACTATCCCTGCTTGGAATCAGAAGTATTAAGAGACACAAGGCTGCCTTTCTTACAGACTTGTATTAACAGGTTAATCAAGGGAACACACAATAGCAGGAGTTTGATGGTCCTTTCCAAAGTATGTTTATATTTAAGTAGAGTGAAGAAGCTACTTTTTACCTTTAGGTGTTGGAATTGGTCTCTCAAGTCTATCCACATGACTTAAGGGGTCATTTGAATCCGGAATTTCCATTTCACCTAGGAAGGAATAAAAAGATTTTGTTGAATTGAGGTTCTGAATTAATCTTTCTGTTAAACAGCTTTACAATATTGAGTTCAGCAAACTCACTCAGTCCAGATTCTACTCCCAGACCAGCGAACAAGAAACCCCTAATGAGGTCAGGATTCATCCACTGCAGATTAGAGAACTTGACAATAATTTACTTTGTGGATTTACTCTGTGTTTGGCAAATACAGACAGCATTAAAAACTACTTATCAATTCTTACCAGAATAAAATTCACACATTTTTACAAAGAATGCAAATATTTCCTGTCAGCAACGCTGGATTGCAAAATTAAGCAGCACCTCAGGCTTTACTGACAGTCCCAGTTGCAAAATGACGTAAGTTTACCTTTGAAGTTACATTACAGTAACTCAGATTCTATTTCCAGAGGTCAGACTCATCATCGCTGCTGACTTTCTTATCCTATGCTCAGCCTCGTCCCTAAAAGATACCTTCCACAAATGAAAATATAATAACTGCTACTTCAAGCATTTCAAAGCGTGAGGAAAGGGACAGACATGTTCTGTCTGTCCTCCTTGCTTGTGTCTAACGTATCAGAGCAAGTCATCAGACAGCAGACAGTACTTTCATGTTCCTTTTTGCATTTGGAGGTCTTGCTAAACCCTGACCGTTATAAATCAGGAGTTGACCTGTCTGCTCTCCCTTTTGAAAATCTGGTGTTGTAAGGAACAGAGCTGAAATTCTATATCAGATAGAGCTGCAGATGTGCGTTAACTAAAATAACTTCTAACGTTACATCCCGTTTTGTTTTTTTTTTTATCTTTTCTAATTTACATTTAATTGTCAAAATTCTTTGTGACCTTGGGATATCACCAAAAGAGCACATAAATCTAAGGTCATCAGAATCTATGATGCCTAACAGCAGATGTTAGGCGTGTCCACTCTATCAGAGTGGACGTTTTGGGTAAAATGAAACTAGAGAAAAGGCTCTCTGTCTCTTCCTTTTGTCCCCATTACCCTTTCTCCAAATCACGCCCTACAACAATACTCTGACTGCAAGTCACAGTGACGAAACACAAGTAACCCCATCCCTCTCTTCTGGCAAATCACAAAAGAAGAAAATAACTGAGACCTCTTTGTTCTCCCTTTATTCTTTTACCCATTATTTGAGAAAAGATTTAGCTAACTTGCCTTTTAGTTTACAAGGTGAAACACAGAAATTGAAGACATTACTTTCAGACAGCCTGGGTCTGAAAGTATCCCTTTTGCCACAGTCCCACCACCTTATCACTACTTCATTCCTCCCTTCATCTCCCACTGCTCGAGGCTCCTTGCCTGACAGCACTACAGATTCCACTTGACTTGTGTGCTTATTCCAAGACACCCCAACTGGAGTGATGGTGAAGATGGTGTTGTACCCTTGGTAACACACTCCTTTCAAACTGGAAGAGCTAAGGTTTGGGCAGACATCATCTTCTGCCCCTCCCAGCCCTGGCCAGTGGAAATGATAGACATTATTAATCTGCAGACTGGAAGGAGAAATGGAAATGGGTGGCATCTTAAATTGCCATCGCAAATCCCACTGCAGTGTGTCTTCATTCCCCTGAGGGCACAGTACAGACTTAGTGCCCTACTTTTTACTGTACAGAAGTTTTGTTGATTTGTTTGATTCAGTGGATGCATGATAGGCGTGTTCTGTCAAATTTCAGCAAAGATACATAACATCCTGCTCTTACCAAGGGACAGCAAGGCACCTCTATTCCCTTGCTCTTGGTTCCTCTATGTCACACAACAGGTTTAGAATGTTCAACTTCAAAATAATTGTTCCATTTTTTTCAGTAATTTACTGGTGCTTACAACAGGAAAAGATGCTGGAAGTTCAGATATATGAGCATAGAAATGTTTTCCTCTCCTATCTCTCCTTCCCAGCCTTATCTCTCTAAATTTAAGTTTTTCAAAACAAAGATGGAAAGAAACAAAACTGTTTGCCGATTTGAAAAAATTTCAATAATAGTTTTGTGTGATTCACTCTTGTACTTGATATGTTTCTGCCTGGAAAAAAAATATGTGCTTTACTAGAGAACCATTACAAACCATAGACACCACCTATTATCAGAGTCTCCATAACCAAGCAAAATTAAAATTAAATTAAACTAAAATTAAATTAAATTTAAACTAAAATAAAATTAAAAATCTTTCGTGTACTTTACTCATTGTAAGCACAAACCAGATCTGTCACAACAACTTGCTTTTATGAAAGAAACATGTATATTCTACTTCCACTACATTTAGGACAAATTCCAAGCTTTAATCCCGAACTTTCTGTACCACAAATTAAAACACCAAAAGTTATTATCAGTCATTGTCAGTCTTGATCAGTGAAAAGTTAGTGCTAGAAAATACATAAATGTTCATTAAACTGATTTTAGATGCAACAAAGATCAGATAGTCACTTCTTTTTATATCTGTAACACATACACACATTGTCATAAAATGCCAAGAAAAAAGGTAGAGTTTCAAAACACAAAACTGGCGGAACAACAGCATTGTTGTTATTAAAAACTGATAAGAAGAAAAGCGCTCAATAGTTGAACCTTAGATGTGATATTACCACCCCACACTGGCAGTAAGCACACTGAGAACATTGAACAGCGTGTGCTGTTGAGGCTCTCTCATCTCAGAAAGGGTACAGAAGAGCTGTAAGAGTTCCAGGGGAGAACAGTGGGAATAGTTAGTTATAAGCCAGGTTTTGCACAGCTGCTGGGATTTGCTGCTCTGAGAAGGAGACGGCTGAGTTCAATGACAGTAAGGGCCTGTGGAGTCAGGAGAGCGTTAAGAGTGGATGGACCTATCTCTCAGTAAAAGAAATGGCAGTGTTAGAAAAATATAGCAGCAATCAATTTCAAAACAGAGCTAAAACAAGGCAAAGTTTTCTCAGAAAAGATGTAGGTAGACTGAGGGCAGAGTTCACATGGGCTACAGGTGAATATCCAGCACAGAGCAGTACTAAATACCTACACCTCTTACACCTTTACTTCTCTACTTCCTTCTTGTTGCCATGAGAACCAAGACACAGCATTGCACAGATCTCTCATCTGCTCCACTGAGGTTACTCTCTTACTTTTCACTTGTGTATGTTCTCTGCTCAGACACTAAATGTGTCACAGCTTATTTCTGAAAACCCACTTCTTCAATTTACATTTGCAGTGAGAGAGTGAGGTAGAAAATATCATGAGTGCCTTGTCCTCCTTGCACATTGCATGGCCAGACAAGACCTCAACAGAACCAGAACTCAGCCTGAATGCCAATTGCCAGCCTGGGACAATGTATGTGCCAGATGTGCCACAGGCAGATGCTCAGGAACACCCCTCTTTTCAGGGAACACACAGTCAAGTAAAATGCAGATGCTGTAAACAGTAACTCTTTTAAACTGCTCACCCACACAGAGAAGATTTCTTAACTTTTCAGGGCAATAAAGGAAGCTATTTCAACTTAAGGAAATTGCCAACTCCAAAAGGGAATCTATAATTAAAAATCAGTGTTCTATAATTTTGATGTACAAAATACATTCTGTTCCTCTGACTTACTGCAGCAAACTGCAGCAAGAAAACAAGGGATACAGAAAATCCTGTTAAAGATAGTATATAAATAATTATCTCTTGTTTTGTCAATTCCATTCTCCTGAATAAAAGAGGACAATTTGCTTACCAACAGGATCCAACACCAGTAGCCCCATTGGTCTGTTTTAGGCACCCATGACCAACAAAATACAGAAGCAAATACTCAGTGTTATTCAGACAGGAATGCTTTTTTACACTCTTAGAAACTACGTTGCCCAACTGATCAGGTTATCAACTCACAGGGCATACAACAGTCACGATAAAAGAGCTGAATTTTTCCCTCTGAAATGGTTATGAGTTCACAGATCATTCATTACTTGAGAGGTAATCGGAATAAGCAGATTCCAAAACGCTCGTGGCCATAAGCAGACACCAAAACAGTGCATTAATCTTCATCAAAAAGCCAGTCACAAGGAGGTGGTTACCATAATTGATACCAGGGACAAACCAAGGCCTCAGCCTCACACAGGAAGAGAAAAACAGGGGCCAGGTATTTTCAATCAGAGTGGGCCTGATTTAGAGCAGCGAAGGGCTGGCTGATGCAATGACATGCAATGTTAATAACTGTCTTTCAGTTATTGCAGAGCGCAGATGAGATCTTAAAAGATGAGAAATTGCACAAACATTTCCTATTATTTAATAAAAAGAGTGAAAAAAGGAGTGCCAGAGAATTATAGAGCTATCAGCTTAACTTCAATTCCTGGAAAAATAATGGAACAAAGGGGTTATTTTTAAGCATTTACGATAAAGCAAAGAGATGAGTAATAACGAAAGTAGAAGCCAACGTTGACTTGGCTTACATGGATTAGAACTGAACATAAGTCAACAATCACAAGCTATTGCAAACAAGGCAGACTTCATACCAGCAGACATAAACAACAGTAATCTTCCCCATCTACTCAAACCTAGTAAGGCCCTGGACTGTTTTTTCAATTTCTTATGTTCCACTGCAGAGTGGATAAGAGTAAAACTGAAATGCTGTGACTAGCACCATGAGGATATTCTACAAACCATGACTAACAGAACAAAAAAAATTATGATTACTACACCTGCTTAGTCTGAAGAAGATGAGCCATTGACTCAGGGCTAGTATTCTTCAAACACACAGCTCTCAGTGAATGAAATTTTCCAGGGTGGCAGATTTGGCAACCATCTATTTTATTTATATATGACACTGCACAGGTAATAGCTACTTCTTATCCCAGGGTGAAATAGGATCTTTTCCAGTCTTGTGATTCAATGAGTTAAACAATCATCTTTGTACCGTTGTATTTTAAATCCCAGAGCTTACAAATAAATCCTTCAACACTAACAATTGCACAGAGCTACAATTAGGGAAACTGCAGATTTCTGTTCAGAATTTTCTTCCACTCATCAATAATCCTGTTTCTGTAGCTGAAACCATTTTCTGATTTAAGCAGCAATATGCAACCTTTGCTTCCTGCGGCCATAACCTTTTTACTCGCGTTCTAACTTTCTTCCAATAACATAAAACTCCCAAACTCTCTCTCTCTTCAGCCTAATACCCTCTAATATTCTGTTCTTTTCTTCGTAAAACTTTGTTGACCTTCTGTCAATTACTAACCTCTGGAACTCCCAAACAAAGGGCCCACTGTACCCTTTGATTCAGCTGCCAATCTGATTACTTTGGCTGGGGGAGGCAGGCTGCTTGGGTTGCTGAATTAGGGCCTTTCATTGAAATTTCTCTTTTCCAACATCTGCAGCCCCTGGCAACCAATTGCAGAGTGGGCTTGGCAGAACTGTAAAGGGTGGTGAATAGTCTACAAAAGGCGCAGTTTGTAGCATAAAATCAGAGCGCCCCTTTCATAGTGGTGGCAGATTAGAACCTTCACGGCACACGTTGCTGCAGCTTCACATAAAAATAGCTGAAGGTGGGGGGAATAACCTTCACTTTCTGTGGCAGTTGCTCTGTTGAGCTAATTGTGAAGTCTGCAAAAGAGTCACTTCTTGCCTTGTTACCAGCTTGCAAAGCATACTATTTGCAGGATAACTAGCTAACTGGTTAAATTACATTTATGCTTTGGCTATCCGAAATTCTTTAAAATTACTTTCAGCTAAATTCATAATGATAAAGAGTTCTCACTGTGAGACTATTAGAAAGCGAGTAAAATTTTCTAAGCCTTCTCTGTTACAACATCAAAAATATTAAGTAAAACAACATCAGCCTACAAGTCACAGAACTTCAGAAAGCTGGTTGAAAACACAGACAAGAAACCCTTTACAAAGGCCAGTGTAGAGTTATTCAGAATAAATTCCCCAAGTTTATAAGCATTCCTTGTTAAAGCAAACACCTTGTTTCATTAGAATTTTCCCCTCTTTAGATTCTTTTTCTATTATACCTAACAGCTATATTGAAATGTTTTCATTTCAGTAAGAATCAGGAAAAACAGTTTGCTGGAAAATGTGGGAACTACACTACAGAACAAAGGCAGATCCAAGGCTTATGATCTGTGACAATTAAAAGAGCTTCTTTATTTGGACAGAAAATTTATCATTGAATTAAAATAAAATTCCAAACAAACAAAATGCTAAGCCACCTTCATTCTGCATGGTGAAGACTCATTTCTCAAACACGTGTTAACAGAGATTCAAAATTCCATATTTTGTCAGATGAAGCATAAAGAGGGAATCTGTATATTGCTTTAATCTCTGTTTCTGTGAGTATTTGTGTTCACAGATTGACCCAGGACAGACAAGCTGCCTGATTTGGAAAACTGGCTGTCCAGTGCATGATGGAAAAAGCACTTCAAAAATGTCACAATGTTCCTGCAGGAACTTCTTCATTTAGTAAAATAATCCTTATTAACCTGCCATCAAACCACTTTAAAACACAGTGAAAGAAATCAGCAAGTTTGAGAAGGAATGATTCTTGATTTTCGCACAGAGCTGCAGTGAACCCTCAAACAGGAAAAAAAAGCATGCTGAAGATGCAGTTTATCTTGTTAAGTCATCAGCCAGGCGCCTCAACAAGTACCATGAAGTCAGTGCGAAAAGAACAAAATGAGATAAGTCATTTAAAATATTGTTAATAGGGATTCAAACACAGACTTCAGTGAATACCTTGATTTATTTTAATGTCTCATACTGTTAAAGCACATTTTACATCAACCACACAGCTGCATTTTCAATTGCACTGCCAATCTTAATCTTTTCATTACACAACCCTCATCATAAAGCTTAGCTATTAAATAACTTAGATTCTTTCTCCTGCAACTCCTATTTGCCACTTAAAATGAGAGTTCAGAAATGCTAGTGAGACAAACCAAAGATAAAGATTTATTCAGAATTTCAGTCACAGAGGAACCCCCATTAGCAGCTGTCAAAACATTACAGTAAAACAAACAGCACCCATGGAAAAGAAGATACTCATTTTAAGTCACCATTTCCAGTCCACAAGTTCTAAAGACAATAAGCTTTGGATTACAAATTATTCTATTAATTCACAGTCAAAACACTATGATGAAGTTATAATAAAGTCCAACTCTTCCTATTTTACACTGCAGAGTGAAGAACATTTAACAGTAACTCAGCCTGCACAAAGGACTATCCAAATCCTATTTTCAGTTCTTAGGACTTCCTGCAAGGTCCTAGCCAAGCCACCTTAGGCCAAATTAGAAAAGCATTTGATGCCAAAAGATGCAGACAGATGTCTACGAGGACTCCCAAAAGCATGTGGGCACCTGAATCTCATGTCTGCAGTAAATATCCCTTAATCTTTTGTGCCTCAGTTGCCCCAGGGGTGGAGAGGGGGAAAGGTTAGTTCCCTGAAGTGGTTCCCAGTGCAGCTGCATGAGTGTTTGAGTCAGCACAAGGAAAGGAGCAGCATGGAAGCAAGAAGCTAAGACAGAGAAAAGGCAGGAGAGAGTTTTTTGATGACTGTGGCGATTTATGCCACTACAACTCATCACATAATTCTAGACTTAAACCTGTGGCAGAGGAACCCTACAGTCACAGCAGAGAGCTGGTTTTGCTCTTAGTCAACAAAAGCAAAGCATAAAGCACTATTTGGAAATAAACTGAGATGTAATTATGCCAATAAAACTGTCCTGAATGTTTAAAAACTAAGAATTAAACCAGAAATGTTTAATAACTAAGAATGAAACCCAAATTTTTAATTTGGCAACAACGTAACTAAGTCTACCAGCTATCATTAGCATAGTTTTTCTGTACAACTACATGCTTTACAGTCCAAGAGCATATACAGTCCAGGGAGAATATAAAAGCATTGAATCATAGAAAAAAAACCCCATAAAGTAATTCTGGATTTCATAACAAGTGGTCTTTGTTGGTAGTGAATTATGCTTAAAAAAAAAAAAAAAAGTAAAGCAATTGTGGGTACATTCCAAAGCTCTTCACCATCTCAGTTATAAAATCTCAGTTTAAACACAACCAATAGAGGCTCTGAACACACCTGCAGTAGCTCAAAGAACACCAAACAACATGATAATTATCCATGGCATTATTACATGATTGATTATTTTACTGCTTCTGGCTGTGAAAACAAAATAATCTCAATCAAAAGGTTGAAAATAATCATGATTTACGAGTATAACACTCCATCAACTGGTATAAACAATGATTTTCACAGTGCTCTTTTTTTTTTTTTCCTAAAAGAAAAAAAAAATCTATTGGAATCCAAAAATGCCAGTCCTGTTGGCAGCCTTAGGCTGAAATATTTAAGACTCCAGTTTGGGAAAGCACCCCTAGTCAGACAAGCACTTGAAAACTGGCTCATTTCTAAGCACGCTCTTAAATGCTTCCCTATATTTTGAAACAAAATGACAACATTAATCTCCCTTTGCCTAAGTGGTAAACTGAAAACAGCACAGATCACAACTGGGTGTAACAGCATACAGCAGAAGTTATTATACTTTTCGTAATGATTATTCTCACTGGTTTAAAAACCGTGGCAGAAGAGCTGCTGGAAGTGTAAAAAAAGACCTCCCTACAGGTTGTTTAGTTTCTACTTTCTAACTGCATTTCAGAAAGGGGAATTGCGGCACTCTTGGAAGGCTTTTAAGGAGGTTAAAGCCAGCCACTCCCATCTCTGGAAAACAGTGAGAGTAAACAGCATGTTCGTATTAATCAGAGCCCTTTTTGAATTACTTATGGGTGAGTATTGTAAACATCTTTTCTGACCAAAAGGACACAGTGGAGACCAAAGAATAATTAATTCTCAAACTCTAGTGCCTGATACTAATTTGAGAAACCTGAGCACCCATTCAGGTGATCAATACTTTAAGAAACCAAGGCTGGCAAGTGAGCTAATGATAGGGCAATATTAATCCCTAAATAAAATCATTAAATAGATTCTGATGTTCTTTCCTGTCACCAAGCATCACATTTTTTAAAGACACAACCAGATAGAAAACTGCTGGCTATCTGAAGCTTCACTTAAGCACCTATGACTACCCTAAGTCAGAGTTGAATGGGATTTTACAAAATTACACTGCTAACATTAACATCAAATACTGTGTTCTAAGAGAAGCAGCTGGTCACTAGTAAAAATTACTACAGGTTTTGCTCATGACTAGTAACAATAATAAGTTAAATGTACCCAATTACATTGTTAAAAAGGGGAAATTTCTCTTTAACACAGAGTATTCTGGTTTCTCTATCAAGAGTTTGAAATTCTTAATTTTCTGGAAGTTCTGGAACTGGAAGTTCTCTTCATAATGAGTAATTAGCTATGGCCTATATACACAAAAAACCATTAATTCCTCTCCCCTGATAACAAGTACAGCTTTTACTGATGGCCATGGAGAAAGCTGGGAGAGAGTAAGTCAGTGTGCAAGTGGTGTGGCCAGGCAAGTCACCAGTGAGCACTCCCTGCCCTTTTGACCTTATCAAATATTGCTGGTGCCTAAACTTCACTATGTGAGTGCGTGTGTGCTTGTTCATGTACAAACATTTGCCTCTGTGAGTAGAAAACAGAGGAGAAAGTTAAGAAAGGGTGCCAGGATGTAAAGGAAACTAGCTCCTCATCTTTACTTTAGCCATTGAAAAACTCAAACCAAGTATTCTAATGGAAAGTTTTAAAGGTATGTTATTCATTTGTTTTTGTAGGCACTTCTACATTTCACAGTATGGGGTTATTATTTAAATAACACTAATAAGTAAAGTTTAAGTAACATTCATATCTCTTCATTTGAGAGTAAATATCTAAACGACAAATTATTTCTGCTGACAAACTGCTCGTTGAGTCTGCATAGAAAATACTTTCTTCCTACTGCAGAATCTGTTTGACTTCTTGGATTACAACTGAATCAGTGCAGTGAAGTCATAATGGTTGGCTGCTCTGAAAGAAACTCTTTCTGCTGTGGTTTAAACCACCTTTGCTGCTACAGAGGGGAAAAAAAGCTCAGATGCTTAAGTGGACTCTGACACAGTTCCTCTTTGATATTTCACAAACAGAGCTAAGCAAAACTTATCTGCATGAAAAGAGATGGGATATTATTTGCTTATGTTCTTTTCAAGAACAGTACTGAAAAAAAGAGTAGAGCCCTGAGGTGGAAAACAGAGAGTGCAGAGTGCTTCCAGATGTGGATGCACGCTGTATTCAGTGGGTGGACAGTGAAACTAAACTAAATTAACTAAATGAAAACCTGGTCACAATCTAGCTGACACTAGCCAGCATGGCCATAATGATGCACAGGAGCCCCTTTCTGCTCTGCCTGCCTGAAGGCAAAGCCACGACCAGCTTCTCTAACCCAGCAGTGCAGAGGAGAGCACAGGCATGCACTTATCAGCCAGCAGGCTCAAAGCACTTGGCAGTTCCCACACAGTTCACCTATTTCCCCATGCCAGGAAGGAATTTCCTGAGCTCCCAGTTTAATAATGGCAACTGATGTGAATCACAAGATCAGCCTCAAACACTGTATTGGTATTTTGTTTCAGCTGCAACATTCAAGGTGGCCACGCTGCCATTTTAACGAGTTCTGAAAGGAATACTTGGGTGAAGTGCAACTTTCTAAGGTGCATCTTCCCCATCAAAGAGCTCTGAATCTTACAGTTGGGAACTCCTGTTTTACAAACTACAAACTTGGGCACCTTTTTGCTACTGTGATGGCAGGGTTTTTTTCATCACACAGGTCAGCCTTGCTTCTAAATCACCAAAAATGCCTTGGCTGTAAAACACCTGTTTCCATGACAGGCAAGTGAGAAACAACACACACAACCTTATTTTACACTGCAAGGTTAACTTGTGGCACTGAGCCGTGACCTCGGGTTCTTACTTACTTATTGAACAGATCTTGTCAGACGGTCACACACAACCACAGCTGAGGTTTCATAGACATGTTTTAGGAACAGCACTCGAAGTGGTAGCCTCTTACTTTGAACAAGTGCAACGAAAAGCTCACCTCCGTGAATAAACTACTGCGGATATGATCATAGGTGGGAGTGGAACAACCTGCGTGGAACCAGCAATATGTAGTGCTGGAAAATTAGTTGGTTTCACCCCTGAAGTGCAAAGCACACAGAAGACAACAGCGACTGCATTCAACTGCCAAATATGCTGGTCCTCATTCCTAGCACTTCTGAGACATAATGCAGATTCCTCAGCCTTAGGATTTAAAAATATTGTGTTTTAAGGAAGAAGAATTCTCTTCACAGTGAAAATTAAAATTAGCATATACTTATATTCTGTTTTCATATGTTTTATTATGTTTTAACATTTCAAAATATGCATAGCAGGTATTCTGCTCGGTCCTAAATGTTACTTCTATACCGGATATATTCCCTTGCAACCACTATTTACTTAATCAAAGTGGACAGCTTTGGTTTTCATTATGCTTAAGCAAATCTTTGCACACCTATTACTTACTTGTGTTATACCAAACAGTTTTGCAAGTAAAAGCTAGCCATGGCCATCTAAATGTCCTCATATCGATTCTTTGTAACAAGTGTGAGCAACAGGCAATAAATTGTTCCAAGCTTATAAGCAGTTGCCTTCCTTTGTGTTAGCTATGGCCAGCTTTCAAACTGTGTTACCTTCAAAATATAGGAAAAGAATGCTAATTCTAATAAGCAAGAGAGGATGCTTCAACCAGAATGCATCTGCATGCACAACAATCAAAGCAGAGAATAACATTCAGAAATGAATGTTAGAAATCTTAGGTACCTGCTGGAATCTGAAACTTTTGTTGATAATGAAGCTTCAGTGAAAGTGTCCCTTGTTGTGTGGTGTACATGGAAGCAACATTTCATAGCTGGAACTTAATGCACAGCATAAAGATAGAAAATGCTAAGCCTAACAGGCAATTTTTTAATTGGAAATGCTCTTGTTTATTCTCAATACTGGATACATTTGAAACTGGGTTTCCTCTGGTATTAAAAAAAAAAAAAAAAAAAAAAAGAAGTAGGATCAAATATTTCCTTCCTTCCTAGCACATGTACTCAAACCACTTTCCCTGCACTATGTGAATATCCCAGGTCTGACTGGTACAGAGCCCATCAGATAACTATGAGCTTGTTCTGCACTGCTGCACAGCTGTGATCTGTGGTATTAAGCACAGCAGCTGATTCAGAGAGGGAACTGCCAGAAACGCAGAGGACAGCACTTTGAGCTCACATGGACAACTGAGGGGTTCAGTCAAGACTGAAAGGAGCCAAGCTGCAGGAGTGACAGCCCAGTCAGGCGGGACGGAAGAGGGGAAGTCTCAACAGCACAAGACAGATGGCTGGCAAGATGACTCGAAAGCAGAGTGTGTTTCTCCTCACTCATCTGACCACTTTGCTGTCCACACTAGTCAAAATTAACATGAGGCAGTTTGTTCCCCATCAAAAACATTGACTACTTGTTATGAAATAAACCCAGTTGGCTGAGTTTAACTTGGAATAGCTTCACAGCAATAGAAATAGTTATCTAAAGGTTGCCTGGGGTCTCAGCCTCATTTATGGTAAATAACCTTTACATGATAAAAGACTACCATAAAAATGAGCAGCTATTATCTATCTTTGCTGGCAGTTACAGAGATGCCATCGTTAAAGTGCTCAGAGTGATCTGTCATGGTATGGAAGACCAAGAAAATTTATTATCTGGTACTATCAATTTCTCAGCACTTATCTTTTTAAAATGTTTGATATTTCCAGTTTTGTGGGGGTTTTTTTGGTGTGGTTTTTTGTTTTGTTTTTTGTTCGTTTGTTTGTGTTTTGTTTTGTTTGTTTGTTTTATGTTGGGGGGGTTTTGTGATTTTGTGGTTGTTTGTTTGTTTGTTTTTGTTTGTTGTTTTTGGTTTGGTTTGGTTTGGGTTTTGGGGATTTTTTTTGGGAGAATCTAGATTTTCCTCCTCACCCTTTGGGGTATGTGAGAATCTGCAACTTTCTATAAAAAAATTCAACTACAGTCAAATTTTTAAATCTTGGTGGGGTACCTGCATTAGGTAGCAGTTATCGTGTTAATTAATAGTATGGAAGCTTATTTTTCCTGGTATAGGAAAATATAGCATGTTCCCATGCTTCAGGAAAACTTTTATGAAATTCTGTATGAAATTCTGTTCAAAGCAGGAAGCAAGGTGCTAACCACAACCAAACCATTACCCATCTGCTTATTTGCATGCACTGCACTTTCTCTTGGTAGGTATGAAATTAAGAATACACTGCAAAAAGCCTTCTCTGGATCTTCCACTACGTCCTCTACTTACTGCCTCCCAGGCTTTCTACAAAGCAGCCAACATGAAAGAGACTGGGTGATTTACAGTCCAGCCCTATGAATGTAGATAAGATCTGGTCAAAGATCTAAAACAAAACAAAGAACTCTGTATTACTCTTGGAATGGATTCCCAAATATTTAAAACTACTATGACCCAGAAAGCCAGCCCACTGATATATTGCCCTCGACCTTGTCATTCTTGGCTAGTCTGTTTTGCTTTGCTCTGTCTCTGTATTCCGTCTCTCCTACATATTAATCTGAAACATCTAACCCCTCTCATTTGATAAAGTAAGCATTGTACAGATAGTAAGTTATTAAGTGCTCTGCTCAGTTACTTGGCTCTCCATGGGTATCCCCTGCCTACGCAATATGGCAGAGACATCATTTTTGCTACTTTCACAATCCAGAAGAAAAATCCCATTATAAGACACTAATAAGATGCCTCCTGGGATAACAAGAGTCATACCCAAAACTTATTCTAAGAATATTAATTTTCATTTTGTGTATTTATTCTATGAAATTATATTTTATTTGCCTTTTCTTTTACTTGGGGAAAAAAATGAACAGTCAACTACTTTATTCATTGAAAAAAAAATTCCTTCTATATTTATAAACATAACTATCTCCAATAATATTAAAAGCTAGTTAAACTGCAGGAAACCTTATTTATAACACAGGGTAAATGAACTCAATTTTCTCCATATACCTGCCTCACTAACCCAGCATCTACCAGTCTTCATGACATAGAGAAGCAGCGGTAAGCTTGAACACACAAACACAACGTGTCAACCTAAATATACTAAATGAACAGAAAAGATTTTTATTATGCACATAGAAGAAACAAAATAGACTGCATTATATCTATCTATCAATATATATATTTCTTCCTCCTGTTTTTCTCTTCTTCTGCACAAAGACAAGTATACAAAAAAATTGACACCCTCCCTGCAAAACCTGTGAAAGAATCTAAATTTCACACCTCAAGCAGAAATTGAAAAAGAAGTCAGGATTGGGTACCTGGCACTGCAATTCTTGCATACTTACAACTGCTAGTAGGAGTTTTGAGAAAACAATAACAGATGAAGTTAATTAATTGGCATGAAATCCTTTCCTGGAAAAGGTTCACCAAGTTGCAAAAGTAAGATTAAATTACAGTGATGAAGAAGGGCATTCATAGATTGCAAAAGTCAGCCTTGAAGAACACATATCCTTGCCACAGCACTACCACTTAACTTTTAGTAGTCACAGAAAGACTAAATTCATTTACCACAATCCACCTTCCCACCCACCAATTACCAAGAGACAAAGGCTACTGCAAACCTTTCAGGCACTTGGTTTGGCAGGAGTTTTTGAAATTACTTCATATACAAAAGAGGTAATGCATATACAGTATCATGTTACTGTAACAAGGATTTTAAGCAGATTTTTAAGTGACCTTATTGGCCTCAGTCATAAAACAGTAATTCTTAGAGGACTTACAATTTACGGTATTTGACATGAACAACAGCCCCTTGCTTGCTTTAGTTGGTAAAAGAGGCTATAGCACATTCTGATTTATTGCATTCTGCTTTCTATACTTTTAATTTATTTTTTAGAAGAGATTTATAACAATGTTATTAATAGAACTCCAGTACAACATCAACAAGCAAACCAATAAATGAACTCTTTCACATGCATTTTGCATTTCAAATAATGAATCCAGCGCTCAACACCAACCTCAAAATGCTAGTGTATCAACTACAATCACGATATCAGTTAGGGTGATATAAGATGCAGTTATGATAGCTCACTGCAAGTTTGTCTAACGTGGTATATTAGGCAAAATCATTTATTACAGGATTCAAGTATGATTTAAGTACTGTAGTTTTCCCACATTCTAATGACTGAACATTCAAAAGCAGATGCTTAGCTTCAGTAATGCTTAACGCAGAATAAGAAAGTAAGGTGAAGCCTTTGTGTTCCAATATCAGGAGAAACAAGAAGCATTGAAGAAACAGATTGTCCCAGTCCATGAATACACAACTCCGTGTCTGGTGTCACCACCAAAATTTTGGCAATGGGATGGCCTACACAGAACCAGGCACGCTGGAATTAGATGGGATTCACCTCAAAAGGGGAAGAGTCTTTGCTCAGGAGCTAGCAGGACTTAATGACAGCTTTAAACTAGATGTGATGGCTCTCGATCCCCAGGTGCAGGAAATCAGGGAAGAAAGGCAAGACACTGGCATGGGTGAGTAAAGGGGAAACTGCTGATCAAACCAGAGGGCAGGAAGCAAATGCACAGGAAGTGGAAGCATGGACAGGTATCCAGAGTAGAGTATAGAGACACAGTCCGGTTGCATAGGGATGAGGTCAGGAAGATCAGTGTGAGGCTGAAGCTGAATTTGGTAAGGCATGCAAAGAATAACAAGAAGGGCTTCTACAGGTATATGAGCCAGAAAAGGAAGGTCAGAGAAAACACATTCCCCCAGCATCCCTATCACCCCCTATAAGCAAGGCTGACAAACTGTGACAGTGGAGGAGTAGAAGGCTGAGATACTCAGCAAGGTTTTTGCCTCAGTCTTTACTGGCAACCTCTCTTCCCTCACCTCTTGAGTCCATGGTCCACAGGACAGGGACTGGGGGAGCAAACGTCCCTCCTACTGTAAGGGAAGATCAGGACTGTAACCACCTGTGACTAACCTGCTTTAATTCTGTGCCTTCACCCAGTGACAGAGCACAGCACCTTGGTAGTTTACAACTGCTTGTGCAGTCATTCTCAGATTAACTGACAGTAAGGGAGGTTGTAGGCAGATGGGGTTCCGTCCTGCACCAGGGGAGGTTCAGGTTGGATATCATGAGGAGTTTCATCACTGAAAGAGTTGTTAAGTATTGGAACAGACTGCCCACAGAGATGGTGGAGTCACCATCCTCGGAAGAGTTCAAGAAATTACTTAGTGTTATGGTCTAGTTGATCTGATGGTGACTGGTCAAGAGTTGGACTTGATCTCAAAGGTCTTTTCCAACCTTAATGATTCTACAGTCGATAGTGTTTCTGTAAATATTCTGGACAGGAGCCATGAAATACAAACCATTCTCTGTTTATTTACAAAATTCTCAGGAGTAAGGGTACATTTCACCTTGGTAGCTCATGGTCAGTCAGCCCTCTCTCCCTTTGCCCTCTTTTCCTACCCCTCTCCCCCACCCAAGGAAGCTCCAAACCTTCCTCATGTTTTCACTTCACTGACTTAAGCCAAAGGACTTGCACTAACCCTAGTGAAAAATATTTAAAGTTATTGACCTAAAAAGTTTTGGTCTTATCCAAACTGACCACATTTCTAAGGTGTGGTTAAGCCATTTTCCACGGTAGATCCCGAAAGTAACAGGTGTGTACATGATTATGTTAGAGTAGAGGGGAGAACTGATCTGCTCCCATTTATCTCCCTAGATATGGGGTCTTAAAAACTCAGATACAAAGGTCTTAAAATCCTCAATTCACGAAGCATAAGAAACAAAAAACATCTTTTGGCTTATGATCTAATTAGAAGCACACTTCTGACTCAACTAGGTTTTAAAATTAAATTAAAAGTGAAGGAATAAATTTCAGTTAATACTTTCTTCTCTCCTCTTCTTCTTTTCAAGTTTTATCCAGGGAAAAGATGTCTATGACCAGACCTCCCTAAAATGTGGACTCATTACTCATCCTGCAGTAGAGCATTGTGCTTTGTTTACAGCACTGCAAAGCTTAAGGCATTTTGTGGAATTTTTTCTGCCAGATGTTGCCCAATTCAAAATTTGTACAGAGTGAAAGAAACATAACAGTCAAGCCCTGCCTTTTGGCAAAATGACAAAATAGACATACATTAAATGTCAGCTTTCTAGAGTTTACATCACTCACACCCCTCAGTCTACAAGGACCTACAAATTACAGCTGTCGAAGTTTTTGCATAACCTAAACTTTCAGCTCTAGAGAACCCTTACTTGTCTACATTTATTTATATTCTTGGTAATGGAGTGGTTCATTATTTATACTAGCTGTTTAAACAGTAACTGGGTTGTTTTAGGAATTGTGCATTTGTGCAGAGATGAGCAGTGCATTTTATGTATCTCAGGGAAATCAAGACTCATCGACAAAGTAAGTTGAATTAAAATAGTACGATCATAAGAGTAAAATGTTTTTCCCTAAAATCTTTTGCAACAGTTTTTGCAAGCAAACAGTGTAGATTAAGTTACTTCTCACGTCTACTAGTCATGATGTTTGACTGCTAGGATTTAAGATTGTTAAATCTATAAACAGACATTGCTACGTTTGCAAGTCTCCTTTCATTTTTAAAAATGTGTAACTTTGCTCATGTATAAACAGGTCTGGAGACATGTTATGGAAGAGTTATTACCTACACACTAAACAATCTCCTAACTGAACTTAAACCCGAGACTGGTGCTCTGCAGACCTTCAAAAATAGAAATGGGTGAACTTTTTCAAAAAGAGAGCCTTTTGTTCTTGCTCATTCACGGAGTTCACAGAAGTAGCAGAAACTGCTGGATCTCTTATCTCCAGCATTTTGAATGCATGTTTCCTCTCAAAATTGACCACATCAACAGAATTGATCATTATTTGCAGGTGACTGGAAACCTGGATAGTGTATGGATTAAAGATCGTCTGTATTAATTACATTGCAAAGAGAGTGTTAACATGGGTAGGAATAAGCTGCATGTGCATCAATTTGCACACAGTAAATATTAGTTTCGATTTTTCTCTTTGGAGTCCCACTCCCCCAGCATCTTTTAAGCATGAACATTTTAAGAGACAATCAAAAATGTAAAAACTTGAGTAATATTCTGAAAACTAGCTCCAAAAGATAACAAAACAGCATCCTGGAGTCCTCATTTCAGACCTCAAAAGACACTTCAATACAAATCAAGAGTTTCAATGCTAAAACACTGGCAGTGACCATGTACCCCACACAAAGCTGAGTGTTTATGACCTCGTCGAGATGGGATTTCCATTCCCTTTAATGAGCCAAGACATCAGACTCACACTCTTAACTCACGCAAACACAGAACCTGCCCCTGGGACAACGTGTCTGTTTCTGCGGAAGCACAGGAAAGTAGGATGGAGAAGTGGGGGCAGGGAGGAGGGTGGAGGTGGGGATGGGGACCTGCATAACCAGACCAAGACAATGGCTCTGAGGTTTGGCCAGAAGGGAGAGGAAGAAAGCACAACTGAATTTTTGCATTAGGAGTGGAAGGTGGCACCCCTATTCCCCAACTCTGGGTAGCATTTGAATGCTTTTTTGTTTCAGAGACTGACACTGTCAGTATCCCTTATCACTGCAACACTTCCAAATGCCATCTCTGGAACAATGGCTCTTGCTCACAAAGCACAGTGCAGAGAGACTTTGACAAATTAGAGGACTGGGCAATCACCAGCATAAGAGGTTCAACGAGGGAAAGTGCTTCACCTGGGATGGGGCAGCCCTGGATATATGGACAGGCTGGGGAATGAGATGCTGGAAAGCAGTGCCATGGAAAAGGCCCTGGGTGTCCTGGTCAAGGGCAAGTTGAATCTGGCAGCCAGGAGGGCCAACCCTGTCCTGGGGAAAACAGGCAAAGCATCACCAGCCAATTGAGGGAGGGGATTGTCCTGCTCTGCTCTGACTTGGGGTGGCCTCACCTGCAATATTGTGTGCGGTTTGGGGTACCACAGTATACAAGAGATATTGAGATATTAGAGAGTGTCCAAAAGAGGGCAATGAAGATGATGAAGGACCTTGATTTGAAGCCGTGTGAGGACACTGAGGGCACTTGGTCTGTTCAGCTGCAGAATCAGAGACTGAGGAGAGACCTCATTGCAGTTACATCTTCCTCGTGAGGGGAAGGGAAAGGGCAGACACTGATTTCTTCTCTCTGGTGACCAGTGACAGAACCCAAGGGAATGGCCTTGAGTTCTTTCGGGGAGGTTTAGGTTGGATATTAGAAAAAGGTTTTTCCCCCAGATGGTGGTTGGGCAATAAACAGGCTGCCCAGGGCAGTGGGCACAGCACCAAGCCTGAGAGAGCTCAAGGAGTGTTTGGATGATACTCTCATGCACATGGTGTGACTCTTGGGGATGGTCCTGAGCAGGGCCAGGAGTTAGACTCGATCATCTTTGTGGGTCCCTTCCAACTTGTCATATTCTTTGATTCTGTGTTTTTTTCAGAGCTGTTTGTATTTTGAGTTTGAGGGGGTAGCAGCATACATATTACCCCAGTTTCCCTGTCATAACATTCAATACTGACAAAGATAGTAAAACCAAGGTGCCTACTATATTTGGTTATATGAGGTATTTAAAGGTATCTTGTTTACTTACTTCCTTCTTCATTTAGTCAACAGACACAGCTCAGATGTACAGCATGTGTGGGCAAGGTTAAAACTCTGCCTTACCACACTGAGAGTCAGGCTGTGCCTTTTAACCAAAGGCTCACAAAGCAGGCATGTCTCCTGGCTGGAGAGCAAGGAAGGGTCACATCTGCCAGCTGTAAGGCCCAAATCTGGCTGATCAGCCACACTCCTTGTCCAGCAGCGTGTACTGCAACTTCATTCTGGCAAATCAAACAGCAAGGGTGAGAACTTCCACATGGAGATGAATTAAAAGACAGGCTGGATGGATGGACTTGCAGGACTCTAGAGGAAAAGGTTTGGTGTAGTGGTGTATGTATATATAAGGTGGAGGGAAAAGAAGTCCCAGTGGGGAAAAAAAGGAAGCCAGCTGGTAAAATAAGTTCTCAGCAGAACATCTACTGGTGTGCCCAGTATAACCATAACTGCCTTTAACCACTGCATGTTAGCCTCCAGTTCTCACACAGCAGAGAAGTGAAGGCTAAAAGTAACCCAAGTCTTGGAAAGATTTTCAGAAAATCTATGAAATTAAAGGATTAAAGATGAAAATAAACTATGGCATTTGAAATATAATTTGGGGTCCCAAATAGAAAGCCCTTGATGGATAAGACATAGAACACCAAGTGCACAACTTCTTTGCATAAGGATATTAATAATTTGTAGCGTACACTGTTTTATTTTTAATCCCAGGCTGAAAAGACTGAATTAGTATTGATTTTGTTTCTGGAAGAATACACTAATAGCTTAATATATAGACAAGAATGATAGATGTTCAGGTAAAATACTTCCTAACTACAAAAATAATTAAATGTTGAATGGCTAATCCTCTTCCTGGAGCTTTTCAATTTCTTAATATCTGTGAAAAGCTATTAACTGAAACTCATTTGTTGCAGCTGTAAAGTGCTGTTAAGTGCCAGACTGAGTCATTTCATTAACTACTGTTTTTGAAAGAACAGCTTGCTAATTCCATAAAGTCATTCAACCTCCTAGTAGCACATATGAGGGAACATAAGCCAACCCAAAGCTTCCCCACCCACTGTTTCTGAGAACAGACTGACAGAACCAAAACCAGGGAATGGGAAAGCTGTACATGGTTTTTATCTGATCTCTTAGCTTTTGTCATAAGGAAATGTAATCTGCACATAGAACAAATTACACCCTAGTCAAAGTGGTTATTTATGTATCTGCCTCAATTTTAAGCAGGGTTTTAGCTGTAATCTACAAGTTCATGAGAGCTGCACAAGGCAGTTGTTCCACAACTGGAATAATGGAGCTTCTGCTGTTACAGAAAATTAAAATATGGTTTTGGATAAAACAACCACACATGTAGCTATGATCATTCGTTTTCTTGCTTATACCACACAACCAAAGTGCCAGCAGAGACCAAGGAGAGCCAGAAGGATTTTAAGGAAGCAGAAATTTTAAAAAGCTTTGATTCTTAACAGCCTATACTCACCACTTAACATGCTGAGGTATCACACAGAGGCAAGAGTTGTGACTGATGTAAGAAACAGAACACTGAATACAGGCATTTACTCTTCTCAAATCAACCAGCCCAGATCTCTAAAGCTTATGTGTGAAAAAGTACCACAAACCTTCATCATTCATTATAATAACCTTGCAGCCCAGTTATTTTCATTTGAAAAACAATTTCATTGCAAGTTAAAAGTACATTTTAAGCTCATAGCAGCATGCCTCAAAGCAGCTTCTTTCATTAATACAGTTTGTCATTTTACAAAAATGACTAAGGCTATTTGTATTCCACACAAAGCTAGGATGTAGGACTTGAAACAGAACACTCGACATTTAAGACAAAATATGTACATTTCAATCCCAAATGAGGCACTAAATCAGCCGAAACTTGTTTCTGACAGACTAGTGATAAATTATAGGATTTTCAGTAATCCTTAATAAACAAAGTGAACACTATTCTTCATGCAGAAACCGCTGGTTAAATCACACATGACATAGATCTGGTATTCTTTCTGGAAAATATGACATTACCTTGATTGTCAGGCAACCTTCTAGAAACACTCAATTTTCCAGCTTCCCTCTATGTAAGCACACAGTTTAAAAGAAAAATTATGTGATAGAAGTCATAAACATACAAAGCCCCTTACCTAGCTAGGTAGATTTTGAAAGAGTTTTCTATGCTGCGGATCAAGGGGAGAAAAAATACTTTCAAAAACACACCGTGGAGGAAGGGAGGAGGATTACGTGGAGCTGGAATTACTTTGCAGAAGAAAACGAAGCCTGTCATCCTGCTCCAATTGGCTGTAAAGGCACCCCACATTAAAATCGGCTTTTCACCTGTGAGAGGCAGAGTTCTGCACGGCATTTGGAGCAAGACCTGCCTTGCAAGGGTAAGCTCTTTAAGTGCTTGGCAGGGGAACAGTACCACCTGCAGTATATGGCAAAGCTTGTTTATTTGTGTACAAGGCCCAGACCACACACCCCTTGATGAAATGCCTTTTTCAAACAAGCTGGTGCAGCAAAAAAACGTGGTGCATTTGCTGCTCTGTGCTTTAAAGTGAAAGCTTGCAGTGGCAGAAATCATTCACAAAATAATTTCAGCTGAGACATTTATTCTGTCTCTCAAACAAAACAATTACCTTGTATAAATGGCAGATTAACAGAATGAAGCTACATCCCCCCCCCCACCCCGAAGTCATCTGTCCCCTTTTGAAGTGACGAGCAAATCTATGTTTATTGATGTGGGAAAACATGCCAATCCTTCCTATTAAAATTAATTTCTTCAGAAAGCCAGTTTTGCAGATCCCTGTAGGGATTTAGGCAGGGTAGATAAAATAATGATTTCTTTTTAATGGCTGCTTTTCAGATCTTTCTTTATTTAAAAACATTTTTTTCTTTTCAAATACCCTATTTTAATTCAAATATGAAATTATTTTATTCTGTGCAAAGTAGTAGCCTAGCAAACACAATTAATTTAAGCTACAAAAATACTTAATGTGTTCAAGAAAAATCAGATCTCTGAAGAAGCAGAAGCCAAAGACAAAAGAACTTGAACTAGAATAAGCTAAAATGTTTAACCAGCTTTGGACAGAAACTGACTATTCCACAGGTGCATTGTGAGTATTTGCTTCATTCCAAATTTCAACTACTTCATTCAAAGCTGAAAAACCAACTGGGATTTTAAAAGCCAGGAAACCTTATTTTCCTCTTACAATCCATGAATAAAAATGAGGTGAGAGGCTGAGATCCAGTTTTAAAATCTCAAAGCCCATGGTACTGAGAAACAATCAGTTCAATTCACTGCTACAGATAAAACTGTATTTACTTAGTCAATATGTTTCAAATTAAAAACATATTTTTGGAAAGTAATTTTCTCTTCCACATGAATGTTAAAAAGATTTTATTTTACTATTTTTTCCAAGACTTGTTTTTTATACAAACAGCACAACCGTGGATAATAAATGCTTACTCTAACATTATTTAAATTCTGTGAAAATGAGAAAACATAGTAAATGTATATTAAAATACACTACTAATGAACTCCATTGCCCCTTCAGAAAAAAAGAAATAAATACTTATAAATCTTTGAACTGTTTTAATTATCAAAGACAACCAACATTTCCCTAATCAAAACAAAACAAAATTAAAAGGTTCAAAGAAACAGTTTTCCATCTTCCAATTTCAATTATAATCAGAAGCACTGAAACTAAATTTTTCTACCCTGCTTTCTCTGCCCAGAATCTGAAGGAAAAGGGAATCTGTTACAGTGCTTGGAAACAACTTGGCCCCTCTGCTAAAAGCACTTCAGGTTTCTTTCACAGCAGCAGGAACAAGTCCTGATGCAGAGCTGAGGTGACTTTTTCTGAAGAGCACAAGGTTTCATTTTCTTCTTTTAATAAAATACAGAGCTCACAGAGTGCAATTTGCTGGTTGGCAACACCCCTCTCCACTATTTGAACTTAAAAAGAACTAAAAAGAGCTCATTTCTGTTTCAAGACAAACTTCCTCCCTTTATCATGGCATAGGGGCAATATTTTCCCTTCATCTTTCACACAGCAAGGCACTGTGTCTAGAGGGGGATGACAGAGGGAACTTCCCCAAAACTAAAACACATCAGTAAAAGGGACAACACTAACCTACCTACTCCATCTGAGGCCACAGGATGCCATTGCTTTAAAGTCCTGGGGTAGGAGCATAATAAATGCTTTGACATATAATGACAACTCCATAATTACATAGACTGTACAGTGAAAAGGCATCATCAGGTTGCTCTCAATTAAGTAATTTGTTTCCTGTCAGAGAGAAATGAGCAGGGAGTTCAAAGGGCCTGTTTAGGCTACAAGGAGGTGTCTTCTGTAGCAGCCAAGTTGCCCAGGTGAAGTCAGAACACTTCAAATCGACAATATGAGTGAGGTGCTAGTTCAGCTGGCACTGGATTCAAAGAATTTGGTATTAAACTATGTTAAGAAACATGTTGAGGACCATTTAATGCAAAATGAAGACATAAAATAATGTTTTCTTCTTTTTTTTTCTATTTGAACATCTAACAAACTGCTATAGCTCTGTTTTCCAGCAGAAGCAGAACTAGCTCAGTCAGCTCTGTGACTACCTAAAAAGTTGTACCACTAGCTCAGTTAATTTGCTGCATCTCTGATCCCAGTCTGAAGGTCTGTGTTTCAATCAGGCAGTTACATCACCCAAGCAAAATGTAAATTGCTTAAGAATTGAAATGGCAGACTGTGATACCACTTAGGTGTTCTGGAGCAAAAGCATAGCACTAGGACTAAGATACTAACTTTTTCCCTGCTACTTTTCCAATTTAATCAAGCTTTCCTCCACCAAAACAGATTCCTGTGTTTATACTGATTGGCATAAAATTTGAACATATTTTTCTGTTGTACTGTTCATTGGCATATATTTCACAGGAGGTACTTCTCACACTTTTGTTCTTAGCATTGAAAATAGTATGTGATACTATATAGTTTATTTCAACTTTCACCAGTTCCACTGAAAATTTTCAGTAATTTTTTAAGGTGTAGTTATTTCTATTTAAATGAAGAAAGTACATTCAGACAGCTACCTGGTAAGGCAAAATAAAAAACTCTGTAGCTTTTACTGCAGATGTACCATATAGACACATTGCTTAGCCATACATATAAGTATAAGCATATATAATTACATATGAAAATCATATATACTAATAAATTTTAACAAATCTTATTTATCAGGGAAAAGCAAACAGCTTCTAAATCTTAATTTGCTCCCAAACCATAATGAGTGACCTGAAAGGTATGAAGCTGATCCTGTTTAGCTACGCTGATATAATTAACTTCAGTTGCCTGAGCTCTGATACCATATTAGGTAGCAAAAATGCTGCAAAATGAGTAAGACTGTACTGTTATAAAGACATTTGTGTCCATAACCTCCTCCACCCAGTGGCCCTGTATATTTTCTGGTTGTCAGTGGGCAGCCACCCTTGTCCTCCAGATGACTGCTCGCAGGACCAGCAAAGGAGGAAACTGAGAACACAGGAAGCTGCACTGAAGATAAATGGAATACGACAGCAGTGAAAATTCATTCTTTTGAGCACTGTTTCAGCTTTCTAAGCTGCTTCCTCCTAGCACTGCCTTTAGGCCCAAGCACATAACTGGAAGGAGTTCTGACTGCTCCCAGCATCAGGCATTTTGCAGACACTGCACAACATCAGGCATTAACCTCCACTACAGCAGGTGATGGCTCAGGGGCAGAACTTGCATGCCGGGCATAGGATGAACACAGCAAACTTCTGATTGATGCTCTGAGGACTTTGCCTGCTCACCTTCTCCCCCAGGGCTTGCTTTCCCCTCAGAACCATCTTTCCCTTCACCTTCCTGTGCAGGGACCCCGTGCACTGCCCCTCTAAAGTCTCAAGGCTGAGCAGATGCAACATCTTAAGTCAGAAAACTCTGGCTTACTGGTGTTCATACAGCACTAACTTGAGCCAATGTGAAGAGGCTCAATCTTCCATTCACCTTTACGACCGTGCCAGGTACCTACCTGCATCATGGGGTTTCAGAGGCTGACAGAAACGTGTTGGAATGAGTTGGAAAACTAGTCAGCTTGCTAAGGAAGAGGTTTGTCCAGAGGTGTTTCCAGGGAACACCTCAATGGTCACAGGATTGGGAAGTTAACGGCAGGTGACATGACATCCGACCTAAAACTGTGTATGACTGAACATGGCTACAACTGGCTGGAGTACTGCCAGGTGCAAGTGAAGAGAACAGCAGCTTTCTTTCCTGGTACCCAAAAACGTGTTCTTCATCTCTGGTATCCAGCAGAGAGCAACAGAAATGGTTTTCTGTTTGACCGTGGAAAGGAGACAAGAAGCAGAAGTACCTGGGAACGTGGATCCTGCAACACCTGAAATGCTTTCAGGTGGAAAGGGTAAAGTCATCTCCAGCTGGGTACAAATTAAACAAGCCCTACACACTCAGCTCAGAAATACAGGTAAGTGTTTGTTAAACGCAAACAATAGCAGTGTTTGCTTAATCCCAGAACATCTGTAGCTCAGATATAGCAGCCAAAGGCAGGCTGTTATGGTTGCATGGCCTACATTTGAGGCAGTAAGCACATTCAAGCTGAAATAAAACCGCCTGTGACACGTTCTACCAATTAATGTGTCTGTTCAGATACATTTTTTTTTAAATGTGGTACTTTTCTTGCAGTCATCACTACACGTGGCTTAACACCTGAACAGCGTCCACAACTGATGTCACAGTGGTCTAACTCAGTGAACAATCACACTCCAGTTTTCAGTGTTTTCCCCAAGCATGCTAAGTTCTAAGCATATAAACTCTGCTGCATTGTAATTACACAGCAGCAACAATATAATTATAATTGTACTGACCAACCAGGGGCAGTTCTGGGGAAGAAAAGGAATGGCAAAGAAACATTGCTATGTGACAAAATGGTAAACATAGGATTCAGCAACATGAGTGCAACACACAGTATCTATCATCTGTCATTCAAGAAAAACATACCATAGTAATCCAGAAGACCTCACTCAAATTGCTTTTTAATACCCTCAGTTCAGCCTATTTAATATGTACTTCGGAGCATCTGGTTCAGCAGACTTATTTTCTCTTTCTCTATGTAAAAAGAATACATTTAGACACACAAAAAAAAAGAAAATTTGACCCTTGGTGTACACTACTATATGGTAGTTACAAGCTTTGTAATCTCTAATGCTTACCACCTCAAGAAATCTCCATAAGCAGAGAAAAGAGTCTTGGTGGTTGAAATGTGTTTTTATACATTTTTACTCATCTGTTTTCTAAAGACCTAACAAAACATTTTAAATCTTGTGCCACTCTACCTCTGTAAGCTGAAAGCAAACAAATCAGCTAACTCTTCCACCCCCAAGCAAACATTTCCCAGTAGAACCCTTCTCAAACATACATTAGAAATGTTCTTCAGAAGCCAAAGGCAGGTCCCTAGAGTAACATGAGAAAGGGCAGCACAGTCATGCCATTTTTGCAGCTCTTTCTCCTTAACTAATTAGTTATGTCTCAGAAACAGTAATTTAATTAAATCAGCAGTGTCCATCAACAGTAGTTATTGACTTGGGTGGAAAAGAGAGTTTAAGAGAAATCAATGGAAAGCAGGTTTCTTCATATTGAAGGCTTTTGGTTCTGCTCCATGACCCTGTTAGCAGAATTACCTAAAGCAAACAAAACTTAAAGCACTACACAGCAAGTAGGTGAAGATTTCAGCTGTTTCAAGTGAATAAAAGGGACAGTGCTTTAAGAAAAGTCTTCTGGAAAGAGACATTGTCAGGGACTTGAGCACCTCAGAGACACCGCTGTTCCCCTGCGTTCAGGGGAGGGGATATTTGATGAGGGGAGCCCAGTTCCTGCAGTGGAGAGAACAGCAGCATTCAGCTCCCAGCATTTGTAGGGACCAAAAAGAAAACGTTGTGGATGAACCAGGTAATGCCATGGCCAGCTCAGGCTTACCTCCTTCTCAGTAGCAGCAGGAGACATAGTAATGGACTCTTTCCATCAAGAGGGTAGCCAAGTGCCTGACATCAGAAATAAGGGATACTGGAGCCGGCTCTTGGACAAAGAATTCTGGTTAAAGACCATGGTGTAACTGGAAATGTGCAAGAGCTGTGAAGACACTTAGCTTAGGAAGAAAAGAGGTGGAGACTACGGATCAGCATCGCCCCTTTTATTTGTGAAACCGTGAAGGTTACAGAGTTGCCTCATGGTTATCCACTGGATGTGACCCGCTCTTAAAATGTGCCTACATACAAAGTTGCAGACTCATTCTTCAGTTCCCTGTTCAGTGTCTCTGCCCTTACGCATTTACTGAAATCCAGAACACGCTTCTAATGAAGGCACGAGGCACCTCTTCATAAAAATGTCATTTGGAGATGCAGAAGAGTTCTTTTAGACCTTTACATCCAAAATGAAGAAAGTAAACAGGATAGGTACCCAATGCACCTACTTCTCGCTGGCTTTATGGTTTGTTCTGTTTTCCCTCAAGCAGTGAAAAACTGTGCAATGTTTGCTTTTCTCCCCTGATTTGTCTTGTTTCCTATATTTAAGGAAAAAAAAACCAGCAAACAAACAATGTGATGGTGAGAGAAAGACAGAAAAAACTAAACACAGTAAAAGGCACCCAAAACATTGTAGTCCTCTGAGAAAATAACCATCTCACAATAAACCTGGGCATCTATGAGCTGAAGGGTTAACACATTTGTTTCTAGCCTTACTTTTCCTAAACAGATGTTCCACACAACATTAAACAGGGGCTAGAAAGAGGGGGAAGGCAGATAATGAACTTTGGCGCAATATGGAATTTTTAAAGGCATTTCCTTCTCCCTAAGAGCCAAAAGCTGTGATCACTTAAGTCTTTGCTTTTTAAATACATATTAATTTTGTAGCTTTTGCCAAACTAAATGAATCCAGTCTTTGAAAACCTTTCTTTTTTAAAAAAAAATCGTATTTTTCCGTGTCATACTTGAAGTCTGAGTCTTTCCAAGAATGTCAACAAAAATGTATATGAATTTCTCTCTCTACAATGAATTCCTCTTAACTGTTCAGATGTGTGCCACAACAGTAACCTAGTGTTACAGATCTTAACATTTTCAGATCTGAATAAATTCATTTTATTCAACAATTAGGAAAACACTAATTTCTTCTGCAGTGGTGTTTCTGTGTTCTTTATTATTTTGGGGGTTTGTCTTGTTTGGGGTTTTTTTGTGGTTGTTTTTGTTTGTTTTCTTGGTTGGCTAGGGTTTTTACTGCATTGGGTTCTGTTTTATTTGTTTGAGGTATTTTTAATTTGCTGAAGATCATATCTAGCAATGATAAAAAAAATGTCCACTCTGAAATTCAAATGAGTATAAAATAATATTAAAAAAACTTTATCAAACTGCATTCAGGTATATTTTTCTTAATAGTTTAAAGCTGATCATGTTTCCAAACACTAATCAAGTTTTCTGACCACACAGATGTTTGACACAGCTTAGTCTTCATTATATGAAGTCCTGAAAGGCAGCATAAATGATTCAGGAAAGTGGACTCCCAAATGAAATATTTCTTTCATTCCAGAAGAGCTATAAAATATTTTTTAAAAGTCAGAACACATTAAAAATGTTTTTAAAACCCCAAATATGTAAAAAATGTTTAAAAATCATAATACCGTTACTTCCCAGGTAACAGTGTACCTCAGAAGACCTTGTTATAAGAAAGGGAGACATTTCTTATTCATTGAAACAGAGTTATACATTTGCTGAACTAAATGAACTACAGAAGTTAGAAGGAAAAAAATAGTTCTCAGTAAATGTGCAAGCTGTATGTACATTGCACTTTGATAGCATTTTTCATGCCCTGGTTTCTCACCTCCAACTTCATGCCTTTTACATATAAGAAAAAACAACCTTGAAAAACATTAGCCAGCTTTAACAGGCATAACAGAAGGCAGACAGGGGATGAAAACCACAGAACAACACTGATGAATTATGGATGATGTGATAAAAAATTCTTGCTAGGTAGGGCCTCACATTTACGTGCATGTTGACAATGTTCCCTGTAGAAATGACCCCTAGTGAACCATCAACAGTAGACAGCTGAACTGCAACTTGGAAAAAACCAGCTAAATCACTTAACTACTCTGAAGAGAAAGAAAACCTTAGATGTTCAAAACAACCAGATTTAAAGCAGCGTTAGATGATTCCCATGCAGTATTGGTGAGGATTCTCATATGGGTGAGGATTCCCAGTGCAGACACCACCTAGGTGAAGAGTGGAAAACCACATCACTTTGTGGTTCTGACACAGGAAAGTTATCTATCCCAGAGAACAAATAATAAAACAAATTAAAATAACCACTACTCACTTGGAAATATATGGGACACTAAAACTTCCTGATACCATCATGCTACTTCAAACACCGCAAGAAAAATAATTGCAACCCACAGGTTAGGCATATAATGATTAAACTAAGCTCTCTGTTCTGATATGCATGTATCTGTCTGACATGCATTAAAATCGTGTGCTTTCTAGAAACATAAATAGTAATTCAAATCATACTCTGTAAACAGAAGCCATTTGACTATAATGGAAGTACCAAGCCTGAAGCCAAGAGAGAACTCGACCCATACACAAAACAGGGAAACTAACATCCAGCTCTTAGGAACACAGGCAGTACAAAGACAGAATTTCTGGGAGTTACTATAAGACCTACAAAGACAGTCATGTTCTTTTCTTTGCAAGCTTCTACGTGACATTTTTCTGTCAGTACCTCAGACTTGCAGGGAACCTGGGCTTTGTTGCTTCACGTGCATCACACACATGATGAAAAACAACAGCAAGAAAAGAAGGAATACGCGAAGCACAAGCTAATTCATAGGCCACTCATATTTCTGATTGAAAGCATATGCTCACATCTTTAATAAAACAGGACACATACCACTTGCCTTTTAACTGTAAGGAAATTCAGCCCAAATAGTCAAGATTTTTCAGCAGGGATGAAATAAAATGGCCCTCACTAAAACAACAGCTTGAATCTCTCTCTCAAAACCCTTCTTGCTGTTAAGCGTGTGTAAGTAACTTTGTACTTTCTGGTGATGAGAGAGGTAGCCGAACAAATGCCAAATACCATTAAGAGTTGTTTCAAAGTCTCTAATCCTCCTGAGGTTTCAGAACTGGTTCTGTAGACACCAAGAGACTTTATGGAGCTGGTGTGCTGTGCTCATGACAGCACCCCAAATCCTGAGCAGTTGGTTTTAAAAGTATCATTAATAAAAATCTATGATATTTTCACAAATACGAATCAAAATAGTCCTCAGAACATATTGAACATCCCTAAAAATAGAGTGTTCACTTTTCAATGGTAGCATGGCAAAGGAATAGTAACTACACATCTATATTGTTCTCATCATTTCACATTAAAAAGAAACACAACAAAACCAAAGAAAAGCAACAAACCATCAACAAAAAGTCCAGCCCTAAAAAAGTGACTGAATTGCTCTTTACATAAAATTTACTAGAAACTTGACAGTCTTTTTTTTATTTATTTATTTTTCCAAGTTTGCTGTTTATACAAACATCATCTCTTTGGAGGAGAACAGTTCACGAGGGAAGAGAAAATGAACTATGTGTTTTATTCTTTAGGGCTGTGATGTCAGAGTCCTGCTGTGCAGAGGCCAACATTTGCATTACTTATTCTTGCTAAGAGTTAATTAACACTGGAAAGATAACAGAATACAGAAGACTTTTTGAACTGTCCTCAAATTTGCAGACACAGACAATGTAGTGATAGAAGCTAGAAAGCAACCACAAACCGTCCTATTTTATTCTTAGCAAGGCAACTGTGTTTTCAAGATCTTTTTCCCCTTAGCCTAGTCTATTTTCACTGAAATATTTTGGGGTGCCCACTGCCTGCAGAGCAGCTGTACTTTGTCACAGTGTGATAAAGCAGACCTGGTCTGACAGGGAACAGGGTTACTAAGGGCTGTCATTCATATATGCTGAAACAGAGCAGGAGATCAGTCACTTTTTGAGTCCATGCCCTGCTCTTTATAAATATTCCCATGTGTTTGCAATTAGTTTGTGGGCTATTCTGGCAGCAAAGGTTATTGAAGTCTGTTTTCCAGACGTGGGTTGGGGGTTTTTTCCCCCTTCTGCACAGCTAAAACTCAATCTTAGCATGTTTAATAACAACACGGCCAAACAGTAGGTTCCTATACGTACATATCAGAAAACACCTTAAATGGAAGAGTTCATCTGCCTTCCCGTGCAAAAACTGGATGTGCTTTAGTTCCAAAGGGCTGCAGAATTGCAACTGTGTAGCTTTTAGCAACCTATGACAAAGAACAGAAGCCTCGCACAGCACAGAAGATTTCTGAAACCTGGTTTTAGCTGCCACAGTGTTCAGAAAGCACTAAACAGGGGGAAGAATTCGACCCCCACTGAACTGAAATTTCAATGCACTAATTGTTTGATTAAGAAATAAAGTTACTTAAGTATTTCCCTCAAAGATATGTAAGTATTTGCCCAATTAATGATGCATTCTAAATTACATCTCAAGAAATACATCCATTTGTACATGATAGAAGTGCAGCTTGGACTTTACAGGAGTAAATCAGCAGAGCCTTCAGGAACACGTGGTGTGATATGCCACACACACATCAAAATAGTCTGTTGTTTTACAGTGGATGTTGGCTTTTCTATCAACCTAACTGCCTATATCTCATAATTATAAGTAGCTGCTTCTATGAACAACAATGGAATAATCATATGTAGCACATACCCTCAACCAGATACAGTATTTAGAAGTATTCATAATATACCACTACAACCCTGGGGAATATCTTGGATTCAGGATTAGCACTGAATAAACAAATATAACAAGATTAGGTTATTGAAACTGAGATGTGGGTTTCTCAGTCTAACCTAACCACATGACTCTGATATACCCATAGGACTGTCCTGCAATGGCCAAGAGCATCCAAAGACAACAAGAATAAATCTAGCTTTTACTGTTAATATAAACCACTGATTCCTGTCCAAATTATCCTATTATTATTGTAGTCTGCCTCTTCACTGCATAGCAAAGGCAACTGAGTCAATACTAAGCAATGGATACAAAATCAGTAGTAGCAGCAGTTAACTCACATGATTTTCTTTGTTACAAGAACCACGTAAATACACAATAAAACCCACCATTTTCATTTGTTATGGAAGTTAGAGGGAGTTTAAAATATGAGACTACGAAAATCTGTGCTGGTGGAGCTATCAAAGTCAGGACAAGTCCAACATGTTTCACCTTTCATTCGTGTACATACAGGCGAGACCAGGAACAAGTAATCACAAGGAGGCTAAAACAGATTGTTCTCATGATACAATGATACACTGATACATATGCACTTTAAACAAGAAGATTGTGAGGGGATAGAGTCAAAAGAGTTGGCCCTGAGAAGGTCACTTACAGTGAGTTACAATCAGTAGAACTATTCACATGACTACATAAAACTCATGTTATGAATTACGTTTCAAATTAAGGAAATGTCAGAATTAGCTAACACACAAGAATGAGAAATAGGCTGGATAAAAGGAAGGAATCTAAAATGGTGCAGTCTTCAAGAATACCACACTGTACTTTAAAAAGTCTGTTTAAAGGGAAAATTATTAGGTGAATCTCAAATTCCATAGCTAGACATAAACCATAACCAATTACATTCAAACCATATCTCCATATTATAAATTTAATCCAGATGTGTTAAAAAGCAAGCCTATCATCTAGTCTTCTTCAGTGCCTGGAAGAAAAAAAGAGTTTGATCCAGAAACCAAATGCAATCTTAATTTTTCCAGCACCAAGTCAGATACAGACCTAACCCTACAAGCTATTTTGATTTCAAGATACTTTTACCAGGAATTCAGCATCACTAAAGTCAGGTACAACCAGAACCAGGATTTGGGCATGAGACCAGATTATGGGTGAGGTTTCATTCCAACTGGTCCTTCAAGTTCATCTCCAATCTTTGTACTATTAAGTACATGAGAGGAACAGACCTGAATAGAAATATAAAGTCACTAAGAAGAATTGTGTTTTTTTTAACAGTATTTACTGTTGCAAATTGGGAAAAAAAGGAAAAAAAAGGCAAAATGAAAACAAATAAATGCTTTGTTTACATAACGAAGGAAAACAGGAGAAAATCAAAGTAAGTCCCTCATGCACAGTTGAAAAGGTTAGTGAATATCTATCAGATGTTAACAGTCCTAGACTGCCAAGAATGAAAATACTCTTCAGAGGAGTGAAAATCTGTATTGCTGGTTCTGTACAGGACTATACTTTGCTGTGTCCACTCATTTATGAAAGGCTACAAATCACTTCACCATTGTCCAGGAAACTAGCTGAAAACTCCTGTCTCAAACTATTCTAATCATCAGCATCTCTGTTTACACACAGAGGTTAACTTTATAAGCAGATAATGTAGCTTAACTACGTTACAGCACTCTGACATCTGAAGTCAATTCAAGCCTCACTGGAATCCAGCCCAGTATCTCATTCATAGCTGACTGTTGTAAAGGAATGCTTGCAGTATGAAGGAGCAAGCAAGCAGATAAAAGGCAGTAGGCTTGGCCAATAATATGATTGCACAGCACACTCTGCATTCATTTTGAATTTCCCATCTGAGACACAGTTGTGGTCTTCAACAGCATTTGCCACCTATGATTCACAGTTGCTAAGAGATGTAAATGTGTAACAGATCACAGTCACTCATCTCTCTGCCAGTGGATAATAACTGCATACAGTATGATTTCTAGTATTTGTCCAGCTCGGTTTTGTGAGTTCCAAGAAACTGAATCTCCCTTGAGAAGCTATTCCTGACAACAACAGAAACCTTCTGATGCTACAATGCATCACATTGACAGTAAAAACAAACCAAACCAAACCCAACCTTGGGTAAGTTTACTGTTTTCCTTCATTATTTTACCATACCCCTTATTGTCAGTGATGCTTACACCATGTAAGGATTTCTGCACATGCACCTTCCTATGCCATGATCACTTCCCCAAAATGCTCATCTGGCCAATCCTCCTCATGCATTTGTACACAAACATACAGGGTCTGTTTATTTTTGCAGCTATACTCAAAGCTCCTTTCAGTTCATTAACATCTCTTTATTAATGGCAAATTCACATCCACAACCTAGCAAAGTATTTTCCCGCCTCACAGAAGAGATTATCTCACACAACAGCATTTCTGTGCAGCCTGCCTGCCAGTACAGCCCTTCTCGAGCAAGCCCAGAGACTTTTCCTCCTGAAGCCATGCTTTCCTAAACAGTCTTCATCTTCCCTGTCCTGAGCCCTTTTTCCCATGACTTTATGACTACAGCAGCAGTGTATCAGTTTATCCAGCCACGCTGTGACTTGGGTCAAGCAACTAAGCAGTTTAAAAATAACACAGCAGAAGATAAAGAGATTATTTTTAACGCAAATCAGTTTTACCAGCCGGCTCACCACGTGGCTGCACGACCACCCCGTTGTACCAGGTGACTGATTTCATATCTAGAGACTGGAATAAGCAGCAGAAAGCAGTGGGTGCAGTGCAGAACGGCACTGCCAGAAAAGGGTATGGCCAGACTCTTGTAGTCTTGCCACGAAGAACATCTTGCCAAGGAGTGCCTGGAACTGCACTTCATCGCCTGCCCAGTGAGGCCTGTGCTGTGATGAAGTGCAAAGAAACACTCACAGGCATAAGTGAGATAGAGGCAAAATCAGGTGGGAGGGTCTATTTTTATTCTGTATTCCAAATAAAGCAATGTATATCTTTAAAAGTAGAATAAGGCGGTATACTTTCACTGCCAGTTAAACTAGTGTAAGAATTTCTGCCCTTCCCCTTCACAGAATATTTTTCTGTCATTTCAGCCGTGCTTATGCAAGCAGGACCACTGATGCAATGGCTTAGAAATGTCCCAGCTTTGAGAAAAGAGGTTCTTAATTTAAAATGCCATCTTTTAATAACTATGATCTCCAAAGCAAAATAAAAACCTTGAGGGGAACAAAAACCCAGAACCAAACTGCTATTTCCCATGGATTCATTAACATAGGTATGTATTTACGTAATTTGGGTTCCAGCTGTCTATGCTGGATACAGCAAACCTGCAGCAGGGACAGAATACCAAAACTATAATAAATCACACTGGTTTAATTAACTTTTGTAAGCAAAGCAGAACCTGAGTTGGGAAAGACCTGAGAACCTAAAGCTCTTCACTTTTCTCTCACTGCTTTAAGGTTAAAAATGTAATGGACACAAAATGCAAATTTACTGTCAGAAGGGAATGTCACTTGCATATGTCCTTCTTTAGGGAGTAACCAGCTGTCATTCCCCTTTCTGCCTCCTGCCCTGCTGCAGCTTGAAGGCAACTACCCCATTCACACTGCCCACCATGGCCTCTTGTCCCTTACACTGGACTCCTCCCTTTCAGAGCTCTCTAGCCACTATATTCTCCATTTATGTCTCTGTTTTTTAGTTTTTTTCTGCCTTGCTTTGGCTCCTTACAAAACATCGCTCTGCATTCTCATGAAATCTCAGCTACGGTGCCCTAATGAGAATTCCCTCTTATCATCTGTGGCCCTTCCTCCACAGCCTTCCAAATGAAAGTCTGTGCTCAGAGGCTACTTAACCATCTTAATTCACCAGGTAATTTAACACACTGAGTGTCCTTCACACTTCTCACCAGAAAATAGAACCAAGATATTAAGTATCATCTTTATGTAGAAAGCTGAATATTTTTTTTGCTCCACAACATGAAAGGTAGCACTTTTACAGGTAAGAGAATTTCAGTGGTGAACATTCTCACAGACAGGGACAATTTCCTCTCTACACTTCAGACCCTCAAAAGGTAGTGACTGATTTTTACTTTTGCTGCCCTAAGTATTTGCATTCATTACATTACTGTGACAGCTCATTTTCACTTTCTAGAGATGAGAATTACTAAACTTCCACTTGTGATTCAAGGAACTTCATTGCACAGTCATACAAGAGGACCTAACTTCCTTGATAAGATCTTTGAAAACATACATTACTCAGGAAGAGAATTTAAAGCAACTCCAAAGTAGACAGTTACAAGTAAATTTGAACATATATTGATTATAAATCTTGCGGTGGGATTAAAAACCTTGTTTTAGTCAAACATCTAATCCAGTGATATCCAAAGCAGAAATACAATAAATGCTCAAAGATAAACAACAATACCACGTGAACTGGAAGCCTGTACAAAAAAATACATCATTAACTTGATTAAATATGAAGGACTGATGAGAAATCTATGAACTAAAGAACCACACTCTGCACCGGCTGAAGCAACCTTCAGTTTTGATCCAAGCACACCACAGAGCAATCCCTTACCTGCCAGGTAGTAAAGGCATGAAATATATCCTCACCCACCCAAAGACAACAAAATGTTATGAGAAGAGCTTCATGATTATTCGGTGCAAAGCAGACTGTGTCATAAAAATATGCCTGTGCTTGTTGCAAAGCCTTTTCTGTGGAAGGCAAACACTGTGAGCCTTATGATGTGCAAATGAATCATCTAGTAAGGACCTTTTATATTCTCACTGCTGGCAAATCTGGATAAAAAAATACTTCAAAGGCTTCATTGCTGATCCTGCAGAGGTAGCTTTCACTTTCTTTTGCGCTCCTTGTTCCATGTTTTGACAATGCTCTTAGGAAAACCCTAAGGTTCTCATCGTATGTGGCTCCTTACTTGTGCACTACATTTCTCTCTCCTGTGCCATTACATTTGCCTTAACACAGTAAGTGAAAATCCATTTGGCAGTTTTGGCAGGGCTACCTGCATTTCAGCCACCCTCCTTCTTTTTTCTGAAGGACAGGGGGAAAGGAAAATGGCAATTCAAGAAAAAGCAGACTGAGTCTTCAAAGCACTGTCTCGAAAGACAAAACAAAGACAGTGCCACAGTGCCACAAAATCCTTACTATCATCAAATATATTTTGTCAATCGTTATCCCTTCCCCTTCCTTTTCAGATCAGTGTAAATGGCAGAGAGGCCTTGCAGTTACCCTTGCTATACAGATTTGGCTAGTATTGCATTTCTTTTATGATTTGGATTACCTTTGTGTTTACAGGCAGCCAGCCACGGAAAGCTAAGGGCAATGTAAACTTAAGCAGAACAAGAGGCTCAGCTCCACTTCAGCATCTGGGGACACTAATCAGAGGGAAAAAGGTTGAGATGTATCTGTAATTTCTACACCTAACACACAAGAAAAGGTAAATTAGGAAGGTAAGATAATAAATAAATAAATAAATATAGTAAGTAGAGAGTGGAAAGCAAGGGGAAAGTCGTAAAAGGAATGAGAAAAGCAATCAGGTATGCATAAGAAGTAATTCATTGGACTGTATCTTATATAGCTAGGATTTAGAGTGTAAACAATCAGAAGCAACCAAAATGCAATCGTGGAATTTCCAGGCCAGGACTTCATCAATAGGCAAGGCTTCAGAACAGATTTTTAAGGAAAGAATAATTAATATGCAGATAATTGCAAAACAAACAAAACAAACTACAACAGGATCTATAATAATTCTATCAGTTTTACCAGATAGCCTTTTCTGTTCCTAGATGGAACAAATATCATAAATTTGATGCTGAAATCACTTATTCACAATGCACTGTGATGGCATCCTAAAATGCCCAAGAAGAATGACATTGAGTCCTGGATCACAGGAGTGGAATGAATCAAAATCATGAGATCAGTGAGCTGAGGAATATCATAAAATTTCATAGTGTACTGGGAGCTCATCATTTAATTGAGCTAAGGTCAGATCTGAGTACCCTAGATAAACAGAGATATGAAAAAAGGAAAATAAAACTCTTAAACATATCAGGTCAGACACTGCAACACTGCAGAGCACCTAGTGCTGCTCTGTGGAACCTAGAATTTGTCATATACGTTGAAGAATGAAACAGAAAATAGAACAGATGCAGGAAAAGGAACAGAGACAGTACTTGCAGAATATATGAAAACAAGCGTTGCTTGTTTCCCATAGCTAAACAAAACCAAAGAGAACTCCTGTCTGGTCTCCATGGAAAGTTCCAGGAAAATAAGCTCAGGATGAAAGATAACTGATAGCACAAAAATAAATAGATATAAACGAGCAGTGGATAAATTTATGCTCAAAAATGAAGATTCCTACCTGTTAAAACAATCAAGTCCTGAGACAACCTTTCCAATGAGAGTAGCAGAGGCAGGAAAACACTAGCTGTTTTTCATACAGACTTTGATAAGTTTAAGAAAGGGACTATATGGCAGAGTGCCTTCAACAGCAGAAGACTGCTCAGTGATGCAAGAGGTTCCTTATAGTCCTAGGAAACTTGCTTTTTTTCTTCCCTTGGGTTAAACAGCTCATAAAGAATTTGGACTTCCACTCTGTCCCTTCTAGCTGATCCCTGTTACAACTTATTGGCTGTGAAAAAGGAGTCCCTGAGACAGCACAGAATATGACCACCAAGAGCCAGAGTGATTAATGCCAGAACGAGGAGGAAATAAGAAGCCAGCAAAGCGCTTCACACTTCATCCTGCAGATGTGCTCTGACCCACGCAGAGCATTCCCCCGACAGATCCTGCCTGACTGAAAAGGTGATGGGTGTGTCACCCCACCCACAGGGTCCTGTTTCACTTGAGACTCTAGAGAAATGCTGCCCTGAAAACAGCACCAGAGCAAAACAGCTGGGGGCACAGGGAAATGTGACTGCCCCTTCTAGCAGCAGCAGTGTGACATCAGCTTCACTGTAACACAGGATCTAAATCAAGGCTCTGCTCAGTGCTCACAGCACTGGTGCTCTTGGACACATTATCTGGAGACATCCAAACACTCCTCTGAGAAGTCACAGCTCAGCCTGGGTGAGTTTATCAGCTGATTCCAGCACTCCTGGTGCAGCAAAGACATAATTAAGGATAAAAATCCCCGGCTGGCTGTGATGGCTTTTGGGCATGGCTAAAAGGGGCTAGAAGAGGCTAAAGAGCTAGACCCTGTGAATCTCAAGCACTACTGTTTTTCTCAGGGAGGCCACAGCAACATAGAACTACTGCTCTAGAGAACACAGATCATAGGTTTTAGTGTCATAATAAAGCTACACAGTCCCTTTCTCTTTCTGAAAGCATGCATCTTACCTCTCAGAGAAATGCATCATGTAATTCTTAAGCCCATCTATCAAGGCAACAGTGGGCTTCTGAAATGGATCTACCTTTCTTTTTTTTTTTTTTTCCCCCTACTTTTTAAACACACTGTTTTGGCAAGAGGCAATTTCTGAATCAAAAAGAAAGTGATTTCAAAATTAAACGAAACATTTCTCCCCAGTTCCATACTTCATAAAGGCAAAACCTTCAGATGCAGCACAAGGGTTTACCTAAAATTTCCATTTCTTTTTACTCCCACAAGGCTCAAGATAAACAGTACCCTAATAAAAGTTGATAGCATGGGCTCTGTTCAAGTGAAACCACTTTATAACTTGACCAAGTTTGTTCTCTGCCAGGAAATGATTGCTTTTCCAGTTCAGCCCAAGAATGTTGTTCTGCCTTATGTCTGCTGGCAACAACTTCTCTGTTTATGGGTGGGCTAAAAAAAGGAGGATTCAAAGGCTGAGTTTAGGCCTCAGATAAACCTAACATGCTGGTTTGTGAGGATGAGCAGACAGGCAAGAAAGTTACTATGACATATTACATAGGTTACTATCCTTCAGTTTTTCTTCTCCTTATACTTACTCAATACATCTCCATACAAATCAAAATCAGGTTGACAATATGGATGATACCACTGGCAGTTTTGATTTTCCTATACTGTGTTAACACTAGTACATACTCTTCTATCTAAGTTACCAGTATCTCCAACAAAGGGAAAGAATGCTAAAATTAAACTATGCCCTTGTCCTGCACCTAAAAGCAAAACACCTCAGCATTCAGCTACATACTTTAAATGCATTCATAGGCATTGCAGAGGCTTGATATAGGCTTTAATATAGGACAGAAGGTTAAAGTTACACTTCCCTGCTTGAAACCTTCTGTAATCATCAGTCTAGAATAGAAAGTGAATTGTGCTACACAGTCACACACTATTTATTTTTTGACCTGTACACTGACTTCTTCACTTAAGAGAAATAAATACTATTTTTTTTTTCAGAATAAAATCCTCTTGCAAACAAAACTGTCTGGAGCTGAGGAATTGTACTTTAGTTACTTCACTGCCATGCAACACAAACCTCTGATTTACTTACTTGAACACTGAGAAAATGGATATAAACCATTACATTTACATGAAGAAGTAACTTCTTCCTTTCCCAGCCTCAATTTACCTCATTTTCACCAGAGATTAACTTCATCTCATTCACATGGCTCTAGTGAGGTGAAAGGCAGTGTGAGAGGTTGAAGGGGTGCACGTGATGGATTTTGTCTGCTGCTCTGTGCTCAGAATTTCTGCTGCCATGTGGGGAATAATCTTGTTGCAGCTTCCCATGGTTGTTTCTGCTCTTCCTCAGTGCTGCTGCCTTGGTAGGGGGTATTCCTGGTCTAGTTATGGGTTCCAGTCTTTTGTGGGGTGTTCCTGCCCCATGTGGTCCACCCCTGGACCCTCAGGAGTGGCTCTGCACCATTGCTGCCCCCTCCTACTTACAGCCTCTGACATATTTTCGGTCAGTTTAGCACCCCCACCACTGCCAAGCACATCTTTAACCCTTTCTTACAGGAGTTAACATCCTAACAGTCTGGACAATTTTCATTAGAGACCTTTTGGAGCAGAATTATTTCAGGTGGAAATGCCAGAACAGAGGCAAGAACAGTGATGGATGAAAGAAACAGCCATCACAGATGCAGATTGGAAAATATGCATAGGTATGTCTGAGCCAGAACAGCAGAGGAGCAAGAAATGGCTTAAATGAACTTCTGCAAAGAAAAACAAAATATGGACATATAAATTTAAATGTCCCTATAACCAGCCAAAAAAACCATGCAGCCCTATCAGAAAAACAATTTTATCACTGAGCCTACTACATACTAGAATCAATTGCTAAAATAATTCCATGGCAGTAAGGCTTACCTTCACAGCAAAAAAACCCAAGTGTAATTACAGACCTTTTGAAAGTTTCCAACAGCTTCAGCAGGGAAAACAGGACAGAGTGAGCTTTCCATCCCCACAGCTCTTCAGGTCTCCACTTTTGAATATTTTTGAATACTTTTTTAAGCAGATGTGCAAGTCTATCCCTGGAAAGAAATACTTCCTACAATTTAATACAGTTGCAGAAAGACATGTGAAACCATGCCTCATTAGCAGTTTATCCAGAACTGAGAACACGATTAGAAGTGGTCTAGAGTAGTAATAAATCAAAAAGGACCAGGATACCGTTATGCTGAATCTGAATCAAATCATGGAATTGACCCAATTTATAACAACTGTGACACAGAACCAGTGGGGGGGGGGGTAGGGGGAAGATTCTTGAAGTAACACAAAGAACACAACAGACATTTGGGAGATGAATGTCTAACAGACAATTCCAGAGAACACCAGCCTTCTTAAACTGATACATGGTGGCCTTTATTTAGATTAAACAATTTACTCCCAAGCCCTTCTGCATAATTCAGCTTCGTAGTGCAAACTACCCCTGGGAAGCCACCCTCATATGGGAGAAGGACTCTCTTTAAACCAAGCTCTCCTTGGACACAGTCTGCCAGTATCTTGCAATAGCTGTCACTAGAATTTTTTAATTGTTTGCAACATAAAGTTTTTTATTGCAAATAAAGAACAGGGGAAAAAATAACCTTGGGTAAAAATTCTATTTGTAGGATGAAGAAATATTACAGTCTTAACCTAAGGAACTTATGATTTAATATCACACAACAGGCAGGCTACACAAATATCTGCAGAGAAAGGAAGATCAAGAGATCTAAAGAAGGAACAACTGTCAGAGGAATTAATACATTAACTGTATTTTTCTAGAGGGCTTTGCATACAGAATGATTAGGCAAAATGAAATGAGACTCTCTTGAGCACAGGGACAAAAATATAACAAAAAGTATACTAGTGAGGGAAAGAAAAACAGCATAGTGGTAGTAATATAATACATTTTAGAGACACTGCAGTGAAGACAGAGGAAATAAAATCTCTGACATATGAGGGGGTTTTAAGGCAAGAGAATATTCAATCTAACTTTTTTTTTTTTTTTAAAGACACTTAATGGACTCAGAAAAAGACAGAATCTCTATATTCCTAAAATTCAACTCCTTGTAGAGAGATAATGCAGCAATATATCTGGAATGTGGGCACAGGAGGATCAGGAAAGATTTAAAGACAAACCCAAAGAGAAAGGTAAGAGAAAGAGGGCTGTGAAGAGCAATTACAAGGATTTAAGGAGGAAAAATGAGGACTTATTTTAGACCATTGAACAAGTCAGCAGGTTAGCCATAAGAGATGTCAGAAAGTCCATTCAGGAAACAGTAGCTACCTGATCTGAAGACCATACTAGCCATATTGGCAAATAGAAATATTTAGAAATTAACTAGAAAAAAATAAACCAAATGTTTCAAGAGCATTTGAACAGAGCCTTAGGAAACTTGAGGATTTTCAGTTTAACTTTTTTTAGAAGCTATTGACATTTATGTGATTAAGTTTGTTGTTGAAAAAGGGGACATTGTGTCTCCAGATTTCACACTTGGGTCACAGGCAACTTCAGTAGTCAGCACACAAACCTGTGGTTATAGACAACATGTATTTTTAATCTCAACTTCTTATTAATATATTGCTAAATCCTGCTGGTTGTTACAGTCAAGCACCTCCATGCCCATCCATACAGCTCTGATTTCTGCAACAAGAAACTGCACAAGGATATTGCTGCCTGTACACCTAAGAGACTTCCCAAGAGCGGATGGAACAATAATTTCTGTAAGAAAATGAACTTCTGTAACAACATATATATTTTATTTTGCTTTAATGTCTGTATGACACAGTGGGGTCATCACATTCATATGTTCCTCCCAGTTGAAGGCTACTCAGCTTCCTCAGGTGGATCATTCTCTTAAAACAGTTTATCATTTTCATGACTAATGGATGTAGAAATGGTCCCAAGGTGAGAATGTGTGCTCAGTATAAGGAATAGTCTGATAATGCTCAGGTCTATATTTCAGTCATCAACACAGTATCCACAGTATCATGTCACAGAGTCCACAAACATCAGCCTACAAGATACTCAAAGCCAAGAAAGGAAAGTACGAAAAAAAACTGCCTGGAAATAAAAAAAAAAAAAACCTGCTTGGAATTAAAAAAAAAAAAATCCAATAAATTTTCTAAGGTACTGCTTGTGCATTTGAGAAGGGCTGGAGTGCGCCCAAGGAACAACAAAACTGGTGAAGGGTCTGGGGCCCAAATCCTGTGAGGATCATCTGAGAGAGGTGGTGCTGTTTATTTTGGAGAAAAGGAGGCTCAGGGCAGACCTTATCACTCTCTACAACTACCTGAAAGGAAGCTGTAGACAGGAGGGGGTTGCTCTCCTCCAGGGTAACAAGTGACAAAACAAGAGGAAATGGCCTCAAGTTGCACCAGGGAGGTTTAGATTGGATATTAGGGAAAAATTCTTCACTAAAAGGGTTGTCAGGCATTGGAACATGTGGTGGAGTCACTATCCCTGAAAATACTTAAAAGAAATGCAGTAGATGTGGCACTCAGAGACATGGAGTATTTATTAGTGTTAGGTTTACAGTTGTACTCAGTGATCTTGAGGGGCTTTTCCAACCTAAATGAATCTGTAATTCCATGATTAGGCTCTTTTTTACGTCTTGCTTTACAACACCCACAGACTTCACAAAGGACAAAGGTACATTTTCTATTCCTTTTCTGCCAGAAATAAAAAAATAAAATTACCTTTGTTCTGAAATGAAGAAACTGCCCCTAAAGTTAACATATGTTTCATTTTTATTATGTATTATTTAATTCTGTCCAGCTGAGGACACATGGCAGGTTCACCAGGGATCTGAAACTCATGAGCCACATTCATGAACCAGCAAGGATGCCTGTAAACATGTGAAACCAAAGCACCTTGAGCTTCATTTGCTTATTCATTTCAGGATGATTTAAAGTTCTGACTTAACTCTGATCTCAATAAAAAGTTCAACACACACCAACAAAAAGAAAATCATCAGCCCATTTGTCAAATACTAAATACTATTTCTAAAACTCTGTGTCACAGGAGATCATGTAATTATATCAGACCTAAATACTCCTTGATAAACCTTCCCTTATAATATATAATATAATCCTTTCTGTAGACTTCTGTGGTGCTGATGTCTACATAATGAAGAGTAAAACTCTCCATGGGACTGTTTGCTTGGGATATCATTTCACAAATTTAAAACAAGAACCAGCTCAAGACTAGCTCATAACGATAGTAAATCATTTGAACAATAATGATATTTTTTGTCTTTAAACAGCATTTTAACTGAACTCACAGGAAGAATGTAATGCAGAAATATGATTTTTTTTTAATTTGAATTATTTAGCTTTCCCCCAGTATCTGTTCTGTGGTCTCTCCTGGTCCCTGAGCTAGGTATTTCACATATAGTCAGGTCCCCGAAAAACAAACATGGAAATTTAGCAAGAAATCCCTCTAAATAGATACATATATCTTTGAACAAATTAGAGTGAAAATAATAGAACTACCCTTTCTTAATCTCACCCATTTTTTTTCTTTCTTTGCAGAGCATCAAAAAAAAAAAATCATAGTTTAGGACTAGAAAAATTATTTTGTAAATGGAAAGCATGGGACTTCGATAAAAATTTCAACCATGGTAGGGCTTCAGAAAAAAACGCCACATATTTATAGAAAATTTTTCATTTTATTGTGGTGACAGAACACGAGAGGAACTGAAGGTGAGAATGATTTTTAAAACTGGACTTAAATAGCTTTTTTGTAACTATAAATTCAATGCATCCTCCATAATGAGGTCTTTCTCCTGCAATATCTGTTCACAATGCAAAGCTAACAAAAGCAATTGCTTACAGGATCGGAACCTAAATTCATCCAGTAAATTTTTGTATCATAAAGATGTTCAGAATCTGTAGCAAGAAAAAAAAAAAAAAAACAGCAGTAAAAGAGAAAGAATGGACACAAAATTGTTGTTTACGCATACCGTAATAATAGATCCAAAATTCAACTCTATATTGATAACTTCCTTCTGTCCCAGTGAAAATTAAAAGCATAAGCAATCCAGAATGAAGCAACTGCGCCTCTGGAGAAAGTGTTCAAGAAGGGTTTGCCTTTTGAGTTACATCTGTTTTATAAAAAGCAGCTCTTTGCTTGAAAAGAGCTGTACAATACTGGGCAGGAGACCTGCCAGGTGTTGTGGCACTTCTGGAACAATAACAGCTTAATGCACAGCCTACAGTGAGCTTCTCTCCTCTGAAAGGCAATTACTATCTGTCAAACACCACTGAGAACTGAAGAAACACTCTAATTCCTCTTTCTCCACTAACACACATGCCTGCACTACAGAGAACTAGGGGAACGAAGCAACAGCACTCAGGATCTTCAGAATACAGGGACCTATTATTCTGCTTTGCTTGCAAAGAAGGCAGGAAAAGGTAAAGATTGCTGTTTTCCACTCTTCTTTTGCACCTGTGAGGGAGCAGGAAAAATTTTTGGACTTGCATTCAGGATATAAATACCAACCTTTTGAATTGCACAGCCCTCTGGAAAGTTGAACTACATTTCTGTAGTGTAAGAAAAAATAAGTTATTCAATTATAACTGTTACAATTTTACTGGAATCCCTTGGCTGACGTGGCTGATTTCACTGTAATCTGCTCTCTTCTTTTCAGTGTAAATTGTAAAACTTTTGTCTAGCTCTTTCTTGTGTGATGATGAACACTGTTGATTACATTCTTTCATCAGCTAGGATTTAAGTATGGTTCTGCTCTAAACCACAACAGAAAAGTGTTTGTGGTTTTCCCCACAGCACAGGAGAGGTTTTACCTCAATGGTTTAGTTCATTGGGTGATCAAAGACATTCCTATGAAGCAACACAGCACAGTGGCCAGCAGAAAAATCACACAAGGTGCCAGGATGGCACCTCTCACCCTGGTGGAGGGCAGGGAAATCAGCTGAAAGGCTTCTAAGGCCCACGGGCCATCAGGCCAGCCTGAGGTGTTTCTGTAGGGCATCACATAAGGTTGTGCTTTGCAGGCATGTAATCAGAGACTCATCCCCTCACACTGGGGAGGAAAACAAAAACTCTTGTTCTGAGCTCAAGCTATCGCCAAAAGCCAAGTCAGGAGATGGATTTTGTTCCTTAATGCCCGCCAAACATTTATTGACTGCATGGTAATTAGTTAAAGCTGGATCAAGCACTAAAGGCAGTGGGGTTACACAGACATAAGCTGTAGCATAACACACTCTCCTCAAATGCACTAGAAATATAAAGCCTGTGCTTCAATCTAAACCCAAGCATGACTCACAGAGCTGGTAGGTGTTTGTGTGTCTGGTAGAAGTTTGTGTGTCTCTGCATGGGTGCAGACAGACAGGTGGACTGGGTCTGTGTGAAGCTTATTCCCTGTAATATGCACTGAACTGAAAGAAAGCAGATTTAGACTGTACATTAGGAAGAAATTCTCTACTGTGAGGATGATGAGACACTGGAGAAGGTTGCCCAGAGAAGGTGTGGATGCCTCATCTGTCAAAATCTTTAAGGTCAGGCTGGATGGGGCTTCAAGCTACCTGCTTTGCTGAAAAGTGTCCTGCCAATGGCAGGGAGGTTGGAACTAGATGATCCTTAGGGTTCCTTCCGACCCAAACCACTAAGGAAAGAAGTATCTGGATTTGAATTCATTTGATGTTACAATTAAACTTCATGCTAGGCTTTAAACATATCATATTAAAAAAAAAATCATCCCTCCAAAGCCTCCCTTGCTCAGAAAGAAACTACAGTATTTCAGCACAGAAGGCAAATAACAGTATGAAAGCAGGATTTCAACTGTGCGCTCAAGAAAGAGACAGATACAATGTTGAAGGCAACACTGCTCTGCTGAAGGCCAATATTTTTCAAGGAGAAGAAAATCAGAGCCTCTGAAACTGGCGATGCATTTCTAAAAATACAGCTGCAAGCCCCCCAGCATTGTGTGAGATGTGAGAATAGGAACTGTGCTGTTCGGCAGCTAATTCTACTTGCACTGCTTTGGGAGCTACGAAAACACACGTACCTTGACCAAAAAGTGCAAGGAATTATTGACCTGAGTGACAAGGCAGAAAATTCACTCTACCCCACTTTCAGCTGCTCCTTCAGGTGGTTGTTGTTAAGTGCTAAGGGCTCGGACAGGATGTTTACCACAGAACACATGTAGCCACTTCAAGCAGGGTTACTTCATATCATTACCTGAAGGAGCTCCAGGTGCAAAAAGATCTCCTCTGCCAGAAGTGCAGTGCTGTGGAGCCTCCACCCTACACGTACGCCAACAGGTCTCTAATAAAGCACAGGAAGGGGACTGTGCTTTATTCGTGTTCCACATTATAAAAAAGAGACACTCACAAACCACTCTTCTCCTCCTGTATTAGAGGTTTTCTCACTGCTGAGCAGTGGTAAGTATTGCAGGGTAAATCCTGCCTGCTTATTGTATTTCGCCTTATATTGAGGGTCACGGATCTGATATCCTGGCTTTGAGCGAAGACTTCATATTGCTTTTCTCAGTTGGCACCCAACGTTCACAAGGGTTTGTTTGGTGATGAACAAGGAAATGAAACAATGAAACAGCCGTAAAGCAATTTTGGTGGTGCAGGGGAAAAAGGGAGAGAGATTGATAAGAAGGTAAGAACATTACAGACCTTCTTAATCAGCGATAAAGAAGAAAAGGGCAGTGAGATATCACTTATCCCTTTCACAAATGCTCTTACCCTAGACAACCTTTGTTTGTTTTTTGTTTGTTTGGGTTTTTTTGTGAGATGAGTCCCCAAGTTTAGGGGAAAAATGTATCTTCACTAGGAAAACAAAGAAATGTTCTTTCTTCCTGTCAGAATGCTCTTCTGCATCAGCTCATGCACGAGCATTTATGACCAGTGTTAAAAAATGAGTTATCTACAGTGGAGAGTAACACATTTACTACTACAAAAAGAATATCAACAGATAATTCTGCAGCTACTTTCACATGAAAGGCAGGTAGCAACTGCATACCCACACAAATTTTTTCATCAGAAGGTGAAATGATCAAGTTAGACATGAATTTTTAAAGTGCAACATGAAGTGCTCTCTTTCTAAAAGCCTCATCAAATTTTACATCCAGGAACTGTTGGGAAAAATTCCTTTTTTTTTTTTTTTCTTTTTCTTATCACTCTAGGACACACCATGCAGCTCCTGGCACTCTCTTAATCTTTGTTGTGGAAGAACCTAAAACATGTCAGATGCTCTTCAGTCACAAAGGAAAACTACACATTTTTGTACTAAGGACTATAAATAAGACTTATTGCTGAATCCAGCTGAAACTCATGCAGTTATCATGACTGAGATGCTGCTCAGGTACACCCTGATAGAAAAGGCCAAGCTATGTCAAACCAAGGACCCACCTCCTGGAACAGAATTCCCTCTCTCCAAGCAGTGCTCTGTGGTAGCTATTTTGAAAAGTGTATTAAAAAAATAAAAGGGAGTTTATGATGATGTCTCCAGTATATTCTCACACCTTTCAGCTGCCTGCAGCTGAAGGGCTTCCTGAGATAAAGGTGGTTTCCTGGTGTTTAATGGTTTCTAGAAATTCTAACAAACCCTTAACCTGCAAACCTGGAACAAAAAGTACAGCTTATTCCACTTTACATTTTTGAGAGAAAATTGATAACAGAGGCATGAAAGCATACAGCTGGCCACACTGCATCAGATCAAACAAACATTTAGGCCCAGTGCTCTGTCTCTAAGAGCCAAAATCAGGTTCATATATGACACTTCCCTTCAGTAGTCTTCCACCTTCAAACTTTTTTTTTTTTTTCAGCCTCAAGAACTTCCTGAGGTGGATGCATGCTCAGTAACCCTCCAAAGATTTCTCATCCATGACCTTGAAACTACTAGTTTCAAGCTCCCCTTGAAACTACATTTTGGAAAACAACATTCCCAACATCCTTTTGGCAACTGCTTCCAATAGAGCTTCCAAACTCTACTGCCAGATGTGTGAAAACTCATGTTCTGCTTGGTAAGAGATGGTTTCTACTTGATACCGCTCAGATATTCTAAGCCTGAAATTAAAAAATTATTTTTTTTTTTAATAAGTGAAATGTGAACCAAAAATTATCTCTCAGACAGAAAAAAAAAAAAAAAAAAAAAACCAAAACCAAAACCACAAAAATTTAAAAAGTGGATATGCAATGCCATTTGGATTGTAAAGTTACAGAAACCATACCTGTAAGTTGCTTTTGCAAATGAAATATTCACTGATGTCATGTTTTCAAACAAAAGAGATGTGCAGAAAGAGTAAGACCACACCATTTTTGCTACATCCTCCACAACAGCACTTGACTAAAACTAGAGAGGAGGTGAGGTGTCTTTGTGTGATCTGAAGTGGAAACTAGATTAACTTACGTTTTAGCCAGGAGGAAAACCCAATAACTAAATCCTGGGCAGAGAGTCAAAAAATACATTAAAGTACAGATACAGAAAACACACTGCACAGGATCCTGATGATGTCCATGCTTCTCAAGAGCAAGGCATACCTCAAAGCCTGTAACAACTCAAACATAGAACAATAGCACTGAAAAAAATGAATGTAATAAAATATCAAGTAATTTTTAGTGGGGGAAAAAAAAAACAAAACAAAACAGAACAAAACAAAAAGATATCTCCACACACACCCCCCTTTCCCTTGGTCTGATTCCTGGCGCCACTGGCTGAGCAAAGAACCACAAGCACAGCATATTTACAGCAAGCTTTCCAGATTGCATTTCAAGAGCCAAGAACCTTTTCTGTAAAGTGAGGCTTCAATCTACCCCACACACTCCTCATTGCAGCTATGTGCATTTAATAAAGCTTCACATTCACATTTTTATTTTTCTCATTATATTGTTTATATTACTCTGCATTAATTTCCTCTTTGTAAAATCCCCTAAACTGCTCATAAAATTGCCATACTGCCATAAAAAGAAGTAAAATGATCCAGCTTGGAGATCAAGGACGAGAAGTGGGGCTATTTTTCACTGGAGATGTAAAGAATAGGAAAGAAAAATAATGTATCACCAAGTCCTGTACAAGTCCTGTTAGCAGATAAAACTGTGGACTCCTCCATCCCAGGATTTGCCCCAAAGTGGTACAGGATGGTGCTTGAGAGAAGACAACTATAATCATACATTTAAAAGGTGCTTCTGGGCACAGAAATACAGGTATGCATGATTCTCATTGAAACTTAGCAGGAACAGGAAAACCCTATACCACCAAATTTTGGTAAGTCTCATGGGTCTGAAAATCAAGTCAGACATCCTCAGTTGTCTTTATAGCTACAAAAATGTATCCCTATGTGTTGTCTTCACGGCAGTAAAGGTGTATACCTATGCAACCCACCATTAAGACAGAATGACCACCATGAAAAATGAGGTAAGGTGTGAAGAAGTTGAAGAATAACTGCCACAATCAGAAAAAAAAACAAAAGGAAAAACATTAAAACTTAGATTTGCTATAAATAAATGATTATAGAGGCCACAGAGATGACTGTATTCAAAGAGCTGTTCCATATGGATATTCATCCTTTAAATCCGTATTTTATAATAACTTCTCAGGTTTGAAACAAAACAAAAAAAGGGCAAGGGAAGGAAAGGAAATTTCAGGAAAGGAAAAGGGAAAGGAATGGGAAGGGGAGGGGAAAAGGAGGGGAAGGGAAAGGAAAGACCACTTGCCATGAGCTACTATAAATATTGCAAATTTTCCATTTCTTTCTCTTAAAAAAAAAAAAAAAAAGAAAGAAAGAAAGAAAAAAGAAAAAAAGGCACAAATATAGTCTTTTTATGTTCCCAGTTAAGTAATCACTTCCAGGTTCCCTACAGATCCATCTGCATGAATAAGACTTAAAGTCTGCTATTATGAACAGAAAGGATAAAACTGCCCTTTGGCAGAAGTATTATTTTCATGTAGTTAAGACTTTTGGACTTCTACCACTTCCCTTGTTGGCTTCCATTCTTCCACCCATCCCTACTTGCATACCAGGCCCTTGAGTTGCACTGCCAAACAACCTCCCTCTGAAGAGTACATCAGGGGAGAGAGAGAAAAAGTGGTTAAAGAGAACTGAGCTTGGCTTTCCAACGCTGTGTAACAAACAAGCCACAGAAGGACTTTGAGTCAGCAGAAAACAGCAGGCAAATTACTGTTTATCCCCTGGAAACGTTCTATCTTCTGCCCAGAATGGAAGCTAGGACACCCACTGGAGTTCTACCTATGCTGCTCTGGCTTAGCTGACTCTCCTTGGTTGGCAAGTCACCACATGCATTTCATGGGAGCACTTAAAATCATACCCCAGAAAACTGTTAATCATAACATGGTAATTGAAAACTCGTCATAGAACATAAATCACACGATCTGAACCACAGCAGATATTCAAGAGCCAATAATCATCAAAATAAATTACTATCAAAGCTCTAGCTTCTGCCTCCATGCTGACTCGCACTAAACTATGCTGCTGGATCCTTAAACTGTAACTGTTTAGCAGAAAACAAAGCTAGCATTTAAAAAATTGACTGGAGTTCACTCCGGATTTGTAGCTGTTAATTTCAAAACTAATGATGTCGCACATGTGCACTTTTGAATAATTAATGGGACATATTCTAAGGAGGCCTCAGTTTTGGCAGAGCAACTTCACGAAACTGGGTTCCCTTGTAGCAGCCTTTGCTGAGTATCAAAAATAACCAGATTTTTCAGACAAAAAACTTCCTGAGGGTCACAGGAGAGGCAACCGGGAGCGTAACAGGGCAACGTGCTGAACACTTGAAATGTTTACAGAGAAACAGCAGAAGGAGAATAAACAGGAAGAGCTTTCAAGACTTTAAAAATCAACAACAGTTGCCACTGAATCCCCCTTGCAAAGAACTGGGGTTAAATCACAGAGCTGGAATTGGTGTGGAAGGGTGCAATGAACTCACTGGTGAAAACAGTGCAGGGTGGGAAAAAAACCAAGAAGTTCTTGAACTGCTGACCAAGAAGAGCACATACACTTGCTCTGAAGTTTGGGAAGAGTTGAGAGGCAGTTTTAAACATCTCTGAGCAAATACGGTATCAGCATCCAGAAAAAATTAGTTCATAATATTGGGCCTTCACTAAGAAACCTGTGGACAAGGAGGAAAATAGACAAAAGAAGAATATACAAATAGTCCAACATGAGCTTTGAGAAGATTTCTTAGGTGAGGCTGAATTAGATCTAAGTGAAGGAGAGATGAGTCAATAAAAAGAACCCAAACCAGTGGTCATAAAATGATAAATTCTTTATTCTGTGGAGACAAAGAAACAACACATATATAAAACCTCACATCCAAAGCCAAAAACCAAACTGATACAATAAGGAATGTTGTATTCAGAAAGGCATACAATAACATACAAAGGATGCCTGGGGATGAAAATGTTGAGCAAAAAGAAGACAGAATTTATCCCAACATGGAAGAAACAGTACCAGACCACGGCAGCTGTGTGAGGGCTTCTTTATAATCAGCAAATATAAAAGCGAATTTTTTTAAAAAGCCTGGAAATAAGGACCTGTGATGAATGATTAGTCACAGTATAGAGGAACTGCATGAACACATTTGGGTAAAATCAGAAAGGCAAAAGCATACAATGAGTAAGCATGGATACAAAAGACAGTAAAAAATGTGTTCTCTATAAACTGTATGTTTGAGGAAAATATAAAAATTAAGATCCTTAGTGAAGTAGGAAAGAAAACAAACATAAGAATAAAGAGGCAGAAGTTGTTTTCTCAAACAGCAGTATTCTTGATCAGCTTTTAAAAACTGATTGTGACCCGTATTTTTAACAAAGGAATGTTATCAAAAGCTTGTACAGAGGGTAAAATAAGCAAATGTTATATGAATTGAAGTTATTTTTCAGTCATCATCTGGATCCTCTGTTCCACCACACTCTTTCTTAAGGGCTCATCAGATACAGACAGTGTCCCCAAGTTCCCACCTCATACAATGGATATGTCATTGCAAGGCAAGACCCTGTGAGTGCATGCAAGGTTAGATGAGCAGCACCTGCATGTCTAAATGGTTATGCAGCTGTTTGAAGAGAGAAGGCATGTCTGAATGGCAGTCGTGTCATGTGCAGGTCATATCTTGACCAGCACAGCTTCTGACCTCCTCTTTCACAACAGGCAACTGGACCATAAGCAAAAAGGTAATTTAGGTGGATTTACAGCTGGCTGAAAAACTTCCTCCCTGCTCAGTAATTCTGGGTGCTGCAAACAAACAAACAAACAAAAAAAAAGGTAGCAGTAGGTGCATAAGACTCAAAACCCAATGAAATTATACTGAGCTATCAGACTGGGATATCTGAGTGGGTTATTTTGCTCTATTAGATGTTGATGAGGGCTGGAAATAATCTCTCTGCTAATTAAGTACCAAGGTCCTTGTCCAGCTTCAGGCACCACTGAAAAGCTGTGATCAACCAAACAGCTCCAAAAGCAACAGGGAACAGAGGTCACAAAGAAAAATTGCATGACCAGGTGTAAGCGTAAAAAAGACATAGGTAAGCATTTGCCCTGTGTATAAAAGGTTGTTATAATGAAGACAGAGAGCATCTGTTTTGATTCCTGCTGTGGGAAGAAGAGGAAGGTGAAATTAACACAATCTGCAGCCTAGAGGATTTGGGTTAGAAACCAGGAGAGCATATGCTCTTCTGAGGAAAGGTAAGCAAAGGACATGAGTTTGAACAACATAAATTCTTCTGTGTTTTAAAGTTTCATTTTTCCCTAAACCTTTAATTACTTCTTTGTGGTTTTTATATTGGAAATATCTGCAAGAAGCTTGACACTTTATTTGAAATTTTATTTAAAAAAAAAAAAAAAAAAAAAAAAAAAAAAAAAAAAAAAAAAAAAAAGGTGTTTAAGTTCCTAGTATTTTAAAAGTTCCTGCCCAGAAAATTCCAGCCTCTTCTTCCCAGGTACAGGCTTGACTGATAAAAATGAAATAGCTACCTATGTTTGTTCTGAAGTCAGTGGAAGGCAAAAGGAGAGAAGATACAGGTAATACTTGCTGGCCACGAAGCAGCCACCTCATGGGCAGGGGAAAAGGCAAAACCAAGACAGTGGACTGAGTAAGGCTGAGCTGTGGCTAATTTGAGGGGCCTGTGGTACTGACAGATCTGAGGTACCATATCCCAGGTCCTGGAGACAAGCACTCACACAGATTTTGCTTTCTTTCAAAGGACATAAGCAAAGCTAAGAGTAAGGACTTCTTTGTGCAGCCTAAGGACACACAAAGCACTTTAAAACAACAACAAAAACAAAACATAAGGACAACCTGGAATTTCTCCTTTTTATGTTTGAAGCCAGGAACTTTCTTCCACAGACCTTCCTGATTTAACATGCTTAAATTTGGTTTTAATAGCTGTTAAAGAGGTGCTGTCAAAAGGTGTCCTTTCCAATAAGCAATACTCTGTTTTCTCTTCCATTCCCTCTCCCTACCTAAAAGAGCAAAACTAATATGCATTTGTCACCTCTAGACACCCACTGAGCCTAGATTAGCCCTGAAGTCATACTGGCAGGACATGAAAGTACATTCTGGTCACAGTCCAGAGGCTGATTTAATCTGGGAGAAGAGTCTGGAGGTAAATGAGCATGTTAATTCCTGAACTTCCTTTTCTGTTTATCTTTGCAGTGGAAAAGAGGTGAAGCTGGAAAAAGATGGGTGAATATGCTGCAAAATAGGCTTAATAACATGAGTCAGTTTTCAGAAAGAGCATTCAGTCTTACAGGGTTGCACTCACTGGAGAAAAGTGAAAACACCCCTAAGTCTCCTCTTATCAGAAAATGCAGTGGTGAAATATTAATGCCTCTAATGTTTTTTTTTTACAGAATAATTTCTCCACTAAAAAATACAAATGATAGATCAAAAATAAAGCAACTAACAGCAGTACAACAGAATTTGAATAAGCACGGTTTTCTTCTATGTAAGTGGTTATATATTTGCAGCATTTAGTTACATAATCAATTAGCAAAATATTAATATCCAAAGATAATAAACCTGCATTTATATTAATGAACATCACTCTGGTGTCTTGGTTCCCTCATAAAAAATGTTGAATAACTTGAAAAACTTAACTATCATTATGATAGCAAAAATTTGTGGTTATTAAACAGGCATTATCCTCAAAGAAAAAAAGTTAACCCCAAGTCTGTTTCACCTCTGTCCTATCATCCTGTTAAAAGACCTTCTCTTTCGCCAGTACTAGTCTATCAAAACTACCTGTTTTGTACATCAGATTCCTTCTTAGTCTAGTTGATACTTTGATATTTACCATACTAACAAGAAGATACATCACCAATGGCAAGAAAAAAACCTAAAAAGCAAAAACCAAAGACAAATAAAACCCCCAAACCAAAGAACACCACAAACAAACAAAGGGAAATCAGATCATTTCTGTGTTTCCTCTGTTCTGCTTCCAAATGATCCGAACATAAGGAAATCCATACACTCTTTGTGGTGCCAGAGCAGGCTTTTTGCATGTCTAATCGATCATTGGGTGGTCCAGCTACATGACAGCACATTCCACAACTTTCTGGTGGACAGACAGAACAGGAAGGACATGACCTGACACCTACCATTCACTGCTTTTCATACAATTTCTTTCTCTCATGCCTTCTGTAATATTCTCCAATAGTTTTCTTTGGAAATATTTGAGATTTTTAAGAAGGTCATGGATTCTCAATCTGAAAGCACTTAATGGAAACGTATCTATTTCTAAGAAATGCAAACATTTCATGAATCTGAGAATAGGAAACTTTTTCCCCAGAAAACCCCTTATTATTCTCATATGATGAGCTATCCACATTTCATCCACTTTAAAATTAATGCCAGTAGGAGAATTTCAGTACAGATCTCACTTATCATGAAGAAAATGTTCAGTAGGAAAATTATACTCAGGGAGGAGAGGTGTTCATAAATGTGTGGATGTGGGTATTACATAGAAATAACCATTATGCTTTGCTTTAAGTTATTGGCTTTTAGCCAAAATTCTCTCCCCATCTAATTTGTCAAAGTGGCTAATCATCTCACTATCATGGGCATTTAATAAACATTAGAATAATTACTTTCTGCAGTGTGGGTTACCCTGTAATGATGACTCACTGTTTTTCCTCCCCCAGAATGAATCCATTACTTATCATTTTGTCTGCTTACATCTGATAGCATCACGTAGCACTTTCCAAACCACAGAGTCCATGCTTATGTATAAGTGTAATTCACTTCTTAATCAAGAAATTAACTCTGCAGACTGGCTATGCATTGCAAAAAAGCAAAGCTGAGGGTTTTTAAAGTCATCTCTACATTCATTACCCACACATTTTTAGCTTTGTCATCTTCTAATGCTGTGAAGATGAAGAAGGTTACTAAGCCACTGCCACTGCAGTTGTTACACTATAAAAGAATGATGCCACTATAAGAACATAAACAAGAAATCCAGCCTTAAACCCCCATATTCTTCAGACAAACTCTAATTCTAAAACCGCGTACGCTGCTTTGCTGCTGCTGTCAGGCAGCGATGCTGCTGCCCATGGTCATCAGTGCTACAGCTGTGCCTCACCTGTACCACTCAGGCTTGTCCTGCCTTGCCTTCTGCAGCCCCTCTGATGGGCAGGGGCTGCACACAGCCATGTCTCCCAAGAAACAACTCCCCCCTCCACAGCAGAGAGCCAGCGAAGTGAGTGGGACGTCGAACAGTTTTTCCGCTCCTGGCGATGAACAGCTGAGACTTAGGGTTATGCTGAGCTGTGGAATCCCACAGCCCACGGCAGGGTGAACACATCCCAAAGTCACTTAGCAGGACATCTTGGGGAGGAAGACAAATTTATACCCTTTGCTCACAAGGGAATCAGTGCACTTGAGGCTGGGAACCAGCTAACAAGGGGATACGGGATGAGGAAAAGAGGGAATAAGATCTATTTTTCTATCCACTTCCTTTCAGAAACTCATTCACATCTCAGCAAAAGTTTGGATTTGCAAATATTGCAATAACATTGCAATTTTTTTCATGCAATTTGTAACGAGTCCAAATGATATTTCCAATTACAAATTTTGTCCTCATTTCCATGTCAAATAATCCTGATCCGTAGGAGACAGAGGCCAGTTATCTTCCTACCCACCCCAGAACATAATCAATCTTTTTCTTTTTTTTTTCCCCTAGAAGATTTCTGTGTTTACACACATGAACAAAAATAAGCCAGAAGAGGTTTCTTCTCCCAAAACTCACTTATTTTATTGCATCAGATTATAACACTGACTGAGAAAACACAATCAAAAAAAAATCCTGAACCCAAATTCCAACACCTCAAGATAAACATCACCAGCAAGATATTATCATCTTTCACTGCTGAACACCTACTACCAGTTTAATCCCAGTATGATCAGAGTAGCCCTCTATGGGTCAGAATTCCTTTGATGTTGATGGGAACCTGCTTCTCAATTAATTCATAAGAAGGTAAGTGAGCACTTATATATTGCAACTCCCTAGCTAAAATCTCATAAATAGTACATAAACTCTCTGTTAAATGCAGAACAGATGAGCTTTAAATGAGTGTTCTTGATATCACTGAATATTTCAGTCAAAACAAAAACTGATGTTGCCTTATCACCTGTCCCTTTTCAGTAATGAAAGCTGAGTGTGGATATTAAAATTGTGCATACGATGGGGGGGAAGGGGGGAAGTATTCCTTCATGATAGAACTCTTACAAAAATCTAATGACACTCCAGATCTGTAAATCTTTAAAGAGCAAGTTAACAAGAGAAACAACAAATCAATTTACCTACTTCTAAAAAAAAAGTTGGAACAGGTTTGCTTAAGTCTTCTCATTTTTATTCTGATTATGATTCCACTCCGAGCAACTTTGTAAGAGGCACCACTGCATTCCAGGGTTATATTCTCAATGATTTCCAAAGCAATCTGCTGAGTTTACTTTCCAGCTCGGTAAATCTGACTTGGAATCCAATCATCAAGCTGGAGTACTTCCTCCTTGTGTAAAAATGAAGAATAAAGATGAGCAACATGCTGCCACAGTGACAGAAAATCTATCACCTCCATCAGCATGGCAGATACTGTGACTGCTGCCTTGCCAGGAAGCCAGGTGAAAGATGAGCCGTGAGGAAGGAAGATAAAATCATCTCAGGTGGATGACAGAATTACAAGTATTGCTTGAAGAAGATAAAACCACCTCAGATGTTAAATTTCCAAGAGATGAGATGGCAGATGAACAACAGCTGTTAAATCCTTGCATGTACAACCATATAGGTCCATCTTACATCCAAACAAGACTCAGCCATATAAACTCTCAGGAACAATTTGAATATAAACTACTAATAATTTGCTAATATTGCTACAGGAAGGAAAGACCAGATATATTATATTATTCTGTAGCTGAAGATATAGCTTCAAAAATATTGAGAAAATATTATAAGTTTTTTCACCAGTGCTTTTTCGGATGAACTTTTCTGATCTCTTAATGGATTCTGAACTGGATTTTCTGCTGTCAGAGGTATATCAAACACCTCCAACAGGGCACAAAGGGGAATGGCCAAGAGGAAAGTATCAAGAGGGGTCCTCACAGTTAGCCTTGTACTACTAGTACTTCAAAGTTTCAAAAATGAAAGCCCACAGCACAATCCATCAAGAGTAAAACACAGCTTATTATTTCTCATAGTAATTTTAAGGTAATGTTTGCAATATGTTCTTGGACTCGATCTGTAATTTCTAACATTAGATTAGTTAAATTAGTTCATATTGTGTTGAGAAATGCTGTGTAATTGTCCTCACAGCATCAGGAGCTGATAAAGCCCTGATACAGACTACCCTGGGCCGGAATGTATCTCTATCAAACACTGGATGTAAATACATATAAAGAGAGAAAATGTGTAACAGATGTATTTATTTGTATTTAAATTTCTGTGCAGTGTAAGTACAAAGAATGAAGCCAAATCTGGATAAAAAAGACTTTGAATATGTAATTGATTGAGATCTTCCTTCATTTGATACTTGGAAACAGTTTGATAGAAATTATTTCAAACTTTAAGTAAGTTAGAAACTTATTTCGAGCTTTTAAAACAGCAGGGCACAGGATTTTTCTAGGTTAATGTAAAAAAAAATGAACCACTATAAAAGTTCTACTACAGTGTGTCAGAATACACTAGGCAATGTGCTTTTTTTCTTTTACTAGAAACACTGAATAATCCATCAGTGATTGGCTCACATTTTCTCTTTACTTTTTAAGATTCTCTTACAAATTTTTATCTGGTGCATTGCTGCCTAAAAGTAACTTCAAATAGGTGAAAGCTGACAGCAACAGAGGAATTTTCTCTGCCAGGAGTATTACTGTAAAAAAAATAAAAATAAAAAATTCTGCAAGCATGCTAGGCTGTTTAAACTGAGACTCTAAGGCACCACAAGAAGAAACCTTTTATAAATCAAGGGCACACTGTATACAGCAATTCACATACAGCACTGAAGAGACATATTGTTAAAATCTACTAATCCATTTTTGGCATGAACAGAAAACAGGCAAGATAGTTTACAAATACAGGTTATAAGCACTGTTGCTAAAGCTGCCGTTCCTGTGATCTCAGGCTAACTCTGAAGCGTGTTGCTTCCCTTCTGAAAAGCTTATGCATGTTTCCTCCCCCCTCACACCCTTAGCTCTGGACAGTTGAATCATTCTCACAGCAGATAAATCTTTCTGACTGCTGATTATTCTGACGGGGGGGAAAAAAAGGCACTCTGTGTGACAGGGTCTCTTTTGTTTCCTTGCAGGCACAACAATCTGTTTTCCATTGAACACAGTTTTTAGTTCTCCCTCCACAACATTTTTCTTTAATTATGATAAAAGACAGTAACTTAATCAGGCATAAATCCTGTTCAAGCAAACATAGGAAAATAAAGGGGTTAACTTTGGAGGCAAGAAGCTAGACATGTGACCTCTCAATTACAACTCCATATAACAAATCATTAAAGCACTGAGAAGTGAAAAATTGATTTTCCTCAGATTTGCACTACTATCACTAGAGAAATTAACTAAAGAAACCCACAATCATGTTTATTCTTTAACAAGGTTGCCTACAATATAGCTATTTAGTTTTAAAAATACCTTGAGTTTTACTCCAGTATCATAGACGTATGCACAGCTGCTCCCAGGGAAAAACATGTTCTCTGTAATATGCTATTTCAGAAACTCTGGAGACCAGGAACCTCAATTTGCCAAATAAGTTGGGAAAAAAATTGAGGGAGGAAAGAACTGTGTGCACAGCTTGGCTGACACATGTATTACAGGAGATGTACATGAAGATCAGGATCAGCATCCTCAGTACTACCAGTATTCCCACTCATTGCTAAGTCCAAGAAATAGCACAGTGAAGTGCAGTTTTAGCTCAGTTTAGTTGTAGGAAGCAAAATTCTCTTGCACAGCTAAGCTGCAGGAAAAGTGGTCTCTACTGACACAGAAACAACCATTGGTTTCTTTTCAAGTTGTGAATGGGCTGCTTGTGTTTTAACTCACTCCACTGATGCAGGTTCAAGCAGGACATCACCTCCACCCATCTTCTCCAGGAGCTGAATATTATCACAGACCACCACAGAATATTCTGAGCTGGAAGGGACCCACAAGGATCTTCGAGCCCAACTCTTAAGTGAACGGAAGGAGATCAAACCCATCACCTTGGTGTTAGCACCACCACACTCTAACCAGCTCAGCTAATCTCAGGGGGCAATAACCCAAACAACTCATGTCTTAGAAAACTGAAAATGGTGAAAGAGGGAGGACGTGGTTTCAGCAGAGCAAAATAAGGGGATGCATCAACAGACTGGCACGCAAGGAGCCCAGAGGTAGGGACAGGTGGACAGGATGTATGAGAAGGACATGAAGAGATGACAGTGTGACAACCTGGGGAGTTAAGATATCTTTGGGATGGAGACGAAAGGTTCTGTTATACAGAGGGAAAAGACAGCAAGGGAAAGAAATCTGAGAGCTGAAATTTGGAAATCACTGGAAACATGAATAGGGTGTATTCTGACTTAACAGACAGTGAATCTTTTTAGGCAGAAAAGGCCAGAGGCAGTTTATTGGCCCTGAGGAACAAGTGAAACAGCAATGGTCATGCCCACACACGTGCAGACTCTCTTCTCAACTCCAAAAGAGGCTGGGAACCTGCCTTGCCACACGTTCCCACTTCATATTACACCAGCGCAGCCCCACAGTCAGATCTGGAGGCTAAAGCCACGGCAGAAAGCATGCTCCCCAATAAACTGCAGACTGGTGTCCAAGCTTCAGCCAGACCCTGTTTTGTTCACAGTAAGAGTGCAGTCCAAGCTGCTGGAGTTCAAAGGTGGAGGTCACTGGTGAAAACCAAGAGGGACAAAAATTCACCCTTGAAGACAACCCATGGGAGGCACAGAAGGAGTTCCAAGTATGGAGGAACGGGAAAATCAGACACACAGGCCTTGGTGGGCAGAATAAGTGAATTGCACAGGTTTATGCAGCACAGGCCCTGTGAAATACAAAAGCGCTTCAGTCCCTCTTGTAGCAGCAACTGCTGCTGCCAATGACAAGGTCCACCAACCACCACAATGAGCTTCCAATTTGGGTCCCTCAGATCGTGCCCGGTTTGTAGCTCGTGGCTTCTTTGCACAACTAGCAGCAAAAGAGCTTTTGAGACTTCGATCTCACCATGTGACAAAAAAATAGATTCAGTTAATTAGTTAAAGACATATCTTTCGCTGCTTAAGTTAAAGGCATTTCTGAATAAAACGACTTGGAAACAAAACGCCCCTGAATAAAATGTAATTTGAGTGTTCAAATTACAAATGTCAAAAGGAAGATAAATCCTTCAGTCTGGTGTGAGTTTTGGGGGACTTAGGGAGTTTTTTGGGGTTGTTTTGGCGTGGGTTTTTTTTTGGTTTTTTTTTTTTTTTTGTTTTTGTTTTTGTTTTTGTTTTTGTTTTTGTTTTTTTGCTTTTGTTGGTTGGTTTGGTTTTTTTCCCTGGCCAATCTGGAGTGCATTATTTCAGGCAGTGTGGAACTGCCTCTGGCTATAGTTACAGAGCAGACTTTAAATGAAAACTGGTGTTGGTCTGCATAATATTTTGTGCAGCTGGGGAAAATATTTATCCAAGCAACAGCCAGATCTGTGGCCACCAAACATGTTGAGGACTCACTTGCATTATGTTCAATGGAAACTCTGAATGCACCAGCAGACACTTTCTTCTGTTAAAAAGGCTTCTTATCTTTGAAATTAATGAACAAAACCTAGCAAAAGAAATACCATCTTGAACTAACAACCAGGATATTTGCAGAACTCGATCAAATTTGCTACATAGTTACTCGCATAGTATATGTTTTCAATATGGTTTTACAATTACAATTTAGGTTTACATGCTTCACACTTGTAATTAGTTTTCCCCTATTAGGCATTTAGTAACTTTAAAAGTGTGAACACATATTTAGGGTTTTAATATCTTTAATATAAATCTACTCTTTTAAAAATTCCTGTACAAACACCAGTGTTTTTTTCCAGACCAAGCATTACGGATAAAACCTTACCAGCTTTGCAGTAATTCAACATCCAAATGCTGGACTTTTTGAGGGTGTGATGCTGTACAGAACCAAGAACAGAATCAGCATGCTTCCTTATCAGGAAAGCAGACATTTTAAAATACCCACATTCTTTGTTTATATAGGAGGCTTAATATATAAACAAACATACATTCCTATGCTGCCATGCAGTCCAAACTTCTCCCTGTTCATATTAATGTGTTCCTGACCCTAACTATTAAATTATTTGAGACACTGGGGAAGTTTCAGTTAATGCCAACTTAATCTGAATCATTTCAAGTATAGATCATCATCTGCTTTCCTTTCCTGGAATAAAATATAATATGATAACCACTTCAAATACATCCAGAGCTAAATTACAGTTTATGTTGTCCCTCCCCCAACATGTTAAAAGAGCTTTCTTTGTAAAAGAACTCTACTGAAGAAAGTCTCTGTTATAGAAGTGCATTTAGTTACCTTCCTAATCCCAAGATAATTAAAATCTGCTAAGGTAATAAGGTACTAAGTCTGTAAACAGTTTTATTGAAGAAATGCTCTCTGCGTTCTGAACAGCATCTACAAAGTTTCCATTGACGTGCACTGTCTTTTTTCCTAACCGAGTAAAAGTATTTCTTCTCAACAAGAGCAAAAGTGGAATTTGTTGATGGGAACCACAATTTATGCACTAGAGCACAGCTGCCTCAAGCCACGTCAAAAAGCATCCTCGGCACATCATCAGCACTGCCACGCTCTTCAGCCACACGCTCCTTGGAGTAATTGCTGTTTGAAAGAGTTCAGACCATAAATCATCTCTGACAAATTGACTTTCATTTTGTCTCCTAAAGTAATAAGACCAGAGATGCCACTTAAAATTACATTACAGGCATTATATCTTTGTCCCCCAGTGACCACATAGCCGGGACCATGCCAGATGCAGTACACAAGCCATCTTTCCCTACTTTTTGACCAGCAATTTATTTTACATCCACGGTAAACCAAGCTGAAGAGGAGGAAAATCGCAATGGATGCAGCTGTTAGCCCACAAAAGGTGGCCTAACAACATTTCTGCTGTGATAACTATCACAAAAGCCCATTAAAGACATGCTATGTTTTCAGGGGACAAACGCAAACGGAAACTTGATGCAGTAGCAGGTCTATTCTGAGGTCATCTTAATGGGAATATAATTTTCCGGAATATGTAACGTTAGTAATGAAAAACTTTTCATTACCTAAATTCCTTTTACAACCTTATACACTCCTAACTGAAACACTTCTTTAGTCCCAGAAGTTAACACTGTATAAAGAGAATAAAAAATTCTAAGTAAGAACGTTTCTTGCAAATGTTAGTTCTGATTTACCAAAATCTGTTAGCAGGATTAAATTTATGAAAATCTTTTCAGATCAACCCATTTCAAACTCTTTTATCCATTTATATACAGCCACAGTGGTTTACAGAAGCCTAAAACAAGCCAACTGAGCAGTCTAAACTTTGATTTATTTTTTAAAGTGACAATGTTTCACCAGTTAGCATTTTTCAAGAAGATGGAGGTGCAGGGCTAGACATCACAGTGAAAAATAAAACAGTTTTATATACCTCTGTTCAGAGAATTTGCATTATGGGATCACTGAGGAAGATTTTGCTGCTGAGCAGAATTCCTTGGGTCTTTTTGAAAAAAAATTAGTATGTTGGCTACTTACACAACAGTGGTATTACACAGCCCAGAAGTGCAGTTAGAAGAAGTGAGGAGATGTCAATGAATAATCTTTCCTAACTCACTAGGCTAACAAAGCATTAGCAGACAGGCACATCAAAGACACGAAAAACTGATTCCACTCTCTCTTAGCACCACCCACAGAGTAGAATCTATTGGACACGTGTGATATGATTGTGCCTTTTATGGGAATGCTGGAGAAAACCTTTAGCAGGAACACTGCAGAAATAACAAGGACTGCAAAGTGAGAGTGACCAGGGTCTTCACTGCTTCACCACCTTACTTTGCCTCTCAGTTTGGCTTAAAGGCCAGACACCAGATAGGCAGCTAAGCCAGTGGCATAGCAGTCAACAAGTTGATAAGGCCACTTTCTGAGGCTTATTCATAAACAGATTTAGCAACAATTAAAAACTGTGTGCTTGTACTTAAAACATCACCACAGCAGAGCCCAGTGCACAAAAAGTAGTGTTTGGAACAGACAGATGAAATGCTGGATTTCAAGCAAAAGGAAGCAATGCCCAAAACTGGTAAATCTGAACTAGCAGTTGCTGAGGATTCATTCTCCAGAATAGTCAGGAAGGAAATGTTTTTAATTATCCCAACCTACTTCTTGCATATTTCTGTAACTGTTTCTGAAAGAACTGTCCAGTATTAACAGTTTGGTTTGCTATTTCTTCATACAAATTTCTGTCTACTGCATTTTCAATTCCTTGGTTAAGTGGGGAAGAAATATTACAATTACATTTAAGTCCACTATTGTTACCCTTATTGGTTGAGAAATTGCTGGATTAGAAGGAAGGAAAGCTGCTTCCCCAGCTCCCTTTATTTTTTCTTTTTCTTTTTTTTTAATGCTTTAACAATTCATTTGGCAGAAGAAAGAAGTCCTGATTGTTGGCAGTTAGGAACACACTTAGAAATCTGTGGTTGGGTCAAAAAAGTCACTCCTAGTGCAACAATGGAAAATATGAACCCCTCATTCCAACAAAAAAAAAAAAAGGGAAAAAAAGAAAAAAAAAAAAAAAAAAAAAAAGGAAAAAAAAGTGCCTCGCGTTTTTTTTTAACAGTGAATCACATGTATCTTCTGTCCTGGAAATTCTTCATATCAGTTGAAAAATGAAGACTAACCGACACCCTATCCAAGCCCAGAAAATGTGGTTGGGGGTTTTTGTGGTTTTGCGGTGGATTTTTGTTATGGGGTTTTTTTTCTCCCATTTGTTGTTTTGGTTTTTTTCCCCTGAAAAATGTTGTGCTTCCATTTTAAAAAAAGCGTGTTGCCTGTTCCTTCTTCCTCCGTCTTCTGCTTGCAAAATCTCACTCTTATTGTTGCAAAGACAATATTGAAAAAAACAAAAAAAAAGTACCTTCTTCCCAAATTCACAACTGTGATAACAGTTATTGGTTACTAGCTCAGTAAGTTTACAACTGTCCCCTGCAAACCCCCAGTCTACCACGAACCAAGTCAACTTCCCGTCGCTCACAGGAGCAGCAAAGAAGTGTGAAACTGGGAGCTCAAGTTATTACCCTAGGAGAAATGCACAAAAGATGCAGGCTGGAGGGCAGTAAGTTTTCGTCTGTGTGACGCCATCACACGTGCCAGCTGCGTGTGTGGAGCTGCACAACTTACTGCTCACCCAGGTGGATGCTCCGTTTCTCCCGCAAAACCTGCAGCAGAAAGTGACGTTTACAACTTTGCTGGGAAACCAACATCAAGCCTGCAGTCGTGGAACAGAAAGCAATGTGGGAAGATGGAAGGAAGAAGTCACTATCCCACGCAACCAGCCTCCAAAAAGTGTTCTCTGTAGCTTCAGGCATGTATGGTTAATTCGTGCTCAGACTCACCCCCATTCAGCTTTTTACAACTGCAAGTCAAGGTTTCTCTCAAACTGCATGAGAAGAAAAGAGGTTTGAAGCAAATGCTATAGGTTCCGGCTCTTTGGAGCTCTTAGCACGTCAGGACTGAGCTGCTCTCCTGGGTTGGGGGAGAATAAAAACAAAAAAAGCCAATGCCCACAAACGACACACCAGAAACAAACTAGCACACATTTGTTTGATTCTCACTAGGTGCAAGAATGAGAAACTCTATGGCAATCAAATCAGATAAGCAAGCTTTTGGTATTTATGGTTCTTAGTCCACAGGTGTTCAGAAAGAAATGTTTATATAAAAAAACAGAAGAAGGGTTGGAGGGGTGGGGAATGAAAGAAACAGACATCCCACTGTAAGAACTCAAAGACAACTTATCTGACCTAATGTTGTGTCTGAAAAGTCATTAATTCATACTGGGACTGGGACATACATTTATTAATTCTTTAATAAGAAAAGCATCACAAACACATCTTCACACATGGATATACTCCCAGTTTTATCCTCTGTTATGAAAGCAGAGCCCCTGTACCATAAATTCAGCAGGCTAAAACAGAATTGCATCAGGTGAGCAAGATATAAAACCGAAAAGAAAGGTTCTGTGCAAAGCATCTGTTTAAACCTAAGTTCATGGTGCTATTTGAAAGTGACAACCACAGGAGCCTCATTGCTGCTTCAAATGACTTCACAAAACTGTTTTAAAAAATTGTTCCACTGGTTTCTTCTGTGCTCCTTCTGCTTAACTTCACAATTTCAGCTGTCAGACTGGCAGGCAGTCAGTAGGAGTGTATGTATATACAGAGTTAAGTCCAGGGCTACAATCTTCATTACCATTTGGGGTTTCTCTGTGTGTAGGTGTGTCACTGAGTTTAACTTTTGGTTTTTTTGAATGGGATGAAACTTTTCCATCATACTCACTTCTCATGTGATGGCACTTTTTTTACCCCTAGTCTGCATATTTTCTTTTCCCTGAAATTGTTTCAGTATCTGCCATTTTCCATGTGATGTTTCGGTCTTGTCATTTTTTTAAAAATCTTTTTTTTAGTCTTCCAATCAACGTTTTAATGATTAGTTCAGTGTGATTATAAGCATTTTATTACATACTGATTTTACTACATACATGACCCATGATAAAATATTTGTATCATGTTGTCGTGTCTTCCCAAATACTAACAGTGTGTAGGTAAAAATGTGCTTATGATCTCCCATGTGTGCATGGAAAGATGTGTTAGGTAGACATGGTTAGAAGAAAGCAGTTTGATACTTTGAAAACTAAAATCTGCAAAATGAAGGAAAATAAAAATATATCAAATCTGCAAATACTCCCTGTCTGCAAAATCTTACTGAAGCTTCTCCAGGGAAGCTTCTGAGAGAATCTCTACTTCAAAAAAAAAGGAAGTTACAACATCATGAAAGCAAGCAATTTTTGTCAAGTATTTAAAACAAACTCTTGCACCACCAAAAAAAAAAATTCATTAAGTGAAGATTGTTTGAAAAAAAACACACATATTGTTTTCAAAAAACAAGTTGAAAATCAGGCTGGAAGCTTTATTACAGAAAATCTCTTAGTATGCCATGATTTATCTAAGTCCAGAGGACCTCAGTTTCAATAAAAGACTACAACACATTTTAAAAATATCATGCAAATGGAGGATCACAAACATGTTTTTCTTTCTTCCTCTGATAGCATTTAAAACAAAAGTACAACATCACAGACATTTGTATACTATTAAGTTTCCAGAACAGACTTCAGCTCCTATACCCAAAGAATACTGAGTTGTTCACTTCAGTTGACACTAACAATGGCTTGCAGGCTGCAGGAGATTTATAAACCCTTTTTCCCAGACCCAGTTAACTTTCTGAAACAGCTTGCAAACCGTAATAGAGTTTTCCAGGAATGCACCTTCTAACTCCATTTCCTGTTGTATTTAAAATTCTGCCAAAGGGATATTTCAAAGCAGAAAACGCAGGATGTAAGTGGATGACGGAAAATTTCGCTGGAGGTTTCCAAAATCACAGGAGCAGCCACACTGATTTAAAAATGAGATTTGAAATTCCTTATTAAAGAATGTGGATTCTGACATTCAAGACGGGGGGGGGGGGGGAGGGGGTCTAAGAAATAATGCTGACAGTGTCACAGCCCCTGCAGACTTGCTTCTAATTTTACTTAAAAGGTTCTTATTGAAATAAAGCACAAGCATTCCTGGAATTGTCCTCTTCCCATCACTTTACCCCCTCTAATATTTGGATCAAAGCAGGTTTTGAAGAAACCTCCCTTCAGTACTGCTCACTGCAGCCTTTGGACAGAGTTGTGTTTGGCTGGCCCTGTAATTCCCAAGTTGCAGTGCATCAGCCTGCCTTGTGTGTTGATCCATTAAACAAGCAGCTCAGAGGACAACTGAAAACTCTATTTCAGTGGCATCACCTGATGAATTATCTGAAAAAGATATCTGAGCAGCCTTCAAGATATTCCCAGGGAGAACATGCCAGCCATTCTCCCAGAGCAGATGCTGCTCTTGGAAACGCAACAATCGCTCTTCGCGAAGAAAGAGCAGGAGCTTTTGGCCACACATCACCCATGAGCAGTAACTGTGCCTGGTGCAGAGCTGTCAGCAACAGCTTCTGAGACTGCCACACGTCCTCTCAACATGCACACCTAGGTGTAGAGCTCAAAATGATCGACACTGCAACCCCACGAAATACCAGAGACTCCCTACCTCATAAAATGAATAAATGTGTGGATTTATACAGCTAGGGGAGTAAAATCTTGTGTAAGACCTTGTATTACAAGTATCATTTCCTTCTGAAACCTGCGAAGTTACAGGGAGAAGAAACATCAAGGGGTTGTATTTGGAAAACGTTTTTCCAAGTGCTCATGAGCAGAAAGTTGCATTTAGACCTTGGTTTCACTCAGACACTTCTGCAAGGAAAAAGAAAACCAGAATGCAGCAAATGAATGAATGCAATAAGTTGTTCAGCTACAGAGGCACAGGCCCAGTCTTCAAGGGCTGACATGAAGACTTGACTAACTTCTGAAAGCATTAAACTTGACAGAACTGAACACATTGGCTGTCTTAACTACTAAGACAATATTCAAAATGCATTTAAGAGATACAAATTTATCTTCTGTCTTGCTGTTTTCCATAGTATTCTTATTTACTCAGAAATACATCCTCTTCCTAGGACATTTAGCTATGCTTCCCTGGTTATTACAAAAATATTTAACACTTACTTTCAGATTGTCCCCAGACCTCCCACATCCATCCCCATAATCTCCACTACCATTCTATTTTCATGGAAGAGGCAAATAAATACTAATCCATATTATTTTAAGATAGTTTGAGTTTAAATCATGCTGGTTTGAAAGCATTTTTTTTAATGTTATTTTATTCCCTCTTGCAATTCTGTTTTTCTTTAGACTTAGAATTGATTAAAATAAAACAGTGTTCTGCCCAAATGCATTCTTTTCGTGATTTTCCCATCCTTCCATTATCATCCTAAAATACCGTACTCCTACACTATGGAATTCTTTAATCAGTCCTGACATGCATCTACTTTTTACTTGGCCCAGCCCCAGCAAACACAGTTGTTCTCCACTACACATCATTTCTCTCCATAACCTCTTTCCTTTGGGTAACATATTTCATTTCAAAACATACCTTTTGCTCCAAAGCAAGACTCCAGGCTTCTGTAAGGGTTAAATTAGAAGCTGGATAACGAATGCATGTGCAGAATTCTGGTTTAGTTCAAAAATACTGTTCTCATTCAATCTGAATTTTGGCCAAACAGACTGAAAAACCAAGCTTTATTCTGCCTAATCAGTTGCTATAGCTTGCTGTTGAAGTCTTCACTGTTTTTAACATAGCTAAGCCTAAGAGTATATTCCAGGATCAATTATTTTTCAGGATCATCAATTCTTATGTGGCATGTAACAAAAATTATTACAAAAAAATAGATAAAACTTAAGTCTAAATATTACTTTTGCTACAAGTATCACCAGTTGAAAACTCAGCTCAACACCACCAGTGTAAAGGTAGAGGGCAGAGAGATAATTTTCCAGTACCACAAAAACTGCCAAACCAAAAGATACACATATATTTTTCTAATAATGCTAAAAAAGTAATAGAATCAGTGAATCACTGAGGTAGGAAAAGACTTTTAAGATTACTGAGTCCAAGTGTTAACTCAGCACTGCCAAGACCACCACTAAACTACGCCCCTAAGTGCCACATCTACATGTCTTTTAAATACCTCCAGGGGTGGTGACTGACTATGCAGAGGCACATCCACTTCAGACAGCAAGGCTTCTGACACCAAAAAAAAAAAAAAAGAAAGAAAAAGAAAAAGAGAGAAGAAGAAGAAAAAAAATCCATTTCAGAGAATAAAAGTGCTTAGAATTATATATAACTTTCCTAGACCAATGGGTTTGATCCAAAATCCATTAAAATGAGTCACTCTTCCTCTAACTTTAGATGAAGTGCCAGTAGCTTTAGCAAAATATTAAATTATGTGAAATTTCTGGGTTCTGTTTTTCATCCTCCATGCTGAAACCCTGAAGATGAAACTTTAACTTCACATTACAGCTGTCTTTTCTGGAGGAGAATGCTGACCATACATCTGTTTTGCATATAGAGTTCTCATAAGGAACAGAAATGTCATCTCCTCCTCTCTTTCTGGAAAGCTGTTCCACTGCAGGAGAGACAGCATCCACCAGTTCTAATTTAACCATATTATGCTGTTTCACATTGGGTGTAGACACAGTCATGCTGGTAAACTTACATCACAATAGTTAGAAGACTCTGAGAAAAACTGAAAAAGAGATTGAAAATACCTGATTAAAGTCAGAACAGTTTAAGACTTGGAGGCTAGGGGGGGTTTTGGAGAGGGGGGAGAAACAAAAAAACAAACAAATGCCAAAACACAGCAAAGCAAGCACAGTGGAATTAAGTTTACTAGTACTTTATGAACTTGTGTAGGACCATACTATGACGTGATCCAGGGCATTATTCCACAAAAGCACTAGAGTCTGGAGCACTTAAACAACTTGTACCTTCAGCAGGACGCACGCTGGCAGCTCAAGAAGAGAAGAAGTGGTTGCAGGGTGGCTTGGGAATGAGGCATTTTACAGAGCAAAGTGCAGCGGATGCTCCCAACCATGAACACACATTGTGATATTAATCCTATTTTTCTCTACATCAGAATACCTTTGTGGTTATGCTGGACATCAAATTTACACAGGAGTTCTGATTTTTACAAACAACACATCCATAATTCGATTGCTGCGTACCAACAATTTTAAAATATGGATTTATTCATAAGGTCTTAATCCACCTGGGAAGCCGATGCTCATGAATACTTTTGTGTTTACAAAAAAAAGAGGCTTTAAAGAATCTACTCATGCTAGCATTTATACAACACTTTTCCCCTGTGATGCAGAGACAGGACAATAAATTTAATAATTCCCTGAAGAATCTGTACGAATCAATAAATTAAATATCTCTTATGCAACTGCACTTTGGGTTGTGTTTTTGCAACAAAAAAACCCCACTTGAATCACAAGAGAAAACTAAAACCCTTTTTCCAGGGCTCTAGAGCCTCAAGTCCTTAATGTGGTTAATGTGCTTAGGGCTGAATGTTGCTACTGCAGCAAAAGATAAAGTGCATTAGCCAAAGGAACAAACACACACATTTTATGAATAATTCAGCACACAGATAAAACTGTCACCACACGCTGTTGACAGGTGAGGCAGAAACCTGTTGCAGGCAAGGGGGACTGAATGAGAATCCCCTGTTTTTGAGCTGCAGGTACCCTTTCCTATGCTCTCCTTCCTCCTGGAGACAGGATGGCAAGCCAGTAAAGTTACTGGTGCTTCATTTGCACATGAGGCACTCGCTGAACAAACTGGGCAACTTTGAGTCAGCATGTCAGACAGCATGGTCAGACTAGGACACGTTCACTGCCCCATGCAGTTTTTCTACCCAGGGTTTGCTCAGGAATAGAAGACGTGCCTCACCATTCCTTACACGTGCGGCATTACTTGCAACGTTTCCCAGGACGAAGTAACTTCGATATTTGGCAAACCAAACTTTATTCTGGTGCCCAGTGGAAACCTCTGTTGATTACAGTCTTTCCACCAGTAACTGACACGTTATGGCTTCTTCCTCAAGAAAGCAAAAAGGATGATAAGTGCTCTTTGACTTGAGAAGTCAGTAAAAACAATCCGAGTGCCAATACCATTAAGCAACTGTAAATACTTAGGAACCTAAGAAAAAGTGGTTAATTTTTTTTCATTCAATTAGAAAAGGCACATTTCAGGTCCTTGGTTTTGGAAAATCTCTAATACTTTGATTGCTTTGTTGTCAAAGATAACATTCTCCCACTCAGGTTAAAGATAAACCTTATGGCCCTTGTTCAGATAAATTATCAAAATTCCAAGCCTGATGTTTGACCTTAATCAGCAGGACCAGCCAAGCAACTTAGATGTATAATTTTCTTGAGCTAATTTATGCTAACTTTTGCTACAGGGTTTATATGAAAGCAACTGTCAATAAAAGCAAGAATAAAAGTTCCATTATATTTGCTCTGAACTAAATGAAACTTGCTAAAAATTCTGAATAAAGCACCTTCAAAGCAGAATAAGAAAATTTTTAGTACATCAAAAAGCAAAATGTAAAAGAAACGAAAGTTTACATGCAGTAGATAATGATCATGGATACAAAAATGAGAAAACCTACCTACATTAACTTTAAAAATATTTTGCTGCTCTGTTAAACACCTTCTGTACTACAGTCAGGAGTGCAATAAGCAGGTTATGAACTTTGCTGTAACATATTTAAATCCCAAGTGTAGGATCTGGCCTCTGGCAGTCAGCTTGAATCATCACCAACTCTAAATATCATTCTTGAAGATAAAACTTTACTTCCATATTTTGACAGCAAGTTTTTTCCTTATTTTGTAGCTTGTTTTGAAAGCAAGGTGACGCCCGTAATCTGAAGGTTCAGGCAGACCTTCAGAAGATCCCAGAGGAATCCCATGACACAGCCATGCCTTAAGTTTACCTGACAAATGGCAACCTACATTCTCTTTTTCCATTTTCAAGTCATCCTCAGGGAAAAAAAAAAACAACTGGATTCATTTATACCTAATCTTAGAGAAACACTGATCCATTTTATTCCCTTGTGACCATATCAACCTCATCAGTAGAGTTCCAAGAGATGATGGAAGAATCTCGTGCTGCAGAAACATCTAGCTCAGTGCACGTGCTCCTCAACCCAAAATAATATTTATGACAAGAGTAAGAGAAAAGTCTGATAAAATTCTGGTAGTTGAGCTTCCAGAAGGCAAACAGTGCTAAATGTTTTCCTCTGAGGCTTTCTTTATAAGGTAAGGTACTATGCATCTGCACACAAACCCTCATTCCCAAAAACTTCAAGAACAAAACTAATAACTGACAAGTAACAAATAAAATAAAATTAAATAAAATGAAATGAAATAATCAATCTGAAGATTGCAGGTGATCTCCCAACAGAGCAAGCAATACAAATGGTTCAACCCAAGTAAAACCCAGGCTGAAAAACCAATCACATGGTGTCACAGTAATCTGAGAACCCCAGGAAATGCCAGAGTTGTCAGGCCACCACCTTCTCAATAACATTTCTCCCAAATTAGAAACTGGATACACTAGGTCACTAGCTGGCAAAACTCCCAGCCTCAAATGATGGCCTGTCAAACAAGAGAGAGGGGCACTCTTCCATCTCCTGCACTGCTAACAGGACAGCCTGACAGTCTCTGAGGAGCAGAATCAGCACTTCACCACAGGAACACCACAGGGACACATTTTGTTTTCTGTAGAGTACTGCACACCCCAGGAAACCAAGCTCTTCAGAATTCACAAAACGAAACTTCTCCTCAAAGCGCCTCACTATCCAGGTGGTGGGTAACTTGATCCATCGCTACGTAATATACTGCACTGGAATTACAAATTGGAACTGAGAGTTCATTAGGAGTGAAGAAACCTGATTATCAAGGTGCTAAAAACCTGACAGTTACCCTGTTACCTAAATATCTTTCAGGTATTGATCCTTTCTTAATTATTAGGGTGGGGTAAGGGGATGGAAAATGGAGCATTAATAAATGGTCAGTAAAGCTTTTTCTAATGGAGTTCGTGGAACAGAAAAAAACAGCTGGTTTTAAAATCAGAGTATAACGCCAAAGGTTCCTTTGCTCACCTTCTTCCCTTTCCTTCCCAGCTCTGAAGACAGTCCACTGCTACGAGAGCTCCATCCACACACACCAGGATAAAGACAGTGCCACAGTCACCCATGGATATCCTACAGGCCTTTCTTTTGGCTGGGTCCTAAAATGTTTGTGCAGCCCACAGTAACAATATAAAATGCCCCAGCCCCCTGATTCACAGGAGGGAGACCTGATCTCTCCTCTGTGTCATGGGGGATGAACGCTCTGCAGAACACCTTGAGGCTCTGAGCCTCACCAGAGCACAGAATTCCACGTGCATCTTCACTTCTTCCCTGTCCAAGAACCTTTCCAAAGGGAGACAAACTATACAGGACCAGTAAACATGCACATCCAGTCTTATCCTGACATTGAATTAAAACACAGTGGGATGCACATGAAAGACCAAAATGAACACGGATGTCCTGAAATGCATTTGCCTGCAGCGTGCAACAGATCACCCCTGAAGACAGCAATGCAAAAGAAAAAGCATCAAAGTAATTTGCACTGCTGAAAATTCTGATAACCTGAACTAAGCCAAGGTCCATTTTAACATTTGGAAGTGGGAAGTCAAATTAAAATTAAGACAAGACTATAGAGTCTTCTGGAACAGAGATCCTCCTGAAATGCCATTTTTCAGGGACATACTGTGCCCATACAATTCAAGTTAAACATTTACTGCACATTTAGGAGAAACAAAACACTGACAGAACTAGGGAAAAAGAATCTCTTAAATTCTTTCCTAAGGTCACATATATGGACTAAATGTCAATCAAATCATCGCTCTGAAAAGCAGAAGTGTAAAAATCACTGGAAAGAAAAAGACAGCAAGATCCTAACTCACTCTTCAAAGTGAAAAGAAAGAAAAAAAAAACCAAAACATAACAAAAACCAAACACAAAACAAGAGCAACACACTCCTTTATTAGGGATGGATTGGTTGTTGAAATCTATCAGGATGAATCAACTTTTAAACCACTTTTTAGAAATATTTACTAGGATTTTTTTCCCAACCGAGCTGAAATTATCACCCTCAATACAGCAGAAAAATGGTAGGAAATAATGCATGATACAAACAGACTTTTAAAAATTCCGGTGGTTACGTAGGGTTTGGTTTTCTCTTTTGGATATTAGCATGATATCTACAAGAGAATGCACATAGAAGAGAATTGATAAAGGTACAGGACAAACACACATGAAAGCTTGCTTGGTTAAATCTCTTTATTATCAGTAACATGCCAAAAATTCATGAAAAGGCAAAAGAGAATACTTCACTTATTCAAAGGGCAAAAAAAAATCACCAAAATGCCACACCCCCAAGTGCAAATCTTGGCATCTACAGATCCATATTTTGGGATAAGCTGACTTCACTGAAGCAGAAGTGGAAGCCAAGCCTTTATCTTGCACAAGCTGACTGAAGAGAGAGCAGCACTAGTCAAGCAGACCTGAAAGCTGACTTTTGATAAGGGAAACCAGGCTGCTGCCTAAGGGGGAGGACTGCATCAAAATGTTATTAGACCAATTCTGTCAGGCAAAATGGAGACTGTATGTACACACTGACTTTCTGCCCCCAGATCACCTATCTGTCACCACAAGGGCAGCACTAGAACAAGGAAATGCATCTTCATATCTAACTCTGAAACATGTATAGCAACAAGGATTGTTACCAGGGAAGAAAATACTAAGAAAATACTAAGCAACTTGTGCAAAACATAAGACAAAGGCTAAACGATGAGCACTGCAGGTCATGTGGGCAAATGATCCTCCAAAATCTGAAACAAGGTTGTCAAACTTTTCACCCAGTATTTTCCAAACATCATGACAAACAGATAAGCTCAAGCAGCACCAACCTAGGTTATTTTTACTAAATCAAACATAAATAAGGCCAGTTAATAGACTACGAGCTTCATCACAGCACTTAACTTTCATCTCATTAAAGGCTGAGTAATTCTGTATTCCTGACATCCCTTGCCACTCACCAACAGTAGAATGTGTTGTGGAGGCCTGTATAGAAATACAGAGAGGCATCCAGGAGACCCCAGAGCCATGAAATAATTTTACTCTTGAAATGTGTTTAAATAATATTTCAGTGTGAAGAAACAGACGTCTTTACTGTGCACTACATTCCTGCCATTCCAACCTGTCCACAGGTTCCTGTTCACGTTCTTTTCCCTCTGTATACAGAAAGCCTTCTTTCTGGAAAGACACATTGCACAGGGAAATTTCAGAGCAAGCTACGTTTTCAGATGACATGTTGCGAAGTTTGAATTATTGAAAAAATACTATCCTTTAGGATAGGGGAAAAAAAAAAAAAAAAAGACTAGGAGAAAGACACAGACCAGATGGTGTGGGAGGCAAATCAAAACAGGACAAGGGTTATTAAATTGCATCCACTTGGAACTATTAACTGGCCAAGAATCAGCAACACGGGTTTCCAACTGAGTCTGCGTATTCAAGGCTAAAATCCAGGGCCTAAAACAAGATGCAAAATCATTATCAAAAGAGTGACACTGTAAACACACAAGAAAAAAAAATTATTTTGTGTTTAATTTATGTGCTTGTCATAGTACAACAGTGTATTGGAACAGAGCCATCTCCCATGGTGGGAGAACACGAATGCTGACTTCTACGCAGAGTAGACTCCTCTACCAAAAATATTCTTCTTGTACATGATGCGTCAGGATGAGAGTAAAAGCCACAAAAAAATTCTTTGACATTTAAACTGCATATGCTTTCCCCAAAGAAATCTGCAGATACTCTTTAATTCTGGAGAGTCACTTAATTTTTACAAACAAGTTCCAATATGCAAGTTAGAAAATTTTAGTGGCGTTTATTCATTGCTTACACGTGTAAATGTTTCCCAAATTTGCAAAACACAACACAAATTATGACAGCACATAATTAATGGAATGCAAAAAACTCATTATTCCCTTTTGTTCTTGCACTCTGAACTGCACAACTTCACACACTGTCTGCTGATAACAGAAAGAGGGGAGAAGAAAACTCTTCTGAAAGGCTGAGGAGTAATAAACCTGAAAACACTTCCAAACCTGCCAACCTTTTAAAGAAACAGAGGGGCTAGGAGAACTTCTACCTAAACTATTTTAGGAAAATAAAATGGCAGCTTAGATCCTACAGGTAATTAAGATCCTGCAGGCAATTAAGGAGAGCAGTGGTTTAAACAGAACAAGTGTTCTTGAGGCTGGACAACACTTTAACTGTTTCTCAACTGTAGTTAAAGTATACAATGCATATAAAAGAAATCACAAAATGAGGTAGTGCCTGTTAAAGGTGATAATACCCGGTGGTATTATCAGTAATTACAACTATATATCCTCATCTTCAAAGCATTAAACCATGAGGATGATCAACTCCCCACTGACTCAGTACCACTCCTATTATGCACGGAGAGAAATTAAAATTGATGATGGCAACCTCAGGCTATCAAGTCAGTCCACATAAAATCAAGCACTTCAGGCAGAAACTTTACTCATACTTTTTTGAAATCAACATATGATTCTTGCAGGGTCAAAAAAAAAGGAAATATAAAGCAGTACTGCTGAAAGAAATGATAAATGCTTTAGTGTGTAATCTGTTCATTCTTTGGGGGTTTATCTTAAACAGCTGAGTAGTCATAGCAGTGTCAGCCCCGCTTTGAGCAGGGTCTGGACTCCATGAGGAACTGAGGTCCCTTCCAACCCTAATTATCCCCAAATGGTGCCTATTTCCACTTCATTTTCCTGTTCAGTGTGTAAACTAACTAATGTTCTCTTTTGTTTTAATTTTATGTCATTCCTTTCCCTGTTAGGTTTGGTCATCAGTTCCTCTTGCAGCTGAACATCAGCCTGAACACCACTGCAAATCCAGTCTGTCAAGAACAGCCCCACACATCACCATTGGCTGGACCCTTTATCTGATGGCTCCAGCACTCACAGAAAGCCTTTTCCCTCAGTAAAAACAGGGAGATAAACCTGAAGATAAGCAAAATGCTGTAAATTAAAGCAGACTTAAGACAGAAATTTCCAGCGATACTTGCTCCAGTAAGATAAAAAGCAAAATCAAGATTCTAGCAAGAGGCACAGAACAATACACTACTAAACTGAGCCAGACAAAAAGGTATCTAGGCAAAAGAAAATTATCAAACTACAGAGCAGACTGCACTCCATTCTGCATATGTAAAAATATACACGTCCTTTAACATAGCTACCAAGGCAGCACAGATCAGAGGTTCAAAGTAAAATTTTTAAATTTTCTTTCATTTTAATCAGCTTGCCTTAAGTGTCAAAAAGAATCTCTGGCCTGTTGGTAACCTAAACTACCCCACACAAAGCAAATAATGAATTGCTACAAACTGTAATCAAGTAATCGAAACAACAGCATTCAGGCTTCTCTCAACTAAATATTAATAGGGAAAATAAAACAAACAATGAGGTATCTTGAAATCCAGTAATAAGCAATTGCAAAGACCTGCAACAGTCCAAGACTGAATAATTTCCTGTATCTTGATCAGTGGCAAGAGGAATGCTGTTATTTACAACAACTACATTGCTTCAAGGGGAGGCCAGTTTGCCTGAACACAGACTTTCTAATCTAAAACATCTTCAGGAACTAGAAACATCATCTGATGAGTCTAAGAGATGCTAAATTTATTTTTTTTCTATAACATCAGTGCTCTGACTTCACTTACTAGAACAGAAATCTTCCATTTTACGACACCTGAAGATGAGCATTCCATTATTCTTAGGATTACCTTGTAGCCGGTATCAGCCTCTACATTTTATAAACATATTAAAAAAAAAAAAAAACAACAACAAAAAAACCCACAAAAAATAACACAACAACAACAACAACAAAAACCAAACAAAAAACCCCAGCAACAACAACAAAACAAACAAACAAACAAACAAAAGAAACACCACCACACACCAAAAAAAGAATGAGGGGAAAAAAAGAATTGCAGACAAGATGCCCTGGTATTGTATGGCATTCCTGTCATCAGCACTATGCAAAATCTCACTTTGAGCAAAGAAACTGTCCTGCTGCTTTCATTAAAGATGTTCAGTTACTCCTGTAAAAGTAAATTTTAAAAAAAATAATCTAAACAAAGTTATTGTGAGCAAGATCCTTCTTCAAGGCAAGCCAGTGTCTTCACAGCCACCCTATTAATTTATGAACACTGCTACTCCAAACTCCTCATGCAGGTGCTTCATTCTTTCTACTGCAGCAGGTTGAGTGTCTGGATGGCATTTTGGATTTCTGGTCCCAAAAAAAGCTCTCCACTGCTCAGTCTCCTCTTTCACACCAAACACCTGCTCCTATGTCTACAAAAATTCTGATGTCTTCCCAAGCCTGAAAGTCTGTCCTCCACAAAAAGACTTTAAAAGCCTGCTGGGTGAATGACAGCATATGGAAAAATGGCCAATGGAAATGTAGTAGGTCAAGTACTTCATCTTTGTGAAGGTGCAAGTTGGAATTGCCACTAAGTAAAAGCGCCTTGCCAAACTTGCTTTTTTCCCATTCCCCAAATTATTTCAAGTGTCTACCACAGGAACTTTCTGTTCACTGGTATCAATTTGAAAAACACTAATTTTCTCCGTACATGTGCTACAAATGTAAGTCACAAGGACTCCATGATTCAATTATTCTCAAAATGTTTATTTTCCTACTTTCTAATAAATCCCTTTTAACAAGAGAAGATGTTAGACTCAGTTGTTTTAGAACAATTGTCAGGTTTTCTTCTAGTTATGGAATGCCTGTTTTTCTCCTATATCCCATTTCTCTCCTATACTTTTTGCTTTAATCTTGCTTTAATCTGAAAACAGACTTTCATATTTACAATTCTGGTTGATGTTAACTTTCCATGACACTGTTCAAGAAATGCTGTTAAGTTTTTGCCCTTTATGCTGTGTTATCTGTCCAAACTTTCATCAGCTTTAAGAATGAACCCCAGCAACTGGCCAAGGTTACTCAAATGCAGAAGGGTGCACACATGCCAAGATATCTAAATGCAGTAAGAGCTTGAATCTTCTATTTCCTTTTATAAAAATGTAAGCAAGTTAGTTACTCGACTACTTGAAAACCAAATCAAAAATAGGAATTCTCTGATGTAGTGGGTTTATTTTAGCATTTTGATCCTCTACTTTCTTCTTCACAGACTTTTACTGAGTTCTCCACTAAACTTCATATTAAGTGTATGCACAACAACGCCTGATACCCCATGTTCATGGACACAAGGTAAAGAAGCTCTTGCTCACCTAAAAATTTCTCTGCTCTCAGCACACCTCACACACCTTCCTTCTGCCTCAGTTTCCTCATTTGTAGGACAAACAAGACTATCACATGAACTCTGCAAGCTACTGGCACAAGCTACTATTTTGTTTTTTTTTTAATTTGTGGCACTAACTAGGAGAGATACACTTAGGCAAGTAATCTTGTAAGATAACTGGCTGAGAAGTAAAATAAAATGCAAAATGTGTTCATGAAATCAGGTCTTTTAAAGTTTGTCTCAGCAGACAGCTGCTTGGAGAGGGGGGAGAAGGGCAGAAAAGTCTATAGATTTTTACACAGATGGTTTTGTGGTTCAACAACTAATGGTTCACATTACTCCTTCACTGTCCATCTCCTGAAGACACAGGCAAGCTTGTCTTTGGGTAGCTCAGGTTCACTCATATTGTTTTCCAGATCAACAAAACCCAACAGAGAACTGTAAACCATCTTAATGCAAAAACGAACGACTGAGGAAATTAAATCTTTCCATTTTCAGTCAGAGCTACAACGATACAAATGAAAACATAAAGCAAGAACGGAGACCAAAGCAACTATTCTACACTAAACAGAGGTTTGCCAGCCTATACCAAGCCAGAAATAGGGACTCCTCAGAAATGCCTGTTCATGTAACTGAAGTTCGAGTAAAATGAAAATTCTGAGAATCCGACCAAAGCTATTTCTGTGGAGCTGAGATGGCACTCTAGGGTTAAGAGTTTAAACACAGAAAATGAATTACTGATGTAGTTCACTAATTATTTACTTATCATGTGCTGGTCTGTAGTTATTGCAAAATTCAATACATCAGAAATCATGCCTAGAAATCATGCCTAACATATACTCTGTTGATACACAACTAAAGAAAGGGCCCACATACCATTTTTTTAGGACAGGAGAGACACAGAAATAAACCACCCCTGGTTCAACAGATACCACTGAAATGCCAAACAGTTTGCACAAAGCAATTTATGGGGAACATTGGTTCATACAGAATTCCTTTGAATAACTGCATTTACATTGCACGGGAACACCTGGAACATGAACACTTCTTCTACAGCTTGTGTTTTCACCACTACAGCTGCAATCATGTTAAACACCAACAAAAGCTATGCAAAAATGAGGGAAACATCTGCTGATAACACTGTTACATGACAGACAACACACTCCCAAGCAAATATCACAAATACCAGCTTCAAATACTTACAAGGATTTAGCACAGCGTTTGATAAGCCAGTCAAAGGAGACCTGAGTACCAAAAACCTGAGCTCAGGAATAGGTTCTTAGTCTTTAGCTATATTTTATGGCCTGCATGTAGAATAAAAGTATTAACTTGGTTTCTAAATCCAAAAATTCCCTTCCTTGGATAGCTACTTAAAATACTAATTTATCTGAAATGCCTTTTCTGTAGTAGAGGTCACATAAGTTTTGAGCAGTTCCAGATACTCCATGCATGCATTTAGGGGGTTACTAAAAGATTAAAATTGCTGCAGTCAACTTTGACATAATTTGAACCTGAACTGCTTTATTTGCTAGTTAAATAGCATTTTGCCCCACTCTAGAGACTAAATTCACCGCAGAGCAGAGAACTCTTATCACTTCATAAATATATTGTTAACAGCTAAACTATGACCTAGATAAGACACTTCATCACAAAACAGAACATTAAATCAACTAAATTCATTTTCATTAAAGCTGCAAAACAAACTGTAGCCTTTTCAGAAGGGAGGAGAACCCTAATGGTGGAGAGAATGATGACTTAACAGTATAAATGAAAGTACTGGCTTTTTTTTCTCTTGGGACTCAGGAAGGATCATTTCCAAATTATAGCTTTAAACTAAAGACATTTGGAGGTCTCAAACCTTGTCTCTTTTGGACATACATTCAAATCCCTAAGCCACTACATATTTCTAAAAACTTGGCAGACTCTGCACAGAAAAGCCCGAGACTTACTGAAATTACTCAGAATTACCAAAGAGAATGGTTTCATCAGTTCAAATGGGTGAAAGAAAGAAAGGGAGGAGGAAGAGAGAGAGAGAAAAAAGGAGGGAGGAAAGGAAGGAGGGAGGGAGGGCAGCAGTAGAAGTTTCCAATTCTCTGCCAGTCCACACTCATGAGCACATTAAACTCCCCTGTACTTGGTGTAACACATTCTCACAACCCTTCACACCCCCACAGACACCTATTTTCCTCATAAACTGGATCACAGTCCAAACTCTCTGCTCCGACACATCCTTCCACCCCAGCCTGCTCCCACCTTATCAGAGCTATGCTCCCCATTTCCCCCTTTCCTGGCTTTACTCTTCCATTCTATATTAAGAAAAGCAGAAGTGCTGATTTCTCAAGCAACATCAGTTACAAAGGAATGTGATAATGGCTCAGTTAGTCACAGAAAACCAACCTGTTTCAAGGCATTTTTCCTACCTGCTGCCCAGGGACTTTTTTTTTTCCAGTTGGAAACAACCACTGTGCATCGCTGAAGTACTTTCTATCATGTCTGTGAATTCCTAAGGTCTAAAGTGCTACTTAGTGGGCAAAGAATTTATCAGAAAGAAAACAAATCAACAAAAAAAACCAACAAGAAAACACCTAAGCATCAGAGGAAAACATGCTGTAGGGATAAAGAGTAAATCATAGGAACAGAAAAGTAAAATGAAGAGGATGGGATGATGTGAGTTACAGGAACTGAGGAGAACCCTGTGGAGACAATAACAACTACATGTATTTATTCTTATGTTACTTCTATAATTTTAAGCCCATAACTTATTTCAGAGGAGTATTAATGCTGAAAAATGAAATTACATCATATGGTCCCAAATGTGCAGTGGTTTTAGTTAACTGTCTTGGTCTTGTAACATGCAACTACTCACATAATATGGCACTTTCAAGAGCAAAAGAAGCAGGACTATATTAACCAGTGTGAGATTAAAGGCTACAATTTTAATCCATGAAATTGACACAGGCATGCTATTAAGAGAGAGAAACTGTCAGTTGCAAAAAGTTTTCTATGGACTTTGTCTGAACTTAAAAAAAAAAAAATTGTCTTTAAGAATGGACAGGTCTGAACTCTCTGCCTTTCAAACTGATGAATCTCATTCTCTGGCACAGTATGGAAATACACCTGAGCTACAAAAATGAGAGTAACAGAAAGGCAAGTTATTTATGAAGAAACCACAGAAGCAGAGACTTAGACACATCACCAGAGTTTCTGCGGGGGGAAGTTCAGCTTCTAAAGGATTGCAGTATGACATCTACTATTCTGTATTAAATGGCAGCGTGAAGTTGCCGTGCCAGCAGGAAATGAAGGTGCTAACTGGTTGGGAGGGAAGTGCCCCACATGACATTCTCATAAGTGAGACATGACACAGTTATATAGAGGAACATTCCAGCTCATTAGAAAACAACGAGAGTTAACCCTTGGTGGTGAACTGAAATCACAAGTTTCAGTGACATGGACACCCCCCCTTGCTGGACTCCACAGGCAACACCAAGGTGTTGGGTGCTACCAACATTCTGGTTTTGGTAAGCAAAATCAAATGCCAGTATAAAAATGCTTTGGAGTGAGTGGGAATAAAGACTCGCAGTTGAGTGAAGACAGGCAGGAAGTTTTCTGCAAAACCCCTTGCTCTGGTACCAAACAGGGACTTGGCAACAACTCTGTGAGAAGGATCTGTAGTAGATCAGAACTTGAGCAATGCCATCCTGCCAGACTTCAATCTGAGAAATGAAAAACGTCATCTGGCAAATATAGGAAACAATCATCTTCCTTTAGCTGGTGCTGGTACAGCCTGGGCTGGAGCACACCAGTTTTGGTTAGCAGGCTTCAAGAAAGATGCTTTGGAGCTAATCCAGTAGGGAAGAATGAGCACAGCCATGAGATTCAGACAACATGATGTAAGAGGAAAGGCTGAGAAAACAGTAGGGATGAAGGGGGTGTTGAAAGAGAGGTATCTACAAGGAGACAAGATGATTTTTGAAAAGTATTTGTTTCAGAGTTTAAAGAACTGTTTCAGAAGTTAAAAAAAAAAGTACAACTACAAGAGGTAGAGGAATGAACTGTAAGAGGAAGCAAGGCATTTGGATTACAATCAAGTGTAAGTAAGTGCTAAGCCTGCCTGTGGAAATCACTGAACCTCTGTTCCTGTCACCTCTTGAGAAGAGGCTGGGTCAGCTAGAGTTGATTATGCCCTGAAGAACAAATAATCTGACCCCTCAAGGTCCTTTTAGATCCTTTTTTTCCCCCTAATCATACTGGGCTTGTAGAAGATCTTGAACTTCCTAGAAGACATAATGGTCATAAAGGCACTTGAAGAATTTCTACAGAGCACAACACGACAGTACTGAGGTTTGATTTTTCTTTTTATTTCTAGAAATGATAAATCACATGTATTTTAGGAGGAGCAAAGACGACATTACAAGTATTTAACAGATTACTAAGGATTTGCCTGCAGGAAGAAGGTACTACGTCTAGTTTACTCTTTGGTTTCACACTAAACTAATATTTTTTAATAACTGCCTCTGTGGACATAGTAATTGTTTAGTAAATGTGAGGTGAGTTTTCAATTAATTTTCCACATGTTGTAATTTTGAAAATGCTCTGTAAATTAATACCTTTCACTTTTACAGTCCTTTCCTATGTAAACAGATCCTCCTTGAGTTCAAAGCTGTTCCCAACTTTAAATTTGGCCTTTGGATTACAAACCAGTATAACTTCTGAAATCTGCCTTTCCTAACTCTGTATGCTCTTGTCTTCGACCAGCATGATCCTCTTCAAAGCATTTTCTACATGTGCTATATTCTTAAATAACACACTGGCAAAAATATTTTTCTCAAGAGCAACATTATCCAAAAGCTCTCTAGACATAAAATTCAAAAGAAACATTTTGGGGTTTTGTTATTTTTTTTTCCCTTGCTTTGAAAACCATGGTATCGTGAACTTTGTAACAGATTCTCTGCTACTTCTGTGAGGGAACAGATTTTTGAATCACATTTCTACGCCAGCACAGAAGGAACAAGACAAATGAGAGATCAGCTTTAGAAAAACAGGTTGAATTACTATCTGTAATTTCAGATATAAATATCCAAATTCACTGAGTTTGCAAAACCCAGCATGAAAAGCAGACTCACCCTCTCAAGATATTTATTAACTACTGCTTCTGGTCTGGCTGGAAATATTTTTAAAAAAACCAATTTGTTGTATTAAATTACTTCCAGGCAGAGCTATGAGGCACAGTTATTTTTAAAATTAAAACAACAGCAGATATATTTTCCTCATGTAGGTTTGTTTCAAATCCTGTTCAAGCTTATAATTTTATCTACAGACTACCACTTTCCTCTTTGGAAGGGATTCTGGTCTACCATGAAAGGAGTCATCATTAACCACCACTATAACTACAATTTTTTAAATATTTTTTTATGTTTAAGCTCATCCTTCAGCTATTGAGTTCCTAGGGTACCATAAACAAGTTTTATTTCCCATTCTCCAAAAAAGGAAATTCTTATATGAACATAAATCTCTGGTTTCCCTATCATAGACGCATCCCCTTTTTTTTTCTTTTCAACTTGGTGAAAGAAATGTTTCCTGTCTGCTATGAAGAAGAGTGATTTGTATTTCTCAGAAGAAAGTTGTAAGATCTAAAAGAGTAATTACAGATGAATGCTACAAGGTCCTTTTCATTTTAAACTTAGAATATTCAATAAGCTCTGATAGATCTTCCAAAACGTCACAAAAACCCCCTTTTTCCCATTTCATTGCTTATTGCAAAACAAACAAACAAAAAACCAAACCCAAAACCAACCAAACAAATAAAAACAACACCAAACCCCTCCCTTGTTTTACTAACACGTTTAATTTCAAAGATCGTTCATTCTTACCCAGAGTGCAAAGAAAAACTGAGTGGACTCCTAAAACGCAGCTTAACCAATAAACGCTGGAGATTCCACAGTTCTAACACAAAGACAAATGACAAAGACTATTTATGGTGAGAACAACTACCTGACAATTAATCGGTGAGAACAACTACCTGACAATTAATCAAACACAAGTTTGCAGGAGAGACTTTTGAGAAAGGTGAGAATCTTCTTATTTCACCTGCACGGGTGCAGCTCCTCTCTGCAGAATCCAAATCTCGGGCAGCCATCAATAATAACAATACTGTGAAAGGATCTCTAACATTTCTAGCCTGCACAATCCTGTCAGTGTTTTTGCATCCCCAATTTTTTATCTCCAGGAGTACATCCCCACGGTAATTCAAGCCACTCTTTGCTAGGGCTGCCCTGTGCTCCCCCTCCCAGCCCCACAGCAACCCAGTCTGGTCTCTTCCCCACACCAGTGTAGGTGCTCCTGGGGAGTGGATGTAAGCCAATTCAGGTAGCCTAGGCAGCAATGGGTTGGATTTTGCAGGGTTAATTTTTTGTCGAGTTAGCTCTCTGATATACAGCCTGTGTAGTTTTTCGTCACTTGACAATTATACCTCAGGGCAGCACACCTCAAGCAGGTATTTTATTAAAAATAAACAATCAAACAAACAAACAACCCCCAAAAAACTTCTCATATGTATCAGCAAAATGTGAAAACCAACACACATTTAGAATCAGAACAGAATTGTTGTTGCCTGGGGATAAAAAAAGGAGAATACCATATTATATTTGTGCTATCTATCTAAAATCCACTGGTATAACCTTCACTTGCCCTTTTATGCTTTTGGTTTTTTAAGAAGAGATAAATCTTACTGTATACAGAAACATCCCTGCAACATGACCAGTTTTAGCATTGTTGGGTTTTTTCTATAACACAGTTCTGCTGGGTCACTTTTCTAAACTAGAAACAATCACAGTAAAACCATTTGTTAACTTCTCTCCAGAACAGTCACTCTCTCACTTTAAACACAAAAAGCCCTGGCATTTCCTTGACCTTCTATAACTTCTTGCTAAAACTTTACTATGATGAATGATGCAGAAAAATTTTATACATTGCTGAGGCCTCTTAAGCTTTCACACCATTTTATTTATTATTGATTCATACAAGAGATTTACAGAATCTATTTTGAAGTTACTCAGCTGCTATAGTCCTGGATTCTGAAGTAACATCATTCTTTCTTTCTTTCTTTTTTTTTTTTTTTTTTTTGTCTCCTTTCCTGATCTTGCTCTATTTGGCAAAACTTCTGATACACTCTCAGGAATAATTTCTCCTGCAAATTCAGACAAACGGAATGAATGTTTCTACAGCAGTTCTTCTTCACTTTTTTCCTTTTCCACAGAAACACAGAATCACAGAAGATGTGGAGTTGGAAGGGACCCACAAGGATCATCCTGATCCTGCACAGGACCATCCCCCAGAATCACATCATGTGCCTGAGAGTCTCTTCCAAACACTTCTTGAACTCTGTCAGGTTTGGTACTGTGACCACCACCCTGGGGAGCCTGTTCAGTGCCCACCTGCCCTTTAGGGGAAGAACCTTTTTCTGATATCCAACCTAAACCTTCACTGACACAACTTAAGGCCACTCCCTTGGGTCCTGTCACTGATCACCACAGAGAAGTGTCTGCCCTTCCCCTCACAAGGAAGTTGTAACTGCAGTGAGGTCTCCCCTCAGTCTCCTCTTCCTCAGCCAAACACACCAAGTGCCCTCAGCCCCTCCTCACACGGCTTCCCCTCCAAACCCTTCACCATCCCCTTGAGCCCTCCTTTGGACACTCTCTAAGAGCTAAATATTTTTCTTACATTGCAGTGACCAAAACTGCACACAATACTCTACGTGAGGCCACACCAGTGCAGAGCAGAAACATCTTATTCTTTACCATCAGAACTTTGTTATGCTTCCAAAACAACAAAGGAGTGAGATCCCACAACACCTTCAGCTGTGACATAAAGTGGCACTGCTGTGACTCAGTCCCCCTGTCTCTCAGAAGCCCCTTTTGCCAGCACTGGTGATTCCACAGACAATCAGTTTTATTGTACCACCCTCACATGGACTAATGCACCAGTACTGGGCTATTATTCCTTTATATACCTGTACCTTACTGGAAATGCAGGCATTGACCAGAGTACAATGATGTATTCAACAGTTTGCAGCATGAGGCAAATTCATGACGGGGTATATGGAGAAACAGGCAATAACAACCAGCATGGTAGCATACTATAGCCTAAACTTGAAGAAACAGATTTATAGAGACATCACAGCAAGGAAGGATAGCAATTGGGTTTGTAAGATTTTATAGGAAGTTCCTATGAAGCAGGAAGAAATAAACTAGGAACTCAGAGAGATTACAGAAAACAACACTGTGACCGAAATGGAGATTCATGAATTTCCTTGTTGGAAGATGCCACTACTGGTACCAGTCCCATCATCCACCCACCTGCCCAGCAAAATTCTCTTGCCTACAGGTATCAACTCCAAGTGGCCTAGTGAAATAGGTGGCCTGTCTGTTAACCCCCAGCTTGGTGACTGCACTGCAGAAGGTACAGCCTCCTCTGGCCTAGAGGCAGAGTTGCCCATGTGAGACCACTGACCCATCAAAATCAGTATCAACCAGGTTAGCTCAGACCAAGTGTGCTGATGCTGCCTGAAACAGATTGCTGAACGTCCACCCACTGCTCTGACAGGAAAACTGGAAGGTGGCAACACCTGCAGGATGAGGAGCTAGGGAGTGGGAAGGAGGTAACTTCATTTAATGATGCCTTGCCATGTGCAAAAGTACAACAATTACAGCTAGCTAAGGGCCTTAGAAATGAAAGATTAGTTTGCCTTTGGCAGAGCTCTGAGATTTCTCTTTTAGACTTATATAAATGGTAAACCTTTTCTCATTTACAGTTCAGATGAGTCAGAAGAGGAGAGTGTTCCTGGTTGGTAGAAATCAAATTTTTTATTTGCAACCATAATTTTTATAGTTCTTTTACTAAAGAAACAGGAACAAAATTTGTCCTTTGTGGTACATTATCTGTCCTCGATCTACTCAATGATTGGATATGTGACTGCACAATTACTTTTATAAGAAATTAGTCCATTGATAGTTTCATTTATGATTCAACACAGTGTGTTCTTTTGAAAAGTAAGACCTCAGAATTTTAGGAGAATTCTTACAGGATGTACCCTTTCCTTATACAACCAGTCAAGTCATTCTTCTTATATGCACAATATCATGGGAAAAAAATAATGCCAAGGTGCTGAACTACCAAAAGCAAGGAAAATCATTTATAGAAACCACTTCACCTTGAAACAATACTTACCAGACAAACTGCTAAATGAATACCTTAAAGCAGTGCTGATGAGGACAAGTGGCAATAACTTGGAGTTACAGACTCAAATATTTATGTTATTCATATTGAAGGAAATGTCCAGACAAAGCAATTAGAAGAGAGAAATCTAAGTTCAGTAGAGGCTTCATAGGTATGGCAATATGCACATGGGGACTTTTTTGTTCAAGAAAGAATATTGAACTTGTATTTGTTGTCTTAATGAGTTCACATCTGAACAGAAATTTCAAATCTGAAAGGTACTTAGGCACATGTCTCCCATGTGAAATCGATGGACTGCTCAGGAACAAAATACCAACAGGGATCCAGTGTAGTTTCCCAACTGAACTACTCATTACTTTACAACCAAACTGGCAGACTGGGATCCCCAACAGTTCCCCATCAATTTCATTTCACTGTTTCTGCAAGCAGTACCCAGACAAAACACTTTTCTTTTGCTTCAGCAAAATCATTACAGTGGAAGAAGAAAACGCCTCATCTCTTTCCGTTGTGCCTTTTCTCTGTTCAACTCTGCCCACGCAGTTTTTGATTTTTACAGAATCCTTTTTCCCTATGACTACTTTCCAGCAGAGCCAGCTTGCTGATTTAACTAAATAAACAAAGAGCTTCATGAAATTGCACCCTCACAACCACATAGCCTTTAGGGAATGTCAGTCAACTCTGCTCTAGACTCAGAGGGACAGGCACGTAAAACCACACTCATTGTCCAAATACCTTCTACTGAACCAGCAATACTGTGATATCCTTCATCTTCCATCAGCTGCTGTGTGTCACACTTCTTCACCACCACAGCAATTCGTTTTAGCAAGACCAAAAAGCATAGTGTAAATGAAGGTTAATTCAATCACCTCATAGCTTCACACTTCTGATCCATATGCACAATAGCTCGTGCAGATACACACAGACAGATCCAAAACCAGCCCAGAAGCACGGAACTATCTACAGGATGACCACACTGGGTCTTCAACTGGCTTTGTGAATTGCTCAAGACTAGTGCCACAACCCTGTGAGCCAGCTAAACCTGAGGTAGGTGGGATACATCTACTTTCACCCATCACATAACAATGCACCATCAGTGAAATGCATTTCTGTCATAATCTCTTGTTTCCATCCACACACAATGCAGATTTGTGTTTTTAAATGAAAGCTTTTGCCCACTGCCAAATTTAAAAGACGAAGTCGTGCTTTATAGCTAAGGGATCCCCTTTCGACTTTTCGAAAAGCATCTTTTGCCACTTGGAAAGCCATGTGCACCCAGTTTGAGTTTCAAAGAAGATCACCAGATGGCATTACTTGGAAGAGAAAGTGGAAGTCCTTTCCCAAGCTAGGCGAGGACAAACAGATGTCAAGAGAAAAAAGGTTGGTTGTGAGTCAAGTTCGTGGAGAACATCAGAAGAACTGTGTAGCAGGATGTGTGCAAATGCATATTGATACATGGTGAATGCTCAAAAAAATGGAAAAAAAAATGCAAAATGCATTTCACTACTTACAGTTTAGACAACACCAAGGGGAAAGAAAATAATTCAAGTAAAATCGCTGTTTGTCCCAAAAGGTTACTAGCAATGCCGTAGGGTTCAGTCTACAGTGAGAGTAACAGCTAAAAGCAAGATTAACAAACGATGCATCTTCTTTCAGTGCAACAAAATCCTGCCGTTCCTTTTCTTTGAAGCGTTAACTACTTTGTAGTCACTGGATTAGAAGACTTGAGTACTTGCATGCTATCCAGACATGCTGAGCCTAATGACAACTTCCTTTACAAAGCAACAGCCTCACAATGAATAAACAAACTTAAATAGCAAACCATTCTTTGCACAGAGAACACAGTGACAGATGCTATAAATTAGATGGAATACTGTAAGTAGCATTTCTTCCCTCTGAGCAACCTCACAAGGCAACACAGAACATCTACAGAAAGAATTATTATTAAAAAAAAAGTTTGCTGAATAATTTTTTCTTTGCCTGCAATGTTCAGAAGAAAATACAGAGGTCCTTTAAAGTAAATTCTCTCAATCAAAAGAATAATTAAAAGCTCGAGATGGTGACTGCTTCTAACTGACATTTTTATCGAATATAAAATGTGAATTTAAGACTCTGAAAATAAGCCACGAAGAGGACTACAAGTCTTCTATATAGAAGATTGTCACAGTTATCAAACAAAACTCAGTATTTATTACCATTCTTTCCTTTTACATTTTCTTCTCACTGGCTAGGGGGCTAAGACTGTCAGTTTGCTAATTAGTGGTCAAACATATTTCCATGCCAATGACAGCTCTGAAAGCTATTCACACCTTAGACAAAGTGCAATGAGTTTAGAGAAAAGATCAGCTTTTCTGCAAACAACTGGAAACTCACTAAACAGGATTAATTTGCCTCGTCTGTCATCTGGTTCTTTTCTTCCTGCATCTTGCATTTCTATGCTGTTTACAGCAGAAAAGAGATTAAGGAGAGAAGTGCAATTCCAATACAAATGCTTAATTTAATCGAGACACTCAAGGCGAAAAATCATTCAATGTCAGCTCTTGACTCAAGGATAAACTTCACCACTGAAGTACTTAACGACTTAATTAATGCTAGAAAAGGTTTTATTAAGGTTTGACCTAAAAATAGCGAATGGAGCCAGTGTCATTTGTTAAAAAGCTATGCAAAGACTTCTTATGCTCAAAGCTACATCGACTTTTACAATTCTTACAATTTCCAGAGCTAAATTTCTTTTATTAAAGTGAGGACGGAGCTACAGCTAAGTCTTATGCAACTTTCAAGATTCGTGTATTTTACAACTTTTTGTAGTAGGGCATTCAAAGGCATTCAGAGTAATCCGTGCTTGTATTAGTTTCTCCCTAAACATTGTACTCTCAGAAACTAGAGGGGGGGTTTATATATATAAAATTAGGTAGAAGTACACAAGGGTCTGGACTTTCAAAATCATAGGCAAGAGTTACCATTATTTCCCAGACATTCTGTTGACAGAGTTATTACTTTAAAAAAAAAAAAAAAAAAAAAAAAATACTGCGTTCTGCATACCTCTCAAGTCACGTGAACATTAACTTCCAGTTGATTAAACATCCTTTCCTAATTAATGACAAGGGGGCGAAAAAGTCTGTATGAGCTGAGCCCACTGTGCATCACCATTTTCAACAAGTGATCATCCAAATTTCTGTTGCCTCTCACCTTGGTGATATTGTAAAAGTGAACACTGAAAAGGTTGAAGCAGCATTTTCAAAAATAAGCCTCAAACTGAAATGTAGATTAACAAGGACTCTATTTACCATTAAGCAAATCTAATTAGACAGAAGAATACCGCTTAACAATAGAAGTACACAAGTATTTATTGCTGTGATTATGAGCTCTCAACCACTGTGCCGCACGCTCAGGGAAGAAAATGGAGTCTCAAACTTCATGCCTATCCAACAAGAGCGAATCCACACTTTCTACAGGTAGTTGAGACGATTATCAGGAGCCCGTTTATGGGGCAGCGTTTAAAAAAAAAAAAATCCAAATGGGCTTCTAAAGGTAATTTAGGATTTCATACTGCCACAGAGAAGGTTGAAACGCTCTCCCCAAATCTGACGTGTCTCTTGGGGGCGTTTGCAAGCGGAGAGAGCAGTACCACTGCCCTCAAAAGCAGATGGAGGTGCTCTGCGAGCTCCCAGAGATTCCTCGGCTGTGCCTGACTGTGGCAGATGCACAAACGTCGGTGTTCACGGGCTGCAGGGGCGAGGGGGACAAGGGAAGGGAAGGGAGAAAGGAGAGGAGCTGGCGGGACACCGTGCACACCTCCGTCCCGCTGCCTTCGGAAAACACACCGAGCTGCTCGGGGCAAAGGGAATAAAGTGGGGAGGGGGGACGGAGAACCCGGCATCTCCTCTCACAGCATCTCTCAGAGGACGAGGTGTCACAGTCATCCTCCCTGAGCCGCTGCCTTCGACCACAGACCCCTCACCCCCTAGTCCCCCTGCCCGGGAGACCCCCGGAGCCCGGGACCCCGCGGGAGGCGCAGAGCGGCGGGGCAGCCTCTTCAAAGGGAGCAATAAAGCCACTAGGAAAAATAAACGCGACGGGAACTGACCCCAAATCCGCGAGCTGTAACATGCCCGCCTCCTGCTCTCGCCCCGGAAAGCTCCCAGACCTCTAGCTTTCTGCTGACCCTCTCCCTTCATGGAAAGGCAACAAATGGCAAGACCTCGGCCCCCGGAGCTGAATAACAGGAAATATAGGCATCTGTCACCTCCCGCGGAGAGGTAAATGGATTAGCGAAGGCAACAAAGGGAAGAAAAGCCTTTTCAAACGTGCAATTGATTAACAAGTCCCCTCTAATCTGCAGCATCACTGTTTTTCCTTAAAGACATCATCGGTCTCCTCCAGCACTTCGGTGCAATTAAGTTAAAGCCAGGAAAGGCGGGGGGAGGAAGGCCCTGCGAACCGCCGAGTTCCCGTGGGGAACAGCACGGGAAGGGTTACAAACCTGGCATGGAAATGGTGCAGCCTGTCATCTCCTCCCTCAGTCCCTGGGCAAGGCGCCCCGGGAAGGAGTTAGTGAGTAAGGTTTATCTGCTGCAGAGGGGGAGAGGGCAATTTTCCAGAGAATGGCTTCATGGAAGATCAAAGAGCTGAATCCGGCAGCTCCTACCTCGCCGGTGCATTTCACATCCCAGAGAAACGAAAACGGCTTTTAAGCCTCCCCTTTTCTGCCTCGAAAGCGCAGCACCACATAACTTAAACGTGAGGGGAAGGGGAGGGGGAATAATCTTAAAAAAAAAAAAAAAAAAAAAAAAAAAAAAAGAAAAAAAAAGTTTATGCGGCTTCTTTTACAGGAACCGTAAGTCTTACACCATCGCGGTTCTCCAACTCCACACGCTCCCCTAAGGTCCCTGTAAATCACGGCACTACCCTGGGAGATGCTGGACAAACTGGCATCTGTTCAGCAGCCGCACCGCCGCTGCCGCTGCGCAAGGTCAGATGTTAATAAGGTCACTTTATCCAGCCCTAAAAACAATCGTGGAGCTCGCTGAACCGCGCGTGCAGTGCTTCCTGAGCCCAAAGGCCGACCGCCTCAGTCCCCGAGGGGCGGCCAGGTACACAGAGAAAACGGGACCCTCTAAAGCCCAAATGCACACAGAAAGAGACCCCGCCGAGCCTCCATGAGCTGCGAGCACGGCGGCTGCCCCTTCGCCCACTCAGCTTTAATCCCCTCCTGGTTCCTGCTGAGATTCTGGCAACGCTCAACGTCCCAAATAATAACACATTATTATAACCATTCCGAGGAGTGGGCTGGAGGGCGGGCAGAGTGAAGCAGGAGGCTCCACTCATCGCTATCCACCCTCGGCAACAACTCAACAACTAAAACCAGAACTTTTCCTTTGTTTTCTCCTTCTTTCCCCCTCCCTCCATCCCCACCCCCCAGCCCCCTACAGTGGCTGCCAACCAGCCTCGGTGCGCTGAACCGGCTGAGGAGAGGCACGAAGCGACCGCTGCCCGAGTTAGGACAGGGGCGCCGGGATGCGCTCGGGGCGAGAGTTTCAGCTGCCCCCCTCGCCTCCTGCCAACTCCCGCCCCCTCGTAAAGAACACACAACATCAAGTTTCCATTGTGCCAAGAAGAACCGAAAAAAAAAATTAAAAAATAAAATAAGCCAAAAGGGGGAAGGGGGGGAACGGGGGAGGGAGGGAGAGAGAAAGAGAGAAAGGAAGAAAGAGGAGAAAAGGTAATAAAAAAAGAAAAGGGACAAAAAAAAAGAAAAAAAAAAAGGAGGGGGGAGGAGGAAGAAAAAGTAACCAGCACGAACCACCACCTGGGGATGCTGGAGGCTCCGCGGGTCCCAAACGGGTACGCGCGATCGTCCCACGAACAGGCGCGGCTTTCCCCTGCCTCCCGTCCCCCACCGCGCAGCCCTGCCCGAGGAGCAGCAGCATCCTTCCCCCTGCAGCCGGGGGTCCCGCTCCTTACCTGCCGCTCGGAGGCGGAGGAGCGAGGCGGTGGCCAGCAGGGTGAGGAGGCGTCCCGCCTTCCCCCGCCGTCCCGCTGCTGCCGCCGAGGGGACCATGGTGCCCGACCGGGCTCCGCGGCCGAGAGCCGGCGGAGAGCAGCGCCCGCGGCCCGGGAGGGCTCCGCTGCCGTCGGCGGGGGCTCCGCGGGGGGCTCCGCGCTGCCCCAAAACTTCGCCCGTGCTCCGCCGCGCCCGCCCTGCGCTCCCGCTAGCCGACTGTCCCCGAATGGGGGCGGAGGAAGCTGCGCTCCTTTCCCCACCTCCTCCTCCTCCTTCGCCTCCTCCTCCTCCTTCCCCAGCATCCGAACGTCACCCGGGGCAAAGCCGGCACTGGGGAGGAGAGCGGCGCCGAGGGGCGGAAAGGACAAGGACAGTCCCTGCGCTCCGGCACCCTCTGCTGGGGCAGCCCCCGCCTCCGGGGCGAGCCCGCGCCCACCTTTCCAGAGGCATCGACGACCACCGGGAGCCAGCAGGGCTTGGGCCCCCTCTGAAGGGCGAGTCCTGCTTTCAGAAGTCTCGGGATCCTTCAACCTTCCTTACAAAAAAAATCCACAATAAAACAAAAAGAAGCGGGCAAGGGGGCACTTCGGCACTGCCGCTTTTCTCCTTTGCCTCCTTCCTCCTCAGTTGAGGTGTTTTTGCACCCGCGCAGCACTAAAAGCGCTCTTATTGCTGACTGAACACGGTTTCTCCTGTCCCCAAAACTCCCAGTGGCGTCAGCCCTGCCGCACGTACTCCCAGAGGAAAGAACCACCATGAGTGGGATCTTCTTGGCTCTCTACTGCTTCCCTCGTGCTGGGGTGTCAAAAGCAAAGTTTGCACTCTCTCTTTACCAGGCTGAAAATTATCCTGCTCACAGTAAATTTTCAAAATATTTCAAAGTTATTTACTACCAGAAATCAGGGCATCCTTTCTTTTCTCTCTTTTTTTTTTTTTTTTTTTTTTTTTTTTTTGGTGAGGGGTGGGGGTGGTGTTGGATTGATTTGGGATTTCTTTGCAGTTCAAAGAAATCTGTATTCTAAGACAATGCAGAATTGTCATCAGGCTTCTGTTAACTTTGTCATATAAACTCCAGGAACAGTGTATCACCCAATACTTTGCCTTATTTTCAAAGTTATAATTTAACAGCAAATTTAATCAGATGTCTTCTCTGCAAATACATTTCAATTGTTAAAGGTTTCATCTCTCAATGTTTGATGCTAAGTAATGCTGAATACATACAAATCCCTTTACATTCCTCTCCAAATCAAGCTCTTCACAATAATTTCAGTGAAATTCATTTTCCAGTAAATTTACCTTGTGTTGCAAACGAAGGCAAACGCTACAACATATTCTTTCTTCCTGCTTTTGTGCCTTGTTTCTTTCCTCTCAGGTCTTCAGTTCCATCTTGAAAATTCTTCTGGCACCTAAGAATCACCTGCCCTGATCCCTCTTTGGCAGGAATGTAGGACTGACTGACTTCAGCCCCTTGCCATCACAGCAACACATTTTATAATCCCTTTCATAAACATATGAAACCTAAGGTAAAACTAGAGGATCTTTTTTATAAGCTTCAGTCTTTAGATTAAAGGCAGCTCCAAACTTTGCCTCTTTGATGGTTAGGAACCTACTTCTAATTTCCAGACTATATATATTCAGACCAGTTCATATTCCTTACCTCCTCTGCCACTATTCTCCTTTCACATAAATAGCTTCCCCACTTCCCCTCTCTGTGGTTTAAAATGAGCAGAGTCACATCTCCACCTTTAATTTTTTTACCCCTAACCCACCCCTCCAAATCTTTTAATTTCCTCTGAAATGATCAGTTATGTGTTCCATGATCATCCTAATCCCTTTTCCTGCTACAATGACTATCCCCTTATTTCCCCTCATATTTGGGAGTCTGATTTAATCTTTGTGATGATGAGTGGCTTGAGCTTGACATAGTATTGGGGATACTTTGTCTAGCAGAGCACTTCTAATTTTCTTTCTGTGCTGAAAAGACTGATAAATGCCGGTGATTACAGCACCTTGCCAGTTATTGTATACTATGATGTGTCTGAAAATCTACATTCTCTTTATTGTTTTCAGTGTATAACTAACAGCAGAGACCTGCATCAAAATTCTACATGTATGGCCTCATAAATCCACACCCCCTGCCCCCGCTTTCTGTAGCTCAAGTCATCAAGATCAGTTCTTTCTGCTCCTTCTTTTATCAAGAACATCTCTTCTCTCTGTATCAACAAAAAATTTTGGTTTCAGATTGATAATGTGTTCTAAGGCATTTTGAAATCATCAAAACTGCATTAGTTAGAGATCAATAGTTAAGAGCATCCCTGAAATTAATGCTTTGCAATTCAAAGTTTCTCGCTTTCCACTCTTCTGCCAGACCTACATCGACCTTAGAGCCTACCAAGGAATCCCTGTAATCTCCATCTTAACCCATAACTTCCCATATGGAGGTATATTAAATGTTCAGGTCCAGGTGAATGAGGTCTAGTATGTCCTTTGTTTTGAAAATCACTGAAAGGAAGCCATTAAGTTCAGCTGACATGATAACCCTTTAGTAAATAAGCTCTATTGTGTTAAATTCCATGATGTTATTTTTTTCTTCATAGAATCAAGGAATGGTTTGGGTTGGAAGGGACCTTAAAAATCATCTAGCTCCAACCCCCTGCCATGGGTAGGGACACCTTCCACTAGGCCAGGTTGCTCAGAGCCTTATCCAACTTTGCCTTGAACGCTTCCAGGGATGGGCCACAACTTCTCTGGGTAACCTATTCAAGTACTTCACTACTCTCTTTGAGTAAATAATTTCTTCCTGAAGTCTAGTCTAAATCTCCTCCTTTTCAGTTTAAAACTATTGCCTCTTGCCCTGCCACTATCTGCCTGTGTAAAAAACCACTTTCCCTCTTTTTTTATAAGCCCCCTTTAGGTACTGGAAGGCCACAGTGAGATCCCCCTGGAGCCTACTCTTCTCCAGGATGAAAAACCCCGATTCCCTCAGCCTCTCTTCATGGGAGAGGTTATCTGTTTCAGAGCTTCGTAAATTCCTGAGGCCAAAGTGGTACATAGATAGATCTCTAGGTATGTGGATTACTTTTTCTCACTCTTCATAAACATCATCTATAATGCTGAACAAAGCCTTGATCTGCGGGGAAATGGGCAAGATCACACCACCAAGTGACAGGGTACAAAAAGCATATGCAGCACCTGAGCTGAGGATGAAAAAAGACTACATACTCTTTGTCTTATCTACAAAATAAATCTGTTATTTGACACTGGCTATAAGTAGCCAGTTCCCCAATTTTCAGTATTACACCTCCTCCAGTCAATTACATAGGAGAGGTAGGGAGAAGAAAGAGAAAAAATGGCCTGAGGCCTGCAGTTGAAGCTCATTCCACAATTTTTGCAATATCTGCTGTTTGGTAATGATGATAAGCACAATTCTTCTTTCTAACACAGGGCAATAGATGAACTCAGCATTAAGAAGCGTGCCCAAGAAACTAAAGCAGAGACAGTGCTATGACTTTTAAGACAAAGTTAAACTGGTTAAAAACTGCATCATTTACCTGTCTAAAATGTTACAAGTTCCAAATCTATCTTCCTCTAAAAATTATGATTGTTCAGCTGTGTTTCCCACCTTCTAAAGTTAATAGGAGAAAAAGCTGTCTGCATAAATTAGTCTACATTTTGCATAATCCTCCCAAGAAATAGTCTTTTGATTATTTTTTTTTTTCTTCTCTGACGCTCTTGAAGATCTCACAAAATATCTAGGATATGGATCCAGATAATTTTTGCATTTGGGAATAAATTAGCATTTCACAGGAACTTCAGCTGTGAATTGTTTTTCTGACTTAGCAGGGGAAGCTGGTTATGTCACAAAGGGTAAATGACTAGGCCCAGTTAGCTTCTGAGAATTTAAGTCACCTTCGTAGCCACAAATCATTTTGTCACTGACTGCAAAAACTGCCATTTCCTATTTCACACTGCAGGGAGAATCACACAGCAGGGCTAAGGTGAAATCACTGCAGTGAAGAAACCACGGGGCAAATCCTTGCTCTCCTCTGTTTTGGTAGGAAAATGTGCACAGCAGGCAAAGAAGAACGGGCAGCAGCACAGTTTCTTCTGAGCTGGCTCACCCTGTTCGTGTAAGCCGTTAGAGATCACTTGTGTTCCACAACATATGGTCCCAAACTGTTTTGTCACTATCTGACAGGGAAAAAGCTGTGCATGTATTTGTTTGCACGACCATATGGCATGTGCCTGATAGGAGCAGTTAAGAGCAGTGGGCAGAGCTGGAGTTCAGCCTAAGCTTGCTCGGGAATCCCTTGCAGAATTTGGGTGGATTTGCTTTGCCCTGTGTGCGTCTGCTTTCATAATAAACATAACAAAAGTGACTTTAAAGAAAATGTAAGGTTAAATGCGCTTCCAGCTTGAAGGTCTTAGTGTTCCCACAGTCATCCTAAAAGCTTACATAAGTTTTAATTGGTATGCTGTCTTTAGTCAAAAAAAAAATTAATTCCAAACTTGATCTTTTTGTTCTTACATTGAAAACAGGACAGAAAACATTTTTGCAGACATTGCCTACATGCTACACATTTGCAGGATCAGCTCTTGGGCTTTCTTCTATAATGTGAAAGTACATCCCACAGATTTCTGCTGTTGGCCAAAACTGAAAAAAAAAAAAAAAAAAGGATTCAGGCATAAAAACATAGGACTCAGACAGGCTTCAGACAGACACCCAAGTCCAGATTTGTAATGCAAAAATACACTTGTTTAATCTTGAAGTGCAAGTGAAAAGGCACAAGGGGAGGCCCAGCTGGGGTTTCTCAAGACACTGAGCACAGTGTGGGAATTCTATGAGACTGGTGGCCACCTGATAAATGTTAAACTTAGCAAAACACCTAATAGAAACAGAAATAGTTTTGGAGCAGCCATTCAAATAAAGAACTGCATGTTCACAGTCTACCTGTACATTTCTGTGGTTTGTGGGGTTTGTTTTGTTTTTCATTAAATTTGCAACTATCAGAGTAAAAATTAAGTTAAAAACACTCATTAGAAACCTTCTCCTTTACTGGAACAAAATTATGATCAGGTTTTGAGCCACACATTTTGATCACTGTTTCTTATGCTTTTAATCTATAAGATACATATATGCATATGAAAAATAGCCACAATAAATATTTTGAGGGAAGTATTTTACCTCCAGAAGGTAAAACCAATTTCTAAATAGGCTCAGGAGTCATCTCCCATCTTGCTTGTTTACAGCTCACCATATACAAACATGCCAAGCAAACAAGCCAACAAACCACAGAATAAACAAATCTGCAAGCACTCATATCATCAACACTCTTATTAAAAGAAGATTACCAAGGGTATTTCTCATGGCTAGAACCACAGGAAACAATAAACAAAGTGTTTCATTAATTTCTTAAGTTAGGATGCAGACAGCATTCCCAAAACCAGAGCTGACTGCCCTATCTGGTAAAATCACACTCACCTGATGTTCTGAGCAACTGTAGTGTCTTCACACTGGTGCCTTCTCAATCCACTCAGTCATAAAGGGGAGCTCTTTTTTTTCTGTCCTTTATTCCTACAGGTCAAACAGCACACGACTTATTAAAGATCAAAGTCTGACTAGAGAATGGGATTTAGGTTTCCACTATATAAATTAAATAGGAACATGAATGTCTAGGAACTAATTTAATTTAGAGCTCAATTAATCCTTGAAATTGTTATGATTACACAAAAGAGTGATCTTGGCATTTAGTCTCATATTTCAAAAAATAAAACCGAGGTTCTTTTTTCATGCAGTTTTCGTTATGGTTTGCTATTGTACTGAAATGCTTATGTGTATTTATTTTAGCTGTTTACGTCAGCCATCCCCATGGCACTGGGATGCTGCAGCTTTGTAAATAACATGTGAACAATTAAAACTGTAACCATATAATTTATGTAAACTCCAGAATGAGTTCTAGCTGTCAAGCTGGAGCACCGACATTCAGATTTCAGGCAGATTACAAGGTAAAAAAAAAAAAAAAAAAAAGGTGTCTATACATCCTTAACACCATAAGTTACTTGCTGACTTCATACAGAACTATAAATGCATTACCCAAGCTCACAGTACTGGGATACCTTATTAAGTACTGCAGTTTACAAGGCAAGATCAAAAATACAACGTTCTACCAATGAGGCAGGCACAAACATCCGTGGATCTGATGCCAAAGGTTGGTTGACTAAGCGGGATAAAAATATAGCTCAGTTTCAAAAAGCATCAGATTTTTGCAAGTCCCTCCAAAAAGTATATGTTGTTTCGTTTTGAAAGATCATCTGGATGTGAAGGTGTCAGACAAACACTGAACTGAACCAAGAATTTAAAAGTCAGCACCCAAAGGGTATTGACTATGAAGAATGTTCTTTTGAGAGCCTTGATGTGCCTGCAGTCTCTAAAAGACAGTTTTGGGGGGAAGTTGGGAAAAGGGGAAAGAATAGAGGATGAGGATTTTTTTTTTTTTTCCCGTGATTTGATATGGTTTGTGGTTTTTGTTTCGGTATGGGGTTTTTTTTACTTGGTTTTGGTGGAGGTTTTTTTGTGTGTGTGTGTGGTGGTTTTTTTGTTTGTTTGTTTGTTTGTCTGTTTTTTAAATTTTTTTTTTTTTTTTTTTTTTTTTTTTTTTTTTTTTGCCATTTCAAGCTAGCCTTAGCTAGAGAACAGGCAGTCTTCAGCATTGTTATGTGGAGGCTTCAGGCCCACAAACAGATGGATATACTTGAGAAAGAGGTAAAACTTGTGACAAAACTAGAATTAGTCAGCACAATTTATTTTTTATGTTATAGACGCGAAGTTCCTTGACGCACCTCTGCCTTTGCAGCCACAAAGAAGCCCCCAGATAGACAACAAACAGCCTGGCAGAGGCAGGGTAAAACCCCTGCAACCCCTGCTTTAGGGAACAGTCATGTGGTAAAACAAAATTCCTCTCCTTCCCTTTTCTCCCACTCAGACTTGGGGGTACATATGGCACTCACACATAAGAGAGCAGGAGCAACAACCATGGGAAGAACTTCAAAGACAACACACAAAGAGCAGTGGGAATGTGAACACAACTACAGTCCACCCAGTGCTGCTGTGTTCCGTGGCATGGAGCAGATGAGTGCTGTTTGCTCTCTCTGCACATTCCCCAGAGTCTTCCCTTTAGTCTACAACCCTGAGGAAGACAGGTCCTGGCACATTTTTCCCTTACCTACAGTCTGAACTTTAAAACCTATGAAAGAAAATTCAGCGTATTGATGAGTATTAAAATATCTGGGACACCACGAGCTGATAACATATTCTACAGCACTCACAGGGCATTGTGCATAAAAAACGGGAACCTGAGATGGGCTCAGATAGATATACAAGTCTGAATAAAACTGCTTCACATGCATACAGCTATTCAAAAGTATAGGTAACAAAGACAGCTTAACATAGAAGTACATTAAAGAATATGTGACTACAGTGAATTCTACTTTCAAAACATTTTAAAGACAATTTTTCTCCTCAGAGAGATTTGCAAAGACTATCAGCTGGAACAAAAAAAAAAAAGTGTTCCCAATTCCCATATGAGTCACTGAGGTTCTCTTCTGTGAAAAGCAGCTTAGTGCTCACAAGTAAAATTATTTTAAAATACACTTTTTCATTATATACAATTACAGAGTTGCATTGTGTCTGAATTGGCTGTCAAGTAGGTTTGATCTCACAGTTCTACTGCCTGTTTTATAGTTTTTTCCTTCTTTTTATCTGTATATTAGTCCTATAAATACATACTTTACAAAAACAAAAACCAAAACCCCTCAAACAAAAAAAACAAACAAACAAAAAACCAAAAAACAACAAAACAAAACAGAAAAGTAAGATACTTCTGTTCACTTAAAGATGCTTTCTACCCCTTCTCATTCCTCTTACTGGAATTAGAGCAATCTGAATAGTTAGCTATTACTACAAAAAGGAGTCTCTGCCTTTTTTGGGCCTCTTCTAGAACTACTTTGTTTTTCTTAAAGTGAATTTTTAGATATCTAATTATCCAGTCCCTTCTCTGTAGCTAACTTCTAAAAGTAGAAAAACTTTATCTAAATACATGATCTTATTATCATCCCTTTTACGTTCTATATCTTTCACTCACAAAAGAGACACAACAAAATTGGAGACCAGCATAGTTAGGAGAAATGATTCATGTTTTGTCTCAGATTTAATTGAAAGCTCAGTCTGATCTACCCAGGGAGATGGGTAATTGCCTGAACCTAAGGGCAGATTAGATAACTCTCCTGAATGCAAGGTCTTATTCTCCCTACTCAGCACAGGGAGAGGAACAGGGCCTACAGGAGGGTAAGTTGTTACACCTTTTACTGGAGAATCAATGTTCTTGTAGCTGGTCAGCTGCTTTGGTGGCGCTGTGTTCTGTTTCACGTCAGGACTTGTGACAATACACTTTGAGGTCCGAGTCCCACCTATGCCTAATCTGAGGCTCTGCTTGCAGGGGATTGGTTATACCTCATCTGGTATCAGTCAGCATTCCCCACTTTAAGCAAACAGGCAAGGATGGATTACCAGATCAGTCACTTCTGCTGTCCCCAACAGCTGTAATTTAACCAAGTTCAAACAGGAGAGAAAACTTCCTTTGGTCTCTGGGTTGTTCAGAAATCCCTGAGCCACGGATTTTGACGGATCTTACTTGCCCAACATCAGCTACTGTGTTTACAGTGTCCACCTGCCCCATAGTGAAGCCTCATCAAGGAACACTTTTTGGTATCTTTCTCTCCCCATCAACCATAGTGGCAGCAGCCAACTTCTTAAAACAAACCTGCAATTATATTAAATCCCGCGGCTAAATTAGTCTCAGATATCCTGAGCTAATGCACAGACTTGATGGTATCTCCGAGACACCAGTGTCATTTTTTTTTTTTGTGGAGAGGAGTTCATCTCAAAAGCCCCAGCATGTGGCAGTCGCTGCCTTGTTCAACAGCTACCATTATGCAGTGCTGGCCTAGCGAGAATCAGACCCCGTGTACCACTGTCCTCTGCCAGGTTCTCAGCAACCACCAAGCAGCATGGGAATCAACCCAGCTAAGACATATAGGAAGTGGAGAAACGGGACAGCCCACTTCCAGCTCCAAAGTCCCCTGGGAATGTCAAGGATAAGTGGGGAGAGTCTGAAAATGGCACTTTTTCTCTCGGCTGCAAGTAGTGGATAATAGGGAAAGCAAAGACAATGGAGGGTAATTTATTTCTCTGTGTGGTTTGTTCTGAAGTACTCAGTATTTAATAGCAGTTAAGTCAGACAAGAAGGCATAGACTGATTTGGCAGAAAGGCTGCTGTTTAGTCTGTAACATAAAACATATGAAGCTGATATATCTAAACTTTGCATTTCTACCCTTGCACAGCTTTTAATTTAACAGGAAGTGGGGAAAGACAGCATATATAATTGTACTTTAGAAAGAGTAGGAAAGGAAGTGGAAGACTCCTGGTATGTTGAGACCCAAAATGTACAGGACTGCTCATATTGAAACGAGCCTCCATGGAGCAGAGTGCTTCTGAGCCACCATGGCAATGGAAATAAAAACAACTAAATAAATACATCTGAATGGAGGGAATAGTGAGAAATCATTTTTTCCGCTGTAAAATGTGTGCATGCGTGTGTGTGAGTGGCTGGAATATTTTTTAGCAGAACTGTTGCTGGTGGGGATGAGACTGAAATCTTCAGCTGTCCCCAGATGCTAACCTCACTGAGGAAGTTTCTTTGTGGACAGGAGCTCGAGTTCCTAGAAAATGCAGATTGTATACTGGGTATATGTGTATTTTATTGATGATGTACCACAGACATGGTTTTACAGTGATGTGTATGTTACTGAAATAAAGAACCATACAAGATCTCCTGATGCAAGCAATCACCAGTATCCCAAACCCACAATTTTTATTCCTTTTTGTTTAAATTCTTTGGAAGCAACACCATTAAACCAAAAGGAAGAAGACAGAATTAACAGTGCAGCTTAAAACAGAGTTCTACATATATTAATTCTACGACCAGTTTCTGTTTATATTCGGAATTTCATAAAATTCTGTTACTGTATTCCCAGGCAATAAAATTCTAACAAAAATTTAGCCAAAACACAAATATTTTCCTCATGTACAATATGGCTGAGTTATTGCTAGTCTTGGAAATTTAACTTTTTCTGTTTACACCTCCAACATTTCAAATAAAGGAAAAGAAACAATTCTTGTTAAGAACTCTGGGCCAAAGCCTAATGAAAAAAAAAAAAAATCCTGTTTTAATTACACTGAAAAACTGTGATATGTAAGATTTTAAAGTTACTCTTCCTATTACCTACAATAAACTCCACGGAGTTCATTTTGTTCATTTAGTGGGGTATAAGGTCAGGGAGACTTCTAGGACCACTTGAGGCTATAGGATTTTCAGTTCTCATTAGCATTACTGGGAATCACACGCACCAGTGGCGGGATAAACTTTAAAAGAATTCATCTTTAAACAAGAGGGCACATTTAAAGACAGATTTCTATCAGTGCATTTTACACGACCATGAAAGATTTTGATTTGATCCACGCTCAGCAGGGGTGCCCGTTATTCAAACCATGTGGTATCTGCTTGGTATGCAGGGCATAAATACTGCTGCTGTCAGCATTTGCTTTAAAATCTGATGCAATATATTACAAAGAAGATTCAAGCAATCATAACTAAAATTTGTTGGGAAGACTTGAAACAAAGGTTTGAATGAAGCTGAAAACTTATGGAAGCAATAAAATCTGAAATGTTATAAAAGGAAACTTAGCATCCACATGGGAATTATTCTCCGACCTTCTTGGCAAATTTTAATCAGACATGCCTAACAAAAGTAATACAACCAACCTCTACACAAACAAAAACATGCATACCTTCCAACAAAGGGATTGAACATTACAGTTAACATTTGTTTATATCTATCATAGATATATATAAATACTTGGTGCAATCTGAGGGCACCGAGCTTAGAGAAAAATGCACAGCCAGTTAGCAAAAAATTTCCAGTACGTACCTGGTTATCAGGTCATCTTTCACTATTTTCCACTGTGAAGTCTATATTTACATTAACATTTACACTACATAATTCCAACAGTTTTATTCCATCTATCTTTATTTTCCTTTTTAATACCTTAGGAGAGAATTTTCTGTTCAAAACACATACACTGATAACCATAACTATTGCAACCTGTCATATTTAAACTTATTAAAACATTTAAATTTTGCTGTAATTTGATATTTAGACAAGTCTGTCAGAAGTTATGAAGGTGTTCAGATGAAACAGCTCTTTCCGAAAGAGATCTAAAGATGTACTATAAATTACACAGCACAAAGGTGGAAGACACAAGACTTGAAAACAGAAATTTGCCTCAACAAATATTTCGTACTACATAGCTGATTGGTTCAGAGATTTTCAAAGTCTTTTGGAAATATTAGTATATGCAAGCCAAAGTTAAAGAAGCTGTGTTAACAAGTTTTTAGAGGTGAAGAAACTAAAAACATGGGGGCATTAATCAAAATTTTATAAAAATTCTGTAAGTAATTGAAATAAAATATGCATCTCTGACCAGGACATCAAAACTCATATTACTTTGACTTTCAGTCTGTGCTTCAGAATATTGGTCTTCATCTACACACAAAGAAATCCCTTTCTACTCAAGCAGTGAAATCTCTGCCAAGTTTTAGTTCCATTAATTCCAGCATCTTGAGAGTTAAAAAGTAATGTGGAAGCACAAGAGCACACCTTAATATAGAGCATACAGAGTTTCCAAACAGGGAAAGAACCACAGGAGGGATAGTAAATATATATTTATTTATATAAATATATAATAAATACATATTTATATATATATTTATATATAGTAAAATATATTTTGCATTACTTATAGTGACATTAGGTAAAGGAAATGAGACCAGCACTGCGGGATTTGACTATCAAATCTGCCTGGTGTTGAGTCCTTTTGCAGGTTGAAGATTTTCAAGATCTTAAGAAGAAGGAAGGATAGTCTTAATTGGGATAAAGTCATCTTTCTTGTAGGTGTTTCCTAGTCTGCTGTAAACATCAATCTGATCATGAATGCCTGGGCAGACAGACCTGGATCCAGTATCATTAGTCTTTTATTAATTAATTGCATTCAGCAGAGGTGTTCTAGTATGAGTAATACTAGACTTTACCACCAGCTACTGATATCTTACTTGATTCTGCCTAAAAATAGATGACAGGGCTTTTTGAGATCCTTTACAAGATAATTTTTTTTTTTAAAGCAGCCAGATGGGTGTTATTGTTTATACATAAATAATAAAAAACAACTCTGAAAACCCACACTGAAACACCAAACCTTATAATCACAAAAAAAGTGGTTTTTTCACCAACATGCACAAATACTGAAGAATCAAAATTTGTTTATGAAGATGAATACAACAAAGTTGAGTCTGAACTGAGGACAGTCCTCATTATTTATGTATCATTACACAGTCATCACCAAGGATAGATGTTATCACATGCCATGAAAATAACTAGTTTTTAAGGGACACGCCAGTACTAATGAAGGATAAAGATGCTGGTGACATTATGCCCACTTGTTCTGATGGCAGAAGAAGAACGTGTCTGAACTGTGCTGTTGTCACCTTATCTATGCTACCATATGGCATGCACTTACTTTACTACTTCTTTTTGGCTTCAGCACAGCCACCTGTGTTTGCCAAGTCTGTGGTATAACCCTGTGGAGATGCAGGCAAAAGGAATACCTTGAAATAGAAAACTCAAATGTTTTCTTCACTTTAACCAATGGCAAAGATTCTGTTGAAACTTTTCAATTAAAGCTCTCAAGTTTTCTCTGCCACTTATACGGTTTATTTATTATTTTTGAAATAAAAAGATGGTTTCTTAAAAGGTAATGACGGTGCAACAGTAAGAAAACAATGCATTAACAGTAAACTCAGCTGTGCTTTACTCACTTCTTTACTCTCAGCTTAGGCAGCCAGCTTCCAAAGCATAAAAGCACCAGCAAGGTGTGGGGAATTTGGACTTTTTAAAAGGAATACTTCCCCTTGCCTACTGTATATCTAGACCAGTTATGCAATAGAGCAAACATTTACTTCTGTGTTAGACAGATAAATGGTGGTATTAGAGCACAAGGCTTCTTAAAAAGCAACGTTGTAGGGACTTTATTGACCACAAGGCACAGAATCATCCATCAGACTTGGTACAAGAATGCACAGGCATGGGTAATGTGTGTTTCTTGCAGCAGCTTTCTAGTCTTTTTGACTACCTATCAACACATCATGTGCCAAGAAAGATGCCCAAACTCTTCTTGCTGTAAGATAATGTGCAAAAGCAGTCTCATCCTTGGATGATGTGGTTTCCATAAGCAGCCATTACTGTCTAGAAGTACAATCCAGTCAAACGCTACAGACAACTGAAATTTTTATTGTATGAACACAATATTCCTAAAAGGTGTAAATCTTACTTCACCTCAGTTATCCATATTGCTCCAATAAATAACACACTTCCTCTTATTCCCTTGCTTTGATGGACACTGCCATCAGTTTTATCCGTAATACATGACACCTTGTAATTTCAGTACCTCATTCCTTATGTTCCAGCCCTCGGTATTTGCTTGCCATTTCTGATGACCGCAGTAAATCACCTAGGGTTAACTGTTCTACCGATAAGAGAAGAAAAAAAGTTGAGATCCAGTTTAAAAGTCTATTTCAGAACAACAGTTTGATGAGTCTGAGCACCAAGTTCAGAGAGGAAAGACCCATGTCCAGAGGGATTCTGAGGGTACATGGAGTGGGGTGGTTGGATCTCCAGCTTAACAGTACTCCACACTCAGGCTCTATGCATTCCTAAACCCTACAACCGAACATAAATCCTTAAGTGTAGAAGTTAGTATAGTATTAGGCACACATTGCTTACTAATGTGACCTGTGTATACCTCAGTGTTGCTGTGATTTCATATTTACCATTATCATCTTGTTTCAAATCAGGACCCTCAGAAGCTGGGGTGGTGGTAGTAGAAGTTCTTCTCTAGGTCCTTTTAAAATCACAAGAACTGTGAAAAAAACTACAATTGAAGCCACAGTTTGGGTATAAATAATGACTCAGACAACTGTTTTTTATTTTCATTTTTGTTTTCACTGACTGAGAATGTAAATTGAACTTTAGTGCTATTGTGCTTTGTTCTCCCTTCTCTGCGAAAAAATGTGTTCTGCATTAAACCGCATGGATAAACTAGAACAGCTCCAAATATCACCCTTCACTTTTTGTATAACACAAGAGCCAAGAAAAGATAGAGAATGTGGTTTTATGACCAACAGATGGTGTAATTGGTATCATAGATGTTTTTATGTCAGGGGGTCGTAGGTTCAGCCTCCATCTGGAGCCTTCTCAGATCTGCTGTGTAGCTAAATGATTAAAGAAGCTATATTGGGTCAAAAACACAACCACCTGCCTGAGGGTAAAAGTATTGCTTTCTTGATCTAGCTGTTGCCTCCCATATTACAGTTTCCAAGCCAACCAGTGCAGCAGTTAATAACAACGGGATTGCAAAAAATATTCAACACCAATTTGCTCATATCCTTCAAGACTCTCAGGAACATTTGACGAATCTCATAAAAGTAATCCTTATCTTGCTTACGTGAGTGAAAACCTATTCCAGCTTTGACTGATAAATAACTGCAACAGGCCAAAACCCAGGGAAAAGGAAACACGTAGGGTGGGTAGCCCTTGAGAGATGCAGCACTGTTCAGCTGGACAAGATGGCTCACACCTCCCACTCAGAACTAAACACACTTGTACTCTGATGGCAAAAAACCAACATCAGTGTGCAGCACAATTGGCCTTAGCTACAGTTTCTGGCTCAGGATCAGAATATTTGAGAAATCCTACAGTATTAGGTTAGTATATGACTTACCTGGCTAAAAGGGCATACAGACTGATCAAACACAGTAATTTATGCACTCAATGAAGTCATCAGTTTGCTTCCCTTGTAGGGCAAGTATGAGCAGTAATAAATGGACAAAATCAGTGAAACTGTGCCTTCAGTGGAAATCAACACTCTCATTTCCATGAAGCAGGGATTCCACGTATTGAGTACTACAATTACATAGTGCACCAAATTTGCCTGGGATACCTCATGATTTAGGTGATGTTATTATTTTAGATTTCTGTATAGTAAAAAACACCTTGCAAATTACTATAGTTTCACGCAGTTCTGCCACAAAGCATCCTATTACTCCTCACAAACTCTGGGTAGCAGTACCCTTATGGCAGACAGAAACCAGTCCAGGATCTGAATCTTAAAGATAACAACACCAGTATGAGTCAAATGATTTCCATCACTGCATTTCATGTGCTCATACATAAAAGAACAGTAAAGTCTAACTCTCAGAACATCATAATGCTCCTTTATATTTTTTTAGGGATTCTCTCATGCTAATGATAGACTTGGCATTAATTAGTACTTTAAAATAAGCTTTAACGCAGATTAAATGCTCGTGTTAAACAGAGTGGTTTATTTTCAATTTTTAAACAAAATAATTTTAAGTGATCATAAATACAAAGAAAACAACTTGTGATCTCATTGCTATCATTAAAAGTTTCTCTTTCCCTCTATGCCCAAACTGACAGCCTGCTAGATCACCGTAATCACTTGCTGAAGATTTCTCTGGCAAACCTCCACCCCTGAAGCCAAGCTTCAAAATCACAGATTTCAGCTGCTGGTATTATGCAAGATCATGTGCTTCTTTTTGCAGATCCCTAAACAAAATACACATATGCATATGCCTTCAAAAAGCAGTTGCTTATTAACTTGCAGGTGAAGTTTAACTACATCTGCTTCAGTGCTGAGGATGTTATTGCATAGGGTGTCATTCATATTATACGTCTTTACTGGTATAAGAAAAAACCTGATACACAAGTGAAAGAAAAGGTGTATTTTCTCTCTCATATCAGAAAAAAATATTCATTTCTATTTATTTTTACTTACCAGAAGTGCTGAAATATTTTCCTTTCACACAAGAACATATTCTCTGTGCTGCAGAGCTCTCCTATTCACCTACACTATGGGAAGGATAACAAATACCAGTTGAATGTAATAACATGTATTTCCATTCCACTCCTCTCTGTATAGCTGAGACATGTCAAGTAGAGGCAGGATTTATAAAAACAAGTCCTTTTAGCTGACCACACCAAAATATCTATACTAGCTGCTGAGCACACAGCTTGAACATTTGAGTGCACCCAAGTGGGAGACATCATCAACATTATTATTCAGCAGCCAAGAAAACAAGTTTGTTAATTTGAGTATTTCTGTGTGAATTCATGTAGCCTGTCTTCAGGGTACATTATGTCCTTTTCCTCCACTGGTCTTCACAAATACATCTATGGGTTAGCTAATTAAACCTTTCTTTCTGGGCTGCTGGCTGCACAAGGAATCTCATTGGCCAAAGCAGTACACATATGCTGAAGTTCTAGTTTTGTTTTGTTTTGTTTTTTTTTTTTTCATTTTAAGGCTTGCAGTGGCCAAAACTTTTTCCAAACCTCACCCCTTAGCTCTGCTCAAAACTGTAAGGAGGTTGTGGGGGGTGTTTTTGCCTAGTTGTTTTCAACACTGGAAATTTCATTACCATCAAGTATACTATCAGCTACTTGAAGGGCCCCTTAAATACTTAAAGGATGCATACAAAGGTAAGGGGTATCATAGTCTGTTTACATTCTTTAATTAAAGTTCCCATTCACTACTGACACCAAGGCAAAACTTTACTCAGTACAAACACAATGAACACAACTGAAGGTGGCTTATTAAAAAAATATCACTCTGGACAAAGTTAAAACAAAGAAATCCATATTTGATCTTTCATCAATTAACTGTAGAGAACATCTGTTTCATTATCTTATTATGTTAAAGAACAGAATGAGTCCAAACCACTAAAAATGACGACAGGAATTCAAAGCCACCACTCAGGTTATCATGCAGTGGTCATGTTCCATCACCTTTTTTATCTTCCCAATCATCAGCCTAACCTGTACTTACAGTAATGCACGGAGTTTAAATTCTTCCTCTTGCACTCTCCCAGCACCTACTGTGACACTGGTAACCAACAAAGGGCTTGCACCAAATGAAACCCAACTTTGATTAGTCCAACTGCGGAAAATTATTTCCATATTCTGTTTGGAGTCATAATCATAGAACTGAAAAATCACAGAACAGTCCAGGTTGGAAGGGACCTCACAAGATCATCTGGTCCAACGGTCTGTGGGGAAGGGAGTCCAAATGTAATGATCCAGCACCGTGTCCGGCCACATTCTGAAAATATCCAGGCAGAATACACCTGAATCCTTCAGTCTTCCTGCACAGGGCAGGTTCTCCAGTACCTTGGTCATCTTTGTGACCCTCCTCTGGACATCCTCCAATCTGTCCTTGTCTTCATTGAATTGTGGGAACCAGAACAGGAGTGCAGTATGCCAAGTGCTGAACAGAGTGAGACAACCCCTTATTTCTGGCATAAAATTTAAGTTAACCAGTGGATTATGCATTTCCAATTCTACTTAAGCTTTTCCTTCCACTCCAATACTTACTGGGTTTTTTCCAACTCTGTTGGAAAACACAGCTCAGTTATCCAAACAGCATGCAAAGTCAGGTGGTAATATGTTAATAGCAGGGCCGAATAGAGAAAACTTATCCATAGAATATGGTAGGCAAAATTGCAGTACTTTCTTCTATATAAAGGTGTCTCAAAGCTGGGGCACGTTTCCTTTGGGCTCCAGCTCACTGACAGATCAGAAATTCTACACTGAGTCACAACAAAATTGTATCTGGCCCAGTGTCTAGTTTCCAACAGCAGTTTTCAATAAGTGTGTGCAACCTGAGTATTAGGAACTGGTCATGTAGAGAACTGTCCTTCCCTTGCAGGTACACTTCAGCAGATTTATTATTTTATGTGACTTCTACTGTGCATATTTTGCAATGACCTAGTACACGCTGGACAAGAAAGTAAAATCTGGGAAATCCATCAACAGCCAGACAGAGTAAGTCCATTATCTTATTACCACAAAAACTGCCAAAGAACTTAAAAACACAAGAAGAAAAGTTATCCAGACACTTCCTTTTATTAGGACACTGAAACAGTTTAATGTACAAGTGCTTTGTGTTAGTTGTAAATATTTCCTCTGCTTAAGCAGCATTTACAGCTCGTGGACATTTCTTTAGCCATCCTAAGATGCAAGACACTTTGGCGGTAGCAACTTCATAGACCAGTGAATGCCAACACTCCACAGACCTGTTTAAAATTTTTAATAAAGTCCAGATGGAATGACAGAAGGGAGACAGTAGGCCATTCTGTGCATTGACTGGGATCGTATTTCAAAAGTGAAAAAAAGAATAAAATCAAAGTTATTCAGCCATACGCCTCTTTCTTTCTTAATACTCTCCTTATGCATTTCACCTTCTGTCCAAAAACAATGATTACTACAACAAACAGAAAAGGCATCTGTGTTTTTTTCCTATAAAAATCATGACCCTACACAAATAGCAATTACTTTAAATATTCAAGGAAAAAAGGTATCTTAAAAATAATTATATACATATATATATATATATGAAATATATATATAATGAGAATATATATATATGTGTGTCCCACAGACATCTTTCTTCTGGCTAAAACACCTTCAAAGTGTAAATTCTTTCCAATCTATCCCAGTCTCCACACATTCAAAAAATTGCTTTCATCAGGAAAATTTCAGTAAATGGCCAACCTTCTACAGATAAAATGCATTCCTTCTCAGCTACCAGATATTAATTTTCAATAAAATAAATTAACATAACTTATTTTTGATAACTATTTATAATACTGGATTTATTACCCACTGAAACTCTGCTCCAAATACTTGGCAAAGCAAAATACTTAAATTAATGGAAATAAAATTTGGTGTCGCGGTATTTATTTTCAATAGGCACTTTGAAGTTTGGGATACGGCCCCTGTGTTTGATTCATCTCTCAGTATCCTGTGGAAGAGCTTTCCACTTGACCCCAGTCTCATGCCTACATCTGAAAAAATGGATGGAAAAAAATCCCACTTCATCCAAAGGTAACTACAAAGCAACTACCAAAGGCTTGTTCATGTATTTATCAGCCTAGAGCACTGAGAAGTTAAGCACCTTAACAGCCTTCTGATTTTTTTAATGTCAGAAGTTTAACCAGAATCACCTGCTGTCTCCCTAACCCCCACTAACTTTTCTCCCCAGGGCTATCCTTTCCTTCATCTGCTTGCCATGTCGGAGACATTCATCAGGAAAGTCAAAACGACGAGGGCCAGACATGCTTCAGCTGTGCAGGGACACCCCTCTCCACCAGGAACATCTAATAAGTGTCTTAATTTCTCACACAGACCACGCATATAACCTGCCAGTTAAACACATGTTATAACAGTACTTTAGGTGCTGTCAACCACGAGGTGTTCGCTTCAGTGTGGATCTAAACGTTTCTTTTCCATACCCTGGTAAACAACAAAAAATGGACAAAGGCAGTTTTATCGATGTTTTAATGGTGGGGTGTGTGCTTGTCAAATGAATCAGATCATGGCATCTCTTAGCAACATTTTTTAACTTTTATTTCATCAGAACCACTTAGTTACAGCTTTGAAACTGACAGAAATTTCACTCTGCTTCCTGCTACTTTAGTTGTCATCACTTCATTTAAAAGCAAAAAAAGACCAAGAAAAAAAAATAATTAACACAAACCCACGTATCTAAAAATTAATTCTAGTTCTCTAAGTGCAACAAAATAGTCCACCCCATTTACAGACAATGCAAAACAGAATGTGAGAAGTGAATATATAGATTCTGCAACCTAGGATTTCAGTGCTAATGGTGATTTGCTTACCTCCCCAGGTTTACCTTAATGCCAAAACCATTTATTATGCTGCACTGGAATCAAAGTACCTCACTTGTTCCAAGCTTATACATCAAAGGCTTGAGTTTACTCGAATATGAAGGTTTCATCTATCAGATCAAAAATGGTTCACAAGCTCAAAGCATAGTGATAACTTTGAATTTCCATTTCTCTCAGTCTCTGAGGGTCTTGAGGTTGACTGCTCTGCACTTCAGTTCCAGTCTGTAAAATGGGAATCAGCTTCATTCCACCCAGTTTTTTCTCTTTTGAATTGTTGGCTTCTCACAGGCTTTTACTCACAGTAACAGAGAAGAACATAAATGTCAGTGAAATATCCCCCTTCGCACTGAGATGAAGGCTTTTCTACATGCACAGATAATGATTTGACTATTTCAAAACAGTCAAGCAAAAAACACAAAAGTGCCCCAAAACAACCTTAGCTGTTGTATCTGAACGTACACAGCTCAAAGTTTTGAAAGCCAGCACAGTCACTGTGAACTGAGGGAGGCAACGTAGACTATGCATATCTGATATACAATATTCAACAGCATATGGCTGATCATGCTACAAAATCTAATTATTCAAGTAAAAATCTGAATCAAACATGATTAGCTTTTTATTCAACAACGATGTTTCTCAAAAACAGTCCTGCACTTCTTGTAGCAGCAACCAAAAAGGCACGTAAGTACAAAACAACTCAACACAGATTAGGCAGAATAAAGAATTTTCAGACAGGCGTTCTTAAAGCAAAATCCTGAAGTACAAAGCCTTTTTTGTTTCACAAAAAGGTGCATCCCTCCTTACCAGTTTCCTTATTGATGTAATGTGTCTGCATATGTAATGTCCACCTGTACTTACTGAAAATCCTGACAGCACAGCCTCCAAATACTGCTGTCAAATTACTTGGGAATTTTATGTGCATGGATTCAGTTGTGTTTCAGTAGCATTTGCATCACCTAAACTCGTGGTAGCTGTAAGTCTTCCCTTCTAAAGAATAGCTGTTTAGACATAAAACTTAGCACACATCAAAGCAGTTTGACAAGCTAGTATTTAGCTGCCGTTTCAAAATCTTGGTTCATTTTTCATGTTGCCTATGACCCCTCTTCGAGACTGGTGCACAGATCCCCTAACTGGAACATACTACATTGAAGTTATACCAGTTTCACAATTCAGAGGTTTGAGTTTAGGTATTTTAAAGTTAATAATATGAAAAACTTAACCCATAGTATCAAACACGCATACAATTACATATGGAATGCAGGAAGAAAATAGTATTTAATATGAATTTACTATTTAGATAATGGAATTCTTTGGCCAGGCATTCTTAAAAACTGGCTTCCAAAAAGTGGTTAAAGAAGGATATATAAACAAAAAAGAATTAAAGTTCCGCCCTCCTTAACTCAATATTGAGTTATTGTTGTAACTCAATAATAAATGATATAATATAGCACAAAATTATATCCTCATGTGTTATTTTCTTCCTTTTGGCAGTGTTAGGAACAGTCTATTTTCATTTGGGAGGCAGGAAGGGATAATTCCTTGAAACTCATCTGAAGTTTCTACATTCTGAGGAAATACACAGTGAACAATACATTTTACATTGTTCTGGGAGAAACAAAATGTTCATACGCGTTTTTGAGAATGTTTAAGGGTTTGAAGAAACAGATTTAAAACCTTTTAGATTACACCTACAAAAGAGTCATAAATGCAACAGTGATATCATATCCCCTTTTAAGAAATGACAGTAAACGGTAAAGTTTGAACTGGAAGAACACTGTGTCATTCACCAATTCCTAAATTCAGCGTTTTTCCCCTCACTGCATTTGTGCCACTCTGGAACAATTCTGTTAGTTGGGTTTCAGTGCCATCAGTGGAAGGATCTGGAAGTTGCTATGCAGTGTGAAACACTTATCCCAGTAATCTGGGAAAAGAGGAATCCAAAGCAGCAGTCTAATTCAACACAGACTGTGCTGCTTCCTTAAGAAGTGATGCAGCTTTGTCCAGTTCTTGCTCCGTTTGTTCCACTGTTATCACTACTCGAATACTAGAAAAGGAAAACGAGAACATACACAGTAAACTTCACTCCTTCACTAGCCTTCAGCTTTAGAATTGTCTTGTACTAATTTCAAGACATTAAGATCACCATCTCTAGGGAAATTATTATGAATTCAAATTCAACCAGAAACAAGACATATGACTAAACAGAAGTGGTCAGACTTCCTTTTTGTCCACCTCCCCTGGGCCCCACCACACACCCCACAGAAATCTGTTATCTTTTTTGCCTGCAGACCGGCAGCTCATGGAAGCGTGCTACTGAGATCCAGGCAGTTTTGATACAGTTACTTCATGGTATTAGCAGCCTGTAATAGTCACTGAAAATATACCTCAAAACAGAGCCCTTCCCATTTTTCAGAGGACCAACTATTCAAAGCAGTCTGCCAAACAAAGCCCCATCATTTTATGAAAAGAGACAGAGAGTTGTAGCCAATAAAACGAAGCAGCACATTGACTTTCACTAACCTGGGTGGAGGAAGACATTTTTCTTCCTTCTCCAGATAGCAAGCCTGCGTTAATGCAACCCCATTGTTCATGCACTACAGATAAAAAAAATACAGCAGCTGTCATCCTGGGAAGTTCTGATGGCGTATCCTTTTGGTCACCAAATACCTACCACTAACTTTTACTAATCTGGTGTCAGGATCACTGGAAATTCTTTCCCAAACCGAGGTTTGGAAGGTTGTGCAAAACCACCTCTAATTTCAGTACTGCATTAGCACATAAAACAGGCAATGGTGTAGTGTCTTTAGTTTTCATCTTCAAGTAACCAGGCAAACGTGCTGTATTAAGCAGGCAATTAAATAATATTTAAGCATATTTTCAAGGAAATCAACTTCGGGATTTTCTTCCATTGTGCAGTCTCGTTTACCTGCCACCTGATTTAATATAAAACTTCCCCACTGATCTTTATCTCCTTCATGTGGGAGAAAGAGAACCAGTGTGTATTGAAAAGGGAAAAAACACCACACACAGAACATGAGAATTTTCACAGAAAAAAAGGAACAAGTTCATGGACTCAAAGAAGCAAAGTTTGACCTCAAATGGTTGAAATACACCACCCGAACTCTGTTCTTATAAACATTATAGAAGCTGCCTAAGAAGCAGTTTTATATGCAAATTCAAGTTTTCAAGTACATAATGGGAAATAACTATTTCCTGAAGTAAAAAGTCTAATATATATTTTTTAATCCTCTGCTACAGAACTAAGCGTCAAGAACAAGAAATGGTTAGAAGATGATAAGTAATACAGCCCTGTAATCAGCAAAGAAACCTAGTTTCTTGCAGCATTTCCACGAGATATTTCAACAAGTTACCCAACAAGCCTCTCTACCCTTCATTCATTATTAACATTCAAAGGCATTGATGTATGTTAATTGCCATGGGGACACTTACATAATCCACAACTCTTTTGAGTAACTTCACATCGTTTTCTCGAGATCCGCAGCTCTCCTCCAGCTGTAAGTGCAACGCTGGAGAAAAAGATTCTCCCACCACTTTTAAGCCAGAAATCCTGAAACAAGTAAAAAGCCTTTGATGCACACCCCACTCAAAGACATCTGCTGAAGTTCTAGATAGTGTTTCCCTTTGCTAGGTGGTGAGTGAGAAAAGGTGGATATTTCACTTTACTAATACTAACACAGACAGAACTTTTGTGCATTTTAGCTTGCAGTGCATAAAGATAACAAAACTTATCAGGCAAATGTGTTTCCAAAGGAGTTTCAGAAAATTTGTGTAACAACGACTCCTTTTTCAAAACAGATTAATAATTCAGAAATTCTTCAAGTATCCTTATGAAGGTGTAGGAGAAATGCTCCTTTAGGCCTGTATGTTGCTGATAAAAACCCAGCTAGCTGGGTCAAGTCTCTGGAGCCTACATTAAAAAAATAATAAATAATAAATAATAAATAACAAATAATAAATCTTTTTATCCACTTAAGAAGGAATAAGAAGGAACAAGGTTTGGTTTTTTTTTTTACAAGATTTCTGATTTAAAATTATTTCCTGTAGAAAATCTTTACAACATCATCTGTCACTTGATTTCTGGACTTTGATGAGCTTCCCTAACACATATTTTAGGAAGATCAGGCTTACTTGATGGCAGGATTATTCCAAAGAAACGAATATAATCATTCATACATTTGAGATTTTGTATGATTGTTTTTATAAGCTAAATTGAGTTCTGTAATATGTAACAGAAAACTGTTATTAAAAAGATTTGTAAAATATAAATGCACAATTACTGCACATTAAACAGGCCTTGAATAGTCACAGTAATTGCTGATATTTTTTTTTTTAGTATCAATGCTTGCCAGGAAAAAAAGAAGCAATTATTCAGTGCAGTCATCTTTTAAAACAGCGTAGTGTTAGGAAATTTTAAATCTTATTTTTCAGATAAATTATGCCAATTTCCGATGTGCTTCCAGAACAATGGGAACTTCTATTACTATTTAACATTCAAGTTTTCTATGTAAGAACAATGTCATATTAAAGGTGACTGAAAGGTGCACTGAGATGTCCGAAAGAGTATCTGCTAAGCTTCACCCCAAATGCTTTTTTTCAAAATGTTTATCAGCACTTTGTATCATTTCACACTCTCCTAAGGATTTAAACGTGTAAGAGCTTGCAAACTTCCTCACTAGCATTAAGGTATAATCTCATTTCAAAAGCTGTAAAGGATTTTAAAAACTTGGACTCTTTTTTGGTAGGATAACACAAACAGTTGGGAAAGGATGATTTTCTTCCTATAATACATACATAATTTTGTGTACATATCCCACTCTAAGCATCTGTAAAACCCGAAACAGATTTGCGTAAGAAGAGTTCTTTAAAGTTGGTATTATAAAGGCATAGCCAAATAAAAGCCAAAAAAGCCCCAAAACCCACACTTACCCCTGTAAAGCTTTGTGAATGTGTTCGCATTTAGCCCGGAGAGTCTGAAAAATGTCTATACATAAAAAAAAAAAAAAAAATTAAAAAAAAGGAAGAGAAAGGAAAGGCTTAGATATCCTGTTTCTACTTCACGTTTCTCTAAGCCTAAGATTTCAAAAATAGCATTTGGAACAAAACTAAGATATGCATATCTATTGAACGACTAAGTCTCTTCACTACTCTTCTTAACATTCCCGATTCCCACTTCTGCCAGGAAATAAGAAGCTTTTAAGACCTGACAGATGCACTGCTTCCCTTTACCTCATAGCTGCAGTGGTTCCTGGTCATATGGAAGGGATAACACAAACACTCAGCAATGGGATTCAAACAGCAGGTCCAAGATACAAGTATCTGTAAAATATCTATGGCCACACAGACTCTGCTCATGGATCCTTCATCCTTTCCCCAGTTCACTCCAGGTTCTTAAAGAGAAAACCGGCTCCTGGATCTGCAAAGCTTGGCTCTTTCCCTTGGTGAAGGCTGACCCTCCACTACATCTAACAGTCCTGCAACTTACTTTAATTTTTTCTTGATTTCACTTCAGAGGACTGGGCATGGGCTACCCAAAAACTCTGATTTATTTTAACAAATTAAATACTTCACCTCTGCAGCTGTCCTCCAACCTGTTGGTGCAAATGAAGGTTAAAAACAAATGCACACAATTTGGACAATTTTGTCCTCATATGCCTCTCAGCCCTACCAAAAAAAAAAAAAGTCTTTCCGTGGGGGTCTGTCAGTGGTCTCTGATCCTGGTTAGGATTCAGTGCTCTCACTGGAACTAGATGATCTCTGAGGGTTACTTGGAAACGATAAAAAAAAACAATTGTGCAGTGCAAGTGGAAAGGAAAGGGTTGTTCAGTCCTGAGGAAACATATTTCCATTTGTTTCTATCTAACCTTCTCTTCCTCCATTTGTCTTGAAGGAATCTGTTTTCAGGGGAAAAAGCATAAATAAAAGCAGAAAAAAAGTTTCTTATTTGCTTTGTAAAAAACAACTCTGTCCTCCAACCTCAGCTAACTCGCTCATTTTCAGCTTTAAGAAAGGCAGGGCAGGAAAACACTGAAGAGAAAAGCAGGGTGGAAAATAACATGAAGCAAAAAACACGCATGTAAAATTAATCAGCTGAAAAACAGAGAGGCCTTCAGAGAAGAAAGGTAAGGAACCAAAGTAGGGAGAAGTATGAGTTATTAGCTCTGGGTGAGGAAAGACTGAGGTAAAACATCTTCCTGAATTAAGTACCTGGATTATCTTCCATGATATTCAGAGCCTCAATAGCAGCAGCAGCTAACAAAGGAGGTAGGGATGCAGAAAAGCAATAGCCTTGACCAGACAATCTCTGTGGGGGAGAAAAAAAAATAAATCAAATTTCTGTGTAGCGGTACAGGCAATGTTTTAAAAGTTCATTCATATACATATAAACAAACTCTTCCCTCCACACCCATTGGTACATGGAAGGATTTAAAAGTAGGTCTCCATCTACAGTATTTCACATAACCAGTTTCTGCATGGAATCAAATACTGCACAATCACCTATTCATAATACTCTTTGTAAATTGATATTAGTAACTAAATCTCATTTCTAAGCAAGTAATTGTGCCACACCATTTAAAATGAGACCTGGCTTACCTGGTGGTCAATAATAAAAGATCTTCCACAGCAAAATCCTCCAATAGAAGCCAGTGAATTTTCCATGTTTGCACTAATGAGATCTATATCATCAATCTGTCAGTTAAATCAACAAGTTATTTAGACATACTTTTGATTACATGAGGACTACTTATAAGTTAAATCTATTAAGGTTATATCTTGTTTCACATTATCATGAATACAAGAGAAGATTCACCAAACTATCACATAAGAAAATGAAGGTACAACTGAAATAATGATTTTAAACAACACAGAAAGGACTTTAGAAACTGAGATTTCTGGATCTCTAAATAATTTCCATAGGCTCTCTCTTTCCCAGGCATTGCAATGTGAAGGACACAAACAGATAAAATTGTTTAGATACTGGTGACAATTCCACAAAGCATTCAGTGTGACAGTGTCCTTTAAAAGCATTAGTAGTGTCACTGTAAGTAGGAGGTATAATGTAATACTGAAAATAGAGTTTGAACACCAAGAGGCACAACTGTCTTTTTTCACTTCAGAGATGTAATTTTTTTTTTTTTTTTTTGGCCAGGCTCTGAAACACTATGTCTATAAATGAAGTTAACAAAAAAAGTCAATTAATCAGAAATTAATTTAACAGAGAAATCAATTAATCAGATGGTAGTTGGCAAGCACCACAGTAATACTGTCTGTTTCCTTTTCTAAATTAATTTTTTCTTTTCTGTATTTGGTAGTGAGACACTTTAAGTGAAAACAACAAGACATAAAGAGTACACTCCTAAACACTGTTAATGCCACAGGTATTAGAAAAACTATTGCATCATTTGCTCCTGTGCAAATCTCTTGCTCACAACAAAAAAGGCACGCACATTTATCCCAAAGTGTTCAGTAATTCCTCTTCCATGTTCTCCAAGGACTCCAAAGGAAAGGCTCTCCTCCAAAAATATTCTAACTTTGTATTTATACTTCAACTTTATCTAAAACAAAGAGAGTTGTATAAAATATGAGTCAAGTCCATCACAATCTGGTAGCAAAATGCATGGCTGAGGTAAGGTAAAGAAAGAAAAGGACAGTATTCTGAATACTGCACAAATGTCAGTTCTAGAGTTGTGTTCTGTCATTAGTACATCTCAAAAGCCTTCAAAATTATTCCACCATGTAATACTGGAGCAAATTTTATAAACGTTCATATATAAAGAAACTGTAATTTTATTTTTTTTTATAGATTATCAGGTACTTTCAAGATGATCCATTTTCATAGCACTTCTTACACTACTAGAATAGAGCCTGCACAAAAAAGCCGTTCTATGCTGAATAGCAAACGTTTTCCTTGGAGTCATTGTTTCTGACATTTGTGTCAAGGTTTCTTTGAAACATTTTTTTTTTTAAATAACCTAGTTTTGTGATTCAGTATCACACAGCATAGCTGAAAATACATTATATTTTTACAGGTTAAAAACTAAGACTATAACCAGATATTAATTTCTAAGACTCACTAGCTTAAGATCCTAATCAGAAGTTTCAAAACAAGGCAAGATTTGAGATCACCATTTCATGAATACATGAGAAAGCAGGAAGGTACAAAAAAAAAAAAAAACCTGCATGCAGAGCTTTTCCATGCAGGCTTAATTACACAATACCATTACTTCATTACCATTTCATATGTAGTTCAAAAGGCAAATTGAAACCACTTACCAACTCTGGCAGAGGGCAAATGTCTCCTGTGTTCATATACAGTCCTTCAACTACAATAAACCTTCGAGTTACACGGGCCTTGCGAGGATTCTTCAGAGAAAGATACAGTTTCAGTTCACATCCACTGGTACTAACAAGCAAAACTCTAAAGTTTTTTAACAGGGAAGGTTTTTTTGAAGGGAATGGTCTCTTTTTCAAATAAGCTCTCACTTTAGTTTAAACTAAATTTAATTTTTCGTCTCCAACAATAGTTGAAATTCTTCATTGGACTACTTTTTATTTACTTTGTAATAATTTTAAATCTTTAGACTCATACACAAGATTCAAGATGCCTTGTTTTGCAAGAAATCATAACCAACTCATTTGAAGTTTATGCATAAAATACAAACAATGCACCTGGAGAACAAACACCAAGAATTTTGCTCTCTTATACCGAGCATTAGTCTAAGCCTTTAGAAGACTTTTCAACAAGTGGTTTGAGCACCAGGATTCACCACGTAGCACAAACTTCTTAAAAACAGTGCCTTCGTAAAACACAATGCAGAAGTGTTCATAACACTCCAGTTACAAAGTCTTTGTCTGATCTCTGGACAATGCACGCCGCAAAAATACATTGTGCTCGTTTCTGCTTAAACTTCAGTGGTATAATTTGAGCTCTGCAGTTTAAAAAATGACATTCCTCTGTTATTTACTTATTGACTTTTTCTGATCAAGAATATCAAGTCATGCTTCTTGCAGTTTTCAGTTCCTGTAAAAGGTTTCTTGTAAAAAGGCTCAGCAAACATCTATTTGAGTTTTCTGAGTGACAGGCACCAAACCAGTCGCAGCCCACTCCACAGGCTGTACCAACTCCAGTGGTATGATCCATCCCTTCCTACTCAGAACGCCTTAATTATGCACACATGGTCCATATTAAGCTCTTGCCCACCAACTTCATGTTCACATTCAGCTAATTGCATTAAGAAACTTTAACTGTGTAGCTAATTCAAAGCACTCTGCTCCAACAAACCAAACGTGTTGCACAAATTAGTCTGACAACCACATCTAAAAACTCATGTAAAGATTATCTGACAGAACGTATTTTCCATGAAGGTATGTTAACTCGTATGTTATCTACAAATTTGCTATTAATCAGATCCATTACTGATTTACACAGATGTTAGGCTGATTGACAGTTTATCTACTTTTCTTTTTCTGTGTGTTACCCCAGAACCAGCTTTCTTGCAACTGCCTGTAACTTGCCAGCATTCCGTGAACAAACAATATAATCATGACAGCTACTCAGTTAATTCTTTAAAAACTCGTTTAACCAAGTTATCTGTACTTGCTGATCCTGATCTCAGTAACAGTTTTTGCACACCCTTTAGCGTTACTGTCAGAATGAGAAGCAAGCCATCAAACTGACTCAAATTTTTCAAGAGAACATCTCACGAGTTGAAGGGAGGATGGGGGAAATCAACAACAACAAAAAAATCAACTATGTTGATTCTATAAATTAAAGGGTAAGGACTAGCCATTTTTTAGTTGATTTTATAATTTAATTGAGTTGAATTTATAATTCAAAAATTTGAAGTGATAATTGATTTGCATAATTTATTAGGTAAATGCAGTTACACAAATTTCTGAGAGACCCAAAAATCTCTGGGATAGTATTTAAAAAAAAAACCAAAAAAACAATATCTCACTTCAGTCATCTGTCCATAATGATATTCCCCTGCTACTAATTCCTGTGAGCTCAATTCTAGTTGTTAAGCAGGCAAATACAAATTAATATACATGTGTTTTAAAATTATCCTAATTACATAAGCAACACTAACTGTTCAATAGAGATTCATGAAAACTGAGTAACTGCCCATAAGCACTGCATCCATTCAGTTACAGGACCCAGTTAAAAAAAAAACAATGTGTGTGGGGGGGAGGAGGTGGCACAAAAGAGTACAAATATTTCTTCAAAGGAATGGTACCTTTTGATCTTCAGTCTCTTGTTCTTTCAGCAGTCGTTCAAGGTCAGCCATATCATTATGCTTAAATAACTTGATGTTACTACGAGATGCTTGTAATCCCTTCTGAATAGCAAAGCAGGCAGCTTCATCTCTGTGAACACAGCAAACCCTTCTAAGTTTGCACTTGGTTTAACAAGTATTCCAAGAAAGCTGCCCTGCTTTTGAGCAAATATTTGTAGATAAAAGCAGATTTTTTTTTTAAAGCGCCGAATATTTTATTTACATTTTGAAAACTGATTTCCAAAGTTTCTCCATTTCCCTATGCACTATTGCCACTAAAAGCAAGCCAACACGTTTTCTTTCTTGATGTGTACACTGGTCTTTTTGTTTGCATGTGACAGCAGTTTCAGAACAACGTTTCATGGACCAGGAATAATACCACGGTAATCATTCCAGAAACTTCTGACTCTGTTTGCTCTGGGTCTTCAAAAAAAAAAAAAAAAGCTTAAAGGTGTGCCTTTTACATTTATAGTAGTATTCAAAATCTCATTTTTAACATCCTTTGGGAATAATATCTCTGTCCTCGGAGAAAAATCTGCCATTTTTAGGTGTTGGAACAGCAAACTTCCAAGTAGGATGGGATATGCAGTTTCACAGTACAAGATAACTAAATCCAGGGTACAATGGTACCCTTGAGCACTACCACAATCCTGGTCATTTGTCTCAGAAAGTGCTGATATAAATATATAATCATGCTGATCAAAGATATAATCAATATATGATCAATAACCAAAGACAGCCAAAAAGCATGATTCAATTTAGGAAAGAGCTTCTGTAGAGAAGCCAGACAGGCTGCAAGCTTCACACTTAGAAAAGAGAGCCCTAAAGAAACATTTCTGGCTGACAAATACACAAGTGTCAATGTGTTGAGGCTTAACCAGAACTCACTACTCCCATGGAGAAAATGCATCAGTTCCCTGCCTAAAAATCAAATGCATCAATTGAAATTAATATGTATTATATTCAAAATAGGTATTTCTTAATATTTTTCACGAAATGTTCAAGCTAAACTGTGAAATTGCATGTCACAGAAACCTTGAGGATGTTAAAGATCTAAGTACTAAAAGCATCAGAAAGCTTAAGGAGAATCCATCATATCTTAACTAAATCTAAGCCCTTTTCTTTTGCCTAGAAAGTTGAATATTGTTACATTTTTTTCTCCTGGTTTTTTTACTCTTCCCTAGACAAATCATCACCAGCTGCTCCCAGGGACCAGATAGATACTGGGCTTGCTGAATCCTTTATTTGACCCTGCACAGCTCTTTTTGTGTTATTTTAGCTTGTACCAACAGTTATCCAACCAAATCCATTGCAAACAGGCATGAGGGGAACAACTGTCCTGGAAAAAAAGGTGGAAAGCCAGCAGTAAACAGGGCAGAAGCAGCATGACTGTACAGTTTACTAAAAAGAAAATTAGGTATTAGAATGATGTTAGTTCTTGAATGCACAAGTTATTTTGCTTTTTCTTCAGCTGAGTGCCCAGGTCTGCACGTTCATGATCAAAGCAGTAAATGATTTCAAGTATTTGGCAAAGAAAATACATTTGAGCTTCATATACTTGACCAAAACCAGCAATATTTTTAAGTGTTCAACTTAATATCATTAGTATTCATGAAAAATTGAAAGGAAAACTCTTTAATCTGGAATTTCCCGAGTAGAAAACAACACTTACACGAACACAATGTCCCCTCTCTTTGAATATGCGGGAATAGCACTGGCAATTGTTGCAAATCCATATGAATATATAATAGCTTCCTCAGTCCTCATGAATTTTGCTAGCCGTTCTTCTAATTCTAAGTGCACATCTATTCAGGAGAAAAATTGAAAAGATCTCACATAGCTGACTTGTTTTTACATCAGGAAGACTACCATTGCCTTTATCAATCATCTAACTGAAGCAAACACTGCTTTTATTTGTAGGAGGAGTATTAAAACAAGTTAACTTCCCAAAACCCAGTGGCAACCAATCCATCCTTAGTTAAACTGACAAGTAACCTGATATTAATCACGAGCTTTGACAGGTCTGAAAATATTTATGCAACACGTTTCTATGATGTTCTTTTGCAGTGGTAATTAAAATCCATGTGTGATTAGACCACAAGTAAATGAAGTAGTATTCCTGGACTGTGACTACAGAGCACAGTTACTACAGTCAGACAAAAAAATTATATCATTTATAGCAATTAAGGAGGTCCTGTTGGCAGACTGTTGGTTCTTCCAAGCTGATGCTTCCCACAACACAAGCACAGCTATCACTGTAACAGAAAACTGCTCTTGTCAGACTGCAAATCACAAACCACCTCCTGAACACACTTCAGTCAATTGAAAAGGTCACACCTCCAAGCTTGAGACTACTTACCCTTAAGAGAAATTGACACAATTACACACACAAGCATTTCCCAAACCAATTTGGTCAAAGTGCCCTTTGTGAGAAATCAAATATTAAAAAGGGTATATAAATGTGGTATATAAACACCACCTGGTGAGTGAATTGTTGCTGCAGAAAGGTAACCACAGCATTTAGTATTGTGCCTAAGCAAAAAAACCTGTATCAGATAAACTGTTATTTTGATTGTCTAACTTTCTTGCCACTACCTGCTTCTGCCAGCAACAGTCAAGAGAATTATGCCTTTTATCAAGTGGAAATAAAAAGTTACTGTGTGACTTGGAACATCACTACTGGCCAAATGTTACCAGATGGATGGAAGGAAGGATATTGACTAGATTTAGTCCATATACTTTCTGACTGAGTAGTAGTAAGTACTTTGAAGTAGTCCTTTTTCACAATCTCTGTGTATCTTTCTTCAATATTACACGGACTTCAGGATCAATGAAACAATCTTCAGTGAGGTTTTGAAACATGAGGGATGACCTTTGATTCAGTTATTGAACAAAAAGCCCAAGGAAGATCAGCAATAACCAACCAAAAAATAAAAAAAAAAAAATGACTGGCCACATGGCACTTGAAACATGCAATATAAACAACAGTTCAAAATCAGAACTTGCATCCTTCTCACTGAGCTTTATTCAGCAACAAGCACTCCTAACTAAGCAATGCCAACCAAGGTAGAAACAGTGGGCAAAAGAAATATTGTCAGCAATAAGATCTAACAAATATCTTCAGATTTGTGTCACAGAAAAAAAAAAAGGTTTAAAAGCCCAAGTAAATTCTGCCAAGGGCAAGAAGAGTTAAGTTCAAAATGACGCATATTTGATGCATCATTACATAAGGGAATGAATGCTTTGTATAAATGTGAGGTTGGAAATTGTTAAGGCACTACTAATTAAGATTTCACCATGATAGAAACAGAATTCTATCTGACTCCCTTATTTTTTACTGCAGTGTTTTGCTTTAGTCTGGTTACATCACTTGGATTAGCCTAGCTTGGCTGAAAACTGCAAGAACCACCTAAAGAACATTTGGACAGAGGAAGATAAGACTATAACAGTTTAAGAATTATGAAATATTTAGTGCCTAGCATGTGCTCACAGGCAAGTCAAAAGCAGAAGTGAGACCAAGTCCTACATCATCTTTTATATATTTTATCCAACAGGTAGACCTAATTTTCTAAGTAGTACCAATCTTGTGGCTGACAGGCAACCTTAAAGGCTGCTAGGCAAGCCTTAAAAAAACACCACCACCAAACAGGTGATACCCCTCTCACCTGTCATTATGGAGAAAATACACAAAAATTCTCAGTTATGTGTGAATACACAAGTACTTAAAGCTCATCATAGGATGAAGTCATGGATACGTTTTTCAGGGATACAACACAAGGTAAAAATGTCTAAATAGGGACTCCCTAAATCTATTCTGTATCTTCAAAGTGTCATTGAAATGAAGAATCAAGTTTCCATCCAAAGTAAATTATATCCTGATATCTACATTTCAAATAAAGAGATCTCTAATATTTTTAGGAAATATCAGCACCTAAGAGGAGAGAAACCTGAGCAATAACAACTGACAGTTATCAGTTAAATTCTACATAGTTAAGTAAGAGGAAATTCTGTGTAGTTGTGTAAAGAACATGACTTATTTACCAAAGTCACAGCACACAAAAAATTGAGTGAAAAGTTTAAGGCACACAACATTAATGATGCGAGATGCAAGTGTTTCTTCTCAGAGATTCACAATCCTGCAATACTCAAATGTTTCATGTCAGGTGAAAATGGGAAGACAGTTTGGGATTGAACAAGTACATCAGGAGTTTGTCTCCCATCTAAAATTAAGTCTCCATTACTTTATCTGTGAAAGTTATCTCAAACAGATCAGTATAACATCACTTCTCTAGTGATGTCATACAGACTACAGCCCTTGCTTTGTGAAATGAAGCACTTACCCAAAATTTCAGAAGCCAATGAACAGCAAAAGCTATACAGTTTGCATCTGAGGATTCGATTTCCAAAGAGGGTAGGAAACAAGCCAAAGAATCTCTTACCAGAGAAAGCCAACTTTTAATCAGTCCCTTTCAAACAATTACTAGAAAGAAACAAAGCAAAAGACTTCACAAAATTTAAAATCGGCTCGGACTCAGAAGGTGGGAGGCAGCGGCCCACAAGTTTTTTTGAGAGTTTTTTGAGAATTTCAGTGGTTTGTTTTTTTCAGGGGCAGGGAGGGATGGAAAGCCTGTATGAATTCCAGCAGACCATTGCTGAACTGTCATGGGTGAGGGAATCTAGGTTCCTAAAAGTTCTCTCCCTACTAATCAATGGTCTAATTTGAGCATTCAGACACACCCTGAATTCCATTGCCTCTGGGAAGAGATTGGAAAGTTCACAAGATGAGTTGATAGTTTTTAGCCTGCAACTGCAGCTATTCATGTATTACTCTTTGGTTTACATGCAAAACACAAATGCCTGTAAAGAACTATTTCCACAGCCTGATACTTAACAACTTCCTACTTCTTAAAAAGAATGAAAAAACACCCCACCTTAGTAACACCTGCCATGTCATAAAATCTCTATTGCAACACTGAAGTCATCGGTAATGATAAACTTCAATTACAGCATTAGAAAAGCAAAACCAGTAATCTTTATCACAGCAATCAGATTGCCCTCTTGTGGTCCACTTAGGAACTTTAATTTGCACTTTCTCACTTATATTGACCATGCATTATTAATTCTAACAGGTTTACTTTTTTCTTTCTACTATGGTGACCAGAACCAAAACAGATCATACCATTTGCAATTCTCCTCCAAGACCAGCATTAGAAAGAGTAGGAAAACGGATAAAATATTAAGAAACAAAGCTAGGAACAATGAATGCTACCAATCCTCAACAATTAACAGCCAAATGTGTGTTAGAGGACAACTGCTCCTCAAAGCAGTAGAAATAACTTTTTGCTTATATATAGGACTATTTTGGCAGATTTACCAAACTAGTCTGACCTTTAAAGGCAGATCAAAGAAAGTTACTCACCAAAAGTACCATAGAATCCTCTGGGTCCACAAGTGCCAACACCATATTTCTTCAGAGATGCTTGGGCTGCACTCTTTAACAGGAAAGAATTGCATGAAATATTCCTGCACTAACTCTCTAACTCTCCTATGCACTTCACACTGTCAGTTTTACACCACAGTACACAGACCAGTTTTTGTATCATGTAACATGACCCGCTCTACCTAAAGCATAATAATGTACTGATTTCTATGAATTAATTTCACATCTATGAATTAATTTCACATCAACACATTAGACAAGTCTTTAAGCATAATTTCTTTTATTCTGATACGTAAGGACATTAAATACTAATCTAACTTGATAATCATCAAGTATGCAGCAGTACACCAAGATTAAACTTTATCAAAAAATATAAACTTAAACAGCACAAAGTTACAAGGCTTAAAATCTTTAGAAGCGTATGTTCTTGACAAAGTTCATGTTTCCTGAAGTTATTTTTAATGTCAAGGTAACATACAAAGTAAAAGTGGAATAATCAGTAGGAAGAACTCACCTTAACCTTTTCATTATCCAAAAGTCCAAGAAAGTTAAATGATGCAAAGTTTATACATTCCTTCCCATTAACAGTGATTATGTGGGTGGGAGGACTGAAACAAAAAAAAATTACAGACCTCTTGTTATGAACAAACAGTGGCCATTTTCATAAACAATCAAACACCACAGAGTTTTGTTTTTCAACAATAGAAGGCACACAGGCTTTTCAAGTCTCTCCTTCCACTTCTTCCCTTGCAGCTGCCAATCAAAATTTAGGTTCAGTGTCAAGTCACAAATATCCTACTACATCCAGCAAAACCACTATTCCTGCAATTTAATAAAGAAACTGCTAATATGTTCCTGGCATATTTAACAATTCCTTGTTGAAAATGTAATTCATAGAAAGATGACTCCTGAGGAGATTGATAAAGCTTCTTCTTTAAAATCACAGTCCTACCTATTTGCAAGAAGGAATACTATATAAAAACATATATATTTATAAAATTATGTAATACTATATAATAAAAAGGAAATTTAAAAAAATTAAGCACATTAGTTTCTTCAACTAAGCAATGGCAAAAAGCTGATAGAACAGATCTGGAAAGCCTTCTACTAACACCGTTCATGTGCTGAGCATCTTCTGAATGCTGAACCTGTCCCCACAAAGGAGCTGTCCTGCATTACTGCAGTGCATGTTCTGCACGGAGCAGACCTCTATACCTATGCATTTTGGCACTAAGACGAGATTCAATCTATTCCCAACATACTATCAAAGCTGGCAAATTTACAACAATTTGCCTCACAGCTCCACCTCTCAAGCCTGAAAAACACACTAAAGTTCACCAACAACTTGGCCCTTAGAAAGCTGCAGCCCTCATTAAAACAGGGACACACTTTGCTACCAGAATTTTACCCAAACTTCTAAAGGAATACCCATGATTAAGGCAGAAAACACTAATGGAAAAGCTTATTTCGGTGAATAATTACAACCAAAACATGGATGCTGCATTCTAAAACCTGCTTTGCAATGTCAGAAACAATAAGTCTTTGCAAAACAAAGATACCGAAACAATTTCTTTATCTTTTCATATAACTCCCTTCTCCTACTATAACACAATTCATTAGTTATCACGGTTAGGGACAACAGTTATGAGATACTGAGTAAAAATATAATTTCAAGCTATATTCAAAAGAACTTGCAAGCAAATCCTTCAGAAACTGTCTTTTAAGGACTGAAAGCATCCCAGCTGTTCTTGGACCTCTCGCTTACCTGTCGCATGTATTGAAAAATCAGTCGCAGAAGACAATAAAGTTAAGAAGGCACTAATGATGTGACTTATTTTAAGGCAGAACAAGAATCAGCATGACAATTTTGCAGGTGTACTGCTTTAGGAAATAGATTTACATTTTCTGAGTGAGATCTTGTACAACAAAGCTATCTTGCATAGATTAGTTCACAGAAAGTTACTACAAGAATTAACTGATTTCTGCACCGTGACCGACCTGTCATGGGTACCTTGCTCATCACTGATTCAAGACTTATCACTTTTTTTTGTTTGGACAAGTCTCTGCACCTTTGGCTTTGCTCATCACTTGGCAACCTTTACTGGGATTATGCAACTGCACAGCAGAAAGGAGCATTATTATTATCAGAGGGCATAAACGGAGCTGCATACTGAAGGAGGAGGGAGTATGCCGCCCCCACAAAAAACAGGTCAAAATTTTTGAAATATGGGGCTGGCCAGAGAAGCTGTGGATGTCCCATTCCTGGAGGGGAGGAGCAACCTGGGATAGTGGAAGGTGTGCCTGCCCAGGGCAAGGAGGTTCTATGGAGGGCAAGGATCTTTAAAGGTGCCTTCCAACACAACCAGTTTATGATTACGATTTCTGTAACTCACTATTCACAACAGACATTAAGACATGCACATCACTGAGAGACTACCTCAACAGCAGGAATAGGATGACCCTAAAATACTAGTTAAAAAAGGGAAACGTTCTTAAACTGAAATCACGATGCAGACGACTTTTCTTTCTGTATTAATTCTGAAACATGGGATAAGTTCATACTCAAAGTTACAGCCTCATTGCTGCTGAGCAACTCGTGGGAAAGCAGTTACTTGGCAGTGAAAACATTGTAAGACAAATGTCAAGTCTTCCCCACAGCCACTATTAAGTTCAACAGCCACAAGACATTAACATTCTGTCACAATGCATTTCCTAGCTGTTAGCACTGTAAAGTTCTACAGAATTTAAACATTTTCTGAATCATTCTAGAAGATACATTTGTTCAGGTTTCTTTTTTTAAACATGCAACACTTCCTTTAACTCCACAGTACTGCTTGTTTCAAAATTTTTGAACAGTAACAGAAGGATTGTTCACATCACAGTTGATTAAGACAGACAGCCCTTTTCTATGGCAGACTTCTCTGTGGTGGCAGAACCATCAAAACGGAGCTCACTATGACAGCAAATAATTGGGCTCTGTCACTAAATTATTTCAAATTATTAGTGTCTTTGGAAGGATTTTATGAGTGCTTATACAGTAAAAGTTACTGACACACAAATCTGAAGCTTGTAAGAGGAAATGTCAGAGTGATTTCTGAAACACTGTGACTCTTGCTTATGTCAGCACACATTTTAAAAGCCTTGAAACACACAAGAAGGTAATGCTGAGCCACAAATTCCTCAAAAACCAGCTTTACAGTCCAGCATCTCCAATTCTGATTGTCCAAAGAGCAGCAACTTTTCAAGAAGTGCCAAGTGGCTGGACAAAAAATCAGTTTCTTCTGAAGTGATTTCTGATAACATGAGAAGGTGGTAACCACTTTTGAGGGTCTAAGTCCACATATCCAGAAAAAATGAAACAAATTACCACCAAACAATACAGATCCACAGCGAAGGCAAAGATTCCTCCCCCACGCCCAATATTGAAAAAAATAAGAAAAAAGATAAAACTTAAAAGTAAGAAAGAATTTCTTAGTAAGAGAGTCTCCACAATGTTGCAAAACCAAGACTATCTTTTCAGTGGCATGCTCTCTAAAAATGCAATTAATTTATGAAAGGTTTTAAGGATATGGAGATGCTTAGCAAGCAATATGCTTAAAAATATGGACATAAAGTATGTGAGTTGAAATAAAAATAAAGAATATATTTTGGTTACATTTACCCTGAAACAATGTTGTAATTGAGAGCCGGGTGATCTTTTGGCACAGGAGGCACAAGAGGCTCTGGTTGCCATTCTTCAATCAACTCTTCTTTTTCCTGATCAGGAGAACAGAAATACTGTTGAAAAAGGGAATTCCACTAAAAAATACATTATGCACTAATAAACAGTTGATAACAATTGTATTAGAAATCACATATGTCACTTTCCTGAGACACTTAGAATTCATATTACCTCAGGATGTTCAAATGAGGGGCTCTGAATTCTTGAAAGACAAGACGTAAAGAAACAGACCAGACGTGCCTGTGCATTAAAGATCTTACATGGTAAAAAAGAGATGAGATACGAACTTGCTGTCCCTGCCAAACTTTAATCAACTCCTCTATAGTTTATGTAATTGAATACAAATTACATGGAAATTGAATATAAATTGCCTCACTTTACATTTTCAAATCCTCAACAGTGCAGTTTCAACAACAGAGGCATTAAAATACTTAGCAAAGCTACAAATATGTGAGGAGCACACACTGGAAGAAAACTGACAAATGCTCAAGAGAAGACAACAACAACTACTAAACCATGTATCTCCCACCAAAGACTAGTTCCCCATAAATTAGCCACGATTCAGGCAAAGCACCAAAGTAATTGTTCATACCACGAAAGCAGAACTTTCACAGAGGATTATTTACTAGTACAGCAACCAGTACCTGACAACATATTATTAAAACACTAACTTTGAAGGGCATGGCTACAGTGGATTTGTATTTCTCTGTTTCAAAAAGGCTGCTTGTTTAAAGTTGCTTATTTAAATATCAAAACATAAATTTGGCAATTGATTTTTAAAAACACCACAGCACCGGGTTTTTTTACCTTTTTAATTTTTTTCCCCCCACAAATACACTTTTCAAAGCTTTCGAAGTAAAAAAATCAAATAAAGACATGAAAAAAAAACCCCCACATAATAGAATCTTGCATACATTTGTGTATATACATAAAAACATTTCAAATACGCTTATCTAAATACACAGGGTTGCCCACACGTACATACAAAATGGCTTTGGGCAGCTGTATTTTGTTGGTTGTGGGTTTTACTTTTTAACTGCCAGATACTCCAGATAAGAGAAATACTTGGGCATAAACAGGTTTAACACAAATTATTTAAAAAGTTGCCTTGTGGCCCTGGTACTTAAGAAGAGGTAGCAATTTTGTTCATAAAGACAGCCTTGCATTAAAGATTCGACTCTAACAGGAACTTTCCAGCCTCCAGACTAATACCACTCAAATAAAACACTTCCCATGGTACTACAGCAGCAGAAATACTAAAACCAAAGAAGACAATTCTTCCCCCCATTTACAAGCAGAGAGATGTGACTCTCAGTAGAACTTCAGAGATTTTGAGAGAAAAGACCAGTATCACCTACTGCAGAGTAAAATACATGTTAAGCCTGCAGGGCACCTTCCTTTCACGCATGGCTAAATGATGCCATGCAAACTCCCACAGCCTGCTCCAGCTCACTGTCACCTTGACACTTTCTACAGATTTTACTTTGTGTGAAAAGCCCATAGGGACCCATGCCTAGCACCCTGTCTGGTCACAGACTTATTTATGCTTCCCAAAATGCCAAACTACAAGGAACTTAGAGTATCAGAGAAGTACTCCACCTTTTTACTTAACACTTTGGGAGATCTTATTTTGAAAGAGAACCAGAAGGAATAACTAGAAAACACTGTCATCAAAGGATGACAGCCAATCAGTTGAAAGATGATTTCTGCACAGGATTTCATCTTACTCTTGCTACACGTCTGACTGAACCCAGAAGACACCTTCATGGTGGATTTCTTCACTGTTTTAGAAGCGTGACTCCTAAGTGCACTTCATTGCACAATACACCATTCTGGTTCCCCAGGACAGACTGGTCTAGCACATCACACGAAGATGGCTGTGCAATAGTGGTATTCTTTGTTCATACTCATTACACAGAGCCAGCTCCGCTCTGGCACCATCCCCAACAACAATTCACAGAGAAACTTCAAGTACCATTACATGAGTAGCTGGCATAAAGGCAGCATAAGCTCTGCCACCTGGGCAGGCCTATCTCCTCCAGAGGCTCTCTGGTGTGGTGAAGTCTGGGCACCGCAGCATGACTCAAACCAGAACAGGTCAGAAGGCAAAGGAGCCACCTTTTCCTTGGGAACTGGCTGGTGCTGGTCCATCCAAGGGAGGTGTTGAGCGATCGCCTTCGCATCACTTGTCTTGTTTCCCTCTTTTTTCACTTTTCCTTTGTTTATTAAATAATTTTATATTTACACATAAGTTTTCTTGCTTTTATTCTTCCTTTCCTGTGTGAGCAGCTGTGCACTGCTCAGCTGCCAACTGGGGTTAACCCACAACACAGGCTGGTGTCAATTATCTGTGTTTTTTTAGTGAAGACTACAGAGGAGGCGTTATCTCTGCATGTTCTCCACAGCTATTCCCCTACACAAAATAAATGAGCTCTTTTCACAGAAATTATCTACGTGGTAGAAAAAGAAGTGGAATCACTCCATGCCTCTGATGTATCAGTTTGGTTAACTCCTCCAAGTACGAAGAAGACACATTCACATTCTCACTTGATTGTGGCTTTTATGCTTACTTTCAGCAAACTATCTGTAGACAAGACACTCCCTTCCAAATACAGTTCTTCCTATGGAAAAAACTACTTCCATCTTTGGAAATCAATGGTAAAGCCAGCTAGACTAACTTGCATCTCCTTCGTCGGTTAGGCAGCCTGAACAAACCACCAGATCAAAGAGCATTCGCCCATGATATTGTTTTGCCATCCAGAAAAAGGTAACAAAAACTTAGAGGTGTCTTTACCACCTCAAGCCAAGCCCTCTGATGCAATACAGCTCACAGCACTCTGCAGCTTTTTTTCTTCTGTACCTTCCAATGTGAATCAATGTATCTAGTCTGTATACAATTCAATTTTCAACCACTTTGGATTTTTGCTAATATTCACGTTCCTTTTCACCCTTCAACCTCAGTAAATTTTGTATAAATCTCATCAGAACAATCACAGCAATAATGTTTTTGCATGCTTCTGTTTTTTAGAAAGCCTGTTAACTGCTGTCCTCTCAGTGAACTTTAATACTGTCATCCTGCAAAAGTAGGGTTATTTAAGCATAAGCCATTTCCAAAAGTTTTTTCCTCTCCTGATCCCCTTCCAAACCCTTGCTTCCACTGAGCTGCAGCAGACCAGTTATAGGAGCAATCTCCCAACTGCCCATTGTCCCCAGTTAAGCTGACACCCACCACTTCTTCCCCACATACCACTATTAGAGATTCCTCTGAGCACTTTCTCAAACATCTCAATTTCAGAAAAACGGTCGGTCCCGAATGAGTGTGACAACATGAAACTGGATGATAATATCCAAGATACACACAGAGAGACCTGAGTGAAATCCTTACTTTGTAAGGAAAAGTATAGGTTTCAGCTTTTTCGGGTCACCAATTATGCAAGCATCACAAGAAGCCTTTTCCCACCATCTACCGAAAGAATCTTTAAAAGCAAAAAAAAAATTATCCTTCAAAATACCAGAGATCAAAGCCATCTGATGGAGGGAAACTCTACTAAATTAACTAGACTAGTTTCTGGATGGACAATTAGAGGCTACTTTAAAGCTGCAGCATATCCTCCTAGATGATCCAAACACTCAGTGTTTCACCGTGCACGAGCTCCCTTTGTGTTCATTCCTCCTCTGCATCCTTTTTTTTCAGACAACTACATTGCAAAAGAAGAAAATTGCTGCTACACTACAAAGTTTTGTGGAACCCACTGTTAACTCTCAGGGTTATTACTCACAGAAGCCACATATACAGGCTGATCATTTTCCTACCCTCTACGGTCTTACAGTTCATTTTGCAAAGCTTCCATTTTTAAAATGAAACCATCCACTGAGCAGAGCTAATGCCAGCTTTTCATAGGTTAGCAGTCCCTGACACATCAGTTCTTTCTTATTTCTCAGGCTCTCAAACACAGTGCTACTTCAAAAGCACAAACTGAAGCGTTTAAGCAATAAGCAGTTTCTGAGTCCAAAATAAGTTCACCCTCTGAAATTACAAAAAAGCAGCATCACTTGTAATGCAGCACTGGTTCAACAGCCAAATACATCGACAGCTATAAACTGCTTCTCTAAAGAAAAATATTTTTCCACCATACCTTAAGCGTTAGATCAGATCGCTCTTGAAGTTTATATGTCTTGGAGAAAAGAAGTCTGATTATCCATAGAATTAGAATTCCTTCCAAAATGAGATGGTATGCAGGGGCCTGAAAACGAAAGCACAAGAACAAGTCTATACAGAATCCTACTTGAAGCAGTGTGACACAACTCAACAGTTCTGTCCCTACTAGTACAATCGGAAAACAACCCAAGGCTGATTGATCATCAGCTCTCATGTGTTTCTCAATCAGTAAAAATTGTACCTATATAAAACTGGATTGCGCTGCAGCTGTTAACTTGAGCGAGAGTGGATTCAGTCTGCTGTTCATAAACAAAGCACTCACTAAATGATAATGGATTTCAGTTCCACATATCCACACAATCTGAGGGCAAAGGCAGTTAAGTCATACAAGTTGCACCAGTCAGTACCTGCGAAGGCAGAATGCTTTCAAAACAAGCAGAAGTATTCCAAGAGCCTGAGGGTCTGTGTCATCTCTGCACAGTCACTTCAACCCTCCATTCTTTTAACCTGCAGTCCACCAGCAGGCACAGCTACTATTATTGACCAAGAAAGCGAAGCCAACTTCTTACAGCCAACTTATAGCCAACTTCTCTCAGTTTCACAGGCACTTTGATAAGGTACACTAGTAGGTTTGTGCTGGTGTCATTTACTCTCTGTGTGTGGACATAACGTTCGGGAAATACATCAAGCAAACCAGAACACAGAGTTGATCCCAGACAAAGTTAGACTCTTTGGCTGCTTGGAGGGAGGAAAGTCAGTTTCCTCCGACAGTGCAGCTAGTTTGAAGCAGATGTGGAGTTACAGCATCAGCACTGGATGTGTAGTGTCAATTATTCCATTTCAGAAAGGCTCCTGACTACCATTTTTAAAAGACTCAAAGTGCACACAAACAAACACACTCCCATTTCAAGTCAGGGGAAGAGATTCCCACACACCAACACCTTCTGGTGGGATCTGACCTGTCAACAACAAAAGAAGTGGAATATACCACCCATCCAGAAATTAGAGGAATTTGAACACAGGTTTTTAAAACCACTAAGGAGTCCTATGGAATATCAAACTGAAAATAACAAATCTATCTCTTGCACAGTACTTTTCAGTTTGCCAAACATTAGGAATACACAGGTAAACCATGACATCTGAGGAACACACAGTACACTAACACAGAAGTCCCCGGGTTTTCAGTGCCTACAATTATCCTAGAGCATGCTACCTGCTTCTTTAGCAAAGCACTTCTACATTTGGACTGCAAATCCTTGCATAAATTCTCAAGAAGTTACCACCCTCAGCCAAAGGAAGGGATACAAGAACACTGCCTATCACCAGGACATCCTTTTTAGTATCACTAAACAAAGTCTGGGTACAAACAAACACTGCTGATCCCCCCTAGGAAGGAAGTCGAGCCTAAGCACTTAAATGCTGTTTCTTGTTTTGCAAACATCACTTTGTAAGTTACAAACCCCGACCTCGTACTCAGAGAAACAATGCAAACCTCAATGCTTTCACGCTCTGCTACATCCCTTAAATGTCGCTTTATAACCTCACTCCGAACAACACACTATTTAGTCCAAATCGGGACAGTTTAAATCTCTTTTATTTTAGAAACACAAGCACTGTGTTAAATAGAACAGTTTCAAAGCTGTGTTCACTTCTTCGTGTCCCCCTTTTCGCTCACGCTGGACTGACTGAGTGCTGTTTCCCTCAGAGCGTTTGGGTCAGTAACACGGCAGGCACTGTGAGCAGATCTGCACCCAAAATCGCTCTGATGGAGCTAAAGCAGGCCGACCCACAATGAAATCAGCAGGATCACTCCAGCAAGAGTGTAATTCAGTCACAACAAATAACGCGGTATGCTGTCAAATGCTACCAGCTCGTCCCACGGAGATCGGCCAGACTGACCAGATTCAAATCTATATGCGGAGCGACGCATCATAAAATGAGGCGTCTGCACCAGGCTGACTCTTTTCGAGGCTGACAAAGTAACTTTTCGTGTTGCGATTTTTAAAAAAACCTGTCCCGCGGACTAATCCGAAGCGAATTTACAAACGCGGAGGAACAGGGCGTGCGCCCGTCCTCCCAGCACACGGGCGCGGTGCCCACACCCCCCGCCTCACAGCCCGGCGTGGGGGGGAGCAGCAGCGCCCTGACCCGCGACCCCAGACCCAGCGCCGGCGACACCTCCCCGCCCCGCCGAGCCCCGGGCCGCCCTCGGGCCGCCCTCACGGCGCCGCACCTCATAGAAGGCCTGCACCATCTCCACGAGCACCCACTGCTGCCCCGCCGCCGCCGCCGCCATAGCCATAGCCGCGCCCGCCGCTTCCGCCACCGCCCCAGCGCCGGTCACAAGGGGCGGGCCCGGCGCGGCGGCCACAGCGCCCCCTGCGGCCCCCGCGGGGCGGCTCCTCCCGCGGGCGGGGGCGGCGCGGACGGGGTGTTTTGGAGTCACAGCGTCAGGGGATCGTAAAATCGACCCGGCTGGAAAAGACCGCCGGGGTCATCAAGCCCTTGATCCAATCCCCCCCCGCCGCCGTCAGAGGGCCGTGGCGCTCAGTGCCACATCCGGTCTCACCTTAAAACCTTCGAGGGGCGGTGAATCCACCGCCTCCCTGCGCAGCCCATTCCGATGGCTGATCACTCTCTCTGTAATTTTTTTTTTTTTCTAATGTCTAACTTAAACCTTCCCTGGCACAGCTTAAGGCTGTGCCGTCTTGTCCCACTGCTGATTGCCTGGGAGAAGAGACCGACCCCCACCTGGCTACAACCTCCTCTCAGGGAGTTGTAGAGAGTGATGAGGTCACCCCTGAGCCTCCTCTTCTCCAGACTGAACAACCCCAGCTCCCTCAGCCTCTCCTCACAGCACTTGTGCTCCAGTCCCTTCCCCAGCCTCGTTGCTCTTCCCTGGACCTGCTCCAGCCCCTCCATGTCCTTCCTGAGCTGAGGGGCCCAGAGCTGGACACAGCACTCCAGGGGTGGCCTCACCAGTGCTGAGTGCAGGGGAAGGATCACTGCCCTGCTCCTGCTGCCACACTGTTCCTGATCCAGGCCAGGATCCATTGGCCTTCTTGGCCCCCTGGGCACACTCTGGCTCATGTTCAGCTTCCTGTCAATCCAAACTCCAAGATCCCTTTCTCCCTGGCTGCTCTCCAGCCACTCTGTCCCAGCCCATGGCACTGCAGGGGTTGTTGTGTCCAAAGTGCAGGACCCGGCACTTGGCCTTCTTGATCCTCATCCCATTGGAATCAGCCCAACTCCCCAGCCTATCCAGGTCCCTCTGCAGAGCCCTCCTGCCTTCCAGCAGATCAACACTTGCCCCAAGCTTGATGTCATCTGCAAATTTGCTAATGACACACTCAATCCCCTCTTCCAGAGCATCAGTAAAGATATTAAACAGGACTGGGCCTGGCACTAATCCCTGGGGGTTACCACTAGTGACCAGCCAGTTCTTAACCCAGCAGAGAGTGCCCCTATGCGAGCCATGGGCTGTCAACTTTTTCAGGAGTGTGCTATGGCAGAGGTGCCTTTTTTATGGCATTGTCTGCCTCCTGCGTGGTCATCCCTCCAAGCTGCTGTTTTCTGTGGCAGCCCTGTGGTCAGGGAGTGAGTCCAAGCTGGCACGATCGCAGCAGAATTGTGGAATCACAGAACACGGAGGATCCCTTCAAGTTGGAAGGGACCACAGTGGATCATCTGGTCCAACCTCGCTGCCCAAGCAGGGTTGTCCCAGAGCACAGGACTGCATACAGACTGATCCTGAATATCTCCAGTGAGGGAGATTCCACACCCTTTCCGAGCAATCTGTTCCAATGCTCGGTCACCTGCACAGTAAAGAAGTTCTTCCTCATGTTCAGGTGAAACTTCCAGAGTATCAGTTTCTGCCTGCTTGCCTCTTGTCCACTGAGAAAAGCCTGGCTCCATCCTCTTGGCATCCACCGCTTTAGATACTTGCACGCATTGATGCACCCTTCAGTGCTGAAAAATGAAATTAGATATAAATTGTACTTGCCTAAGAAGATAAATGTATGTACTGCCTCACCACATTTCAAACCCAGTCCTGTTTGCTGGCCATGCTGGAGTTAGCTTGTGTTGCTTTCTCCACACAGCCCCGTGCTGTCCCTTGCTGGAATGGAGTGAGGGGCAGAGCCTGTGCTGTGGAAGGAGATGTTTGAGAACTGTTTTACTGAAGCTAAACAACTGTGGAGGGTTTCTCATGGTCTTCTGGGAGAGCACAATGGAAGTGCAACCCTTGGGGCTTCCCTCACTAGTCTTCACCAGGATTAGAGGGGAGAAACACAAGCCAGCAGTTGACCAAAGAGATGATAGCAAAAACCTTGTGGCAGTTGCTAACTACAGAAAAACAGTAGGTTACAATTTTACAGTAGCAGATAGTTAAAATCAGTGAACTTCACTTTCACGCTAGCTGAAATGAATAGAGCTTCTGAATGTAATGATACATTTGTTGAATTCCAGCCTCTACCCAATAAAGAGAAAAATGTGGTTTGAGGCTATCTGAAAAGGCAAGACAGACAATAAATGTCTCTTTTGGTTTTTATCTGCATGAAGACTGTTGTGTTCACTGTTAAGTACTTCTGTGAACATTGTGTCATAATGCAGTCTGGGACTCTTGGGAGATGGCTGCTACTACCAGCCTCGAAGAATGTGTCTGGTATGCAGTCCCAAACTGTCCCCAGAAGAGTGGGCCACACTAGTTGTACTGGTGGGTTACATCCCATCTCACCATCAGATTCTGACTTTCAGTGTTGAACATATATGTGTGTGACTGGGAGACCGAGAAGTTGATTTTGTGGAACACTGGGTGAATTGTTTCCAGCGTGAAATGTGGTGAAGTTAATAACATACTAACCAGTAATTCTTCTGGCAGTGAATTCAGAGTTCCTGGCCTGGATCATTACAGCACTGGACCTGTCATAATAATTAGCTTATCCCTATTGTTCAGCAGTTTCATTGTTTCAACACAGTGCAACTGCTGCTAATTGCTTAAGGCTGCTTTAATTCTGGCAGTAATAAGAGAGGGAGGTGAAAGAAGCCCTTTGCAATGGCAGTTTGTGACTGGAAAGAAAGGGGAGAGAAAAAACATCTTGAGTCTATCTGTGAACTTAGTCCTGACAAAAGCTTTTGAAATAGTGCCCTATGGAAATTCCTGGTCTGTGTGTTTCAAATCTTATCTTCCCCTCATGTCCTCCATTTGCACAGTATTCCTGGACCTTCCTCACCAACCCACTCATTTCCCACACCCTGCCTTGAATTCCCAGCTCAGTTTCCCTGGGTCAGCACTGCCATGACAGTTCTCTGTCATAGTTATCTGGTCACTCTAGAAGCAGAAACATAGGACTTGGTGTGGCTATCAGGAATTTCCTTCTTTTCCCAAATATCACACACAGAGCCATTGCCAGTTACCTTCTGACCTCTCTTCTCTACTAGCTCTTTCTCTGACTTCTTCATTTTTGCTTCGTCAAGTATGAGACAGATAAAAGGAGTTCCTGTTGGCCTGGTATTGACTAAAAAGGGGTGAGAATGATATTAGGAAGTGACATATCATTATGGCTGGGCTTTGCGAACAAAGATTTGAGAAGGGCTCTACCCACGCTTGCTGCAAGCACCCTGATGGCTAAAAAGGCCAATGAGAGATAGACAAGTCCGGCTGCAGAAGGTGCAGCAGAAAGAATCCCCAGGTGATGTCGACAGGACGCGATTCTTTCTGCGTTGTCTTTTCTCCTCGAGAGTGACCCTGCGAGTGTTCTCAAAAGCAGCAGCAGTGTTATAGATGCTGTGTCTCCAGGCAGTGATGATCAGTATGGCCAAGGCTGAGGGATTGTTTCAGGCAGTCCTTGTATCTCCTCTTTGGGGCTCGTCTCTTGTGGCAGCCAGTGGCGAGTTCCCCACAGAGCACGATCTTAGGGAGGCAGTGGTCCTGCATCCTGGAGACGTGCCCTGCCCAGCACAGCTGTGTTCTCAGCAGCATGGCCTCAATGCTCGTGACTGCTGCCTGGTCAAGGACAGACGTGTTGGTCACAAAGTCAGTCCAGTGGATGTTTAGGATTGTACGGAGGCAGCGCTGATGGAAGCGTTCTAAGGGACGCAAGTGGTGGTGGTAAATGACCCACGATTCAGACCCATATAAAAGAGCAGACAGTACAATGGCTCTGTAAACGCTCATCCTTGTACTTTTCTTCAGGTGTTTGTTTTGCCACACTCTTTTGTGGAGTTTACCGAAAGCTCTGTACGCCTTTGCTAACCTGTTGTCTATTTCAGCATCAATCTTACTGTCCGAGGAGATGATGCTTTGTAGGTAATTAAACTGCTGGACTGATTTGAGCTCTGTTTCTCCAATGGTGATATGGGGATGATGGAAGGCTTCCTGAGGTGTAGGCTGATATAAAACTTCTGTCTTCTTCAAGCTGACTTCCAGCCCAAAAAGCTCAGCAGCTTCTGCAAAGCAGATGTTAAACGCTGCAGAGCTACTTCTGTGTGGGTAACGAGGGCGGCATCATCAGCGTAAAGCAGCTCACGGACAAGATGATTTAAGGTCTTAGTGTGAGCCTTCAATCACCTTAGGTTGAAAAGGCTCCCATTGGTACAATATCAAATGTAGACACCGTTCTCATCATCGAGGTCTGCCATGGCCCTTTGGAGCATCATGCTGAGGAAGATTGTGAATAAGGCTGGTGCGAGAACGCAGCCTTGCTTCACACCATTGGCTTTTGGAAACGGCTCAGAAAGTGCTTCACCATATCTGACTTGGCTGCGCTGGTCCTCATTGAAGCGAGATGATTATTTTGAGGAATTTGGGAGGACATCCTAAACGTTCCAAAATCTACCACAGACCTTTTCTGCTCACAGTATCGAAAGCCTTGGTGAGATCAACAAAGGTTACACAGAGTCCTTTGTTCTGTTCCCTACACTTCTCTTGCAGTTGTCTGAGAACAAATACCATGTCTGTGGTACCTCTGTTGGCTCGGAAACCACACTGGCTCTCAGGTAGAAGATCTTCTGCTATAATGGGTACTAATCTGTTCAAAAGAATCCTTGCAAGGATTTTACCAGCAATGGAGAGCAGAGTAATACCTCAGTAATTTGAGCAGTCTGATTTATCTCCTTTCCTCTTGTACAAGGTGACGATGACAGCATCACGAAGGTCTGAGGGCAGTTCACCTCGTTCCCAGCAGCGCACCCATGAAACTTAGCATGGAGTGCTTGGCCACCATGCTCCCAGACTTCAGGTGGGATTCCATCAACCCCAGCTGCCTTGCCAATTTTCACCTGCTGTATTGCTTTAAGAGTTTCTCCCATGGTGGGGGCAGTATCCAGTTCAGTTTTCACTGGTTGTTGTGAGATGTACTTCATTGCTGAGGCTTGAACTGCATGGCAAGTACTGAAGAGAGTCTGAAAGTGTTCAGTCCATCGATTCAGAATGGAAACTTTATCTGTGAGGAGCATTTGTCAATCTGCACTGAGTAAATGTGAGGGTATGGTGGCACATCCTTCCATCCTAATTGTGTTGCTGTGTTGGAGGTACGCACATGGTGGGAAGACAAATGTGGGAACTGGTGGCAATAGTTCTTGAGGGTCATTTACTTCTCCCCTGCCTCCTCCAGCCACACACACAGAAGGAGGAGGAGGATGGCCTGAGAGATTAGGGACAAAATTGGAATGTTTGCAACCATTCTCACACATTCTGGGTGCTGAAAGCTTAATTTATATTACTGTGGTTTTAGTGTGCCGTGTTGTAACATATTGGCTCCGTGGCTACCCCCAAAAAATTATGAGAAAAAGAAGAAGAGTTGGGAAAGCAATCCTATGATGGCAAGGAGAATAGCAGAGTAGTACTGGTTCGGTTTTTCTTTAGGTTTTGAAATTTGATGCTCCACTAAGACGATGCTGGCAGCAAGCACAGAAAATGTCCAAAGTCATTTGAAAGCTGAGTATTAAGCCCAGAAACTGTGTCTTAACTCCTAGTGGGAAGCAGAAGGATGTTGCAAGAGTACTGTGCAAGTGCCAAGAAGAACTGGAATATCAAGTTCTGTAGCTTACCTCATATGTGGAGGAGTAATTGTGCACAAGGCAAGCAAGGATAAATTTAGTATTATCTCATTCTGTGCACCACTGCATCTTGGAAATGTGCTTAATCCAAGTTCTGTAGTGATTTAGCTTTAAATTAACTTCATCAGCAGAAACCTGTCTCAGATCTGCCTGGGAAACATCTCTATGCTTGACACAAGGTTTGTGAAAGACTAAGAGTACCTAGTGGGTCAAAGCACTGATGCATTCTAGCTATCCCAAACTATGCCATGGCACCTTGAACAACTGGAGTGGCAAAGTGGAATAAAGTGGAAATGCTTTCCTGGCATACAATGGGGACTAAATTTAACCTCAGCTGTTTGGAGTTAATGACTCCTGTAACTATGTAAGAGTGGACAGAGTCTTCTTTTTAAAGTGTTCAACCAAAGGTGGACTTTTGGAATGAAAAGCTAACTTATCAGAGAGGTGGATATCGGCATAGCAGTCTGTCTCCTGCCTATGCCTCTTTTCAGTGCTTGTTTGGCAGTACTGGACTGAGCACTTTAGCTTCTAATGCATTGCAGAACTAAGCCTCGTAAAATGGAACTGACAGCAAATAGGCCCAGTTCTGTGACGGCTACAGAAAACTTGTATTAGAAACTTGCAAGAGCTGCTCATCTCAGGCTGCAAGGACCACTGACAGGACAGACACTGTTTAAATGGGAATATTTGACTTGTAGAGAACCAGTTACCCATATGTGGTGTCGCAATATTGCTGTTGGAGAGCTACATTTTGTAATCTGTGTGGTTAAATCCCACATAGCTCTGATTCAAGAATTTAGACATATTCAGATTGGGGATTTGCACCTAGAACTTTTAGCTAGGTTGGTTGTCTGTGCTGCATAAGAAAGTAGATGTGTGGCTCACCTGTTTCACTCCCTCTCTCTTTTGAGATTTAAATGAGGTGTCTGCACCAGGCTGACTTTTTTGAGGCTGAAAAAGTAACTTTTATGCCAAATTTTTAAAAACTTGTCCAACTGAATAACTTGTGTTGAATTTTAGATAACACACATGACATTTACCAAATACAAGGTAGAGTTTGAGACCTGCAAGATGAGAAAGAAAAACACAATTGGCACAAATTCTAACCATCAAGTAAGGTATCCAGCAGAAGCTCATGAGGTTTGACACCGAAGGTTCACATTCCATATCTCCCTTAACTATCACCACACAGGCCTCCTCTCCTGAGAATGAAACTAGAAGAGAGGCAAAGGGATATCAACCCCGGGTCAATTACATTTATTTCCCTCAGAATTTGGACTCCAATCTCATACAAAATGTCTTAGAAGCTCACTTGTCATCACTGTTTTCTATACTCTCTGTTTGGAGGTAGAAGTTTCAAAGGAGCATCTTCTGTTGCTCTGAGTAGGTAAAAGGCTGTCGTGCTAATGCAACCCAAAAAGAGCTTTAACCTCTGTGTGCTTACACGAAGATCACGCTGCTTTGAACAAACCCCTCTGCTTTTCTAGTACTGTTATCCACTGGCTGCCTTATATAAAAATGGGATCTCTAATGAGTTCTTTTGTGACAAAAAAACACAGTGGAGCCGTTTTTTGCAGGTTTTTCTGAGGCACAGAACCTTACACATTGCAGTACTGAGAAGCATGAAATTGTGATGTATGCAGCCTTGACATAGGAGGAACTAGATGCCTTGAAGAAAGATCCATTAAAAAGTCAGATGAACTGAGAATTTTGTTATTCTAGTCAGATACAGATATCTTTTGAAGTAAGAGAATTCATTTTTTTTTGAAAATGCTGCAATGTGAATGTAGATTTCATTATTTCATTTGCCTGCAAAGAATAAGCAGATGAATATGCCGCTACACAAACATGACAAGCTCCTACTTCAGTTTTAAAAGAGATCTTAAGCAGAGCCTGTGAAAGACTGTATTCATATCAAACCCTTTCCTGTACTGGACTGTTATTCTAAGTGTTTCCCAAAATTATGCTTAGAGCATGGTTCAAATGTAGTGAATCCTGTGGGAACAGTGTGTACTGGATTTAAAGCTGCATTTTTAAAGATTAAAGTGACAGTTTTGTCCTCTTGATACAAAGAAATGCAATGATACCTGTCTTCCAGCACCAGCCTTAATGAATGACTTTGGATCAGGTATCACAGACCCGGTTCCTAGTCCTAAATTTCAATACATGTTAAATCCATTCAGGCAGCAGATCATATTAAAAGATTAGCAACAGCTTTAGCCCTTCTCATTCTCTCACAGTTAATACAACAGATCTTTGTAATGAAAAATAGAACTATTGAACTTTTTGAGGCCTGCAATACTGCAAAACTCAAATCAAAAGCAGGAGGAGGTTGTGCTCTGTGCAGTGGCTATTTTTGTTGGCTTTAGAAAGAATGGAACGATGCCAGATAGTTGCAGATTTTGGTGAAGGCAAAAGCATGTTTTGACCATGCCTTCACTGTGGTTCACATGGCTCAATTTCTGGTAGCTTCTCACATCCACACAACACTGCGGGACATTAAAGTCCTGTCTTAACCGCCTCAGTCTGAATGTTTGTTTCACGTTTTAAGCAAGCTGTAAATCTTCACAAACCACTTCCAGGAGCTCTGAGAGCAGGTTGAGCTGCCTATGAGAGCACAGTCTCTTTCTCCTTTGTGGTTTGCTTTCATAAGGTCTGAGGAATATTGTGCTCTTGGTGACACTGTTGTGCTGATTGCAGCAAGCATTGATTATGAACGCATTCACGGATTCTGTGACACCTTCGACAGACGGTGGGACTTTTTCTCTTTTTCTCTTAGCTTTCCCTTTGCTGTTTAGGTGGCATTTTAATGGTAACAGCGCCGTCTGCAGTGTGGGATTGTAAAACTCTTACTAGCAGATTTGATTTTAGGAACAAGATACTTCAGCTGGTGTTATCACAGCAGAGAGAAGTCTGAAAAGTTATGGTAACTTCAGCTTTCTAATGCACGGTTTTCGCCATGGAGTTTGCTCCCTTGAAGGTGCACATGTAATATTGCATGTAAAAGCAGCAACTAAATTTCATCCAGAAAAAAAATACAAAGTAGTCCTTTGCCAGCTCATCACTCTTTACCAACCTACACAAAGGCACTGCATTGATTGCGGATCCGCGTAACGCATACCAGAACACCAGCTGAAATACTCTGTGGTTATAGGTAAAATGTGTGTGCATGTGTTGGCAGAGCCAGTCAAGTCTGACAGGCAACACCTTGCATATATTTGCTACCCAGAGAGTTGCAACCTAACAGCTACGAATTCAGACCAGATGTGGCTGAAAACGTTTTTGAATTGATAGAGCAATGCTCTTGCAAGCTCTGAAATTCTTACCTGGCTTTCAAACCATATGCTTTTACCTGAGTAAGGCCTGAGTGAAAACACAGTTCTTTTGCTATTTCATAGCCAGTTAGTGGAGTACAGTGTTCTCCATATGTCTCGTAAAATTGCATAATTGTAAGAAGTTAACATCTAAGAGATAAAATAAACTGGATAAAATGATAAAGTTACAGAATAAGGTGACTGAGAACCCCTCCACACACTTTCCCCACAAAGTACTTTTGGACATATACTTTCCAGAGAGACATGAACAATAAACAGTGAATTAGGACAACAATGCAGTCCTTGTTAATGAGTGAATGTTGGTGCCTTTAAAAGACAGAATCTCATCTCTCTGACACCTCTGAAAATCTAAGTGAGAGTCTGCTGAAATCAGAGAAAAGAGTAACTTGCTTTCTGAAGCTTTTCATTGCAAAACACTTGTTTTGAAGCTTCACTTCTGTAAGATATTTGCATTGGAAAACTGTCTGCTGTATGCAATTATTTACGTCAGCAGCTGAAGCCAGTGCGCAGTTTCAAGTGGAAAGACTGGCACAACTTAAGTTGTGATCCCTCTGAATATTCTCCTAACCATTCCTGAACACTGTAATAGGTCCTCTAGATGGAAATTGCTTCAATTTTGTAGTTATAATAGTAGGATATTTTTAATATAAATTCCCATTTATACCCTCGTTTCACTTAAGAATTCATGTCAAAAATAGGACATCTGGTGTCTTACAATGGTCTTCTGAGAAATGCAGTGGGCTGGAGCTTGACTAGCTTGTGCCTTTTTGGTTAAAACCAGGCAAGCTAGTTTTCAGTTGCCATTTCTTCTTTGTGACTTTTATTTCTATACTACTGAGTTGTATCCTGGGTGATTATTTAAAATGATGACACTAGTTTTAATTAACGTGTAAGACAAAAAAAACAGCTTATAGGGAGTTGGTCTTTGCTTAAACATAGTAACAAAATGGAACAACTCTCCAGAGATGATTATTTCTCCAGGAAACAAGAAAGGACAAATATGTTCACTGTCAGGGAATTTACCAAATAGAGAAAAATATGAGATGAGAGTTTGCTTTCTCCAATTAGTATCAGTAACAGAGACCACTGACTAATGCAAATGCAAATACATGATTCTTTAGGGGAGGCAAAGAAATCTGGAGAAAAGTCTGATAAATGCTTCGTTCCTGAAAAAAAGATACTTTTTTTCTAAATTTCCATACAAAGAAGCTGAAGAGCTCACTATCAATCCCAAGACGAAAAGTAATCCAATTACTTTCTGTCCTGGTAGGTTTGCTGTGTTTTTCCAATTATAAGACATTCACTTTTCACTAAAAACAGAAAACGATTAAGAACGTTTCGAGGCACTTCTGAGCAAATCTAAGTTCCTTCTGCACCTGGTAGGTAAAAAGCCTTGGTGTGATTGTTTTAATTGTGTCTTTATTCATGTAGAAAGAAAAATAAACCATTAGGTAGACTCTGCAACATTTGTTCTTCAGTAGTGCCTGGAAATCCTGTGTTCAGTTTTGTGATGCTGTAACATTACCTGTGTTTGTTTCTGCCCCAAGCACAGCTGGTGAAACAAGAATCATGCACAGTTTAATTGTCCAAGAATCTTATCATTAAATGGGTGGCTTGTGCAACAGGAGTTTTTACAGTCATTTCACATTTCAAGGCTTTTTGAAATATGTGTATGGATCTCATCAGGAAGTGAGCGAGACAATAAGAATTTGGAATTGTGGCACCAGCATTCCCAGACACATTTTTTTAATCCATATGGAGAAACAAATGTGTAAAAACCATTTGAAAAATTACAGTACATTTTACAAGAGATTTTTCTGTTAAATGTTTTAACCAAAATTGGACATATGTGGCTAGCTACAGAAACAAGGCCTTTTCCCCTGCCTTAACCACACTGCCTCATGGAGAAACTCAAGCAAAACTTCTGTACCAGATTTTTGTCTGCAAAAGACGGCAAAAGTACATTGTGTGTGTGTTTGAGAGAACGTCATTATTGGGTAGACCCCGAGATCTTGCCAACCAAGCAATTCTTGGTGAGTACTGTAAATTTCTGTGACCCCACTGAAGTAGCACTGGCAGGTAACACTGGTTGTCTGCAGTCACTGACTCAATAGGATTACTCTTTCTCCTACTAATGTAAAAGAGCTGTAGTGTTCTAGTATCCAACACCATGAACTTATGCTTACTGAAGTGGTGTGCACTTGGAAACTAATTTAGCTACCCTCAGAAATGCATGGTCAAATAAAAGACATAAGATCCAAAATTTTCCAGTTACTTTACTTGCTTTCTGATTCTGATCTCTTACCTGCCAAAACCAGGATCTGAGGGTGGATATCTAAGTGCTCAGCTACAAAAGATCAGTTTCAGTCAGAGAAGATTTGTTCTTTAAGCACAGGTCAAGAAACCCCAGAGCATCTTTTATGGAATGACTCATGACTTTTGTGGTAAATTGACAAAGTTACCTAAGAATAACCATCCTATTTTTTTCCAAGATTATTTGTTTTACGGTTTGTTTGTTTGGGTTTTTTTGTCGTGGTTTGTTTGTTTGTTTCTTTGTTTGGGAAGTAAAAATCCTGTGCTGTTCAGCAGATGAAAGCTGATCATGCCATTTTGCAACTGCCAGCTTTTTTTTTTTTTTACAAATGCAAGTGTTGAGCACAAGGGGACATCTGCTGCCAGCGAGAGGCAGTGCACTGAAGGCACTTCACCCTAGAGTTCATAGAATAATTTTGTGGGAAGGTAAAAATGGAAGAGAGGCTATTGCAACTATATTATTTTTAAAGTATATGGAACTTGTGTGGAATTGGTTAACAGTGGAGCCGGTACCTAAAAAATACAAGAGGCAATAGGTAATGCTGACAAAATTTAAAAAAAAAAAATTGTTCAGTGTGAAAGGTGTGTCACAGTGATTGTCAGGGGAATTTTAGATTGGGCAACTGTGATATTTCCCTGGAAAAAACGATTTACTATTTATTCCTGACATCTTATCTATTTGACAATTTAATGACATTTAACCTGAGAGGAGGTTGTAGCCAGGTGGGGGTCGGTCTCTTCTCCCAGGCAATCAGCAACAGGACAAGAAGGGACGGGCTTAAGCTCCGTCGGGGGAGGTTTAGGTTGGATATTAGAAAGAAGTTCTTTGCAGAGAGAGTGATCAGGCATTGGAATGGGCTGCCCAGAGAGGTGGTGGATTCACCATTTCTGGAGGTTTTTAAGACGAGGCTGGATGTGGCACTGAGTGCCATGATCTGGTAACCACAGTGGGGTTGGATCAAGGGTTGGACTTGATGATCTCGAAGGTCTCTTCCAACCCAGTTAATTCTGTGATTCTATAATTCTATGATTGTAGTTATGTAATTTTCATAACAAGCAGTTATGTTAGGTTTGCATTTGGAAAATCTGTACCGCACTGTCTATCATTAGAAGCTGGCAAAGCTTCTTTCAAACGTACATTTCTCTACTTTTATGGTGCTTACTCTTTGGGAGGGCTCAGAAAATGAGCATTTCCTATTGTCTCGGTTTGAGACAGTTTGGAGGGGCAGAGACCTCAGACTTGGAATACACCACAAAATTAGGCTGCCATTAACACTGTACATAGATCTTGACCGTAATGCTGCTCGGAAATACTGCTCCCCTCTTTGGAGCCAAAGCTTTGATAAGTTAATTTTCCACGTGTGCCACAAAAAAACACCAAACCAAACCAAACCAAACCACCCCAACAGCAAAAAGCAAATCCTCTTGAAAACAGAACTCTTTGCAGCACGTTTCCTCCTTGGGGGAAGGGGGTGACAGTACAAACAACATACAGCAGGTGTTAGCTACGTGGTTTAAGCCCTAGCAGAAGTTCAGACACCATGTGAATAGGTGCTGAGTGAGAACACACAAGCAACAGAAAGGTGGTCTTCTCTAGGTGATTTCTGAGGGGGGGTTGCAAGGTGCCGGAATGGAGAGACACCCTGATGTTGCAGGAAATTTTATGCTGAGATTGTAGGGAAATAGGCTGTTGAAGGGGGAGCTTAATATGTGAAGAATAATTATTTTTATTATTCAAGTCATGGCAGTTCGCCCACAAACATTTAATGGCTGTTTAACACAGTTAAAATTAACATAAACTAATGTTTTTCTCGCTTTTCATTGGTGATTTTTTTGGGGGGGTGGGGGGAAGAGTTTGTGTTTTGTTCTGGAGCAAGAGAGATTGGATGTCTTTGCTTTTCGCACTGTTGATCCATATTCTAGTGAAGGAATTAGTAAAAATTTTATTTGGTGAGGAAAAGAATGGCAGTTGTCAGATTTCATTTTTGGTAATGTGTGGGGACCAGAAGGAAAACCAAGCTATTAATCTAATTCTGGGCCCTGTTTTGAGGGTTAGACAGTCAAGACAGTTTTTTATTCTTATGAAAAGTGCTTTATATTTTCTTATAAGCCAGTAAACATAAATGTCCTAAAGCAATGAATGTCCACCAAAGCATTATCTTTTATCCTTGCTCAAACTGCTAATTGTCTTATGCTGTTGAGCAATTTTTCTAAAATAGTTTAAAAATTAAAAAGAACTAATTAAGAGAGGAAGATCAAGCCAGAAAAAATTTAAATGCTGACACCATTCCATTGGTAAAGAAAATAATCATTCCTGTATCTGACATGCTGTTTTGCAGCAGTGACTCCATAGGAAATAATCTTCAGATTTTTTTAAAAGTTTGTGTCTTTGAATTTAACATCAGCCCTGCTGTAAGTATTTCTCGATTTAGGTTGAATTGATATTCCTTGACATTGTAGTAAAATTTTGGGCCAAGCCAGGTTTGAATTTAGTCCTGCAGATATTTTCTTCATGCTATAAAATAATCCTGTGGGTAGAAATACCAGTAGATGCTCCTACATGCCTACCTAAGGTATGTCTGGGGCACAACAAAAAGGTGCCCTGATCTTGCAGAGTTGAACATCTTGCTTCCCCAGGCACTAGTTTGCCATAACTACTTTTTTTTTTCCTTTTTTTTTTTTTTTTTCTGAACACAAAACAAATACCCGTGTCCACTTTGCATAGAGCTTTGTTTGGCTTTGTGCAGCAACTTGGTCATAGCAGGGATCTGCAAGCTCTGCAAAATGTAAGTTTTTTTTACAAACACAAAACAACCTTGTTGTCCTCCTCTAAACCCCCAGGGAAATCATCCTCTGCGCTGTGCCAGCAAAGCATGTTTTTGTTAGTTAGGCAGCTGCTGAGCTGGGATGGCTTCTGTTATGCAGATCAGTCTGTCTGTCTCCCTCACTCTGTTAATTATGTCACGTTGGTGCCTCAGGTTGCTGTCTGTCTGGGGCAGGGCTTGCTCTGAGATAGGGGTCTTGCCGAGCTACAGTGTGAGGGGACCCAATGTACATCCAAAGCTTTACTTCCTGGACTGGAAATCAGCAATTTGTTCATCAGGACAGGTGTGTATTTCAACCAAGTACCGACACGTGGAAGTCATGACCAATTTAGCTTTTCTTCTGCAGTTTAATCTACCAGTGTTCCCAAGCGAGAACACATTTACATATGAATCACAAAAATGAAGAATGAAGTAGAGGAAAAGCTAGAAAGGCTCGTGCTACCCAGCCCACTCTAAACACGATTATGATTGCAGGAGCTAATAAAGTGCACAAGTCTCCACGGTGAAATGATCAGACTACGTAAATTCAGTTGTGCAATATTTCTTCTCAGTCTTTCCTGAAGTCACTCCAGGAGAACTTCTGCGAGGAAAGATGTAACTGGGAAATTATTAAAATAATCTGGTTATCTCCTATTTCTATGGTCACTTCCTAGCTTGAAGGGCAAGAAATCTTCATGACAAGTAATAACGTGCATATGCATTGATAGTTGACATTCAAGTCTTACCAGCTTTCAAGCTTGCTGATTCAAACCTGCTAAACACATGCACCATTCTCACTAACAGTAAAATAGCTTTTTTTTTTTTTTTCTTTTCAATTTCTTCTTATGGTTACCCACCCTACCTCAAATGTATCTCAAGCCATATTAAAAGAAATTGATCTGGTACTGACAGAAAAATTAACTGGAATTATCAGACCTAAATAGAATTACATACTCTCAGTTTAAGTTGCTCAAACATTTATTTCAATAATTATTTTTTCTTATTACTCGGTCTTGAAAAATAACAAAGAATCGACTTAATTACACCAGGATTAACTAAGGAGTTTTCCATAAAATCGGTGTGTGGTAATTTTAGCCACTAGAGAGCAGATTTGCACTACAAAGAGTAATGTATCCTCACCAGAGATGTCAAAAGACTGGGAATAGCATCCTGCAGATAGAAGTTAGTAATATGCATGTATTATTTTTTTCTTCCCAATGGGACTTTAGATTCCTCCCTGATTATTATAAATCGCATCTTTCAGAAACCATAATGATTAAAAATTATGTGTGTTTGAAGACTTCAACAGAACTACAGTTCTCTTCCCGTTAACCTAAAACTTAGGAAAGAACAAAACATTAATTCATACTATTTAAAGTATACTACCCTGGTTGCATGAACTGATGGAAACTGAACAGCTCAAATTATTTTATGTCTAATTCTTAAATGTTTCAGTCCCTTAAATCAGCTTTTTTTTCTTTTACTCCCACAATCCATTAAGCTATTTTATTTAGAAGCAACATGGAAACACCCCTCAGCTACTGACTTATTGCAAAGTATCTATGGTGGGGCGGGGAGGGGCTTTCAGAGTGTGTTTTCAAGTTTCCTGACTACCTAAAAGGAACAAAAACTTTGCAAAAGCAGAAAACAGAAGCTCAGAAACCCTGTTTGTTGTGCAAATATACCACAAAACTGTAATATCTGAAGGATGATATCTGCGTCTGTTAAAATCAGTAGTTGTGTTATTTCTTTGATAAAATAGGTGTAAGCCCAGATTATAGTGTGGGGCAAATATCCTTACACCTGTTGCATCCCTCAATTGAGAACAGTTAAAAGATATTAAAAATGGCACTTTTGATATATAATTTGCATCTGTTTTGAGACGCTGCTTTGATATATATTTGGATGCATATTTTTTATATATATTTTGCACATAAATACATATATTTAAATACTTCAGGGTACTTTTCTTGCTTCACTAGCACAGCGTGGAGAAAAAGTGCTGCTGAACAAATCATAAACCAAGCATGGCCAGTGTGACAGCAAACTTTCATGGGCCAACATGATGTATCCCTTTCCTTATTCTATATAGTACATATTCTCCATGTGCAGTTTGACAGCTGGGCTGGGAGCCCAGCATACAACATCCTGTGATCACGCACTGCAGGATGCTTGCAGAACTTCAACAGCGGATTTTTTTCCTACTCAGATTTCTTTGTTATGTTCTGTCAACTCAAACACATGTACTGCTGATAAAAGGCAGTACTGGAGTTCTGAAGATTTGAAAAAGTATCTGTATTACTGGCAGAGAATGTTTTTAAGTCTCCTCTGATCTAAGTAAGCGCTGCCTTATAGATTCCAAGAAGTACAGAGGGCCTAGCTCTTTGTGAGGGGTAGTTTGAATATGAAGAACCACAAAAATGTCAAGTTAAATTTTAATCCCCTCTGTGAGTTCTGTGAGAGATCCCTTCTATGAGGGGATTGAGGGAAACATTTATTTCACTCAGTCTTGCTAAACTCAAAAAATGGATGAACATATTCTTGGACATTCTCACACATTATGCTTGTTCTGCGTTGTGGCTGAAGCTACCATGGAAAACCAAATTAAACTGAGATGTGTAAAACTTGACTGGGAAAAGGAATTCAAATGCATGTCCTCAAAAAACTTCAACCATAAAAGCTTTATATAACTCAGATATTCTTAACATGTTGCTGCACTGCATCCATATTCCCAGTGATACTCTTACTATTTTTGCCTTTGGAGTATTCACTTGCTACGGGAGAACAACATGACTGGGAACAGAAGGCAAATTTGTGTATTGCCCAGGAAAATAGAACTTGTTGTCTGCTCTACCATAAGTAGCAATTTTTGCTATTGACTTATTGCCTTTTAAATGTTATGGTTTAATGATATCCTAGTATCATTTTAAGCAGGGTTGAAGGTTTCCATGAGGAACTAAACATAATGGTGAGATCCAGTTCTCTTTATCATTTCAGAAAGGAGGCAAGAGAGAATCATCAAATACGGCTCAGTGTTGTCATATGAGGTGCAATGAGATGATGTCTCATTTGCTTTCTTCCTAAACAATCAAAAAATACATTCACTTTGTCATTCCATGTGATTTGTTTTCCTATTTCTCCTTTGTAAAACACCTTAGAGGTTTGAATATACTAACAGATGTCACTGTCCTTGTCTATCCTTGTCACCCAGAGGATGGTTGGGCACTGGCTCCCCAGGGCAGTGGGCACAGCACCAAGCCTGACAGAGTTCGTGAAGTGTTTGGATGATACTCTCAGGGACATGGTGTGACTCTTGGGGATGGTCCTGTGCAGGGCAGAGGGTTGGACTCGATGACTGTTGTGGATCCCTTCCAACTCAGCATATTCTCTGATTCTATTCCTTTAAGGCAGCTGTATCATTATTGTATCATTACTTTATGCCTTCTACTCCTAATTTATGCCTACTACGTCTCACTTAACTATGTTAGCTTCCCAACTGGATGTAGAGATGGATATGGTTTAAGTGTTGTCACTTTGGTTAATTGCCATGTATACAGCTTCCTCTCAAGGAAGGCAGAAGGGACTGTTTGCAATAATCTTGTGCCAAAGCTGATCAGCCTGGTCCTAAGCAGGGACAACTCATCAGAAACCAACTGTTGCCCCGAAATACCACAGCATGAAAATGTGTTAGGTGTAAGTCAAATTAATATTTGTTTCAGCACTGATAAAGTCAGATCTACGGTGCTGAGTAGGCAGCCTAATGCTCGACTTAATTATAGCATGTGCAGCTACCATTTCTTCCCCACTTTGTCATTAATGACAAGAAAGTGGTACCAAGAGGGGCAGCCTCTCTGATGAGACGCTTTGTAACTGTAATTCTATTTAATGCCATCAACACAGTGGGAAATTCTTATTTCTCCTATTACATCAGAGAAGAAGGAAGCAAAACACAACTTCCTCCTGTCTTAGACTATCCAGCTGAATTTTCCAGTGTTTGTTGGTTTGCAGGAGCTCATGTTCTAAGCACAATGATTTACTTCTGGTGACATAGTACAGCAACTTTTTCAGGGTTGCTAGTCATGTACTGGTTTTGAAGCAAGCTGGAGCTCTTGCTGTTCTTTCTACTCCATTTGCAACTTCTCTCTGTCCTCCTTAGTGCAGTTTTTATCCTGAGATGAGCTTAGCATGGAAATGCCAAGCTCAGACACCCACAGACTTTGGAAAAATAGATCTGTAACTAGTGAGAAGCTTCTGCTTATTGCAAGAAAGTGTGACTTCTTGCTGTGATTTCCTGCTATTCTAGAAGGATCTTTGAGATTCAGGGGGGAAAGAGTAGAGGCTATTTTAAACTTCTGAATGTTAATCAAGAGCTATCATCCAGTGACCTAGTTCCAACTCAGAACAGTTTCAAAGGGTTCCTGATTCTTTCTGATACCCCTGCTGCTGCTCTTTGCCAGAAATTTCTAGGAATACCTCATAGCACTGACTTTGTGCTTCGGTCTTAGGACACGTGGTCACACAATGTGAAACAGTATGTTATGAGTCTGCTAATAATGGCACTTGAAAATTACAACCCTGGTTTTCTTCATGGAACAGTGCTCTTCAGGAGTGTCTTCAAGCAGTAGCTTATATTAAATAATCAAGACACATCGAGGTATTTCTAATTTTAAAGTGCCAAACTGCAAAGGTGCACTGCCAAATCAACATATACTGTACACTATATACTGTACTAGAATGTACACTCTACTGGAATATGTCAAGGGGGGGAAATGTGTTGTGGATGTTGAAATTAAATCAGAACACATGAACTTCAGTTGATATAACTTACAGAGGCTCTTTAAATTGGTTGAAGTTTGTCATGTTGTGTTTATTTCTTAAACCAGGGTGTACTCCAGTAGAAAACTGAGTAAGGATCCTAGACATTTTTATTGTCTCTCCTCTGAACTTCAGACCTCTCCTGCAGACCACAAGCATAGCAAATATGCATAATTAGTACAATGCATTCTTGCAGTACTGATGACTTTTTTTTTTAACTTTATGTTAGATAAAGGAAGGTTTGTCATGTATGTGATAGCACTTTTAATTGCTTTGCAGCATTTAGCACATTACAGGAGAATGAGGTTTGATTCTCCTCACAGATGCACCTTTCTAAGTGTCTCAGTCTCACTTCTCTCCCAGAGAAGTGCAGACAATTTCACTTCTCTGGGAAGATGCATCATATAATTTTGAGGTGCTCACAGGCTGCTGAGGCAGCAAAGATATTTAACACTGACCACACAATTTTAATATTTGCACAGAAGAGGAAGAATCGTTATCCTTTCTTTACCTTGTAGATGTTCACGGGCATTGAAATACGCCTCCTATATTGTGTGAGAAGAAAAATCCCTATAGTTGATGTATTTCCTACAAACTTTCTTAGTATACATAGCATGCAAAAAGAAAATTGTAGTTCTGTTCATCTGACATACCAGTGTATTTTTACAGTGTTTTTCAAGTATTAACAGCAGGCTTAGGAGGCAATATTTTTAAAATATTTCTATCCCAGGATGATTTAAAATAAACTGGTAGTGTTATCTGCCATTACCAAATGTCATATTGCTAGCACATTTTTATTCACTTCACTGTTTACTTATTTTTGTGAGCTTGCAATTATGTCCATTTTTTTTCTGAAAATAAAATCTAGGCCATTGTTTTGGTCTGGACTTAATACTTACAAGAATTCCATAGTATTGAAGTTATATGGTACTTTCTGTAGAGCTGATGAGCTTCTCAGATGTCATGGTCTTTTTCCTTTGGAGATAATGGAAGAGTTACTTTTAAACCAATAAGATATTTGAAAAGCACTGTGAACTTCCTTTCAAACAATTCCAGTTTAATTTATATGACCATATAACTCTTTTGTTCTTCTTATCACTTGTTATAGACACGTGATTTACAATGTTTGGTAGTATTGTGCAGTTGTGCCTCTGAAGAAATGCATTAGATTTTTGAAACTTTGCATGAAAGTCTGATTACATGAAGTAAAAAACCTTCTGCCTGTTTATGTTCACTTATAGCTTGAACATAAGTTGAAAGATTATTTTTTTTCCTTCTTCTTCAAGACACCTCTGTTAATGTCCACATGTCACAGAGTGAGCCTATTCTTCTTTGTCTTGGCTGGTTCACTTCTTCCAGAAGAAACCTTTGAGGAAGGGCAAGTCCCTACACAGGTAGTTTTGGAAAAGTCACTGTAAACTTCTGCTTAGGCACCGAAATAAAGGTTTAAAATAAAATTAAATAAAAAATAAAAAATAAGAAATAAAAAAAAATAAAAATAATAAAAAAATTGCAGTATGAATGATTCATGGTCATGGTTCATTTACAAAAACCTGAGAAAGAGGAGAGAAATCCTTATCTTTGACTGCTGAGCTCACTCGAATCAAAGATCCGAAGAGCTTTAGTGTTCTGGAGAATCCACGGCTGTATCCTTTAGCCCTTTATTGCATTTAAAATGTGACAGACAGAATTAGCACTAAAATCCAGAGCCATCTTCACACTGAATGCTGTGCAAGTGAAAAGGCGGCCTCACTTGGATGCTTTCACGATTAAGCACTTTAAATCTAAAACATGCATTCGAGCAACACACCAGTCCCAGTGACTCATCTGGTGTGTTGAAATGAACTGGGACACACTTGATGTGCCTGCTCCAAGGTTATTGGGTCTGTGGCACTGGGGGTTTATGGCAAACTGCAGGGTCAGCCCAGCTGAAAGCAAGGGTGGCTTCTACCTTGGTGATAGTGAGCCTTTCCCCCCTTCCTTGAAATTTAAAATTGCCCCCAAAAAATTCTTCCTGGTCTTGTTTACCTCCTCTGATAAGCATGGACAGCAAAGGCAAGAAGCACAGCACGGCAGTACACCCTGAAATATGCAGCAAACCTGGATGCACATTGCAGCCACCCATGGGGAAGAGGATTTTGCCAACACAAAAGCAGTGAAGTTGCTGTGGGTTGCTGGTGCTGCTTGCTCTTACTGCAGCGGGACCTTGGTGAAAGCTGCCATCAAGAAGTAAGAGATCCAGCACCAAATCCATTTCTGTAGGTCCTGGAAGATCAAAATAACCAGGGGAAACTGAATTCAGAGTATTTTTCTTCCATCTAGTCTGGTGCTGCCACGAAGGGGGAAAAGTTTTCTGTTGCCAAAGAGAGCACAAGAAGGTTCATGGCTGTTGTTTATTTCTGATTGTGAGAAGCCCCGGATTATGGTTCCTGTTTCCAGGCTCTGAGGGGTTTTTTTGGTTGGTTTCGTTGGGAATTTTTGGGTTGTTTTGGGGGACGGGGGGGAGGATGGGTAACTTTTTGTAGCTGTTGTTTTGTTTATATGTTCTTTTCTTTTGTTTTTAGAAATGTTTTGTCCAAATGCAGGTTTTAGTGTTAAACTGGGCTATGAAGGACTGAGTAAACTGGAAGACATGCAGGAGTCTTGGTGTTCTTAGTTCTTAGTTCCAGAGAAACTAAGAACTGAGTAGACTTTCAGTTGTTATCCCACTTTTTAGTAGTGTGTCAGCTATTACAGAAAAGGCAGTATGATCATCCTTGCATCCTCTGACCTACTCCCTTGACAAACTATCAAAAGTATGATTTTTACTGCATTGCTAACCTGAAGGCCCTTCCCCTTGCTTGGGTTCCAAATACACGTGGCTTTTCTGGCAGCCTTCCCTCCTATGCTGATTTTGAAAGGATACTTGGCTGAAGTTGAATTTTGTCTTGCAGCAGCATTCACCTCACCTTCGTCCCTCTGGGACTGAGATTTAAAACTGTCCGTAAGTCTGCCGTCTATCTCCGTTTTCACAAGCAATTGCTACATGGAGCTGACAAAATACTCCATCAGAATACTGCCAATTTTGGTGGAAATTGTAAGAAACTGCATTATTAGTAAGTCTGTAGTGGCAGTCACTGGTAGAACAAACATCTCACATCCTGTGCTCAGCTTGTACTGATGAGTCAAGCTCTTTTCCTACACAGAATGAAGTCAGGATTATTAGCTAAACCACACATGTTCTTTCCCACCAGGCCATGCATAGTATTGTGAGTACTTTATAATGCAAAATCCACATACTGCAAGGAACAGGGCTGCCTCTCTGTCCCTTATTTATTCTATCCAAACCACATGAAAGGCTGGTTTAAAGTGCTGCATCAAGTTATTCCTAAATTGTGTCACTGTTATGTTATAGCCTTGTGTCAGCAAAGATGCCTCAGCATTTTAAGGGTGAAGTAATTTCCTGAATTGTAACTTAGCTATAGAAAATGGCATAAATTGCCCAGAAATTACACTGGGAGGCAGAAGGAAAGAGGACTGATGCAACTATTTATCTTCCTCAGGTTTCTCCCTGGTTTTTCGGTTGGTTGGTTTTGGCAGTCTCCCAAGATGTTTCTGTTCAGGAAAACACTAGGTCCTTTAGTTGCCCAGTGTCCAAACCTGACTCCAGTGACCTCAGGCTTCATCTTCTCAAAAGCTCTAGGCCAACAGTCAGCTGCTGATCTTGGTGATAGGTCTGCAAACCCAGAAAGATTGTGTTAGCTGCAATGCTGCAGTGTAGCCATTCCAGATAAACCATGTTTTAATGGACTGGAATCTGGCCTGCCTTCTAATTCTTTTTACTGTAGTATTTGTGGAAAGTTGAGAGAGAAAATTATATAATTCTTGCCCAAGGAGAACAGCTCCCTTAGTTGCCTAGTACAAATATATCAAGGAGGTAAGTAGCAGAACACATTTTTTTGCAACAGTTACAGCCCCTCAATGATGCTGACTGCTGCAGGGCAAAAACAGAATTCATCAAAAAATATATTGATTACTTTCTTCTAAAAAAAAAAGACTTTACTTAGGAACTTTATTAGGTCAGATGAAAATTACCGATCCTTAAAATTGTGCATGGCTTCCTTTCTTTGTGAAAAAGACCTCAAGACACACATGTTCACGTAGATTTTTTTAGACAATTATCTGTCTGTCGTGGTTTGGGGTTTGGGAATGGTACTCCCCAGTTCACTGCCCCCCTACAGAGACTCTCCAAAGTCACACATCACTCTCTCTCACTCCCCTGCTTCCCCCTCCCTCTCCCAGCTGCGGCAGGATGAAGAGGAGGATTGGAGGAACAAAAGGCAGAGATCACAGATTGAGGTAAGAATTTACTGGAAACAGCAATGAGACAAGAAAAGGCACTGATCTCTGCTCTGTGGAGCAGACCCGAGGGAATGGCCTGAAGTTGTGTCAGGGCAGGTTTAGGTCAAATATTAGAAATGGCACTGAACAGGCTCCCCAGGGCAGTGGTCACAGCACCAAGCCTGACAGAGTTCAAGAAGCACTGGGACAATGCTCTCAGGCACATGGTGTGATTCTTGGAGCTGCCCTGTGCAGGGCCAGGAGCTGGACTTTGATGACCCTTGTGAGTTCCTCCCAACTCAGAATATTCTATGATTATATGCATTTTTAGTGAGTCCTGTACTTGACTCCTTCACCTTTCCTTTACATGACCCTAAGCCTTTAAAAACTGAGATTGCCCAGTCTGGAAACCACTCCAGTACTTTGGATTCTTTGGTGCTTTCACACTGAACTTAGCAGAGAAAGAAGCTTAAGGATAGAAAAGGGAAAGAATAAATAAGAAGGCCTTGAACTAAAACCACTTCAAAAGTAATTAACAGTGAAACCAGTAGGTAAGAAATGCCTTTTTCCTCAATCTCTTTGTGGCAGGAGAATCCCTGTTCAGAATACTGTTCTCCTCTGCCTGTGCCCCATGCCATTCCCGTAGTTGCTCAGGAAACACCTTTGTTGCTCATTAGAAGTATCAGTCTAAAAGCTTCAAAGACCTCTTGTGCAGCACTACTGGATTTCTACATCCTGCTGCATGTGAAGGGGAGTGCCAGCCTTATGCTGAATCTTATGCATGCCCATCAGGCAGGAAAAAAGGGATATTTCAGATGCACATGCAAAAAACCCCAAATAGCAACAACACAGCAAGAACATACCCCTTCCCAAAAACAAACAAACAAACATAAAAAAACCCAAAAACATAAAGAAAAAAACCCAACTAGAAAACTCAAATCCCAGCCCCCTCACTTCTCTCTCAGGATACTCATTTCCCATCAAATACCAGGCAATCCTACTGTGTTAGCATCTGTGTGAAGCACTGGGGATTTAGAACAATGTGTTTCACTTTTTAAATAAATATAATACACTTCTTTCTGATGCCAGAGAATTAGGCTGCCTTTTGCTTTTTCAGATAATGAATCAGAAAAAGAAAATATTACGACATCATGCTAGATTTTTATAGTCCTGGCTAAGTGTTCTTATTTTAGGTGCAGTTCTCAGGATCACACATGGTGATGTTGCACTACAGGAAGAAATCTGTTAGCACTGAATGGGAAAAAATAGCTCTTTGCACCTTCCTCACTCTAATCAGGTGTAGTGGGTTGACCTTGGCTGGACACCAGGTGCCCACCAAGCTGCTTTATCACTCCCCTTCCCAGCCAAACAGAGGAGAGAGAATAAGGCGTAAAATCACTTGTAGGTTGAGATACAGCATTTTCTCAAAACAAAAAGCAAACATTTGTGTGTGCACGAACAAAGAGGAGAATAACAAGGTTTATTCTCTGTTTCCCACAAGTAAGCAATGTCCAGCCACTTCCTGAGGTGCAGGGCTTTGGCACAGATAGCGATTGCTCAGAAGGCAAACACTGTAAATAAGGAATGCCCCCACTTCCTCCTCCTTAGCTTTTATATCTGAGCTCACCTCCTGTGGTACGGATATATCTACTTGGTTAGTTTGGGTTTACTGTCCCTCCTGTGTCCCTTCCCAGGATATTGCCCTTGGTGGTGGAGAGATAGGAATGCTGAGGGATGGTGTTGATGCTGTGCCAGCCCTGCTCAGTAGCCAAAACACCGGTGTGTTCTCAGCACTCCTCCAGCTACCAACGCAGAGCGCAGCACTGCGAGGGCTCTTCTGGGGAAATGAACTCCAGCTCAGCCAGACCCCAACACGTCAGGAGAAGAAATGTTCTTGGCAAGGAGTGATTTGTTACTACAAGTTCACATAAGCCATAACTTTGAAATTAGGTGGTCTCACGTGACGAAACACCAGAGGTGGTTCTTTGTACGTGCGTTCTGAAAGGGGTGCACGGTCCACCTTTAGGCAGCGTGGGGGGGAATCAGGCCAGGGATTTCGTTTTTCACACTGTGTGGGTTACACAATGCAAAAAAAAAATCTAGAACATTTCCATTCTTGTCAGGGAGAAGGAATAAGATGAAAAAACCTTGTGGATGAAGATAAAGGCAGTTCAACAATGGTAAACCAAGGGCTGTGCATGGAAACAAAGGAAAACAAAACATTTTTTCTCTCCATCTCACCAGCAGGCTCTGTCCAGTCAAGTGTAGTCTCAGTACACAAAGCAGTTGGTCCAGAAAACAAACACCTTAAAATCAGTGCCTCTCACTCCCTTCTCTCAGCTTTAGTTGCTGAGCAGATGTCGTAGGTTATCCATTTGTCGAGTTTGTATCAGCTGTTGTGGTTGAAGGACAACCTTGAGTGAAGGGTAGCCTTGATGCTGTGGGAGGCCTGTGGCCAAAACACTGGTGTGTTGTCACCTTTCTTGCTGCAAATGCAAAGCACAGCGTTATCAGGACTGATACAAAGTTAAGTTCATTCCCTCCAGCTGGGCAGGATATCATGGTGACTCAGTGGTGGGAGTTTCGTTCCAGCTAGTTCTGTTTTAGTTTTCACTCTCCTAGTCTTGTGAAAGATGAACTTTCCCAGACAGTTCAGACCAGTTAGATTCCTAAACAATCCAAAAGTTAATCTAAGCCTGTGAAATTCATGCACCCTTAAAGAAGGGGTAGGAGAGGTAATATGGGAGATGAGTGTCAGCTAAAAGAAATGTTTTCTACATCCATTATTTGGAGTAGTGTAGTTCTGCAGCTGGCTGCAGTATGGGGAAGAATGGGAAGATCCATATCCTGGAGTCAAACATACTGCACTGTAACGAAGTGAGCTCTGTTATTTGTCTGAGAGTAACTGCAGGAACATAGGAAAATTATATCAGTAAGTATCTAAAGAAATGTTATGTAGTGTGCTGGTGTCTGAACCAAATTGCTGTCCAGCTGTACAAACTTGATGCTGTCCGTGAGCATGAACAGTGAAATAGTCCCCAAGCAGTGCAAAAGCAGTCTGCATTCAGCAGAGCAGGATCACACTGTCTGCTGGGATCTAGAGCTGGGATCTCCAGGTGATGTGTGTGCAAGGACAAGCTGAAAATGTTGACTCCATTGGAATAAGAGTAGTGCCAGTGATCTGCATGTTTTTCTGTAGAAAATGAAAGAGTGTGTGTGTGGGGAAAGGGTATCTGAAATAGACTGTGAAATAAAGGGAAGTAAAATACTATATGATATGAAAAACACACAGAGAGGTCCTAATTGAATATTTAACACAGCAGCTTCCCAGCTTGTCCAGAGCATAGCTATTTGGATCTCTCGTGACAGCACAAAGAATCTTAACAGTTTTTCTCACTGGTAGCTGTCAAACTATCATTCCCAAACTCTATCAGCTACTCCTTCCCCCACACAGAGTTATATCCTTGAACATGAGACTCTCAACAATCATGCTGAGCCAAAAAAGTTTGGGCTGAATTCACCAACCACCCTGTGTTCTCTAACACAGCAAGCTAAAGGAAAACTGCAGGGATGAACACTGTGTCTTTTCACCCTGCTCTCTTTAACTCCGGGGAGGAGAACAGTACCTAGACTGTTAATTTGTTTGGGTTTTTTCCAGATCAATCAGTCTTTTATGCGTAATGTTACCTTCTAGTACCAGTAGTGAATTGCTTTAACAGAAATGAAAGCCAGAACTGCTGGATGCCAGTTCTGCTGGCATGAATGTGAATGAATAAGGGGCCTTCAGAGCAAGTGTTTACTCATGGGAGGTCAGGAAACAGGGAAGACTGGATGCTGTGGTCATGACAGCAAGGGTTCAATGTTTTACTGGGCAGCAGCCAATGCTACACCTGCATGAAAATGTAAAGCTGAAATTCCCAAAGAAATAGCAGCATTGAGATGTATCTCCCAGTGCCTCATCTGCTACATCTGCTCTCACATCCCAAACAGCCACGTTTTGGCTTCCATAAACACCGTGGAAGAATAAAGTGAGTGGTGGCCTCTAAGCCCTTATCAGAGCCAATGCTGTACTACCTGATCAGTCTGATTGTTTGCAGCTCTCTGCCCGTGCACAGGGAAAGCTGTACTGTTCTCCTGCACCTAAAAACTTGAAGTGTTCCCTGCAAAACTATCACAGGCAGATTGCAGCTTCCTTTCTGGTGAGCAATGCTGCCACAATCCCAGCAGAGGGAAATCTGGAGACACTGTCAAAGCAGATTGAGTTTTACAGAAGTAAAGCCAGCTTGATAGCATAAATATACCAGAATTAGCTGGTGAAGGCCTCTCTTTTTAATTATATGACTGCAAAAAAAAATTATCTGATTTTATTTTTATTTTATTATTATTTCATTAGGAGATGTTTGTTTTTAAGCTGCACTCCCAGTAGTAAAATCTGAAGCCTTAAAGACATTAGTGGTGCCACTTGTTTTACTGTAAAAATTAAGTCAGGTTCTGTAAGTTATATTAGTTCCAAGTTCTTGATAAAAACAAGATTAATTATTTGTTTGTTTCTTTTTTTTTTGTCCTTCTTTAGTTATTTTATGTGTGCCAAAAGTAGTTAGCAGATCTTCACCAAAAAAAAAAGAAAAAAAAAAAGAAGGTATGCTTTAATATATCAAAAGCATCAGAAAGGCATATATGCTACTTAACAAAAATTCTTCTGGTGCTTGATAGAAAGTTCTGTTCTTCACAGTAACAAGTGGGAAAAAAAAACCACTTTCTTTTTTCTTCTTCTTTTTTTTTTTTTTTTTTTTTTCTCTCTCCAGTGCTCATCTCCTGCAGAAACAAGAGACCAATGCAATGGCACCTCTGTAAGAGGATTCTCCTGACCTACCTATGGTGGGCAGTGACAGGAATTTCAGATACCTGAGAAATGTGTGACTGAAGTCAGTAATGTAAGGCTAATCATGAGAAAAACAGACATTCCTGGTTAGTCATGAGAGCCAGGAAGAATAATTACTTGATTAACACTGAATGGGTAGAAACTGGCACAGAAATCACCACAACTGAGTGGCTCAGGATAAATTTGATCTCATGTTCTAAAGGGGAAAAAAGAAAATGTCTGGTAAAAGCTACTCAGTGCCAAGCTGGATTTATTCTGAAGTGATAGGAAAAAACCCCACATTTGCAGAAACAACCAGTCACAGACTCCTAACCAATCTCCTTGAATTTCCACATGTGCCCTTGCTATGGAACTGCACTCCATTATTATGTGAAATTTCATTTTCATACTATTATTTCTGAAAAGGAAAAATAAATATGTAAGAAATTGAACCAGATGCAGACTGCTACTCGAAGCCCAAGAGTGCTGACTCACCACCATGAAGAACTTGAGCTGTAGTGGCTGATCTTCCCTCCTCCCTCAAGCCTTCCCCAGAGGTTATTGTCCCCAGCACTGCAGGAACAGGCAATGCAGAATACCTTTCTGGTCTTCCCAGCCCTGTTCACAAGTGCCTTCTCAGGCGTTTAACTGCTTCCTTTTGTACTGAACTCAGAAGCTGTGTGGTTTCGAGCATCATCTTTATGATTTTCATGTTAAACCCCCCATTGTCAGTGCATAAATCTGCACTGACCTAAAAATAGAGAAGAAAAAAACCCACCAAAAAAAATATCACATCATTGTATACTTAATATTAATAAATAAGCAACTTGATTTTAAAAAATGTCTGTTAAGTGTCCATTTAAAAGTGTAAATTCCTGTTCCTGTTGGCTAAATCTTTAAGGATAGAATAGTGCTTGCTCCACATTTGTTGGCAGGAAAAAGAATCTCGCCATATGGCAGCACCACCAAAATTATCCAGGATGTGCAGTTTAAGATACAAATCTAGATAACAGGCCTTCCTAACTTACAGTGCTGCCCAGAGCTTTGATTTATCTGTACAAGGAATGGGTGCAGTGTTGGCACTAGCACTGTATGAGATCTTTGCTGTCCGAGACAAAGCCTTTATCTAATCAGCATTTCAAACCTATCTACAAGCTCTGGGTCAGCAGGTTAATTGGAAATTTGTGACTGGTTTGACAGTCCAGGAGAACTAGAATGATGTCTCACAGGTTTGTATTTGTAAGACACAAGCATGTTGAGGTCAGTAAGTGAAAGGCCCCAGAGAAGCATCCCCGAATTGTTTCAATTCCTGTGTCAGCAGAGCACTGTTGCTGTTTAGTATTTTGAGATTTACTGCCAAGAGGAAACTTCTAAAGTAGAATCCCCGGGGGCTTGTGATTGTATAATTCTAAACAGTGCAACAATAGTTTTTGTAGTTTTATCACTGTGCTGCCTAAGGCCAGCAAACTGCAGTTCGGGAAGGTTTGCTTCCTCAGAATGATTTAGGGCGGGGTATTTGAGTTACAGAGCTGCTCAGAAACCATGAAGAGAGCGATCTACATCAAAAGAGAGAACGAAAAGGAACTGGGTTTACTTGGGCAGACGCCTTATTCTGTTGCTTTCCCGCTGCTCCTGCTCCTGTTTACCCTTGCAAACCCACAGGCTCCTTATTCATTATTGTTTCTGGCCCATCTTCTCCAGCTGTTCATTGACAAGAGCCTTCCTGTGGCCCTGCTGGCTGCTCAGTCTTTGGTGGAATGATTGAAATGCGTATGCTCTTGGAAAGGCATGTGTAATGATGGCCCAGGCAGTGCCTTGGTGGTGGCTTTAGGCAAAAAAAGGACAGTGGGACTAATACCCAGTCCATGCTTTGTGCTCTTGCCCTGTACTGCACAGCACTGTAATGCCTCCAAACTTTTGTGTCTCTTCCATTAAGGAATTATATTTTAATTGCTTTTACAAGCTTCTAGGATGGTCTTTTCTAAAACTTCAAGCCTTTTTCTTTAAATTTATCCTCCTCATTCTACACAGGTTATTAATTTTGGTTGTCTTTAACACCATGAGGCAGATACCATAAATTGTTTGGGGGGCTCATTAAATTCACGTTGAGATGCAAAGCTCTCTTTTTTTTCCAAGCCTCCTGCCTAGTACTAGGCCAGATTCTTTAACTGAGAAGTGCAAAGGAGGAAGAAATTCTTGTGGTCCATGCAAAGACAAACCGACCCTTCAAGTCAGATGCTTTCTAAATCTGCTTTTACACTTCCTTTAAAGCCTAAGCCAATTTTCTGTCTGTAGAATTTCTGTGCTTCAGAGCTGTAGCCACATGGGAAAATGTTTCCAGTGAATGTTCAGTGCTGTGATGTACCTTAATTTTCAATAAATCAACATGGAAGTAGAGGTAATTCTTGCTACCTGCTGAGCTTGGTCTGTAGCTTTTAGGCTGTTAGGAAGTTCCCTGTCCCCTCCTTCATGTTTCATTAAATCACCAGTTTCTGATAATTCTTAGATATTGTGTCATACTTGGTTGGGGAAAGGGAAAAAAGATTCAATTCCACTGTATAAGATTTCCTCTGAAAAGTTCTGTGTATGGAGAGAAGAAGGATCTGCTGCCACCATGGTCAGAAATTTTTTCTCAGAGAGACTGAAAAGAGTTATTGTCAAGAACTATCTCTTATTTCTTGTAGGATAATAAAAGCAGGGTGACAAGAGCAAACTGCTGTTGGGGAAAAGAGTGTTTAATTTCCCCATTTTTGTCCTTCAAGTTAAAAATAAATGCTCAATTTTTAACAGTGCTGCTGAGATTCACAATAAAAAAAAAGATATTTTGGTGGGACAGTATCTCTATTCCATCACCTGTGTGTGTGATTTTAGCCAAGAATATTGATCTCTTTGTCCATCAAGATAAATAGCTTCATTGTTACTTGGGTTCTTTGATCCATATCCTTTTTTAATATTCTACTGCAACATAGGAACTAGACACCGAAACAGCTGATTCCTCAGGGTTTCTTTCTTCACCAAATGCCACAGGATCATTTTTTGTTAATAATGCAGTAAATACAGTAATCTAATACATCTCAAGGCTTATAGTAGTCTTCTTGATGTTGGTAAAATGCAAATTTTTCAACAGTTTCTCTGTTTTGTCTAATAAAATTAGAGAAGGAGGTTTTTTTGGTTTGTTTCGTCTTTTTCAGTCTTACAGATTTGAAAGAAAACTGCCATATTGAACATGCAATGTGAATGACCTAATACCATGCTCTGGAAAAAAAAACTGTGGTGGCCTTCATGACCTCTTCAGCCTTGCCAAGTTGCTAAAATTTTCCCTGACAGAGCTGAAATGTGTAACTTTTCTGCGTGCATTTGTGTGTTTTTGTCGGGCGCGTGTTTGAGAAGATGGAGAAGCTCGCGTCTCAGCAACCTGCTCCGTGTGCTCTCATCTCGCATTTTTTACCTGCGTGGAAACTATCTCTCTGCATACATGGGAGTAATTAAATCTCTTGTTTGCAGTAGCCTCCTTTTGCTGACTGAGAGGTTCAGCGTTTCACAGGCTTGCTCCTGCCCGAGGAAAAAACCTGCCAGTCAACCAAACAGATCACCTAAGGTACAAAATAAATAAAACCTTTACTGAGGTGAGCGTTTTCTACCTTTCTGCCTTTGCACATATGCTCCATTATTTCACTAAAAGCTACACATGACTGTTTGCTGAGCTTTTTTTTTTCAGCCTTAGGGCTTGGCTCATGAAACGACACGTCTGGTGTCCTTACGGCAAAAACTCTGCTGGTACCACTTCTGAGCTAGGCAAAAATCACTCTTTCCTTTAGCAAAGGGTCAGAGAAGTCCTCTGGTGCCTCTGACCAAGAGAAAGGTGACACACTGGATCTCTTGATGTAGTAAGGGGGACAGGGAAGAAGAAAAAGTAGATTTTGTTGGTCTGCCATGGGGTTTCCTTCCTGAAACCATTGTGTAGCAACACAAGAAAATAAAACATAAGGATATTCTGAGCAGAATGAATGCATGATGCATCTTTTGTGCTTCAGGTCTAAGCTGATATAAGAGCTTATATCTCTGTAAGCTGATACACTTATTAGAAGTCAAGCTATTTTGATATTGGAATGGAGATTCCTTCATCTAATTCCTCCTTTTCAGTAGCTCTCTTCTAAGGAATATTTTCTCACTGGGAAAGGTTCTCAAGAGCTATTTCTAGGAGGTATGACAGAGCAACCACTGTGGTTTTCCTTTAAACTAGCTTTTTAATTACATCAGATGCCACCTACCATGTACTGAGCCCTCTGGCTTGTGTTTGTTTCATTACTGTGAGGTGGCTTAGGGAAAAAAAGAGAACTGTATTAATGCCAGTTCAAAGCTTGGACTGGCACACCTACCACCTAGAAAAAAACTGTGGTGATGTAAAACTTATTTATCCAGCAGTTCTTGTTCAGTGTGGGCATCAGTTATATCCTGGGATAGGATGGAAAGGTAGGATAAAGCCTGTAAATGTGACATTATGTCACAACCTGAAGGCACAATTTTTTTTTTTTTTTTGAGACAAAAAAATTCTTTGTATTTTTGGTCCGACTCCTGAAAGTAATGTTTTTCTCTTGTTTTGTTGGTTCAGATTTCTCTGGAGGGCTTACAGTGACTATTCTGATTACTCAGAGCCTATTGAAAATGAGGTCCTCAGTCTGAGCTGGAGCCTCTGGGCATAATTGTAATGCAAAAAAAAAATAGTTCAGGGTACTACATGAGTGATTTTGTAGATATCCTAAAGCACTTGTTCTCCCTGGAACTTCCAAGTATATTAATTATTTAACAAGCATGACTTTGCAGATGCAGTCTGAAGATTGCTGCTAATACACTTCTCTGTCCCATACAGCATTGTCTGTCCTTAAGGGAATGCCTGCACTCTTCATGCTTGGAAGTCAGGATTGCAGCCTACTTTTCTGGCACTGTTTGAAAGCTTAGTTGGCTTGAACGGTTAGGGAAGATTTACACTTGAGCAGAGACTTCAGAAGTGTACCAACACCATTATTAGCTTGTGACACTAAGCCCTTTTATTTTGGGTTCGCTTTCAAGTGAAGAGTAGAATTCTGCATTCTTGGGAGTAACTTATTTTTCTTCCCATTCTGGCTTCTCTTTTGACATTACTAAAGACTTTTCTGCCAGCATCTTCTTGCCAGTCTGTCCAAAAACATCACAAAAGGTGCGCAGCACTTTTAGAAGCATCTATGGTTGGTATCCAGTGGTTTGTGGGAGCACTGACAGGTAACCACCTTGGAGTGCACGTGGATCACGGGCATCTCTTTCTTTTTGCATTTACTGCGATGAGTCATGGAAAGGAAATGAACAGGAGCTCCAGCACATTGTCCAGAACTGCAGCAGCCCAGTTCCTGTTGGCAGTAATTGCTTGCTTGCATATATGTATTGTATTTAGACATTTTAATCTGCAGCTTGCATATGGAGGGTGAATATCTCATGAAAGACAGAAAGCCCAAATAGAGGAAAACCAAATACAGGCACGTGGCTCCTTGGATGCCTCATCAGCTGCTGGGTGATGAGTGCACACTTCTCAAACTGTTCAATCCTGGCTCATGTTGACAAAACTGTTTCAAAACAGTTCACCCATACAGTATGAACTACAGAAAAGGAACTGGAGAAGCCTGACTATCCTTGATGGCAAGAAGAACAAAGAAATGTTAGAATCCTGTCCATGGTTATTACCTCTTGTTTGAGCCCACGTATGTGTGTTTGTATTTTGAACACTGGAAGTTTTTGTTGTTGGTAGCTGCAGACTGCATTAGGCCCCTATTTTCTCTTAGCTGCCATCAGGCTCCACACAACCCTCAGCCTCACAGCTGAGTTCACAGCTGTCCTGTGAGCTTTCTGCTTTGTGCCTTATTTATTTGTTCTTATGAGATATGCTGCTAGAGCGCCGCTTCCTCATTCCTGGTAAAACTCTTACCTAAGGAACTGAAACCACACAAAGGAAACACAGGGAAAGAATTGACTGAATACTTGGCAGTTTGCTTTGTAACAGGCACGTTCCCATCACTGCTGCCTGCAGAATAGGTCAGCAGTGGTTGAGGAAATCATCGTACCCTGCACAAATCCTTGAAGTTCAAGTGCAAGAGTACTGTCTACAGTGCTATTGTTTTGTCAGTCTCTGTGCTCTGCCATGGACCTGGGAACTCTTAACATTCAAACTTCGTCTTCCTTGCATCTTTTCCCAAGTCTAAACACTTCCCAAGCACTCCAGGAAAACTCATAGATTTAGTATGGGTGGTCAGGGCACCCATAAATTTCCACCTTGATATGCAGCACTTCCTCAGACCTAGTAGCCTGAAGGAGCTCCCTTACAGCAGATGGGACCTAAGAAAAGCTTACCCAAAGGAAGTAATGAGCTGTGAAATAACTCCATCATCAGAGGTGTTTCACTAAAGTATACAGACATCTATACTATATACTATACCGTATTCACTAAAGTATAACAGTAGTTGAAATAATTCTCTCCCATGTCTCTGCAGAGCAGCTTTTGCCAAGTACTTCACTGATACAATGAAAAACCTGCATTATATGAGCAAGAGTAATGGGACATTTCTTCTAGGGAATCTAATAATTGAACCCTAGAGGGTGTAGTTGCTGGGAGCACACTTACAGGACAGTGTACCTACCATTGTAGTTCCATGTGTTTTTCATATTCACTCATCTTCCTCCCCTCTCCCCCTGCTTTTTGCTTTTTTCTTTTTTTTTCCTATGCCAAAAGTTGAGAAAAGAGAATATGTGCTTTGCACTACCCTTTTGTGGTCATGCACAGAGGAACAGAAAAAAGGGGCACACACCACGAGGTTCTGCAACAACACAACGCTAAAATAGTGCCAGAGAGGGGAAAAGGAAAATCATCATGAACAGCACATGGAGAAAAAAAAAAAATAAGGGAACTATCAAAGCAGTGAGACAAGGCATAAAGAGCATAAGGTGATAGCAGGAGCAGACTAGCCAGAGCTTGGGCCACAGGGTGAGGTAGGAGAGGGAACAGAGTCACAGAGGGACTTGAAGGGGAACAAGCAGGGACTGAGGAAGTGGCTCCTTCTGATGCTCCTGACCCATGCTCAGAGCTCCCATTCAGACCAAGCAGAGCTTTAAAAATGCCCCTGTTCTGCCTTTTTTCAAGCCTCGGTCACATTTTTTTGCAGTGCAGCTCAAGAGGAAGTCTGGAGCAAGTGGGAGCAAGTACGAGGTTTGGGGAGAAACCAGTTGCTGCACAGGCATCTTGAGGTCTGTTGTGCTACAGACTGGCACAGGAGAACACGTTTTATAAGCAGATTAAATGCATGTGTGATATTTTTCATGCCCTGTATCTGCAGCGTAACTTGCTCTGCTTCTTATTTCACAGAGTGCTACCGTTATTTTCTCACTACTGAAGAGTCCTTACTTGTGTGATAAATGTACCTGGCACCTTCTAACAGTCCAAGATGTGCAGACACACGGAGTGAAGGGAGTGGAAACTGGGCAGTGGGTAGGATGATGGAGCAATTGCACCCAGAGGTCGCACTGTCAGCATTCTCAGTGTGCAGGAAACAGCCAGGAGAGCAGAGCTGCACGAAGCACAGGACAGCTATTCCCTTTGTAGCTGACCAGAACATCCTCATTGTAAGTGGCTTCATCAAGAATGGCAACAGTGGTTTCCCTGTAAGTTGCCAGGCAGCTTTCACATCTGCTCTCAAAGTATTTCCTGTGTCTGCAGAGCTTGTTTCTCATCCTAGGTGACAATTTGGAGAAATGTGTGTGGGCTTTGCTGTTGTACAAACTATATATCCACGGGGCTGAGGGGTGGGGAACTTTCTCTTGCTGGTGTTGGTACAGAACTCTTACATGTGGTTCTAGAAACCAGCTTGTCCTCATGGAGAAGCTTTTCAAGGCAAAGCACGTGCAGGGACCCAGCGTGGGAAACACTCAGTCACTCTGCCCTTCCCAAGTGGAGCGGAATTGGAGCCTTCCCAAGGGGAATGGCAGTAACAGAGCCCTTGGGGTTACTGTGGATGTGATGTGCTCCATACGGTGCTCACTCCTTAAGCTCTGGATTGTTCATGCCACCTTGGTCCTGCATGCCCTACACCACAGGGATCAGCTCTGGGACAAGAAATTTGGAGTGGGATGTGAGAACAAAGCACCGGAGGAAGACTTGAGCTAAGGCTGAAAGGCCAGTAATGCTGTCTTACTGCTTAACAATATCTAATGTAATCTCTCTCACAAGCAGTTAGAGAAAATAAAGGTTTTGAAAACCAATACCAGCCTGAAGCATGACCTGACAACCAGGCATGCTTGTGCATGTACTGTTCTGTGTACACTCTTTTTGTACGGCATATTTCAAACCCAGTATATTTCTTATCTAGTTCAGAATTGCCTTTATTCCACCTAGCCAGAATAAAAGTGGTTGCATAAAACACCTTTGTGAATTTATTTACAGGGAAGAAAGAGGGATGGAAGATGTCCAAAACCAACAATAGTTTTCAGCTGTTCTTGCCAGGTCAGCTGCTTGCAAGGTCTAAGAGGAGACAAGAGAAGGAGATCCAGAATATAGCCAGACTTGCTGGAAAAAGATAGTGCCATAGGCTGAGTTATGCATTTTCTTCTGCCTCATCCATATTTTGGTGCTAACTAGTGCTTATTTCTGAGGGCCAAAATGCTGCAGAAAACTTGTAACTTTCTTCTTCATCCTGCACATATTTATTGGAACTTGTTACTGCCTTGCTGCAGGGGAAGGAGGAAAAAGCACAGTCTCTAGTTACTTCTTGTGGTTTGGTCCTCAGAGATTTGGGACAGTCTTAAGGGACATGCAGAGAAGCTTTTATGTTTCTGAGTTGCCAGTTATCTCAGGGCAGTAAAACACTTCTTCTCAGTGTCTCTAGTGGGAAACGTGTAGGTCATGGGCCCTAAAACTGGTGCTAAAATGCTCAGGAGCAACGCTCACAGCTAGAAGCGAGGAGACCCAGAGCAAGAGGAGGTGGGGCTGCCAGAGGACAGCCATGGGCACTGCCAGTTAGGATCTTCCACTTCATCTGAAGCGAAGGATTACAGCAGACATTAATACGGCACAGATGGCACCGCGTCCGTCGAACAAGCAGCTCCGTTCTGCCCTTTAGGAGCAGATGTGTTTTCTGCTGCCCTTTTTTTTTTTTTTTTTTGCATCTCCTTTGACCTGAGGGCTCCGTGAGTGTCGCCACAGAGCCAATCACAGCAGGTGATTGCTAAAACCTGACTGCTCTGCCGAAAGGCACAGCCCAGAGGGAGAGGGGCTCACGGTGCGGATGGGAGCACGGCAGGAACCCCGAGCTCGCTCAGCTCAGCTGAGCCAACCACTGCAAGCTGATTTGTAGCAGTTTGTCAAGTCTTTGGGGTCTGGTGGATAGGCAGTGTTACACTGCGGTTATTCTTCATTTACGCAATTTTTCAGGGCTTTAGGCCGTTTAAAGACTCACAGCCGAACGCCCGGTGAGAAACAGGGTTGGCCTAAGTTTGTCAACGTAAGATAAGTCTCCATGAAGCTGCAGAGTGTCCTGAAGTGGTTCTGCAGTGGCAAGAAAGCAAAGTTAAGGGGGAGAAAAAAAAAGCATACAGGGCTTTATTATTTTTCTCTAGATTCATATGTTTGTATTTTTCTCTTGGAAGGAGAAAACCTGTCACTAACTACATCAGTGTGCTTCTCACTAGTTCATGATGCCTTAATCCAGAGACAAATGTAGAGGACCGAGGGCAACAGCAGCACAGCACAGAGACTTGCACAGAGGCTCACACCACCACTTGCAGTGTGCCAGGGGACCTCTGAACCCTTGTGGTCACCAGTACACCCCCAGAGACAGATCAGCTGTCAGTATGAATGTGGGCAGCAAGCCATGTCACAGCACCTATTCTGTGCAGTGTTTTGAAGAACAAGAAGCTTAGCACTCACCAGTTCACCTTGTCTAAAAGAGGATAGCATCTATCCACCACCTTTTCCTAACAAGCTCTCCAGTACGAAGGAGAGCTTAACACCAGGAGTGTACGAGTCTGTGCAGAAAGGCTTTGATAGCAGAGAGGACAGCAGGGATGCCCTCTGGGTGATGATGCCACAAGATATCCCCCTGTCAGACAGAGCCAGTTCCAGTTGGCTCTCAGGTCGACCTGCTGCCGGCCAGAGCTGAGCCCACTGGAAACAGTGGTAGCAACTCTGTGATAATGTATTTAACACAGGGTAAAAAAAACCCCTCTGTGCAACAGCAGCTGTGAGAGAGGAGTGAAGATATGTGAGCAGAAGGGCCCTGCAGACACCAAGGTCAATGAAGAAGGAGGGGGAGGTGATGCTGCAGGCACCAGAGCAGAGATTCCTGTGCTGTCCCTGGTGAGGACTATGATGAGGCAGGCTGTCCCTGAGAAGGTCTACAGTGGAGCAGCCATCCTGTGCAGCTGGTGGAGGACCCCATGCTGGAGGAAGGGAATTGGCCTGAAGAATTCCTGCAGCCCAAGAGAGGGACTGATGTTGGGGAAGGTCATGGAGGGATGTCTTTTGTGGGAGGGACCCCACGCTGGATCAGAGGAAGAGTGTGAGTCCTTCCCCTGAGGAGGAAGGAGCAATAATGCGTGGTGAACTAACCCCATTCCCTGCACCCCTATGCTGCTGCAGGGGAGGAGGCAGAGAATTTGGGAGTGAAGTTAAGACTGGGAAAAAAGGGAGGGGTGGGGGTAAGGTGTTTAAATATTCAGGTTTTATTCCTCACTATCCTACTCTGATTTGATTGGTAATAAATCAGTTTCCCCAAGTCGAGCCTGTTTTGCCCTTGATGGTAATTGCTGAGTGATCCTTCCCTGACCCTTTCTAGACACATGAGCCTTTTGTTATGTTTTCTTTCACCTGCCCAGAGGAGCAGAGGAGGGATAGGGCAGCTTTGGTGGGCTCCTGGCAATGCAGCCAGGGTCAACCCACCACAGCTGGCAAACTGACACAGGGGCCAAGGACCACGGGAATGGAGCTGGACTGTGTAGCTGGTTTTGAGCATTATGATTCCTCAGACTACATGGCAAGACAAGAGACAAGCTGATGACAAAATCAGTGTTGCACAAAGGCTCCTGCAGCAGACTAAATAGTTCACTAGCAGGCATCACCGCAGCCACTTCTGCACCAAACACGCCTCTTTGCTCCTGCTGAAGGAGGCAGATGCAGAGTTCAAAGACTTTTTCCAGTTTTCCATGAGCTACAAGAAACTCCTGTCACTTAGCCTACCATCTTCCTTGAGTCCTGATGCTGACAGTCATCTGACTTTCCACACTGCCACGTTTTCATCAGTCCAGAAGGAGCAGGTGTCTGCCTCAGAGGTGTTCCTTCAGGGACCGGCGCTGGGACCACTCCAAAAACTCTTCCCATTTTCCTCTATCTAGGCAGTTTTACCTGCCCAAACAGTTAGTGGAGCCTGGAAGTGCAGTAGCTGCTGAATTTTCCTTTTCTCACTCCCAGTAACTGCTGCCAGAGCTGGCTTGTATTTGTGGGATTTTATACTGAGCTCTGTGCTCAGCCTCAAAGCAGCTGGGCAGCCACACTGTGGGTCTGGCTTTTGAACAAACTGCTGACCCTGCAGCACACACCTTTTAGTGCACTTTTACCTCCAGGCAGGCTGGGATTTTTCTGTTGCTTCCCATAACCCACGAATGCAAACATCAAACCCACTTGCTGATTAAAGAACCACAATCAATCAAAATCAATATTGATCTTGCATTTAACCACAGGAGCAAAACGGCAAGACCTGAAGCATTTAGCCCTGACAAGGACATGGTGCCACATTCACAACAGCATTCCTCAATTAATCACTCTGTCTGCAAGGAAGATAGGTAGTTATATTTTTGACAACTCTCTTCTAGGAGATAAGGGCTTAAGATGGTACTGTATCAGTGTTGGGTCATTGGGGCTGACTAAGGGGATGCCTTAGTATTGTACACCTCCTCTCCAGGGATCACATGCAGGCACACAGGGATATTTGTTAAAACCATGCAGGGCTGCACAGAGATTGTGACAGCTACCCTTCAGCTCTTCTTCCCTCTCTCCTTGGAGCTGCTGCTCACAGGTATTAGAGCAAAAAGAATTTTCCCATCCATCTCTGCGAGTTCCTAAGTCTAACCTCTTGCATTTTGGTGTTTCTTCCATCATGTCAAAATGTCAGTAGCAGGACTGTCTCCCTGCAGTAGCTTGGCAGAGGACAGATATTGTTCCTGTGTCCCAACAAGTGAACATTTGTGATAGACACCACTGAAAGCTGTATCAGAAGAGAAAGGTTCCCTTTCTTCACCCAGATTACCTAAGTGCTCTTGCTGACATAAATGAACAAAGTAAAAGTAAGTTGCAGTGACCTCTGATAAGGCAAGCTTTTCTATTCTGGCTTAGTTCCTGCAGTCCTTGTTCAAATAAATCTTTTCATTAAAACAAATGAGGCTTTTTGACAGGAATGCTCTGACCCTTTTTACTTTTCTCAGAAGATCTATTTTTTCTTACATTGTGGTAATTGCTTGAAGCAGTAGAGAACTCTCGTTACCCTGCTACTTCTGAAGCAGTCTTATCTTTCTTCTGGCTACAGAACACAGGCAAGGGATAAGGCAATTAGTTTATGGGGAAAATGGCTGATTTTATACACTTATTAATAAAAAATAAATGAGTTTTCCAAAGTGCCTATTATATCCTGTGTGCTTGTGCACCTCACTAGAAAGCTATGAAGTGTCTTTTCAATAAATATTACTGACTGAGGTGAGGATGAGGCATGGGATGCCAGTCACCTGATGCAATGCTACAAAAGCAAAATGAGGCACTGCTGTTACCCTTCAGAGGGTGTTAATCCCCAAGCAAATAAAAAAACACTACTGATGCTACTTCAGGAGCATTGCAGATGTGTAGGGGCAGCTTTCCTATGTTTGTTATTTCAAGTCTCACTTACATTCATGAGCTCCTGCTGCGTTTTCCTGATAATCCATGTAAATGGGGCTATGATGCCATTTGGGATGGGAGAATTAAGACTTACCTCAGATGTGAAACAACAGTAGCATATAAATTCTTTAGAAATAGTTCTCAGGAGCCCAAAACCTTTAAGAAGCACACAGTAAAGGAATAAAGATGCAGATAATGTGTTGGACCAGAAACTTGGGCAAAAGGTGGTGCACAGCAAAAACCAAAGCAATGAAATCCTGAGATAGAGAAATGTACTCTTAGCTCTGTAAAATCCTCTAAACTCTTTGAAGCCCTCTGATTCTGGATCCTCTTGGTCTGATTAGAAAAGGCCACTCTTATTTGTGTGTTCATTTATGGTCAGAGGGTTGGACTGTACATTTCTCAACTGGGAAATAGTCCAGTGTGCTGTGAAACTGGCTTTACCACGGGACAGTGAGCTATCTGAAGCAACTGCCCATCCAGGGAGGGCAGTGCCCACTTTCTAATTAGCTAACTATTTGTTACAATTTTTTAAACATGTCGTAATATGAACAGCAATGTTGCAAATAACGAGGCAGGGCGAGGGGAGCTTATGGGCCCTGTGGCACAGTTTGTTGGACAGGGCTGTGGAAATTTTGTACTCACGGAGAAGCTTAAATTTAGCAGGCATGTCAGTCCCATGGAGGATTTTTCATCCTGGGTGTGGATAGCTTTCCTCAGTGAGAAAGCTATCCAAACGAGCAGCTGCACATACTTGATCAGAGTTTTCCAAGCAGTGACAGCACTGATTATTGTATTGATAATAAATAGCTACAGTTGCCCTTCCATTGGCTGACTGTGCTGGCATAACCTGGTTATATGGGGGCGGGGAGGAGGAGGACCTAACTTTCTCTGCACACAGTTAATTTAACCAAGTGCCCTTACTTAAAAAAATCTGTTTCTGAAGGGTTTTTTTCTTAACTCAGTGCAGCACTATGCAAAGCTGCACTTAGGAAGGTGGCAGTGCTGCCCAGGAACGCGATGCAAACGGCTCACTTCATGTGGGGTGAGGCTGCGGCAGTCAGAAAGAACAGAAAAGTCAGACAGAAAGAGCTGCAAGCCCCTTGCACCAAATGGCTTGGGCACCTTGGTTTGGGACACCACGCCTGTCCTATCAGTGCTGTGCTGGCCTCCCCATGGCTCTTGAATCTCTGTGTTTGAAATGCTGCTCTCTCTCCACGTGGACTCTCACACAGCAGCTGAGAAGTGCCTCGTGCTCAGGGATTTGCTAGAGAAGGAATCATTATCCCTCCTTAATATCGTATTTTTTGGGGACAGTCTGGGCCATTGCACCTACACAAGGAAGAAAGTTTAATTTTGCTCTAAGTGACTATGCAACTGTGTTTTAAGAGGCTGAAAATACTACCTAAAATTGTTTCTGTAAGCAGTCTTCTTGATATAGCTTAACCTAATTGTGGCATGGCAATTAATTCCTTTCCACTGGGTTTGGTGCATTTTAGTAGTCTCTGAGGAAAACAGCATCTGTGCAATTGCAGATAGACATAAACAGATAGAAGTGGGTGGTTCTAGTCAATAAAAGTACTGGGACTTGGACATAGGGCAATAGGTCCAAATATCATCCTGATGTTGTCCAGCTCCAGCAAATGAGTTTGGAAACAAACTTCCAAAATTTTTTTTTTAAGAGGTGTGATGCTGCATGGGCATTCACTGCACCATCTTGTGTATGTTCACATTAAGAAAAATGGTTTGCATTTAATACAGACTTTGAAAATTGCCCAAAAGAGACTAATTTCCTAGCTCTGCTCACCATGCAGCCCTGTTCCCCTGGGCTGCTCCTATCACCTGTTATGCCAGGTCCTGATTATGCCAGCTCGAAACTAAACATCTGTCGCAACTTACAGAAGGAGTAATTGACTTGGAACCTACTACCCAAAACAGTGACAAATAAACAAGCCTTGCTGCACTGGGCTCTGCTTTTGTGGCTGTTGCCAACAGCTCCCTCTTGAAATAATGCCATGGGGAGTTGGCCTGAGTACAGTGCTAGGCCATCTATCGAAGTTTATCCTTCTCCCCCCACTTATTCTCATTTCTTTTCACTCACCCACCATTAGTCTCTGCCTTTCCCACAGTTCTCCACCCTTTCAAACCCAGTGCTGCTTGCTGAAATGGGATTGTTTATTCCTTACGTTCATCACTGGGAATGTTTTTCCTCCTTCATGAACAGGAAAAAAAAACAAACGCTGCACAGTGCCCCCATATCAGTGCATTATCTCTGCTCCTTAATGCACACACCATACAAGAGATGATTGTTACTGCTCCCGTATGTGAAACTGTGACAAGTGGAAAAAGCTGTGGAGTGCCAAAATGTACATTAGCATTAACCACCTGGACAGAGTACTCTTCTCCAAGGAGTACGGTTCTTTGAATGTTTTATTGATTCTGCAAAGATGACTTCCTAAGGAAAGCTATTTCAGAATAGCCATTTCCCTATTTCAGAATAAGCATTTCCCTAGAGTTGCCACATTTCAAGAAAGCTGAGGGCTTCAAAATCATTTTCAAGTAGTAATCATTTTCTTTCCTCAGAGTGATGTTTTAAGAACTGGCCTTGCACAACCACAGACCAAACAACCTCACGCATTTGATGAGGGATGGTGGAGCAAAACATTAACCCAAGCTCCTGTGTGGTGCATGAGGGCTCCTCTCACCATTGCTCTGCCAACAGGAGTCATTCACCTGATCTTCCCACCAGAAAATGCACAAATGTAATGTGTGCTTGTTTCAAATCAATTATAACCTACAAAAGCTGATGTAATGCCATAAAAACCTCACATAAATGCCTAAACACCTACAAATGAATGCACCCTTTGCATGACAGCTCAGTCCTTCATGAACGTGTTTATACCAATCTGCAGCATATTTAAGTAAGCAAGCTTGGTTTTCAGCAAATTATTGCCAACTCAGCCAGCACTCTGAGTTTTCTGGGCTTAATGAGAACCCTACTTGAAGAATGAACTCATCATTTCTACTGGCTTGTGTGAAGGCATAAAAATTATGTCTTGTGTAGTGGTGATAGATGGAATTACCACTGATGGCAGAAATGAATCATGCTGCCTGAGGTTGGCTGACTCTTGGGGGTGATGGGGTTGACTTTCTGGCAACTTGTTCAACGTGCTCTGTGCCCCCAAACCAAACAGAATAACCTGGACAAAGCTGGTGAGCCCAGTAAGTCGGAAAAAGAGGTTCCAAAAAGCAGAAGCGCTCCTTCCAGTGGGCATATTCACAGCCACAGGGGCAGCTAAACTTTGTCACTAGGCCAAATGTTCTGTGGATTGGCAGGGGTTTTTTTGCCTCTATCTCTTATTTATTTATTTTTTTATTTATTTAAGTTGAGAAAGCTTGATGCTTTTCCACAGCTAGGCTAAGCTATCAGTATTCTCCACAACAGATAATTTCTGATCCTATGGCACTCACTCCCATGCTTACTCTGGACAAGCATTAAGGAACTGATTCAGGTTAAAACTAACCAATTTGGCCATAAACCCCCAACATTCACTACAGGTTAGTACCCAATACCGCCACACCTTTATAGACAGTCTGAAGTTTCTATAACCTCAACAACTAAAGAAAAGATCCCTCCAAATGATTGATATCTCATGGCTTTATCTCCCTTTAAAAATCTACTTCCCATTTAGCAGGCTTTTTCCCTCAACTGGCAATTTAATGAACTTGGCATGAGCTGAAGAATTCATTATCAGTCTTTAAAACAATTTAGCATGAAATTTCATGCAGTAAATTACTGCTTAAGGAATTGCCTGTGAGAGTGTCAAACAGAAAAATTAATTGATCCAAATACACAGTAGACAATATTGTGCCTTGCAGGTATTTTTAATGCAGATGAGCCTATTATAGCGGTGACAATGAAGTCTTCTAGTGATCACCACAGTAATCTGCACCACCACCAAGAAAGTAACACACACACGAATTCCAGTCAAAAGGAAAAATTGCTGATGTATTTTTTAAGAAACTTTTCCCTCCCTGCTAAATCAATGCAACAGTACTGCTGATAAACTTATGGTTTAATCCACTTGGCAACAAAATGGTCAAGTGACATGAAAAAGACTCAACCCTGGAAATTATTTACTGACATTTATACCCTACTCTTCAGGGCAATTTCAACACTAATTTGCCTGTAAGATGGAAGTGTTTTTCTAATGCAAATGTACTTTGTGTAAAAGAAAAAAAGGTAGGCCAGCAACTGAAAGAAAACATTTATTGAATCAAAGTCAATACTTTCCTTTTAATATCTACAAGCCAACACTGAACTGACTTTATTCAAGAATGAACACAATGTACAAAAGAAGTATGTCTGTTATAAAAATATGTCAATTCTTTTTCCTGGCTTTCGAGCTGAAAACATTTTGGCAAGTGCAAGATAAGGTTTGGCAAGCAAATTTAAGCTGCTATTACCAGTAACAAAGATCAAATAATTTTGTAATAATTTTGTAATAATTTTGTAGTATAATTAAGAGTCACTGATAAAGTGGAATTGGAAATATTAAACACACACAAAAAAAAATATATCACTGCACTGCCATGTGTTTATGCAGCCAGACAACTGAACATCTTGATCTTCTGTCATCAGGATTCAGTACCTTTACCAGTGAATACTATCCAACCTAATTTGAACAATTCAACCAGATAAGTGACATCTACCACTGAAATAAAACTTAGAGAAGGCAAACTATCCCCATGGCCCTGTATTTTACTTGTTGTTTACGAACAGAGAGAGAAGGTAAGGTGGGTTCATAAATGATTAAATCAACCAGACAGCTGTTGCAACATGAAATCAGGGAAAGGATGGAAATAGAATAAAGAATCATTTATGACACCAATCTACATGCATGTTTGTGTATAAAAATGGATCTGATTTAGCTCAGTTATGCCTTATTTGATGGGATGTTTTTGTTTGTTTTTTTTTTTTTTTTTCACATAAAGATTTCATGTAACCAGGACTCAAATCTTTGATGCCTCTCAAACCACCAACAAGGAGTGAAAAAAAGGGACCATTTACAGAGATAATCCGAAAACAGTGCAGTATTTAAATGCAGTTTCACAACACATAAAAGAAACATGCTTCGGAACCTGAGCAAAAGGCAATTTACTGACTTAATAAAAAGTCACCCTGTGTGTTGTTTTCATTGGCACCTGTTCTGCCAGATTAGTATGTTGCTCTTAGCAACTTCCATGGCCCCTAAATATTCAGTACACAGAAACTGCAAACTACTTAGAAAGGTCCACTAAACTTTTCAGCTAGTATTGCAGGCTCTCTGACATGCTGCTACTGGAAATGACCGTACAGCTTAAAATTAAGAAAAACTGTAGAAAGAAAAAGAAGCAGCCAAACATGTTGCTCTTCTTTTTAAATAGACTAAAGCAATTCCACAACACTTAGATACGGTACTACACTGGTTTACAGTCTCAAGGTCAGCTCTTTCAAAATAAATATACTGAACATTTACAACAAATGCCTCATGAATGCAAGTTCTCTCTTTATTATTTCAAGGCCAGTTGTGTGAAAACTAAAAGACATAACTCTGAAGCAGCTAAGTTACAAGTCCTTTTTCAGAAACAGGCATGACTTGGTGCCACAGCAAAATGTTTCCCACCTGCAGCAAGCTATTTTTTTTCTTTTTTTTTTTTTGTCTTTTAGCACCAAGCAGGCCACCATACAAAGCAACCTCACAAAGCATGCGGTCATCTACTCTGTTGATTTTGTACGAAATAATTATTTGTGCTTGCAGGTCCCAGACCTTTCAAAAATGGGTATGAACGTTAGGTGATTGAAGACATTAATGGAAAACTCATTCATTTCTAAATTACTTGAGTGGAGAAAAAGATTTTAAACTACTATAAAGCAGCACAATGTTGCGCATTAGTATTTGTGAGGAATGAGGAAAGCTAAGGTTGGTGCTTTAATTTTGCCTTAAAACAAACAAAAAAAGTGAAAACCAATCCTAAACAGATCTACGACCATGATACTGGTAGAGGCCAATGCGAGCATGCCACTGAAAGGCACAGTTGGACCAATCTGATAAATGGCATCATCAGAGCATAACAGCAACTTTTCACTGAACTAATCACAAAGGGTGAACAATAAGCCATCACTTCTCTTGTCATGAGCACAGAAAGCAGTCACCAAGGCAAAAGAGAGGACACAGGGAAGAAGACACAGGAATTCACATAAACCTGAAAAGATAAAACACATTATTAAACCGAGTTTTGAGCGTTCTGAGTGACCATTTTCCAACTGTAACACTGCTATTCATTGATTTAACACATTTTATGGCAGCACTGCAAAAACGGTACCCTAATCATACAATGAAATTGTTCTGAGGTGATTTGTTTTACAACTAACTTCATTTGCAAAGATTAGTCTACGGTATCACCTTTGGTTAAAACAGGCTTAAGGACAGACTGATACAGCCAGAACAATATCTACTTCATTGTGTGAAGAAATTAGCCTGTTTACACAATATCACATTTTTTACTCAGAAATGGATTTTAAAATTGGTCCTCATAGAGACACAGTTTTTTTATAGGGAGCTAATTATGAAGTAGTATGACTGTTTTTCCTACTATTCTATCAGTGCCTATAAAATAGAGTGCAATACTTACTGGAAAATTATCCCCAAGGTTATCCTGCCTTCGTATCTACAAGCTGCATCTGAACATTTGCAGACATGCCACCTCCATAGCCTCCCTTGGATTGCATTTGGTTCTGAATGGAGCTGACCTGGAGACAGAGTGGAAAAGGGGAGCAGAGGAGAGAAGAAGGACAGTGAGTTGTGGCATCTTCTTGCTTCCAACTTTGTTTCTTCTTGTAGGTTTAGTTTTCAAGCCCTCCTTTGACAGCTACTCTGCACTGTTACTTCTGCATGAAGATACGTGCAGCAAAGGCTTGCTGGAATTTTAATTTCTGCACATAGCTCAGCAGGAGGGGTGGAAGAACTGGTGCCGAGGCAGAAGTTTTTTTCCTCTCTCCCAAAGAAAAGTGGCTGATTCAGGCTTTCACTGACCCACTTGATGAATCAAAAAATTAATATAAAAAAATTCAAATCTCTTACTGGCTTCGACTCCACCTGATGAACTATAATTCATCTTCTCATATGAAAAATGTTCTTTGGCAAGTATGAAAAACCAGACGAGTTAACACCATTATGTGAAAAATATAATAGACAACTTACAAATATCTGGATAGCATCTGCACTGTACAGCTATTTTCAGATTACTGAAATAGGAGTAAAACAGGACTTTCTAAATCAAAAAGGACCTTTTTGTTTGCAGAATGTTTTTTATTTATCTATTTATGTAACAGCATACAATGCTTTCATTGATTGCTACTGTTCCTTTAAATGGAAGGGCATTTATTATTTAAATCACAGTCAATGTGAACTTTCCTGAAAATAGCTAATTTGAGGTTATTTTTGCCTGGTGCAAATAAATACATAAAGACATGCCCTTCATGACCCCCTTGCCCCAGGACATGCATATTCTACTATGACTTGCACTGCCTCTATCAACTGAAAAAAAAAAAAGAGGGAATCCGCAGTTCTTTCCTGCTTGTGTTGCATGAGACAAAATAATCACGTCCAAGTGCCTGCAGGAAGACAACCAGAACCTCAAAGGTTTGGCCCTTTTCTCTCTGCACCCCAGAGCATACATAACAACTACACAAAGAGCAGAAAACAGCATTCATGCAAGGCTATGCCTGCAGGGCACCACTTGCAATTATTTCATGTATGCTCCTTAGCAGAGAGACCTAAAACCATCACTGGAAAGCCGCATTAAAACAGCACAGGAGAAATATTTCCAAGTGGCTTGCACAATAATTTCCCTGCCTACAAAGACAAAAGAAGTAGATTTTTGTTTTTTTTTTTTTCCCCCACAGCATAGCAAAACACATGCTCACATAAAATGAATCAGCAGAACTCTCTTCCACACAGTTTTTCAGACCTGTGTGATGGAAGAGCCTGTTTTGTTTTTTTTTTTATCTTTATCTTTAACAGCATGGCACATTGCAACGCTATGCAAAAGGTTGCGGTTTTAGGTATTTAAGCATCGCAACGTAAAACCATTTTCCAACTTGGCCTTTTGCTAAAATAAGCGATACATCTGCAGCAAAGCAATATTACCATCCCGTTTTTCCTCAGGGAAATGCAGTCAGAGCCAGTATTCTAGTGCATCTGACATCAGAGACCACAGATCCAGTAAGGAAGTGTGGAGAAGTGCAATCACGCTCATGGGGATGCGTTTAATAACTTTCACATTCCACCAAGCTGCTCTTCTTCTTCACCAAGCGTCTTCTGTTGCCCATTGAAACAGAGGAGCTTGACTTTAATAGGTTTTTTTTTCCTCAGAAAATAGTTAACTCACATGTAAATGCATTCAAAAGAGTGACTTAAGGGTGTTATAATTTCATCTCAATGAACCCTGCCTCCAGTGAAAAAAGAACTAGAAAAGCCTCCAGGCCACATCACCTTTCAGCCTGACAACCTGCCTACAGGACTTTAAAATTTCTGAGAGCAGCAAATCAACACAAATTGCAAGGCTAAAGTGTAAATTTTTATGAGTACTTCTTCTGAAGGTTAGAAAAATTTCCCTGGCTCCTGAGTCACACACACAAATGTTTGTATTAGTGGGTAAGGAAGTATCAGTCTAAAATGCAGAGGCTGTTGCACTTAAAGCAGATAATCAAGAAATTAAATTTGACTGCCTTAATAGTTCTGTGGCTATTTTGTATATGAAAACCTTTGTAGGAGACATACAGTGTTAAAAATTCTAAACAAAAACCAGGTCTAACTGCAGAAGCAGGCATATAGGGTGGTATTATTTCTCAAGCACCCTCCTATTGAGGCAATTTGAGTTACAAGCACCTTGAAATCCAATTAATTTTTTTTTTCTTTCCCAAAGATGTCATTGCCTTTCTTTGATGATATATAACAGCAAGTTTCTTCTCTCTTATGTTTAATTTAGATGGGGTAAGGAATTTGGAAGGGAAAGAGGATTGCACCAATTAAAGATCATACAAACTGTTGTGCTGCTTATCTGTCTCATTAATTTCCTTCTTTCCTTTTTGTTCCCACCCTTTTAGAATTAGGAAATAGCACAGATGGACCTTGAGAAAGAAAACAATTGAAAACTACATGAAATACATTAAATCAAAGACTAGATTGAAGAACATGAAGCAGAAGAAGAAAGTAGGAGATTTCACCACAGAGTATGAATGTAAAATAGGGAAGAAAGGGATGGGAATGAAAAAGAACCAGTGCACAGAGGGCTCCTGCTGCTTAAGTGTACCTTTGATAAAGGAACAAAGCACTCTACAGAGAAAGCAAACAAAACAGCCAAATAATTCAGTAGTCAGAAATCTACTCCCTCAAAATCATAAGGATATGTAATGAATAATAACGGTGATGAAAAAAGCCATGGAGCAGACAGAAACTGGATGAAGAAGCAAATTTATATGGGAAATTCCAATTAAATTGCAGGTATTTTCCTAGGGTATTTAGAAGAAAGTACAAGGAGGTTCCTGAAGGAGCATGATGTCCACACTACAAATGAAAATTATGCAGCAGAAAAATATGTGGAGGTTAACATTGCAGTCTTGGAAATTACACTGCAAAGAATGAACACGGAGACTACCACACCAGAGGCAGAAAATAGCGTGAAAAAGCAGAGATTTGAGTTTCTGGAGCGAGAGAGGGTGGAAAATGCTAATTTCATCATACAGATACCTTCTATCTGGGATTGGAAAAATCCCTTTCTTCACATTATCCAAATGAAAAAGAAGTGAGAGAAAAAGCTAGTTATGAGCACTCAAAGCGAAAAAGTCTATGCAGAGAGACAACAATAATTACCTAATATCTGGAGATAAATTGACTATTAAGCAAGGCAAAGGTGAGGGCAAGCAGAGGGAAAGTGTGAGATGAAAAAACAAAGCTTCAGGCAAGTGCCACAAACCCCATGAGGCAGCTCAGCTGTGAGAATGAAGAAGGTTCCCACAGGAAAGACAACAAATATTTCAAAAGCAAAATCCATATTTAAAACAAACAAACAAACAAACAAACACAAAAATAAAACTGCTCAGTTTTATTATCACTTTATTATTTCAATTTGTAATGCTTTAAATCTTAATGTAGCACATTGCAATAAGTAAGTAATTAGCTGTACCTAAATTCTATCAAGTTGAAGCTGTCTGGCATTTGACTTGCTCACAGATGTTTTAGTACAAATCACTTTCAGTCCACTATGTTGTTTCTGGGAAAATGCAGTGTATATTGTTTGTTATGTCAAATTTTCTAGCTTTGCCCTTCCCCATGACATGCTGAGTTACAAAAGTTTTTGTCCAATCTCTGTAAGATCAACTTAAACTGGTTGAAACTATAAATGACCTCACTCTTTTCTTTACAGCTCTTGCTCTCTGTTCTGATACTTCTGAGAGATTTTTCTTCTCCTTTGTCAACAAGTATTTTTTATCTCCAAACCCTTTTTCCTTTAAAAAGGATTATTAAAGTCAAGAAGTATTTGTCACCATTATCTACATACAACCCTTTTCCGTATATATTTGACCTTGAAAACAGATTGACATTGCACAGAAATTTGAAGCCGTACAAGATAACTCTATTTCCATAATCATGACCTATCTTGGCCTCCGTTTTTCACTTTCAGAGAGGTAAAAAATATTTCTTGTTCCTGTCATTTACAGGAAGCCACAAAACCTCACCCGTGACATTGCTTGCTCTGGAAATAATTCACACTGCAAAGAGGGCTATAGAATACAGAAAAACCTCAACAAGGACACACACAAAAGAAATGTGTGTGCACTGTAAACCAGTGTAAGCTAGAGTTTTACATTAACTGTGTTCATGTAGACTAAATGCTTAAAGCATTTAAGGTAATAAATCTAGTCATTTATAAGACAAAAAGTTTCCCATATAATTCTCTAGCACATTTTCAAATATACCTCTCTTTTGGTTCACGCATGACATCAGAATAAATTTTTAATTTAGAAAGTATTCTGCACAGTTTATACAGCATCTAAAATGCACTGTCAACAAATACAGGAAATAAAAAAATTGTGTTCCATATTCTTGAATGCAGCTGTTTAGGACTTGGAATTAAAATGCTAGCAGGTTGTTTTATACACATTATGGTTGAAAGACTCATTGCTTCAGCCACAATATACATAGACAGTGCTCCTACGTTCTGTTTAATATCAAATTATGTTCATCTGCTCACACTTACCGAATTCATCCCGCTGAATAGATCCCCTGATCCTACATGAGCTGTGTGGACGAAGTTTGTTGGCTCCCCAATCATACTCCGATCAATCCGCCGGCGTCTTTTCTGAAAGGAAGGGAAAGAAAATATCTGAGATTCACTGCAAAGGCAAAACCAATGTTTGTCATAAGTGCAGAAGCTAACTCTCTATAGGATATTTTTCCACAGAAAGCAGAGACCAAATTCTGATGTCAACCAATTTACACTGCTGTAACACTGTCCTTTGTTTTTATTTAGAGGATGTAAAGCAGGTGTTAGATGAGCACTGATAGCACCCCTAACATTTAGGCCAAGAAAACATTTGTAAACAACCCAACTAAATTCTGCATTTTTACTAACCAATATTTGTAATGTTTCATACAATAAATTCTGCCTATATCTGTATTTAAGTCATGGTAGGACAGATCGAATTTGAGGTTTAGTCATTCAAAACAAGAATCGATGATCAAAGAGTATTGGAAAAGCCTATGAAACCACTAACTTAGGGAATTTCTGATCTGCATGCCATGGGAACTTATGCCACTATTTGTAACATACTTTATAGTGATGCTCAGAACAGTTCCTTGATTTTGATAAGGGTTAGTCACATATCTTTACTGAACTCTGAAACCCCATATACTCAAGATAACTTCCAGCCTGCTACTGCTACTCAAGATACACATCCAGTGTAACCTGAAGGGGTGCACTGGGGTAGTAGGGCAAAATGTCAGATTAGGGACACTTCAGACTCCTGTACTGCGAGACAGAAGGCAAGAGTTGCTTAACCTCTCCTTCTGATTTCTCAGAGTCACAGCTCTGTCTTTTATGAATGTAATCACACACATATAAAAAATTAGAAGCGGTAAAGACTTCCTTTAATTAAGCCTGCTTTGGTTGCCTGCCTACAGCTGAGCATTGCTTCTAAAGGAACAAAACAAGAAAACCCTGTCCTCCTTTCTGAGGCTAGAGCCAGGGAGCTTACACACAGCAATCCATGCAGCATGTAGACACCACATGCCCATTACCTGAAAAAATGCCTGTGCTTGGAAAAAATAAAATATCCCTGGAGCACAGTATCAATATCTCAGTTTTATGTGTGTTGTACAAAACAGAGTGTAGCACCTAAGAAATTACTTGAGCTCAGGTAAAACCTTCCCATTATCTAAAAGTCTCATGTTTACAGGTCTCCATTTCTAATCTGCAATGAATCTGTGAGACCACACAGACTCAATACTCGAAGGTACATGTCTCACCAGTGGGCTAGCTGCTACTGAAACACAGCTACAGATTAAATCTTTATGAATCAGGGCCCACAGCTATGAGAATACATCATGGGGTTTAGCCAGCAAGTACAAAACACATTTAGTCCTGTCTTGCACCTTTTCTCTATTACAAAGTCATATATATATACTGGGATGAGGAGGAACACATAAAATTCTCCCACAGAAATAGCTAACTACAGTGACTTGATCTATGCCAAAACTATTAGCAAACTCTCTAACTCCACTAAATTTGGCAAGATCAATCAAATAAAATATTCCTGCTGTAAAAGCACCTTCATGCATTTTGAAGGCTTTCAGAGAAAAAAAAATATTTAGAGTCACAGTTACAGAAGACACTAGAAGAGTTCATAGAGTCATAAATAGCCACAACAGGATCTATTACCATGTCCCACCAATAAGCCAATATTTCAACCTGGAACTCAGGCTCCCTTATACACACAGCACAGGATTTCATAGGTTATGCATGACAGCAGCTAGTAAAGCATATGTGACTAAATTGGGGGGGGTAGACCCCACACCAGCTCTGTGCTTCGTGCTTCCACTGCTCACCTGACACGTTCAGGAGCATCTCTACCAGCTATTTGAAGTTCACAGTGCTGAAATTACACAATCTAACACTGTCATATGCTGTGACACTGACACAGAAAGAAGATCTAGAGAGCTGAAACAAACTACTCCAACAGAAACACTTTAAAATAGTTTCAGGTCTGTAGCAGCTGCCCCTCTCCTTTTCAAAAAATAACAGCCAAATTTATGTATCTAAACAATACATCCACGATGTCTTAATTTTAGTCAGCTCTTGAAATGCAGCATTTTGACGCAGAGAAAATGCAGACAAACCCATGGATTTTTTATTTCTTTTTCTTGTTTTTATGTTTTGCAAACAATCAAACTCTTTCTTCTTATCAGACTTAATCAAACTTAACTTATTTTGCTCCTTGTTGTTAAGGTCACTGGCATGCCAGTAACAGATTGAGCGTGCTGGATCTTGTGAATCACTGTAAATGATTCTCCACTAATCATCAGGTAGTCAACCAGTAACCACTAGTTAAACTGCACTGTCATAAAACCATGTTTCTTATCTTAAGTGAGTTCCTTATCACAGGCCATCAGCCTGTTACACCCCGGCATGAGCCCACTGATGTGAGTTCCAGGAAGCAATGGAACTGTATTTAAGTGCTCTGTTGTATTAGGACCATAAAGCAGTTCATTCTGAAAGCAAATAAAAAATAGTTTGTGTGGGTGGGAGGGTGTTTGTTTGATTTTTTTTTTTTTTTTCCTTTTTGAGCACCCAGGTTGCGTTTACATTACTGTTTTAGCTTGGATCATGAGAACGCTTTTGAAACAACTTTACCAGTCCCTGCTTACCATGATTCAATTTTAACTTCAGACTAATCTTGGAGTGCACAAATTAGGCTTTTTTTGTTTTGGATGGAGCTGAACTAGAAGATTAACTGATGCCCTCCCGTTGCTAACAGACAGTGAGCCCAATGAAACAGGTGAGCCAGTCTGGAGAAGATGACAAAAGACATCTAATGCATGCCATGGTTCCCCAACACCAGCTGCTCTGCTCTCCTACCAGGGTGTGCCATTTCTACAGACACAGTCTCAGCCAAAACCAAACTGAGCAATTGGGATGCATAAGGGGACAGGGGGAACACTTCAAAAAGTCATCCCTTTGTGAGGAATGTAACACAGCAGAAAGCAGTACGAGAACATGCCCAGAAAGGTTACAGAGCTTTTACATCATAAACATTGGCTTTGCCAGGATTTTTTTGTGAAGTTGTATTTTCTGAGTTCCTGTACCTGTAAGAATACATGCAACACCACTGTTCCAACACACAGTGATGGATTCTTTAGTAAATTTAATTTGAAAGAAGCTGAGAAGCAGTTCACCTCTTACTTAGGAAGAAATGAAATGCACAAGTATGCCCTCTGTGTATCATTTGTGTCTCTCCATGCTTGCTCCTAGTGCAAGTCAGGAGCCTGCCCATGTGACTGATATGTTGTGGTGGAGGGGAAGACTTATAAAATAAAATACTGACAGAGCCTAGCAAAATTTAGTCCCTATAACCTTCACCCTTACACCAAACTCCACTTGGTATCATAGCATAAATAGTATGATTGTTATAAATAGCATGATAATATAAATATATTCTGTGTTTTATAATATATTTACACATTACTTACACAGTAATGAGTAGTAATCAGATCTCACCATAAAGGTAATCTATAAAACAAATTAATGTTTGTGATGCTAGTGCAAAGAACTTTAACACACACCCCCCCCCTCTGAATATTTGTATCATCTAGAGGTTTGTTTTCAAGATGTTTCTGACAGAGCAAATATATGCCTCAACTCTGTCAGTCTCACTGCAGTGAGACCATGTGTCCTGTGTCTGTTGTTCCCTGTGGATTTTTTTCTTAGCAGGAGGGGAAATAGAAGAAAGTTCATATTATGATTAGCTAACTTATCTTTCTTGTCAGTTTGGGTCAAGTTAGTGAAACATTTGCCATCAATGGGCAAAAAAGGTTTAAAATTTATACTGAATAATGTGAATTTTTTTTACCCCTTTGCTTTGTCTCAAGGCATTTACCTCTTTACTAAGGGGGCAAGGAGCACAACAAAGATGAGATGAAAAGACTGGTAAGAGGATCCTGGAAGTGATATGAATACATGAATAGCTGAATATTCATGTTGTAATTTGAATATTCATATTAATAATATTGAATATAAATATATTAACTATTAAATTTAATGACTACTCAGTTTGTTCCCTTGACAAAGAACTGCAGAGCCTGGATTGCAAAGCACATACCAGGTAATATTTACACCATGAAAAGTAGAACTAATCTTTAAACAGAAGCAGAAGAGATGGAGGTTTGTGTGCTAAATGTCTGAGAGGAATGGAAGCAATCTGACAACCCATCCAAGGATGCTTTGAACATATACCAAATGCAGTGAAACAGGATCACATTTAGGTTACCACAGAAATGAAGTAAAAATTGATATTTTCTATTCTTAACCTGCAAGCGATGCTTTGCACCCACTACTTCCTTCGGGGTACCAGATCAGAATTCAGACAGTCACCAACAGATCCATCACACAATTTATTTTAACCCTGCAAATGTCTTGAAGCTATAAACCATTTTAAACTCTTGTCAAAAAAGTAAATCTAATCATACCACGTATTGATCCTGCCCTTCAGCAAAGCCACAAGCATCTTACTGAAACACCACTTTTCGTAGTTCAAAGGAGTACTTTTGGCAAAAAATTCAGAACTGTAATTTGTTTCTTTGAAAAAACAATTGTCACTGGTGGGTCCAGGTAAGTACGTAAAATTTAATTTTTGTTCCCCTCTATTTTTGGCTTTCAGGAAAGAAGTGATCTTTTTTCACTATCTCCAAACTTTGTCCAGAGGTTGGGCTGTGCTTCTTTAGCTCAAGCCACTTCATAAGTGATGGCAACAGTTCTGAATTACACAAGTTTTCAGCCTGTATGTATATACACATATGAAAAACACAAGTTTTGGAAATTTTTCCCTCTCTGCTCTTCAAGAGAGGCCCTCTCAGAAAAGAAGAAAAAGACAAGACATGGAGAGTAAAATCACAGTCTCAAACATATCAAAAATCTGTTTAAGTGATGTCTCTTGGACCCCAGGAGGCTGATAATTACTTTTCTGGAAGATGCTAAAACTTGAGGTTGCAAGTTAATCCAAACAGAATATCGTACAAAGGTACTCCAAAGCCAACCTACACACACTGGGAACCAAAAGCAAAGAAATCTGTTTAGCTGGCAGAGGAGCACGTTCTGCTAAACCTACACTGGATTTTTTATAAAATAGCTGATAGAAAAGTGTTACAACTCCAAGTGTGACATACAGCGCTGCAAAGGACCCTGCAACTCAAAAGCCTGCGTGGATTTCACCTGCAGAAGGCTCCCTCTCAGCCCCAGTATGCCCTCAAATGAAAGTGGGCATTGCAAGTGCAGACAAAGACCATGCACTCCAAGCATAAAGCAACACATGGGGGAAACTCAAGAAATTCAAAGGGGATGGCAAGTTATTACCATGTTGTGAACACAGAGTTTCTGAAAACAATGCTTCCTTATTTAAATTCACACACATGCCACTCTTCTCCTATCTCCTACCCACTTAATATATCTCCACTCTGCAGACAAGAAAAAACCGCCAACTCTTTTTTTGAGCAATGCTCTTTATCCAGCTGTATGCTGTCCTGGGTTTTTATATCTTAGGATCTCAGCAAACTGCAAGAAACCAGGCAACAGAATACCTCTGCCCTCAGCATCTACTCGAGCAACACACCAGTGGCAGGGGCAGGCTGGATCTTTGCACCTCATATTTAGAATAACAAAATTTGGTATTTAACTCTAAGGTAGTAAATCTTCGTTTTAATCTCTCTTCTCTGAAACCAACACAGACACAGTTGTGCTTCTATGGAGCAGGACTTTTAACTGTTATTTATTAATATCATCAAGACACCACGAGGAAAGGATGACTTTCCTGCTGCCAGGAAATGCTGTAGCATTTACCCAAACGTTATGTGCAAGTTTTAAAGGCATTTTATAGATATAGTTTTTGTCCTGCTTTGTATGCAGTAAAAATAAATTCTACACAACGATATTTATGTATTACATAAACTATATCAATATATAATGCATTTCAGGGCATTTTTTTTTCAGTCATTTCATATTTATCTGTGTTCCAAAAAGGGTGGAGCACAGTAAAATATATTAGAAAGGAAATATTATGCTGATATGTTCCATTTAGTCTAATTTTGTGCAATGTGCTTCCAACCAGATACTAATCAATATGAAGTGATCCATATATAAAATAGCAAGTGATGCACCTTTCTTTTTTTGACCAAGTTTGTCTCGTCTCTCATTCTAACTATCTGTATAAGAGGAACTTTGGTCCAAATTTTTCATTATTTCTCCTTATTCTGCACGACACTCTCTATTATTTTTCATGACATATTATTTTGGCTTGATACACACACAAGAAAAAACCAACACGATGTGTCATGCTTTGGCACCTCAACTGATGCAGAGTAACAGCATCAGCTTCCCAAGATCAATTCTCCAGTCTTATATCAGTCTTTTCTCTAATTTCAGACGATTAAAAAAAAAAGAAGAGAAGAACTAAAAGGAGAGGAGATTGTGTAGATCAAGATATTCTTAACATTCCACATTAGAGTGGGTTATGGCAGGAGCATCACCTGCTAGGATGGCCTTCATGGAGTCAGCAGTGCTTACTGCTGGTTTGCAGACTCAGAAACCTAGCTAAGCCAAAAATAGTTTTCCTCTTTTCTGAAATGAATACTGTCACAAAACAGGCTTATCACTCTTGGCAAAAGAAAACTAAAGAATATTTAATTCCTCCCTGAAGCCCCGTTCAAGACTTAATAAATTTTCTTGATAAATCCCCACTGGGAGCAGAGAACTGAATGCTCAATCTGGATGCTATAAACAGTTGTTTTGCAGAATGAGTTTCTGTAGTCAGAGAGTGATCACTTAACATTTACTGCCTCCAAAAAGTTTTTTTCTTTTAAAAGCAGAAAGGTGACTGTGCATTCATAAACACTAGAAAGTCACACAGCTTTTAAACTTGCCTCCACAACTTGAGGGTCAACTGTTCAGTCTGCCCAGTAGTTAAATGGCATCAAATACAGAAAGAAGAAATTCACTCTCTGATAATTCTCCACAAGCTTGACTTTTAAGTAACAGAATGGCAAATTGAACACAATAAAATAGAATAACTTTTAACAACATCATCTAATCCTTTGTTACATTAGGAGATCTAGCACTAATACATCTTCCCATTCGAAACCAAGCCAAATCCCAAACTCTCCTAAAAAACCAATAAATCCCAGTAAAGCCACCACAACTGCCATTTTTATGGTAGACAGTGAAAATGCAAACAAGGAACATACTCCTGTTTTTCCACTGTATCTGCATGGTACATTTGTTTTCACTATATTTTGTTTTCACACTATCTGAGTGTGAAAGACAGTGATAATATGGATACTATATGGATTTTTTTTTAAATTAAATAGGAACTATCAGATTTATAGGGAGGTTCACACCTATTGTGTTTGACTTTTCAGAAATAATCCTCAAACGGCAACCTTTCTTTTTTTTGAGAATTTCTGCTACTATTTATTCTAGTGGTAATTTCAGCATTACCCAATGCAAAAAGCAGACTCTTTTAATGTGCAGATTTACTCTCCAGGTTCTTTGTCACCAATCAAGATAGGTGTTTCATAACTTTTCCCTGAGGACAAAGTGATCTATTAAACGCTTCAGTGATACAACTCTCTGTTGAAACAGAGCTGTTTGCTAGCTTTGTATTCAAGAACTCAGCTGAAACTTCAAAAGCAGTGAAGGCCAAAGACAGGAAAAAAAGCTAAGACAGAAATCTAAGGAAAGGATTTAATCAAAGTCAAGATAGTCAATCATTTCAAGATGGGGGATTTGGATGGTTAGAGGAGAAACTGAAAGAGAAAAAACATCCTTTGCTTTATTTTCCTTCTTTGATCCTTCTTACTTTTTATATCTGCTCTGAAAGAACACCAGTAGCAAAACAGTCCCTGTGCTGTGGCACCCAGCTGATCCTCCACAGACTAACACAAAGGAAGAGCTAGGGACTCGCTCAGAATAGGAAGTATCCCACCACCCTGTAGAGGTGGCTTTCTGTCCTCCCACACACGTGCTGTTCCACTTCCAAAATAGTCTCACGTGCACAGGATGGCTGTTTGTCTCTCATAGCAAGCTGTGGTCTGAGTGCCCAACACCAATCCACCAAAATTGCCTAAAAAGGCTGTAGGGTCTCTCATCAAACCCTGCACAAGGGGGGCTGCAGGGGCAATGGTGTCCCTTGTGTTTGTTTTTGTGCACTGTGTGTTTAAGAGGCATTTCTCCTCACCTTCCTCCCTAGTTAGGAACCTACAGGTTCATGTTAAAAACAAACAAAAAAAAAACATGTGTGTGTATAAATCAGGAATGCTAATACACTCCCATCTCTAGCAACTAGACCAGCAGGCAGCAAACTAATACTGTGAAACAGCTGGGTGTGTAATACCATCATAAAGCCAGTGTGGTATTTTTGAAGAAAAAAAGGCTGCAGGCTCCCAAAACATTTCCCCGAATACCATATTTTCAATTTTTTTTTTCAGCTTTTTTAGAGTCTGTGAACTTACACTGCAAAGTCCAACTTCTGTATCATACCCACAGTTTGTAGGGAAGCTGATGAAACTGAAGAGGTACCGTACAGAGTAATGTTAAAATCCAGAAAGCACTGGCATACGATTGAAGTTTTGACCATTTAATTCCATTTTTGAGCCACAAAGGGACAGTGACCATTTGAACTGCAGGAGCCCACGCACTCTCTGAATAAGCAAGGATGAAGGACTGGACCTATAAGTTTCAAATGCTTCACGCCAAAAGGTCTCCTGCACGGAGAGAGGCACGACTAAGGCAACATGCAAGACAAACTGAAATGCTAGCCACTCCCTCCAAACAGCCACGTTTCAGTGACAGATTTATTCCAAAGCACTGAGATGTGGTATCCAAGCCCAGCATTAACGATGTTCTTCATCAACTGCAAAACACCAGGGATGCTGCCCTTACCATCACATTTTTCTCAGTCTCCTGCACAGGCAGTTTCTTGCAGATTGCCTGGAGACTCTTGCCTGATTAAGGATCTTACAAACTAAGGCTTCATCAGAACATAAGCATGAGGAAACCAGTACAGGTTTTTCACGCCAGCTCTTAAGCAGCAGTGATAAGTAGCAGGCATCCAGCACACTCAGCTTTCATCAAGTTTCCAAAAATTCAGGTTGTCCCATGACTTCTCTAGCTAAAGGAGTCAGGAGACTGAGACCAAGGACTGAAAACAGCTAAATTTTTGAACAATGTAAGCTGTTACAACTAGCATCTAATAAACTGATTATCAAATGGTCTCTGGATTTAGCTCTTATGGCAAAACCACTTGGAATGTACTGGCTGACTCGAGTGGAAACAAAAAGAATTACAAAATCTGATTGCTTTCTGAACTCCTCGGCAAAACAATTAGCAGTTCCATTCACACAGAGAAAAAAAACAAAGGTAAAAGGAAAAAGAAGCTAACATGGCAGAAGAGCTGACTTGATCAAATCTTCCAGACTGATTTTTTGTTCAACTTCACATCAAATTAATCTATTTCAGAAACTAATACATCAAACTGGATTGCATATTATCTCAAACAGCTCCTTTGCTTTTAGAAAATTCAGCACCTTCTTGAATCTTTTGAAGTATAAGCTTTTTGATTTGTTTACACAATATTCTGTTATATTATGATGATGTCAGTCATCATATGACAAAAGTAGCAATTGTAGCCTATGTTTTCCAAATAAACAGGAAAAAATTGCCAGATGAGGTCAAATGACTGAAACACAATAGGTCTTTTATGAAATGTGTTTAGCTCACACATCAAAGGGAACTTGTTCCATTCCAGATGCTTAACCAAACTTTAAGTAACACAGTAAATCTGAATTCATTCCGTGGTATAAATTCTAAGTACTCCTTTTAAAAATACACATTAGTGCAAGTTTAAGATAACATTTAGAACAATCAACTTGGCTGTCACTTTGTACCACAAAAATAATTCTTACTTATCTAATATTTTAATTACTTTGCATGATTAATGTCTCTAACATAACTTAAAAAAAATAAAGCATAAACTAAAAAAAAACTCAAAACAGTCATCTAAGATAATAATACTGGTTTTCTACTCCCTCTCCAGCCATTTTAGGCCTTTGGAGGTCCCCTTGTCTGTGATACTGGACGTAGCATCTCAGCAAAGATCAGAACTTAACATTAACATATTAACTCTTTCCTTACAGTTGCCCAGCTGAAAAACTTCCAGTAGGTTAGGTGTTGCTTGGATCAAGGGCTTATTACCTGCCCACACACCTGGAAACAAAGTTAATCACTGCTCCTTTGTGGTCTTTAAATAGTTTTCCACTATCTAACAGGAGGATACAGAAGACAGACAGACCTGAAGGTGCACAGCGATAGTCTGAGAATCCACAACATGAAGCTGCAACACATAAAATACTGATTAAATAAATAAATACAATAAACAGTCATGCAGGTGGTCCAACTCTGGACAAAGAAGTCCACTGTCTGAGATCCCCAGAAGACGAATGGGCATGGCCCTGCAAAACCCAAGCCCAGCTGGTTCTGCTTTGAGCGGGTGCATTGCACTAGGTGGTACCCCCAGTGTCTTGTTTCCAAGTCTTTAACTTCAGATGGTGATGAAGAAAGCAGAGTGGGCTGGAACTGACTTTCCTGTATATTCTCCCCAGTAATCAAATTTTTATAACGTCACAAAACAGGAGGTTAAACAAATGATGTAAAGACACACCACAACACAAACTTTCTGGAAGCTTCTGATAGCGTCCGATAAAAACCAAATCCCAAAGTGCTGATAAGAACACGACACGAATTGCACCACGTGGAGCTTCCTTTCCTTTCACTCACTGTGCCTTTCCCAGCAAGAAATACTCGAAAGATCATCTAGTTTGGTGACAGCTGTAGCTCTCCAGAGGACACGTGTCAGGATTGCATGCAGCCCCTCCTGCTCAGCCAAATGGATGTCTCTTTGCTCCCCAGCTACAACACAAAAGCTTTGGGCGCTCTTCAATACACTGTGTATTGAAATTGCTTTGCTAAGAAATTACCTTTCAGGCTTGCAAAACCTGCAGTAAGACTTCCTAGAGCTAGCTGGCTAATATACACAGGAATCAACAAACACACACACACACAGAGTTAATTTGTCAGCTTTTAAATACCTCTGTGAGTATTCATCCCAGAAACCTGGCATCAGTTTGCCCAGATGGCAGCAGTTTCTTATTTGTTTACATACACATGCAATTAAATACCTAAATACTCGCCTGGTTTTCTAAAGGTGCACTGTACCATTTACTTCTCAGTGAAGTTCTATCAAACTGAGTGCACTCTGAAGGAAGATACCTTCTCTTTTTTGTACATATCCCTTTTTAAGGGAAGAAATCCCATTAGTTTTGCGTGCCAGTCTATGAGACACCTCCTGACTGCTGACCTTTCTGGTGCTCTTCCCACTGGCATTTCCTTGCTGAAGTTATTTGTCACCTGAGTAAACTCAGCATTACCTCTGGATTGTCCTTTCTGCTCCAAAGGCACCCTGACGAAGTTAAATTCTCAGGACATGTGAGTGCTGTCACATGGCCTCAGATGCCCTGTTCTGCATGGATTCCATAAGCATGGAATGACAAATTTCCTTCAGTGCCACCCCTGCTCCTGTGAAGGCTTGTGCAAAGCTCCCAGATTAGACTGTTAGTGTTCGAAATCTGTTCATCTAGTTCATTTTAGGTAAATCACTGGGAAAAGTGCATGCCAAAATACATTATAATCTGACAGTCTGTCTTCTCTTGCTCCTAAAACATCAAGGCAAAAAGGAGTTGGAACCCACGCAGGGAAGCAGGAACAGCCTGCCATGTTCTTCCCATGCTATGAAAAAAAAAAGTCACACATTTGAAAGGTGATCCCAGCTAATGGATGTGGAAATGATGGTACTTTACAAGAAATTACAACAAGACACATCACAACAACCAGCCAGAACAATTTAGTAGCAGATGGCCAAGTAGATGCTTAGGGATGCTTACATGCCAAGCCCACACTTAGAATGGATAGAAGCATCTCTGGAAGAGTAGTCTACCAGCAACTCTTTAGGAATGTTCTCATCAACAGGTGCACTTAAGACTTAAATTAGCTCTCTGCTCAGCTTTTGACATATTCAGAATAGTATCTGACACCGAGCAGCAACACAAAAGCCTATGCCTGAAGTGTGACAAATACACCCCAAAGTCAGAAGGGAAGTTGTTCAGGAGCTATTAAACAAGTTCCAACAGAAGCACAGCAGCAAAGGAAGAGCAGCATGATGTGGCATTGCAAAACTGTAAGTTCAAAAGACAGACAATAAAGAAAAAGGCCATTGTGAAGGAAAACTAGTCCAAGCACTCTACATAAGCCTACCTATTTCATTACAAGGAACATAAAAAGGAAGCCCTTCCAAGGAGGGTTCTGCTTTCCTTGTCGAAACAAAGGAATCCTTACTGCCTTGTCCAGTGTCCCATCAAAAGGAAAACACCAGTTCCAAACATGTACAGGCACTTTTGTATTGTCTTGCTGAGGCATGCCACAATTCCACAGGTCTGGAGTGTAAACAACCATTAACTATTTTAATTTCATCCAGTCAGAAAGTGCCCCATACTCCTAATTTATTTGTCAAATTCTACTCTAAGTCCAGTGTTGTTGAAAAGAAGAATTCAGTAGCAGCAATAGCTCTCTACTACTCTACTAGCTGCACGATAAAGACACAGAAATTTTGTAGAGGACAAAGTCTCAGGTGCATCCACTACTCATACTCTACTGCTAGAGTCAGCAGTAGGATCAACACCATATCACACAATCATTTACAGAGGCAGTGTTGGCTGCTTGTACCTTTCAGAGAAACCTTTCTATTTACTAATCCATTTCTGTGTGCAAACTCACTCCTCTTTGTCCTGCAAGTTTTTCTGCTCTAAGTTATCTGTGATAAATTTATCCCTGGCAAAAGCAGATTTTCTATTATTGACTTGCCGTGTCTTCTACCTGCATACTTTTTAATACCACTTCATACTATTCCTTCAGCCTAGTACTGGCAGTTCTGAAGTTGGATTCGCTGCAGAAATCCAGGAAATATAGTGGCTTTCTTAGCATGTCAGACCTACTGGCCTTGCTAGAATAAAGCCATGTGTCAGAGCTTCTTAGGACAGGAGGAACAGGAGAGTGTGTTTCTTTGTCAGCTAGGCAGGAAGCTTTAGCATTGCAACACTGAGCACCATGGAGACCTCTTAGATTCCTCCAGGGTCATGCATTACTGGCAACTTGGGGGCAACTGCTTCCCCATTCCATAAGTGCAGTCAGCTTCTACCAAAACCAAGATAACTGCCAGTGGCTGTAAATCTGTAGCCAAAAGCTGATGTTGGCTGTAAGGCCAAAATGAAGAGTAGAGAGAAGAATAAACAACAGCAAAATTAGGTTTTCTAAAGAGCTGCAGGCTGGGAATTTCTGAGCTTGATGCGTAATAATAAGTGTAGATGAATTATAGTAAATATTTCCTTTTACTTTTCAGTAAATGGAACCATATGATACCTAAAAAGACAGGACACAACGCCATTATCCCAGCAACTGCAGCTATGAATACAGAACTGAATAGTAATTGTTGTAAGAGGATATATATTGTTCCTAAATTAAAGAAAAACACCAACAACTGTGCTAAAATATTACCCCCACCCCCACTGTGTGTTTCATTATCCAAGTGTCAGCTTATGCCAATTAAAATATAAGTAAATTAATTCTTAACCACAGCCTTGACAGCATACTAACTACCAAATTTTGGCCATATCAGATTATTTAAGAGTTCCCTATGCCACGCTGTCACCAGACCAGACACGTGCTTCCATGATCAAGGCACAGAATTTGCCACAAGTTAATCTTCTTCTCAGATTTCCTGCATGTTTTCTGTGCCTCAGCCTTGCTTCACTATTTCACCAGGTTTCCCTGAAGTTCTGACAATATCCATAGAGAGAGACATTAGAGTAGCCACCTGCAACTGCTGCCATGAACAGACACTGACACAGGGATTCTGCGATCGCTAAGAAGAAAACCTGAGGAACCCAGATGTTTCTGCCCTTCCCAATAGTTTCCCTGCAGGTTTCGCTTTCAGACCACTCCTCTCTGTGTTCAGAGACTGCATAGCTACAGTTCATTTTTGTTTAAGAAACTAAACCACGTAAACTTGCACAAACCACAGTGTCAAACTTGGATGTGCCTGCCTATCCGGGGAACAGAAACAGCACGAAACATCCTACAGTGCATCCTACGGCATTTCTTGTCTTAAGCATTCAAAACTTAAGTGTCTGCTATGTTTGGTCATAACAAATAAATTGTCAGTAATAGTCAGCCCTGCAATGCCTGCAGAGCCAACATTGCTAAGAGCCTAAGTCGAATTCTATTCCTTCTTGGGCACGGCCAAAATTATTTACTGAATTCCAGTGAGCTGAAGCAGAGAGATTGTTCACGGAAAACTTACTGTACCAGTGTGGGAAAAAGACTCAGCCTGACTCTCTGAACCCAGAGGGAGCTTGTAGACTTGGCAACTGGGAGATTTACTTATTTTGAAAAGTGGGTCCTTGTAAGAGTCAATCACTTGATTTACACTTCAGTGATCAGCAAACAACCATATGGCAAAACAGGTTTTTGGGTTGTGTTTCAAGAGACCCCTCCAAAGGGAAAGCTTTATCTGTCTTTTTGGGCAAAAACTGCAAGCACAACAAAACCAAATGAAGTCCTCTCACTCCCTTTATAACTGTTCTTTCATTTTCACTGGAGAATAATGTGAGCTGACTAATTCCTGAACACTAAATTACGCAAGTTGTTATGTAATGTAAGGTACTGGAGGGTAGCAGGTCACTTTTCCTATTATATAGAGGTAGATCAGGCTGATGTAAGCTCTTGTGTTTTATCTGACTAAACATAGTGAACAGTGTTTACGCTGGTGTCAAGCTCAGAGACAGTAAAAAAGAGACAAAGATGTTGCAGAACATAATTTTCTTGATATGAAACACGTTACCAGCAGCACACAAGGAAGATAACTTTACTGTCTTCAGTGGATGATCAAGGTGCCCTCACATTTGTAAAATGTTACAAGCAGACACCTCTCAGTAGTTATTTCACATGAATACTGGTTGCCTCAGAAACTCCTGTTTTATAATCTAGTTAGATTCAGAAAAGGTGTCCACAGTCAACATCAAGTAAGTAAAAAAAAAAAACCACCAAACTACATGTAATCCAGAAGTAGCACCATACATTTTAAAATCTAGCCAGAATTAATTTTTTGCCCATAAAAACTGCTACCAAACATCTGAGAGTATCTCGGCAATCAGCAGGATCCCAGGCAAGCACCAAGAAAAATACTTTGGCAGTTGGTTTGTGCTGTAGTTCAGAACATCATTCCCAAAACACACACAAAAGAACCCAAAATAAACAAGAAACCCCAACCAAAACAGACCAAAAAAAATGAACTAAACACTAAAATCCAGCCTTACATTCCAAGAAATACTCTTACAAATCACAGACAATGTTTTTGCTATATGAAAAAAACCACCAGGTGTTGCAGCCTGAAGAAAACCCCATAACCTTTAGTTCTTTACCACTAAATCAGCTAAACACACATCTGTCTTCACGGCTCAGTCAGGTTTTCGCCAGATTTTAATCCAGGTGCGTATGTATGAAAAGGTGTAAATTTCCTCCTCCTCCTTAATCTTCCCTGTGTGGGAACATTAATCTCCTTTAATAATGGAAATGCCGGCCTTTTATTCCTGATTTAAAAAAGAGCAGCTGAATCTCACTGACCTGAGATGCACGCATATGCTCGAATCTTCCTTTCTTCGCAATAAAAACCCAAGAGTAATTTCATTTTTTTCAGAGAAAACATGCATTTGATATTCTTCCATGGAGAATAAAGGTCTCTGTGAGCTCTCCTGCCTGCTGATCTGTAGATCAGCATGCCTGTTCTTGTGCTGGCGCTTCTTCCTCTCTTTACAGGTTCAGCAGTGCCAAGCTGCTGCCACAAATGCAAGCAACCCAGTGTGTCCCGTACCTGCAGGTGCACGTGTTTGTGTTTACACATCCTAGCAGATTTGCTTGGAATATGTGCCTAGCAGCACTTATTCCCCCATTTTAACAGTAATCCACTACTTAACCACCACCCTAGAGCCTGGGAATTAAATTTTTTAATTTTTTTTTTTTTTAGTAAGCTGTATTTAAAGAAATATTTATTCCAAACAGAGTTAAATAGGACATGCCCTATATAAATTTCACTGTGGTCTCTCAAGAAATCTACCTGAAGTGGATTTTAGCTTGTAAGCCCCCTACATTTAGAAGAACTTTGTGTGTCATAATAGTAATTTCCTTCTCTAAATAATACACTCCCTTGATAAACAACTTCAGTTACCAGTTGAACGTAGCCAAGTGTGCTTTCTTTAGACAATTTAATTCCTGAAAGTTCACCAAACTAATAAAGCACCCCAAAAGGAAAGTTTTATGCAAATATATATAGTGAGGTAAAGATTGGTAACCACAGTTTATACAACTGTCTTTTTGAAAACCCTGACTGTGACATCACCTCTAAAATTCCATCATTCTGGTGTAATCCCCAATTACCATCTATTCATAAATCCCGCTGAAGTCTTGTAATCCATTTCACTAAAATTCGATTCATGGCATCCTACACATCCTAAACAATTTTTCTGTTCTTCATTTGAGGTCTCAGGCTCTGAAGCCACTGATAGACCACCACATAGCTCTTCAAACAACCTGCCAGACTCCTTCCAGCTGTAAAGCAGGGCTAGAGCGATGCTGACCTTGTGAATGAGCCAGGCCTGAAACACAAGAAGGCCTGAACTCAGAATCAGTGGCAGAACAATTTGGTCCCAGGTAATTTCTCAGTATCTGGAGATAAAACAGCCATATACTGACTGGAAACAATCTTGTGCAGGTTAGAAGCACATAAATTATAACACGGTCCTGCCAAAGAGATGGCAAAATTAAAACGCACTGATTTGAGACCATCCCAAATCACACGAATTATGAACCAGGTAGTCCTTTATGATAGAAGCAGGACATAAAGGGTAGTGATGTTCACACTGAAAAAGTCACACCACAAGCAAGAGAAACACACAATTATGAAAACCCTGAGCCTGCTAAAGACAGCATATTATAAACCCACACTATTTTCTGAGCCTGAAGGAGCTAAGTTACAATTGCAAGAAGAGAGATAATGTAGCGTAAAACTATTTAAAAAAATTACAAGGGAGCCTCACCCCTTTTGATGTCAGGACACTCTCGGAGCATGACAGTTACCAAATCAGTGTCACACATTTCTTTAAGGGGGAGAACACAAAGGGAGATACTATCTTTCCCGGCTACAGCAAATTACCATCTCTCAAGGATACGCCCAAGTAGCTTAAAAAAAAAAAAATCTCTAAAATTATTTGAAAAACAAACAAAAAAACCCCTAAGGGGTTCAGCTTCATCACTTCCCTGAATCTGCACCAGAGTGCAGTTCAAGCTTCAGCTTTTCTGTCCAACCTCCACTCTTCTATTCTCCTTACTCTGTGGCAGGATATAAACCTAGTCTTACAGAAGTCATCATTTTAAAGTGATCAGATAAGCTGCTTTGAAGATGAGGGCAAGAAAATCATTGCAGGTGATTACATATTAAAGTCTGTGGCTTAATGTGTACCTTATAAATTCAGGACCTTTGAGAATACGTGAAGAATACCTATAATATAAATAAATGGGAAGTTTGGTGTCATACATGTCTCATGCATAAGTAAGTGTCAAGACAGGAACTGCAGAACCAAAGGTTTGAGGAACAGTCTGAAAAAGGAAAACTTTCAGCATTGTGAAATGCTGATGTTGGGAATTGAAAATGTAAGTAGAGGAAGAGATCTTTAAAACAGCCATTTAAAAATGCATATTCGGTGACCTGCATGCTGGAATTATCTCCAACAGAATATCTGAGATCCATTCCAGAAAGGTTACAATAAAAATACAGTAAGATGGCAGCAGAGGAAGCTTCTGGTCCCAATACACCCTTTCATATGAAAACCAGTTAAAGCTAAAAGGCTGAACACTTAGCTTCAGGGCAGTTACTGACTTCTCTATTCACTAACACAAAGCATACTTCCATATAGTCTCAGTGGAAGTGCACATCTCCCAGACTGTGTCCAAAATACCTCTGCCTCCAGCTGTTGACGAGTAGAAATGCCCCTAACCCTTCATGCTTGCCCATGCTACGACATGAAAAGCATAACAGGGGAAAAAACAGCTGAACTGCCAAGCATTAGAGCTAAGACACACCAAAAACTCCAGGGCTTTGTACCTTCAACTTCCACTAAAGGAAAAAAAAAAAATTACAAAAATTGCATTGGGTTTGATAATTTCAGAAATGCTTCAGCGTAGTCTCCAAGGATGGCTGCAGAAAAACCCATCAACTTTTGCTAGGCATTATCAAATAGTTCTTGTGGCCGCTCCCTTTGTCAGTGACTCATACCGGGGTTTTGCTCTTGAAGATGTCTTCATGACAAATTTGAAGGTTTAAGACAACCAAGAAATTCAAAGGGCTCTGACACTGGTATCCGGATGCACAAAGGGTACAATCTCCTTCTTCCCCATGTTTAAGTGGAAAGCCTGAGCTCTCAGAGCCTGCAGATATTAAAAGCTTATCATGCCCTTCTTCAAATATGTTGATAATGGCAAGACACATTCTCATCAACAGAAAGCTGGCAATAATTCTCGTTTCCAGCCTCCCCCAAAGAGCTATTTCCCATGTCATCAACTGGCATTATATTAAGTAAACAGCATAAATAAAGCTAAGGAAGAGCTAAAAGTTTCATAGCAGTAATAAAATACCATAAAATATTCAGTTGATTTTCATTCAGGTATTTACACATATAAACACAAATGCTACTTCTCTGGGTTTTTTTGTAGACACTTTAATAGCTGAACACCACAGCAGATATTTTAAGACATGTGGGGGCTAATTTAAAGGTAAAAGAAAAACCCAAACCAGCTCTATCAGGCTGAGAGCTGCACAAGCAGATCAGGTTTTAAAAATAAAGGCCAAGCATTTTGCTGCTTGTTTAACTCTGTCCCCTTCGAAGAAGTGTTCCCCCAAGCTACTTCTAACAACAGCCCTGAATAGGAAAAGGAAGGAATTTGAAGCATTTGAACTGATAGCTCAATATGGGACTCAGCAGGACTACTCTGAAATCTGATGGCTCTCTAAAGTTGTCACCTTTTACAGGAGTCCTTCGTGGGCTTACTGAATGCAATAGGCTGATCAAGTGTAATGAAAAAGAGACACGGAGTTTTAGACTTTTTAAGCCTGAAGCTGCACTTGCACAGCACTGCTGTACTGAACAGGGAGCCCAGACTAGTATTTCTTCAGTAGCAAAGACCTGAATTGGTGTGTGTGCCTACTGAGGGTGATTTATTCTGCAGTTCTTCGGCGTGCTGAACGCTTCGCTATCTTTATTGTGATCAAGTTTTTAAGAGCTGCACAAATTCCAGTGCTAGATATATCCTTAGCTCTATCTATGACTCCTTCTCCAGAAAGCAAGCTAGGACTGACAATATCCACCAGTGGTTAATTTCCTTATAGTAGCCAGGATCAAGATCATTTATGTCTTCTGTAACAATCAGCATTCAGTTCAGCTGATAAATACAGCAGTATGTGCAGGGTTTTTTCAGCCTTTATTTTAAGGTGGGCCTGCCCACTCTATATCTCCCCACCTATCCCTCAGTCCTCTTTCATACATCAAGAGAGACACTGAGCAAACTTCGCTTTCCAAACCACTTCAAAACATTTATGGCATAGCATGCAACAAAACGGTACAGCCTCTTGACAAAACACAAAATGGAAATCATCTAAACAAAAGACAGGCAACAAAACAGCAACTAATTATTAACTAGAGAAAGAAGCCTGGAGCCAGAAGGAAGAAATCATTGTTTATTCTTCTACAGAAGAGCAGTAATTTTACTGCAAGGTCAAGGCAAACTGAAAAGCTCAGCTATACTGAGCTTTGGCCCAAACCAGGTGGGAGTATACCAGATCGTGACCAAAGGCTTCTCAGACCAAAAATTAACTTTGCAAGTTAAAAATGGACAGAACAGGAAAAAAGAAGTATAGGAAAATAACAGATTCCTGTTTTAGGCAACAAGCTCAGCCTATGAAAGAAAGTACAGACACCTCTGAAAACCTGCAAGACAAAGGGCTTTCTAAATTTCTGTTCTCAAGCAGTGCAGCTGGTAGTGGGGATTTGGCAGTTTACTGAAATGAGCAGTGGATGAGATGATAGCATGGAGTAAGTATGGGAAGAATGATCTTGCACTGGGAAATGCAAAATAAGCTCACAGAACCTATGAAGGGTATCAGTGAGAGGTATAAGAAATCTGGTGCAATCACAGAAAGTGCTGCTCTTCTCAAAGGTTTGGGTCAGATCAGAAGCGATTGAATTCAGGCTACTTAAACAACCAAGAAAACCTGTTCATAGATATTAAGAGGTTAATAACACCTCCTTGCTATCATGAAAACAGATATGAAAGCAACTAGTTGTCTGAAGTCTTCATTATGGTAAAATATGTTATCAATCCAAAAAAAGAAGTTCACACGAGAACACCTTCCCTCGGCTTTTGCTTGGATTCTACTGTGGTAAAAACCCCAGGCTGCTGAAAAGCAACACTTAAGACATTATCAGGAACATGCTTCCTCCAGCTGCATCCCTAATTAGCTCTGTTTCTTTGAATACTCGTTTTCCTCATTTATCACCCTATTTCAGAGAAGCTGAGAGACCCAGTTTCAAGCATGTGCCTTCCATGATCATGAGTACTGCAGTTTTGGATACATTAAGTGAAATAGTTAGCAACCAAAGTAACATTTTAGAAGAGAGAGCAGAACACTGCTTCCTAAGACATCTGTGTTTTATTTCACAGCTGCAGGGTGTATCCATTTAGCACTGACAAAAGACAAAAGGCTGTGCCGTGATACAGATCGCCAAAAGACGATGGTAATACTTGAATACTGCCTTTCAATGAAGGAACCTCAAAGTGTACTATTCTATAGCTGCAGCATTGTTACTGTTCTGCTCTGGGGTATGCTGTTAGAGAAGCAATGGCAGTGAAATCCAGTAAGTAATATGTTCTCATTGTTCTTCTATAAAATTGACCGAAAGGCCTCGTGCATGTACACAGCTTTCATTTTAAGTGCACTAGAGCTGAAAAGAATAGAGATGCTGTACTTGAAGATTTCTAATGTAGGATGCTATGAGTTTGCCAGAAGAAAGAGGAGACAATTCTTTCATCCTGAATTTCAAGAGAGGAGGAAACTCCTTGAAACACAACCACTAGAAGTTTCAATTTTTTCACCCTCAAGTGAAGAGGCTTAGCATTTATGCCATGACATTAAAGGTGTCTCAGATATTAGCAACTGCCAGAGATAACGAGAAAAAAGCTCATCTTTCAGGGAACGCCACCAGGCAGAAGGAGGGGAGATGAGGGAGAATGGAAGCAGGTTTGTGGTGGCAGGCAAGTCCCCTCCCAGCCCATCTCACCTTCCCAGGTGCCCTCATACAACAGGCAAGAGGCCCTGGAGCTGGATGGACAGACAACTGATTATGTGGACAAGATTTTCCCCCTTTCTCTGGTGACCAGTGGGAAGAGCTGGGGGAACAGCACAAAGCTGTGTCAGCAGCTGCATGGGCTGGATATCAGGAAAAGGTTTTTTACCCAGAGGGTGGTTGGGTACTGCAACAGGCTTCCCAAGGTCACAGAACCAAGCCTGACACAACTCAAGAGGCACTTGGACAGTGCTCTCAGGCACCATGGTGTTATTCTTGGGGCTGTCCTGTGCGGGGCTAAGAGCTGGACTCGATGATCCTTGTGGGTCACTTCCGACTCCGTTTATTCTACGATAAATGTTGAGTTTAAAAAACAGAAGAAACGTTCTGAACATTGATCAGGACGAGCATCAAGTTAAATTAACTTCCTGCTTTCAAGGGCTGTTTTGAGAGGCTGGTGGTTGCTGGTCTTGCTACAGGACCATATTAGTCCATCCACACTTAGCGTGAAAGTTCAGCAGGGACGCTGTCAGGCAGGCCATGAAGAAGTTGAGATGCAGGAGTTAAAATGAAAGAAGGCACATGAAAAGGATGAAACTGGGCAGATTAGGCATTTCTCCTGAGCAACTGGACTCAACTGACAGGCTGAGTGCAGAGCAGGGGAATGACACGCAACTTCTATGCAAGTTTGCACGCTTCACTTAGCTTATGGTACAACAGGGCAATAAGTAACAGTATTTTGGGCTAAAAACAAGCATGTTTTTCGACGTGTAAGTCTCCCAAACATGCAATCACACAGCAGCTGCAGAGACAGGGGAAACACTGCTCCCTCACCACTTGTCTCGTTTATCAGTTTGCCTCACACTTACGGGACATGCTTTGCTATACGTCAGAGACAGAAAACACTCCTGTACTTGCTCAGAGGAATAGCCTGTCTGATTAAACACCCCTCTTAGTGCAACAGTGCATGGCAGAGCAGTGGCTGTACAACACAACACAACAGGGGAAAGGACAACTAAATGCCTTTTGTCAAGCATGCCACAAAGGGCACACACTTCTTTTTTTTTTTTCTGAGATGCATCCTTAAGAATTCTGGAACTCCATAACAAGCAAGTCTCCTGTAACATTTGAAAGGCAGATTTCAGAAACCAGGTCAGTGCTCAGCAATGTGCTATTTGGATCTCAAACACAAGGATGGTTTTAATCATCAAGCAAATACACACCACTATACCAGCAGAAACATTAAAAAAAAGGGTTGCTTCCTTTTTCTCCACTTTTGAAGTAAATTCCCCACCTGCTCCATGAGTCATGACCCACAGATCTCCATGTGCTATGTTAATGTATGTGTATTTCCTGGGCAGTAACTTAAATGTATCATGAAGCTTGAGTCAAGATTTTGTAAGGAACTGAGCCTTGGGATTCTCAAAACCAAACAGCATATTCAATTTTGAACTGTCCTATCTTATTCAGATATATGTTCAAAAGCCAAGGCAAATCACTGGCTATATCAAAATGCAGCTAGCATTTTGAAGGATTGCATGGTATACCAGCAATGGGAGGGCTCACAGCTTCCCATTTTGGTCCCTCAGAGTTCATCTCCCACAGCTCTGCTGCACTAAGATGAAGCTGCACTCATTAGTTCAAAATGGTAATGGTCACACTGTAATATCTGCACGTCACCCAAAGTTCAGTCTGGCATTCAAGCTTTGTGCAGTGACAATGCCTAACATGAGGTTGTTTTTTTTTTTTTTTTTCCCAAAAAATCCTCTGGCTTCCCTAAAGCCAAATATTAACATCAGAGCATATTAATGTGAGTTTAGTCACTCTGGGATTCTCCTGGTCACTGTAATACCAGCATATCCTTTAGCTGTAACTGGGCTTTTTTTTCCCCACATAATTGTAAGATCACTGTCATTTCTATACATTTATTTAACTTTATTGCCCCCATACACTGACTTTCCTCACAATTCTAACCATCTGCCTGGTAATTTTACCTTCGTGCAGGCAGACACTGAACTAGGAAACATACTCTAAAGGTACTTAGAGTATAAGAAACCCAAGAATATTTCCCAAGAATTTTTCTGTTTTCCTTACATATGCTTTGAAATGTTCTTTTATCTAACTGCTCACTATGCAGTTTTTCACTCAACCACCATTTCAAATTCTACTTAAAAAAAAAAAAAGAAAAAAAAGTATTTACAGTACAAGTGCATCCCTTCACTCTCTAAAGATTTACTCTAAAAATTAACAAAACTATTAAAGCTGAAATCCTTGATTGAATTAAGGCAGTGGAAGACTGGATTTCACTTTGAACTTTCTAACAGAATCACTTCCTTCTCCCATCCTTGTCTAGCCACACCCATAGGCAGGCCTTCAGTCATACAGAAGTCATGGCATTCACAGATTTCCACTAGAAAGTTTTTTACTCTCAGATTACAGTTTACATCCTCCTCACCCTTCCCTTCTCCTCCTCTTCAATTCAAACAAGTAGAGGCTCTTTCCAAGGATAGATCTGATCTTAAGGACAGGAAAATACCAGTACAACAGCAGTTTGGAACAGACTTTTTTTGGTCCCCAGCAAGACAGGATGTTAATTAATTCTCACCAAGCTTGGCCGGACAGCACTAATTTAAAAAGCCATAAGAAAACCAGAAAATGTGAACAATGCAGTTAATTATATTAAAACAAAGCAGTGCCAATATCATACTTACAGGCTGAGGCTGTTCTGCAATACAGCAGTTGAAACACAACCAAAACTCACTCATTGTTTACAGTCTGAAGTGGGAAGACAGATGAAATGCACGACTCAACCTTTCTAAGTCTGTCTGCAGATAGCAAGTTCTTCAAACAGGTTTATAATGGCTCCAATGTGAAAATCTTTCTTTCTGTCGAGCTCTTCTCCAAAGACCAGTCAGTCCCACGACAAACAGCTTGAAGGCAAAAGGTTATTTTAGTCTTCTTTCAGAAGGTTGATCCCAGCACCACAGAAATGTTATATAGGCTTCTTTGGTCCCTAGCGTTATGTGAACCTGAAAACAGAAGTACATTACATTAAAAAGAGGGAATATACAGAATCTCAAGCTCCCAGGCAGCCACCCACACTACCAATTTCTTGGTAATATTCAATCACAGACTGAAGTCATGTGCTTATTTCTGCAGTGACTGCCAAAAATGGCATATACCATAAAATCTGTACTAGGCTTACATTCCAGCTCTGGTTAGATGAAGTGGTATTAAGAACTGGCATCCAATCTTTTGGCAGTCATCTTGGTTTGATTTGTTTCTAACTTTCAAATGTCATTTCAGAAAGTGATATTTGCCCACACACCCCTTTTAAACTTCTTATGGAAATGTGCCTATTGACATCGTATTTCTCAATGGAAAAGTCACCCAGTCCATTCACAGTGAGAGGTTTAAATAGTGTGTAACCTCAACCTTGTCACACTATTGCCAATCAAAGGCATGCTCTCCTAAATGTTGAGGAAACAAATTTATGAACGTGAAAAATTTGCAAAATGGCTGGACTTGGTTTACACAATGAATTCCCCTTCCACTCTCTTCTACCCTATGCTTCATGTACAACTGAATTCAAAACAGGACATCACAGGGTTCGAAACTGTTTCCTAAAAGCTCTAAAATTCCTCCAGTGGAACGAATGAGGCTCCAGATTCCAACCACTCCTTTTCTAAAATACTGTTTATTGATAAATCTCCATTCCAGTTTCTTTCGGTAGGAGTGCAATAAAAATTCCTGTGAGATTTCATTTATCTTGGCACTTACCATAAACTCTACTTTAAGAGAAAGCAAGATAACGAGTACTCAGAAGTTTTTGCGTGCATACTCCTTAATAATTCTATGTACACCTATTATATTTTATATAATTCCATATGTTTCTTCACTCACATTTGCATAACTACGCATCATTACTTCAGTGCAATTCCTCACAGCATGAAGTGGCTTGGATGGGATGCATACAATTACACACACACACACACACATATAATATACAAATATACACACACATTCTGTGGTAGAGCAGTTCCACTTTGCTAACACCTTCATCAGTTCTCTACATGGCTGAAAATTCGATGAACATTAAAGCAACAAGAGCTGGAATAACAAAGAAAACCTTGACAAGAAAATACTCCGTTGTTCTCTGCAGTCTTGGTATTTGCATGCTACACAAGTTTCTTTTCTAAATTTCATCCAGAATGTAACAAAATCAGGACTAAAACATGGTTAACTCCTGTTAGCATGTAACATTTGACAATTCTAGTGCAGTTATTGCACGGCTTATGCCTCCTTCAAATGTGGCATTTGAACATTCTGAGAAGACAGGCTCCAAGTTGTTCTGATACACAGCAACGCTCCCCCAATGCTCAGATTATGAGAAACTGAGAAATCAAGTATTCAAATTTAGCATTTTGAAGTCCAATACACTGTAAGCTGATGAAGCTATAAACAGAAACAGTGCAGTGAGCTTCTCTTGCTGTGCAAGTGCCCCAGTACTCTGGTTCGTTACTCCCGAAATTCTGACTCTTGTATTATTGCTTCCTTGCAACCTCTCTTTTCACAAAGTCCAGATTTCACACATTAAATTCTTGTTCTCACGGAGGGTTAACTTTCACCCGGTTGTTACACCTGGAAAGGGCAGGGGAAATTCCTCTTGTCCTCCATCTCTGCATCGGCTCACTGAGAGCTGGCAGGCTCCTCCAGCTCACGGCTACAGTAAGCACCGTGCTGAGCTGGAGCCCTGGGAACAAACATGAAGGGCTTGTGCATGCTCCTGTGAGCCTAGAAAGCTCTTCCTGGTTAAAGAATGCCCAAGGGTGCAGAAGTCTTTCTCTACCCATCCACTTTCAGCATGCAGGACTTGTGACCTTCAAGACAGAGTTCTCTTCAAAGCTGACTCCTCGCCTTAGAACAAAGGCTGCTGAATAGCAAAGCCAACTGAGAGACTGTGAATAATAGTCTCTGATAACATGTTCATTCTTAAAAATATATTTTATCTTCTACAGCCTGGTATGGTGCTATATTTGCCCTTAGTTCCATGGTTCCTTTTCAAGTTTCAACACTTGAACAGCACTTTTTCAGTCTGCTGTCTTTTAATTAAAAGAAAACATGGTTGACACAGCACTAGGTCTGGAGAAAACGAACATTAAAAGCACCTCTTAAAAAGGCAAACAAACACTTAGCAGTGCTTGTTGGAGTTTCAGAATTTCGTACTCCTCCCCAGTCTGTTAACCATGATTTTTAAGCGGAAAAATTCAATGGAAAATATCGGGTATAAATCTGCTCCACCAAAATGGAAAGAAAAAACAAACTTAAAGGAGAAAGGCATATCAGTGCTGCGATGCCAATGGCAACACACTAGGAAGTTCTCTTACACTGATAGTTGCTTGTTTAAGGAACGAGTTGAAACAGGAAAATTCTGCTGTTCTTTTCCAAATTGGTTATAAAGAAAGAAATAAAAAAGGAACCACACTGACCTACAGCTACTCTAGTCAGGTAATTACCTAGTATCAGCACAGCAGCAATCTCGTGGGAAAGTGCTCCTCCAAAGCCTGAACTGCACCTCAAACCTAGCTGCAACTCAGGAGCTCCCAAAATACATACAACATTTTACAGCCAGCTCTCTGCTTTGACACGGGATTAAGATCTGAATCACAGAACCACAGAACGGCCTGGGCTGGAAGGGACCTTAAAGACCACCTTGTTCCAGCCTCCCTGCCACCCTCCACCAGGCCAGGTTACTCAGCGCCCCGTCCCAGCTGACCTTAAGCTGGCCAGAGGCTGAAGGACACACAGTTCATGACCCGAGCTCTGCCACCCTTTGTGTTTGCTCTTTACACATTTTATGGTGCTCAGAGCCGCCCAACACGGTTAGAGCTCATGTGGAAAAGACAAGGCACTTACTCTGTCTGAACTGGTAAGTTTCTCAAGTGATGAGTGGTGAAACACCTATTTGCTTTTCCCATGTAAACCTTCTGAACTCTGAACGCAGTTTATTTTAGAGTGCATGATTCACATTGCAAGAACACACAGGACTACCACGCTGAACAACTTTGTCGCATTTTAAGGCTTTTATACCTCATTTATTATTTCAATTTCACACCATCTACAGACATTCTAAGCAGTATGAAGAAATTAAGATACTAAAAATAATGCATTATTTAATATTTAGATTGAAAACCAGTAAGGTAATTTTCATTACCCTAAGGTTTATTCCACAGTGACTGGTTTACTGCAAAAACCAAAACTACTCTTTATTGCTAAATACCAGTCATAAAGACAGTAAGTGCAAACACAGCATTAATGAATAGTCGGGGCAGAGCACATTCTGTTACAGTATCACCCATTTTTCTCACTAAAGCAGTATTAACTTCTCTGTGGGAATTATATAGAGCAGGAAAGGAGGAAAGGTAAACAAAGAAATCAATTTTCCCTCCAAGCTCTTTATGTTTACTGATAAAAAGCAGGTTAGGCAGTATTTACCTTAGCTGATCCATACAGGAACATGCTGTATGCCGTGGAGGGTCAGTTAAAATAAAGCTACTTATTAGTTATACAGCTTAAGAACAGCCACTGTTTTTCTTAAAAAAAACAATCCATACAGTTCCTTTTAAGGGTGAACCCTCTGTGTCCTCTGAGTGCACACTGTTCACTGCAGCTTCAAACAGGACGTGCGGAAACAACGCTCTGTGACAACTACTTGGAGCAAATAAAACCACAGGAAGGTGAAAAAAAAAAAAAAAGACAGCAGGTGTTAGTATCTGAATTTAGCTAGATGTGCTAGTATCTGAATTTAGCTAGATGTGCTCCAAAGCTCAGACTACTGTTTAAGGAGAAGGAGGGGGGGAAGTTAAAAAAAAAAAAAAAAAATAAAAAACCCCACAGAAACAAAACAAACAAAAAAACCCAAACAAACAAAAACCACAAAAAAACAAAAAACAAGAAAACCAAACTGTGAACAAAAAACTATACCTAAGTATGCCATGTCATGGCATGTCATGACACAACATGATGACATGCACATAATAACGTGCACACGAAGGCACAGTCACAACCAGATCTACTACTAGCATTTTAGTTTCAAGTACTTCCCAAGAAAGAAATTTACAATTATTCTTAATATTGGAGATTAATTCCATAAAATACCTGGTTGCTTTTGTCTGTTTTTTGTTTTGTTTTGTTTTTTCTGAGTGTACTTTTAAGACTTCAAGTTTTTCACTTTAATCTTCTGTTGTAGCCACACAATTTCCTCTTGATGATGACTGCACAAAATCAAGTGGCAGCCAGAAGTGGGAGGAAAAGAGGATTAAGGTGTGTCCGAACCAAGAGAGAGGCTGCAGTGGTGCACACTTCCATACACTTACAGCTGTAGAAACTGGAGGATGCTCTCCATCATTAAAAGGAAGTGAGAATTGTTTATTCCCCTGCCAGCCTCATGTTTTTAAGTAAAACAATTTACAAGAAGCAAGCACAACCTATGGGGAAAGTTGTCTTCATGCATGAATTTTGTACCACTGGGGCACTGCACTTAAAGAAACACTCTTCCTCCCTTCACTGCTGCCAGAACACGCACTTCTGGGGACTCTGGCACTCATATTAGTGCACCAATTATCTTTTGCACTTCCACTTTGTCCTGGAGAAACCTGAGCTGCAAGTAACTCTTGCCAGACAAAAGAGAGATGACTTTCACCACTGAAACAGACCAAATAAGGCTGAGATCCCTTCTTTATTTCCTCCCAATTTTCCCATATTGATTCTGCCCCATATCCCAGCCAAGTGCTTTAGGATTTAGTTTCAAGACATCTAAGAATCTTCTTCAAATTCTGAGTTAGACTTTCTTGTACATTTTCAAATCCTGAACACATAGGTCCTGACTCTGTGAAAAGGTTATTTTATCCACATCTTTATGATATAGTTTTGCACATTATGATTAAAGCCACTTTTAAGATTTTATTATAGGGTTTTATTTTGGGATTACTGGTCATTTGGAGTCAGTTCTTATTTTTTGTCCCTACTTACACTGAAATGGTTTTCATTAGTATATTTCCTTAAGCAACATAGAAATAAAGTTGTACTTCAAATCAAGCTCAACACAAATTAATAGCCATAAACGACTACTACTATGACAGTACTTTGCTTCTGAGTTAAAAGTCTGAAAGAATGTCGAAAATGAAGGAATATGATAAAGGTACTATTAAGGATTACTTAAAGGAGACAGATGGATTGATTTGTATTTTTTTTTTTAAATGTTGTCAGTAATAGAATGGAGTCTGGCTTTACAAACAATATCATCTTTCACTGGAACCAGAACACCTCCAGTTTTTGTGTTTTTAATTTTAAGGAAGCCATCACAAGTTTCCCTGCAGCGGATGTACCCACCTGGGATAATACATGGGAAGGCAGCAAAAGATACAGGAAGGATACCACAGTAAGTTTGTAAGGAGAAACACTATCAGGTCACTGATAGCGTATTATATTTAAAAAAATAAAATCCTGTTAGTCAAAGTTTTAATTGGTCAATAACATTCTGCTCTTAAGTGGCAATCCCCATTGAAGGTAACACTATAGAAGGATTTTCTCAGCTGATCTCCTTGGTAATTCTAACTGGTAATACCAGTCAGAGAGGAAAAAATTCCCAGGGCAAAGTAGTGGTTCAAGGCAGGCTGTCAACAAGGTACCATTTCCATAAAGAATGGAAAGGAAAAAGCCCCAAACAAACCTCAAATCTCCCCGAAGAACCCCCAGTTACTAGTTCTAAAGTAATGATGGGGAATCCACAACATTTTCATCCAGAGAGACCACCATTTTAAAAATAGAGCAGCATTAAAAGGAAGGGAATAGTCTGTGCTCATAACAAACTGCATGCAGGCCATACAAGATAGGGACCTTTACCTTTTTTTAGCATGACAATAGATAAAAAGCATTATTCACAGCCTTTATAGTATTTTTTTTCATGGGAAAGAAATACATCAAAGCAATTTTCAAGAAAGATTCAGGATAGAGGAAAGGAACAAGCATGAAGAAGAAGAGAAAAGTCCATTAAAACTGCAAGGAGTTCACAGAGGCAAACTCTCACCAGTACAGTGTTTCATGTCAAAAAAAATCAATCACCATGGCATACCACTACTGCAGATTTTAACCATCTGAGGTAAAACAGCCTTGCAACACAAGTCTGGCATTGCATCTCAAGACATTTTAATGCACTTCAGCAAGTTACTGCTGTCATTTCTGCTGTCCCGAATGCGCTGCCTGGTGCGCAGCATCAATTTACACACCCAGACAAGGTACTTCTATTTCTTTGTTCTATTCTGCACAAAGTAGGGAGCTGATTGGTAACCCACAAAAGGCTGTCTCACAAGTTACTTAGTTCTCTTATTAATTAGTATTCTACCTTCTACTGGTTAAATGATTCTCTCGCTTCTGATGCTAATTAGTATGCATGCTCAGTCCTCCTCTTCTTTTGAGTCGGTGGGTTTCCTGAGTCACTGAGTCAGTGGTCACAATCTCCCTCTGCCAGAATCACCTTTCATTCAGTTGGAGCTGATTTCAGCACAGTTGCTGAGTTGGCTTTTTCAGTTTCTTCCTTATCTTTAGAGTTCTTCCAGAAGTCCTTGCAGCCTATGAATTCTGCATTGGTTTTGCCTGCTATCAGTAGTGCATCCTTCTCCCCAAACTTTGTTAGCTTCTCCCTAAGTCTGAGATCACGGAGGCATGTCAGCCCTTAAAGCTTAACAAGGCAACTCTACTAACAAGCAATTTATCTAATACCTGGGCATCACTTCGTCACCTCCCACTCAAGGTCTGAAATTATGAGACCAAGTACAGGAAGCAAAAGCAGCATCACATTTTGTGACGCTAAGTTCACTCAGTCACCCAGTCCACATGTACCGGTTTGAAAAGCCAGATGGAACACCTCTGTTCGAGCTCTCCTTGGCACATGGCAATGCAATGTTTCAAACAGGAGGAGTGCATCAGCTCAAGCAGCTTATCTCTGCTTTAGCTTTCAGTTCCACAGCTTGCAAGCGACAAACACAAGCAAGAGCTTTTTGTTCAAAGTGTGACAGAACTGTGTACTTGTAATCTGCTAGCATCCAAGGCCTTACTATTTATTTATGTTTATTCTCCAGCCCTTTTAAAATTTCTCTGCTATTAGCTGCTGTAGGCACATGGGAGATTGCTTAAAGAAACTTAAAAGTTCAGGCAAATCACATTTTCAAAGATACTTTGGGACCACTTTAGAGAAGAAGTAGAATTTAGGACTTTTAGACTATGTAGTCACAGAAACTGGAGGCAGAAACCTATTAGTTCATGCAGCCCATTTTCTCAGGAGTATCAGTTCCCAGGAAACAGTAGAGTCTATTGTTACTGTCCACTGGACTGTACTTTCAGAAATCCCATTAAATGACCATTCTGCAGCCTAATACAGGTGACAGAAGTTGGCTTCAACTTCCACTGCCCTTACTGGTTGCTCATTTGAAGAGCATTCACACAAGAACCACACATACACAAGTCTAAATAAGGCTACAACTGTTCTGGAGTGTTTGGTTTTTCCTGACTGGACACTTTAGAGCAGTATATTAAATGTTTGGTTTATTTTAAAGGAAGTCCATCTTCAGGTAGAAGGTGGTGCAGAAATACAAGCAATACCACCCAAGTTAGCCAGGAAAAGCAGGAAGTTACTGGGGCATATGGCAGAGCCAGAAATCACAGAAATTTTAGAACTGGTGAGAGGTGACAAGTGATAACTGGGCCTGTTTGGATTTCATTTAAATGTAAGCATGGGGGAGCTGCACCAGTAGATAGACTGACAAAGCACATCTCAAAAAGAATGCTCTAGTCAGGGATCTGCATACATGTAAAAAATGCTTGCAATAGCATTATGTGTGCTTTCAAACCAGACCATGTGGGGGAAAAACAAAACAAAACAAAAAACAACCTGATAAATTGCCTGGCTTTTTCTTAGTTGCCCACCAACAGCCTGAGATGTGGTAGCACAGTGCCCTGTAACATGCAGCACAAAGTGACACCTGGACAGGAGGGTCAGGTTTCATTTTTGTCTAGCAGCATACAGCAAGAAATGGTTCTCCTCTCCTGCCTCGAGAAACTTCTTAAGTCACTTAAGGGAAAGTAAAATCTAGACATAACCATAGCAACAAGGAAATTTGGTTCCTGTACCACAATTTAAACGCGCTACAAAGCATAGAAGAGTGTCTTAATTCTGTAACACTTAAACAACTGCAAAGAAAGTAATGAACTGAAATACAACTACTAACGAGTACACATGAGAGCTTTTAAACTTCCACAGAACAGATAACCCCTCTTAGCCACTTCTACACACAAGACACCTACCAAATACCATGGCTGCATGTGCATGCACATATCCATACGAAGCCACACACACACAACCTGTAATTAGTTTAGTAACTGCAGCACTCATAAAGTATTTCATTCCTATGGCCAAGGCTATCATGCAAGTATTTAAACTAACAAGCTTTTGCCTCTACAAACCTCAGACAACCAGGCTGTATTAAGGAGAACCAGGGTCAGCTGGTAAAGAAAACTTTGCTATGTTCGAGTTGCAGTCAGTATGAAAGGAAGTTTTTCAAGTCAACAGCAAATTTTCCTTTTTTTTTTGTTGTTGAAAGGAACACATTTTTCAAAACAGAATGAAATTCAGGTAGGGGAGAAAAAATGAAGGAACTCTTCAGATTTTTTTACTCTCCGCAGTTGCTTTCCCTAAGCCATTGCACATGCACACATAGTCACAGGTCACTAGTAGCAATAACACCAGTACCTATACAGATTTGTTTATCATAGATTAAATACTGGAATTCCCAAAATATCCTATTTTGGGACCACCTTTGAACTGCAGCTTGATTCAGATACTGCACATTAATTAAGAGGAGTTATTGCTCTTTGCTTCTCCCTCTCCCAAGTTGAGTCATTGCAAATGATCCTTAATATTCAGTTTAATTTGAGCATCTAATTTACTCTTTGAAATACTTAACCACAGATAGCTCTTGCTGCTTACACTGATACAATGTTTACCTCCACAATCACAGAACAAAATGCAACTGCAAACAAAGTCTTGAAAATCCTTGCTGGCTTTCATTTTGTGATAGATGTTTGCTTAATAATTTTTTTTTTTGTTGGAAGCGCATGGGTTATCCCTCAGCCTTTTCTTCAAGCTGAACAAACCCAGTGACCTCAGCTGCTTTTCAGTGAGACCTTCCACTGCCTTGGTCACCCTTCCCCCAGTAATAGCTTTATATCCTTCTTAAATGGTGGGGCTCAAAGCGGCACACATCACTTGAGAAGAGGCTGCAGCAGAACAGGACAATCACCTCCCCCTCCAGTCAGTTTTTCTCTCTAATGCACCCCAGGACACAGCTGGCCCTCCTGGCTGCCAGGGCACACTGTTAAATAATGTCCAACTTGCCACCAACCCAAACCCCAGATCTCTTCCCAGCTCTCTTTCTGAGTGGCTGCTTTTCAGACTCTTGTCCCCCAGCTTGTATGTTCAAGCAGCAATACCTCGACCCAGATGGAAAATCTGACACTTCACACCCTTGGTGATTTCCCAGCCCTCTAATCTACCCAGATATCTTGGTAAGGCCCTTCCACCACCCTGAAGGGACACGTCCACACCTCCCCCTAATAATGCAACTGACTCAATACCTGCATCCAGACCCCTTATAAAAATATCAAAGAGCACAGGCCCTAAGATGGAGCCCCATGGAACCCCACTAGTGACAGGTCCCCAGTCTGATGTCACCCCATTCACTCTCACCCTCTGTGCCCAGCCCACAAGCCAGTTGCTCACCCACCACATGGTGTGTTTATCCAGCTGTGGGCTGGACATTTTGGCCAGAAGGATCCTGTGAGATGGCGACAAAAGCTTTATTGAAATCCAAAACGATTACATCAGTTGGCTTCTCTTGGTCAGCGGGGTGGGTTACTTTGTTCTAAAAGGCAACCAAGTTTGTCAGACAGATCTCTCCCCTCTTGAACTCGTGTTGTCTGTGACTGATGACTCTGCTGTCCCTCAGGTGTTTTCCAGTAACTCCCATACCAGGTACTGAAGTGAGACTGACAGGTCTGTAGTTATCAGGGTCTTCCTTCTCATCCTTCTTGAAAACTGGGTTAAATCACTGCTTAGTCCCCGTTCAATTACTGCTTAATTGATTACCATTTAATTTGTATTCAATTACTGCTTAATTGATTACCATTTAATTTGTATTCAACCACTGATTAATTATAATTTGATCATCATTTAACCACTAACAAAACATTTTTAGTTAACACTATAACCATGATTTCTCTTAATTCACCTGCAGCATGTCATTTTATACACTACACAACAAGAACAACTTCACTGAATAAATTACAAGTTATTAAAATTTAAATAAGTTAAGAGATGTGCAGTTTTAAAACCAAAAGACACTGTGTTATGTCTTTTCTACATACGTAGAAAAATAGCTGCGTGCATATAGTCATCTTAAAATAAAAATATGTGCTGCACAGATTTCCATGACTTAAATGCAATTTCAATGAAGATACCGAAATTATTGACCTAGTTAAGAAACAAAGTGCTGTACAAAAAAGGGAGTTTCAAAGTGTTCCAGAAACATTTTGACAAAGTATGTATTCTCAGCGGAACAGTTACTGCCGTTCTGAAATCTGAACACAAAAGAATCCAAATTCTCTCCTCAGAAGTGACCTGCCTGTCTTGCCAAGGAACACTGAATCGTGTTCCCTGTGTACCCACAAAAAGTTCAAGGCTATTTACTGCTAGAAATGTCTATCTGGAAAATGCCCTGAGGGTCGCAGCTCAGTAGCAGAGTAAAACTCACCTGGAGTTTTACGGCTGATGTAAAACCACTTTAAATCTCAAATGGTTTGGCTGCCACAGGAAACGCCCACGCACACAGAGGTGTTATGGCTTACCTACATTGTTAGGTATCCAGTGAACAGGAAAACCTAGAGTAAAGGTGTGCCAAGGCTACAAGTTATTTTTCCAATCAGCTTCAAGCTAGCTTGTTCATACCTGTAAATGTTGAACAGGTTTGTTTCGGCTCCCCAGACTCTGAGCTGCTGACAAAACTTTAAGCAACTTGCAATGCTTGTCTACTAAATATGAAAGTAAAACTTACATGTCTCAATTCTTAATCAGTGTCTAGCTACAAGGAAGCAAATAGGCAAAGTGAAAAGTGTACTCTGACACCAAACAACCACAGAATGACACTATTTGAACTCCACGATGAACTTTTAGTGACATTAACAACGGCTACTTCAGAATGTAATCTTTACTCTGTTCTTTGTGATGCAGAGAAAGTATTTTCCATATATTATATTAATAAGCAAGAGAGGACTGAGACAATACACCTGGCCACTTTCTGAGGTACAGCCTCACTAAGGTCACATACATCTGCAATCACCTTCAGTGCAGATAGCTGACAACTTTTATAAAAGCTGCAGGAGAAAACAGGTGGATACTTTGATTACTAAGGTTTTATTTTTCTCCCCAGTAACAAAATCTGATTCACCAGCGTCACATTTACTCATTTATTCCGACTGCAGAATTGCTTCAGCCAGCTGGCTTTGATGCACTCATGCATCTGATGCTAGTTCTCTTCTTTAAAAACGCTTTTTGTTTGCTCTTAAGACATATTTTGCACTAGAAACACCCTTCCTATTCTTCTCCAGATATATTCTCGATTAAGCTCATGTCACACAATAACAATTCTATTCACTGGAGGCAGAACATGACATTTTCAAAGCAGAGTCATGACAGACTCAGCCACTCAGCACAACCTAGCTAAAAAATCAATCAGAACAATATTTTTTGCTCCTAATGACACAAGCCTGGCTGGGGGAGGGTGGGTAAGTACACCAAAAAGACATGAAGAATTATATGGAGAGTTTCTTTCAGATTCCAGTCCCAATCCAACCAGCGGACAGGAAAGAGAAGGCACATGCTGCCACTGACCTTTCCCACCAAAAATCTCAGTGCTGGAGCTTTCAATGCTACCTTTGCTACACTGCAAATTGTTCAAGCGTGAGGCCACTGCAACATAAAAAAATATGCCATTCTAAAGCAAAGAGAGCACACAGTTGTAAATCTGCTCTGTGTTTCTATTCAGTGCAATAAAGAAGATTTACACAATATGACATTTTTCTGCTCAATTTACCTCCACAGTCCCTGGTTTAACTGTTAACCTTATTGTTGGTAGAAGATGTTTTATGCACAGTAAAACTCAACTTGCAGTAAAGCTATCTGCTTCTCAACTTGGTGCAGTTTGAAAAACACTACTTTGCATCCTGCCACCAGGTGCTCATAAACAGATGTTGCAAATGCGGTCAACCCCTGTGCCTGAGCTGTCTGCAGGCTTAACTAGCCCCTGAATTCATTAAACAAAAATTAACAGGATGTACAGCTCTTCTTATCAGGTTTGGTTCCTTAGACTGACCAGATCACTCTGTTTTGAATTAGTAAGTAGCTACCACAACAACACAAGGCCCTCTCAAAAATTCCTAACCACCCAAAAAATCCCCAAAACAATCACATCACAGTCCTATCTGCCCCCGAGTAAGGATATTTCTTTCTTTATCTCAAAGCAAGACAGCATTTGCCACTTACACCCTATTAGCTCTCAGTTGTGTTCCTACACTACAACTTCTGCCTTTTGAAAGTCTGTTCTTAAACTAATTCACAGGAAAGTGACGAAGATATTAACAGAGAAATCAGAAAATGTGTTCTGGAAAGGAGTGGGAGGGGGAAGGCAACCAAGAGCACACCGGATATGAAACTATATTTGCCATTTGTTTCATACACTATGCCTACAGAAGAAGGAGGTCTGAGATGTGATACAATGCATAATCATATAATCACATAATGCATAACGACGGTGCTACACTTAATCCACGTCCCAGGACGGCACCTCTGGAGGTGCCAAGCATGGCTGCACGAGAGGGAGACTTTCACAAGCTCAGTGGTGGCACCCACACCAGACAGGATTCTGGAGCAGACCACAGAAAGCGAGTCTGGACCAGCTACTGCAGCTTCCCCAGAGAGGCACTGCCCAGACTCACCCAACCTCAGAGCACGAGACCTCCCCAAATGCCTCTCCCCTGCCCCTCACATGCTCTGTACCTCAACCCCTGTGTGGGCATCTCTGTACAGTTGATAGCTGTGCATCAACAGCTAGACCTAATTTTGTTTATAAGATGTGATATTTGCAAAGCAGACCCATGCAGTGGGACCTAGTTAAAAAAAAAATTATTCAGGCAAGTATTTTTCCTCCTAAAAGATTCCGGTGTATTGCTGTCGTGCATGAAGAAATCAGAGCTGCATCATATCAACACTAAAATAACTATTCCTGGGTTATTGTAACAACAATTAAAAAAAAAAAAATCTCAATTTAGAAGATCTTGGGTTTGTTTTAAGTTTATGTTTTGTCATATGAGCACAGTGCTATTATCAAACATTTACTTCTTCTGTCAGTAACTACTACATGGCACCTACAGAAGCTCAGAGCATGTTGCCAGCTCAGACACTTTGTATGATGCCTGTGTTTCAATCTCACAGAAAGGTACCACTGCACTGAAGAGAAGGAGGGGTGCCTAAGCTGAACACAGATGTGGATTTCTCATTTAGTTGATATGAGCTAGAAAGCCTCGTTAACTCAACATTTTTAAGCACTGAGAGCAATGAAGAGACCATGCAGCGTTTTCACCAATAAATGAAAAATGAAAGTTAAATTACAAAGAATAAACATGAGATCAAGTTATCTGGCTTATTTACCAAACATGACAGGTTTTTATTTGCATGGCCATGCTTTCAAATGAAAGATGGAATCATAAAACACAACTTTAATTAGAAAAATAATTATTATGCCCAAAGCACAAATTACATTGTTAATATAACTAGGTAATTACTTCTGAAGGTAGGTTTGCAAAAAAGCACTTCTGTACTCTGACACCCAGCCTCCAGGTCCCCTTCCTACTCTGACACAATTTACCTAAATTAAATGCTATAGGAGAAAAAATGGAAAGCTAACATAAAAAACAACTTTCAATTTTTTTTCCAGATTGTAGAACAGTCTCAGTAGGCAAATAATGGTAGTCTTAGCACATGATTCCGGGGGGAAAAAGTCAAAAGGACCTGTTAAGGTATGTTAAAAAGTTACATTACCAAAAAAAGAAAAAAAAATTAATTCAGTAACCATTTAAAGACTTTGCAAAAACTTTGAGAAATTGTATCAAGCATGTAAGTGAACCACAATTTTTTCCTTACTGTATTTACCACAATTCTAACACAGGCATAACTCTTCATCTTGGGCCCCAGTGACTTCTCTGATATAATTTGTGAAGTCAGTTTTGAGACAGGATTGTCATAGCAAAGGGTGGTAACTACTGAAAGGAAACATCACACATACATAAAGAGATCTTTGAGAGTAATCAGATATCATGATTTCTATTTCTAACTATTTAACTGGAGTTAATTTAATTGCTAAAAACAAACTAAGAAACAAGAGATTTCTGACAGGTCAACCCTTTCAGCAGTCCAACAAATGTTTATTAGTTTTTAGAATTCTGTATGTTAATCTTTTACATTTTTATGAACTGATATAACAGAAGTAAAATATGTTACCTTTTCATAGAGAGCAACAGAAATGTTCCTCAGCAGAAGTTTGTCTGAACTCTGCTCACAGAACTCTGCAGTTGCCATGTATTACTTTAATATGTGATGGATTTAAAAAAAAAAAAAAAACAACAAAACCTCCACACATCTCTCTTGGTATCTGTTGTTGTTGCATTCTAGCAATACAGCTACAAAGATCAGACCATTTCATGATGGAATCAACATTATTTTTAAAGGAAGTCTTTTCAGCTACTCTACTTTGCTGCTCAGAACAAATGTAACAAGTAGTTTTCTGCATGTCTGGCAGCTGGCTCTCAGCTAACATCTTTAAGACAAGACTAGGTTTAATCCTTCTTTAAGTGGGAAAGACTTACTGTAATAAGCCTTATTATGAATACATTGCAGTACCCACAGATACTACTTCTCTACTAGACACACGAAATTACAGTATCCATATGGGGAGTTAAGAATATGATACATATCAAGTTTTATGTGCTTTTATTAGTTTCATTTCCCTTATGTCAACCTTGTCTTGTGTATTTGTAAAAGCTCTGCAGTATCCTCAGCAGCCCTTGACCAAACTTCATTGCACAACCTTCTAAAAAAAAACCCTAATGGACACAGTGAGTCTGTTCTTTAGGTAACGTTAATATATCACACATGCAGTTGTTATAATTATCAATTTTACCTGCCAGGGAACTGCCAAGCAAAGATATCGCAAAAATATGTAAGATTTGTGGTCTTTGCTACAGTAATAACATATGACTGTAACTGCACCAGACAGCACTGTATTTCTTATTATTGATTAATACATTGGTCTGTGTAAGTCACTAGAAATTTGTATTTTATTTTGAAAAGATTTTCATATGACATAACAGGATTTTAAAATGCCTAATCTTTTTCTCAAGATACAGACTTTATACTTACGGCTTGAGATTACACCTAAGAGTCAAAAAGACTTGCAAGTCAGACAAGTTGCACAGGAAAAAAACAGGCTAAAGAAACAAAATACAGTTTGAAAAGAAAGCTTACTTACTAATGCTGACCTATAAAAGTTACCTGGAAAACAACAACATCCTGTTGGATATACTGGTGCATATATTTGCTAGAACTACATTTCTTTGTGTGATTGCTCTTTGCCAAGGAGGATTAAGTTGAAAGTAGATTCCTAACAAGTAAAAACAAGAAATAAACATATAGTTAAGTCATCGGTTTATTTGTGGCCATGAATAGGGTTGTACTTTGTACTGCTCTGTGTTTAGCCAACTGTTCAGTCTTTTTTTTTTTTTACCTCTCTTTTTTTGGGGGAAGGTGGTTTGGTGTGGTTTTTTGGTTTTTTTTGTAAACTAAGCAGCAGAAAAAAACTTCCCTGGATCTGAAAGTTCACTGTATAGACAAATGCTAGATAAACTAAGGATGGCCTGCTCTGGAATTTCCAGTCACAAACAAAAACAGTGATAAACAGACCGGTGTGCTTCCAATCTGAAAAGGCCTCCACAACACTGCCATCCAATATCCAACACAAAGAGACATTAATGTCATAAATGAAGATCTTTAATCTCTGGTCTGTTTCGGGATTTACATTTTTAAATAGACATTCAAATGCTATTTGAAGAAAACAAATGATGCAGTATCCATTAGTACCCTTAGAAAGTTATTCTGATGACTAAGCCAGCTAAGTCTTAGAAATACACCCCTCCATTTCCTTACAATTCATGACACTTTCTCATCCCTCCCTCTCCCCTTATTTTTTTTTTTCCCCACTTTCTTTAAGAATATTTGTTCTAACTCTTCAGTTTTCAAAAGGGAAGGTAAAGGAAGAAGTACAAATAAGCATCTGGAAGGTGTGAATGCTGGGGGAGATCACAGATCACTAGCCTTTTACTATTATTTTCATTGTGCAAGACATTCCAAGTAAAGACATACATTGTTTTCTTTATAAACAAATAATCAAGGCTTTGTAGCAATTTTCCCTACTTCACAACCTACCTCGACATTTTTGACATGGATGCATTCCATATGTTTGTTTTAATTAACAAATATTCTGTTGGTCTTGTCTATGTATTCAGCTTCTGTAAAATGGTCTATCTAGTACAGCTCAAATCTTAAAGATATAAAGATACTTGAGTGATATGGGATGCAGAATTTGGGAAAAGTGAACCCCAAACTACTAAGCATATTCCTTAATTCTTCCCTCAAGATACCTACACAATTATGCTGCTACTAAGGTTGAAACTGATATTGGAACTCTGTGCAACTTTTATCTTTCTGCTGGTATTTCAAACAAACACAACAATCACCCTCAAGATGTATCAAGCTGCCAAATTCTCAGTCTCCAGTGTTTTTTCTTGTTGTGCTGCCTTTGTTCTTCCTGCAGTTCTGCACTGTGAAGCAGGCACGTTAAATCCTGGGGACAGAAGGGATGGGAGCCAAAAGCTGGAAAACAAAATAGACAGAACAAGCAGGGCAACCCTTCCATGCTGCACCCACCTGTTCCATACAGTGATATTCCATACAGGTGTTTCCCTGCACAGAGAAACAGGTTCTTCTTGCTACAGAGTCCTCTTACACTTATGTTCCAGAAGTTTTGTTAAAAGAGGAGCCTGTACTTCCTGCTCTTGCTCTATGTTGTCCAGGTCTCCCCACTAGCTCAGCACAGTCTTCAGACATTGCTGTTATCTATTTCTTGCTTCCTCCTCCTCCTCAAGAATACCTGCACTTCTCTCCTCCATGAACACATATGGCAAGGAAAAAGGATTCACCAGATAATGAATTTTGTACTGGTCAAAATAACATCTGCTACAAGTAGATACTATCGGTGTGAAATAAAGTCTTATCACTGTAAGATGGCACAGCAATGAAGTTACATTCCTTTTTCCCATTGTGGTACTTCAATTCTGCTGTCATATTATCCAGCAATATTTGCTTATCCAAGATGATTTAAGGTCTCAGTGTGGGCCTTCAGTCGCCTTAAGCTGAAGAGGCTCCCATTGGTACGATATCAGATGTCAATACCGTTTTCACCATCGAGGTCTGCCATGGCCCTTTGGAGCATCATGCTGAAAAGGATTGTGAATAGAGTTGGTGCAAGAATGCAGCCTTGCTTCACACCATTGGCTATTGGAAACGGCTCAGAAAGTGCTTCACCATATCTGACTTGGCTGCGCTGGTCCTCATGAAGCAAAATGATCATTTTAAGGAACTTGGGGGACATCCTACACGTTCCAAAATCTGCCACAGACCTTTTCTGCTCACAGTATCGAAAGCCTTGGTGAGATCAACAAAGGTTACACAGAGTCCTTTGTTCTGTTCCCTACACTTCTCTTGCAGTTTTCTGAGAACAAATACCATGTCTGTGGTACCTCTGTTGGCTCAGAAACCACACTGGCTCTCAGGTAGATGATCTTCTGCTATGGCGGGTATTAATCTGTTCAAAAGAAGCCTTGCAAGGATTTTATCAGCACTGAAGAGCAGAGTAATACCTCGGTAATTTGAACAATCTGATTTATCTCCTTTCTTCTTGTACAAGGTGACAATGACAGGTCTGAAGGCAGTTCACCACGAACTCATGAAACTTAACATGAAGTGCTTGGCCACCATGCTCCCAGATTTCAGATGGAATTCCATCAACCCCAGCTGCCTTGCCAGTTTTCACCTGCTGTATGGCCTTAGGAGTTTCTCCTATAGTGGGGGCAGTACTCAGTTCAGTTTTCACCGGTTGTTATGAAATGCACTGCACCCTAAAAAGATCTGCTTGCATCTTTTGTAAGTTGTTTTGCTTTAGAGTGGGTGCTTAAGTTTTTGCTTTATTCTTTGTAAGCTGCTTTTTCTTATTATTATTACTACATCAGTTTAAGTGTGTTTTTGCAGTTAGACCCTACTCATATTATTTTCAGTTACGTTCTTCATATAAGCTCTCTCACTCACTGTCAGATAATGCTATTTGCCACTTGCATAATTTGAGAATGTTGGACTTATAAAAACTGTATTTGCCATGAGAGATGTGTCTTCTTTTATTATAATTTTTCCCCTTAAACCAGTTTGGGGAAGGTGAACTATTACACAGATATTTCTGAGGATGAAAACACTAACTCTTAAACAAGGAAAGGGTTTAAATACAAAAGAAAACACTATGAAAAGCAGGCTTGTAAGCCTTCAAGTTACTTATTTGTAAGACTGTGTGTTGAGTGCAATGACATAGGGTGGTAGATTGGGGACTGAGTGCATTTGGTGGATTTTTTTGGTGGGTGGGGTGGTTTTTTGTTGACTTTTTTTTGTTTTGTTCAGCTACAGTCAATACAGTTCTGGTTTTCACTATCTGCTGTCGCAGGTCAGAGCGGGAAGAAATGACACAGGCTCTTAAGGATCCAGGAACTGGAACCTGGAACCTTTATTGCATGTACTAAGACCTTAAATCATCTTGTCTGTGAGCTGCTTTACACTGATGATGCTGCCCTCATTGCCCACACAGAAGTAACTCTGCAGTGTTTACCATCCTGCTTTGCAGAGGCTGCTGAGCTTTTTGGGCTGGAAGTCAGCTTGGAGAAGACAGAAGTTTTATATCAGCCTGCACCTCAGGAAGCCTTCCATCATCCCCATATCACCATTGGAGAAACAGAGCTTAAATCAGTCCAGTATTTAATTACCTGGGAAGCATCATCTCCTCGGACAGTAAGATTGATGCAGAATTAGACAACAGGTTAGCAAAGGTGTACAGAGCTTTTGGTAAACTCCATGAAAGAGTGTGGCAAAACAAACAACTGAAGAAAAGTACAAAGATGAGCGTTTACAGAGCCATTGTACTGTCTGCTCTTTTATATGGATCTGAATCGTGGGTCATTTACCACCACCACCTGCGTCTCTTAGAACGCTTCCATCAGCGCTGCCTCCGTACAATCCTAAACATCCACTGGACTGACTTTGTGACCAACACGTCTGTCCTTGACCAGGCAGCAGTCACGAGCATTGAGGCCATGCTGCTGAGAACACAGCTGTGCTGGGCAGGGCACGTCTCCAGGATGCAGGACCACTGCCTCCCTAAGATCGTGCTCTGTGGGGAACTTGCCACTGGCTGCCACAAGAGAGGAGCCCCGAGGAGGAGATACAAGGACTGCCTGAAACAATCCCTCAGCCTTGGCCAGACTGATCATCACCATTGGTTTACCCTGGCCTCCAGTCGGGAGGCCTGGAGACACACCATCTATAACGCTGCTGCTTTTGAGAACACACGCAGGATTGGTCTCGAGGAGAAAAGACAACGCAGAAAGAATCACGTCCTGTCGGTATCACCTGGGGAGTCTTTCTGCTGTGCCTTCTGCAGCTGGACTTGTCTATCTCACACTGGCCTTTTCAGCCATCAGGGTGGTTGCAGCAAGCATGGACAGAGCCCTTCCCAAATCTTCATTCACGAAGCCCAGCCATGATTTGCTTATCTACACTGAGTCAACACTTCCAGGTACAAAGACCTAGCTCTGGAGAATTCGTTTCTCCAGAGGCAGGAAAAGGAATAAGTGAGCTTATTTATGAGAAAACACATTTGAAAACAGTATCAGCAATTGTGATGTGGATCAGGGGCATACTCTCTCCAAACAATCCTTCTATTCTAGTTAGTTACCTGCTTGCCAACAGGTGAGGAAGACAAACAAAATACAGGGTCAAAACACTGCCCTCTTCTTTCCAACCTTTTGACTCCAAAGAGAACCCCTAGTGGAAGCCCATAAAATAAACAGTGTTTTAACCATGGTATTTCTCATGCCAAAACAATCATAAGCCGCAGAGTACTTGTGCTGATAACCTTGAGCGGTCCTGAATAACAAATATGAAGTGTAATACTTGTGCTGCCTTGCTATGAAGAGAATGCTGCTGCCACACAGAGTAAGACTCTCAATAAACATAAGCATGAAGACTCAAGTGTTTCTCACATCACTCAAAACCATTTGCCCACTTGAAACAGGGAAATAAAAGTTCCTTTACTCAAGAGCAACTGCAGAAGCTTTTCAGACAGGCAGTGTAAGCAGCAATTTTTTTGTGACATGCCTGACAAAGCCATAAGGAAAATGCCATAAGGAAAACGGCAGCGGCAACCACTGCAGTTCTTCCTATGAGGAAAGACTATCAGGTTCCTCCAAGACTGAAACAAGCCACAGACAGCACACTAAATGACAAGGCTTAGCTACTGATGGATTTCACATCAGATGCTTCCAAGTTTAAGCTTGGGAAAAAAAAAAAAAAAAAGAAAAAGCTTTTCTAACACCACCTACTCTACTCTCACCATCTAGTAGTGTCTTATTCTGCTCTTCTGACAGGTGAACTTAGTTAACCAGAGTTATTTCTCTTGGTGAAGACTTAGTTCCTTAGACCACAAGGTAAATATAAATTCAGAAGCATCATCCTGGCTCCAACTGTTATTATGGAGAAACAAGACAAGCCATTAGAATTTCCTAACATACAAATCCACCACCTTTACTGGTACTGCCACGGTCAGCACATGCTTCCCTTTTAAAACACAGGCACGGTCTCATTAAACACAGTGGAACTTTGTCCCATGCCAGCACCGCAGCAGTCTGCAGAAACAAACCACTAAGTAGTACAACAGTTTCATTTTCACTCAAGAACTGCTGTGGCCAATGACCAAGAAACAGGGATTAGACAAGTTTTGGAAAGACTAAAATAGCCCCAACTAGGCACACTGCCTTTTACAAAAGAACTAAACCTGCAGATTTTTTGACTTTAAGAGAAGATGCACTGTTTTCTTTAGTCCTAAGGAGACATTTTCGCCTACACCCAATTACCCTGGACTGGTAGGAAGGTTTGCAACCACTTTTGAAGAAGGCATTGTAATATATTTGGAGCATATACAACTGATAAATACCTTCTTACTGACATTCACAAACTCTGTGGTGAGCATTCTTTCTGCTGTGAAATTCCATCATCACCAACTTCAGCTGTAAAATTCAGTGGAAATGTCTCTGTTCAAGAGGGGGAAAACAAAAGTATTTTCTGCCTTTCCGCTTGTCTTAATTCTGTTTGGTATTGTTTGATTTTAAATATTTGCTAACATCATATTATTTCATTTATGTAACCCTTTCCAGAGAAAGATCTGGAGATGTCATTAGGGTTTTACTACAGCATACAATCCAATCTGCATGGAGAACCAACATAAGTAAATCAACTCAAAGGAAAGGCAAGCATCAACTCCTTTGACTAAACTGTCAAGCAGCTGCACGGTGACAATTCAGTCTGACACACAAAGTTTCTCTGTTTTGAATGAGATCCTATCTCCTCCAATGTCACACAACTGCTTATTTTTTCTTTTCTGTGTGTGGGTGGGGTGGGGGACATTCTCCTTGTATCTGCTGACAAGGATTTTCTGTGTATGTTTGGAAACAAAAAACCCCAAACCACACACCAGTTCCTTTGCCTGGGATAACAATTTTTATCTGAAACTTAAGATTAAGGTGTAAGAAGTATGCTCATAGATAAAAGTTGCAATTGCTCTTGAACATGTTTTTCCTTTATGGTTGTTCCTTCTCAAATAAAGGAAAAGGACAGTTAAAGAGGACAAAAGAACTTTAAATCTGTAGCTTTGTCTTCAATAGCAACTTCTGAAAAGAGCACGAGACAGTTGTTAAACCTACCAGTTAAGTAGAGCCTCAAATCCTCTCCTAGCCCCAAAGCATTTCCCTCATTTTTCCTACCCCTCAAAAAAAAGGCAGAGAATTCTACAACTTGAGACCCAAGGTGTTTCCAAAATATTTAAGTGCAAGACCCTTCCTTTTGCCTTTACAAGACAGAACAAGCGAAGGGCTTCTACATAACCTGCTAAAACCTGTCTACTGTAATTGTCAAAAGACAGGAGAACAGAAATAAAATAACCAAAATTCCCACATCTCCGTTCCTCGCTACCCTAACTAGATGAGCATGAAGGAGTCAGTGACAGCACCTTCACTGGCAAGGTGCACTTGCTTCCTAAGTGGATTTGATTCCCCCCTTTCCTCCCCAAAAACAGGGGGCGACGGCTCACATGAGGGGTTCGGCACAAAGGCCAGATACGGCTGCGGTCCTTTCACGCAGAATAATCAGCCACTGCCCCAAAGCCCTCTTTGTCTGCCACTCAGGCACAGATCATTTGGTTTAAGGTATTCATTATTCTGTCTCTCCCTCAAACAAATGCCCCCTCTCTCCCAGACACGCAGCCCCAACCAGGGCTTGTGAGTCGCTATCCACAGCTAAGGCAATTAATGGAGCCCATCATATTCACATCAGCAGCAGCCTTGCCCCCAGCTCGTTCATGGAGGTTCCCATGCCAATAGATCAGATTGTCTCACCTTAAAAATGAAACATTCAACATTAATTTTTTCTAAAAGGCAGCTGTCACAATAAGCGTAACCACTTCAGAAGCACCAATGCAAACAACTCCAATGAATACGTGTACATATATATACATTTTAAAAAATAAATTAGTTTCTCAAACCACAGCTTCTTTAGGTATTTTGTGCACCTATGCCACAAAAAAATCCGCTCAAACTGACTTCTTTTATGCTCCTTAACCACTGACAACGAATTGTGCATTGCATCAGACCAACACTACAAATTCTCCAGAAAACGCACTATCAAGACTATAAAAGCAACAAACAAAGACACTGGCAAGTCTGCAGTCACTGATTTATCTATGCACTAAATAGATTCAGTCTAAGGGTGAAAATAAGCTTAAAAAAAAAAAATCTGTAGGAAGAATAACAGGCACACAGGTTCATCTAAATACTGTGCTACCGGTTTAATTTGCTCATCCCCAGCCCTCCGGCCATCCTGCGCTGGGAAAGCTGCCCTCATTCTTTTCTCCAGGCCCTCGTTGCCAGGGCTGCAGCTGCACGGCCCATTGCTGCTGAGGCACATGTCTCTAGAGGGGGACACAAAGGGTTTCATTATCTGCTCCTCCGAGCAGGCACAGCACCGCCAGATTAGAGCGCTCCCCCCTCTCCCCCCAGCAGAAAGTAGGCAGGCAAGCTCTGCTGCCAGACGTGACCTTGCTCATGTGAAGGGCTGCAGGAGGCACGGGTGCCCCGGCTCAGCTGCCTGTCACCCCCACAGCTTGCTCCCCTCCAGGGATGCTCATTTATGATCCAGTCTTGACTCCACGACTCGATGGGAAGCTCGCACTGCGGCTCAGCTTAAGAACTAGCGAGATGAGATTTGTATTTTTAAAACCAGTAAGAGCAGCATCCTAATATGCCTGACCTCCCAGAAAGAACTCTGTTTAAAAGTCCCAGCCTTCTCTGGGACATACAGATTAAAGACAGAAAAGGACTCAGTGACTGAATCAGCTCACTGTGCTTAAGCACTGTTCATTCACACAGAACTACCTTCCCAGGGCTCAGCTAAAATCTTTATTGGCTTTAACAGCTGGATTCATTTATGAATGCATTCACATGATTGTGCCACTTGTGAAAGAGAGGGATATGGGCAGTGTTTCCATTCAGAAAATGTAGCCAAATAAATAAATAGGAGTTTTAAAAAACAAAAAAATCAAAATATTTAAAAACTAATTGTTTCTTGGAGTGGTTTTGGTACCATCTTGCTTGCCAGTGTGCTGTCAGCAATTTCCTGTAAAGAAGTTGTTTAGCATTTCTAATGTCAGAAGAAAGAAAACAAGAAAAATTAATTGTTTTTCATTTTGGACTCTTCTTCCTCAGGGCAAAAAATTCACTGCTAAAGAGCAGAAAATTATTAAGAGAAAGATATTAACTCTTCATTAGAGCCCCGAGTACCAACACATAACTCATAAAACACGCTTTTTGAGTCCGTGTGCAAATAAGTTGTCTGCAATGCAAACAGAATATTTACTGCACGGTAAGCAAGCTGAAGTGTTCTTTAGTTTTACACTAACAGCACATGCAGAGGTTACAAGGGATACAAAAGCATTCTCACCTAGGGCGTCAGACTGTCACACAACAAAAGATGGGAAGGAAATCACAGTTTTTCTTGGCCTTAACTAAAGGTCAAACCAGTTTTTCACTGAACGCCATCAAATCAGCCGTCCCGTACCTGAAGGTCTGTCTCTTGACGCAGCAGACAGTGGGATCTGTGCCAGCGCTGAGGAAGCCAAGTCCCCACAGAAGGCAATTTGAATTGCAGCACTTCCTGCCCATAAGATCACCGGAGCACGCTGGCAAGGCTGTGCACCTCCTGCACTCCTGAACAGTCAGGGGATGATGACTTCCAGACACGTCCTGAAATTAAAAGGCTGCTACCTGTCCCAAAAATCAGACAGTGGCGACCTAGCACTGGAAGGACCACAGACAGAAGTATGCTGTTTTAACTCTGTGTTAACAAAGGACAGACCAGCCTACGTCATGGTAACCTCTTAAGAAAGAGGTTAGGTCTTCCTTAATATGTTTACCCTTGATTCCTCTGCTGAGGTCTTTGAACCTCATGCGGTTATTTCTGAAGGGCACAAAGAAAAGCGTAGATGAACAAACCTAATTTCTAATTTGCGAACTCACAAAAGTAAGTCCACCTTTTGAAGAAAGAAACACATTCACAGTTAAGTGTCTCAGTTCTGTGTAAAGTGTTTAATCCTGAAGAATAATACAACTGGTATTGTTCAAGAACCATGACTGAAGTACTTCCAGTGCAACAAAAAGTTAATTTTTCTTTTAATCCAGAATTTGCGATGCCTTAACCTACAACTGTGGGCTTTCCTCTGTGTGAATATCTCATAAATACTTAAAGTAAGAACAAAATAAGATCAAAAAAAGGTACAGGTACCATGTTTACATATAATATTACGTATTTTAATACTTGATTCCACCTGCTCTTTTATCTAGCCTTATCTCATACCTCTTTCTCCCACCCCCTGTTATAAAGCCCTGTAACTGGGATGGTAGAACAACTAGTAGAAAGAATTTCAATTTCTGTGTTAAAACACATACATCAGCCAGAGTCCAAGGGAAGAAAAGTCCACGAACAACAATAAAACCACACATGTAATTTCACATTAAGCAACACACAAGGCAGAAGTAACTGGAGGAGTAGTAGAATAACACAATGTGGTGCTGAAACAACATGCAGTGTAGTGAATAATGCTGAGATTTGTAAAAAGAAAGTAAATCTGCCTTTTTTTTTTACTAGTATATCCGTTTTTGAACATTTGAAATTAAGTATTGTGTATATTTTTATGTTGCTAAATAGATGTCTCAAGCATTCCAATTGCTTTAGTGAGATGTGCACAAAGCTACCATCCTCAAAACAAATGCTGATTTAATTTGCTTTATAATGTATTGATATCCCAGACAGCTATAAAATTTAGACAGTGCTGGTATTACACCAGTAATTACAATCAGCAGATAGTGGTCATCAACTTTGACTCATTAATTCCATACTGGTATTCTGAAGGAGAAAGAGACAAAGTCTTTAGGATTTTTGAAAAAATTCTGAAAACAATAAAATACTGTCTTGCCCTTCTTGGTGAATATCCTATTTTACTGTAATATTGAAAATGCAGTATCTCAAAAATGAAGTACTTTCTAAATGTACAAACACTAAGAGCACAACAAGGAAATAGTGAAAAGCTTTTCAGAAGTTTTTCTGAGAAGCTACTTCTCTTAACTTGTCAAGTGATGAGCTTTTGGGTTTTTTTTTTGTAACTGCATGTTATTAGTAACTGTGCTATTGAACACATCAGAATATCATCACTTTCTTCAAAACAAGCTATTACTTCTGGATATATGCGAGCCTTCTAGAGGATTCTCAGCTGAAAAAACCCACAAAAAAGAAAAAAGAAAGCAGTGAAACAAACAAAAAAACCACTTCCACACTTGAGCTCAGCTTCAGCTACCAAATTAGCAATAGCTGCAGTGCTGCTCTGTTGTAGAAGCTTCCGGTAAGTTAACGGTACGTGACTTCTTTAAGCATATGTGGAAATGAAAGTACATCACCCTCTAAGGAATAGGACATACAACAACAATTTTTCTGCAACAGCTGGGATTTGATGCCTATTTACAAGGAGTTACTAGTCACAGCAAACCAATACAGAGGTTAGCAAAGAGAATCCAAGAGTCTCCAAAACCACGTTAAAGCTCCCTTCCAACCCAAACCACCCTGTGATTTGTAACACACACAGAGTCCCTTGCCCTTAAACGGCACCAAGTCAGTTTTTGCAGAGCTATCAACTTTTTTCCAAGGCTTTTAAAACAGCAGTAGTGACAGTTTGCCTCCTTTACCACCCCAGTTATCCATCAGCCTTCAAATTCTTGGTCCAACCAACAAGCATCACCACAGTGGTATTAACCACTACAGCTACACTGAGACACAAGCAGCAGAAAGGAAGAGGCAAAAAGGTAACAGGAAAGGTGTTATATTGGGGGTAACAGGAAAGGCTAGTGTTATGCTGGGGGAAAGAGAGAGGAAGGGGAGAATCAAGGCAGAGCACAGCAGAGCAAAAGAAGCCACACTTATGAAACAGGTCTAAAGTTTACATACACCATAAAATAACTGGGTGGGAGATTTGTTTTTAAACCAATAAAAGAAATTAAAGGAGAGAAAGTAAAAGCACAACAGATAACCTACTACATTAAGAAGCTTTGCTGAAATCTATCTAAATATCCAGGGGCAAAGATAGTTGCAGGAGATATTGAGGAGCTAAATGGAGAGCAGAAGAAACAGGGTACAGAAACAAAGGAACCATCAGATTTATAAGAGAGCACTTGCCAACAAAATCATTCTCTAGACTGAGTTATGTGAAGGTAAAAAATGAAATTTTGGCAATAAATCATATTTTTCTTCCATGGCAACTCTGTTAACAACAAAAAGTTTCAGTAATCTTCCATGAGTTTGTTTGGTCTACAACAGATAAATCAAGCAATAACATCTGTATAAAAACTAGATCTACGCTTTAAAATCAGCTGGGACTAGAGATTACTGTCAATGTGTGGGTTTTCATTTAAATGTTAAATCACAGTCCATTAAAAGACAGAAAATCTATTCAATGCAGCAGTCTTCTTGTGGCATCCCAACTTAGGACCCTTATGTTAAAAGCATGTCAAAACTCAACAGGAAAGTTAGGTGGCTAGATTTTCAAAAGTGCCAAGTACTTAGCAGTTTTCACTCAAAGCCTGACAAATCTTTTGAGATGCAGGTGCTGTTCAACTACAGATGTGGCTTGCTGTTTTACAAATCAGACAATTCCTCTGGCACTCCTGCCCCCCAACAACTAATTATAATGCTTCTCTGTGCCTCCAATACCTCTTCTGCATAAGGAAACTAACATGTTTTCATATCTATATCACCTATATCTATATCACCTATATCTATATCACCTATATCTATATCACCTATATCTATATCACCTATATCTCTATCACCTATATCTCTATCACCTATATCTCTATCACCTATATCTCTATCACCTATATCTCTATCACCTATATCTCTATCACCTATATCTCTATCACCTATATCTATATCACCTATATCTATATCACCTATATCTATATCACCTATATCTATATCACCTATATCTATATCACCTATATCTATATCACCTATATCTATATCACCTATATCTATATCACCTATATCTATATCACCTATATCTATATCACCTATATCTATATCACCTATATCTATATCACCTATATCTATATCACCTATATCTATCTATAAATACTAAAGCAAATAAGACCCATGCAGTCTTCTTTAAGAGAAGGTAGTTCACATTTCCTCCTTACCAGAGTAAAAGCACCTTTCCCTGCAATATTGGCACTAATTTGAATAGATTACGCTTAGAAAGGGGTCTAGGCTGCCATTACCATTCTCATTTTTTGATTCACTCACAGTAACTAAAAAGCAAACAAAACCAAAAACCCAGTGAAGCCACTGCAACTCCCCAAGATGAAGGGCCTTGATTTGAAGCTGTGTGAGGAGCGGCTGAGGGCACTTGGTGTGTTCAGCTGGAGAAGAGGAGACTGAGGGGAGATCCCATTGCAGTTACAACTTCTTGTGAGGAGAAGCAGGACATGTGGTGACCAGTGACAGGACCCAGGGAATGGCCTGAAGTTGTGTCAGGGCAGGTTTAGGCTGGATGCTGGAAAAAGGTTCTTCCCCCAGAGGGTGGTTGGGCACTGAACAGGCTGCCCAGGGCAGTGGGCACAGCACCAAGCCTGTTCAAGAAACCTTTGCATGATCCTCTCAGGCACATGGTGTGACTCTTGGGGATGGTGCTGTGCAGGGCTAAGGGCTGGACTTGATCCTTGTGGGTCCCTTCCAACTCAGCACAGTCTGTGGTTCTGTGAGTCTGTGACTGACAAAGTAACTTGACACATATTTGAAATGAAGTCTAACAAACCAGTCCCAAACGAGAGGTCAGTCATGCATGATGCAGTCAGAAAGAGGCATGGATGCATTATGCAACAGGAATAATGGAAATACTGGCCTATTTACCTTTCCTCTCCAATTTGCTCAGTAACAGAAAACATTCCCAGCAGGATTAATAACTCAGAATGCAGAAAGACTGGAAGGATTAAAGACTGATATACATTTCAATACAAAGACAGACTTAAAGGCAAGATATGCTTCTTTCGGATTGTCTCAGTCAAAAGAAGAAATCAGACTCTTGAAAAATGCTATAGCTCATGTTTAAGGAGTGAGCAGCAGTGAGGAATTGCTTCACTGATTATATTTTAAAAAAGAAAATCACATAACTGAGTGATGTCTTGTGGTAAGCCTAATATGATTTGAATGAAGCATATGCCAAGAAACTAGATCAGTCTCTCCTGGACATGAGAGCAGCTCAACCAAGCAATTCTGGACATGAGAAACCATGCAAATTAGGCATCTGTGAAATGACAGAAAGGAAGCAAGAAGTCTGTGAAACCTGCATGTCCAAAATTAAATCTTAGTAAGATTTTCAAGACAGTATTTTAAAAATATGTGTCAAAATTCTGAACAAGTGCTTATTGGAACACATCATTCCTTTAAGGAATACAGTTTAAAACATTTTTCCTAATAAGGGAGTACTCAGTAAGTTGTACATAATGTTAAGAAACAAAGAGAGAATATAATCTATTCTATGTCCTTCAGTGTGCTGTAGCAACTGTTGGTCCAAAAGACAGAATGTAAGAGTATTTGCTGTGGCAAAGATGAACCTGAAAGTTAAATTCTGCCATTAATACAAGTCTTTTTTTCTTGATATTAGATCATTCATATAGGAGAGAACATTATCCCTCCCCTTCCTTTGAAGAAAATGGACAGCTGCCATGGTTAGAAGTCCAACCCAGAATTCAAGAACAACATTAAGGTATGTTAAGGGAAACAGACCTCCTTCACTCCTACACTTTCAGCCTGCTGTAAAGATTCAGGTTCTTGGACTTCACAGGAGCTCTTCTCTGCCCCTGAGCTACCTAACTTACTGGGTTTTAAGTATTTCATGTAATTTCATGCTGCAGAATAGGGTTCCTTAATTATTTCATACCTAAAGCAATCTGACTGCATAACACGTCTGGTAGCTTTACTGAATGAATAAGCATCACGCATTGGGGGGTAACTACAAATCTGATGTACACAAGACAAACAGTGAGTGCTAAACAATTTGTGACAAGGACTGTTAACACTCAGCCTGGGCTCTCCCAGGAAACAGGATGCCAACGCTCAAGTAGTCCAAGGACACTGTCCTTGGCATTCTCTCTGCAGACAGCACTTTGTCCCAAGCATTATTACAGGGGCTTGGGGCATTTTCTGTGGAGATGTGATTATTCATGGTGTAAAAAGACAGAATTATACTCCTAGGCTTCTTAGGCTTTGTGCCTTAACTAGAAAATGGCAGATTTTTTTTTCCCCTGCATAAAATCACACATAAAACCAAACATTTGATTGCAAAGGGCAGCGTGTGTTAGAGAGCAGGAAGCACATGCAGGTTTTTCAGAACGCTATAGTTCACACTGTACGTAAGATTAGCCAATTTAAGGAAAAAATTACAGCATATGACTGTGCTTCCAGAACTGAAAAAAAAAAGAAAAAATCTTATAGAAGAGAACTACTCAATCTGTTTGAGATACTTAAATATCATTATAAAGTACATTCTATAGCTAGTTAGAAGTCTAGATACAAAACCTCGAAAATGAAAGGTCTCTCAAGTTGGATATTCAATATTTCATATTATGGAAACTGAACACCATGCAGGTGTATTTCCCAGCATAAGTTCTTCATAGGACTTGTGCTTTGCTTCTCTTCCCCATTACACCACAGAGGAGGACAAACCAGTTTAAGTATCTAATTTAGACATCAACCAACATTCCTGACACACTTCTCTTTCCTACTTTTTGTTTACTATTCTCTTCATAACAACAGGTGTAATGAAAGTTGGCCTCCATGACTTTAGTTCTCTTACTGACAGTCTTTAATTCCCAGCTTTCCCCTGTTTTATGGTTTCCAATGGCACAAAGCTTCAGAGAATTTGTGCTTCATGTTCCACCTCACTGTGAAAAGCGAGGGCAAGAATTGCACCGGGGGCTTCTACATCAATATAGTTCAATTGGATCAGCTGTGTTCTACCTCAAAATGCAAATATGATATTTCAGGGGACAAAAAAAACCCAAAACAAACCAGTTTTGAAGACCTATGTGAGATGCTGAATCAGTCACATAATCCAGCTGCACCCCAGTGCTCTGACCTAAGTTTAACCATGAAGGAAGTGGAGGACAGTCAGATACAAACAGAGATGGTACAAGAGACAGCAGTACTGAAATGTGAGTGTTTGCACAAATGGGCATCAGAAATGGAGTAACAGAAGGACAGTTTTACACCAGTGTTACTTCAGAGTTATTCTACAGAATTAATGCAACAATCAGAACTCTGGAGTTAAAGGTAGAAATCAAGCTAAACCGAAAAACAAAAGCCCTTCATGAAACAAAATGTTGAAATCCAACATCTTATGTGAGTTTTCTTCCTCTGCCCTTAAAGTGAACAGCACTGAGCAAAATTTCAATTACATAAATGAAATAAAATTTCTCCTTATGGCATTGCTCCAAATTTACGAATAAGTTATTAAATTGAAAATTAGAATCGCACAGAGTTGACAATAGCATAGTGGATGAAGCCTAAACACTTCCATACACAAGAAACTAAAATCCATTAAAATCTTGCTCAAAAAAGCCTACTGATACTAAAATACCAAAAAGGCAAAAGAACAGAAAAAACATTATTCAGATTTTGGAGATATGTGGGCTTTTCTGTGGTGGTATCAAGATGTGCACACAACACGCAAACAGTCCACTAAAATTTTAGGTAGTTCTTCTGGCTGCAGGAGTGCATTGCAGAAGTGTTGCACGAGCTTTTAGTGCTAGATGTGAGTGGAACAAGGGCTTCCTCGACAAATTCAAGTCACTTCCTGCTGTAAAAGCATTTATCTAAATTTCATTACCATTTTGACACTACCTCCACAAGGTGTTTTTTTCCACCTTTTTCGCCACCCCTTTATTGTAGAACTTCAGTGAATTAGTAATACTAGAGCGGAAGAGTTGAGGAAAACCACAGTTTTTATTTTTTTTTTTTTTCCCCATATTTCTCTAGGTTTGCTCCAAGCAGTTGGAAAGTATATGTTTCAGAGTATCACGAGACCAGATGAGGAATACACTAACTATGAAGAAGAGCCACAAGCCTTAGTGCTTCTACTTCACATGACTGGAAGTACATCCACCAAACACGTGGTCAAAGTCATGCGACAAAAAACATTGGCATGTGAACAAAGATGCAAATCCACCCACACAATTGCAGTGGGGCAGAGGAAGGAAAAGTTTCAGAGTCCTAGGTAAAGAGGCAGCAGGAAACAGCGCCAGAGCGCTGCCCTGCATCACTGTCTTACAATCTACCAGTTTGAACCTCAAAAACTTCAGATAAATGAAGAGAATTCATTAGGACTTAAGGCTAAGGATAAAATAAAAAGATTTTTTTTTTTTTAATAGGCTGTAATAGGGCAAAATGTAAGATGTTTATGGAGATTTTACTCTCACCAGCTTCACAGCTCCCAGCGAGGCAAGTCAGGAAGGCTGTACTTCCTGACCTGTGATTGAGGCTTCCTGCAGACACTCCTGGAGCACGTACAGAAAGGGCAGCCAGCAGGTTGGGAACACCCAGTGCACTTCACTTGTTTCTGGCACAAGGATGAAATACACATATTTTTGCGCTGTGGAGTTCTCTTTGATTCCTGATCTGCTCCTGCTCCAGTGGGGATCACCACTGACTGAGCCAGTGCTCCAGAAGTCCTGTCTCTTCCCCACTTGGTCTTCCTGCGTCAGCCTTCATCCATGCCTGTGCCCTCCTCCTAAAGCTTGCCATACAGACCCATCTCCCCTCTGGTATTAGATGTTGCTCCTCTTTTAGTCTTCTTCTTCAAACAGACATCACCATCTTTTACCTGCCCTTATCATCCCTACACGTGCTACTACAGCTACCTGCCTTCCCTTCTCCACCTTCCATCCACCTTTACTGGGGAGGGGGTGTTTGGGCTGTGGATTTTTATGAGGTTGGTAGTTTTTAAAATTATTTAATTATTTAAAAATTACCTGATTAGGCTACTATTTCCTTCTTCTCTCTCCCCCATCCTGACAGCGTCTCAAGCACAGAGATTCCCCACCTGCACAGCCCCTTCTCATTCTGCAGTGGAATGTTTTTTTTTTTTTTCACAGGGTGGGTATTTAAACATCTGGGGATGCTCCTGAGCCACAGCAGCAAGAAGCATGCCAGAGGAGGATCTGCAGGGCCAGTGACAGAGGCTGCAGCTCCTGCTCCCACTTTGGGAAGCAGTTCAGTTTTACATGCTAGTAACACAACCACTTCCTTGTCGCATACTTCTCCGGGGTAAATTCATATGCATACTCTTTCTTCCCCAGCCTCTCTAGCTGAAACATTTTACAAGTCATTGTGAAATCAGAACTAAAAAGACCAGGTGATAATGGAAAGGAAGTGCACAACATGAAGGATAAGCCCAAACACGTCTGGTATCTTCAGCTGCACTTGAAAACACTTCAGAGCTGTCAAAGGAACATGGGGGAAGGGAGAGAGAATTACCTACTACCTGAATGGTGCTCAGAAGCACAAAGAGCAAGGTAAAATAGAAAGATACTTGTTACATAGTTCCTCAGAAATAAAGCTGAGAGCAAAGCCTGCAAAACACTACGTGGAGAATTGTGCAGCGTGTTCCAGAAGTTACACCTCCTTCTGAGAAACGAGCACATGTAAGAGATCTTTATGCACATTTCCTAAAGTACTGGTACTCTGCAGAATCCTTTTCCACCCTTCATTTGGGACTTTTAGGCAAAAACAAGAAAACAGTAATGAATTAGAAGCCACAAGCTTCTAAAACTAAAGTTGCTATATAGAACTGAGCTCATAAGAAACCAGCAACAGTTTCAGGGTTTAACTGTTCCATCAGCATTCATGTAATTCACAGCCATTAGCCCCACATAACTGTGCTACAATCATTGTCACTCACTAAAGTCAAATAGGAACAGATCTATGTCAAAATTTTGGTGGAGGCAAATTCAGCTGTTTAAAAACACTGTTCATTCATATACATTATTTAATGCCACACCAAAGCATGCATACTTGATGGGAATTACAAAGTAGAGAAGGAAGCAAAGCTGGATGGGTCCTTAAAATCAGTGCAAACCAGGATAAACAGCAGCATATTATATGACATCACAAATTGAATTACTGAAGCCGTAAAAGGTATTACACAAAGAACACCAAAAGAATTTTGCCGTCTTATCCAAGAATTACATATTGGAAGTCTATATAGAAGCCTTACTTGAAACAAAGGTATAGAAATGGATGTGATTAGCAAATCCATTGAGAATTTATTTTGGTAAGAAGATCAGGGAAGGAAATTAGATAGACTGTGGCTGCACATACCATGAATACCAGAGTATGTTGGGGCAATAAGACAATTCTGTCAAAAACAATTTGTTAAATTAATTATACCTGGACCTCCTGCCAAAATTAGTCTCAATTAGATATGAATATTAATCTGTTTTTATTATGAGCACAAAGTACATTTGCTTATCATAAGTCTGCTGGACTTCTTATCAGGGGCTTCTCATCAAGGACTTGAAATGCTGCTTAGAATTCATAACATGTGCCATGAAACCAGATCAAACCTACTTAAACTTAAAATCCATATCATGCTTTGATGGTTTTAGTACCACAACAAATATTCATAGATCTGTTATCTATGTTTACATCAATATTTAAAGTGAAAAATAAAGTGACAGTATTACCTACCTGACTTTCCCAACTTCAGTTACTCTAGTCCTTTCTTTAAGCAGCAAGTTATTCAGTGAAGAGATCCCCAATTCTAGAGAGCAAGGAAAAAGGGAAAAAAAATGACATAAGTGACCATGCATTACAGCTCCTAATGCAAATTATTGACAGTGAAGAGCAATCTAAGTTCATGTTTCCAGGAAGAAAACAGCTACCAAGGGGGAGAGTCAGGAGTTTCTCCAACAGTTCTCTTCTGCAGAGCACCACAGATGTCAGAATGACAGAGTTACTTCCATATATGAATGAATTCAAGGATTAGAGGCCACCTTGTTCACAGCAGTGTTGGAAGAAACTTTCACTGACTTGCGACTCTCAGGTCTACATTATTTATTCTTATATCCCAATATGTTCACACACTGTTTAAAATACATAATATACATAAATAATACATAAAATACATAAGTAATTTATATATATATGCATACATATGACAGTTATATGAAGAAAATAAGGATCAAGGGTACAAAAGCAGTAACTACTTAGATCTGGCTGCTTTCTTTGCTGGGCTCAGACTTCAACATTGGCAGAAGCGTGTGGAAAGGCCCTGAACCAGATGTATATTCCAACTTCTCTTTGTTGTTGTTGCAAGATTAGCTAGGTAATCTTCCTCAATCATCAGACTTCAGATTACTGGTAATACCAGGCAGTTCAGGGAATAATGGGTTTGCACTAAGTCCCAATAAAAATGTGTAACTTGGCAGTTAAATCCCATGATGTGTGAGAGGTTTGGCAAACAAGTTTGTTATTGAGTTATCGTCCATGACATTTGCTACCAAGTTCAGCATTTCTCAGCTAGAGGAAGGATGGATTACAAGTACTGCAGGCAATAACAGAAAGGAAACACATTCGTAAGAGCTGGCTCTGAGCGACAAGAAGAATCACTGCTACTTGAAGTGGTAGCAGATTATTTACTGCTGTTAAGCTTGTATTAAAAAAAAACAAAAAAAAACCCAAAAAACCCAAAACAAACTAAACACAATAAATCAGAAAACACCCTGTATTTAGAGAGCATCCACATGTAATGACAAACTGTCATGACAGCATTTATGAATCAGAAATGGGTTTCAAGGCAGAGGAGCTGTGAGGAAAGCTGAAAATCACAAACAATCCAGTTCACACTTCAAATGTGCATGCAAAAATATACATATGTGGATGTGTATTCTACTACATTCACATGTATTCCACGTGTGAATGTAGTAGCATGTGTAGCAGCATGTTCATTCACATGTGTGAATGCAGTAGCAAAATAAATTTCATGCATTTCCTATGTTAGGTAGGGCAGTGTTTTCGTAGAGTTTGTTTTTTTAAAAAAAAAGCAAAACACACCCACAAATAAAAAGCCCCACCTCTCTAATATACTTGAGATATCTGATGCTTTAACTTTCATGCTTCATGGCAAGGCATTTGCTTGCTGACATGTACTGTGGTCTTGTTTGTCATATTTCAGCCCCTCCTTGTTCACAACCCAGGGAACTGAGTCTTCTGTTTTTTCTCAGACTGACATAAGACAGATTTAAAAAGCAAAATTAAGGGGTTTGTATCTTTACCCATGTAGTTTTCAGAAAAGATTGTCAGAAAAATTATGGACTAGAAACAATGATCTAAGGCAGATGAGAGCAAGTAATTTTACTACAAATGCAGAAAAATGCTAAAATGAAAGAAAAATGTTGTGGAGGAAAGGCAGAAAACTTGTCTGCAAGACACTACATATCAAGAACTCTGAGCACCTTTTTTATGAGGGCAGAAATCTGAGTGTTCAGAAAACAAATACTTCACATGAATGGATTACTAAAGGAAACAGTATTAAGAATTAGCTGTAACTGCCTTCAGGAAAATAATGTTTGATTATTCCTGACAGTGACACAAGGACACTCTGAGGAAAGTATGAGATTTCAGCCTTCTTCCTTTGGCTGAGGAGTGAGACAACAGGTTATTACTCTTTGTTTATTCTTAGTTACCTCGGAGTAATGACATGGAGACAAGAGTACACTTTAATTACCAGAACAATAAGCTTATCAGACTACATAAAAGGTGCAGAGTTACTGGATGGGGGCTGGAGAACTACAGATCCCAAAGATGGGACACCCAGTTGGACCAAAGCAACACAGCCGCCAAGGCACACAAGAAAAACACTTCAATAGCATAGTACTTGGGCTCCATATAAACTATAGAAACTATGTAAAACATTCAGAATACCTGTAAAGAGAGATATGATGACTTACCCCCCCCCTCAAGTAAAATAACCATACCATAAGTTGTTCCTCAGATAAAACAACCAAGCAACCAGGTTATAGCTCATGATACCACACTGATTTGTCATGGAAAATTAGCTGCTTTCCCGTTAAAGAATCTGTGGACAATATGTGATATACAGTGAGAAACAACTAGTTTAACTGCAGTTAAGCACGGACCTCCTCACTCAAATGCAATGCAACTGAAAGCAAAGTGGAGAAAGTAAATATTAGTAAATTTTTACTGAGAGAAACCTGAGGCAATTCAGCATTACAAGATGTTAACACTGAGTATACATTAATAGCACACGTAACATCCTGAACGTGTAGAGACTGCAGTTCTGTATAAACAATTTTGTCATGTAACAAATGAGGTAACGGTAGAAAGAAGAGCATCTGTATTTACAATTCCTGAGACAAATGTCTTCCTTCACCCTTCTCCTTAAAGAAAATTAGACTAACTATAGACTTACAGACTTTTCTAAATTAGAAATCTAGGGCCATGCTGTAAGAGCAGTAGGACAGAACAATGAAAGCCATCCTTGTACATAACATTTCAAAAAGTCAGTCACATACAAGATGATCTGGACCAGTGGCTGTAAGTCATCATGTCACAGCTATCTAGAGTCTCACGTGAATGAAGCCTGTGGACTAAACCCACATCCTACTGGAGAATTTCATTAACAAAACCATTTCCATAAATGGTAGACTTTTGGCTTGAAAGGCTATTAAATGACAGCAGAGTGGAAAGAATGGTTGTTTGCAGGTACTGCCAAGGCACACTACTAATCAAGCTGTGCCCACTTTCTGTTAAGTCTGGACAGCTTATTGCAGACCTGCCCACATCACTCTTTCATTAAAAAAGAGAGTTATAGCTAGCAATTGTTCAAGTGTCATCATTTGCATGAGAATTTGAAGCTTTATGCCTGTCTGAAGCCTTGCTGTCAAGCCTGTGTTTCTAAGTAATAATTAAATTACTGATTTAAGCAGTTTCAAGAAATCACTAACATCGCCGCACTAGCAGGTGATTTCATCATCATCCTGATGTTATCTGATCGATGACTTCTTATTTGACTTGGACCACCACAGCTTAAAAGTCATATTAGCCTTTTTTGAGGAGTTCACTACGAAACCTGCGTGTGGCGAGGTACAAATCAATGAGGTAAATGAGACACGGGTTGCCTTAGAAAGGTGAAACATATCTACTGTGCTTCTAGTGAAGAGACACACATTATTTTAGAGAATCTAAATGCCAAAGAAATATATTTTAATGGGGCAGCTACAGAAGCACCATAAGCATTAAAAGACTTGAGAAAATGGATATTGTTATTCTTAAGTATCAAATTCAGAGAGGAAAATCATCAGTGTAGCCCCACAATATTTTTTAAAGTTGTTTTCTAATCACACAAAACAGGCTTAAATTTGATACAGAACTTGAAAACACTGCACACATAGAGTAAGCTTTAAAAATGCACTTGTGTTGTAAGAAAAACTATTTTCTAAGATAAAGGGATCATGAGTTTAAGGCACATGAACAACTAGTTAAACAGCCTGCAAACATTCAGTCATTTCTATTGAAAGAAAAAAAAAAAAAAAGCAGTGAACTCCAGCAGTTTCACTGGTTTATCCATAAGAAAATGATAATCTAAATTTTATACTGGGTTTCACATTCTTCATTATAACACCTAACCTTTTCATCCTTTTGCAAGCTATTAAAAACAGAAAGACAAAAAATACCAAGGTCTTGCATCTGCTAAGTGAAGTTCACCTCCATAAATATATATAGTATATACACAGAGATTTACAAAGTCACATACTCACAGAAAATTACATATAGCCAGTAAAGCATGTTTTATTATTTCATTATGAAGCTTATAACTGCTGCACCAATTCACTTAATAGAGCCATAATGAATGTGAACAGAGTCAGGAAATGTCAGTGAGTTCAGAGCTGTGCATCTTTGGCACCAAAAGAGGCATAAGGCACATAACATTAAAGGTAAGTTGAGAAACAAACAAACAAACAAAAAATCATGAAAGTTCATTTTAGTTTCTGCTATTCCTATCAGAGGGATACAAATCTCAAAATTAGAGTCCTTTACAGAACAAACTAGAGATAGAAGTTACACTCAGATATGCATTTAGGAAGGAGACGCTCTATTCACCAACTTAGCCTAGGCGAGGACTTGGGAAAGTGGTCTGCTTCAACTTATCTCTGAACATCTTTTTCCCACCTCAAAACATTGTTTTCAAGAGATCCTTAGAAGATAGCAGCATTAAGACATTTCAACCCTTTATAATGTTTGCACTTACTTCAGTTGGCATCCAGAAATCTCCCCAAGGGGGAAAAAAAATAAAATTCTTTTGGAAACCAGTAGGTCTCCAACACCTAGAAGACTGACTTCTAAGCCATGTTTATCTGTGCTAGTATCAGGCTTTCCTATTTCTTCTCTATTCCAGTGAAACTCCTTGTAACACACATGTCTACTTGGAAGATGAATGGACAATGCTGTATAAATACACTAAGGAGAAGACTGAAAGCTACCTTGGTCAGAGGCTGGAAGTTCAGAAATTCAGGTACAGAAGGGGTGAAATCTTGTATTTCACTCTAATTAGATAAACTAAATTTTTAGTATGGAGATTCAGTGAAAGGACGAGTATCTGTGCCCTAATATTTCTTTCTCAGATTATTTTACTACCACAAAGGCTTTCATTTTTTTGTAAGGAAACAGCTGAAAGAGTCTAATACTGTCAGGAGTTTTGGTGGGAGGAAGGAGCATTTAGCATATTTTTCAGAAGCAGTTACTGTGTTTTCACACCTGCTAATACAGACTTTGAGAACCTGCCATGAATAGCTTCACTGATGTATCAGGTAAAGGATGTAATTTACTTAAATTTTTCTTCAAATTCTAGTGTGAATAATCCCTTAGCTGTCTGCTTTATGTCACCCAGGTGGCAGTCAACCTCTGTGCTACTACCAATCCTGTATACAACAGAAACAGAAGTCCAAGGGAATCAGTGCAACAAAAACTTCCCACCCAAAACACTGTTTGAAGTCCTACCGACCCCCAAGTTTTGTCTTTTAAAGAGCCAGGAAGAGAGATAGTCTGTTAGGAGAACATCTCCCTCCTCCACAGGCAAAAAAGGACCTAGCAAGTCACTAGATATACAAATGACTCTCCTGCCTACAGCACTCGGCCTTCACAAAAACAACCTTGAAAAAAACACAGCTTGTTTTCTTAAAGCAAAGACTGTCAAAGTCATCACTTCCCACACTCGCACTCTCGAAAGGAGGCCTGGCATTCTGAAGCAAGAACACCACAGTAATAAGCGTTATTACTAGGACAGATCGTGCACAACAAGTGGATAGCGTTGTAAAAAACCACAAAAATACTCCAAGTAATGTGAGTGCACACACAGAGATGGCTCAGATCTACAGATGACTGTATAAGTTCAGGACACTCTGATGGTTCATGTCACGCCAGGCTAATGACTCTGTTCTGCTGGTGGCACAGGCAGCTCTCATGAGCCTCCTCTGACTCATCTGAACACTGATGCAGCAAGAGCATTTTAACTCCACATCCTTCTTGGTGGTTTTGCTTTTAGGTTTATCTGTGCAATGAAAGCACAAAGAAGCCCACCCTCTCAGGCCGTCTAAACAAAAGTCCTGGCTTGACATTTTGAACCCATATCAGTGCCTCTGAAATTCTCAATACCAGTGGGTCAGTATCTTTAAACCAGGTAAGCTATTGCAAATAATCAAAATTTCACAGAATCACAGAATATCCTGAGTTGGAAGGGACCCCCAGGAACATCACAGTCCGACCCTCAGCCCTGCACCAAACAACCCCACAAGTCACACCATGTGCCTGAGAGTATCGTCCAAACACTTCTTGAACTGTCAGGCTTGGTGCTGTGCCCACTGCCCTGAGGAGCCTGTTCAGTGCCCAACCACCCTCTGGGGGAAGAACCTTTTTCTAAAATCCAACCTAAACCTCCCCTGGCACAACTTCAGGCCATTCCCTCAGGTCCTGTCACTGATCACCACAGAGCAGAGATCAGTGCCTGCCCCTCCTCTTCTCCTCACAAGGAAGTTGTGACTGCAGTGAGGTCTCCCCTCAGTCACCTCTTCTCCAGCTGAACAGACCAAGTCTCAGCTGTTCTTCATACAGTTTCCACTCTACATCCTTCAGCATCTTCACAGCTCTCCTACTTAGAGATTTCAGACAGTCAATATAGAAATGGAGAAAATAAATCACTCTTCAACCAAGTCTCCAATATATTTATATCTCCATTTTATTTAGACTATATTAGTAAAGAGAAAAAAGTCAGGTTTAACTTCACTCCTGTCCACTCTCCCTACAAATTCATGGGCATTTATAAGTTTATCTGTCATCAGTGCCGACTGAATAAGGGCAGTTAAGAAACAGTTTCAGCACTCTAGAACACAACATAGTTCCTCTTTAAAAAAAAAAAAAAATAAATTAAACTAGTATTGATGACACTTCACAACTAATTCTGTGACTGAGGCAACAACTGCATGCACAAAAGCATCCAGATAGGCTTACCCCAACTCAAGAACCTTAAACATTCACATTTCTGCCACAAGTTGGCATGATAAGGACATGAGCTATCAGTAGTAAGTGTCCTTGGTAGGTAGCTCTAGTTGGAAAACAGGGACTTAAGCCTATCCATAAGTTCTCAGAGAGGGAACAAAGAAGTTCTGAAATTTCTTTTCTAGATTTCAATATTATCACATGCCATTTTCTGAACAGAGAGACAATTCAGTAATTACCCATATATCTCATTATTTCCATGGATTTGTTTCAGAATCACAAAAAAAAAACCCCAACAATTAAAAAACGGACTATAGGGAGTCTTAACTCCATCACATTACTTTGTTTTTAATTAAGCAAAGAACATATCTACGTCAAAGAACAAGCAGTGCTAGTGCCACTGAGCATATGTAATATTAACAGATTCTGTTAATGCAGATTCCAACTTTAGCCTTCCTCCCACATGTGCTCACACACATTTCCATGGTGATGTGCAAAATTTGCTGCCTGGGATTTCGGAACAGTGCACTATTTGAAATGCCCTCAGCATCTCTGAATAGAGGCAAACACAAATTAAGTTACAATTAAGGAGACAGTAAGTCACAAATAGTTCTGATAAAGCTGCCTGTACAGAAGGACACTGATGAAAACATCTTAGTATGACCTCAACCAGGAGAAATAAAGCAACAAAGAAAGGGAATGAAGTTTAATAATTTGAAAAAAAGAAATAGCATATATACACTGTAAAAAGCATAATCTAGACTCACCCATTATCTCAGTCAATATTTGAGTAGATCTCTGTATAAGTATCCTTTTCAGAACAATGTATTTTCTTCAATGGAATTCTTAATTTATGTACTATATACTGTTTAACTAAAATGCACACTTGGACGTTGGGCTATAACAGATCTGTGCCTGTTGTGAGTTTCTCCCAAATGGGATTGCCCCTGATGCAGTTTGCTTTTAATTATCATAGTTTTCAACTGTAATAATAATTTAATAATAATTTAAATAATAATTTAAAAAAATCCTAAGAAATTATGATCATCTTACTGTGAATATATACACGTCCTGACAACATAGAGGGCAAGGGACTGGGAGCAAAGGTGACAATTGTTGATTCTTTGTGCCCCAACTAAACAATAAATATGTTAACAAAATGTATGGACAGACTATTCCCTGCTCCCTCCTCTCTTCCCTTAAAAACAAGAGGTTACTTAAAACACATATTTTTAAACGTTTCTTCCAGTCCATTGTACGTTGACTTCTTGGAGATGTCAACACCAAATAGAATGGGTAAACTCCTGCTTCTGAAATACTTACATATTTTTGGCTGGAGGAAACAGCTTCTATTGTATCTCAAAATCTGTTTATACAGTTCAAATAAACTGAATTACTCTTAACTTGAAACAATCTTCTTACACTAATTTTATTTTTTTTTATTATATGAAGGCAGAACAAACCTTATAAAACTCAGCTTATTAGAAAAGAACTTCAGTGCAAAAAATCAGGGCAAGACACCACTGACTTGAAGAGTTAAAAGGGTAAATAGGTAGTTGAGCTCAAGTGAGAAATTGTTCTCAGGAAGCTTTAAAGGAGTAGGTGGAATTCCTTTGGCAACTGGTGTTTGATGCTAATAGTTGCGTCACGTGGGGCCAATTAAAAGAGTCAGCACAAGAATTACTGAACATTAGCTGTAAGATAAAAGCAGCCAATAAATGTAACAAGGCACTTTCTGCATATAATATTTCAGTCTTTAGTAATACAACTGTCTTGACAAGGAAGCCAGATGCAATTTAGAGAAGTCCTATTTTTACACAAGACTTAAACAGTTGGCCTCTAAATTCAGTGGGTGATTACAAGAAAGATGATAACAGGTCCCCTTACAAAAAGGAAGGGTATATCAAGCCCATACATGATAGGTCGTAACTTTGAGATAGAAAAGGCACTAAATTAAAGTAAAAAATTACAAACCTCATTCAAAAGGCAGATACACTTATTTTTTCTATGAGGACAATCAGGATTTTGACTGGGAAGGCTTTGGTGAGAACACACTTTCTAATCCATGGAAAGAAAGTTTCCTTAAGGAAACATTTCAGAACTCTGTGTAGTAACTGATAAAGTTCAAGGCACGTACAGTGAGAAAAAAACAGGTTGAGCTGTACAGCAATTTGTGAAAAAAGCATAAGATACCAAAGCATCCAGGAAACAATGATAAAGTCTGTAATCAGCTACTTGGTTCATGCACTGTTTTGTCCTTGTACTGTTTATACATTGATAAAACAAATAGTTCTCTCTTTTAGCTTAAACAGCCAAAGATACTTAGAGTATTTTATCCCTGCTTGCCTAAAGTGCAACTCTAAGTACTGCAACTGTTGGATCGCAGTGGTCATCACCATGTGTAATATTCTCCCAGCATTACAAGCCCCTTATTGTTTAGACCAGACTTTCTCCTTTACTATGAAGATGAATTGCAATTTCTTTTCCAGCACCTCTCCCCCAGCACAGAGGCACTGGTTTATCTAGGGCAAACAAATCTCACCCTGGGCTATGACACTTCTGTTACAATTTATGCACAGTGGGGAAAGGATTCAGATTCTGTTCAGCCAAGGATTGAGTTCACAGTTTTCTAATTACCACAGTATCAGATCAAGTGCTCAGGCACCTGCAACCCAGCAGACCTTTGACATTACTAGATGTCGGCCTATAATGTGATCCCTACTTTCAGCATCAGCCCGATAAGTAAGCCATCCATGGAACACAACCCACAGAGACCCATTTCAGTAGTTTGTTGAATACAGCTTAGCCATAATTTTGAAGCAAGCTGAACAGCAGATCCCAGCTCTTCAGGCAGGGCAATCATAAGCAGCTTGCTTTCTCCCATGCAGCGCTCATGCACTGCTGCACTTGCAGAGAGAAGGTATCAGTTCTCCCTCTGACATCTCACAAGAAATACTGCCAGTCTGACTGGACAAAAAGCTAACTCCACCAGAGGAGAAAGTTAATACAGTTCAGTCATGTTTCCAGAAGAAGCCTGCAAAACCTGCTGACGATCGCACTGACACCCTACATCTTCCTCCTTACCCCTCCTGTTAATGAGACACTGACAAGGAATATGTAAGACTGCTTTGAAGTAGGTCTGCACTCCCTTAACTGTGCCTCCCATATGAGCCAGAGAGCTCCTCTTCCTCTTGGAGTTTAGGTGGTCAGCAGAAACTACTGTTCCTCTTAGAACGATGGTTACCCTTGGACTGGGAGTTTGATCTCACATATCCACTTACAACCACCCAGAAAACACTGAACTTGAAAGAGACCAAAGGAGTGCTCAGGCACAGTCACCCATCTGTGTAATGCACTGAGCACAGACCCTCTCGTAGGACACTCACCACCCTAACCTTCCTACGCTCGGTTTGTTACTAACAGCCAGCTTTCTTGCTGCTAAACTTCCTCTTCAGTCTTGCCCTTCAATCTTCCTCTTCAATCTGCATGTTCTGTGCAGCTGTTTGATTGCTCTCCTACTCACTTTCATTTGTTTCAGGTTCCTCCTTCCTTGAATTTGTCATTATTTCTTAACACCACTGCTAGTCACACAATAAAACCAGAGAAAATAATCATGTAAGAGAGGCTTGTTTCATCAAAGTTACATGAAACCTTTAAGTGACTATGAATAATCAAAAGCGTCTCTTCGGATCTACTGAATTTTTTTTAAAGAAAAAGAAATCCAATCCACCCCTCTCAGGATTAGCATCCTTCAGAGTAGCATTTCTCCTCCTCCTCTCCCCTTTATTTTCCTGCCAGGCTTGGCTACAGGAAGGAACACCATGTCCATGCTTTTCTAATGCATCTCCATCTAGTTTATTTAAAAAAATTGTTATTTAAAAAAAAAAAAAAAAAGAAAATCATTTATTTGCGCAGTCATCATGTACACTTTGCTTCAGTACTTTTTAAAGGTAGAAGTAATACAGCAAGACAGCTGCAATATTAAAAAAACTCCTTCATGTTAACCCTGCTGAGTACATCTCAAGAATTGGTAAAATTGCATTGGAAGGCAGGCATTTGTATGTTTCAGCCACGTTTGTGGAGTAAACAGCAGCCATTTCTCTACAGCCCTTCAACACATATAAGAAAGCATTTTTGTATGTTTTGAAGTATCAAAGCAGAGACTGACACTCTCACAACACCCTAAGTTCTTTTCAAACTCTTTATCCCCTTTATGGGTCAATATTAAAATTAGGAGACGCAGGAAGACCGATGCCAAACAGACACAGGAGTTACCAGCAAACACGTTTAGACGAATGTGACACAGAGAGGTGCAACAAGGATCTAGGAAGGGCCACACTCGTCCTCATCCATTTTCTCTATCTATGCACACAGAGGTGTAGAACGGGAAACAGACACCCAGAGGTAAGGCAGGGACCAAAGATAACGGGGCCATTCAGACGTGTGTTTACGCAAGGCAACAGTCTATAACATTAGCTAGAACCCTATCTAGTAAAAACATGCCTTGCGGTAATTAACTATGTGATAAACTGCTACTTAGTACCTGGACTCAGCCTATCAAGGGCTGCAACTGAGTTACCTAAAAGTAATTCGAGTAGTCAAAGTATCACTCAAAAAATAGTAATAATTAGTTACATTTGACTTTTATCCAAATGACACTGACCGTGTGGGTTTCTGCCCAGAGCTAATGCGAAGCATGACAGAGTTTGGAAAACGGACTGGCATGAGATTTTCTTTAGCAATATGGCATGCTAAGTTTACAGCTAATTTGTCACTCCACATCAAGCTAAGTTCACTGAAAATGAAAGTAACAACAACCAAAAAAAAAAAAAAAAAAGAGCTATTTCCAGGGAGTACTTCAACACTGGGGGCTTTTTTTTAACATTATTAACTAATTTAATTTCACATTATTGCTTCATGCCTGAAGGCTGGTCTATAAATCACATTAGGCAAAGCAAATATCTCAGTGCTATTCCTAATAGTTTGAAAAAAATTCTTGAACTCCAAGGAACTGCCATCTCAGTTACATACCACAGAATGAAACCTGTTTTGCTTCTCAACAGTGTAAAGAAAAAAGTATTTTTCTAATAGTGCACTGTAATTCTAGCAAGAAGAAACTAAGGAGGCAAAAAAAGAAACTCCTTCACACCCTACCTTTGAGGGTCGAGAGGTCTGGCACAAATATCTTAAGGGTTTGTGCAAGCTTTCTCTAAAAAGCTTAGTCAAGTTAACAGGTGTTACTCCCTAGAAACTCAGGACGTGTTTCTAGGTGTCTATTACACTTCTTGTTGGGGAAGGACATGAAATGAGGCATTTAATACTTCTTGTTTACTGCAGTGCCTCCCTAGCACATGATCACCACTCTAGGGTTAATGTTTTATCACTGCAGTGAAAGCTCTGATATCTAGGTAAATAAAGGCACAGTAAAATATTTAGAAAGACGCTCAATTCCTCGTCTCCCTTTCCCATTTCTAGATCAACTCAATTTTGGTTTTGGACGGCAGAAACTATGACAGGACGTTCAAAACTCTTATAACTGTCTTTTCCCTGTCATGACCAACCAAGATGTCCACACGGCTTCCCACAGACCACCACACTGCAAGCCAAATCACCGTGGAACTTCCGACACCCTCGTAAGGTCAGAATTACCAGCAAGTTTACAGCAAATGTATTTTGTCTGGTTATATGGCAGCACAAATAAATCAACAATTATTTTTCAGCAAAACAGCCTTTAAATCAAAAGATCACCCATGACAGAGCTGTAATGTTTCTGGACAAGCTACACATAAAAGTTTTTCGGAGTTCTTTATTCCTCTGGTGTACAAATGCCATGTAATATTTTCTGGACTAAATGATGTAATTTCTAAGCTATACAACTTTCGACCTAGATGTACAGAAACTACATCCAGGTTCTAGTTTCTCACCCAAGCTAATGGGAGAAACCAAATGTAAAAGAGCAGTGATGCATCTATTGACATACAACTCAGTTTATGAATATGCTAAATTTATACAGTGAATTAATTCATGGCTTATTTAAGCTCCTACTTATTTAATTAGTGGCTGTACTTGTTTGCTTGATCATTTTCTGCAATTTCATCTACAACAGTCCCATTTGCCCTTCAAAAATATTATTATAGTAGAAATCTAGTATTTCATTACATCTTTCAAAATCCCATCTATGTTTCAAAATCATAAAAAACAACTCTCAGAAATGTCTCTGTACCTTCAATAGGCTACTATTACCTAAACAAACTAATTGACTAAATATTGCTTATGAGTGAGGAAAAAGCAGCATCTAACCTCAATTACTTCAGTCAAATATAGGGAAACATACTAGTATTACACTTACAGGTGTTTCCTTAAAAGGTGACTGTCGACCCTTGAGGATTAAATGAGACCAGTCACCAAAACCATACCTAAAGCAAGAGCTTAAGGCAACTCAAGCTTAAGGCAATCCCTTCTCCCAGGTTTTACAGACTTTCTTTACTGTTTATGACCAATTATCCCAGTCCAGGAGAGACATATACTTGTAATGGGCATGGGAAAAGCCTGCTTAGGGTTTCACTTAAATTACTTCTCCAGTTTTCGTCTCACAAACATGAAATCATTACTCCTTTCATTCATGAACCCAAGTTCAGTAACAAAATCAGACGACTTACAGTTTAATGCATATCCAGCTTTAGAGTTCAAAGTCACAGAGCTTCACGTTCTCGTGGCCTAGGAAAGGAAGAGTTATAATGCCGGTAAGAGCACAACATAGCACGGGAGTAACCGCATCAGAACCACACGCTTAACCCAGAAGACAAGCGCCGCACTCCAAATAACCGCGTTAAACCCTGATTTACCTCTCTGGGTGCGCACGAAATTCATAGCTGTTGTACCCCAGCGACCCTCCTTCCCCTCCTGGGCGGCCTCGCACCGCTCGGGCGAGGACGCGGGTGGGAGAGAGGGAGGGGAGGAGGCGCCGCGGCATCCCCGCCGCTGCACCACGCCCTGCGCCGGGCACAGACCGAGCACAGGCCGGGCATAACCCGAGCCAAGCCCCAGCCGAGCCCAGCCCGAGGCGCCCCGCCGCTCGTCCACCTGCCCACAGCAGCTCCGAGGCAGCACCTGCCCTCCCGCCGCACGCTCCGGCGAGGGGGGCGGAGGAACACGACCATTAAAAAAGCAAACAAACAAACAAGCAAACCCCCAGCCCCCCGCCCGCACCCCCTTTTCCAAAAAAAAAAAAAAAAAATCACGAAAAAACAACCCCTCTTCATCTTTTTTTTTTTTTTTTTTTTTTAATCGCCCACCAGAAAACGCGTTGCCCGCTCCTCCCTCTCTCTCCCCTTGCCCGAGCGCCAGGCGCGATGATCGCTGAGCATCACCCGCGGCACTGCCCGAGCGCGGCCGGAGCCTCCCCCGCATCGCCCCGCCCAGCACCGGCCCCCACCGCCCCCGGGCACCCCGCTCGGCCCGCACCCGCCGCTTCCCGGCCGCGGGCTCGGCGCTCCGGGAAACACCGGGCTGTCCCCGGCGGCGGCAGCAGAGCATCCTCCCCCTCCCCGTCCCTCCGCTCGGCCCCCCGGGGAAGGGAGCGGCCGCGGCGCAGCCCAGCCCGCCGGCAGGTACGGGGAAGGGCGGCGACAGCGGGGTCCCCGCACCCTGCCCCGCCACTCACCGCTGCCCACGGCGGCGCCCGCTCCTTTGTCTGCCCGCCGCGCCCCGGCACCGCCGTGTCCCGCTGCCGGGCGCCCCGCGCCCCCTTCCCCGCCGCGCCGGAGGACGCAGCCGAGACCGGCGGAGGAGGAGGAGGAGGAAGAGGAGGAGGAGGAGGAGGAGGAGGAGGAGGCCGCTGCCGCCCGGCCGTCACATGCAGCGGGCGGGAGCGGCGCAGGCTCCCGGTGGCTCCCGGGGGGCCTGGCCGGCGGCGTCCGAGGCGAGCTCGGGGGCGAAGATGGCGACCTGGGCGGCGCGGGGAGGGAATCCCCAGCCCGCTGCGCTGCGCTCCGCGCTGCCGGCTCGGCTGGGCTGGGCTGGGCTGGGCGCGCCGGGGAGGGGAGGGGACAAAGAGCGGCTGCCGCTGCCCGTCAGCGCTATCGCCGCCCGCTCCGCCCCCGCCGCCGCCACCGCCCCTGAGAGACACCGCCCGCTCCCGCCGCCCGCCGCATGAGCGGTCCCCGCCGACCGAGCCAGAGGGGAGTAGCGGGATGCCGGGTCACGGAAAGCTGCTGTGTGGTTGCGGTCGGACCTCCGGGAAAAGAGAAGGGTCTCTGGCTTCTGACCTCCCTCTGTTGACAGCAGCACTCTGAGTGTCAGTAAAGATGTCCCCGTAGTGCATCCCCCACTCCCCGGGCAGTCACTTCAAGTCGGTGGCAGGTGCTCCACACCTGTGACTGGTTCACTGCTTCAAAATAGGTGCCACTGCGACTCTCTCGTGGAAAGCTGTCGCCACTCCGTTCCACCAGATCGTGCGTTGTCTTTTAAAAATAAAATTAAAAAAAAAAAAAAAAAAAAAGAGAGGGGGAAAATGCTAAAGGTGGCAAGCATTACCCAGATATGAAACGCTAAGAATGCATAAGATTCCTTGCTGGGTAGGGAAGTACGGCTGGCAGCACTACCCAGTGACACTGTAGAGCTGTGGCTCCCCACGCAGAGGCAGGTTGCCATCTCACCTGTGCACTGCTCGTCCCGGTTTTGCACATCATCTGTGGTTCAGTGGTGTGAGTTAAAATGGAAAATGTGGCAGTGCTAATGAGTTGCCTGAATTTGGACAATAACGCAGGGAATTTGTGGAAGCACCAGCTGTGAAATGGAAGATTTCCTGGTCTAAACTTAAATCTACAATCAAGTATAAAATAGTGTGAAAAGGTATCATGCATATAAAAGATAATTAAAAACATTTTGATCTCTGTTTTTAGCCTGAATGCATCACCATCATTTACACTTGACTAGCAATATAGATTTCTTGACTGACACCATTTGGGTTTTATTATTCCAGACTATTTTTTTACAATTTTGGACATTTTTATAAGAGGGCTTTGTGTCTGCTGAGGTACCAGATGTGCTTATGTCTAATTTGCCTTCGGAAGGATACAGTGGGAGAAGTTTCTGCACCAGGCATGCCCTGCCACTGATCTCCCCTTCCAGAGACAGTCACTAAAAATGAGTTTCAGCTCAGTGCCCTACCAATGGTGTTTCTGTTCTGTTTACATGATGAACACCCTTATTTAGATCATAGAATCAACAAGGTTGAAAGAGACCCTTGAGATCCTCCAGTTCAACCATCAACCCAGCACTACCATTTTAACCCCTTAGCCACTAAATCGTATCACCCAGCACCAGACCCAATTGCCTCTTAAACACATCCAGGGGTGGTGACTCCATAACCTTCTTGGACAACCTATCCCAGTGCCTGATCATCCTAACTGTGAAAAAAAATTTTCTAATGTCTAATGTGAATCTCCCCTGTCTCAGCTTAAGGATGTTTTCTCTAGTCCTCTCACTTCAGGCAAGGTAGAAGAGACCAACCCCTATCTCACTGCCTCTTTTCAGGCAAGTCCCTCTGAGCCTCCTCTTCTTGAGAAAGAGCTAGCAAACCTTAGGTCTGTCAGCTCTTCCTCATCAGGCATGATTTCTAGATCCTTATCAAGCCTTGTTACCCTTCACTGAACAAGTTCCAGCACCTCATTGTCCTTTTCAAAGTGAGAGGCACAGAAATTAATGCAGCACTCAAGGTGCGGCCTCACCAGTGCCAAGTACCGGGGATGATCACTGTCCTGGTCCTGCTGGCTACAGCAATTCTTGGTACTGGCCAAGATGCCATTGGCCTTCTTGGCCACCTGGGCACACTGCTGGCTCATATTGAGCCAGCTGCCAAGCAGCACCCCCAAGTCCCTTCCAGCAGAACAGCTCTCAAGCCACCCCTCCCCAGGCCTGTAGTGACGCTTGGGATTGCTGCAATCCAAGTTCAGGACCTGGCACTTCACCTTATTCACACCTGCAAAGATTATTTCCACTCTGCTGAAGATTTTCGTTACTGTTAATGGACTTTACTTCACAAGAATCCTGTGATGTAGAGAAAGTGTTGTTATACCCATCTTCAAGATGAGAAATTGCAGCATAAAGAGGCGGTATAGCTTGCCTCAGGTCATACATATAGGATGTGGTAAAACCAGAAACTTAATCCAGCATTTGAGTAAAGATCCAGTCAGTCTAAACCACAAGTTCATTTTCTTTCTCCAGCTCTGTTTCTCAGGACTCCACTCCTGAAAAATTATTGGAGAAGGAACAAAGTAATATTAAAGAAGACATGCTACAAGAAATTTTGTCAAACTTGCTCAAAAAATAATGTGTAGTTCAATTGAAATGTTGAGAGTAGGCATATTTACACAGAAAATGTCAGCAGAAACATCATCCTGTTTTTTTAAGTGTACAAACCAGTAAGGTGAATACGATGCAATGTGTCGTTTCAATATTGTCTATTTCAGATATATGATGTAAGAACTTCTGGGTTTTATTGGTTAAATTCTGTGCAGGAGCAGGTGAATTGGAGAAACATCACAGAAATCTTTGGCCAAAGCAGCTAACACAGTAATGATATCCTGAAGGACTGTACACTTTAGGAGCACCATTATACTCTAAAGAGTTGCAGCATTTTCATCAAGGGCTGTGGTAAAACGTGCCTTGAACGGTTCCCCACAGCAATTCCTCTCAAGGAACAAAGTGCCTGCACCCACAGTTGTCTGTGTTAGACGGTTCCAGTACAACTTCAGAGTTTCAGGCATCCCCACTGTCACGTGCCTCCACAGACACTAGTGTGCCCAGAGGGATGTTGTGTAGCCAGTAGCATAAACCTCTAAGAAGATAAACCTTTTCAAATCAGGTCCAGAAGCAGAGTCAGAAGATTCATCTACACTGTGAAAGCATGTGCCAAACGCTTGTCAGAAGACAGTCACGTGCCAGGCTGCTTCTGGCAGCAATGGTACATATTCAACTGCCATTGTTGCTAATAAAGTACTAATCACGTTGTGTGTGAGAACAAACTGTGTACAGAGCCAGCCATGCTTGCAAGTAAACTCAATTAAGCCTTCAATAGATTCAACTGAGTTGGACAAATGCGCTCTGACCAACAGTTTGTATTCTGCTTTATTACGGTTAGTTCCTCAAAAGCACAGTCATGGTGCCTTTACCACTTTCCAAGTGTGTCTGTTGTGTCTTTCTGACTAAATACTGACCATTCTTCTGATTTCTTTTCCCAGTGATAGTCTTGGCAATATTACTGACCATTTTTACTAATTACTTCTTCCATATCCAAAGTTGGGCAAGAACTTCTTTCAAAAACCTCTTTCTCTCCTGCTGTTCTCAGGGCCTCATGCCAAAGCATGAAAAACAAATGGTGAGGCAGAAATAAATCAAGATTTATATGAACCTTTGATGATATACAATATTATTCCCACCTTGTGGGCCAGAGTGTTTCCTAGTTAGCATACCAAACACAAAAAATAGACAAATCCATCATTGCTGGCTTTGATGTTGTCTGTAAAGAACCCAAACAAACAAACAAACAAAACAAAACAAAACAAAAGATTGATTTTAAAAGGGAAAAGTTACCTTATAATTCCAAATTTAAAAATATGTTGTTCCCTTTTTTGAGTGAACAAAACAGTGTGGGTACAACACTCATAAACTCCGTGGGATTCCTCTATTTCTACTGTAGCCACATACAAGTCAGTGAAGGTGTGCACCAGCAATTACAAGTGGTTAAGGCAGCTACTCACTGAGTTGTGTTAGCTGACCGTGCCTGCATTCCTTACCTGTGGCAACTGTGTGCCTTCATACCTTCATTAGGAATCTTTCCATGGAAAGGGCTGTTAAACATCGGAATGCACTGCCCAGGGAGATCCCTGGAGATGTCCAGAAAACAACTGGGAGTGGCACTGAACGGTCTAGTTGACAAGGTGGTGATCAGTCAAAAGGTTGGACTGGGTGACCTTGGAGGTCGTTTCCAGCCTAAATGATCCTGTGAGTGTGTGATTCATGACTGCAGCCTGGGCAAACACGTTTTGTTTTGCAGTCGCCACAGGCAAGGAACCAGGAATACAGCCCGTTCGTGTGGCTCAGCTAACAAGAGGCAACGTGTTATGCCTTGCTCGTTCAGTCAGTTGCAGGGTCTGCCCACGGCCAGTGCAGAAGGTGAGCCCAGTCACAGCCACCAGCTTTAAGAGGAGACCAGCCCAGTGAGTGGGGGTGCTGGGGGCAGAGAAGAAAAGCTAACTTCTTGCTTGTCTTCTTTTATGGTAAAAGAAGCTGGTGGGGATATTCACCTTACACTGTTTCCTCTGATTGATTCTTCTTTGTGAACAAGACAGGGCAAACTAAAAATTTGCTATTTTTTCCAGAAGAGCAGAAATTTCAGCCAGAAGTCTCAGCAAAGTCTCTGAATCTGCACCCTGTTTTGGATACAAGCCCCCCTATGTGGCCCAATAACTGTCCATGTGGAAGCTGATGCACCATGCTTGCTCTCTTAAAGCTTTATAAGTGCTGTATGTCTTTTTCTGAGTTAGAACCAGAGACCTGAAACACAAACTGAGGTGCTCTTTCACCAAGTAGTGTGAAGTGGATTTACCACTCACCAAAAAAGTGTGGAGAGAGAGGAAAAGAATGTGTGCCCTCTTGACTCACTGAGTTCTCACTCAACATGTAAAGACCTGAGCAAAGTGGCTCAGAGCTTTTCTGCATAATAAAAAGAAGATCCTTAAACAAAAGAAGCTCACCAAGTGAAAATCCAGTGGGATTTTCTCAGATAATAGCACTGTTTCTCTCAGAAAGGAACTTTGCTAAGTAGCTGCAGTTATATAGTTACTTCATTGTGAGCCTGCAATGAAATATCTGCATGATACCTTCATCCATTGCCCTTTTTCCCTGATAGAAATGAAACTCCACAAACAATAGCATTTCTTACACTGGCAAGAACCCAGCTGATAATTAGGTTTCTAAAATATTTTCTGTAGCTGCTCTTAGTTTTTATTCTAGCTTTGGAAATTCGTAATTGTTTAATAGGCATCTATGTTTCCTCTCTTACCCTCTGGCTGTCTGGACTGTTTAGGTTGCATATTTCTGCGGTGTTTGTGCTATGTTTGCACACTGCCCAGCATTAAGCAACTCCCAATTTGTTTGGCTTCTCTGCTTGCTGTTGTGATACAAATAGTAAATAAGAATTCCACACTTTTAAAATTCATCATTATTTCAGAAGCTCTAGGGCTTTACTTTGGTTTCCTGTTTATGAAAATGTAGTTTTATTGGTTTTACCAGAGACTGAGGGCGTTCCATTAGGCACAGTAAAAAGCTGGCTTTGCGTTTTGCAGGCCTGGCAACATGCTGCCTTGAAAAACCAGGTAGAATGGCCTGGTAATGGGAAGAAACACCTTGGAATCCCTTGTGATATCTGATTTTGCTTACCACTGTTGTTAATATTCCTAGGTGCTTTGCTAATGGCATGGAGAGTTACAGACTTATCTCATTGGTGCTGCTAGTTAGGTGCAAGTATTTTCCTATCAAGCTTTTATTTGTCTGGGAAAAATTCTTATGAAGTCAACAGGAGCTGTGGGTAAGTGGCTTCTACCATCATCCCTTCTAGGATCCAGGCAGCACTTTGATAGCTGACATGGCTCCCTTGTTTTTGGTCTTTGAGTTAATTTTCTTATTACATTTTCTTCTTTTTTTAATTGCTGTTTCCATGACAGATTTATACTCACTGCTTTTCTGAAAGCAACCATAACAGCCCCATTCTGAGCTGCAAACCAGGCATACTCATATTCCAACTGCAGCCACTGCAATAGAACCAGTTCAGTGTAACTGAGGATTAATGACAAGATGGCAAGTCGTCATCTAATAAGAATATAAATCTCAGTTTCTTTTAAAGTAATCTCAATTACTTACTTTAAGCTGTTCAAACTCTTTGTGCCCCATCGACAAAACAAAAGGAACGCTGAAAGAAAACCAGCATTCCTAATACTTTCAGGAAAATTCTATTTCTGACTTTTAAAAAAATACAGTAGGATGCTGTATCCAGTGTCAGGGGTACTTTGTGCTTCTCAGGTGAATTCTGTCATACCTATTAAATGTTCTATGGTTCCTAAACACAGGGAAGTGACTTGAATGACTTAGTGGAAGACATACCATTCTCTTCAGTGAGACCAGTTTTTTACCTTGTAAAAAAATCCATCTTCCTAACACAGCACTGTATGTGCTTGGATATTTATTTTTTTTTTATACCAGAGGCTTCCATGTTCAGTTCCATCTTATGAAATAGAGCATATCTTTTCCTTTGAGTAGTTTTGTTTTGGTTTCTTATCCTATGCTGTTTATTGTAGCTAGTTTAATTTTTTAATTTTAAGCAAGTGTTCATTCTGTTCAGAATTTTATACAGCTGATGAGCAGGTAGTACTAAAAACCTGTTTGGAGCAGTATTCGGCTGGGCCATCAACCATTCCATTAAGATGCCTTCCTTGTTTATGTAACTGGCAGTAATTTGCATCAACTCATACATTGTTGGCATTTTTGATCTCTTGACAAGCTCTTAAATTAATTTGGAATTGCTTTTAGTCCTAGGCCACCCTAGACTGGCAACATTTGGTTTGAACTGGACATTTATATTCATGAGAAAACAACAACCACCCTCAGCGCTGAAGCAGTTGACTGTGTGCCCTGAAGCAAAACCTCCTCCAACTTGCAGCTGGGATTTCGGACAGCGTTGGGTCCAGGGACTGTGTTTCGTGCCCAATAGGACCAGCGAAAAGAGGTGAGGCTGACAACAGAACTAGTTGATGTGCTAGGAAAAACACGCTGAGCTTTTCCTAGAGCAGGAATTCCACTGACCGCAAGCAGGGTCGGGAGTATTTCAGAAAACTCTCCGATCAATCCAAAGGCAGGATATACACAAAATTGGCTCAGAAGTTAAACTCAGATGCTATTCATGCCCCAGAAAATGTGTGTGTGAGGTTACATGGTTTTTTTTTTTATCACCATGCCATCAGCCTCACTGATTCATTCCTGGGAAAGGTGCAGTTCTGCACGTCCAGCTGCACTTCCAGACAGAGAAAATTTGCCACAACAGGGCATGGGTGTCTGCACAGGCCAGAGCCCAAACACCTGCCCTTTCATTGCTGAACCGAACAAGTCCACTAACGTAGCAAACAACACTGACAATGGTTTAGGAGACTGTATTCCTGAGGTGGAAATGGATGTTAGCATCCTTTCTGAATGCCAGTCTCAGATTTGCAAAGGGAGAGATATCTCAATCTGTGCCAAAACTGCAGAAGAAAAGGGCAAATGTATGCATGTAGGTTGAAAGATGACTAAGATGGACAATCAATAAGAGAACAGTATGACTTTCCATGCATGCTGTAACCCATATACTCTAGTTTCTTACAGTTTCTATCCTGTGATTGATTCCCTGGTGTCTTGTAAAAGGTCAGATGACCGAAGTTTTACTTGCAGTAGAGACATTCACAAAGTCTCCACTGTATGATTTCTTCACAGACTAATAAACATTCTGTTGTTTTCCTTCTCCTGGACAGTATTTCTCTTATCTCTTGGGCTAACTCTTTTACTCAAACTTGTAGGGGCTTACAAAACTGGGACTTTACCTTTTTATAATAAGCATGCAGATAGGCACAGCATGTACAATTTGAACTAAAATACAAAAAGACTTACTTATGCAGGCACAAAAAACCAAACACCCCCCCAACAACAAAAACAAACAAACAAACAAAGAAACAAAACCCATAAATAAATAATGAAAAACCACAACAAAATAAAATAACAACCCCAAAAAGCTCTACCACAAAACTGAGAATGAGAGCTAATAGAGTAACAGGAATTAGCTGTTAAAAATTTTCAGATTTTTACATGTATGTATTTGGGAGAATTAGTCTAGAAAATGGGTCTACCAAACTCCCCAACTGACATGATGAAAATCATACCTGCCATGGACAGCCAGAATGGATTTTTTCCAGCTTTATGCCTTTAACAATGTATGGTGACAATAAGATTTGCCAGCAAACTGCACTGTAATTCAAATACTCTTTGAAACTCCATTTCCTCACAGTCTTGAGTGACTGCCTTTTCTCCCCTATGGCACAGAATTGAGAAGGCAGCATTTATTCAACCATTTTGTTTCCCTTGACTAGTCAATAGTTAATTTAGTTCCTTTCCTCAGGAAACCATGCAAAATACACAAAACTTTCCTCAGATACCAGTGCTGAGCTCTCTGCAGCAATATTTCTGTATAACATATCAGAACGTCAGGATATTCAACCTGAATTAAATACAATCCTACTATATTGAAAGACAAAAGAATATACAAACACATTTCTAAAATAAGGGGACTTAATGCCTTGGAAATTGTGCTTAGCAAAAAAAAAAAATGTTCACCTCTTTGAACGAATTGGTAACCTGCAAACTATAACGTAATCAATTGTAGCTTTCTGAGAAGAGTTAGAAGAAGCAGGTCACAGAAATATGAATCTTTAGTGGAAGCAGCTGTGTCTTCAGGGTTTTACCTGGCAGCCAGCACCACGTGCAGGGCAGTGGGCTGGCACTGGTATAACGAGGGTGAGATGGCCAAAGCCTCCTTCCTACTGCAGTGGCACTTATATCAGGTGTCCACTCAGTGAGACAAGACTTAAATACGATAACAAAACACTTTGAAGGGCACGAAAAGTATTTTTTAACCAGCATTCATTGCTCTGTGATGTATTGCACATATTCCTGGAACCTCCTTTTTTTTTTTTTTTTTTTTTTTTAATGTGAGACATCAATGGCAGTGCAGCAGGGGGTGGTTGCAGTGCAGAGGAACATCTTCCCTTGCAGTCACTCAGAGAAGTCTTGGGCCATTCAGAACTCACCATTCATAACCAAGCCTTACCTCCACCTTGTTATGGAACTGCTTAAAGAAAAGTAATGAAACAACAACAATAATTCACACAACTAAGTGAAAAAGCCTGCAGGAATGCACACCTGATTTTCCCCTTTAAATGGAAGCATTCACATCCTGCTAATTGGCAATTTTAGTAGAGCTTGGTGAGCAAAATAAAAACAGGCACTGCATGATAAGACTGGGTGGACAAACTTAAAAACAATCTAGGCCTTAAATCAATAGTATGTGTAGGTCAGGTTCTGAATTAGGAACCAGATCTAGGAGGTGCTTCAGATATTGAACCACCATTGAAATTTACAGCAGCCTCAGCAACATCTCTTATTAAAAAGCAATAGGACTTTCATCGTGTCTGAGTAGATTTCAGCCATTCATTCCAGTAAAATTCATCCTGTAAACAAAGCACACTAGTGCAGGTAACATTCACAAGCAAAGCAAGTATTCCACCAGAACAGGTTCAGCAGTTTTAACAGGATACTCTTTGCTAAATAATGCAATTGATACTTTCCTAACATCCCAAAAATAGTCCAAGCAAACTGTTGATGTTTCAACTTTGAAAATCCCTGACAAAGAGACTGATTACAATATGCATAAGTAAACAAAACCAGAACCAACTAAAAAAAAAAAAGCTTTTAAAAAAAGAGTTACAGTGAAAATGGGGAGTATAGCAATAGGGAACAACTATATGAAATGATCTACCCATTCATATATTTAGGAAAACATTCCAAGGAGTTTTGTGCTGAATACCTCACTGTAACTGGAAAGGGTCTTTTCCACAAACAACCCACAGCTGAGCTGTACTTGGCAACAACACCTAAACAGGACTGTGCCTTGGAGGATATAAGGATGTATAATTTTGAAAAGCCAGTATATACTTAACTGCTGACTGCCTCCTTTCTGGTTTCTGTATTTTTAGCCCTGTTGGTCCAAATACACATTCTGAAATAAGTTAACCACCCACTTGTTGCACCAAGACCAGATGAACCCTACCTGTGTGACAAAAAAAACAGAACCAGCAGAGACATCCTGGTTGTTAAGACATTGCACTGCCCTGCCTAGGGAGCAAGGGATTCAAAACATGGAGGAGGATCACACAGGCTGTTGTTGCGGGCTTTATCGGGTAGAGCAGGGCGTGCAGGACACCGAAAGCAAGGGAGTTGTGTGTGTAGGGCTGGGAACTGCATTCTGCTTCATGACTCCCCCACAGCGTTTACAGTTTCGTCAGCATCTGGTTATACACAGTAGTTTGATTTTGAGGCTTCAAGTGCTTGGGCCTAAACCAAAATGCTGCTGGAAAAAGTTGGTCCAATTTACCCATGCAATGTGAGATCACGTTTTAAAGCTATTTAAATCCTCTCAAGCACTAAGCTTTTGTTTAAAGGTGCTTTTCAACCTGCACGCCGCCAGCGCTAGGGCAGCGCTTTCAGCGGTGTGGAGAGCAAGTGGGAACAGCAGCAAAGACACGCTGCTGGCAACAAATGCTGCTCAGACCTGTTCCACACAGCTGCCAGAGCTTCCCTTGTAACGTTACACCATCACACCACCCAGGAAACGCTGGAAAACTTTTGACAAAATATTTTTTAGCCTCCAGCGAAAGTTTACAGATTTGTACCGTAAGACACTTTATAAGCCCCCATTTGCAGGGGCTGGCTGAGTTTAATATCTAGGCATATGTTAGTGGGTGCTTAAGCAAAAAAAAGTGTGCTAACTCATTTGAGTCATAGGACATGTTTGGAGTGTGTTCTTCCAAGTCTTTTTCCCCAGCTCAATTCTAGATTTGGAAAAACTTCCTGGGAGGTGAAATTCTTTACCTATCTCCCACACCACTTCCTCAAGAATGAAGATGTACTTATGAGGACATAATCTGACCAAATAAAATAAAATAAAATAAATAATGCAAGGATATATTCTAGAGCCTATTTCTGTTCCTAGTGAAATCTGTTTAACCGTTCCCACTGATTTCAGTAATTTTCAGTGGGAACTGGATTAAAATTGTATAGTTTTTAAGGAACTTTAATAGGAAAATAGTTGTCTACCTTGGGCAAAAAGGGAAGGGGGAACTTTCAAAGTATCAAATGGGATGTGCCACAAAGTGCACTTACCCCTCAGAGAAGACAGTGTCTATTTGTCCCATACTAATGTTAGAAAAAACTCACAAGTGTCAAATTTCAAATTTTGTAATTACTGATATATATTTGTCTGAACCAGTTTCTCTGGCTTTTCTGTCCATTTGGAGTTCACCCCTGCATATACATTTTATAAGTACAACAAACTGAATCTACGTAAGTAGGAAATGGTTATATATTCATTTCTCGAGGTGGTCAACTACTCTGAAAACAGGGAACAGAAGCAGGCTGAAAATGTAGTGGAAGCTCAGGGTATTAATTATGATTACCTTTAGTTTTGTTGTTGTTTACTATTTACCTTGGTCCAGCTTCCAAAAGCCTCGCTATGTCATATTTAAAATTCAAAAAGGAAATTTCTCACATATGTAGAAATCACAGAATCACAGAATCAATTAGGCTGCAAAAGACCTCTGAGATCATTGAGTCCAACTTATGTCCAACCACCATATCAGGACAATGGCATCAAGTGACACTTCCAATCTTTCCTTAAACACCTTCAGGGACAGTTACTCCACCATCTCCCTGGCTGTCCATTCCAATGTCTAATTTCCCTTTCTGTCAGGAAATTCTGCCTAATGTCTAACCTAAACCTTCCCTGGCACATTTAAGGCTATGTCCTCTTGTCCTGTTCCTGGTTGCCTGGGAGAAGAGATCGACCCCTACCCAGCTCCAACATCCCTTCAGATTGTAGGGGGTGATAAAGAGATCCTGACCCGAAGAGCTCACAGTCAAGATGGAGAAGAAAATGGAATAAGAAAAACTAATAAACAGTCATGAAGGAGGAAGCCAGAATGGTTAAATGACCAGATGGGTGACCTTGTGTCGTGGTTAAGCCCGGGTGGAAAATCAGCATCACACAGCTGCTCGCTCACTCCCCCACCAACAACTCAGGAAGAGAATCAGAAGGGCACAGAGACAGAAGACTCATGGATTAAGATAAAGGCAGTTTAACAGGGAAAGCAAAAGTTGCACACAAGCAAAGCAAACCAAGGAATTAATTCACTGCTCCCCATGGGCAGGCAGGTGTTCAGCCATCTCCAGGAGAGCAGGGTCCCATTACATGTAATGGTGACTTGGGAAGATAAACACCATCACTCCAAATATCCTCCCTTCCTCCTTCTTCCCCCTGCTTTATATACTGAGCATGATGTTACATGGTCTGGAATATCCCTCTGGTCAGTTTGGGTCATGTGTCCTGGTGGTGTCTCCTCCCAGCCTCCCATGTGCTCCCAAATTCCTTGCCAGAGTGGCAAGCAGGTAAAGCAGAAAAGGCCTTGGCCTTCAGTGCAAATCCAAAACACAGCCCCATACCAATCACTGCATAGAAAATGAACTCTACCCCAGCCAAAGCCAGCACACCTTGGTACCAGCCTGACAGTTTCAGGTTACCCACAAAAAGACAAATCTTTCTCCCCAAGTTTTTATCAAAATGGTTCATTTCAAACCAGTTTGATGCTGAAAAAAATGTCTTTGCTGGTGCTCAATTCACGCAGAACTGCAATCCAAAAGAAAGAAAAATTAATAAAATTGGTCCACAGGCATATTTTCTGGCAGGTTTTTTTTTTTTGCTTGTTTGTTTGTTTGTTTTTGAAGGGGGATTTTTTTGTATATGGGTGTGTGGGTGTGGTGTTTTGTTTTGTTTTCCTAAATGTCTCTTCTGCTTATAATAATTTTTCCTCTCAAGTACTGTGGATTCAGGAATTTCCAGTTAATTCACACCTACATTTGTCTTCCAAAACCTCCGCAATATGTGTAGTGTAAACTTTGAGTCCTCTGAACCAAATGTTTTCCTTTACTGCATTGCTGCTGCTGCATCATGATACTTACTCATGTAGCAACAGTCTGATCTGTTCCAGGTTTGCAGTAAGCACATCACACAGCAGACTGTAGCAACCTACAGACAGAACTTGGCTGGAGTGTGTTGGGCTTTTTTCTTTCCTAAACAGCCCCGACACAATGTGAACTCTGTTATAAGGCTGAAGTATGGATTTATATATCTGTAACTTTGTCATCAGAGTTTGAAAGTAACTTCCAATCTGGCTCAGAACTCGGGGCCATTGGCTTCCCAGCCTATACTCAGGACATCACTGCAGTTCTATTTCACACTTGAAAAAGACAGAAAGAGCTGGAACCTAATTTGGAAATAAAAAAAAACAAAAACAAAAACAAAAACAACAACAACAACAACAACAAAACCTGCATTCATATACACTTGTTTAAGTTTCAGATAAACCTACTGTGACACAGAGGTCTCAAAATACAGAGGTGCCCTAAAAGTTAACTTAGGCCACCTGAATTCACTGATCAAAAAAAATAGAATATTTCACTTCAATATTTTAATTATACAAAAAAATTAGACTGTCTGACCTGGCCATACAAGGACTGTTTGACTGTTGTACTTATATTCTCTACAGAGAATTAATAAATATTTAGATCAAATATTCGTGCATGCATGCACAGTTGACAGAGAGAATGAACCAGTGTTGCTATATGGAGAAAAAACAACTGAAGCAACTTCAGCTATTGCTGTCTTTATATGGCCACAATATGCTAATACTTAATTCTGAAAGCTGACTTTTTCTCATTTCATGCTTCTATTATCCCAGATAAAATAACTACTGCAGAAGATGCTGTGCATAGCTGTATAGTTCCTAGTCAGGCTGGCAGCAAGTGCTAAAGAGAGAGCTGTGTTCTTAGCTGCTGCTTCTCCTATATGTCTTTTCCAGTTGTCACTTGACTCTGCTGTCAGTGGTGAAGTGAGTTTACAGTCATGAACAGTTATAGACCTCCTGCAGCAACGCAGAAGTGAAAGAAAGAGAGCTGCTGACGGGGATGAATGAAAGCACCCACGGAAGAAGGGTCCCTTCTTCAGGAAGAGAATAATCTCCTTGGCTTGTGCTTCTGACTGGACCTAACTTGGTGCCTTTGAGTTTTCGATTTTTTAATTTTTATAGTTTTCAAAAGTAGTTATGTAGTGAATGTAGATTCCAAATGTAGCTGTATTACATTTCTCAGGGTATTATATCTTTTGCTGGTATTTTCCAGTAAAAGCAATGGCAGTAGCATAATGGTTACACACCCCAAACCCCATCCCATATCAATCCCTCAAAATTCCATTAGTGGTTTAGCCCTCTTACCAAGGAGGAATTGCAGAAAAACACCTTAACATCTGCACCAGAAGATGTAAACCTAGGCCCAATGCCCCTTCAAGCCTGGAGCTTTGGAAGGCCTCCAAAGACTGCACGTGTGGCGAGGAAGATGAAGATGATGAAAGAGGGGTCCCAAACTCCCCTAGACTCAGTTCCCAAGGGGGTGTGCTGAGGGGTGGAATGAGGGGGTGGACAAATTGGGATTGGATGGACACCATTATAAAATCATAGCACCTGTGTCCGAAAGTGCTCCCCAGGGTTTTTATTCCTGGGGCCTGGAGGCTCATTAAAGCTTCTGCTCTCCTTGTCTTATCTCCTACACCAAATTGACCTGGAGTCTTTTTCTCTGCTGTCTTTTAGGCAACAGCTGAATGAACATCCATTCTTTGATGATGAAAAGGGTTCCCCCGGCCTGTTAGCCACAGAAAGAGAGTAAAACACAAATCCCCTACCTTTTTTTGAAACATACATTTTGGTGAACAGACAAAAACAAGCAGTCCCCTGTGATTCAGCCCTGCAAACAAACTCAGGAAGATGGGATAGTACCTTGCCTAAGTTTGGATCTCAGGAGACTTCTACAGAATTTAGCTTTCTTTTTTTGTTTTTTTTTTTCCACGAAAATATAACTGCAATAAGTCTAATACATTACTAAGGCCTTAGCGCTTCACACATCCTTGCCAAACTTTGCGCAGACAAGTTGTCTCATTCATTTAGCTTGCCTGAAAATGCAAAGCTACTCGTGTCTGACACTGCCTGTCACAGTGCTCTACCTTGCACTCACCAAATGGCTGTGCTGAAGGGGAGTGCAAGTAGCTCAAACACTACCTGCAGACCTGGCAGTCTGCTTCCAGAGCTGCAGCTTCACCCAACACATGACCTGTGGATAATGCTAGAATGGCAATCTGCCTCACAAGATAAAAAGGTGCATTCTTCTTCTTTATCCCCTCGTAGGAGGACGGTTAGTTTGCCTTCAGCAAGGCTGTTCACGAAGTTGCATGCAGATTGAGGTCCTGCTGTGCACTGGGAAGAAGATACGAAATGCTGATCCTGCTCTAAGCTGTTTCACTTCTCTCTCTGACAGAATAATTCAGACGTAGAGTTTTTTATTATTGTTAAAAGCTTCAGCATGAGGAGGAAGTTATGTGTGGAAAGAAGTGGCATTCGCTCTATTCAGAGTTGAACTGGTGAACATAAAAGGAGGCTCAGAATTTTGCATGTGTTTTAAGTCTTAAAATGTCTTGTTACTAGCCAGAAACTTTTATTATGCACAGAAATACTTTTCCTGCCTCATGTAATCTGACGTAGTTTATTAACAGTCTAAGTTTAACAAAGCTATTTTTATTTTCGGGAAGTCATAGTTTATATGATTTAAACATGAATGCGTGGAAGACAGCCCTGGGGAAACTAAGCCCATATCTGGAAATGAAGCAGAGGATCCCTTGTGCCACTTGTTAATTTAACAAAGTCTGTTTGCAGAAGCCAGAACTGGTAGTGTTCCTGATCCCAGCTTACTGAACATTGTACTTTTCTCAGCAGTAAACATCCTCCTCTGTTTTATTAGTGATTTTAGCTTTGTTCTCATAACTTTCCCCTTTTTATAGCTCTTCTTTCCTGTAATTGTAATTAAGTGTTGCTATTACACAAAAAGGCAGCTGTGAATAATTAGTTGCCTTCCAAAGTGAGAGTCAGCTCGATGAAGGTCATGAGATTTAGTCTTCCTGAATTACACTCTCAGCTCTGCCACCAGCTTTATCTAAGGCTTTCAATAAACCACTTAACCTCTCTGCATCTGTTTCTTCACCTGTAGAACGAGAAGGGGAACACTTTCCAAGCTCACTGATTACATTTTAAAGAGGGATCATGCAATCATGAGGACAGAATGTCTCTGGACAGCCAGATGTTTACTGGCTCATTAAGCCAGGCCTTAATGAGCTCGGCACAGTATGAGGGGTGGACACAACCCTGGCCTGACCTGGGGAGTTCTGTGTCTGCCTGATCATAACAACTTTACAGGTTGACACTGTAGAACTTGATAGGTTTGAAGCAATTTTGTTACCAGATGTCATATGCTCATCTGTCAGAGAATAGTTCAAAACCCCAAAGTAAAAGTATTTACCTTTTTTTTTTTCCCTGTAAGGATTTAACCTATTAAAATTCTCAGAGTCATTCTTTTTTTTTGGTGTATCTTGAAAATGAACATAATTTTTGGAATATATACTGCTTGACTCCAGATCTGAATATTTTCTGGAGCTGAGAAACATATGGAGGGTTTGGGGAAAGTGAGGAATGGTGCCAAGAAGAGGTACTTTATTGGTATTTATTACCATCAACTTCTATATATGGAGGCAGTTGTTACTTCCTTTAATGGGCTTATTTCATTACACTGCCCACATACTTGCTTTGCATCAAGGTTGCCTTCCTGGCAACACTGATTATGAATCAGTTAATTTCTGTCAACTATTCTGAGTATAGCTTTTAGAAAGCCATGAAATATATGCTCAGATAATTTTAAATAGAAGTGCAGGCTGTGAGGGCTGCTGGAGGGGGTAGAACTAATGTTCCTTTATTTTCACTCAATAATGAGGATTTAACTTTTCCTGTAGCTGTACCAGTTTAGCAAAAATTTCCATAAAGACTGCTAGTGCCTTAGTGGACTTTTAGCCAGCCTGCCACTGAAACAAGCAACAAACAAACAAGTAACAAAACCAAAACCCCCAAACAAACAAAAATTCCTGCAAAACCCCACACCAAAAACTAAAATCAAAACCAAAAAAAAGAGAAAGCTTCAATTAATGAGGATCACATCCACCAAGGAAACACAGAGGCATAAACTGTCCATGGCTCCTTGCGACGTTTGCAACCCAAAAGAGAGATTTGTCACAAACCAGGTCAGCAGATGTTTTTTTCCCAGGCACTCTGTTATCCCCTGAGAGACAGGAGCAGCGCTGTGCTGATCCTGAGTGAGGGAATGGTTTCAGTGTCACCCTGAGCTGATCTTAGGCCATGCTGCTGTTGAAAGAAGCAATTCCCCTCCTGTGTGACATCCAGCTGCTCGAGCTTGCCGTGGGTTCGCATGGTTGTAGTGGTCCTTCAGCCGTGGGACGTTTCAATCCTCTGTCTCACTGAAGGCCAGGGTTTCTTCCCTGGAGGCATTGTTTTCAACCAGATCAACAAACTCATCCAGCTTGCCAAGCAATTCCTGATTGACAGGAAAGAGAACATGTACCTGGGAGCGAGGCACAGTCACCCTTCTCTGTCGCAGAGCCGTTTTAACCTGACAACGATACTACGCTAAGAAAGTGTCTCGAACACATTTTGCTCTACCAGAACCACCAGGGTTTGTCTTCAGTGTCCCCCCCCTGCCCGTGTAACTTCCATCAGCATTACACATTTGCACCTGCTAACCCAATTTCCAACACAGCCATCACACTTACCTGAGAAACCTGCACGCAGCAGGAACCCTCTGGGTCTATCCTTACACCCCTAGCAGTGCAAGAGCACTAGCCCTGCACAGCTCAGGTGAGGTCTAGCTTGTGCTGTGGAACAAGAAACCCACAGGAAACCCACTGAGACACAGTTCAGACCCTGAGCTGAGCTCCACACTCACAGGGGCAGCTCCACAGAGCCAGAGCCTCATGATCTAAGTCTCACCCGGCAGCTCAAGACATTCAAGAATTACATATGTATAAATAGGCAAGAACACACAGAGCACGTGCCATAATCCAAGCATTTTACTAATAACAGAATCATAATTTTCAGAGCTTCTTTTAGGACAAGCTGAAGGCAAACAGGCTGCGTTTTTTCCTTATGTCTATGTTGTAGAAGCGTACAGCTTCAAACAGTACACACAACAATTATTAAAGTGATTTATAAACTTAGAGCATTTTTTTTTTTTGTATAATCTTTGCTATCCTGTTGTGGGCACCAGCAAATTCTCCCCAGTGCTCTGTCATGGACAGTGCATGTCTCCCAAATGATAATTGCTCAGAAAGTATTTTCCATGTGAAATATTTATTTTGCGTAGTGGCACAGTGACGCTGTTTGTAATTCATCAGGGAATTGCAGCATTGCACCATATCTCACTGGATCAACTTTAATGAGTGATTTCTAACAAAAAATACTGCTGTGAGAAGCAGAAAAATTAGAGCAGTTTTTGGTCCCTGCAGATGTGCTCTTCAGCTCCCAGATTCCCTACTACAGATACAAAGCCCTAAAAATATTAGTTTCACTGTAAAAAAAAAAAAAAAATCACTTGAAAGTAACCTTTTCAAGCCTAATATATGACAAGATGACAATACTGCTGTTATCAAGACATTTTATATATAAGGTATGCTGGTGAGTGCATACACAAACATGCAAATCACATACAAAGGTACCAGTCTCCTCATGTAAGGGGGAAGGGTTCTAAAACTGGGCATTACAAGATGAGTAAGACAAGGTATAGCTACTTGTACAAGAATAACAGGGACATGACCTCAAGCACTGAAGCCCCATGAAGAAGTATGAGCAGGATCTTTCTCCCCTGACAATATTGTTACATCCATATCAGATACACACTGTGAAGAAAGGACTTGACCTCCCTCCACAATATTACCCCAATTCCCAGACCTTTGCCTTTCCTCCAGGCCTTCTGTCCCAGTCTTGGATCTGTGGACATGTCATGGGAAGGCCAGGTGAAGAGGAAAAGGCAGGTGTTTTTTTTTTTTAATCAAACCTACGAAAAAAACCCCTGTGTTGTTTCATGCAGCAGCTTCCTCTTCAGGGACAAATTAGTTTAAAGGTGAGAAATGAGAATTGCCTCTGCTGATATGTCTCTACACAGAGAAGGCTGTCCAGGTGCATGACCAGGTCCTGGAGTGCATACTGAAAAGCAGGGGTTTTAAACAGATAGCCTTACCCTGTACCCTGGAGGGCCAAGCTCTTGATTCCATTACTAAGGATGAGATACTTCCCCCTAAGGAAACTCTGCAGTGCCACCATACCTTTTCCTTTCTCTTACTCCCCTTTCACTGGTTTGCTTGTGGCTGTTCTGCTTCTTTGGCTGTTTGTGTTGAATCTTCTGTTTAAGAAGTGTCCTCTTTGTTGAGGTCATGTCCATAGCAGCTGATCACTCTTATTCTCTCCTCCCAGGGACCAGCTCTCACCCCACCCCTCCATCCTGATGTTATGCAGGGTACTCAGGTGAGGAGCAGTGCAATCTCTGGTTACTCTGCACGGCCACTGTACTGAGTGCACACCCTGCCACTTGAGTGCCGTGGATGCAAACGCGCTCCCGACGCTGCCAAGCTTTACAGTGGTCCCGTTCCTACAGCTGGACGCAGAAGACAAAAGAGAGATACACAGGCAGCACTGTGTGGCTCTCTGGCTGGCTTTCTCTGCCTTTGGGAACTGTAACCTGCTCCAGGCCTTTCTGCTGACGGCGTCTATTTCTCACCCTCAGCTGCCACTTAACACATGGGCCATTAATGTGCTGTGGACACACAGCCAACATTCATCCCCTCACTTGGCCAGACATCTGGTGGCTCAGTGGCATCTGACCCCTGCTTTGCTCTGAACCAGGCAGCGTGGGCAGGTTTCATGGCACTCCCTGCTGCCTCAGTGTTGCCTCACAGACGGACCCTCCAGACCCTGACGTGGGTACCTCACTCCTGCCTCAGCCTCAGAGGTTTTTCTCAGTTTATGTAAAGGAATCCACAGCTAATTTCATGAAGGGAGGAAGGGTGGGAAGCTATTACTATGAAAACAATTTTGTGCTTGAAGGGATAATACTTTTTACATAGGAACTTCAAAGTAGGACAAGAGTGATAAGAAAAAGATCTCAATCAGATATTAATTTCCTGTTTTCTATCTAGAACAGTCCTATGTCACAACCAGTGCCATATTTCTATCCTAGCTAGACATTTTATCCTAAACACTACCCATTGCTATAATAGAAAATGAGGAAATAACAACACACAGAATATTTTTTTCTGCAGAAAATGTCAAGACCTGCTCTCTTTGTGCTGTTCTGGTGACCAAACTGTCAGCATAAATTCCCACAATCTACTACCATGATTGCTAAAACTTCTTTCCCTTTGGCTCCCCACTGCAATTCTATAAAGCAGATGTTAAAACTGTGCAACTTGGCTGTGAACCTGACCCTGTCAACCCTCTTCAGTATGTGTAGCTCAAGGCTGGTGTTCTGACCTCCCAGTCAAGTGGGAGCTCCCTCCCTCCCAGGAATTCAGCCTCTGCTTCATCTCACCCTCCACGCTGCTGCGCTGCCACCATCACATCACAGTTGTCTCATCTTGCAGGTGCCCTCGGTCTCTTTCTGACTATCTGTAGCTTTTTTCTTAGTGAAAAATCTCTCCTTGGTTCCCATTTCTGTTCCGTGCCTCTATCCCAGTTTGTTAATGATAGTACATACACACAGTAAAATAAAACTTTGTGGTGTTAGGCTGAGGAAATAGGTCAAGTTTTTGTTGTATCCATCACCATTTCCACCTTTGCTGCATTATGTTTTAAACGAACTTGTAATCTCTTCCTTGCCTTTCAAGGCATCCTCTCCCTGGCATTTGCTTTTACTACTGTTTAAAATCCTAAATAGCCGTAATTACTATTAATTTATACAGCAATTCTTGGCTTTGCAAAGTTTGGCCTGGAACACTAAACTAATCTTTTTGGAGACTATGAAGAAACAGCCCAGTATCATCAAGTAATGAAATCCAACAGACTACCATCTTTGATAGCTTACTCACAATTTCTTGTTATTTTCTTTGTCCATTTAATAACTAGAGCTCTACCCTCAACACCTGGCCCATCAAGCTGAGACTTGGACAAAAAAATCCTCCTTTGAAGTACCTAATGTAACTAGTTTTGCAACTGTGACAAACATGAAGAGTAACAGACACACTCTTTCTTTCTTTTACTTAATTTGTTGGTATTGACATTCAAATATCACACAGTCAACCCCTTTGACAGCTTGCTTCCAGCACAAAAATCCTGGGGAAAAAAAAAAAAAAAGTTTCTCTCCTGAACTACTGCTCCTATCAAGAAGGAATAACAAAGAAATCTTCAGGATTCTAGGATCAAACCTAATCCTCAGCCTTTATACTGGAATCAAAATGCAAACATAATCTGCATAGTTGCACAGCATTTGTGAGAACACTAAAACCAGTACTTGTCTGCACCTAATGCAACAACAGGGACAAATCTGAACTGACTGTGGCTTGCAAACAGTCCAGCTGTGGGCAGTACCTGCTGCTGATGGATTTTCAGTGACAAAAAGCTGTAGAGGGGTATAGCTGATGGATCACGTTAAATTCTTCGGCCAAAGGAGGAAAAGCAAGGAAGAGTTTCTGTGGTCAGTATCATCAGCTGTTCCTCATCTTGCTGGGCTCACCTGGCTTAACTCATAAGGAAACTCCAAGCAGGAAGCTGAAGGGAATAACAAAATTCCTGTGGATTTCCAGGTCTTTGGAGGCAGCTGTTGAGAAGTGTTTTGATCTTTTCAGAAATCCTCTGCAATTTTGTCTTACCCAGCTCTTCATGTTGGGTCGGTGGCTGTCTCCCACAACCTCCCTGTCACCTTCCGTGCCTTCCCTGGTACCTCCTCCTCCTGCTGGTGCTCAGACACTGAGAATGGCCATGTCTGGGGCTGGTCACTGCCAACAGCCCTGTCTAACCTCTCCAAGCAGTGCCCCAGGGGCTGCCTCGCTTGCCCCTCCCCTGATTTCATTCACTGGGCTCCTTAGGGTCAGCTGGAAACAGGGCAGAATACTGCCTGCCATTTGGAGCTCTGAGAAAGCAATTCTAAAATATGGAGTCAGGTTTCTAACTAGAACGCCAAGGATCACTTCTCCCTTCACATCTCTAGCTTCCTCTCTTTCCTGAAAGGACACATTATTGCACATGATAAAGGAGCCAAGAGCACAGATGAAAGCCATAAAACAACTGTGTGTTGGTGTTTGTGTTTGATGTGTTTGTGTTCACCTAAGGTTATCTAAGGATGTTCATGTACACAGATGGACAGGAAACCAGAATACTCTACTGTGTCAAACGTACACTTAAAAAAAAAAAATCAAACATATTGTTCCAATTACTCCTTAGAATCTTCTTAAGGCATTAATATACCATATGTGAAGGCACAAAGATGAGCATAACAAATGAGGGAAGTTAAAACACTTGATGCACCATCTAATTTGGCTTTTTGCAGCAGCATGTCCACAGCTGCACAGCTGCGCAAGCGTTCAGTAACATGAAGCTCTGTGGAGTTTCTTTTGCAATTTTGTTACTCCATACGACAGTGTCATGTGCAAGCGCAGGTTTGAAGGTCTGAAGGTTTGACGCTCTCCGCAGCTGGTTCTGTGACTAAATCTTTTTGGACTGTTACCACCACAATCACACACACACACATACACATATATATTTAACTGTACTAGATACACTTCTTAGATAACAGCCTCATTGTCAGCAGAGGTGAAACACACAAGGCATGAGCCACAGAGCTATTTTCTTTTGAAAATAAATCAATCACCATGGCGAAGATCTATACAGATGTTTTCCAGGGTAAAAAACTTCAAATGGCTCCAGAGATTAAATGAGTGGTTACACATTCTTGCTATTGATTTCTGTATTGCGTTTAGGTAACTACATACCCAAAGGCACCCCGTGCAAACAGGAGCTTGGCACACTTTGAAGATCATGCCAAATTCTGCTTGGTCTATGTGCGGAGATGAATTCAGCGATATTGCTTCTGTACACAAGGCAGGGAAAATTTACTCCCAAGTTCCTTATTTCCTTGGCAAACTGTCCTTATAAAGAACACTGCCAGTTCTGCAAGCTCTTAAGCAGTGGATTCAGTGGGGTTGTTTATATAAGTGAGAGCATGTATTTGCTCAAATGCTGCCCAGTTCAAATTCTATGCCACTGCTGGAGTTTTCACATAAAGTCATGCTCTAAGGATATAAGACACTCCTTACTGAAAGTCCTCTCCCACTTCTGCAGAAGTAATCGTGTGGGTGAGGGCTACACAAACAGGGGGTATGAAATTGAATTTCCATACAGCAACTTTCTGCTTCCTAGTTGACTGATGGGCAAAAGATAAGGCAACAAGAAGCACTGGCCTTTCTGGTTCTAATGGAGTCAGGATATCCACAGTGATCTGCATGTTCCACATGCAGCTATCTGGCATGGAATAGGCTGCTGTTCACTCTTCTCAGGGTTCAGCAGGAGTAGAAAAAAATCATCAGTCACTCAAAAAGAATCATCTGAGATATTTGGTACATGGTTAGCATCAGTCCCCGTATACTGACAAAAAAAAAAAGTAGAATTTTGGCTCTAAGACAGCAAGAAAATAACAAGTCTTGAGGGAAGAAGGCCAAGATGGATAGTGGCCAACAGACAGAAAAGATAGAGAAAAAAGACATTTTTCTGTTCACAGTCTAAATCTGTTCTGACTGTTGTACCCAAGTCAGAGTTTGCTGGGGGCCAATACTACATAGGAAAGCAGAACCAGAACTTCACACTTACAAAAACCCCTCTCCCATTCCTGGAATAGCTGCTGAATGAACCTGAAACCCCACTCTGGAGCAAGGGAAGAATGTAAGGAGGAAGGAGGGGCCGAAAACGTGTGTGATGAACAGAACCCATTCCCCGCTACCCTGCACCGCTCAGAGGGAGGAGGGAGAGAAAATCAAGGGGAAAGTTAAGTCTGGAAGGAAAAGAAGGGTGGGAGAAAGGTGTTTTAAGATTTTCATTTTTTCATTATCCTACTCCAGATTTTATACGTAATAAATTCAACTCATTTCCCCAAGCTGAGCCTGTTTTGCCCATGATGGTAACAGGTGAGTGATCCCTCCCTGTCCTTATTTCAACACACAAGCCTTTAGTTAAATTTTCTCTCCCCTGTCCAGCTGAGGATGGGATAAATAAAGTGGTTTTCATGGATGCCTGGCATATTGCCAAATGCCAACCACATTCAGGCAGAAGTCAAATGTGCAATGTTCATACATAAACTATTAAGACAAAAAAAGAAGGTCAGCGCCTCACACAATTTTCATTTCATGTCACTTGGCAGGACGACTTTCTACTGTAGAGACCATGAACTGCAGGGGGATGTTAGAGCCAGATACACTCCCACAGAACCAAGTGCAGCACAACATCTTTTTTTTGTACTATCTCTCTCCTTGTCTCCTAATTTTCTAGTAAGCCATGGTGGAGGTGTAAGAATTTCCTTCCCTTTCAGCTTCTGCTGCCTTCAGTGTCTTTGAGCACAGTGCTGCTACATTACTTTAACATAAATAACTGGTACAATTCGTTATTTTCCCAGCTCCCAGCTGAATCCTTATTCCTACTCATTCTAATCTTTCTACTGAGTGCACTTTGGTGCTGTGGGAGTTGAGATTTCAAACATCCCAGCAAGAAGGATGTCCATTCTCCAGAAGGGAATACTTTGCTATGAAAAGTCATTGATCACAGTCTAATTGACACCAGTGAGAACGGCACCTCATGCTTCTCTTGATATTCAGCCCATATTTTCCCCACTTCCTCTTAGCCCCAGTTAGAGGCTGTCACACTGCTCCAGCCTGACCTTAGCAATTTCCACTTACGAAACAGCCCTCTAAGTAAAATAAAATCCAAAATTCTCTATATTTTTTTCACCTTGCTAAAATTTATCAAGTCCCATTACTTCCACAGAGGTGGGTTTTATAGGATTAAATGGGATTTTAGTTTCAAAACCATTCCAGATGTTACAAGCAGTTCAGTTCAAATGCTTTTGTGCTTTTTTTTTTTCTTTTTCTTCAATATTTTAGCTTTCCCTGTTTATTTTCTTTCTTTGACATGCAGTAGAGGAAATGGTACTTAAGAGAAATCCCTGAGAGATCATCTGACTTAACCTCTGTGGTTTAAGTTACTGTATATTTAACAAATTACATAGCTAACTACTTCATCTGTTAGAAAATTAAGTTTTAAATAAATGGAACTGTTCAAGAACAAGGTGATAAAATCTGCAGCAAGCTTTACTGGATGTCTTGATCTCAGAAACAGTGTTGTGCACTTTGTTTCCTGGTTTAGGGGGTTTTTTTGCACTCTTTTTCTCTTGTATATTTGAGGTCTTCTGCCCTTCAATGGAGAAAAAACATGTATCGTATTTAAATGTTTTTTTCTCCATTTTAAGTGTTTATAGTTTCAAATATTCATTGAAATGTGGTTTAAAAAAAAATAGTGAAAGACATCCCAATGTGCATCTTAAAACAGAATTTCAAATAAATCTGTATTAGGGGGAATGGGAAATACATCAAACAGCATGCTTTAAAGTATGATTCATCATTTGATGTAGCTGGTGCATCATAACTCACGTTTCCCACCTGACAAAGGCAGGCAATGCACCCTTTACAGCTATGTGCCAAGTTGTAAAATGAACCTCAGTTTCTGGAGCCTTTTTTTCTTTTTTTGGGGGGTTTGTATTGTTAGTCTGACATTAAGTTGCCATTTTCTCAGACCTTATGCTTATATATATATATATGCTATATATGCTTATATATATATAAACGATATATAACATGCTTATAATGTATTTGATTCCATATTTTGATGAAATTGCGAGAAGCTGAGAGTTTACTACCTATGTGTGCACATCTACAACGTTACCAGAAGGTAATATGGGTACATTTAAAGTTTTCATATGCTCTTCTCATTACAACATTTAAGAGTTTTACAGCCCTCTTATAGGAGAAATTCTCTTCCTTCATTCTCCATAAGGAACAAAAATACAGCCAGAAATCTCCACAAGCCATCATAACTGAGAATTTATTTACCTAAGTCCCACTGAATGCAACAGAAATTAAGCAGAGACAGAAAAATGTCTGCAAAACAGATAATTGACCTTAAACCTTTCTGTTCAGATGAGTTATTTTCTGAACATGCTGCGGACTTAATTATGACTGCAATGAAGCCAGATCAAGCATAAGTTAAATAAACTCTTTGCCTTTATTATTTCTCTGTTCAGTGCTCTGTTCCTCTTCAGTCCAAATAGAATCAGCCTTCCTTTCACCTCCAGTCTGCACTACAGACTATAACTAAACAATGAAAATCTGACATTTATCTATAGAGGAAAATCATTTAAACAACCAGTTACTGCACTGAAATTTTTGTTTCACTAGTGCAAAAGTGGTGCTTGTTATCCCTTTATTCCACTGACTCTTCCTTCCATGCATTTTAATGCTCCCACCCTCATTCATTTTGGATTTCATTTATTGGTTTGACAGGAGCCAGACTCACCTCAGCTACTACAGGGCAACACTGCAGGGCCCAGCGAGACCACTTGTCCACTTGTATTTCCACAAAGCATTTTCACATGAAAATTACTGAGGGAAACCACACATGTAAATAAATAGTAGCGAAGAAAAAATAAAAAAAATTAAAATCTGTCATATTCTTAACACGAAAGGGACATTTCTTCAGGGACTGTTTCCAGCTAGGTGGGGCTTCCTTCTTTGCCCTTTCCCTGTACTGTGGTGTTATAGCGATCTCTTCCATGCTGAAACAGTATAACATTACAGTGTAACAGTCCAAACTGCTACAAGAATTTACTGTGTATTATGTAGCCTTTGAAACCGCATCTGAAAGCATTACAAGCCTGGAAGCCACAGTCTTCAAATTGTGACAAGGCAAGACGTGAGTGAAAAATGCACATATCTCGCTGTGCCCCTTCCCCTTAAAAGCACTTGTTTCTTTATGGGCAGTCTGTGCTGAGTCTCTAAATATCTTCCAAGAAACTGGCTCTGGACCGTACCCCTCAGGAGGAAATCTGAAGCAAAGGAGAGAGCAACCCTCCCAGACAGAAAATGCATGAATAGATTGAAAAAAAGATCCACACAGCAACATCAGCTCTGCCTCATGGGCAGGTGAACAGCAACAGACCACATAACAAATACACCCTCAGGAAGGGAAGGAAACATGGCAAGCAGCTTTTTGTTTTTTTTTTTTTTTTGCCTTACAAACCGACGGGAAAAGTGCAGAGTGCTGTGTGGGTCACCGCCCGCTCATTTTCACTTCCACAGCTGTGGTGCACAGTGAGCAGAGTGACAGAAGTCCCATGCTAGCTACAGAGATGTCTGCCAGCTGGAAGGGGTGGCTGAGGGCAGCTGAGTCAACCCTTCACCCACTGACCTCAGGGAACAGGGCTGCTGCTGCTGCTGCAGCAGGTGTGACAGTGGAACTGTTCCCACTTCCACGGCCCAACTCAAAGTGTGCAACCCTCTCCCCCTGCTTCCAGAGGCTGCAGTTCCAGCAGCTGTTTATTTAATCCTGACCAACCCTGGAGTCAATCCATAGCTTTTTAGATGAGATGGAAAGCCTGAAGCACGTATTGCAAGAAAAATTTAAAGCATGATTTGAAACCTAGATGCTTTTACTACTCCTCTGCCTGATGTGAACCAGATTATTGAGGTTCTAACTAAGTGGAAATATTTGCTTACATAAAGAGCAAATTATTTAAACCTATTGCTATTTTTAAAAGTATAAAGATGTGACCTTCCTCTCTTTTCCTCTCCTCAGACTTACTCTTTCTCGCAGGAAAAAAAAAAAAAAAAAGACATAGGCAAGCAGAATTCTAAAACAGTGAATAAATCTATCACAAAAGCTTCACTGGTGAAGTCTTGTAGCAGAATCAGATGTCTGGATTATCTACACCACAAAGTTACCCAATAAAAGCCGCATATACTTTACCCTCTGAGATGACTAGATTTCTACTAGATTTATCTCAACATCAAACCCTTGTAACTGCAAAATCATAGAGTCATCAAAGTTGGAAGTGACCTCTGAGATCATCCACTCCAACCACCAGCTCAGAACTAGCACCGTAACTCCTTAGCCAGTAAATCACATCACCTAGCACCAGATCCAGACATCTAAACTCCTCCGGGGATGGTGAGTCCATCATCTTCCTGGGAAACCTACTCCAATGCCTGACCACCCTAACAGTGAATTTTATTTTTTTTCTAATATCTAATAGGAATCTCCTCTGTCTCAGTTTTAGTCCTCTCACTGCAGGTGTGGCAGAAGAGGCTGACCCTCACCTCACTGCCTCCTTTCCCTTAAAGCTAAAAATCAAAGATTTGATAGACCACCAAACTTCAGAGTTTAGCATTCAATTTCACAAGTAGTTAGTAGAAAGAGTTATTTAAGGCTGGGAAGTACAAGGACTCAGCTCTTCCTGTAAGTTGGTCAGCCTTTATTTTTAGTTTTCAATTGTCAATATTTTTTCCCTTTTGTAAAGGAAGTTTAAAGAACTGCCAGTACTTGAAGCTGTATTTACAGGTCCATTGTAATACAAACAGACCTCATAATGCTATGCAGCATTCAGAATACTTCAGCTCCTTCAGCCAGCAGGACTTCTAAGAAAAAATGCTAACACTTATTTAGTTCCTGAAGTTGCCACAGGTTTGCTGATCTCATATTACCTGAAAAACTGCTTGAGAACTTGGATCCTTAGGGAATCTACAAGCCACTTCTCCAAATTAAATTTTTAATGCTGCTACCAGATCAACACTTTGTGGAGTCACTCTGTGGTTCAAAATCACTCCCTGTAAAAATAGCAACTAACTGTCTCCTTTACCAAATCACACAGGAACAGAGAAGAGGAATTACTTTGGCCCTGCTAAATTAGAAAAGCCACCTTGTTTAACCTGAATACTATAAGGAGTTCAACTCAAATCCTACCCACACAAAATAAAATCAATTCACAGATTAAACCTATGACCTGTGTTTTATGAGTATCAGGCTACAGCAAATGTACTAATATCACACTTGGTCCCTACCCTGATCTACTGCTTGCAGAAAAAACACAACTTAAGAAACCTTGTGTTTTGAAACTGTCAAATAAAAGAGGAGGGAAAGGTTGTAGGCACAAACTCAAAACTTAACATTTAAACAGGAAATACTCTTAGGATGTATTCAATGCCTTCAATAAAGCTACAGTGCATTTGAAGCCAAGAGCTCATGAGAGAGAACGCCAAGACAGAAGGCTCTGACAGACCCATCTCTGGTAGACGATGTCAGAAGCTGAAGTGCTTAGAATTTCATTATGTGGAATCACTGAGGTGGCATCCCTTCTGCCAGACTCTGTACACACGTGGCTACCACGAGCAGACTTGGAACTCTTTTCCAGAATTGTAATCCAGAATTATAATACTGGCTCCTGCCGAGCAGCACTGCTGGTGCCTCTGCTGGGATCGTGGAGGCACCTCCAGACAGCAACACAGGGGTCAGACCATGCTGACCTCCTGGCTGGGGCAGCTGAACTGCAGCAGATCTGAACAAGCAGTGAGGCCTTTCCAACAGCATCTCCTGTCTGCTTACAGAAGGCCTCTACTGATTTTTTGACACAGACATACTTAAACTACAGTCCAAAGAACCACTGCCTTCCAGGCTTATCTTTCAGGAGTAATGATACATACTATAGAAGGAAAGGCACATGCATCTGCTTTAAAAATTCTGCAGTTAAAGTAAACCTAAAAAAGCTTAACATGACTGAATTATGTGATTAAAAGCCTATTAAATTACAATTTCTGTTGTAAAAAAATCTGCCTTTTCCCTCCCGAGCCATTTAGTTAAAATGTTTTCCCTGTTAAAACTTCAAACTTTGCAGAGGGGTTGCAACAATAGTTCCTGTCTTATTTATTAATGATGTTAATTAAAGAAAATAGACATGTATAAGCACAAAGCCAGTGGTATCAAGAACAGATTCACATCCAGAGTGAAATGAAAATGGAAATGGAAACTGGGAGGATGGCGGGGTTCTGGAATGTGAACCAACAGGTAAGCATGAAATAAAGAGAAGAGGAATAGTCACTACCACCAGCTAGTACAAAGATGACTTTAATTAGCAGCTGCTCATTAAGCAGATCCGTGAGAGTCTTTCAAGACTGCAAAGTTAAATTTGCAGAAAGCAAACACCTGCTGGGCCCAGACAGCAGCCAACCCTGAAATACTTTTAGGCTCAGTTACTTACTTGGATACCTGCCTACCCTGGTATAGATATTCCTTGGATTTCTATTTAAGAGCATATTGAATAAGAGCGATGAACAGGCCCATCAGCCTCCTACATCAGTAGCCTTTTTCCTATCACATTGGTTTTCTTCATCTCAAAACTGCAACATTCAGCTCCTCTTTGCTGCCCAGGAACGCACAAAGACAGCAGGAACACGGAATGTACAGACCCCAAATATACTGCACAGAGCGTAAGAATGGTTCTCAAGGCAATTAAACTCTCCCAGATATATTTGTTACCACGCACTACATATTTTCACCAGCTGTGTATGCTGTTCAGGTGACTCATTCTGTATTTTTATTGTTAGCGTTCAAGATGTGGGCAAGATGCAGCACACGAGTGCCTGTTGAATCCCAAGCCCGATCCTGTGAGTTGACACTTCTGCACTGCAGGAGCAGCTAAAAAGACAACACCAGCCACCTGCATGATAGAAGAAAATATTAAAGCAAAAATATTGTGGTTCTGAGCGAGCCAGAGCTAAGATTAACGTGTGTGAAAACAATTGCAAGGTCAAGCTGTGGAGCCGCCTGAAGCATGATTGTGTCTGAAGGCGGCCACGGGAGTGTCTGTGTGGTATGTGTGGTGCAGATAAGTAACACCTGGCCTGGCTTGATGGCTCGGACCCTTATTCCATAAATAAATGGAGTAATAAAGTTACAGGAGAGTTTCTGCCTGGACAAAGTCTGCCTCCTGTGGATTCACTCCCCGCAAAGGGTGCTGAGAGAGGGATTTTCACCGCACCGTGCTACGCTTCTACTAACATCTTCTGAGTGAAATAAAACCCTGAAACACATGACAGCACGATACCACACGTGAAAAGTTTATCCACTTGTGGCTTCCTCCAGCACCATATAAAAGATCACCACCTACCATAACATCACTGGAGTCTTTTGGTGCGTATTTTGGATAGTAATGGGTAATGCTGTTTTTCATCAGTGCTGAAATAGCAAAGTCTTACCAGGCCCTCAGTTCTATGAATTCTGCCTGAAGGATAAAGTCACTAAGGCCACACCCACAGCCTAGAGAAGTGGGTCTACGAGAGGTGAATTTCCCCCAATTCCAACGTGGCATGGCACGTACACCTCAGGGGTTATATAATTTGCCAGTCTTGCCAGACTCCTGTTTAATTATTTCTGCTTAAAAGTTTGACTAACTTGGCTTGAGGTGATGCTCTGTTTTGTTTCCTCTTTACAGCTGCAACTACCTTCTGGTTTCTCTCTCTTGCATGCCCCTCTCTTATGCTCCCTGTGGGGACAAAAAAAGTCAAGGCAATCAGGCTGCAGAGGGACGGAAACCCGACACTGAACATACCTTGTCCTTAAGGGAGTCACCAGCACCAGGGGCCTTGAACAGCACATCCCCTACAAACTGAGACATTGCAGTGGAGCCAGAGGCAATAGCTTTACAGAAAGGAGTACTTACAACACTGTGTGAGGAGAAGGGACTGGATGAGGGCACGAGTTTCCCGGTTTACTCAGTCATGAAGCCATGTCAGAACCCACACAGAGACGCGATTTTGACATCTTTGAGACTTATTAAAAATAAACAGGATCACTGGGACTTGGAAGAGAGTTTGGGGGGTGTTACTGGACTACCTCACTCCTGTGTGAGGTATTTAGATCCTAGTATGGTGCCACGCAGTTGTACCTGGTGCTGATTAAAATGGAAGTAAAGAGCTCATTGTGATGAATTCCAAAAGAAGCAAGTAAGTCTCTAAAAAAAAAAAAAAAAACCTGAAGTGATTAGGGCTTACTAATTAAACTCCTCATACATCCACTTTAGGCAAGTTACATCACTTGCAAGTAACCAGCAAGGCTCCTTTTTTAGAAAATGCCTCAGTCAGTCACTCAATAGTCACAAGTTAAAATACAAACCATAAATTCATAAACCATATGATCTAAACCAACATCCCTAGGTTAGGCTGTGGCTCGGTTCTCTCGCTGTGCTGTCACCTGAGAAATCAAACTCTAACAGTCCTGCTCATTCCAAGATGCGTGGGAGAAGAAAAACACTACACATGCTCTCCCATCTGTAAAATAAAAATAATTTATTCAGATAACCCTTAAGAACTCTCTCAAGAATCTCAGTATATTAGTGTATAATTAATGACCACTTCAGAAATCAGGCTTTCGGTGCAAAGCATAAATTTTAGGGCACATGCCACAGGACGTTTTTTCATTACTTCAAAGCAGCCCATGATCAACAAGAAACTTACAAATAAATATTATCAGGTCTAAGAACTGCATTTAGTTTTTATTAAAAATTAAAATTATTAGCTCTGACAAACTGCGGATTGCTAGGAAATAATCTTTGTCTGACAGCTCTCACAGTAAGAAACATTCCTGCCTGAATTAACACAATCCAGCAGCACACTTTTAAGTTCTGTAGAAATATTAGTGGCTTCCACAGAAGAAGAGCACGATGATACCACAGCACCCAATAGAAACAGCGAGTTGGCTTCAGTCTCTGTTTTCCTGGTAACAATCTTTAACTGTTTCAAAATTTAGCTTCAAAACAGGGATACACCGTTGGTGGGTTTTCAGAGATGTCATTACAGAATATTAACTTTCTGGGGAGAGGGGGAATATTTTCCTCAGGATTCTTGCTTTTTTGTGGGTTTATCCAAGTAAGGAGTGTTGTCTTGTAGAAGATCTTTCCTGGGCACGAGCACTGTAATAGAAAAAAAACCCAGTAAGATGGAATCTTACGGAAAATACCGTTTCAAAGTTGTTTTTACATTTACAAACAAAATAAATCAGGATCTCATGAGGATCATGAGTCTCTGAACTTCGGGTTTGTGGTGAGGATCTGAATGAGGTACAGACCGAATGAGGTACAGATCTGAACTTCTGGTAAGTGTGCAAGCAGCATCATGACTTCTACCTAAGAAAAATTTATGCTAAGACTTTTACCCTCCCTTGGTCACAATAATGCCTTCCCATTTTTCCTTTCAAGAACACTGAAAACTTTAACAGCACTAAGAAGCCACCAAAAAAAAAAATGGCAAAGCCTTGCAGTAGCTCTTAGCAGGAAAGTGAATGGCAATTTTATCAAGCCCGAGTCACGTGTACTTCAACAGTTTCAAAAATTAATACTGAATTTGACTTAGCCCTCTCCCCCAAGTCCTGGAATCTCATCCGTACTATTTATCTTGTCACACCTGTTTTAAGGGCCAAGAGGAAAGGAAAGCATCTAGTGGAAGTGATGTCACAGAACTGACTATATTGTCACAGAAGTGCACTGTGCCAGGGTTTGTCCAATTATACACCATTTTAACCCCTCCCCGACACCTCAGTTCTTGCTGTCTAACTACCCAGGATCAACTTGTCTTTTCTTCATGAAAAGAGGGAGCTGTGTCATGTCAGATTTGCTCCAGCAGCAAAAACTAAATCACAAACACCTGAAATCATAACACTGTACTTTGACTATGCCAGGTGGCTGCAAGAGATGCATTAAACCTGTAAAACTGTGTGTCTGTGTGTACAATGAGTAATATCCTGTCCAAAGGGCACTGATATCCTTTACCTTACAAGAAGAAAACCTGGGGTTTTTTTTGAGGGTGTGCTCTTTTTGCATCTAAGTACTGATACTGATGCATTTAATAAGTTTCTAAGAGCTTTAAGTAAAATTTCAATCACATTTCTCTCAGATATAATCAACTGGAATACACGTATGACAAAACATGTTGATCTACATACCTAGAACAAATACTAAAAAACCCTGGAACTGGATATGAAGTACTGAAAAACAAAAGTACAAACAAACAAAAACTGAAAGAAGAATTTTTAACCTTCCTTTTCAAAGTTAAGTTTTGAACACACATTGCCAACACACCAAATCAATATCAGAACACACTGCATGTGTGATATATCACTAAAATGTAAGCTCTACTTCTCTCAGCTTAATCAGAAATTAAAGCAAAATGAAAAGACTGAGACATTTGTATACTACTGAGTAACGTAACTAAACATTAAAAAAAAAACCAAAAAAAATTGTCTAATATACCTAACAAGCTCCTAATTGAAATTACCTTCTCTTTAGTGAGAAAACTTCACCCTATTTTTTTCTCAAGGATTTACTAATGAATCTCAACATGACTGTACATCACTCTGTCTCAAATTCTTTTCAGAGAATAACAGTGCCCTGTGAACTGCTGCTGTGACAGCACAACAATTTAATTGTACTAGGGAAGATGTTCCCCCTTGGGTTTTTTTGTCCTCATTAAGACAAGTTTTCAGCTTTTTTTTCTTCTTCTGTGGAAGACTGGACACTGGTCTAGACATATCTTTGGGCTTCATCAAAATTGCCGTTTTAAAGTTAAATGCTTTACCAAACCTAAACCTCACAACTGTTAAAAAACTTCACAGACAACACTAAACAGAGGTGAAGGGAAACAACGTACACAGGTGAAGATTTTCCCTACTCTCTAGCACACAGTTGTATGCTTTCTCTAGTGTTTGACTGTAAAATAAAAGACCTTCTAAGCTAGGAATCAACTTTCAGAATTGGACAGACTTTGCATCAAGGCCACCACTGTGTCACAAATCTTCCACATTGTAATCTGAGTCTGAAATTGATGGAAAAAGGTTTTGGGAAAGAACGCTCAATCTTCAAAAAGCTATTCTATGAACAGTGTACATACTGCACTTGCTAATTCTCCTCAAGCAGCTTCTACCTCCTTGGCAGAGTAAGCACCTACACACAGATACTGTGGCTACTGCATTTACACATACACTGACCAGCCTGCACTTGCAAGCTGACTTGCTACCTAATTGCTGTCCCTCGTAAGAGTTACAGTGAGTTACTTTACTTTTTTTCCCAATCTGTATTTATTTACGCAACTATAATATTTTAAAACATCCTTCTAGCATGCAGACTTACCTATTTTGTCAGAGTCCGTATGAATTGCCTGAATAACAGAAGTTCTAAGAATCATTTCAACATCTGAAGCTATTTTCAGAAGCTAGAAAAAGGAATGAGAAAGGCACATAAAACACAACAGAGTAATTTAAATTGTATGTGATTATTCCTGAAGATGTTTTCCATACTAGATAACTATTCAAATAATAAAGCCAGTCAGTTCTATTATTCAGTTTGCTATCTATATGTAGCTTTTGCCTTAGGGATGCTGGAATAATTTACATATTTATATATAAACTACTCTGATATACAGATGAGAGAAGGAAACTTCAGCTCGGTAACATACAGCAAAGTATAAAAAACCCCTGCAAACAAATACAGTAAAATGCAACTACAGAAACAATTAACTAGCTTCCAATGATCAAAGACATTCTGAATGCCTGAATAACATTAGCCCTAGTGAAAAGAGCAATCTCATTCTTTTTAACACTACTGCTCTTGAAACAGGGAGGAAAAAAACAAGGGCAAAACATGACAAGAATTAAGAACTCTGAGGTTTCACAGTAAAGCAGTACAAGAACAAGGCACTACCTAAGATTAGCAGAGGCATTAGTATTTGGCAAAAGGCCTGGAATTCCTTCCCTTGTTAAGACGATAAGCTGAAGCGCCCCTGCTCGTTGTTCTGCTGCGCCATTAAGAGAAGCCTAATGCATGTTTGTCAGAAATAAATGAAATTGCACAAGTGAGACACTTTAGGAGACATGCTTACGCTAGAAAGTAGTGTGAGCCAACTGAAGAGGATCTCTGCAAAGGTAAGAGCTCGAGGCTTGACATCCACACTGCGTTTCTCCTCATGCCTTTCCCTTTCAAGGGCGGGCTTGGAGCAGGTACCCATCAGTTCTCCCTACTGAAAGGCCATTAGCAGCCAGGCTGCTTGCTCCTGAAGCACACCTTCCCCTTCAGATGTCATACACTGCAGCTTTCTCCTCCAGCAAAGCAATGCACACTGGGTTCATCATGATGGCACTGAATTTTTGAGCCGCTGTCCAAAGCAGAACGCTGACAGCACCGTGTTTATGCAAGCAAGGGCCCAAACTCTCCCAAGTCCTGCGTATCATTTGATTCAGTCCTTCTGCACCCCTCAGTCTACTGAGTGTGTATTCACAAATGTATATATGTATGCATATACAATAAACCTGACAGGTTCTGTGATGTTCCAGGAGCGCAAAGTTGGGATGAAGGTCTAGCACTTCTTTCACTGACACATTCCATCAAGTATCAACTAACCCGCACTGAAAAGCTGCATGTGTATTTTGCAGGTTGCCAATCCTAACAAATACAGATTTAAAAATTACAGCCATGTAATTTTTCCTGAACACCTACCAAAAGAAAAAACCCCACAAACCACATAGCTGAGCTGATCAGATACTGGGAACACAAACACAGGGTGTTGCTACTGGAGGCTGACAACAAGCAGAAATGCAGAAAGTCCTAACTAAATGGACTATTTATGTTACTGTCCAGAGGCAACACCCAGCAACAATGTAAATACAGTCTGCTAAAAGGCTGAGTGACAAGGACTTTTGTTATTCACTCTGTATAGATGTTAAGAACTAAAACCATCTAAAATACAGAAGCTTCACATCAGGCCTCAGTAAGTTTCAGAAAAATGACTCAGTAAAAAGTGTAAAGGTGACCACTGAGCAAAGGAAACTAACAGTGAGTTAATAGAATGTTCTACTTTTAGTGCACCATGGGTAAAGAAGAAGCAAAAAATCCCTGTAGTATAATTAACACCTCTATATTACAATTAGCCATAATAATTTTGCTGGTTTTTGCCTCCCACAGAAGATGCTGACTCATTTGTGATCTGTAAGTAACTGAGCAGATTATTTAATTTCTCTGCATCCTTCTGTGCTTGTCTACACAATGACCAGGTAAACTCAAGTGATCAAGGTTTTATGAGCAAAGTATAAAATATTTACATGAAAACAGCAATTGTAAACATTTTCCCCATAATTTTATTATAAACTTCAAAATAATCACATTGAACTGCCAGAAGACACTTTCTACTTGTGTATTTTTGTAAGTAAGTGCAAAAATTCTTATTAATACCATTGGAGGTATTTATATATTTATAAACAGAGATACATGTAGCAGCTTTTTCAAACTAAGCTATCTCTCGTGATGTCTCAATGTAACTCTACTGATTTAAAGACCCTTTAAGTAAAAAAGGTCATTTATATGAATTCTTCTGCAAAGGGGGGGAAAAAAAAGAAAATAAGTACCTCATTTATCTTCTCCTCAGATGTCTCATCTTTGTTATTTCTGAATTCTTCATTTATCTTTTGTCTTGCAGCTAAATAAAGTAAACAAAAAACCTAAAGAGTGAACAAAAATTGTATCCTGTGCTTCTCGTTGCCTCAAAGCTCAGAATCTTAAGTCCTTTATTCCACCTTCCCGGGACACTCTGCTTAAAGTATTATAATGTAAGATTTCCTTGCAAGTCATGTGATCTCATATTTTTAGTCAATTGGTACAGGAATAAAATAAGATTCCCTATCTACCATTCTGAACTACATATAGAAGCTTGTTTACTAAGAAAAATCAGCACTTATTCCTTGAGGAGAAACCATACACAGACAACTAATTCAAATGTTTAGTATAGTTAAACATGCTTTGGCTGGACTGAAGAGAGGAGGTTTAAAAATAAAATAAAAAAAAATGTCCCAGGAAGATTAGCAGGGTTCAAAAAAACAGAGATGTTTCCCTTACAAAATATGGCTTGAGTGCTTCAATATAATAATTTTTTTGTTTCAAATTATAGGATCTCTAGTTAGTTATTACAAGTTCTCCCAATGATTACTTAAAAATATGGAAGGGAATAATATAAAGAAAAATATGGTTAAGAATTCTCTGTGTATTTGGAGAAGGTCCACAGAAATGTGGGCAAGCACACACAAAACAAGTACCTCACCTGCAAGGGCTCTGGTATCATTTTTAAAAACTTCTTGCCGTGTTCGGTGTAACAACTTGAAAACCTTTAAAACCTGCCAATACAACAACAATAGAATTAACTTATTTGCTGTCAGGATTCTCAAGTAAAATCAATGTTACAACTAAAAACGTTTTAGTTGAAATTTCATGTTCTTTCCATTTAATAGAGAATTCAACAGAATCAAATCAAAATCTAAGATATTTTACTTCAATTCCTGGTTAAAAAAAAACTTGCAGCAGAAGTAGATGTGGTGAAATCAAAATCCCAGGCATTTCAAGTTCTAGACATTTCAAATTAATCTAAGATGCTAGCGTTACCTTCCTAAGTAATTATTTGGCATGATGGGTACATAATCTTGAAAATATATGGACACAAACATATTTATTGTGCTGATGTCAAATAAACCCAACAGAACTGGAATAATGCTAAATGTCAAGTTACATCAGTGGATATTCTCCAATCACTGAAAAAGGCAGAAATAGAGATGGCTAAAGTATTCTTACACTTATAAACCAATTTGACAAAAGCGAATTTCAAAAGGATCTGAAACTGTGTATTAACTAATTAAACAATTATTTTGCATGACTCTATGCAATACCTGGGCATAATCTTCTACAGGTGGTGTGGCAGAAACAAAGCAAAGTCCTTCCCTTAAATATAACTGCCAGGTCAGCAAACAAAACACTTCAGTAAAAGCAAACACTCAAAAAATTAGGACTTACAATGTAGAAGAAGATGCACCTCAGTACGTATGAAAAGCAAACCCCCTGAGAATCACAGCCCACAGGCATGTGGCTTTGGCTGTTCACTCATACAGACTACAAGGAATTACAGAAATCCTCAAGTCCTTATGAGACTTCTTTGGTGTTTGTCAGAGACTGGAAAGAATCTCTGACGAGCACCATAAAAACACCTAATCTTGACAACAAGATACCCTTTGAGGCTCTTCCTAGTACTTCCTAGCGCATTTTGGCACCTCTAGAAGGCACAATTCAGGTACTTCATAATAATACTAAATTGTTTTCTCACAATTAGTATTTAAAAATTTCTTAGAAGGGCATGGAGGAAACACAGGGCTGTAACTGTGAAATGACCACCTTCTTTATCAGCATGCTCTGTACCTGAGCTGGAGATGCAAACAAGACTGTCCCCAAAAGAGTAAAATGTTAAAAAAAAAAACACCTTGGCAGGGCCCTGACCAAAGTGTTGTCTCTGCTTTACATCTGCCAATGACAGAAGCGGTAATCTTCTCTGAAAGCTACTGTTTTCAACCCATGCCAACACAGTTTTAGATTTTGAGGCTAAGTTCTCCTCCTCCACTCAGCTGGCCACTTGGCCACACCTTGAGGTAATTCATCCAGAAGTGTGCACACATAGAAAGACAGCTTTTAGGAAGATGAAGAAGGCAAACCACTTAAGTACATGCAACTTTCCAGTTCAGTGCTGCCTCTTTAACATACTAAACTTTAGTGCTGTCAAGGGACAATTTCAAATCTCACCTCCCCATGAAGATTGGACGACATCGTAACTTTTACTGTAACATGTGATTCAGCATGCTGAGAAGTGTATGCAACTGTATAACAGATCTTTCTGGAAAGAGGGGAAATTAGTGCATCCTCGATTGCACAAGAATCTCGTGAATGCTCAAGTTAAAAACCTTTCTGTCACTTTCACAAGAATTAGTATAAGACTTCACAATCAGTTAAATCAATCTGAGCAGATACATATAAAAAGGAACAGGGAGCCTGCTAACTCCTTTTCAGCTTCCAGAAGCTTAATAAATAGCAGCTGAACAGAACCATGCTGCCTTTAATAGCAACCTTCCCTAGATGGGTTAATCTGTGGAAAGTAACCTCACAGAATTAGAATGCAGCAAATAAATTTTTCGCTTTGTAGATGTATTTTAACAGATTCGACTAAATTACTTCGGGACATCCTTCAGTATTTCTACCCAGTAACATTTTCACCATCTTTGTAAAATACTATATAAATATTACCAGTGGTTTTGTGTCAAAGACATGTATGGTGAGACTTGGAACTTTGTTATGGTTATTCTGAACTCTTTGATGAGCAGTTTTCAGGCACCTTCCCACTCTCATAACACTTTACAGATTCCTCACAAGGGAAAGAGGAGGGGTAGGCTCCTGGTCTCTTCTCTGTGGTGACCACTGACAGGACCCCAGGGAATGGGGTGTCAGAGCAGGTTTAGGTTGGATATTAGGAAAAGGTCCTTCTCCCAGACGGTGTTTGGGCACTGAACAGGCTCCCCAGGGCAGTGGGCACAGCACCAAGCCCGACAGAGTTCAAGAAGCATTTGGATGATACTCAGGCACATGGTGTGACTCTCGGGGAGGCTCCTGTGTAGGGCTGAGGGTTGGACTCGATCATCCTTGTGGGTCCATTCCAACTCGGCACACTCTTACTCTGTTTCTGCAAACCCCTCCTGGGCAGTTCTCACCACCCCAGCCACAGGGCAGTCACACCAGACGACCTCGATCAAGACACATCAACGCGGACTCCTCTGACCTCACCAGAACACACAAATCCCCAAAACACCTCGGCGCACCCAAATCAGGCTTCGGAACACCGCTGAAAAAGGCGTTCTCGGGCCCGACAGTACCCCACACCGCAAATACAGAGCAGTTCAAATAATTCTTCACTCTTTGCTTTCCTCTTCACCTTACCCTCACGAGCCGTGCCTCCCACGCATTTTAACCTCCGCTTGTCCTGCCTCGCCTCCATTTCCCACAACGGCCCTCGGCGTGAGAAAAAACACAAACCCTCCCTTCCTTTACCTAGCTTTTGCGTCCTCCTTGTCCTGAAAGCCTTATCTCTTTTTTTTTTATCTCCTATAAACGCTACAAAGCTCCACACCCAGCCCCGGAGAGCTCCCGTGAGTACAGAACGTGTGTGTGACTCGCCTGCCCGCGGCTCCCCATGGCGCTCCGGGAGGGCGGGCCCGACCCGGCCCGGGATCGCAGCGGGGAAGTGACGGAGCCGGGAAGTGACGGAGACGGGGAAATGACGATCCTGGAGGGACCATGAGGGCGGGACGAGCCGGGATGGGCAGCCTCGGAGAGGCGATCTCGGAGGGGCGAACCCGGGAGTGCCTCTGCCGCCCGTGCGGTTCTTGGATATCTCCGGCGAGGGAGACTCCGCACCCTCTGTGGGCCGTCTTGTTCCACTGCTCGGTCAAGATGTTCTTCCTCATCCTCAGGTGGAACTCCCCCGTGCATCAGTTTCTGCCACCTGTCCTGTTCCTCGGCGGTCGCCCCTCCGAGATCGCCCATCCCGGCTCGTCCCTCCCGCATGGTCCCTAAGAATCCTTGCTTAGTCGGGGTGCCTTCTCCTTTCCCAGACTGCTTTTTTTTTCACCTTTACGGAAGGAAAGTGGTGGCTGCAGCTCCTTGTTTCTGCTCTTATCAGTGGTGTCTCAGGATGTCTCTGGTTTCTAGGTACCCAGCTGTACTTAGAAGGGGCCAGCTGCACTTTCCAAGGACACTTTTGGTTCCCAGGCCGGCAGGCTTTTTCCTCTGCTGGTGTTTTCCAAAAGGCATTTTCTTTTGTTCAGTCATTGTCCCCTTCTAGTCAGGTCATTTTTTCGGCTGATCACATCAAAGTCCCCGCAGCCTTGTCCTGCCTTACCCGCATCCTGAGGGACCAACCCAGCCTTGGCCCAGTCATACCATGGCCATTTATTCTTGTATAAAACTCAACTGCCACTCTCTAGAAAAACAAACAAGCTTTACTTCAATAACACACCACCCAGCATTAGCTAAAGGCGGCAGAGAAATTTTCTGTGTAATCAGCTTTACTGCTCACTACATCTGTAGCTTCAATGCATAGTCTGTTTAATTGCTTAATTGCAATTACATTAAAAGATAATTGAAAAAGGGGAATGTGATACTATGACTCAATTTTTATATATTATTTATTAATTATTAATACTTTAACATTTATTAAATACGTATCTTGGACTATGTGCCCCATAAACTCATTCTATTAGCAGGAGATGTGATGTTTTTTCATAGATTTATTCTCAGGAATAATTATTGTGAATAACTGAATTAAACTCTTTGAAAAGACCCTGTTTTATTCAAAATAGTATAAAATTTGCCTTTTACATGGTGAGACAAAAATATATGTTGAAGTCAACTCTATGAAATGAATGCTTTTTACTTTTTCAGACAAACTTCTAAAATTGTCTCTTTGTGTCTTTTAGCATAGAAATATGCTTTCTAGACTGATTGCGCCACAGCCCATGGAACTACTTAAAGTACACTACTGTGTGCAAATGGATCCTCAGCAAGTGTTTATATGTTAAACTGTTTAATCTATCTAGCTGGTAATATCAGATCTTTTATTCTTTCACAAAATATCTTTAATTCCTGAGAAAGGAAAAAAATTAATCATATATTTACTGAATAAAGTTAGGCAACAATATAAATCAAATTTATCCTGGAAGCACCAATTCCATCCTTGTTTAAATGTCATAAAGCTCCAATGCCATCTGTAGGACATATGCATGTCAAAATATCCTAATCCAGAACTACCAACTGAGGAGCAGAGCACTGTTTAATCTGCTTTATCAGAGCTTTGTTTAGGGAATCTCAATAGAAACTATTTCAGTTATTAACAGAAATATACAACAAATTTTGCTCTTTTTTTTAACAAGTTCAGGTAATCAAATGTGGAGCCATATTAGGTTTAAACCACTTAGCAGTATTTATCCCTTGCCCTTCTCCACAAGACTCTCCTATGAGATTTGTGTCAAGAGGCAACCATGTATAAATGCCTATATCAAAATCTTCCTAGACAAAGCCTGAGGGAAATCAATCTCTTTTGTCTGCGAGCTTCAGAATATCACAGGACCATGGAACGGTCTGGATTGGAAGGGATCTTAAAGATCACCTTATTTCCAGCCCTCCCTGCCATGGGGAGGGACACTTTTCACTAAACCATTTTGCTCAGAGCCCTCTCCAACCTGGCCTCGAACACTGGCAGGGATGGGGCACCCACAGCTTCCCTTTCTGATGGCTCACCACTCTCACAATGAAGAATTTCTTCCTAATATCTTAATTTAAACCTGCAGTCTTGCAGTTCGACGCCGTGAAGCAGCACCGTGAACTTGTTAAACCACACGAAAACCGTGTTGTTAACTCTTAATTTTTTTTTCCTCACTGCTCTTTCATTTCTCCTATTTCATGACTGCTGTCGTGTCTGTAAAAAAAAAAAGCATTTACGAGTAGATGTAGAGCCGTGTAACACTGTGGTGTCCTCTGTAACTCTTGGGCACATTAAACTGCTCCTCTGTGGGAGCCACCCCAGCGGCACCCCACACCTGCCAACCTGCGGGAAAGCCTAGAGGCAGCCCTGCCCGAATCAGTCTGCAAGGGGAAGCCCCAGGAAGTCACCCAGACACTCAGGTTGGATTTGATAAGCAATATTTCTGCCTACAACAGCCTTAAATGGGACAGCACGAACTCTTTACAAATGGATTTCCCCTCACGGCGTTGATCCCTCCGCGGGAGCCACGGCCAACCGTGCCCACGGATCCCTCCGCGCCCCTCGGGTCAGCGGGGTGGGGGGAGGAGCTGGCGCGCCAGCGCGGTGGGCGGTGACGGGCGAGAAGAAAGACAGGCGAAAGGACCAATCAGCAGGGCGGGAGTGGTGGGCGGTGCTCCGCCTGCCCAATGACTGCGGGGGCGTGGCCGCGGGCGGCGAGGGCCGGCCGGAGCGGCCGTCATGGCGGACGAGGTCAGCAAGGCGCAGGCGGCGCGGCCCGGCGGGGACACCATCTTCGGCAAGATCATCCGCAAGGAGATCCCCGCCAACATCATCTACGAGGACGAGCAGGTGCGCGGCCGCCCCGGCCCAGCTCGCAGGGGCCCGGGGGAAGGCCGTGGGGGCGCTCGGCGGGGCGGGCGGGGCGCTCCCGCACCGCGTCCCTGCAGCTCCGTTCGGGCTCCCGGCCAGGGCACGAGGGTTCTAAAGCTGGTGTGGGGCAGCAGCCGCCAAACCTAAACCACCTGCCGGCAGCGAGCCGTAACTGGGTGCTTTCAGCTGTCCCTCACAGCCTCGCAGAGGTTAATGCAGCTCCGCCCGCCGGGCCTTGGCCGCGAACCTGCGGGAGGGCTTGTTAAAGGGAAAACTGGAAGAGAATTGGAGCTTTTCAAGCTCTCCTTAAATAGCACAGGTCGTGCTGCAGGCAGCAAGAGTCGGTTCCCAGCGGTGGGGTGGGACTGGTGGCACTCAGCGATGCTGGTGCACGTTAGAGGCTAAAAGAAATAATTAATGCAGCGATTCTCTCCTAGCTGTAAACTAACCAGTATTCAATATAAGCTCCCCTGCCCCCTCCCCCAAAAGAGAAATGGGGGATCCATCACTGACAGGGGCTTTTGCTTTTACTTTCGAAATGAAGGGTCATTTTCAGTGTGGAGTGCAGGCTCGCTAAGGATGTCAGATCTAAATGCTTAAAAGTTCAGAGTAGCTCGAGAGAGCTGGTGCAGAAACGTTGCAGTTGCCCTCTTCTCTCAGGAGTGTTGGAAATCTTCAGTGCCTTCTGAAAATCGCGCCTGTGTTCATGTGAGGGTGTGCATTCTTTTTTTACCCAGGCCAAAGCTGGGTGAGGTTTTTCTTCAGCTGCAGTGGCTACCGCAGAGTTAACCAGAGCACTCTTTGAGTGACTTAGAGCATATAACCCACTCTTGACAGCCAATAGTCTAGAATATTTTCTGGAAGAGTAATCACCTTCAGCGTTTTGGTTGATTTTTACCTTAAATTGCACAGCAATGTAGAATTTCTTTTAGAGTTTAGTTGACTAGTGGGTGATTCTTTTAATTAATTGTGTTGACTCCATCGAGGTCTTTTTAGATATGGCTGGAAATGTTACAAGGAGAAGGGTAAAGGAGTCTTTTAATTATTAATTGACATGCAGAGAAAAGGACATACCAAAAAGTACAAAATCTCTGTGAAATTATGCCTTATCACTGTTGTGCCAGTCGAATCTAAACTTGCTGAACTGAAGATTGGTTTACCTTGCACTCATGGACTTCCTGTGATTGTGCTTTTTTCTCAGTACTACTTGTGCTTTTTGTCCCAAAGAAAATTATTTATTGCTGGTCTTCTGCTCTTTAAGTTCTTTGACACAGTTTGACCATTTGCATTCTGCCTCTGCGTGGGCCATCTGTAATAGAAAAACTGCTTACAAAACGATCAACTCAAAGTAAGATTTGCATAATTGGGTGCAAATTAGTTTTGTTCATGGATTAATTGCTTACTGTCCTCCTCTGTTCGGGAGACACGAGCGGTTCTTCAGAGATTCAGAACTGGTTAGTATATCTTCTAAAACAGAAATAAAAGTATCCAGGAAATAAATGTGTGGAAGAATTTGTGTGTTTTAAAGTCTGAACTCTCTGTGTTACATGTGAGGGGTAAGTTGGAGGTGTCCTTTGACAGACGATGGCAGAGCACATGCTGGGCCTCTGCAGATTGCCCTGGTTGCAGTAGCAAGTCCCAGTACTGAGGATAGCCATTTGTACAGAGGCATAGCTTCCTTGTATTTTTCTTTGCTTTCTCTTTTATTTCTCTTACCTATTGGCAGTTCCTAATTTGAGATTGTTAGGTGCTGCTTTCACTTTCTGATTGGTAGCAGTTTTAGTATTTGCATAACTTTAGTTGAGAGTCAACTACTCACTACTGATGGTTGTTCTTATTTCAAAAGTGGTGCCTTTGGCTCAATGTGGGAGTGTTGAAATAGAGCCAGTCTTAATACATTACTCTGAAATCTTTTTCTGAAAAACCTGGTGCTGTTGAGAACAGAAGTGTAATTTGGCCTCAAATCAAATAACTTCAGGTTCTTGCTATCTTTTGGCCAAGGCAATATTCAGACATAACTGGAAGATGATTAAGAGCCGTTTGCCATTTATTTTATTAAACATGGCATTAATAAAAAAATTAATATAAGCTTAAATGCACTTTCTGTAGTCACTCCAACAGCTCTGTCAGTTGTTATGCATATGTTGAAATAATAGATCATGAACCTGATTACATTTAACCTTGCTGAGAAGACTGTAGCTTTTAAATGGGATTGCAATTCTTTTTTTTTCGTGCCAGCATGTCTTGGTAAGTAGTGTTTTGTGTTTAGAAATTAGAGACTATGTAGAATAATAAATCACTCAAGAAAAATCAACATCTCTGCTTATGTTTGGGTTATCTGATAGTCCACATGTGTATGCATTTAGCAGGGTGTGTTGGTTTACTGCAACTCTTACCTTTCTGTCAGGCAAATCGTATTTTAATTGTTTGCTCTTTCTCCAGTGCCTCGCATTCCATGACATTTCACCTCAAGCTCCAACACATTTCCTAGTGATTCCTAAGAAGCCAATTGTCAGGTTGTCTGAAGCAGAAGATTCTGATGAATCTGTAAGTATTCTAGAAGCCTTCTGTACACCAAGCCATGCCTCTAATTACTTCAAAATATAGCAGGCTCTCCCCCTTAGCCTCTTGATAAAACAAAGTGACAGAGTAGTTTTCTGATACTATAATCCTTGTTCTCTAACTTAGAATGATAATGGAGTTAAAGTTTTCCAGTAAAATTAGTCATAGAAAGAAAAAAGATCTCTGTGTGTGTGTATTTGCCATGCAAAATGAATTGGTATTTATTATGTTATACTCTTGATGTCTGTTTTCACGGTTTACAGGCATTAGTACTTTGAGGTTTTTAGCAGGTCAGAGGTGAAGAAAAGGAAAGTTAGCTGAGAGGTGCTGAATATTTCATTTGTAACTATAAACATGAAGCTTAAAGATTTTGCAAAGCTTTACATGGTAAGATAAAGTTTCTTTTCCACCAGAATTATATATGTTGTCTGAACCAGTAATGGGGGCTTTAGCCAAAATTTGGCTTTTGTAACACTTTTGTAGTCTGTTACATCCTGGCTTGAAAAAAATCTGCAGCTCTATTTCCCCCCTATATTTTGCATAGTCAGTCTTTATAGTTTTTCTTGGAAAATGTCAGTTGCAATCAGACAACAGTTTGAAGAGCAGTGGCTGAATTTGTGAGAATTATTGATTCTCTGCTCTTATTCCTTCCCTCCCCTGCCCTGTCCTCTTTTTTGTGTTTTCTGGTTGTTGTTTTCTTTTTTTTTTTTTTCTTTCTTTCTTTCTCTTCCAGCTTCTTGGGCATTTAATGATTGTTGGCAAGAAGTGTGCTGCTAACCTGGGCCTGACCAACGGATTCCGGATGGTTGTGAATGAAGGGCCTGAGGGTGGGCAGTCTGTCTATCACGTACACCTCCATGTCCTGGGCGGCCGTCAGCTAGGCTGGCCTCCTGGCTAGGATTTCTTGCACCACCAGAGCTTATCTGCATGCACACAAGTTACCACCGAATAGATTTAATGTGTTGTCCACCAATCTAGCCACTGTTAGTGTGTTGTTTTGTTTTGTTTTTTTTAACGTGTGTCTGCAGAGGGGGATAAATGCTCTGAGCAACATTCGCACAATAAAGATTAAGCATGTGGGAATCGTCTCTGTCTGGTGTGCCTTATTTACGAGAACAGTTCTTCGAGGTGAAGGGATGTCCTCTGGAGTTTAAGGTTTCTGTCAGCTGACAGATCTTCTGTAGGTAGTGATTTGCCATGGCATTTGAAACCTGGAGGTGCAGCTGAACTGCCTGGCAGACTTTCATGTCTCTCAGGAGGAAGACTTGAAAGCTTTTTGAATGTGCTTAGGAAATATTCATAAAGCTGGTGTAGGCTGCCCCTGAAACTTTTTTTAAAAAATGAAATTTGAACGTCCTGTGCAAGGCTGCTGTCATTACAGTGCAGTGTGATGGGAACATACAGCTCCTGTTGGAGCTCGCTCTCAGTGGCATTATAAGGCTCCATTTTTCCAATGAGAAGGGCCAGAATAATAGTCTTATTGGCAGCTGCCATAGTTCCATAGTGAATGGGTATCTACCCATTGTGATCTGGATCAAATTGAGGGCTTCAAAATACTGAACTCTTCTAAGATCTTCTAGAATGCTCAAGGCATTTCATCTTGGCATATAAGCAGCGTGATGTATGTATATACATTTTAGATTCCAGATTTCAGTGAGCAGATTTTGTCCTTCGGTGAACAGTAGTCTCTGTGTTGCTGCATACAGTTAGTTTTTCATGCAGCAGTGTCGTCAGATCTCCAAGACAATAAATTTTCTTGGAGTTAGGGTTACAGCTGTGCCTGCCAGTGTAAATATAAAACAGCTGTTCTTTCTGATAAAATTAAGTCGCAAGTAACCAGTTTTTATGACGAAAGATACTTGAAAGCCTGTAGGCAGATGCCTTGAGAAAAACTGGGTTATTTGTGAGCACCAAAGGTGTTAAAGATATGTGGGAGTGTAGGGGGTGGAGAGGTAAGGGGTGTGAGTTGTGTTTTCTGCTCAGATAACTAACTTGCAAGTTTGAAAAAGCCACTTGAATTCATTCAACTTGAAAGTATTCTGTAAGTACCTCTGGATGTCCTGGCCCTTGAGAATTTTTGCCCCAAGACGTGACTTAAAGTGGAAAATCAAGTAGTGCTTCTGAAGGTGGCTGGTCTCTGACTGAATTAGGAGTAAAAAGGTAATTCTGCAGTGGTAGCCTGATGGCATAATTCCTGTGTAACCTGCATAAAAGAGAAGAAGAAAACCACCCAGTCCCCAGAGGTACAACATCCCTGGGCAAATAGGCGAGTGTGTATCACAAGAATGAGTGTTGATTCTGTGGCTGGATGACGACTCCAGTACAGTTGCTCTGTCCTGTGATTTCTAAGGCCACTTAACAAAGGAAGATACATTAACTGCATCACAGGGAGGCAGCAAACTTCATCGTAGTAAACACCAAGGAGGTTGATGTGGGAAAGCAGGATTGTCTTACATATCCTTTGACTACATTACTGATGGACCTGAAACATCACTGGAAGGCGTCTTGGTCTCTGCTGTTTTGCAGGTAATCGAATGTGGTTAGATGACAAAAGCCTGTGAGCCACCCAAGGACTTCACGTTTATTTAATCTTCATGGGCAGAAGGTGGAAACAATTTACATGACCTAAATACAAACTCAAGTATAATCTGAAATTGAATTGCTGTAGTGTAACACCACTGTTACATTGCTGCAAATCAGAGACAACATGAGTGCACTGTGACACTCAAGTCAGTTTCTAAAATGTCAGATACTGAGTTTGAACAGGCACTTCCTAGGTAGGAAATTTTGCCTTCTTTTAGGTATTGAGCTGCTCGGTCTTGTTGAGCCAAGCTGACCACAAGTACCCATACAGTTCTTGAAAATCCTGTGATAGTAACTGCTGCAGGTTTGGACAGATCACCTTGACCGAGGCTACAGTTATCTTGAATTTCTCCTTTTTGTTTGGGGTTTTCTTGTGTGTGAGAACTCATTTTTGTGGACCACACTGGATTTCTGTCAACAGCACTGTGTTAATCTTTTATCTGATTATGCCTATATTTGCTATGGATTTAAAGACAATGTTCTGTTTTCGTTCTTTTTCTTCTCCAGTTCTTGGGGAGAATAACAGCCATTCCAACAATTCCTTGTACTTCTTAAGAAACAGGAAATGTCTGTCATGAACTAGGCAGAATTTAATCTTGTTTTGTTGTTATTTCCAGTTACAAATTTCTTTCCTTTGCACAAACTGTAATAATACACTTTAACCAATTCATAGCTGAGCTTGAAAGAACTGGTGGAAAGTCAAAACCTAGGCTAATGCTGTTGGGCAGAGCTATTTGCCAGTTTTGGCCACCAGGTACATGCCCTGTACCTGCCATAGAGGATTTGAAAAGGAAATGTGGGTTTCATTGGACCGTGATATGCTTATACACCATACGTGTAGCAGTTACAGGGCTGCCAGGTGGGGGAAACAGAGTCTAAAATGTGGAGTCTTTTCTGTAAAAGTTGAAGAGAGAGTGGTGATTTAAGGAGGGGCCACTGTTTTGAGTTTGGACTTTTACTCTTTGGTGTTGGGAAACTTGGGAAATGTCTGGGGATCCAGCCCCTTTGAGTTGGAAGCTTCAAGAGAGCAGAACTTTCTGAGAAACATAAGGATCTTGGGAGAAGCAGCACCTAGAGATTCCAGAAGGAAGATACTGCCTCTTCTCATCTCATGGTAAAAGAGAACCAGCAATCCTGCATGCAAATGGTAAGTATTAGCTGGTAGGAGGTTGGAAACCCAGAAATACCTGTGAAGACGGTTGGACTGAATGGTCTTGGAGGTCTTTTCCAACCTTTAAGATTATGATTCTGAGATGTGACCGAGCAGATATGAGCGTGGTTAACTTGGTCACACTCAAGTTGCTCAAAACACAGCCTTACTGGAGACAGCGCTTTGAGGATGTGAGGGATAAAGGGACAAAACCAGGCTGGAGCTGTAGTTCCTGACCCCTTTTTCAGGAAGGATATGCACTGTTGTCTTGGCTGAAGGCCAAGGACCAGTCAATCTTTTATAAGATTTCAGTAGCAGCGAAGACTCACAGTTGAGAGTAACTAACTATACTGCAATCAGGTAGTTTTATTTTGTTGTTGTGGTTGCTGTGCTTCCATCAGATTGTCATAGAGTGTAACCACAGAATCATGGAATATGCTGAGCTGGAAGGATCCCATCAGGATCACTGAGTCCAACTCTTGGCCCTGCACAGAACACTCCAAGAATCACACCATGTGCAAGCCAAGGGAGGCTCAGTGCCTTGATTTGCATCAGAGCTTATCTACCTGTCCATAACATTTCTGCACTCTTGCACAGAAGTGAGGTTCCAATGACCTGTGGTGACAAACAACACAGTATTTACACAGATCTTCTTTTCTGTAGTTTTGTTGACTGGAGTGCATTCAGTGATTAGGTTTCAAGTTGCACTGCTGCTTATTGATAATATTAGTTCTTAATAATTTCTGGAAAGGGATTTAACCTGATTTAATTTTTTGTCCAAAAGCTTTGTTCCATAAATTGCGTTTGGATCCTAATTTAGTTAGAACACTTGGGTTGATGCTTGATGGAATTAATCACTTGTCACTGCCTTTTCTACAGTTAAAAAAACCTCATTTAATTCTTAATATTGTGGGAGTTTTATCATTTAGCAGCACAGCAGCATCCACAAAATTGCTTCTATTTTTATTCACAGTAGAGCAAACATGCACTTGCTTTTCCAGCTGTGACATGAAGGCATTTGAGTTTTGAATCAGAAGATGTGAAATAAGTGGGAGTCATGGTACAGCTCACTTTCCGCTCTGAGGCACCTCTCTGGACTTCATCCCAATCTCCCTGGAGACTCCAGTTATCAAATCATAACTAGCCTAGGGCCTTCCTCTGTTATTTCTGCACAAACAGAATGGAATTTCAGCTTCATGGCCAAACAAGATGCATCATGACTGTAGTCCAGTAGTTAGAATGCTTATTTATATTCACTGAAGCTTAGCTTAGAGAAATGTGGAAAACACTATCACTCTGGTCCCAGAAGATGTGTTGAGCACTAACATGAAGATCAGACTAATGTGACTGTTTTGCAGAGGGAGCTGGGAACAAGGAGAGGGTGGAATTATATTCCTGCACTTCAAACTGAAGTCCCCTGTCCCACAGTAAAGGCATATGGGATAGAATATGCTGATTCCTTTAGATTCAACACATAGGATGCTGGGGTAGACATTTTGCAATAACTCGTATTTTCCTTCAGACAGATTCTCAATTAAAAGAAATAAAGAAAGTTCTGACTTTGTGATGTGTGTCCCGATCTTGCTGGGGCAGCAGAGTGTGGTGTCTGACCGTGTGTGTGTACCCAGGCTTGCCACACTTGAGCTCTTTGTAAACACAGAGCTTTCTGAAGATAACCAGGAAAAACAAATGGGTTCCTTGCCCATTTAAACACTTGGAGGACAAGGGTGGTGTTTTCCCTGGGGTTTTTGAACATGGGTGAACTACACATCTCTGTCATCTTTGGTAGCATTATCTTCAGACTTGAATGAGAGGCCATGTGCATTACAGAAACCAGCATAAGTAGCAGAATGTTCTATCTGTCTCAGAGAAATTAAAAAATGTTTATGAAATTCTTTCAGACCTTAACATTTGCCTTTGTAATAGTTTTTAGTTTAGATTATATTTATGATCAGTTATTCATCAGTATGTTGACACAGTGGTTTCCCAAGTTTATCTCATATATTACTGGAGGAAAAGAGAAAGTGTAGCAGAACAATGATCTTTGTCTTCAGAAGAATGGACTTAAACTTCTTGAGTGAGCTTGTGGATTAGGTCCCATGGGAGGCAGCTGTGTAGAGATCTAAAACAGCTTTGATTATCAACAATAACCTCCTTCAGGAACAGTGTGTTTTGAAGTTCATAGACTGAGGAGATGTGACAGGAGATTCACATGGCTGAACTCAAGCCACTTGTACATCAGTGGAAGTGGGCATGGGCTACATGAAAGAAATAAATAATTCTCAAATGGAGTAGAAGAGCCAAACTCAGATGGAAGTGACATTTGTAGTGTATGAGAAGGGCAGCAAGAAAGGCTGTTATAGTTGCCTAAGCAGCAAGAGCAGTCTAAAGAACATGTAGACCTGCTGAAAAAATGAGGTGGTTGGGCCTAGTCACGCAGGAAATAGAAAAGGCAACAGATTTTTTTGCTCTTTCTTCACTGGCAAGGTCTACTGTCAGGTCTCCTAAGTCTGTGTACCCAGAGGCCAAGTTTGGGCCATGGTAAAGAAAGATTAGTTAAAGATTTCTTAAACAAGTGAGACTTACACAGAAGTTCATGGGACTGAGGGAGATGCATCCAGTGCTGCTGAGGAAACTAGTCAATCGTGCCTCTTTCTGTGACATTCAAACAGGCATGATGCCTGGGTGAAGTACATTATGGCTGGAAGAAGGCAAGCAACATGGCTGTCCTGAAGAAAGATAAGGGGGATTTGGGGAATTTCAAGGCTAATCAGAGTCCTCAGGGAGGCCATGGAGCCAGTCTTCCTGTAATCGTTTCCAGGCCCATCAGGAAAAGGTGGTTGTGCAAAAAACCCACAGGATTACCAGGTGAAGTTGTGCCTGACCAACCTGATTGCCTTATACAATGATGGGATTAACAGTGTGGGCGTGGAGAGAGCAAAACCTGTGACACAGCCTCTTCGTATCTGAAGGACTGGTAGAATTCCATGTGAATGAAAGACTGGCTGGACCAATAGGTACAAGGAGAAGGGATTCAAATAGTGACTGACTGGGCATGACATTCCTTAGGGTTTTGTATTGCTTACATTTACTGTCTTCATCAGTCACAGCCTTAGGAAGTTCACAGGTGACATGAGACTGGGGAGGGGAGAGACTGATAAGCTGGAGGTCAGGACTGATACTCAGAGGCACAACAGGCTGGAGACTGATGGGGACCTTTTGAAGTCCGACAGAAGTGCTGAGTCCTGCACTTGGAAGGGACCAGTCTTGTGCAGTATATACAGGGGGGATTGACTGGCTGGAAAGCTGCCTTGCCAAGCAAGATCTGGGAATTCTGACAGACGACAAGTTGAACAAAAATGACCAGCATGTCCTTGCAGCAGTGAAGGCTAAGCCCACTCTGTGCAGCATTAGGAACAGCTTAATTGAGGGAATCATTAATCCCCTCGATTCAGCTCAGAGATGATGCCTGGAGTGCTGTGTGCAGCCTGGGTTCATTAGTACCAGAGAGGTGCAGAGAGACTGGAGAGAGTCCAGTGGTGAGCCACTGACACGGTTGCTGAAGCCAATGATACTCGAAGAGAGTCTGAGAAACTGGGTTGTTCACTCTTGAAGAAGGAATGGCTTGGAGGGGGCTTTCCCTTTTCAGCTTTTTAATGGGTGGTTGTAGAGAGTACAGGCTTCTGGAAATGCAGGGAGAAAGGGTAAGAGTCAATGGGCTGATGTTGCAGTGGGAGAAATTCTGAGTAGGAATATTAGGAAAGATTTCAGTGAGGAAGGTTAAATGCTGGAGATACTCAAAGCTTGACAAGAGCCTGAGGAATGTGGATCTAACTTCAAAGTTGACTCGTGTCTGCACAGGGAAGTGGACTAGACGGTCTCCAAAGGTCCCTTCCAATATTGTTCTCTGCAGCAGCATAAAAACTTCCTAAGATGGTTCAAAATAAAGTGATGGAAGCAACAGGAAAGCCATAAGGCAAAACCCTCAAAAAGTTGCAGAATTGAAATAAAAAGCATGTGAGGGAGAAGGCTTGTATCTGAAATCCTGTAATTTCAAAATTTAAATGCAAATATAAATTTGCAGCTATGAGACTTTATATGTTTGTACAGAATTTATGACATATCTTACTCCTTCTGTCTTGAGACTGGGAGAAATACCATATTAAGCTGCTCATTGTTAGCCACAATTAATTAGAAATCAATGTCTGGAAACCAACAGAATGTGGAACACATTTCTTTCAAACACACACACACAAAAGAAAAAAAACCCAAAGACAAGAAGCAAAAGAGAAGTAGAGCTGTTGTGCTGTTATGAACAGACTGACTGAGTTTTTTGTATTGAAAAATGCATGACTGTTTCTTGTTTTACAAGACATAAAAATTGTAAGAGAAGTGTGGATAATGTCCCCTACCTCCTTTGCATTCCGTGGTGGATTGCAACTGTCTTGGGATGCTAGTCAGCCACTGTTAATTCCCATCTGAACCCAGACAGTAGTGCAGTTTTCAGCCTTGTTATCTGGAAATTAATCTCTCTCCTTTTCTCAGCTGATAGACCTTGATATGTGAAACTATGCTGACACTGAAACTGTTGTTGGACTTAGATAATTAGTGATGATGACTGGAGAAAACCCCAAAAAACAGACCAAAACAGTGCAACCCATCTCAGATGCTTGCTTGGTTTAAAACGTATGTGTATGTCATGCAAGTTACTTGGCATAAAAAGGAGAGGAGAGTGTAACGTATTTGACTTAGTCTTTGCCTTTATAAGATGGTGTCTGGACTTTTGGCTTCTGCATAGCAGTCCCAGCTGGCTGCTGTTTGGGTAGGAAGAGCACAGATCTGCACTGCCTGCCAGGCTGCCCATGTTGAAGAGAACCTCAACCTTTCTGCTGCCAAGTCAGGTTATATTCTTTTGGCTGACAAGAGAAGCAGATATTGGAAGAAAAGCTTTTGGTCAGATTTATGTGTTTGGGTTTTAAGGTGTTCTGCCTGGTGTTCTTGTTGTTGTTTGTGTTTTGTTGTTGGTTGTTTTTTTTTTTTTTCAACCTGTGTTGTTTTATATAGCTGAATAAGTTTCAATATTATGACTTACCAAAATCGTAACTTTTTTTGCTGGAAAAAATTATGAGTGAATGGCTACATGTGGTTAGAGGGGTAGATTCTTATATAGTTTTGTTTCACAATGCTTACATAATAAATTTCTACAAAAGATGCATGAAGAAGTTACAGTACATATGCCTAATTTGACTGTAAAAAAAAAAAAAAAAAGGCAGAATAATTTGATGTTGTATTAGTGAGCTGTCTGAGAGTGGTTACAGCCAAACAAAAAGCTGTTCTATAGGTATTAGAGTCTGAAACTCCAATTCCCAAACTTCTGGTTGCGTCTTGGTCCTATTGTGTCTTCTTATATGTAAAATATTTAGAAAAGCTGCCTCCAGTTTTGGAAAAAGAGAAAACAAAGGTGTGCAGGTGACATACTTGCCAATATTGTAAATCATGCTGCAAAGATTTATGGAGTCAATTTAATTAGTTGGTAGTGTGATATAATCAAACAGGAAAAATTATTATATTCTCTGTCAACTAGATTTTTCTGTCTTTTGAAATCATAATTCAGGAGTATGAAGGAATTAAAAAATGACAGTATTTGGTGGGCACAAATGTTTAAAACCTTCTTCACTGCTCTGAAAGAACTGTCCTGCAGCAGTGCCCTGGCTAATCTAGGCACTTGTGACAAGCCATTATAACTCTTCCTCTTTTATTAAACAAGTTATTGGTGGCTAGCACTACATTTTTCTGTCTCATTGTGATCAGTCTGAACTTTCTTGCAGTTCCCATTTGAAAAACTCTGGAATAGATTTAAACAAAATAACTAAATTAGTCTTCCATAAGGAAATATTTTATTGATTATTTATGTTATACGGCTAAAGCATATGAAATGCACTGCATCTGATATGTTTCAAAGTCAGGTTAAATGAGGTTAAAAAAGTGAATACATTTTAAAAAAATCAGTACATTTTAAATGGAACAATGGATAACAAAATAAAGTAGGAGACACCAGGGCAATCACAAATTTAATGATTATATAGTATGAGAGAAAGGAAGATGGTGAGTCTCAAGACAGATAACAGGATGATGGGATACTCAGAGATAGAGGAATAAATAAATAAATAGGGCTTACTGAACATGACTTTTATTCCAGATACCAAGCAGTGCAGTAAGTATAATTGTTACATATTTTTTACTGCACTGTTTTTCAAATGCTCTTAACAAACTTTTGCCTTTGAAATTTACACTGGTTTGAGTGGGAACCACATTCAGCCCTCCCGGAGCACTTCTAAAAATTCTTTATGTCCTGCCTGGCTAAACCAGGGCACATTAAAATATTGAAATATGTTATTATTGTGGTGGTGAAAAACGTTGTCCAAGTGAAGACATCCTAATTCTGGTGTGTGTGCTGTAATTGAAGTAAGATATACTGTGTAAGTGTGTGCAATGAAAAATGCCACACCCGAGTATCCAAGTGAAGTGGTGGTGTCGTCTTTTCCAGCGTGTCGTCTTTTCATGCCTTTATTTCCCAGGGAATTTCCCTGCGTGTACTTCCCTGGCACGGCCACATGGGAGCAGCTTAAGACTTGCTAAACTCATCCTCTGGTGGTTCAGCAGCGGCCTCGGGTGTGACGGTGTGATGAATGTTAATATGAAAAGTTGTAAAAAAAAAAAAAAATAAATAAGTAAATAAGCGGCCCAGGTTCTCAGATGGCTTCTTCTCTGATGTGCGGAGCATCTTGTTTGCAGAACAGCCTTTATCAGTTCAGCGTGGTTAGTACGGCTGGATAGCCTTTTTTTCAGGGTTTTGGCTTTTAATTAGCTCGATACGATCTTAAGGCCTGCAGTGTGTTAGTTTAGGGAAAAAAAACCCGCCTTGCCGGTGTTCTCGTGCGTCATGCATTGATTGCCCTTGAGAATTTGTCGCATTCACTCATGCTTGTATTAACTGGATGTCTTCTGGAGGGCCCTTTCCAAGAATTATCAGTACAAGTGCTACAAAGACAACACTTATTCCTGTGTTTTGAAGGTGGCATGTGTAAAACCTTACCTTCACAGCTAACGTACTGTCACTGCAGGAGCACAAAACATGGGTGGTTGCATAACTCTTTCTAATAGCAGTCCTGCTTCTGATGCCTCATTATTCAGAGAAGCGCTGGTGTATAATTACATTTCTAGAGCTGTTTCAGAACCTTTATCAGGAAGGGGTCCTAAGAATCTCTGAGCATTAGCTAGAAATAGCTCAACAACCACTTAAATCTAATTATATAACAATGTAATCTTTCTTTCAAAAATGCTTCGGATTTATGCACAGTAATATGAAAGCCACCACTGAATAATGCTGGCAGTCAACACCAATTGAAAAAAACTTAACAGTGTTTTCAAATCACTCTTCAGGTGGAGAGTTGCATTCCAGTTAAGAGCATTAAGGTACAAAATGAGCGACCGAATGCCACATGTTGTCAAGGGCAGTTCTGAATCTCACTGGCTCTTTTATTTCGCTGTTGTTTTTTTCTGGGTTCTTTTTGTAATATTTTTTCCTCTGCAAGTGGGCTTCTTATATCTGATTCAGTAGCTCCTTCCACGTGTTTTGATTTGTACTAGAGGTGGTGCCATGCATGCCTGAGAAAGTTACTGAAGCAGGAACAAATCCTGCGTATTTAATGGACAAACACTGCGACTGACCCAGAGAAATAATTTTACTAATGATACCTGCCAAGCATTGATGATTGTATGCAAAGATCTTGGGCTTCAAGGATTGAACAAGGAGAAAGCAATCTTTAGAAAGCTGCTTTATGAAAGTTTTGATTTGACTGAGAAAGTGAAAACAAATATTTTAGTCTAAAGCAGGATTAGGAATATGAAAGTAAGATGAGGTGAGAGCCAGGTTTAACTGGAATTTCTGTTGTTTTGCCATATTACTAGAGTTTAGTAATGCTCAAATAGGCAGTTTTATCCCCTAAGAAGTCCCACTGTCTTCAGGGACTGTGGCTTCTAAAGTTACACTACAACCAACTAACTTTATAGGATATCAGTGATAAAATAAATTGTTTGCTGAACTCTGTGGGATATGGCCTGGGCCTTAACTTCTATGAATGAGAAAAACATCTGCCTAAATACTGTCAGGTTCTATCTGACCCAGTGGCATAGTTGCTTTTTTGTGACTATAAGTGATGATCTCTTACTATCTACCTGCCTGTTGCTGGACAGTGAAGTTTTGGAACTGTGAGTCTGCCCTTCTCCCTCAGTTTTATGTTCTCATTGAGATTTGCAGCTCATGGGACAGGTCACAAGATGAAGGCCTTAAGTATTCTTCCAGTCAGAGGGGCCTGTTCATTAGCAAGAGCATAGTATGTGGCGCTGAATAAATTATTCCGCGTTAGGGGGGAAAAAAAAGCAGGGGTGCTATCTTTAGGTTAGCTGCAGACCTGTGTTGGAGTAGAAAGCGCAGTAAAAAGTGTGTTCTAATTCTGAAATAGAAAGTAGTAACAATAAGTAATGAAAACTAATGAGAGGTTTTTATTTCAAGCTTCCCTGCTTCACCACCTATAAATATTCTTCTCAGCCTGCGAGAAAAACATATTCAGTTTCATCTGTGCATTTTCCCTTTGCTGCATATGTGTGTATATCTGTACACTGCTGTTGTTAAAACAGCGAAACCAAGGGCAAGGACTCATTTATAAAATCGTTTACCAGTTGAGACTTTTAACACAATATGTATTTCATGTCCCGCTTTAGGCTGCCAATGATTTAAAAAGGTAAAGGTGAAGTAGAGTAGGATATATTTTCTAAATGTTAATATCCAGTTCAAAATACCCTGGAAATGCTACTTTCAAGAGGTAGATTATTTTAAAGAATCTTAATACGCAATTTCAGATCTCTCAGGAATATTTCTTTCAAGTGGTACAGTGTTTTAAGGGGCTTGTTATTAAAAAAAAATAAAAGTGGAAAAAAGGTAGTGAAAACTGATGGGTATAGTTTGGCTCCATAAAATCAGGAATTACTTCTCTTTCCCTCGACTCCTTGCAATTTTTTCAGATACCTGATTTGCAGAGGTCTTCAGGGCTTACTGTTTGCTTTGTATTTGTGTCCTGCACTCAGTGAAGCTCCTTAGGGTTTGAAAAAAAGAACGTTGATTTTAAATGGCCTAATTAATTCACTGAACAAGGTCTCCCATTCTCTGTAGTGCTGGTGCTTTCAGAACGCTTTTCTGAATGCTTTTCAGAAATGGTAGGTGGCAAGCAGGGAAGACTTAGGAGATAGGTGAAAGTGAAAACTGCTTGGGAAAAGTATTTTTCACTTTTGTACAAATCCTTGTAAACCACTGAAGGTCGCATCTGGCAAAGCTCACATCTAACTGTTCTTGTATTTCCTACTTGTACATGATTGGTGCAGTAGGAACTAAAAGTGAAATCTTAATTATATACGGGCCTCAAAGTTAGATCTTATATTTTTAATTTTAACCAGCTCCTTGAAAAATAGCCTGTGTCTCTTTACAAAGCAGTGTAGCTAATAAAATGAGAAGAGCTGCAGGAAGATTTTAGTATATAATTAGAGCAGCTGATATGAGGGAAAAACAGACTGGCTTTTGTCCTCAGAAGCTCTCTTCACGTTTGATGTAAAAGCTGTAGAAGTGTTTGTGCAAGTGTGTTCTACTGTATGATTTCTTGCATTAACAGCTTAATCCAGATTATAGGAAACTCAACCAGAGGAGAATCATTACTGAACCTGTTACTCCCCAGTGCAGAGGAACTTATTGAAGGGGTCTAGGTTGGGGGTAGCCTGAGCTGCTGTGATCTCGCTGTGGTGGAATTCATGATCTCAAGGTGTATGTGCCACGTGAAAAGTATGGTCAAGACCCTTAGGAAAAGGACTAAACCTAAACCTTAGGAAAGTGAACTTTTGGTTATTTAAGAAACTATTGTCTGGGACACCCTGAGAAACTGCTGTCAGGGATAAAAAGGAGCAGAAGAGAGCTGGCAGCAATTACTGCCATTTTCCTTATAGCACAGGGACTCATGTGCAAGAAACCAGGCAAGGAAAGTGGAAGGCCAGCATGTCTGAGGAAGGACCTTCTGGTTAGGCTGAAACATGAGGGAAATGCATAGGCAGTGGAAGCAGGGACTCACACCTTGGGAAGAATAGAGGGATATTGCAGAGAGTGTAAGGACAGATGGGATCAGGAAAGCTAAGGCACTGCTGGAGCTGAATTTTACAAGGGATGTGAGAAACAACTGAGGCTTCCACAGGAGTGTTAGTCAGAAAAGAAAGACAAAACAAACTGTATCCTTGACACCTCTGCACACCCCTTATAAATGAGGGAACTGACATGAAGACACTGAGATATTCAAGAACTGCATTGCCTGAGTTTTCACTGATGTTTGCTCTTCCTGCTATCAAGTCCCTGTGTCTCAAGGGAGGAAACGGAGAAAAGAAGTCCCACATACTTGTGAGAGATCAGGCTCAAGGCCATCTGAGGAAACTAGAAACATACAAGCCTACAGGACTGAAAAAATGCATCCTAGAGTTCTGAGGGAACAGCAAATGTAGTCGCTAATCCAATAGCTCCATGTCGAAATAGATACAAGTACTGAGTGGTGTCCCTCAGGGGATGAATATTAATAACACAGACAGTGGGATTGAGTGCACCCTCAGCAAGCTTGCAGATAACACCACACTGCCAACAAGGCCAGGTGCAAGTCCCTGTGCCTGGGTCGAGGCAGTCACAAATATCAGTACATGCTGAGAGGCAGATGGATTGACAGCAGCCCTGAAGAGAAAGACTTGGGGTTACCGGTAGATGAAAGATTAGGTGTGAACTAGCTGTTTGCACTTGTAGTGTAGAAATTTAATCGTGTCCTGGCCTGCATCAAAATGAGCATGGCCAGCAGGTTCGGGGAGGTGATTCTTGCCCTCTGCTCTCACATGACTCCATCCAGAGCACAGCGTCCAACTATGGGGTCCCCGGTACAAGGGGGGCAAGGACCTGTTGGAGTGGGTCTAGTTGAGGGCCACAGAAATGATCCAGAGGGGCTGGAACACCTCTCCTGTGAGGAAAGGCTGACAGAATTGGGATTTTTCAAGCCTGTAAAAGAGGAGGCTCCAGAGAGGCCTTACATCAGTTTTTCAATATATAAAGGAGACAACCTGGCAGAAAGAAAGAGGCTTTCTGAAATTGCAAGGGGGTAAATTTAGATTGGATACAAGGAAAACAATTTTTACAGTGAGAGTGGTAAGGCACTGAAAAAGGTTGCCCAGAGAAGTAGATGCCCCATCTCTAGAAGTCTTTAAGAACAGATTGGATGGGGATTCAAGCAACTCAATCTGGGGAAAGAAGTCCTTGCCTAGGACAAGGCTTGGACTAAATGATATATTAATGTTCCTTCTAATAATACCCAGACTACAATTCTGTGTTATTTGCTGGAAGCAAACTTCAGTTTTCTGCTACTGGGAGCAACTTTCAGGTTTTTTTTGATCACCCAGCTGAAAAGGTACAGTATTGTACTTGCTTTTTTCTGATTGGAATATGCAAGCTGGTGACTGGGCTTCTGTAGGTAATTGAGTCTTTTTTCACGGGTTAAGTTAGATTCCTGGTTGATTTTTTATCACCCATACACCAAAGATTGGCCTTCTATGAGTGTTTATGGGAGCAGAGTTTAATCCTTGAATTAATAATGTATGTGGAAAGTCAACATGACAGAATAGAGTATGAGTCAGAATTAGCAGGCATGTTAACAAAATCATGTTCCCACCGTTTTGCTCAGTACATCTGGGCTGTGATTGCCTTAGCTGGAACAGGGTAAACTCTTAGGTTTTCTCAGCTTTAGCACTATGTTTTAAGTCCTATCTCTGACTGTGACTAGGGAACATATTTTGTAATAAGCTGATTAGTGAACTGTAAAAATGATACATTTGTATTTTCTTCTTTAGATTTCTACTTTAGATAAGTTACATGCAAGCTGCAGGAAAAAAAAAAAACAACAAACTAAAATAATCCACTGGTTTCGCTTTGACACTTTTGACCACTGTAATAGAGACATGATTGTTCATCTGTTAACTCGGGTTATTTTTAGGTTTTCACAGAGAAGAGATAGGGATGAGAGATGGAAAGTGGAAAATTAATTTGGTAACAGTCACTTCTTATTTATCTAGAATCTCTACATGCATTATGAAGGCACTGAATCCCTCGGGAAATACAATTCAGCCTTGAGATGCCTGACAATCCGGGAAAGAGGAGAATCATGAGAAGCAGTGCCTCTTATGCTGACCTGAGGAGGGATTGCTCAAGGGTCTGGTTTCTTTCCCATTAAAAAAAAAAAAAAAAAAAAAAAAATCAGTCAGAAAGCCACAGATCTATTTTCTGTCTTTCTGGAATGTGAGACTTTCCACACTGTTGCTCATTTCTCTCTCATTTTTGAAAAGCACTGACTTGCCTGTGCTATGGTGGTTTCAAGTGTTCATAGCTAAAACTTAAAGACACTGGACTTCCTTTTCCTCCCCCACTGATGTGGACCTCAGCCAAACTGCTGCCACTGCTTGCTGCTTTTTTAGGTAGGCTCTGGAGCAAACAGGAGCTTGGACTGTACTAAGCCTTACTCTCTTACAGGAAACTGTTTTCGGAGTAGTCCAGCTGATTAAAATTATTTTAAAGTGGAAGTGTTTTTGGTAAACTTTTATCACTGGCTGAGAATTTCAGTTTTCACTAGGCAGACTTTGGATAGTCTTTGGATTCAGTATGTCTTTTAAAATATAAAACTCTTTTTCCTATCCGAGTTTGAGGTAATTTTGATACCAAGCTGCAGACTGATTCATAAATTTTGTATCTGGATACAGCAGAGTGCTTCTGTGGGGAAAGAGGATTCATTCTTCCTTCGTATCCTGTTGCCAGCTTTTCATGAGGCTGCATTTGCAGGAGTGTTGCAAGAATTGGGCACTTATGAATAAGGAGCGATTTGACCTTAGAAAAATTCTTTGTAAGATATTCAGAATGTAGCTCTGCTAATAAAAAAAAAATAAACACCTTAATAACACCATTTTGCTGACAGGAAAATGTGATCAGAAAGGAGATAGAATTACCTTAATAACAGCTTTGTCTTGCTTCTAGGTGGAAGTTAGAATAACAAGATTGTTAGCTGGGTTAAGAGCACTTTGCCTTTTAGAGCTGTTGCTGCTCTTTCCAGAACACAGCAGATAGCTCTTGTAAATAGGACTCTTACACATACATGCTGCTTTTACTGGGAGCATTAATGTATCCAATCCACCAAAGTATCAGGTATTACTGGGAAAGCTAGGTGTGTAGCCTAATACTAGGTGCATCATTTCTAGTATTTGCTCATTTCCAGTTTATACAGTTGGAATTAGTTGGGTGTATTTCAAAGGTGCTAGCCAGAATGCTGAACTTAACAGAAAGATTTTGATTAGCTACATGTAAAATGTATATTAGGATAAGCTTCCTTACACTGTTTCCTGATTTATCTGAGCATTAGAGGGATTATTTAATGAATGATTCAGTTCTTGACCTGTCACCTTGCTTTGGGTGAATTGTTTTTGTCCATCTGTTGAGGGATAGTGGCTAAAAAAGTACGGAGAGAAAGAATAAATCCCTCTGGAGTTGAATGGGAAGGTTCAGGGCAGCAGGAAGAAGCCTGTGTCAGACTGTCAAATGTCCTTGTAAAGGTTGCAAAGTGCTCTCAAGTAATTTTAACATCCTTTCTCAGTGTGTTTTGTTACTCTTCTGGTCAGATTCTGCATTATGCCTAATAGAGGAGCTGTACTGCATTTTGCTCTCTTTCTAAGGCCACACTGCATCTCCCTGCATTATCTTGACTTGCTTTGAGAACTTCCTGATAGCACATTGCTGTAAATGAAGCGATATATGGAAAGAAACTGTGACTGAGATATTCAATAAGACTAATGGCAACTGCATTTTCTAATTTGGGTATGAGTTTATTCCCTTGTTATGCTGGCAGAAATTAAAGAATTCCTTAATTGAAGGAAATATTCCTTCTTACAATCTGCATGATAGACCATGACTGGTGCTTTTCTACAGACACAAGTGAAAGTGCTAGACAAAGGTGATGAATAAAACATTAGAGCTGAGGTTTATTGTATGGTTCTGATATGAAAATGTGCTCACAGTGTTTCCTAAAAGGTAATGAATACACAGGAAGCACAGCTGATTCCTGGTTGTTCATACATAGTGCAATCAGCAAGGTGGAAATAAAATAATTAGGCAAGCTTCAGTGTTTAGGGAATGAGGCTAATGTTTGTTACTGGTATTTCAGCTGTATTACCATCCTGTGACTGAGATTCAGTGTTAAACAAACGCTGGTCTCACCCCTCTGACATGATATTTTGCCTGGGCTGTGCAGTGGGCCTTGGATAGTTCTTAATGTAAGGGCTCCATCGACCACGGTGTCTGTTTGTGCTGAGCCCACTGTAATGAACTGCCTTCTTTTTGTGGTCCAGCGCTGTGAGCAATATACATTGGAATTCTCCAAATGTTTTTTTGGTATTGTTTCCTTCTGTTGGTTAAGCTGTTGGAGCAGTCCATCTGGCTTGTGATGTAGAATCATAAGAGTTGTGTTTATTGTGCTAAATACATTTGATGCCCCCACTGTTATTTTGTTGGCTCTGAACTGTTGTCCCTTTATAAGTGTCATGGGTTTGGTCTCTCCATCTTGTAGGCTCCCTTTAAGTACTGGATGGTTGCAATTAGGTCACCCCAAAGCCTTCTCTTCTTCAGGCTGAACAATCCCAAATCTCTCAGCTGTTCCTCACAGGAGAGGTGCTCCATCCCTTTAATCATTTTGGTGGCCCTCCTCTGGACTTGCTCCAACAGGTCAGAGTCCTTCCTGTGCTGGATGCAGTGTTCCTGGTGAGGTCTCACCAGAGCAGAGGGGCAGAATCCCCTCCCTCGCCCTGCTGGCCCTGCTGCTTTGGATGCAGCCCAGGACACAATTGGCTGTCTGGGCTGTGAGTGCACTTTGCTGGGCCATGTCCAGCCTCTCACCCACCAGCACTCCCAAGTCCCTCTCAGCAGGGCTGCTCTCCATCTGTTCATCCCCCAGCCTGTGCTGATACAGGGGGCTGCCCTGACCCAGGTGCAGCACATTGTGCTTGGCCTTGTTAAACCTTGTGAAGTTCCCACAGACCCACTTCTTGAGTTTGTCTAAATACCTCCATATGGCACTTGAACAAGCTTGTTTTGAGTCTATAATGTCTTCATAATGCCAGATTCACTGTGGATAGTCGGGCTATTCTTAAACTGTGGATTCCCTGCAGGCCTGTTTTTTATTTTGCATACTCATTGTCACTTTGTCTGTCATTGAATGAGTTATCTTTTGGGTGATGGCAGAAAGGAAGGGAGAAAATTACATCAAGTTCCGGGTTCTTTACTTTTTTCTCAAGGAAATGAAAAATTTAATCTGAAAATAGTCAGAGCAGAGGTACTCTTGTCTGATGGAACAGGACACATGGTTGGGTAAACTATAATTAACCTAATATTCTCCTTTGGCTTTCTATGGGATTTGGAGTTATTTGGGCCATCCTTTTTGTAGACCACATTGAGGTTTTTAGCTCCATGTTGGCAGGGCCTGTCTCTTATACACCTGTACAGTGAGCAGCACAGAATGGCAATGGTGTGTAACTGTCTGTACACAATTCCATAATTAATACCTGATTGTTTCCTGGAAACTCAGTCACTGTTTGACTAGGAGATGACTGGTAAAGTGGTGTTAATGTTCTGGTTAGACTGAAGCCTTAACCCCTTGCAAAATATTTCTATGCAAGACCAGTCACAGGGAGTGCATCAGAGTAATTCCTGTACCTTATTTAGTTGACTTTTTCTGTTAAATAGCTTTGGTTATCCAACTTTACTCAAGCCCTATCTGCTCTTACTTCCCTTATTTAAGATGAAAGTTCTTTCACTGACCTTTTTCTTTCAGAGATATGGGTAAACTGGTGAACTCTGCTTTCCACTGAGGACAGCTGACTGGCATCCGTGTGTGGGTCCTGATCCAACCATGTCTGCACTTCCTAAGTCAAGGGTAGCCTTTAGGTCAACTGCACTTAAAAACACCCACATGCCTTTCTGGATTGAAGTTTTGAAATGCCAGAGTAATTTTACCTCGTAAACTCTTATGCTTAAATGAAAAAGATAATTTTATTTTCAGAAGAAGATGTCTAGGATTTACTGAGTAAATCTGTAGTTCAGATTTCTTTGGTTAGCACTATCCTTGTGAACATTTTTTGTTTGCATTTTGGCAGTGTGAAAGAATGTGTCACTTAGCCTTTTTTCCTTTTTTTATTGCCTCAGAGAACAATAATGTAATATACCATACATCCTGAGGTTATGTCCTGCCTGTCAGAATTTGTTCTAGATCACTAGTTTGCCTGATTAAGGTGGGGTCAAACCACAAATAAATGAAAAGTGTCTCTCAGCTGCCAGCTGCAGTAATAAAGTTAATATTGAATAGGAAAGAAAGGTGTTAAATCAAGCTGTATTCTAAATATTTCTGTAGTTCCCTGGGGCTAATTTCTGAACAGAGACAAACCTTTTGAAGGTGTAGTACATAAAAGAATAATTCTAATTTTCATTTGACACGAAGAAAAATCTTATCTCTTGTGCCCTCAGCTGTTTGAAATGATCAGGGCATCTTTCATAGCTGTCCATAATGTTTAACAAGGGAGAGAAATACAGAAACCAAAAATTTTAGAGGCTGGGAAGGAAGGAAATGAAACTGGTATTTCTCAAAGAGCACAATTCTGGAGACGTGCTTGCTGTACTTTCTCAGTCAAGGTGAGAGTTACTAGATATGTGTAAGGAAGCCCTAATTCTTCTTTCTGGCTTCTAGACACCCTTATTTCATGGGACAGGGTGCAGACATAGTCTGATCTTCCCTGATGTCTCCATACCTGTGGAAAAATTTGACTTTTAGAGAAGTATTTTTGTGTGGACAAGGTTAACAGAGCAAAGATTGGACACAGTGAGGGATTCTCTGTTTTCTGATTGAGAACTGATGCATAGCCACCTGAAGTGACAACCTCATGTTGTCTTTCAAATATGATAATAAAGGCACAAGACAAAAGTCCTTTTTTTTTGGATTTTGTTTTCAGAACTGGTGATGGGACACATCTGACCTGGACTTGTACAGTGAGGGAAATACAGTATTTGTGTTACATGTAGGAGGAGAAACACACCTTTTGATGGAGCTAAAAGTGCTTTCATGTGCAAACCATGGCTGCATTTGTAGACAAAGTCACCTGCAAATTTTAATTATAATTTTTTATTTCTAGTGACATACTGTGTTGTTAATATACTTGACATCCAACTATAAATACTAAGGCTGTAAAAGTCCCAGTAATTTGTGCAGCTCTGCAGTTCCTAGCACTACATAATATTTCCTTATAATTTATCTAGGAAGATATAAATTCAACCCGATGCTCCGCAACTTCTTTTGGGACCAGATCAATAGGAGACGGGAGATATATTAGAGGTTTGCCTTTCCCACAGAGGGGTTTTGGCAGGGAAAGAACTGCAGTGGATCTGCCTGCTTTCTGTTGAGGTAGTTCTGGCTGACTAATGAATCGTGGGGGTTACTGACTCCTGAGTGCTGACAGAAATGCAAAACGAGGCAGAATGAGATGTTTGTTACCCGTTCCCTCTTGCCCTCACAGAACAGGCAAGGCTATTTGTGGGCAGAGACAGAGGGTGTTGGTTTTAGGAGAGGTGGGTGGTCTGACCTCCGTTTTTCTGGCCACGTCTATGTGGTGATGCTGGTTTGCAGCTTAGGTTGGTGTGCCCTCCTCACCCATGCTGCTGCTGTGCTGGTGTGTGAACTAATTGGCCTGCAGCCATCAAGTTGCACTGGGGGGCTCTTCAAGTAAGAACCTCAATAGTTCAGGGCTCTTGGCCAGCTAATAAGACAACTTCTGTGGGTGTTGCAACAAGTAAGTGTGGATTCCAGATGTCTATCAGACATCAAATAGAAAAGAACAGTGACAGAAAAAAATGACTGTTCTGATCTGTGTGTTGTGCCTGTTTCTCTGAAAAGATACTTCACAAATACGGATTTGTTTATGTACACAACTCATTATTCTTACAAAAAAAATGTGAATAAAACCAAGTTGACCTCAGTGCTCATGAACACTTGCTTGCTCCCTCACCAGCAGGATGGGGGAGAGAATCAGGAGGGTTAAAGTTTTAATAAACTATGTGTTTAATAAAAGACAGTTTAGTAAAGACAGCCATCTCTCTAGGAGAGCAGAGCCCCACCATGTGTAATGGTCACTGGAGAAGACAAACACCATCACTCCAAACATCCCCCCATTCCTCCTTCTTCCCCCCTTTTATACACTGAGCATGTTGTCACATGGTCTGGAATTCCCCTTTGGCCAGTTTGGGTCACCTGTCCCAGTTGTGGCTCCTCCCATGTGCCCCTAAACTTCCTCACCAGGGTGGCAGCATGAAAAGCTCTCTGTAAGCCCTGCCCAGCACTAAAAAAAAAAAATTCCTACATTGTCAAGCCTGTGTTATTCACAAATCCAAAATATAATCCGTATTTGCTACTGCGAAGAAAATTAACTCTACCAAACCAGCCCAAACCAGCACAACGTCTTCTATACAGTAATCTTGTCCAATTTTTTTGGAAAGTGCGTTTTGTCTAGGTATCCTGGACAAATCTAAGAACCTAGTATGTAAGGTCGTCTTTCTTCCATCCTCCTTGATTTTTCTCTTCTAGTGCTGTTTCTTCAGCCAAAAAGACAGTAAAACTTTTCAAGACATATTCTTAGTTCCAAGTATTGTTGAATTATTCAGCTGTTATTCAGCTACTTGTATACTCTGTCCCTGAAAATGGCCCATGCTTACAGAAAAGATGAAGAAAGGCAGGGAGGAATGGGGTGATACATCCTCAATATGCATGTGGTCTAGTAAAATTATGAATTTGGGCTTTTTGACTCTATTTAAACTTTTTGTTTGTTTGGTTTTTTTTGTTTGGTTTTTTTTTCCCAATGGCTCTGTCCAATTTCCCTTTGGATTTATTGCACCTCAGTTATCCACAGCATTTTGCAGCAGTGAATTCCTGAGGGAGGGAAGAGACCATGCAACTTGTCACAGACACATGGATTTGCAGCCGTGAACCCCAAACAGAAGACAATACCTCTCTCTAGTCTATGGTTAGACCTTTAATGTTTCTTTCCAAGTGGGATTAGAGTCTCATTCCTTTCCTGCCACTTCCTCCCAGCACATTTAAGCAGCAGATTGAATCAATATATTGTTTTCAATAAAGATCGATTTTTTAGGCTATAAAGTCCCCCTGTGTATGACATAAAAGGAACATAAAAGAAACGGATGTTAAAATGCCTAAATTCCACTTGCAAATCTCGCCTATAAATTTGAATTAAGACATTTTGTCTTACTGATTTTAATGTCTCTTCAGAGATATTGTAGATCTTCATAATTACACTCATATTAAGCAAGACATTTATCTTCCCTGTACTCTTTTCCTCCTATTTTCTAACAGATGCTTTTTTTTTCCCCCTGAACTTATATGATCTATCTTTGTGTGTTGGAAATGTCATGTGTTATTATAAAAAAGAGAAAAAAAAAGTTGAATATTCCCTATTCCTCGTAGTAAGGAACCCTAGGGGCATCAAATTAAACTACAAAGTGTTCGGTTTTAAAATTTATTAAAACTGTGATAAGCACAGTTTTTAAATTTTTTTTTAGAGATATTTTTCCACCTACCTGTGTATCTTTGTATTTTGACTTGGGAGAGGTTAAGAAACAAATTAAAAGCTATAAATTGGCATGGCACCACTTCTGACCATGTAGACTTTTGCATTCAAGAATTGCAAGAGACTGGAGCAATGATTAAGTAAGTCTTTGTAAGTATTGAAGTGCAGTAGCAGCTTCAGGAAAGGTCATGAAACCTCTTAAATTTGTTTGAGATTTTTTCTTCCCGTAAATGAAGAAGGTTAAATACTTAGCTGACTGATTTTGTAAAGTTCTCAGATATTCTTGTCCCTGGGGATGTTGCCACTAGCATCTAAACTATATTCCAAAGTTTTTCTTCTGAGTTTGGCCTTCATATGTTTTGTCCATTCATATCAGTGCTTGTGATGAGTCACAGTTTTTCCATTGGCTCATTTGCTTTCAGACCTTGCAACTGTGAATTTATAGAGTCTCAGTCTGCAGCTGAAAGATAACCAGAACCAGCTAGAAAATGTAAAACGTGTCCTAGAGACCCAAGATCCTGGAGCCACTGTAATGCATCATCTTCAGGCAGAAGCTAGGCCAGCTTACAGGCAGCCACTGCAGGGTTTAACACATCCAGCACTGCAAACTACTGCTGCAGATTGCTAAAAATCTTACACCCAGAAACTGTAATCACAGAAAGAGAGGATGGTGTGTCTGCAAAGTGGCAAACTGTGCTTCCCTGCTGCAGGTTTGGTGGTCCATTGCTGTGCTTCCTGCTGTCTTTGGCTTTAGGTTGGTTCTGTGTGTTGGGACAGCCTTCCTGTTGTTGTGTGGGTGGTGTGGAAACAAAAACAATCAGTATGATAAGCTTCCGCTTTTTCCAATTTTTTTTTTTTTTTTTTTATATATCTGTGTAAATGCATTTATTTGCTAGGATGCAACACCTGTAATACAGAAGGTAGATGCTCTTATCCTGTGATCAGTTTTGTTTTGTTAAATGTTAGGGCTTTGGAGGAGGGCCTGTGTTCTCCTGTGTTTTATAAATCCCCATGTATATTCACAGTGAGGTAGAAATACTTATTCTTACTGGAAGAAGAAACTGTAAGAAAAGGGCCATGAGAACATCTAGGCCCCATCACCTGAAGGCACCAAACCTGGTGCAAAAATTCCTGAAAGCTCCCAAGAGCATTACCATTTCTAATATCTAGAGTTAATGTTCTTGCTCAGCATGGGTTTCAGCTGATATTTTCCAGTGCTCACATTCCAAAATGAACCACGTTTGGGTATCAAAAACATTTATTTTGTTTCCAAGGAGAGATCTAAATATCTCAAAAACAATTTTGCACACAGAAATAAATCTACTTATAGATTTATGTGGATCAGTTTCATTTTCTCTTTTATGTGTTTCTTACTTTTTGCAACCGCAAAGAAGACGCTGGTCTGCCACAAAGGGACTTCATTTTCTATGATCTTAAAACATATTATAATTGTAAACAAACAGCTGTAGAAGGTGCACATTTGTCTAGTCCTGGTAAAGCTGCCCTTTCCCTCTCCTTGTCTTCCAGGAAAAGGTGCATCTGCTGGAAAAAGCAGTGGCATCATCTGCTGCTTCGGCAAGATACGAAGCGTGACTGACACATGAGCTGTGGAGTCTACTCTACTGTTGTGTTGATCACACCTTCCTGTGGATCAGAAGACCTTTAAAGGCCTTTAGGAAGTGCTGTGCAGTCTGGCTTTCCCTCTACCCAGAAATAAATTCTCTTTTGTTTGGGCTGGCGGAAGGAGAAAGCTGACGGCATGCGTGTGCTTTAGAGACACGTGGCTGTCTCTGGGGCTGAGTGTAAATTTGTGGGGACTGGAGAAGTGGTGAAACACTAAACAAAAGGACTCTTTCAAGTGTACTGAAAGATGTCTGTGAAATAGACTTGTCTTTTCTTAGATAGTGTGCCACAGAGCTGCGCGTAGCAGGTAAAAAACCACTTGGTTGGAAGGCTCTACATTTTGACACACTGTGTAGACATAATGTCATAGGAGGGATGACATTTATTTAGGCTGTCTTTGATCTCATTGATGTTGGCTTTTTTCACAGCCAAAGACAAACTATCTTCTAATATATTTTTCAGTTGCTTTTAGTCTCTAAACATTGTCTTTCATCTGGCCTATGTATACTGAATTTTTAGGCTTACAGTTTGCAAAGCAGGAAGTTCTCTCTGCTGAAAGAATCCCTTATGTAATGGTGAGCACAGTGTTACTAGCATATAATTATGTATACATCCAACAGCTTTGATGGCAAAACTTTCATTGATTTTGATGTTAGTGAGCTAAGTCCCTTCATGAAGACCTCAGTAGTGGAGTGTTTTTATGTTGAGTTAGGATCAAAACCCAGTTGTCAGTGGTGAATACCAGCTGAGATAATAGAACAAAATGTCCTTTAACAATAACATTAGGTAAAACATGAAATAATTTTAAACTTTTGTTTTATTTACTCTTCTTGCTTTCAAGTGGCAGTGACTTACCTACTATCGTCTATGAAGCCCAGGATGAAGTTAAGAGGTGTCTGTGGAGCAGTTCATGAACCTCAGCCATTGAAGTGTAAATATAAGAATAACTGGTAGTTCTTTTACTTAGTAAGAGTGTCCCAGGTTAGACTTGGCCCCCAGCCAAGTGCCTGGACTCCGGGGACAAAACCTTCCCCCTCCCTTATGCTCTCTCCCAGTTGACCGAAAAGAAAAAAAAAAAAAATCAGAAGAACCCAAACCGAATTAAATTTTAAGTAGCAGATTTATATATAAAAAGAAAATTATGTACACTATTACACCCCCCAAAAAGGGAAAAGGGAAGGGAAAGGGAAAAGGGAAAAAGGGATAAAAGGGATAAAAAGGGATACAAAGGGATAAAGAGGGATACAAAAGAAAAGAGAGCGAGAGTTTCCTCTCTCTCCTTAATTATACTCTTGCTTACGTAAAAATCGTATGGAATAGTGGGAACATGACCTTGGTTCCTTGGTTACAACCTAGTCACCAAGGAAGGCCTAGACTCAAAACCACTACAAAGAGACAGAAATTTGTATGCATCCTGTGTTACAGAACCACCTTTCCTACTGGTTTTATTTATAGTTCCAATCTCTCCTACTTCTGTAGAGCTCAGCAATGTATTTGATCTGCAGCAGATCTTGTGGTTGCTTTCATATGGGGTTTTGGTCAAAACCCACCTGCCTTCCAAGAGCTGCTTGGATTCTTGTTCCTTAAAGGATTGCTTTGTTTTCCAGGCACTAAAGTGATAAACCCAGGAGCTCTGAGTGGGCTCAACAACAAAGAAAACCTGTGTGATTTCTTTTATCGGTGAAACTGTGCTTGTGCATTTTTTTAGCTAATTTTGTAAAGACACCTGTAATAATGACTGTAAACCAACAGCTGTCTGGTAGCTAATGATGTGGTTTTGCCTTTAATGTTCGGGCCCCTTTTTGTTGCTATGTTGTCTTGGCAGATGGGGAACAAATCTTGCTGAAGTTTACCTGGAGTTATCAACAGATGCATGGCACTCTTTTACTGTCTTTAGGCTAACATTTTAATGCTGCTTCAGTGCTGAGGTCACTGGATCAATGCAAAGTTGGGTGGTGGAACAACAGGCCATGCAGACTCTTCAAGGGGTATTTCATATTTGGCTATATCTAAGTATTAATTTTAGCAATTTCTTTAAGGTCTGACACAAGAGGCATAGACTTGACCTTTGCCTTTAGGTGTTTGTTTCTAGAAGGCCAAAGGTTAGATGAATGCAAGCCAAGAGATACAAAGGGTAATGATAACTTAAGGCACTTAAAATACATTTTATAATGAATATACCACACTGTTACTTTGTTATTTTAAGTACTCTAAATGTTCCTTTGCACTAAAAAGGAGTATTTCATAGATGTAAATTAATTCCATGAAATAGATTTCTAATGTAATCTTTTTTTTTTTGAAATTGAAATTATGAAATATGACTTTCTTTTGTGGTGTTCATCACAGTTTTTCTAAATATACTGGAAAAAAAAGTGCAACATGCTGGTTTTGCTAAGGATGCATTTTCTGGAATCAAGTTTAGTAGGATAATTGGGTGGGTAAAACTGGTTGATCATATAAGCAAATATCAAACCACGGCTACTTTTGATGCAGATGTGCCATTGTGGAAGAACTAGCTCTAGGGCAAATTGGCAAGCATTAAACAAGTTTTTGAATTTCCCAATATCTTTAAAATCGTGGGAATAAGAAAGAATGAACTTCCTCATTGGTTTTATGTCAAAGTTTTAACAAGTACCAAGGCTAAAGTGAAATTTCACCCAGAGACAGTTAAATATGATTTATTGTATTTCTTACAAAGTCTTTATAGGAGACAGAAGAATTCACATAGTTGGAATTAATTTACCATATAAGGTCTTGTTTCATTGGCCTGTAATTAAAGTTGAAACATCTCCTTTGTAAATTTAGCCTCTTTTCACATTATATTGGAATGTGCTGAAGACAAGAATCACGCTCATGAAGTAATTATGAAAACTTCTGGGAAGAAAGAAATGTGGCATTTTGAATTTATCCTTTCAAATTTTAGTTATCTCTTCATATGGACTGCAGGGTGTTTCTGAGCAAACTTTAACAACTGTGTGTCAGGGGTGGACCAGAAGAGGCCCACAGAGAGTGGAGAAACATGCAAGAGAGCTGCAAGGAAGGCTCAGCAGAAGAAATCTATCTCGAAGTCTCCTGGCAACTGCAGCTGCACAGAACTGCTTGGGACCCAGCTACAAGGCCACAGCCTTGCAGCTTCTGCAGATTCCCATGTCTGTGCCCCCAGGCCACTCCTTCCATTTCTTCCCTAACTTTCCCTTCCCCTCGCGTGATCAGACATATTCCCCACGGCCAATCTTCCCAAGTCCCCTTATCACTGACTCTCAGGATGTGATGTTCCCTAACAAGAAACCCACCTCTGTTCCTGAACCTTCTGTATTCCCCCGTGTATAAACTGTTTTCTTGTTTTAATAAATCGCCATTATGTGGGTCACATCTCGTGTGTGTCCTGTCTCCCATACAAAATGTGCCGCAAGGGTCTTTCGCAGGACCTAACCAACCCCCTGAAACCCATGAAAACTGTGGATCATATTTTATTCACCATTTTTCTCTCTTTTTTTTTTTCAGTTGTACAACAGCCCTGTGTAACTGTGACAACTGTTCAGAAACAGCAATGCCAGACTAGTACTGGCATGCTGAAGCATTGTATTACTTTGGTCTCTTCTGAAATGTGTAAATCTTACTGTCTGCTTCTTTTCCACCAAGTGCCCTTACCCATCTGTTGGGTTTTACATCTATTAACAAGGAAAAGAGGTGCAAATCATGTGATCAGCCAGCACTTTATAGATTAGTGATAAATGTTTGGCTAACACTCAGTGGTCTATGGAGTAGGACTGACTTTCCTGGAGTTCAATTACTCTTACTTGCCTTTTTTCCTGTAGCCTTGATGATAAATCTCACTAAAAGTGGCCTTTAGTGGTTGTTTAAAAACCCTACATTCCAAATAAAATGTAAGAGTTATATTGGTGGAAAGGGAATAAATGAAAGAGATTACCAGAGAGAAGATAAATGTGGTATCTGTGCTGTCTTGGTCAACTGTGAGGCTCATGATCTGATGTGTGTCTAATTAGAGAAGGAAAACAGTCTTGAAGAGAGATTGGTGGCATAAAAAAAGTCAGGTTCAATCCAAATTTATTGTGTATTAATTCCCCACTGCAGCCAAAAACTGCTTAGTTGACCTCTCTTTCAATTGAAGTAGAAAAGTTCCATTGCATCACTGACAGTATTGACAGCTCTTTTCCCTTTGCTGATGAGGCACCTGGTTGAGCACTTTCTTCCAATAAAAACGCATGTGTAATCCAGTTTTTGAAAGGTATTAAAAATGTATTCCTTTCCTAAACCTATAGCTGTGAACTAAAACTTCTATATATTTTTTTTAATAGCTCTACTTGGAACCTCAAAAAAAGCCTGGTGCTTGAACACTGTAAAATAATTTAACCCTTTTTGTTTTCTGATAATATCAGCCATAAAGCATAATTTTGACAAACACGACTCTCCCACGTGCAGTCATAAAACCAAACTTTAAAATTATTCAGAAGAACGCTCATCTCTGAATGGAGCAGAAGGAGACAAGCATATTCTTTCCCCTCAGAAGGCCCCGTAAGGGTGTGGATAATATGTTTTCATGATTAATTCTGATCTGCAATATAAGGATAATTACGATTCACAGTGGTTTTCCTTGTCATGCTGTGACAATGGACACATTATATGGAGTGTCTCACCTCTGCAGTCTGATTGGTGATATTTTTGGAATTCAGTACTCACTGGTGATTGCTGCAGTGACTTAGAAAATGCAGGGGATAAATTTTGCCCAGTCGTTTTTTCCACTGCAAACACAAAGATCCAGCTGTGAATGCAGGAGCAAGCTTTTGCCATTTCACCTTCCCAGGAGGTTAAGTAGCCAAAACACCTGTGTGTTATTAATGCCTTCCCAGCTACCAATGCAAAGTGTAGCACCATGAGGGCTGCTGGAGAATTAACTTCATCTCTGCCAGACCCAACGCAGTATACTGGGGAGAAAAAACAAACATGTTTTATCCTTGTATTATTTTTAACTTTGCCTTTTGGCAGGCAATGTTTTCAAGTGCTTTGACAGTTTATTATAAAATAAAGAAGCCTTATCAAGCCATCCTTCATCTGTCTGACCAAGAATAGACTTTTTGCAGTGACAGACGCTGAGAGGGTCCCCATATGTATGGAATTCCTGGTCAGAATGAATGGTTATGTCCAACTTGCATATTACAATTGCTGTAGTACTGCCATTTAAAAACCTCACAGGAATATTATTATCTATTCAATTTTTTCAGTTTGCACAGTTTCCTCTTAAAAAATGCTGACCAAAACAATCAGAGATACTATCTTTTTAAATAGCTGTATTTTCACTGGGATAGTGCTGAAATGGGAATGGTTACGTGCTTTACGTATTTATAATTTATACAGCAATGATGTACCAAATCCCTGTTTTGTGTTTCTTTCACTTTCCTCATCAAACTGTGCAAATTTTGAATGATAGGGCAAGTAGAATCATACTTTCTTGTAATCTTCAAATTAAAAAACCAAGGAAAGATGTTTTGCAGCATTGTCTGAAATGTCCCATTTTCCATAACTTGACTCTTGAGGCACTCTGTTGACTGGCTCACCAAAGAGATTTTCTTCTGTCTACATGCTTCCTTAGAAATTACTCATTCACCACAGAATGTTAATGCAAAATGCAGCTGAAATTCAATATGTAATCACAGACAGGACCAAGTCTACGCTGACTTTGTGTATGGCAAAATTTGAGAATCTGTGACTTGAGAACAAAAAAAATATTTGTCAATTCGCCAAATTTTGCTATTTCGGTTTTCTCATTCTACCAGTCCCAACCCAATCTTCCCAATGGCTTCCCCACTATCTTGTGGTGCACACTGTCTTACCAAACTATGTTAGAACCTGTTTCCATCCTTTTTCACACCATACTCTCCTTCCCTTGCAGAGCATCCCTGTGCTTACTGACCCCACATATCCCAGAACTGGGAAGCACAGAGTCTGATATCCTTTCCTGTAAGAGTGGTCACATCAAGGCTGAATCAACCTCTGTACCAAACATGACAAAACCAAATTCCCAATATCTGTGAACATGCCCTTAACAACTTTTCTCTCTTCCTTTAAAATTTTCTGCTAAGGGTGCTTTCATATGCACTTTTCCCACACAGTTCCAAAGATACTATAGGGCATCGGAGTGTGAACTTGGGAAATGCAGCGGAGAATGTGTAGTGGTTTGAGTGAAATAGCACTGGTTCGAGACAGAGTAGGTCCTGACTCAGGTGTTAATGATTTTTCAAGGCAGGAATATTCCCTCTGTGATTGAGAATTCAGTAATCTCCTGGAAATAGCACTCAAGACCTTCCACAAAATGACTGTAGAATCCTGATGTTTCTTGTAGGATTATCGTGAAAAACATCTCTAGGGCTCTCTTGGTAGCCAGTGGGATAGAACTGCTGCTGGTTCTTGGGAACTGATGCTTCTTGAGCTTATACTCAACACAACAGTCAGCTGTGATCATGATGATACATAAGTGAGAACAAGTTGCCTTTATGGTTTTGTAGTAAAGTAGCTGATCAGGCCAGCAAGTGTTGTCTTTGAATGTTTTAGAATGGCAACCAGTCTCAGAGACCTCTCCTCAATGCAAGATCTTGAAAGAATAAAAGGAAATATACTTTACTGTTGAAAATAGCTTCAAATCAGAATCTGTTTCCTGTAAACAGATTTTTTTTTTTTTTTTTTTTTTTTTTTTTTTTTTTTTTCCTAAAAGAGACTTTAGCAGAAGTCCAGAAAGGGTCAGATTTTAAGTATGGAACAAACTCAGCCAACTACAGAAAGGAAAGTCCTCAAGAGAGGGTTAAGAAAGTGAGTGGCTGTTGTAGCAGAGGTCCCAAACATCAGAGGGAGGGAGAATATGGTTCTGTGCATGGCAGTTGTGAGAGTACTCTTGCAAAAGGGATGTTGGATTTTTTGGATGATGGATGAAGGAACATTACCTTTCAGGAATATCCTGCACAGCATGGAGCTAAACTTACAGAAGGATAACTCTGCCTTGGAGGATAAATTGCTACAAAACTGAAATAGGATCATATTTCTGCAGCATCTTTAAGGAGTTAAAGTTTCTTCTTCCTACTGATGTTACTGGAGAAAAACTTGTTTGCTGCCCAGATTTTCCTGGTTTTGATGAATGGAACTTCAGCCTGCTTCCCTATTAGCTAAAAAGGGGATATAAACATTGCTGTCTTCAGCAGGACATTTTCTGGTTGTCAGTGGAGGATTAATTTGATCATTCTCTTTTTTTACTTTCTGGCTGCCACATGCCCACAGGAGTTAACAGTACTTAAATACAAAATGCAGTTTTACAGAACCTCTAAATAAAGAATGACTTAAAAACTCAGATACCATGATGGCAAGCCTGCCTTCTGTCCCAGAAGAGCAAAATCCCTGAAGCATCTATGAAAAGTTTCATGAACAGAGTTATAAAGACTAGTTGCTTGAAATATTCACAGACTGTTGATAGGTAGTTAGACTGCTCTGGCTTTATTATTTAACACATGAATAAGTGCGCTTCAAACAATTTGAAAGAAATCCATCAAAGAATGAAGACTTGTGTATTCATTGATGTGCTGCCACACGAACAGGCGTGCAATTTCCAAGTACCCCTGCAGGTGGCTCTTGGAGCGGGTTGGAGCAAGGAATTTGCTGTTGGGAGTCTGTGAACCGCTGCCTGAATGACGGTGATGAGATCTACTCAGATCGACCAAACTAAGCTCAGGTGCTGAAGTGTTGAAACAGATGCATGACAGAGCTTGCAAACTTGAAGTAGCTTAGTACTGCAAAAGGAGATGAAGGCAGTGAGTTTGTATCAACACTTAACTAGTGCTGCAGTTAGTGTGATGCCCTTGGTCTGATCCAGTGAAGAAAACAGCCAGTTTAACACAGTTGGGTAAATTTTTGATCCCCGTGGAGACCTTTCTGTGGCCAGAACACCTTTTTTTTTTTTTTTTTTTTTCAAAACTTGTATAAATTTCTACGCAGTTCTAAATCAGCAAGTGTCGTGGTTTTGCTTTGGGTCAATTTGTTTTCCACCCCCTACACAATTACTACTAGTTGAGAGAAGGCTGCTGCCCCTAATTTCAACTGTGCAACAAGCTTCTCTTCTGTTTTCTTAAAGATGTAATTAGTAAAGGCGTCATTGGACTTTTGATTGGCCTTTTTGTCCGGAAATCACTTGGACAAAACCATTCTCAGGATGGGCTGGTGGGCAAAACCACGACAGCAAGTCATTTGATTGGAGAATTGCACTCTTCCTTCTTGATATTTGTCATCTTTTGGTAGTATTTATTTCTAAATTTGTCCTGAAACATTTTGGGGGTATGGGATTTTTCCTTGGGCAGAGTTTCTGTTAATCTTCTGAAGTGTTTTGGAAGTGGAAAAGGTATCACAGGAGCATAAAACAATAACCTAATGATAATATCATGTTGTGGAACAATTGATTCATATAAGAACTAGCAGTTTTTATTTTGTTACTTCTGAAGTGTTGCAGTAAGAATTTATCTGTAGAAAGAAAGTCCTAACAGAAATGCCTGACCATTCCTGCTGGTGTAATACCTCTGAAAGCTACTGTGTCCATATTTTGCACAGCCTGTAATTATCTGCACAGCTGGAGTAGCCTGGTGCTGGCCTGAATCTTGATCTTGGGCAGAATGTTCCTTTTAGGTTTATGAAGAAGATGATCATGAGCATGCTAGCCTTGGCAAGGTATTTTTCTGCTATTATATAGCAGAAAACTTTATACCAATGACACAAACTGCTGTTATAAGAATTGAGAGTTTTTCATAAAGAGAAAATATCTTTTAAGATGCTGTGAATCTATGTACATTTTAAGCATATGTGCTGTGAGCAAAGAGGTACTTAAAAGGTATTTATTTGGAAATGTGAAGGTTTTAGCAGTTTTTAACTGACTCTTGCTGTTTTAATTTTTCCCTGAATATGACAGACACATGCTGAGGCACAGCTGCATCAAATTTCAAACAAGTCTCAGTTTAGGTTTCATCTGACAGCTAGTCACATTGATACTGTAAATGCCTGAATACCTCAATGTATTCTGCTGGGTTGTAGATGTTGCTCACACGAGTAACCATGTACTTAGTTTTCTCTGCTGGACACTTACTTGCTGAATGTGGATAGCATAAATACCTGCTCAAAAGAGCAGCTGGTCAGAAAAATTATGATGGCACTGAGTGGCAGAGGAAGGGTGGAGAGGCCACTGTTGCCTTCTGTCTTTATCTCCTCTACAAGCAGCACTCAGGGCACTCAGTATGCCCTTCCTTATTCATTTGATGGGCTACAGCCATATAGTTCTTCTGTTCTCTCTTCCATTCTGCTTTGATCTTTCTGGGCTGATCATGGGCTTCTCATCAATGTAAATCTGAGTCTGGGCAAACCAAGAACAAAGACCTAACGACAAAAAAAAGCTGTCTCGAAACAAGTATCTGGGACAAATGGCCGGCTGGGAGCTCAGAAACCGGGCTTCCTGCTTCTGGTGCTGCTGAGGAGGATGTGAAAGACAGCTCTAGCTTCTGAGAGAGACTGTGATCTCATCCACCTTGATCCTTCTCATGAGTGTAGAGGCGGCAGCAGCAGTTCTAACCAAGCTCTCTGTATTTAGCTGGGCAGGCAGCAGGCTGAGAAGGAGTTTAAGTGGAGTGCACTCAGCTTGTTATGCCTGAAAAGACAAAAATCCAGCTGGCTGAAGTAGGTAAAGAAGTAGTTTAAGTAGGTTTTAATTTGCCTGTGCCTAAGGGTATTTTGGAGCTCTGCTGCAGCTTAGCAAATACAGAAACAATCTCTTTCAAGTTGTTGCCATCCTCTTTTACAAATCCCTGAAGTGTGCCCGCACTTGGCAATGACTAAGATAATTTTTTTCTTTTTCTGACTCCCATGTCAAGTAGCTCACTTAGGACTTTTGAAAGTTAATGTAGAATTGTCGATGTTCTGCATAGTAAAATGATAATGCAGGTATATTGGCTGGATTGTATATTATGCCAGAAGCTCCAGCAGACGTCTGTGTGTAGGCAGAGTAGGTAAAGAACTGCAAAAAGCAGATTTTGGTGTGGGCTCATAAATTCCTTATTTTGAGCATATGTTGATAGAAGTATCATAAATATTAAATGACAGTGTTCAGTAATCTATGTTATGGAAGGTGGTTTCAGTTTGTGGATAATAAGCAAGCACTTAATCTTACAAACATCCTCTCCTCCAGCCAAAAATAGCAGAATGTTCTTTTTCATTCACAGACTGGGTATATTGGGTGTTGGGAAAAGACAAAATACGTGTTCATGTGAGGGTGTGAATACTTTGTTATGTCTCTCTAGATCCCACTGAAAAATCAACATTTGATAGAAAACAGCAGGTGACATCACCAGGGCCATTCTTGCAGTGAAAATCTGTCAAGGATTTATAACTCACACCCCTGCCTGCTGCACATGTGTGTTCAAACTAGGAAATCCAGATTACCTTCAAATTCATTTTCCTGAGTGAGAAAATTTGTATTCCATTCTTGAGCTATTAAACATGATGACGTAAAGGTTTGAGAGTCACAGTTGCATTGAGGCCACATTGTATTGCTTAAAGACTTCACTGCTCTAAGGATCTTGAACTCCACAGCTTCATGGTCACTGCAGCCAAGGCTGCACTGTGGGGATTCACATTCCCCACAAATCCCTCCTTGCTGGTGAAAACAAGGTCCAATATAGCACCTCTCCTTATTGGCTCCTCTATCACTTGGAGAAAGAAGCTGTCATCAATATATTCCAGAAGCCTTCTGGTTTACTTATGCCCTTCTGTGTTGTCCCTCCAGCAGACATCAGGGTGGCTGAAGTTCTCCTTGAGGACTGAGGCTTGTGAATGCCAGGCTGCCCCTTAGGGGGTCTCATCTGCTCATTCTCCCTGGATAATTCTCTGCCATTGGAAGCTGTATGAGAATTTCTGTTAGGCAAGTCAATTAGCACCTCCCCCAGAGACATGAAAGAGAATAGAAAAACAACCAGCTGTGACCTCCTCCTACACTGCTGTGGACAGGAATCATGATCTGCAAAGTGAATATCTAAGGCAACAGAGTCCTTCAGGACTGCAGATAAAACCTGTGATAGCACTTTGGGATCTGCAGTTGTTATTTCTAAGTCTAGGGAAGCTCCTACACATTTATGGGTATAAGTCTCTGGTATGGAGACTTATTTCATGAACAGATATTTTGAATTATCTTTATTATTTGGTCTATTGTGAATATAAAAAGATTTTGTGTGTAACACAATAGCTGATGTAAGATAGACTTTGGAAAGCAAGTGAATGTGCAAAGAGACTAAATCATTCCTTGCTTACGTACAGACTAGAGAAGTAGGAAGAGGTTTACATTTAAAGTGTAGCCAAAATGTCAGGTGTGGGAGGCAGGTTTTGCAGAACATTCTCCTGGTGTATTAAGCAGAGATTTGCAGTTCATACCAAAAAGGAATTATGGCTTCATGATGGGATACACAAATATCTCAGAGTTAAAGCAAAGGTGGATATTGCTTTCGGCACTTGAGCTGAGTTTTTGTAAATATCTCTTCTATTGTGGATAGCTGTGCTCTGCTGGAATGTTAGTTGTATGTTGAATACTTTGTTTTTTCAAAATACGTTTCTTTTATATGATCCATCTCAAGGAGCTTTTTCTAGTAAATAATTGTGTATATATATGTATTTTCAAGTTAATATTAAACAGCAGGAAAGCTTAATCCTGTGCTATTTCCCTAACCAGACTGAGTGCTGATGTTTCAGGTAATGAGTCAACTACCAAACCATGCTTCATTTTTGTTTTTTATAAAATGTAGATTGTTCCAGAGAAATACTTTAAGTGTGACTTCTAAATTTAGCAGTTTGTTCTGTAACAAAACACACATTAGAGCTGAAGAGAGATACCCAAGTCAAGATAACACAGAAAGTCTTCTACCAACTTAGGCACCTTTCTGTGATGTTCACATATCAAGTAATTTTATGCACATAGAAAACAGGATTGCTTGTGTGTGAAAAACTTTAGGTAGTGAAGAACCCCTTAAGCTGTGATGACTTAAGAAAATATACCTACAACATAACTTTAAATGGGTATAACGTAATTCATGAAAAGTCATTCAAAAATATGCTATCATTCAGAAACAGAAAAATAGAGAAAAAATAACGTAAGATCTGGCTGTTGTCTGCTGGAAAAATCTGTGTCCTTTTTTGCCTAGCTTATGGCTGGGTAAACTACTTTGAATTCCTGAAGTTTACATGGCACCAGAAACATCTCTGTACTTTCCTTTTTACCATAAAGAAATTATTTTCTGAGCTTCTTAGTATTTCTTCTCAGCTGGAGGATCCATAGCTCTCATTTCATGCTTTCAGAACAATTCAGAGATACAGAAGTGCATCCCCTCTCATATCATATTACTAATAAGTAAAAGCTGACTATAATTTTGGACTTCAAGAAACGTTGAAAAATGTACACCTGATTTTGTTGAAGTCTTGGAACTAATTATTGTCTCTGTGTCCATGCATTATTTCTCTTAAGAGGATCTTGCTTTTGAAAGGGAAAGGCCTTAACTTATAGAGAGAATTATATGTAAAAAGTGCTGCTTGGATTGGGCAGCGTTTTGGATACACTTTCATGTATATTTTGAAAGTTACAGTTACTTGGTAATGATCAAGGAAGCAGAAAATCAGGATCCACTGTGAAGTGTAAAAGAAAATATTTATTTACATGTGAAAGTAACTTTGAACTATTCAACTGGATAAAAAGAGTGTATTTTCATATTTGATTACTGTGTTACCTTAAAACTAGACTTAGAGAAAGGTGGAGAAGTTCTGGTCTAGCAGAACCCTTGGTGCTCTTGGGTCTCCAGCCTGACACTTTTTTTCATATAAACAATTATTAGACATATCAGAATTATTAGTCATAACAGAAATCAAGATTTTTGGATATTAAAGACCAATTTCTTCTTCAGGACTGTGCCATGCATTTTTCTGGCACCTGTAAGTGATAAGATTTTTTTAAATTTTCTTCTGTTATGAAAGTAATATTTCATATTTGATTTAAAAAAAAAAAAAAGATAACCATGTGTAGTTTGTTAGAACTTTGAAAAACTGAATCTACTATACAAGGAGAGTGATACATACAATAATCTTTTTCTTTTGTCCGTGCAAGGATTTTACCTCCAAATAGCATTTATTAAAATTTTAAAAAAAAAGAAAAGGTGAGGGGACACTGGAATTTTTTTTTTTTAAACTTGCACATATTTTTAATATACAAATCTATAGACCTGACATTTTAAAGCTACACCACCTAAGTAACAGTGTGTAACCCTATGAAAAGTTACAACCCAGGTGCATGCCTACAGGACAGGTTTTTTTGTGTCCAGGACTGTATTCATCTATTAAGCCTTTTAATATATGCATATAGATACATGCATCAGTTTATAGATATCTATGTGAACATACATACATGTATGACTAAAATATGCAACGTTTATTTATTCTTCTTGAACTGTAAAGACAGCAAGCTGCAAAGCTGCAGAGAACAAATTACACCTACACTGATGTCCTATTTACACAGATGCGCTGCAGAAGGCACAGGAGAATGTCCCTTCTTGCACCTTCTGAGTAAGCATCCATTTGCTAATGCACCTCTAAACAAAGTTCCTGAGTTCATGGATTCTTATTACAACTCCCTCTGCTTGATACTGCCTCCGTTTCTGTTGGAAGCTGGGCTCCTTTGTTGCTGTCACTTTTGGTTTTTTGTTGTTGTTTTTTTTTTTTAGAATAAGCATGCTGAGTGGATCACAGTGCTGCCTGTGAAAGAAGCCTGTATGAGTACTGGCTTTTATCTTTATCTCAGACGAAGGCTTTCCAAGTGTGGCTCAGCAAGTAGCTGACTGCCCCTCCTGCTCACTTTAAATTTTAAGTGCGTCTTAGCTCCTACAATGACTTGTCTTTGCAAGAGAGTCTCTTTACTGAATCCACAACAGAAGAAAATCTTGGATGGAGCTGGAAACCGAGGTCATCTTTTCCTCGGAGTAATGTACATTTTCACATTTCTGAGGTGTTGCTCCATCTATTCCAGCACAACATTTCACAACAAAAACATCCAGTGCACTGTGTGATTTTTTCTTCCCCCCCCCCCCTTATTTTTTTTTTTTTTTCTCTCTGTAACAGCAAACTCCTTTGCTGGGTAGAGAAGTAAAAAGATTCTCAAGTGCTTATCAAGTTCACAAAGTGCAGCAGAGCACTGTTTGGGTGCAGTGCCTTGTTCCTGAAAGGATAACGTCTTGGATGTAACACCTTGTTCCTGTTTGTCTGTGTCAGCGTGGCACTGTGCCCAAGGCTATGGCTCTTGCAGCTTGTGGGAAAAAGCTGTGCTACAGCAGGAATCCTGTATTGGCTTCTGAAACCAGTGTGGTTTTCACTCACTCATCTCTCCTTCGCTCCATAATGAGGTTTCGTGGTTTGATTTGGGTCGTTTTGCTTTCACACCCTCCACACAATTACCATTGGTTGAGAGAAGGTTTATGCAGACAAAAGAGACTGGATTTGGGGAAAATAGTATGAATATTTATTACTAGCAAAATAAAAACTATTAAAGAATTACATCTATAACAATTCTACTTAAGTGCTATGTACTTGCAGAAAATACTTCTTCCCCCTTGTTATCAGTCCAAGGAGGAAAAGCAGTCTTATTCTCCATTCTTAGGGTTTCAGGTCTTTTCAATAACTCTGCAGTACTCTCATTGCAGCTGGAATTCTTTTTCTATCTCTCTTGCTCTGTGTTGGCCTCCAGGGCTGGGCTTACCCCCCTCCTGGGCTAAGACCGGAGGTTGGGGGTTACCCAGGCCTTGAAGGTTTTTTTTTCCATGGTGTTGCAAGGGGACACTTGTTTACCATGGATCTTCTTCCACAGGGTCCCAGGGGATAATGGCTTATGAGTTCACCCCTGTTTTCCTGTGGAGGTCCCTTCCCACGGGAGAACAATCCTTGATAGACCTTTCCGACATGGGTCTAGCATGGATTCCACACATGGATCCCAACATCCCACCTGAGCCATCTCACTGCAGCGTGGGTTTCCCTCAGAGTCACAAAATCTTCAGCAGGACTCTGCCTTATCTCAGTCCTTTTCGTGAGGTCTCGGCTTTCTCATGTATCAGCTTATTCCAGTGTAGGCTTCTCCACGAGTAACATGGGGGTCTCCTCACCCCAACAAAATTTCACAGGTAGCAGGGTTTTATTTTTCAGTCTTTTCCCTGCTGAAGGAAGAGAGCAAGGGGGGAGAAAAAAAAACCCCTTCGCACTTTTCTTCTCTCTCCTCCAGCTGCCAGCTTTGACCTTGGAAGTCTCTTATCTCCCTGCTGGAATTCTTCTGTCGCGGTTTTTGTCCAAGTAGTTAGTTGTCTGAAGTTTTTTTTTCTCCACTCTCTTACAGGAGAGAAGGGGGGGCTTCAGTGCCACACCTGCCCCCAGCCCAGGTCGGTGGAGGAGAGAGCCTCGGCCGACTCGGGGCCTGTCGCCTTTCCCTCCCTACGTGGCTACCAATTTCAACTGCGCCATCCACCTTCTCTTCCGTTTTCTTAAACATGTAAATAGCAAAGGTGTTACTGAGAGTTTTAATTGGCTTCTTGTCCGAAAATGCACCTGGACAAAACCATCCTTAGTCCCAGAGGCTGGCTGGCTGGGCAAAGCCATGACATGAGGGGCAGGCATGGCTTACTCAGCTCTCTTGGGTTTGAAGGCTTCCAGCTGGAACTGTTCTTCTACTCGTTGAGGAGAAGACAGTTGCTGGACATAAAAAAAGTGAAGAAGCCCTGTTTTGTTGTTATTAGTTTGTTTTATTTCTCACTGTCTATCGTGCTATTTTAGCAAGATCACAATGTGTTGGAGTCTTTTATCAGTCAGCCTTTGTTATGCCTTAAAACACTGAATTACTCCAGAGCACATCAGAGTCACGCTGGATCTCCCAGCTGACGTCTTAGACTGAAATGAGGCAAAATTCTGTATCTTTTCAAGCTCATTAGAAACCCAAATCCAAATGATACCCTTGGAGGGTGAAAACTCGTGCACTTAGTCCCCCCCCCAAAAAAAACCAGGGCATCTTCGTACGTTCATGATAGAACAGTTTTAAATGGACTGCTGGAATATTACAATGTGTAGAATCAATTTTTTCTCATACATAATAAGTAAACATTTCTAATATTTTTGTTCTAGCCCCTTGCCTCTTATCAGGAGATTTAATAGTGTATGCTAAGAAGACCAGCAATTTTGTAAAGCATCAGTATTCCTGCAAGAAGAATGGAAGAACTCAGGGCAAAGGAGCTCAGTGTTGTGCTTGGGGTTGTACTTACTCTTTGTGGAGGCAAGCAAAAGAAAAACTTCTGCACCTGACACAAAGTTAATACCTTAAAATATTCTCTCTTGGATCAGGATGTTCTCAGTGCATGTGGTGATGGTTTCCTGTGTTTGGCACAGGCCTTGTCACTGATGAAGTTACACACTTCACTCATAAAAGAGAAACAACAACAAATTTTATTGATATAAAATTATAAGTTAACAAATTGCAGTGGTCAATGAAATGGTGGTTTAAAAAGGCTGAATTGCAAGGCACTCTTGACTGTTTACTGTATAGAGGACAGGGTCAGACAAAACTCTCAGTGTTGTCGAGACATGAGGTTCAGAAAGGACCCCCTTGCATTCTAAACTTTCCTGAAGGGAGTTTAGGTGTGGCTGGATCCAGACTTAAACTTGATTAAAGGCTTAAGTGTGCTGTATGGTGCCCTTGATGCCCTCTGTCAAAGGATTTGGCTTGGTAAAGTTAGATTGTTAGATTTTCTGCACTATTTGCTCTCACTGCCCAAGAACACGAGCTGCAGTGCACTGCTGTCCCACACACGTAGCGAGCTCCAGGGCCAGGACAACATAAGTGAGGATTTGGCCTTGAGAGGACCAAATGAATGCTTAGAGTGCAGAGTCTGCATGGCATAGACACAGCTGTATGGGCCCCAGTGCTAAATCAGGGTCATTTCAGGTAAGTTCAGGTTTCATTTCAGGTAAGTTCATTTCAGCAGTTCCTTCAGAGCAGGTTCTTAGGAGTGTTTATTCCACTGGTAAAAACATAGAAATGGACTAAGACTTTTGTCTCTTAATGGAGACCTGTGAATGAAAAATGCATTTTGGAAGTAGTTTGTCTTTACTACCTTAACTGTTACAAGTTCATGAGGAAACATGTCACCTCCAGCTGTCAGTGAGTGCCCTCTTGCTTCAGAATTGTGGTTTCCTGGTTTGTATATGTCCCCTTGCTGGGTGAACTAGTGATCCCATCACCTTGTCTCATGTCACAGTGGCACTACTGAGCTGCAGGCAGAGAGAGGATAAGGCAATGTGCCTACTGATCCTTTTTTTATTTTTTTTTTATTTTTTTTTTGCCAGACTTACAGCTGGTTTGAGATACATTTGTATTTTGGTAATTGGGAAATCTAATTAGATACCCCGAGTCCTAATTAAGTGGCTTTTATGGTTACAAGATATTTTGAGAACAATTATCTCTGAAGACTTGGGACCCATGTTCCCTTTGCATGTGCAATTTCTATGACTGTGCAGAGCTGTAATTGCCTGTAGAAATTTAGAGTCTTTGCCTAAATGGAAGAAATTACAGATATTTCCTAGCATTCTGATTTTAGAATTAGGGAGAGAAAGCTGGCAGAAAATACTATACTTGAATGGAAATGCAAGAGTAGAAATCACGTTCTGTTAACATAAACTGTCTTTTTTGTGTGAGTTGTGTATCAATTGGTGCAAAGTTAAAATTTTGCACCAATTTTAACACCTGGTTAACCACCACAGAATGTCCTTGGTAATGACTGAGTATGTACCATCCTATGGAATATATGCTAATAGTGTTCTGATTAAACAGCATTCACTGCAATTGCATCTCTTTAGGTAAGTAATTTCTGAGGGAGATATACTAATTAAGTGTTTTTACTCATTATGTATTTCATGATTAAGAGGAGTTTACTGTATTTACAGCGTGCAGCTAAAGCTATTTAGAACTAAGCATGCCAATATTTACAAAACACACAGAAATTGGTTATGCTTCTGATGTCTTTGTTGCTAATTATGAAGGGTATGTTAAGTTTCCTTAGAGGTGCTTTCCTTCCTGTAATGAATAAAGTGCTCCCTAAGTTGGTAGAGTGTTTTGAGATCCTCTGGGACAGAAATGATTTGTAAAGTTAAAATGCCATAGTTACTCAGTTCTACCTGAGCTACCTGGTTGTGGTCAGTCCATCACGTTGTCTCCGCTTCTCCTCCCTCCTCAGGGGGAGGATTCCTCACACCCTTCCTCTGCTGTGTCCTGGGGTCCATCCCATAGGACACAGTCCTCCATGAACTTCTCCAACATAAGCCCTTCCTGCTGGTTGCAGTGCTTCACAAACTGCTACAGCGTGGGTCCCTGGAGGGTCCCAAGTCCTGCCAGCAAACCTGCTCCAGTGTGGGCTCCTCTCCATGTGGGGCCACAGGTTCTGACAGGAATGTTCTCCATCATGGGCTTTCCACAGGGTCACAGCCTCCTTCAGGCATCCCCCTGCTCTGGTGTGGAGTCCTCCACAGGCTCATGCTCTGGCAGCTAGAGCACCTCCTGCCCCTCCTTCCTCACTGACCTTGGTCTGTAGGGCTGTAGGGCTTTCATGTGTTCTTACCCCTCTCTTTGGCTGTGATTGCTGCTGCACAGATTTTTTTTCCCTCCCTTCTTAAATACATGATCCTGGAGGTGATACCACCATTGCTGATGGCTCCAGGTCTATCTTGAGGCCAGCTGGGATAACTGCACGCAGGGGAAGCTTCTGGCAGCTCTTCACAGAACCCACCTCGGTACAAACTTCTGCAAAAAAGTTTTCCAGCCAGACCTGCTGATGGTGGATGCAGCTCTCCAGGTTGCCAGGAGTGCCTGTTGCCTCTTGGCAAGGCTGGGGCTGACAAACAGTTATTTTGCAGAAGATGTGCTGTGGCTGAAGAGCTGAGTCACCAGGCGAGGGAGCCATGGGAAGAAGTGAACAGGCTGTGTAGTGTTCAAGTGAACCAGCAAGAGAGAGACCCATCATTTTCAGAACCACCACAGTCTCAAGGCTCTTGGGAGTTTCAAACCTGCGTGTAGGGGAGAAATAGGTGGACTTGGAACCCTGCAGGGAAATCAGTCACAGGACTATCAATCAAGGGCCTGTTAAAGATGAAGGCTGGAAGTGGCTCACTGCATGTGCCAGAAGGAAGGTTCCTCCTCCTCAAAATGACAGGTGGGACTGGAAGATTCTACAAGGCTCTGGAATTAGAAAGCCAGACAACTGATAAGGTGGGTGAAGTTCCTTCTGAGGTACTGGGGGGCCTCCTAAAACAATGCCAGATGTACAACCCATCAAGATGTCCTCTGTTAACAGGAAAAGAAGGGTAGCTGTAATAGGAGAATCACTTCTAAAGGGAACAGAGAGTTCGATATGCAGGCTGGGCCCAACTCACAGGGAACTAACTCTGCTGTCTCCCAGGGGCTTGGGTAAGGGATATTACTGGAAACTCTCCAGTCTAATAAGGCCCTCTGATTGCTATTCACTATTGGTTGTCCAAACTGGCAGCAATGAAATAACAAAGAGAAGTCCAAGGGCAATCAAAAGAGACTTCAGAGCCCTGGGAAAATTGGTAGAGGGATCAGGAGCACAGGTAGTGGTTTCCTTGATCCTTCTGCTAACAAGGAATAATACTGACAGGAATAGGCAGATCCATCAAGTCAATCAATGCTTGGCTCCAAGGTTGGTGTAATCAGGAAAATTTGGGGCTTTTTGACCGTGGGATGATCTACTCAACTCCTGGTCTACTGACACCTGGTGGGATGAGTGCAGCATAAACAACAAACAAGAGGAGCTCAGAGCTTTGGCCCGGTCCCAGAGATTTGGCATCACTGGCATAAATGAAACCTGGTGGGATGAGACCTGGAGTGCCCTCTTGGATGGTTCCAGGCTCTTCAGGAGGGGCAGGCAGGGCAGAAGAGGCAGAGGGATGGCACTGTGTGCAATAGAAGGGTTGGGATGTATGGAGCTCACAGCTGGCAATGGCACAGTTGGGATCCTCTGGGTAAGAATGGAGGGGCAAAAAAATAATGAAGATGTCACTGTGAGAGTCTGCCATAGACCTCCCAGCCAGCACAATGACACTGAAGAATTATTCTTGGAGGGACTAAGGGACTGTGAGAATTGATAAGTATGCAGGTAACCCCAGGCACCAGGCTGTGGTCAAAGTTTTGAAGGAAATTTATTTTAAGAGTTGACAGCACTGCAATATATATCTAAATGATCAACAGAGCTGGCTGAAAAGGCAAAAGAGGGAAACCACACTGGGGCTCTTATAACAATGCCTTTTGCATGCTCAGTAAAACCCAAAGTCTGTATTCTCTCCTGTCCTTTATGGCCTGCCTCAGCACCTGTGGGAGTCCCCAGGAATGTCTGTGAGAATTTTATCACTTGTAGCATGTGAGGGGGTTATCTCTCAGCAGACAGAGAAAGAGAACATACACAGCATCCTGAACGAGAAAGAATTCCTTCCCATGTTAAAACTTTTCCCTGGCAGCGAAAGTTTCCTTGAGTGGGTGTTAACCTTCACCTCCTCACCATTTCTTCTGAAGGTCTCTGCACCCACCGGGATGTTTCCAAGTCAACTGCCCTTGTTTTTATGGGGGACTTCAATCTACAAGAAATTAACTGGGAGCATCACACAGCTGGAACAACCCGGGCCAGAAGATTCCCAAAATTCCTGGATGACAACTTTATGGAACAGGTCCTAAGGGAGCCAACTTGGAAAGATGCTCTCCTTGATCTGCTGCTTGTCATGAGTGGATCTCATGAGCAAAGTGGAGATTGGGGGCCTCTTGGCCACAGTGACCATGAAGTCAATGAGTTTAAAATCACCACTGACAGGAGGAAAAGTGCCAGTGAAACCTCAGCTCTGCACATGAGGAGAGCAGACTTCAGGCTGCTCGGGGAATTAGGAAGTAAGGTCCCCTGGGAAAATGTTTGTGCAGGTGCTGGGGTCCATCAGTGCCGGTCACTTTTCAAACATCACCTCCTGAGGCCACAGGAGCAGCAATTCCCAAATGTTGGAAGTCAAGCAGGCGAGGCAGAAGTCCAGCTTGGCTGAGCAGGGATCTTCTCTTGGAAATAAGACAATGTATGCCCAGTGGAAGCAAGGTCATGGGAAAAATTCAGAGATGCTACTTGCCACTGTAGGAAGAAAATTTGTGTGGCCAAAGCCCAGCTGGAGTTGCAGCTGCCCTGACATGTAGGAGACAATAAAAACAGATTTCCAAATATATTGATGGCAAAAGGCAGTATAGAAATATCATCGGCCAGTTCCAGGATGAGGATGGTCACCTCACAAACAGGGACAGAGACAAGGCAGAGGCGTTTAATGCTTTCTTTGGCTCTGCCTTCAATACAAATTGAGATCAAGGGGGTCTCAGTGCCCTGAGCTAGAGGACCATGACTGCCAGAATGATCAGCTCCCAGTCAACCCTGGAGTTGTGTGGGATCTGCTGCTCCAGCTGGATCCCTACAAATTTATTCTAATACACCATGTAAAGAACTTTGATGCAAGACTATTGCAATCAGTTGGAACACCTAGGCTTAGAAAAGATTTTTTTCATGTATCTTAGGGCAACTTATTCACTGCCTGCATTGTGAGCTTTTTATTCCTTCTTGAGCAGAGATAATTTTGTTAATTTCTTGAGTTTTCCTAGAAGCACACGAAATATTAGTAGTCTATGTGTAGTTCAGAGAACTTCATTAAATGGTAGCCTTTATACATACATAGTTTTACTTCCAGCACATCAGGTTTCCATGTTAGCCTATCAAGATGAAAATGGTTCCATGGTTTTCATTTGTGCTTGGGTAAAGATCACACCAATTTAAGTGACTCTTCTCAGAAGCTAGGAGTGGTAGAAGGAGTAGAAAATTAACAGCTCAAGACAGAGACTCTTGACCTCACCATTTAATGGGTAGGATTGTGATAGATTATGTATCTAGAATCAAGAGACAAAGTTCAGTTCCCATTCATCATGACAATTTGTCAGACTATTCCTGCAGAGTTTTCTGACCCATGCTATTTTTTTATGGATCTCATACTGTTTTGGTAGCTTAATTTAAATGCTTTCTTGTTCCTGACTTCTCCTTCTGCATTTCAAAATCATTTGTTTTGAAATTAAACGGCAGATTTGCGGAACTTTGAGCAAATTTAATTCCTTTTCTCTTATTTGTTCTCCATCCCGTGGGATCCTTTTGCCGCTTGTGCTTTTCTCCATGAAATCCCTGTACCCTTGGTAACACTCAGAAGCTCAGATGGCAGAAGGCTTGCTCTGCTATTGTTCCTCTTTTGAAAACATAAAGCCATGGCTGTCCAGCCTGCTCTTCTCCTTGTAGCTGTTTCTTTCCTCTTGGCAGACAAGCAATTCAATTATTCTCTTTTTCTCCTTCACTCTGACCCCATTCACAGAAGAATCTGGCCAAGTGCTTGTATAATTAACAATCCTGCACCTTCTTGAGGGATATCTGAGCTGTTTCTCAAGGCCATGAGGCTGACACTGTGTAAGATTTCTGGGAAGGCAGAGATACCCCAGTAACATCCCCACATTCATTCCCCGTGGGAACTGGGCTCTTTGCTTCTCCAGGATAGCTGTGAAGGAAAGGTTAAAGAATGAACAGCCCTGAGAGTAAAGCTGGGAAGAACATCATGTACTTGAGCCATTCTTTTCAGCTAAGCTGCACACTGAGAAGCTAAATTTTTGCTATGATTGTCAGAAGCCTGGATTCCTGGAACCAAATTATAGTGCTTAAGGTCCTTGACGTGGCATTCTCAAGCCACCTAAGAGCAGAGTGGAGCCTGTTTTGAAACGCTCCTTCAAGAACTTCACAGTTTTCTGTCTGGGTCAATGTTCTCAGGCAGTTTTCCAGATAAGGTCATACAATATGAAATGTGTAGAGGAGCTGATACAGAATCAGAAGCCATAAGGTCTATTTCTGCATCTTCTCAATCTTGGCTGAGTTGATTAACCATTCTTAGACTTTCCCTCCAGTTTTATAGTGTAGATAGTGGTATTGAAGAGATTTACAGATGAAAAATATTTTGATAATGCTCTTAAGGTGCAAAAGTTGACAATTTGTTTCCTGTTGTATTGTAATTATTTCGTCCTTTGCTAGTCTTCCAACTTCCAGGGAGTATTTTTTTTTCTTTTAAGTGTATCAGGAAGTTTTTATTGACCCACTTAGTGAAGTGACAAAGTCTGACTTCATGCTTGCTGCAGCTTTTACTACAAACTTCCTTCTCTTACTTTGTAATGTTGTTTAGATCTGACATGAAAAATTCAGAAATATACCTTCTTGAGTTAATACTTTCATTCTTCATAACGAGCAAATATGGCTTGATGAGCTGTAGAGGAAACTGTTACTGTTCTAAATCTGTGATGCAGACTAAAAGAAGATAGTTATTTTTTAATCAGGATATGGTCATCCAGATGTGTTGCTATAATCACTTACAGATGGACACTTCTTAAAAACATAATCAATGAGACTATTGCCTTTCCTCCTCCCTCACTTCGACTTGAGGCTATAAATTGAAAACACCTACATTCTTTTTTTTTTCTTTTTTCCATTTTGCCTTTTTCTTTTCACATTAGGAATGTGCAGTTCAAGTGATGTATAGAAACGCGGTTCCTGGTTTTAGCTAACAATAGTGCTGAAAGCTTTAATTTTAAAATAGAAATATTATAAACTGGGAACTTCAAAGTTAAGCCTCCTTCCTAATTTTAGTTGAACTGAAGGAGTTGAATCTCTGGTTGCATAGTCACTTGTACACTTTATTTCTACTTCTAGCCTAAGCTCAGAGAGCCCTCTTTTTCCAGTTATGACACTAAGCTAATACTCTACAGCATGTCTGTAAGGCTTCACTGCTCAGGAGAGTGTGCCTTTTTTAGATTTATGAGGCTCCAACCATCTTCAGGGTCCCCTTGTAATAGAGAACACTCAAGGTTTCAGGAATATGCACTAAACAAACAAGGCAGAGTGTGGCTCCAACCAGGCAGCATACCAAGGTGCAGGGCAGCCCAGGGGCTTGCTGGAGCTCACACAGGAATTGAGCTGAGCTGGGCAGAACAGAGCTCAGATTTTCACAGTGCTAAACCACAGGTTTAACTGCAAAACTTCAAAGCACCATTGTAAAATTTTGATTCTGCTGAAGCCAAACACAGACCCTGACGTTGATTAGGCTTTAAACCTAGGCCTGAACACTAGCCAAGATAAAATCCAGTGGTACATCTGAGGCCTGCTTCCTCTTTTTACGTCCCTTAAAATATCTCAGTGGTGGCTCAGATGGTTTAGTGAGGCTGATGAAAACACAACGTTGCAGATTCCTGAGACTTTTCATATGTCTTTTCATCTGGTCTTTAGTCCTCCGTGCTTTTTGCTGGTTGTAGTACAGAAATATTGATGCTCACAAGAGAAGTATTAAATTTCCTGCAATTAGAAAAGAAAATGAAGATTTCATTTTCTTGTAGAGTGAGGCCAAAGGTAGAAACACAGAGGAAGCTTCGTGAGCAATTTAAAAGCAAGCTGAGATGAAATGATCCAAATAAATGTGCAGTCAGGTGCCTCTGTGATGTGTAACTGAGAAAAGCTCCAACTGAAGCATCATCTATTAGTGAGTTTTAATACTAGGGTTGTCAAATTTTTCAAAGAGTGTTCTGAATGGAGAACTTAATGACACAGAGAAAGCTGCTACTTAATATTTATATTTTGTCATTGGCTCCCAGTTTGAATTCAAAGATATCATCATGTTGTGTTCACTTTTCCCAAGTACCTTTTGATTTTTTATTTTTTTTTTAAGGTGAGGTAAGTCTAATTAAAGTGTTAATGAGCAACAGCTTATATTTCTTTAAAATTTATGAATATTTTAAGCTTACCTTATCCTCTGCTTATCCTACACCGTTATACAGAATACTTTTCTGGAGGAAAACAAAATTTTTATTTAAAAAAAAGAGAGACAGAACGACAGCATACAGAGAGGTAATGGAACAGTCCATGAACGTGCACCTCCTAAACCTCTCTATTCCCAAGTGTTCTGTCCTCCTTCAGGTTAAGTGTACCTGTTAAACCCACGTTACACATCTCAGTTACTCAGCAGGGCTGAGGTGAAATCTGAAGAAGCATGCTCTGTGCAGCACGTAACATTTCCCCATCCTGCCCTGCTGCACAGCCTTTGGCTGCTGGAGGCTGGAACATCTCAGGCCGTGGATGTCTCTGTCACCCAGCAAAAGGTCCTCAGAAAAATTGTGGCTGCGTTTTCAGAGTTGCAGGTACACAGCCCAGCAGCAAACTTTCGGGCAGAAAGGTCGCTTGGTTGCTATTGCCTCACGGAGCTGTGGGCATTTCCTTGAGTGAGGAAACCTCTTTTCCTTTTCTGTGCTGCCAGAGCAGGACACAGTCTGGAGCATGCTTTATGAAGACTCAGGGTGAGTGTTTTGCAGAGGTATGCTCTGAGGGCATTCTGCCACACAAATATTAAACCAAAAGCTTTTTCCAAGGGCTGACTCCAAATTCTGTACAGTCCAGGGCAAATTTCTGTTCCCCCTTTGCCTTGCTTCACAAGCATTTTTTGGACTATTTATCTAACCATTACAGCCAAACAATATTACTGTTGGAAGCAACTCTAATAGCAGTAAATAAAATAATTGTATTAGTTACAGTAAAAATCACAATTAGTGTTGTTACCCAGGCAGAAAATGCCAATTGCTTTTCTGTGCCTTGAGGATACAACAAACCCATGTGACTTCTAGATGTTCAAAAGACCCATGGTATTATAAAAACATGTAATAAAAAAAAAGAGAGAAATGAAGTCCTCATGATCTAATATCTATAAGGAATATTTATACAGATGGAAACCTTCTGACCTTTTAACAAATGACACTTGGTTGTATTAAATTAAAGCTCCTTAGAGTGGGTGAGGCTAGCTCCTGTTCTGACTAATATGTATTCACAGAAGCTGTAATTTAGCCACAGAAATAGGAAAAAAAGGTAACATGAAGGAACTAGAAGAATATTGTATTAGGAATTGTTCAAAAAACACCCATGGTTTGCTTGCTTTTACATCTTCATTTTAAAATGAAAGCTGTGCTGTGAATTGAATGAGGTAGCACTCAGAAGGGAACCCTTACTTCCTCCAGCCTGCCAGGAATTTGTCAGTCTCACTGACCCAACTCCAAGGCACTATATGTAATTTCTCCCTCAGCCTGAATGTAAAAATGGCAAAAGTGAGCATGGAAAATAAATAACTTTGCAAAAACACACAAGATAATTTTTTACAAGTATATATGAGGATACATAATTTTAAACTTCATAATTTTTTAGATTGTAATTTTCTTCCTCCATATTAATCTCTAAACAGAATCTGTTCCTTGTCATCTTGTGAATCTTTTGGGTTTGTGCAGTCCTTCTGAGTCAGTGGCTGTAGCAGGAAGATAGCTGGTACTTCTTATTTTATCAGTTCTGATCTTATTTGTCTGCCTGAGGGCAAGAGATCATAGGGGTGGCTGAAATGCACCATCTGTCCTAAGGCTGTAGCTGGAGAATGATGATCTAATTTCTATTGACTCTACTTAGGACAGTCAAAATCATTATTCAAAGAATAGCAAACATGTGCCTTAAAGCCAGCATGCCTGATTAAAGTGGGAGGCCCCAAAGGAAAGTTATGCAATGGGTACTCTAATCTGTTTAATTTCTTAGCCACAGAAACTACAGAATGACTGGATTGTGATCCACTTCAGAATTAAGAGGAGTGTGCAGACAAAAATAAGGCCATCAACAACTGCATGTTGTTTTGTGTTACAGGCTGTGTTTTGTCCAGACGATTTCAATTCAGGGTTTAAGCTTCAACAGAGCATTCCTTGTCTTATATGAGTTTGTGCAAGGTCCCAGTTTCAGTGGGAGGTTTACTCAGTCTATCAGACCCATACGCAATGACTACTTGCATTGTTCCCCCTCAACCAGAGATGAATCACAACCAAAGTTGCTGTCAGTTTGGATCCTTTATTTTTCTTTTTTTTTTTTTTTTTTTTTCCCTTACTTTTCAAACGTTTTTTAAAACAATTTTACAAAAAAGCAAGTTATAAAAAAAAAAAGTATTAAACATCAGATATACCAGCTGTTATTAGAAAGTGTTTTCATTTACAACTGATCAATACCTGTTGCTCAGTGATTATGACAGTAAACAGATTATCATAACCAGTATCTGTAAAATCAGTATTGATCCATGGCCATCTTCTGAAAAATAGTAATAACTGTGTTTGCCTGTATGAAGAATTACCAATATGTGACCCAGGAGATGGAGCTCTGTAAGTTCTTGCAAACAGTAATCATGTCATGTCATGCAGATTAGCAGTGTTGATATTTTCCTGCTGTTTTTGATTTAAGGAATAGTCAGTGCTGTTGATTTTTGGTATCCACTGGAGGTCACTAGCCATGCAGCTTCACAGGGATCTCTATACACCTTAAAAATTAATTATTCCTGACATTACTGCAGTGCCTGGCTGAAGTCAAATCTCAGCTAAACTGCCATTTGTACATTATATGTAGAAAAAGTATTCCAAAGCATTTGTGTAATCTTAATTTAATGAAATAAAGAAAGGGAAGCAGTGTTGTGAAGGGTATCAATCAGTATGGTTTGGTTGTTGTCAGAATCAGGAACAGAGTTCTGATCTCTTCAGTTCTTGCCAAAGTGAGTTGGTTGACACGCTATAAGTGATTTACTGGATGCCTGAGATTTCTTTTCCTTATTTTCCATCCAGTTGAAGAACAGATAGAAGATTCATGTTTGGTAGCTCACTGCCATGAAAAGTTTGCAAGTCAGCAGTGCCTTCTCTATACCTTGAACTTTGTCACAACATGACACTGGATATGAAGAACACTGCTGCAAATTATCTTGATACAGGAGGAAATAACAATCTGTCTCAGGAAGGATTTATGCATTAAAAGTATCAAAACTCTGCTTTTTTCCGTACAAAAGGTTTCTTTTTTTTTCTGGAGGAGAGGGGGGAGTGGATTGGGAATTAAATTATGATGAAATATTTACTGAGGGATGAAGTTTTAAGAGGTTAGTATCTCAAAGTAATTCTATGCTTTATATGTTCACATATCAAATGACCCTGAGAGATGCAAATTATAAATCTCATTACAGACTGATAACATGTCATGCAATTTGTAATAATTATATGGGCAAAGGGAATAAAAGCAGATGTCTTGAACATTTACTTAACTAACTCATGCTCCTGTTTTCTTCAAGAATACATTTTGCATTTCTTTTATTACATTTTATTATTTTATTATTAAATTTCTTAATTGAAGAAATTGACCTAAGGGATTAGGAAATAGCTAAATACTTGCAAGTAAATGAAATCAATTACAGACACAGAACTGTAGTCAAGTCAATTTGTGGGGCCTCAAGAGATTATCTCTGTAGCACTGATGATCACAGTGACAGAAAAGAAGGCTGTAAATGATGATAAATGTTCATCTACTCCAGACAGGTGTTTGTCTAATTTGTTTTTTAAAAAGCTTCAGTTTTGTAGTTAGAAATCCTATGTCCTTTTGATATCTACCACAGCACTTCCTCACCTTAAACTTCATAAAGTTTTTTTCATGAAATCTAAGTTCAGTCTCTCTTGTTGCACCCCAGATCTGCTTTTCTGTTGTAGCCACCACAGGCAACAGCGTATATGATTTCCTTGGAGGAAGCATCTTGCATATTTAAAGACTGTCGTCACTTTCTCTTCACCCTTTTCCGTCTCCACCCCTCTGCACCCCCAGCTCACATTATCTTTTCATCTTTAGACTAAACAAATCCAACTATTTAAGTCTTTCTTCATAACTTGTGTTTTGCAGATGCTTCATCATTCCTTTTTCTTTACTCTGGACTGTTTCCAATTTGATACACACAATTTTTTTAAGTGCAGTGCCTAAAATTGGACCCCATACTTCAACTCCAGTCTTAGTAATGCCAAGTGGAATGGAAAAATTCTGGAGTCTGATAATATTATTGCCAGTTAAATGTTTGCCTAACATTTGACTTATTTTATTTTTCTCCTAATAGCATCTCACTGCTCATTCATCTGCTTTTTGTAGTCTACGCTAGTTCCTGAGATCCATGTTGAAGACCTATCACCTTGTCAGTCCTTTGCCATCTGGTATTTCCTGTTTGTGAAACTGATTATTTCCCTCCAAGTGCAGAGCTGCACAACCAACGAAGTCAAATTGCATCCTCTTCTTCTTTTTCTCTTCAGACCATGTTTTCAGTGTGCCAGGGTCACTGTGAGTTCTGGCTTCGTCTTTGCTATCAGACTTGTAGAGATGCCACCTTGGCATCATTTTAAAAAGCAGGATTCTTTCAAAGACCTGTGTGTCTAGTGCCTGGTGGAGTGGTGTCTTCTTGGCCTGCAGCAAGACTTAGGACTGCAGCATATGGACTTTGATGATTCACTGACAGCTGGGGGATAACGCTGTGGTGAATAAATCTGTTGGTTAGTTACTGAGGATATGTTTTTCTCAAACATACTACTTGGAATCTGTGTAGTTGTCACTTTTAGTTGTTTCCTTTCAAGATCAAGTGTCATGGGTTTAAAATGTCCAACTGGAAGCTCCACCAAAAGAAGTTTATACCTTGGAATGGGGTAGAAGCTGCCTGGCAGAGGAGGGCCACATCTGCAGTGAATTGTAATAATCTACTAATTGCTTGGTAGTGCCAGAAAAAACTCAGCATTCTGATCTTGCTCTCCACTGACAAATTCTATAAAACTTGATATTCTTTTGTGTTTTTTCTTTTTTTTCCCTAATTGACTGGCTTACCAACCTAGAAAAGGTTTCAAACAGCATATTGTTTCCAGTAGTATTATTTCAGTGTTTGATATTTATGGGTTGGTTAAGAATTAGTCACTGAAGGAATTTATGAATCATTCTGAATAATGAATAAATTTATCCTCTGATTTTCAAAAAAACAGCTTGTGGAAAGGAACAAAGGGATAAATAAATATTGAAAATGATAATTCAGTCAACTCCAATAGGACTTTCAGCCATCTTTTAGACCTGTATAGACCAGGGAACAAAAAAGAAATATGGGGACTTAAAGCAGAGTCCAGAGAAAGTCCAAGGTAGACTTAGGATTAGACTTAGCTTTTATTTTTTAGTTTGATGGTGACTCTGGTTTTGTTTGCACATTAGTTTCTGTCTGCAGAGTCCTTGAGCGCAGGGGTATAAATGCAGGGCCTTAGAGAGCCGTGCAAATTTCAAATTGAAATACCAACTGACTTACCAGTGAAGGGGAAAAGGAAAACAGTGACAAGAACAGCAGCAGTGACAGCTCAAGGCTTAGGGTGCAACTCTTGAAATTGCTTTGCAATTTGCTTTCACTGTGTGGTTAGACACAATTACAATCCTGTTGAGCTGACTGCTAATTCCAGAGCCCTGTGTGCACACAATACAGCATAGATTTGGCATTACAGGATGAATATTAAATGCAAAACACAAAGCACTAAACACCCTGTAAGAAAATAAAAAGGGTAGGCAGAGAACATTATGAGCTGGTGTGTTTATTTTGGACCACAGACTTAAAACATAAATGATAATTCTTTATGTAGATCTACCAGTAGGAAATGCCAAAAAAATGTAAGTAGGAAGATTATCCCCAACACAAATATTGGGTGCAAATACAGAAAATCAAATTAAGAGAGTAAGCTTTAGAAGTAAGAAAGACAAGCTCTAAGAAAAGGACTAGGAAAGCTGAACACTAATAGTCTTTACATTCAGCTAAAGGTCTGATTTCATCATCTTTCTCAAAAGCACAAATCAGGCATAAGGAAATCTGTAGTACAAGGTCCTGAAAAAGGTCCACAATAAAGTTTTCAAATTAAAACAAAAATAATATCAGTAAGGTCATTAATAATAGTAGAAAAGAGACCCCAAAGCACACTCCACCAAACTACAAGATTTTTCAAGAAAGAGGACCAGAGAAATAAACAGCAATTATACATTGCTGGGAGTTAAGACTGCTGAGTTGCTAATACTGTAGCATAGGGAGGTTGTGGCAGCAATTTTTCAGTTCACTTTGTTTGAAACAGCAACATCAAGAAATTCTGTAAATACTGGTTTTCTAGTGCACGCTCGCTCTTTGCTTTTGCCTTCTTCCTGCTGGTTCTGTCAGAAATGATATTATGCTGGAAAGATAGGTTCAGGAGAAAGGAGGATTTTGATTTTGCAGGAGTGGTTTGGTGTTTTCTATTGAGCTGATCAGAACCCTCTGTGTCTCCTGTGTGCACTTCTATGCCTGTTTGTGACTTGACGGTAGATTGCGATGTGAAAGTGTGTTCTGTTGCTCAACTGCATTTCAACTTGAAATATTATGTGTGTTGCCAAAGTGCTGTGACTAGGCTAGTTGCCATGGAACACTTAATTCAGTAGTATTTCCTTTTTGTTATTAGTGACAGTGTCTTTCAGAGTACTTATTCAGTCACAGCTCTCATCACTGTGACTCACCAAAAATCCTGCTTTGCCAGATTGGAGAACTAGACAGTTTGGGCAGAAACATTCCCAGCTCCTTCCTGAAGGCTGAGCCTGTGGTTTTGCCTTCCTTTTGTCTAAACACAGAAAGCTCACAGGCCATAGAGGATGTAAAGATCTCAGTCCCCAAGTCCTGGTGAGGTTTACTGCTGCGTGAACGTCAGCTACGAGGCCAAGCTGAGACCTCCCACAAAGTGCTGACTGAATGAGCAGGGTTTATGGGGTTGAACAGAAATATTTCCCTTGGAAAACAGAAACTGTAAAAATCAACACTAAAAGTAAGTAAACTCCAGACAAATATAGGTGTGTTTTTTTTAATTTAATTTTATTTTTTTCAACGAGCAAAGACTCCTGTCAAGGTAGACTGTGAAAGCTTGAGTTCACTCAGGGCTGATTTGAATGACCTGTCTCAACAACATGGTTTTATAAGCCGTTGTCGTCCTAATTTGAGATACCAATTGCAAGTTCAAATGCATCTATTCCAAATTCTTTGTACTTGTTTACTGTTAAGCCTGGTTTTCTGTAACAGGAAAAGTTTGAAAACTGTTTCTGGGTAGAGTCACTCACACATGAAGTTTGGTTCTGCCATGGTTATCCCGAGCAACAACCTGTCCTGGACTGCAAAAATTATGAGGGACCCAAGCATCTCCCCTGCTTAAATTGCTTAAGTTCTCAGTAAATCCACCTTTCTCTGCTGTTTCTGTCCAGATTTTATGTGCAAGGGTGTGCTTCCAAGATGTTTGCATGAAAGTTGGTGTCTTTCTGAAATGGGTTTTCAAACACAGAGCTTCCCATACTCTAGGAAGAGCAGTTGCTACTCCATGATGCAGCACCACTGTCTCCTCCTCTCATACCTGTCAAAAACACTTTTTCAGTGCTGTTTCATTTAGTTTGCTGGTCTGACTTTTTTTTTTTTTTTTTTCTTTCTACTTATAAATTCTTATCTCTACTCATTTAAATAACTTTCAGTGAAAATAGGCGTATTCTTTGCAAACTCATTAGACAATTCAAAAGCTTGAACCTTTATCTCCGAGAGTCCCACCTGACACAGCACACACAGAGACTCTGCTGCAGCAGTAAAAGACTCCAAGCCTCTCCTACAATGGTCTAAGGTAATTTTCATGCATTTGAAAATGACTAGAGGACAATTTAGTATTTTTTCCCCCTTACCCCGGACTTTCATTGTCACAGGGCTAAAAAAATAAATGTTTGGCACAGCTCAGGTGGGTTTGAGTGATGGCACGGAAATAATTAGGGCGCTTCAGTGCAGCACCAAGTGTGATGAGTTTATCATTTGGATATGGGTGCAGTTGTATTGAGGACCTGGCATGAAAACACCAGTCCAAGTCCTGTGTTTGTGCTCTCCATTCTGTACCTTGGCCAAATTTCAGTCTGTGATGAGATTTGCTATCTAGAGCTTTTTATTTTGTTATTATTTCCACAGATGAAATACCAAGCAATAGCTTTGTTGTCAGATGCTGATTGTTATCAACCCCTGAGCCAACAGGAGCTGCTGATGCTTTTGCTAAGCTTGTCTCTGTTGCAACTTGCTTTTCATACAGCTGTATGTCTTGCAGCATGCCTGCATCTCCTTAGCTATGTAAAAATAAGGCAATGTCAGTAAGAAAGGGGGACCAGGGTGGTTGAAGCTTGTGAAGGTTTTTTCACATCTGCATCAGCAGCTTGCAGTTGATAGATCTGAGGATTCTTTTTTTATTATTATTTAAAACAAACTAAATTAGAAGCCTACACCGTTTTTTGCCTGTCACTGACTAAATTGTGATTATTTTATATTGAACTCGTTGCAGTGGCTTTTAGAAGATTAACATAGTATGTTGTTAGCAAAAGGAATGAGTTCAACAAACATGACCAACTAAAATCAAATGGAAAAGGAGTCTAACAAAAAAGAGGCTGCTTTCAGTCTGTCTGTGAAAAGAAGCTGCTACCTTGACCCTTCTGATCCACAGTTTTCAGCTCAGCAGCAGTTTCTCACCTACGTAGTGATACTCAGCTGCTGCACTGGGCTATTATTTTCACCTTTTACTGTTTGGATGTGTTCTTTATTCTCAGCAGGTCTTCACATTTTATTGCATGCGTTTATGTATTCATTGAAAATAGCATGACTATAAAAAATTTGACAGAAGAGACTTACGGGGTTATTTTTAGTTCCTGAGAAACATTCTTCTGACTTTATCTGAAGTCACTGATCCCCAAATCACCTCAACATACATTTCACACTGCTGTCCATCACACAGTCCACAGTGGGGCACAGTCTCTGTGCATGCTTAATAATAGGGAGTTGAAAAGATGTCCTTTTTTCTCTCTTCTTTCCCTGCTGAAATACTGCTTTCTTTTTTTCATACATAAGCTCACAGAATTTTCCTTCCCCATGCTTTTTCTCAATGTTTTCATTTTATATGAAAATATAAAATGCAGCTGTGAATACCACTTTGACACCAGGCTATTTCATTTTTTTTAGTGTTTAGTTATTACCTGCTTCCTACTGTCTCCTTTTTTCCTAGCAGCTGCCTCCTAAAATAACAATATCTTTTATTCAGCTACTTGTGCATGGTCTGTATGATAGCTGGTTTTCAATTTCTGTGATTATAATATGCCTGACTGGTGCCTTCCTAATCTTCACAGCATTATTTTCCAAGAAACTATTTTTCTATTGTGTGTAACATATTTGAAGATTTCCTTCTGAGGACATTTAATTTGTAACTGTGTTTTCTGTTTAGTATGATACTTTGTTCAGAAGCTGTCTCTGTTCCATTTCCTACAATCAACAATATGAATTGAAGATGTATTTTTGTGTGTCTTATGTTGTCCCTGAAAAGTTAACTGTTGAAAAAGTGAAGAGAGTTTTTTGGTTTTTTTGTTTCTTTGTTTGTCAAAGCATTTTTAAGTATCTGAAAAATTACAGATGACCGAGAAGGAAAGGATGGTGTAGGCAATGTCATTTGATTGGTAATTCTGTGTTTCTCTCCAGTGCCTTTCAATCCATTTATTGTTAAAAGATGATGTAAGCAACACACTAAAGAAAGAATGGCATACATCTGATTAGACAGCTGGACTAAAAGTGCTTTTGAGATCTAAATTCGATTTATTTCTAAAAGTGAAATTCCTATAGATTTGCCATATTTTTTCAGAAATCACATGGTCGAAGGTGTCATCTAGGAACCCAGCTTCAATTCTGAATATGATGCCGGTAAAGCCTAGGGGATGGATGTAGGTCCTTAACTGCAGTATTTGGGATCTGGACTTTTTGATTTCTTTCTCTTGGATCCGTTTAAACATTTTTGTTTCTACCAGTACTCGCTCTCCATAAGTCACACAATGCCTCCTTCTGTGGGGCCAGAAAGGATCCCAGAGACCTGTCATACACTTTTCCATGAGAAATTTCCGGCACTTGATTGGCAGCAGATTTTAAAATTCTTTGACAGACATGCTGCAAACTCACTTGTCAGTGCTAAATCTCTCTACATTTTGCACCAAAGGAGAAGTGCATCATGCCTGCTGGGAGAATGTGGTTAACTTGAGGATGATCTAAAGCAAACCAGAGCATTCATTCCAAGTTTTGTCTCATTTTATAAATGCAAAATGGAGTAAAGAATATGAGTAGTCACTCTTTCTTCGTCTTTGTTACATGGGGCTTATATATTTACCACCCCAAATTATGCCTTGGCTTTTCATTCTGAAATCAGAGGTTTCTGCTGTCTAATCCTAAATGTCAAGACTCTGCTGTTAGATTTTTTTTTTGTAAATTTCATCTAAACAGAATTAATTTTCTTACTTTCCAGTAATACTGTTCACTCTATGTATTTCCATCAAGATTTTTTCTATCCTAATTTTTATAAAGTTTCAGATCTGAAGAGTTATTTCAGTTATCAGTAGTACCCGTTATTTCATCATCTCAACTAGGACTACATGGTGTAATCTAAAACCTTGGAATTTATTTTAAGTACCATGTTGCATCTCCTGGCTCATTCACAAAAATGAATCAAAAATAAATTTGGTTATGGCCATGATTTCTTTCTTTGAATCATTGAATAGCCCTCAAAGGATCATCTGATCCAATTTTTTAATGGGGAAGGGAGCCTAGATGAAATTACAACAGCACCCTGTCCAATTGCATCTTGAAAGCTTGCAGTAATTGGCACTCTACCACATCCCTGGGGATATTGTTCCCTGGAGTGAATGATTGCTCTCAGTGCAAAAAAATGATTTCTTATATTGAAATGAAGCTTCTCCTGGTGCAACTTGTACCTGTCGCCCCTTATCTTCTCCATGTGGCTCCTCATGAAGAGAAAGCCTATGCTCTCTTTCTAAGTTCCTTTAAATACTGGAAAACTGTGATGAGGTTACCTCTGAGTTTCCTCTTCTCCAGGGAGAGGAGACCTCAGACCTTCAGTCTTTCTTCACAGGTCAGGTTCTCCAGCACTGTGGTTGTTTTTGTGGCCCTCATTTGGACCCTCTCCAATCTGTACACACATTTCTTGAGTTTTTGGGGCCAGAATAAAACACTACGCTCCAGATGCAGCATGACAAGGGATAAGATTGGAATGATCACATCTCTATCTCTGCTAACAATGTCCCGGCAGATTTAGCCCAGGATCAGATTTGCCTTTGTTGCCACAGCACCACTTTGCTGACTCATGTTCAGTTTGTTGCCCACCAGGACTCCCCTGGCCCCTGGGGGTGTCTGCTTTTGCTCCCCAGCCACACAGTCCTAGCCTGTACTGGGCTCTTTGGTTATCCTGACCCAGCTGCAGGACTTTCCCAGAATCACAGAGTATGCTGGGCAAGTTGGAAGGGACCCAGCAGGATCATCAAGTCCAGCCCTCAGCCCTGCACAGGACCATCCCCAAGAGTCACACCATGTGCCTGAGTATCATCCAAATGCTTCTTGAACTCTGTCGGGCTTGGTGCTGTGCCCACTGCCCTGGGGAGCCTGTTCAGTGCCCAACCACCCTCTGGGGGAAGAACCTTTTTCTAATATCCAACCTAAACCTGCCCTAACACAACTTCAGACCATTCCCTCAGGTCCTGTCACTGGTCACCCCAGAGAAGAGATCAGTGCCTGCCCCTCCTCTGCCCCTGACAAGGAAGTTGTAACTGCAATGAGGTCTCCCCTCAGTCTCCTCTTCTCCAGCTGAACAGACCAAGTGCCCTCAGCCGCTCCTCACACAGCTTCAAATCAAGGCCCTTCACCATTCTTATTGCTCTCCTTTGGACATTCTAACAGCTTCATATGTTTCTTATATTGCAGTGCCCAAACCTGCACACAATATTGCAGGTGCGGCCACCCCAGGTCAGAGCAGAGCAGGACAATCCCCTCCCTCGACCGGCTGGCGATGCTGTGCCTGATGACCCCCAGGATTTATGTCTTTGGTAAAATTCATACAGATCTGTTCTTGCTGGCCCACTCTTAAGCCTGTCCAGACCTCTCTGTAAGATGTCTCTCCTCCTGACGTGTCTGCTTCACCACCCAGTTTGGCATCAGCAGCAAACCTAGTGAGGGTGTTTTGAATCCCATCATCCAAGTCAGTCATGAAGCTGAGGGTTGGAACTGATGATCTCAAAGGTCCTTTCCAACCTATCTGATTCTATGATTCTATGGTTGTAAGCTGCTGAACAGCGTGGGACCCTGTACTGATCCCTGAGGGACCTCACTTATGACGGGCTCCCAGCCTGAGAAAAAAACCTGTATTATTTCTCAACCTATACTTCAGAATAGTTAATACCTAGAGGTATTAACTCTAGGCATTGTGTTTGGTATTGGACTTTTTTTTTCTTTCTGTTGTTTAGTTTGATTTGGTTTCACTTGTGAGGTTTTTTGTTTGTTTGTTTGTGTTTGGGGTTTTTGATTGTTTTTCTTTCATTTTGGTTTGGTGTTTTTTTCAACCCCTAGCTTAATTTAAGTATAGTCAGTAAGTAAAACAAAGTGTAGCTTTAACTGGTAGAAGGTGAGAGAGGGAAGGACAGATCTGTCCCTAGGATCTCTCAGGAATCTGAAGGCAGGAATAGCTATGAGGATTAAAACTCAGGAATGTTATTTTCTGTCCATTATTGGCTGGATAAAGGTCTTGATGTTAGAAGGACTGGAGCTGAGAAATTGTCAAACTGACTGGTTGGTTTTTCCTAGATTATATTGTGACTTAGGGTGTTACATGGCATCCTTTATTTGATTTTCTGGGGAAAGAAGGAAAAATTCGATTTATACTTCTGAATTATTAAGTCATTTATTCTTTCTGTAGTTCTCACTGTACAGGAGTTCTCAACTGAGATCACATCCTGTGTGGCAGGTCAAAATAAAAATACATTGTCACAGCTGCAGTGCCAGTGGTGTTACAGACTGAACAGCGTGGTGATGCCAAATGACTTACCTAAGGACAGAGAACAGGTCAGTGGCAGAGATGTGTACAGAGCTTCCTCCTCAGTCTCTACCTGCTGGCCCACACTGTCCATTGAAAGTGGCTGATATTAAAAAAAGGGGAGCTGCAGTCCCAGTCTGCAGATATGGAGGAGATTTCACTGGATATAATAGTGGCAACTCCCCTGGCTTGTGTCCTGCACTGGAAAATGATGGATTTTTGTAATCCCCAGGTGCACCTATTTCCCAGAGCCAGCATTGTGCTGCTTACATGTGCCAGCATATCCATAAATCCTGAAGCTATGCACAGTAACTTCCTCCTTCTGGAGCTCTATTCCTGCAGCTCGGGCTTTACCCAAGTTTTGGAGAACACTTTTCTGTGGCTGGCAGCAGTGGGCCTCTGAGCACGGGACTTCAAACTGCAAAGTATAAGCCTGATGGCTGCACTTTTCCTTGTAAAAGGCACCGCTGTTTGTCTGATAAAGTTTATTTCCTGTGGGAGAGCCACAAATGCCGTGCTTCCTTTTTAAAAGTTTTATTGTGTTTTTGATAAGTAAACAACGCAAACTAAAACAGAGTGTCGCAAAGCACAGTTTCTGTGCCAGACATTCTTCTGTACAGGTTGATGAAACACATTATGAAAGCCATAATCCTCAGTTACATGGTACAACAATTCCCTACTCCATTTAAAAATCCTGGCATTACTGTATTAACTGATCAAGCACTTATTTAAGGGATCAGCTCTGAGGACCTAGCTTCCTTGATGTGTTTAATAAAGAAGATTATTTACCATAACAATAAGAAGGGATTTCTTGTGGTCTATTTCAGTTTTCTTTGAAGCCATTGGCCAAAGGCTGTTGACCTTTCAGGATGCTTTTAGGAGCCCTTTTTAGCATCAGGCAAGTGATGATAATCTTCCCCTCGTGTCAGAGCAGTGAGGAAGCAGTAAGTGCCACATTCTGACACTTTCATGACTCATTTCATCCCTGGGCTAACAGAGCTATACAGGCTATTAAGCATTCCCTTTATAGGTCTCCCATTGTAATCAGAGTCTATTTTTGTCTTTTTTCCTCAAAAGGAAAAATTAGGATCAAGAAAATTTCATGTGATTTCCCAGTAAATCTCATATGAACAGAATGGGCATTTTGTTTGGCTGCTGTATTGTCTTACTTTATTTTTCAGGCCAACATGAGGACATAAACTCAAGTAATGCAAATTCTTGGGCCAAATCATTCAGTTGAAGGAAAAATGGGGAGTCCCTCTGCTCTCTGGTCTTAAGCTGTGCCAGGGGAGGGTTAGGTTGGATATTAGGAAGAAATTCTTTACAGAGAGGGTAATCAGGCATTGGAATGGACTGCCCAGGGAGGTGGTGGATTCACCATCCCTGGAGGTTTTTAAGGTGAAACTGGATGTGGCATCAGTGCCATGGTCTGCTAAACACAGCGTGGTTGCATCAAGGGTTGGACTTGATGATGTTGGAGGTCTTTTCCAACCTGGTTGATTCTATAATTCTATGATTCTATGATTTCCCTTCCCTGCCCACCTGTCCTATGTGCCCAGGAGGTGCTAGGAGAAGGAGGAGACTACAAGGCTTTTCAACAAACAGAGAGATGACATTCTCAGAAGTAGCCTGGGACCGTGGCAGTGTGCCTGGGAGAGACAGCAGGGAGCAGGGAAACACTTCAGAGGTGCTGCTGCTTTGTCTGTGAAGACCCCTGGGTAACTCACAAACAGAATGCTGGAAGTCAACATTACCAGTGTAGCTATTCATTCAGCTTCATTTGACTTCTGCCAGTTGAGGGGAATAATAAACTACTTCATTCTCTCCTATCAGGTGTTTATAGAATTATAGAATAGTTTAAACAGGAAAGGTCCCTTAAAGGTCCTTTGAGATCGTTTAGTCCACCACTAAACCATACTGCTCAGTGCCATATCTATGTCTTTTAAACACCTTCAGGGATGGCGACTCAACCATTTCCCTGGGCATCCTGTTCCAGTGCTTGATAATCCTTGTATTGGAGAATTCTTTCCTAATATCCAACCTAAAATTCCCCTGGTGCGACTTGGGGCCATTTCCCCTTGTCCTATCACTTGTTACCTGGGAGAAGAGGCTGACCTCCAGCTGTCTACAACCTCCTTTCAGGAAGCTGTAGAGAGTGATGAGGTCTCCCCTGAGCCTGCTTTTCTCCAGGCTAAACAATCCCAGCTACCTCAACTGTTCCTCACAGGACTTGTGCTCCAGACCCAAAGCACCTTGATAAGATCCCCTGGAGCCTTCCATTTTCCAGGCTGAACAGCCCCAGCTTGCTCAGTCTCTCCTCAGATGAGGCATGCTCTGGTTCTACAACCACCTGAGGGCTCTGCATTGGACTTCCTTCAGTTTGTCCACCTTCCTATTGCACTGGGGAGGCCAGAACTGGGCACAGCACTCCAGATGTCGTCTCACCAGTACTGATTAGAGGGGAAGGGTCACTCTTGACCTGCTGGTGATGCTTTTCCTAATCTCCTAACCAACAAGGCTATTGGCCTCTTTTGCTCTTGGAGGTGCATTAGAATTGTTGTTTCCTACTTGAAAAGCAGCAGCAGCCTGAGCACAGGAAGGCCTGCTCAGTAGTCCGTCTTCTAACCAGCTGTTGAGAAAGCTGTTCCATGGATTTGAAGGCATACTCTGCAACATGAGCTGATTTCCAAATGCATTAGGGCTTACACTCATTCATCTTGCTGTCAGGACACTCCACACTGCACAGAGAGCAACTCAGAAAGCAGAATATAAGCCCCAGGTGGCAAAGCCTGAGAAATGAGTTAAATATAACTTGATGAAATAGCTCTAATGGCCATGGCAAATAGGACTCTAATGTTAGCCTGAGAGATTATTTTGTTTGTGTTTTTTTACTTTTTTTTTTTTTTTTTTTTTTTTTTAATATAGTGTCAGTCTATGAGACAAAGTATATATTCTTCATTTTAAAATGTAAAGGAAGAGAACCATACACGTGGAAGCAGATTGCTTGTCCTGGCAGCTTAGAATTCTCCTTCTCTGCAACTGAACCCTACATACACTTACAAATACATCATTGTCATTACTTATTTTTGCATCTTTCCACTGCCAATTGTAAATATGAAAGTGTTGCTGTATGAATGTCTCTGTCCTCACATACTTCCCTGGGTTCAGAAGTGAAAGTCTTTAAACTTTGCTACTTATTTGGGAAGAGCAAAACATACCCTAAAATAAAATCCTCTAATGTAAAAGATAGCAGAGTAAAACATACTAACCTTTTCTGCTTTTTAAAAATTTTTGAACCCTTTAAAGAGACAACAAATCTTTAAATCCTGAGGACGACCATCTGGGACCCTTTGCAACACTGCTGATGGAGGGTGGTCATTCTGCAATTTCAGAGGGCCACTGCCAAGTACAGCTTTAGAGAAACTTCACTTATCCGTGTAAAACTTTTATTTCTGTTCACTTTTTTCAAGTTATTATTTTTTCAAGTTAATTTAAAAGATTTTTTTTAAATATTTTTTCAAGTTAATACATGGTGTTTCGTTACCGCCAGGCAAAGATCACAGCAAGATTTTTGGAGGCTTTTGGAATAAAATATGACCTGAAGATTTTATAAAATGAGCAACAATTTAATTTTTTTCAGATAACCTGAAGCTGCAGCCACTGTAACTCAAGACATAATTAATCTCTTCTCTGTTTCTATCTGTGGTAATTAAGATACATACAGGAATTTAAGAATTTTTTAAGTCTCAGATTACTGAGTAGCAGGAAGGGTGTAGTACAAATTTTAAGTTTTGTTTTAACATAAATAATATTTAATAGAAATACTGAAAAAAAGATTTAAGGGAAAAAATAACATGCAGGGGAAAAAAAAAGTAAGGACTGTCATAACAGAGGACCTGACAACAAAACTAAAAATAATTTCTGCTGGTGAGATTATAGTTGTGTAAGAACTTGATTAGTCCTAATGTGTTCTAGCCTTCTCTGAGCAACGAAAAGCATGATGCCATTATATGAAAATGTGGCTAAATGCAGAGCCTTTTTTCAAAGGCTTAGTTTTTGTTAAAGCATTATAAAAACAATTGAGGTTTTTCCTTGTGAACTGACTGAGTAATCTTAAAATGTCATACTTTAAGTCAATTCTCAGCTCAGAGGGACTGATTTATGATGAGGGATGGATCTGTTCTTGGAAGATATGAAGAGCCCACCAAGGGAAAAGCCTTTCAGAGCACTGGCCAGGGAAAGGGTAAACAAGACAACTGCAGGATTTGGAATCAGCTGTCAGCGTACTGATGACAGCATATGGGAAATAGTTTGATGTTAATAACATAGAGCTGAAATAAAATCTTCAGCAAAGTCTGGTCTGCTCTCAGTTTCAGAGTTTAAGTGGTGAGTACATAGGTTGTCTGTCTGGACAAGAATAGGTGATTTAGACTTTAAATCTGAGAAGGGTTTTCTGCTGGATTAAAGGACTTTGGAAGCTCAGTTCTAAGGAAAAGCGTGACTATTAAAACCTTTATGTTTACGTTTGAGTTTTAACCCTAGAGAGTCCACCCAGAACTATTCTTCCTTGTCTATGAGCTGTGTAAACAAATGTCATGCTGTTTCTAGCTTCAGTTTTGTTCAGCACCAAGGAAAGATGAACTGAAGGAAGTGGAAGAAGAAAGCTGGTTACAGATTGCTATGAATGGATAGATTTGGGAGATCACATCGTGGATGTAAAAGTGAAGAAGGCTCAATAGTTCCCCTGATGCCAAGAACCACGTTTGTGGAAGAAACATATCACCAAGCATTACCAATTTTGTCTAGACTGTGTGTGTCATGTATTTATATCTAAGTTAGATTCCCCACAGGACCCAATGAGTGTTTATGCTTCCTTTATGCCACTCTTATGCTGGCTTTGAGAAAATATATGATGCCTGTTGGCATATTGATTGAAAACACAGTGAATAAATATAAAAATAGCAGAATGAATTAGAATGGTGCAGTATTTTTAGTTCTGTATCAACAGGCTGAAAGTTGGATTTGTGGTGCTCTGAAACTCTGGTCTGGGAGCAGATGCCAATTGGCACATGGAGCTGAGGGACAGCGGGACACTTTGGGATATATGGCAGCTTAAGCCCAGTGATACCCAGTTGACCAGAAGCAGCAAAATATGAGTGTGGCATGAAAAGTGAAAAGTCAGTCATAAAGAGAGGCTTAATGACATTGCTACCTCCTGATGTTAAATGACGGGGGAAACAGTAGTATTAATGAAGGCAGGTTTTGCACGTTTGGCTCCAGGTGTTAGAGCAGTTTGAAAACCTGTGTGTGGCACGTTTGGTCCTAGTGGACAGCCAAGCCCCCACCTAGCTGCTCACTTGCTCCCCTGCTGCAGGACTCTGTTTCAAACATTTTCGCTAAAAAGTGTCTTTATGTTGAGTCAAAAATTAAAAGAGTTTCAGGGGGGATACACAAGACGTGATATTTGTTTATTGGTTTCCTCTGAATGAATCAGTGAAGTTCTTCCCTCTTTCACGCTTTTAAAACACCCATTATTTCAGTAATATTGTTATCTATGCATTAGTGATACGTGACTAACTCTGATGAGTGTCCTCAAAGTGAGATTTTGATAGCTTGTGTAACAAGACTTTCTTAATGAAAACAGGGATAAACAAAACAAATGTTCTGACATTGGTCTGACTACGTAAACACTCACTCACGTTCCATGGGGTATCAAGGAAAGTTACCTCCCTGAAAAGTTAAATCTTTCAATTTGTAAAATTCATAGTAGGAATGCAGGTAGAATTGTTCTTTTACACAAGACCCCCCTGTTTCCACTGGAAAAAAAAAATATTATCAATCAATTTAGAGTTATTTAAAGCAATCTTCCAAAATGCTGTTGTACATACAGCAATGAAAAACAGGGTAATAGTTCTATGTAGATTTATCTTGACATGAACTCTCTTTCCTTCTCTAAAAGCCTACTTCTCCTGAATACATAAACAAGACATAAGACCCCAAAGAAAATTATACAATAATAAGAAAATAAATTTAATTATTTTGAAAAGGAGATCTCGTTACTATCTTTATCTTTCATCTCTCAGATTTTCTGTGATTTAACCTAATTTCTCAGCTTCTTATTCATCTAATTCTTGCCTGACATCAGAATGGAGAGGACTGAGTGTACATTAAATATCAACGTTAACTTTGGCTGTACTTTATGTAAGAAAGGGTCTTCTTGTAGGAGCTCTACAGAAGCTTGGCAGGAGCTCAGGCATAATACCCACAGCTCCAAAGAGAGGCTCAGGTTTCATATTGCCACCTCCTTGAGGCAGAAACATTGTCCCAGTTTGTTCCCATCCAAGAGTGGCAAAGGTTCCTTCTGTACTGGGACCAATTTGAGGAATTTGTGTTTGCTGGATGTAACGGAGGATCCCTTATGACAAAGATGCTTGCTAGACTCAGTAATCTGTTGTAATGATTTTGGGAAGTTGCACATTATTTCTGTAAAACCCTTTTTGCCAAAATGTCTATTTTCTCACCAAATAAAAAGAAATCTCTTAGAGAAAAATGTGTATTTTTCCTCCGGACGTGAACTCAAGGTGTCAAACAATCAAGGGTTGCAAGGGTTCATGTGTGTGAAATCTATTAACGTCTAAAATTAAGGTGTAAAAGTGTGGAGCTTCTGGAGGGGGGTGTAACAGCTTAATGCCAGTTACCTACCCATAAGTGGGCACAGAACTGAGGGAATTGTATTTTGGGCTTAGCTTACTGCAGCAATTTCAGTTTATGTGCCTGTACCTTCAACAAGTTCCCCCCTTGTCCTGATGTCTAACGATCACACAAATAATTCCATATTTTACAGAAAAGGCAAGAACTGAAATCCCTCGATTTTTCAAGAATGCACAGTCTGCTACTGAATCCCAAAATGAAGCAAAAGATAATCCAAATTAAAATTAACCGAGCTACTGAAAAATATGAACTATTTTTGATTCCACTGTTCTTCATTAACATTCTCCTCAAGCTACAAATCACTCTGCATCTCAGAAGCCTCTGGTGTGTGTCCAGTCAGCTCCCTTTCTGCTCTTTCTAGCTGGCAGCCAGGCAGGTTGGTCAAGAATGACCAACAGAAAGAAGATGCAGTTCTCACAACTGTGTGAAAAGGGCAAGGAGACGGTGACATATTACAGGACAGAGGAGAGCAGATGAGGACTAGAGGCAATGATCAACATGGGATGAAGTTTGAAAGGAAAAGGCACAGCAGTGGGGAGCAGTCTCAGAAGAATTTACGATCTTCAAGCAGACCCTTTGCAGACAGCACTAAATGAATTGATGTTTCATGTCCTGCATGATCTATTTGTTCTAGTTTCCTTTACAGCTTAGCAATTATAAAGTGTTTAATCAGTCGTTTGCTACATCATTAGACCTCCCCTTGAATCATCGAGTACAGAAATAAAACATTAGCTTCACTTTAAATTTCTAACCTATAGTTAGAAAGCATATGAGCCCTGTGCTATTATCATATGCCCTTCAAAAAATTGCTTAAAATCTCAAAACTTTTGTCACATATCTTCAGGAGAGTAAAAATAAGTATTAAAAATAGGTGCAAAACTAATGAAGGGTTTACAAATGTGATAGTAAAAGCTCAGTCTTTGCAAAAGGTGAACAGCAGGGCTCCCTGTGGCTGTTATTTATTGCATCTATAGATCATATTAGTAACCTCAGTCAGCCTGAAGATTACAGCATTGGGGGTAGTGTGGCCAAGTGCCAGGTTTTGAGGAATTAAATCCCTCTCTGTGCACAAGCCAGCAAGCATCTTGTATGAGCAAAGCAGCGAACAGAAGCATTCCTCAGGTCCAGGCAAATGCCATAGCAGCAGCAGCAGATGAAAGCTGCTACTTCAGAAGCTTTGCAAAAGCTTGGGTGGTTAAAAAAAAGAGGGCCAGAACTGGGTCACTGGTGTGAACCAGCTACATTTGTGGAAACCAGTACTAAAATAAGTGGAAGTATTCCCCTGGGGGCACAAAATAAGTAATGGCGCAAAGAAAAAATGCCAGCAGAAGCTGCAGAACAAGGCATAAGATTGTTAAGCCTTGGTGCTTTTAAAGATGACTGTGGCTTCAGTTTTGAAGGCAAGACAGCTTTTTGCAGCTCTGTTTTCCACATGGATTTTACATAAGAAATGAAATGAAAGAGGAACTAGTCAGGCTGCAATAAACTTTTCAAGCGCCTGCTTCCATTCAAAAATTCAGTGAAAACTGGGGTTTTTTTGAAAGGTCACTGAAAATTAACTGTTCCTGTGTGTACCATACATACCAGTGCCTTTCTTCTCTTGCTCTTATGCGTATGAATGCCTCAGCTATCCCCATGAAATCCATCCACTCTGACACCTGCCCTTGGCATCACTCATGATGTCAGCAGTAACACTGTGGAGAACAGTCAGTAATTTCCCAGACAGGGTTCGTAAACGTGAGCTTCTGGATAACCCAGACACTTCCTCTCTCTCAAATGTATTTCAACAGCCTAAAAAGCAAGTGCAGTGCTGGCTGTGAAAAAGCACTTTCAGGGATGTCAGGCAGTCATTATAGATATCTTAGGCAGTCAACTCTGTATTTTGCTTCTGCATTATTTAATTTAATCTGCCCATCAATGTCCTTTGCCATATCCTTTGTCTTTTTTGAATGTTACAGTTTGCACACTTCAGGGCTTTTACTTTGTGGGGAGTAAAGCCCAGCATGTTTATGTGGTGTGTTTGCTGCTCCTTTAATGGTTGGCCCTGTCAAATCCAGCTGTTCACCCACCAAGTCACATCTGTCTGCAGCCTCTGGTTCTTCTTCGCGGGATCACTGAGCGCCTTGGTGATAGTTAACTTTGAAGCTGGGCACTCTTGAGCCTTAAGGAGTTTTTCTTTGGTGCCAGTTGCATAGACTCTGTAGTTTAATGTTTAATGTTCTTAAACTCAGTGGCCTGCTGTTTTAAAACAGGAGTCTGTTGCTAGAGACCTGGCCTTTCAGACATGTGGACACTAGTATAGAGTGTGAAAACAGAAATGTACATTAAATATGTAACTATGAAACATGTTCATTTGTACCAAATATATAAACAGTAGCAAGGACTTGAATTCCGAGCTGAAAGTCATCCTGGTTACCATTTGATCACACCAAAGGCATGTAAACATAGGCTGTCATTTCTCTTTGACCATATGTTCAAGTGCTTCTGTGTAGCATCCTGCCTGCTTTCACATGCCCATCTCAGCATGTCTGGGTTTCTGTCAGGGCTCACTTGTGTTGTGGCGTTCCCAAATCCCTCCTTCCTATTCTTCACCCTCCCAGGGGCATGCCAACCCCCAGCAATCCCCAGGCAGGTGCTTGAGGGCTCAAAGGTGAGTTCGGCAGTTTCAGCATGGCTGGAGGATCCGGCTGTGCCCGCACGCAGAATTTACCACTGCTTGTTAAGAAATAGCCCGTTGTGTTCAGCAGGGGTCTCTACTGCACATCCTGCTTGAGAATATTTCCCAGACGAGCCCTTCCTCCTGACTTAAGATGTCACTGAATAATGAGAGCTGAATAATTCTAAACGTGCCCTTTTTGGGGGGATATTTCACGGTATGTAATATATAGCACTAGATGAAGCAGGAGAAAAACATACACAGTGGCAATTCAAAACAAAAGAGACACCCTTTTCTGGGTGATTCATCATCCTGGATTTTTGAGCAGACGTTTTTTACAGCAGAAATTTAAAAAACTTGTGACTTCAACCAGTAGACAGTCTTTAGTATGTTTACCATTTCCAGGCAACTTAAATATTAAAACAAACCCTGAGAAAATTAGCTAAAAATATCTAAAACTAAGATTCAAAAAGAGATGTCTTATCTGTGAGGCGCCTGTGTGGGGGTATGTGTGTGTGTTTGTGAGAGCCTGCTAGCTCAAATGATTCAGGCTCATTTAAGAATGTACAAAATAACAAGAACAAAGAAAGGGCAGAGGAAGGATTTGTCAATGATGATAAAATCAGAAGTTTGTGTTCTCCTTTATCTGTCATGAAAGGAAATAATTAAAAATGTCAAGAACTGGCCTCCAGCTTTTGGTCCAAACCTAAAGAAACGGTCTTAAAATATCAGCACAAGGAAATGTAATTATAAAGAACCACAGCAGATGCTACAGAGCTTTTTGCATAGTGCTGAACACTCCCCAGGCAGAGAAAAAATTCACATCAGAAGAAAATGAGATGAGAGATGGAGGGAAAATAAGTACGTGCCTGGCAAAACGGGCCCCTGTAGGCTGCTGTGCGAATGTAAGGCAGTAGATAAAAACCATGGTAGTTTTGATCTCTCCTCTTTCTTGGAATCATTTATTTGTTTACTGAAATGAATTTTTGGCTCTTAACTCTTCTGAAATTTCAGTAGCAGAACTGTTTTTTAATTCCTTTTACACAAAGCCTTGAAAGGCATTCAGACAGAACTTCTTGCCTCAAAGAGATGCACCGCAGTCCTCCTAAGAGGTGTGCTGCCAGCTGTTGTCACACAGCAGAACAGAAGAATAATAAATATTCACTGGCAGACTGTTGCAGATCTGAGAATAAAGTTTAATCCATGTTTAATAAATTTAATCCATGTTTAAAATTCCAAAATCTTTGTGTCAGTGAAAAAGCTGTTTCCCTTAGTTGTGTATTTCGGCACATCCTTTGGTTCTCAGGACAGTGAAGAGGCACAGCTTAGGGCTTAAAAGGGCAGCAGTGCTCTGTGTTACTTTAATGTATATCCCTGAGTAAGTCACCTGGGGCCTGGCTGTAGAAAATGCCTGCCAAATGTTTGGGACAGAGCTACATTTTGGAAAAGGAGTAATGCAGAAACAAAAAATTTGCCTTTATGCAGGCAAGCCTCAGAATGTGATCCTCAAGTGGTGCCTAACTTTGGGAAGCCTTTCAAAAACAAAACAAAACAAAACAAAACAAAACAAAACAAAACAAAACACCCCAATGAAAACCCAAACAAAACAAACAAAAACCCCAACCAAAACCAAACAAACCCAAACCCAAACCCAAAACCACAAAAACCGAAAAAAAACCAAACCAAACCCAAAAACAAAAACACAAAAACCTAAACAAAACCAAACCAAACAAAAAAAAGCATTTTGGCAATTGCTGGAGGACACATGATAGGAAGTAGATGAGAACTGGCAGAAAGTACTCCTTTGTGCACTTCACTGAGGTCAGGAAATCAGTAAAGTGTTTTGATGAGCAGTTTGAAATGATAGGCATAGTAAGCTGTAGAACCAAAACCTTAACTCCAGCAGGATTATAATAAACTCAGCTTGAGAAGATGGGTGTTCTGAACCTTCTCAGTGTTTGTTTCAAAAGCAGGAGCCTTGCAGGATCTATATGATATGCATTACATATTTAGTTCCTTCTCCTTAGTGTCGCTGCACGTCCATCTGTGTTATTCCTCATCTTCAGCACCTTGCTCTGTAGCAGTAGGAGTGCAGGACGTGCCCCAGAGTCTACTGGTATTTATTTTGATACTACTGTGATGCTACTTTCAAACTGAAATTAAAGGTTTTTCAGATGTGATGGTGCCTCCTTTAAAAGCTGGGCCCCTGTGGCAGGCAGATAGGAAGGGAACGGAGGAAGACCATGGGGTGTGGAACCACAAGAAATCTGCCATGTTCTCTGGGATCTCCTGTTTTTTCTGTATACACACATGTGGTACAGCCTCTTCTTGTCTACTGTAAACCTTTCAGAGTGGCTGAGAGCAGGGGACAACCCACAAAACCTGGTTCTGGTTTTGCATTTCCTTGCCTTGCCCCTGTTCCTGTGTTCAGATTCGTGAGGGTGTCTCTGTTTTTTCTTTAGTCAGCATATGGTCTATTTTCACAGAATCATAGGATCATGGAATATCTTGAGCTGGAAGAGACCCACAGGGATACCAGACCAACTCCTGATGAGTTTTGGGCCTCCCTATGCTAGGAATCTCAAAATGTTTCACGTTCTGCCCTGTTTACTGATGGATTTGAAGGACTGTGGGATTTAGGGGGTGTTTGAAGCCTTGTGCAGTAGCCCTGGGAAAATCTGCTGTTCTTTGAACAGAAGCAAGTGTAAGAGAAAACAGTAAAAAAAATATAAAGTAGAATATAAACATACTGTGTATAATGTAATAATAAATATAACCCTAATCCAACACTAAAACCCAAAATGAAATAATAAGTGAATTGTGGTCTTGTGATTTTGTGCACCTGTTCAGCATTTAAGTCTGAAGAGAATTCAGCTGATGAAGTGCAGCATAAACGTTAAACATTACTTATTTGGTAGAATTTTACAAACCCTAGTAAAACATAATTTGCACTTTAGGGAGATTTGTTTAGAGCTAGAAATAGTCAAGTATGGGTGCAGAGAAAAAAGTACCACTTCAGCTATTTTAATTACAACCATATTTCTTTCTCAGAATTTTTATTTAAACCCTGCTTTGAGATCTGTAATGCTAAACTAAAAGTCTGAACGTTTAACTAGTGGTGTCATAATGAGTTTACAGTGAAAAGGTGAGTATATCAGTGTACATGTAGTTTTTCAAACTGTTGAGTTAATACACTGGTCAGATCTTTTTAAAGAAAGAACTGTGTAATCGACTGTTTTCTGTACAGAAAATAACACACCTATGCTTAGTATAGACAACATTGACACTGCACTGAGATAAGGCACAAAGAAATTAGGTTGCAGTGAGAATCGCTGAGAATACACAGGGAAAAGGTGTTGAAATGCCACATTAGAAAAGAAGGATGGTGGAATTACCGCTTGTCGGTTCTCAGTTTATTCTTTTGCATGTCATCCTGCTCAGATAATCCTAACTCCAAAGTTTACAGGGCTAATAGTTGTAATATTTGTGCTGCATCGCAGCTTCTGCATATTCATGGGCTTAGAAGTCCCTTTTTTTGGTCAGTTGAGGGACTGAGGTGACATGGGAGGTGTTTTCATGCTGCTTGGGGGCATGGGGCATTATTTTGAACCTCTCTGGTGTGATAAGGGTGCTGATTAGAAACCGAAGAGTTTGCTCAAAGGAGCTGTAGGAATAATGAGCATGGGGAAATATCAGGCTGGGATGTGTCAGTTGCTACTGAAGGCCTCAAAGTAAAATGAATTAGCAAGCAATTAGTGGTAAACATGTGCCCAGGGCCTGACAACCTTCAAATTTGGGGTTGTATTAGGATGTATTTAGGGACTATTGCCTACATTAATAACAAAAGAAGCCAGTTTTAAACAACGTCCAGAATGTGTTAGTAGGGTGTGATTGTTCCAGGGTCTGCCTCACCCTCAATGAAAATTATTCCTTGAGTGCCTTACCATTGTATTGGGGCAAATTTAGTCCCTGTCAGGGGGTATCCTGAACTTCTGGGACTGACAACAGGCAAGATTTGGGTGAAGTGCTTCTTTTGCTCCTGTGGGAAACACGCCATGCTGGTGGCATGCCTTGCCATCACAGGGAGAAAATTATTTATCCCCTGATGTGGTGAACTACTTCAGTCACTGGAAATCAGCAGTCTCAGTCATGGCTGAGAGGTGGTTTGGATGATGAAGCAGGTGCTGTCTACTGTGAAAACACTTCAAATAAGAACATGCTTTTACACTCAGTCAGTCCTTGGGCTTGATTCAACTTTGAAGAGAGAAAAGGAGAAGTTTTTCCATTGCTACCCTGGGAGCAAGATCAGTACTCTGCTCTTTCTAGACCTTTCAATTTTTGTTGTTTCATTCCAGCTTTTTTCCCCTCATCTTTCCTTTATTCTAAGCTGCAGGTAAAAGCAAATTTTGGGATACTTTGGTGAAGAAATCCTAGATACACACAAAACAAAGCTGGCTCCAGTGCTCATTTATCCCTGAAGATGAAAAGCTTCATTTATAATCAGAAAGCAATCTACATGTGTGAGGGAATTCAAGAGCTGAGGGTTATGCTGGTAGAGGGGGTACTTTCCTTTCAAGTCTTATCCAAAGGCCTTAAGCTTTCCTTGTCTTCTGTCACTGAGTATTATGCTGGAGTTAAAAACCCTGGGGCATTAGTTTCATGGCCAGCAGATTATTTGCTTGATTTTAAAAAGAGTAAACATCTTCCATTTGTGCTGCTGCATCTGTTAGCTATGGATACGAGAATATTTAATATGTAAATTAGTGAAAATGAGTCTAATTAATTTTAAGTATTAATCTGTGACTAATAACCTCAAAAGTCTCTATGAAGACAAAATGTGCCTTTCTGCTGTTATGTTGCTTAAGAAAGTAAGGTAGAGTGCAGCACTGTTTCAATTTAAAAATATGTTGTAATCAGGATATGTTTTATTCTGATTTTGAAAATGACCAAAGCAGCATTTCGCTGTCTCATGGGAATGTGCTGTGCAGCTTTAACAGTGTCCTGGCATTAAAGCCCTTCTGACAAATATCTAAGTCTCTTACCCAGCACATTGAGATTCTGCTATTTGAGTCATACTTTGACTTATTGCCTGGCATCTGTGGCTTTCAAAGCTGTTAAGGCTGAAAACTGATAACAGTAATACTGAGTTCTTGTACTTTTCATAAGAAGTGTCTCTTCAGTTCATGGATAAAGAACCACTGAGAGGCTAAATCACTTATCTACCCAGTATCACCTGAGAAGTCACTAGCAGAGCCAAACAGAAAAGAGGCTCAAGTCACTTTTTCTAACCACCAGACTGCACTTGCCTCCTTACCTCTATAACCATCCATCACTATGTCCAATTTGCATCAGTATGGTAAAAGAATCCTTGAGAGCATAAACAAGCATTCAAAAACAGTGTTGGGAAACAGTTCTGTGGCTTTGCCACACTTTTTTCCCCTGGACTTTTCATTTTTGTTAGTGAAGTCAAAGATTATGAAGCAAATATTGTTCCTCTGTTTTTTTTTCCCCCAGATGTTTTGCTCCTCTTGTACAAGACACCTGTACTGCTTTTGATGTGAGACTTTTCCATGGGAGCCAATTGAGAATTTGTCACCTTTGTTGCCTGACAGGATAAAATAGCAGTTGACATTCCTCAGTATGGTACCCCATCCAAAATTATATCCTGGGGATGTTTGCTTTCTCTCAAGTTTAAGTGAGAGTGAAATTCCCCTTGATTTTGAGTTTTACAACAGACTTATCAGAGATTATGGTTATACTTCCTTTCTAGCTTCTTTTCTTCCCCCCATGCTTCCTTTTCGTCTCCTAACTTGACATTCCTCCCTCTGAGAGCCTGGATCTCAGTATTTATCCCTGTGTGCGGCAGCTTTCCACAGTGACGTTTCAGTACAGCTCCTGTATTTGTCCAGCTGGTGTTTTTGCTCCAGGTGCTTCTGAGCAAAGGATTAAACATTAGCATGCTGGGTTATTTGCCATCCATCCTGCTACCCCAGAACCTTCAAGGAAGTCAGCAACTGTGCATCTCCACTGGAGAGGGCAATAGAAACCAGGTTTGAAAACAGAGACAAGCATTTTTGGGGACTTTTAAGGATCTCGCATGAGTTGCAGAACCCTCCACTGACTCTCAGGCTTCCATAAAATCCAGCTTTTTGTACTAGATCTTTTTTCAATACAGAGGAGGCTTGTGTATGGTGTTACATGATGGGTATACCCAAGCACTTCACTGGTATGTACTAGAGTGTATTTTGAGTCATGCAGCAAACAGATACCACAGTGCTGCCCCAGTGCCAGGTAGACCATGTCACCTGGCAGAGCACGCAGCAAGGCAGCACATTTTGACTTTGCCAGAATCTTTGTGTGATACCAGAAATGCAACAAGAACTAACAGTTTTTGCAGCAGAATATACCACAGAAAATTACTGCGCTCTGATTTAAAGAAGCCAGCCAAGCAAGGTGAAGAAACGGTGAAGGAGGGACCTGAAGCAGCCAAGCAGGCAATGGTGGGTTGGGTATAACCAGGGGATTTGTCTTAAAGGAGTTTGTTAGGCAGGCACTCAGAACTTTGGGGGCTCCAGACAGAGATGACGCCAGAGACCACCACTGAAGCCCTTTAAAGACGTTTTAAGGTTATGTATATATGCTAATAAGTGCTGAGAAACGTCATGAAAATGTAACAGGATTGAAAAATGAATAATCGTGTAATGTAAACCTCTAAGCTGTGGTGAAGATACCTCCATGCCCACTTTGGTGAGCTGATTCCCAGGGCACCCTGTGATCATGCAGTGTGTGATTATAAAGGGTGCCTGCCTGCTAAAACTCACAAATTGAGTCTTAGAGGTTTTCTTTTAAGTGCCAGCTTCAGGCAACATGTGCAGCCTACTGAAATGGATGTCACATATGGCTATGCTGGCTGATAGACATGGTGGGGATTCAGGTTCCACTTATTGGAAAATGGAGAAACTTTTAGGTATGAATTAAGAGGATTCATCTATTTACTTTGCAATCCATCAGCTGAACTCAAGTGAGGGGTTCATTTTCTCATAGTCTGTAAGAATAACAAAATATGGTTTAATTTCTAAATGACAGAATTTTTTGTTTTGTTGTCATTCTAAATGACAACAGAATTTTTTTTTACTCTGTCACGTTCTTGAAGGGTTACATTCTTTTTCTTTCCTCATTGAAAGATCTTGCTGTGTTTGAACCCAAATCTCAGACTACTCTAGTTGTTCTATTTTTTATTTGTGTATTTGCATTTATTTATCTATTGCTGTACACTGTACTACTAAAGTGAGAATGTTCAGGAATAAACCAGGACATGAGAGGAATCAGAGTTCTGGGGTTTACTTTTCCCTTTTTTCAAAGACTTTTTTTCCAAAATACACTGCCTTGTGCTCAGCAGAGGTTTCATTATGTTTTGGCAAAACCTCACTTTTCCAATTATTCTGGTTTTTTTCTGTCAAAGCCCTGTTTTTGAAACATTTCTATGTGTCTGTAAATAGCACAAAAAAAGAGATAGTTATTATGACCTTTCTGTACCTCCTTATCCTTTCATTCTGGAGAGGAGTCTGTGGTTTTAAAGTTTTTACCATTGAAACTATGTAAGTAAGGTGTAGTCAGCATATCTACCCTCAGTTTTCTGAGCAGTGTCTTTAGCTGGATGTAAATGTTTGTTTCTGTTTCTCTCTTGCATTCTTTCTTTCTTTGTTTCAATGAGAGGAGAAACTGAGGTTACAAAGATAAAAAAAAAAAAAAGGAGGGCTTTACTAGGTAAATTCTTTACTGTGTGAGAAGTAGAGTTGGTTTGGTGTAATAATCTTGAGTGGAGATACAGAAATAGTAATTTGGGAAATTTTTCTTCTCCTGACTCTCACACTTCCTCTTCTTCTTCTTCTCTCCCATGGGTTGTTGACGTAGTCCAGACGAGCTGATGAACTGCTAATAGAGCTTGCTTTCTCTTTGTGAAAATGTATCTCATTAAAGATGGAGAGAACAGCAATACTAAAGGTACAACAGGTGAGTGGAATTCTGAACAGAATGAACTTTAAAACATCTCTCCAAAACACTGATAAATGAGTTCCCTCGAATGCTGTGTAGTGAGAGGTTAGATAGACTATTCTTCATTTTATTGCACATCTAGCATGGAGCAAGGTCGGCTTCATTTGCTATTTTTCACAAAGTGTCGCTGAATTGTGCATCCAATCTTTCATTGTAAAATATCCAAACAATTTTTTTCCTGCCAGCAGTCAAAGAAACATCTGAAAGAAGTGTTTTTTCCACTGTCCTTTGTTTATTCCTGAGTTAATAAGCCCACTGATACAGGAATTGCACCTAATTTTCATGTTTTAAAATTAATATTGACTTTTAAATTTAAATTTTGAAGTTTGTTTTGGACAAACCCTCGTGGGCTCTGCTTAGGTAGTACACCAACACAAATGTCATATCCCAAAGTATGCCAATATGCCAGTACAGAAATACTCACAGGGGTGAAGTTAGAGACATGTGGCTCAGTATTTTCCCAGGTGGGAATTGTGAAGGCAGTGGCTGCAGGAAAGATCAGGTGTCCACTGGCAGTAGTTTGTGCTGATTGCATTTCCTGTTGCATGAGGACAAAGCTAATACCTGCAAACCTGAAGAGGATAATTAAAAGGGGAAGACAAATCCCAAAACCAGGTTGAAAAATAGGTTTTTCTTTTCTTATTTTTTTTTCCCCCAAGCTTTTCCTCCAAAGTTCTTAAAGAACAACAAGAAGGGAACACTCAAATATTTGAACCTTCTCTGGTCATAACAATGTTAAGCATCACAAGCACATTTTATGTCTGTCCACTCAAGAGGGAAGGAAAACGTGTTTTGGAACTTCATCCCTGCCTTGCTGCTTCAGTTATTTAATGTTCTGGTTCCTCTGCTACCCAACAGTCTATTACAATTCAGAGGCATTTGTTGTATAACTTGAGATGATATATAGTATTGGGAAAAGAAATGTATTAAACATGCAGTGTTCAGTCAGCACACCCTCATTTCTTTTACTTCTTTTTTCCTTTTTTACAATAAAGGGCAGACTTTTCCCTCTACTATTCAGAATCTTATAGGAAGTAAATATAAGCAGCTATCAGATTCCAGAAGTAGATAGTGAGGGTTTAAAATTTTATGTCCCATAATCCAAATCCCAACTTAACCTTTGCATTCCAGAATAAAATGTTTAAGTTGTTAGGAGCTACTGCACTCAACACCTCCCTGGGTTTGGCCCCTGGCAAACACCACTGTGTTTCCAAAAGAGCTCCTTCTTGTTCTACTCAGTTTTTCACAGGTTTCTCACCCTTCTATGACTATTTCCCAAAGTTTTTTAATGAAACAAGTATGTCACAGGAAAAATAGTTACTTCTTTTTTTTTTTTTTTCCTCCATAGAAATCAGTTCTGATAGTTCTAGATAAATACCCAAACCAAGCTGGTATGCTCCATCATGGAAAACAAAGGGAAAGAGCAAGGGGCACACTGGTTTAGGATGCACACACTTAATCTGATTTCGTTTCTACTTCACAAGTGAAGTAAAAAACTCAGTGAGACTGTATCAGAGCTGCTGACTGACTTAATTTTAGCTTTATTGAATGCCTGAAGTAAAGATGGTCTAAGTACCAAAAAATGGGTGGAAATGTGAAAAGCTGTGGATTCTGACAAATGTAGCTGCTTTGGTGTAAATCTCTGTGTGGACCCATTTTCTTCTTGGTCAAAGTACGTAAAGTCAATTTACTGAAAGTCAATAGCAAACTGCCAGGATTAATTTTTTTGTTCTTGGTTTTTTAGTTCTTGAAGGCTTATTCAATCTATTACTCTGTTCTTGCTGATATTCCATCTGGAATAAGCTTTGTATATTCAGAACCTTTAAAAGTACTATTTTTAAATGTTATTTTAATGTCTCAAAATAAATTGCACAGAGCTCAGACAGGGTGCTAAAAGTCATTTTAGTTCTTCACTGGTTCAGCAATTTTCAGAAAATATGCTTGACTTTGTCTGGAGGGCAGCAGAATGTGATGTTGCTACTGAACTTTTTCATCTTTCATCTCCAAACTGAATGTTTTTTATTCATTGATGTAAAGCAGTGCTCTACAGATTTCAACTCTGCGTAGTTAAACACTGCTGCTTGATTGTGCTTATGTATTTGTAAATAAATAAGGCTCTCTACAGACTTAAAAACTCTTATTGCTATATTGTTGTATACTATCTATATATCTATGTAGCATAGATTGTTATTTTGTATTTAAGGTTATACTTTGGATTTTTATCTTCTAACTATCAAATCCTATCATTCAATTTAATCAAAAAAAGTTACATACCTTCAAATGTTATTAGAAATAAATTTTATCCAGAGCTTTCATGTCCTCAAACAGAACAATCTGTGAATTTGCTGCATTATTTCTTGAATTCGGTTTGTGTTGCTCTGCCATGCCCCTTGAAGTTTGGAGGAAAAGTAAATAAAAAAGCAAACTCTTAAACATCTCTTCATGCCCCCAAACCATATGTTTTCAAAGAGATGGAACTACACCTTTCTGTGAGTCAAATCTTGCTTGTATTTTCAGACCACCACTGCTGAAAAGTAAAAATATTGCCAGAAAAAAAAAAAAAAGGAGTATATTAAAATTTGAAATGGAGATTACACACATGATGAAAAAAGAATTTGGATAGTAATGTTATTTCCTTAGTTTATACACAAATCTACGCATTATTTCTAGAGGATTTACTGTCTATAACTCACCATTGGATATAACTCAAATAACTGTGGAGGATAATTTATTTTCCAAATTCAGATACCACGTCCTTCACCTTATATGCTCAAAAATAAAAGAGGCTTCTTTCTCTAAAAAGCCTTTTCCTGCAAATTACTTAACCCTGTCAATTCGTCCAGCCTGTTTTGCTGTTTTGTTTTCCCTTGACCGTGTGAGGACACTGCTATGGCTGCACTGTTGTTTCTTGTGGGACAGCTAGCTTTTGCTGACATTGTAATTCCCTGCAGGTTTATCTGTAATTTGGTCTGACCTCTCTAAATCTAATTTGTCCTTCCTAAAGTCGTTTTAGGAGTTAAGTACTACTTTCTGCTTATAGACATTTGCTCACTGGGTTTGTCTTTAAACAATACATATGCAAAGTCAGCTCACCTGCAGTAGAGGAACAAAGGAGTAGGTTTAGGAGAAAGATTTCCCAATTGTTTCAATACCAAACCTCCAGGCTTGTCACACTAACTGCTTTATCCAAGATCAATGAGGCAGAGCAACAAACAGCATGATGACTGCTCTCCAGCAGCGAGCCTGGAGATAAGTGGAATTGAAATATTCCAAAAACACGAGTACAATGACAATTGGTTCTGCTTTTGCTCCTCTGGGTCCTGGTTAGGCAGAAGTTGCTCTTTCCAGGGTAATCTCCACTGCCTTCCTTCAGTTCAGTTTTGTAGGACAAAACCAGGAGATGCAACGTGGTAGAGACACATGTGGATGCTGCGGGAGGCTGGTGTCCTGCTGCCATCCCTGCACCTGGTCACGAGGCACAGGCTGGGCTTTATGGCCCTCCACACTGTGTTCTCTTTGGCTTTGTCCCTTCAAACCACGTGCTGAGATGTCACAGACCAAACCCAGAAAAGTCAAGTAGTAATTCAAAGCTGATTCCACTTCACTTAAAAATTTTTCCAGTCTTTTTTTTTTTTTTTTTTCCCCTTTTTCGGTTTTAGTTTTAATGAGTTTTCATTTAAGGCCATAAGGCCTTTGATTAATGAATGCCAGAACTGTGATACTACATTATGCATCAAATATTGCTTAATCATGCCAGATCTTGCAAACCATCTAAACTTAGAGCTCAAAATCAGCCCCCCAGTAACAGCAGCAATGTTCTTTGGATTTACTGTTCCCTGTTAATGTGTCTCACAGAACTTGTTCATGGCATTTCCACAACCAGTCACGTGGCAAATACGTACATATATAGCTGAACTGATGCTGAGTCTTGTCAGGGACAGGAAAAGACAACCTATGCACTATTTGTCGTGGTTGTTTTGGGCAGTTCAGAGTGTGAGGGTGGCTGTCCATGACCTATGACCAGATTGTCACAATGAAGTTAAAATGTGCAAGTGCTGTTGCTACAGTTGTCTAAGCCCATTGAATTCCTTGTTCCATTTTATTCCATTCACCCAGGATCCATCACCCCTTCCTCTGTTCTTCTGTGTGTTTTGCCCTCACTTGGTCAGGTGCACTTTGTTTAATTTTTTTGTCTTAGTACAAATTAAAAACGACACTGTTGCTGTCTCCAAGCTGACCTACAGGATTATTTGTTTCAGATCTCAGCAAATATTCCTCTATCTAAAAAAACCTTATCTCTGTGATTTGGTATCTAGGTGAAAAGATAAGAACTAGTATTAATTTTGTGCTGCCCATTGTCCTACCTTATTACTTGCCCTGAAAATAAACAAAAGGTTTTTGCGTCCTTGCCAGCTTTTATAGCCAAGGCTCAGCCAGCAAGGCTGAAGGGGTTGGTTACTTGTTTGGGGGTGCTTTAGCACTGGATTGTTTTGTTTGTACTGATGTGAGTGGGCTTATTCTGAAGCAATCTGGGCAACCCAGTCACTTCATGTGACCTGAAGAGGTAGGTGAGGACATGAGGCATTCTCCAAAATGACATCCATGCAGATCTATTACTTTCCATGTACCAGTGCAGTTGTCTCTAGGGCTTCAGAATAATCTCCTGTGGTTTTGTATCCCTGATGTTACAAGAGCTCAATATTTTCTTTCCTTTTTCCTCAGCTCAGTAGTTCAATTGCAGGCAAGGAGTGGTAATAACCTGATATCAGTGCACTTCAGCATGAGCCACATCAGCTTTGAGACGGAGCAAGGAACGCTGCAAATTAATATGGGTTTCTGGAAGGCAGACTCAGAGCTAGAGTACTGAAATACATTTAAAAGACCTGCAAACATTTAATGTATCTCCTCAGTATACAAGATGCTATCAATGGATTACGACAAACAGTTGCTTTGTCAGGAGTTTTTATCTCCACAGAGATGGAGCGTTTTATTTCCTTTTGAGTTTGGCATTTATTTGCTTTTGAGTAGATCACTCCAAATCACTTTGAGAGCCAAAAGTTTAGTTTTCTAGTTCTGAATAATAAGAAAAAGGATTTTTTTTTTACATTTTAGATTTCAGTTAATTAGTCCATTGAGTGTAGCAAAGTCAAAGCACTGATCTAAGATGTAGGGCTATTCACATGGTGAACATTTCCAAGTTAGAAAATGATTTTAAAAAATGGCCTCACAGTGAATAGCATGAATATAAATTCCTAGAGGACGCTTCCAATTCTATCCCTTTTTCTGTGCAGAATTAGATTTTGGCTAGCTAAGCTTCTTGATAAATATCTCTTAATTATATTGCAAAGAAGACAGTGGTTTAATCTGATAGACAATTTTCTGGTGGAGGTTACAGAGTTTTCACAAGTGACTTCAGAGGCTCTCTCCCAAACACCTTTTTTGTGACAACCATCTAACACTTGTGTCACATTAATAAGGCCTGTTTTAATTTCTGTAGGGGAAAAACCTGACACACAACAAACTCTGGCTGACTTAGTGCAGAATGTGCTCACATCTGACCCAATATACATTACAGGAAGATGACATTATTTGATAACTTTCATGGATATAGCATTCAATTCCTAGTAAACTCCTTTGCTATTTATTAACCATCATTGTCATTTTGCGTCTACAGTCTGACTGAATCATTCATCCAAACTGCAATTTTTTACTGGTGCCAGAACTCCTGGAACCTGATGGGACTCAGCATAGCCCACAGGGCCATGACAGTTTCCAGTTTATAGCCATAGGTAGTTTTTTGGGTATCTCCTCTAAAAGAGGAGATAAAAGCCAAACTGGGAAATGACTGTACATTTTTTTTCCTAGAAATAACCTTTTTTCTAGGAAAAAACCCCAACCCCCCCAAGTGAGAGGGGCGTATTATTTTGGCTGTCTTGTCCAAAAAATTATCGCCCACCTTTATGCCTGAGAGTATGTCTAGTCTGTAGTCTGTAGCTGTGTGTCCATAGCCAGAGCTCTTTGAAGAACTCAAATTTAGTGGGATATTACCAGACAGACGTGATTGTGGTGGACGTGAGTGATGTTCAGAGGAAAAGCAATCTTGTCTTGGGTCTGGCACTTGCCAGTCTCTGTCAAAACTGCTCTCTCCAACACACAGTGTTTGCTCCTTCTGCTGTATTCTCACATTCCTCACTGATTTAGAGCCACCTTTCTTTGTCTTTGGGATGTACCTGTTATCAGCGACCTCACTTTTAGTGAATTTTTGTTTCCAGCTTTGGAGCTGATGAAGGAGAACTGCCAGGAGGTAGGTGTGCAAGAAAGGTGTCTGTGGATACAGAAGGCAGAAATGTAAAGGTATGATAAAAAATACATATAAATCACATTGCAGCCTTTTCTGAATTGTAAAGTCAGAAAGTCCCAGACACCTGAGGGCTGAATTACCCTTCATATTGAGATACGGATACGTGGGTCATCATCTATAAAATAATGTACTTTCTTGTTTTATCATATAATCCTTGAAGTTAGGGTTTTTTTTAATTTCAGAAATAAAAGTTTAAGGTACTCCAGGGGTTGCTACACATCTCTCTGCCTGCAGGCATGAGAAAGCTAAATTATTATTTTTCACATAATAATTGAAGCTGTTGTTTTTGCCTTCCATGGCTCATTTTCTCTTGACACAGTGCAGCAAAACACACACAGCTTCACTATAGATGAAAAGATTCTCCAGAAAAGTAACAGGAAGCTAAAACAAGAAGCCCAATTTGACATTTTAAAAGCAGGTGTGTGTCTGTTCTACCCAGAACACTTTATTAAAGAACTGAATGTACTGCCTGGACAGGATAGAAGGAAGCACATTTTATAAAATACAGCAGTACAGCTTTCATCTTCACTCCATGTCAGTATATGGTGCTTGATGGGCAATCCAATTGCTGTCACGTAACTAAAGGACACCAGACTTTTCCATGGTCTTCTCATCTAGAAATACTCAAAGTAAAGGAGAAATCTACTGCCTTCTAACACCATTTTACTTGTACTGTAATCTGTAGATTTCTGTCAGGTTAAAATCTTTCCAGAGGAAGTGTTCCTGGCCTATATTCTGCCAGACTTTGTGCCAGAAATAGTGTATGCAGATGAGAGAACTTCTCTGATGCTCTGTGAACTAGCATAAAAGAATCACTTGATAATTTATAGGTGCTTCAGTGTTGTTTTGTATGTGCTAATATCACTTGTTAGTATTTAGCTCCATTGCAGTTCCTGAATTAATTAATATCCATAACTTCTGGAAAGTGCTAAGGGAACTGGATGGTCACAGAAATCTGTAATAACTAGTTACCTGTTTTAATTCTTATAATCTCATCAGCAACACAGTGTCTGCCTGATTCATATTATGGCCTATATGAAATCTTTTGACAGTCTCCATGAATTCACAGGCATAAGCTTACATTATAGAAACCAAGACAAAATTACCAGATGTGAATGGGTCTCATTTTCGGCAGATTTTGCAAATGGATGTGCACTATAAAAGCTGACTCACTTTTCTAGGTCCTGCAGAGACCTCACAGCTGAAGGGTGGGGCATACCAGGAAGAATGAGGAGCTCACACTGCTGCTTCACAAGCAGTTGCTGGTCTGTGGAAATGTGAAGAATCCTCTTTTCAGGACAGACAGTCTTTTTCAGGAATTAAAAATACGTTTCAAGTTAGGGCGAAATAAACATTTTACTAGGCGGTAATGCGTTATAGAGCTTCTCTGTGCTCTGTAGTGGGATGTCTTCATCATCAAAAAGAAAGCTAACCTTGTATCATCTATGGGTTTAAAAATTTAACTTAAATTCTTGACCATGCAAACTTCAATTATGCATAACAGAGGCAACAACTTTGTAGCAGAATGAAAGGGAGTTCTTTAACATCTTAACAAATCTTCATAATTATTAACAATAAATGGTCTAATTTACAATATTTAGATATAAATATCCAACATCTTTTATTTATCCATGTTTTCCTGAACCAGGAAAATAACCTTCTCTTTTAAGTAGTGACCAAACAAATCCTGACTTATTCAAGTCTGTTTTACAACTGCTCCAACTGCTTAGTATTCACTGAGTGACAAAACATTAAGGAGAAGTAGTGCAAACAAATTAAGTTGAAATTGCTAAATGAAAATTGAACCTTGCTGGTTGTTTACTTGGTGAGGAAGGTAACGATATGAAGTAGTGACTGCAGTAGTACTGGTCTTGTTGCAGTTAATAGCAACTTTTCTAGAGAACTTAGCAGTAGAAAGATGAAGCAGAATCTGCCTCTGAGTTGAGCTTGTTCAGTTGCCAAAGGACAGCTGATCTTGCCTTCCAAAGAAAGATGGCCAAGGTCAGTGTTCAGAAATCGCTGTGGTGTGCTATGGACAGTGATTGAAAAGGCTTTTTTACCGGACCACGTATTTTTGAAGCGACCAGGGCAACAGCCAAGAGAACTAGAAGCGTGGAGGAAAAGATGGAATACTTGCGTGAAGTGTTTGTAGGGAGAGAAAGGGCATGTTGGGAAGCAGTAGGAACACTCTGGGACAGACAGTATCTTCTTGCTCTATGCTGTGTGGAGCACAGTACGTGGTTTAGCACTTCTGAGCACCACTGCAATGTAAGATTTCTTTTGATAAGATATATGGTTGTCATCATAGATCCTGGATGGTAAGATAATGTAGTATCTTCTTACAAGAGGTCGTCCACTCACTAAAACTTGGTTTTCTCGCCCTAAGGAGTAGATTTCCATTCATCTAAGATCTGTCATCTCAATTTCTTTGCATAGCTTTATTGCTTGAGAAATACTCACTGAGATCAACCTCCAAATTCACAGATTGTAGTTTTGGGGACTGCAGGAGATTTTAGAGTGTCAATAATAATAAAAAGACAATAAAATAATCAGTTCTAAAAGGGAAACATATAGAAACATCAAAATAAAAAGAGACAATCCACAGACACAGAGGCTCTGAGTGAAATTACTGGCACCTTGTCAAAATCAAACCTTGTTCTTGTGTTTAAAAGAGCACCCTTCCTTGGAAGTTGCAACTGTCAAGGCATGCATAGGAGACATCTGTGATTGTGACATGTATCAAGTATCTCTGTACAGGCCTGGAAGCAAACACATATGTGGAGGGATAAGCACCCAAACTTTCTGAGCAATTAAAGCAGGCTGTTGTCTGCGTACATGAACATTGTGTGCAGTTTGGTTTCCCTAAGGTCCAGATGAAAAGTAGAGCCTTAGAAACATCAAGAACGTCTCTTCCTTCTCTGTGAAATACACAGTCATATTTAATAGAGGAAAGCTGTGGCTGTGAAACCAGAAAAATTACTTTAGAATTTGAGTTTCTTTCTTTTGATTTTTCCCTGTAGTGTTCCACGCATGCCAAGGGAAGGAAGTTGAGCATTTTATCCTCAGATCTTCTAACAGAATCAACTGAATCAAAAAGGATCAGTTAAATTAAAGTCCTGTGTGTGACTGAACACCAAGTTTGACAAGGTAAAAAGGTTGGAATGTGGCCATTATTGCTGTGGGTCAGTGAACTAAATTTATCTATTATGATGTCATCAAGACAGTGTACCAAGTGCTCACCATTGAGAAAGAAATTCTCAGGCAGACTTTAATAGATTTTGTAGAGCCTAGTGCTGGTTGAAATCATCTCATGAAACACTGGATGAAAGCCAATCTCATTAACTGCTCAGCAACTGTGCTGATCAGGACTTTGTATCAGTGTTTGTTGAGTGTCAGGAAACTGGACCTGGGCTTTGATATGTGCAGGTGTACTGTTGCTGTGTAAAATTCCCCAGATCACTAAGAGTTAAAGGGTTTAGATGTCCTTCTGTGACACCTAAGGTGAAGGCTGTGTGTATTCTCAATGTGGTTTGTAAGAAAGTAAAAAAAGGGCCGAAAAATTGCAAAATATGCCTGAAATATTCATGACAGCTTCTTGAATTGTCCAAAACCTGCACATTTTCCTCTCATCCACCAAACACATTTACCAAGACTTTGCTGACTGCAGAGGCCCAGAGTGAGTCCAAAGCATGCCAGCAGAATGGACGAAATGGATTTTGCTGTGTCTGTTCAGAGCCTCCTATGCAACAAATTTGGTTTTGCAGCTGCAGAATGCCCTCCCCAGACCCCCTTTTACTGCACATAGAGTGGTGACACAAGCAGACAGTGGTGAAGCTCTTTCATTACATCCTGACACATCTGAAAAGACTTTCTAAAGGAATAGCACTGAAGACAAAAGTCCTGGCTTCTCCATGGTGAGGGGAAATTCATACCTCTGTCTCTGTCTGGCTTGCCTCTGTATCCATGAAGGTTCCTTTGTGGGATATCTGCATGACCCTTCAGCAAGGGTCCAGGCTTAGGGCAGCACATTTCTGGTGCAGGAACAGAGTGTATGTCTCTAAGCTGTGGTTATTGACCCCACACATAGAACAGCACCACTGTCACCCTCATTGGGTCATCTGCACTTTTCACTGTGTTACTTTACAAGGAGACATGGGGAGGATTAGCCAGGCTGAGACAGGGAACTGTCTGTGGCTCCTTGAAATGTGGGATTCTTACCACTTTCCATGCCTGCTTCCCTTTGTATTCCCCCTGCCATCCACTGTTGTTGACTTAGGGATGTGAAAAGCTACATTCTTGTCTGTTTCCTGTAACACCTCTTTAAGGACCTGCTGTACAGAGCCATAACTGATCCCTTTGTGAACCTGCTGATAGTGTCACTCTGCATCAGCCACTCCAGCTCTGAGTTTCAGAAGATGACAACGAAACCCAAATCTTAAAGCCCTGTCTTGTTGTGGAGTCCAGCTACTTCCTCCCACGTATTTTCTATCTTTGAGGGAGAGGCCACAGATGCAGTAAAATTTCTCCTGCTCCCTTTTAGCCAGACTTCTCAGGAAGAGCAAAGGAAAGTGCCACAGGGGAAGGAGTGAGATCTGGGGTGTCTTTTACTTGGAGGCTATTTGGCTATTTTTTATATGGGGCACTTATTATTTACAATCACATCTTGGAGGAATCTGTTTTTAAACAGATCCATTTAGCAGTTGTTGGCATGGAAAAATAACTGCATTCAGACGTGAGCCACACCAGTTTAAAATAGGAAAGATAGCCCCTTCTCTGTGTAGTGCATTACTCTGTGCTGCATGTAAGAGGTTCCTACTTTACTGCTATGGCATCAGAAAAGTCATTCTCAAGGGCAAAGGCAAAAGTATATCCAGCACAGGCATGGCTAGTCATTTGTCATTTCCTACTTCTTTAGTCAGGAACATGCTGTTAGAAATCTGCAGAACTGTCAGTTTTGGAATGAAATGTTTGCGGGTTTTTTTTTCCCAAGTCTCTCATTTGAGTATTGAAATTTACTTTTCGGTAAAATTCTCTGAGATAAGAGAAGTGAATATTAAGAAAGTACAACCCTGTGCAGAAATTCAAGCAACAGACAAACACTCTTAAAGGAAACAGTAACTCCTTCACAGTACAGGAGTTATTCACTATTTTGCAAAACTAGCATAGCACATCTCAAGCAGTTTCCTCTTTGGTGACCTGCTCGTGCACCTACCAGATATAGTGGAAAAATGCCCACCAAAATCAAAGAGAGAAGGATCACAAGCACAATATGCAAAGAACTCTGTAAATAAATAATCCTGCTATCTCCAGTCAGTCCTAGCCTCTGAGCAGCTAGCACTTGGAGACATCTATTTTTGCTTAGGGCAGTATGAGGAGTTTAAGAACTTCAGATCTTTTTTTCACTTCAAACTGTGATAGCATTTGCTAGCATTGAATTCCTGCAACGAAGCAAATTGTGTTTGTTTTCATTTTTTTTAGTATGTGTTTTCTAGTAGGAGTGTGTACATCCCAGACAGTGAAGCTGGGCAGTGCTCCCTGCTCTGAGCCAGCTCAAAGCTTCCTTGAGCTCCAGAGTGAGCTGAGAACCCACCAGGGACAGGATCTCTGCAGCCACCCATCACAGGTGTGCCAATATGAACAAGCAGAGAAACAGCTCTGCAAAGTGAGTCTGCTGCTTTCAGGAGATGGAAACATCCCCTCTTTCACCAGACTAGCCACTCTCCTCCACCCCTTGGCATCAAAGTAGGTGATGGGTCTATTTGGTGCCCCTCAGTAATTTCCTCGGGTAAGGTAAAGGGATTGCCTTGCTGGAGCCGAGATTTGGCCCATTTCAGGTAGTTTGTGGTAAAGTAATACAATTCATATTTCATTTTACCTAATTTGCCAAACTTCCTCTTTTCGTGGCTGTAGCAAGAGAAGATTTCAGTCCAAATTTCCTAAACGGGAAGAACTGGATCTGCTATGAACTACTAAAAGAAAACAGTAGCACCAACAGTGACACTATAGGAACATCATATCCATCTTCTAGGTGATTTGAGGTTCATAACATGCTCAGTTAGTACCAAATGCATATCTAATAATACTTGCTAATGTCTGAGGCTTTATGTAAGTTCAATTAACAAAGTGTAACAAAATAATAAAATAGGGTTCACCTGGTACAGCTGATAGTTTGAGGAGTTTTGGACTCTGGCTTTGATCCTCCAGAGAGCCCTCTATGGATATGTGTCACAACATCCTATCAGTCAGGCCACACGTAAAGCGTGAGTAGCTTCCCAGCCACAAGTTACGCCCTTTTTCTCATGAAGATAGCTTCAGATATTTCTTCACAGGCACTGTACTGCACTGATGGCTCCTGCAGTACTGCATATGCTCTGGACACAGTCTCTTAAAGTATTTGCAGTCACTTTTCTAAGTTGCTGGGCACTGGGTGTTACGTGTGGTGCTGGTGTTTTCTCACCAGCCACATTTTTTTCTAAAGTAGATGAAAAAGAGAGCCATGTCTGCGTCTTTTGCTGTATCTGCAGAGCAGGTCAGCATCATTGCTGGGAGTTGAAGCTGATGGCCTATTTGCATGTGCAGTTTACCAGGCACATTGCAGTTTCAAGACAAGGCACTTGAGCTTAAGCCTCTTCTAGAGATGTTTAACCAGACATTGTCTTACAAGGGTTTAATGAATTTCTTCATGTTTTCTCAGCAGCTTGCATCTGTAAAACCACAGTTATTTTAATTGATTTTGTGATGCCTGATCCCACAGCAAACTTTGGGAAGGTCTGGAGCTTCAGGCACTGCCACTTCCCTGAGATGATTCAGGTAGAAATCCCTCTTGTCTTTCCATTTTTCTGAGACTCCTCAGCTCACTGTGGGTTGTGGCTCTGCCATCTGCCCTGAGTCAGGGGAACTGGCACGGGAATGAAAGTGCTTTAAATTTTAGGACTGCTTGTCAGCTTTCAGCTCTGTGCCAAGAGTGAAGAGAATTTTGGGTTTCATCTTGGCTTGATGCTAAAGGACATTCTGGATCTTACTTTATAAGAAGTTGGTGCAGCCTGCTGCTTGGTTTGCCTGCCAGGACTCATTTGCCACCCTGCAAGGGGATGCATGGACTGACAAGCAGTGGTAAAATCTTCATTCCACTTTACAGAAGCTTTGGAGAAAATGTATATCCCAGAAAAAATAAATGATTTGGACAGACACTTACGGATGGATGTTGCTGTTGGGGATCTACTGTTGGCACTACAAAGTAATAAAAAAGTGTCAACATACTTTTTTTTTTTCTCTTTTGTTTAAAAAACCCTCTCAGATCTCAGTTTTATTAGAAAATTCTTGACTAGTTGTGTCGTAGGAGAAGTTTGGCTCCCTAATTCTCAGGCTCAGTGGTCCTTAAAGCAAGTAATGAATAGACCTCAAAGGGTCCCATGTTAGTGGAGAGTCATGAGTGCCTCTTCCTTTGTCCTTGAGTTCTCCAGTGTCCCTTATAACAGGAAGGAAGTAGACAGCATAGAGCTCTGGTGTTGTTCAGATATTTACCTGTGAAAGGAAAATGCTCTGTGGGTCATCTTGGCCTTCAAGTGGATTGTAAACTATTTACATTATTGCACAGGCCACAGATTTTAACCCTTGGTGTTGGTCATAAGAGCTCTGCTGGTGAATGTCATACACAGAAAGAAAAATTGGCCTTCAGACCACTGAAAAGTCATTTGTAAAATCCAGAAATCCCTGAATAATACAAATGTGCACAAAAGTGTATATTGGTGGAGTGGGAGACAGGCCCTGCATGTCTTTCTTCATCGAATTTCCTGACTGAATTAAAGGCCAAGCCCTACTTACCTGCTATGAACAGAAGTAGTAACTCAGCCTGACCAGTTAATTTCTTCTCTGGAAAAATGGTGGTGTTTCAGTGTCAGCGTTTTATTCCTTAGACAAATACAATGTGGAAAATCAAAAATTTCTTGGGGGCTCCTTCAGTTTACTACATGTACAGGAAATGAATATTCTTTGTCCCTAGCAAATCAGATGTTCCCTGGAAGGGAGAAAGCACGTAGCAGTGTTGGTCTGTGCCCTTGCTGAACGGGACTGATGTGTGGAAGTTCATTTTGGTGCAGAGCAGTTATTGAGTGCTACCTCCTTTTTCCACCTGCTTGGCACTGATGGAGGCCCTCAAGAAATACAGGCAAAAATGAAGCATGAAGACAGGCCGTGGTGCAAGGGCTTGTGCAAATGACCGCAGTGAGAACTGGAAAGAGGCAGCAAGGAGGCTCCCGTCTCCAAAACTGGCCAATGTTCAGAGTGAACATGTGGGACATCTGTGTGGAATGGGAATTGTGAGCATCCCTTTGCTTTCCCTAGAATCAGGCACCTCCCAGAGAGCTCTCTGTATGAGGCAAGGGGGTAAACATTTTGTGTGCCCCTCTGAGTGTACGCTATGGACACACAGAGACATTAGCTCTTCAGGTATAAAATTGGCCTTCTTTGCATAATTTATTTTAGAGCAAAACATTAATTTTTAGGCTCATCCCACAAAGTTTTGATGACTGGCAGTGATGATATCACTGCATTCGGCATAAGGTGTAGCTCTCCCATTTTAACAACACCCCGTGTGAAATTTTGCAGGGTGGGGTTTATTGCATAGTGCAAAAAGCAAAAGGGTACACACTGTGTCTTCATCTTACAAAATCACAAATTTCCTTCCCGTCACAAAATCCAACACACTGCAGCCAAGTGTCCGGGTGAGTCACTGTCCAGCAATTAATCTCTGCTATGTGAAAGGCATTCAAAACCACAGAATAGAAGCACTCAAGGGAATACTGTATTAGCTGGAAATTTAAGTTTAAAAGGCTCCAGCTCTTGTTTCTCCTGCGGCTGCTAATTCAAAAATATTTCTAAGTGGAAAATGGAAAGTTGCTATTATGGGGAGAAGGGGAAAAGAGGGATTGACTATTCCTCTGTGGCTTAAATTGGTTGTTGTACAGCAACAAAACCAGGGACATGCATGCATAAAGTGTCACTAGAAAATTATCTGCGTATTAGGGAATGTTATGTAATTATTAGGGACTTGTTCAAACAGAAGACAATATCAGCTGGGTAATTTTACCTCATTGATGGCTTTCTTAATGATCTTTCCAAGCAGTGGACCTGGAAGTTTTTTGAACTATCAATGCTCAAAGCAAGATGTCCTATCAGATTTTCGGTTTTATGCTGTGATTCCCTTGGATGTATTTCAGCTACAATCTAAACATGCCTTGTTGGCAGGTCCTCTCTGCCAGGTGAAAGAGGTTCTGCACACTCCTGTTGATATTTCCTAAATGCAGGAATACTTTGGCAGCACATCTGAGTTTACTGCTCTAGAGGTAACCTGTGCTGTTTGTGTGGATGGCCAGAGCTGCTTCTGTGAGAACTGGGCCAGTCTGCAGAGATCGTCCAAATCTCCTGGGAAATCCAAATCCATCCCTATGAATATATCCTCTGTTCTCCTTCCTTACTGGGAAAATCCTCCTTTGTTTTCTAGAGAGAGTGTAGAGGCTGAGGTTAAGAGCCTTAGGCTTTTCAGCAGACACCTGGAGCTAGAGAGGGTTTTGTTTACCATCCACATTTCAGCTGGATGGCTCCTCCCTTACCCCTTGAACTCCTGCACCCCTGAAGGTGCACCTTCTGAAAGGGTCAGCTCCCTGCCTACTGCTTTCCCAGCAAAGAGCAGCAGTGAACAATAATTTGCACAGTTTTGAAAAGCATCTTTCAACCAGTGTGCTTCCAGACAGTGCTAGAACAGACTGCATTTTACTTGGTTATAATTTTTTTTTTTTTTCTTGCAGTCAGTTGGAAATGCATGAATTGATTTGCTGGCTGGCTACTGGAAAAGTTCCTCTGACCTCATGGTGAGTGCTGCTGCCATCACCACTGTCCACGTGGTGGTGTTGCATACTCTTGTTACGAACTGCTGTAATCCATTACAGCCGCACTGCTTTCCAAATGCTGGGTATTTCCTTGGCCCTTGCCGTTTTCCAAGCCTGAGAAGCCCCACGTGGCATGTTTATATGTTTGTCTAACACCCAGCCCCGCATTCCCTTCCGCCTGAAGGTTTTGTTTTGTTTTAAAAGGACGCTATTAAAAAAAGAAACATAAATTTCAGCAGCATAACATTGTCAGTCCTCCCACTGTACGTCTTGGGGCACAGTTTGTGAGATGCTAGTCTCAGTAGCAAAGTCATTTTGGAGTTTACTGATACAAATATTCAGATGTTTCAAGAAAGAAAGGGGTTATTCCTTACATTAAGTCTATCAATGATACGATCCTAGTGCATGCTCTTACTCTGCTCAGAATGCTTTTAATATGTTCTGCCTAATAACATGCCCTAGTCAGAGCCTTGGACTTGGATACCAGTTTGCTTCATCCTTTGCCTGAGCTCAGCTTTCTGAGCACTGTTCCTCAGCTCAGCACAACCACTTCCAGTTGGCTTCTGTGAAAAACACTTCAAGGCACAGTTCAGTGAAGTTGTGGACAAGTCTTCAGGGAAAAGAAGTGGAAACTTCTTATGCCAGATTTATTCTTTGAGCCAGCAGTTCGGGAAATGATGTGTTCTGTCTGGACTGGGCAATTTGTGTTGGGTAACAAATCTTTTTATTCAATGAAAGACTAGTTCCCTTTTAGGAGTCTCTGTCACATTCAGAGTGTGTCAAAATCCTGTCTTCTCCCGGTGTAAACCAGGCTTGCATGAGAGATCCAGTGTTTGCAACTTTAATCTACCTCTTCAACCCCAGATCATCCAGCACAGGCTTTTCTGAGCCTTTACATTTTTCTGTCTTCTTCATCTGAAGAAAAAATGCTGGTGTCTTCTCCAGAGTGTACTTTCAGTGATGCTACTTTTTCATTCAGTAAGTTGTTGTTTTACCTACACCATGTCCTGTTTGGAGACACTTGGAAGCAGAATTTGACATTGCTTTGCTTCCTTTTCTTTACTTTATTTCCCCCCTGTCCAGGTGCAAAGTCAGCATAGCAACCAGTTCAAGATACAGTTCTTTCAGATACAAGAAAGTAATTTCTTGGAGGTTGATGAGACCTTCTTAAGAAATTAATGGCTTGATTATCACTTTCTTCTGTGAGATTTTCAAAATGCTTCCTCTTCAGCTCTCAATCCCTGACAAATATGCAAACAAAAAAAAAAAATATACTCTTTGTCTGTGGATGCTCATATTCCTGGGGAAATATGCAAGGGTGCTTTATTTCTGTTCTATGGAAGTGTCACCTGGCTCTGTGTGTGATGATGTTAGCTAGCCCAGGATCTCTACACAGAAACATGAATATTCTCTAATGCAGAAAGTTGGCTGCTCTAAGCTGTATGTGTAGCTCAATGACTAAAAGTAAATCTGAGAGTATGTCTCTTATTTAGGACATCAGGATTTGGCTCCCAAGTAACAGTTGAATACAATTACAGTATTGTCTTGAGAGTGGTCTGTGCTGTTCAGGACAAATGGAAAGCAGAATCTGGGCTTATTTATAACTACGATGTGAAGCCTCTGACAGTATTCCTCTGATAGAAGAGATGAACATGCTAAACCTCTTATAGAGACATCTACTAACCTCTAAGTGCTTAATCTATCTCATCTGGTTCAGCCCTTGCCTTAGGTTTTTACTTCTCTGCTTAGAAATTGCCTCCCAAAACTCACATGAGTAGGAACACATGAAAATAAGGGTGAGCTGTATGGTAAATGAAAGAAAAGACTTTTTTTATGTTTCACGTGCTTTATTTGTTGTTCTTGTTTGCCTTTCATTTCCCTGAGGAAATGGGCCCCTATATTTAGAAAGGAATAAGAATAAGTGTCTGAGAAAGTTTTCCTGCCTCCCTCTGTCCCTTCCCACCAGGAGCAGTCTGGAATTTGTGCTGTGGCCTGGCCCCAGTCCATGGTAATGAAGCAAAACCTCGGCTGGCAAGTCAAGAGAGCAACGTGGAGGAGTGAAAAAACACATGCTCTCACAAGTGTCTTTGCACTCATTTTTACTGCACAGCTGTGGCACCGTGGTGTGAAAAACTGAGCACTGCCACAGTTCGTCTGATTATGAGAAGGAACCTGACAAAGGTGGGGTGTAATCCTGCTCCCAGGGTACTCTTGCCTCACGGCTAAGGAGTGTGGGGAGGAGCTGCTGGCAGTGGCAGTGGCTCACACCCTGCAGTTCCAGGGGTGTGTGCTATCATCTCAGCACTGACAAGCTGCTCTCCAGTGCCCTGTCTGTCACGGATGCCTGGTTGCAGTTCCTCTTCCTCCTGCCACTCAGCACTTCATCTCAACCTCTTTCCCTCGTTCACGCCTTAAAGGGAAACATCACTCCCTTGGGGATGTAGAGACTCACTCTCAGCTGGGTACCGGGCTGCTGTGGGAGCTCAGCTGGAATAAGTCTGAGCACTGCATTCCTGGCTGCATTTTCACAGAAATTGAAAGCTGCCATAGGCTTGATGAGGCTTGAAGTCAGGCTGTGAAAACGCAGGGGGCTTTGGGGTTGTTAAAAGAATCTTGCTGTCTTAAATATACAACATTTTGATACTGATGTTGTTCTTGCTGTTGTTTTGGGGGTTTTTGCTGAAACTAAGTCTCAAGGGAAAGCCAGGCCTTGTGGGTAAAACTTAATTAGTTCTGTATTCTCTCAGTTAGCTTGTAGCCCATTCATATTTCCTACTGTTCTTTCAGTCATTTGTATGATGGTCACACTCTACAGCTCTTTTTTTTTGTCTATTGTGACTTCATGCTGGCTAATAACTTCTGCTATTGTCTTCCTTGAGTGTGTCCAAAAAAGTTGGACCTGAATTAAGTATTTCTGAGCTTTCTCTTCTGAGCGTCATCCAAGTACACAGTCTTTATTAAGAGCTTCTTCCTCTGGGTAGCAGGGCCTTGGGACCTTCCCTGTGGAAGTGCAGTAATTTAATTCCTTAGGCCTCTCCTGGATCGCTTGCCAGTTTCTTGTATAACATGAGATACATGTTTTGCATGCAGTGAGGAGCAGTTATGAGTAGATCAGCCTTCTCCCTCCTGTGGGCTACACTCCTTGTGTCCCCAGAGGTGGGCACTGTGCCCTTACACAGTTCAGCAGCAGATCACTCACCGCATCCCCTCTCCAGCAGGACTTTGGTGATTCAGGCAGTAACAGGATCTGCATAGCAGGGGGACTGGGCAGAGCGTGCACCTTACATGAGCTTTAATCAGGAGAGTTTGTGAAGTCTGCTATCCCCGTATGCTCCTGTGGGAACATCAGCATTTCTTACTGCAGCACACAGCACAGAAATTTGTCAGCTAAATTTTCTCTCTCAGCGCTGTGGGAAGGAGAAATCGCCCCTTGTTCTTTGCACAGCAGAGCTCTGCTGTTACCTTGCCTCGTATTAATGAAGTTTAATTCTGGTTCTAAACAGTGTTTTGATCACAATAGCTCTCTTATAGTACCTTGGAATGTATTTCTTCAGTCATCCCAATCTAATGATAACCACTGAGATAGAGGACTTCCGCTAATTTGAGTTTTCTATTAAAAATTGAGAAGTCACTGACACACTTACAGGAGGATAATTGGATGTGAGAACAGTCTACAGCCTCTGTGGGGCTGCCTGCTGTGCAGGCAGAAAAATGGGCACAAAGATTGAACATGGAAGTGTCTTCTCTAGCTCCCTGCAGATGGCTGGCACAAAAAAAAAAAAAAAAGGAGGGTATCTAAAGTGTTCTCATGGCCTCTAACATGACTCAAAACCAGAGCCCTGTGGGGCCCTCTGGTTAAATGCCACACCACTCTTGTCCTGTTTTCGTAGCATCTCTACACTTCTTGTTCCTTTCAGGAGGGCACAGTGGACTTTCACACTGGTGCTGAGAGTTGGTGTGCCACATATTCCTTTAATTCATTTTCTTCCAAGAGCTGACTTATCTTACTATTTTACCTCTACTGTTTCAGTATAGTGGAGAAATAGGCCCAGGCTTGCTCTGGTTTGTGGCTGGTTGACAGCTGCTGCCAATTCATCTTTGGTGAGTGAAGTGTTTAAACTGAGGCATAAACCAGCAAAAGTGGTGCTTGACACTTTGCCTGTTGGTAAAGGAGTGTGTGAGGGGCTGAGAAATTTAACACCTGTCATCTGGCTAGGAAAATCCTATGTATTGAGAGCAATTATGCTGCACTTGTTCACTTACTTTTAGCCACACATGATTCTCAGACAAAGGTACTGTAGATAAATCCCTCCTGGTGCAGCCCTTGCCTGCTCTCATGCTTTGCTGTCTGCCCACAAACCCCCAGCGCTAGCAAAGTAGAGAGATAATGACATTCAGTATAAAATGCAATTTTCTAATTCTTCAAATGCACACACTTGAGCTACAATTGAAGTTCTTGAATTTTCATTTCTCATACCAGGTACAGAATCAGCTGGGATCTGCTCATGTGCATGGAAAAGCTTATGCTTACATGTTAACTGTCAGCAACTGTGTTCTGGTCTGGTTTTAGTGTCTAAAACTGGCTCATAGAAGAATTGGACTGACTGATTAAACTCACAGTCTGTTGCAGTACATCTAAGAGGTGACCTCTGCCAGTGGACCAAGTTTTATATTTGTTGGTGGGGCATGGAGTAGGAACACAGTTAGTGCTCTTCCCAAAACCCGCTCGTGGGTTTTATTACAGGTGCCATGAGACCTAAAGCTGGAGGACTGAAGTTTCACACACTGCAGCTTATAGTGTTCTTGTGTGTTCACTTCTGCTCAAGACTGACCAGGGGGTGGCACAACATCCAAAACCACTGAATAGGTGGAAAAGTTTTGGAGTGGTCTCAGATATGTGAATACCACTCTCAAAATGGTGCCAGCCAGATTACTTGAATTCTGTAGAAATTTTTTTTCAGTTCCAAAAAACTGCACGTCTACTTAAAAAAGTGGTTTCAATAACTCAGTTTCCTAACAGAGGCAGAGCCCTTTGTTATGGTAGGCACATCAGCCATGGATTTACATGCCAGAATTGAGTATGCTAACATTTGGCAAGCTGAGTTGTCTACTTACACTGAATATTCCGGTAAACACCACACCATATTTCTTGTGATGCTGAGGCCTGCAAATAGTAATGATATTTACAGAGAATGTAAAATGAGTTATCTCTGGTGCCAGAGTCACTCCTTGTACTGGCCACTCCAGAGTGATGAGGTCTATGTAGTTCTGTTTTGATTTGCAGAAGAAGATGTCTCAGGAAAGATGAATAAAAGACTTCTGTAATAAAACCCCTCAAGATAAAATAATTCTTAGTATTTTATATCCTCCATAGTATTTAATTTTACAGAAGAAAATTAAAACACACTAAATGCTGCCATTCAATGGAATAAACCAGTAACAAATAGAGTTTTAAATATCCTACAGTCTTAAGGCATATCAAGATTACGTTTTTTAATTTGCAAAACATTAAAACTTTTATGATGTATATATTTTATTAACTTTATTTGGATAAAATATGAAATTTACTTCAGTTGCATAAGTAACTCTGGAGGTTAAATAATCGAATCAGGGCGCAAGGAAATTACATTTAATCAGGTTATAAGATATGTGACACAGATGGCTGGTATTAAAGCACAATTCAGTTCATCACAAGTTATACCAAAGAATGGATAAAAGGAAACAACTGATTTCCGAACTTCCTTCATGTCATTCAGCTGGGCTGTGATTCAGATGTTTATTTTGATGCATTTAATGTCAGCCTGTGCTGCACTGGTACTCTAGGAATGTCTGCAGATGGGACCATCATTATTCATTTATGCAAAAACTTCCTGCTAAGGCTGTTTAACTGAGCAAGCCATGGAAGCCTAGGACAGCCTGGGTAATAAGTACTGACAGTGCTGCAGTACCTTCCTAAGGCCACACTCCCTTGATCTCCTCATACTTTCTAAGTTGCAGGAATGAGTGTTGTGCTTTGCTTTTGATGTCCACTGAAAATGCTGTCTAGTGACAGGTGAAAAACCTGATGTTACCTCGGAATGCCAGGTAAAAAGCTCTGTTTGGTTGAAAGTTAAATCATACAGCCAAGGAAATACTCTTAGTTGTCTTCAGTTTGAAACAGGACTCAGTTTAAGAGATGACTAGTTATAGGAAATCTGCCTGAAAGTGAAGCACTTTCCTCAGTCCTCATGCTTGGACCTTGGTTCTGACTACTCATGTCCCTGTGATTATATGGTGCCATCCATGCCATAGCACACAATATAAATAGTACAAAGAGTGCAATACAAGCAACACAGTGCAATGTGTGCAACACCTAAAACAGAACACCCAAAATACAACCCCAAGGTGTGATTTTAATAGCTGTGCACCATAGCATGACCCATAACAGCCTCCCATACCGAACAACAATCACTACAGAATGGATAGTGTGTGTTGCACAACAGGATGAAAGCTGTCACGTACCATGAAGCACAGCACATCCCATAGAGTACAACACCTACAATGCAGGTGATTCTGTACAATGAAACCCACACATGGAACGCACAGTAAAGTGCTCAGTACAACACAAAGTATATATAACACAAAGTGTAACGCAATAAAAAAGACAATACAACATATAGATCACAGCATTTCACCTCAACAAGAAAGCCAGCACCCACAAAGCATGCAACATTTACAGGACAGTAAATTACCTTAATAACATCATACTCCAGCTCTGGGTCCCTCAGCACAGGAAGGACTTTGGTCTTTTGGAACAAGTCCACAAAGCTGGTTAGAGGGATGGAGCAGCCTGAAAAAGAGAAGGCTTTGAGGTGACCTAATTGTGGCATTTCAGTACCTGAAGGGAGCCTACAAGAAAGATAGTGACTTTTTACAAGGGCGAGGAGTGATAGGAGAAGGTGGAATGGCTTTAAACTGAAAGAGAGCAAGCTTATATTAGATATTAGAAAAAAAATATTTACTGTTTACTACAGTAAAATAGCAAAAAAATGACAGTACAGTATAAGGCACACAACAAATAAAAATACATAAAATGGAATGAGAAAATCAAGAGAATAAATGCTATATGATACAATATATACTGCACACAATGCAAAAGGATCTGCATTACAACGCCATATGCACAATGCAAAATTCACACCACAGTGCAAAATATAACACATGAAATTACAATACATTCAATACAAAACGTGAAAGAGAATGCACAGTGAAAAAGAAATCCCGATAAAATACTACACAACACAGCACATCACAACTCATCCGTAAGTAATGTACAATGCAATAAACAGTGTACAACATGATATAAACATACTGTACAACATGTCCAACATGTAGCACGATGCAAAACAGAATACAAATTGAGGCAACATGCAGCACAGTACAAAAGAAGCTGCTGTAAAAAATACAATACCAACCACTGTAAAATACATACAGTTCAATAGAATATGTGCCTGGGGTTGTTCAGAAGTTAAAGATCATGATGAAGGGCATTGTCCAGGTGCCTCCTTTTAAGGTATTCTCAGGTATCGAGTATCAACCACCTCTCAAAGGATGCCTCTTCCAGTGTTTGACCACGGCTTGGGTAAGAAAAGTGCTTCCAAATGTCAGCAGGCCAGCTCCTTACCTAACACAGTGTGCACCTGCTCATCTCACAGCTGGGCAATTTGCCCAGAAGGATGCTGTAAGCAACGATATAAAAAACGTGACAAAAATCCAGGAAAACCACACCCACCCCTGTCCCGTCAGCCAGCAGGCAGGTGGCCTTATTGTAGATGGATCTCAGACTGGTGAGACAGGACTTTCCCTTCCTGCACCCGTGCTGACTGTGCCTGATGGTTGCATTTCCTTGAACATCTTTCAGAAGCACACAGCAGGGCCTTTAGATTTTTCCAGGTATTGAGGCTAGACTGACAGGTTTGCAGTTTCCTGTGTTTCCCAGTAAACACAGTGTGGGAATGGTTCAAAACTGTGCCAGGAGGGGTTCAAACTCGACATTCAGAAGCATTTCTATTGCATCTTAGAATTTACTATTTTCTTGGCCTTTAACCATCGTTTCTGTTATTTTACGGTATTGCATATGCTGCGTGGTGTTTTGTATTGTGTGGTACAATACTCATTGTTTATAAATATGCATTGCACATATTGCATTGTGTTGCATACTGTGAGGTTGTATCATATTGCACATATCTTATGCGTTATGCACTGGCCACTGTCATGAACTCCTCCTCCTTTGTAGTGACTTCTGAATGACAATTGTCAAGAGAATGAGCTGATTCCACACTTCCCACCTCCTCCCCCTGACCCCCATAAATTTTGTGCTCTGCTTACTTTTGTCTAGTATTTTATAAGACTATATTACTATTTTGTCTAGTATTTAATTTGTATTTATACCATCTGGGTTAGATTGCTTACAATGAAGCCAGTGTTCTCTTTTATGTCAGTGCTATTTATCTAAATCTTCTCAGAACTTGCATTGTATAATAAAGGCTAATGGAGAAACCATGTTCAGGGAGTGTTTTAAAAAACAAATTTGGAAGCCTTTTCCATTACTTTAAATAATAATAATAATAATAATAATAATAATGATGATGATGATGATGATGATGATGATGATGATGTCCTATAAAACCCCCAAATTCCTGTCATGTAATTTTTGCTATGGAATTAATGGCACTGAGTGAATTTGATTTAAGATGCCTGTAATTTTCATAGACCATACACTTTTCACATGCACTTTACAGCATATATATGGGTAGTATACAGATTTATGAGAATTTGGTGGTCTTTGTTTTCTCTAGTTTGAGTGTGTTTACCACCAGCTCAGCTTCTGGTCATTACTCATCATATTTTTGAACTACTGTGTTTCAGAAGAGCTTTCTGGTTTTAGGATTTATGAATTTTAAGTAATATAGATCTAATAATCTGGTTGGAAATTTTTGATTAACTAATAAACAACAGTATTTCGTAGTGATGTGGAATTTTAATACACCTTGAGTGAAATTTTGTGGTCACATTTTTTCCTCATGAATAGAAGACAAAGACCTCCATAAATTCTAGCTGACTTAAATGGATGTGGCCATCTTCTTCCTCACAGTAGTGTGAAATCTGTCAGCTCTGAACCATCCTCACTCATGCAGTCCTGCTTACTTAGTTTTATTACTCCTTTACATTAGTGGTTTCACTAGCAAGTTAAGTTGGGGTTAGAACTTCAGTGAGTGCAGAAGCTGGCTGAGGAGAAATGCATTTCTCAAATAAGCATTGCTCTTGTCCTTTCACTGTGGTGTGTCTGAGTCTGGAGGCCACCAGTTTGCACAACAGGCACAGTTGTCAGCATCTGCTAATGTTCACTGGCAAGTGGAATTGATAAAATCAAAACCCCACTAAGCTGCAAAGGGAAATCTGAAAGTTGAATACAAACAGGCCTGTGGGAGACTTGCACATGAACTGAGCATTTGAAAAACGTGCAGTATGTCTAGGCTCAAGATTAGTTTGTACATGAGAAAGCACATCTTTAGTTGCCATCTTTAGAGAGGAAATGGGGTGTTATGACTGCTGAGAGGCAGACATCTCCCATTAGGGAATACAGCTATCCTAGCTGGGGATTTTGTTCAAAGGAGTCAGGTGCCAATACTTTAAGAGGTGCTGACAAACATGCTACAAAGAATCACACAGACTCGTCAAGACTCTGAGCTTTCCTTAGATTTTTCTGTAAGAAAGATCTCATATTGGCTGTCTTGGGTTTGTAAAAGGTCCCTTTCCAGCTTTCTCATAGGCCCCTGTAAGGTCCTCTAATTAGGTCTTCAGCTTTCTCTTCTCCAGGATGAACAACCCCAGCTCTTATAGCCTGTTTTCATAGGAAGGTGCTCCAGCCCTGTCTTTGACATACACCTCAGACTGAAGGATTACTCTTGAGAGCAGAGATGCAAATCCAAAGGAATAATTACAGTAGGAAGTTTTAAGTGAACTACTATAGGTCTAACAAAAGAGTCCTTGGCCAGGAGTGTGTGGAGACAACATATTGCTCCATTTTACAGAGTCGCAAAATATGCTGAGCTAGAAGGGACCCACAAGGATTATTGAGTCCAACTCTTAGCCCTGCACAGGACCATCCCCAAGACTCACACCATGTGCCTGAGAGTATCATCCAGACACTCCTTGAGCTCTCTCAGGCTTGGTGCTGTGCCCACTGCCCTGAGGAACCTGTTCAGTGCCCAACCACCATCTGGGGGAAGAACCTTTTTCTGATATCCAGGCTAAACCTGCCTTGACACAACTTTAGGCATTCCCTCAAACCCCTACTAAATGATTATTGTAGTTGCAAGAAGTGCACAGAGCACACTAGCAGTGTTACAGAGTATTAAAACAAAGGCAACAAAAATGATTCTGAGGCTGGAAAACAGGCCTGAGGAGCTCAGTTAATTCTTATTATCAGAGGAAGCTGAGAGATGATGTACTAGTGCAGAAAAGAGGTATTAGGGAACTTAGAAGATGAACGAATAATGGGATTCAGTGGCTAGAAGCTGAAAATTGATGATTTCAATACTAAAATAAGATTCAAATTTCTAGGAGGATATCTAAACATTTAAAGAGCCCATCAGTGAGGACGGTGGACTTGCTATTGCTTGGCAGCTTTGTAAAAGATGACATGTCTGCAACATTAATTAAATTGGATTCTGTAGCTTGAATATATGACTAGGACTTCATTGTTAGTAAATCCTGAAAACACATCAAACACAAATGATGTGTATTCAGTTCACTGCTTCAGTATACTGATATATCTACACATAGATAAAAGTAATTTGGGGCTTCATGCACATATTAATAGCATCTCAACATCGAGGCAAGTTAGTGTCAAAATATTTAAATGGCAGCAGTAAGAAATAGAAGAGCATGTCCTGTGCATGTCCAACATGGCACTGACCTTCTAGGGAAAAAATTATATTGTGTGCTGTCTACACTCTAGATATGCTGAAACCCAGGGGAGCGATCTTGTTCATTAATGACACTTCCCGGCTCTGCAGGTATCGGACAGGAGTCCTTCTAGGCACGAATCTGTTGGTCTTCTGGCAGCTCTCTGTTCGGCACAAAAAGGAAAAAGAAGAAATAGTGGAGTGATGTATTAAAACAGGCTCCTGGATACTGTTTCATTGCCCCTGTTTAGGATTAGAATTTGTGAAGAGGAAACTAAAGAAGCCACTAATGCCTCCAGGTTTTGGGGATGTGTACAGGCCTGTAGAGCAGGAAACACAGCTAATGCTTTTGGGGTGGTCTCTGCTGTACACAATAGGAATTTTAATGTACTCATCATTGTATTCCATAGTTCCTTTGAAACTTGTTCATTTTCTTTTCTTCTGTGGCTTCTGATTATGGCTGGTGTGTTGGAAATCCTGTGTTTAGGCAAACTAGGAAGGGGACATAAGAAGAGAAAAGAATTCAATTTGAAAATGGAGGAAGACCACAGTAATGAGATATAACTAGGAAGTTCCTGACCTGATTGTGTCATGAAAGGGATAATTGCTCTGGAGAGCAGCAGCTTAAACAATGCAACTGCCTTAACAAAGAGAAAAGGTGAAGTGTCTATCTTGTGCGTATACTGGAAAAAAGGTTATATAAATTAAGCAATTCCAGATCTAGAGAGAACATGCACGCCATCATTTGTTGAAGCAGTGTATTTTATGGGAATCTGCTAGGCTTCCAAAGCTTCAGCAAGCTGCTAAGGACTTTCTACAGTAACACTGCTTCTATTTAAATATCAGTTACCTAATGTAATTTAAATGTAACATGGAAGGCAGCATCTGCTTCTTTTCCTCTATTCGCTTCTGTATCTATTACATACACTCTGTATGGTCCACAGTGATTACTTGATAAACCCATTAAGTTGTCAGCAGGGCACATATTAAAGGGCATATTCACTCTAGATGTTACTGTTCAATTCAAATAAAGGTGAAATGGTTTGTACAGGGTGTAGCCCAGAAGCTCTTTCCCACGGAGGTTTTAATTAATGATAGTGTGCTATAGCAAACACAGAATATGCCAGATAGGAAAATGGAGTACAGGAAGTCCAAAGAACAGACAAGATTAGACTGTGGTGCTGTGTTTGGGCTAGCAAATAAAGGTGCTATTAAAAAAAAAAAAAAAAAGATGCAATTAAAGATAGAAATGGAAGCTGATGCAACTCAAATGCAGTGGATTAACTGCATCTAAATTCAGAATTATGCAGATAGAATAATCCTGGAATAGGTTGTTTTGGTTTGGAATTTAAGGAATTGTCTGCAGGTTGTTCTTTGTTCTCCTCAGTTCTCCCCTATACTTAACAGAATCTGTCTGGGGAAAGTGTTGTTATGGCAACCTAGAAGTTAATCTTAATATTTAAGTCTTAGAAGTTTCATTTAAAATAGAATTAAGGAAATATATAAATACAATTTTGTTTCCTAAACATGACTGCAGATTTCTTTTTAGGTCAGGGAAGTATTGTGTTCCTAAGAGAAAAGTCAGATACACAAGGCTGTTGCCAATGATGTGTATAGAGCTTTACCACTGCCATGAGAATGGAAGATTCAGGCGGAAGATGTTCAAGGATGTTCAGTTCTTAAGTGAGAAAGGAGTAAGAAAAGCCTCGAAGACTTTCTTTTCTCCCAGAGAGATGGGAAGGAGAAGGGAAGACTGATGCTGCTGAGTGAGGCTACCCTTTCCAGCACTGACTGCTGCCAAATTCACAGCCTTCCTCTGTGCTGTCTCTTCTTGCTGGAGGCAACATTGCCTACAAGCCAGGATGTCTGATAGGGCAAAAGTAAGCAAGGGGCTTACACAGTTTTGCTGTCCTGTACATCTGTATACTATGATTTTTCAGAGCTGTTTCCTCCTCTCCAGATCTCATTTCATTTGGTTGTTGAAGCCTTCAGAGGCTTATCTCTGGAACGGCGCCTTCAGCATCGGGTATGTCTCTCCATAAAAGCAGAGTCTGTCATCACCTTCGCCTGAGTTTCTTATTGTATGTGCTAATGACATTCCTGAATGAACAAAAAAACTTGCCTTGTCATTATTGTGCTTAAAATCTTGCACATGGGCAAAGAGATAGTGCATCTTATATAAAGCCAAGAATGTATTTTTACTGCAGTTGAGAGCCTAACGTGTTTGGAGGGGAGGGGAGAGGGATAAAACCAAATAAAGCTCAAATTCTTATTTTTGTACAATTTTTCCTGGTGATACATATGTCCTTCCTCTATTCTTCCTTGTTCTAAGGTTGGTAATTTTATCTGGTAGTGGGATGCTGTGGTGAGTCATCAGCATCTGGGTCCTTCACTAGGGGGAATATTATATTTATATTGTTTTTTTTTCTCTAGCCTTCACCTGAGATAACTTTTCTTTCACAGAATACAGAATCACTTAGGTTGGAAAAGACCTTCAAGATCATCATGTTCAAACTTTGTCTGACTACTACCGTGTCACCTAGGCTACTGCACCAAGTGCCATTCTAGAAATTTTTTGAATGCCTGGAGGGATGGTGACTCCACCATCCCACTGGGCAGTCCATTCTAATGCCTGACAACCCTTTACATGAGGAAATTCTTCCTGAGGTCCAACCTCAACCTCCTCTGGTGAAGCTTGGTATAATTTCCTCTCGTCCTGTCGCTTGTTACCTGTGAGAAGAGGCTGACCCTTGGTTTGCTGACACACTTTTTCACCTTTGTTCCTTTTTCACTGGTCTGCAACTCTGTTCTGTCTGAATTTATGCTTTTATGGTGCCCATTACAGAATTCCTTGTTCTCTTTATAACCCTAACCCCAGTTTTGTCTGGCTCCAAGGTATTTCTTTAACCAACCACTGGCAAGTTGATGAAACCAGTAGTTGCCACCCTCTTATTGCACCATGTCTTTATTCCTATACACAACATACCATGCTAGAGCCAAAAATTTCACACTGTATAGAAAATAAGGCCTTGTTATTGTTACTTGCATGATGTTATGGCTATACTGTATGAAGAAAGTAAAATAAACTAGCAAGATGCTGGAGGAAGGCTGACCAGCTTCAGTCCTCAGGACTTGTAAGTTAAGCACAAGGTTTCTTGCCTGTAGCCAGCAAGAACAACATTATATTACACAATATGCCTGGATTATTGAACTAAAGGTCTACAGAAACCAGTTCCTGTTGTTCATCTCCAAGTTTGTCACCACTAGCATTTCAGTCTTGAAGCTGTTATCTCCTGCTTTCCGTGATTCCAGGAATTTGTCATCCTTATTTTGGAATTTGTCATAGATATGTTCCTAAGGCTATACAAAGTATTGAGTCTTCCCAGGAATATTTACCTTTAGGTAAGTATCAAGATGTAGGCTTCACCTACTCAGAAGGACAATTTTTAATTTATTATTTCATTAAGAAAGTTTTGTTAATTTTCACAAACTATGTCCAGAGTTTTTTCTAGTCTTACAGGAATACAGCAAACACTAATGTGTTGAAGGCTTCAGATATGCTTAAAAAAAACTTACAATCTGAAATGTTCTTACAGCATATATATATGTATACAGTTTATCTCTCATTGAATACTCTGGCAGCTGAAATCAGCCAACTATTTTGATACAAGCTGCTGCTTTAAACCCAGTTTTCTTTTGCATGGAGACAACAAAAACTCATACTTCTTTCCTTTTCACTGAAAGAAAACGACTGGATTTTTGCATCAATTTCCAGGACAGGAATAAATTTTTGTCAAGTGAGAGGAGTGATTTGTGCAGGTCTATTTTTAGAGTTGGACTGTTCATGCTTGAATACATGTAGGAGAGGGCATGCTGCATCTGTGCTCTATCAATGAAGAGCCCTGGTTTGAGCATTCTTCCAAATATTTGTGCAGATGAATGGAGCCTTTTTCCCCATTTGCAATAAATTATAAAGACATCAGAATGCATTCATGCTGCTTGATAATATTGATTTAGTTCCTCAGTGTACCTGCAATGTGGTACATGGGTTTTTCACACTATCCTTTGGGCAATATTGTGTCTTGCCTTTAGGAGACTCTTTATGACATTGGTATCTGCTTTAAAAGGACTCAGCAAGTTATATATTTCATGTACACATTGCGTGATTAGGAGGAATTAATGTATGGAAGTAGGAACAAACTACAAAAGAAGATCCTAATCTCGTACCCTAGGTGTGTGCTTTGAGGGAGCTTTGAAACGGTTCATCACTGCAGGTTTAAAGATTCTGTTTGTGCTTCTCAGATTATTTCATCAGGCCCTATTAGATGGTGGAAGGGGAAACTAAAATGCCAACATGAAAGGAACTTCAAGTTGCATCTGTCACATTAAAGAGACTTTGTTAAAATAATAGTAAAAAGCATCCATCAGAGGATTTGTTGGATTTTTCCAGAAAAGGATAGGTTTCCTCTACCTGTGGAGAGGATGATTAGCAAGCCATGTGCACACGGAGGCAGTGAGAATTCATTAGCTCCAGGCCCTGAGTAAACATGATTCTACGAGATTAGATCTCAGGTTGTAGATACAGTGGTATTAACTGGTTATGGGGTAGACTTGGGCAAATTAATTTTTTAAAGCTCACTGCTTTAAAAAGTAGTGATTTCAAAGACCACGATTTTTCAATTAATTTTTTCCTTTTAAAAAGTGCTTGGCACATACACTCACCCCACTGTTTTGCCCTTCTTGTACGTGTCCTTAGTGGTTTCTGAAGCGCAGCTATATATAACTGTATTTTCATTTTCAGTATTGCACTTCCTCAAGATTTTTGCAGCTAACCCTCCAGCCTGAGGGAAACTAAGTTAGTCTGCAAAATGCCTGTCTTCTGTGTAACTACTCTTCTATATGTTAAAGGGATTTCACCCCTTTTTGTTTTGCAACCAGTTATTTGCCACACTTTCTTGGTATTGTTTGACCAAAGTAACGCCCCAAAATCAGTGTTTAAATGTTCCTGCTATGTATTTACCTCTGGACAAATTTTCTGATTCTCTCACCTGTAGGAGCATGATCTCTTAAGGAAAAGGACAATGCAGCAATTCTTAACTTGGCTAAAACAGCTTGTGAAATTTCAGTCCCAGCATGTATGGCTCAGCTGCCTTTCAAGGCTGCTCCCAATAACTTCCAATGGGCACTAGCTTTCACAACAAGAAGGGCTACCAGCTTTTGTTGGAGTATGAAATGCCACAAATCCACTCCTGAAATTATAGAACTACCATTTTTAAATACCATGAAAACCAGCTGTGAAGTCTTCCCAACTAGGTTTGATAGGAACTGAACCATGTTTCCAGCACGCTGACTGGCAGTGAGAAAGACAGAGGATTTGGTGAGTTTGATAGCTTAAAGTTTTTAAAAGTTTCTGTAGATATAGATTTGTGTCATAGAAGTTTTTATTACTGGAACCAGAAGCCTAAAGCCAAGCACTAAGGCAGATACTGGATTTTTATCTGACATTTGGGGAAAACTGAAAAAACCCTCACCTCTCATGAAGCTGCTTAGAACTTGTTCTGTATTTCCTCACTAATCTGCATGGACCATCTGACATCATCTTAAGCTCCGGACAGCCTCTAAAACCTGGAAGGTCTTCAAAACTGGCTTTGCCAAGATGCCTGCCAGCCATAGCTCTTTTGCTGTCTTTTTCTCTTCTTTAAAGCACTTTTATGTCCAGTGACTCACAGGTAGCCTGGCATGACTCCTGTCCTGGGACAGAACTCCTCCCTCCTACCGTTCCTGCAGACAGAGAGCACTTGGCCTCAGAGACAACAGTAGATTAATTACTGAGCCTGATCCGTGACTTTTCAATAAAGCAAAGGTTTTGAAGCAAGCTCAGTCTCACCATTTTTCTTCTCACCATTAGTCTTTGTCTCATTTGGTGCTCGGGTCAGACTGGAGCTCCAGCTCGCCCTGCACGTGGTGTCAGTGAGTCAGTTCAGCCTTCAGCCCAAGACTGAATTGAATGCTGTCGTGTATCCAGCCTTTTAAAAACTCAATTTGTCCCTTGTCCAGTTAGTTAAAAAAATGTTTTAGGATTTGGATTCCTAGTTCACTGCTGACAGGACTATGTGAAATGTTAGGACTGCCCTGGGCGAGAATCTCTCTGGGTACTGGACAAAAGCCAATTTTTGGTGTCTGTTTAGTCCTTTGGAGGACACGTTCATAGCTCTACAGCAAAACTCAAGCTTGATAGGCTTAGTATTATTTAGGAGATTCTTCTCAGTTTTGCATTTCTCCAACAGGTCTTATATCGAGGGATTTACTGTTGTTGTTGTTATTGTTGTTGTTGTTGTTGTTGTTTTTAGGGATGAAAACTGCAAGGACTTGGAAGCATCTTTTACAGAACCTGAATCAGAAGATTACCCTTCTAATGACCTAGCAACTTGACAAACATTAAAATTAGCAGGGTGGCATTTTGGTTATTTACTGAGACAGGTTAAAAATTTACCCTGAATTGCTTTGGTAGGAAATTTAGATCTTGATGCTGATTGAAGTGGGAATTCTGTATAGCACTAACTGCTGTATATAATGACAAGTAAGCTGCAGCTGCATATAATAATAATAATAATAATAAAATTTAACAATAAAATTGCCTAAAGCATTAGAAGAGAGTTATCAATCTGAGCAGCAGGAGAAAGATTGTTCTTGTGACGTGATTAGAAAGAAACTTTTGTGATTGCAGAGAATGAGGGTCAGACCAGTCATATTATGTCAGGAAGTGCTTGAAGTTTTTCCAGGTGTCTCCTAGCCATGGCTAGGGGTGTCAGACTTGTAATGACACCTACCACACAGCATTTATAATGTGTGAAGAAATGCTTGTTGGTGGAGAAACAGAAGCAGAGTAACGTGAGGGCTGTGAGGCGGTTTCAATATGCAGCAGCAAACTCGATGTCACTGAGTAACCATTTGAAATGGAAAGGTTAAGCAAGCAGTCAGTCAGTAACAACCTGCAAAACAGCATCTTTGCTTTGAACGTCTGGCAGAAAGTCAGTTTGGGAAACCACAATGCTTCTGTATTTCAGAAATGACCATGTTGTACAGGTATATATGGTGGTGCTGCTACAAAAAAGCTGCTGCAAGACATCTCAGCACTGTGTGCTATGTCTGTGAAATGCACTGCTGTGCATTGCTACAAAACATATTTTGGCTGACACTGAGAAACAAATAAGCAGCAATCCACGTCAGACCCATGTGGCTGTTCACTCAACTCAGTTTGCTCAGATTTTGGCTAACCCAGCTCGTGCTAAGGCTTGGTGTGTGGTTGAAGCGTCACCACTGGGTCAAAGTTGGAGCACCTGGCAGGCAGGACAGGAGGGCCACCACACTGACATGATCACCTGCAGATTGCTGGGCAGCCAGCAATTGTTGATCTGGGTTTCCAACATTATGGAACCCTGTGGACAGCCTATTCATCAAAGGCAAGGTGCTCTGTGTGATGAGAGCAGTAATCATAATGATTGCTTCTACATGGTTAAAGAGAGAAGATTACAATTCAGTGAAGGTTTTTTACAAACCAGTAGCTGCAGACCTGGTTGAGTACCTGGGGGTGATGGCACTCCTCTTTGTATCACAGCCTAATCTTTAGCCTAAATCCAGTCAGTGCTTTCAATATAATGGATATCCTAAAGCACACAGCAAGGTCCAACCTCACAATTTGTCCTTCCTAAGAGAAGGATTTCATGGCCTAATTGTCCTCAAAGCCAGTGCAGAGATATATGTGTATATGCAGCCACTGCTATGTCCAAATGCCTTAGTTTTTTAATTATTTAATTATTTGAGGAACATATGGCATATAAAAATCTAAAAGGAGTGGATAAAATGTGCATATGTTTCTTACTGGTGACTCTAATAAATCATGGCAGAATAGCACATGCCAGGAGATAGCTGCTGCTCCAAGACCCCATTATTCATATTGCCAAAGCACTGACTGGACCTGGGAGAAATTCTATGCCACCGTTTCTCCATCTGTGTTATTCCACTACATATGGGTCTCTTTTAGGGTCAGGCTTGTTCTCCCAATTTAAGAATACTTTGACTAGACAGATTCTGCTCTCCCATTCTTTCTTTTCCCATGATAGGATTTTTCCAGTTTAATGTGTTAAGGGCTAAGAACACCTTTTATATACATACATACATACATATATATAGTATACGTATATATGTATACATATATACGTATGTATATATATATATGTCTGTTGTTTAATGATTCATAAGTTTTAATATGTTGAGGCCATCTCAAAAAAAGTTGGACTCCTACATTTAGAAAGCTGAAATGACCCTTCAATCAGTATTTTTGCTGATGCACTCCAGAATTTTCTCCTACAAAAAGACATTCTACTTAGCACTGAATGTTACAGTTATGCTGAATTCGTAATAAAAAAAAATTGAAATAATAATAAAAAATGTACATGGTTCCCTGACGTTTTGCTCTAGCAATAGGAAGGGCTTCTTATGGTAGTGGAGGCAGCTCTGCCTGGGTTTGCAGTAACCACTTTGAAGAAAACTTTAAGGAAAATGAGAGAAGTAGCAGACAAAAAACAAAGGGAATATCAATGACCAGGAAATGATGGCAGAAGTAGCTAGGGATTACTTGAGGCTGAACCAAAGTGATAGGAAAGTATTTGTGTGACAGACTTTCTGGTTAAATTAAGAATCTTTGGACACTTGTGGATTATAGTTTGGACACCACCTTGATGCACTATATTGATTACACCCAAGAAATCGTTGATGTCAGTGCTAACACCAGCTCTGGTCTATTGACATGTCAGTGAAGATCTCTCAGTCACAGAAGGGATTTGTGCAAAAACCTACAGAGCTATGTTTCTCTTCTCTAGAAAATACAAGGAAGGCAGGATGTTAAACTGACATCAACTGAAAAGTGCCCTTTTGCTTTTTTGATAGGCACTTATGCAGAAGGAAAGGAGAATGTGTGGGGGAACAGGCACAGATCAGGGACAGTTTCTTTCATTTTGGCAATCTACACTTATACCTGTGCACCATTTCCACACAAGTGGCACATTTTGGGAAAATATTGGTTGATTCATGGGTGGAGTGGAAATCATGTTATTTCACTTCTAATTTAGAGCCCTAAACTATGATTTAAGAAATCTCTGCTTACAGAAATACAGAATTTGTGAATATTTTGCAGAGGAGAGAGAAGTCAGCTGTCTGGAGGCACGTGGGCTAGCTGCCAAAGCAGGAGCACCACAGCACACCACCTCAGTACTGCAGAGCCTTGTTATTTTGTCCTGGCCACCTCTGCCAACCTCCTCTTGTGCCACAGCTGCTCTGCAGTACAAAGGAGCCCAGTCAAGGGCTTAGCTGCTCACACAGATGGTGGGTTACCTTCTGCAGTTCTCCTTCAGCCTGTGGTAGGGTGGAATCTCGGCCCAAATACTTCTGCATTGCTGCCTCAAGACACGTAATTCATTAACACTTGAAGACTGTTTAGATCATCCTGGCTTCTGTGCTATGCCTTGGAGAAGGAAAGCACGTATTTACCAAACAGAAGGACTGTGTATGCTTCAAAAGGAAATTTTCAAAACAAGTATTAAAAACCCTGCCAGCATTTCTGTGGGGAGAATCCACTCTCTGCAGAGGTGTCCACTTTGACATGGTTTTGCAGTGCAGCACTAGTCCTGGATGGGGAAAAAAAAAAAAAAAAAAAAAAAAAAAAAAGTCATGCTGTAAGGAAAGCATCCAAGAGCTTTTCAAGATAAAAATATGGGTGGAACACATGTCCTCTGAAGAGATTTGTGAGGTGCAGGAATTGTAACCTTAAAGTGTGCAATTGTTTCAGGAGTTCAGAAGATGCCGTGGTTACTCTTGTGGTTTTTTCCTTCTTTTTTAGCAGCCCATCCAAAATTATCCTGCTGAACATCTGCTTGTGAAACAAGTCCCTGACTGAATGCCATGAAGGGAGGTGCAGATTTGGGACTGCAGTTTTTGCTGGTTTTAACCCTTGTGAAAACTGCCTGCCCAGCTGTGGGCAGAGTTTGGAAGCAGCCAGACCAAAACATTTAGGGGTGAGTACTGGGTCCTCTGTGCTTTAACAGTACAACCCAAAATCTCCTCTTCCAAGTGGATGAGTATTCTCCAGAGGGAGAGACTGTCCTTATTGCCACAGTAGGATGAAAACATTAGGCCTGCTGTTCGCAGAGAACACACTGGTATGAGCATGAGAAGACCCTGGGCAATTGTGTAACAGTCTTAGGACTCTACACAAGCTTAAAAACCAGTGAGCAATGAAAATATTCTTCCATTCATGACAAGACCTTACCAGACTTACTTTCTTATTTTTGAGAAGGCTTTCCTAAAGGAGGCTCTACATTTTTTTTCTCAGCTCCTTGATAGAGCAGCCTCTTTTTTTCTGACAGTCTCTAGAGTCTGATTTAGAGCAAAGTTTGAAGGATAAAACCAGAAAAAAAGCCAGATGAGTCAACTGCAGGAATGGACACACCTTCTGTGTCACACCATGTCTTTGCCCCTGATGTTGTCATGTTTTACTCCTCAGCACCATTATCTTCAGCTGGAATCAGTGCAGTGTGATCTACACCAGGATTTTTTAAATCCAAGAGTCCTACACTTGTTCCTTGTCTTTGCTGGACTGAAGCACTGAACTTTGCAAAAGCTGATGTCTACTCTTGTGAAAAAAGACTCTTCCAGGCTATCTAAGTTTTTTTGTGTGTGTTTTTTTTTCTTGGTGGTTTTTTTTTTGTTTGTTTGTTTGTTTGTTTGTTTTTTTCCCCAGCATGTTTCTTTAATTACATTCTGCCAGGTCCTTGAACTGAGGGAAATACTAACTTTTAAATCCAAGAAATGTTTCACAGAGAAAAATTCTGTTAAGATTTCTGGACATATCAGACCAATGGCCAAATGGTCCTTTAATTTAGCATTAGGCATTTGTTATAAAAGCCATGACCCTGGTAAACTTTTCTGGTATTAATGCCAATGTCATGTGTTCCCACAGGAGACCCATTACAATTCAGCAATAATTAATGTACCACTGCAGCAAAGTGTCAAAGAAAGGTCACACTTTTTAGTGCTTGTCTTTTCAAAACAATTAAGCAATTAATTACCGTTCTCTAACCTCCTGCTCAGTTAAATGTCTTTCTGACCAAAAAAAAAAAAAAAAAAAAGATATTTCTTTATATCCTGTCATTCCTGTCAAATTATCTACCCATCCTCTAAATATTAACATTTTTCTTGGTATCACAAAAGTCACATGTGGAAGAAGATAATTGAAATTAACACACTAATAATTCAGCCTGCAAATTATTTCTGCTAGCAGGGATTTGGTAACCTTAATATAAAATACCTACTACTTACAGATGGGAGATATTATCAAGCCTGTGAAGTTGCAGAACACTTTCTGTGTGTTCTTGTGCACAGTTCTGCAAGGACTTGCTTTTGAATTAATGTTTCTCTTTCTTTAGTTTTGTAACATCTTTCACATAAATATTTAAGCCAAATGTTTATTTCTAGTTTTCATCTGTGTCTTAGCTGATCACTCCAGTTTCTGCATTTAGACAGGATGTGAGTATTTCTAAATGGGCAGAAACAACTGGTTTTTGCTTTAGAGCAGGGAGATTTGGAAGTGACAGCACAAGTCTAACTACCACCATTTTCTATTCACAGCAGACAGTTCTTTTCTTTGGGGAAAGGTTTTTTTCCCTGTACCCTGGGAAATGTGGATTTGTCATCTGCCATGCACATTTTGTTGCCTACCACATAGCTGCACTTGAAGGGGAAACTTTCTTATAGCACAATCAGAACATTAAATAGAAAAAAAAATGCAAATTCCCACCAAGAGCAATGTAGTATGTTATTATGATAAAGCAGGATGAAGCTGTCAAAGAAAAAGCTTCTATTTTCACCAGAGATGGAAGCTATTAGCCTTGAGAGAGCACCTCTTAGCATGAGAGCAGTGGATCAGCTGGAAAGCTGTTGATGGAGCAACAACCACAGCTCTTGAACTGTTTATCCACTGAAGCGATTTTATGGCTGCTTAGCACTTGATCAGTTAAAATGACTAACACACCTAACCTGTGGAGGAGATCTGAGATCACTAGACCATGGCATTCTAGAAATGGTCTTGGAATACCTTGCAATTTATCCCAGAAAAAGATAGATGCACTTTTTATGGAGAAAAGCATCTGCCGTAGGAATACATTCACAGACTTACTTTTGTCTTCCAGGTATTTTAACATAGCCTATTTTTCTTTTTTAACATTTTTCCCCTTTTCATGTTAGGGAAGTGTATCTGTCCAGACATTAAAGTCAAAAATTGTCTGCTACTGGAGAGGTTTGGTGCAGTAAAAAATTATGAAGGCCTAGGGAAATTACTCTAAGAAAGTTACTATGGTTGAGGAAGATTCCTCAGTATGAAAAATCTCTAACTGAATAAATTTTACTAAGACACAGCTCAAATTTCAGAGTGAATATGGGATTCCCATGAAAAGCTTTCCCCTGCAGCACTTTCCCTGCTTGAGGAAGTGCTGTCTCCAGTCCTCTCTGTTTCTGCCCCTGTGTTGGCAAAGGATGTTCATGCAGTTAGATACCTGAACTTCGTGCAGTGCCCAGCATTCATATGGATATCTAACTGAGGGAGAATGGACTGAAACATGCTCTGTAGGGGCATGCAAATATTCACTTGAACCATCAGTGTGCTAGTATACAATAAATTCAGATAATATCGCAAGGTTGAGTCAGTTTTGCCCATGATGGTATTCGGTGAGTGACCTCTCCCTGTCGTTATCTCAACTCACGAACCTTTTGTTATATTTTCTCTCCCCTGTTCACTTGCAGAGGGGAGTGACAGAGTGGCTTTGGTGGATGCCTGGCATCCAGCCAGGGTCAAGCCACTACACACCTTAATTTCTTCTTCCCATTTTGCATTTAGATGCAGTGCTATATAATTTAGACTAATTTAAATTACAAGCTCTAAGAGGAAAATGGGAAAGCTGAAAAAATTTACAGACCCACAAAACATACCATGGCTATTCTATTCCTATGTCAGAGTTAATCTATGGTTTGATCTGGTCACAGAATTAGCATTTAATCTGCTCCTACAATGCTGGACTTAACTTCTAAATTTTGTTGATCTTGTAAATCAGATTTCTGGATTTTAGCACTTGTTTTTAGAAACTGTTAATTTCCCAACATTATATTGGTTTTTTTAGAATGCATATCACAAGCTATAACAGAGCACTGGATTTATACTAAATATTACCTTATTTATAGTACCTGTCACGTCAGTGACACTGCTTAGGCTAAGGTATAACTCAGCAGAAGGAAAAGAACAAGAAGCCTGCCTCAGGGCTTTTAGTTCTCAAATTATACCAAACAATCACATTTCTTTCCCCAGCTGTTTAAGATTTAATCTGGCTAATCAGTGGGTAAACCAGAACAGAAAGGCTGGGTGGAGAGACTTTTTGAACAGTCCGTTCAGCTTAGCTGAATTCAAGATTTGTATGCTCAAAATATTAAGCAGTGGGTGTAGTCCTTTGTTCAAAGAGTCACAAACCTCACGTATGTGTTACCTTATATTTGTGATGAGGTTTGCCCTTTCACCTTGTCCTGCTGCTCAGTGTTGGCAGGGGGTGCAGACTCCAAGACCTTGCTGATTTTCACAGTTCAGGAGTGCACACCTTTGTTTCAGTGAGGCAACAGGGGCGTTGATTCTGTTACATTAACTGAACAGCAAGAATAGTTACGCCTGTCACAGTTGATACACTGCCTCACTTGCCTGTCTTCGCAGCACCTAAATTTGTAAATCCACCCTCCCAAGAGGCATAAAACCACCGCCTGCAGGAGTGGGTGTTGGTCATGTGCAAACCTTGCTGATGCTCAGTAAGGTGCTGCCACGGGCAGGAAGGCAGTAACCACACTTGACAAGCCTTGAGCCCCATTGTGGGCGTTTATCCACTATACATTCAAAGTCTGTTGTTCTGCACGTGCATAAATGTTTCCTGTCTTGTTCTACACATAGGTTTTATTTCCCAGGTTAAATGGGTTTTCAACTGTCTTTTAGGGCTTTTGCCGTGCCATTTTGCAGTCCTGTTGAAGAGGAAGTACTTCAGCAAGTACCTGTTTTTTTCTGGTGTGCTTGCTTCACCACATTCCAGTAGTTAATTTTACTGCAACAGAGACTTTTGTTTCATTGGGATGTGAATTCTGAAGCTTTCTGACCGTTGATTTGCTGACAGAAAGCAAGTGTAACTTGCAGAAACTGGTCTGCAAGAGGCTAAGTTAGGCAGACACCAGTCTCTCTTGTGATTACTATCCCTGCTTCTCAGGGACACACAGAGTGTCCCGACTGTCATGCGGCACCTGAGAGTCAACACTGATTATGATGATCTTGTTTCAAAGAGGAAGGCACTTCTGAATACTATTAACTCTATATGTTATCTTCACATATTTAACAATCCAGGAAAAAAGACGATAACTAATTACCTTATAGTAAAATTGGAACTGAATGCCTTCAATTGCACTGCCATAAAACAAAGATGAGATGACAGGGATGTGAGAATTCCAACTTTTCCCCCTGTACTTCTTTGAACTTTTCTGGTTTTGGCTGATAGCTCACTGCTGAGCTGCTGGGGTTGCAACGTGGAAATGTGCACATAAAATTTTACTAAATGGAAATTACGTTTTCATATATTCTCTTTCATATACTGAGCACACGAATTTTACATATGCATGAAGAGTGGAGTAGTGAAGAATACCTGAAGAATATGCAGTTCTTCAGGTGCATCCCTAGCTGCAAACAGGAGGACTGTAGGACTGTTTTCTGCTGATAAAACAAACAAAGGAAACAAGTTTGTCTTTCAGGGCTTTCAGGAACTGTTAACTTGATGATTTGTGCTTTGAATAGCAATGGATGGCTCTCTGCTAGCTCTGAACTCAGATAAAGGGCAAACTTCTATACATGGAAGGAATATGAAACTCGTTTTTAGTTAATTATCTAATAATAAGTTGTCAGAGGGAAAAAAATCAGGCTGCAGGTTTTCAGCTGGCGGCAAACACGTCATCTAAAATGTTTTTCCTATATTTTTTGTTGGTTCGGGTAGGCTCAAAGACAATCTGTGAAATTTAAAAAGCTTTCAAGCTCTGAAACTCTGAATGTGTAAGAGTTTCATGGGAAACTGTGCTAATTGAACCCACTTCTTCCCTTTACCTTATACCTGTTTGCTTATGAGCAGCTTCTCAAAAAAAAAAAAAAAAAAAAAAAAAAAAAAAAAAAAAAGGTGGCACATTTACCCGAATGTGTATAAGTTAGAGAATCATGTGGGCATCCCAGATAAACCATAAATAAATGATTTTTGTTCCTTTTTCACCTGTGTCTACTGGCGTTTTAAGTTTATTTTAACTGAACTGGGAAACAGTCACAGAACTTTTCAAAGTGTCTTTTTTTTTCTGTTTTTCTTAACAGCTCTCACTTCAGATAAACTAATCTGTTTAAAACTGTTTCTTGCCCAGCTGGTTTGCTTTATGGTGTTTTCTGAAACTGCAGTGAAGTCTCTAGCTGAAAATGGAAATCTGTAAGAAAAGATAAGGAGTTAACTATCAATTTTGTATCAATAAGAAGTTCAGGTGTTAATCATCATTTTGTGTAAATAGAAAAATTGTGAGGTTTTTGCATAGCTGAATATGTTGTTTTCTACAATGCTGGGCAATGAAAAATAGCTGGAAGTCTCAGGTGCCATAAAAAATGTGCATACTATCTTTTAGAACATTGAGTATTACTTTTAGAAACTTTTGATTTAACCTACTTGATATCTTTGCTATTTGCTGTAAGGTAGTTAACAGGGCTATTAAAAAAGAAATAACCAAGTCACTAATGAAATACATGGAAACTATTAGGAAGGACTATAGGAAGGGCTAGAGAGAATGGGTTTTAATGGGAGCTGGAGGTTTATGGCAGTTGTGTTTGCATTTATCACACAGTTTCTAAACTGGCCATGAATTCGTATTTTGCATTGAATAATATTTCTTCGTATTTTTTTTTTTAGACTACAGAATTGACATCCATCATGGTTGTCAAGATTTGCAGCATTACAAAGCATACCTGGTCAAGATTCAGGGGCTGGACTTCAATGCACAGAAGTTACCACGTAATTCTTGCTGCAGCAGTGGGACTAGGACATTCATGGCTGCACTTAAATTACTAGTTGTGGATTGATTGTGAATGCCCAGTGCACAGCAGGATAAAAGTGGTTTTGCAAATCAATTTTTCTCAAATTCTGCTTCTTTGTAAACTTTTAAACTGTGCTGCTTTGACAGCAAACCAGAGGATTCAGCTGAAGGTGGAACTTCTGAATGAACTGCATTCCCTAGCTGCAGCACATTATATAAACCTAGTTGTTTATTCAGTTGTGGAAGATACTGATACAGAATTTGAGAGACTCTCAGTTCCTTCAGACTCCTGAAATCAGGCAATCAGCTTAGATTTTGTCATTCCTTAACTAGGTCCAGAAAACCATAGCATTGATTCTTCCTAGGTGGACAGACAAATATGTACATTTGACTCAGGAAAGTTAAATCAAAATCTCTATGCAGAAGAAAGGCCTCCCTTGTAGGATACTGGATATAGCTTCTGTGTGGTGGCTTTAAGCTTTCAGTTAAGCTGCTGTGATTGCTGGAGTGAGTCCTATGAAGTTTAATAATCATTATATTACTTAGCAAACTGACTGTTTTGGGGCATATCAATATTATGTGCAGTGCCATGCTGGAAAGACATTGTTTTGGAAGGGGAATTTGCCTTTAATTCCAGTTCAGAATACATTAAAAGGTCCTGCTGTTTTGTGGAATGGGACCTGCACTTTTATAATCAGAAACAGTGGTGTGCAGGCACTGTACAGGAGAAAAGTATTGCAAGGTTTAGAGAAGAAATGAAGATCCAAAGGCATCTTTCCCTGCTGCTATTTTTCGCTCCACATGTTTGCAGTAAAGCATAAATAAATTGGATATGTTGCAAATAAGCTAATAAACAGTTCTTTCCCTTGAAAAGTGCAGTAAGTTTATATGTGCATGTGCTGGGGCTGACAGGAGCTGATTAAAAATGCAATGTGCAGCAAGTGTTGAGGAAGACAACACATGCAAGCAATTAAAGAGAGTGAACTGTCATTAGTCACATCCTACGTGAAATGGAGCTGATAACATAAACTTTCTATGCCTTAGTTTACTATCTACTTCTGCTATGCATTCCCTTCTGCCCCTCGGAAAAGAAAAATTATGAAATATTCATCACTAAAGAGGCAGTATGAAGGGAACAAGGAAGTGTGATGAAAAGGTGCTACTGGTGGTACTGTTACTGCAGGGAAGAAAATAAAAAGGCTGATACAAAGTGAGAACAGAGTTAATTCCCCTATCATCTGAGCTGACAGCCAGCTGAAAAAGATGTTATTTTACTCTATGAAATATTAAATAAATCTGCTCTCCAGCAAGATCACTGTCTTTATGAGGAGGAGGGAGAAGTAGAAAGCCCTGATGGTTTGCACCAGAATCTTGTTAACTGTTGTCTGATTATCTGAAAAATCCCCCTGCGGGGTTTTTGGGCAGTCCCAGAGGTACACTTGCTACTGGTACTTCATACAAAACCTTTTTTTTTTTCTTTTTATTTTTTCCTTTGCTTTGAGTGGTAACAAGTGTACCACAAAGGACAAACATCAAAGAACAAACGCTCAAAACAGTACTTTAAATGCAGTTAAGCCAATCAGCTATGCTAAATGCCTTCAGATATTTCCTAGATATTTTGCAAGAACATAAGGTTCTCCAAAACACACACCTCTATTGTGTGTGATGCAGCTGATCAGTTGTTTGTATCACTGACATTGCACCTGTCACAAGGCAGAAAAGTGACTTGTCAGTACTGAGAACTGGTTGTTCAGTGGAAGAGTGCCCATTTGGCCAGAGGGAAGGAAGGCTTGCCCATTCTCCAGGTTGATCCTTCTTAGCAGGCAGTGCCAGTCACACTAAAGATCTCAACATATGATGTGTAGCAGCAGAAGCTTCTTCCAACCAGGGCTCAAAGTGAGATGCAAAAACTGCTTTCTCTGTTCCCTTCCGCCTCTCACCCCCCTGCTTGTAACAGAAATGATCTGGGTAGCTCTGTGTGGTGGAATGGCCGAACCTAATTCTCACTGCAGGCATCAGAAGCCAGGAGGAATTACTAATACCATCTTACAGCAGGAGGAAAAGAGACAAGAAGGTTGAAATACTTTATTCATGGCCAAAAATGAGTCAGAGAAGAGATGAAAGGCCTATGGAAGCTCCTATGCCCCTTAAAGGTGGTTGGAGAATTAAATTTTTTTTCATTGCAACATCTTCAAACCCACACCTTTTTTCCTCCCATGATGGGTGAAATTTGCTCCAAGGCCTCAACTCCTCTCGTAATGGTTGGGTTGAGAAGAATCCACATGTCTGGAATAAAGCAGACTCAGTTTGGATTCCTCCACCACCTCTTTCGAGGCAAGATCCTGGATGCTCCACGCTGCTGATCCATCCCTTGGTATTTTATTTTTTTCTTATCCATTTTTTATGAAATTAGACCAGAGACATGTTGTCTGACTTTCTCATGCTCCACGAACTGAGTCAGAGACTTGAGTTTACAACCCTGCTCTAGACCAACTAGATATGAGTTTTGACTTCTATGTCACTTTCTAAGAGATTTCACAGGTGAAAGGTTATTCTGAAGTGCAGCAACTGCTTGGGAAAATGTTTTGAAGGATTTCCTTTCTTCTGTGCTAAATTTCTTCTTTTTCTTTTCTTTTCTTATTTTTTTTTTTAACAATACTGCTTTGTCCCCTGTATGGTTTTTTTTTATATGATTGGAAGCTTATTAAAATGTCTGCTTTTCAATACCTTTTAAACTGAATGTATTTAAGTAGCAATTTACTATGAACTTAAATTTTGAAAAGCTTTATTTGAAGATTTGTAGAGCCGTGCTTTGACACCTGCTTAGCAGAACCCTGTGGCTGCATCCACTTGATGTGCTTCATGCTGCAGGGCACTTTGAAAAATTGTTGTATTTCACAGAAACTTCCAGGGACCACTGTGAGCAGGGAGGGTATATTTCCCTCTCCAGAAAGCCAAGGACCTCCAACTTAAAAATCAAAAGAAGAGAAAAAATATTGACATCACACTAAAGTGGCACAGTAGCAAAGCAACTCCACGCAGCCTCCTGGATAAGACACAGAAGAATAAGACAATTTAGCAGGAGATATGACAGCAGAGCTCTGTAGTGCTACTTTTGGGATGGATTAGGAGCTTCAGGATAGATGAGGCTAACCTGTGCTTTCCTTTTGTCAAAATGTGTGCCCGTTTCCCTGTTATTGTGTCTATACGCTCCCTGTGTGCTTTGATTCCTTCTGAAAATGCTTTGGTGTGTGGGCAAGGAGGGAGTTTCAATCCTTCTGTGTCCTCATCTCCCAGAGGTTGAAGATTGCACCACTTACCTGCCAGGCTATAGAGGCAGCTCTAAAGAGGCAGACATAGCACACCTAAATGCACATGCAGAGGCCGAGGAAATCCTAAGCACCCTTAACTTCCTATATTATCTTATTTTTTACTTGAAAGACTCACTTTCTTCCAGAAAAATCCCATTTCCCAAAGAGCAGAAGAATTCAACTGTTCTTCTGTAGCAGATTGAATTGTCTTAAAAGGTAATGCACCTTTTGCATGGACCTAGTCGTGATGATGCTTCATTTTCTTGTCTATTTTTAAATTACTTGTCCTTTACAAAATAATATCTAAGACAGCACAGGATGCATATTATACAGTGGTAACACAAAACTTTGTACTATTATATAAATAAACACTCCCCACAGGAAACATAATGTTTTCTTACCTCAGATAAGCAGTAATATTTATAAACAATTTACCCCCATCTTGATTTGGCAAATTTCTTTGCAGACTGGAGCACTTTATTTGTTTTCTACGTCATTTTGTCTAGTGCTGACCTCCTTTGGCAAAGAAGTACTGTCTTTCAACAGTTAAAAAGGTAGCAAGTTTCCAGTGTTCATCCATGCCTCACTTCTTCGGTCTTGCATGAACCAGCTCAGACCAGGGCTGGAACAGGAAAATAAGTTTGATTATTTGGCAAAATAACCAATATTTTAAAAAAAACAAACAAACAAACACGAAAACTCCACAACAAACCCCAAATCATTGGCCGGATACACAGAGTTCATTTTTTCAGATATTTGTATTTACCAATAAAATTTGTATTTACTAACCGAAATACCAATTTGGACATGAATGCTTGAAGATTGAATATTCTGTACATCTTAAAAGTTAAAATTTGTATCACCAAAATTCTTTGTACAAATACATCCCAAATCATTTTTTTGTAATTTCCTATGGACCTCAGGAAAAAAAAAAAAAAAAAAAAGGCATATTGAATAGAAAATACTACTACAGCCCAGATGCAGGATGCTGGCTGAGCAGTAGTGGACAGAACTCCCCAAGATGCAGTTTCTATTTGCAAGCATGGCTTGCCACAGCTTCCTCTATTTCCTAGGATTTTCTTTTAAAACTGCCTTCAGCTAAATTGAATCAGCCTGAGGATGTGGGAATTTGTTGACCAAGTCGAAGTGGAAAGCATTAGCTCTTTGATGAAGTAGAAAATTCAGTATCTGAAGAGCCACTGAGATAATATTTCCATAACCTGTTATCTGACCCTATATCAGAAGGACTTTGTGTTCAGTGCTTCAAACAATTTCTGGAAAGGCTGGCAATATTTGCCAAGAAGCCACATTTTTTTTCTTTTTTATTGCCTTTTTTTTTTTCTCTCTCCCCCCCCCCTATAATTTATCACTATAGAAAGAGATTAAAGTAGTGGCTGCCTAAATGTTGAAAGAGGAGCAGCCTATCGACTCATGGTTTTGCAGAGATTACTTCCAGTAATCTGCTGTATTTTTATTCATACCTGCTTTTAATAAAGTAATTCTCAAGCAGTCTCTTACAGCAGTAAACCAGATGGAAACAATAATATCCATATCTTAGGAGAACAACACACAGGCTATTCAGAGATAGAGGGGAAAAATACAGACTATTATGCATAAATTACTGTATCTTATAATGTAGTAGACAGCAATTATTTAACTTAGCTGTCTATTTGCTGCTTTCTATTGAAATTACTTGAAAATAATGTGAATATTTGGAACATTTTAGAATGAACGGAAATGTACTAATAAGAAGATTCTTAAAAGATTGAAATATATCCAACCTTGATTCCTTGTTAAATTTTAATTGCTATGACTTAATAACCAAAAAATGTAAAATAACACCAACACCATTAAGTTTCCAAAACACCTAATTATGATTATTGGTAGTTGGTTCAGTGGCTCATATTTCCAAAGGACACATTCATAAAAATATAGAATGGTTTCAGTTGGAAGGGACCTTAAAAATTATCTAGTTCCAAAACTCCTGCCACGGGCAGGGACACCTTCCACTAGACCAGGTTGCTCAGAGCTCCATCCAACCTGGCCTTGGACACTTCCAGGCAGCCACAACTTCCCTGGGAAACCTATTCCAGTGCCTCACCACCCTCACAGTAAAGAATTTCTTCCTGGTGTCTGTCGTAAACCTACTCTCTTTGAGAGTATGAAGCCATTCCCCCTTGTTCTATCACTGCATGTCCTTGTAAAAGGACTCTTTCCATCTTTTCTTGTCGGGTCCCTTCAGGTTCTGAAAGGTCACAGTTACATCACCCCAAAGCCTTCTCTTTTCCAGTCTGAACAATCCCAGTGCTCTCAGCCTTTCCTTGTAGGAGAGGTGCTCCATCCCTCTAATCAACCTAATGGCTCTCCTCTGGACTTGTTCCAACAGGTCCATGTCATTCCTGTGCTGGGGATCCCAGAACTGGATACCTTTACTTAAGGGAGATTGGTGAAACATTTCATAATTTGATTTTATGATTTTATTTTATTGATTTGGTCTCGTTTGGTTTGATTTATTTAATAAATAAGCCAGTGAGTTTGAAGCTTGCAAGAGTCACCCTTGGACAATGAACCAGAGGGTATATGGGGTTTATGGGATTTATGGTAACCCACCCTAGACAAGCAACTGCTCTCACTTCTTCAGACAGTGTTATTCTGAGGGCTTTGCTTTGGCTCAGAACAAGTCTTTAAACAGCTTTACCTTGCTATCTCTATAGCAGTTGTATTGTACAATCATATTTAGAAAACAGTAACATGCAGAAAGGTGTTTTAATTTTTTTTTTTAAAGTTTTAATTTTTTAGCTAGATAAGGAACAGGTGAGCTCTGATTAATTACACAGTTTATATACCTGGATTTTCAGCAAGTCGTTTTGATGAAATAAGGACAAGTCAAGTGCTCTGTGAAATCTGCTTTCCTTCAGAAGGAGTTATAGTTTTGGGCTCAGGGAGACAGCTGCAAAGGGCACCTGCAAATCTGAGACTTGGAGAATAGGTCTCCATGACATGAAAGGCTGAGGATGCAGGCTGACCTGACTAAACTGTGTTATAACAGAGAGAGGAGATGTGCTTGTGGCAAAACATCCAGACTCAGGGGTTTTTTGCGTTTGTGTTTGCAGGTTTTTCTAATTTTCCACTTGTGTGTTAGAAGTCTGGCTTATTGACATGGGAAAATTCTTCTGTTTGTGGAGTCAGTTTGTCTCCTCTTGCAAGTCAGCGTGTATTCAAGAGAGGGAGGAATAGCAATATGTGAGACTTGGGCTTTTTGATGGTTTTGATGTGAATTTGAGTCCTGGTGATTCCAAACAGCAGAAGTTTCAGATCCCCTGCTCCATTTCTTCAGGTTTCCACTGCCTTGGCAATGCTAGGCAAGGAGGAGGAAGTGATCCCTCTGGCTGAGGCAGTGCCAGGGACCAAAACTGGAGGGGGCAGTCCCCTGACCCCCATGGCACTGCTGCAGAGATGACCAGTGGGGTTCTGCAGCCTGCCATGTCCAGGACACAGACAGGGCTCTGTAGTGGGGAAGGTGTCCCACTGAACTCTGTGAGCTCTGTGAGGACAATGAAAATATTGCCTTGAATTTGGCCAACCCCGCAAAAAACTTTTGTTCAGCATTGCATCTCAGCTGAGATGCAACTCTCAACTCCTCCAGGGTTTTTTTAAAATAAATTTTCCTCACTGCACTGCATGTGATATTTGGATACATTAGGATCAGCTAGTAGTGTCTGCCTTTTCTTAAAGTTGTTCATGTTTTCCCTTCTATTAGAAATTATATTCTGTTTTCAATTTAAAGTGGGCAGTAGTGCCAGATTTCTTAGTTCAGTATACCTGGCAAACAGCTGTAATATTTAATGACTTTTTGTTTCCCAGACCACTAAAAAGTGCAGGAATGTGTTCTAAAACTTCAGCATTGGCCTATTTAGTTTTTCAGACTTTAGTTTTTCAGTTTTTATTTCAGTTTTTTCCTATAGACATTACCAACCCATGTGAATGAAGTGCTGATGTAATCTAACTTGTTGATAAACTCATACCAGGTTACAAAATATTATTTTCAGTTCCACTGCATTTAGCTCCACACACTTTAAAGTAACCCCATGAAAACATTCCTTTAAAGGAGATTAGAAACCAGTTCTTTTAATTTCATTCCTTTTCTATTTCATCTTGCATCCCTACTGTATCTGAGGATGACTCTTCTTTCCAATATGTATTTATGACTGTACACTTTATAGAAAGTACATTAGCGTGACTCTTGGCAATTCAGGCAACCTCCAGGCTTGGTTGTCAAATATAAAAAAACCTGGATGCAGTCAGGCATCAACCCTATCCTTATAACCAGGTTAAACCTTTCACATTATTCCTGCAAAAGAGATCAAACAATATGAGTTGTTTTTTTTTTTTTTTTTTATAGAACTTTACCACTTTAGCATTTAACTCAGTGCTAGAACATTTTTTTAAAATATTGACATCAAAACCAAGAATCAATTTCTATTTTGCTGGTTTAAAAAAAAATGTGCTAACATAAGATGGTGGAATGCTGTAGTAGCTCCACAAGGTAACTGAAGTAATTTTGGAAGGAATGTTCAGTACTTTTATTGTTTATTGTTGCAATTAAATAAACAGGGCAGTGTTGCAAAGAAATGCAAGATATGGAAAAAACCCCCAGTGAGTTTTATGAACTGAAATCTCTTCTCAGTAAATTAATGAGTTCTGGGGGAAATAAAGATTAATGACCAGTTCTGCACTGAAATTTTAAGTCATTAGTAGCTTTTAATTTTTTTTAAGTGACAGCATTTGCTTAAACAGTTGATATATCTAATAATGGCAGGCAAGAAGATCTTTGCTTTAGAGGAGGACTGTTTTGTAGGAACCAGATAGTACTCTCATATTTATACTTAGTAAAAATCATCATTTGTAAGTATTATTTGAAATAATCTGCTTTTAAAAGTGTTCATACTGTTTTATTTTAATACTGCTGTGGAGTGGAAGCTCACAGATGTTTTAACACATTTATTTAAATATGAACCAGTAAAGAAAAAGCAAGATTTCAAGCTCTGTCAGAGAATATCACATCAGGTAAGGAAAAGTGTTGTTGAGCAGGGACTACGTAATAAGAAAATGATTAAGGTACCTCCTGAGGCTAACCCATTAGTTCAGCATCACAGTTTGCTGGAAAAAAAAAATGGTGCTTCAGGACTTCCTTCTCCCTCTTAGCAAGTATCTATTAAAGTTCTCCCTCTTGGATGACCAGATGGACGGTTTTAGTAGATTTTTCTATGATAAATAAGTTCACTCATACACCTCCTAAGAGCCGTCAAACTGAGACAAGGTGGATAGAGACTCTGATACTTTTATTTTAGGTGATGGGTCTTGCTTACCTTGTCTAGTTCTGTTTAGTCGCTCATCTCTAGGAAACTGGGGGCTTCTAGGAATAAATATGTTACTATTCCTGAGCCAAAGATATCTCAGACAGAAACGCCACTATCTCTTTCCTAAAACGAGATACCTAAACTGCACAAATTTCTAAAATCAAGCTTAAATTCCATGTGAGAATTATCTTCTGTGAAATTTGAGAGACACTCTCCCAATCTGCTGGAGCAAGTCCAAGGAAGAGCAAGAAAGCTGGTGAGAAGTGTGGAGCACAAGTTGGATGAGGAGTGATTGAGGGAGCTGGGGTTGTTTATCCTGGAGAAAGGGAGGCACAGTTGGGACCTTATCACTCTCTACAACCACCTGAAAGGAGGCTGCAGACAGGTGTGGGAGAGGACTTTTTCTCCCAGATAACAAGTGGCAAGAGAAGAGGGAAATGGCTTCAGGTTGCGCTAGGGAGTTTTAGACTGGGTATTAGAAAAAGAATTTTTCATGGACAGTGTGGTCAAACAAGCATTGGAACAGGTTTCCCAGGGAAGTGGTAGAATTGCCAACCCTGGAAAGTGTTCAAAACTGTGTAGATGTGGTGCAGAGGGACATGGTTTAGTGGTGTACCAGGAAGTTTAATGGACGGACTCGATAATCTTAGAGAGTTTTTCCTACCTTAATATATTATATTATTCTATAAAACACACAGAAATTATCACAAGAGGGTTTTTTCCATCTTTACGGTGCTTCCTATTCCATTGTGAATAGGAAGAGGAAAAAAGATGTGAACTGAAAAGCGCTTCAGTGTTATGACCAGCTAGATTAAAAGATTCAGGATCTCCCCCTTCTCCCAAAGTTACTGACTTCTCTTGAAACTCCAGCAACAAGAACTTGACAGGTTAGAGGGTACTATTAAATAGGAGGAGAAAGCAGAGGCATTGCAGAAAGAAAGGGCCTCACTTTTAGACCAAAAATGCAAACGCACTATTTACCACAGGACTTGTGTTGTCCCTTCCATTTATTTCCTAACATTTTGGTAGTGATACAAAATTACGTCCTATGGAATATCCCGGAACTAAACCTTTTGAGAATGACAGAGTCTCTCCCCTGCTCTTTGGAACAGTGTGGATGGGTCTTTTGTGAAAATGAACAAAGCAACTGAATTAGTTTCCTTGGTTCTCAACCTTTATGAAAATGAAGACTGATGCCCACACACGGACCATCAGTTAATTCTGTGGTGCAAAGTGCAAGTTATGATGAGTCATGGTGTGAGCTGTGGCTGCCGTGCTGAAATACTCTTTGGAAGGTTGAATTTTTGAACCTGAGCTGGTTTATTTTGGGTTAAGATTGGAAGGCAGCTAAGGCCCACACAGATGCACACTCACTCCCTGCAGAGGGACACAGGGGAGGATCAGAAGGGCAAAAGCAAGAAATTGTGATTGGGATAAAGACAATTTAATAGGTGGAGAAAGGCAGCAAAACAGTACAAGATTCAAATAATGCAAGAGCAATCACACACCACCAGATGCCTGGTGTTCAGCTAGTCCCTGCACAGGGGTGATGCCGGAAAACTTCTCTCCAGTTTTAATGCTGAGCATGATGTTATATGCAGTGTATGAGATATCCTGTCTGTGTCCTCTCTCTGCCCCTTGCCTGCCCTCAGTCTACTTGCAAGGGGGAGAGAGAGTGAGAAACAGAGGAGGACTTGGCGCTAGTCAGTGTTCAGCAATAGCTAAAATGTAGATGTGTTATCAACACTGGTCCCAGTGGGCACAAAAGCAGGATATAACACTCTCCGAGGTGATATGAATAATATCACCTCCACCTCAGACAAAACCAGCACTTGATTAAAAACTCCACCTCTTTGCTCAGCTAAGAGATTTTTAGCTATTTAGCTATTAATGCGTTAAGTATGTCCCTTTGCTTTCTTCCCTGTAGAAGACATAACTGAATTCAGTGCAGAGCTGTAAGTGCAGTTGTCCTGGCACAGCTCAACAAGGACAGAGGACTGCATTACAGCAAGGGCATAAAATATCTCCTTCTCTACGTGGCAGCCAGTGCTGTGTGACTTGTTTTCAGAAGAATAGTTTGTTTCTCATGCTATATCTTTCCGCTCTGCTTTGGGGAACTTTCTTGTTGAGACCCATGTACATTTTCAAAGCAGTCTCAATCCGATTTTCAACAAAGAAATACCTATCACGCTGCTTAAAAGCACTTGAGTGCCTAGCAATCTCCCACTGAAACCTGTGAGACACTGGCATTTGGGTGTCTCTGAAGATTTGAGCTTTGGAAGCTTATTAAGCAAACTTTCAAAGGCTCCCGAAATGAATAGGAGCTGTGTTAGATTTCAGTGGGATTTGAACTTCCAAGTCCACAAATTACTTCAGAAGTAGAACTGTGGGGCTTTTGAAAATGCCATCTTGCTTCACTGAAATGTAATTGATCTGATCTAGCTGAACTGCAACACTTTTTGAGGTCCTTGTCTAAATAACATTAATTCATGGATTTAAAAAAAAAAAATTGTAAAGATTGTTGCCTAACTGTGAAGGTCAATGCCTAAAGAACTTCTAAGGCATATTATCCCTATTTTTTCCCAAAGCTACCTATGCAGATACTATCAAAAAGTCAAAGAGAGACTTATGTGTATCTCTAGGTCATTAAATATTCTTAGGCACTCTTTAATTTGGCTTCATAATGCAACACCTATAGCTTTACTTTCCCTTTTTAAAAACTGTTTCTAATGTTACTGCTGCATCACAGCATCACAGATTCTTTTTTTTTTTTTTTGAGAAATGACCACACACACAAAAAAAGTAAGAAACTGCTTTTAAATTGGAGGTATTACAGATGTTGTGTTCCTTTTTTGTTTAGTTTTTGTTGCATAATCTGTAATTCTAAGAAAAAAAAATCCCTAAAATTATATGGGTACTGCTCTATGTAACTATTGTCCTAAATTTCTCTAAAATACATGTGTTCAAATAAATGAGGAAAAATTAATAATAAGTAAAATAACTCCACAAGGGACACAGATGTTTTACATGGTCCATAAAGAAAAAAGCCATTTCCAGGGCATCAATAGGCATGCATTAGCGAACTGCACAGAGCTTCACATGTAATGACACAGAAGTTTCATACCCGAAAAGGACCACTATAGCACTCACATAGATGCACAATGAAGATTAAAGTCTTAGCCTCTGCATGACCATGTTTGCCCTTGTTTTAGGAGGATTAAAGGGCCTTGTGCAGTCAAGTCCAGACAGGAAAGGGTCTCTAGAGTTGAACTGACAGCAAACCCATGGCAGGCAAAACTGATTACTGTAACTGCTCTGGGGAAAATAAAAAAAAAGAAAAAAAAAAAAAAAAAAAAAAAAAAAGGAAAAAAAAAAGAAAAAAAGGGGAAAAAAAGAGTCTCTCGCTCTTTCCTACTCTTTCTTCTCCCCTTCTCTTCTAGTAGGACAATATGCTTGTCAGCCATCCCTTTCTTTAAAGGCCCTGTTCTACCTGCACCTACACAAAAAGGAAAAAGAATGAGTTAAGAAATTATGTTTTTATAATAACGTTTCACCATCCTAATGCCATGTGTAGGACTCTGAAAGCTCTTGCAGGTTAGAGACACCCAGAATCAAGTAGCTAAAAGATGATCCTCAAAAATACCTTCTTTTCCATTCCAGATCTGTACTTGATACAGAGGTAGTGTCAAAAAACGCCCAATCATTGCTTTTTCTCTGCTTTCCTATTTATCACTTCTGTTTTGTTCCAGATTATCTGGGAGAGAAAGGTACACAATTTCTGACATAGTTTAATAGTATCAGTATGATATTCTCAACAGCAAAACAGTGGATTACAAAAAAGCACACACTTTTCACAGAGGTATCAACTCAAAATGTTTTGGTCCTCAAATTATTTGGGCATTTTGTTTGTTTGGTTTTTTATTTTTTTTTTTCTTACTTACTCAGTGTTTTCCTAATAAGCATGTTTTTAGAGGCTCCCCTTCTGGTTTTGCTTCCATCGTATGTGTTCAGATGCATTCTAATGCAGATTCACTGTCAGATAAACTTGTAAATGATCTGTGAATGATTGCTCGAATATTCCTATTTCTCAGTGCTTCTTACACTCAAAAAACAATTTATCCTGTAAATGTCATAGATATTTATTTCTAAATTATTTCTGCCACAATTTGGTTTCTTCTTCTGCTCTGTTTCTAGAAGCATATCAAGGTTTCTTCAATTAATTTGCTACTCTTCATTCAACAAAGTTTTTTTATTTCTACTGCCTGCAATTTGATAGTCTGCAGTGGGGTTGCATACTGGCTGTTAAAGTTACAGGCTTGTTCATGAGAAAAATGACAAACTATTGCACTGACCTTTAACAGGATGGATATGAACTGGGAGTTGCAGAGTTGGAAGTGGATGGATGCCCTTAGAAAGACTGGGAATTACTATTCATCTTGCAAAGGTCAAGATTTCAGGCCCTGATGTAGCAGCACTTCAGCAGTCTGGAAGGAATAGTAAACACAGGGTGCCGTGAGTGAGTCTCTGAGAAATTCGAGGACTGTGAATAGTTGCCTTGACCTGTCATCTGTTTTCTTATTCCATGTTTACCTTTCTTTGACTGTAACCTGTCTTTTACACATATAACATCCAGTTCTTTGGAAAGAAGTGTTTGTGTTTGTCATGTGTGTTGTCTGACAGGCTGTCAAAGCCTGACGAGAAGCAGTAGAGATAACAACACATTGAAAATATTGTGTGAGAACAACTCCCTTGGGTTCATGAGTCTGACCAAAGTAATTTAAAATAGGTTTCTACGAGAAAATGAACTAGCAACTCAAATGATAAAAATCATAATGAAGGAGTGCAGGTGGGAAGTTGATTTTGCTTTTGGCCTGTGCAAGTTCTTCTGATGGAAATTAATCAAAGTAGTATTAATCTCTATCCATGACACTTTAAGTAACACAGATCCACTGCTCAAGTGGCTACAGGAAACTGGGCTATTTAAATCTCTTCAGGTAGTTTGTGAGAAACATTTTGGAAAGTCCCTTCTCTCAGCTGTGTTTAAATGTACTGGTTTATGCATTAAATATATATTCCCTTGCTAACTGTTCAGTGAAAAACCATAACTAGACTTTTGATTTAGCCCTTACTTGTGAGGTAAGGACCCACAGTGTTGTTCCTCCGTTTCATCCTTAGTCTGCAGAGCACACTAGTGTATGTCTGCAAGAAGAGGAAATGAGGGTGAGGGGCCGAAAAATCCCACCTCTGGGAAAACATAAAATAACCTGCATTCCTACTGCATCTGAGAAGACTGAGACAAAAACACTGCTGAGATATAGTGATGGAGGACCTTATTCTGGAGGTCATCAATATCCCCATGGATGGCAGGAAGGTGATCAGGAGTAGCCAGTATGGATTCGCTGAAACTAAATCATGCTTGACCAAGCTGATTCCCTTCTACAATGAAACAATTACCTGGATGGATGGGGAGAGAGCAGTGGATAATTGTCTACCTTGATTTCAGCAAGGCTTCTGGCACTGTCTTTTTGACAGTCTTTCTCATAGACAAACTCAGGGAGTGTGGACAGGGTGAGTGGACATGGAGACCTGGCTGAACAGCAGATCCCAGAGGGTCACACTCAGTGGCACAGGGTCTGGTGGGAAGCCTGTCACGAGTGGTGTCCCCCCAGGGTTCCAAACTGTGCCCAGTATTGTTTAGTGATCAACCATTAGGTGATCCTGTGGTTCTGTGGTATGGGGGTTGGTCTGGGAAGAAGGCCCAGAAGTGGATATAGTTGTAAGTTTTGTGACCAATATGTTGTTTTTATAGCCTGCATACAGAGTTATTAACAGCTCAAGTCTCTGCTGAAAGAAACAAAATGAGAGAACCTCTTTATTTCTCTGTCTTGCTGCAGAAATTACAAATCTGATACGATATCGCTTGCTGAAAAAATAAGCCAGTCTTGTAAAAAAAAAAAAAGAAAAAAAAGAAGAAAAAAAAAGGAAAAGTAAGGCAATTGGCTTTTGTTTAAATTTGTTTCAAAGTACCCATACTTTCAAAGACTTAATAGATTTAATTTACTGAAAATTTTATGAGTCAACTACAGAGATTTTGTTCAGAAATATTTCCCTTCATCACGTCAAAAGATGATGTACTGAAATATATAAATACAGTAACAAATTAATCATCCTGATAGAAAACTGAAGGCAACAGCATCAAGGGTAAGAGAAGCCAGAAAAGTCTGCTACAGAAAGTCGTTGTGCGAGAAAACATCTGAGGAAGAACTTCAGACTCAACAAATCTTGAATGCTTAGTTGATTTGCATACATCAAAAACTTTTAAGACTACCTTTCTATAAATCAAATGAGTAGCTAATTCAATTTGATACGGTTGGAAGGATTTAATATGCAAATAAAAAATGCTCATCTTGCAAATCGTTCAAGAATGAAACAGAACAAATTTTACATGGCAGGGGTGTTGATGATCCAAGTGTTTCTTCCAATCTGTAGCAAAAAGAGAGAGAGTTCTCATCAGGAAATAAACCAGAGAGATACGAAATTGCTTCAGAGATACTGCTGCTGTTTGAATAAGGGTTCTGATCTGCTGTTTGAAGGAAATTGTGGTTTATAATTAATTTTTGTTCTGTCACTCTTTGGGACAGGGTTCATGAAGCAGAGATGCAAAGGTTTGTTTACTGACAGTTTGTCTCTCTCCAGGCTTTTTTTAAAAAATAACCAAAAGATTACATTTCCACCTTACATTTTTTGGTGTTCCTGTTCTTCTTCACCAAGAAACAAACAACCAAAAAAGTTTCTCCATCACACAGAAGGAAATTGTATACACCAGAGAGAATAATTCACTTTATCTTGAGAGAACCACAGCACTAAAAACCTCTCAAAGCTGTGTGTGCAGGCAAAATTACGTGCTAATCAGACAGACTTCTTATTTAATCCTATCTGTTGTCTACTCTTCAAACAGAGCCTAAAACAATTTAAGCACAAACCTATGAAACATGTTCTGATTAAACACAAATTTTATCAGTACATTGTTTTCCTCCTGCTATATTAGGTCTCGTATATATAAACTGCAACTGAATAATGCCAAGAAGTTACATGAGAGTTACAGTAACCCCTCTATTTTTGCTAAGCAAACGAACTGGGTTTATGTGCTGTGGTAACCTTGTCCGGGATGAAGAAGTATAGCATTCAAAGGCATAACTTTCTTTCCTAAAGCAACTGTGAGTTTGCTGTGCACAAAAAATATTCTGGAGCAGACAGGCTGTAGAGGTACAAAGCACTTCGTTCGAAGAAGAGAAGCATTTTGTATAGTATCCTAAGATTTCATGACTATAAACTAATGCAATTAGGCTGTATCTGGTTTGAAACCAAATGGCAGGGACTTGCTGAATTTGAATGTCTTGTTTTAGCATAAGACACTCAAAGAAAATCTTAGGTTTGCAAGAGAGTCTTTTTTTTTAATTCTATGTATTCTTAATTTTTAATTCTAGTAGTGTGTGACGAAAACATCTTTACTTTTAGAAACCTTTATTACAAAGGAAAAAATTCAGAGCTTTCCTTTAATCAGTTCTATAGCACAGATTTTATCCTACAACATTGCATCTGACTAGATATAAGAAGCTCAGTGGAGTGGATGAATGAACTGTTCCCACCTCACAACAAAATCATGGATGTGGAGGGAACAGGGAAAAGTGAAGGAGCCAGTTTGGGCACTGAGTGCTCCACGTAGCATCCAGTCTGACAATATATTAAAGCTTTTGACTGAAAGCAACCTATCCAAGAAAGGAAGTATAAAGAAATTAAAAAAAAAAAAATATATATATAATCTTCCTCTTCTGTTATTGCTTAACATTTAACAAGTCTCTTCCTTGAAACATTACCACAGACACACAAATATGTTGCTCTTACAGCCTATGTGCGGAAAGAAACCCAATTTAAATAGTCTCAGACAAGTTTTCTTTTCACCTACAGCAGCTAACACAAGTGACATATCCTGCATCCCCTCAGTTATACATCCTGCATGTCTTCCTTTTGGCTTAAGACTGAGAAAGTTCAGAGTGTATCTCGGCATCTCTGCACAGTGGTGTGTGCAGAGAAAACAGATCCTGCCCTTGGTACTGGAAACAGGAGCAACAGGAAATGCAGCAGATCACAATGGTACAGAGAAGGGCTGATCTCACTTGGTGTGCAGGAATGCCACCCACTGCAAGGATCTGAGGTGCTCTTCTCTCAACAGCAGGGCTGAAGGCTGTCCTAAGCAGTATGTGTCCCAGGATAATTCTCTTTCTGAACACTCACAGCCATCCTGCTTAAGGGAACATCCTGGTAAGCAGACTGACAAGCTGTCATAGCCATAGTTGTGTCTTTAATCCTCTGAGGCTTTAAGTCAGGGAACTGCTGTGGTATGTGGAAAACAGCCCTCACAACAGATTGCCTTCACTGGCAACCTGGGCTTTGCAATGTCCATTAATTATTACCTGGGTCTTGTGGTTTTGTTCCATTTAAAGAAGGAAACAGAAAGCCTATTTGTCTGTGTGGTCTTTCAGCTGTGAATAGAAGACTTTGTTTATTTGATACCATGGCTTTAAGCACTTCTTCATTTTCTGCATCCAAATTCATGTCTGATGGCCAGGTGTCCTGCACCAGGATTTTTGTCTGTAAAAATTTCTTGATCCAGCTAAGAAATGAGAATATTGTTTTACAAAATAATTTCAGGTCTTGATACTTGATCAAAAAGTCAAGATCATACCTATCTGTGAAAAGAAGGAAATCCTTAAAAAAAGCTCACAGTGCACATTTACTTGGATGTGCGGTAACTTTTTGATATGCTGTTTTCCATTCCTTTAATGCAGCCATCCAGCTGCTCTGAAGACCAGGTTTCCCTTGGCATGCCATGTGCCTTTCTAAAGGAATAAGAAGGCACTGAGTTTCAAGAAAATAAGAAGGGATCAAACCATCTTCTCCTCTGATCATATCTTGCTCTTCTTTACCTATCGACACTCCTAAAAGCAAATATAAAGTACTGCATAAAAGTCTGGTTTGGGATAAAAGGCAAATTTCGGATATAATTGAGAAAAGAAGCAAGACAGAGGAAAAGCAAACCTATGAATATTTGCAAAAATAACAAAACCAGGAAAGTACAATTAAAACATATGTAACTAAAAGAAAAAAAATTAAAAAATCTGAGCAGCAAGGAAAATCCAAAGAAGTGATAAAATCTCCATCTGCAAATGACATTTCACAGGTAAGATATAAAATACTAACTGGTCTGGTTTGCCAAGTGGATCTGCACCCTCCAGTCACTGTATATTGACTCTTCATGGTTAACCTACAAGTATCTGAATAAATTACTAATTTTAAACATGATGGCTCTTATCCAGCTTTTCTGCTGAACTGTTCTAGGCTGACTTCTGCTTCTTCCTTCCAACTGTAGCAGTTGTTGTCAGTAACAGAATGAGCTCTCACTTTCTGCATGTTCCCCTTTGGATCTCCAGTCTCTGTCTTCCTTCTCATTGGGTTTCCTTAGCTGTCAATTCTGTTAGCAGAATTAACTGGACAACTCTCCTGGCAGTAAAAAGCAAAGTCTTCCCTTGCTTTGTCCTCCTTTATTGATATTCGAAAGATCTCTCTCAATTCTGTATCTTCCTTTTCTATGATCATCCCCTGGTATTTCATCATCTGCTCCAGAGTTTTGGTCTCCACACACTCTAAAATGTACTACCTCACAACAAAGAGCAGTTTTTCATCTGGAAAGCTGACCAATTCTATTGTTTATCTTGAGTTATATATAGATGTTGGCTGCATCAAAGTTAATTAAGAAAAAATTTCATGAAATATGTAACTCATACATATGATGTTTAGAAAAGTTTTATTACTCTGCCTCTAGCTTCAGCCCACATTTGTTTCTCACCCTCTTGTCTCCCTCCCTCCACTCTCTCCTCCACCAGGCCCTCTTTTCAGGATGAGTTATGAGTTAACGACTTCTCATAAACCAAATATCTGTTCTACTTAAAATTAAAGCATTATTTTCTCAACCATTATTTCAGAAACAATTTTATTTAAATGCTTTTAAATTAGGAACTTAAATACAGTGCAAACCATTATCTTTATTAAATGCTTGTTTTATGGCAAACGAACATGATGTTTTAACCTTTGAATTTTCAATATTCCCTTCAGTCATGTTTACATCCTTTAAAAATAATCTGGCAAACTCCTATGTTTATTATTGTCCACAAGAAAAACTTTCCAGTATAAAATGAGGGATTCTCTTAAAAAGGTGTAATAATTTCAGTTGCAGGAAGATGTGAAAGATATTTTCAGGACCTGGGCTAAAAGAAACTGAAAGGACTGTAACTCATCCAATTTACATGTAAAGTAGTATGGCAGTGATAGCTTACACCATATAATAAGTCACTTGTTAACAACATGATAAAAACAGATGGGCAGCTCTGTCCTTCAAAGCATGGGTGAAGGAATTCATTAGTCAAAAGCTGTCCTTGTAATTGCTCAGCTGTTTAAAACTTTCCAAAGCAATGCTAAGCCAACTTAATTACTCAAACTGTTATTTTTTTCAGGGAACTTGGCATCTTCACTCCTTTAGAGCTGAGCATAAAAATAAATGGACGTAAAGCAGCATTCAGGGATGTGAATTAAACATCCCAGTACTTCAGCAACCTTTTCAGAAAGGTTAAATTTGATCGGTGTGGATCGAAACCCTTTTTAAGCCTCATTTCTAGTCTTCTCATGAGAAACAGTAATCCCAAGTGTGTCATTTCCAATTTTTGATTTTACCCTGTTTCTCTTATCAGTGTATAAACACCATATCTCTTCCTCAGTACAGAAACCACTCAACAACTTTTACCTTAAGATTGCTAAACACAAAAATAAGCCAGAGAGTACATCCAGAATTTTTTTGACAAATTCTATGCATTTAGCAAGTGAAGCTAGTGATGATAATGGCAGCATTTGTCAAATGAGAAGTCATGGAGTCTCAGACAGAAAGTATTCACTGAAGTCTTTTTCAATTAACTCACAGATAGGTCAAAAGTGGCATTAGCAGGCCAGCATGTGAAAAGTGGATCCCCACTGAAAGTGATCAAAGAAATCAGAGCTGAAAAGCTTTATGTATGTGGTATCTCAGTGCAAAATCAAAACCTGTGTAAAAATCCCTGAGTTTTGAAGATATATCACTTTCTACTCCTTATTGTCTAAAAAAAAAAAAAAAATCCACCACAACTGCTAGATAGCTTATAATTACTGAGTTTTAGTTATTAATTTTTTTTTTATTTTAATTTTGGTTTTGAGTTTTTTCCTGTATGTGATTTTTTTTCATTTGCCTGTTTTGTCTGTGTGTTTTAGGAGGGTAGTTTTTGGTTTTGTTATTTAGTCCTAGAATCATAGACTGTTTTGGGTTGGGAGGGACCTTAACAAGCATCTAGCCTGGCCTTCAATACTTCCAGGGATGGGGCATCCACAGCTTCTCTGGACAACCCATTCCAGTGCCTCATCACCCTCACACTGAAGAATTTAATCCCAATATCTAATCTAAACATGCCCTTTTGTGGTTAAGGCCATAACCCCTTGTCCTATCAGTACATGGGCTTGTGAAAAGTCCCTCTCCAGTCCTCTTGTAGGTTTCCTTCAGGTACTGCAAGGAAGGTGCTTTTCTCCCTTCTGTAGGAGAAAAGACTCCAATTTCAAGCTTTCTTTTTCCTTTTTAAATTGGAATTTTAAAAAGATAAATGACTATCATTTTCTTGTGCTCAAGTAAAATCTTTTATTCTGGGTGGTACAGTTAGTGCTCTCTTTTTGAGACTTTTATTCTCCACGTTTTTTAGCTAAATTATGGACACAGAAGGCTAAACTGTCCTTACTTTTACTGGACTTTAAAAGAAATGGCTAATCTTTATTCAATTATGTTAACCATTGGATGTATTGTGAATTAAATTGCTTACTTTAGAGAACAGTGATGCATTTTAACTATATATTTCAGCTAAATAGGGGAAAAAGACATATTATAAATGAGAAACTGAAATTATAACTTTGTTGATAAGCATCTTTGGATTTTGATGGGGTCACTGCATATGTAGGTAAGATTTTTTCGCATTACTGAAGACTTTTTGGTACAGGCCGCCTCTCCTTTCCTGGTGCCAGTATGAATAACAGAAGTGTTGCTTTCTTGGCTTGGCAAAAATTTCTTGAGAACAGCTAATCTCATAAAACTGACCTAGGATAGGAGTATTTTGATATTTCTTGATCTCTTGAAATGTTCTTTAGCAGATCTTTCTTTTGTTTTCACGTGAGACCTTTCAAGGACTGCTTTGGACCCGTCAGGATTGTCATTGCTTGAATCAAATATTTAAAAGCCTGTGGAATGAGAGGACCACTTCACAACTGTTTGCTGTGTGACAGTAACAGATACTTTAAAACAACATTGACAAGAATCACTTCTTGTAAAACTTGGATATCTATTCTTTTCTTTCAGTATAGCTGTCTACTAGAATTACTATGAACTCTATCAGTCTACTTAGGAGAAAAAATGAATAAAGATAAGCTCTGCTATTTCCAAAGGCATCATTATGCTCACTGGGCTTTTAATAATTCCTGTGTATTCCTTGCTCATTATCAGTGTGCCTCATAACGTCAGTCAGCTTTCCAGAGCCTCTGTTCTGTGCATTTTTAAAATATTATCTGTTCTGCTTCGGAGACTTTTCTTTGGTATGGCAGAAGAAACAAATGAAAAGCAGAAATGACTCTAGGGTCATAATACTGGAGTTTGAATGTCCAGGATGTGGAGGTGAGAGTGAGCATTCTCCAGGGATGGGGAAACTGCAGATTCAAATGATAGGTCATCAGTGAGACAATTCCTACAGCACAACAGAACAGTGATTTCCATGACAACATTCTGTGGGCAGGGAGGGTGACTCAGAGGCAGAAATAAGGACTGGCAGTTACTGATGAATGCTCTTTTCACACCCCTGAAACTCGAGTACCAATGGAGGATGAGAAGCTTCTGCGGAAACTGAGTCAGAAGGGGGAGAAGCCACTAATGGGCTGAATTTCTTCAGACTGGGCTCAGAGTTTTACACCAAAGAGCTGCAGTGAGCTGCTGCTTTCCACACTGGGGTGCCCTTAGAATCAGCAGCCTTCTACCTGGAAAACCAAGCAATGATTACTGCTGGTTAGATGAGGATATAGCTGTTGTTAAGTGGTATCTGGGCAGACGGCTGGATAAGACAGAGTCAGGGGCGCAGTTGGGTCAATCTGGTGATCTGTTTCATTGCCACACTGATATTCAGCAACCCTTGAAGACAGAAGGGGTTTCGTCTATGAAGGCAGAAGACTTTACTAGGCTTTTTTTCTAGGCTTTTCCACATGGATAGCTAGATGCTTGTTCCAACAGTGAAGGTTCAGGTTGTTATATGTCCAGACTGATTCCCTGCAAAATTAACTGTTTTTCTGATCTAGACCCGAGATTTTGCATCTGGCCTTTAAAAATGAATGTATCTAGTGAATTGGATACAGAGAATAAATAAATTACTACATTTAAAAATGCAGTTACCTAAAGTGTAGGTACTGTAGAACTACAAGAGCTGAGCACGTTTGTGCATATACAGTGCATATACATGTGCATATACAGTGCTTGGCACAGCAGTATCCTGGCTCAGGTTCTTATCACACAAAAAAAATAAAGGGTGATAATGGCACCAGAAGTTCAGACAAGTGCAGGTGAAGTGGTACATTAGATTTTTTTTTTTTTTTTTGGTTAATTGGTTTTTTATTTTGTTTTGGGTTTTTTGGTGGGATTTTGTTTGGTTGGTTGGTTGGTTGGTTGGTTGGTTGGGTTTTTTTTTGCATGGTCTCTTAACTGACTTTCATTTCCTTTTCATCCTAGACTGTTCTGTTAGGTGTGGGGATTTGTGTGCATCTTTGAGTATGTAATTTTAATCCTATGTCTGGAAAAACAATAAAGAAAATAAACATAAAAAAATCCAATAAAGAAAGTAAACATAAAACATGTTTTTCTGTCTAAGTGACACAAAATTGTAATGTAGACAAATTAATCTTTCAGAGGCAGGGAGAGCAATTTGAATGGTCTTTGTTGTCAGTCACCATGACAAAAGAAAAGAGAAAACATATCCTTTGTAAGTTTTAACCTTCGTGTACAAGACAGAACTTTATTGAAACATCCTGTGCTGGTTTTTGCTGAGGTAATTTTCTTCACAGTGGCAAATATGGGGCTGCATTTTGGATTTGTGCTGAACACAGGGTTGATAATATAGTCTCTGTGCAAATTATAAGTTTTCCTGCAGTTTTAAAGCTGCATTTTCATGAAGATAGACACACGCCAGATGTTAAAAACATATTGGTATATGTAATAAATCTTTTGATGAGTAAATTGAGTAGATTTTGAGAAGCTTTTGGGTCTGTAATGAGTTTTAAAAGAATATACTGATAAATATTCTGTTGTTGGTAACTCCTGAGCAGAGAAATATATCTTTGGCAAGATGGCATTGTCCTCTCAGAAGGTGTTGCACATTCATTTTCTCACGCGAAATTCAACCCTGCAAATCACAGAATCATAGAGAATCATAGAATTACTTGGGTTGGAAGGAACCTTAAAGATCATCTAGTTCCAATCCCCCTTGTGTGGGCAGGGACACCTTCCACTAGACGACCTCGCTTAGAGCTCCATCTAATCTGACCTTGAACTCTTTCAGGGATGGGGCATCCACAGTTTCTCTGAGAAGCCTGTTCCAATGCCTCACCACCCTCACAGTAGAGAATTTCTTCCTAATATCTACTGTAAACCTATTCTCAGCTAAAAGACATTCCCCCTTGTCCTATCAGTAAATGTTATTGCAATATTCCCTCTACATCTTTCCTGTAGGCTCCCTTCAGGGACTGGCAGGCCACAATTATTAGGTCACCCCAAAGCCTTCTCTCTTCCAGGCAGAACAGTTCCAGTTCTCTCAGCCTTTCCTCACAGGAGAGGTGCTCCATCCCTCTAATCAGCTTGGTGTCCCCACTCTGTTGTACTCACTCCAACAGGTCAGTGTCCTTCCCGTGCTGAGCACCCAGAGCTGGATGCAGTGTTACAGGTGGGGTCTCACCAGAGCAGAGCAGAGGGGCAGAATCCCCTCCCTTGCCCTGCTGGCCACGCTGCTTTGGATGCAGCCCAGGACACAATCGGCTTTCTGGGCTGTGAGTGCACTTTGCTGGGTCATGTCCAGCCTCTCCCCCACCAGCACCCCCAAGTCCCTCTCAGCAGGGCTGCTCTCAATCCCTTTATCCCCCAGCCTATGCTGATGCTGTGGGTTGCACCAACCCAGGTGCACCACAGTGAACTTGGTCTTTTTAAACCTCATGAATTCCCATGAGCTTGTCCAGGCCCTTCTGAATTGGTGTGGATTTCACCTGGTAAGGATAGAAACCAGAGTGGTGGACAACTACCAGGCACGTACTTCTGATTCCAGTGGAAACTGCAAACTGTACATCAGGAGATACTTTCTTGGGGTTCAGAGGGCAGTCACCAGTGGAGTGCTGGAGAAGAGCTACTGAGTTTGGAAAGAAAAGAGAGTAGCTTGAGGCAAAACTTTAGCTACTGAAGAAGTAAAATTCAGGACATCACACGTAGTGTGCAGTGATACATTTCCTGGTCCTCTCAGAGATCTGCATTCTGACTGTGGTGCAGAATTATAGTGCTGCAGAAAATTATGACGGGAGGAAAGCTTAGTGGACTGCTAATGATTCAGAGCATCTGCTCGAAGTTAATGAAAAATTGTCTAGTGTAGTAATGCTATCACGTTTCTGCATTTCCAGCTCATTTAAAGATGCCAAATGTAATAGTGAGTACTTTCTTAATGTTAGTTTCCCAGTAAGTAAGTAAGTATTTGTATGGGATAGGTGTAGCATGCCAGCAAAAGGCAGGTAGTTCAAATGGTCAAGGAGGCTATTCCTCTCTCAAAATATCATGATGGTAGAGAGTTCTTTACTCATTCTATAAAGCATATGAGGCATTCAGAAGATTAACTTCCCTGTCTGTTTTTCTTCAAGAGAAGATGTAAATGATGAATTCTCTTGTTATACCTAGCACAGTTGCAAAGAACATAGCTTTTGATGAGGACAGAAAATAAAAAGCCATATCAAGAATAATTTATGTGGGAAAAGTTACACTTTACAACATAAACGTCAAAAGAACAGGCTTACTCACTTGTATTAGTCATTACAAAAATTCATTTGCTAAGTGCAGAAAACATTTCAAGATCCTTGCTATTGTTTGTGCAGGACAGTAATTCTTTATAGCAGATTTTTAGTGCTAAGGACTGGTCAACAGCAAGCTGAATCTGAGCCAGCAGTGCCCTGGCAGCCAGGAGGGCCAACCCTGTCCTGGGGACATCAGGCAAAGCATCATCAGCAGGACCAGGGAGGGAATTGTCCCGCTCTGGATACTCATTTTCTAAAAGTATTTATCATCTTGTCAGAATACTTGTGAAAGTGAAAACAACTACATGAACAAGTTCCATTGAAAGACATAAAAAGATATTCTTACAATTAAGAAGTCTTCAGGAGTTTTTGCTTATTTGTTCATTGTTTTTTGGTTGTGTTTTTTTATTTGTTTGTTTATTTGGTTGGTTTTTGTTTGCTTGATTTTTTGGTTTTGTTTTTCCTGTGTTTTGGAGGTTTTGTTGTTTGTTTTTGGGGTTTTGTTTGTTTGTTTGGGTTTTTTTGTTTGTTTGTTTGTTTCTTTTTTCCCCTGGTGCTTGAGTGGAAGCGATCAAACCCACTGCTTTCAGGTACATGCAATTTTAGATGCACTTAAATTATTTTTCTCACAGAATTTCTGTATGTCTGAGTCCAGGTTTAGAACCTTACTGGAGATTGAAAGACTTCTGCACTAGATAGGGCTTACATGAAAGTAATGCAAAATGAAGTAACAAACCATACCAGGGGTCCAATAGAAGAGACCAAAAGTAGTATGGTGGAAGAACTGGTAGACAAATGCTTTGCATTTGTGTTTATTTTCAAAGAAGCTTTGGGAAGATCTTTCCCAGCATATTCTCATACAGATGAGTCTGGGCAATTTGACTCCTGACAGATGACCACATTTTTAACTCGGAATTCGGAATGGACACTTGTCCAGGCAATGCATAGAAACTTCATTTGTGTGTAGTCCTAAATATTTAATTATCTTTTTTTAATTACATTCTTCAGAATTGTTCTGTTTTGTTCTTATTTTGTGTGTGTGTGTCAGAAACACCAGAAGTTTTCCTGGCTTTATTTGAATGATTACCTTTCTGAGGACTTACATAACATATTAAACTAAAGTCAGAAGACTCTCCTCACATCACAGTTTAAATTGTTATAAACTTAAACCTGACCTTGGTACCTCCTGACCCATCCAGACATTTTTCTAAAGCTAACCTGAATATATATGTGATGTTAATAGGATGGCTTAAAGTCTCACTAGTCTATTTAAAGCAGCTTCATTCCTAGGTAATTTTTTAAAGCTTTTCTCAGTCTACTGCTGCCACTCAAATTTAACCTTGGACAACAGGATTTCTCAACCATACTCCTCAACACCCACTTCTGAAGTTGTCAAATAACTATTCAAGCAGTCAAAAACCTGCAAGTGCCAGGAGAGAGTTTGCTTTCAAACTATTGGCAGGTAGATGAAAAATACCCAGAACTATGAAAAAGACGAGAATTTATTCTGTATTGAAAATGGCAAATCGCAGTAAATAAGGTAATCTTAGCTGTAAATAAAAAAAAAAAAAAAAGTGTAAAAAGGTAACATAACTCCCTTTTTTTTTCTCCTTCTGTTCTGTTTCAGCGGCTTAGATAGAGCTTAGCCAGGCTGGTTTTCCTGCACATTAGCTCAGCTGGTTGGAGCATGGTACTAATAACATCAAAGTTGTGGGTTTGGTCCCCATATGGACCATTCCCTTACCTGTGGATCCCTTCCCACTCAGAATATTCTGTGATTCCACAGAGAGGAGCAGGAAGAGCCACAGAGCTGTAACCCTTTCAAACTCCTTTCAGTCAGTATGCAGATGATACGGCAGAAAAACAAACACATATTTGGGTGCCTGCAAGTAGCTTTACAAACATTAATTTTTGTATTTATTCACAAATACTGCCAGATGTTTTTCTTCTTAGACTGTAAGACTATTTCCAGTTTATGTAATTCTAGTTTTACGATCCTGTTCTGGTTCTCATATGCAACATATAAAGACTGAGTTGGCTTCTCAGTCACTAATTCTTCTGTGTCACTGCACTTATTTATCTTATGATTTATACAAATTTTTTAACCATAGTTCCTAATTGATGTTCAAGTAAAAGCTCTTTTCTAAGTCAGACCCTCTCAATACAGAAATGTATTAATGACTTGCTCTTTTGTCATTTGGGTTGTTCACTTCACAAGTCTCCTATGGTGTGCAAATTCCTGCAAGGGAAACAGCAAAAATCCCAGGTTGTATAGTTAATATTATATAATGCAAGAAGACAGACAATGGGTGTCTTAGAGCAGTTTTTATCTTACACCTTTCCCCCACTCTCTTCAGTCCTGTGTTTAATGCTTAGAGTTGGCTGGCAGAGGCTGTGCTGTAATTATATTTTTAGTTTCAACCCATAAGCTCTTTAGACCCCTGAGACACTACCCTTCACAATGTGTGTGTGTGTTATTAAGACCTGATTTCACTACATGTGTCATGTAGGTTCCTGAATCATTAAAGACATTGTGCACACGTGGAATAAACTTTCATTTTCTGGGACTCAGAACATAAAGTTTGGGATCCAGAGAGTCATCCAAAAGCTGTAGCTATGTGACTTAAGAAGACTCCAGTGTGTGCTGTCAAGAAAGGGCTTTCTCCTCTCTCTGCATTTCCCAACCTTCCCAAAGGATCAAACTCTTTGCCTTGTGCCATGGTTAGTGTTGCATGGCTTTATGGCCAGATGGATTGGTGACCTGAACTGGCAGAAACTCTTCAGGGAGGGGAAAGGCAAAGCAATTGATGAGTTTGACACTGCAACTCATGAACCCTAGAGCTGGTACGAGAGAGGAGAAAAGGATATGTGGGCCAAAGCAGTGAGCAAGGTAAAAACTGTGACCAGATGAAGGTAGTCGAAAATCATACTCCTTTCTCCCTTTTGCAGTCTGGATGTCCTGGGCTTCTGCACATGATAATTTCATGGCTCGTAATTGCACTCAGTTGTCAGAGTTGTCTTGGTGTAAAACTTACACTAAGCCAAACTAAGATGCAAGAAGCATCACCAGAGAAGGAATTAAGCCAAGGAGTAAGGACCAGCTCCCAGACTCTCAGGGAGATTTCTCACCCTATATTTTTGCCAGGCAACTGGTGCTACGGCAGCTGATAAGAAAATTGGTCACAGCAGAATTCCCTTTCTTCTTCCAAATGCTGGAGGCAGATGATTAGCAGTATTTTTTTACTCCTCTCTTCAGGGCAGTGCTACATTACAATTAATGCTGCAGATTTTTGTTAAGGGAAGCTGTTAACACTGTGCTCCTGTTCTGATTGTGAACGGTAGTTCATGAAGGACTTGCAGGAAATAAGTAATTTCACTTCCTTTGTGAGTCAATCAAAGTAAAGAATAGTTTATTTTAGTAAAGTAAAACACTTGGAAAGCATAATACATAGGAATTTTGTGAAAATGATGGTAGAACACTGCATGTTCCTATATATGCATATTATGTATATGTAAAATTGCCAATTTGCCAAGGAGATGCTACTTATTTTTGTTGAGAAATAAAGGTCTAGTGGACAAAGGATGTGGCTTTTGTCTGTCTAATTTTTGCAAGTGTTCATTTATTACAGATATGTGGGTTTATTGATTTTGATGTTTAATGTTCATATGTAGTTGAATATAATTTCAAAAGTGGTGGCTAATTTTGGAAGGTGTTCTTGACAAATGTCAGGCAGGTAGTTGTTAATCTGTGCAACTTTTTTCCCTTTGATTCATGAGCCTTTTTCTAAGTATCTGATTTTACTTCTTATTTGAAGGACATTCTTTAACTCCAAGTTATATACCTTTTTAATGTCCTCTGATGCCAGATCTTTCCTGCATCATCTGTTTTAATGCCTAGGCAACAGGAGCAGGTCTGTTACACCCTTCTCTCTTCTTCTCTGTGAACAGGGAAGCTGACTTTGAAGGAGCTGGTCTGAAATAGGAATGTTGCCCCATAGATTTCTCATGCCTTGTTCCTTCTGAACCTGATTATCACTGGTATTCCTTACAGACACACTCCTGAGGGTATGACTTTGTCACTTCTGATCCTTTACTGAATGATCCAGATGCTGCCTGTTTAAGAATGCAAAATTCTGGCTGCAGTGAGGAGCCCTATGGGATGTGGCTACCTGGGAAACATACATGCTATGTCTCCTTCATGTTGTGAGCTGTCATAAATCTTGTTTGGGACCATGTGCTTTAGGAATTAACAGGTATTTTTGCATCAGGGGAGGACATTTCAGTTTGAGCAGTACTGCAGCAAAAACAAACAAACAAAACAAACAAACAATGGGCAGGCAAAAAATATCACTTAAAATTATGTAAATCTATTTCAGAAGCTTTTAGATAAGGATTCCAATATTTGATAACTAGGGAAAAAAACACTTTCTGCTGTCTTCATTGAAAGTATTATATCTATTGCCCAGGAAAAAAATATTTATAGGATAAAGCAAGAACAGAAAACAGGGAGAGGAATGGGGAGTCTATAAGGGATAGATTGAGGAGTATATAAAGAAATAACTTATTACCATTTGGGTATTGGTGGAATTTCATACCAAAATAATGGAGCATATATTTGCTGGTAGTTTTTTTTACCCTACTGGACCTTCAATGAACGTTAAAATTCTCCTTCAGAACGTCCTGTGCTTTCCTTCATTGCAATGGGGTTTCTTTGCACAGTCCCTCTTCTGCTATCTATCCAAAATTTTTCACCCAAACACTTAACAACTTGACCTTCACCTTCACCAAAACCATAACTATTGCTACTTTTTCAGCTATTCCTGGTTTTTTCTCAAAGACTTCACTGCTGCTGTGCTGGAGTAGTTTGATCTCATACACTGATAAAGTTATTATGATGTATAAGATGTGGAATACATACAGGTGGAACTAAAGGTGAAGGAAAAGGTTGGCTCTTTGTGTCTTATTTCTATCATTGGATCACTATTAGCAAACTGAAAATACTTTCTAACTGTTTTCACACAGAAGTAACCACAATAGCAGTATGTGTGTATCCAGGCAATAGATTTAATTTAATTTAGTCTGTCTCAAAGCCAGTACAAGTATTGTAATCAGTAGAGGGCCTAGAAGCAATCAGTAGATGATGTTGTATAATTTCTGTCTCTTCTGTTGGAATCTCGCTTCTTTGGACTAGAATCAGTTCTTAAAATTTTTAAAAATATATTTTAAGTGTAGGTAGCATGTATATTGCATCAATGATAGCCTTTTTCAAGAGAATTGATTTGATAAATTATTTATTTAAATAGTGAAAATTTTAATCAGGTGCAGCATATAAGACATGTACAGATTAATGCATATTAATTGTTAATTGTGTAAATGACTCTTTCAAATGTTAACAAAACTATTTTCTGTATTTTTCAATTTGGCTTGTTCAAGGTAACATTTAGTGACATTCAAGTAAATGGCAAAATGGTATTACAGAATGAACACTTAAATATACACATTGCATATGACCACAGTTTCATCTCTACAACTGCTAAGCAGTTTCCAGTGACCCCAATTTAAACCTGAAGTGCCTCCAACAGCTGTAAGTAAAGGAATTTCGGATGAAATCCTAGGCCCAGACCAGACAATAAAAGTTTTGCAATAGAATTTTAATGGGCTGAGGATTCACTCTAAGAGTTTATTGCAGCTAAATGAAACCTGAATTTGGCCTAGAAGGATTATGTAAGCATGTCAAGTGGTATGGAAACCCCTGGGGAAAGGAATCATGACAGTAGCATTAGAAGAAGGTTGAACTCAGAAAAATTAGAATTCTTTCTACCATTCTACTCTTCTCTCATGATTGTGAGAGCTTTCCTTAGAGACTAAGGAAAATATCCAATTTTAATAAAAAATGAGATTGATTTATATTTTTTCAAATAACCTGTTAAACTTGTGATCTTATCTCCTAATCAGACATATTTTTGACAATCTGAAAGATGAAGTTTGTGAAACCTATATGAGCTGGAGGCTATTAGGAGTAGGTCTCTGAATCTGCTGCTGTGCTGAGTGCTAACAATTAATTCCATTACATGCTAACAATTAATTCCATTACATTATTTGTATTACCACTGCATTCTACCTAAAAGCCAGCTGTCAAGGCCTAGCTACGTTTCAGACACAAACATCTCCTCAACATGTGTCCTTTTCATCTTGGGTATTACCACGCCTACATAATTAATCAAAAATGTGTGAGTTTTACCACTTAATCCACTAAAATGAAACACAAACATCTCAGGGAAATTAAGCTGTGTAAAATTTCCCCCTCTCTTTCCTGTATTTAATTAATCTGGGGTAATATTATTGACATGTGCCAAGGAGTGGGTGGCAGTAGCTCTGTTGGAGCTCCTTCTCCATCCTCTAAGTCTGCCTGTGCAGAATATATGTGCTCTACATATATGCATCTCAGTAGGTCCAAAACAGTTAGATCTGTAATCCATGGGACCAAAATATAGCTACTCCTTAGAAATTACTTGTATAACACACAGCATGGGTGTCAGGCTACTAGCAATTTTTCTCCAAAAATCCATTCCTATTGGACCTTATTACTTGTTATTGTGGGTTAACCCAAGTGTTTTTCTCCTTTCTGAGAAACAAAAGGAACTTGACAGCTACTTTTTCTTCTTGTTTATTTTGAGGGATAGCTTAGGTTTGGAAGTAGAGCCTATGTTTTGTGTATGCTTCTGTCTTTGACAGGAAATTAGAATCCTAGAATCATTTAATCATGGGGTAGGAATGGACCTTAACAACCACGCTCCCTGTCATGGGCAGGGACACCTTCCAGGTTGCTCCAACTCCTGTCCAACCTGGCTTTGAACACTTCTAAGGATGGGGCATCCACAGCTTCTCTGGGCAACGTGTTCCAATCCCTCAGCACCCTCATTGTAAAGAAATTCTTCCTAATGTCTCATCTAAATCTGCTGTTTGTCCATTTAGATACATTGCCCCTTGTCCTGTCACTACCTGCCCTCATAAATAGGCCATCCTCATTTTTCCTGTAGTCCTCTTATGAGTACTGGAAGGCTGTTCTAAGGTCTCCCTGAAGCCTTCCCTTCTCCAGGCTGAACAACCCCAACTCTCTCAGCCTGTTCTCACATAACTTCCATAACGTTCTCAACATAAATTTCCTAAAACAATCTTCCATGAAGAATATTTTTATGTGCTACTGTTTTCCTAAAGAAGAAAGGGTGTTGTCTTTACTGTTTTACACCTCCTTTTATGCTATACCTTTCCTTATTCCAAATTAAATACCTTTAAGGTTGTGATGGAGTTTATATACAAGTTCACACCATCGTTGTAGTTCATGCTATTACAGCAGTTTATTTTTGTAATGAAAACAGGTGTCCTTTGTTCATTAAACTGAGAATAAAGTAATCAAGAAGCTGTTGGACAGCCTTTATGACTAACAGCATCAATTACAACAAAGGAAGGATAGCCCTATGATTAAACAACCCATTGCCAATTCTGTGTAAAAGCAGATGCTTGTACATTTTGTAAGAAGTAGCATTCAAAAGATATAACAACATATTTAAGTAAGAACTGCAATGATGTGAATACAAATATTGATAACTGAGCGCCATTTTCCATTTTTTTATTACTTTCCTCTAATCTGTGTAGTAAGTGTGCATAGATAGATAGAGAGAGATATATAGATAGATATATAAAGGAAAACAATATAAATCATCACAGGGGAAATCAAGTTTAAACCCTTGAAAGTTTTATTTCTATAAAGCCACAGTTAGCCTTTAGAAGAACATCCTGAACATTATCAGGACACAGTCAAAGGTATTTGAAATTTTCTGTGACCAGTGGAGAAGTTATTTTATCATCAGCAAAGTTATTCTTCATTGAAATTTGCTCCAACCAGGCAAAACAAAGTTGCTCTGTTTTGTTGATAAAATGCTTGCTATGGTGTGTGTCTGCAGATATGAGTGGTCTTTCCCCTGAGAAAAGCAGTCCAGTGTAGATCTTGGTCAGATCAAAAATTTCCACTTGTGAAGTGTCAGAGAACCAGTTTAGGTATTCATTGATCTGAACTGACTATTGGCTGCGAGAGAAATATATGGGTCTAAACATTTGGGCATGTGCAAGGTCAGCATAGGTATGGATGGGCACAGTTTTACATTCATTCTGCTCTTTTTTCTTTTTTCCTGCAGAGGAAGTAATTGGTCTTAGCAGTCACAAATTAGGTTCTTTCTCATACATAAATTTTACTTCCTTCCTCTCTCTTTGCTTTTAAAGCCCGATTTAGTGAAATGACTCCACTACTTTTACTTAATAAAAAGCTCATTTCAAATCTCTGATTACTTGTGGGTGTTTTGGTCTTTCCCATTCTTTCCCAGACCAGAGGCCATTTAATAAGCGGGATATTTTTGTCTCATTTCAGTTGGAGTGCTTTGGGGCTGTGCACTGACAGGAGCTGTGGATCCATCAAGTCCTATTTTAGTATTTTGCATTGTTCACCACTCTGAATCCATGTTGACGTTTCTACCCTTGGAGCTTAAGAATCAATTCTTTACTACTACTCCTGCAGCTTCCTAGCAAGGTGTACTTGTTTGCTTCTCTTTCCTCCGTCTACCTAGTTCCATTGAGGTGTGTTACTCCTATCTTTCTCCTAAAAAGGCATTTTTGCAGATGATATATAGCTAGAGGGGCTACTAGTCAATACCTGGCTGGTTATTTACCACAGTAACAGATAAATCAAACAGTCCAGTAGATACCAGGTTTTATAATGATATTGCTCTAATATGTTACTTTAGAATTGTAGCTCCTTCTTGATATGTAACAGTCAAAGATAGAATGCAAAGACCTCCAGACTACTCTGAGGCTGAAAGGCTGCTTGGGGTGGTTTACTCCAGATCAATCTAAAACAAAAACAGATTATGATGGAATGAATTATAATTGCTACTACCCTTTGAGAATTTTCCAAGCAACTCTATCCTTCCCACATCTTTAACTTTGATGACTATACAATCATGTGTGTTTAATACCTGAGGATTTGAAATCATGAAAATCATGAAAATCAGAGGTGACATATGCTCTTAGAAGTTTCAAAATGAAAAAAAGAATGAGAGCTAGAAGAAAAATAGTAAGTTAAAACACTTACTGCCAAAAGATCTTATTGAGTTTATTCAAAACAATGAGTAAATACCACAAGCATTTGATTATAAATCTAGGTGAAAGATTTTATACAAGTCCAGCATAAAAATGCACAGCAGATACAGGTATTTTATTGATTTTTCCAGATCATGAAGTTCTTTGTATTGTGCTAAATGCAATGCAAAAACATATTACACTAGTGCTGTTGTGATTCACCCTGAAATGTGGAGCTTGTCAAACAAATTCTTCTAGCTGGAGAAAGTATCAGTGTAAGAGAATAAGTAAATGTAATTTCTGTCTTGAAACTGTCAGGAACCTTTTCTTTCTGCTGATCTGGTCAGTTGACACAAATATTGTTCTGACAGGTTGACAGTGATTGCTTGTACATAACCTCCTGGTCCAATCTTATTTGCATGAAAAACCAAGGCTGTAAGGAATTAAAAATTAATACAGTTTAGGCGTAAAGCTCAACATTTGAAGTTTAGGGTGGCACAGCTTAATTATTTTTGTTTCATGAAAGCGAAATTTCAAAGACTGAAACTCTGCTAGTCATCAGATAGGAAATTACTCAACCAACAGCATGAAGGGCATGAGAAAAAAACCCAAATAAGTGATATTTCTTAGGTGAAGTAGAGGGGTGAAGTAGATTCAAGTGAACAAGAGGGGATAGTTGGGTTAAATAAGCACTGATAATAAAGATTGTCTATCTGAAAGTAACATCATATCTGAAACAAATACCTTCATGGTACCCTCTTCCCCAGGCATGAACGACATCTTAGAGACCCATATCTCTGGTATGTTTATCTGTCATATTCTTGCTTTAGTAGCTGTGTAAACTTATTGCTAACAGGAATTATCCTGGTTGGCCAGAATGGTTGCAGGGAATAGCTGACGGATGCAGAAAATCCTCTTGATAAAATCTTTGCTATCGTGTGATTTAAATTGTAATCTGACTTGAACAGAAGCAATGAATTTAACATTTCTATAAAAAAGGTGCACTGAACAGTGTCAGAGAAGAGATTTTCCATTAGGGTTGATATCTTTTATCAATTTCAGTTACCAGATGAACTTCTGTCAAAGGAAGGTGTACAAAAGCCAAATATTTCCAGGAGTTGTTGATAAACTTTTGAATTAAACAAGGTATACATAGAAAATAAATCATGCACAAGGGGTTTTGTTGTTGTTGTTTGTTTTAATGTGTTTTTTTGTATCTGGAATATTTAAATCATATTGAAAATGTTTAAGGAAATAACTGGGGCAATAGCATACAGTATAGCAATATATTTGTTATTTTACAGTTCGTAACGATTTCATATGATCCTTTGATAGGCAAAATGGAACATAACAATTGACTGAAATCTTCATAAGTTGTGTATGGTATGATGCTTGTTCCCAGGAAATTCCCAACTAGATCAAATTGTCGTAATTTGCAATTATTATTCAAATACTATTGGATACTATAAAGGTGTTGTTTTTGCAGAAGAATTTACACAGTATTGCATCCTGAGGAGAGACAGATGTCTCTGTCAAGTAGTGGCAAAGTTTCTGCATCTGCAAATTTGTTTTAAATGGATTTTAATTACACTGGAGAAATTCAAATATAATGATAACAGGTCTTTGTGGTGTCCCAGTTCTTATCGCAGAAAAGGGAGGCTGGACACAAATACAGAAGACTTTTAAACCTGTTATACAGTCCATTTTTTTTTTTTCTAAAGATAAGAGTCTTCCTTTTAAATTGTTAATGGAATAAATGAAAGAAAAACACACCAACCCTAATTCTTGCTGAATGATTCCACTGTCCTCAATTTCTACTGTCATTTGTCTGTTTGAAGTCTCTGTTGGCATTGTTTTGTTTGTTTTTTCATCTGTAAATCTCTTACAGAAAAAAATAATTTGATATTAAGACAAGATTCCTGTTCTGGCACATCCTAAATATAACAATCAAATAACTTTTTCATCTTGCTCATTTCTTTCATTCTTTTCACTTAAATGATTATGTAGTTTTTCGCTTAACTGTCATCCAATACATGGATTTTGGCAGAGTCATTTCTGGTCTCTACAGAGAGTGCTTAAGTTTCTCTCCCGAATTTCTTCTTTCAGAATAGTTTCCTGTGCCCAAGACAAGAGGCTTTCATGCTGAATTTACATTGCCATGGCATGGTGAGACCAGCCAAAAGGGGGGGAGGAGAAACACTTAGTGCTAATGAAATAAAAGCAGTGAGAGGGAGATGACTCAATACATCAGAAAATATAATTGCTCAAATTCCATTAGATTCTTTACTTTTGCAAAAATAAAAACAATAGCAAGAGAAAGGAAAATGGAAAGGAAGGGAAAAGAGGAAAACATTGGAAAAAACATTGTTATGGTAGATTATTTGTCAAATTACCTCTATTAAAGTATTACCACTAGCTGAAGTTGTTCCAGATCTAAGAATGGCCTAAGCAAGCTGAGCAGTATGAACATATTAGGCATTATTGATAGTGTTTACCTTTTTTCCCCCCTGAAGGGAGGAACTGTTCTTCCTTCCCTCAGTGGCTTCTGACTTTATCCGTTTTCTGAGAAGCACCTTGGAGAACTAGTTCTGAAAGGCATGCTAATTTTTGACTCATGCTGTGATGTGGTTGACCTTTTGAGTTTTGTTTGCAGTGAAGTTCACTGCTGTGCAGACCTTTTTGCATTTGAAACCTGTAGGAGAGGTGCTTAAGAACCACAAAAGGAGTGTCGTTTACCGAGTATCCATCCTAACATTATCCTAATTGGGTCTTTCTCCTGTTATATTCCTGTGTTGTTGGCAGGAATGAACTGGAATGTCTTTCCGAGAGGAGACTTGAAAAATTGCTTGCCTAATTCTGTTGAATACGTAGGGTTTTTTTTAAGAGCCCTTTTAGTGCCAATTTGTACAATACACTGTTACTTTCAACGAGTCTCGTCAAAGCAAACATGTGCCTTCACATTTGTATCCTGATACTGGTTCTTCCCTGAACTGCTGCATTCTGTACTTTCTATGAAGTTACGGCAAAATCAAAACTGTAGGTTAAAGATGGAAGGGAATACAACAAAAGGCAGAGCTCTCAGACCCGGCAGGAGGCAAGAAAGTTTAAATGACTCAGGCTGGTGTGCTGTAGTAGCTGTAAAGTAAAGGTTGACAACAGTTTCCCATCAAGCAGCTGCTGGTCACTCGTTTCAGGTTTGAGATGGGGTGGTGTGACCTCACATGGAGAGTGTTTGGCTGCTCCTGTGCCAGGACCCCACTGCTAGGGGCTGATATTTGACACTTTGAGTGTAATTCTCTCTTCTTAAACATGGTTTCCAAATCCAGAGAAACAATATCTGCTGGGGGGAGGAAAGAGCAAGGAGTTATAAATTTTCCAGTTCTGCGGTCGAAGAGGTGTCTGTGGGCATACACTGGTGCATTAGACAGAAAATGTTAATGCTCTGCCCTCTGGCTGCCTAAATAGTTAAAATTAGCAAATGAACAATATGCATAAATAAACCATTGTGACCTAATACTCATCCCACAGATGAAGTGTAGTCAAACTGCAAGCCAGTGAAGGCAAGGCTTCACAAGTTCGGCAGTGTGTGTCTGACCAGAGAGGGGTGTAAATGTGTTGGAAGTGGCAGTTCTTTCCTCAGTCTGTGTGCTACAAGTCTTTCAAGATGAATTGTTTCCTTTTTCTCCAGGATTCATATTTTTGTAAGTGCTGCAGTAAGGCACATAGCTGCATGAGAAATGTGCCTTCTGAATTTGTCTCACTATGATTCACAGAACTACTAAAGCAATATATGGACAACTGAATTTGAAACAGTTTCAGGGGAAAATCATACATGCATAGGAACTGTAAGGTTCTTTTGCCATGTGTTAGCAGAGATTCATAGGAAAATTAGTATCTGTCTCCATCTTTTCCTCTCATGCACTATAAAAACCCCCAGAGTCTTCTGTAACACTTTCTTGGTTTATCACTGCTGTTACTCAAGGGGCTTTTTTTCTGTTTGGTTGTCTTTTCAAGGAGGTTGGTCAGAAGACTGTTCCAATCAGACTCAGAGCACTGTCACAAGAATGCATCCTTTTGCTACTACCAAAGTACTCCTAAACAACAGAAATAATTTTGTTCTACTTCACGCTCAGATTAGCTCTTCTTCTGTTGCTTAAAGCCATGCATATATTCTACACTGTTTTAAGACTAAAAAAAAATTGCTATAAGATACAAAATTAAAGCAATTCAAAGCAGCCAAACTGTTGAAATGTTCCCAGAGGTGGTTGACTAGGATGGTGAGATGTCTTGAGGGCAAGACTTGTGGGGAGTGGCTGAGATCATCTGGTTCGTTTGGCTTGGAAGGGACTCAGGGGTGACCTCATGCCAGTCTGCAGCTTCTGTAAGGGGGTGGGGCAGTGGAGGGGGAGATGCTTATCTCCTCTCTGTGGTGACCAGAGATAGAACACGAGAAATTGGAATAAAACTGCATCAGGGGAAGTTCAAAATGAACATTAGGAAAAGGTTCTTCACAGAGGGCATTGTCAGGCAGTAGAACCCGTTCCCCAGGGATGTGGTCCTGGCACCAAGCCTGTCAAAACACTTTCTAGGAGCCTCTGGATGATGTTCTTAGTCATACTATCCAGTTTAAGGTAGTTCTACGAGGAGCAGGGTGTCAGACTCGATGATCCTTATGGCCCTGTTCCAACTTGAGATATTTCATGACTCTACGATTCTATTTGTGGCAATCTCCACAGCTTATTTTAGAGGAGGGAAACCACTCCAAATGCTTTGTTATAGCCTCAGTGAATGGGACATTCACTCTCTCCTCTGTTCTGATTCATCAGAACTTTTGCACTCCTTCCTCTTAGGCTGAATACTTCTAGAAGTGATTAGGTTGTTCACCTATGCTTACTTGATTTTTCTGTTACTTGCCTTTCAGGCACTATACAGGTGCAATATTTCTACTAATATTTATACTAATGATTAAGTTATTCACCCACTCTTGATAGATGCTGGATTTTTCTGTTACTCCCTTCCATCAATGTGCTAAGAACATCATCTCACTCCTGGCTGGACACACTGTGGCCCCACTGAGACAGCATGTCAGTGAGAGCTTTCCCCCGCACAGAAATTTTCTATCTAAATTCATTCTTTCAGCCTTCACTGAGTAGAAAGTCAAATTCACCAGGGCTTGTATAAGTCTTACAAAAATTTAACTTTTTGTTAAATTTTAAACTGAGACTATAACTGAGAATGAAACATGAAACATAGTTACTAGTTGAAAACTTCAGAGACAGTTCCAGACTCAAATGCAAGTTTACATCTAATGAACTATCTAGTATATGATTTTATTCACTAAGACTGACACGTTATCGATGCCAGTAGTAAATGTATTTAATGTCTCGCAAGCTCTCTATAACACCTGCAAAAGTATATGTTATTGCAGCACCAAAAGCCAGTAACATTTAAATGCAATTGCTCTCTGAGTTTTTCCTTGAGATTTTCTCTGACTTGGTGAGGTTTGTCTGTGAAGAACACTGCTCCTTGTGGACAAATCTCAAAATCATAACCCACTGGACATGTTTCTTCTGTTCAGTTTTCATTAAAGTATTATGTTAGTCATATAATGAGCCATTTTTCTTGTCTAAATGAGTTGACTTTCCCTGGCTCTAGTTCTTTTTCCTTTTTGATTGATGGTTTGATTTTTTCTCTTTCTTTTTCTGTCAAGTTCACTGGCCTTGATTGTGCATAGGAGGGCAGGGGATGGGTTAACACACAGCTTTCCTTAATCACTGAAGCTCACTTTGCTATAGAATTTATTATATAGACCTAGCAGCTGTTATCTTCCTCCAGAAAAGTGTTATATGTAAGTATTATATGAAACACTGTGTAAAAACTCCAATTTTATAGAACACTCTCATCCTCCTTTGAAAGGGTAACATATGTAACTCTTCATGATTCTTTTTATTTTTATTTTTGGATGGACTCATACGGTGTCTTTGATGGATTATCTGAAGGTAATTTGCATATAACAGTTTCCACATCCCCTACAGCTTTGTACTGAAAAAGGTAAAATGCTCTGGTTTAGGAAACTCTAGTCAGTTATGTCTTTTTCACTGTGTCTTTTGGCATTTTGAAGTCTTCTTTAATAATATCAAACAGTATTTATTGTATGGTTTTCAGCAACACTACCACACTAAGAACAAGTTAATGGTTTTAAATAAACAAAAAACTACTTGACTAAAAGCCACATTTTTTTTTAACTTTTGGCAAAGTTACTAGCAAGTTTATTTTTGACTTTTTTTCTGGATCAATGCAAAAACCTCCAGCAGAGTATGGGAATTTTATTCTGCCAAAAAAAAAAAAAAATAAAAAAAGGAAGCTGAAAACACGGTGTTCTCAGCTAAAAATTTCATCTGATACAGAAGTCCATACATAAAGGAATTTCCACAGTAGTATCAGTGCTATGTTGGGTGCCCATTAACCAGCTACATACAAATTTAATTGAAAAACTCTTCATTGTCATAGCTGATTCTCAGTGTGAGGTCAACACACTGAAGGGGTTCAGAATATCTGGGAAAAGTTCAGTAGGAGCCTATGACCTTATCTCACCATGAATGATTAATGAACACTCATCTGAATAAACCAAAACTTTGCTGTCTGGAGCATAGCTGACCAAAAAAATATTTTTGAGCAGATAAATGTTGCTTTGGATGGTGAGCAAATTTTTCAGGGATTAGTTTTCACTGAGTTTATCTAAGTATTTTATCTAAATCTGCCTAAACTTGCACTGCTTTGCTGCTTGGATTTGCCTTGTAATTTTCTTCAGGATTCAGGTTCTTAATGGATACGCCTTTTATTTGTAGACATGCTATAACGAACCTATCATGTTTGTTTTGGGTTTACATCTGTTTTTTTATATCTGAGTAGTTACATATTAATTAAATGTTCTCAAACTTGGAGTTATGTTTATTCTTGTCTCCCTGTGTAGTTCCTGTAGTCCTTCATCAGCTGATATTTTTCTACTTTCTGCAGTGAAAAATCCCAATTATTTACTTCAGCATAATAGACTTTTTATTCCTCGTGAAATGGCACTGTGCTTTTTCAACTCAGTTTTGGACCTAAAAAATAAAATCATGGTCTAGGTTCTTCGCAGTGGTCTCAGGTCAAGGGAACAAAAAGAGGAAACAAACAAACAAACAAACAAACAAACCCAAGAAACAGCTGCAATTCCTTTTTTCAGACTTTCAAGTAGGTTGAAGCTCAGAGAACAGAGGCACCAGCTGAACCATGATATAAAGACTTTTTTTCTGATCTAAGGTTTGCGTAATGCAATACTTCCAAATGTAGACAATCACATTTACTCATTTTCAAGGGAAAGGTTCTCCTTTCAGGTCTACCAAATTTTCCATGTGAATTGGCTTTAAAAATGCACATGCATTAGATAACAAACAAATCACATGCCAAAATAATCTCTGTTTCTATCCACTGCTGTCTGATACAGAGATTGGATCGAACCAGTATTTATTATTTACCACAAGCTCAGCTTGAATCGCAAGAAGAGTCCATGCCTTGTGTAGTTCTCTGAACAACAAAGGGACCTTTTCAATGCTGTTAGAAAAATCCCAGCACGGTTCATTTTTTGCTTCTTCCCATCTAAAGGTCACACTTTAAAAAGACAGACCAGAAATGCTCAGCACAGCCCACTGGTCAGCTGCATCCTGTAGCACAAGCTTGTCATCCTCACTAACCCTTTACTAACACATCCTCCTCGGACCTTTCCTCATTTAATGCTAAAGTGATGCTTTTCCCAGTGAAAGACGGGTAGCCTGAACTCCATGCTTTGGAAAACGGTCCTGATCTCTAAGTCTGTGTTTTTTGGCTGACTTTTCCTGTGCAGTGTGAACCACTGCTGCGCTCCCCCTCAAAGGTCTCAGGCTGCTTCCTAGATAAGGCAGCTCAAACAGTCATGCTCACATGGCCTGCCAACATAATTCCAGCTGCACATGAAAAGCAGGGAGGAAGCATCCCAGATAGTGTAAACTAGCAGGTGCTTTTGCCAGCTGAAAATCTGTCCCAGGGCACTTGAAGTCCTGCTGTGCCTTCCAACAAGCAGAATGACACTTCTTCTCCAAATGGGTCCCTTCCAACTCAGCATATTCTGTGATTCTGTGTTTTTTGGATTTTTTTTTTTTTTTGGGGGGGGGGAACACAAACCAGTTTATTTTATAATATTATGAGTTTAAAAAAAAAAAAATCCACAATAGTGCTCAGGGATTTCAGATTCCAGATGAACCACATAGGATGTCTCCATGCACACATGTACATTCATAAGAAAAAAAGAGATTCACATGATGCAACTCTAATCTTTGGATTTGAATGCACAAAAAGAAAATGTTCTGTCTGCTGATTTTATATTTCCTCCTTGCTATCAAACTTACAATCCTTTTGACAACGGATTACCAACCTGAAAAACACGAAGAGGAGGTAGCAATGAATCTTATTAACATTATTATTTTCAGGTAACTGTTAGGTAATCCACAGCAAAAATAAATTCTGACACAAGGCACAGAATGCATAGCAGATTATCAGGTAATTAAACAAGAAAATACAAAAGACCCATCTCTCAATGAAAATTAATCTTACAATAAGTGATAGGAAGTACCATATTCAGCATAGTGACAAAGTTAACAATTTTACAGACATGAAGTTAAATGACATCAAGAATATGTCAAGCTTATATGAGTTTTTTACTAACCACACATAAAGCAAAGCTAGGTCATGTAATATGCTAAATTAAAGTGTCAGTCTGAAGGACTTCTGCTCGATTTTTATCTCATGCTCTTAAATAAATTGGTCTCATGCTCTTTACTTAATTGGTGCACTTTGCTTATCTTTTGTTAGATGGTTGCTGTGTTGGGATTTTCTCTTGCTATCATTTTGTATTTCTCTAGAACACACACTATTTGAAAGGCAAAATAGCTGAGCAATGACAGCTTCTTCTGTTGTGCACCAGGGCCTTGTTGAAACCTAGAAGCTTTCTTTAGTCTTTACAGTGGGAATGCTGGTAAGCACACCCTTGCACTAAAGAAATAATGACAGCTTATTCTGTTTCTGTTTCTGTCTTTTTGATAACAGACTGTATTTTCATTGTTTTTGTCATGGCTTCATCATTGATAAAGTAATATTTCAGAAAACTGATATTTTTAATCAGGAGAAAAGTAAGTATAAGAAATTTACATAGCTGCACAAGGAGCAAATGCTTCCATTTTCTGTGGGGGCAGTGAAAGTCTGATCTCACAGAGAAAAAAAGGTTGCAGAAACATATCTATAGTAGGATTTGAATGGGACATGGATAAAATTGTTTTTTACATTGTGGGAATAGCACTGACATCAATGGTGTTTAACAGTGGCACTAGAGTAACAGGGGATATAACTTTCATATGAGCTATTTGAATTGATTTACAGAGAGTTTTCATTAAATTTTGGGGTTTTTTTCCAGTGTAGTTCCAGTAATGGCCAGGGCACTTGTGTTCGTACATTAATGAAGGTAGAGGAAGGGAAGTAGAAATCTCTGAGTGGTTTGTTTTGTGAAAATTGCCTAGTGGTGCATATATTAATATAAACAAAGGAGAGTAACAATAATAATAATAATAATAATTAATGATAATAAAGAACGAAGTTATTTCCATTTCACAAATCCAAGAAACGAGACACAAACAAAACAAGTTATTTGATCAAAATGTCCAGAGAAGTCCACGGGTCCTCTGAAAGGCACCAGCACAGTCAAGGACTGTTACCCTGGTGTTTCTCCATATGGCTTTTGTGAGAGAGCCAAAAGAAAAGCATGCCTTTAGGTAATAGGTACCTAGGGCATTTTTAGCAAAGATTTTTATTTTGAAAACAATAATAATATCTACTCTTCTGAAACTTTTCCTCACCTCTCGTATTTATGAGCACAGAGTGAGCACTGAAACCACCTGGCTGAGTTGGTAAGAACAGCTCAGCTGGAAGGAGAAGGGGAACACTAAAACCCAACCTGAGAACAGACATGTCCCCTGAGTGAAAGCACCTCTTCTTGGGCTTATGCAAGGACCATGCCAAAGCTATTTGTCTGCCTGCCAGAACTAGATCAGCAGCTGGTTAAACTTCTCATTGTTTTATGGGGTGAGGAGGTTGTCTTTTGCAGAGCTGTTGTCTCAGAAAAGATAGCATTCCCTCTGAAAGTTGTCTAGTGGTTGATTAACTCTTTCTTTGCCTCAAATGAAAGCACAAAAAGATGTGACACATGCTCTGAAAGAAAATATTTTCAGTTCTGGCCAGCACCCTCCAGGGGATGTAATTACAGGACATACAGGGAACAGTTAATTTGTTGTTAATTTGGACAGTTAATTGTGAGACAGGTGGCTCATTTATTTCTAAACATGCAGTAACAGCTCTTCTCCGTAACCTGGAGTTGCTGAACTGGAAGCCAAGGCCTGAAAGAAGCACCCACTGCCCTCCCAGTCAAAGTTCAGAGGGGTGAGCCAGGGGCAGGCAGGTGCCAGCACTCCTTTGCTCTTTCAAGTTTCAGCCCTGCCACCAAGTTCCCTGAGATCCCACCCCATCTCTTCCCCTTGAAATCACCTTTCAGAGAACTTGTGCATGCACACTTTCCCTGCTAGACAAAATTTAAAACCATAGCTGCATCGGCCCACACAAAAAACACATTCTTTTTCATTTTAAAAGCCTTCCTAGACAGTGTGGTTTCAATTCCAAACACACAGCTGGTAGCATTCCCAGTAGCATTGGACTGCTTTTGGCATTTGGAAGATAAATCCACCTGGGAGGTCTAAGGGAGAAATTGGGATTGCCACCACTTCAGCGGTCAAGGACCATGCCATTTTAAGTGACCACTGGATTTGTAACTTTGCAGCAAGTAAATCATGGCTTTCCACACTTGGCAGGAGACTTATTTTTGTAGATTCTAAAATATGAAATTAACATAATGTCTACAGAGATAGGCAAATGCATTGCCTTCTTAAATACACCCAGGTGTTAACCTCCACACAGCATTTCTCTTCAGCTGGTGCTAAAAGTCAGATTGACCTAGAAGAATATAAGAGGGCTTCTAAGGAAATTTGTGCTAAATTACTGCAGGGAACTGAATTTGTAGCTCTGCTAAAACAATAACTGTCTCTGTTGGCAATGACCTAAAGAGACATCTCCTTCCCTTGTGACATATGTTCTTCTGGATGACCTTTGGCAGGCTTTGCTGGATCATGTGAGTGTTGCAAAAGACAGTACAGTCCTAAACAAACAAACAAACAAACAAATAAATCCCTGAAGGGATTTTTTAATTTTATTTTTTCCCACCTGTAAATCAGCAGAGTTGCAGATACTGGTACAGTTATTGAATATTCCTTGAGAATTGTACAACATCAATGCCATGATTATTTACAAGCAGGAACCTATCAAAAATTCAATTGCTTTGTCGTGAATAAAGCAAGGAAATACATCATATATTTCCTGGTCAACCTGTCAGACATTTTTGATAATCATTTTGCAAAGAAGTTATTCCACAAGCTGTCTGCATTAGTGTTCATGTGGCTTCTAGACTTTAGTGAGACATCAGACTGCAGTTTTGCTTAACATTTCTTTGAATTTATTGTTCATCTGTAATGGTTTCAAACCCAGAAGCAGCTAACTATCTAAATGATTGAAACCTGAAGAGCTATTTTGGCACTTTATTATGTGATGAATATTCTAATTATGTTACCTTTTTCTAAAAGATGTTAAATTGTTATTTCAAAAGCCCAATTGTATGAGTTAAAAATAAAGTGAAGCCAAACCACACTTGGCTTAGAGTTTAATTTTTACCGAATTTAGCAACTTTTGTTCTGGAACAGATGAGACTATTTGAAATGACACTTCACAAAATCCCTTGTCAGACTCTTACCATTTCTAACTCTTTGTATAAGCAGATGCAAATTTGACTTGTAATTCTGTCACAGAAAGACACCTTCGCTGGTTTTACAGATGTCTGCAAATCGCATTATGGCAGCTGTTATTGATGTTCATCTGGATTAATCAGAGGTTCACATGGAGAATACAGAAATTTGTAGTTCCTTTAGAGCACTAGCACAGGCCCAGTGTTGTACAGAAATGCTACTGGCCTGACCAAACCTGAGCAAACCTCATCCCTCTCCTTTTACCACTTGTAAGCAACAGAGCAGGATTTCTGTGTTGCTTTCGAAAGCATGTAATGATAGGACATGGGATAATGACTTTAAAGTGGAAGAGGGTGGATTTACACTGGGTATTAGGAAGAAATTCTTTACTGTGGGGGTGGTGAGGCACTGGACACAGTTTTGCCCGAGAAGTTGAGGCTGCCCCATCCCTGGAAGTGTTCAAGCACAGCCTGGACTGGGCTTTGAGCAATGTGGTCTAGTAGAAGATGTCCCTGCCCATGGCAGGGGGGGTTTGGGACACACTGCTCTTTAAGGTCCCTTCAGCCCTGATCATTCTATGATTGTAGGATTCTAGGATTTATACTGATAACCACCTGCAGCTGTAGATTGGCAGCTGAGTAGACACAGTACAGGGCTTCAGCTGCTGAGCAGGTGTGTTATGGTCATAGACAGCACAGTGGTTTTTTTTCCTATCATTCCCTAAATGTCTTCTTCATGTGAAAATTTTTATCTGCCCAATGGTATATTGATAACTTGCATTGGATCACAGTAAGTTACAAAGTAAACAACAAAAGCATTTAACATCCACCATACCCTCTCTGATCTCTCTCTCAGAAGGCATTGTCATCTCAAATTATATTCAGTGAAAGTCAGGTTTTTCTTCTGCCAAGGGGAGAGATGTATTCCTGTTGTGGTGGTTTTGACTTAGTTGGATGTTTTTGGGTTTTTTTTTGAGATACAACCTAGAGAAACATATTACAAAGCTGCCTAGTGAGATTTAATTGCTTAGGAGAGAAGTTGATATTAGAAGATCTAATGGGCACTGGAAAAAAAAAAAAAGTGATTCTAAAAAGTATTTAATTAAAAAACCTTTTTAAGTGCAATAAACCATTCCAGGTCCTAAACTTTTAAAATAAGTTAACTCTCAGATTATTATTATTATTTGTCCTTCCCATCATTATCAGGAACCAGAAGAAAAGCTTAAAGAAGAAATTCCTAGAGTAGAATATCAGGCAATGTTTTCTGCATTGCACAGCTTGGCTGTGAGAGACAGTTCCTGTAAAGTAACCTATTTCAGAATTTGTTTGAAGCAAAAAGGCTAAAGATGCATTTTAATTTGCAAAGACAATTGGGATACAAGTGAAATAGTGGATTTCTTTCACTTCTAATCCCTGTAGCCAACACTATATTCTGGTCTTCAAAGTGTATGTACACTACATTGAGAGATGGGGGTCACCTACTACATCATTGCACTGGGCAAAGATGTGGCTGTGAAGCTCTACCAGAGAAGGCTGCAGACCAGATGGTGGTGAGGAGACCAAGAGAAGCAGTTTCTTTTTCATTAACTCAAGGAAATTAACACCTAAGTGAACCAGGACCCCAGTGGCTGGCTAATTAACCCCAAATCTTCCTCAGCCCCACAGTTTGGTGCAGGGATATCAAAGGGCAGAGCAATGGAGATTTATGCCTGTTCTGAGAGGGACAAAGGCCAACCCTTGGCTTTCACAAGAAAATTTGGAGGTAAAATATCTCAAATAAAGTATTCCTCCTCATATGGGTCTGTTATTTGGAAGTCCAAATCTGCTGTGATTTGCAAAAGTACAAGAACTTTGAGCCGCTGTTCATGTATTCTACATTTTCCCCAGTGTGAAGCACAACATCAGCACTCACTCAACAAGAGCAGTAAATGCAATAAATTAATTTAGGTTATCTATGGACATATGATAGATCAAAGTACTTTGTTCTATGTTTTGTTGTTTTTTCTTAACTGCTGAGCAATCTTTGTTTATTTAGTGTACATGGAAAAGTGTTTTCCAGTAATCTATTGAATTACCTAACTCTGGTTTACTGCAACATTGCATGAAAGAGTAGAGTGGAAACAACAATGCTGTGTTTGCAGGACAGGATAAAATTTTAAGATACAGTCCCTAAAAGAATATTGTCACTGTGTTTGAAATAAATGAGTAAGCCACATGTTAAATTTAGACTACATACAAGAGGGCACTACTTTTTTTTCTGAACTTGTTAAGGACTCCTTTAGAATATTTTAATTTGAGAGACACAGGATGAATTCTGAATTTAAAGTGAATTGCAGTCTCCAGATGGTTCTGGAATATCCTTTATACTCAGAATACTTGTGAAAAATTCTTATTTACTTAGCCAATATCATGTGTATATACTTCCCACAGAGGAGAAAAAATGAATCTAATACTTGCAAAAATCAGCAAGAGGTTTTTTTTTTTTTTTTTCTGAGATCTGACTTGATTTCTGTAAATCAATGTTAAGAAGTGTGGGAGGAAAAATTTAAAAGGAACCATAGCTTCAGAGGGGTTTTTCTGATGGGTTCTGTAAGTAGACTTTAGTTATCAATGAATGTGAATCGTTATACATTTAAAATTTCCATTTTTTTTCTGTTAAACATAGCCATGAAGTGATATTTCCTTTTTGAAACAGGAAAGACCAATGGCTGGTGAAACTGCCGATTCGATAAAAACAATAACTTCCTTTTTGAAATAGTTTCATTGTTTTTAACCTGTGTTTTTCTTCGGTATATTGATCCATTAATATTCCCACTAAATAAAGGGGCCTGTGTCCATGTCACTTTGTGGTCTCCTCGTTTCCAACTGTCTTCAAAAACACTGGGGCCACTTTTCACTTGCTAAAAAACACGCATACAGAAATAACCAGGAAGCAAATCAGAGTTAATGTAGATCTCATGTATGGCAGCCAAAAAACACAGGAAGATCAAACACACACAGGAAAATTCCGAGTGGGAGGAAGGGAGGGAGACGGGGGCACGAAATACTTCAGTTTTTACATCCTGCTGCAAAAGGTAAACAGGCAAGCAAGTGTGCTCTTGTATCTATGGAGAGATGTGTTACAGCTGGAGCACTCATCATCGGAATGTTTGTGCGCTGAATGGTTTCGCCTCTGCGCCTGTGATGCATCATTATGCAGAGGAGGCACTGAGGATGCGGGATATTAATTCAGGCATCCAAGGAGGAAAAAAAAAAAAAAAAGACATTAGAAATTCTATTAACTGAATAATGACTTTAATTTTGATTTTGAAGTGGAATGATGGAGACTTACAAACACTGTGAAAAGAAGGCTGTGATACTGCACGGGGAAAAAAACCACCCAAAGTATTTAAAAGAGGTGGAAAGGAAGCAACTCGAGCCTGCTTTTTTTTTGCATACTGCTACAGTACTCATAGTTCTGGTCTAGGATATGGGATATGTGCAGTCTGGGGGCTTTGGATTGTATTTTGAATTCACCCCTCTAGGGTGAATTCAAAGGATGCCCTTCACAGGACATACTTTTGTCATTGGACATGACATGGCAGAATTATTTTTCACCTGGACGTAAGTTTGAGCCACCATGCAGAAGGAGAGCAGAAGGAATGCAAAAATCTTACTCCCTCAAAAACAACTGGCATGAGTATCCTAACCCACTGCCAGACACCACAGGGAGCCCTGTGTTCTCTGCTCCTAATGAAGCTCCTGTTACACTCAGTATCTCTGGAAGAAAGATAATTTGGGACTCCTTGACTCTCCCTTCTTCCCAAAGAAGACTTTCTTTGGTCACTGAGAGCAGAATCAAATTTTTTCTGGCTTACTTACTTTCCAACTCTAATTACACTTCAAGCTTTTGTAATTCCCAGTGTTCCTGGGGGGACTAAGATGTATTGCTACAGAACAAGAACTGTCTGTTCAAGTACTCTTAGACTGTCAAGGATCCCTGTAATCTTGCTGAGCTCTTGATCAGATGGTTTGACCAGGTCAGACACGTCTGTATCCATCTAGACATACTTGTTTTCCAAGAAGATGCCTAAAGGACAATGCAAGAACAGGCTGAATATGAGAGAGTATTTTATACTGTCATCTGTTACTGTAAAGGTTGAGGTGGCCAGGGGAAGGCATTGGCTCTGCTTTGAGCAGAATTTATCTCATATGTAGTGCAAGACTTGAGATGCCTGAGGATGTCAGGCTGCCCTCCACAGATAAACAGATCTCAGGCACCACCCTGGTCACAGTGAACGAAACATGTAACACAGACAAATGCTCATCTGCCAAAGAAATTTCCTCCCCAGAACTGACCTACTAATTTGCTGTAAAATGCTTACAAGGACAGGCAATCTCGCACAGCAGTTGTTTGAAATGTCCTCTTGAATGTAGGAAATAAAAATATGTCACACTGACTTAGATACTCCACCTTCCTGTCTCAAAGTCTACAAATGATGCTTAAAAACTTATTAAATATGCCTATGTAATACATTCAGATTCTAGAGGAGTGGGATTTCAGCTCTGTTTGTGTCTCCAGAATTTCCTGCTGAATAACTGCAATAGCTGCACTCTGTGTGGTTCACCCTGAGCAGCTCTGGGCACTTTGTGCCAGTTTTGTTACACCCGAGGCTGAGATGCTGAATTTGTCTTAGTACCAGAGTGATGACTCTGGACAGTCATCTACAACCATTTTTTAAATAACCAGATTAACAAGCAACATTTATGAGATCTCTACCTACCAGGCAGACCACAGCCACTTTTCAGTAGTGATTGCTTCTACCAGCTCCACCACACATTTGGGACACTCCAAGACAGGAATCCTACTAAAGACAGGAATCAGTTGGACAATTCAGCAGCATATGTATCTCATAGAGATTCAGTTTACAGAGGTGAGCAGGCAATAAGCCTTTCTTATTTTTCTATATTAACCCTTAGATAAAGAAATGCTGCCAAAACCTACACGTGACTCACCATACCACCCAATTCCCAGCTAAACAAGGCACCAGGCAGAGACAGGAGATGGAAGTCAGCAGTGGACTTTAAGCATAAGCTTTGGTCTTCCCCTCAAACTTCTACATGATTTACTCCTCTATATGACCCTTATAAGTTTATGAGGCCTAATGGGATTCATCCTGGGGCATGCAAAGAGATGGCTGATGTCATCCTAAGACCTCTTTCAGTGATTTTTCAAAGTTTTTGAGAGGCTAGGGTGGGTACCAGCCAACTGGAAGATGGCAAATATTGCAGGAATTTTCTAGAAGGGCAGGAAGGATGACACTGGTACATGCTGTGTCTTTGAATCACAAGATTTCAGGGAAGTGATCTAACTCAGGGCGTATGTTCCACAAATCAGACATCTTCCTAAAACACTTACCATCCTTTTGGAAATGCACCTTTTTTGTTTGGACTGCATGGAACCCATTCACTAAACCCTGGGATGCAGCACCACTGGGATTTCAAACATCAGATACAGCTCTTACCAGCTCATTAGCTGTGGGATGGCATTAGAGTTTATCCAGAGAGGAAGACTTACGGTGCATAGTCCCCACCTCCCTTCACACAAATGAGAATGATGCCTCACACATACAAGGCCAATTCCATGTTCATCAAGAGCACCTTTAGGTAGTTATTTTCAGAGGTTATATTATTTTTTTGCCACAGATTGGAGTGCTGCAAAGATGAAAGCAACTAAGACAACATCTCCAGGTGCTCAAAAATGAGTTGGGAATAGCTGTGTTTACCATGGTCAAGGAAAAGACTCTGCTGGGGTACACTCAGTGCCTGATGCACCAAGATCACAGGTACTCCTGCTACAAGAATACCATGGTATTATATGTGGCATGCTTAGAAGAATGTGGCTTGAAAGTTTTTCCAGTGCATATCAAGGAACCAGCAGCCTGGATGCCACGTATCTCCCTGGAACTCTGATGCTTAATTATCTGACTGAACTAGAGAAACGTAAAAATTGTGGTCTCTCTAGCAAAAAATCAATACATGCTTGTCTGAAAACCTACCTCCAAGTTCAGGATATCAATTCTCATCTCTAATTTCATAGTCTAATACATTTGACATTCAATGCTTGCTTTTAATAAGCAGCAGTCTCATAAGATGGCATGGAAGATTGAGGCTCAGAACTCTGCAACAACCTGAAATAATAAGAGATCTACTGTCAAGTTTTAGTTACAGACTTAAGTTTTATCAGGTATTCAAGGCCAGATTGGATGGGGCTCTGCTCAAATGGAGGGTGTCCCTGCCTATCAAGGAAGAATTTGCCATCTTTAAGATACCTTCCAGCCCAGACCATTCTATGATTCTATGATTCTGTGAACTTCTTCTTTCTATAAGAAATACACAAAATCTCAATGATAAGGCATTTAAGTCACTGGAGAGCTCAGTTCTTTACTCAAACACCTAGTTAGCATTACTTTTAGTTTTGTTTATTGAAGATCTCTCTTAGTGCTTCTAGAACTTCTTTTCTTATTCAAGGGGCAGTGGATTATTTTCCTTCAGCTTTCAGTAGTGGAAGCTGATTTTCCTCTACTTTTTCGAGTGGTTCTGTGAAGTAATGGTAACTAAGAGCAGTTGAAGAAGCTGGTGTATTGTTAACTTGCAACCTTAGTAGCTTCTTAAATTTCTACTTGAAGGTGCATGATAAAAAAGGAGAGCAACCTGTTGATAAGATGATCCCATTTACCTTCACGTTCCTGAAGCGCATTCCAATGAAGCTTTATAAACTTCTCCCTTTTTTTTTTACTTTTTTTCATGTTGAAACATTTACTAGAAGGAATTATTCCAGAGCAATACAACAATCAAACTTTGCTAAAGAACTGAGAGATGCTTGAGGAGCAGCCCCTCTCTGCCTTGACTCATCAAAGGTAACAGGTGTCTTTCTAAAGAAGGTGACACCTCCGGTACCACAGGTATGAGATCATTACAGTCTTAACAAAGGGAAGCCTGGCAGAATAATACCACAGCACAGATCCCCAGACCAAAGTAATGGTTTTTCCGTGGCCTTGGAGGTAAATAGATAAGAGGAAGAAAATATATCAATTCCCTAAGGAAATCACAAACTCTTTCATTAGCATTGTTCGACACAGCACATACTACAGAGCACACCACGAAGGAGAAGAGGTTCAGTGCTGTACTCCCATCCCTTTCACCTACCATACAGTGACTAGATTTAGCTTAGGGCAACTTGTGTCCCCTTAATACAGTCTGAGATCGACAGCTGTACAAAGGCATCCATAGCTCACCCTCTCACTGTCTTCCTTTTAACGCTGGACATCAGCAGCTTCTGAATAAACCATCCATCTCCCTGGCAACAGCACCAATATGTGATCTTCCATCACCAAACTGCTTAGCTGACAGCCAGTGACTCAAAGTATCCCTTTTGCATAAATGTTGAGCATCAGAAACTTCTTGGTTCCCTCCTCCTCCACGGTTTGTCACAGCAGTATAAGGCCTACCAAACCACAAGGCAAAATTAAACACTGAAGTGCAGACACTCCACCAGGGGCTCTTTTGTCAGATCACTGACAGAGCACCCTGTTACCCACCTCCAGGGCTACCTACCCCAAGCTGCCCTAGCAGGACTGCGTCACAGGACAGAGGCTGGTGTACCTGCAGCAGCTGTTAAGTGAACCAGCTCAACACAGCATCACTGAAATAACCTGGTCTAAATCTGGAGTGAGAGAAAACTGCTGAAAACTAAATTTGACCGCATAGCAAGCAGTCGAAGACAGTGGAAAATAAGGACACATCTTTAACAACTTTATCATGCAGCTTTGGTTACTTCATCTGTACTTTGCTTCCTATTCTATCTTAATCTATCCTATGACCTATTTCAAGTAGCAAGCTGAAGCTTGAGCAGCTATTTTTTTTGTTTAAAAAAGAGCAGTGAAGTGCCTTACACTAGCTCTCAGGGGTTTGGCTCTCAGAAGTCACCGTGGAAGGTTCCTATTTGAATACACTGCAGGTCCTGCTGCAATATCTACTTATTCCAGACACCAATCTGTGCCTAAACTATAAGGTGTGTTGAGAGACATTCAGCTCTTTTAACCACTGTCACATTCAGGTGAATTAAGATGCTAATTCCCACCTCCTCATGTTGTTGCTCTCCACAGTCTATCATTCCAGCTCGGTCTGGAAAAAACACTCTCCAGGCAGAAAGCTCTGACAAAATATTTAGCCAGAGATTGTCTTTGTTCTGCTCCCTCTGTATCTGCAGAGGCTCTGTTTCTTGCAGCTGTTTTTCCCCCATAATGTCCCGGCCATATGGCCGGTGATGACTGCAGTGTGTAAACAGTGTCAGGCACTCAGCAAAAGGAAGGCATTCACATTTTAAGGACATCAAGCATGTTCCCAGTGGCAGTCCTCAGAGCCAGGGGTGCTGTACAGCAGCATCCTCCCACAGGTGTAAACAGCAGTGAATTTGCATAAACCGAGGTAGGGAGACTAAGCACAGTGGAAAAAAACAAATGTGAGCAAATAAATTCCAGCAGGCATTTGGGATGACCTATTTGCAGAATGACAGAATATAAGTACTCCATGAGACAGAAAGTTGTGCATAAGTTGTAAGATATTATATGATAACAGAAGGGCATTCAAATATACTTAGATCCCACATAACCTGCATGCAACGTAAATATATGATAGATGGCAGCTATTCAGTAACTGCAAGTAATAACCACAACCACCTTAGCAGACTGCTATTGCCTGCTTGAGAAAATGCTTGCAAATTGGTTTGGCCTATCTAAAATAAAAAGTATTGATTTTTTTCTTCTTTTTCTTATTTTTTTTATTTATTTTATTTTCCACAGGAGAAAGTCTTTCTACTTATCTCTTACCCTTTGAGTTTATTTGATAAGTTTGTCAATACAAGCACACATAGCTGTAGCTGAAGAGCCTCTGAGAGGCACACCTGTGCCAATGCACGAAAAGAAGAATTAAATACTTTCTGAAAAGTCAAAGTCATTGAAGATGCCAAAGCTTTGGCTATACAAGCTTTGATTTTCAGCTCAAAGTAGCAGACTAAACTGACAGGATCAGAGCACTTCTCAAGTTTGATTTTAGCGGGGAGAGTGGAAAGGAGAAGAAATCAAGCAATGCAGATTGGAGCTAAATGGCAAGTTTAAGAAGAAAATGCACATCTACCACCAAAATATTAAATAATGGAATGCAAGTACCTTTCAAATCATCCAGAACAGCAGAAGGTCTTTTAGAGGTTATGTCATACTTACAGCTGAAGAAGATTTCTGTTGTTAACTTCAATGCAAATTTTTTTCTACTACTGTGGGTAGTTAAGTGCGAGTGCCACTCTCTCTCTCTCCTGTATGCATCCAGGATAAATTAGGAGGCACTTACTGGACTGCAGAGACCTCAAATTTCCAAAGCATGTTCCCTCAGCTGTAAATCTGAATTACAGCACCTTCCTGCCTACAAAAAAGCCTGTTTGCTCTTCTGTGGAGTATTCCAGACAAGGTGCGGTGACTGCACAGCACTGCATGCAGCACTGAACTGCTACTTCTTGCCACAGAAAGTTCTCAACTTGCGAAAGAGCGTGAGCTGGATGTTAAAACCTTCTGTCAGCTTAAGTAGCCATTCTCTAGTGAGACCATTCCCTTTCCTGTCAAGCTCAGTCATCTGTCTATTTATTTAAGATGTTTGCTTTGGGATTCCATGCTGCAGCTGGAAAACCCTCTGCTGAGGTTTCTCACTGTTTCAGAGGGCCTCTTCTGCCTAAATTGGGCCATGCAATTAGATGTGAGAATCTTTCTGAAGCACCAAATAATTTTAAACACACTCACCAAACTATGCTCCTCACTAGAAACTTTCTGATGCCTTTCTGATCTGTAATTTCCTTTTAAGGAAGGATTAACAGTGGAATTATATGCTTATTAGTTCATTACCTGAGTCTGCTTATTTAAAAGCAACCTAAAAACGTTCTATAAGCTGAGCAAATTTGGAAGTGGACTTTTTAATGTTTTGCAAATGGAGTACAGCACTATATAAAGCACTGAACAGACAAGGCCAAGGAACCCCAAAAACGTTGTTATTACTCATTTCCCAGAAAAAAAAAGTTACAGATATGATCCAATTACTCCATTGTTACTCCATTGTTAGTAACAATGGGTCATGATGACTGCAAAAGAAAGTGGTGGTTAGAGAAACATTGCTCATTTATTTGTTAAACTGATAATCTAATTTATTTTGATAATGCTATGGTGAAGAGAATGGGATAAAACATGATTTATGGAATTCCTATACTATTTCCTTCTCTTTATACAGAAATGTCCGGTTAAAACTAAGTTTTTATTATTCCCCAAATACAAATTTTATCAGGTTCAGTAGCTGAAATAAATCTCACATCTTTTGCCTTACAACAGTATTTGTGGGTACTACCTTCCTGCTATGACTAGTACCTATAGTGAAAAGAAGCATGCATACTGTAACTGTTACATATCAGCCTCATTTTTTTAACCTTAACCATATTGCTTAATTTGATAATATCAGTTTGATTTATTTTAGGGCTTGTTGATGTGGTTTTTTTTTTCCCCTCTTAGTGAAGCATCAGGGTTTCTTGCAATTTTTGAACCCTTTTCTGGAGTTTATGATATCTAATTTAGCTGCTGTCCCAAAATTGTATATTTGAACATAATTTATACAGAAATAAAGTACTGAACAGTCATATGACCAATATGATCATGTGTCATTGTACTATAGGCTTATACACTCATGCTTTCTGGATTCAAAATTTTGTTAATGTTGATTAATATTATTGACTGATATAAGGAATTAAATAGTTTAGTCAGAGATCCCTAATTTCATGTAAGACATATGGAAAGGCTTCCTGATACTATTAAAATTTAACCCCCTTGTCCCTTTCTATAGCTGCTAGTTAGACATGTTCTTACCTTTCTTTTCTTGTTGCCTGTATAATAATTCTTATCCCGCATTACATTCTCCTATAAAATCCCATTCTCTTTTCTTTGCCACAGTATTACCAAAATAGCATAGCCTTGGCATTGGACTCACGTGATTTGAATCAGTTCAACTGATTATGGGAGTGCAGTTCAAACAGGTTTAATAGCTCTAAAAATCCTCTCTAACTCTCTAAATGTGAATTCTGATGAAGATTTATAGACTACTAGAAGTCAAACTGTTAAAGCTGTACTGAAATCTCTTACGAATGAAAGAGTGATTTTTATCTGCACAATAAGAGCTATGGAGTTTATTTTAGCTGCTAACATGATCTAAAGGTATTCTTTTTTACAGATTTTTGGATCAAGTTTGAAACCTTCAACTGTAACACCACCAAACAATTTTTATGTCCAGATATTGCTAAAAAGTGATGAAGGAAAAAATCAGTTTCTGACTATTTTCTTTACATAATATGAACTGATAGGCCTTACCTTTCCTGTTTAATAAGCTATGCATCCCACATGAAACTTGATGCCTTACATTTTTTATTTTCAAGATTAGAAGGGACACAGTTCCAGTCACATAATTATAAAAAACATTCTTAGTAACACTGTCTCCCTCAAACCTTTTTCCAAAAATAATTTTTGCAAGTGATATTTATTTTTTAGGGTTATTGCAGTAGGAAATATTTTGCCTGAATGCCAGTTAGCAAGAAAGCTAATAAACCTTTTCGAAACGACAAAGTTGCTACTTAGTTATGAAATTCCATAATAAAGTACTATAAGAAAAAGAGGACATATTTTTTGCTACCTATTAGGCAGAAAGTCTGTGAGGAATGTCTGATACAGTAAGTGCATTTCCACGTTCAAAGCATGTGGCCACACCCATAGTCCTACAAGAAAGAGCAGCAGTTTCAGCTTTTCCAAGAACTTGCTACAGTTCTGACTGTGTACATCAGCACACAAAGAGTGTTGGGAAGGAGTATCCAATGGGCATGAGACAACCTTCTAAAGAAAATGCTGAATGAAGCTGAAGATTTCAGTAAAAAAGGCCCCCGGGGACTTAAGGCGTAAGAGTATGATGTGTCTGAGACACATGCAAGAAAGTTATTGGTGCTATTATCCTAAGAAATGGTCAAAATTGGACTTTTGTATGCTATGGTACTAGTGAAAGTCTGGTATCTGTACTCTTGAATAGAGGAAAGTGGAGGGAGGTGGCCTCTAACTACAGAGGTAGAGAGTTTTGCTTGCTTGGTCTCTTTTTTCTTTTGCGAACAAGAAAACAAGATAAGCTGAAATGAACATTTATCTTCCATGATTAGCAACACCAAAACAATTCTCTCATATCCAAGGAAAAAGAGGTTAAAAACATCAGAATTACAAGCTCAATTAACACTTGAGTTAAACCAATTTTTCATTGCATTTGATAAACCCTTAAGGAAAGCAGAGCAGGTTCATGGATTTTCACAAAAAAAAAACCAAAAACGTGTACAGAAGTAAAAAGCTTGTGCATTATCAAGGGATATCAGAGACATTGCTAAAGATGAGCCTTATTGAAAGCCACTGGGACTCAGAATGTGATAAACAGCATATGCCCACATCCTGCTACCAGATAAAAGTATTCAGGCAACAAGAGATCTTGTTTAAAGATATCAGCACGGCAATTCCTCAGTTTGACAAGAAAAAATTTATTTTTTTTAATGTGGTTGAAAATCATCTGTGATCCAAAAAAAAAAATAAACTAGTAAATATTTTTTTTTCACCTTCAAATGAATAGAGGCACTGAAAAATGTATATGGCCAAAAATAAGCCTATGCAAGCAAAAGAGATGATATTCCCAACAGTTTTAAAAATAGCCCTTGCAGGAGGCAGAGGTTATTGCTGCCAGACAAAAATTTAATTATCTGTTAACTTCCCTGAGACAGTCTTACCAAAATGCAAGTAAATAGGAGATTATGCTTATGAAGTGTTGCATTTTTAGATGAAGTAACTTATGAAATTACCTCTGAGACACATTTCACAACAAAAATACACATGAAATACTACTTGTCATTATTCCCACACAAAATGTCATAATGGAAAATAGTGAGAAAATAATATCTCCTACCAAAATGATGCAGACAGGCAATTCAGTTATGTTAAAAATTCAGTTATGTTAAAAATTCAGTTATGTTAAAAAGGAGAATAACACCGGTGAAAAGTTGCTTATCACCAGTGACTTTTTTTAAACCTGCATTATGGACTAACATCAAGATAGCTAGCAACCTGCTGGTGTGTATTGACAAAGAAGACAAAACAATACGCTCAGAATAGGGATCTCCAGGAATTACCAGTATTATGTGAGAGCATGGAGTCCATCTCTGATGGGAAACAGCTGTCACTAACAGCAGAGACAGGCAGTGGTGAGACATGAATGGGTACCTACAGCACTGAAGTGATGTCTGCAGGTCCCAGCAGGTAGAGAATTTAGCTGTCAAGATGTTTGTTCCTCATAGAGACAGTTATTATATCAGGCTGCAATAGCAAAGTCCCAGAACCTGCCATAGCTAAAAGAAATAGATTAAACAGACCTAAACAATGGGCTGAGAAACTACAGAACACTTAAAGTAAAAACACTTTAGGCTTGCTCACTGGTTATTTATTGAATTTATTTTATAGTGTTGATGATTATGAGCTGTTTGTTACATTTGGCTGGGAGGAAGGAGATAAAGAACTGTACCTTTTAAGAACATGGAGCCTGAGCCATATTGATCAACAACCAAAAATGTTGATCAGCAAGGCAGCTAATGATCCAGTTATGTTTTAAATTCCCAGATTTAGAGTGGCTTTTCATACTGAGACAACCTCTACAATGCAAAGACATGACTTTCCCAAACTTTATTTTGTCTTCCAGAGAAATGCAAAAATATCAGTAAGTTTGCTACCATTGCAGGAAAAACAGAAGGTGCCCCCTCTTCTCAACTTTCAAAATTAAAAAGAGTTTTGGAGGGATGGGGGAGAAGAAGATAATAAAGTGAAGGAAGGTATACCTCACTGTCTTTGAGTCCAGTGCCGGTGCATGCCCTTCTGCAAAAATCACATATTGAAGAGAATCCCTTGGCTACAGCCAGAACAAACTGTACAAAATACATACAGGTTTCATGCCATATATGCCCTATTTATATTTTGACACCTGGTTTTCACAGAGTTCTCTGAGCACAGGAAGAGTTTATCATTACCCACAACATAGTGGCGAGTTTCCTGGCTTTGCTATAACACAGTAACATGAGACTTGTCTGATCTGGTGAAGCATCTGACCAGTTGGTCTCATAACTCTGCTCTCTCTTCATGTTCTTTCAGTAAGATTATTCTCTGCCTTTGCATGTTTCCCTGTCAGAGCCCTTTATTACCCTGACAGGAACTTGCCTGCACCAGAATAAATAGAGACAAGTGAACCAGGCTTAATTTTGATAACGGATTTACCTCAATGCTATTTTCTATTCACTTCACAAGCTCCACTGAGGACACAGAAATAAGGGCAGGATCTAGCATATCCCAGAATTCAGGGATTTTTTCAGGTGAACTTAATCACTAATGCATTTCCTGATGCTATAAAAGAAAAAAAAAAAAAAAGAAAAATAATTTCTTCAACAAAAGGATTACCAAACATTGGAACAAACAAGGCTTATAAGGGATGTATGTGAATCATCATCCCTGGAGATATTTACTAGGTGCCTTACTCCATGTTGGTAAGCTTTTGACCTTTCAGAGCAAAATGACATTGATGAAATCTTCTACTGACCTTTTCTTATGGACAAATTTCCTTTCAGATCATTCCCACAGAATAATCTAGTACAGGATCATGTATTTTTGATTTAGAACTGTAAGCTAGATGTGAGGTATGGTGAGGAAGAAAGGGTTTTATTGTAGCAAAATATTTTGGAGTGGCATATTGCCAAAATCTCTTCCCATAAGGAAAGGAGAGACCAAGCAAGAGTAAGAGGATGTAGAACATGCCAACCTCCTCTATCCCAATTTTCCTTTTCCTTGGCTGATCTGCATCATGTTGTCTGCAGGTAATTTTGAAATTTCTCAGTGCAGGGTCCCACAATTGCAACAGCTCAGTTTTCCACGGAACGAAACTCAGCTGCTTTCTGTATCTTCCACTGAAAAATCTGTGCCCAGTCAGATGATTAAATGAACACAAAAACAAAAGATCTAAAGCAGCAAGGCCACCTGGGTTCATGGAATAAGTACAGCAAGTGTGCAGTAGTGTTGTCCCAGTGATGTCAAAATCCTCTCTGGAGTCGTATAAAAATCTGTTTCACATCCCACACCCAATGCCAGCCCTTAACAGTGCTGACCAGCCCCACTTTGGGGCACCCACCCCGGGGATCCCATTAATAAGCCAAAACTTGGACACACAGGTTTTCCCTGGATGGATGTTGAATCTGTTCCATGGGATGCCCATCTTCAGAACCATGCTTTGGTGGACTCCTCAGACTCACATCTCAGAACCAGCTCCTGCTTCCCCATCACTTTAAAATGCCATGGATGTTGCAGACCCCAGCTCTGACCCCTGCTCAGATCCATGACAGGGGGCATCTTCCCTTACACATCAGTAGTTCTCAGTTTCTTTCCTAGTTGATGACAATGTGATTATTATTCCCATTGTAATACTTCTTTAAAATATCTTTTTGATTAAGAAATATCTTAAAACTGATGCATTTCTTTGCATCCATATAGACTCACATGGTTCCCTCTAATCATTTTGCTCACTTCTCTCAAAACTTGAGATGAAACTTTTTAGCAGTTTGATTGCTCAGCAGAAGATATATTTAGATCTAGTGAACACTGTAGGTAGCCAACTCAGTTAGAAAACAAATATATTGGCAATATGAAATGTTATTTTCTCCCCATAGATGCATAAGTAATAAATATACACTTGTAGTCAATGACAGCACTGGAAATTCACTGGCAGAGGCACAAACACTGGACAACAAATGGCAATGAGCCAATGTATTTATAGTGAACATTGTGATATCCCAACCCTGGATTCAGGAAAGAAACCATTCATGATTTATTCACATAAAGGTATTTACAGCAAACAACTTTATGATCAAATGCTTGCATGACTTTTCATTTCAGTCTAATTTAGAATTCCTAGAGATATGCAAGAAAGCCATTTTATATAAGACCTTCTTAGTACAAACACTAGATTATGTTCTTCCCATTTAAAAATAAATTGACCTGTCAATAGGCAAAGAAAGCTTGCACAGAACACGTGAGTTGCCAACTGTATTTTCCCTTAAGGTGAGTTGCTCCTGGCACATATGATCTAAATGTCAAATGAGAGGCCAATAACATGCCTTAGAAATCATGGGGCTATCTTTTGAGATGGGGTGATATCTTTCATAGTGTCAGTAGGCAGATGTGTCTGAGGAGGACACTATAAATAGTTGATTCAAATTTACTGGATTCACAAACTCATTCCTCTTAGAATTCTGATAAACATTTTCAGCCAGTTAACCCTTCTGCATTCTTCATGCTTACTTTTGTATGATTTACAAGTATTTCTGTTCCACAAATCTCTGTGTCTGTATAGGTGCTGACTTACTAAAGACAGTTCACCTGTCCAAGTTATTGACATGTATGAACACTGTTGGTTTCTCCCACAGTTTAATTGTTTAGCGTATATGTTATTACACATATAAATTTTATGCAGCAAGCCCCAAAATATTAAAATATGTAAATAACATATTTTCAATAAAACATTTTCATTTGACTTTACAATGCATATCCAACACTGCTTTCTAGGAAGGGAAAAATTTTATGAACTATGCAAATTGTAGACTGGCTTTCTTTCAAGTAGAAGAATACATCTTTGTATTTTCATGACTAAATCAACTTTTTCAGTTTTATGATTAAGTTCACTGCTCAGATGAATGGCTCTAAAAGAAGAGCATTGCTACACTGCAGTTTTCCAAATAGGTACAGAATATGTGTTTATTACTGCATTTTTGTATTTATATTTCCTAACCAGAATGATGTTGTAAGATCTTAAACAACAATAACAAGAACAAAACAAAACCCCCAAAACCAAACCAAACTAAACAAAAAACAACAAAGGAAAAAACTTATCTTTATATATTTTTCTTCTGCAGACTAACCCATTGTATTCTGAGTTTTATAATTTCATAACAAACAGTAGTGGGAAGAGGAGATGAGGTCTCCCTAGAGGGGACAAAGCTACTTATTCCCCTAATGTCTGGAATAGTACAACTCAAATGAAAACCAAGTATTTTCAAGTGCTTTTGTTTCAGTTTTAGTTTGTGGGGTTTTTTGGCTTTGTTTTGTTCAGGGATCAGGGTTTGGGTTTGCTTATTTCCAGTTTATTTGTTTTTCTTTGATTTATGGAGTGAATTTTGTAGCTCTATAGTGTAAATGCCTTCTATTTAAAGCCTGTATATCGATGAAGAAGTTAATTGTTTTGATTATCATTTGTTGTATTTTCTGCACACTGCTAATGGAAGAAGCAAACTGAAAATTTAGTGGAGAAAGGGTGTTAAAGAGGAATGAATGAAAAAAAAAATTCTATCTGTGTAGATTAATAAAATGAGCTGGATCATGTGTATTTCAAGATTTGTTTAGCTGATTTTTACCATCTGAAGTGGCACCTGCAGTCTAATGTGACCAAAATTACTCCATCTGGGGATATGCTTCAATATGAGGTGTTTGTGCTCTGCCAACTGCTGGGAGCTAGAAGGCATTAGGGGTAGCTGAATTAGGTAGTCTGATTGGTGGAAGAAAGCTTACTGCAGCTCCATGCCCCCAGGTCTGAGGCTGAGCCATATTTTTAGCTATAGGCACACACTCCCAAGCATAATTGTACAACACACATATTCGTTTATGCCCAGCCAGACAAAAATTCAGCACATACAGACACACTCAATGCTCAAACAAACAAAACCAGCACAACCAGCTTTATCCTGTTCCCCTTGTTGTCTGATCAGGATGAAGGCCCTTTAGCAGAAAATGTGTATACAGAGAGACATACAGGATAGATCCTTCAGTGACTAGCTTGAGACTCTCTGACTATCCGGTGGCTGTTCCTGAATTCCTGTTCTCCCCATATGTTAGCATCTGGGCATGTGACCACTCCATTTCTGCTGGTGCTACAGAACTCCCTTGCACACACATGGAAATACACACACACACAAGACACGTGCTGAGGATCCCTCCAGTAGCTGACCTCAGACACACAGTCTACCCAGTAGATGGCTCACAGATCCTCCAGTCTCCAATTCCCTAATACATGATGAAATACACATCAAATGTGCTCCTCAGACAACTCCCAGACCCCACAGAGTTCCTTAGTAGGTCACTTGGACCCCCTGGTTCTTCCAGTAGCCAATTCATAAAGCTCTGCTGCCTTTCTGGCTGTCACCCCCTGTACACACCCCCTCTCTGTCCCATGGTCCAGTGGCTGGCACTTAACACCTCCCCACAGAGAAAAGACTATTTTCTCTTACCAAGGAAAATAGTCAGAAATGGAGTTTAATGAAAGGACAGGGCAGTTGAATGATCAGGCACAGGGCATGGCCAGACATACACATCCCTTTGCATACAACCAACACCCAGGCCCTTAGTCCTCTGATTTCCCACACTTGCTCCTCCCAGAACCACCTTGATTGTTCCACTTTCTGCCTGTGGTCCTCCCCTAAGGTTCTGCTCTAAATATCCAATGACAAGTCTTTCATAACCCTAAAATTCTGCTGCCTGCCATCCATAATAAGTCCTGCAGTGTCACTGGTAGTCCACCTCAGACTGAGAGGTGATGGATTGACTTTCAGGTGCCAACCCTGGGTAGACTGTCTGTCACTTTTCTGGGACAGGGGCTCAGGTCTCTTATAAGTCTGTTGAGTCACCTCACCTGCCAGTGGTATGCTGGGCTCCTCTGTCTGTCTGGACTTAAGCCTTTAATCACATAACCTAACAGAAGCTTAAGCAAGTCAATACAACACACAGTTGTGTCAAAATACAGACGGGCAATGTCTCTCTCATGAAATGCTGACATCTAGTCCTTATGACCTAGTAAGTAAATAGCAGCAATAGAAAATAGCTACTGGTTAACTTATTTGCTATTAAAAATGTTTGTAGTTAAGCTGGAGTCCTGCTTACTAGCAACTAACAAAGATTGTACCTGGGGGAACAGATAATTTTAGTAAAAGTCTGTGAACTCAGCCTACCTTGAGGAGATATTAGCACTTTTAAGGAAAATTACAGATTTGCACCAAGTCACAGTAACCGGTGAAGCTAAGTGAAAAGGTCATAGAATCTAAAACACTCCTTTTAAAACAAAATTCACTGCTCTCTGCACTGACTGAAGGCAGAAGTTACATAGTGATCCATGCTGAAGTTAGCACAGAGTCTAACATAAAATTTAGCAATGTGAGTCCTGTTTGGAATATAGATTCCACTGGGAGATGTAAGAACTTGCCAATAATGATGCTTTTTTCGCTTCAGTGATGAAAAAATAAAAAATAACCTTAAGACTGCAGTTTTTAAGAAATAGTATTAAATTTATTAAAAATGCTTATTGCCTATTGCTTTTACTCAGTGAGTTATGATTATATGCCAGTAGCAAATACTTAAAAAAAAAAATGAAAAGAATGCTTCAAACTTTATTCTTTTACTACCTATTTAAATTTTTATAAATTGCCTCAAACTTGCTTTTAAGGATCAGAGGAGGAAAATTACTAATATTAATTACTACTACTAAGGAAAATAACTGATTTTTTCAGTAGCAGAAACTTGGTTTGTCAATGTATGTGAGGTTTTGGAAGACAGAAAAATTTAATTTTTAAAAAGTATAATAAATCAAAATGCTTATTTTAATGTTGTGTCAAACATACAGCATCTGCTGTACCTTGAGAAATTAAGGTAAGCTGTTATGTAGTAAAATGAGACCAATTAAATAAATAGATCTAACCTCAAAGGGGCTCAAGTTTCTTCTGTAAAAGGAAAATGACAGACCTTGAGGTTGCTACGTTTGTTTCCTTGATTTTGCTGCCTCAACTAAGGCAGATGGAACAGTGTTACAAAGCGCTTTTAAAAACGTGAATGTAGCCTGCTTTTTTTAAAAAAAATTTTTTCACATTGTTGTTGCCACCAGCCCTGTAACAATTTCCAGATGATTTAATGTACCGCTCAGTGTGTAAAATCTTCAGCCATCGGCACAGCACTGGAACAAGTTGCCCAGAGAAACTCTGGATGCCCTATCCCTGGAAGTGTTCAAGGGCAGGTTGGATGGAGCTCTGAGCAACCTGGTCTAGTGGAAGGTGTCTCTGCAGGGGTTGGAACAAAATGCTCTTCCAACCCAGACCATTCTGTGTTTCTATGACTGCACCCTCCCCTCCCTCCCCCACAAGAAATGATGCAGTGTCTCTGTTGGGGGACCCTCACCAGCCCACAGTGGGCCCTCTCATCCTCCCATTGCTCATCAAAGCCATGCAGTAAGGAGGACCTGGGGACAGGGATGTCCCCACAATGCCAGCAGGTGCTGCTGTCCCCAGTCCCCTGTGCAACTCCCATCCCATTTCCTTGCGGTGCGGCCAGTGCCTGAACGCTGCAGAGCACAGCTGAGAGGCTGCTCAGGAAGAAGGCTGGGCTCATGCCACAGCTTTCTGGCAGCCTCCAGCTCAGCATTCCTGGAGCCTAAGACATGCTAGGCCATTTGCACTCTCCACAGTGCTGCTTTCCTCTCTGCCTTGGGAAGCAGAAGGCAGGGAACTGCTGAGCTGCTGCAGCATATGGCTCTGCTCCCTCTCACCCCTTTCTCCATCTGTCTTCCAGCCCCCTCAGCCCCTGGCACGTGGTGCTTGGGGCCACCCTGCTGAGTGGTGAATCCCTGGGTGCAAGTGCACCAGAGTAAGTGGCTGATGATTCACAAACACTAAGTTTCCAACACTGAGAGTTACGACATCTCCCTTCTGGAATTGGACCAGCCTGGCCTGTGCAGCCACTCAGTCCAGCTCTCCTGCCTGCCTGATGCCATGCTGAGAGTGCAAGAGCTGAAAAGCTGTTACATTTCTGGCTGTGGTGCCACCATGGCAAGAAGCAAGTTCCTAAAAGGGACCCATGCCCTGAGGGCAAGCTTGTTACGCTGGGGAAAGATGGGCTGAGCTTCCTAACACATAAGCCAAAACCAGAGTTAGGCTGCAGAATGTTTGCCTCTGAAGAGAGGGCCCTGCCAGACAGCAAGGACACAGACACCCCTCCAGAGGCAGACCCAAGCCCTCAGGAAGGGTTTCACTGCCAGGCAGGACAAGGAGCTGCTGGGTACTCATTCTGTTCTCTGCTCACAGCTGCACAAGGTACCTTTGTCCTACAGGAGGCAAAGGAGCACCTCATCAGTACCCAGCTCTGGAACAGCAGCCAGAGGCACACAGGGCACATCCACATCCAAAACTTGTGTGCTGGGTACCCACAGGACGGCAATGACACCTGCCAGGCATGTTTCGAGTCACTCAGCCCCCAGCAGTGTGAGCAGCCCCATCAACACTGCCCAAACACAGCCCAGCATGCTCTTTGCCTGGCCAGCTCCCCCCACAGTCCTTGCATCCCTCAACTACTGGGACTTCCCTCCCCTTCCCCATCCATGGGGAAGGGCCCAGTGCTCCCTTGTCCCAGAGCCCTGGCACTCTGCCCACAGAGTCCATCCAGTGTTCCTGGGAGCCCAGACGTCCAGATGCTAACCCTGGAACATCCATTCTCCACACCCCTGGGAACCCTGAGCACAAAGGAGAGAGAGCCCTACCTTAAATGACCCCAACCTGCTCCCAGCAGAGATTCTGGAGGCTCCAGCATCTGAGCAGAGTCTTGCTCTGCTGGGAATCCAGCTCTAGCTGGGGCTGGGAGAGTGAAGGATCCAGCCCTACATGCTGGTAGGGACCACCCAACACCACCTTAGTCCTGTCTGCTCTGCTGCAGGGTGGCACTGGGGGGCCTCTTGTCTGCAAAGGTAACAATGCTGACTTCTTCTGGCAAGTTGGCCTTACCAGGTGGGCAATAGGCTGTGCCAGAGCCAAGCTGCCTGGAGTCTACATCTCCACTGAGTCCTCCTGCAGGTGGATCCTGGTCCAGATGGGCCAGAGCCCAGTGCCAGTGCCTGCCTGCATCTCAACCCCCCTGCAGGCACCAAGTCCAAGACCAATGCAACACAATTTCCCCTGTGTCCATTTCCATGTGAGAAACTGCTGCAATTTTCTAATCTGCTGCAGTTCCTAAGGGGAACTGTGGCTTGAGCAGCAGGATGGACAGGCTCCAGTGCAGCCTGCAGTGGACCATGAGTCTTTCTTGATTCAAAGGCAGCCTCAGTGCCAAAGCCTGCTCTGTCTTGCCCACGTCCCTCTCTGCACTCACACAAAGTGACATTGGCTTAGATGTTGTTGAAATAAAGTTGCCTGTTTTTGCAGTTAACCATGTTTGCAGTCCCACTCAGTCTCCTGACAATATCTAGGTGTCCTTTTTTGCGATAAACCAGCACGTAACCTTGCACTATATATCTCACCAAATGATTCTTCTTAAAAGATTTGAGTTTTTGCCTTCTACGTGAAATAGAACATGAATGGATGGAAGAAAAGATGAAAAACATTTTAGCTTTACACTTATTGTGTACCTGTACGTGAACCATTCCATACATTTTTAAGCAACATTCTTCTTTTTCTCTGCCATGCCATCATCTTTGCTTTATGATCAGCATTATAATCATTTTGAGAAAAGTGAAAAGTAAACCTCTAGGCCATGAAACTGCTTTTAGAAAGGATAGCCTAAAAAACAAATTGTCCCAGATATTGCTCTCAGATTTTATCATTGGGAGACACAAACTCATGCATTTTTCATACAGAAGCAGTGAAAGTTGAAATTCTTTCTAGAACTCTGCAGTTTTAATCAAGTTAGAGGATGCTTTGGTAGCTATTTAATCGTTCTAAAATATGTAGAGATGTTCTTCCAAAGAATCATATTGTTCTACAAGCTACTATCACAGCTCAGCTGTTGAAGTAAAGAGTATGTTTTCACATTATATACAGAAAAAATACCCCTTGATCTGTTATTGTGAAACATTCAATCGAAAGCAATTTTTATTTCTCCCATATTTCTTATACTAAATTTTTATATCCATGCTCAAATAAGAAGCTTCACAGCATAAGCACTTACAGAGCCTTAGGCTTTTGCAGTTATCCACTAGGTACCATAATAACTAAAAAGCAGCCAAAACCAACTGTAACAAAAGATATTTGAATATGGAATTGAAATATTACAATTGACCATTTGTGAGAAGAAGTTTTACATTTATGCTTTTCAGATTCCACATACAGGCTTTATTATAAGCCCGGTCCATTCTGGCCATAGTATTATCAAAATGAGAACTGACTTTGAATTCTGAGATTAGGGTTGGTTTTTGCTAGAAGGATCCTGAAAAGCTTATTTCATACACTTTTTACATTTCCATTCCCTTTATCCCACTGCCTTCAGTTCTGCACTTTATTATAGCCCCTGTAAAGGGTCTCAGAAGTGTCAGAGATTGTGTCTTCAAAAATGGCTTTTTTCATAAGGATGTGTGCATAATTATGTATGAAAGAAAGAGAATAAGAAGACTGGAAGACTCTTGAAAAAACAACAAAGTTAAAAGATATTGAATTTTCTAACATTTTCAAGGAGAGTCCTTTAACCTGTTAGTTGTAAATTGAACTATAAAAACATGAATTGAGAGCATCCAAAAGGCATAGAGAACAGAAAGTTAAGTAAATATACTTGATTTTTTTGTTTGTTTAAGTACTATTTATTCCATGCTTAATTATAGAGGGCTGTCTCACAAAAAGGCTAATATTTATTTTCATTTACATTTAGATTTTGTTTCACTTTATTAGCACTGCATCAGAATCCAAAATCCTCCTGAAAAATTTGCATGATGACCCTTCCATTATGTTTGGGTTTGTTCCTCTTATGGGGGAGATATGACCTCAGAGGTCAGAGGCAGAAGGAGCAGGCAGTCATTTGAAAACTCACTGCTTATGCCCCACAGCTCAGACACAATGTAGTGTCTAATTTAAGCCAGTTATAGAACAATATAATAAGCTTTTATGGATGTTTTTATGGATGAGCTTGGCCTTACATCACAGCAACATTGTTGCCCAGCCTAAATTAGCCTTGTCTTTTCCTCTGTTTTGAGAGACTGTCCCATTTTTGGACTGATATTACCATTTTCCATAAAGCTGGCACCTATATCTTTCATTCCTGTGCTTAAATTCTCACCTCCTATGAACAATTCTTTATTGATCATGCTTGCCTCCTTTTAGCTGTCCAACAAGTTACACATTCTGTTTGCAAAACCTGTAATATCCTAAGAGCTGAAATAAAATCAGTCCTGCAAAAGCAACTTAAAAATTCTCAGGAGAAAACGAAATCTTCTTGGGATTTGTTGCCACTGAATCTTCTGACCAAAAGTATACTGTACATTTATGAAGACGGTGTTTTCTGTTGCCTTATTGTTGACTGGAACAAAGATGAGAGAAGAAGTTATCCTAAAACATGGAAAAGCACTGAGCTGTGCCTTTTCAGCCTTCACAGAGGGGCAATCGAGGAGATGGAGAAGCAGGAGTAGAAAGAGCAGAAAATCAACACGAAGATGGACACCAGTGGCAGAGCAATTCTTCAGTGTGCCTCCACTCCCTGGCAGCACACAGAGCTTTTTGTAAGCAGCACATACTGCAGAATCCCTCCTCCACACTACACACAAACTGTACAGTTCATCCAAGTCAACCTGGACAAATGTTATTTTTAACATAACTAGAGTCTGTATTCAAAAATCTTTCTGGATGAATTAACCTAGTTTTGGAAACCTTATTCCAGCCTAGCAAACACCACTTTCATAGAGTCCCTTTATAAATCTTGGCTAAAATTATGTAATGATGAGTTTAGATTCAGCATCTGAAAGGACTAATTTTAACAATGAGGTCAGTAAGCAGGAGGAGATGATGACGTATGATGTGGTGGCTGCAATCCAGTCCAAACAGTCAGGAAAGTAAAGTAAATACTTCTAGTCTGGCCTTGGTCTGCTCTTCCTACTTGCACCTGCTCAAAGGTTCATTGATGTACAGTATATGAAATTATAATGCTCAGTGTGCATTATGAACAATTTGTGACAGCATTATTTCTGCAGTCACAACCAGTTGTAAGATTGCAAAATTTTAATCTGTTTACTGAGAAACAAACCACATGTCACAGGAAATGTTTAGGATTTTTTTCCACTGTGTAGGTTGCACATACATACTGTCTTAAAGAAGAAAAAGTTAAAAGTATAGTCTCTTAATATTACAAGACACAGCTATGGAGAAAAAAAAAATCCATCATTCACCTATATTTTCCTATTAATTGCTCTTCAGCCCCTCAAATAGAGCTTTAATACTAGAGCTGTACTATAACCACATTGTACCCCAAGTTCCCAAAAAGAAAAAGAGAGAAAAGAGCTCCCACTGAGTTTCGTGTACCTTTCCTACCACAGTCACATCATTCAGGTCACAGCCCTGAAGACAAATTAGGGAAGCTAACTTGAAGCAGTCTTTCCTGAAAACAAAACAAAATAAATAAATAAAAAACCCCAACAAACACCAGCTCTAGAAAACTCCACAAATATGCAGTTTGGTATTAAAACTTCAAGTCTTACTAAGTACTTAGCACATGCAGCATTGACATTTGAGCAGTTGCTTCAATTCAGAGCTTTCTTTTTCTGACCACAGAGATGCTGAATAGCAGATAAAAAAAAAAAGATTAGAAGAGTCAGTTTCCTTTTGAACTATCTCTTGGAGCACTCCAATAAAGATGTGGATACACCTTTGGATATACCTGAGTATGTTCTACTGTAAAATGAAATAAACATAATCCAGAAATAGGGCTCCTATAGTAGTCTGTAGTGGAAGAAAGAGCATTTTTTTTTTACTTCTAAGTTCTTCATCTACTCATACCGTGTTTCTGATGCAGCTTTACCACCATACAAAGAAACTGCCAAGTTTCAGAGGTAGGGGAGAATTCAGATATTTCTTCAGGTCTAGTGTATATTCTGATTTTGTAGGGAAAGTCAGCTCTAGGCTGAAAGATGACCATCTTCGCCTTTTCCACATGAGAATCTTCTGATTGATTCATCCATGATAGGATTACTCACTTCACAGGTCATGCTGCCAGACATTCCTTTTGGAGTGAGAAGGTATGGAGCCTGGTCAAACACCTCTTAAAATGAAGGTGGTTATTTTCATTAAGGGAATAAACAAAAAAAGCAAGCAGTGATTTTAAAGAAACTAGCAGCTTAAAGATTTGTTTTGACATTATTTTTGATTTTTAAGGACTGTTGTGTTTCTCACTAAATTCAGTGGTATGGGCAGGGAGTCAGCTGCTGCCTGTGCCTTTCTGTGATTAATATCTCATAACTAATAAAAGGGTCCTCAAAGGGCCACTGAAACTTTCATCAGCTAAGGTGATCTGGCTTTAGGAAAAATGTCAAGTGAAGATATTTGCAAGGCAACTCCACATTTCAATAACTATATTACATAGAAGGTTTGGCAAGAACAATTGTCTCAAAGAATCTTTGTTATAAAAGAACTTCTTCAATATGTCTCAGTAAATCATCCTCTGTAGGCTTCAACTGTAGTTTTCATGTATAGTAGAGCTGTTGGACTGTTTCCCTCACATTACAATGGACTAAATTCTGCATTATTCCAGCATAAAAGGTGACCAGTCTATTGGCTTCTATGGTGTACCTGAGAGTTTGGCTAACTTCTTTTTAGGTATTAATGAAGCAAGGACCACAGATGCACCACACCACAGCTCACTCCTTAGCTCACTCCTTAGTTACAAAGTTATTAATAAGAAAATACTCATGGTGACTTCAGTCTCTTGCTACAAACAAGTTTATGTAGAGTACAATTTCAGAGACATTGCCATGAACTATAAATGTTTTTCAAGACTACCGTATTTATTAAGGGAGCTCTTTGAGGTTTTTTCCTCACTCAACACCAAGTATTAAATGCAAATGTAACTAAAGGCCTGGGTTGTTCCGACATGAATGAATTGGAGCCATTATGTGATGCTTTTCCTGACCAGAAAAGAGAGAGAAAGGAGAGAAGTCAGTTATTTATTGATAATTTACATTTAATCTTAAGCTCTTTGGGTTCATCTCTTTTTATTCTCATTTTTCTGCACTACCTAGTACCAACAGCAGTTGGCCCAAACAAAGATTGCTGGGCATGGTGATTTTTTATTTTGTACAGGTCCTTTCTTCCAGTCTTTTTTTTATTTGCTACCAATACCTCACTGAATAGGGAGCTTTAGAGGCAGCAATACAAAACAAAAAGATTCGTGTCCAAGTTTTCTCGGGATTTGTAATAAACTACCAAATGAAGCATACCAAAGTAGAACTGGTGTTTAAGTTATCTTCTGTGGGTCACTCCCATGTTACCTGAACAGTTTTCAGGATCCACAAAATTCCTGGTCACAAAACTTAATAGGCTGTGCAATGAAGCCTACGATTGGGAATATTGCAGTACAAAGACAAGGAAGAAATTGATTACACAGTGTTTACTCTTTGGGTCAGGATGATCAACACAATGAGTTATAAACCATAAAGTATTGATTCTGACAAATGACACATGACCCAAGCAGCAAAATTCCTATTATAAAAGAGCAGAACAAGCCCATTTCACCATTAAGTCAATCAGAAGTTGGATGGCTGACAAATCCAGAAGCCACAATGGACCTACAGCCTTGTAGTACTAGGAAATATATCAGTCTCCCTTCTTTACAAGGGAAGTTATATTTAAATCTAATTCTTACATGAAAATAATCTAATCAGCATCCAGGGACAGACATCACCACTGAAATGATATGGCTCTTAGAAGATTATTTAGGATTCACAATGCTATCAATCTCTGAATGCAAAGATCTCTAAAATGAGCAGTCACTGCACTAAATCTCATTAGTTCAAGAGACAAGCATGAAAGATAGACACTGCTGGACATCCCACAGAGTAAGTCTGATAAACTCCAAGCTATCTGATCTAGTAAGACATCTTACAATGGCTTTTTAGGTTAGAAGCCTTTTTCATTTGTGGTATTAGACTGAAAAAAACAATTTTGAAGAATGAGTGGATGAGGCCTCCTACAAATAGGAGCAGGCTCATGTCCACAGGCCCTGGGGGACTTCAACTACATTAATGTGTAGTAGAAAGAAAAAATACGTAATGCAGGAGGCTCGTGAAGGACATCAGTGACTATTTCCTATCTCAGCTGGAAAGGATAGGTGCAGTGCAGGATCTCATACTCCAAAACAGGGAGAGTCTCACTGGGCATGTGAAGGCTGAAGGCAGCCTTGGTGGCAGGAACCACCAGATGGTGACATTCAGAATCAGGAAAGGACGGAATAAACAGAGCAAAAGCAGCCCTGGACTTCAGTAGAGCAGACTCTGGACTCCTCAAGGATGTTCTCAGAAGAGTGCCACTGCAGGAAGAGCCCAGGAAAGCTGGTTAATACCCAAAGATCATCTCATCCAAGCTCAAGAGCAGTCCATCCCAAAGAACAGCTATCCAGGATAAACATCAGGGACCCTGGGTGAATGAAAAAGAGGCTCATGACAAAAATAAGCCACAAAAAAAAGGAAGCATTCAGAAGGTAAAAGCAGGGACAAGTAAGCTGGGAAAAATACAGTGACAGCATTTGAGCATGAAGGAATGAGGGAGGTCAGGAAAGCCAAAGCCCTCCTGAAACTGAATCTGATGACAGACAAAAAAAGATAACAAGTAGGACTGAGGTACTGAATCCAGGACTGGCCTTCCTGAATCCCAGGTCTCCAAGAGCAGGGGAAAAGCCTGGAGCAAAGGAGACTTACCCTTGCTGGAAAAGGACCAGAGCAGAAAATGCTCGAGCTAAGCAGGCAGACAAGAGAGTCCTGATGGGTTGGACTCCGAAGTGCCAAGGGACAGGCTGGTGTCATGGCAAGGCCTCTCCTGAAACTCTTTGAACAAACACACTGATGGAAGAAGTGCCTGAGGACAGGAGGAAAGCAAGTGCTGCTCCTCCCTTTGAGAATGGCAGGAGTTCAGTCACCCTCACCTGGCCTTCTGCAGAGGCTGGGAACAGCTAATCCTGGGAACCATTTCCAGGTACATAAGGAAGAGGAAGGTGATAAGGAGTAGGCAGCATGGATTTACCAAGGGGCAGTCTTGCTTGACCAACCTGACAACCTTCTGTGAGCACCTCTCTCAGCAGGAAAGCCTGGAGCAGGGAAGGCTTGGGGGAAATCTCATCCATGTGTTTATATACCCAAAGAGGGTACAAAGAGGATGGAGCCAGGCTCTATTCAGACAGGACAAGAGGCACAAAATGAAAGACAAGAGGTTCTGTACGACAAATGAGAAACACTTTTTCTGTGAGAGTGACTGAGCAGTGACACAGGTTGCCCAGAGAGATGATGGAGTCTCCGCTCTTGGAGATCTTCAAAGGCCATCTAGGCACGATCCTGGGCAACCAGCCTAATTCCATCTGCTTGAACCCCCCTACTCAGCTGAGGCAAGTTGGACCAGATGTGCTCCAAAGTTCTCCTCTAACTTTAGCCCTTCACATGCACACATGTGAGTTTAAGAAATGGGGTTCTATAGATGTTATCATAAAGTCCATAGGAAAATGTTGGATTCTGATGAAATTACTTGATTTCTCTCCTCATACTTTCCCATGACAACCTCAAGTAGGAGCAAGAGCATATTACAGATGCTACATAGACAAGATGCAGTTGAAGGCTGTTTCACCGTTTCCTAAGTTGTCCAACTGTAAGCATTCAAGATAATATTTTCCATAAGGCTAACATTCTGAGTATTACTTTATTGTTAACCTCTAAATAGAAAATGTCACCTTTGTTGTTGCACACAGTTTTGGGGGAAATTTAAGATTAGAGTAATTATGTGTTAAAGGATATGTTCCTCATATTGGTGATGCGTGTTTTGTTAGAGGCATTGACTATATATTACTAAATTAATAGCTACACTATGGAAACAATCATTCAGGCAAAACTTCATAAAATTTGAATGTCATGTGAAACAGAAATTCAAGACTGTGGACAGGAGGTCTATCAGATCTGGGCACAGTCCAGGAATGGGTCTCATCTCTTTTCTTTACCATACTCATATTTTTAAGTAGCTTTTTGAACTCCTTTAAGTTTCAAAGACTCCATTTGAGCTTTAAAAATAAGGTCATACTGCATGCTATTAAATCAATTTTCTAAAGTAGTCTGTCTGGAGAAGTGACTTTCATTTAATTTTTTTAGGTGTACACCCTCAATTATGCTGTAAAATATGCTGTTCAAATTACACTGAGATAACCAAGAAATTGAGACCCTCCTTTAAAATAACCTGATTTTAATAATGACTTCATTATTTCTTTGTAAGCTATACATCCGATCAAATTGAACCAGTGACTTGAATTTGAAATGACAACTGCTTAAAAGAAACTTTGATGAGAGGTTTGCAAATCAAGATCCATCTATAGAGTGTTTCTCAGTAAATAGTTTTAACAATGATAGATATTATAAAAGTTATAAGCAATCACTGGGAAAACTGAAAGATAGGCTGAGTCTCATAGCATAAATTATTCACTGGAAATACATGATAAGAACAATGTAACTGCAAGAATAATATTAAAATCAACCATGAGTTCATCAGCTCTCACCAACACTGCATGTGCAGATATGTACCCCTAACCAAGAACTGTGCAGTGCTAGTTTGAAACAACTGGCAAAATCTCCTTCCTTCTGTAGCACTTCACTGGTAACTGTTTGGCTGAACAATTCATGGAGCTCTCAGTGTGAGTCCTTACAATTAGAATGATTTTGTGACACAGCTGACAGCACCATACCTGCACTTTGTCAAACCGTTCCCATTCATCTCTGAAATAAATAGATTAAAAGAAGTTGTTAAATTCAGGTGTGTGTTAGAGAAGTTATTCATCTGTCCTGAAGTGTGTGACTACATGTTCTAGAAAAAAGACTGAGAAATTTAGTTCCATGGCCCCATTAATTTTATCGCAGCTAATTATATATTGTACCTTGTGGAGGTGATTCCTTCAGATACCCCTTTGTAACCATTATGGACTAACTTTTCACTGAGAGTTAATTTCCAGAAATAAATTGATCTAGAAAAACAGTTCTTTCTGGCTGCAGCAGCAAAAAAGGAGTCACATGGTACAGAATGAAGCCTAAATTATTTTGATATGGAAGAATGAAAGTTGTTTTGCTTGTTTTGTTGTGGTTTTTTTTTTGTTGTTTTTTTTTTTTTTTGGTTTTGTGTTTGGTTTGTTTGTTTGGGTTTTTTTGTTTGGTTTGGTTTGGTTTGGGTTTTTTGTTTTGTTTTGGTTTTGGGTTTTTTTTGTTTGATTGATTTTGTTTTTGTTTTTGTTTTGGTTTGGTTTTTTCACAGAAAGTATTTCAAAGGAATGTTCTACATTTCTTACTTAATAATATAAGTGGTCTAGCAATCCACACTGATCAATTAAATGCTTTAATTCATCTTCTCAAGAACACACAGAAAACTCATTTAGTAGGTCATGGATTGCTAAGAATGAAGCTTAAAGATATTGCCAGTATCTTACTGGAACAGCTCTGAAGAATTGTGCACCTACAGAAAACTATGCTTTCATCCACATTCCTTTTCCATTCACATGTGATAACTCATTATTAAAAAAAAAAAATTTAGCAAAATATATGAAATTATTTCCCAGGCATGTACAAATTGAATTTAAGAATCATTCAACTCAGGTCAAACCCGTGATGTTGAATTCAAGACCCTAGAAGTGATTAGCCTTTCTTATGATCAAAGCACATGAATTCCTTTGAAACTTTTAAGAAAATGCATCCACATTTGAGAGTATATGTAAGTGAAAATCTTAAGAATCAACAAATGATATTAGTATGACCTGAGTGATTGTAATTCTCAAGCAGTTCTTGACTGATATTAAGAACTGATTGAAATCAAGAAGTGATTAAAATCAGGAAATTTCTCTGCCTCTGTCACCATGTTTGTTACAGTGTTTGGTTGTTTTGGTTTTTTTGTGTTTCACCTTATAATATAACATTGAAGTATTTTCCATAGCACAGAGTGTTACCACATTTTCTTTGGGAGATTTTATTCTAATCTTAATTGAATTTAAGCAGGTGTGTTTGAGATAAGTGATGGTACTTTTGAATAGCTGCAGATCTGATGGCTGGAATCCAGCTTCCATTGAAGTAAAAGGAAACACTTCAATTGATTTAATGGGTCTTGGATTTGATCCAAGGTGCACTTTGACTTAATTTGACTGTTCCTGGGAGTAAGTGCAGTATCTGCTTGAGAACTCACATACAAATGAGCATTTGTGAGATCTAATACTTAGAAGTGAGAATCTGAGAGGCAAGAAGAGCCATTCTCATAGTATAATTAGTTAAAAAGCACAAGAAGTAAGAACCATGAAAGTTTTGCAAAAATAAGAATATGGCAGAACAATACCTCAAGAACTGACCTTTCACATCTCTGTGAAACATCCATATACATTTGTACTTTTATGCATGTTAACACAAGCTAAACTCCCAAGGGATAAAAAAAGATAAAAGCAGAACTAGGTCCTATAAACCCAGTAAATGCAGCTAACTATAGTAATTGATCTTATCATCCGTATATATAAAATGCTGAAAATGTGTCAATACAACCTCAATTACGTGTCAGACTATATTCATCTGAAGCTGTTTCTACAAAACTATGACACAATGTCTTTACTGGTCTACTGGTCCATTATCCACTGCAAATGTGAAAAGCCCTCCAAGTGATTCATTCTGAGCCAATTTGGGAGTGAAGTTGAGCCCACAGGGAAGAAGGGAGGGGTGGAGGGAAGGTTTTTTTAAGATTTGGTTTTATTTCTCATTACCTACACAGATATGATTGGTAATAAATTAAATTGAATTCCCCACACTGAGTCAGTTTTGCCCATGACAGTAACTGGTGAGTGATCTCACCCTCTCATTAACTCAAGAGCCTTTAGTTATATTTTCTTTCCCCACTTCGCTGAGAGGAGCAACTTTGGTGGCCACCTGGCTTCCTGTCAGGGTCAACCCACCAGATTTACACAACCCAAACATCTCTAGAAAGCCACCATTTAAAAGGCACCCTCCTCTGTGACAAACTCTGACAAGATGACTGTACTAGGTCGGTATGTGAAAATCCACTGCATGAGATGCAAGGTGATCTGTTGGCTCCAGATGTATCCAGCCAACTGTCCCAGCAAGTTAGACATGAACTGTAACAAAATAGCAGAATTTAGAGTACAAATGTGGGGAAAAAAAGTCATCCTAGAAAGAGAAATTACATCTGTTTGAACTGCAGAGGAAGAAATTCAGTCCAGTGCAAAATGACTCTTCTTTAAATTTTTCTTATTTTTCCTAATGCCTAACTCTTTCTTCTCTATCATCTCTGTTTCCTCCAGTTTTTTAATATTTTCCAACTTGAAAGGATCTCCCACTTCCTTGTCACTAATGCTACCTAATATATCGAGGTATTTTTCACACTCTGTTTGTGGCTTTCTGTTTATTTCTCCTTGTATATTACATCTCTTTGGATTTTGGAAGAACTATTATAAGATAAGCCAGTAAAGAGGCAGGTTAAGTTGTTACTATCAAGAATTCAGCTCTGCACATCACTGAACCAAAGCAGTTAGGTGCAGGAGAGATGTGCATGTGTTACCCACACAGACAGTGATCCCTGCAGCACTCCTCCCTGCACCCCACTCCTAATCTGCTAAAAAAGCTTCTAATTAATTTAATCTAATTTCTCTGTTGAATTTTACTAACTTCTAGAATTTTGAGTGGTCAAATGAAAGAGGACTCAAGAGTCTTTTCCGCACTTAAGCATATTTGGTTGCCATAAACATTTGTACCAACTTGTAATAAAATTCTGTAATTTGATAGAGTATCTCCACATATCACTAGCATCTAGTAATTGCTGTTACTTAAGCTCTGATCTTGCAAATAGTTATATCTATTAAGATAATGCTGTAACTTTAGAAATATCAGGCTTATTTAGTTAAATGACACTGCCCATATGACTAATTACAGAATTGGCATGTCAGCAACAGAAAGTCAATACAGACAAACATCATTAAGGAAAATTGATGATCCTTAAGTCCATCTTAAAACAATCTTTCTTTAACAAAGATTTTCCTTTTATATCCCCTGGAGTTTATATGGATAGGTTTAAGTAGACAATCACCTCACTCTCTGAAGTTCTATGTTTGCAATGATATTTTGTCTCTCACATTTTTGTGATGGAAATAAAATCTTGAGTGAAATTACAGAAACTTGAGAACTAGGTTAAAAATTAACTGAATTAGTTTGCAAAGGCGTACAGCATCTTCCTTAAAATAGTAAACTATTGATTTGTAAGAAGAAAGTCTTTGATTCTGACATTTGGACAGTCTGATTAAAGAATCACTTGTACTTACTTCTTCAAATGAAAAAAAAGTGCAATCATTTTTTTGTTTTTTAAGAAAAGATAAAGATAAATAAATTCTTTCAGACACTACTTTCAAGATGAATAATCACTCAAACCACGAGAGAAAACAAGTATCATTGTCAGATGAAACTGAGTAGTCTACCACTACTAAGAAAACAGTTTTCCTATATTATTTAAAAGCAATCCAAATACAGTGTGGCCCATTAAACTTGCATCCTGTGCTGGAACAAAAAAGGTGTGGGCCAGCAGGTTGAGAAAGATGATTGTGCCCCTCTAGTCTGCCCTCATGGATTCCACCTGGAGTACTGTATTCAGCCCTTTGCTCCTTGGCACAAGAAAGGATTGGATCCATTAGAGCAAATCTAGAGGAGGCCTCAGAGATGATCTGAGGGCTGGACATCCTCTGCTGTGAAAGCAGGCTGAGAGATCAGGGATTGTTCAGCCTGGAGTAGTGAATGCTCAAGGGAAAACTTTCAGCAATCTTCCAGTATCCAAAGGGGGCTTCTAGAAAAGAATGAGAGGGAATTTTTACATAGGTGGAAAGCAATAGGCCCAGGGGGAATGGTTTTAAACTAAAAGATGAAATATTCAGCTCAGATGTTAGGAAGAAATTCTTTACTGTGAAGGTGGTGAGGCACTGAAACAGGTTGCCCAGAGAGGCTCTGGATGCTCCATTCCTGGAAGAGTTCAAGGCCAGGCTGGGCAGACCTCTGAGCAACAAGGTCTAGTGGAAGGTGTCCCTGTCCATGGAAGAGGGGTTGGAACTGGATGATCTTTGAAGTCTCTTCCAACCCAAGGTTGACTATTCAGTCCAGATTTTTATAGAGAATTTTTTGGGCAAAATAGACAGAAACAGTCAAATATGCAAGTTTATTCTTGTCCTCTAAATAGTAGGATATTTCAAGAAAGCAGTAATATCAGTATCTCAAAACATGCCCAGTATTCAGTCTGAATTAATACATATTAGTTTGAAGGTAATAGTGAACTCTGCAGTTTTTTTGTTTGGTTGGGTGTTGTTGTTGCTCATTTTTTTTCTGTTTTGGTTAGTAATTTTTTGGTATTCACTACAAAAGGCTTTGCAAGAGCAGCTCACCATTGAAAGTTTCCACACGGGTGAGAAGATCTGCCAGTATGACATCATTTTCAGCTTTCACTCCAGCTATTGCCATGTTATTTGGGTCTGCCCAGCTCTGTTTGATATAATGAGAGAACTCCTATGATTCTCCTGTAATTAAAGACACAGCATTCATTCTAAATCTCTCAACTATTTTGAAAAATAGCATTTAATTTGGCAAATTATACACCCATTTTCCCCTACCTGGCCCAGAAAGTGGCTCAGTCTTACAGTTGTAAGCAAAGTCTGGTTTAAGTTTGTAAAAATAAATAGTCACTGCTACATATAGAGGTCAAATATGCACTTAACGTTTCTTTAACCTTTCTACAATAGAAGGCTTTTCTTGTAGTTTTATTCTTGAGCTAAGAACACTTAAACCACTGAAACACGAGGAGGGCAAGCATGCCAAATTTCACGCAATTCCATTTCCTTAAGTGGAGTTCTAACCTTGATAACATACTTTATTGCTTGTGCTTTGAATACTTACAGGTGAATTATGCCAAACTTACTGGAACAGCTTGTTTTACCCTGACATTGAGTTGCTGTCATTTTCAGCAATGGACTTAAAAGTTTATCAAGTCTTATTAAGGCTGCAGAGATTCAACATTCATTTGAAAATAAAAAAAATAAAGGAAACAAAACCACAAAAAACCACACAGTAAAAAACCCAAACACCACTGCACCTATGTTCTCTCCAATAGGCAGTAGTTGAATTTATTACAGCAACCCTTTTACATTTACTGCATTCCAGCATTTACTTTTACTAAATTTTTTTTTCTGGCAGGAAGCCATGATGTTACTGCTTTATATTCCTAGTCAATGTTAACTCAACTGTAAAATAAATTATGGGAGTTATTTTAGAAACACTGAAGTGGCAAAATTTTACAGTAGAAAATGTAGTAAAATGTCCCCTTTTTAATCATCCCAATCAGCCTTGCCAGAAACTATAGCTAGAACAAAATTACTGCCGTATAGAACAGCCACTCTCAGGAACAGAAAAGGCAATATTTGGATTCTGAAGTGCTAAATAAGCTATAAAACTTCATCAAACTTTATTTAAACTTTTTATTCTCTGCTAAGCAAATATATTTTCTCTCTGAAAGAACAGAAGAACCTCAAAGAGCAACAAGTTTCTGCAAGAAAAAGTCAATTGAAGTTCACCAAAACTTTTCATAACACAAGAAGGTAATGTTCCTTTTTCCACTCCCTCTTTCCAGGGCAGAAACATATGGCCCCTTAAACAGACCAGGGTGCTTCCCCATAATAGATTTCAACTCTGAAATCTCCATTTTGCAATAAGATATTATTTAGAAAGGTAGCATGCAGCTTAGCAAACTGGAAAAATTGTTTTCTTTCTGGAGCTTCCAATCCACCTACACCATGCAGCAAGCCCTGTGAAAGGACAAAAAGATAGCAAAGAGCTTTATTGCCACTGCCATGGAGAATCCAAAGCTTTTACTTTACAGCCATCTGAACCACATACCACAGGTAAAGTGGGAGAGAGGAAACCAACCAAAGAAGTCATCATTTACTGCATTGTTGGTAATAGAGCATGTGCATATATTTTAAAGTCATATGTGAGCAGAGTTTACATACTCTGTAAATGTAAAGCTCTGTAGAGATGGTGGCAATTTCAGGAGTACTTCCAAAGTACCAAACTCACAGTAGCCATATTTATCACCTTACTTGTGTTCTGTGAACCACTAGCAGAATAAGAAAGCCTCTCTCTCCAGATGATGGAAATTTTTACAGAGACAAAAAAGAGAAAGATTAGATGGCCCATTCTATTCTTAATAATAACTATTTCACAGCTTAAAAAATGTCCATAGTTAGGTATTCTCAGATTTGCTACCTGTTTAAACATTCCTTTTATCCTGAAAGGAGTCTGAGTGAACACACGAAACAATGTGTTCCCCTTAGGACAGTTCCCTTTAGAATTTGCTATTACATTTAATAAGAAGTTAATGATTTTGCTCTCTGTCTATCTGAGGGTGATGAAGTTGATTTAAAAAAGAACACTGGAAAACAAAAGACCAGATTACTCACTCAACACAAAGGGATGCTTTGATCACTGAGTCATCACGTAGTAGTGTGAATTAAGTATCTTATTCTGCCACTGTTTTCAAGTGACCAAGGAAAGAAGGCATTTGCTCCCTCTTTTTAAGCTGTTAAAAAAATAAAACAACAAAACAAAAACCCCAAAATAAACAAAAAACCCCAAACAAACAAACAAACAAACAAACCCACCACCACCACCAAAACAAAACAAAACCAGATGAAATAATGCAAACTTTGATTCTGTGGCTGGCAAGGAAACAACAATAGGTTTCTAAAACTCCTTTCCCTAGTGAAAGAAAGTTCCTTCTTTTCTACTAATTGTCAGCAAGAAACATATCACAGGTGACTGCTCTCATACATATGCTGTTAGTTCTGTTTGTTTGTGCATCCACTAGAATGAATGACACACCCCAGTCTCCTTAAGAGCACATTCAGAGAGTTAGTGCCGTCAGCCTGAAGAAATCATACAGCTGGCTAAAGAGAAATGTACAAAATTCATTGCACTGGAATGGGATCCTGTGCTTTTATTCATTGTACACTCATCTGTGTGCTGAGCCATTTATATTTCTGTAACTGGTCTGACCTTCCAGCTGACTTACAAATCTAAATTTATTATTTCACTAGGCTATCAGGCTACAAGAACTGATGAATTAGAAACAATTTTCACTTGTCTAGCTATTTAAGAAAGTACCATAAAGTACAGCACTGCAAGATGAGAATTTATGTGCTAGGGAAAGCAGAGAAAGACATACCACTATTTTGAGTCCAAGTGCCTCAAGGTAATTTAGAAAACACATTGCACTGTATGTTGAAGAAGCATAAAGATTCCACAGGGAGGCATTGTGTAGTCTAATACACTTTTCACCCTTACACAAAACATTGCACAGAAACAGCAGATTGGCAGGCTCTAGTAACTAGAAACAAAACTAATCCAGAAACTGAAACAAAATTACTTTTGTTTTTAAGTATTTTAACAGGAAAAAGCAAAGCTAGTGTTCTTCATATAAGTTCTGTAGCTTTGAATGAAGCTACAGCTTTGCCTTTGCTTTATTTGATCTTTGCTTTGAGGTGAAGATTACAATTTCAAATTGTTATAGTCACCTGCTGCTGTGGAGAGGAAGAAACTCTGACATAGAGTAACCTAATTCCTAGGTTATGTTTGGTAAAATGAACTGAAAGAACAACTTAAGCTACCTTGGAGAGACATGCATCTACACTAGGAAACACAACAGAGCACAAGGTAAATTCTGAGATGAAAATTCTGTTGAAGGACTTCTGTTTTTTCACATGGAAGATGAAATTCCAAGCCTAAATGAGAAACTTGTTTGGCCTGTCATTCTGAAGACCTACCTGTTGTTTTTCAACTCAGCCCCAGCACCTGGGTGAGATGCATTACCCTGACATAGGCAGTATAGATTGCTTTGTAACACTTCAAACATGTGTGTGCCCACTAAGCCCCTCTATCACTCTGCCATCTCAGCTCAACAGGACAGAGAAAACAAGATGGAAAACAACTCATAGGTTGAGATAAGGCAGTTTACTAAAGCAAAATCAAAAGGGAAGGGAAAAACCCAATTTTATTCTCTACTTCCCATCAACAAGCAATGTCCAGCCACTTCCTGGGAAGCAGGACCTCAGTACAGGTAGCTCCAGAAGGCCAGCTTTGTAAATAATGAATGCCAACCCTCCTTCTTTTTTAATCTATCTTTCTATATCTTTTATATCTTTTCTTATTATCTTTCTACATCTTATATCTGAGCCAATGTCACATGGCACGGAACACGCCTTTGTTGGTTTGGGTCAGCTGTCCTGGTTGTGCCCTCTCCTAAGATCTTGCCCAGCCTATTGATGGGGGTGGAATGTTGGAGAGACAGCAGTGATGCTGTGCCAGCACTTCTCAGCAGTACTGAAAGCACCTTTCTAGCTACCAGTGCAAAGCACAGCACTGTGAGGATGGCTATGGGGGAAATTAACTCCATCCCAGCTAGACCCAATACAAGGAGTACAGAAATGTTTCCCTGGGCCAAACTTACAGGAGGGTATTTGCGCAGCAAAATGTGTTTGTCAAATCTGCTGGATTTCGGAAGGTGAAAACAGGACAGCAGGATCTCAGCAGGTTTAAATTTTGCGAGTCACTTAAGAGTTCTGCACATCACTGAAGAAGCAGTTATAGCAGTGTTATTGCTGGCATAGGTATAGGGAGACTCCTCTGGCACATGAACTACAGGCAGGAATTATTCCCTACATCAGATCAAATCCATATGTATGCGCTGGGAAAACTCTGCCCAAGTTACACCTGGGCAGCTCTTCTGACCTACTTATTCCAGACACTGGTCATTCAGTGGGTCTACTCAAATGTCTGGCCAGCAGCTGGCAAACATGGTACAGTTGCAATACTTCACTGGGATGCAACCAGGGGAACACTGTAAGGATGTTCTGTTCCTATATCCTGATAGATGACAGTTTTCCTTCACCCTGTCCTCAGTCTATTTTACCCATGTTGGTTTGTGTGGCTCCATGTGGTGGGGTGCCCAAGATAATGAGAAACACGCTTCTTCATGTTATAGTAAATAGCATTTAAGAAAATGCTTCTCAGGCTGTAGTGGTCTTTTGTCTACAAATCCAAATATCTGATCATTTTTTCACATCACCTGAGTACACCACAGAGGAAGAAACCCTACTGTGCCACAGAGAGTCCTGAAAATTTCTGGAGCAGCTACTGGAAGAAGGAAAAATGCACATTATTTTTTTTTTTTTTGGATATGTTAAATGCATTCAAAGCCTGACATTACAGACTGGTACATATTTGGAGTGCTTTCAGAGGTAATGATACAATGGCAAAGTGTAGGCATTTTTCTAGTCCATGAAAAAGACAATTATACAGGCTTTTTGGAAGACAACTAGAAAGCATGCAGCTAATTATTTTTCCACCCATGGAAATAACAGACAATCCTTAGCCCTAGCTAATAGGCTTAACTATATAAATATTAGCTTTCATATACTGTTGTTCTATGGCTTCCTGAGCAGCTACTAGGTGAACAAAGAACATGACACTATTTCTTGCATCCAGATAAAAGGTGGTGTACCAGATTCTCTGAAACAGAAAAGCACAGCTAAAAGATCTCTGACATTAAATTTCTCCCTCCTCACAAATACCTTCTGCTTCCCTGTCCCCACACTTCAAACCATCTGACTTCTGAGCAGTTTGGTTCCTGGAAGCTGTGGACACTTTGCTGATGCCTCCTGCATCTGATAGTTTCTTCCTGACTTCTTCAATCAATCAGCGTTAAACCTGAAAGCACAACAGCATGTGCTCTCTTTGGGCATCCAATCAGTCTGAAACGGCACATTTGTGAAACAAGCAAAGCTCTGCGACATGAGACCCAGGAAGACAGGAACACGAACACATCATCAGTCAGTGAATTCTCCTGCAGGTACAACATCATTTGTCAGGAGATCCGCTTTCCTGAGAGCATCTCGGGGGTTTAAAAATTAAACTAAAGGCTTTCTGAAAAGAAGATTACTTATGAAAATTTGTCTCTCTTTTCAATAATGCAATATTACTATTTTAATAGAATGAATTGACTGAATTCTGTCTACAAAGTGGGGAGAGGGATATGCAGCTAAGCCACTTGAAGGGCTATTGATGTATAGAGCCCCACAGCACATATCAACGAGGAGAAAAGCTTATATCACTGTTGCTTTTAAGAAGTCTTTTCCACTGTACACATAGTTTGCCAAATACCTGGTGCTTCTAGGAGTTTCTCAGTTATGAACATATTGTGAAGAAAATAATGAGCATTTAAGAGAGACTCATCAGATCAGTCCTTGCTACTGTATAAATCTGCTTTGAAGTATTTCAGGAGAAAACACTTGAAGTCAAAGAAAGGCATTGGGCAGTGACTGGCATAGTCTGGAAATCTCTAACTTAGAATCATTCCAGTGAGTACATGTACTCCAGTGAGCACATGAGTATAAAGAAGGCATAAATTCCTTTCTGGGTCCCAAATTTCCTTGCAAGGTGTCACTAAGATCTGCACACCTAAAAAGAAAATGAGGAACTCCCATTTCTTTACAAGAATGACTGCTGTTTTTCCATATGAGACCTTCCTAGCTCCTCTTTTTCATCCTCTGGGTGAGAAGTGAAGCATAGATTTTCCTTCTTGGCTGCCTACAGCGTTATTGTGAACTATGAGAGAACAAAAATTAGATCGTGTCTACACAAAAATTTTTAATTGAACTGAAACTGGGTCAAAACAATAGCAGTAATCTGCAGTAGCTCTGCTATTTCAAAGCTGAGTTTCCAAATTGGAGTTTTTTTTATTCCTTTCATTCTGCAAAATCAAGATTTAAAAAAAAAAATTGCATGGATTATGAGGTTAACCTGTGCATTGAAGAGACACTTTAGAGTGAGTGCCATAGGTCAGCTGAGGAGAAAAAAGTAATTTAGTTATTTAATGTGTACATTTCTGAGTTTCAAAATCAGGGGTAATGAGGAGAAAAAAAAAAAAAAAAAAGAGGTTTTCTGCTTGGGGGACTGTAGTGTTTAGGGCCTGGCCTGGGGACTGTGTACAGCAGACAGAATTGTTTTCATATTCTTCTGTTTTGCTCTAGTCACAAGAGGAGGATTGCTTTACTGCAGAAGTTTATAGGCTTAGTTTTGGCTCCTAATACATCTGATCTATAGAAATCTCTTTCTACAGCTTGGTGTGATGACAGTGACAAACCTGTACAGACTGTCATGGAGATGCTGACTCAAAACCCTAGCTCAGGCAAACCCACTCAGCTTTATCTGTCACCAGAGGTTTTCTTTATCACTTTTGGTTTTGCTTTCAAGTTTCATTAAGTGCATTTGTTTCCTGCATTAAAACATGTGGATCAATCTGGACAAAACTCAAAAAAAAAACATTTCTGGTGCCAAGGGACAAGCCTTTAGCTCAGGTCAAGTTCCTCTCTATGTTAACAACTGCAACTAGGAAAAGGCTTTATTCAGAGTCAAATCTTGATGGCCCTGAATGATGATTAGGACCAGATCTTGATGCCAATAGAATTACTGCCCTCTTGTGAGGGCAAAATGAGAAGAAAATTTGCTTTTACATCAAGTGGGAAAATTGTCTTCAGTAGGTTTTGACCTGGGTCCACAGGCTTTGTTTTTTGAGGCCTGAGACATTCAAGGACAACCTGGCTATCCAAAGGGACAGCTTTTTTTTGTTTATTCCTTGTAAAAGATCAAAGGTGTAATGAGTCCTCTCAGCTTGAAATATATAAATGTGCGGAAATGATTGAAATGTTAAACTGCTCTAAATTGGCGACATTATTAAGTGCTAAATCCGGCATTGCTTCGGGTGTTTTATTATCTGCCACTTGCATGAGCATCTAATTTTGGTCCTCTGTTCATTAATGCCATAGTGCTCATCCTGTCAGGCTCAGCTTCCTACTCTCCACACAAAACCAGGGCAAGGGAGGGCCTCATTGTGAGTAGTGACTTAGCACATCATGTCATTTGGCTTCTCTGACACTCTCCTTGCAGTACAGCCCCTCAGGTACTCAGCAAGAAAACAGGAATAGTGTTTCAGGCATATGAATGAAGATTAGAGCTATGCTTTAATTAGATGACATGTTATGAATTTAACTCATTCATGAGTGACTCTGGGGTTAGCTCAGTTGGTTAGAGCAGGGTGCTAATAACACCAAGGTTTTGGGGTTGATCCCTGTAAAGGCCATTCACTTAAGAGCTGGACTCGATGATCCTTATGGTTCCAACTCAGAATATTTTGTGATTCTGGGATGCATTACATCCTGTTCAATGTGGCTGTGATTCTTTAGTCATTTCTACAAGGCAGAAGATTTTCATACCCCAAACCTTACCGGAGCTGGCTCTGAACTCACCCTTGGGAAGCTTACCTTCTGTGCATGGATGATGCCCATGCAGAGGGCAGTACCAGTCACTTGCAGTACCAGGGGCAAGGAACTCTTGCTTTCTTCCACTAGCTCTTGGAAGATGCTTCCTTTTGCATTGCTGTCCAGTTTTTTAAGAGACTGGATCACCACTGCAACAATATGACCCTAACCAGAATACTACCTCCCTCCTGCCTGCCTATAGATGTGGTTGGAAAATTCTTCCCAGACAGCATTGCTGAAAAAGCCACTTCCTTTACAGCCCTCTTTCCCATGCTTTCTTCTCATTGACAAGACCAAGCTGATTCCCTTCTACAATGAAACAACTACCTGGATGGATAAGGAGAGAGTAGTGGATAATTGTCTACCTTGACTTCAGCAAGACTTTCAACACTGTCTTACACAACATCCTCATAGAAAAACTCAGGAAGTGCGGACTGGATGAGCAGACTGTGAGGTGGACTGAGAAGTGCATGAACAGAAGGTTCCAGAGGGTCACAGCCAGTGGCACAGAGTTTATTTGAAGGCCTGTTACTAGTGGTATCCCCCAAGGTTCAGATGTTATGGCCCATTATGGTTGCTTTCAACCTTACCCATGCCATAATTCTGTGAAAACATGGCTGGGAGCTAGCTAGAGCAATGTTCTTGCTCAAACTTCCATGTTGCCCATCACTGTAAAACCTAAGCACTGGTACTAAACAGGCATGAAGAGATAAACCTCTTGTTTATCTGACATGTCATTTGTCACTCTGATAGGACAATAATTACATGGCAATTTATTGCGGCTTTTTTTTTAAATCTTAACTTACCTGCCGATCAGAGTTTGCACTGTGACTGTTGGTTGTATTTTAAACAGCTTGTTACAAATTGTTACAATTCCATTTTTGCAGTGCTTAAGGAAAAAGTGAAAACAAAATGCTGCACATGATCGAAAAAAATACAGCAACATCTGAAAAAATTCTGTTTAGATGAGAAAGCAAATGTGGTAGAAATGAAGACTTTGTTACTTATATGAGGTATAATTATCTTGCTAAAACCCATATGCTTTTAATTTTTTGTTAAGTTCAGAAGGAGCAGTAGAGCACACTTAGAATGTTTCAAACAACAATCATTATTGTGCAGAGCCCAACAATATATCCAACAGTGAAGTAATTCCTGTCCTAAAAAATATTTGTTATATTAATGCATTGAATAAATACATAGATGCTTGAACTATTTTTACAGTATCAGGAGTAACTAATTTTGCACAGACAATTTTTTAAAAAATCCAACATTCCGATGTTAGCTTCTTTGCTGATTTCATTTACTCAGTTTTTCAGTATAGTCTTCTCTCACTTGGAATTTGCATTAGCATCTGCAAATTTCTTCTGAACTCTAGCAGTGGGTTTACTTGTTATCCTACTAATATGATTGCCTTTAAAAGCCATTTAACTAATTAACTTTGTTTCAACATTTTTCTCTGCAAAGGTCTCAAAGTAGTAGTGACAGTCTGATTTTCTTAAGCAGCATTGAACTGATGATTCATCAAGTGACAGGAATAAATAGATAAGGTGAACAAATGTGACCCAGAAATCAGGAGGAACATTTCTGTATGCAAAATCAGAAATTCCAGTTTATAATTAAGTTGTTTTACTTTACTGGGTACTGACATTTTGAAGCTCATGAATTTCAATGTGGCCTCCCTTTTTGAAGGGTTTTTGAAGGGCACTGCAGTAGAAATGGTATTTGGTTTGAAATTTGGTTTCTGTACGTGACTCAAAATCTGCAGGGGATTCAGCTGAATCTCTGAACAAAGTTTGCTGCTGGATTTTATCATAATGTTGATAATGACACTGACAGGAGGTAAATATCAGCTAGGTAATGAAGAAATTGAGCTTATATAAATTTATAGCTTGCCTCCTGAGGAAGATGCACATTGCCTCCAAACAGGTTTGTATCTGTCCATGGCTACATACTATGTTCTGGAAAAAGAAAGACCACAGGAAAGGGCCTTTAGCCCTAAGAAAAGAGTAAAGGGCTACTAACTGAACAAGAAATAGAAAAGCAATTGAAAAGACAGCAAAACAACAACAGGGAAAAAGAGGTTAGAAAAGGGATGGAAATACTGATACATTGGAAGGTAAACAGTGATGTGGCTTTGGGAAGGAGGAGACAGAGACACTGGGAAGTGAGCAGATATGAAAGCAAGGATTAAGATCAGAGTATGTGAGGAAAAAAAGAGTGGTGATGAAGAGTATGAAAAAAAGAACAGATAAAGTGAGGAAAATACACTCAGTAGTAAATAATTATATCCTAGAGACAGGTCACTCATTCCACAGCAAGTACGAAACCATTTTGTAGAGTGATTTTACTTACCTAGCAAAAGAGCATGAGCTATAGGTAGGCAAAGAAAGGAAGACTTGGAAAAACAACTTAATATCAATTGATTATTAGCTCACATTCAATGCAAGCACATCTCCTCTGGAACTTGAATCAGAAAAAGAAAATCTTTCTACTTGTTACTATATTAATATTTTCTATTAATAATAATTATATTAATTTAAAGCACTGAAGCAGCTTAGAACATTTAAGTCCCATGGAGTTTCCCTGTTTGGAGGTGGCCTGTACTTCACAGACTGGAATTATCAGACCTAGGACGGGTATGCAAGCTACTTATACTGTTAGTTCTTCAGCTTTTTAGGTCAGAAATGGATGAGCTAGTTACCATTTTTTAAGAAATTTAAGCAAACTAGCAACATGCAACTGACCAAGTTTAAAAGACCCCAGTCTGCTATCCAGCTTTTTTCCCTAGAATGAAACTAAATGCTGTATTTGTAGGATGTTCCTTGGAACCTTCCAGCAAATAGGCAGAAAGTAGTTTTCCCATAGGACATTGGCTGAATTGCTTCAACTGGGTTTACCTTTTCATTCATTCCCATCATTTATTCATTCATTCAGTGATTTGCTACAGCTTATGTCTGCAGATGATTGCCTCCTCTAGCACCTGTTTGTGTTTCCTTACCATTTATTAATTATGAAAGGAAAAGAGGCAATCATTCATTCCAAGCACACTGCCCTGCCATATAACTACAAAGAGTGCGTGAAGAAAGCCAAGGCACATGCAGTGCTTTTGTACATGACTCAAAATGGATTTTATTAACCTCAAAAACAAGCAGTTGCCTGAAGAAGGTCATGAGCTAATTACCTACCTTATCGTTTAAAAAATTGCAAGAACCACAGCAGAAATACTAGATAACCACTTTCATAATCACTAGAGGGTAATAATGGATTTTCAACTGTTGTTAGTATTGGTAGGAATGTTATGTAGTCTTTTAAGGGAATAAAAGAAATGCTCTTGATAATAAACACAGAAATTATTTTAAGTAATCAGAGTACTACTAAATAAATGAAAAATATCAGCAATAAACCCTTAAATTTAGGTTGTCACAGACTATTTTCAGAGTGAGCTCTGCTCTAGGGTGGCTCAAAATTTTGGTCACCTAAACTGGACATCCTAAAACATGTTATTGCTTTAAATGTGGGTGTCTAACCCATCTAATATGTATAAAAGAAAGTCTTTAAAAGCATTAATCTTCTTTGAATATTATGGTCCATATAAAATTAAATATTACATGTGTCTAAAAATGGTTAAATGTATCACCTGAAGAGATTTGTAATAACATTGAAGGTGAGTTTCTGTGTTGATAAAGTGTGAAGGAAACAATTCAGGTAAATGGCTATTCCCAGACGAATATCTATATCTTCTGGAAATTAGGAATTTAAGTAAAAGCCAAATGGCCTTTGAATTTGTTGGGCAACAAACAGTGAAGTGAAGAAGGCACTTGTTTCTGTTTCATAGCAGTTCCATGTGTTATCACATAAATCTACAGACAAAAAAACCAAGGTGAGATATATGATCTGCAAGATTCAATTAATTTCTTCAAAAAAATAGTTGAATTCTCTCTAATTTCTATTTTTCTGATCCTCTTACAAAAAGAAAGTAAGTAAACAGCCCAGTTCTAGAATGGAGAGAGAGGAAAACCTTGTTATAAGCAGCTAAAACATTCCAGAGACTATCACATGCAGTCATGATGCATGGGATTAATTTATCGCAGTTTGATTGATTGGTCAGCCCAAATTGCCATGTGTATGTATCCCCACTGGTGAGAGTGGGGATAGCCAGCAATGCCCACGTAGAGGGTTGTTATACAGGGACAAAATGGCCCTGTAGACAGTAATACACACAAGTAAGACTTAAAAAAATTAACAGTGGACAGAGAACCTTCCCTCTCCCCCCTCCATGGAGCCTGCGACCTGCAGCAAAATCATGTAATTTCACAGAATCCAATATATTCCTACCTGTCATCTTTGTCTTGGGTGTCTACGGAACATATTATCTACATCTTACCAGCCAAAGGTTGGACTCCATGGTCCTGGAGGTCTTTTTCAACCTGAATGATTCTGTGACTCTGTGAATCCCATTTCTTAAATCACATGTGTGCATAAACTCAGGAGGTTAAAGGAGAACTTTGGAGCTTATCTGGTCCAACTTGCCTCAGCTGAGCAGGGGGGTTGGACCAGATGAAACTAGAGCTGGTTGCCCAGGATTGTGTCTAGATGGCCTTTGAAGATCTCCAAGAGCGGAGACTCCATCATCTCTCTGGGCAACCTGTGTCACTGCTCAGTCACTCTCACAGAAAAAAGTGTTTCTCATTTGTCGTACAGAACCTCTTGTCTTTCATTTTGTGCCTCTTGTCCTGTCTGGGTAGAGCCTGGCTTCATCCTCTTTGTGCCCTCTTTGGGTATATAAACACATGGATGAGATTTCCCCCAAGCCTTCCCTGCTCCAGGCTTTCCTGCTGAGACAGGTGCTCACAGAAGGTTGTCAGGTTGGTCAAGCAAGACTGCCCCTTGGTAAATCCATGCTGCCTACTCCTTATCACCTTCTCTTCCTTTGCTCCAGGCTTTTTCCCTGCTCTTGGAGACCTGGGATTCAGGAAGGCCAGTCCTGGATTCAGTACCTCAGTCCTACTTGTTATCTTTTTTTGTCTGTCATCAGATTCAGTTTCAGGAGGGCTTTGGCTTTCCTGACCTCCCTCATTCCTTCATGCTCAGATGCTGTCACTGTATTTTTCCCAGCTTACTTATCCCTACTTTTACCTTCTGAATGCTTCCCTTTTTTTGTGGCTTATTTTTGTCATGAGCCTCTTTTTCATTCACCAGGGTCCCTGATGTTTTATCCTGGATAGCTGTTCTTTGGGATGGACTAATCTTGAAGTTGGATGAGATGATGCTTGGTTATTAGCCAGCTTTCCTGGGCTCTTCCTGCAGTGGCACTCTTCTGAGAACATCCTTGAGGAGTCCAGAGTCTGCTCTATTGCAGTCCAGGGCTGCTTTTGCTCTGTTTATTCCGTCCTTTCCTGATTCTGAATGTCACCATCTGGTGGTCCCTGTAGCCAAGGCTGCCTTCAGCCTTCACATTCCCAGCAAGACCCTCCCTGTTTTGGAGTATGAGATCCAGCACTGCACCTGTCCTTGCTGGTTTCTCTATCAGCTAAGACAGGAAATCGTCACTGATGTCCTTCATGGCAATCCTCTTCATTTTCTTATGTCATCCTCATTTTTCTTTCTAGCATACAAAAGAGTAGTTGAGGTTCCCCCACGGAGACCAGATCCTGCGAATATAAGGTGCTGTTTTCTGTCTGTGTAGGCTTCAGCTGCTTTTTTTCCTCATCAGGTGGCCTATAGCAGACACACTCTACAGCATCACCCTTACCTGTCTTCTCTTTAATCTTCATGTTCTCTATTGACTCCCTATTGACACCAGGTGCTTTCTAATTAAAAGGGTAAATCCTCCCCCTTCCATCTTCCTAATCTGTCTTTCCTGTACAGTGTGTAATCCTCTACTGCAGCATTTCATTCACAGAACTCATCCCACCTGTGTGATCCCGACAAGATCAAAGCCCTGCAACTGCCCACAGATCTGCAGCCCAACTGTTTATTACCCTTGCTGCATGTTTTACTACACAGGTACTTCAGAGGGGCACCCCAGCATTCTGATTTCCCAGAAATTTTTGACACTTCTCCATAATAGGCATTTCCCTGCTTACATGCAAAGTGGTAGAGGTGACCCCACTTAAGTCCCATTTTGCTGATTTTGTGACTCTTTCCTATCACATCACGCTGTGCTATTCCTCACTGAGCCTGTCCATCATTCCTTCCCAGGGTTGCTAGTGACTCTTTTACTGCAGCATCATTCACAGTTTTAAGCCCCCCTTAGCAACTCAGACATTCTGCTGGCAAAGATAACTCTGACCTGCTTAGTGAGGTGAAGTCCATTTCTCCCAAGAAGCTGCTGATCTGCATAAAGTGTTCAGTGGTTGTAGAACCCAAGGCCCTGTCACCAGCACCAGCTCCACAGTCAATTATTGACCCTCACTATCGGCACCCTCCCTCCTCCTCACTGCAGTAGGTTGTGAGACGTACTAAAGATAGAATACACAAGACATTGAAGTGCACAACTCTGCATGGTAAAATTATGCAGAATTGTAAATATGCTGTGCTAACAGTCCTTAAATGGTGGGAATTATCTTGTTACTACACAGGAAAAAAAATTTTTTGATTAGCGAACAGAGTATTCACTAATTTGGCCTGATTAGGAGGCTTTGCACTTTGCTGAGTGCAAAGCAATTAGTAAAAATATTCCGTACACTACGTGTTTTCTACCACCAGCAAGCAAATTGATGCTACTAATCATTTCAAATATAGCTGTATTTATTATAAACAAATTCTAGTTTTTAAAGGAATCTGCTGCATTTTCATACATTCTCATCATACGTCTTGCATAGCTCAATCCATAGGATGTAACTAGGGATTTTTGACAGCTGATGTTAAAATTTTCTCGAATTAGAATTCTGCAATGTTAGCACATCTTCATAGATAAAATGTTAGCAGAGCTCAAATACCTCCTTCAACTAAGAAAAAAACCCCAAAAGTTCAGCTTAATTTTGCTTTGCTTAAGCTTGCTTAATTCCCTGTGATCCCTGTGTGCAAGAAATAGCAGAGTGAATACAGTGAAAACATCTGTGTATTTTAAGGACTAGGTCCTTATGAGGACTGTTAACCTCAAAAGTATTAATTAAGACAAATCAGTACACTAGAGGGGAAGTCCAATAAAAGAATTGCCTTGGCTGTGTTTAATCTAAGCCTGATATGTGAATGCCAGTGACTACACATCTTACACTAAGCTAATTCAATGTTTCATCAGCCTTAAAATAAGATCCACATTCTGGTTTTTAAACTTGATATTTCATATAAACTTGATATTTCATATAAATTCATATAATCCAAAAATGTTCTATGGCATGTATTATCCAGGACTTAGCTCTAACCAGTTTTTATTAAACACTCTACTGCTGGAATTTCTTGGAAAGTATAGTCTTGATTCACATATGCAGTAAAGGAGAATGTAGATTAGTGGTAATGCAACAAGGTAAGCAGTGAGGCTCTGGAGTGTTGTAAAATGTGTATAAAGAACTGGATGCACACAGGTAAATAGTTGAAATTAAGCTAAATGCTCATTGTAGACTTGCTATTTAAACACCAGATTACCAGGGTAACCCTTTCTTCCCCAAAGGAACCCCCTTTCTTAAGCCCTCCCTCCCAAGAAAAGTTGCAGTTACAACAAACTTGGCTGACTGCATTTTATCCCATTTTATCTGTCCCTGATAGTTGGGGAAAATATATTCCATTTAATGACAGTAAATTATCAAATTATGTAAACTGGTGCAGCTCCTATACATAAAGACAACAGGGAAATTTACACAAGTCAAGAATCCATATTTTCCACAGAGCTGTAATCTCAGTGGAATCTCACCTGTCTCAGGTGCTTTATTTCGCTATATCTCTAAAGCACATTTTCAGGCACATACAATATGTATTCCCAAATCCTAAATTTGCTTTTCTGGTAAATTACATTCGAAAGCATCTCTAGAATGTTTCACTGAATAACATAAACAGCTTTTCTTTTTTTTTTTTTGATTGTCAGTAAAACCTTCATCAATAAAATTGAAGAAATTTTCATGTAAGTAGAAAGTTAGCTTGAAGATGTACTCAGATGTTCAAAATTGTTACTTACTATTCAAGGAAAAAGTTAATTACAGTTTCTGTCTCCAGCTAGAGATTCTGGGTTGGTACTGCAGTTGTTACTCAATTGTGGTGTTTAATTTTCATTGTATTTAACTTCTTAGTGCTGTCTACTTTCTGAAACTTTTCTGAAAGTACTAACAAAACACGGGGGATTTATCTACATTATTTTTCCATTTCTTATTTTTCCTTTTAGCTCTAACAGAATTAAAGCAAGACTGTCTCCCCCAGTTTCCCAGTTGATGTCAGCAGTCTGTAGCAAACCTTACTGAATCAATATTCTCTTTTGAAGACAGCACCATTTGATCTTCCATAGATGAATTCTTTTCCCAGTCCTGTGAACTGAGAAGGTTGCTACAAGGTCTGTGAAAAGAAAGCTTTGTTCGGTGGAAGATGGAATTTTACAGCTCTATAATGCCAGTAGGATGACTTAGCAAAATCTAGTGACCTAACCTCAAACGAAAAACAGCCCCTTTGAAAGAGAGAATTATATATATATGCACACACATATTTAATGGGAAGTCTGTCTTTCTACTAACTCACATTTTGACGCACTAGAGAATTGCACACTGATGGGAAAACAAGTGCTTATGCTTTGAAACCTACTTTTTGCTACATGAAATATATTTTCAACATTATAACTAGCTTTGTTTTAAGCACAAACTCAGCTTTTAATTCTTCAGTATGAGGAGATTCCCTAAGATAGGGAAGAGGTGTTTTTTTATTATTAGACATTCTTAAAAAGATAAACACAGATTTTCACACTTGTTTTCTAGTATATTTGAGAAACTATACTCCTTGTTTTATATGACAGGCAAGCAACACACAGTTATGTCAACCATGTTTTTTATGAATCCTATTTTGGTCAATATAGGTTGCTATATCAGGGAATTTCTTATGTGGGTTCATACTTGCTGAAGTGGCTAAGTAGTGCACAATTCTGTGTTCGTGTAGTTAGCATTATGATACCTAGTAATACCCAGTAATGCACACTTTGGAAAATAGGGTGAAGAAATCTAAGGTAATTTCCTGAAGGTATTGTGAGGCCTGTAGATGCTCCATTGCTTTCCTCATCTTTTTTTCTTTATTAGCTTCCCTTTCAAAAAAGCAATTCCACCCATAAATATGTAACAATTGCTTCTAAGCTGGCCATTATCACATTAGGAACAAAAAAAGAAATCTGGATCCAGAGGCTCTGAAAATATATACTTATTTTGTTAAAGTAATCAAAGACAAAATGGCAATAATTGAGAGGAAAAGATCTGAGAGTAAAACAGTTATCCTACTACATACTTTCCTGTTACATTTATATATTAAATTCTGCACACAGATCTGATTACTTTTTGTCAAAAGGATACATTACAATGAAAAGGTAAAGAATTATTAGAACTGAACAAAAAAATTTCCATATAACGTGGAATTAAACAGACAAAGGGTTCTTATCCTGAAGAAGAAGCAGTTGGGGAAGACTTTGACAGATATCCACAAATCCTTGAAAGAGAGAAGAAAGAATGTTAAAGTTCTTTTTCAGAAATTATATGTGGTAATCATGTGAAACTCTCTGCTGCGAGTTGCTTAAGATACCAGAATATAAGAAGCCTAATCATCAGTTAGGTGAATGAATGGCAGAAAAACACAGAGGTATTGAATTGATTGGCTGTTGCTATAAATCCCAGACCATGGCACGCTGAAAAATTGCTGGAAACTAGAACTTTTCTCTGGAAATACTCTGTTGGCTCTCATTTTACTTTTTTTTTTTTTTTTTTTTTTTTTTTTTTTTTTTTTTTCTGTAACTAGTGAGAAGCATAGATTTCAGATACTGAGTCTCCTATGGATTGACCTCACATAGTCTTAATTTGGCTTTGGTAATGACAAATAAACTCATTTTATAAACCTGCTCTTCAGAGAAGTTAAACAGCACTGAGATAAATATGACCTGACAGAAGCATCTGATGATACCTCAGAAGTGCCTTTCACAACAAACTTGGTGGCATTTTAATTATTAGGAGTTTTGGGGTGTTTTTTTAGGATTTCAGAACAAAAGAGCAAACATGCCTTTATTTGAAGAGTAATGTGAATTTAACATGCCTGACTGGAATTAGAGAAATTATTGTTACCAGTGATGAGTAACACTTTAGAAAATCCAGATCGCTATGCCAAGTATTTATAATAAAAATATAGGATCATCTTGTGTTAGATGGTAGGTTTTGTTCAACAGTGCTTTAATCACTTAGCAAGTGTTCTAAACATTGCTTTTCAACGTTTTTTTCTTGGTGAAATCAAGCGAAAAGAAATTTAGTTACTAGGGTTTGATGACAGTTTGAGGACAGGACACAGAAACACTCTGTGTCTCAAAAAGAGAAATATTGTATTCTGATCAACTATTTAGAAAAATACGTATAAATTAAATATTGTCAATTTATTCTGGTTGCCCAAAATTCAAGAAAAATAAAAAATTCAATTGGTAGGGACAGTACCTAATGTCCTAATCATCAGTCAAAACCTGTATAGGGTCCAACTAGACTCTCCAGTGCTACTTACAACACTCAGAATGGTGAGAGGTTCAGTATCATGCTGGAGTCAGAAGCTTGTTTTTCAGGTCACCAGTGTCATTGCTGGTCTTAAAACAACAGGAAGTTACAGAATGACAGATCATACAGTAGAATCATAAAATACACTGAGTTGGAAGGGACCCACCTCGTCAGAGTGTTGAAGACCATGATAAGGTCTCTCCTCAGGCTCCTCCTGGCTGAACAAATCAAGTGATCTCAACTGCAACTCTTAATGCTTTCCCCTCAACACTCTCACCATTCTCGTTGCCCTCCTTTGGATGCTCTCTAAAAGCTTAATATCTTTCTTATATTGCCCAAAACAGCACAGAGCACTCAAAGTGAGGCTGAACGAGTGCAAAGCAGAGTGGGACAATCACCTCCTTTGACTGGCTGGTTATGCTACAAAGTTATTTAGCTGGGAGACTGAAGGATTTAATGTTACCCCCTTGTAGAAACAGGCATTTAAAATTAGATTTTTTTATGGACAATCCTTTCCATCTTATTCTTGCTCTCCACAAGTGTAGGAAGAGGAAAATATGAAGATTCCTTTGAACTTTGTTTCCCTCTTTAGGTAAGTTCTTCAGTGACAAATGACTTGTCAGATGAGGTTGGTAGAGAGATCATTTTTGCAGTGATTGCTTCAGTCCTCTGAGAGTCTGAAGTTCTTATTAACAAACTGACTATATCCTGGAGATTACTAAAGAGTTGTAAAGCAGTTAGATAATTATAGCTATATTAGCTCTCTGACTCACAGGAAGATCAAGTAACAAACTGGCACTTCTTAAATTATGCCTTTACATCAGGGTAGGCAGACTGGATAATGAGCCATATGCAGGAACTGTAGAGCTGTCTCTTATTTTGATGCCCTTTGAAAATCAAAATGAAAAGTACAATTTTGGAGAAGCTACTTCGGTGAGAATGGAAGTGAAAATAAAATTTTAAAAGATTGCCAGAAGGAACAAGAAAAACAAATATAAATTCACCCAAAAAAATGGACACAAATTAAATAAATTCTAAGGCAGGTCTGTCTGCCCTGTATTTACCTATGGAAAACTCTTGCAGCTAGATCTGCTGCATTCCCCATCTCCAGCCTCCCCACCCTTCTTGTGTTCCCTGAAATTCATCTTAACCATCACTTCTTTGTATGTTATTACTTGAAATCAAATCAAACACTACAGTCCCTAGCTCTAAAGCCTCTAAGTGTCTCTGCACATGCACAACTACACTTTGGGGCCCTATAAAACACGACTCTTCCTAGCGAAAAGAAACATTTAGAAAAAGCTTAGAGCAGGAAAACAACAGTATTTATTGTGATGATCACTAATATACAGCAACTGCAGAGCTTTTCATCTCATTTAATTCCTTTCTCAGTAAGTCTTTCGATTCATTATCCTCTTGTTTGAACTCAAAAGTAATATTGCTGAATCAGCTTCATCCTCACAGGGGGAGCATGAACAAAGTCAAAGACTGGAAAGAAAGGCAGGTACACTGCACTATGAGAAACTTCACAGACTTGGGCAATATCTGTGTCTGAGTGACAAAGAAGCATTTAATAACATTTTTTTAGGAACTGGGTCAGTTACTTTTTTTTTTTTTTTTTTTTAAGTTGCTGTTAAAAATACATCATTAAAAAGCCATTCAAAAGTTGTAGAAGCAAATCACTGAATGCTTTAATAATGCACTGATTATTACTGCGCTGTGTTTGGGAACTGCCAATAAGAGGTTGATTTCTTTTGAAAACCATGCCTTCTATTACAATGTTACAGCTTCAGGGATTTTTAAAGATTATGTTTTTCAGCCACTTTCCATTAATGAAGGGTTGTGCATTGAAAACAGATCATAATTATTTGAGTATCAGAGGTGCTTTTTGCACTAGATTTTTAAACAGGTATATTGATCCCATTTTTCATAACAAAGAGGAAGTAATATTATTCCTGGAGGCCTTGAGTTTTGAGAGGGTTTGAGCACCTACACAAGGATAACAAAAAACTCCTTACCGTAATTCACATGAAGGAGTCATGAAGTCAGTGGTGCAACAGAACAATGTCTACAGTCTCCATCTTTATAAATGTTGCTGAACAGAGGGAAGAAGTGTTGATGATGACTTAAGGCTGTTTCTGTATGATACTTTTAAAGTCATATTACTAACTCCCTGACTCCTTCAGCAGTGTGATTTCTAAGGGTTCTTGGCCAAGAAAGCTGTCTTGATTATTAGGTTTTCCTCATTCTGAAAATCCTCTCAAGGGCCTAAGGATATTTCTGATGAATTTTTCCAGTCTTCTATTTGAAGCCTTTATGATCCCTTTAAAAAAGCTGTGCCAACTGTTGACCAAACTTCCAACAAGTGAAAACATTGAACACCTCTTAGTGTAAGTCACCCCTCTTCAGGACTGGTTCTTTTCTGTGAAGGAAAGGTCAGCCAGCCTTTTCACACTATTCTCAGCAGAAAAAGGCTTATTCCTCACCCTATCAAACACCTTTTAGAGAAAGTGCATGCAGAATTAGTCATCCACTCCAAAAGTGCTGATATTATGCATCATTTGGTGGCATAACTAATTAATTTCTCTGCTGTGCTTCTCTGCCCAAATTCTTTTTAGTATCTTTGGCATTTATAATTTGTGATTTAATGCTTTAAAAAAATGAAATACTGTGATAATTTAGATCTTATAATTTGGGATAAATGTCTTAATGATGTTGTCCAAAGAAGTGAGACAGGACTTTGTGGGCAAAGCCCAGTAGAGAAATCCACATACCCCATGGGCACTGGCATCTGGTAAATAAAACATATATATATATATAGGTCAGAGACAGTTCATCACACACACTTGAAAAAAAAGTATTTCATTAGTTCATATTTCCCTTTCTGAATCTTGCTAGGTTTCCAACATTGCAATCCAAGTTTTTAAGCTCTCTTCAGATGCCAACAAATGAACAACAACCCTTGAATGACAAAAAAACAGTGGTAGGGCTGAAGGGGCCTTCCAGAAACTTAGTAATGTCAGGTTCATCAAGGATTTGACTGACAACCTGAACTCTCAGCATCTTCCATTATTTAGGCTTCATGGTAGGTGAGCACTTAAGTGATTATAACAAGTGATAGCAAAGAAGTCATTTACTGTGCTGCGTTCAATGTATTTTATTGGATAAAAACACCTAAGATTTTAAATTTGCTGATCATCTTGAGGAAATCTGACTTCTTCCCTGGCTTACTCAAGAAGTGTTATTTTTTCATTTGCTTGTTTCACCTGAACGTTTGAAACAAGAGGTAATGGATGTAGCCGAACTGTCCCTGCTTTGGGGCCATACTGGGTTTGTGCTTAAGAGGTGAAGATGTAGAGGATGTGAGTTGAACAAGTTTTCTGAATGAACTGCCAATTTGTCATCCTCATACTTCTGGTCAGGCTAGGAATGGGCAACAGCTATTCAAAGGGATGCCTTGATGGGAAGTCGAAATGAAGATAGGAAGTCCATCAGTGTCACGTTTCATTTTTCCTCAAATACGAACAGGCAAGGATTTAGAAATCCAGGGTGCAGATCTGTTTTCTTTCCTAGCAAAGATAACAGCAGGAATGTAATGTCCAAGATGACAGTTCAAGTGAGCAGATGGAAGGCTTTCAGAGGTTATTGCAGTTTCTGGTCTTTGGACCACACATGGACATTTCAGAATAAAGGATCTGTAGAGGCACAGATCTAAGGATCTATAGACACAGCTCCCACACATCTTGGCTAATCTGCACATTCTTTGGAAATGGAGAATAATTTAAACAGTTAGGTTTTGGGTTTGCTTTTAGTTTGGTTTGTGTGCTTTTGGTGCTTTTTTTGGTGGAGAGTGATTTTTACCAACCTTGGCAGAGCAAACACCACCAGCCAGGTTGTGATCACTTTCAACCCCTACTCTGACTTCTCCAACTGCTCAAATTCCATACAAAAAGGGAAATTTTAAAATTTTGGTTTTCAATTTAGACTGTGAATTCAGTTCCATCTGTGTTTCCACAAAACATCCTGCATAAGCTTCTACATTCTGTTTCAGCGCATTAAAACGTGTATTCTGAAAAATGAGAGGCTCAGAGTAACTTTTTCTTTCTTTTGTTTAGCAAATGTGATTATGTGACATTTTGTTCCAGATGAAGAAATGATAGCAACCTCTGCAACTTGTGCTTTGCACCATTTACTACATTTTTCCCATATTGGTATTTACTTCATTACTGACAGTTTGTTTACATTAGTCTTGATACTGTGTATAATAATTTTTAAATGCAACATAAGAAAGCATATTTCATAAATGTGCCCAGGAGATGAAAACATTCTTTTGGATGTGATACACTTTGTTTTAAAAAGGTCTACCCAAAAAGTTCTTAATATATGGGTTATATAATCAAATGCAGGAGAAATCTTCCTTCTGATCCCAAACAGGCCTAACTTGCTGACAAGTTCACAGTAAACATTACTTTTGTGTATACATTAATGATTAGGCAACAAAAGTAATTTCTGAAATGCTCCCTATTTCAGTATTATTCCTTTCTTCATCATAGTTATTGCAGTCATTTTAGGTTTTTAAACAGTTTTTCAGTTTTTTCAGATAGATGGATAGATAATTTCCTATTGAAACATAAAAACTTTAAATAAGCTCATAAAGGTTGAAAGCCCATCTATTCTAGGAATAAATCCAATCAAGAAATACAAAATTTTATTGTTATTAGTAAAATGCTTGGAAAAAGATAACATAAATCAAAAAAAACAACCATAGCTGCTATCACTATCTCAGAGTGAACTGCAATCATTTGGAGACTGGATGTCTTTATGATTCATATAATTTGCATTGTCTGTTTTCTAAGTGCTTTCTCTGCAAAAAAACGGTCATAGCAATGACCTCTCCCAGCAATTTAATGAGCAAGAGGAGGTTCTCATGCAAATTGCTACCACATATACAAAATTATGGTGCCTCCTGGTTCAGACATATGGTCCTCTGAGTATCTGTACTAATAATGACAGTGATCTGCTGCTGCTTAAACAGGATAGAGTGGTAACCATAACAGTTCCCTGATTGCTCTGTAAATGCTAACTAATTAAATGCTGGGCTGTCTTCTGAGGAAGCACTATTGATGCACAGCATATTAAGGATACTTGCTGGTAGCAAATCTGCTCAGGAAACAGCGTAATGATGCAAAACAAACATAACTTCTGAAACGCCCAGAAAAAAAAAAAAAATCAGGTCTATCCCGATGAGGATGAGCCCTTCAAGCAGGGTAGATGATGGACCATTTTGGACTTGATGAACCTCAGAAAAGTAGCTATGATGTCCCAGTACAGAACAGACTGCTACAGTTATTTCGTGCAGGCCATGATTATGCAAATGAAGGGTAAAATCGTCCCCATCATTAGGAGCAGGAGAGGTTTGAAAAGGAAAGTGAAAGAAAACATAAGGACCAGAGATTCTCAGGTAGAGGACCTACTTGTTTTAAGGGAATCTGAGAGTATTTTCCCCTGCATCTGTCTTTTCTGCAGTTTCACAGGAGATAGATTTATATAGATATTGTTGCAATGTTAATTGTTGAATTCATGATGTCAGCAATTATGAGGTGAGGAAAATAGAATGTTTCTTTGAGCACTGCCCCCAGAAGTGCAGATTAATTAACTGGATGAACTTCCCAGCTCAACATTCAATAGTATTCGTTATTCAATAGTAGTTCAGCAATGCAGAATGAAAATGCCCGTCACAGACAGATTGCAGTCCAACAAAAAGTGATTATGGTTTTATACTGAAATATCTGATTTTTCAGGGTTTAGTGGAAATACCAATAAACATTCAAGCTATGAGAATTTTTAAAGTGCATCCATGCAGGTAGTAAAGCTAAAATAAAATTTAAACATTAATTCCAACAGAGCCACTAGGCTGCTTTACCTAAGATTAATCTTTATTAAACTTTCTGGAAACTAATTATTTTAATGCATCAGTTACAGTCTCTAACATATTGTACAAATTTGGGGATAAATACTGTTTTTACTGCAGTTGCTGTAAATTTTCTGTTGACTGCTGTTGAACATGAGACAGTGCAAGAGAAAGAATGAGTGTGTAAAGCTTTGAGAGGGGAACAGAGTTTACCACTTTAGAAGCAATAAGCTTTAATTTGGTTTAGTTGCCTGTGGAACTGCAAACTGCACTTGTGAAAATATCTAATATTCACATAACACAACATTTTTTTATGAACATGAGTTTTAAGTACTTTTTTACAATTGATTTTTTTATTTTTTTTTAATTCAGACTAACTTTGGGCCATGGCTTTCCCTTCTGCTTTTGGTTGTTTGGTTTTTTTTTTTGAAAATGCTTTTATGAAACTAACTATACATATTTTTACAATTAACAAGGCCAATATGCACTATTCATAAAGTATTGCAGAGCAGTAATTCCATTGTTATACATAGATTAGGAACTCTATCATAGAATCAATATATCCCATGAAAGAATTGAGTAAGACTGTGATCTATTTTAATTTTGGGACTAACATGGAAGCTATAAGTAGCTATAAAATGGTCAGGTTCTCTACTGTTTTATGTCATTCTTCAGGAAATGATGTAAGAACCAGAACAATTGCTGCCTTTGTTCAAAACTTCAAATTAAAGAAGTTGCTTAAAAAATGAAAATAATACTTGGAATATACAATTGAAAAATAATAAAAGTAATCTAAATTATTCTCCAATATTTAGGTTTACAAACAGTAAATGAGTTGAGAGGTTATGTTCTCAAATTATAGTTTAGGGCTGAACTTGAAAGCCCTAAGACAAAATACTTCGAACTGAAAACCTGAGAGCCATCAGAGCAAGACGGTTTCAATGCAGTGAAGTACATTTAAAGTATATAGAAATTAACAAGCTGGATTCCTCTGCACTCCTCTGGGAAAAAGTACCCCAGACAGTAAATTCAAGATTTGTAACTCAAAAAAAAAAAACCCCCAAACTGTAATGGAACATGAAACTTCAGCCTGTATCTTAAATCTGTGTTATAGCAAATTAGATCCTTGGAGTGTTTTCATATTTCTGTTCTTTTCTGGAAAGTAGAGATTATGCTGAACTAACAGTCATGAAAGGGGAAGCTTAAAGAGTTAAACTGAATTTAGCAGTTAAAAAAACAAACAAACAAACACGAAACAAACATAAAGAGAAAAACTGTATATGCTCAACAAGTGTATAAATCCTCCTGGTAACTTTCACTTATATATGTAGATTAGAACATAATCCAGGGTCTAAATGTGGCAAATAGATGATATGTTACAAAGGACATCTATAAACACGGTAGACACTATGTACAAAGGACTTGCTTCAGGAAAAGAAGTTTTCCTGCTGAAAGCCTCTATTTAGTTGAACCTGCATAAAGTGGCATCTGTTTATAATGAGTCTTCTATTTTCTGTCTATGCACATGTAGTTAGCTATTGAAATTGAGCACTTTGCCTTCTGGATTGGTGGTACTGTGGAAGATCATCATTAAGTCTGAGATTAAGAATTCCAATGTTGAACTAAGAGAAAGAAAAAAAAGCATCCAAAAAGAAAATCACATTTTTCATTCAGGTATGGTATCTTTTTTTTTAGGTTTATAAGGACAAAACATCTATTTTTTTTTTCACAGCTCACATGCTAAATTCCTTTGGATTCCCCAGTTTCTAAGCTGCAGCAGCAACATGAAACGCGTCACATGTGCGAGATTTTCTGCATGAAATTCCCGTGGAGTGGTAATGATTTGCTGGGAATTAAAACTGACTTTTCAATTGTCACTTCGAAAGTTCTTGGGAGAACTTCCTGTCCTGTCAAGCTGGGAGCGATGCTAGCATCTCCAGTCAAAAGGGAGAAGGCAGCATTTTAATTAATTCAAAAGAGCAGGATCAGCAACAACTGTACAGAGCTTACTGCTACACCTCTAACATGCCATCAGAACAGCTAGATGTCACATTATCAGGTCCTGCTTCTGATGCTCACTGTTGCTGTCAGCCCACTGACCACATTTTGAAGACCAGGCAATTACCTTGCCCGTGCCTGGAAGTTCAGGGCAGATATTTCTGATGTGAATTAAAAGTGCAGCTGAAACACCTTTCAGCTCTTTGGGGTGGCACATGTTTGGTCATGGCATGTGGGCTTGTGTCAATTATTTACACGCCACAGAGATCCTCAGAGTGGAAAAAAGAAGTGCAGCCGTGAATTGCACCAGCTTTCATCACTTCTGGTGCTTCAAATTAAAAAGCCAGGGGCAGACAAGGAAATTACTGAGGGTCCATCTTTGTGGAAACAGGAAAACCTACAAGTAGGAAACGCTATTGTTGCACACTCACCTAAGCATCAGTGTCAACACATGCCTGCACATTTCATAGGAACTTTATGGGGTATGGCCTAGAGGCAAGAAATCTGTTTTGATGAGGAGGTACAAATGGGAAAAACACCAGCATGGGCTAGGACAGAGTACAAAAGATTAAGTTCTAATTTGCTATAAAAAATAACAATGATATCCCTACAGTTTCCTTGGTCACTTTCTAAGTTGTAGCAACAATCAGAATTTACCAATCTTGAACTGAGTAGTTAATAAATTACTTACATTACATTCCTTCAGTGATTGCTTCCCAATTCTACCCTGACTGCCTTTTGTTGAGGCCAGAGCAGATGACACTTCAAGCGAGAAGTAGTGAGATGAGGTGTCTTCAATTTTAGTTATGCCATGCATGAAGAAAAAAACACTGACCTGAGTGTATGAGATGATGAAGAAAGAGAGATGAACGAATGTGATGTTTGATGTACAGTGGTGACACAAAATGCTCGTGGTTTTGGCATGATGGCAATCATAGGGAAGTAGTAAGTAGTGCCTATTAAAAAATACTAAAATCGAGAGTGATGAGCCTCCAGGATGATTCTGGACCAATGTTCAAGAGAGACATCAGAGATGCTGTAATTTAGAAAGCGAAACACAGATTTTTCTGGGTTGCAAATACAAGTAAGAAAGTTTAATCCTGAGAAACATAATCTGAAGAGCGAATGAAGTTTTTGCCCTACTGCAGCTTTTCTCTTGGAAAAAAACCAGCAGTTTTTACATAGTCCCCTTGATTTTTTTATTCAAGTACACAGTGTAGCATTTCCCATTTCTTAGTGTGTGGGAACTATCAAATGCCTGGTGTTTCTTTCAGCATGTAAACAGTTACTGTAGTCTGTAATATAGAAGAATAAAGTTTTAAAATTTCCCAAGGTGTGCAATTATCTATCCCTGTTTAGAACTGTTATGTAACAGATATAATTTTTACACAGTAGTATGAGCTAAGACTCAGGAGACGAGCAGATCTGCCTTTAAATTAATTCAGAATACAGTGATGTGGCCAAAATTTAGTGATGCTAACAAATCATTCAAAAGCACTGGCCATTTTTCGTGTTACTGATCTCATTAAGAATGAGAATAGGACATAAATGGTAAGCAATACTATAGAAGTTAAGCAATACAGTAAAATAGTGGGTGGACAGGTGGTTTACAATACCTGTTAATATTCATTGTTTGATACATGACCTTATATAGGATGCAATTTAACAAAACTAAAATAAGTGTAAATTTATTCAAGACTGTCAGCCCTCTTGACTCTGAAATCAATGGGTTTGAATTAAGACAACCAATGAAAAAAAAAATCACCTCTCCTAGGAATGATTATTTTATTTCATTTTTTGAAAACATATTTGAGAAAGAAAATCCTGCCACAGCAAAGTGTTTATTGATAAATATTATACAGAACTATCTTGGTTTGGGAAAATTTAGCAGTGATTAAAAAAATGAGAAGAAAAAGACCAAATTATAGACCAAATTTTTATTTATAGTATGTAATGTAAATATAGATGTCCCTACAGGGATGTATAGACATAATAAAACAGATTGCCTCCAGAATACTCTTGTTTGTACACAGCATCATATTTCAAGCATTTCACATTATTTGGAGGGCAGCAAGGTCAAAATTATCATTTCTAGGACAAGTTCAGCCATCCTGATGGGCAGGTTAAAAACTCAAACCAACCAAAACTAGACAAAAAAACTCAGGCTGCAAAAAAACAATCATTCTTACAGCACACATGGTGGGCAGTGGAGGAGGAAGGCAACAAACACGATGAAAGAACTAAAGGAACCAGATGGCACAACTTACAAAGAGCATGTCAGGGGATGGTATTTTTTTTCTGCTTAGAGGATATTGAGGGGGGGGCTCATTGCTGTTTACAACTTCCTCAAGAGGGGTTAGTGGTGAGGGAGGTGCTGATGTCCCCTTGAGTGTTCAGTTGCACAAGGAAAAGGCTTAAAGCCGCATCGTGGGAAGTTAGAACTCAGTATGAGGAAAAGGTTCTTTGGGAGTCAGGCACTGGAAAAAACTCCCCCAGGAAGTGGTCACAGCCTGAAGTCTGTCTGTATTCAAGAAGCATTTGTACAGCAGACTTAGATATGAAGTCTAACTTGTAAGACGCCCTCTGTGGAGCCAAGAATTGTGCTCAGTGGTCCTCATGAGTGCCACCCAGATCAGGATATTCTGTGACTATATGGGGAAGATTTCTGCTTTTCTTTAAGCATGAAACTAAACTGTTTATTATCAAGGTCTATTTCATATTAAAACATAAAACTTTTTTCCCCTCTGTAACATTTTAATTTTATTAATTACAACAGATGATGCTTTCTTGAATGAATCAAACTACTTTGGGAACTTTTGTTTAAAATCTTTAAATTAAAAAAAAAAAAAAAAAAAGAAAAGAAAAGAAGAGAGATGATTATGAATAAAATACCATGATGTTTAAAGGCAAGCTTTATCCTAGAGGACAGACTTGCCCAGTATTCATCTGGCCTTATTTCCCAGAAGTATTTCATATCAAAGTAAATATGAAATGTGTTCTTTTGTACCTTTTAGTATATTTCATAAGAAAGCAACTAAATTTTCATTCTAAAAGCCATATGGAATCAATGTTTAGGGAGACAGAAACATACCTTGGGATTATGGTTTCCTTAAATTTCTTCTGACATCAATTCTGACAAAGAACTAGTTATTCCTGTAGTCATCAGGAAGCACCTGACAAGTGTTAGCAAATCAGCTGCTGAAAACAGGAGAAGTAGCTGTAGCAAAGTCACTATCTTTTTATTGAATTATTCATATCTCAGTTAAACTCCCTGTAAAGTAATTAAAGAGCAAGGTATTCATCTAGAGGATAAATCATCCCTGCAAAACAGGAAGATGAGAGCAGAAGGAGAAAGGAGGGGGGGAATGCTGTATGACTAGATAAATTGTTTGAATTTTTTTTTCTATTAAGCATGAGGTGTTAAAAAGTATTATGGAAATGAGATGGAATAGAGATGAATGTTCTGTTCTTGTGCTGAATGACTTTAAGGACAGCAGTTAGTTGAACTGTTTATCACATCTGAAAGGTGCATGAAACATGGCTGTCAGAAGACTTCAGAATGAAGTGCACTGTGTGCCAAAACTAAAAACACACCCCCACCTTCATTTATGTTTCTTAAAAATCTAATGTAGTTATTTAATCTCAAAGCAGAAATTATCATCATGATCATGGCATCACTACTGAATCATAGAATCATAGAATAGATTGGGTTGGAAAAGACCTCCAAGATCATCTAGTCCAACCTCCAAGATCATTGAGTCCAACCCCTGATCCAACTCCAATTACTATAGCATGGCACTAAGGGCCACGTCCAATCTCTGTTTAAAAACCTCCAGGGATGGTGAATCCACCACCTCTCTGGGCAGGCCATTCCAATGCCTGATTACCCTCTCTGTAAAGAATTTCTTCCTAACATCTAACCTAAATCAGGAAGTCATTCACTATCTGCTATATTTTTCCGCTAGCAGTTTTCAGCTTAATGGGGGTTTTATACAAAATAGTCTTTGGTTAAAAATCCAATCGAGTGATTTTTTAGGAGGGAGAAGAAAGTGTAGCGAAATAACAGTTTATTTAAGTTAAATTTCCAAGATTATTTCTACACTGTGACGATTAATAATAATAGTAGGGGTTATTCTGAAGTATTCACTGAAGGACCTTTACACACACAAGGGTGGACCACGTGGTAACTCGGACAGACAGAAGTGGAGTCAGTCAAGGAGATGTACCCTTTTATTTTCTCAGAGTTTTCCTGATGTGCTGCCAGTGCCGAGATCACCATGGCCGGTACCCTGCCAGTGGGACATGCTGGTTAAGGACAAGAAATAGTTATCCTGGAGTTTTGCCTTCCCTCACCTTAGTGATTTCTAACTGCAGTGCCTGCTCAGGTAAACTGTGTCAATGAAGGTTTTCTGAAAAGTTATCTCTGGGATTGACAGTACTAAGAGAAACTTAGAGTGGCATTTGTTAGAAAGGGAATATTTTGACAAGCATCAAGGACTGAATAATAAACTGTTGGGACCACTTCTCCCTCACCAACTCATCCAGTTCATCCTTTTCAGAGAGTCAGAAGTATCCTTTTTTTTTTTTTTTTTAAACTCTCTTTTACATGCATAGCCAGTTTTGCCTACAAGGAATTGTAGGCAAATGCATTTCTAAAATAAGGTCTTTTTTTCAGGTAAATTTCAAAATAATTTAATCTCAAAATGAATAAATTCAGTTTAATCACACATTTAAACTTAAGACTTCATTCCTAAGAATTTTTTTTTTTTTTTTTTTTAACAAAATTGATTCCTTTGGTGCTTTCTGAGTGTACTTTCTGCTGAATGAACATAAAATTCTTGACCTTTGTATTTGAAGACCTAAACATATGGAAATAAAGGATGATAATGCTCTGCTGTAAGTTATATTTCACTGAGGTTGCCCTTGGAGGCCACCTCCTAGGTGATTTTTTTACTATTATATCAATCAGCACTTGCAATTATCTTCATTTTTTCGTAAGATAAGGGTTAGTATAACAGTTTAGCTACCTTCTGCTTTCTGCAGGGGTTTTCCAAACAGCAAGTAATACTATAAACCTGGAAGAAGAGTTGGAACACTGCTTGATGATTTCTTATAAATTTAGGGACGGTTTTGGCAGGATTTACCCAAGCACTAATCTAACAAAGTACAACTCAGCAGGAGTCACAAGATTCTGGTTATGTCCACAAGCCTCAGCAAAGAACCTTTTTGCCTGCAGTAAACAAGTACTGTCACTTTTCAAGTGCAGTTGTCTGTTAAAGACCTAGTCAACACAAAAACCCAGCTAGAAAAAGAATCATTAATCCCCTGGGCCTTCCTTTAATAACTCCATCACTTTTTTTTTTTTCCCTTTTTCTTTTTTTTTTTTTAAAGCTGAAATATTCTCTCTTTCTAAGTCATTTAATGATGGAGCCTTGTTATGGTGCCAGTGAAATTGCTCAACCAGCACTGAAGAAAACTTAGGGGAATGAGACAGAGGCAGTCCATCAGGTCAAGAGAGAAAACTTTCACCTTCAAAACCAGCATACAGCCTTTACCACTTCCTAAACCTTTGTGTTGATTAGTAATAAACTTTGGATTTGGTGTCCAGTTTCAAGCTCAACTATGGTTTCATAAAAAGCCTTCACAGAGAATGAGGTATTCATCTTTCTTCAGTAAACAGGACCCACCCTTTTTCTGTGTTTGTTCAGATGTCTTAGGTACTGTCCAAGTCAGCCTCCATTAGACACCATTTCTTTTAATTTATGTCTTCTTTATAACCGAGCAAATACTTTTAGTCTAGCCCACACAGTGAAAAGTAACTCGCACTTCTCTTGGTTGAAGACATTACGTTTATTATTATATTTTTAAAAGCATAGAACAACCCAGGGAGGAAGCAGCTTTTAGCTATTTTTAAGTGCTGTTGAGAAGGAAAAATTCAGCTAAACTGGAAGTAATCCATTCCTATTTTAATCACATCAGCTTTTGTATGCATCTGTCACATTTTGCTGTGAATCTTTTCTTTTCTAGAAAATTCTGCAAGACTTGTAAGCACAAGCTAACAACCACTAAATACCTTGCACTGCTACAGAGCTCAGATGACTTCTTTCAGGTCTGCATTCCCACCACAAAAAACAGTCTTTGAACACCAGACTGCTATGCTGGGGCTACGTCAGTGCAGTTGTGATACTTAAATTTTACTAGAGGAAATGCTGGGTCCTCCTTTCGGGGACATGATCACCTCTATCTCCTCCTCCAAAATGCCCTGTGTCCAAGAAAAGAAAGAGATCCAACTAGTAATTTTCACAATGCAAGGACATGAGATATCCACATTTTCCTGGGATTTCCTGTTTTGAGAGGGCTATTTCCCAGAAGCATCTTTGGAAATTCCATACGAAGTTTAGGATATACACGCAGTATCATCCAACACTTGAATACTGTCAAGAAAACTCATCCATCTATTTCATAGTAACGGAATTCATAGAATCATAGAGTGGTTTGTGTTGGAAGATCTAGTTCCAATGCCCACACCATGGGCAGGGATGCCACCCACCAGATCAGACTGCTCAAAGCCCCATCCAACCTGGCCTTGAACAGTTCCAGGGATGCAGCATCTACAGCTTTGGGAAACTTGTTTCAGTGTCTCACCACCCTCACAGGAAAGAGCTTCTTCCTAAAATCTAATCTGATTCTCCCCTTTTTTTAGTTTAAAACCCCGCTGTCCTATCACTATCTGCACATGCAACAAGTTGCTCTCCCTCTTTTTTTATAAGTCCCCTTTGGGTACTGGAAGGCCACAGCGAGGTGTCCCTAGAGCCTTCTCTTCTCCATGCTGAGCAATCCCAGTTGTCTCAGCCTGTCTTTACAGGATAAGCGCTCCAATCCTTGGATCATCTCATGGCCCTTCTCTGGACTCAATACACCAAATCTACATCCTTCTTACGTTGGGGACCCCAAAGCTGGATGCAGTAATAGAGGAGTTTAAAAGAACAGTTTAATTCCCTTAAACTACTGGCCATGCTGCTTTTGATGCAGCTCAGGATGTGTTTGGCTTTCTGGGCTGTGAGCAGACACTGCTACTAATTCCTGTTGCTTTTAAGAAAGTGGTCCTTCCCTTCTATCACTCATGTCATAGACATCCCCCACCTCATGTTTCACACAATGAAATTTTAATTCCTGTTTCATTTTTAACTGGTGCTATTGGATGAAGATTTTCATGGGAAAAATTTTTTTCTTTACTGCATGAGAATGGGTTCCTATGATGTTATTATATTCTATTGATAGAGCAATTACATCTTAGTCATAGGAAAAAATGGGTAACATTAAAGTACGAACTCCAAAGGATTAAATCATGGAAGAAATTAAAGGGATAGTAAATGCTTCTGAGTCAATCATTTTAAAGTACTCTGCACCCATTCAACACCTCTGGCAGTCTTCCCAGTCCTTGTTGACCTGAGCTTTGATTCCTGCCCTCCTCTTCCAGCTACTGCATAACTGTGTCAGGGTGCAACTCTGGCAGCTTTGTGACATCAAGACAGCAGCACTACAAGCAGCCCCAGAGCCTCTCGAGAACCTGGAGGCTGCCAAAACACCATCAGCATTTCCTCTCCGTAGTGAAAAATACGGGGGAGCTGCAGTGACCTGATTCTGCAATTCCTCATTGAAATGAAAGCATAATATGCTGAACTAGACAGAGAACAGTTGGTACTCAGAGGCTTTGTTGTGCCTGTACTGGTGCTGTATTAGAGCCATGACAGAATGGCTTTTCTAACAGTGTTTCTTTTCTATCTATACCTCAGATTTAAAAGTCTATTCTGCCTCCACAGAGCCCAATTCCTGTCAGTATTACAAGTGCCTTACAAAAGCCCAGCACCTTCAGGCTATAATACCTGGCTGGAAAGGACATGATCTGAAGTGGTTTCCACATTTCTCACAGAGAGGCCAAGCAGGGACAAAATTCCATCTGAAACTCTATTATGTGCACAGTTTAATTTAACAAGCAGCAGTATTTCTGCTGCATATTTTCTGACCCTCATTCCTATGTTGTTTGTTTCCAGACCAAATTGCTTTTATTGATTTTGTGCTGTTTTGTCTAATGATTTTTCTTGTAAACCCCACTGAAAATGATTTATGACCCCTATTCCTCTGCTGCACATTCAGTTGCAGGATGCTTACTCTACCAATAAATCAATTATTTTAAACATTAACTCAGAGGGCCTTCTCAGCAGATTTATCCATCACACCTTAGAGATGTCGCCTGCCTTTTCTTCCTCCTGCCTAACATCTTTATCTCTTGCTGTGCACGCACTCCCCTGTGGAGCACACTTCTTACAAATGTCTTTTGAGGATAAGATATCTGGGGGGGACTCCACTACTCCAGGCTATTTCTTCTAGCATTGACTGTGTAGTTGACACAGTTAGCTTATCCACAGCCCTGATAGTTACAAAAGAAATCTATGGATGGTTTAAGCCTTTAAATATCATAAGGGAGTGTCAATCTGGTTTGGCTTACCATCTGTGGCAGGATAGCCCACCCCGAACAGACTTAAAATCCAATAATGCATACCATGCAAGCCATCATGCAAGCTGTCATGCAAGTTCAGCTGCTGGCACCAGGGTGCTGTCTTGGTGTCAAATTATGCTGAGGCCATCCTGGTTTACCAGACTTCGAATACACATCCTTTTTTTTGACACAAGATGTGGCAGATAAACTAGTCTGCGAGCCTGTAAATCTGTGATTACCAGTCCATCACTTCATAGCTATAAAAGCCCAGTCCAACTTCCATGGGGGAAATTCTTCCACATTCTTCCTTGAAATGTAGAGCTTCTCCTGTGAAGCAGGAATGCCTCTTCATGGTAACTCCTCAGGGGTTTAGAGAAAGAAAGAGGTCTGCCTTCTATATGGTGAGATCAATCTCTACCTAATAATTATTTCTTTTGCTATCTTTGATACAATAACTTCAATATAATTACTTTGTTACAATGCACTATACTAATTGTATAATACTCTACTAGTAGGGGTTTTTTTGCTTTTACACTGTGTAGCAAATGATTCTGATTAAGATTTTTCCTCTGTTCACCTGTTTGTTAATTTGCCATAATAAATAATTCAATTATACAAATACATCTGCTTTGCCATCATTAAAACCTGCGGGACAAAGCGGTTTAATCACACTTCTATAATGCCTTTAAATTCAAACTGTTAACACAGTCTGAGGCTAAGATAGGATTCAGCTGCACCTAAACCCTCCTCAGAGAAGGGGTTTAGAATGCAAGGGAGTACTTTCTGTACCGCGAGACTCATTGATAAGGCTTTGCATTTTAATAACTTTGTCTAAGCCTTCTGCTCTCCCGTGGCACTATCTACATAACTAGAAACAGATGAACAATCTAAACCCTGCCAAAGCTGTGGTTTGAGCTGTCATTTCCCTTAAGAGCCTGTTAAAGTCAGGCCACAATGTATTTTACATTGTTTCTGTCACATAAAACTACGGAGATTTTAAATTGCCTTGAAATCAGAAATAAGGTAACTGATTTCATCTGCACTTCCCAAGTTTTAAAGCTAGAATGCCAAAACAGTAATCTGTGTTGAAGGATTTTTGTGATCTTGGTCCAGGGGAGCTCTCATTCGTGACATACATTAAAAGCTACAGCAAGGAAAAGAATCCTTATGTTTCCTGGTAATGACATACGACTGCATAAAACAACAAACCTGATGACACACTAAAACTTTATGATGCACTAAAACCTTATGACACACTAAAACCTTATGACACACTAAAAATAACTTTTCCTCTCGTTTTCATAATAATAAACTATAAGAAGAAAATACAGCAGAAGGCAGAAAAAACTGATACCTTTTTACTTTAGTTTAATCACCAACTCTAAGCTGATTTTTGTTCTACAACCTCTGCTAGGAACTGAATATTGCATTTAAGTCAGATTACACAATCAAATTAACCAGAGATTTTTGTTATTCAGCTTCAAAGCGTGTGTATTAAAAACTTAAAATCAATAAAAAACACTAACCACAATCAAGACTTACCTACTTTAACTGCAAAGGTGATAATGGAACTGAAAGAGCTTGACAGAATGCACCAGAACAAAGACAGGCAAATCTTATTTCCTATTACTTTGATGAAGCAGATGTGTTTAAGTAATACTAGGTAAAATGGACAGTACTAAAATAGCCTGACTTGACAAGACTTGCCTGTAAGATGCTGCCTTTGCAATATCCATTTTCTCTAAGTCTTTAACACTGATAATTGTCTCAGTTTTTTGCAGTTTATACCTGTTCATTAAATACAGACTGTGGACTCAGAGGCACATATAAGCAGTAATTTCCTTACAAATGCATCCCACTGACAGAATTTCTGGTTGCAAAATTTATTTTCTCAGTCAATTTTATATGCTGCATGGCATATATTAAAAAAAAAAAACAAAAACCAAAACCAAAACAGATATGGTCACAGTCACCAAATTTACTTAATTTCTTTGGCTTATATGTGGATGGATTCATTGTCCTCTGTTCAGTAACAGTTTAGCATGTGGCTGCTGCAGACTGCAGGGGCTAGAAAGTGCCTGTGCACTGCATAGTTAGATATTTTTTATCTGAAATGGGCTCAACACAACCCTGCCCTTGCAGGAAGGACAACGTGTTAGACAACACCAAGAAACGCACTGAACCCTAGCCTGACAGGTCATCTGTAAGTAAACCAGAACTTTGCTTCTGCTTGGCTATAGAAGAATTAAGTATTTTGCATCTGAATTCAAGTGGTTACATTCATCCAGACACATATTTTAGGTGCGTTTTCTGTGTCGTGTTGATTCATTCTGACAAGTTAAAGAAGACACATGCCAGCCACACAGTTCATTTTCACACAGACATTTTTGCTCTGCCTCGTGTTTCTTTCAGGTCTTAACCCCAAAACAGTTATTTGATTTTGCTTCACACTACATAAATATGCCACGCTGATAGAGGACCTCAAACAGCTACCACAAGGAAAAAAAAAAAAAAAAGAAAAAAGAGAAATGCCTGATGCTTAACTCCTGAACATATACTGTAAAGTGAAAGGTCCACTGACAACAAGTACCCAGTTGTTCTCCACCTGGTATCTTCTCAGCCACCTTGTCAAAAGAACATTTTGGCCAATACAAACTGGTTTCACATGATACTAGAATGAGAAAAAAATAAAATTTAAAAAATACTACACTCAAGATCATCCATTTATGGCATGTAATCAAAATATCTTGTGGCTTTGTTCAGTGCATCCTCTAATCTTAGTCTCAGCAATGACATTTCAAGGCATAGTCTGTAGACAAGCAATAAGCTTCATAGACTGACAGTATAATCTGTGTTTACTGTGTCCTTAAGGAAAAGATAGGTTAATGCCAATATACGCTTTAATTAACCCTAATAGGTATTAATAAAACTGTATTTCTATAATTTTACAGAATGACTTTGGCTCTCACATCCAAAATATTGTATAAGCTTGGCATAATTTCTCTGAAGCAATTGAAGAGTTTTATCTCTCATGCAAAATCCAAGTACAGGGGACAAATTTTGCTCACATAATGATCTTTTTTACAATCCCCAATCCTGAATGACAATGATTAAAAAAAACCCCAATACCATTGGTTGCAATACATGGGTAATATCTCTAAAAGATTAATTATTAAGTATTAGAAAGATATTCATGAATACTTGATACATGAAGAAGAGATATAAATTGAATAATATTACACGAGGTGGACCTTCACCAGGACAGTCGACAAATTCCTACAAGAAGCAAATACACAAAAGAGACCTGTTTTGAAAGACTTTTTTCCCCAAAGTGACAAGGCTGTGAAATCCCCCAGCATTAACAAACACCACCAGGGAGCCCTTTCTCTTTATGTCTTTCTAACCCAGAGTAACAAAAAATTAAATTAACACGGGTAAGTTGAGGTTTTTATAATGAAAGAATTATCACCTCACTTGCAACTATGAATCCCTACAGCATTCAAGTGCAATGGCTATTGCAGATTTGCTGTGTGATACATTAATTTTAAACATTAATCTGCTAATACTCTTGAAGCATCTTAATCTCTACTTAGTATAGTATGACCAGATGAGGAGATACAGCATGGATCAGTGCAAGATTACAAGCACTTTTAATTCGGTCAGTGCTGACCTTCCAGCTGTGAGCTTAAAAACAGCTGAAAAATGAACCACTCTGTGATTAGACTGATTCCCACTGAAATTTAGTTGTCCCTGGTGTTTGTGTGACTAAGGGCCTCACCCTGTCAATGCTTGCACTGGTTTTGGTAGCACCAAGAAAATGAATGCTTTATCAGCTTTGACAGATATGCCTGAGAGCAAGAATTTAAAATGAACTAGTTGAAAGAACCAAAATATTCTAGTTTCTATTTTGAAAAAGTGAAGCATTTGATATTTCTTACTAAGATCTATCTTATAGGATCTGCAGTTTATTTGTTCCCCGTGCTTTTAGGGTCTTGAAAATGAGGTAACTAATTAATGAACTGAACTAGCATTAAATTTGCATTAAACACTGCTGTACCAATCCCCTGCTGCCCCTTCCCCCCAAAAAAACAACACCTGTTGGTGAGCACCTTTCTGCAGTGATACACTCTGCTTAGCTCTTCAGTCTTAGACATGCAGTGAAGTTAAAGTATTGAATTATGACTTCATTCATTCAATGAAAAAAAATTTAAGTCAACGACAAACTAAAATAATTTCATCTCTAAAAACAGAGCTGGAAATGCAGGGGGAGCATCCTTGTAGAAAGTATTTGGGCAGGTGCACTGCACGTTATGTTCTTGCTTTTTTCATATTAAACCAAAAATTCTATTTTAAATTGTGCTAATAGTTCATTTTAATTTCAGTTAATAACTTGAGGCAAAGATTATAAAATATAACTTCATGACCTCCTGACAGGGATGTGTAGGAAAAGAGGAGCTGGAAGTTTTAGAAAACTAATTCAAATGACAGATAGGGTATTTTTATGATCCTTGTGTCATACAGGAGCTGCACAAAGAACAAATGTCAAGCTAGAGATTGGCAATTTAATAAGATGCAAATATGTTGAATCTCTCTCTAAAGTGACGGAACAGTCCTGAAAGTACTGAAAATACTTTCAAAGCAGAGAGGATCATTAAGGAACTTATTGAGTGATGCTCAGAGGAGAATGAAGATTAACTCCTAGAGCAGATGGAAAAAAGGCTCTGCCTCCTGCTACGTTCACTTTGTCCAGCAGTAAAACCAGTTCTATGGAAGGAGAGGTGAGGAAGAAAAAGAATTCTGTCACAACTACGGGAAGATTAGGAAAAGGATGTTTTTCATCACAGTTTCTGCTCCCACACCCTGTCAGACAGTTTGTGCCCTATTCCAGCTAAAGGGGGATCTCACTGTGATACACCTCATTGCTTTTTTAATATGAGACAGTGTCAAAATTTATAATCAAGAATTTAACCCTCTTTATTTTTTTGCTAGACTTAGACATACAGCAATTAGCTTATTCTGTACTTGGCCAAATATAACAAGTATTTATGGGATTCTTTGCAGTGTTGCAAATAATCCCTTTGTCCCTAAATATTAAAACAATTTTGGGAAGTCTGTAAGGCTGTTTGTTTTCTGCTGTTGCAGTTCAGTTTGGGAATTAGAGGAAATGCAGTCTGTGATGCATGCAGGTGGAAAGCTCCTGAATTTGGATGTGCTTAGCAAACAAATATCCTGAATTAGTAGCCATCTACTGACTCCTACAAAATTGCAGCTAAAAAGCCTATTTATCATTTAAGAAGAAGAAAAATCATCTGGATTGATTTCTAACTCTACTGCTCCTTAGAAAATGCAAAAAGAAAACAACCCACATCTCCAAAAATCCCAATGAAGTATTGACAAATGCACACTACTGAAGTAAAACCTTATATTCTTTCTAACATATGTGTCTATATCTGAGAAGAAAAAGAGAGAACTGGAAAGGTACACCTGACTCACCCCTAGGTATCTACCAGAAGAGGCCCCAAACAGGAGAAAGACATATATAGAATGAAAGATTAAAATAGAAACAGCAGAGACCAGGCAAAGAGGATAAACCAGCTTTCCAGTGGAACATCCCCTTTCTGTTCCCAGACTCAGTAGATGATTATGTAGCCACCAGAGTGCCATTGCCTGAACAACTTGTAAGTATGTTTGACAGCTGAATTCACTGATAATTCTTAAAAAAGAAGGTAAAGTTGTGTCTGATCACAGCTGCCAAATGAGGTTTAAGTCCCCTACCAACAACTCATGACCACTCTTGTTCTGTTGGCTGCCCATCAGTTCCAACAGGGTTTTAAATGAGAATGAAGGCAAAACCCCAGGTAGAATGATTTCCTCCTCTTTCATAAAGATCTAAAAATAGCCTGTGGAACCTATGTTTTCTGCCCTCAGGTGTCTGTTAACTAGACCCAAAGCTCTCTGGAGTACTAAACTTTCTAAGATGTTATCTCATTTACCTAACAGAAAGCTATAACCTACATTTTCAGCAGTGCTTGTCTAATGGAGAAAAGCAGACAGAGCCATTGCTAGGGTGAGGTCACCTGAACAAGCTGAGCCAGAAATCCCCAGCTCAAGGAGAAACACAACAGAGAGTAACAGAAAGGCATTCTAGATCACTGCCAAGCACCCAGATAAACACACAAATTATTTCCCCAGTGTAAGATGTCTATATACAAAAGTTTCTTTCACAACAGAATGTTCTTAGGAGCATGGCTTCAACCTAAAATAAGAAGTTTTGCTTTAGATCTACAGTATTTTGATCTTAAGAATCACCCAACACCACAAATCAAAGCAATGTGCAATGGGGATTAGGCATTAATTCAAAGACATTTGGATAATTTCAATGAGACAAATTATAACTTCATTACTACCTAAAATGTATTTCTATTTTTTCCAGAGTTCTATCAGATTTGAAATTTAAAGTATAAAAATCATAATAATTTTTTATTTAAAAAAATATTTAAAAATATAATTTCTATCAAGTCACAAAACTGCTAATACTTTATGGCTTTTCATGTACCAAACCTAATCCAAACCCTCCAATGTTATTTACATAAGCCAATCAGCAGAGGAGATTATTTCTCTATTAAGTCCATGAGTACAGAGTGAGAGATAGGAATTACTAATAAGGGCTCAGAATTGCAGTTTGTTCATCTTACTCCATACAAGAACACTGGTTCAAGTTCTCATTTTACAAAGAAAAATTCCAGATCTGAGCCCAAGTTTATGATCCTATTTGTAAAGCAGCTGCCATTTTTTGCAAAGTCAGGAACTAAAACCATATAAAGAAAGATTTTAAATCCATTCATTTTTTTCCCCTAATTTTTAGGTTTGTTTCTGTGTCGTTTATATGAAATATTTCTCCTTCTGTATGTCCTCATCTATACTTGTTTAGTTATATAAATAACATTGCCCCATCACCTTCAAGTGGTAAGTCAACAATGCAAGAATAAATTCCAATTGTTGATTAAATAAAATTTATTGCTTTAAAGCTTTTTTGTAAAAAATATTGCTTAGTCTAAAGAATCCCTAAGAAATACAAGTCCGAAGCAACTGACACACAGAAAAAAATTTGGAAAACTCACTCCAAAATGCTACTGAGAAGAACAATCCATTCTCTATAAAACACTGTTTTGATGCCTCCTTTCTTTCACCATTAGATAAAAGCCATGATTTATTTTATTCAACTGTTACAAATTCATGAATTGTTATGGCCATCACAAGTATATCTATTGTTTATCCTTCAGCCATCAAAAAAAATTAGACAAGCAATTCTTTTCAAAGATGGTGTTCTTTGCCTTAATTAGATATAATATCAAATGAAGACTATTAATTGAAAATAAAATAATAAAAAAACACCAAAAACCCTCACTCCACACCAAAAAGCATACTATACTTATAGATTCCATTTGTCAACTGATAACATGACTTTCATCAGCTTAAGAACTGGGCACCAATAGCAGCCATAATGTTATTAGTAATGCCCAAATGTTATCACCTCATGAAATGTTATCACCTGAGGAAATGCTAATCATCTCTAGATTTTGCTATGGGAGCACTGACAGAAATGAGTGGTTTAGGTTAACCCAAAGAATCACTCGCAAATGCATCAGCCAGACACGTTTAACATAAAAGTGGAAGTGTGACAAAGTTCACTCTACTACTTTAACCACTAGATAGTTAAAGCACACAGAGAAAATCTAAAAGCAATCCAAAACTAAAATCAATCTAAAGTGATTTATGCGGAGGTTTGGGGATGGAAAAAGGGCAAGAATGGGAAAGGGTAAGGATAAAAAGGAATCAGGGAGACCCTTCCAATGAGGCTTAAGGTTCAGAGTGGACCCCCTTGCCCCAGACTGGACCAACAATTTAGGCCCAAAGGTTTTAACAGCCCTTAAACTTAACAGCAATTAATTGATAGTTTAATTTAAGCAATTTAACAAGAGAGTCTATACATTTTACTACAAGCACAACAATATCTCATTTATAGGCCTAATTTACATACCAATATAACGTACTTAAGAATCTAAGGCAGAGCTACATTCACAAGACATTTATCACAGCACTTTCACACTTGCAAAGCCTAAAGCGGTATGTACAAGGTATCTACCTGTGAAAAACCGCCCCTGAGCTCAGCGAATTACCCACATCAGATGCCTTTGCATCTTCTCAGTGGGCAAAGGTTGACCCTCGAGGACTGGGGGTATCAGCCCAGGCTCCACGGGCAGCACTTGATATGAGTCCTCCAAATGTCACAAACTCTAGAGTTCTCTGGCTCTGAGAGGCATCCCACTGAGAGGAAAATTGCTGGTCACAGACATCTGTGGTACAGAAGACCTAAAAGGGTCTCACTTAGGGCTGCAAGAGAGTCACTACAGGGTTGCAAGAGCGTTGGCTTTAATCATAGTAATTTTCCATCCTGGCTGCAATTTCAGTCAGTAACTTTCCTTGAAAGTGTGATAAAAATGTTGTTCCACTTGGGCTATTACACAGGCAAGGAAAATAACAAGGCTGTTTATTGAAAAACAGGAGCTCATTAGACAGGACAAGTTCCTGGGAGCTTGTGAGACAATTAGGCCAGTTTTATTTTTGAAGTGTTAGGCTACAAGAGGGTTTAACTACTTTTTTAATAAGATCTAGTATTCTTACTTATACTTCATTTTGGCCAAAAATTCTCACCTCCCCCTTGCAGCAGACAACTCTGAATTTATGATCCTATTCCCTGGTGACACAGAAAAATAAATGAGCACAAGGCTTAGCTCAGCCATCGAACAGCCATGAGGCTTTCAAGAATCCTGTTCTGTGAAAGCACCTACCATGGCTCAATTCCCTCAGGAGAAAGAATAATTAGGGAGAAGAAAAGCAATTGCACCAAACCAGGAAAGATGGGAGAAGTTATATTTTACTTTTATTTTTTTTTTTTTGCTCCAGCACATCTTCATCTTCAGCCCGTGTCCAAAAGCACATGTTGCACATTTCATGACCCCAGCTCCCAGGTGATCACAGGACATCCCTGCTCCCAAAAAAGGGGTGATGTGGTGGCAAGCACGAGGCAGGGCAGGTTGATGAGGAAAGTTGGGTTTGCATTGTGTTTGGGCAAGCAGTGACCGCCTCCACCAGCAACACGGCAAATGCCCTGCTGCAGGCACTCTCAGAGGGCAGGTCCCATCACTCATGGATTTCCATCCACTTCAGATCACCAAAAATGCAAGCTGAGGGTATCACAGCTTTGCACTCATGGAAAGCTTCAAGAAGGGGTCCCTGCTTGCTCCCCATTGGCACTTCAGCCACGCCTCTAATGGGCCACCAACAGTTTTTGTGAAGTGACCCAGTCATCCAGACCAATAAAGAAAACATCAAGCGTTAAAATAGGGGAAAAGAAAAACAGGGGTGACTTTTCAGCTGGATCACTTTGCTGTATTTTAAGATGTGCAGCTCCTCATACATATTTCTCAATAGGAATGGAGGTAAGACAGGAACAAAAGAAATTCCTTGTCAGGGCTCCGGAGTCTCAGTTAGCTCCTAATTTTCAGTACACTGCTGTTTTACAACAGTATTAAAAAAAAACCATTTAATGATAGGAATTCTACTTAAACAAAATGCATTTTATACTGTAGCACATAAAATTAGATCCTTTGAGGTTAAAATAAATTTACTTAAAATAATAAATATAATAGAATATTAGAAATTATGTAGGTTTAAGTTTAATTGAAACTTGCTTACAGCTTAGCATGAGTGGGCCTCTGCTCAAAGCTTAGCATAGGTGAACTTGGCTGAACAAGAAGTCTCAAAACCCAAAGTTTAGATATGCTCAAGTTCAGGTGGGAATGCCCAGTACCTCCCCCAGGGCAGGGAGTTTCACAATGGGTGATTTAGCTCTGTGAGACCTGGGATAATTTTGGAATCCTCCATGGTCTAGGTGTTGCAGCTGGTTTCTTTAACACCCAGGTTGTAGCCTGAGGTGTCAGGTGTGCCCTGGGCAGCTGCTGCAGACAATCCATTTATTAACAGTCCACCAGAAATGACATAGAGGGTGTAGAATACACAGTTTTGGTTAAACACACACAGTAATAAACTGGTCCCAGCCCCTGTAACTAGGACAATCATGTTTTGGGATTGGGCATTTTGTGGGATAAAAGAGAAAATGAAACTTGTTCCTTGTTGTGCTTCCATGTCACTGCAACACAATGAGTTTGGGAAAAAAAAAAAAACAAAACAAAACCACAAACCCCCTCAATGTAATTTATTCTATCTTCTAGCTGCCCTGAGATACTCATGTGAAGATTTGGTAGATTTCTCAGACCCAATACTCTGTTTTTCAAAGAGTAAAAAATGTATGGGTGCACAAATAATGATGTCTGAACCTGTCATTGGTCATTCCATTCAATAATTTCTTTATTCCAAATGGAGCCCTCTGATTTTAATAAAAGCAGATTAAATTATTTCCCTCTCTGATACTGGTCAGAATCCTGAGACAAAGGGGCTTCTTTCAGTTGTTGTTGTTGTTCACTGCATGTCATCTTGCTATTTCATTGAGCAATGAACTGTTTGCTCTGCAAGTTTTAAATTGGAAAAACACATCTGATTGGTAGAAATATCCTAATTCTCCTTAAAATCCAAGGTGTCTTAACATTCAGGATATTATGTTTCTACTAAGCTGTTAGATTTAGGTCACTGTGCTAGTCCTTTTGAGGTTATATAACCATTCTGACCTGGATTTTGAAAATACAGGGATTTTCCACAGCAGTTCCTCTGGCTGGCAATCTGCAATGTGTTAGCGTGAACATATACGATATATGAATGGGAAGATAAAATATCTCTAGCAATAAGCTATTTGAGTCTGTTTTACTACATGTGTGCACAGACAAGGAGAAATTTAATAGAGTAGTAAAGAGAAAATCAATATTGTATTATTTTAGATTAGATGCTTAACTGGTGAAGATATCGGTACTATAATACACTGCAGCTATTCTTTTATTTCATAGAGAAACCAAGCTGTGATAAAGTTCTGCCTTAAACAGAACGAGACACTTGTCTTGGGTTTTGAGCAGCTCCACTGAGCCAAGAGAGAATTTGCTTTCTGTATTATGGTATGGAAGCTATAGTTCACAAAGCTTTATGAGGCAAAAGAGAGAATAAGAAGGAAAGGACAAAGTTATCAAGGTTGTTTGCTAGATCAGGAAGACTGCATCTCTTTATGCATCTATGTTTTACTGAATATGAGCTGAATATTAGAGCAAGATCTTGTTGTTTCCTATGGAACACTGAACATGCAACTTAGGAGGAAGCAGAATTTAAAATGGTGAAACATATTGCACTAAGGCAAGACAAAAAAACCCCACAACTCTTCGCTTTTCTCATTTCACTGGAATAGTTTTACAAAAGTTTCACTGAGAACAGGTGGTTGATACAGAAAAATATCTGACCCAGCATTAGAAGGCAGGATTGCCAAACTCAGTATTTCGTATCTATTTGTGGTTCTCTTTGTTGGCTGCAAACCTAAATTCTGTTAACTCATTGATAAGACTCTCATATTTAGGAGTCCTCAAATGTCAGCTAAAGGAAGAAAACCCACCCAAAGCCATTAAACTCACAATGAATTGTCCCAGGCATTACTGTAGGGGCTCAAAACAATAGCTGTTTTTCCCAGGTGCAAGAATTCACAATACCCTAAAGGTCCAAGAGTTTCACTAGGAAAGCAGCCAAAGGCTATACACTCCATTCGTATAGATTTTGCACAAATTTGGCAAAATTACAGAAAGGAATTGCTACTGCACTTGAATACCTAAATATTTATGAAACTGCACACTACAAATCTGTATAATTTTGTTGTCTAGATCAATGTTAATATTAGATCTAGAGAATCTGTCCCTTTTTTACAACTAAAGACTTTTTCAGCTGTAGAGATGGCACACAGTAAATTTTATTTATTCATGTGTAGCACTAACCACAGTGCTTCTAAGGGAATTTTTCTTTATTCCTGGCTTCATATATTTCGGTATCTCTGTTATCAGACTGCAAATACATCCAAGTGTAACTGCAGGTGTGGAAAATGACCTGATTTCATGTGCAGAAAGCAATCTCTTTTTTAACAGTGTGAAATTGTGCTGCTTACCCTAGACACCAAGATTCCTGAAAGTGATTGTGCTGTCTGCCTGGGTGTATTAGCATCCTGCTGCAAAGCCACAGGGGTGAAGGGGCGAAAAACGACTTGTTTCAGAGGGTTATTGCCAAGTGAGAACCCAGCTGTTTTGTATGGGATGCAGCTCATTACGGGACATAATGGAAGATACAAATTGGATTTCTAAAGGGTTACAGACTCAAAAAAAAATGTGTATTCAGTGTAACCTCAGCACATCTTCTACTTTCACTAGGCATTGCCCTTAAATTGCTCAGGGTGCACCCATGTGGAATCTCCCAATGCAGATGCCTCAAACACATAGATGGTGTAAAGCAGTAATATATATGCTAACCAAGTGTGACTTTCCATTGCAGAGAAAAAGGACAGTTGCCTGGGGACATAGTTTTGCTCTATGTGGTATCCATACATGTGCATGACTTTGGGGTAAAAAGAATAACAATGAAAAAGGAATTGAGTGCTTTGGCAGGAAAACACTTTTTTAAAAGAATTTCAGGGTGTTAAGGGCTTTGGTAGCAGCGTTTGGGGATTTTTCTGTCCTTTATGTGTGTCAAAGGCTATTTATTATAGATTTGGTTTTCATTTATTTTCAACCGTTTGTTGCAAAACAGGAACGAAACAACAAAATGTCAGAGGGGACACCATGGACATGGCAAACTACAATTGTTTAATTTATTTTCATCACGGTCTTGCTCTAACTTCCTAAGGCTTTATAACCTTCTGGATACTATTCAGCCAGATCTACACTTTAAAGAACCTTAAAAAATCCTTCGCTCTGTAGAGTCTGCTGCATTTGAAGAGCCATTTCTCAGTCTCCTTTGCAGAACAAACATTTAGGTGTTGCATTAAGGACTCTAGTGTGGCCACACAGCCTTTTGTTTTTCAGGTTTTTTGGTGGTTTTTTTTCACCCCACATGAGCAGGTCAGAAAAATTAGTCCTTTAATTACTATTTTAAAATCTGCACTGAAGTGGATCAAGTCTTCATTTGCTGTATTGGCACTCAATCCATCCAGTTTTAATACAAACCTACACTGCAGAACATTGCAGGCATGGTGTTATATTCAAAACACCAATAGCTTCCACAGACAACATTAGCAGTCAGATGTGCTCACAAAGGCTCTTTTTTTATTTAATTCCATGGTTTTACTCTGTGACTAATAAAATTATGCAAAATCACAGTACATCAAAAGATGCCATTACCTTAAATGAAGCACTCTACCATAATGCAGGAAAAAACCCCCAACCAGACAATGTTCCATATCAAAGCCACTTCAGAAATAAATGTGACATTTTAGGAGAGGAATTTGTAAACTAACATCTTGGAAGACACAGAGGGAAATGGCCTTCCCAAGTAAAAATTTTTGAAATCTCATCATTAGAACTTTCTCCAATGATAATACAAATTTTCCTTATATGCTCTTCGTTTTATATGATTTAGGTACTGTTTTATGTTTTGCTGTTCTTTCTAAATGTAGTGCCTTTCCTTTTTCTTCTGTAGCAAAGAGGAGTTAGTACAATTTAAGTTCCTCACATAGTTTTTTCCAGAAAAAGAGAGCAAGTTTGTCTCTCTCCTGCAGGGCAACATACAGATCTTTTATCTTGTTAGAAGGGAGTATGTGGCCTGATGATACGGCACCTCACCTTCTCTTGATTGAGAAGATAATATTGAATTTCTCACTCTAGTATGAGAGGTAAAACAGTTCTGGAGATGTTGTGAATAGAAACACATGAACAGTTTTATTGTACCCTGCCACTGGCCATCATGACTTTCAGGAAAAAGCCTAAAAGAATAAGGCTTTACTTTTACAGTTGGAAAATTAAAGATGCTTCCAAACACTTGATACTTGACATAGCTGTCCTCCATTATGTGCCCAAGTGCTATTCCAAACTCTCCTGTACCCTGCCTCTTCAAAGCCTGATGACTGAAGATTTTGTCCTAGGCTTGTAAAACCCATTTACACCACCATATTATCCTTCACCTAATTTTTCTCTTCTTCTTTTTCAGGAAAGCCCTGTGCTCTCTTTATCCTTTCACCAACTCTGCAGCTGGTCCTTAGAGAACTGTTCCTAATGGACCCACTGTTTCTTTTTTAAAGGTAACAAGTAATTAGAGTACCTTATGAAGTGTAGATAAGGTTGGTTTTTGCTTTGCAGTCGTGAAGCATAAACCAAAATTTCTTTAGCTCTTCCTGGAAGCTTTCAGTGGAAGTATTTGGATAATTTAGTACCACCTCCAAAGAACTAGTGCAGAAGTTATCTAGTTGTTTTCCCATAATTGGAGGTTTCTCTGTCCAAGCACAAGCCTAGACTTTGTCAGGAACTGAATTTGATCAAGAAATCTTATTGTACTGTAAGGGAATGCAAGCCTTGAAAATTATATCTCTGAGGAATTTGTAAATCTAGGTCTGTCCTGTTCCTAAATATGCTGAATTTATGGTGTTGTCTCTGAATTCAGACTTTTATTTCAAAAACATATATTGTGCATTTTGTAAAATATAATTTATTCTTGTATTTTTCATTTTCTTTAAAGCTTTATTCATAGTAAATTCCAGTTAGATATGTAAGTTTCATAACCATTTATTAAAAAAATACGTGGTTTGTATTTGTCTGACATTTGCCCTTGCTCCCGGTCTCCTGGGTATGAAGAACTTGAATCCAACAGATGAAGGATTTTCATGAATCTGAGGGAAATTCTACAAAAGCCACGGGAAAAATCAGTCTTTGTCTTGTCCTGACTATGATTTTTAATGTCTTTTTTATTCTTCATGGAATCACGATGTACTTTCCATTCCTGCAATAAGGAAGAACGTTACTCAGGAAAAAGTCAGAGACACAAGTTAAATGCACCAGCAGTCTGGCTGCTGTTTTGGGTAAATCACTTCACACAAAGATACTATTCCTGTTTCTATTACTGCCCTAATGATTTGTCTCCCCGGCGCTGCTGGTAGATTTTCTGTAGAATAAAAATTTTATTCATAATCTACCCAAGTGCTTTCATTCCTAACCACTTGTTTCTGCAATGTAGATGCATTACCCATGTAAGTGGCTTTGTCAGAAGCCAGAACAAAGATATATAAACATTTTCATGTGTATATAGCTCTAGGTTCCCATGCTTAAGCACTGAACTGGAACAGATGACCTCCAGAGATACCTTCCAATGCCAAGAAGTCCATAATTCCATAACATGTGTTTGTGTTTTAATGGTGAAAAAAAAAACTGTAACTCCACTTGGGCTGACTCTGCTTTAAGCAGAAAGTTGGATCAAATGATCTCCAAAGATTTCTTCTGATTTTAACCACACTGTGTTTCTGTGGTTACTGTTTAGAAGCAGTCACTTTAAAATCATCACTTTTACCTCATTTTAATATCTTGAATAAGAACAGTGTCAAGAGCTATTCCTCAAGTACAGCATATACAGCAAGAAATTTTAATAAAGACAAACACAACGAAAGCAGCCCTTTGACAGAAGAAAATACATGTGTCAGAATGCATTATAGTCTTATAACACAGTTTGAACACAGAATACGACTTAATGCAATATTAAATATGATCTGGGAAAAAAAAAAAAAAAAAGAGACAACTCACCATATGCAGTTTTCTTCATTTTTAGCTAATCCTCAGTCCTGGGAGTCTGATGCTGACCCAGTTTTGGGTTACTACAGGTGGAAACCTCACAGCCTGTGACAGTAACAGTTATTATTCTTTGTTATGCACTGAAATGCATTGACATAAGGCCCTGGTGAAGAGTAGCTCCCCTACAAATAAATGAAAAATACGTATTTATTATTCTTTTGTGCAGATCATTATATTGCACTAAAGCAGATCACAGCAACCAAGGCTGAAGTTTTCATTTCATTCTAGCTGTCCCTTTTCAATTTCTCCTAATTTTCTCACACCTTAGTGCCTTCATGAATGCTTGTCTTTGGGAATGATACTTCCCACACTTGGTCTCTGTTTAAAACATGAATGTTCCTATACAGTATGAGCAAAGATAGTTACTCCCTAAGTATGTGACAGTGAAAACATTCATCTCCTTGAATATTCAAAGAGAAATCTCATGCTCAGACAAACCATAACTCAGAAATTAAAATCTCCAATAAAAAGGAAAGTTGTTTATTTCACAGACACCACTGATCAAGGATGTAGTATTTTCAGCATAATAATTGTTTAAGTTATCCACTTCACCATTAACAAAAGTTTTCTTATGTGATTCAAGCCATTTTCACACTCGGTGCTCACTGTTTGGAGATGCAGGATGTGATCAGTTTCATGGAGCAAAACCAACATAACAAAAAAACTAAAGTCCATAGTTTTATGGGAGATGGAAAGGTGTAAGTCAGTCAGTGCCTGGGAGTCTCTAGCTTTTATATTTTTTTCCAGTAGAACTACGAGACCAAAAAAGCTTTCAGCAAACAAGAGGATTATTTAAAAAAAGCTCCACAAATGGATTTCAAAACAAGACATAGCAAAATAATTTCCTCACACTATCTTTTTATCCCTCACCCCTACTTAATACTAAAAACTTTAGAGATGTAGAACCCAGGAAGAATGCAATTATTACCAGTCTACTGCAATGTCAGGAACCAGCTTCCACTAAAATTTTCAGGAAATTTGTTTTGGATGAATACAGTGATGATGCAGGTAAACCAAATTAATTACTGCAAGGTCAAGTATTTGGCTTCAGAACTGTTGTAGGGAAAAAATAGCCTCCCAAAAACCCCAACCAAAAACAGTGGAACAGAATTTTGAGAAGCAGCAGTCAGACCTGTAGGTTGCTGCTATACCCTCAGAGTTCAGATGTGAGAGCCACTGAGGAGGGAGATTTGGAGATAATCATTCACTGACCAGGCTTCCTCCTACAGTTTGAAATTTTTTGAATTACTGAATGGAAAGAGAGAAGTGGATATTTTCTTCCTCTCCTGTGTTACAAGTGTTCAGCCAAGACTTCCAGACGGGGAAGGATTTCGCCCTCATATAGTGTCTGGTAAATGTACAAGAATGTTCTGAAGAAATGTCAGAATGTGATTTATGGGGTTTTTTTAATGCTCCAACTTCCGTGCTTGGCCTGATTTTTAGTTTATTGTTATCAGCTTAGTTCCTACCTCCCAGGTAGATGAGATGTTTTCGGATATGCTCTCCGATCTCCTTTTGGAAAACCTGTGTAATTGTCTGCCATTGAGAATTAGCAACCACAGTGTGAAAGGTTAGATTTGTTTCTTAGGAGCTTTGTTTACAAGCAAAATAGCAATGTGACAAGGGAAGGAAATGATTTGCTACACAGAAAAACCAGGCCAAACGATTATCTGATCTCACTGAGCCTTAGGTGATTCAGTGAAATTTTTCAAAAGGTTCTATTAGTAAACAAGCAAACAAAAATAGAATAGAAATTACTTTTTTGACATTTTGGACATGATTTTGATTAAAAGCAGACTGCATAGTCCTTGGCTCTATGCATTAATGTTTTTTCAGCCAGCCTCTCTTGTTTGATGAAGGACTGTAAAAGCTGGCTGAGAGCAATTCAAGGGAATAATTACATCACTCTATCAATTAAATCTCACCACTGCTATTCCCAAAAAATCTGACAAGCAGTGAGAGCAAGGGGAGCTGCACTGAATTTCCAATGAAAGCTGATATTTTCAGCACATTTGGTTTAACTGATTGTCACAGCCCCCCCCCAAAAAAGGCTCATAACAAAGAGAAGAACAGCAGAATAAAAGTCAATCAAGAAAAATACCAAGACAATTTAAGACATTGTCTAAACCAAACATGGACATTCAATAGCTATGCAGTATTCAGTTTGTGTTTTCAGACCAGTTGTAAACTCATTGAAACGAAGTTAGAAAAACAAAGCTAATTCAGGTTTTAATGTAAAAATTCCAGAATATTGCAAGGTGGCAAGCCAAACACAGCCATGCTGAAATAAAATACATTAGAGTGCAGACCTTAAGGCAGTTTCCATAGCTGCAGCTGAGTCAGTAAGGCAACTAGGCCACTCAGTGAAATTAAACATAATAAATTAAAGGCACATGTAATTGGCTCTCTGTATTTACCACTCTTTTGCTTTTCACCACATTTGAATATGCTCAGGATTCATTTGTATTATTTGTTTTCTTTACTTCACAGGGGTCTCAGAGGATAAAAAACCTGATCATTAAGACCTGAACTGAGTTTCTGCATGCCTTCTCACACATTTGAGGCAGTGATTTTTTTTTTTTTTTTTTACTGCCTTGGTAGAAGTTGGTAAAGAAAACAAATATGAACAAGTTAAGGCCACCTTTCCCATACACAGATATTCTTTGACCTTAATAACCTGCCAAAATCTGTAATCAGTGCCATAATTACAATAGCAAGTTAAAGGTGCTCCTCTTCTGCTTCCTTCCATCTGACACATCTGTCACCAGTACAAGCAATGCTCCCTTGCACTGCCCAGTTATCTCCTAAGTGGCAAGGTAAATCTTAACATGTTGACTGAATGTTGATGTGTGAACTCCTTCCCTTCCAGCTTGGCTAGCTCCTCACTCATAAGAGATTGTGAAGGAAAAGTAGCCAGGCTCTAGCAGCCCTTCATATGTCACAAAGAGCATGTCTCTGGAAGTAGACAGAGCTGTAGCATGGTGGTTTAAATACTGAATTAAGAGAAGCCAAACAAACAAACAAAACAAAACAAAACAAAAAAAAAACCCCACACCACAACAGCAAAAATAAATAAATAAGAGGACAACCGGATATCCACCCACTCTTTTTTGTTTCTGTGCCTGCATTCTCCTATATTTCCACTAATTATGTGGTCATTCTTAAAAAAACCCCATAACACAAGGACTAAAAAAATAGTTTCTTTATTCCTATACTGTAGCAATGGAGGTGGACGCTGCAGCTCCCTGGTGAGGAAGCAATAATCCAGTGGTATGCCAATAAAATCACACTAGTCTGCCAACTACGAGATGGCCTGAGGGGATTATATCCTGGACTTTATCTCCCAGCATTATAAAGACAAGGCAGGACAGACAGCACCTTATCAGGGGACAGCTTTGGTTGTCAACAAGAAGTACAGAGCCTCTTACTTACTAATTTTCATTGGGAATGCTAAAATACATAAGTTATTCCATATTACCCTGCCTGACACTCCCAAGGCCGCAAACTTCCTTCTGCAAAGCCCAAGACTTTATATGGCCAGCTTTGAATACAAAGTCTGCCATGCTCCTTCTTGCTAATGTTGCTCACCACCACAGTAGTTCTTTGTTTTTCCACCTCATTAACATTGGGCTAATTACTCCAAATGACCTTAGCACACTTTACAAAGAAAGGAAGCTCTTGCCATTTATAAAATAGTTGGATTTGGCTGATACCAAAGTGAACCAATCAAGACATAAAAAGCATGTAGAAAGTAAAAGGCACACATCCAACAGATCTAAAAGCCCTTATGTAAACAAGAAGGACCTTCTTTATTTTCAGGTTAATGGAATACCAAGTGTTACTAGATCACATTGTTTCTGGCAGATTCACATTAATTTCTCAAGTAAGTGGAGAATTAGCTGTTAGAAAAGCAATTAACTACTGAGTTTTTCCTTAAATTTTTTTTTTACTTAAAATGTTATAAAAAGTAACTAAAAAACTGTCTTCCTCTATAACAGGTGGAGAAAACAGAATGATTTCTTTTGCTTCCTATACAGCTTGAACTGCTGATGTGTCAAAAATTTCTAAGAACCATGGTATAATACAAAAAAAATTGAAACTTCTACTGAAAAAAAGAAAAAAAAAGAAGAAAAGGAAAAAAAATGAAAAGCAAAATTTTGAAAAAGTATTATTATAATTTTATATATCAAAACTGGTTCACTATATTATTCTTAGCTCTACAGTCCATCAACAGCTTTAAAGTGGTGAACTTAACATGGAATGGTCTACCCTTCTATCTAAATCAGCTGGTACTGGTCCACATCAGTGCCTATGCCAGCTGGTGCAAACCTGACTAAGTGCTGAGACCCGTGCTGAATCAGTTATTCCACCCAGCAACACCGGATTTGCCCATGGGAAAATAAGGGAAACAGAGCACAGAACCTTCCAAGACTCAGAGTTCCCACTTGTCCAAGCACTGGAGTTGCAGACTTAGTAATGACTTTGCTTTTCAAAACAGATGATCCCACCAAGGGGGGGGAAACAGGTTGCTCGGATGGGAATAGGTCGCTCACTCTTTCACTCTTTCATTCCAATTTTCTAAATATTTTCTTTAGACTGACTATATTAATTGACAACTTTTTACCTCTTACTATTTTCTGCACATGCAGATTTCTTCTGCTACCTTCTATTAACCTTTTTTTAAGTTGAAAAGGTAAAAGAAAAGTATCCCAAAAACATTAGGCAGACAGCACTTCAAAGGAAGGCAGAAGTGCTGAATCCATCGCGTTGCCAGCTTCAATTTTTGTTGTTCATAATTGACTTGGCAATCTTTCCAGTATTTGGAAACATAATGAACTCAATGTTACATTTCCAATGCTGCCCTCAGGGCCATGGCACAGGATACAAAATGCTGTCTGGGAACTCCTGGCTGACCGTCAGACTGGGGTTCTGCATGAGTGTGCCCTGACGTGTTTCTCTTCCAAGGATAACCATCTAGCTCCAGGCACATGTCAGGGGGGACTGACACCTTGAATCCTCAATGACTTTCCTCTCCTTGTCCCCCTAGTCCTCCCTTTTGCAGGAGCTGCTCAGCTGACCTGAGGAGATATTTCCTTTATTCTTAGGAAAAGAGGATCTGGTTTATTCCCATATGAATCTGTCAGCCTCAATTCATCTGCTCATTTCAGTGTAAGTAAATTGGTGCACTTGCTTCCAAGAAAGACATTAGGCTCAGTTGACTAATTCAACACATTTCCCCAGAGGAGGCCAAGAGGGATGTAGAGAAAAAGACCTCTCCACTGCTCTTCTCTGGCAGAATGGTTGGCTGGAGACAGGGAGAGACTGTACTAGATTTGAGGCAGAGCCTAGATCTGCATGAGTGCTTTTCCAATTCACTTGATCCTGAGCTGGGCCAAAGCACTCAAGTCTTCTCTTCCCATGGGACCATGCCTAGACCTGAAGAGGATGGATCCAGTCAAACCTACTGAATGGAGCCACTTCTCGTAAAACAGCTGTCATGACCTGTTAAAGTTTGCACATTAAAGAAGAGTACATTTTCATGTGAAGAAATGTGTGAGAGGCTGAAGGAGGATTCTCTTCAGCCGTATTTCAGCCCTAGAAACCTCTGAAGGGCACGGCAAAGCAAGGCAAGGCAAATCAAAGAGAGTGATAAGAAAGAACTCTCTTGTCAAATTGGCAGACTAATGAAAGTATCTGGGTAAATTGTCTGAGCTGTGTTATTCCCAGTATTCCCTTAATACAATGACCGTAATTTATAATTCTGAAAATCAGGAAAAAAAAAAAAAAGATCAGGTACATTTATTATGGAGTTGTCTAGTAGCATTAGAGATGTCTTTTTAGTTGTTCTTCTCTGTTTATAACAGTGAAGGTTGTATCAAAAAGGAAATAAAGTGGCAGTTGCCTTTATGGGGAACAAAGCATGCCCTAAGCTCACCAATATAAATTCCAGCTTCACCCTCTATTTTAATTCTGGTAATCTGTGCTTTTACCAAATCCTGACCAGGCTGGAATGAAAATTTTTCCTGGAGGGAAAAATTCTGGTGAATTTTTTTTTTTTTTTTAAGTTTTCTGCCATCCTGCCTGCCTCATTCAGGGGCAACATGCAAGAAATCTTGTCTCTATGGATTCCAGACTCGTATTTCAGCACATTAAGTTTTATTATATTTATTTTCAAATATTTGGGAAAAGTATATTAGGGAAATTGAGAAAATGGTGCAGAACACAGATTTGGGGAAAGACAGATTGCAGTGGGGACATAAGGGGGCTATTTTAGGGAAAATCTTATAATAGAAAACCTTATTTAAGTCAGTGCATATATTGTGAACCATACAGTCAGTAAATTTGAGGAAAATTATTCTGGCAAGAACAGCCATCATGCCTTTGAAAGACGAACAGTTTTGAATATGCCTACATCTGCTGCCATCGAAAAGAAAAAAATGAGGTTAGCTAACAGAGATGGAATAGGGTGAGTACTTGAAAGGGGCAAAGAGAAATGTTTTGGTTCCTGTGTTTTTTTATACAGACACTTTCAGTATGTACCTACTATAAATGGTTATTCCTTGAATCAGGAGATGATGTTCTCATAGCTATTTCAGGATAATTTACCAAATGTTCATACTAAAAAAGTCAAAAAGCCACAGCAATTGGTCTTTTAAAATATAAAAAACCACAACACCACTGCATGAAAAATAACATCTTTCCATTTGGTTCTGAGGATTGGCTTGCGAATGGCAGTAATTTTGACACACCCGTTGTAACTCCGCTTTGGTTCCAATCTCTCCATAAGTGCTCCCATCTGGCCTGGTTTTTCATTTGGACACAGTTTTTGTTGAGATCCCACTAGCCTTTCAGAAGCTGGTACTTCAGGATCACATTCTCCAAGTTTGAAAATGGTCTATTCCATCACGTAGGAAATTAAGCAAAGGTGGCAGGAGGACCACACAGATGAGCAAGGAGCTCTTGACTGAACTTGGACATAAAAAGGAACTGTTCAATAGGTGGAAGCAGCATCAGGTGCCTCAGGATGAGTATAGAGTTGCTGTCACATCTTGTAGAGATGAGGGTAGGATAGGATAGGAAAGGTAAGGCAAACTTGAGGAGAGCACAGGATGCAAAAGGAAAGAAGTAAATCATGCACAAATACATAAACAGCAAAAAAAGGCGAGGGGAAACATGGACCAGCTGATGAACGGGGCAGGGGAGCTGGTGATAAATGACACAAAATAGGCCAAGGTATTAATGATCTCTGACTTAGTCCTTATCACTGAAAAAACCTTCAAGAATCCCAGGCCACTCAAACCAAGAGATAGTCTGGACCAGGAAGACTTAGACTTCACAGAGGAAGACCAGGTTGGGGAGACCTTAAAAAACACCCATATGGGTGACCCCATGGGACACCCATAGGTCCACAGAGCCTGATGGGATGCACACATGAGTGCTGAGGCAGCTGTCTGATTTCAGCGAAAGGCCATTCTTGCTAATCTTTAAATAATCATGGTGACTAGTGTTGAGGAATACATTCAGCTTGGTTTGTAAGCTGCAGTGCCAGCTGCAGTTTGAGCTCTGCGTGGCAGAAGCCCCAGGCAAGAGGCTGTGAGCTGCTGACCCTTTGCAGGGACCTGTGGTGCTGGACAGGTGACTGGACACTCAGAGATGGCAGAAGCCCATGACCCCTAGGATTTTCCCCTCCTGAAACTGTGAAGGAATAAAAGCCCAGGGTTTTCTGTGCTCCAGGGTCCCTCCTCGGAGCCACCTGGCTCAAGGTGTTATTTTGTTATTCAGTTATTGCACCGAGATTATGCAGTTTTAAGGATTAGGAAGTCAGGGAGTCTGCTGTGGGAAACCTGGGGTCGAGCCAGTAGGGAAGCCTGGTCTGACTGTGTGAGTGTGCAGGGTGAGAAGTTGCAAAGGGGCTTCAGTCCCAGCTCAGGGGGTGCGAGTGTGACTTCCAGAGTGGCCCCTGGATGGTCAGACAGAGAAGTTTCCTTAACATTGATATTAGTGCCCAAGGACTGGAATAAAGCAAATATCACACCCAGCTTCAAAAAGGGCAAGAAGAAAGACCCAGGGAACTACAGGCTGGTCAGCCTCGCCTTGATCCTCGGAGCGGGTGATGGAACAACTAACGGTGGAGACCCTTTCCAGGCACATGAAGGGTAATAATATGATTACAGGTAGTCATCATTTTCATTACTCTTAATGAAATAGCCTTTTGCAATGACCACCTTGATTTTAGTAAGGTTTTTCACGGTGTCTCATAACACCCTCATAGACACCATGACAAACCCATAGGCTCGGTGAATGGACAGTGAGGGGGACTGGAAAGTGGATGAATATCTGGGCCTAGAGCATGGTGATCAGTGCACTAGTACATATGTATACTAGTGTTGTACTTCAGGGGTTATTACTGAAATCAACACTTTTTAACATTCTTCATTAATACTTGGGCAATGGGTCCAAGTGTTTCCTTGTCAAGTTTGCAGGTGACCCAAAAGTAGGAGAAGTAGTTAACTTGCCCTTGTCCCCATTCAGGGGGACCTTGACAGGCTGAAGAAATGGATAAACATACCTTTTTTTTTTTTTTTTTTTTGACAGTGAGCATGGTGAAAGACTAGAACAGATTACCCACGGATTTTGTGGACACCAAACTTCAAACTCACTCAGGAGATATTAAAAACCTGATTGAACAGAGTCCTAAGCTACCTATTCTAGGCAACTCTTCTTTGAGCACTGGGAGGTAGACAGTCTCCAGAGGATCCTGCTGGCATCAACCACTATGTGATTCTGTGAAACTGCAAGTACCAGACTGTAATTTTAAGACTGCACTTTATATGATTCACATCAGCTTCATAGACCAACTTAGCCACATTCAGTAATATTAACTGTCAGCATCACTTACACCAACAAGATATGATAAATTTGAGGTCTCAGATCATTACTAATGAAAGCTCCAGTTTATTTATTCTCATGTGAAAACAAAAATCTGAAATAAACTTCGATAAAAGATATATGGAATTCAGGCAGAGAATACACTTTTCTCCATATATTGAGTAGGAATTTGGCTTTTCATTTCAACATGGACCATATGTGCATAGTGATAATGAATGATGTCGGACCCCCTCAGAATCTTCAAAGAACATAAAAAGGTGCAGCTTCAAGAGAGAGTAGCAGTCCTTTTGAGAATTTTAGTTCTTGCCTTTCTAAAATTGAAATGTTAATGTGCTTGGGGTTTGTTGTTTTTTGGATTTTTTTTGTTTAATTTATGTGGATAATTGCTTTAGCAGCAGTAGGTCTAATTGTAGCAATTAGCAATGTCACACTTTTCCTGGAAAAAAAAAATTCCAGCTGAGAGTATGGAAAGAAAGTAGGGAAAAAAAATTAGATTAGCAGTGCTGAAGATTTCCCAACATAGCATATTTCATTTATACTCCCACTAAATAAAGAAATAACAGAATGACTTTAATTTTTGAGCTTAGCATGCAGTTTTGAGAATTAAAAAACCATGACCACATGAAGGAATCATACAGATCACAAAATATTCTTTCAAGTCTAGGAGAACATTTGCTCATCACCTGAACAGGTTTTCCATTTCATACTTCCCTTTGTCCTGCTTACCCAGAGGCAGGTAAGTGACAAAAAAATGCTAAAGTTCAGGCAACTAAATAAACTCCTGACATGTGTGCTACATTTTGTTTCCTTTCCCTTCTTGCACCTTTACTGTATATTAGTTAAGCTAATCAGACTGCTGCATCTTCTGTGCATTCATCACAGTAACTGTGAAAAGACATAGAAACTCCAAGTAATTTGCATTTCCAAAGAGTTTCCTGAATTTTTCCTAGAAACGTATTTCATGCCCAGCCTATTCCAACTTTGCAAGCCAAATTACACCATCAATTTCTTCATCCTCTTGGGAGGCAGGTAATGACAGAGAAGGTCTGTAGCTCCTCCTCTTTCCCCACCCTCTGTCTCCATGAAGCAAGCACTAGTAGTGACCATTAAGGCCAGCCTGGATAGTGATACTCCACCTCCCCTACCCCAGTGAAATGCCAGGGACAGACAGTATATCACTTACAAAGCACATCACTGGCCAGAGACAGAGCACAATGCCATGGGCATTAGCATTTCATATTGCTTTTTAAGATCAGACTCTACTCGGCAAATGAGTATCCCAGCGTCCTCAAAGTCATGGCAGCTGCTTTTGACTCTGTCTTGCAAATTCTTCTTAATCAATTACAGGAGCATTTTACACAGATTCTGGGCACACAACTAAAATTAAGTCATGCCGGTGTATCAGCCAAACAAAAAGAGGAATACATTTTTAAAGAAAGACATTAAGATTTTGGAAATTGCTACGGTAATTCTAGTACCATTCAAAGCCTCAATTTCAGATGTCTTTAATATTTTAAGCCGCTGAATATTTAAGCCACTTCTAAACCTTTCTCCTAGTCATTAAGGCTACACCTTTCTAGCAGCCTAAAGTGCACTTTCTTCCTTCCACCAAGCATATTTAATAGCCTATTATATATCCTGAGGTAGTCCAAAGTTACATACAGCAGTTATGTTATGAATCACTAATTTGCAGCTCAGGATCACTTCCTGGCACGTCACATCACATATTAACACATTGACTACATCTTTTCTGAGAAGAATATTGCCATAGTGGGGGGGAAAGGACAGAAATACATAACTACTTGAGTTTACTGCATTAAAATACAGAGTTTCACTACATTTCCATTTTTCCCTTTATGCTCCAGCAAATGGAACATGCAAAGTGAAACTAACTCAGGCTAGTTGCTCAGTTACTTGTGATAACACTTTGCAGAAGAAAAGAAGGGAATAGTGAAGAAATTAGGTCTTGCTGTTACATGCAGAAAGGAATATTTTCTCTACAATGAAGCAGAAAGTCAATGGTTGGAGGCTAAAACATTGTCTGGAGAAAAGACAAAAGACAGAAGGAAAGAAGAATGAAAACAAAACAATGGGAAAATAGGAAACTGGTATACAGTTGACAGAATACTTGATCAGGAAAAACAACAAATAAAACACGTATCTTCAAAAAAAAGCATATATGAAGAGGATAAGAAAAGTTTGAATATGTATCAGCTAGGTTCTTTGGATGCTTTAAGTTTTGATCCCCCTTTAGGGAACGCCTATTATCATCAAGCTTTCAAACTAGAAGGTGTGAATGTAAATTAAATCCAGTGATAAACTACAACCTAGGAAAAACTTCTGTTGAAGTTGAGTTTTTTTGGCTGTGAAATGAATACAGGATCAGGATGTGATTCATTTAGCAGAATCTTTTCTTAACCATCTGTTCCATGCCTTGAATTAATATTAGAGTCTTCCCTGGAGCAGTTTTGGAGCCTTAAATGTTTCTGCTTCAAGAAAACAGTCAGATCAACAACCAGTTGGGATTGGCCCTGATCAACAGGAGTGCTGTCCAGACCCCTTTGCTTTGAGTAGCAGCAGCAGAAGCATACAACAACGTGTCTCTTCTTCAAGCACAGTGCATATGATGTTGTGTGGATGCCAGGCTTGTAAAGAGAAGAAAAGCAGGTTATTATTGCCTTCTGATACCACTGTAAATGTAGGAAAGAAGGTGGGGAGGGATAGGGGGTAGGGATAGAGAAACACATTCATTTTAATGGGTTCTTTTTTCTGGTAAAGCGAGTTATTATAGTCATACAGAAAGTTCAGCTAGCTGACCAAATATAATTTATTCTCTGCAAATTTTCATTTTAGGATCCTTTCAAAGAGAGTAATTTTGTAAAGGATAACTTGGTGCAGAGTCTCCTTCTCTGGAGGTATTCAAAACCCACCTGGACACGATCCTGTACTATCTACTCTAGGTGAACCTGCTTTAGCAGGAAGGTTGCACCAGATGACCTCCAGAGGTTGCTTACAACCCCAATCATTCTGTGATTCTGTGAACCTTAAAGTAGTGCTCAAGGGAGCTGAACTAAATGTCTAGCAGCTGAGTTCAGTTTCCTTTAGATACCGTTCTGGCAATTAAAGACTGAAGAGCCAGACACCCAATACATTTGTGCTATCAAAATACCATGTCTTGGTTCCAGCCAGGACATGGTCAATTTTTAATGAATTTTGTGTAATCAAATACCACTCAATGCACAGTTAACTCCAGTGCTAAAACTGTGAAAATTTATTCCCTTGTTCTGTTAAAAGTAACCAGCAATCAAATGCAACTACATATTTCTGGCTTCAGAAAGTGCTGCAAAAGCAGTGAGAAAGCTAGGGGGAAGTTCATGTAAAGAGAGATGAACACTATATTCATCAATTTTCATAATGGAAAACTATCAGAGTTTCTGGGTGCTTACAGGCTCAGAGCTACAACATAACCATGATATGCTACACTGCATTACAGGTGCAGTTTCTTCATTTTATAAAGCATGGAAAGTGGGAGGGAAGATAAAGGTGGGACTTCAAGCAGGAGACTCTGCTCCTTAGCAGGCTTTCCTTTCCCTCTCTCCCTTTATCACAGCTGTCAGCTCATCTCAAGTTAAGAAAATGCTTTCAATACACCTTTCTGCATTAGCCTGTCATTGGTTTTGCACTTTCTTATTCCATCAGCAGCTCTTAATTACTGCAGTTTTGTTCTACAGTCTCTGATAAACACAAGCAGTCTCCCTTTCTCATGCTTTTGTTCTACTGAATTGAAGATGATGATTCCAGAAGCTGCAAATGGAGTTAACACAAGATGAAAATTCCCCACCACACAGATGATTACTCGCATCATGGCTCCCACTTTGGTTCAGTTATTTTAGGAGATAAAGTTTTGATAAGAGTTAAAGAAAGGCAAATATCCAGCATGTGTGGAAGAACAAAATAGACTTCTCTACATTTTATTTGGACTGTGTTGTGGCTTCAGTCCAGTTCCCTGAACTGTTCTTTGCTGCCTGTGAAGGTATGAGATGTCCTTGCCTGCTTGCCAGCGGGAGTAGCCGGCAGGAACAGCTTTAGCTGTGTAACACTTACGGAGATGTACCAGGTCTCACTTTGCTAACTCCCAACTGACAGAAACAACAAAAAAAAATGCTGAACAGCATCACCAACACAAATCTTGTTCTGAGGATAACTTCCAGTTGACAGCTTCAGAACAAGTGAGTTCAAAGGCAGGGTGACCTAAACCAAAGATGATCCCAATATGACAACTGTATTTTCAAGTTTTTGTTTCTTTGCTTTGGTGATCGGGGCTTTGTTTTGTTTCTTTGGTTTTGTTTTGTTTTTCTTTGTTGTTTTTTTTTGGTGTGTTTTTTTTTTTAACTGATCCACGAAGACAAATTGCCTCTTGCTGGTACTATTTTTCTCCCTTCTATTTCAGGGAGGACACTTGAAAGATAACAGCGTGCAATGTTTTTATATGACCAAATTATTTCCATTCTTAAGCCTGTCAGAGGGATAGTTAAAGTGGAGTATCTACACAGTGGTAGAGGTAATCCTCTCTAAGCAGACAAAGAGAAGAGTTTTCGGGAACATACATATTTTTGCCATTGAATGCTCTGCTATAAACTTCTAAACCCAGAACCATTCAATTGAACTTCAAAATGCAAGAGGACTTAGCTGCAGAACTCACTGATCTTAACATGAATTGCAGAGATGGAAAGGATATGTTTCTTTACAAATATATGTACAGCTGTTCAGTAATTTTTTAATGATTTAGTATTTCTACCTACTAAAGCATTTACACATAAAGTGAAATGCTTGGGAGTTTCTATGACAGAAATTTCACTGACGTTCATATTTCTACGATTAATGTTCCTATAACTTGCAAGAGATTGGATGCTATCATATTACAGATAAAAGCATTATCTCTATAAACCTGGCCTCGTGAGAGCCTAAATCAGTATATAATTGTATTAAAGGGTGAAGCACAAATACAACATAAGGTGAAAATCTCACGAGGCTATTTGGTTTCTGGGGCCCGCTCAGCCCACAAACAGACTTGGTGGCCTGCAGTACATGGCACAACACAGACCAAGAAGCAGAATGACCTCAGAGACCTCCTACCCATGTGTCAAATAACAGAGAAAGGGAGGAAAATGAAGATGTATAAGTCAGCAATGGCAAGTAGAATCCACTCAGATAACTGTATAAGATGCTTAAAGACGTAGTTTGGCAGCAGTATCTTACGTTGATGATGAAAGAGGTGTGATGTCTATGGGGGTGAACTCAGCTTCAGAAGAGCAGAAAACCAGTATTCATTTAGCTAATACAGAAGATGGGTGGGTAGCTAACATATTGCTGAGTTCCTAACCTCTGTTTACTAAAAGTACATAATAAAAAAAAAACAAACTATGCAAACTCTGTTTTAGGTTTGCCTATGTTTCTGATGCCTGTCATCCTAATTCTGACTTCTAGCATGGCTTCAGCCAAATTCATTAAGCTCCTCAAGTCAAAAATAAGGACACTGACAAATTTTTCCTCATGCATTTAATATAAACGCTCTTGTCAAAAACGTGTGTTTCACTTGAGTTACAATCTCTTTGATAAAAGTTCAGGAAACTGCATTATACAAAGTGGGGCATGAGCTGCAATCAGTCAAAGAATACTTAAGCCAGACAGGTACCTTCCACAAGTCGTTAATGTTCATTGAAACCGATATTGTTGGAACTGGGAGGATTTCTGAAGGGTCAGTGGTGATGGTGATGGTGATGTTTAATGGCATCCTATTTCTAGGAAAGTGATCTTGATCTTATAGGTTTTAGCAGGTTGCCAAATTGCATTGCTTTGATTAAACTTTGAGCTGCAAACCAATTGTTCCCATGATAAAAAAATATTCTAGTGGTCAAAGTAAGCCATGTTTGATTCCTTTGACATCTCTTCCAAAACAACTCATCCTGTGACTTCAAAAGTCTTCTACCAGCTTCTGCCAGCAAGGTCCTTCATGAGCCATTTGAACTCTGACAGCATGGGCTTCCACAAAGAGTTCCCTAGCTTCTGTGATGTTCGCGTCCTCATCTTCTCCCATGAACAAGTTGACAATCCATTTTCCAGGGTAAGCAGTACATTTCTTCATGATTTCTCATTCTTACCTGTGTAACCCTGGCATGCAGGGGGCTGGGCACAGACCCCACAGAGTTAGGCACCCGTGCACCTTGTCATTGTGCTTCTCCATCCCTTCTTTGTACCACATCTGGCAATAGCAAATAATCCTTCTCCTCTCTAGGTAAAGGAAGATGTGGAGTCAAACCTCCCAGCAGTTATTTCTCTCTGTCACCCTGTGCTTCCTCAGGCTCTCCTGGATTTCTCTCTAGGTCTGGAAGCACAACTTACTTGCCTGCTTGCAAAGGTAGTGCCATAGTTGCCTGTGGGATAACAACAGTGTAAGAAGGGAATGTTAGATAATCTCCCATCAGCCAATAAGTCCTGGCACAAATAAGAGGAGGTTCAGAGCAGCTGCAGTGTGTACTTACCAGCTGTGTGAGGCTACCAGAGGAATTCTTTTGTCAGTGCCATCATATGGTTTTGCTGGCTCCATCCCATTCAGGAAAGGTGAAGATAGGCCTTAGCCACCTCTCACAGCCCCACTGTGGCCTGTTGGCAGCCAGTGTTCCTCTCCTCACACTCTACAGACACAGGCACTGTCAATCTTGCCTTCTTCTCTTTTAGATATGGATCGTAGTCCCACTAACAAACCTTACCTGAGTGGATAGTTCACAGTCCTTCTCTTACAACAGCAGCAGGAATCCTGCTGCCTACAAACCTGTACAGTTCAAGCAACATTTCCCCCCTCCTCCTGAAGCTGGGTGCAGCCTTTTGTAACCCCAGCAATCGTCAATCCCTTCCAGGGCTGAAGCTTTACAAAGAGCTCATATGAGCTCTTAAGAAAATTGGCTTAAATTTTTAAAGCTTTCAGTATAATTACATCCAGCAAGCCCAATCCTTTGCACTCATAATCTGCTTTCTCCTAGATGATGATTTTTACATCACTTTTCCCAAAGCTGATCTTGCCCATGCCACGACAGCAAAGACATTGCAAAGCTTCTAAGACAATTTAGGACTTTCAAATAAGCTCTAGTGTAGCTTTAATCATCCACATAATGTCATCCAAATGACATTCATCCTTTATTCCCCTCTCCTGCAGAATTTGGTTTTAATAAAAAAAACTCCCTGAAGAAAATCTTTAAAATTCCTCCATTAAAGCCTTCTGTAAAAATGGGCTCCTGTATAAATGGCCCATGAAAAAATATAAATTCCTTCTGTCTTACTCTCAAAGTGAAGGCAGATGAAGAGGCATCTGATTCACTCATATGGCTAAATGGCAGTGGTACAGATTTCAAAAATAATTTCTAAAATTTGATTTTTTTAAAAGAATTATATCACAAAAAGTATGGTTTATGTAGGACATGGCCAACTGCAATCTGTTTTATCAGCCTCATATATGAATCTTATCTGGTAGCAAAAAGAACTTTCTGAATCTCTTCATTTTGATAGAGACCTCCTTCAATACAGAAGTGAGCTTCTGTATCAAAATAAGATAAACGTATCCTGCTTTGAAGGACTGATTTTCAGGTTCTCAGGAACTGCAGGATAATTAGAAAAGGCAAGTAGTCCTGCAATTCTGTATCTCTTCACACCCACCAAGCTCATCCATTCAAAGTGTGTGAGAAAGAACAGTAAGTTCTTTCTCACAAAAACCTAAACATGTTTTCTCACCTAAACATGTTTTGTTGGAAGTGCTAAAAGAGTTGCTTCCTAGGTAAAATTTTATTTCCTTAGAAGGTAGATACAGAACCAGATCCTGAGCACCACCCAAATGTGATCTTAGTGCATGGCTGCCTTGGCAATGTCTACAAGTGTGAAGCCATTCTCAACCCATCCATTTCACTTATTTTCTGAGCAAATTCAAGACTACTGTGATGCCACTTGCACTTTTACATCAAGTAGCAGAAAATTTATGCCACATTTTGATGCTGCACATTGGGCAGGAATCACGTTAGCTTTATGATCCTCTTTCAGTGCTCAAATGCTCTCAAAGACCATTTGGAAGTTAGAATGCAGCTTTATGTGGTCTGATTCACGTCAAACTTTGGTAAGTGAACTAGACATAAAGATGCTGTAAACAAGTGTAGTGGGTTGACCCTGGCTGGATTCCAAATACCCACCAAAAGCCACTCTCTCACTCTCCCTCTGCAATTAGACAGAGGAGAGAAAGAAAAAAAAGCTGAGGAAAAAAAAAAAAAGCTGAGGAATTCAGGAATAGAGAAAAGAGCTGGGAGAAGTCACTTACTGATCACGGGCACAACAGACTCAGAATGGGGATAGAGCTTAAGTTTATTACTAACAGGGTAAGACTTAAAGGGTGAGAAATAAAATAATATTAAAACACCTTCCCCCCCACCTCTCCTTCCTTCCACGTTCTCCCTCCTTCCTTCCAAGTTCTCCTTCCTTCTCCTCAGCAGTGCAGGGGGATGGGGAAGGGGGGTTGTAGTCAGTTGTTCCCATGGGGTGCAGTCGAGTCTCTGCACCCTGATGGTCCTCCATGGAGAAATTATAATCTGTGTTACTGGTATTACTCTGAAATGGCTTACATAAAGTAATATGGAGTGTACAACTTGCCATTAAAAGATCAATTCCTTTTTAGTCATAGGAAACCTCAGAGAATTTTTATATTGAATTATAACAGATGCTTCAGTCTTAGAGGTATTCCTCAATAGCATCAAAAACCTGTCATTTTTTCCTCCTCCCAAATGTCAAATGCCACCAGCAAAAGTTTAACTGGTCACTTTCTGCTCTCCAGAGTTTTTACCTTTATTGATCTGTTTTGACAGTCTCATAATGAGACCAATTTGACATATATTTGTTGCCACTACTATTGATCACCCCATTCAGCCAGTTTAAGTGACCCAGAGTAGACAAAAAAGAAAGATTATAGAGAACAGTAACTGAAGGAGCCATTGGTTCCTTTTCATAGGAGGAAATGTCACAACCTAAAAATTCCTCAGGAACTGACAAAACACAGATTCTCTTATTTCTATAATCCTAATAGATAGCAATATCTACAGAACATTTCCTATCAGTGTCAGTGACATTCACCTTAGTGCATTTTCTTTTGTAATCCTGATATTATTATTGCTCTTTGGTGCTTTGGACTAGGTTTGCAGGAACCCAAATAAGTTCAAAGTTTTGTCTATAGTTACCCAAAATTATTACAAAAGCACAAGAAATGGGTAAATACTCACCATTTAACAGTAGTTGGATCGCAGTCCCAGGTTTTCGAATCCCAAATATGCAATGGCTTAGTTTATCAATTTAAATATCACAGCACTTAACAGATATCTCTGGCCATGCTGGTAGTCAAGGTGGTCAACTTACTGTCTTAGTTCAGTCCTCAGCAGGTAACTGATTTCTTAACAACAGCAGCGCTTCAGTTTATCTTAGAATTATCAATAAAAAAATTCCCTGAGAAGCACCATATCTTTTCTGCCTGATCATTGCTGGGTCTTCCCCCTGTGATGTATTTGTACCACTGAGTATCCTGCTTACTGCTGCAGGACAAGGGAGATCCTGGGCAGAAGTTTTTTTGCACCTATGCATTCGCTCCACAGATGTTTTTCAACGCACTGGAGTTTTTAGCTGTACAAATTACATCTGAAAACACATCCAGGCTACTAAGTCAGAGAGAAATCAGTGGTTTCTACACAGCTTTTAGGAGGTTTGGGGGAGGTGACGATTCAAGAGAGCCAGCATGGCCTGACTTCCTGCTTGACCAATCCAGTGGCCTTCTATGATGAAGTGACTCCAACAGTGGACAAGGGAAGAGCTATGGATATCATCTATCTGGACTTCTGTAGAGCCTCTGACATGGTCCCCCACGACATCCTTTGTTCTAAATTGGAGAGAGATGGATTTGATGGGTGGACCGTTCAGTGCATGAGAAACTGGCTGGATGGTGGCATCCAGAGGATAGTCAGTGGCCAGTGGAATGAGGCCCACAGAAATGTTCAGAGGGCTGGAACACCCCGTCTGTGAAGGCAGCCTGAGAGAGTTGGGGTTCAGATTGGAGGAGAAAGCTCCAGAGAGACCTTATGGCAGCCTTTCAGTACCTGAAGGATGCCTGTAAGAAAGACGGGGACCAACTTTTTCGCAGGGTCTGTTGCAGTAAGGTGAGAAAAGTAATGGTTTTACACTCTAAGAGAGTTGATTTATATTAGATACAAGGAAGAAGGGTTTTTTACAATGAGATTGGTAAATTACTGAAACAGGTTGCCCAAGGAGGTGGGAGATGCCCCATCCCTGAACAATCTGATCTAGCTGAAGATGTCACTGCTTGTTGCGAGGGCTATTGGACTACATGACCTTTAAAGGTCTCTTCAACCCAAACTGTTCTATGATTCTATGACCTCCAGAGGTCCCTTTCCATCTCAGTTATTCCATGACTGTGTGTGATTCCATAAAATGGAATGTCTCAGGAGCTAAGCACCCTCCTGCTTTTTCAGTGTTTTCCCTCTCTAAGACTTCGCTTCCTTGTGTCACTGAGCCCTTTAATGTCTGTTGAATCCGTGAGTGCTGGATGCTTCAGACCTAATTTTGGAGATGCATTTTAAATCTGGAAAGGTTTGTGTTCCTGTTTCTGGCAATAAACTCAAGATGTCATGAGAAGAGACTCAGGGAAGTAGTAATAAAATTCAGGATAGTCTAAAGAGAAGTGACAGGTAAATGGAAAATGTAAATTGCCTTGCAACAGAGCTGGGAACTAATTCAACAAAGTGCTATAGTTCAGCAGTTTTACACATCAGTGATATCATCATAGTGCCTTCATATATATATACCTTCATATTTGTATGAATAAACTATGAAGGTTCTGGAAAATAATTTCATCTTGCATATATAATTTTGGGTTAAATCCATAAGCTCACAACAACATTTACGTGCAAAATTAAATTCCTTGCTATGGTGATATTAAAAGGATATAGATTCCCTTAGTTCTCCAAATTTGTCATCAGTACAAGTATAGCAGATGCTAGGAACTGAAGGTGTAAGGGAAAGAAAAGTGAAACAAGACTGCAAAAGTTCCTGCTGAGTGCCAACTTTTTGTAACTGGAGGACATTTTATTAAAAAAAAAAAAAAAAAAAAATTGTCAAGTCAGATGGGTGCTAGCATTGGTACTGCTATTTCTTTACCACTAAACTTCAACTCAGCATTAAAGAGATGTCTCCTGACTCTGCCCAGAAAAAGAAAATCCCAGCAATATAGCCTCTGAATAGATACTTATCACACAGGGTGAAGGCAAAACAACAGGAAAACAAATGCAGGTATTTCAGGCTCTGATAAAAAGTACACAGAAGGAGGCACATTTTAATATCAGCTGGGCATTTGCTCCCTCAGCCACACCCAGGTAAAGCAGTGGGGTGCAGTTCTTCCAAAATGTTTCCTGTGTTTTTCGAATGGCACTGCAAAGCATTGTGTTCCCAGTGCTTAGTGGTTACATCTGTGCTAGTCCTTCAGTTGTTTTTTTATTAAACTTTTTTAACTTCTTTTCTTTCTGCTGTTTCTTTTGTTCCGTTTCTTGTGCTATTTTCTCACAAATGCTTTAATGTCTATTTTAACTAAATTTTGAATTTACGCAGGTACTCTTTGTCCACTGTACCTTCTCCTTCCTTGCAAATTTATGTTCTTTTATTACCCACTCCTGCCCTACACATCAAGGCTTGTAAAACTGCTTATGCACACATAACCTTCTGACTTTACAAGCAAAAAAACCAGTCTATTTTCTTGACTCCTTATGTGATTTACCATACACTTTCTTTCCCATTGCCCACCACTATCTGCTCCTGTCACATACACAGCATTTATGCTTTCTTTTTACAGTGCTTCTTTAGCCTGGTGCTGAGCTGAATCCAGGCAGATGTGGTAGCTCCCTGACGAGCAAAGCATCATGACAAGCATAAAAAAAAAATTTAAAAAAAAAAAAAAAAAAAAAATCAATAAAGAGAATCTTCTCTTTGGTTTCTTGCATGCTCCCTTCTTTGCCTGGCCCCATGTTTCTTTCAGAGCAGGCTCTTTTCTAAGGGTGTTCCAGGCCAAATCTTGATCTCTCTGGTCTCTTTCACACCACAGTGCAAGATTCATGGATCTGCCCTTGTGTCTGTCCCTTAAACACTTGCTGACTGTGGCAGAAGTTATGACTGATAGAATTTTACAAGTAAAACAAATCTTCTGCCACCAGCAGTTCTGGAGTGCAAAACACAGTGTTTCCCATTCAGTTTTATCACAGACATCTCCTTACAACTTGTTTGATTAAAAGCACCTATAGTCTCTGGATATCCTCCAGTAACAGCACATGCTGGGGGAATGGTTCATCACTTGGCCCCAGTTAAACAGATTTGCTCCTTTTTGTCAACAGAAAATATTCAGTTATTACTCACATTCATTCTGAATTTCCTACCAATGAAAACCTTTGTCTGAATGCAGCAAATAAGAGACCGCAGGTGAATGCACTTTATTTCAGCCACACAGCTCTGGTTGTAGCGTTACAGCAGCTGTATACTACCATCCAGAAGCCTTTGCTTAAAGGAACTTCATCATTTAAAGCAGTGATGTGCCATGTAACAGTGCAATTTATGAAGTTACAATGGAAAGACTAAAACATCTTAGGCACAAAACACTGAAGCATCTTTGACACAAAGCTGTCAAAGATCCCACTCCCAGTTAAATAACAGTAAAGTGTGTCATGTCTAAAAAGAGAAGAGGAAAAACTAAAATTTGCCAGCTCAGCTACCACTTCACAAAACTTGGTATTGCTGGTCAGAACAAATCAGGTGTGGAAGATTTACATTTTCAATACTGCTCCAGAGAGTCGCAGAATTTTTCTCTGCACGTACAAGTGGAGTGCAAAGCAATGGGAAAAGCTTTCAGGAAGAAAGTAAAGCAAAGTTCCACTTTAAAACAAGTTTTATGCTCCAGTCTCTTAGCATACAAAGAGACACACACCTCTCTGAATTTACATCCTTCCTATCTACACTGTCACACAAGAAACACTTCTATCGCATTCCTCACTTGACTGAATTCCTCATTTCAATCTTGAAGTGATGGTAGCACTTTGTTCAGACTGCACTGTGCCAGCTCCCAGCAATCACACTCTAAAAGCCTTTGGGTGGGTCCCCTGATGCCATGATGATTTGTACAAACTCAGGCTTCTGCTTCGTACGTGTGACTTGTCCTTACGTGGGAGCAGATCCTCGCTTTGGTTTCGAGGCTGAACTGCACTCAGCAGTTCTCTCTCTGGTCACCCACAGTTCAACCACGATCTTCAAAGCATTTAGTTAGCTTGTGTTTTCTTTAGCCAGCAGTGTATGGACAGATGTGAAGAATTAGCATAGTTTATTGCTCCATATCACCCTAATCAAGAGTGAGAGCAACAAAACTCAGCCTGCAGTGCACAGAACATCTTGGGATCTCTGCCTACATGGTTAAGCACTAAGTAAACACTAAATCAAGAAGGACGCTTTTAATTAATCTCCACAGTTCATATAAATAGCAAAAAACTGTTCAATAATAAGGGGTCTAGAAAAAAGGATATAAAATTACAGTTTCTAGTATGTAGGCCATCTATCTGCTGCCTTGCATCTTCATTACCATTATTTATTTTATTAAAATTATGGAACTGATAAGTATGGTTCTGAAATTCTAGATAAAAGACTTGAAGGGAAAAAAAAAAAAAGGAGATCAAGCAAATCCCCAGATTTTGTTCTTACAGACTTAAGCACTACAGACTATTTTTAATTTCTACAGTTTTTGCATTTTCCTGCTTTGGTGGGATTTCAGGATGAAGGAGACCAGAGGAAGAAGTGAAGTAATAATATTCAGAACACTTTTAACTTACAGTGACAGGCAAATGGAAACAATTTGAAGTACCACTGGAAACTCATTCAGTAAAATATTCTGGTTCAGCAGTTTTATATGGCAATGACATCATAAAACCATAACAGAAATATCATGCCGGCTCAAAAAATTTCAATACTATAGTAATATATACTGCAAATGGAAAGACCTAAGAAAAACGAAAATAGGAAAGTGAGATTGAGTCATGACAAGTCATTTCATTAATCAAATGAATAAATGCTGACAGAAGAAAATGTAAAGAAAATTATTCTAAGACATGAAAGGACTGAAAACGGACAACTTTATATGTAACTTACAGATGTATGACAGACTTTAACCTTCAGAAATATTCATTTATTGTAAGTAGTTAGACTCAGTGAAACACCTCACTGTGCTGCAATTAAGCACCACAATTCTCACTGCTACCATAACATAATGGCTGATTTTTGTGTGTATCTACTACAGGCATTTTTTTGCTTTCTACTACTTCTACTTCTCATCTGATTCTCTTTTTAAAAATAGACCAGGGACAAAATCCCTTTCCCGAGTCAGTGGCTCAACAATTCTTTGTCCCTGTGTTTTTCCAAAAATTTTAACAAATTTCAAGTTGCAGGAAAATCATATATATAGCCTGCATATGTGTTTTGTTTGTATCTTAAAGCTGGCATCATTCTTTGGGGCAGTATCTTCGGTGTACCAAACTACATCTTAAGAAGTTAAGAAAACGAAAGAAGTTTAAATTGCCTATTTGCCTAAAAGTTTAAAAAAGGTGTTTGTTAACTCATGCTACTTACAAGTCTCCACAGGCCCTCAGCATGTGCAGCACACTCCTGTGAGTCATTTTACCAGCATCATAACTTTTTTCAGGAGTCTTGAGGCATTGTTAAGCACACACTAATGCAAAGGCTCCGAAAGGCACTTTTGTGCACATCCTTCTGGTCTTTGGTGAGGGCAGAACGTGCCTCTCTCCGTACTGCTTTTTGGGAAGGCCGTTTGGCACCTTTTCCCCCACATGTCCCATGATACGGTAGGACCCCAAGTGAATGGTCCAGGCCCACTAGCCCTACAAAGTGGAAGGAGTGATGGTTTTGCCCCTTCCTTCACAATGCCCATTCAGAGCAAACAGGGAATGGGTGTGGGACCCCTGTGGGGAGAGGGAGAAACATGATGTGCATAAGACAACCTCCCACCTCAACTCAGTGAACCCTCAGTTTGGCACCCTCCTTTCACTCCTCCCAAACGCCAATTAACGAGGACCTTTTGCTTCTCAAAAGCAGCTGCTGGCAGCAAGCACAGCTCTTGTCCCACACTGGCTTGCACTGCCTGTTCACTGCTCCAAGGAGAGGCTCCTGGCAGCACAGGTGGCAGCAAGGAGATGACTTGGGCAGAAAGTGCCAACTCCCGTAGCTGAGCTTCAAACCTCCCCCTGGCCCTCCGCTATTCTTCAGTTTGAGAACCAGTGCTTTGACGCAGAATATACTCAGCAAGTCTTAGAAAGCCCAACCTGCTGTTTTCCCTTCATCCAGGAGATGCAAATGCTCTGTTAAATCAGTGAGTGGGAAAACATGTCCTGATGAGGTGGTGTAGGGATTTCTGAGGTTTCTGGGTGTTGAATGCTAAGATTTTTTTTTTTTTTTTTTTTTTAAAGAATGGCAACCCACTTCCCAGCAATGAAACCAGGAAACCTATTCCCAGGGTAAGGAGGTTTTGGGGAAAATTGGTCATTAGGTTCTATTGTGAATTCACTAGTCACGCATTTACAAATGGACATCATACACACAGAAATTTCACTTTACAATCAAGATTATGATTCGGACTAGACAAAAGCAAACAGTTGATTAGCACAGACATTCCCATCTTAATCTATACATATGTAACATTACACTAACACTTTTGTGCTTTTTTTTTTTTTTAATTTTAATATGATCTTCTTAGAAGGCATATTATTCCTTAGACAAACTAACACAAGTTCTCAAGTTATCTCAGGATAGTTATTTCAAAAGACAATGCAATATTTCATAATAAACATTTATAATCAGGTTTTTAACAAAGTAATTCATCATATAAACAAATGAACCAGTCAGACACTAAATAAATATTTTTACTGGTAAATACTAGCATTTTGCTTATATCATGTAGGACCTGATCCTGCAAGCCCTCTGTATACATCTTTATCCCCACTGAATGATTGGTTTCATTGCTTGTTCTAATCTACTATTTTACTTTGAGCTGAGCAAACACTTTCTGGCCACTAAATTAAGTAATTGAAATAAGCACTGGAATACATCCCAGTAGGCAATGATTTCCTCAGATATCTTTGCAAATAATTAGGTTTTTTTCTTGTTCATGAAATCATCACAAACATTTATCAACAGGCAGTTTTTGATATTTACAGTGTGAGTTGCATTGGTTAGTTGAGATCGATCAGACAAATCACATATTCCTTGTTCTTGGCTTTCTTATTGAAAAAGTGTAACCTTTGCACTCAACTAAGAGCAGTTTCTGAGAATTATTTCATAAGATACTGAATTTCACTTTTGACAAATGTTTGAGCTGACAGTACTGGGCAAGGAAGGCAAAAGCTCCAGGAGAACAACAAGCCAGGAGCTCTCCTTGAGCAGGGCAGATAAGCATGAATTACCCTCTGTCTGTTCCCATCTACAACAACTACCACTCTCTCCAAGGCAACGGAATGGCCTTATTTTTAAGCATACAAGAAGTAATGACCGGCCCTTTAACTATGACTTTACCCAACCCTTTTTAGGGTTGCCTTTTTCCTTCCATGATGAATACAGAACAGAGAACCACAGATAAGAGACCTACACACCCTCCTCATGCCTTAGGAAATTTATCAGGATATCCTGTATAAACAGATGTGTCAGTGAATTCCAATCTCTTAGTGGTTGGTTTGGGGTTTTTTTGAAGGGAAATGCAGAAGTTGATGGCTACAGCTGAAACAGTTACAACTTTTTCTCGCCCAGATCCATTTGAAATGTAGTTTAAAATCAAGGGTACTGAGGCTATTGGATGTACCCACTGCACTGTTTTAAGTTTAGCTGAACTGTGATGGTTTCCTGGATGTCTCTGAGTTCTTACCATAGTATAACATGAAATGTTCCAAGCATGTGGCAAAAATCACAATGATTGTAACAAATCACTGCCTGAACTGAAAAAGGAACATACTTTGAAATTGCTCTATATGCATCTATACGTATATAGGGATATACACATACGCACACAAACACTTGCACACATATATATATCCCTATATAAACATTTCCCTAAAATAAGAAATTTATTTTATTATTTCTTCTGTTGGTATCCCTTTAAGTACTTCGTGAATCCACAATATGACAACTTCAGGCTGTTGGGAGAGATGTATCTGAACACAGTCTTACAATCTCCACTAATATAAATACATTGGCAAGGAACTTTGACCAGCAATAGTGAATTTTGAAACTTAAATAATTATTCTACAACTATTTTAACAAGAAGTTGCTGCTGAGTACCAACACTCATGGAAAATGTAAAAAATAAAAAAAAATAGAGCTTTAGAGCTTTTACTTCTAACACTCTGTAACAAGTGCAGCTTTATGAAAGGAATGTAAAACAAAATTATGTATTAGAGACTCATTCTAAAAAGAGAAAGAGCAACTTATACTATGTGTTTCAAAATAAGAATACTGTATGCCTGCACTTTATTATAAATGACCATGTTAAGCCATAGTTACTTCTTGCCTGCAAATGAAGGATGTTGGCTCACAAATCTTCTAAAGTGTATACAAGTATTTGATTAAATCCTGTTCGTTGTGAAAACAAAGTTCATTTACAGTTTGATTGAACAACGATGAGGAGTTTGTTTTAATAATAAGACTTTTAAGGACCTTGGTAGCCAGTACCAGTTGTATTTGCAAGTAGCTCCTCGGCTTTACTCTCTTTTTAAAAAATAAAGGTACAATTATAGTTATTCATTTACTTTAAAAATTCTAAAGATGAAGAAAAGTAGCATTTATACATATAAGTCCTCATATAAATTATAAAACTCAAGTTTATCTTATAGAGTTCCATCCCCAGAAGAAGCATAAAGCACTTTTGTGGTACCTTCACTGGTAAATATTTGTATCACATCAAATCTGAGAAATGCAACAAAGATGATACTGCATCTGAAAGCTAAAAGAGAACATTCTTCTGATACAGTCTCTTGTGATGGATATGCTCCATGGTATTGTATGATTTCCATGACTTGACGGAATTTCAAATAAAGGAAATATGAAGGAGTTCACCTCACCAGTTCAGTAGGTATGAGAAACAACAGTGAACAGCAGAGTCATCCTGTTTGAGGTCAACAGTCTTTGGAAGACAATGAGGAGGGAGTTTAAAACTACAACAGCAAAATCAAATAAGACAATAATGAGGTAAACTCCCCTAAAAAGGCCAAATAGGCTGAGATGTCAGGACAGAGTCCAGTTGTACCTGACACCCAAATGTTTCTGTAGCCAAAGTCCCGCGAGCTGCATGGTAGAGGCAAATGTACTTGCTTTGGACCCTAAGCACATTTTATATTGTTTTGGGTCTAAATTGGGGTCACACTGAACTGGATGGAAAATATGAACAACTCCTACTTCCTGACTTCTGAAAGCCTTCAAGCCAGATGATATCACTTTAGTAAAGAGGTCTACATCCTCAAGTCCCCAGCCTTGAATAGAGGTATCGAATCCACCAGCAGTAAGCAGATCACTTTTGTAAATACAGGTAATTCCAAATCCATACTCCCTCCAAAATCCAGTTCTTTTTGTGAAAACAAAACTAGTGTCAGCTGGAGGGTTGTCTCCATATATTACTTTTGGATCATATTGGCTAAAGATGATAGGATAATAAACCTGTTCTCCCTGAATAGTGTTATCTCTGCATCGCTGGAGGAAATCTGGTGTGAATACCAGATCAACATCACAGAATAGCAGCAAAGTGCCGTTGTCAAATTGAGACGAGGCCATCTCAAGACCTAAACCTCTAGAAAACTTTCCTGCCATTGGAATCAGGGTCATATCTGCCTTAGGATACTTAATGCTGTATTCTTTCATTAGTTCTATGTGTTTGCTAGAGTCTTGGCCTGGCTCGGAACTGAAGAGAATTATTGCCAACTTTACATTCTGCCTGGGAATCAGACAAGTCTTCTCAAAGTTATCCATAAATCTCGAGAAAATATCAAATCTTCCTGTGATAGGGACAAGGATATGTATTTTCTTGTTACTGTGTCCCCCAATGTCTTTGGTGCCTTGGAACGATGAGGAAAAAATCTTTAAAGAATTTGAAAGGAAAGAGAAAGACTGAGTGTCAGTGTTGGTATCCTCCAGCAAGCTTTTTACATCCAGCTCCTCTGCTTCTTTGAAGAAAGGTTTGCTAAACAATTGCTGAAGGTAAGCATGGCGTCTCACTGGAACAGTAACCTTCCTTCCTTTGTGCCTTTTGTACAAAAGCAGTAAATCCAGGATGTACTCCACTCCATGCAGAGGGTCCACCCTGCGGTAGCCATACTGTATTTCCTTGAAATCAATGAGCCTTCCTCTAGACCTAGAGTTCTCGTTGATCATTTCCATTACCTGCATCACGGTATCGTCCAGCGCGGCCCGCAGGACGCTGCTCAGGCTCTGCCGGGGTGGCTGGTTCTCCAGCATCGAATACAGAAACTTTCCTGTCAGGAACTCCCACTCGATGACTTCACCCCTTTCACGAGGCTGGAAGTGGTTGAAGGACGGCATCCCCCCCAGCTGCTGATCTTCCTTATTTACCTCAGTGTTGCTGAGCTTGCTCATCAGGGCGCTTTCCCGATGGAGCTGGATGGTCCGATAGCGCAGGTCGGAAATCTTGCGACTCAGGATGTAGTTGTGCAGCCTGTACTGGTAGGCTGGCCTCTTGTTTGGATGGAGCGTTATGGCTGTGTGAATCTTGCTGTTGTGAAGATCTTGAATGTAACCCTTGCGGTTGTGTTCGTAGTTTTCGTGGAACAATTGCTGCATCTACAAAGAGAGAGAGAGAGAAAGAGGGGTGCAGGGGGAGAAGAGACATTAAGTGGAAGTGCTTTTACTCACAGAAGGACTCACATTGGCATCATGCTGAGCATTACCAATTTTTATATAGATTAGAGTTATTTTAAGGCATAGACCTTCAAAGCATTCATCAGGAAATATTTTACACTGTTTTGGTGCCTGCTCCATTAGTGCCCACAGTAAGCAAATACCATCCTCTGCCTAAGTGAAAGGGTGAGTGTCTCGGATTTATCTGCATTTCATCTAACTGCAGAGCTAAACTAACACCTACTAACTCCAGAGAAATAGAATTAATTCCCATAAGTGGCAGATAAAGGAAAAAAGGCTTTTTTTTTTTTTTTTAATCTGCAAACAGACTGGTCTGTAATTAATACATAAGGAAAATCTGTTAATTAAATTGAAAATGTTATTCAGTGAGGTGTTGTAAGCTTGAGCTACAATCAGATTTTGAGATGGATATTGAAGTTTGCCTTTCATACACTGAAGAAATCATGAGAGATAAGTTCTGACTGCATAAATGTCTCACACTCAAAACATTCATCTTCAATTCTGTCAAGCATAGAAGTTTTGCTACTAGAAGTAATACTAAGCATAGGGCAATAAATGCAAAATAACTCCTAACAAAACTGAGAACCATGAAAGTTATTTAAAACCATTAGCATGTATGAGAAATAAACACTGTCACACTTAATAACCAGAAATTTAATACAAAACTTCAAGAAAGCCTCTCCCATCCCATTCAAATGGCCTCAAATGGCTCTGCTTGAGCAAACATGATTGCTACTTGGTCAGATTAAAATTTTTGAGGCTACAGTCACATAACATGTAGAAAAGCAACAGTCTAATTCTGAGAAGTACCTTAAGCTATCTTAAATTTACCTCTAAAAAACCTGATATCTCTGTTATATTAAAGCAATAAGAAATGTGAAAAAACATACAAAATTACAACATGACTCATATACTCTTTATTCACAAAAACTCCTGCCTAAAGCTATCACAGAACATTTGCTCTGTGTTGGAAGGTGAGTATTTTGCATGTTACATGAGATGAGATGGGATGAGATGGACCAGGGTCAGGAGGGTTTGGGCAATTGCTGTCACAGAGAACAGGAACCAACACCATCAGTCCTCCTAGTGTTGAAACCAGCAGTGCAGCAAAAATTGAAATATGGCTTCCTTGAGGACAAGAGATGGACACTGGCATGACAGGCAGATTAGAGACTGAATAGGAAAAGAGTGTCTAGGAAAGGGCTTGGTGATGATATTTGCTCTTTGGAAAAAAAACAAAAACAAAAACAAAAAACAACCAAGCAATTTTCTCTTCTCCCTCTATAATTTACATTTTGAATTATGACAAAAGAACAGCTGATCTGGTTAGCTTTCAGTCTCTCCAGTTATAAGGCAGACTTCCTTCCTGGTCTTTTATACTTTCAAGCTGCCTGCTGCGAGCTCTGCAAGGTGACTGCTTTTGCATTCTCCACTTTTTCTGGAAAAAGTTGAAGCCATGGTTTTCACATCTAGGATTTTATGGCAAAGTCCCCTTATAAGAAAATAAAGAAAATGCACAATTTTGAAAATAAAAGAAAGAAGGGGAGGTTGTTTTGTTGCTGAACGGTGTAAGCATCCTTTCTCACAAAGCCTGACACTCCTCTCTTTCCTAAATCCTCTAATGAAGAATTGTATTTGAGCATAAATGAAACAACCATTAACTACCTCCACACATTTATCTTATGGGACATGATATTTCACAGTAATTTTTGAAAGTAGTATACTGTATTTTATCCAAAAGATTTGTAGCAGACAACAAGCTATTGCTGTAAAGCTAAATGCTGTCCTCCAATTGTGCAAACTTTTCTGTAACCCTCGACTTACTACAAAACCAGCTTCATAGCAGACTTATTAGCAGCCTAATGGAAAAGTTCTATTAACATAATACTGCATTTTTCATGCATTCCAATTTCAGACGCCTTGGTTTATTTGATGTGCTCCACTGAAACCACAGAGAGAGGATGTACTACATTATACTAATGATTTTGCTTTTGCCAATCTACAACAGATTAACAGCAGCAATGAAAAAAAATTGAATCAACTCGGTACTATAGTATTTTCACACATACAAAAACCTGTACTAATGCATTTTCAATTATGTCACCGAAAACTTTTAATAGAGATCAATTTGGAGAAAGCAGTTCAGAACAAATACGACACTGAAATAGTAAACTCTTCCTGAAGAGAGCATGTTTTAATCTTGGTGCAATGCAGAACTTTGTTTTCAATATTGCAGTAAGAAAATGTCTTTTTACAACTCGAATTATTAACATCTAGTTGAAAGCAATTCAATTTGATCCTAACTTTGCTGTGAAATTTCTAAGCAAGGTGCTCAAGCCCCAGGGGCAAAGGGAAGAATGATTAAATTTCCTGGAAAATGGATCTGTGTGAGAGCCTGAATTGGTAAGTGCAGTCCAAAGTGATCTGAAAAAGGAGGTGGTTTGGGAAGTGGCAAGATTTATTGAATATAAATTAGAATTACTTAGCATGCTGAAAGTAAACCTTCCTATACAAATTTTCAAGGCCTTGAATGGCAAGGTAATAAAGTAGATTAAATTCTGTGTAGATAAATGCAAAGTGTATGTGAAGAACAAAGTCCTAACTATACCTGAAGAATGTCAGATTGAGTGTATGCTGTTAGGACTCTGGCAAGAAAACCTAGTTACACAGTATTCAGTTTGGTGCAGATGTCATACGGAGGTTCAGTAGTGATTAAAGCAAGTAGCTTGAGGACAGGACTAGAGTGAATCAGAAATATCATTACATATTGTGGCTGTAGTGCACCTGAATCTTGAAGGCTGTGGGGAGGTCAATATCGTGATGTCCCATCTGAAATCAATCACATAGAATCACAGAATATTAAGGGTTGGAAGGCACCTTAGAGAACATCTAGTCCCAAGCCCCCCCTGCCATGGGCAGAGACACCTCCCACTAGACCAGGTTGCTCAAAGCATTATCCAACCTGGCCTTGAACACTGACAGGACTGGGGCATCCACAACCTCCCTGGGCAGCCTTGTTCTAGTGTTTCTCCACTTTCAGTAAAGAATTTCTTCCTAATATCTATCCCAAATTCCCCCTCTTTCACTTTGCACCCATTACTCCTTGTCCTATCACTACAGTTCCTGATGAAGAGTCCCTCTCTGGCTTCCCTGAACATCCCCTTCACACACCAGAATGTTGCCATGAGGTCTCCACACAACCTTCTGTTCTCCAACTTTAGCAGCCCCAACTTTTTCAGCCTCTCTTCGTACCTCTTGCCAACTTTGTGGCCCTACTCTGGACCTGCTCCAGCAGTTTCCTGCCCTTCTTATGCTGGGGACACCAGGACTGTATGCAGTCCAGGTGGATCTCACAAGAGCAAAGTGGAAGGGGAGAATCATCCCCCTCGACCTGCAGGCCACGCTCCTTTTTGATGCAGCCCAGGATCCCACTTGCACATCGCTGGCTCATGTTGAGTTTTTCATCAGCGTGAATACCAAGGTTCTAACAAGCCACCACATGGTCATATGTATGGATCACTGAATGAATAGATGACTCGGGCAAAACAGAGTAATCCAAAGGCAGCCATGCTCGGGATCAATGAAGTCGGCGTGACTGAGCACCATAAGGAAAATGGATAGGAACGGCCACCATCTCTTCTCGCACAAAGAACTATGACCACCTACTAGAGTGCACTCAAGACTCAAAAACAAGGAAAGGAAATACACAGCTCAAGCACAGATCTTACTGGGACAGTAAGCTGCTGATGGTAAAATTTTGGGTGTCTTTAAAGAGCAAGCCAACAGCTCATTGGGAGACTTCAGCCATTGCCACAAATTCCTGGAGCTCCAGCTGAGGATGTGTCACAACATCTCCTTATTGCCCTGCATCCTTTCCTCAGCTACTGGTTACTGCAGAAAGAGACCACTTTGCCAAATGAACATTTATTTTGACATGATACAACCATTTCACATTCACTGAAAGCAGGGAATGGGAGAATTAAATTCAATATAATACATGGAGGCACAACAGTTTTTTTTTTCGTATTGCATGACTTTGTGACTTCCCTGAACAGTTTGCCATCTTCTGAATGATTCTTACATCACAACTAATGCAAGAGTTGGCAAGGACTTCTGCTTGCCTCTTTTCCTCCCAGCTGAAACTGCAAGTTGGCAAGAAATGCTAATAATCTAATCATGCTCTGAGGAACTTTGAACTGCAAGCAGGAATTAAAGAAAAGTGAGAAAGAAATCACAACAAAGACGATTTTCATGGCAAGAGAAATACAATAGCTAATACGTAAGCACGGTGTAATTTGCATTGCAAGCTCTGAAACCATTGTAGTTGTTGTGATTTACTGATGTAATAAAAAAGGAAAGTTCTTATTACATATACACAAAAGCCAAAACCAACCTACTTTATTATTGCAGACTATCACATATTGAAAGAATGAAGGCAAATGGTGCTTTTCTAATTAACACAATTTTTCTTTGAGCATTAAGAACAGTTCCTCCAATTTAACAGAGAAGACATAAAACTTCATCCATCCACCCTAGCTCTTCTTAAATCCACAGTAGTACTAAACTGTCAACCATTTTATCTAAACTGGACTTCTAATAAATGTAGAAATAAGATGAACAGGAACTAATCCTGGTCTTTCTTTCCCCTGTTCTCTAGAGTTTAGCTCCACTAAAGATGAAGGTTTATTCACTATTTGCAGTGAGTTTGAGGGCCATTTCATCCATATGAAGTACACATGTAAATCTACTGTGTTTGAGATGATATTGTTTTGCTGAACAGCAGCGAGCTGTGTGCTTTAAGAAACTCCTGAAATTCATATGTCTGCAGGCACATTAGGATGCTCTCCATAATGTGTAACTATAATAAAGTGCAACACTAAGCTACGGGTGATCATAAGTTTCTGGGCAAAGAAACAGATTTGAGCAAGTAATTTTTGGTCCTATGAGAAATATTGTCTGCCTGGAGAAGATAAGGATTAAGAATGGAATTATGAAATGCGTATGAACTCAGTAACAGGGAAGCAAGAACAAGCTGTGTTTAAATGAGGAACTGTCAGTTTGGAGGGGAGTTATTTGGGAGGGAAGCTTCTGGGGAGCAGTATCATACCTAGTGACACTGGCACAAAGTGTTGGACACTGCTCATGACACAAAGTCAAGGGCATCAGGAACAGCTGAGAGAAGACATCCCACAAGAAGAGCCAGAGAACTTGGAAGATGAAACACTGCAGAAACGAAGTCATTATAATAATACAACACATATAATCCTACATTCATGGTTGTAAGAGGTAAGTGACTAAATATCTTAAGAGAGTTGACTTTTTAAACTGGAAATAACTGACATGTAAGAACATGAGAATATTAGCAGGCAGGAAGATGACATGAAGAGATTATAAAATTTCAGTGTGAATCCTCTAGAAAAGGGAAACAAAATTTTGTGTGGCATCAGTCAGAATATTTCTGAAAGACATAGCACACAATTTCACATGTTTCTGGAACTGCATCTTTATGAATGTATGGGACCACATCAATACAAAAGAAAGTTGTTGGGACCAGAAACTATCCTATGAGAAGGGTTTAATGTCATTTGGCTTGTTTAACTTTGCAAAATGAAGGACAAGAATCACATTGTTTCTGAACACATGATGTAAATAAGAAAAGGAAAATGAAAGCAAAACAGCCTCAGGTTTACCTGAGTGGGAAATTAAAATAAAATTTATAGCTGTCAGAAGTGTTTAGATCAGATTTTCAATATAGTAGTGCATACAACTCAATCAGGTCATAAGCCACTAGATTGCTTGTGAGTAGGGGAATCAATGACTTGAGATATCCATTCATTTTTTCCTAATAATACAGTGCTTGTTTTTTAGTAAGAATTAATTACATATTATTAATTCCTACAAACAAACATTACACTGAAAATACCTAACATCCTCTTTCTATTCACAGTCTTCAGCCATAGTATTTCCTTATGTTTACACTTAGTGTGATGCCTAACAAACTAGCTTTATATCTGTAAAAACAATGACTGATAATATAATAACACAACCATTTGTTTTTAGTTTATAATGCATCTTCGTAACGGGAAGAATTACAGGTGCATACCACAAATTCAATTAATATTTACTTCAGCATTATGACTGTTCTCTCAATAGAAGGGGATCTAACTTCTTATTCACACATTAGCTAGGTATGATCCGTAACTATCAAAATAAAAACTAAAAAAAAAAAAAAGGAGTAATTTTGTAGACTACTTAGAAGTAGAACAGTACTTAATTATTTATAACTCTTCTGCTGGCCCTCACCTTGATAAATGAAGGCTAATAACAGACCCTTTTGGACCACTTTCCCCACACCTCCTTTCCCACATCAGCCAAGTCACTTGACTGAAATCAGCTCAGCACATTCTAAGCCAAGTGATATCAAGAAAAGCCAAAATAATGCACTCATGAAACATTGCTGCTCTGCTAATGTAGCCTTTGTTGACACATCATAACTGCAAACCAAAAAATGCTGCTCCATATCCCAAAGTTTTCCTGAAATGTAATATCGACAGTACAAGAAGGCCCTGTAAAGTCATGCTATTTTGTCTATGATTCCAGCTACCCTCCTGCTACAGAGACACTTAACCACGCACACAGTGTAATAAAATCTAACAAATCTGTACAGGCAAAAGCAGCAGATGTTAAAAGAAAAAAAAAAAAAGTAAATAGTTGAACTTAAAACGTGAGCCTTGGGAGCTGAACATGCATTAATGGCATTAATGGCATTAAATGAAAATACTTGCAGTCCAGCAGGTAGGGGCCATCTGCAGTTTTGCCCCTTGTTTGCCTCATCACAGAAGGTGAATTTATCACGCCATCATTGCCTGCTATTGCAGACAGACCACAACCCTCAGTGTCCATGTACTCTGTGTCCTTTTGAAGGTCTTGGTGGAACATATGCATTTCCCTAAGCAACAGGTCTACGTCTAAATCTTTTCCAAATGCCAAAATTGTTCTCGGGCTCTTGCCTGTCTGATTATTTCTACAGATATTTTCTCCTCAGTTTAGGCACATCTGCAAGGAAGTCTTTTCATGTCTGATATATTTGTAACTCATAATTGTAAATCATATTGCTAATCAAAAGACACCTCGAGCACTGAAACGAGAAAAACTGTTTAAAAAGTTGTTGAGTCAAGAAGTCAAGAAAAAAAATGAAATTGGCTGGGAAAAAAAAATCCCATAACTCTATATATTTCAACACAATCCATAATTATGCATCTAAAATTTTATTCCTCTCAAGGCACAGGCATGCAGCTTGTTTTCTTCTCTACTGTTCACCAACTACAGTTTTCTTTTTTCTTTTAATCTCAAGAAGCTCTTATCCCACGGCAAATACACTTCAGAAAACTGCTGGGTTTACCCTTTAATTCTTCAAAGAAAATTCAGTAAATGCTTGCATAGCCAATTAAGCACAGATTTATATTCCAGCACTATCAGATAATGTTGAAATGATGTATGAAGAACAGCATCCATAACTTCCATTAAGTAACATCATGAATCCCATGTTTAAACACTTTGTCAATCAAACAAATTAAGTATCTGAAATTATTACACATTTGTTTACATTAATGCCTAAACACCTACAACAAAAACAGGGGGTTTTAAGTGTAGGAAAACACCTGGCCTTGAATGTCTTTGTTGTTTCCTAATTAGCAATATTTCACTATTAGTTTAAGTATTTTAATTCCCCAGTCCATTGGCCTTATTTGGATAGATTTTTCCACACAAAATAAAGAAAGGACAAGCATTGTAAAGAAACATAAGAGATACAGGATGATGGAAATTGGCAGACTAAAAGATGAAAGAGATCAGGGCTAGTGCCTATCTAAGTCTTACAAGGAAGAACATATTAAGATTAAAAACAGGCAATCTCATAGAAGACAGCATTTGTAGCAGAGCATCAACTTTCTGTTTAAAACTCTGGGGGCCTTAATGTTATTTGATTTGCTTTGAAGTCTGCATATTTATTCAAACTGTCATCAAAATCTGGCTTCTTGTAAAAGCTCTTGGGTGGATGAGGTGCTCAGATATGGACATGCTAGAGCACAGGACTCCCAAAAGGCAGCATCTGGGGAGGGAAAAAGTGTGATTTCATATCATCTATGATTAACAGACAAATGACAGATGACACAAACATTGAAATGTATTTAAACATTCAGCCATGACTTAATTTATTCATATATATTTACATGGAAGTGGTCTGGGAGATTTAGAGCCATGACAAAGTGCTGCCTACAGCAGGAAATGCTGCTGACTGGTAATCTTGGATCATTAAAGCAATCCACTGAGCAATGTCCCCCTCTGGGTGGCATATCTTTTTATCTGCATGAGGTGAGAGGGAATTATAAAATCATAGAATTACAGAACAATTTGAGTTGGAAGGGAGATTTACTGGTCTTCTACTTCAACCTCCTTGCAATAAGCAGGGACATCTTTAACTAGAACAGGTTGCTGAGAGCCCCATCCAAACTGACCTTGAATATTCCTAGGGATGGGGCATCTTCCACCTCCCTGGGCAGTGTTACCTCATCCTCTTTGTAAAAAATTTCTTTCTTGTATCTAATCTAAATTGATCCTCCTTCAGTTTTAAAGCCATTCGCTCTTCTCCTTACACTCCATGCTCTTGTAAAAACTCAGTCAGGTGACTGAGTTGGGTACTGGGAGCAAAGCCAGTTATCTTTGGATAACTTGAACTAACACTTCTCTCCAGTGAGATTTTTCTGATCCTACGAATATTAGCCTTATGAAGGAAATATACAGTCATGCAGTAACAATAACACAGGAAAAAGTTACAGATAATAATTAGTGAAAATCAGGCAAGGATAAAGGACGAAGGAATAGAAAGTCAGCAAATGTAAAGTGAGGAAAAGGGAAAAGCCTGTGTGTAATAAAGTACTTAAGAGAGACAAGGCTTTTAATGTTATTGAAGCTCAGAACTCAGCATGAAGCTAAAAGCATTAAACATGCAGATAATAAGAACATCCAAGATGACACTATAATGGACAAGAGCAATGAGAAGCTTTGCTGATCCAGGGCTAAAGCAATTTGGTAGCTCAGTAACAGGCCATAGGATGGTGTCAGCATGATCTCACCACAAAGATCAAGCCTACAGAATGCAATAACGTCTCCCAGAGAAATGTATTTAGTAAAAAATATATCACATAGCATTAAAATATTCAGAACAGGACTTTCAGCATCTTTAGGCAACAAAACAATAAGGGACTGGTGAAAAAAGAACTACTCTCTTTTTTTCAATTGTTAAGTGCATCTTGGGAACACTTACATATATTGCCAAGTCACATTTTAAACTCTCATATCAAGTACGACAACAGAAGTGTCAGCAGACCTACCCACTATGGACCAAGGCTGTCTATTCTATCTCCATTAATTAAATACTCCATTTGTATAATGAAGTACACATAAAATTTTTAACAACTCCTACTAAATTTGAGAATGACTGAAACCTGGTTCTGGTGGCTGGCAGACTTGAAAGAAGTTTCCCGAAATTATCACTGGAGAGCTAATGACTGAAGTAGAGCACCCAAAAAGTATTCTTCTCCCAAAGAAACACTCAAAACACACAAAAAAACACACAGTACAGGCAGACTTCTTGTTAAACTTCTTCATTCCCTTGACATAAAAGCTTCCCATCAGTCTGCATACCAGCCAGATTTCTGCATGATAGGTCAGATTTAATCTGGTTGTTTATTAAATTTTCCTACACTGTACTACATTCAGTCATAATCCATCTGAGGAACTGAACAGCGTGATCTCCTTGTAAACCAAGTTTTCCCTTCTTGCTGTGTCAGTAAAAGAAAATTCAAAAGAAGCCCATTTAAATTAGGACTTCATTTCTTATGGTGTAATCAAGGAAGTAAGTATGGCTTCCTTCCAGCTGGTTGTACTGGCATTAAAGTTTATGATAAATTATGAACGCCCTTGAGGTAAAGATCCAATTAAAATAACATAAGCAAGGCAGGATGTCTGTTACAGTGCTTCTCTTAGGAGAAATCCTAATTATCGCAGTGAATGAGTTCCAGCGGAGACAGACTTTGTCCAGGCACAACCAACTCCGCTCCTTTATTGCCCTATACATCTATCACACTGATAGGGACCCGAGCTTTCAAGCCAGGTCAGATGTTTTCCATCAGCACACATAACACACAAGCCCACGTGGCTGCTTTCAGTCACAAAAAAAAACAATCATGCCTCAAGTGGCTTTCCTTGCATGACCTTGTCATGCTTTCTCGAAGCTCTGGCTTGCTCAAGACTGCAATATTTTGCTTTACTGTTTTACTCTTCTTCTTTTATCATCTAGGTGGCTGGCATTGTCTGTCCAGCTGCTCCTGCAAATTATATTGCCATTACACTTTTGCACAGGCATAGCTGTGGTTTTTTGACTGGGTGGTATGAAAATATAACACGAGCGTGACCGTATTCTTACAACACCACTGAAAATCAGCATTACACCAAAAATTAAAAAATCCCAAGCCTACTGAGTTATATGCTGTATGGGGAATGAAGATCTAAGGCAGAACATTGACTCTTCATCCTCCCAGTATTATAAAATATCCTTAACAAGATATTTAATTTTGGGATTTCTGAATTGGGAAGTGCTGTTAGTTAATAAAAAGTCTTCCAGATAGAGAGTGGTAACTTAAAGCCATTTTATAGTGCCTCGTGTGTCCTTATGGCTGAAACTGGTTTCAATAGAGATTTGAAGATTATGTTACGAAAAAAAAGTGGTATCACCCTCCTAATTCAAGTCACAGGATTCAAACTGGGGGGTTTTCTTCAGGTAGTAAAAGACCTGCACATTCATAAATTTGCTCTTCAGTCATAAACTCTAGTGATTTTCTAACAAATCACAAAAGTGTGTCTATCTTGGGGACAAACTGACTAAGAAGTTCATAAACTACATGCACTATGCCTTGTTAAGCATTACATCACATCACGGTTTAACACCATATTCTGTCACAGAATAATCAAACATACAGAAAGCAGTTCTATAAATATTTACTATAAACATTTTCAAACAAGATGAAGCAAAAAAACCCAACCGCCCCAAAATCAAAAATTGGTAATAAATGGGGTACACAAAATGGCTGCGCTTGATATATTTGGAGAAATACCCAGGAGAATTGAATTTCTGGTGAAAACATTTCAGAAAACAAATTAAGGACCTCAATTTTTTTACCAATCCAATTGACCAAAATCATTTGGAAATGAGTTGCCTTAGTTTTCATTAGATTGTTGTTTGGCTTGATTTGTGCTTCAAATGGAGTACATAGGGAAGAAGAGAACAGGAAAAGGAGAGTAAAAATTGAAACAAAGGGCAATAATCCATTTTACTGTTCTTTTGTCTCTCGTTGTAAAAGCTTAACGATACCTCGAAGGAATAAGAACTGAACTATAGCTGGGGCTATTTCTGTAGGATAACATTACATTTATTTTTAATAGGATGAGTATTAAGAAAATAATTACTCTGTCAAGGTGGCCAATAGTTCTATTTCATAACAATGGTGACACCATATATTAAGATAATCTCTTTGTCATACAATTTATTTTATGATTAGCTTGAAATAACATTAGAGAGCTGTCTGAAACCCACCTAATGGGTTTATTACATTTATCTCCTTGGCTGTATGCCTACAGGGGGCTGCTATTACCGTTAAAACTCTGCATAGCAAATCCTATAAAAAGTAAAACCAGACAATCATAGAAGGGGTTGGGTTGGAAGGGACCTTAAAGATCATCTAATTGCATTCCCCCCCCCTCCACAGACAGGGACACTTTTCACCATGTCAGGTTGCTCTAAGCCCCATCCAACCTGGCCCTGAACACTTCCAGGGATGGGGCATCCACAGCTTCTCTGGGAAACCTGTTCCAGTGCTGCACCAACCTCTGAGTAAAGAACTTCCTTCTACAATCTAATCTAAATCTCTCCTCTTTTGATGAGATTCTCCCTTGCCCTATCACTTATCTGTCCATGCAAAAAGTTGCTCTCCCTCCTTTTTTGAGCACTGGAAGGCCACAGAGCCTGGAGAAGAAGGCCTGGAGCCTTCTCTTCTCCAGACTGACCAATCTCAGGTCCCTTAGCCTGTCATCATAAAAGAGGTGCTCCAGTCCTCCAATTGTTTTTGTAGCCCTTCTCTGGACCCCTCCTAGCAGGTCCACATCTCTCCTGTGCTGAGGACTCTGGAGGTGGATGCAGTACTCCAGGTGGGACCCAGCAGGGTAGAGAGGGAGAACCACCCGCACCCCTACCTGACAGCATTTGTTTAAAGTACGGAACAAAATGGGGAAAGCAACAAAGAACATTTTTAGAGCGACAATAATAGAAGTAAGCTCATTCCGATATGTGGCAACAAAATTATTTTTCCTGCGCTGTGATGGAAGGCAGATGTGGAATGAGGGGCTATAAGCAGCAAGGCAAAAAAGGTATTGCCACTGAAACTGTACTGACACAGGCTTAGGAAGATGGGTTGAAGGCAAGTGTGTCTGCCTCAAAGCCAGGGAGACTTTGCATTCTGGGAAAAAATCTATGCCATAACGTGCAAATGCCCTCACTTGTACATGGATTTCACAAATACTGTCAAAAAGGAAAAAAGAAATAACGTTTAATATATAAAGCCAAAATGCACTAAAACTAGAAATTAGAGAAATAATGATTAGCATTCCTGTGTCGTGGTTTTGCCCACCAGCCACTCCTGGGGCTGAGGATGGTTTTGTCCAGGTAGATTTCCAGAGAAAAAGCCAATCAAAAAGTTCAGTAACGCCTTTGCCAATTACATATTTAAGAAAATGGAAGAGAAGGTTGTAGCACCGTTGAAATTAGTAGACGTTGAAATTATTAGCCATGTAGGAGAGGCGGCAGGCCCCAGGTGGAGGCCGGGCCTCTTTCTTCCTCTGGCCCTGGGCCGGGGGCAGGTGTGGCACTGAAGCCTCCCTTCTCTCCTATAACGGAGTAGAGAAAAAAAACTTCAGAGAAGAACTGACTGCTTGGACAAGAGTGCTGCAGAAGAAAATTCCAGCAGAGAGATAACGAAGTGTTCAAGGCCAAAGCTGCAGCAGGAGGAGAGAGAAGTTCGAAGGGGGGGGGCTGTTTCTCCCCTCCTTTCTCTCTCACTTCCTTCAGCAGGGAAAAGACTGAAAAATAAATCCCTGCTACCTTTGGAAGATTGTTGGAGTGAGGAGACCCCCACGCTGCTCGTAGAAGAGCCTACACTGGAGTAAGTTGATGCATGAGGAAGCCGACACTTCATGAGAGACCTGAGGTGAGGCAGAGTCCTGCTGAAGATTTTGTGACCCTGAGGGAAACCTACGCTGGAGCGAGACAGCCCGGGTGGGATGTTGGGATTCGTGTGTGGGATCCATGCTGATGCTGAAGATTTGTGACTCTGAGAGAGACGAGACTTATGCCGGAGTGAGAACGGCTTGGGTAAGATGTCGGGATTCGAGTGAGGGATCCATGCTAGACCCATGTCGGAGAAGTCTATCAAGGATTGTTCTCCCGTGGGAAGGGACCTCCACAGGAAAACAGGGGTGAACTCATAAGCCATTATCCCCTGTGACCCTGTGGTGAAGGTCCATGGTAGGCAAATGTCCCCTTGCAATCCATGGAAGAAAAAACCTTCAGGGCCTGAGTAACACCCCAGCCTCCGGTCTTAGCCCAGGAGGGGAGTAGGCCCAGAACTGCCTGAGGCTGGCATAAAATAAAGAGAGAAAGAAAAAGAGTTCCAGCTGCGACAAAAAAAAAAAAAAGTTGTCATCCTGAGATAACAGAAGAAGAGCTTTAAAGTCCTGCAAAATTATTGAAAAGACCTGGAGCTCCAAGAATAGAGAAAGAGACTGCTTCTCCTCCTTGGACTGATAAAAGGGGGGAGAGGTATTTCTGTAAATACATAATACTTTTTACCTAAATAGAATTATTGTAGATGTAGTTCTTTAGTTTTACTTTGCTAGTAATAACTGTTAATATTATTTTTTCCCCAATCGGCTCTCTTTTGTCTGCATAAACCTTCTCTCAACTAAAAGTAATTATGTATGGGGGGTGTGAGAGCAAATTGACCCAGAGCAAAACCACGACATCCTGTCATTATTGTGAATATGTTGACCTGATCAACTGTTTGCTGAAAGTTTCAGCGAGCAAGATGATTTGGCTATCTTTTATCTGGAAATTAGATTTGGTCTTTTCTTTTAGTATCAGCTGGGTGTACATTTAATGCATCTATCAACATATTTTCCTTCAAGATCTCTCTAACAGGAGTTTCTTTCAAAAATATGTCTAAATGGTGTAAACATACACCATTTGAAGTTGCAGTGACCTCTTCCACCACATAGACACGTTGCATTTAGTCTGTTTTTAAAAGGAAAAATAATGGTGTTAGTAACTCAGATTTAAGCTCTTTTCTGTAGTTATTTATACTATCTATGCAACAGGTGTTATATGCTAGCAACAGCTGTTATATTTTTCTGTATTTCAATCACTAATAGTCTGAGTTATAGTTACACTGGTGATGCAGAACAGCTCAGCACCACAGCAATGAAGAAAACCCACCCAGCCAAAAGGATCTGTCCGCACAGATGTACTTAGCAAGCATGTAAGTTGCATTAAGTAATTTGTGTACTTAAAGCAGCTGAAAAACTTCTTTACCCTTTGTACAATTTTATTCTTTCTCCCATTCAGCTTAAAGAAAATGTAAACCAGAAACTGGTCCTCACTCCTCTTTCAAAGGCAAGTGTTCACAAAGTATGTACTTACCTATATTTTTAAAATGCCTGCATTAGAAACCTTAACACATAATGAAAAATCAATTTTTGCATAAAATAAATTCAGAATCACATCGTCAAATTTTCATTAATTTCCTCTTGGAAGCTGTGCTAAGGCAGGTGGAAGACAGGGAGGTGATTCGGGAGGGCCAGCAAGGCTTCACTGACGAGTCCTGCCTGACCAACCTAATGTCCTTCTATGCTGGGGGACTGCATCAGTGGACAAGGGAAGGGTTACAGATGTCGTTTGTCTGGACTTTTGTAAAGCCTCTGACACATTCCCTCACAACATCCTTCTCTCTCAGCTCGAGAGAGATGGATTTGATGGATGGGCGGTTCAGTGGGTGAGGAACTGGTTGGATGGTGGCATTCAAAGGGCAGTGGTCAACAGCTCAGTGTTACAGAAAGCATGTCAATATCCTCAAAACCCTCTCCATTATCTACACATTTACTTTCCAGAGATGGATTATAAACTCAATGTGCTCAATATCCACAAATGAGTGAAGTTACAAAGAATAAAAACCTGCATAAATACAGTATTTGCAAATACAAGTAGCTAAAATATCTATTTCCCAGGAACATTATACAAATGACACCCCAAACTTACAATACTTTAAAGTCTGCAAATTAAGATTCAGAAGTCAGGAAACACAGGGTCCTTTAGAAAAATACTAAGTGGTTGTATTTTAAAAGTATTAAAATATAATTAACTTCCTACGCTCTGTAAACAAAAAGATCGCCCATAGTATAGCATCCCATTGGAATAAATGACTTTATCACTTTTACAATCCTGTCAACTCTTCCTCCCACTTGCTGAAGTTTTTCCTCAAAAGATCTAAGTGATTTCATGCAATGGAAGTGCCAAATAATTCTTTTCAAGTTGCATTTAACTGGAAATTATTGCTGTATTGCAAACTTGAAGGGGCCTTGTATGACCAAATTCTCTTTTACCACCTGTATTAGGTAGATCTAATAAACAGCATATCTCTCTCCTCACATTTTTTCTCTTATACAAACTCAAAAGCATTGATGCAAAGAAAGAATTAAGCCTGACCTTCCCGAATTCCTGAGTGTAGAAAATTTCAGTGCTTCTATTCTTTACTAAATTCTGGATGTAATTTTCCTGTTCCTTACCAAGAATCAAAACTTAAAAATAAGCACTCATTATTCCATCCTTACTACACAAATGATTGCTCGTATCCAATTTTTGGAATTCACAATTAAGTTCAGGATCAAAGGTATGGTGCATGGCAGCCTAGGGCTGGAAGATTAGCAAGTTCAAAGCACAAAGGCTCAAGACTGGTCAAAAATAGTCAGGGAGGGCCATTTTGACTCCTGGCCTTTACTGTTAAGTCAATTAAATCCTAAAACCTCAGCATGGCCTTCATCTTTGAATTAATGAAGGCCAATCAGAAAAAAAACTTTCAGCCTGCTTTTAGCTGTGGCTGAACAGAAAGGAGTGTAGAAATGAGAACTCTCTCCTCTCCAAAAGGTACATGCTCTAAAACCTACACATCTTCTGCCCATGTTCCTGTTGGTACCTGTGATCACTCCTACTTTACTTTCTCCTAAGCTTTGGTCCTGGCCAGTATTCCTCTGCCAGCTGCAGTGCCCATGTCCCTGTTCTCTTCCTATCTGCATTCCCGTGTGATTTTTTTTCCCTCCCCACCCCCTTCCATTTAACCCCCTCAAGTCCCTACATTGGGGTGCTTTGGTGGGGTCATGGGTAACCACTCCTCTTGGCACACAGGAGTTGTCAAATGGCAAAGCATCCTTCCAGCAGATGGTACCTCTCCACAGTGGCGTTATCTCCATCTTTCCTACAAAACCACAGTCAGTTTGGAGGCAAATTTCCATAGCAGTGGTAAGTATACATCTCCATATTGGTCATCAGCCCAATAATTTTCAAGCACTCACCCACAAATATTAATGAGAAACAATTTGTCTCCAAGAGGGCATTTACACTTTCTTCAATACAGATCAGCAGCACAGTTTCCCTAATCTTGCTCTTCAAAAGGCAACAACATTTTTCTCAAAATGTAAACAAATCTGCTCACAGCATAGAAAATTCTAGACCTCACTGGTCAAAAATATAAGCAAAGAAAATAAAGCCTTTTCATTGGAAGATTTATGCAGCCTGTAATTAACAGCCCATAATGTCTGATCAAAAGCCCAAGCAGGTTTAAATGAGGTGTTCTGTTTAACCCAAATTTTCCTATCATTTCTATCACTAGAGTACCCCCTTCAGGGTTTGTTACTAGATTTGTAGCTGTTTGAGTACTAATTTAATTGATTAAAGGTTTTAAATATTTTGCTTAAGATTTAAAAATTTGCCTAAGATTTAAAACATTGGAATTTTTAATACTTTTTAAAAATAATTTTATTTATATATGGTTCTCTCTTTTTACATAATTTTCAACTGCCTTTAAACCACAGTCATAACAGATTTTTTCCCTGTTAAGAGAAAAAAATATGCCCTGGAATTAGTAAAAATTTGGATCAATTTAACATCAAATTTAACATCAAAGTGTTGATAGGAAAACACATAATTTTTCCCCCTCTGTTACAAAATGTAGGTCTCCTCAATTTTGGCTAGGCATTTTCTGAGAGGAGCCCTTTGGGTTACAGCTGTATTCAAAAGTGCCTTGGATACTTCACACTTGTGAACACAGGGTATTGCAGCCACTGAGTACACAACTGAAGTTTGGGGATTATTCTTGCAATGTATTACCACAGATCTGAACTGTGCTGAAAATGCAGGAGGAAACCTGGTATTCTGACCATTAAGTGAAACAAAACGGAAAACGGCCTCTTTGGATTATGGATCTGGTAAGTTCAAACCCTCAAAGGCCAAAAAAAACCCAAGAAAACAAGAAGGCAATGACCAATACAGTGTTGCTGTGCAGATATATATAAATTTTTGAATGGGCATTAACGCACTGAAAAATTCTTTCCTACATACTATTTTCTTACGAAGGCATGGTCCTGCAGACAGTTACTGTTTCTGTGACCTTCAGGCAGGATGCAACATGGAGACAGGAGACTCCACTAATAAAAGCCTCAAAGCAGAACTGCAGCAGCTCTGTAACAAAATTTTCATGGAAGCAATCCAGCTTAAGACTTGTGAGCTCAGCACTGTGTGTATTGTATTTATAGCCTTCCACTCCTGTAAATGAAATCTTCGCTGATAAAAGCAAACCCATCATCACTTACACTAGTAAACTGCTTTGCACAGATGTTCAAGAGCTATGAAAAACATTACGAGTCAAGCTGATTTTATACTTGGTTGTATTTTCTTTTAAAACAGATGGGTTTCTTTTTATGGCTTGCAAAGTCAATTTTTATATATATTTTAATTATCTCTATTCGATCTGTGCAGTTTAATTACTGATTTATTTCCCTTTTTAGCAAGTTATCCATCCACATATATTTAATTCCTGTCTATATTAAGGAATGCAAATAACTTCATTTTCCTTATGGAAGTGATGATGCATCTTTTAAAGACAGCACAGCTAGGTCATGTCCCACATAGCTAAACAAACTTCAGAGAGTAAGCACTGCAACTGCAATTTGCTTTACTAGCCTCTGTATTTTATCAAGTAAAACCCAGTTTTGTTGATGAGAGAAAATAGTATATATACACTAATATTTATGCACTAATTCAACATCTGATTCCACCTCATTTTGCATAAAGCTTGCCAAGAAACGTATTACAATTGTCTCTGCCTATCCATAAACTGGGGAAACAGGGTCTCAGAAAAAGTCTGTCACTTTTTAATGTAAACATTAAGGTATTAGTAAAATTCCCAGTTCAAACTTGGACAGACTCATTCTGATTTTGGTGTAGTTCTAATTCTGCATATACAGAGAAAGTGGCAGCATCTGCCCTTGAGAATATGTCTTTTTTTATGTCTTTTTTTAGTAATGCCACAAACCCATAATGTGGGTCCTGTTATGAACATTCCAAGATTTTAACACAACCCTGTCTAAATGGTACAGGTGCTTAAACAGTCATAAGAAAGCACATCAACAGTTAAGAAATAGTACAATGGATTCAGTTCACAATTCACAGTTGGAAAATTAGCTATGTGAATATATATAAAATTTAGGAAAATGGTGGAGTTAACTCCCTAGAACTGATCCCCAAGATCACAAAAAATAGCATCGTTGCTTTAACATATGAACATATTTTTTTTTAAATCCTGTCATTTCTGCACATGTGAGCTGCTTCCAACCAAATGGAGTGCAAAATGCCATAAGCATTTATTACTATGGCTCATAAATCTTTTCCTCTCCAAGAGCAATTGTCTAGAAATAACTACATTTAAATATTAACATTCCTAGTACAAGCAAAATGATGCACAAAGCCTGCAAAAAAGCATTAATTTTGTAATGCTAATATGTATATCAACCCAAATTCTGTGAGGCTTTTAAGAATGCATGTACCTTTTCAACAGACTGATAAAAAAAGAGACCAAACTGTATCCAAAACCAGGCATCTTTTACACTTGACCAAGCAAAACTCAAAAGAAAGTAAAACCTTTATGCTGCCATTTTTTGTAAATGGCAGCTGCAGTTAATTTATATCAGAGCTGCTGTGAAAGATAAGAACTTACAAACCATCTTACAACAGCTGAAGTGTTTTAATAGAAACAACTTAAGATCCCTCCCTAGGAACTGACAGCTTGAACATTCTGAAGTGCATCACTGACCAAGAACACAGGGTTTATTGTAATCAAATTATTACACTTTTCATTGCGATCATCATTGAAGAAAAACTTCAAACTCCTAGATTTTTGTGCTTCACTGGGTTTATGTGGCCCAATTTCGGCAGTGGGGGCGGGGGGGGGATACATGCCTGGGTCCTGTGAGAGAATGCCAGAAACTTGCCCTCCATGTCAGAGCCAGTGCCAGCTGGCTCCAAGACAAGGCCAAGCCCATCAGCAATGGTCTGGAATAACCTATTTTAAGAAGGGAGTTAAAAACCTACCCAACTGCAGCCAGAGCAGAGGACTGAGAGAAACAGCCCTACACACACCAAGGCCAGTGGAGAAGAAGGGGGAGGAGGTGCTCCAGGCACCAGAGTAGAGATTGCCCTGCAGGCTGTGGGGAAGACCATGATGAGGCAGGCTATCCCTCCACAGCCCATGGAGGTCCCCATGCTGGAGCAGATGGATGTGCCCAAGGGTGTTCGCCTGCACCACTCTGTGGGAGGAATTTGGGAGGCTGGAAAGAAGGGAGGGGTGGAGGGCGTCAGAGGCTGAAATAGTTGGACTTACACATTGTAAGCTCACCAAAAGGCTTTTGCAAACTCAAAAGAAACAGCTGCTCACCCAGCAAAGCCCATCCCTCCCCGAATATGCCTACTCCAAAATGACCTTCAGATCAGGTAAGTGGGTGCCACTGTCCAACTGTCCCAGCTGCAGGAGAGTATGCATACCTGAAGGTGCAAACTGGATTTCCAGATAAGAAAATAATAAGGTAAATCCCCTTGAGGTGGGATAATCCTTCTCACTAGGCCAATGTCCTCCCTTACATGATGACTCTGCTGTGAAAACCCTTCAGGGAGCATCAAAAACCCGTGACACGTCCCATGACATGGAAACTCCCCATATATATATATATATATATATATATATATATATATTTACACCTTTATCTTTTCTTCTCTTCCTTCCCTTATGCATTTCCTTAAGTGTAATTTTTATGCTTTAATATTGCTGTGCTTTAATAGTGCCATATTGCTATGCATTAGTATTGTTGTATTGCTATAGAAGATAACACCCAAAACAGCAAAATATATAAAAATGCCTGTCTACCTTTGAAACAAAATTGTTCTAAAATACACCGTACATATATATGTTTACAAACACCGATTATTCAGTGCTTTTTCACTCTAATCCACACTAAGGGATTTATTAACAAGAAACTGGGTTACCCTCCCCTTCTGGGGTAGATCATAACAGAGGGGAAGGTTTTTTGAAATATGATTTTTATTTCTCATTACCTTGCTAGGATTTTACTGGTAAGAAACTAAGTGAATGTTCCCAAACTGACGCTTTTGCCTGTGAGTGTTGCTCAGTGATCCATGCCTATCCCTCTGTTAATCCAGGTACCTTGGGCTGTATTTTCTCTCTCCTGTCCAGCTGAGGGGAGGGACAGAGCAGGGCTAGTGGGTACCAGGCAGAGTCAATCCACCACATGTACTTCACCTTAATTTTAGATTAAGTTCATGCTTTCATACAAGTTACCATATAGCTGTAGGAGGTCTTCCAGAAATAAAAAGATTTATCAAACGAATTTACTTAATTTGGTCTTCTTAAGTCAGGGTGAGGCTTTCCTGGAGCAGTTAGCTCAGGTTATTATTCCTGGAGCAGTTAGCTCAGGTTATTATACATCAATTGCTCTCCTTACTTTAGCCTAAGTGAAAGCAGTTGTCCTATGAATCAATACTGAACCAAGCGTGATTGATTGCAACCTCAAGCACTTCTGTAACTCCAGCTTCCACAACTCCCTTAGATTACTGTTTAGCTGTCAGCATCCTGTGCTTTTTAGGGCCGCCTTCCACACTCTGACCTGAGCTGCCTGACATCAGCTTAAATGATCACTTAACTCCAATCAAGAATTCTAGTACAGAAAATCTGTAATAGGCAAGAGCAATGACAGTCCACCTTCATTATCTTGAGTAATGGGTAGAAAGAGGATTCCTGCAGTGATGGGATAAAACAGATCACATGGCATTAGACAGCAATGGGCATGGAGTGCCAGTGGTGGTGGGTGGGTACGCTCCTGCCTGGGACTCTGTGCTGGTAGCTGAGGGTTTATCAAGAACCCCACTGTCCTGAAGCAGCTGTTGCACTTCACCTGAAAGCCACAGGGATGTATCTGTGAGGGCACTGGAACAAGTACACCCTGCCTGCCCTGAGCCAGCTCGGCGCAGCACCAGCTCTGTGCCCCGCTCAGTTTGCAGCTCAAATAATCCAGCCCTGATTAAAAGAAGTGACAACCCTGCCCAAGAGCTGGAGAACAGAGGAGGTGACCTCCAAATCAGCTGCACCACCTATCACAGAAGACCATGAACTGCAGCAAAAGTGTCTCCTGCTGCTTGCAAAATCACCCTTTATTGCCGCAACCATTTTAAATCTGATTTCTGAAGGACTTCTTTTCCCCAATAAGTTCTCATTCATATTCCACTTACTTTCTTAGTTAAAGTCATATGTTTTGTGGATTTTTTTTCAAGGTATTTTAGCTATTTAAAGCCATATGGTTTGATTTCCTGTGTTAGCAACTGTAAAAGGTTACTGAAGTTTTTTTTTCCCTAGACAAGAACATCACAGTTCCTTTATTTAAAGAGACTTCTCTTCTGTAAGACTCTGTAGAAACTTGGATATTGACATTAAAAAAAGAAAGCAAAAAAAGAACAAGACAAATATGTAACAAAAAGTTCAGTACTTTGCAAAAACTAACACCCATAAAGATGCTCAACAAGACAGGATTCACTAAAAACAAATGGAAATACAGTAAATTCCAGCATAAAATAAACAAAGGAGAGAATTTATAACTCCAGGACTTGCAACTTAAGACTCTCTTAAGTCTCAAAATAAGACACTGAAATCGTTCAGGTGATCACTCTAGTCTCAGATGCAGAGATTTAAGAAACATCCAGATGCAAATAACATCGCCTATGACCACTGCTGCAGAGTTCCAGTGCAAATCCTTGCCATGTCTCACTGCAGAGACAAGAATCTATGATGGTGAGATATATACAAAAACAAATTCTGAAGAAAACAGAAGTTCCAGAAGGGGATTGAATAAAATTATTCCAGATTTGAGACTGTTTGAGTAACTAGTCACAAAGACACACTGTTTCTGTAACGGTATCGTGGTAAACCAAGTATTCAACACCTTTTTCAACACATAAAACAGAAAAAACAAATATGCCCTGTATAGCCCATGCAGAAAATAACTCAGATTTACTTTCAGCTAAATGTGAGACCATATTTTCAAATAATGCAGGTGAAGCTAAAATATATTACCAAGACATGCATTAGGTTTATACCAGCAGCTAATTTTTTAGGATAATATCCTGCAGCCTGTAGTTAATTTGACAGCTTCATGGACGATTACACAGAACCATGCACTTCTCTCACTTTTTCCCTACATGCCTTAGATAATTTCTTGAATATTCTGCAATTACTGTAGCTAGATCAAAGTTATAACTTTCACAAGAGATAATTAGAAACAGGGAGGAACATGCAAATATGCATAAACTTATGAAATGAAATCCTAAACTAGGAGAGAGGAAATCAATTGTAACCAGTTTCTTTCTTTTTTCCTTCTTCTTCTTCTTTTGTGCCAGGAAATAAAATTATTCAAGGAATTTGAAAGTGTTCCACTCAGCATAGAAGATAAATGTGATGAGTAACTGAGATAAAATTTTAGCATCACCTCTGGGAATACTAGCTAGCTATGGATTTTGTCACAGGTCATCATTTTCCCTCTTTGCCTTGTCTTAGGATGGTTACTGTAACTCAGCTGCCTTTTAGGCACCTCTTTCCCCTTTCATCAAAAACCTTTAAAAGAAAAATTGCAATTTAAGACATCACCGAGTGCAACAACAGAATTATTTTGTTTTATAGTCTCTAGTAACCTTAAGGTACAGCAGAGCTGGTAATCTGCTGAAACTACTATTCTACATATAATATAAACAACTGGCAATTCTGTAACACATGCTTAAGCCTCGGCTCACACATGTCAGTGTTTCTAAATCTTTTCTTAACCTCCTGGATCCTTGAAGGAATATCTCAAAACAAACAATTCAGGGAGAGGAAGTTACTGATTAATTTTATTATAGAGCTGGATGGATAAACTTAGAAAACTAAGCACTTCCACACTTAAAAGGAAGTAGGCTTAATATGAGCATAGATCATGCTAATTTGAACAAAAGCACACACACACAAAACCTTAAAAAGATTCTGACTGCTGAAAACAGTTAAGTTTTAAGCAAAACCAAGCTAGTCATTTGAATGAGACATTTTCAGATATTACTAGATGTTATGGATAAAACAGTGCTGTATTTCACTTAGTTCCCTTGTTATAAATACAACCACCACATGTTAATGACAAACAAGGTTTATTGTGAAACTATTTTGCTATAATTTAGTGGGAGCTGTTATCCAGAATCTGATCAAAGCGTGATTTTATCATCATATTTTTTCACCTCCTTATGCCTTTTCCCAGCTTGTGCTTCACACAAGGAAAAAACTGTAAGAAAAAAACCCCAAAACAAACTGTTTTCTGCCAAAAAACTTTTCAGCTAAAAGATGGCTGAGAGCAACTAATAGTCCTCTAACAATATAGCAATCATTATTATTGTATTGCGAATGTAAATTGAAATACAGCAATTTTGTAGATTGCATTCACAAAACAATTGTTCTTTAATACCCTTATTTACAAGCACAGTAACACAGCTTACTTTGCAAAATTGTTTTCCTTGTGTTCTTTAGTCTTTTGCTTCACACATACTATGCCCCACAAAAAATGTCTGTTTTCATGCTAAAGTAAAAAATGAAATGCATTTGTTCTTACATTTCTTTTCCAACTATTTCCAGTGTTAATAAAAAACTGTGTAATGTGACACAAGACTGGAATTCATGTGCTATATTGAAAGACTGATGTAAGGAGTTATTCTGGAAATGAATAGTGACTTACAGCTGAGATTTTGCTACCTTCACTAAAGGATAAGGATTATTTAGGAAGAAACTTCAGATTTGAAGATCCTCTATGTTCTCACTTTTCCAGATTTATAAAGAAGGGGACCTTGCACACTTTGTCTCAATATTCAGATACACCTAATGGAGGTATTTAATCTAACAGATAAACTTCAAGCCTTGGAAAAATAACATGGCATAATAAACATTTGGCTTTAACAATCTAACCAAGAGCAGTGGGTTGTGGATATTGACAAAATCCCATAAAGATATGTGAATTGTAAAATCATTCAGGAACCGCCAAAAAAACCTCCTGTTCTGGTCTTACATCTTCAGGTCCAAACAACTGTATTTTCCTCTGGAAAATAGGTTGAATTTGTGCAGCAGAACCATCAGGGATGAAAACACAGCCCACCTGAAGCACTGGTCAGCACTGTAGCTAAATGAGTCTGCAGAGACTCTTTCTGCTGCAAAAGGGTCCAGCGCCATGTGAGCAACCTTCTGTCTTACTACCTGTTTTCATCATGAAAATGTAGTGGTACAGTCACTGTGCTTCAATCAATCACCTCCACACCTGAAGAGCATTAAGTCTTCTTTACATTTCTGGGTTACTACAACAGTTCTTATGCTGTCTGACTAGAAAGAAAGGAATCAAAAGCTTTCTGACTTTTCTTTTGAAACTCAAAGTCCAGTTCCCAGAACAAAAACAATTTCTAAATGAAACATGGCTAGTTAGATGACAGTCCAATTAAAAAAAAAAAAAAATCAGGGAAAAAACCCCATACAAATTGCTCTTTGTGTCCACTGCCAATTCATAGTTACATTTATGTTGGAGACGGAGCTTGTTCAGTTCTTCTGGTTAGTTTGCTGCAAGAATTCGGCTCTCTAACTACACATACCACCAAAATGTGGCACTGAAGTAACCCAACAGTAGGCAAATGTACTTTTCAGTGTATTTCAAAATCTATTTCCAGAGTGCAAACTGCAGAAATACTCTTCAGAATAGTTCTTGTCATCACCTTACAAGCAACACTTCGTAAAGACTAGCTCATCCCAGCAGCTAGTATGCATTAACAGACTCCTATCCTTGGGTGAAGGAAAGGGATTGATGGCTCTCCCTTACAGCTGCTGACTTTCCATCCCAATAGATGGTAAGTCTATCTACTCCCAAAGAAGGATGCTAAAATTTGAACTGCGTGCATACGCAAACCTGATTATATAGTTAGGTACGTCATCTTTGAAATAAATGGTTTGTGTCAATTTCACAAAGAAAAAGTCAGAAAGGTTTGTGTTACTGTTCTAGAAGAAATTTTTATGGATTCTTAGTCATGGAAATAGCAGGATAACTGAAAATCCAGAACACATAAAACCAAACCCATCACAAGGATATTTATTTTAGGTATCATATTCTGTTAGAGATCACAAGTGCTTTTTCAACACAGAGTAGAATACAAAGTGTTTGCACACAGAGTTTCTCTGGAAAAAGAGAATACCTGTAGAATGTATGTGAAAATTCATTTCCCTTACAGATTGCCACACAGTTTTACTGTTTCAGTGCTATAAATAACATCCTTTTTATTTCCAACAGAAAAAAAAACATATAAACAACCTCTATCCCCCAAAATGCTTATAATTGTCTATCTCCTGTTTTTTCAACCTACAGGACTCTTATACTGGGTGTCACAAATGAAATTCCAGGAAAAAAAAATTAATTGTATAAAACTAACTCCTACTCCAACATGTCAAAAAATATATATAGAAAAACAGCTTCAACAATTCTGTGGAAAAAAACCCACAACCCATCACACTGACCTTATAAATTTTTCATTGGAAGGAGAACACTTCAGCTTTTCTCTGCTGACTTTTTAACACAAACCATCTACTTTAGGTTAACTTTTTCTGCAGCCACTCTCCAGCATGTCTGACTTGTGTGCCAAACTTGGTTAAGAATTAATAACCTCGAGTTTCCATTAGGGAACACCTTGCAGCTGCAGAATGCTTGCCAAAATATGAAACCTCGCTGTGCTGTGTTAACACATTTTATCATGCTGCCTTCTGGTCCCCTGCCTCTTCCACAGAAAGTCAGCCACGTCTTTCATTGCTTTAGGCAGGAAATCAGATGGCAAAACCTTTCTGGGTTCACAGAAATGTGTTACTGTAAAATCTATTGCTACGTATTGTTTCATGGGTGTCTTTTGGGAGGGACTTTGTTTTTTAGAACAGGAAAAATGTGTCTTCATAATCTTGAAAACTAGGTATGTTCATCCCAGAAATGAATTGACATAACACTTGCAAAAATACTGATCTTCCTCTCCATTGCACCTCAAATGTTCATTAAGCAAAGAGAGTAAGAACAGGTAACTAAAAATTAAAGAAATAGCTGTTGAAGGATTAAGTCACTGCAGTTTGAGGAGATCTTATCCAGTTCCTTATGTCACCACAAATCTACTGGTGACACTGGAGACAAGTCCTTTTGAGTTACGATGAAAAAAGTGAAGGACAAAGCAAGAAGGCAATTTGGGCCTCTAAAGTCAAACTGAAATTAGTTTTAAAGCTTATGCTAATGCTTGCATATAAGGCAATACTTGGCAGGCACTCATCCCAGTTTTGTTGTGCTTGCATGGAGCAGACTCAGCTGCAAAAAGGTATTTAATAACATCAGAAACAACAAGTACTGTCTGCAAATACAGATACACCACTAACGCATCATGATACTGTTAGGGTATCACAGGATTGGCTCCCAAAGATCTCTTATGACCAAGCCCGTGCAAGGGTTTCTGCTAAATCCAAATTACCTCAAGGAATGTGAAACTTCTGCTTTTGTATCCTTTCCTGCCTTTCCCTGTTCTCCCCTTTCCTGTTGTGGAGGGGCTCTTTTTCTTTCTGGCCTCTTCTCTGGGAGTGAGAGGAAAGGGATACTCATGAAAGTAAGATTAAAACACAGCTCAGTTCATTGAAGTTCCACCCTTCTCCACACCCAAAACTTTCCAAAAGAATGCAAAGAGCTGTCCTTCTCATTAAAAACAAAACAAGTCTTTGCAGTTAGGGTAAAAAAAAAAAAAATAAAGGAGACTAAAAAATGTAAACTTTTCTTAAAACTTTGTGTTTCAAATGCTTTAGTGGTTTCCCTCCTTTCTGTATTTTAATGAAATATTTAAAAGGTTTAAGAAACAATTATTTGAAAGATAGAAGTATCTGAATCCCAAACTCTGTATGGCTGCTCAGTACTTTTCAGTGAGAGGGTGACACTAATACCATTGAATTTCTGAGCCCATTTAGTCTACCAAAATTAAGATACTTAGAATAAATAATCAGACACTTAAAGAAAGCCTAGTTTAGAAGCACAGGAAATCTGTCAGTTATCAACAGAAATTTATGGGTCTTGCCCAATGTGGGAGAAAGCTCTACAAGCCAATGGTTGGAATGGTGCTAACCACTTGGACATGATTTTATAGTACATTTGCAGCAGTTGGCATAAGTCAAACTCTTACATTCTCTCTCGGTCAATTTGTCTGACAATATTCAACAGAGCAATGGATTTGACACTTTCTTATGCACTGTGCTGTGCAGTCCTCCCTGTGCTTTAAATATACCATTCCAAGGCCAGCTCTAATGATCTCCTGGACCATCACGTAATCACGATCACTGCCAGCAGTCTTGGGAGTGGAGTGAGGAAAAAAACCAACGTGAGACAAAACAAAGATGTGAGAATGTGTGAAATGATTAACTGTGAAAATGGATCCAGGAATCACTGTTCTGAAAGTTGTTAAGATGGTATCTTGAACACCTAATAAAGGAGTCTTCACCAGCCACTCCCTGTTCCCTTCCAACAGGTTGTCAGATATTGAGGACAGCAGGCACCACTGTGACAATTCACCTCTTACATGTTCTACAGCATTTTAACCTGAAATTCCTGAAACAACATGATGAGTTCTGACTAAGTCTAACCTTTTGAAAAGACTGCCAGTTTTATAAGGAGAGGAGAAAAAAAGCTTAGCACACATAAAACAGGTGTTCAACATATCTGTTTCAAAAGATAACTGCTTTAATTACTAAGCACTCTGCCTTGCTTCAAGTCTGAAATTGTAATATTTGAACTTTGTTTGCTTCTGTGATGCCTTTGGGACTGAAAAGTGTTTGCCTTACCAAAATATCCCACCCACGCAGAACTTGCAGTATTTGCAGAAAAGGGATGAGGCCTGCCTGAGGAATGGAAGATGGAGGTGGTATTGTGGAATTCCAGTGCTTCCACCCAGAATGATTTAAAATTTATGTCTTTTAACACATTATTTATATGCACATAAAAAAAATACTGCTGGAAATTCTGAAAGCAGGAAGAAGGACCAATGCATAGATAAAAAAAAAAGGAAATGAGAGAATTTCTTTTGTATACCAGCCATGTTCAACTCTTCATGGCTTACATATTTCTGACTCTCTCTTGTGAGTATACACTTGACAGCACTGACAGGAGACCTGGGCATATGTTATGTTATCATTTAACTGTTCCTTTTGCCTCCTTTTTTTTAATATACAGAACAGCAATTTGAAAGGCAGAAATCCAATCTGATCTGAGTGTTCCAGGAGCATACTAATACAGCTTTAAGGAGGGCTCAGGACCAATTAAACCTGCTAAGGGGTTACCTGGAAACAGTGCAACACATTTCCAATTTTATCAAAACTCAAGATTGACAGTTGATTCAGCCAATATTTTGGTCTTCAGTGTTTTACCATCTTCTGAAGTAATACAAAGAAACAAATCTCCACGATGTCAAACCAGAAAAAAAAAGAATCACTATGAAAATCGCATAACTGTACCTGGGTCTCACAAAATCTTTAGTCAGACCCATTGCTAAACATCGAAGATGTACACAGAATATTGTCTCAGACCTTAAATCTATGTTAACAAATGGGGCCCAAACGACAGAAGAATATAACCAAAGTCTATGACAGCTTACACAAATTAGCATTGTTTGCCTAAGTTTTGATAGGCAACACTCAAGACTGGGCACCTGGCAGCAATCTGAAGTCAAGAAAGGCAATGTTAACAAGAAGGGCACAGGCAGCATTCCATACACAGGGAAAAAGAAGGAACAAGGGGAAGAAGGGGAGTAAAGACAGATAGTCACCTGTAGCAGAAATTGAAAAAATAGTCAAATGTTTTCTATTCTCATTTGAGCAGAGGGATTAGGCTCGAGCATGCATTTATCTTTCAACTATGATATGTAAAATGCCCTATTTTTAGATTTTCTCAGTGTGTACACAGTGTAGAAATTCTGAACGGAGAAGCAACATAATCTCTGTATACAAAACAGTATATTTAATCTGTTAGATCCTACAAATTTCTCTCTAAGATACTGGTGTAAGCAAAATGAACAGGCTACTGTTCTATTCTTCCACAGAGAATAACTAGTTTTTCCTCTACATTCTTAGCATCTTAGTATACATAGAATAAGACAATCTGTGAATTTTATAACAAAGCAGAACAGAACACGATAAAAAAAAAATGCAATTTACAGAGATATAACTAGATTATGGGAAACTTTTAGATATTTACAGTTTGGGTTATTTTTCCTTGTCAAGACAATGCTGGAAGAAAAAAAACACTCTGGAGGTTCTACCTAATTTAGGGTTTTATTGTTAGTCCCTATAGGAATTTCTAATTTTTAAAGGCCATAGGCACTGAAGATGACCAAATTTGGAAACCCCTCTAATAATGCGTAGTAAGAAGGTATCTATAAAAGTAAATACCTTTTGATTCTCAACTAGCATAAACTTGGAGCTGACATTTCATTTTAATCGCACATACAATTTAGTCCCTTTTCAAACACGGGACATTAGAATCAAATATTCCATCACATGGAAACCCCAGGAGAAAAATGCTAAAATTTGAACAGCTGGCATATGTGAACGTGATTATTATATTTAGGTATATGACCACTGAAGTAAATTAATAGTTTTACCTCTTATTGTATCAATTTCATAAAGAAAAAGCTAGAAAGGTTTATGCTATTCTAAAGGAGATTTTTCTGGATTCTCAGTCACGGAAATAACAGGAAAACCAAACTGTCTCTTCTTGGAATTTTGTCTTTAGAAAGATTGGATTGACACTGAAAGACCTTTCCACCTCTACTTGGAGACACTTGGATATTCTGAATCTTTAGTTAGTACATAATTACTTTCACCTTTTTAAACTTTGAGATCAGCATGCATTAAAACAAAATACAGCTTTAGACATCGTGAACAAAACCTGTTTCCTTTTCTCCTTCATGAGTTTATTCCTTAGTTCAAAAGATAACAAATTACATGGCTCTGCCTTTAAAGGAAAAACTATGGGAAAGACATAACATTTTAATGCATTGAATGGGAAAAGGACAGAGATTGTGTATACTGAAGAGAGGGTAAGAGAAGCAAATGAAAATTCACACATGAAGTATTTTGTGTATATTATATTTATTCACCAGTTACATAACATGTCATACATAATAAATAAAATAATTTATATGAAGTAAATAATATATAAAATTTGTTAGCATGATTAGTGCAAGAGTACCCACAAAAATCTGATTTTTCCCTACAAACCCAATCACAGTGTCCTAATGTTCTGTAGAAACACTTGAAATAACAGCAAATGTAAGGCTGCTTAAGGAAAATGCAAATAACAACAGTGACCACCAATCTACTTGCAGATCTGCTATCTGCACAGACAACCAAACCCCACAGATTCTCACTTTCAGATACATTTAAACTGTCATGTTTCTTCTTCATGAGGTATGGAAACCAATGAAGAACTCCTGAGGTGAAATGGAGTCAGTATGAAAATCCGGCAGGATTAGGAAGGGATGACTTCTCTATTTTCTACACCAGTTTAGAGGGAGGAATAATGAGTCTGTTCATGATTCAATGAATACACTAACTTCCTGTTAGTCTGGCACCATCTATTGTATATATTCTGAACTGTAGATCATTTGCACCTCAGCCTGGTAAAACGTTTTCCAAACAAAAAAGATGCTGAGATAAATTAACCAGTCCCATGAGCTCAAATGGCCATCTCAGTTTGAAATGCACTTATTCTGAGTTGGAATGATGCGCTCTAAAAAACTAAAGGTTTTGGTGGCAGTTTTATGACTGAAAATATTGCTACTTAGAGTCTACTTCTATCACTTACTGGATGACTCTCATATTCCTGTGAGTACACTAGCTTTGAGCAGTTTCCAGCTGTACCTAGAACAGACAGGTTGAACTCCACAGCATCTATTAAATCTCCATTTTCTTTAAAACAACTGTTTTTTCACATTGTTGCTCACTGCATCTCCACTTTCCCTCTTCTTAGCACTTTGCAGCTCAGAGGGGGAACAGTGAAGAGCATGGCATGGATGTCAGCTCCTTTCCATAAACTCTGGGCAATGCATCTAAAGATACTGGTACAAAACTGGATTTACTGCTGCCACTGAAGAACTTCCCACTACTGCTGCTACCCATCTGGGTGTTCATAGCCACACACTGGACCCAAAGGACAGATACTGCCCTAGGATTTCTCTTACATATCAACTCATCTTGCTTGGATCTCATTCACAAAATCTCAGATCTCTCCATGCTATATTTGATTTATTCTGATCATACAACAGCTACCTTCTCTTTCAAGTGCCAATCTGTTCTATTTTTTTAATCCTTTCTGCTCACAGTTTTTGACTTTTTTTTTGATTATAATTATCTTATTATTTTAGCCCACCAGGAAGTCACAGTAACACAGCAACTTTATTATGGTCCTTCAGCTGTTAAAATTATATTTTTGCTTATTATTTGCTTATAATAGCAAAAATATTGGTGGCTAACTCCACATTCTTTTAGCCACTGCCTCCGAGAAATCAGCCTAGTTTATCAAGTTCTTTACTTCATAAGACTAACCTCACCACCACCTCACCAAAATTTCTCAGCCCCTCTCAATTCACCACATCTTAGTGCCAGCATTGTATTCTCATTTTCTACAGCGTACTTTCACTCTGTCACCTCTGCTATCACTTTCAGAGGCATTGTGCCCTTGCCATTTTATTAATTTCACTGCAGGAAGATGTGAGAAACGCAGTTTAAGTAGATAACACATCCAGAGAGCAACCTGGCAGCAAGTGAGCCAAAACGGATCATCCATTTTCATGGACTAATAGACCAGAACATCCATTAGAGTGCACAGTCAAGCTTACAAAGCAGAGGTGCTTACACAACTTCTAGTTAAGCCCAGTTTTAAATTCTATATATTAACTTTGGCAAAGAAGTAGCCTTCCAAAAGGCATGGTCTGATTTGAAGGCACCACAGGGAAGAGTAACTGCTGTGTGTCCCTGTTGTTGATGCAGGAATTAAACACGTTCACTTAAGTATTGTAAAATTCTCCTTGAATTCCTCTGTCTTCTGCCTTTCATTCTTTTGGGTTTTGTTTGTTTATTGTGATAAGAAAAAGAATCATTTAGTACCAGAAATTTTCACTTCTGTGTTCAAGTAATTCAGCCATGTCTACATCTCTTCTCTCTTAGCTAAACCCCTGAACTCCTATGTTCACCTCCGCTGACATTTTCTCCAACTCCTGGACAGTTTCTCTTTTGAATTATTCTCATTTTTCCAAATGTAAATGTTACATGCCCCCAGGTAGCATTCACAGGTTTTCTCGATGGAAGAAAACCTACTTTCTATTTACTTCTTTCTCGTCTTCAAGGATTTCATTTACTGTGGCAGCCACACTGTGAGCTCAGGTTCAGTGTTTTCTGTTCTGAATTCCATATGGAGCTGTTTTCAGGGACAAAAAGATTCCCATCACATTTTTGTAGGAACAGTTTATTTTCCATGTTCCTGAAGCACTCACTCTTCACTTGGCTCAGACACTGGTCACTTTTGCTACCACTGTGCTCTCTTTTAACCTATTTTTCCATTGTGCCTTTCACTGTCTGTGTCAGGTCAAGCAGAAAATGCAATTCCTAGAAGCAACTGCTCTCTCCCAGCTGGCAAGTATCTTTAAAGTTTTGACACAGTTAGGTGAATCTCAATGGCTTTAACATGTACTCTCTTCATAGCATACTACACTATTAAGAAAAATTATGCCAAGCAGTATTAAACAGTTAACAGAAGTTATTAGTTCTACACAATTTACCTTTACTAAAAAAATCTGAATCTCATCAAACGATGCAAATGAATTTGGCTGACAGTTTTTATTTTCCATGTAACAGTTCTGATGAATGTTAACTACATTCTTCACTTTTAATTGTAACAAATTCTTCTTCCAAAAATTGCAAGTAACAATGCACTATTGAACTTCAAGATGCTAATATGGTTCCAGAATGCATTTACAGAACCAAGTTATGAAAGAAATACAATCCATGATAAAAAAAGTAAACAGGGACTTGGAGCTGCCAATGTGTGAGCTGGCAGAATCCCTCAGAAACAGCATACAAAACAAGTTATGCTCAGGACACTTCCCTTATGCCAACAAACTTTGAAATTAGTTTGAACCAAAAAGGTTGCAGGGCACGTGACTCCTTATTGTCAGCCGACAACACAAGGACAAAACAAGACAACCTTTCCATGGACATGAAGAGAGACGAAATCACCAGCAACACATGAGAAAGGTACGTGGCAAGTGCAAAACAGCTGTCACAGTTACAACAGACATGAAATGATTTAATAAAGTAAAATGTTTCATTAAGTTATTGATTAAAAAAGTAAGGTCTAACCACACTACTAATGAAAGTCCTCATAAGTTCAAATGAAAATCTCTTTTTGTTGCCTCAGCCAAAGCTTCTCCGTCTCCTTATGCCCCAAAAGTACAGAATGCACTTAGGAGGTTACAGGAAATGCTGAGAACATCGTGCTGCTCTCAAGAACAGTAATCTCTCACTTTTTGCTGAAGACCTATCACAAAATATCTATGTTAAGGAATTATAAAGACAAGAACAAACAGAATGGCCACAACCTATGAGAAGATAGTATATGCATTTATGAACTACAACCATGAAACCTCCAAAGTGAACAAAGTTTCTTCTGTCTGAATATAACCAAGGCCAACAGCCAAAATAACCAAATAGTCTAACTGCTTTTACAGTAAATTACGTAATGTCACATTTGCAAGATCCTATTAAGGGATGACATCATATTTTTGAGTTAATGCTTCAAACTCCTGGCTCAAATCTACTATTGTGAGCTTACTGTCAAAATGTCTGTAGCTAACGTATGTCCTGAAATCCTGTGTTTTACATTGCACCATTAAACACACAGACCACTGTAAAATGGTAAATGTAGTCATACAAAAGCTCACTTTTACTCAGAGTGAGGTATATACTACCTAGAAAATAAAAAGAAATAAACCACCATAAATAGTTTAAACACAGTGCTTGCTGCATATGGAAGAGGACAGAAAGGGCCAACTGCTGGTTTGTTTTTTTTTTTAATAAACTGCACTATAATTACAATAAAAGAGGACTACATTAATGAAATGCGTGGAATATATCAATCAGGTAATATCTTAGTAGGAAAGGGTGAATGAAAAGCTAACTTTTAGTCACCATACAAGCAGACTGCCAGGGGTCACACAAAGACCACAAGAACACACAATCACAGTAGCCACTAAAAGGCTACCTGTAAAAAGGATTAAAAAATCATTTTTTTAATAAGTGCTTGTGCAACTCATTTTGCATCAGAGGAACCATTTCAATTGATAAGTACACCACATATAGCATTCACTGGGAGCCACACAAATTAAACATACCATAAACTCTCACCAGTGGCTGCAACACAGGGATTACAACTGACTGAATTCAGGGAACAGCCTAATATGGGGCAATTTGCATCCACATGTTTAAGGGTATACTATATTTTATAAGGTTTTCTCTTTGACTTGAGTCTTAAAAATAAAGGTGGAGAACACTACAGATTCTGAGAATTTAAAATTAGAGAAGATTGGAGGAATTGAACAAGGATGGACAATGAACAAAAAAAAAAGAGATAAAGGAATACAACATTAAGAAAAAGGCAGTAAGAGGGTATGGTACTGCTTAGCCAGATTAATGTTTACTGCATGTTATGTAAATGTCTCTGAATAATACAAACCCATACATATTACAGTAGGGATGATATTAAGGCCTTAAGCTTGTATACAAATGCATTCACAAAAAAAAAAAAAAAAAAAGAAACCCTCAAAAACCACACAACCAAAAAAAACCAACAAGGACAGAAAAATAAACAGGCTCACTAAAAATACATTCTGGAAAGGGGTGAAAGCACTGTCACATCATTCAGCTTATTTCAATTTCCAAGAGAGTTTTCAAGACTGAAGGCCAATCTATCTTTCCTGGTGTACACTATTCATAAACAAACCAAGAGTATTTAGGGCAACATCTGTCTGAATTTATCACCAAATGTTCTTTCTAGCCACAATTTGTAAATAAATCTCCTTAGGTTTAAAAATTAAGATAACTGATCTGTTTTATACCTATTTTTCAATGGTGTATGTACAACAAGGACAAAGGCATAGATGTATTTTAACATACATTTCAAATTATTTTGTTTCTTTTTCAGAATCCATGGTGACAAATAAATAAATATTGGGTTTCCTCTCCCCAATTCTTATTTTACTTTTCTGCACTGATTACTTGTGAGTCCTACTAAAACCCATCACTAGTTTGACTGTTTCATCCAGATTTGCTTCAACAGAATCTAATCTTTGTGTAATCATTTTCGGTGTTGGTTAGGTTTCAGGCTCTAAAAGACTGAGCTATATTCTAACATTTTTATCTTCCTAACCTCTTCACCTTACCATACAGCCCAACTCTTCTAAAAGTGTTTGACTATAACAATACAGCTAATGTGCTAAGAAGGCACAGAGAAAGAGCTGTGGATTTTATAGTAGCATCATTACACACCAGATTCAAATCTCTATGGGGGGAAAAAATGCACATAACCCTCTTCTACATTGCTCCTTTTCCAGAAGCAGAGCTCCCACAATACTGAATGTATACAATACACACAGGAGCTTTGCAATTACAGTATTGTAGCCATAAGATTACATTATGTAGCATCACTGTAAGAGGAGCCAGATTGATCCTGGGTGTTGTTTTTTTTTTTTTACTCAATCTCAAATCCATGGATAATCACATCTGCTTTGCTGCCAAATGCACAGGATGAGTACAATAACTAATACAAAAATCAATTATTTTACAAGTAGACGACAAAAACAAACAGAAGTTTCATAAAAACCAGAAAGCACTCAACATTTGTGGCATATGCAGTTCCCCTACATAATTCCCTATGCCACAGATAAGGAGCAGCTTATCCTAGGTGTTCTTAATTTCTCTGCTCTCAGGTACAATATCTCTGGCAAAGCATGGAGTGGAAATGTACATGGATCACGGAAGTGCTCTGAAGAGCATGTAACATCCTCCAACCCTACACACCATATACCTACGGCATAAAACACATCTGCCAACTGCACGTCTAGGATGGCACCCCCAATCCTACTGATACTCTGCTTTTTCAAGCATTTGCCACTCGCAGCTCTCCTCCCTCACCAGGATTTCATTCATCCTGGCAGGCAGCTCTGCAGGAATGACCAGCAGCTGGTGTCTGCAGACCCTGACAGTAGATGACAACATGCTCAAACAATGCATGCTGGAGGCACAAGTGCTCCCTATTTCAGTGTGCTCTTTACAGGCTTCTAAGTGAAAAACAAAAAAACAGCCAAGGAAGTTTCAATTTAAAGGAGCTAAAATAACAAACTATACAAAATGAAGTCTCTTTCTGCCTTCCACAGGAAGCAAACACCTTTCAGGGCGAAGAAGAGATCCAACTCCTTAACAGCAGAGAGCTCAATAAATCAGGCTGCACTTATTAACATCAATTAGCTTAAGTTATCAAAAACACTTTAAAAGTATCATAAAAAATAGGCTTACAGAGTGCCTTACAGACAGCAATAAGCTCTGACAAGATTATTGACAATTATATTGGTGGAGAAAATCCTAATAATACCCATCCCAGTGCTACTACTATGCCAAGTAGCAATGCATTTACATGAGGAAAGCATGAGGCCCTCAATCAATTTATGACCTGTACGCTGTGGAAAAACCTGTTGCTCAGTTTTCAATCACAGGATCAAGCATACCTTCATAAACAGAAAAAGTTTTCCTTTCTCCCACATAAAAGCTACACAAGCTTAGATTGTGCTAGGGAAAACAAACAGATAAAACAAAACACCTAGAAGGAAATTCCACTCAGCTTGCAGTCTTCTTTCCACCATAAAATTACACAGTGAAAACACCGTAATTTTTACATGCTCCAGCCAGTAGTTTTTTCTCTCTGAATATAACCAACTGAATAGAACCAACTCCAGACAGTAGCTAGGCAGATGTCACCTCTGATCCCACCAAGCGAAAAAGTAAAATATGATTTGCATTGATCAGACAGTATTTAAATTTGGAGCACTGGATCAAGGGAGAGGTTCTATCAATATGTATCTTCCAGCTCTTGCAAAAGGTAGGATTTTACACAACACAGTAGACTCCGTGTTCTGGGATTATGGGGTGTCTGTGTCCCAGTGTTGGTGGCAGGGGCCTGTGACAGCAGAGAGAACATCACAGTCAGAGCAGGAGGTGCCCTTTTAATTGGCAGAAAATTAAATTATTTTTCCCCAAGCTGAGTTTGCTTTGCCCATGATGACAACCTGTGAGTGATCTCAGACTCTTGACCCTTTGCCCCCCCACCCACTGAGGCAGGGGAATGAGCAAGCAGCTGGGGGGGATGTTGGTCCTTAGACAAGGCTAACCCACTACACCAGGTCAAGTGTTTAACAAGTGCCTTCTGGTTTTACCAGAGCAACTACCAGAACAACAGTGTCCAAACACCTTTTTTGGCATGAAAAGCTTCTACATTCCAGACACAACAATTCATTTTATCACAAGACCCATTAGGGACCTACATTTTTTATTTTGTCTGTGGAGAGCTGCCAGGACACATACTGCCGAAAACACCAAGCCAGTTAGGTGAAGGTAAGCTTGAATCCACAGCTGCAGACACAGCACCAGTACAATATTCATTCTGAGTTTAGCCTGGGTTTACTAAACTACATAAGACTGTAATCAATAGGTACATCTGAACAAAAATTTAAATGTCTCCCAGTGTAATTAAACCAAAGGACAACCCACTCAGTACCTGGTTGGTACAATATGCTTAGCGAGCAAATCATAATGCAACACTCATTTCAGATGTAAGAATAAATTTAATCTATGTTAGTGAGAAAAGGTAACTGATCTATTCAGTCTGTATCTTTTCAATATGCCTTGAGTGATGGCTGACCTAATCTTGAAAATATGCATATTTACAGAGCGTTCTTCAGAGACAGAATTCAGGCAACACAAAGTGATAGATAAAAAATGAGCAGTTGTTCCTTCACTTCTTCGAAAACAGCTTTTCACTCAGCCAAGACTCAGAAGTATTGGTATTTAAACAGGAGAAAGCAAAAATTCTTTAATTGTTATTTGCACTCAATGCTCCAGAGCCAATAAGGAAATTGTTGCATAATGCTCAGCAAAAGACTTTTTAAAAGCTCAAAAACACAAACCAAACCACCCTTGAAACACACCCTACTCGCTCTTTTCCAACACACAATAGTTGCATGTAGTCTGGAGCTAATCTGGCTATGGAGTATGTGTGGATATCAAGAAGAACAGTTTGGGAGCAGTGAGGTGTACACACCTTCTTCCTTCTTAATTCTTAATACTTCTGTTGTTGTGTTTTGTTTTTTTTTTTTTATATGAGCCTAAGACAGACAGCAGTTAAGTCCAAAAATCAGGTTTCACCTTTATTCTCAAGATGTATAGTCAATGTATGGCAGAAAGCATTAACAAAGTCACTTAGGGCAGTGGAAGCACAATGATGACAAGAGCCTTTGTATTTGTTGAAAACTGAAAGCTCCAACAAGAACGCAAATCAGAAGAACAGTAGACATCAAACAGAGGAGGGGATAGAGAAACAGAACAAGTTACACAGACGTGGCATCAAAAGGAGAAGAAATGCCAATATATAACATGAGCTCTATACAACATCATGATTCTTGCTTCACTACTAAAACCCAGTGTCTGACCTTCCAAGGGTGTTGTAAGGGAAGAAGAAAACAACAAGCAATTCAGAGATCTAGGAGTAATCACCTACTTCTTCACATAACACTAATCATGATGTTTTCCAACAAATCTTTCAAAAGCCTAAATGAGAGAGAGTAGAAAACAATTTCTACAGAAACAACCATCAGAAATCGCAGTTGAGATTCAATCCTTAAATTTAACCTTTCTCACTACTTGAGAAAAGATCAAGGAGAAAATGGTGTTTGATGCAAAGAGATGTTTCTTGTCTCCATAGAGGATCGGACAAGAATTAATATTAAACTGCAGCATGAGAGAGGCAGGGACAAAAAAAAAAAACAGTAAAAGGAACTTGGGTTAACACTGAAATAGACTTCTTAATGAGGTTATGGGATGTCACTCGCAGAAGGTTCCTAAAAAGAACTTAAGCAAAAATTCATATGGAGTGACATAGAAATTGATCCTGCAAACATGAACTAAGTGATCTTGTCAGACCTGCACAAGTCCTATTTTTTTCAAGAGTTAATATTAAAAACTTCTGCTATCAAGGCCAACAGCAGTCAATTCAGGTGATGATTATCTTCATGGAAGAAGTGATAATACATACATAGAATCCTTGTTACTTATATAAGAAAAAGACAAAAGAGATTTTTTTTTTAATTTTAGCCAACTCAGGGCTCAAGCTGCTGTTGTTTTTATACATGCAGCTTTCAGAAGACAGATCGCATGTGGCACGCTGACTGTCATTTTTAAAAGAAGCTAAAGGGATCTAAGCATATAAAAAAACCCATTCTGAGATACTTTCTGCATGGTGGCACCTGATCTTGTTAAATAGTATCTTCAGGTTTGCACACAGTCTTTTCAATGAAGCTAGCAACAGTCTACAGATGTTGAGGAAAGCACAAAACCAGCTCATGCTGGAAACACAGTCCAGCTGAGAAAAACAGGAACTACAAAGAGAAGATGAACGAAAAATAAGAAGCAACCTTCTGGCATTCAAGAAAGTCACTATCAGGAATGTGGTTATGAGCTCTTCCTCATGTTTATTCGCCCTCCAGGGACAGAATATGAGGAATGGTATTCAATTTGCAGTAGGGTTCTTTTGCTTACACATTAGAAACAGAAAAACCTTTCACATACATAGTACATGCCGTCAGTAAATAGGATATACTAAGAGTGTCCTAACTGGGACACTTTTAAGAACTTTTGTACATGTTCTTGGTCTAAGTGGACTTAAGCAGGCCTCAATGAACTGAATCTGTTGAGGTCAGATGACCTTCATGCTTCATTTCTGTGTGAAATTTAGCTATTTAAAATTTATGTAGCCATATTAGAAGGAACAAATCAGAAATTAAATGTATTTTAACAGTGAACTCGGTTAAAAAAAATATCCTTTTAAGAACGTCTCAGAGCTCATGAAATAATTTATATGCAGAAATGTCTACTTTAATACAGATACAGTTTAATAAAATCTGCAGAATTTGAAGTGGTACCAAAAATAGTAATAAAAAATTAAGATAAAACCAAAACAAAGCCCCCAAACCTGTGAATAATTGGTATAAGACCTTTAGTATCTGGAAAAAATACCATATTCCTTCTGGAGGACTTCCACTAACCTCGGAGTTTTCTAAACTGCTCAAATCCAAAAGTCAGAAATAAAAAACTGTTTCTGTTTCAAAGGCTATATTTGTTTGACTCTAAAATACAAAGATAGGTCAAAATATTCATGGTTTCCTCAGAGGAATGCCTTTCATGTACTAAGAAGCTCTGTGTCTACTCTTGAAGTAATCAAAGCTTTTACACATCAGGTGGAATAAAGTCTCCCTCTCCCTTAAATTTGTCCTCCTCAGGAGACCACTACAGAAGTCTTGCTTGGAGGCACTAAAGTTTGTTTTCTAACTCCTGTTGCTTTTTTGATCCTGTTTACTGGCTGCTTTGTGAAAAAAAAAAAGGAAAAAAAAAAAGGAAAACAAAAAAAGGAGAAATCCAAAGTTTTCTTTTTAAAATGCTCCCAAGGACACATTGTCTGGAAGAGCTCAAGCTCTCCAGCATGCAGGCAGCAGCCACACATTTCACTGGTAAAACAGAGGTCAGAGTTGAACCAATACGATATCAAGGCCAGTCTCAGTTCCAGAGAGTGAGATTACACCCCATCACACCTCCTTTTAGAGGTACAGTTAAATCCATCTTGGGTGGGGAAAACAAGTTCACTTCAGCACAGATGCCTGGAAATCACACTTATGACTTCAGCACTCTCATCTCCCCATTTCATCATTTTTTTCCCACTCTTCTCCAGTGCCACTGTCACTCTAACTCAGGGTTCACAACGACACACTACTCTGAGTTTCTTCCACTCAGTTCTTTTACAAACAGATTGTCAATGAACAAAAGATTCAGCCATTTTATCCAAATTTTCAGGGTGTTGTAAAATGTCATAATGTGACTGTTTGTCACCATGGAACACAGAACATTCAAATCATACAGAAAAGAGCCTTCATGCACTTTGGTCTGTTCCAAATCAATGACCAACAGCTGCAAACAAGGTCTGGACATTTTAAAAGTACTCTAATAATAAACTTTCAGCTCAGGTAGGTTGAACCTGGATTTATACCTAATTAATGTGTTTCATTTGCTGGCATGGTTACTGTCAGATGGCACATTTCTTTGGCTCATTCATTTGACAAGGGAATTGGTTCAGATAGCACTATACAGACTTCACTTTTTCAAAAAAAGGAGATGCTTTCTGTCAATTTTAACATTTTGGCTAAAGTAGAACTTGAAAGTGTGAAAAATACTAGCAGGAATTCAGCATACCCAAAAAAATTCTCTATTAACAGAGGCCTCTTAATATTCCTCTTAATTAGATGGTATTTCAGTCCTTTGTTACAAGGTTGCCAAGGTTACCTGTGACAACCTAATGCGAGAGCTGTAAGAGGACCCAAAAAGTGGGATGTTGTTCCTGCAGAGCCTGTCTGTGTGAAGCCCCTGCTCCAGCCTAAGCTGAAACGGGAGGTGGCAATAACCAGAAGCAGTTACACAGAACAGTATGGGACTGTCACAGCCAGTGACACACAACCAGCACCTAATTCCTTGTCATCCTTGATTACATAGATATCAGGAGAGATTATAACTTTCACACTGGGTAGAACAGGAGTAGAAGGAAGGGGAAAAGCATCTGACTCCGGAAGACAAACATTCGAACTCTTTATAAACTAAGAACCTAATTTAGCCTCCTTCCTTGGACCACCTTCAAAAAGATGGAGGCATCTCTTTCCTCAGTATAGAACGAGTCCGAGAAGATGGATACTGATACACAGCAAGCTGATACATAGACTCAACAAGCATGCGACCACAAATCCCATCTGCACCTCTTCGAAAGTGTTCTCCTTTGCTTATTAAGCCTATTCTTCTGCGCTTTTGAACAAGTCATTGTTCAAAAGCGCTCACCTGAAAGATCACACTGCTTAAAACTTGCATTGCACTGCACCACTGATCATCCTGATTATTTTGGCCTCCAGTATACACTTCACTGCTAAGCTACACAAGCAGACAAGTGTTTGGATACTAAGAGATAGCTTGCACATCATATTTGAAGATATCATATTAAAATGTCATCTCTTGACAGGAAGTAAGCTACATGAAGACCTCAAATATTGAACGCAATTAAATATTGACATAAAATTAGTAGGAATGGAAAGGTGTTAATGAAGATTAGATTCTCAAGGTCGCATGTGAAGACATTGAAAATTATTCTGGAACTGTTCCCAGGCAAATATCACTTCTGAATACTGGCTGAGGTACTGCTTTGCTGAGACACATTAGGACGCTGATGAAGGAAAAAATATTACAATGAGCAGGTGAGATGCCAGATTTTATGTGTCCTAGGAAGAGTTTTTTGGTTGACAAAAACCAGGAAATTAAACATGCCAATGAGTAGGATAACACTGAGAAGAACACTGGAATAAAAAAAGCATCACTTTAAAAGAGTGTTTTAATTGCTATCTTTCACTTTGCATAACTAATGAAAGAATTTTTTTTTTCTGTTCTGTGTGGATCTCAACATTTAAAATATGCTATTAATGAATTAGCAGTGAATCTTTTGGAGTTCCACCAAAACTCACTAAGCCTGAAATGTACCTTCTACCTGGGGCAGTTTAGGTAAGATTGTAACTACTGTGTTGTCTTAGAATCATTTTGCAAGCAATTGCTCCCTGAACTTTGAGAGGAATAAATTCAAAGAACATCTTAAATCCTTTGAACTTCACTTGGTAGCTCTGACTGTCTGCATATGTTACCACAAGCTGCAGTCAGAGTGGACTTGCTTGACCTGAGTGTTAAAATAGCACATTCCACTTTTCACATTCAGGATCAAACAAAGCTAAAATGAAACCAGTGACCATCGCTCTGGGGTCAGCACTATCTGACTTCACACAAGGTGAGAATTCATATTAAGAACCAACAGCTCCCACTGGGGTTAACGTATAAAAGAGCTCCTTAGCAAAAGATATTGGGAAAGGTGTTCAGCTTAGGTAATGGTGAGAGCTGGTCAAAATCTGGATAGGCCATTTAGTTACAGAAACCTATTCCTACCTCTTTTATGACATGCAACAGAACTGCTTGCTCCTCAGAGAACAATGTTCCTCTATGTGCACTAACAGTGAAGACTGAGAAAACTGCCCCATCTTTTTTATTCTGTTCAGCATTCAAATCTCTCTAAGCTGTCCTGAACAGATATCTGCAACAATATGTTATGCAAGAAGAACTTGCCAAAGGAGACCTACATGCACAGTGAATGTACAAAATATAACCTGTTCTGTGTTTTCTGCCATGCTGAGGACTGCACTGCAGAGCTTTACTTCAGGGAGAAAACAGCCAGATGAAGGCCAACAACTTCTGTCACACTCTTGCTCATAAACCTCTTTTTTTCTTTCTCTCCCCTGCTGAGTGTCTTGCAGTGAAGTGCTTCCACAACCTCGGCATTTTAGTTCAAAACTTTTTCAAATCTTCCTCCTGAAGGAGAAGAGTTTGTTAGGTTTATTTTTCTTCTTGTGGAAGAACATCTGTAGTGAACCACTTGGACCTTGCGGCTAAATTTTGCCTTAAACAAGCTGTTTTCGAACTAAAGGAGAAAACACCGTTAAGCAATAGGTCCTGCAAAGACAGGGTAGCTTGTTTTGTTTTTTTTTTCTTATGCCAGTGTCTTCCCCAGACCTTGCAGCTGCAAAACTCAGAAAAAGTTTCCTCAGAACTTGGTCCAGGCACATCTGGACACACAGATACACAGACTGACACCCTCCCCTTGGCATTGCCTGACCCCCAGAGTATTCCAGAAAGAAGTCTCTGCATGCCGAGAACTCCTCCCGGAGGAGGTACTGGGGGGATTTACTCGAAGAACCAAGATTATAAACCCCCCAATATTTGATGCATATGCAGGTGTCCATCTCCGATGGACCAGGGGTGCGTGTCACAATCACAATCACTCATGTATCGCTGGAGCCACTTCTATCTCTTCTCCTCTCTTTCTTCCTCTGTTTTTCTCTCTCGTTTTCCTCTCTTAGGTGACCACACATCCCAGAATGGCTTACACCCCTTTCCAGTTCGTTTTTTTCCAGTTATGATTTTAAAGCAGACACTTAATAAAACTTGTTGGTTTATTGGTTATTTAGCATCATGTCACTTTAATCCATCCCAAAAGATCCATTAAATACAAACCTGTTGTCTTGCCAAGGTGAGTCACAACATCTAACTCACTTCTTTGAAACAAACAGTGTGATACAGGCAGGTTGACAGGTCATCAGCACTTCAGTGTTTGGTATCACAAGATTTGAGAGCAGGAAAAAAATCCCAAACAACACAACCCCCCAAACAATTAGCTAGTTTAAAAAAAAAAAATTTAAAAAATTCTTCTATGTCAAGAATACAAAGCCCCCAGGCATCCTGTGGATGATCACCTTCTAAACTACAACGGTATATTTGGAAAAGAAGAAATATTTTTCTGGGGATAAAGATTCACAGGAATATACAATGCTGTACTGTAATGCTTAGTACTGATACCTTAACTAGACATTTTAGTTACTCTCCCCCCCCCCCCCCAGTACAAATTTGGTATCTAAATCTACAGATCTCTCCACTAGTTGTTGCACAGAACAACAGGACTTATTCAAAAGGATGACACACAGTGCTCTAATTAAACAATTCGCATTTCCAACCCATGGACAGTACTGTTACTCAAACAGCTGCACTCTTGTGCTTGTAGATGCTGAAGTAGGCACGAAGAGCAGTCACACTTCTCTGGTCTGCTGCTACTTGGTTTCTGCAGAGCTGAGAAGAGGAGGCTTAGTGCTGTGCTCAAGCCACTGAAGCTATTCTCCTGACAGCTCTCTGGCTCTGCACAACTACAGCTGCCTGCTGCTGCTGCTGAGTCAGTGCCTTGCTCCTGGCTGCAGCATTTTGCCATCTAAAATCCAGATAGGTGTCTTAGCAGGTAAACTCACACTACGAAACCACTAAGCATAACCCAACTCCTCTTTTTTTCCAAGCTCTCAGTCAGCTGCAGGAAAAGCCTGCAGCAGTGGCACAGAGCTATCCAGCTGAAAAACACTCAGGATAACACTCTGTATCGGGTTAAAATCTATTCAGTCAGGGGAGCAATGATGTGGTAAGTGGCCTTGACTGCAAGACTCCATTTAAAAGCACACTCTTCCCACAATTAAAATGCTAACTGGAGGGGATCGGGGGGTGTGTTTTAAGATGCTAAATATCAGCAATTTGTCATCAATCATAGAGACGTAATCAAATTTGTGACCAAGGCTTTTCCTGTTAAGGAAACTTCCCAGCCTAAATATTCAGGAGACCCTGGCAGTCCCACACATCAGACTGTCACTGCTGGGACCGAAGCCCCTTTGCAGAGAGTAGCTCCAGAGAGCCCATGAGTGCCTCACCTGACTCCCTGCAGAGAATATTCCAAGTTGGAAGGGACCCACAAGGATCCTTGAGTCCAACTCTTAAGTGAATGGTCCGTACAGGGACCAAACCCACAACCTCGGTGCTGTTAGCACCATGCTCTAACCAAAATAATCTCAGGGTCACCCCACTCACACAATCAGACCAGGTTTCATGACCAGTCTGACCCCGAGTTTCCCATAGCAGCGTCTCAGATATCTCGTTCCATAAAGCGTTTCATTCACGGTGCAGTAACACAAAATATGATAAATCAAAGTAAGTTGTGTGTGCTTTATAAAAGTTTGGAGAAATTACTCTTAATTTCTAATGCAATAAAGACAACTCTCTCAAAAAGAGAAAAAAAAACAACATTAACAAATATTTACAACATAATCAGCTATTTTTGCTTATTTTCTTGCAGAGAGGGTATAATCATTGTCATCACTGCCTTCAACAGAATGCTAGAAAGAGCATTATGAGTTACCTATTGCATTTTCAAAAGCCTGTTGTTTTCAGTGGAAACTACATTAGGCTTTCACAGTAACCACTCAATTCCTAAACTTATTTCTTAAATGAGTATCTCATTGCCAACCCCAAAAATCTGCAACCTTGAGACAGGAGGAGCCTCTCAAGGATCTCCCAACCACAGGGATATCCTGAACTTCAGGTCACAACAAAGTGCGGAACATACCGAGAAGAAAACCTGGCCTCTGTTTCCACGCACAGAAAGCGGATTTGATCCCATGGGGGCTTCCAGAGGTGCAGAGCTCAAGTACCATAGGCTTGATACAGGTGTAGGTGCCTGTCCATGAGCAGGGGCACACTTTGGCACCAGAATGGAAAAACAAGCTTTATCGCCAAGAGAAGAACAGCACAGGTTTATTATCGAGACTTTGCTCTGTTGTGTGGTGCCCAGATAAGTAAATTTTAAAAACCTAGGTAACATAATTCCTGCAGACAAGCCTCCGTTGCCCTCTCCATAGGCTAGGACATGTTTTCACAGCAAACAACGCTGCACCTCGGAAACAGTTCTCAGTAATAACTTTGCCAATCCCGAGCTTGCAGAGACAGGCCATGTCAGCTCAGGATGAATCCCAAAAGAGCCACACATATGGCTGCCACAAAGTGCCTTACACAGAACTCGTGAATTTGGTGTGTAACCTTTCATGTAATGTTAGCAATGATTCAGTTAGAATCTATCATTTCTGCCTGTTCTCTAACATGCAACAGCTATTTCCACCTAGTTATTGGGTTTTTTTGACACTCAATAAATTACACAATTCCTGTTCTGTATAACAGCACTCCCTTAAACCTCCACTGCACCGTGCTGTCACTGCATGTCATTACTAAAGCAGAATAACAATTAATGATGTTGGCACGCTGTGTGAAGTTCTGCTTGGATGAACTCCCCTATACCTAAGGTAAGTGCTTTGCAGTGCTACAGGCACAGTTCCAGAGCCCTCTGAGGCTGCAGCTAACATGTGCCATCAATCATTTTTGATCAAATCAAATTTAATACCAAAGTAACCACATAAAGACAAACAATTTTCCAGAACAATCTTCCAATCAACCATCTCCTGCCCAGGTGTCCTCACCTCAAAATCATCCACAGACATGCTCCATCTCTATGAGGATCATTTTGGCTGATGTAGCATAAAAGTGCTAGTTTAAAAACATAATTGGTCAAATAAATCTTCCATGTAAAGTAGCTGAAGAGTTTTAAGAGTTTGTTGGGCAATGTAATGCAATGTAAAGATGCAATATAATTTAAAAGAAAAATACCTAATTTCATTCAGAAAATATGTATTACATTGATTTTTTCAAAACCCCCTAAGTTTTTTCAGAAATCACAAACCTACAAGCTGGAGAGCTTGACTATTGTTTGACCTAAAGACAGTAAAATATAAAGTGTTCAGTCTATGGCAGCTGCAAAATCATTTCACATGCAAATGAAAGGGCAAATGGAATAAATAGGAACATATTTACTTGATAACAAACATGGACTTACTGGACTGGCATGTTTATGTTGACAGACAGACAATATAGCTGTCAGAAACAGATTTACATATCAGCAAAGGTTTACACATAGGAATGAAACCATATTTCACCCTAATGAATTCCATCTGAAGATATTTACTTCAATAATTAACTGCATTTTCATCTGGTTCCTGTTATATTCATCGGATGTGCCCTCATTTAATTGGATTCTCTCTTTTCTCACCATCCTGAGGCTATTCTCTCTCAGTTTCAAATTTCTTGTTTCAGATCGCTGCTTGTTCTGCTCGCCTTTGCTTATCTTCACTTTTACTTCTACCTGACTGGATTCTGTTGCTGATACCTTTTTTATCAGATTTTACTCTATCAGGACCAGTACCTGACAAACCAATCTTTTCTTCTATTTATTTCTACTCACTCACATTTTTGATTCCTTAAATGCACACTCCCTAGTTTCCTTTTCTGCTAATAGTACAGATATAACTAATACTGAAATATCAGGGGTGAAGAAAATAAAAAATGAAAGAGTGCTTCAATTGAATAGTGTTACTGAAAACACCAGTCATGCCTTTGCCCACCCACCACCAGCCACAGGCCAGAGTAGCCATGAAATTGTGAGAGATCATGGTTTGGCATCAGCATTTCAATGAAGAAATGGTATGTTAGATGGAACATAATACACCAATCCCCATCACAAATCTGACAATCTGCAAACGTGCAGCATTGTCTTCAGTCCCTCCTAAAACTGAGAATTCTTTGTTGTGTATTTTGGCCAGCACAGTGGCTTCAAGCATCACTACAGCTGTTGCAAAAACCCCTAAAATTTAGTAACTTAATTTATTGTGAAGGAAGAGAAAAATAAATCTTCACATATCAACAGAAATTGCATTAAAGTAATGACAAGTACTGAAACTAAAATTCTTTATTTCTTTATTCTTGATTGAACACTTGATAGTCCTACCACCTGATTTTTTTTTTTTTTTAAATCCCATATAAGAGATATTTACCAAGTATTATTTTTAATCTATGATTCCATATGCCTACAGACTGAGATTGATTTTTTTCAAGTTTCTCAAATTTAATTACACTGAATTTTCCCTCATAATGTGTTTTCAACACAGAAGATGATCGCATTAGACTGGCACTCAGAAATAATAAATAGAAACACCTTATTACAATTGTGATGTACACATGCCATGGAAGTGTACCAAAGGATTACTTCAGGGTTACTCCACTTACCTGCTGTCTACCTTCCTGAGATTGTACAAGGAATCTACACATAGGAAGAAATTGTACTTAAATCCCATATGTTTTGGAGGCTTTATTTCACTGTACGTTCTGCTTGACTGGTAGATTAACCCCAGAAATAAAACTACCTAAAATCACGTAGACTGTTTATTCAAAAGTGTTACTTTGAATGCAGCAAAACTCAGAAGTCTTATTACAACACATATATAAATACATCACTGCCTAAACTAGATACATATTAGAATAGCAGAAAAAATGACAAAGTCCCTGATCCTCAGTCACAAACAAGTTTCATTTTTACCCCAAGCAAGGCTTGACTGAAAGGGCTTGACTGTCCTAGATGGGTAGGAAAAGCACAATCAGTTCAAAGGCAACTGGGCAAGTCTAAAACTTAGATTTATAGAGTTGGCGGGTTGTTTGTTGGTTGGGCTGGGTTATATCTGAAACTCTATAATAGCTAAAACACACAGAGATCAAAAATTATAAAAGTGTTTCTAATTAGCCTCACATTTTAGTAACCAGGAGAGAAAAGATTAAGTTATATGTAACCCTTCATGTCTGTTCCCACGTGATACAGCAATCCTCAACTTGTGTTTCCAAAAGGTATGGTTCCATCTATAAATTTCTTCAGTATTTTTTCTGCAATACTTCACCAAGAAAAAACATAACCATCAAACAATACAGAAAGAAAAAAAGACAAGTTCTTTCCAAGTCTTCTACTACAAAGTGATAAAGTCAAGTTCTCATGTGTTTTGTCACCAGAAGAGTACCTTATCCCAGTCTTGTAGTTTTGTAGCTTAAACCTGTCTATTGTTCTACCATGAAATTACTAAAAAGACAAATTTTAAGAGATGTCCAAAATTAGTCAAATGTAAGCCAGTGATACAGAGCACTGTCCTAGGATGTGAAATTGGCACGGCTATATTTAAACATCTATTTGCACATAAGTTGTGAAGAAGGAAAAGAAAATAAGAGAAAATCTAAAAAAATTACTTTTAAGATAATTTACTTTTAGACTACAAATAAGATTTAAGGATTTGAAAGACTGTGTTTTTTTTTTTCTTCAATGAATACACAGCTTACAGGTGTCTTAAAACTATTACAAGTGAGCAAAATGTACCGATGAGTAAAATACCACACTCCTACCAGAAAATGGGGAACCTATGAGAGAATCATAGGGATAGATTACAACCCTGAAATATAAACATAATTTTTGTTTTAGCATCAGGTTTTGCATTTGCTTAAAAATAGAACAGTGTCCAGATTAATTCATAGTCCCTTTCCTATCTGACTTTACAAGTTTTCCAAAGTTCTGCTTAACTTAACCTTTGGAATGCAACTTTTACTGTCTGCATTTCCTGCTCATCTAGCTATTCAGAATTGTTTCTAACAGCATGAAATGTTTTAAGGGTTTTTTTTCCCCCCTAGTTTCTCCAATACATCATTTTATCCAAAAACACAACTGATAACACAACCCATAGAATATAGCAAAAATAAGAACATAATCCCTGTGGTAATATAAGTAGTAAAATGTGAGACTAACCGCAGTATCAGAAGACAGAAGAGCAAAAAAAAGAATCCACTGGGAAGTAACTGAAGAGAATTTACAAATTATGGTAACCAAGAAACACAAAATACCATATATAAAAACTGATTAATTCTGCAACATCAGTAGAAAGCAGAAAAAAGAATTACATTGATCTGAGTTTCCAGAATTCTAGGAAAGTAAGTTTATAGTCACAGTACAGTTAGAGATCATCTAGTCTGGAGATCATCCAGTCCAACCCCTCTGCCAAGGCAGGGTCACCTGGAGCCAGGTTACACAGGAAATCATCCAGGTGGATTTTGAATGTCTCCAGAGAGAGAGACTCCACAATCTCCCTGGGGAGACTGTTCTAGTGCTCTGCCACCCTCAAAGTAAAGAAGGTCTTCCTCCTGTTGAGGTGGAACTTCCTGTGTTTTAATTTATGGCCATTGCTCCTTGTCTTATTGTTGGGCACCACTGAAAAGAGTCTGGCACCGTCCTCTTGACACCCACATTTGAGATACTTGTATGCATTGATGAGATCCCCTCTGAGTCTTCCTTTCTCTAGATTAAACAACCAAAAAGCCAACCCCCTTCACCCCCAAACCATCAACACCCCCCCCCAAACCTTTTCCAAAAACAAACAAACAAAAAAACGACAGCCAAAACAAACCAAACCCTCATCACTCTCTTTCTGTTCATGTTTTAAACTTCTCTTCTGGTAACCCATCGAGTATTTCATAGTAAGGCTGCCAACTGCACTCAAAAGTTGATAACCTAGAGAGTGGGGTTTGCCATGCTTTAAAGTGCTTCAATAGTGTTTACCCATTTTACACACTGAGGGATATCTGACAAAAGCAGATGCTTACCTGTGGGTAGAGTACTCACACCCACATTCATGGTCTACAGACACTACTGGACACACAACAAATGACACTCAAATCATGTTTTATACGTACCATACATACTTAGCTTTTGTAGAAAAAGCAATCAATAAAACCAGAGGAAAAAAACCCACAAAACAAAAACCAACAGTGGAGGTTGTTGCCCCAGTGTAGGTCATCAGAGATGTCTAAGATATTGCCTAGACATAGTTATTCACCCTGCAAGCAATTCTGTGACAGATATTTTCCTGTCCCCATAGGTGGCTGAGGATATCCAGCAACAGCTCTATCTGTTCCCTGTTCTGTGTAGCTCCCGTAGCTCCTTCATGGAGGGTCCTTCTCTTCCTTCACTACCTGCTCCAGCTCCCGGATTCCCCAAATTCACTCATTCCTTTTCTCTGAGGCATTACAGCCTTGCTGCCTGGCTTGAATTATCAAGCAATTTGCTATTAGTAAAGCAAAGGAAAGCAAGGGGAGGGAAAAGAAGGACGATGTGTATCTTCATGTACAAAGCAGACATCTGAAGACTGAAGAAATTTGGCCCCTTTGCAAGGCAACACCACTGCTGAAGGGATGAAGGGATACAGGCTGTGAGTGATAAGAGTCAGAGGATAGAAATTCATATTGCTAGTCAACATGGAAATGGACTCTTGATATTTATAATCATATATATTAATTTGGTGGAAAATCAGAATTACGTTTTTTAACACCATAGTTATTAACCTACACCACATTATTCCCAGCAAGTACAAAGGGGAAATTTGCAGTTTTTCAATATGCCTTATGAGAGTATGTTGATAACACTCTCTTTTATAAAGAAAGAACTATAGCACGGAAATTAAGGTTTTATCTTAATCTGGGGCATAAGTCTGTTTCACGCTTGCGAACACTTCTGTCACTTATTATGTGCTATTCTTTGTTCCACTGGCAAGAACTCCATCCATTTATTTCCTAAGAAGCATTTTTCCTGCATCCAGGTAAAAAGAGTACATGGATATAACACGAGATTGCATGATAATGCACAGGCTGAGGCAAACAAGCTAAGCTGATGTGGTCAGTCTTCACACTAACACATTTTTAAACATGACTAGATAGAATATCTTTACATATAGTACCTACACTTCTTCTCATTGTGGGTTTTTTTTCCTTTTTTTTTAATTTTATTTTAATATGTCAATTGCAGCTCTGTGTGTGTCATACAGTGAAGTATCCTCTAGCTACTAAATATCCAACTTTGACAAGTACAATTCCCATTGAACTGTCCTGTTTCCAACAGGTTTCCTAGATAACTAAGATCCATAACAATTTACAGTGTTTTTTTCAACAGCAAAATGTTTCCTGATAGACTTAGCAATTTCTTTTTTTTTTTTTTTTTACTTTGCTGTATTGCCAACAAATAGTATCAGAAGATGATTTGAACCTGCCTTTAAGATCATTTCCTTGATGCAGCAATAAGAACTACAAGAAGCATCAGGCAATTTAAAACTTAATATAATTTTCTGATTTGCAGTATGTGTTAGAGAAGAACATCTTATGTTTAAGAGCTTAGGAACAAGGAGGTTGCTCTTTCAGTAAATCTTTACTAACTGGATCTCACAGTTGTTATCTGCTTCATATTTCCAATATTTTACCTTTATTACTGGTAGATAAACACATGCACAAATATGTGTGTAGATGCAACTTCAAGCCACAGAGCACTGAACTACGTGAAGACAAATCTAGTTGCCTTTGTATTTTTCTGCTCTTTTTTCCACTCTCTTCATGAGAATGAAAAATTCTATTACCTGTAGATTTAAAGTAAAAAGGAGTCATCATTTTCCATTGCAAAACTTTACTTACTCTAGATCTAAGTCTATCTGTATTGTTTCTCTATACTATTTCTTAATACAATCTGAAGCAGGATATGCTTGCAGCAAAAACATTGTATGAACACTGAAATGTCATTATATGATAATTAGGGCTGAATGTTATCTTGCTGTTTTATGTTTAGAAGAGGAAAAAAAATAGATAAGGAACAGTTTTCACTTAATAATTGGGGGAGGGGGGATGAGAAAAAATTGACCCAGAGCAAAACCACGACAACTTCACAACTGCATAACTGAATAATCTCTGTGGATGACACACTTACCTCAGCTTTGATAAAAGCCCACATCTGCAGCAGGAAAACTGGGAAGTGTTACTCAACCTCAAAGACTTCTGTTTTGTAGAGGTCCCCATACTTGCTTTATTCAATTTGAAATTTAAATAAAATGATTCAAAATAAAACTAGCAGGTGATGGAGCAAATAAAATATGTCTTCTCATTAAGACAGAAAGATGCAGTTATTCTATGAATCTAGAACTTCATAGAAGTTGCTTTAGTACAGCATGTTTGGAATAAATTTCTTTCATTATTTCTGTAGACCACTTGATAAGAAGAAAGAAATTATTTAAGTAAATGAAACCAAGATCAGCATTTTCGCTGTTCTATTTAATTAGAACTGATTTGTACATCTCAAAAAGCTTTAAGTGGGATGTGTATTATAAATACAGGTTAGCAAAGACACAGTAGGACTCTAAACAAGTTTAAAAGATTTTGAAAATTTCCAGTAACAGTTTGAAGTGCATTACATCATTTCACAGAACTTTATTAGATTCCTCTCCTGAACTGTGTTTTTACTCTACCCAGCTCTCACTGTCAAAAATTCCTACAACTCTTTTAATCTGGCCCAATTACACTCCACACAGCAGAGGCCTCTACAGTAATGCTGAAAGCATAAAAATGGATGACTTTGAGAACAAATCAGGCTACACTGTCCACATAAATATAGTATTTCACTAGGAAACTGCAATTAACTGCTTAGGAACTGATGCAATAATAGATGCTACACTGAAAATACAGTTGAATACTACCAATAGGGACAATTGCATACACTTCTGCTTCAGAAGGAGTAATGTTAGCTATTATTATTCCTGAAAAGTAATTTTTGTATAAGAATTGACATATATTCAGCATCTTTTTAAATGTCAGTTCCTAGTAATTCTCCTTAGATAAGGAAACACAACTGTTAACAGAAAATGAAGCATACAAGCGCCTTCAAAGCAGAAATTTAGTTTCTTCCCATGAGTGCATCAGAGTATTTTTTTTCAGAGGGGCATTTTTTAAATTAAAAAATGCAAACAAGAATATTCAAAGGAAGACAAATAAGAAAAAGTCAGAGATAAAGTACAACAGCTCAGCATGCAGAAAGAGCTTCAATAAAGGTTTTAATTTTATAAGCAAAATAGTACAAGATGGAGGGAAAGCAGTTCTACTTTCTGAAATATTATACACTGACACTGTTTGTAGATGCAAAACACTGCCAATGCAGTTCAACAGTAAATATGTCCAACTTAATTACAAAACAATCTTCTCCCATAGATTTCCTTTACAGATGCAGTAGAGAAGGAAAGATATTTGAGATTTGTAACAGTGCTCTGAAATATGTCGAAGGACTTTCTTCTGTTAGGTGTGTTTGCACTTAGAATAATCTGGAATTTAAAAGCACTAAAGATAACTTCATCTAGTTCTTTCCACATAATTTTATAAGAGAAGTCTCTGAAACCCAGCCACCAAAGGTACACGAAATATACTACCTGACATTGAGGAAATTAACAGGTACAGTTCTAGTATTTGAAACCCTTCACATTAGAGTACACTCAAGTACAACTGTCAATTTCAAAAAAGATGTAAGGTTAAATAGAGGATCAACACAATCTCTTCTTAAAATTAGTTTTAGGGTTTTCTTCTGCCTTATATTGGCAAGTTTAAGAAACTAAAGACAACCTATTTAAACACTTTCAGAGTTTCCCTGTAAGTGGCGGCAAATAAAGATAGAAATGGTATTTCTCACAAATGAAAACCGAAATAAACTCTCCCTACTACATCCTTTCTCTCCACATAGGCAAGAAGACAGCCACAGTATTTCTAAACTAACACTTCAGATTTCTTAACCAGCACTAAGACTGAAAAACAAAGTACTGACATCCCTTTTTCACAAGGTACTACTTATAATGTTAACAGCTCTAGGCATTAAAGTTTTATGATCACCCAGTATGGTGATGAAACTATCTCACTCCAACAGCTTTAAAGCATTTCAAAATTCAAAATCCAAAACCTGTACAAAACGAGACAAAGTAACTGACATCCTACAGATATATTTTTATTTGACATACATAACACCAAAAAATAGGAAGAATCTTACTTCTTTGCTTTCTTTCTTCAAGGTGTTTTAAGATCAAATGTTGACAGATTTGCACAGAAAACCACAGTGGCAAAATTCTCCCAGCAAGGTTTGGAATGGTCAGCATTCCATGTGTTTCCCTGCCATAAAGTCTGAAAGGCTACACATAAATCCTTAAAGTAACAACTGTTGCAGTACAACCTTACATCTAATTTGAAGACGGAACTTATTTATTTATTTATTTATTTATTTATTTATTTAACCACAGAGCAGACACAAAAGGCTGGCAAGAGATTTGATGTCTAGGTTGACTTGAATGAAGTGATGCTTTCAAGTTAACACAGAGCAGCTGGGTTCACAAATAAATTTAAGGGCTCATCAGGTGAGCTTAGAGGGCTTTATACATGCGTATGTCCATTTCTAAGCAGAACCAGGTAGGCAAAGTTTTCCCTTTTTCACTTGTTCATTATTTCTCACTACTTTTAAGTATTGAATTTAGGAATTCTTAATTGAATTCTTACTAACAGAACTTAAAGTTTTCATTTAAGAAAGCTACCAGAAAGATGATGTCCTTTAGAGACTATACTCTTCTAAAATGGTAATATATTAAGGATAATTTGTAGTGTATGAAATGCTACAGGTTTATATTATTTATTAGTAAGCCTTAGGTCAGTAATAAGGATGATGTATTCCCTGTGTGATGTTGTCAACTTATTTTTATCACTGTCTTAAGAACAAGAATCTCACAGTGCCTTCCCACAAGGCACAGCCATGATTCAAAGCCGCAAAGAGAACAGACATGAGGGGTTATATTTGCTGTCTAAAACATGACAGCTGCTGGAGCCCTTTGCCTGTACAGAGAAATTTGACCACAGTGCAGACAATGAACCAAACTCTATTTCTGTAGAAATAACTATCCAGAACTGGAAAAAAGCCATTCTTCTCATATAAAAAATTGCAAATATGGCTCTTAAAAGCTTTGTTACCATTTTCATAATCTCTGAAAGAAGACTGTCTTAAAAGTTTCCTCTCCAACAGCCCAGACACCGCGTTCCTCACAGTTCCTACCTATTAAAGACTCTTACAGGGCTGGAGGACAGTAGCTGCATCATACCATTGAAACCTTTATGGCTCTGAAGATTCTGCTCTGACCTGCTGTTGGGTTTGGCAGTACCTTATTCTCACTCTTCCCAGATGTCTGTTCTTGTCACTGTTTTGACTTACGAAGTTTTAAGCCATGTGTTGTCTCTCCTTCGCCCACGTGATTTTTCACGAAAGATGCGGTTGCTCACAGTGGTGCTCACATATTTTTTAACAGGAAGAAAAAGAAGTAACAGCAACACAAGTACTCTGGAGATCTCCACTACTGAGAACTGCTGCCATAACACAGATAACATTTTATGACCTGTAAGACTGGTGAGCAGGAAGAAGGAACCACAAAAAAGTTCCCCACTAATACAAAATATTTTCAAGCAGCAGACAAAAATACATCAGAAAATACCTTTTATACAACACTTACTGACAGCTTCTCTGTGCAATGATCTTTTGCTGCACAACATTAAAAGTGTAGTTCGCAGTACCTTCATATTTAAAGGTATCATCCTATAGAGAGAGTGTATCATCAAAATCAGAATAAAAACCCAGGACTATTTCTTTAATTCTGTGTAAGGCACTGTCAGCTCTTGAACCTCGTCCCCTAGGTCCACGTTTTCTTAAACACTCTGGATTTGTGCATTTGCTTTAACACTGAACTTAACTTATATCATCCAGTTAAGACTTTGTCAAATGCACATGAAACAAAAGTGCTATAATATTACTGCAACAATTTTGACAAAGATTTTTAAGCTACTCAATAGCCAAACTTTACAGCATTCCTTTCCAAAAGTTAAAATTTAGTCAGTGCTTCCATGGAGTAACAAATAGGAGTTATAACAACATCAATAACATCCCTACTGAACAGTAAACAGACATAAATGATATCTTCTTTACTAATCTTTTTATAAACAAGCATATCTTACAAAAATGAACTGCTCAACAAAAAAGGAAATTAACTGAGCAAGAAAGAATTTTGATGTGAAGTGTAAATATCAAGGCACCATAATTTGACATCTGAAGCAAAATTATCCCATGTGTAGTGGTTTGGCATGGCTAGGATGTAAAGTTTAGACAATGTACATATGTTACATGCCTATGGACAAAATGGTTCAGGAAACAATGACTGGAATGAAGGGCTCTGCAAATGACAAATATAATTAATCTGCCTTAGGTATACTAGCACAGAAAACAGGTGGAATACTTATTCCACCCTGGATTCAAATGAAGTATTTTTCCACTAACTTCAACTGTGTACATACCAATGTGCAAGAAGAAAAAGGATGCATGCAACATTTCTCCTTCCTCAATTTTATATTATTGTTTTAATGATTTTTTAAAAATTTATTATGATGCCTTTCCAAACAAATTGTGCATTATTCACTATTAGTAATTTATTTTTTTCATAGAATTCCAAGACTGTAAATAAGAGAATTTTACAAAAAACATAATAGCTATAATCTAAACATATTTACTAGGCTGTTTAGCTAAAACCAGAATAGCTTGTTCACAAACAGTATCAATTATAAGAGGGCTAATAAAAAAAAAATAAAGAAAGAGCACATTTATTCTCAGGAATGCACATTTATGTCTTTCAGCCAAATACAGAATCCATTTCCATTATGTAAGAGTCACTATGAAATTAAAAACAAAACCTTAGGAATGAAAATCAAGATTTCTCATAAGAGTAGAAATGGTAATTTTCAATTTGAATCATAACAATCTTAAAAAGAAAAGCAGCAAAGAATTGCAACTCTGATGATGTCACTGTCTCTTTCATGCTAACAATACAGAGGGAAAAATAAATAATAAAGCTGCTGCGTCCATCCCTTATCTTTTTCACTCTCCTTATCTCTAGTGTAAAAACAACTCAGAACTATCCACAGTGCTTGAAGAACAAGGAGTATCACCTTTATTATAACTTATCATTGTCATGAATGTTCTCCTAAAGGCAGAGGGAAAAAAATACAGGTCCTAATGGAGAACAGGTGCTACTTTTTAATACTTCCTAATAAAAAAGAAAAATAAAAAAGTGATTTTACCACTTTAATCAGATTCTTGTTTTATTTGTAGTTGACTATTTTATAAGTCTCTGAGAAAGGAGTCCTAGGTAAGAAAAAAAAAAAACAAACCAGCAAAAAACACAAAAAGGAACCCAAATTTCCCTGTATGTTCTCATGGGAAAGGCATTTGATTCCAGCTACTCATCTCAACGGAGTGTAAAAATACAACCTTAATTTAATGTTCAAGATTACCAGGGCCACAGTGATGAACTATGTATCCAAAATAGAAATTAATTATGCTAGGAAGTTCTAAAAATATTGCAAGATTAATCATTCTCTTCATTCACCCAGAGAGGTCAATCTACTCAGCTTTTGCTCTTTATGTTCCAAATGTGCAGTTTACACATCAAGAGGATAAACCAGCTGTTACAGCTGAGATGATAACAAAACAGATTTCTGTCAGTCTTTTGGTTAATTATGTTACATTCCAAGTTTAAAAAAAAAACCAGCAAGGATATCATACTTACAAAGATAGTAAAAAACAAGTGTTTATGAACATATTGGTTGCAATTTATTTCTGTTGTTTCTTTAAATGCTTTACTACTTCTAAATTAAAAGGCCATTCTGCATCGAAACTCTAGAGCTTTTATAATACCGCTATTAGACATAAACAGCCTTCTTCTAATTGCATTTATTAAAATTAACTCCTTTAATTTATCTCACAATTCATGGCAACTACGAAAACGTTTACAAAAAGAACTCAGTTTGTAAAGGCATTTCCTAACAGCGACCATCTCATCAGAGCAGTGTCTCCTGGAGTAACTACAGCTCTTTATTGCAGCAGCCATGGACTTTTACTGAATTAGGACACTGACAAGACTTAAAATGTAGATACAAAACTTAGTTGAGAAGGATATGACCACTCTTTGCAGAAGAACTGAGGAAGGCAATAACAGAAAATACTATCTTTTGAGATCTACCTTTTCCACAACTGATATTTGACAAACCACATTCAAAACTTGCTCAAGGGCTGCTGCTATTTGGGGATAAAAGCAATACATCCTACATCTGCAAAGAAGAAGAGGAATAATATAAAACACAAAAATATTTTTGTACTTTTTATAAATGCCACACTATTAAGCCAAATAATTAATAAAAATGGGACATTGCTGACGCTGATCAGATACTCCTCAATGAACAACTAATTCCCAGTTCATGACACTGTATCGTACACTGAAGCCTGCCTATACAAGTCTATGGACTCAACAAGAATTTAAAAAAAAATAATTGTTCTAATTGATTTTAGTATAAATTATACACACACACTCACATGTGTATATAGGAATAATACCCTCCTTCCAACTGAAATACTTTAACACTAGGTTAAAATAGACACACACAAACAGCAGGAGTTAATTGAGGGATTTACCCCCTAGAGACAAACTCTTGAATTATATCTTACATTCATATATCAGAATCCAGACATACATGATCAAAATTACCATTCAAATTAGTTGTCACCTAGAGAGATTGTGTAATTACCAACAATATTTTTTATCATAAGTAATGCATTGAATTTACATCCAAGCTAACAGTTGTTAATGAATGAATTACACAGAGATTTTAAATACATTATTTGAAAACTAAACAAGGAGATGCTTAAGTGCCTTCTTAATACCAACAAATAAATATTAATCTATACCTATGACAAAAAGAACTATATGTGTACCTGCTACTGACAGAAAACTGACTTCATTGAAAGGAAGGTCTTATCATATGTTCTGCTTGTTATTTTTAACTTTCCTTGCTTATTTTTCAAGTTGTCTTAACAGATCCTGGCTAGAGGAGAGCACTACAGTTGCTTCTACATTTAAGATATCTACCTAAAGAGCCCCAAAAGGCCAGCTTTCCTGGGGACCTGTTCCTAAATGAGAGGTGTAAGTCTCGTCGCATGTATTGTCTCTACACATGTATTTTTTAATGTTACAGACCACAGAAGTGCTTATAAGGTTTAATGAGCTCCTCTAAAGGGAAGAAATTAGCAGCTACAGCGTTACTAGCTTCTGGGAGGCACAAACTTTCAATGCTTATACACTGACTAGCAAAAGGAAATTCAGCATCTGCTAAAGCAGATTCATCCCGTAAGGCAGTATAACCAAATGCATCAGTTTCTTGCCCTTTTTATGTCAAGTATTTGGTGACTGACAAAGCTAAGGTCCAGCTTAGGGCTGGACCACAAATTCCTCATAGGGCTAGCTATTCCAGGTGACATGACAGCAACACCAAATTCAGTGTGTCTGCCACTGCCAGAGACTTCTGGCCCCTCTATCAGTCAAGGGGTACTTAAGCTAATGTTCAAATGAACCCAGTTAATCTTCCTTAAAATAAGACAGGGTGCAATTCTAGGGACAACAGGCACAGAGAAAAGCAACCTTACCTGAAATGACAAGGGCAGTAGGAAGTGATGGCTTTCAGCCTGCACTTTTATAAAAATCTCAACTTTCCTTTTAAAACCAGTATATTACAATCTCAAAGAAGCCGCACAGATAAAACATGACAAAGGCTAAGAACTGCAAAAACTGCCATGAAGTCAAGAGTGTGGGAGGGGAGTGTAAAGTTTCTGCGATGTCATCACTTTTATTTATATTTTTTACAATTGTTGGTACTTAATTCACAATTAAAAATACTTTTGTAAATAAAGACCCTGAATAAATAATTAAAGTACAAAGTGGAAGTGCACTCCACTAACTTGTGCTCAGTTCAGTTGAAATTCCTGTAGACAATGATTTTCCACAGGGCACTTATGGGGTGCAATTAAGCTCTGAACAGTTCATAATTAACACATAATAATTATAAAAATATGAGTCCAGAAGTCTGAACAACGGGGTTTCCAAGAAAGGGGAGCTCACGTTTCCAATCCCGATATAGTAAGAATTATTTCCACAAGCAAAAAGGCAGCAGATACACTTTTCTGCAACAATTAGTGCATTACTTTGTTGCTAGTAATCTAGTACATTATTAAGGACAGATCCCTAGCAGTCTTTGTGGCTTTAAAAGCACCGATGTCTACTGTCACCAAAGCATTCACATTCATCAAGTAGTTCCTTGTAAGAGCTCTAGTTTTTATTATGCTTAATAGCCTAAGCCAAACACACCAGCAAAAACAGCTGTGGAGAAATAGGGAGGAAAGAAGCCTTTGACACAAGAAAGCAACACATTGCTATCTTTCATCCTTTATCTTTGCATGAACACCACACTGTCAGCTTTTTCTCTCTCATCTTTGATGGGGCGCAGCTCTGACCAGCGGAGTCAGTTTGTTTCAAGTGCCCGACAGCTGCCATCAAAGGCTTTCTGGGTCAATGAACTTAGGATGTGCTCAGAAACGAAACAAAAGCACATGATTTTCAAGATGCCAACTAATCTCGACTCAAAGATCTTGATCAGTAACGTCTTGAAAAGCCTGAAGAGAAGTTTTTCAAACGACAACTTTTTGACCTGCTGCAAGGTAATCATGAACTAAACTACTCTTAGTCCTGGAATAGAACAAAGGAACTTCAATCCAGCTGCAGTCTTGGCATATGCAGTTCATGTCCTTTTGATGGCTCATAAATAAGGGAACAGTTGCCCTATGGGAGCCTCCCTATCGCAAAATGTCCCTTGTTCCAGTCTTAACCTCGAAAAACAAAGTGTACTTTTAATTGGGTATTTTTTCAGAGTGCTAATACTCTAAACTGCAAGACTACCAAGCCACTCAGACAAAGTTCCTTTCACGAATTGATTAACATTTAAAGAAACACACCTAACTAAGAGGTGGTACAGTGAAGAATACTGAATCTCACAAGCCCTCTATTAATCAGAAATTAATGAGGCTGAAAAGCAACAATTGAACAAATGAAATGGAACAGTTTTATACAGCTTCAGTCAAATTCAAGGTATAGTGTACGCTACACTACACTATTTCACTGCCTTTTGCACTTCTATGCTGATTACCATTTCTTAGCATAAATCAGATGAAAATCTGTTTCTGGGTGAGGCCTCAGAGATTAATTATAATAAGAACTTTCAGCTTAATTCACCAGTGTTTGATGTTTAGATTGACTGTCGCTTAAGATGTGGGAAATGGAGTAATATGACAAGACCACCGTTAGTGTAAGTCATGCCAAAGGAAGTGTTTCTCTTCTTTATTATTTTGACCATAGTCACAAACATGTGACTATGGTTAAGTTTTGGAGGGAAATCATTAAATAACATAAAAACATTAAAAAAAAAGGGCAAAGCAAAACAGAAAATGTTGAAACTTGTATCACTACACTTAATATCACTGATTCTTATTGGACACACAAACAAAAATTGACATCAAACTACATTTAGAATGTTAACTCTCCGTAATGTTTCTTTCTGTTCTTCTAAAAAAAAAATCAAAGTCTTCAAATAAATAAGATGTCCAAGATCAAGCATGTGAACAGACCTGCCAGAAGTGTTCACATGGTCATGCCTAAAGAGCATTTTAAACCTGCTGTGTGCATGTCTTTGCCATTTACAATTAAATTCTGCCTTGGACTCACTTGCTCTCAGATCCACAGCTGGACCAGAACTCCATGCCCGCAATCCCGGATAAGGATTTTAGTGCTCTGATTAAATTAAAAAAAAAAAAAAAAACCGCAATGAATTACATTCTACATTAAAAAAATGTGGAGTTTTAAGCATGACACAAAGCTGATTATTCAAACTATTTGTGCCAATATGCATTTGCCTCTAGGATGTTGAGATCTATCTGTTACTTGTAATAGAAAAGCTTGAAACAGCACATATTCTGAAGTGAATACTGAATGTTTGCGTACATATTTCTTACACAAAGCTTCCAAATTCATCTTCCCTTTCTCTGTTTTTCCATGTAGTACACAGAGTTGCGAAAAGTATTGTTTAGGTAACGGATTTATGAAAATGGTGTGACCAATTTTACATGAAAAAAGGGTTATAGACACTCAAAAAACCTCATTGCAATGTTGCGTGTTTTGTTCTTCTATGGGCATTTGCTTTTTGTATATAATTTTCATATGAACAACATGTAATATACAAAAAAACCCAAACAAACAAACAAACAAACAAGGAAATGCCAGAGGAATCTTTCCAATCATCTAGACACTACTGGGAGAAAAACTTACAGAAACTCCAATTGGATCTGCTGCTGAATGTAAGTAAAGGAAACTACTGAAAACAACTAATATTCCCTCAGAAGAAATAAATATAACATAATAGCTGAAATACTACACAAATTTCATTAAATAAATTAAGTATGTTATACCTAGTGTAGCAAGTATCTTTTTAGCAGTTTCTGTACTTGTAGTATCGCTCATTAGAATCTCCATCAAAAGGAGACCCCTTTAAAACTGAAGTCTGATTTTATACTCAAATTGAGATTAAAAGGATGTATTAATCAACAATATACTGAATGGGTGCAGTTAATGGCTTTGTAATGGATACCTCAAAAGAAATCTTTGCCTTTCATCTAATGTAGTTCAATGAAAATGACCTTTATATTATCCTGATTATTCCTGCAAGTTTTTTATTCTACAGATGTCAAAACGATACTTCTGGGAAACGTGAAGAAAAAGAACTAAAAATAATATTTTTTTAAAAAATTAAAAAATCACTCACCTTCACTAAGAGGAAGAAATGGTAACAAACCTAAAGCCGCATGAATCAGTTTGCTAATTATGGAGTAATTATACAGGATATAAATACAGTATAAATACAGGATAAAATGTGTGTACTGTTAATGCTTTCTGAAAATTGTGAAATTTTAACTTTGAAAATTGGAATTCTTACAGAAAGCATTTTGCCATATCTGATTCTTAAAAAACAAACTGAACACAACTTGTGAGACCACTTTTTGGCAAATCAATTTAGAAAGCAACACATCCAACTGAAGGAAATGTGCAAATGCAATCAACACCTAATCTATCAAATTTATTGCAAGTCTTTGCAGTAACCTCAAAACAAATGCCATTAGGCTTGGAAATGGAAAACATATATTCAAATTATATTTTTTACATCTTTTCTATAAAAGGATGCATGTATGTGCTGAATTAAGACACCTATTCATGGAGTACTTAAGGAATTTTACACAGTTCTGCAATGGCAGATTTCAAAATACAATTTTAATGCAGCAAGCACATTAATCTAGAGATTAATTGTTTTAATGGAGAATGAAATTATGATGCAACATAGTAGCCACTCTATATGAATTTCAGCCATATTTCAAGAAAAACTCTTTTCAGTTTGCTACAAAAAACCCCCCACAACTCTGTTACTTATACATTATGAAAATTTTTTCTAGCTAGCAGTATTTTACCTGAGTGGAACAGAAATCACTCATCTAACTCAGACACAGACTAAACAGGCAGAAATAAGATAGAAAGAAGTGTATAATTTTTATTTATTCTTAGTTCAGTCTGTGCCTTTCAGAACTGTGGAAGCCTGAATGAATTAACAGAATATGTACTACAAAATTTATAATTTTACAACAATGGCCAAGACTTCATGCAAGATAGCATTTCCAATTTCATTTTACGTTAATAATGTTTTTGACTCGAGAAACATGATCACTTAACAAAACGCTGGATACTGTCATTGTTTCCTTTTAAACTGACTTCACCTGGAGCTTCCATTAATTTACTTTCATTCTCTTTAAAGTATCCTACAAGATTCTTGATTAATTAGAACTAAAACCCCAATGCTCTATTTTGTGTAACAGATGTGCAGTAGTTTGAGAGGTGAAATGCTGTGATACTTTCAGAATTCAGTTTGTGAACAGGCATCACAGCATATAAATGACCTACAGGTTCTCACAAGGTTATGACGCCTTACAACTGAAAACAGTGAAAAGATTAAAAGATCCTTGTATCATGAATAACAAAATGGATTTGAAGTATTCAAAACCCTGAAAGTCCGTGGAGATCTGTTAAAGTTACAAATTCACCTAATCAGTGCAGCTTATGAACATTAGGGCAATTCTGTTTCATGTGGGAATTTAAATCTGGATTTCAAAGGCCTGAGAATGTAACACACACTGAATCAGAGTCTGGCTGAATCAACAGGACATGGCCTGAATAAATTATTTCAATACGAATGTCTAACTTAACAAGAGAATCTGTATTATCTGTACTATCTGTATCAAAACCAAACAAAACCAATGAACTCCCCTAAGTATTTTCACCTATTCATAGCTAATTTAGCTACAGTGGTAAGTCCAAATGATAGTTACAAACTGAAAAGAGTGATAAAATTGGTGAAACAGTCAAGGAGCCTATGCATATGCATTACCAACTGGCAACACCCTGCAGAACCAAGAACCTTCCAAGCTCAATATGGCCCAGTGATTGCGACTGGTTTTTCAGGTGAGCAGTGACAACATCCCAACAAGAAGTCTGTGGACAGTCAAGAAGGACCTCAGGGCCTTGAGACAACTGATTGAGGGAACTGGAGCACAAGTCACGTTGCATTTTAGGCAGATTTGAGTCTAGGCCATTTTAGCCTGTCCACACGTGTCCAGTCCCCCTTCTATCAGCCGCAAGTTACTCCTCCTCTGGCCACTGCAGCATCAGAGGCTTCCCTTACTCCAAGAACAACATATATACTTGCTATTGAACCACATTCAATTCCCATGGCCACATTAAAAGCTACTTGTAGTAACCACATTGATTTTAATCATCCGAATTAGGTAAACTGAATTATATGAGAGGCAACTTTTAATTTCTTTGGTACCAGTCGAGTTGCTAAATAAATTAATTTCCCCTCTGAAAAGATATTTACAGAGTGTTCGGTTTTCCTGCGGATATGGAATACGTGGTGATTTAATTACCTTTAACAAAATAGTGCAAGTTTTAGAAATCTTAAATAACTTTCTTAATGTTCTAATACACTGGTGTGTGACCAGCACATAGCATACATCTGTTTTTTTCCACTGTTTTGGACCAATTATCTTAAGCAATAAGCAAGAGGTACATACAGTTTTAACAAACAATTTCCTCAGAATGAAGACACTTCAGTCTGCAAGTCTACTCTCAACCCCATTTAGAGAGTTTTTCTCCTTATATCTCTAATAACCCAGACCTAATTCCATCATAACTGGAAAATGATAAAGCAGTCAAAACAAAAATACATAATCATGGAATCACTGGGTTGGAAAAGATCTTCCAGATCACTGAATCCAGCCATTAACCCAGCACTGCCAAGTCCACCACAAAACCATGTCCCCATGTGCTACATCTAAAATACCTCCAGGGATAGTGACTCAACCACTTTCCTGGCTGGCCTCTTCCAATGCCTCAGCCTCTGCTTATACACTTCTACACAACATACCTTAAAACACACACAGTAAAATAAATGCCCCACAATACCATGTGATATACCAAAGAATGCATGCAATACAGAATATAATGCACACAATATCATGTAGTGATGTCCTGTATTGTAAAACACATACTGCAAAATACAATACAGAGTAAAGTACAGTGAAATGGAGATGATGCTTTTCAAAGGCAGCCAAAAGCTATCATCTTCTCCATCGTCTTAACGCAACAGTAAGTGGGAAACAGTGAGGAGGAAAGACCTCCCCATGCTCAGTTTTATTTTGCTATGACCCTGCTCATTACTGTAACACCTTCCTTGCAGGATAGATTGCCACTGGTCATAAGAAAACACAACGATTTTTCATTCCAATAGGAAATCAGAAATATCTGCCAAGTGTCTTTGAAAATCCACGGCTGCAAGTACTATTTATGAAAAACCCTTCTGTTTGAATTTTATAATTGAGTTTTTTGAGGTTCTTAGGAGCAAAACACGACCCAATCCAATGGGATGTGTGTTGTCCCCCTGAAGCCTGGGCAGGGAACATACCAAGAACCTTCCCAGCCTAGTATGGCCAACTGATTGGTACTGGTTTTTCACGTGAGCAGTGACAACATCCCAACAAAAAGTCTGTGGACAGTCACAAAGGACCTCAGGGTCTTGAGACAACTGATTGAGGGAACTGGAGAACGAGTTGTGTTCTCTTCTGTCCTGCCAGTTGCAGGGAATGATGGGGCAAGAAGCAGGAAAATGCAGCACATGAATACCTGACTTTGAGACTGGTGTTACCAGCAGAAGTTTGGGGTTTTTTTTGATCATGTTTTGGTTTTTACCCAAGTAGCAAAAGGAGGCTTAACTGGGATACTGAAACAATCAAATATTTCTGTAAAGTGCTCGTGCACCAATATGGGGAAAAACCAGGAGGAACTAGAGATCTGTGAGCAGTCACAGTGCTTTGATCTCACTGTGATTACGGTGGGACACCTGACACATCTGAAATGTCGTCATGAAGGGCTACACGCTGTTTAGGAAAGATGGAACAGGAAGGCACAGTGATGGAGTTACTTGGAATGTATCAAGCTCTATCTTCGGATGGATGATGAACAAGGCAAGGGTTTACAGGTTACAATAAAAGGGCAGACTAGTGAGGGTGACACTGTGGGTGTTTGCTATGGGCTGCCTGATTAGGAGGTGGAAGTGGATGGGGATTTCCACAGGCATCTTGAAGCAGCCCCAAAGTCACAGCCACTGGTTCTCGTGGGGATATTAACTACCCTGACATCTGCCACAGAAGCACAAACAGTCCAGGAGGTTCCTGGAAGGCATTGATGAGAAATTCCTGTCACAGGTAGTGGAGGATCCCACATGGAATGGTGTGCTGCTTGACTCCATAATAACAAACAAGAAGATGCTGAAGATGTGAAAGTTGGGGGCAGCTTGGCTGTAGCGGTCACAGGTGCTGAGAGAGCTGGCACACAGAACAGCCATCTTTGAAAGGTCATGGGATCAGGAGAGGTGCCTGAAGACTGGAAGAAAGCAAATGTCACCCCAGTCTTCCAAAAGGGAAAGGAGGGGGACGCAAGGAGACTACCAATCAGTTAGCCTTGCTTCAATCCCTGCAAAGGTGATGGAGTGACTCATTCTGGAAGCCATCAATATGCACATGGGTAACAGTGAAGTGAATTGAGACCTGGCTAAATAGCAGGTTCCAGGGGGTCATAATCAGTGGCACAGGGTCTAGTTGGAGGCCTGTCACTAGTGGTGTCCCCCAAGGTTCCATACTGGGCTGAGTACTGTTTAATTTATTCACCCATGTCTTGGATGAAGGGGCAGAGGCCTCCTCAGCAAATTCACTGATGGCACAAAGCTGGGAGGAGTGGCCACTACCCCAGAGGGCTGTGCAGCCCTGCAGAAGGGCCTGAACAGGCTGGAGGGATCAGCAGAGCAGAAACACCTGAAGTTCAACAAAGTAAGTGCAGGGTCCTGCACTCCCAGGCACCAGCACAGGCTGGGATCTGACCTGCTGGAAAGCAGCTGCTTTTGTCCTTCTCTACAGAGCTCTGTAGAGAAGGACCTAGGGGGGTCCTGGTGCACAACAAGCTGTCCATGACCCAGCAATGTGTCCTTGTGGCCACGAAAGCCAATGGGATCCTGGGGTGCATTAGGAAAAGCACTGCCAGCAGGTCGAGGGAGTGGATCCTCTCTACAACAAGACAATGCTAAGACTGAGGAAACTGAAATACAGAACAGCTTATTGCATTATATTTGCAAAAACTATTTAAACATCCTATTTATGACATCCTCCTACATGGATATTTTAAAGCCTGTGTAATTCTGTAGCATTTGTAATAACTACAGCGACGAAAAGGATCAGAAAGAACCTGCTGTAACATTTGACTATGTGCACTTTGGCAAATACTTTAAGGCAGAAACTGTAAAGCACACTTCCTGGAAAACATAAAAGTTCAAGATCCAAAATAAAAATTCTCAGTAGGAGTAGCATTTGAGGGGTTTGGGTTTATTTCCTGCCAAATGCTGTGTCCCAACTCCTTCCCAAGGTAGTCCTGAAAACATCCTCCAGATTGTTCAACCAAATCAAAAGCTTTGCTTCAGCTTCTGGCTGGTTCCTAAAGCCTCCCTCACAGAACAATTTTTCTTTCATATTTTCGGTTATCCTGAGGTAGGTCGGTTATTGAAGTCAATCAAACTGAAAGGAAAAATCCCAATAAAAAAAGGTATTTTTCTCCTACACACTTAAGAAAAAATAGACACATTAGTTTCTATCAGAGTTATTGTGAACATATCATCTGATTCTAATACCTGTAGCTGACATCAATAGTACTCTTTGGTAGAATATGGAGTTTGGGTGTGAAGGTTGGGTTTTTTTTTAAATTTTCATGTGCCCTCTAGTTATCTAGATGTTTTAGTTCATTTTCTTTTTCTGAAATTTTCCTTTTTCACTTCCACAGAGCTATGAATATTTTTAAAGGTGATTCCACTCAGAATGTTCTGTCTGCTGATGGGAACAGGACACTTTCACTGCTGAAAACAGACTACACTTAAAAAAACCCAGCTTATCCCTTAAAAAGCACACTGTAGACCCTGCTAAAACTGTCAACCAATATACCTGTATGCTCCCTGTGCATCTACATGTGCACCTAGGAACTGTTTAACATAGAGAACCTTCTTTTCTCTCACTTGGCCTATAGGACAAATACTTTAACTTTTCAATTTTATTCTCTGTATGGGCTCAACCATATAAATGAATCTGTGTACTTCAAAAGAGCTAAGAGTAATAAATTACTTTATAATAGATTATTTGCTGACTCACCCGTTTCTTTCCATTATCTCACTGCAAGAACCAATATTTTGCTGGGGAATAAGCATTAACATCAAATACTCAGGCTTGTTCATTCTAAAAAAGGAGTTATAATCCCTTTTAGACTTCAAGAGAACCCAGGAGAACAGCAGTGAACTGCTGTTATCCTGGACTCTCCTGAGGCAGCTGAGGGAGGCTCTGCTCAGGGGCAACCCTGCATACTCACCACGTACACAGATAGTGCATATCCATATTCTTTTCCCAAAGACAATGTGATATAATCAGCACTGCCCAACCCACCACTCTTGCACACACATCTTTGATCAGCAGGATGAAGTCAAGCAGCGGCATTTTGGAAAGGATCAGAAATAAGTAAGAAAACCTGCTACTTGGTTTCACAGGTATGAGTCAGAGAAGAAGAACTTCTCTTTTTTTTTTTTCTGCTAGAAGTAAAAAATATGGGTTTGCATTTACCAGGAACTCTATCAAATCCAAGTCAGAATTGTAAACTTTAATGCTTAGTATCTGTTAGTCTGAAGGCCCAAACTAATGGGCTGCATTTAAAAAACAGTTAAAGAAATCTCAATACAAATACAAATTTTAAAATTAATTACACATAATGACATGAAGAAAGGGTTTCAGGTTTCAATTCCAAAACAGCAGAAGCAACAGTGGAAAGTTGAAAAGAATTGCCTGTACTAAAAAGAAACAGTTTGATAAGAGTGAGAAGAGAAAAATATTGTTATATCTGAATAGTGACTGACTTGGGGAAAAACATAAATTCATATTAATAAAAATATAAAAATATAAATTGTAATTATTACTTTAAAAGAAAAGAAATATTTTTTCCTATCTTTTTAGTCTATTGGAATTTTCAGAACTATTTCACAGCATGAAAAAACACTTAACAGACTTCCTCTGGTGTCCTCAATCAAATTTTTTTCTGCTTATTTTTCTTCAAAAGACCAGAACCAAGCAATAACAGAGATATAAATGCTTTATAAATTTCTTTCTGTTTAACATGCCAGATAAACTAACACATAATATTAAAGAAAAAAAGAAAAAAGGCATTGTGAAGTTATTTGCTTTTTTCATAATACTAGAAATTTAATTCTTTTTGAAGGGAGATATATCACTGTATTTCATTCACTTTATTGGATTTTGGATCTGTCTCTAAGTATTTTGTCCTTAAATCAATTCTGTGCATATGTGCTGCTTTATACTGCCTTTAGGAAATAAGGATTAGCAGAAACCCGGAATAACTGTGCAGCCTTTCATAGTTAACCAACAGCCCACGTACTAAATACTGCATCTCTAAAGAGATCACAAAAATTACAATGGTATAACTAGATGCTCATTTTATACCTTAAATGACTAGAAACATGAAAGAGGACTGTTTTTTAAAAATCAACAGTCATCCAACTTCTAGAACAATTTTGATTTTTAAAGTAATTTTACATAATTATATATATTTAATTTTAAAACACTGGCATTTTCTGTCAATACAACAGAATTGGATTAAGTATGTAGTACCACACATTAGTAACAGCATATTAAGTTCCAGGTGTCAGTATTTCCTCATCAGGAACATTACACATATTTCCAGAAACTGTGAACTAAACATACACACTGCCTGCATAACTACATTTCCAATCCCCATTTGTGAAACTAAAACACTGTATTAAGAGGCAAATTAAATTTAAATTATTATTCACCATAAAACTTTAATGAAAATTTAACGACCAAGCAGAATGCCCTGAGGAGATAAATTTCACAGCACGTACATCATTTTTTTCAGGGGTTTTCATATTCAATCTGATGCAAAATCACTTTTCAAGCTAGGATATTTGAATATTATATTAAAATAGCAGGTAAAGTGAAGAGTAATAAAAGTTTTATACATGGTAGTTCTGTCTTACCAGAAATGAAAGGCAATAGCACTCTTTCTAACAGGTAATTTCACTGAAAACTAATAAAAAATTATGTTTCTGAAATTTTTTCAACCACAACACCCAGAAAGGAAAATCCAAAAATACTCAATTTCAGCTAATAAATACTTTTACTCAGTCTTTCAGGGACCATGTTTAAAAGTCTGGGAAGTTTTTTTTTTATTTCTGTAAGACGAAAAAAAAAAATCCAACAGAAAATAGAGAGAGAAGAAGAACTAAGGATGCCCTAAGGATACAAATTTAGAAAATACGAACTCAGCTTGAAAGAGCCTCAAAATGAAAACATTAAGTTCTTCACTCAGTTGTAAAACTCAATCCAACAGTCAGATGAATGAATTATTCTCCTTCTCCAGCCAGCTCATTTAGCTCTGCTGCTTTCATATTCTTTTTATTAGTAGAATGTTACAATAATACAGCTGCCATAAAATCTCAAAGGTGTCTTCTGTGTGCCAATAGAGCCTTAAAAGAGATGAAAAAATCTCAAGTGTTTTATTTTTCAAAATATTCAGCAAACTAGCCACAGGAAGTTTTCCTCTGAAGTTGTTGGGGGTTGACATGTCTTGGAAACGACTCAAACTACAGACTGCCTTTCAGAATAAATAAATAATGAATGAAATCCCACTCTATTTAGTTTCAGGTTCAAAAAATAAAATTACTTGGAGAATGCAAAAAAAAGAGAGCTGCAAAACTAAGTGGCTGTATCCTGTTGCAAACCCGGTAGTGAGGAGAAAATGGATAGATAAATCTTCCCTCTGCAAAAAATATAGACAGATCAATCAAAGGAAGTAAAAAGAGTAAATAAAATATTAATAGTAAAATAGTTAAACTGAAAACTTTTATTTACTGAGAAAATTTGAAACCCTTCGCAATGAAACAGAATTCTCCATGGAGGCAAAACCCTAAATAGAAGAACTCAGACGGTCTGACTAGAGCAATACAGTAGACAAAAGGAGGTATGGAACAGAGTCTAGACACCAGCCTCATAAAATTTTGAGTAGCAGGAACCTACATTGACAGTGTTTACCTACCCAAACAATGTGGTCGTTGTTTTAGTACTGACCCTCAGGCCTCCCATCTCACACCTCATAGCCATCAACCAGGCTGCTTTACAATAATCATACAAAATAACCACACAAAGTTACAAAGCTTAGCTGCTAAAACTTGAGGGTAATGGTAATTAAAAAAAAATAAAAATCTTTAAAACAAGTTTACAAAAACCTTTAAAAACTAGTTTCAAAAACCTTTCATAATATAGCTTTCACTAAACTCTATCAAATCGAACTCAAAACGCTTCTGTGTAAGATGCATGCTTTTAATACACACATTTCTAATTCAAGGGGGTTTCAAGTAAATATTTAGAATTTTTATAATTTTTCCTGCTTAATAGCTGAGAAATACACTACTATCTTGTGCACTGCATTAAGTATCAAAATATTTCAGCATATTTCTGGAGAGAATAGGAGAGCAAACAGTAGGAAATTTTTGCTTTCTGCTCACATTCACAAAGTTTTAAGTATTTCTTATTTCCTACAGTTCTCAGAATGATTCTCAGTAGCATTAGCAATGTATTTAATTTGTATACTTACATATTTATATTTTTCCCCATGACTAATCTCTCAAATTTCATATAACAACTATCTTGCACAGGATAATAAATTAGATCATATGTGACAGAACACTGTGCTAAGAATCTGTAGAATCAATGTCAACAACTTATTTGAATATTTAGAAACTACTGTTATGAAAACATGGCTTTCCTGTTGTGTGTTTATCAGACTGCCAAACTTCTTCAGAGCTCCTTTAAAATCCTCAGGAATGGTCGTTCTCACTTAGCATCTGGACAACCAATTTTGAGCCTGATCTTTATTAACTTTCTTGACCTGCTGCTAGCTGGGAGGAACGTGTCCCTGATTAAGTCATTGGAAGAAAAAATGCCAAGATTTCTGTGATTCTGTTCCCATTTTTAGCAGTTTTCTGGAGCTGGTTGAAGGGAAAACTCAGAAGAAGGGGTGGAATGAAACACTTAATGAGGCAACCTAAAAAACAAATCCCTCTCTCACATAGGCACAGCATTATGAATAGCCTCATACCAACATTTTCAAAGAAACAGCCAGCCATGTGATATTTTTCTGATGAGTCAGAGCTAAGACTAAAAAACAAAGACTAACACTAACCCAAACCACCTAAATAGCTACTAGTATGAACTGTAGGGATTTTTTTTTTTTAATCAAAATACATTTTAATGGTAAAAATACCATTTCACTGTAATTTACACTTTTGAGCAAACAAACATTTTATAGATGCTAAGTTAGTGTTTGCAACATACACTGATAATCACCACATGGGAGGCAGCAAAAATAAAAACATTTATTACTTAGAATTATTATTATTAGTATTATTTATGGAGCACATTCAAAAAAAGGTATCAAAAATAAAAATCAGAATCCAAAAGAAGCAGCCCTGCAACAACATGGTACAGAGGTAGTTGCTCTGAATTGCTGAAATTCCAATTCCTGTTGAAACAAGCAGATGAGTAAACAACTAGTGATTACAATTTAGGTTTAAACACTTTATCAAATCTCAGTCAGCGTTACATAATACATAAAGCATCACAGATCCACGAGAAACACATGAAAAATCTACAGTCACTTCCTGATCCCATTAACTTAATGGAAGGGATTTTAGTGGAGTGGACAAAACATAAAAGTAGATTTAGTTAAAAGGTTGTTCTCCCGGGGGGGGGGGGGGGGGGGGGGGAAACCAAAACAAACTCTTCTTAAAGGTAGTAACTCAGAAAAGCATGTACTAAAAGACAGTCCTCAAAAGGAAACACACACTTTGAAGCTCATTACAGATGGAAGACCAAATTCCAGAAAAGGCTTCAAGGACTTCATCAGTGAGAGGAACTGTAGGTCGACATAAGGACCTTTATAGAAGGACAAAACCCCCACCATTAGAATAAATCTTGAGAAATAGTATGAAATGAAGTGAAAGAAGACTGTTGAGTACCCAGGATTTAGGAAAACATGAGAGTAAAACCAGACTAAGAATACAGGCAGTCCTACTCCATACAGAGAATGAGAAATGTGTTAAATAGTTATAGGAAATCTTCTTCCCCTTTCATAAAACGAGATAAAAAGGAGAGGATAAAGATCATAGATGAAAAGATCTTTTAATTTTGCTCCCCAGTTCAGAATTGTAGGTGTATATATGAACAACATCAGAGAAGATAGACACATTGAAGAGAATGTATATTGATGTAGATCACCAGAAATAGTACCATAATATAAAATGGCAATTTTTTTAACAAGAAAGAAAAAAAAAATTTACCAAGCCATGAGATAAAGAGATCAGAAAAACCTTAATACTGACAAGGTTTTAACAAAGACTGACAGAAATACAAAATAAGAAAAACAAAATCACAGAAAAAATAATAGTGAAAGATAAAAATAGGCACAGAGTAATAGGGGAAGTATTACCCAATATAAATATGAAAGTGAATAGAGAAAGGGCACCTGAAAAAAATACTTTTAAAAGCTCTTCCCAGACACCAATCTCTAATAAAAGCGGTTCAGTGTGACAATTCCAACACCAAATGCACCTAAGTACTGCATACTGATGTTAAGAACCACCTTCAAAAAAATGCCCAGGAAAAGAATTCTTTTCTCCAAATTAAAAAAAAAAAAAAAAAAAAAAAGTAATATTTATACAAGAGAAAGCAATGACAGATAAAAACAACCCACTGTTACAAAAGAAGGACGTAAACAATAAGGATAACTTAAGAGATGGTTAGCAAGTATGATTTGATTAACCAGATAGTGCAAAAACAGTGTACTGTATCAAGTCCCAAAGCAACTCACACAACTAGAACATAAAGGAGAACACATGGAGGACTTAAAGAGACCTCCAGATATGGCAAAACAGAGAAGAACAGTATGGAAATTCAGGGCAGACATAGTTATTATACTGCAGCTGAACGCAGACAAGAAAAGGAAAGGGTTAGAAAAGGTTACTAGGTAAGAGAAACACACTGACTTTATATGATACAATGGATGAAGAGATCACATATTCTACAGAAACAAAAGTGATGGCTTCTCTCGGGCAGAAATGTTAATAAAAGAGCAGATTGAAATAAACACACAAAAAGAAGCATATTAGCAAAGCTTCAAAGGAGAAGGCACCAGGATTTGAATCAGATCACCTACCATTTCAAATACATCTGATTGTCTACCACCTATAACCTCAGAATTATGAAACTGTAAAACCGCTAGAATTATAAGAAAATAACTATTTTTATATACCATTTGTGAGAACAAAACACAATATAAATAACTTAAACTAAAAAGTTTGCTTTTTATTTTTTCCTTGTGGCATCATCTCATGGTGCTGAAATCGAAGGCATAGTATAATGCTTCCACAGATGGTATGAAAAACAGCATTACCAAGAAACTCAACACTGCAAATAAACTGCAGTATAATTGCCATAATTATTTCATACACAAATGTGTTTTTCTGCAAGGAAATGCACAAATATCTTGTTGCTTTCAAAATACAATGTTGCCTCTGGGAATAAAGCCATATTTCTGTTTGTGATATCATGGAGAAAGAGCTCCCTGTGATAGTGATTACTGTACTGTGAGACTAAAGGAGTTCACAAATTCCTTTCTAATGCAACAGTTGGAAGGATGGGTCAAGGCAGACACCATAATCTGATGTTGAAATCTCCCTGCAGTTATAGCTCAGAGAAATAGGAAAAAAAAAAAGTACTCCATTGTTTTTATCATTTTAGCTGTTCTGTTTATTTTCTTATCCACTGCCAGATCCTTTTGACAGTATACACATAGAAGAATCCCAGTGTGTCTAGTATAACCAAAACATTAAAATCCTTCATAAATAAAAGGTTACTGCATAACACACCATTTAGGAAGTAACTGTGCCTGCTCAGATAACCTAAAGGACTGGAAGATAAGGTTCATTTAAACAAATATTACACAGAACTCTACATATATTTGCCCAATGCTTGTCCTGGCTTTAAGACCACCACCAAGTTCTGTGTTTGCTGCTTGTTTATATAAAGCTTCACTATGTGATAAAGTAATATTCCAAATGCTACATTGCTTTAAAATTGTCCAAGTCTCAAGTTTCATAGTGGATTTACCTTCTAATCTCGTTGTTTTTACAAACTTCTCTCCAGCAACACTTCAACACAAAAAAGTAGGAAATCTTCATGACTACCAACCAGTACAATGATTTTAGATTGCTTAGAGCTGAGAATCCTCAATGCTATATATGTGCTCTGTGACCTGCAAAATTTGCTTGAGACACTGCCCAAGGTGATATTGCTCTGACAGAAATAACCACTCCTCTCTTCAAAACAGATGTTCACAGGTGTGCTGAAATGGAGAAGCCATTTATTAAACATTATATGCATCTTTGGTATTAAGTAAGTTAATATAGAAAGTCTTCTGTATAAACACACTCTATTTTGCAGTGAAATGGACAAAGGAAAACAGACACCCTGGCAGCAGTTAGTGGTAATCATTTTAAAAGCACATTTGTTTTGCAGTATTCAAGTGCTTCTGTTCTTCAAAAGGAAAACTGGAACTCATCAGGATCTTCTTGGCAGGCAAGAACTAAACTGGTCAATGAACAAAGCACAGCTCTGTAGAACTGAATTACAACAAAGTGAGCCAATCCCTCATTACAAAATCAGAATACTTGCAAGAAAGCTGCTACTTCAAATTCTGATGCAAATCCAAGAACAGCCATGAAGATTTGCCAATCCAGAATGCATCAAAAATTTACGTTGCACTGTGTGTACACACAGTGGACAACAAGCTGCTTTTTTAAAGCAGTAATCCTGAAACCTGTGTTAATGTTAAATAATAATAAAAAAAAGGCTAATTTAATCCTCATTAAGTAGTAAATTACACTGTTGTAATGTTTCTCAGCAATATTCTAACCCTGTCAAAATTACATATAGACTTACCAGCAAAGCTAACTGCAGTGTACTTGAAACAATTACTATGTATGTCCATACTTGCCTTATATTTTACTAAGAAATAAATCAGTTAAAATATATTCAATTAAGTGTCACTGTAATTAACTTACTGATTGTAAAACTTGTGTTTCTGCTCTAATCATTACGTACTTTTCCCCTTTCTAAAATTAACTGCTTTGATTTTGTCACTGTTCAGCCACATTTATTAGACAATTTTTCTGTACTACTACACTGAATTAATAGTTTTCTGCAATCAAACATAAGGGCTCTTTCTCTCCTTTCCTCTCTGCAACTCACTCACCTCCTGACTGAATCCACTGCTTACCTTGGCTTAATTCTGACATCTTTCCAAGCAGAAGGCAGGCCAACTGAACTCCAGTAAGCTATTTCATAATATTAATGTTTCAGGGTCAATGCTTTGATGATGCAGTGAGCAGAGGTACCTTCTGACTCAGAGGAACACAAGCTAGACCAGGACAGGATGTCCTGTTAGGGTTACATTGGTTGACCACTCAGCTAGAACTGTGTGAATATGAAACTACACACTTAAGTCTGTAGAGGCTGAATGGCCAGGACTCTTGCAACAGGCTCTGTTGCACATCTTACAAACTTTTACGTCATTTGCCATCAATATGGTGGCTGCTTTGATCCTACACATTTAAGCAATCCAATTAAGAGCTGGGGTAAAAGATGCACCTCAAACACACCCCAACCCTTGACAGGAAAGCTGCTAATTATAGAATTTTTTAAAAAGGATTTTTAAGAAGCATACTTGTTTAAATATTCACAGTATAATTGACTGTAAAACTGTTCATTAAAAATCCTACAGTTTTAGTGTAATTTCTTCAATATAAACTTTCTCAAAAATGTAGAGAAATGTTCTATTAATAGTAATATGCAGGAAGACAGTATCAAGTTAGAAGTAGAATATCTCAGCTTAGCTACTGCTAAATATATCACTTATATTTGCTCTATTGATTAGAAGATAGTATCAGCAGCTTCACTGATAAAACTATGTTTTACCATCTTAAATATTATATGCTGTAGACATATCGTCTTCCTCTGCTCTTTAGTTATTGAAAAGATTACCTAATTCTGAGTCAAGAATTACACAAATCAACTTGATTTCATTCAGAATGCTGAATGCTTTCATTTACAACACCCTATTAAAAGGACAGAAAAAGCTGGAAAGTAAAGTGTATAAAAATACACCCTGTGGATGTTGTCTGGATGCTCAGGCTACAAAACACTTTAGAAATCCATATGAGAATTGTGTGTTGGGGTGGAGGCTGTTTTGCTGTGGATAAAAGGCCAATACAGCCACCTGGCTGCTGTCATGCCACTTGCACAGTGGCATGTATTATCATAAAATAGTAATAACAGCACTTAGCTCAGCTTGCCCCTGTTTTCCTTCTAATACAACTTTATCAAACTCTCAATCCCCAAGTTTCAGCATGGTAGTTGTCAGTGTCTACCTCAGTATAAACAGTGTTTCCTGGAGAAGAAAGGAGGGAAGGCCAGACAAGGGAGAGGTCATGCCAACTAAACAAGCTTGAACATACCAAAATTCTTGAGAACTGTTCTAGCAAAACTGAAAGCAGAAAACAGACCCCTCAAATCTGGCAAAATCTGGGTGAAAGGGATGTTGCTTTCCGCTAACCTTTTGGAAAACCTTTGCTGTGCAAAACAGACCTCTTAAAAAAGGCATTTTAAACAACATTTTAAGGACTGCAGCTGTTCAGAAGTAACAGTATGTAAGTTCCTAGTACAGCCTTAACTTGGATCACATGTATTCACAGAACACAGTCATGGGTATACATCTCTCCAGAAGGGCTGACACTTCAGCGAAGGCACAAAATGCGCTGTGGTTGTTGTAGTGTTGAAAAAAATGCAGTGAAAAAATATTCATTACTCCTTTTTACGAAAAATGGTTAGTTTTTCCTATGCTTTTCTGCAGTGATCACAGCTACAGCAAACACATCTCAGGAACAGTAATACCCTTCTCCCTCCCACAGCAGATCTGTAAGTTTTTTGCAGCTTAACAAATGAAGGAATAAAAACAGATAGGGATCCTAAGGATGCACTAGCTCTGAATTTCTAGTTTCAGAAATGCATATGTAATTCACCAGTGACTAAATAGAGAAATCACTGTGCTAATACTAAAACAATGTTAAATTAAGCAGCCACAATTAACATACTAGAGTTTGGGTGATTTTGCACTCCAGTTACTTTTGATTTTGATAAATAGAAGATATATTAATTACATGTAATGTTACAAGAGAGACTGGCCTTTTCAGATCAAGAAAATCCAATTTCTGCATAAGAAAACAAAATGGTTTGATATCTGTAATGGCAGAGTCTGTTAAAATACTTATTTTTACAGCAACCAATTATACATAAGATGCTGGGTTTAGACAACGCTGAGACACTTTTTTTCTCTACAAATTACATTTATGCACAAATCTAGCTTTAAAAAAAAAAAAAAAGAAAGCAAAATTAAAGACAACTATTTCACATTAATTTCTAGTTACAATTTTGTCCTTTTTCTCAGTCATGGAGCAATTTTTTTCAAGGTTTTATGAAGACCTAAATACTAAATTTAGAAATTACACATTGGAAATTGAACACCTAGTAGAAATTCTAGCTTTTTTTTTTTTTTTTTTCAGTTTTCTCAGCTTCTTCAAATATGATGAGCTCATCATCTTAAGGTCGGAGAGGTCAGATCTCTAGTGGCAGTGCCCTGGTTGAGTTTGCAATCTTGAGGAACATGGGCCTAACAAAACGCAAAGTTCTCTCCCTGAACTTTGCAAGAGTGGAACTCCAGCTGCTCAAAGAATTTAGTGGAAGAAATCCCCTGGAAAACTGTCCTTAGGGACAAAGGAGCTTATCAGAGCTGGCAAGTTTTTAAGGACACTTTTCTTAGAGCACAAGAGCTCTCCATCCTCATGTTTAGGAAATCAAGCAAGGCAGACTGGAATTTGCTCCTCAGTCAAAGGAGTAAGAAGGAGATGCACAGGCAGTGGAAGCAAGGATGTGTGACCTGGGAAGGGCACAGGGATATGGCTTGGATGTGTAGGCATGGGATCAGCAAAGCTAAGGCACAGATATAATGGAACTTGGCAAGAGATGTGAAGAATAACAAAAAGGGATTCTATATCAGTCAGGTATATCAGAAAAGAAAGGCCAAGCAGCATGTGCACCCCTCAATAAATGAAAAATGGAAAGTGCTGACAATGGATATGGAGAAGGCTGAGGTACTCAGTGAGTTTCTCTGCCTCAGTCCTCACAGTCTTCTCTCAAGGCTGCCCACCTCTCTCAAGTCCATGAACCTCTGAGTCAGTGCTGAGGGAGTGAAGTCTCCCTCACTGTAAATGAAGAGCAGGTTTGGGACCACAAGAAGAAACTGAATAGCCACAGGTCTCTGGGGCCTGATGAGATGCATCCCAGGGTCCAGGCTGACGTTGTTGCCAAGCTACTCTCAATCACATTTGAAAAGACATGGCAATCAAAGTCCCCAGTGGAAGGAAAAAGGGAAACATTACTCCTAGGTAGGAAGGAAGACCCAGGGACTGCAGACCGGTGATCCTCCTCTCTGTGCCTGGGAAGACCATGGAGCAGATTCTTATGGACACATGCTGAGGCACATACAAGACAAGGAAATGGTCAGAGACAGCCAGCATGGCTTTACTGAGGCCAAATTTTGCCTGAGCAATATGGTGGCCTATACTTATTTAAGTCCTTCCACATGCAACTGGAAGGGTTTGAGGGGATAAGATATTGGCTGGATGGACACAGCCAGACAGTTGTGGTCAATGGTTCTAAGCCCAGGTAGAGGCCAGTGATGAGTGGAGTCCCTCAGCACTCTGTTTTGGGACCAATGCTCCTCAAGATCTTTATCAATGACACAGACAGTGCGACTGAGTGCACTGTTCAGCAATTTTGCAGATGACACAAAGCTGAGCAGTGCAGCTGATCCAGAGGGACCTGCACAACCTTCAGGAAGTGGGCCCAAAAGAACCTCAGGAAGTTTAACAAGTCCCAGTGTGAGGTGCTCCACCTCGGTCAGGGCAATCCCAGACATGAGGACAGACTGGAAGTAGAACTGAGAGCAGTCCTGTGGAGAAGGACTCAAGGTTCTTCTGGCTGAAAATCTGGACATGAGCCAACAGTGTGTGCTCTCAGCCTAGAAAGCCAACAGCATATTGGGCTGCATCAAAAGAAGCATGGCCAGCAGATCTGGGAGGTGACTCTCCTCTACTCTGCCCTCATGGACCCCACCTGGAATACTGTGTCCAGCTCTGGACACAGCACAAATAGCTTTTGTCCAGCACAAGAAGGACATGGACCTGTTACAGTGAGTCCAGAGGCCACAAAGATGATCAGAGGGCTGGAGCTCCTCTCCTCCGAGGACAAGCTGAGAGAGCTGGAGCTTGCAACCTTTCAGTATTTAAAGAAGGTTTATAAAAAAAGAGGGAGAGCAACTTTTTACATAGGCAGAGAGTGACAGGACAAGGGGGAATGATTTTAAACTAAAAGAGGAGAGATTTAGATCAGATTGTAGGAAGAAATTCCTTACTGTGAGGGTGGTGGGGCACTGGATGCCCAGAGAAGCTGTGGATGTCCCATCCTTGGAAGTATTCAAGGCCAGGTTGGATGATGCCCTGAGGAAATGAAAGAATGGCATCCCTGCCCATGACAGGGAGGCTGGAAATAGAAGATTTTTAAGGACCCTTCCAACCCAAACCATTCTGTGATTTTATACTGGATGACTAGGTGCCAGGGCAATTGCACTATAAAGATTTTACATCATGCCACAGGTGTATTTTTTCCTTACCTTTGCCAACAGTTTCTGTAGAATGAATTAATGCTTTCTTTTAGTAACATACATTACTAAAGAAATGATAAAAATAACAGCTCTTCAGCATTTTCAGTGAAGAAGAGCAGCTGCAAAAATGCATTTGCTTGTGCTTAAAAGATGTATAGTAGAAGAACTAACAAGGTCTGTAATGCCAAACATCCCTGTTCAATACAAGAACACTGAAGTCTGCACGTTTGTAACACTGACATGGTCCTCTCCAAATGCTCCTGCAAACTGGTCTTCCTTTCCCTGATCACTGAGGAGTCTGTGGAAGGTTGCTAAAAAAGGCACCCTTACATAGGTGTTATGAACTACTTTTCAAAGGAAGTCCAAAAGATACATGATCATCTTACTGGCTCCAAAAGCTATTTGATAGAAAAAGCACTCACACAGACAAACAACTTAGAAGTAATTTGAACCAAAAAAATTGCATTAAGCTAATGTACTGAATGGAACAAAATTCTCTGTATTTGTTCTATTACAAAAAATAAAAAGAATAATTCTGGCTCAAGAGGAAAAATCATGACTAACACTGTCTGCTCTGAAATAGTAAATCAATGTCTTATAGAATAAATTACATCTCATGAAGCATAGAAACGACAGCAAATCTAATATTATAAATAAATCAACACAAGCATATACTTCACAATTTCTCTACATATAAAAGTATACACACATATATTTTTTTCACAGTGCATTAGAGAAAGGCAAAACTACAAACCAAGAAACTATCTAATTTACTTTGAGGCATATTAAATCTTCAAAGTCCATTTGAAGTATATTCAACTCCCAAAGTCCATATGAGCTTACATGACCAAGCAGAAATATATTAATGGACTTGCTTGAAAAGGCTGAACAATATTGTCCACAACTTTATGGTCTTACTCTTCATGTTACATGATACCTAGATGCTGGTTCTTTTTCCATCAGCTTCTCTCTCATTAAACACACCTTAAAAGTTGCAAATCTTCTTTCTCTCAGAGCTCAGCTCATTTCAGGAGCCTGGTTTTGTACTTCTTCTTGTTCTCAGGACTGGTAGCTGACTCCTGACAGCACAGAATAACTTCTTGAATAAGTAAAATGTGTCATTAGAGTAGATGTCTGCCTGTAGCAATAGATCTCTTTTCCAGTGCCACAGAACTGCTTTTGCTGATAGAGACATATTTGTGATGAGGTGTGAAGGAACACAGCTCATAAACACTTACTTGAAAATGGACATTATTCCCATTCTAAACATGTCTGTGAACAGACTGCACAGTGTCAGGGGAAACAGATAACAACATGGGTGATTTGAATGGAAAAAGAGACTGAGTATCATAAAATAATAGTAAAGGTAAGAGCAGTGAAAAAGAATATTTTCAGAAAGTTTATGTTTATCCAGAAAGAAAACACTGGTTATTTCCCATATTTCTGGGGAAATGGACTCAAAAGAGGGCAAAGAAATGTTACCAAATGTTTTTCCCTTATGAATGCAGCACATTTGGAACAAATACAGGCAACTTAGATGATCATCAGAGAAATATACTTCAGTGTATGCTGGTTCAATGAAACCAATCAAACTTCCAGTTAGTCATCTTTAATATTATATTCTTTATACAATAATGAGTAAAGTTCCAAGAGGCAATTGCTGAAGGATCCAAGCAGAAAATACTGTTGAGCTGTGCTGATAATACATACTAAAAGGATTACATTCCAGGCAGTCAGGAAAACTCACTGAAGAAGACACTGATAGCCTGCAGTTTTAAACTTCACCTTCTGGAAGCAATTACAGAATGGATGGATCTAATCATCAGTTTCAGATGCAGAAGTTCCAGTTCATGATAAACATTTTTTAGAGGAACAAGAAACAGACCAAACTGTCAGTTCTGAACAGTAAGGCTTCTCTGGAGTCTTCTGTTTCTAAACGCACTACACTGAACTGAAGCTTTAGAAAGTGGCAGATGAGTTCAGTGAGGAAAAAAACCTTTAAAACTTGCTACAAAGTGCTACCAAAACATGCCTCATTTTGACCACTCCTGATGAAATAGAAAATGCTTGCAAGGTGGAATACCCCCTTTCCAAAACGATGCTTTTGAGCACAAACTTGGCAAGGTTTAGAGGCCACCAGAATCAGCAGCTTCTTGAGGACAAAGGACACAAGTTATTACAGCTGAACTTAAAAAACCTGTCCACACATTATGCTTGTGTTCTGAACAACAAATTTAAACCCCGAGGAACTTGTTACCAAGACTAAAACTTCTTACTCCTTGTAATAATCTAATAAAGTCTAATCTTGCCCTGGATCTAACACAGTTGTGGATACATGACTGTGGATGTCTCTGCAAATGCATGTCCTGCAGAGAAAGGAACATTTGAGGGGATCACTTGTCAGTGATTATTCATAAGTCTTACCAGGGCTGTTACTAAATCAGATGTGAACACATTGATTTTCATGTCTTCATTATAGATGGACCAGTATAATTACAGACACGATTGCTTGTAAAAGCAGTTTCCTACACCTTTCGCTGTTCCTGACAACAAAGGTGAAAGCAGAAGGAATCTCAGATCCTTCTCCCTGTGCCTAAATTGGTTGTGGAAGAAGGTGATAGGAGTTAATTACTATACTTCATGGAAATAAAGAATGAAAATAGTGATCCTATTTTTTTAACAGCTCAGGTTCCTACCCTTATAGATTCTATAAATCTATTTTCATATTGCACAATCCCCAAACATAACCGGCTTTTTGTGGCTTCGAGCTCCATATAACACTGTCCAATAACTTACTGAAACCCAAGTGATGCAGGCTCCATGCTGTCATGCCTACTGCACCTCTGTTTAATCCCAGTTACTTCATGTAGTTCTTTATTATCCTGAAGTCTGCAGCATGGAAAACCTCAAAGTATTTGAATGGAACAGGAATGTCATCACACAATTTTGCCATTTATATTATATTGCTCTGCAAGAAACACTGTTTTGCACTGATCTAAATCCTCAGATGCTGAAAAAATAGTAATTATACAACTGTGTCAGAAGGGAACTCTACCTCATATTTAACCTGCAGTATGATTAAATAAGAGGATTACTGAGTTATTCTTAACAATGCTTTCACAGATTTTTCTGTCAAATCTTTTCCTTATGCAGGAATTAGCCAAATAGGAATTAAGCCACTAATATTCATGAAACATCATTAAAATTAAATTATTTTCTGATTGGCTAAAATAATCAGATCCTTTATCCCACCTAGGGACCATTCAAAGGAAATTAAAAAAACAGGGAAAAAGCCAACTGAGAAATAACATATAATAGTTACAACACTAATATCAATCAAAACATGCAACCTCTAGACCCTCATTAATCTGGAAAACCAGTAGAGACACCAGGCTCTCTTGACATAATTTAAAGTGGGATAATTCCTAAGACACAAAGACTGCACTTAACAATCTCAGAGGGATTAAAAGGGAAAGAAAAATACCATTCTTGCAGCAGAAAAATATGCTCACATCCCAGAAGAATGAAAGCAGATCAGATGTGTTTAAGATTCCTGAGAATAAAACTGTCGGAGTTCGCAAAACCCAAGTGTCTGTAGCAAAGACACACAGTGGAGTCGCAAAAGAAATGTCGTGTATGCACTTAATCAAGCAAGTCTGAACACTACACAGGCAACACCCTCTCTCATTTCCAGTCCCAAAAGACAGCTCACCAAATTTTAGGGAGTCAAATAAGGCACTCTAGGTGCAGGGCCAATCCCTGGGACAAAAGAGGAAGGAAAGGCAGACAAAAGAGACAAATTTTAAAAGGAAAAAAAAAATCTCATTGCTCTTTAAGAAAAGACTGCTCTTCTACAGAACCCTTTAATTCATGAGGCAACTGGAAATGGAAACCCAGTGGCCAACTAGTAACATTAATATTCTGGAAAGGTCTAGTTCCATTCAAGTACATAAATACTTGAGGAATATTCATTCGTCCTCCACTCCAAGTACAACACATGGTTAAAATTCCAAGGCTCATGAGGATAAAAGCAACTGATTCATTTCTACACATGGGAAGAGAACAGAAATTAAGGTGAAGTTAGTGTACTGACTGAAAAATATATATTGCATTCTCCTCAACACAGGTGACACTATAACCTTCCCACCATAGCTGAACACATGCGAGAAGAAAGTGGAAATTCCCTGTTTAAAGAGTCCTGTATCTAAGACACAGCAGCCTGGAGAAAGCAGGGGACCTCTTTTTAATCTATTTCTGTCAAGTAAATGCAAGAGAGAAAGGTATGGAGAGTTAGCAGGCTGAAAAAAAAATGAGCATGAGATCAGAAAGTCTAAGAGGTAAGGACAACTATTTCTATACTTGAAATCTATACCTGATTTCAAGCAGAACACCAGCTTTCTCACTGTCTTCTAAACACAAGGACTTCTGAGCTGAGAGTGCAGGAGATTCTTTGCAGCAAAGTAGTTAGAGTCACTCAAAGTTCTCTTCCAAAGAAAAGTGAATAGTGTATAAAGAAAAAAAAAATACTCCTCCATAATCAAATCCAACCCCATCTCAATGGATCAGAGGGAAAAAAACACCAAAGCAAATCATTCTTTAGCATGACACACAGAAAAGGGAAATAAATACATAAATAAAGAAATAGAGAAGAAAAGTGACATGTCAAAAGCTTTTCTATACTACATTTTTATACAAAAGAAAATTCAATAGAATTAATTTTGGTTAGTCTTCAGTCCTATCAATTTCTATCTTTCCTCCCCAAATGCAGAAATGCTAAATTAATTTATATCTAGTAATAACAATAATATATTAAAAAAACCCCAGCACTGAAAAGGTATTATTCATATAAATCAATTATCTCTAATAATGGAACCCATTACTAACATGGTTTATGCTTTGTGAAAAATTATGCAATTTTGCACTTTTATAATAAATGATGCAGCATTCACACAACTTAGAGCAATGAAATTTGTTACAAATGCTACTAATGCTTGTTAAAATTCAAAGCAATCCCTTGATGAATGTAATGACTTATTACAATAAAAGGGAAATTATTCCAAGCAAGAAAATGCCTAATAACAATTAATGTCTTTATTTCTGTGTAAGTATCTGTAAGAGTAAAGCAAGGACCATTTGTCTTAGGAGAGATGTCACTGACACACTGCTCAGTGAAATGCCATACACAGAGCAATAGCATAATTGCTGATACAAAAACAGCAGCAGGCAAGATTAAGGTTTAACTTTTTGTTTTCTTGAGTTGAATGAGAAATTAATTTTCCACCTGCTTTTATTATATAGTAATTTGACGAAGTCCTCAGCTCCACTTAAAATTTGTGTGCTCTAATATCCCACTCTCTAACATGTAATAACATTAAAGGTGACAGAAAAAAGACACATTTCTGAATTCCCTTCCCTACTGAAATTTAAAAATATCCAATAAAATTAATTAATAGTAGTAGCTATGCACTGTGTTCCACTGCTGTGATTATAAAATCACACTGGAAATATTTATATCTTAACATATAGGCAAATGTTACTTAGTAAAAGACAAAATATACTATTTTTCAATTCAAAGTGTCTTCTCTAGTTCAAAGTCCTTCCAGTTTTCAAGATGAAAATAATTTTGGCCTATGTGAATTTCCTCTGTCTTTCATCTAAAAATGTCATGGACTTCTGGAAAACAGCCTGCTTTGGATCTGTGGTTTTTTGGACAAACTTCATGGTGTTCTCCTGGCAGATGCCCTGCACTATTTAGGGGTATCCAATGTCATCCAGAGAATGAAAATGCAAGGCATATGGTAACAAGAAATTTATCCTCTGCAAGCGTAAGGCTTCAAGGTCAAAAAAAAAAAAACAACAAAAAAACCCAAAACAGTTCAAAACTCAATTGACCAAAAAGAATTTTTTTCTCATTTAACAGAGTAATTTTTAATATTTCAGAGGCAAAAATCAAGAAATCACATCCAGGAAATTGCTACCCACATAGAGGAAACTCCTTTCATTTGGTTCTACTTTTTCCTGAGTTAGTGCTTCTACACTTACAACTTAAGAGCACTTAAACTTTCCTACCTTTCACTGGATGTTACTCAATAGCTGTCTTCCAGCGTTATGAACCTAATTCAGTGTTCTCTCTTTCTTTTTTTTCCACCAGTTCTTTCTGCACTTCTGATATACACATATCAATTTTCTGACAACACCAAGGCAGTTAATAATCACATGGGTCACAGGACACAGCAGTAAGACTGCCACTTAAAAAGTAATTTATATCTTTATAGCCTGCTTATCTAAAAGGCTGTGCCTGTTTGACAGAGCCAGGTATTAACAACTTCATAAAATGCATGATGGAAGAGGTTCAAATGAGAAATGCAAGTATTCCCAACAAAATGCAAGACTAACCACAGAAGTACCAACAGGAGTAGCTGTAAATGTAGAAAAACAATCTGTTTCACAATCTTCAGGACAGATTCAGATTCAAAAAGCTTTCAAAATAACAATAACTGCAATCCAGACAACAGGCAACAGAGAAACACACTGATAGAAGAGCAACAAAACAGAGTTTTACAGGAAAAACAAGTATGTTACAAGCAGATGTGACTTCTGCAAGACATGATGAGCAGCATCAAAGGCCAAGTTAAAAAGCCCATGTCGTGCTCAACCTGCACAGCCAACTTGTTTCAAATAGTTCCTTCTGTATCTTAACTCTACTGGAAAACCTGCCCAAGATCCTTACCATAGATAGGTGTGTAAAGTCTCAGGATTATACAAAGAGGGATGGAAGCAGGTACATTTATGAAATTTTAGATTCATTCTAGTACAATTAGGTTTCAAGCTTATATTCAGATCTTAAAAGCTTGTGGACAGCATCACTGTACAGAGGTCCATGCCAACTAATAACATACACAAGAAAGATGAGGGATGCACTTGGGGGTGTTGTTTCCACAGCAGACTTCAAGCACCAGGTTTCCAGAAATGCACTTTCAGAATCCCATTAGAAAATTTAAAAAAAATAAAAAATAAAAAATAAATGCATAAAAAATTAACAATACTGAGTGTCGAAGTGACTAACTCTTGGTCTTCTGCAAAAAGCTGAAGAAAAATAAAAACCTGCATCATCTAAAATATCCCCACCCTCTCCCTGCCTCAGTATGCTGATTATGTCAGTCAAATAAAACAAGAAAGAGAGGGATACACCTGAAATCTCGCAGTGACAGGTTTTGAATTAAAACTAGTGTAAAAATTGCAGCATTAAAACACACCATTAAATCCAAACAGCCTCAAATTTCTGCTAACATCTGCCAGTGTAAATGCTCCTGGACATGAATAACACCAAAGCACTGGACATCAGGTGATTATGATATTCTGCTGACCCAGGAGAATAGGTGAGAATGCACATCTCGGCCTTCAGCATCCAAGTTCATCCCACAGACAATCAGTTTTATTGACTCCCTGAAAAATCAGAGAGCCAATGTTTAGTGCTGAGGTCTCCGAGAAAGAAGCCAACAGCTGTGAATTATCTTTTGTCAGACAAGCCTTGAATAACTGTTGAACGCCAAGGATAGAATACAGGGATAAAAATAAAAACACCATTTTGTTTATCCAGGGCAGAGATCACCAGGACAAAATCTCCAGAACACGTGTAGAGATTCTGGATGTTTCTAGAAGGACCTGTGTTGTAACAAACTAGAATATACCAAAGTTTTATGCTGTATACGCACAAGACATAAAATTCGCAGCTAAGAAATAATAAATACCAACATTCTGGGATTAACACTTGAAGAGTAAGTGTGGTTTGACAAGATACCAAGAATCATATGACTAGATGAGTACATGATTTTTTCCATATTTTAGGTCATACATTTTTTTTTAATTGGGACTAAATGTTTCAAAATACTGACCTGATATTAATCCACATCAGGATATAAAAACTAAATATTGCAGTTAAAATATTCCAGTTGCATTCTGATCACTACACTCCATGTTCTTCATTCAGGAAACTGATCTGTGACATGGCTTGAACAGGAGGGAACAGCATATGCTAATTTATGGTGAAGTAGTAACTAATAAAGGTGTTCTTTACAGTAAAAGTGGCCAACTCTTACAGTACATATGCATTTAAAAGATAACAAGTGCCATATGAATGATTCACACAATTAATACTGTAGTTTGCTTAGGGATTCATGGGGGACTGAAAATCTTTCCTTAATGCCTTTCCTGAATATACCCAAATTACCTAAGTGATAAGATAATTCTACTTCCCAGATTACAATGGATTTACAATTGATTTATGGACCAGTGAGCACAGATCACTCCAGCAAGAGAGATTGTGGTTGACTGGGGAAATTCCACAAGCTTTTAAGAGCTGAATATAAGCTTGAAACCTAATTGTACTAGAATTAATCTAAAATTTCATAAATGTACCTGCTTCCATCCCTCTTTGTATAATCCTGAGACTTTACACACCTATCTGTGGTAAGCTCTTTCCCCTCTCCTGCCAAAGCTAAGAAGCATCAGAACCTAGAGTTCCTTTATGGAAGTAACTGAAAAATTACTGCGCAGAAGTGCTTTTCTAAAAGCACAGAAACAAATAAAAAGCACAGAAACAAATAACTAGTAAAGTCACTGCACATGCAGTTACTCAGTTTTCCAATAATTACAACTTCAAGGTTGTCAGAACAGAATTTTAGCGTCTCAAATGCTTGCAGTATGTTTAAAGTATGTTACAGTAGCCTTTTTGTTTAAATATCCATGTATTCTTACTTCCATCTACACATCAAAGTAAGTAGACTAGAGAATAAAGGCAAAATTTTACGCATAGATGGCTAAATGGCTACATAAATAACCTTTATAATAGCTCTTCAAAATCTTACAGGTGTAATTTTTTAAATTTAAATAAGCTATTTAAATAGTTTATTTTCATGCACAAAAATTGAATAATTTCCTGCCATCTCAGTTAGAATAACCAGATCCTTTGGCATCCAACAGTGCTACATTCTCTTGAACGACGTCACTGTTCCTTCCCCTGTAGTTAGCTATGGTTAGTTAACTATAACTTACACTTGCACTTTTTCCCATTTAAAGCAGAGCACTCTACATTACATTTGGGAATAAATGCCTGTTAATCAAAATCAGTTTACATTAACATAATGTGGTGGGTTGGCCCTGGTGCCCACCCACCCACTCTATCAGTCCCCTTCCCAGCCAGAAAAGGGAGAGAGTAAGATGGAAAATAACCCATGGGTTGGGATAAGGTAGTTCATTAAAACAGAAGAAAAGTGAAGTGAAAGATAGTAGGGTTTATTCTCTACTTCCCATGAGCAGTGATGGTCTGAAGCAGGGCTTCAGCAGGCACAGTGCTTCCTCAGCAAGCAGCCTTCCTGCTCCTTGCCTCAGCTTTTACATCTGAGCTGATGTCATAAGCTATGAAATATCCCTTTGGTCAGTTTGGGTCAGCTGGCCTGGCTGGGTCCCCTCCCAGGATCTTGCTCTCGATGGAGGAAGGAATGTGTTATCAACACCCTTCTAGCAAAGCACAGCACTGTGAAGGCTACTTTTGGGGGAAATGAACTCCAGCTCAGCCAAACCCAATACAGTCTCCACCCCTTATTCCATACCATTTATGTCACACTCAGATCCCGTATCTGGCTATCTCCTGCACTTGCACAGATCTCGTTTTATGGCCCTCTTCCACTGCTCCATATCTTGGGCTCCATTCCCATTAGGTTGCTTAAGTGTGATTTCCCTTTAGTGAATTCATGCTGACTACTCCTCATCACTTTATTGCCTTCCATGTGCTTACAAATGGTGTTCAGGATGAGCCACTCCATAACCTTTCCAGGGACTGAGGTGAGGGGGTTTTTTTCCTCCTCCGCCCTACAGGAAAAAGTCCAGGCAGACCAGAACCATATTTAGCTTCAGACTGAATGATATATCTTCTTTGATTGGAAGTTTATTTTGGCACACTACATATTTTCAAATAAAGCTGAAATTAGTTTCCAAATGCAAATTAATTTGGGAACTCAAGAAACAAAAATGTCACAACTTTCTGATTTTGAAGCAGAAAGTGCCTCTACCACCAGCTCAATTAAATTAGTGAAACTGATGTGAACTCACCCAAAAAAAGAAAACCACACACTATAAACCAGAGACTATATATCTGTGGCTAAGCTACTTGACTGAAAAAAAAAAAAGAAAAAAAAAAAAAAAAAAAAAAGAACACATACCCTGTTCTGGCACACTGAATATATTTAAATACTTTTCAGTTCTTCAGAGCATGCCGTGCACTACTTTTGAATATGGCAGGAAATATCTACTGAAGTTTCTATATCATAATGATCCAAGCCAATCAGTTCCTGCAATTTGATTTTTTCTACATGTGTGTAACAGACAAGCCTCCCAAAGTCCCACTGCTCCACTGAAAACACGACCTTTTTGTTAGACACTTTGCTTTAAATCTCATCACTATGATCTAAAGTAAAACATGAAAATTTTCCTCACCAAGTGCTAATGAAATACGAGTTGATCAGTGTTGCTGGAAAAAGCACAGTCTAGTCAACCAACAACTACTGTGACTCCAACTACTAACAGAAGAAGTATGCTACTCCCAGTTTCCCACACACACTTCCAATTGACCAAATCGAGACTTGCTTAAAATAGACACACACTGGATTAAAATATTCCAACCACAGGATTGCATTTGCTGAAAAAAAAAAAAAAATAGCTGTCCCAACACTATTTATATGTCACTTGACAGGGGGATGAATCTTTCTGACCACGTTTAAGAATTTCATCCGTTCAAGAGTCACAACTTCCAAAACTCACAGGGAGGGAAAACCCTGGGAGCAGTCCAATGCTGGAAAAATGGCAACGTGGCTGATACATGGGCTGCCCAAGGCAAGTGGTTAAAATGCTTTGATTTTCCTCAGTCTAAGCATGATTTTAGACCTTATTTCGAATCTGAGTTCACACAGTGGCAGTTTTCCGAGTGTAACTGTGATTTCATGATGTGTTTCACTGTTTTCATCTGTTACACTTCCCATGCAGGTATTCCTGCATCGGCTGTAAAAAGATCACTTCATTTTTCATATTTCTTTTTTTTTTTCTTTCGCTATTCAAGGACATGAATGAGATACAAAAACTTGAAACCACTAAAATTAAAAAATTCTGCCCACTGAAACAATTTCTGCAATATCAAAAGCAAAATCAGCATTATTACATAAATAATTTCTAAACCCAGTACTGGGTTTCCAGCTAAAGACCATGTGGATCAGGATTATAATGGTTATATGAAGAAATGACTTTAACTCACAATCCTCTAAAAGATAGATGCCTCAGAAAGAAATGACATTCAAGTGTGACTCAGTTGCAAAAGATGATTCTAGAAAAAAATCATTTGGGCATTCACTATGTGTCTTTTCCATGCATATTTTGCTCAGGTGGCAGACCAAATGCTTTCCTAACTAAAATATTGCAAATTTGGTCTAGGCTCAGAGCCAAGACAGACACTTTCCATGTCAGGAATTACCACAAAAAATAAAATCTGTTACCCACACAGCAACATTTAAGAAATCCACTCAAATCTGTTGGGTCAAAAATTTATTTCTTTCAGCAAAAGGCAAGACCCTTGAAATCAGGTTCCCATTTCTCAATCCTGACACTACTTTCAGAGTTCTCCAGGAAGTTTTCAGGCCATGTGGCAGACACAGCTTCTCTATTACAGAGAACACTGGTGTTGATGGATCCAACTCCCCAAATCTACACCAACACCTTTGGGTTTCTGTCCTGATTCAAAGCAGAAAAATAGTGATACTATTAGGGTCACATGCAACCCAAAAATAACACATGGTCACAACAGTATTCATCAGAAATATAAGTGAGAGGTTGGCTGCAGTTTCAAGTTTTGACTAATATTTGCCCTTCCAAAGAGAACTTTTGAATCAGTACCAAATACAAATAACATGTCTGATCACACACAAAGAGGCAGGATGCTCCATGATTAAAATACAAGAAGCTTTTTTTTAAAGGGAACTTTTTACTTAAGGGTATCTTCATTATTACTTTTCTTCCAACATGCTACTTCCTCTTTTTTTAATGCAATATAAATTACAACTGAAATTATTATGTTATTACTAGTGATGCATGATACGTAAATGAAGAAGGACCAAGAGTTCTTCCATCCACCCCACACTTTGTTTTAAAAAATAAAAGACAGGCTATGAGAAGGAGGAGTGTCTTATCTTTTACTACTACTTTTTTTGTTCTTTTTCTATTTTTCTCCCTAATACAAAAGCAAATTTAACAAGAACATAACAAACTTAGAGGTAGCATACCATCCACTGTTTAGGGAGTTCCCTAACTCCTTTTGTTGGGACTTAACTAACTAGGATTTTATTCCTTTATAGTAGACCACACTGCTCTTTTGTCTTCTGAACACACCTACTTTGCCTAAAAATTCATCCTCTTTCTCTCTGCAGCCTATATTATATTACATCTATAGTATTTCATAGAATCATAGAATTGTTTTAGTCGGAAAAGACCTTTCAGGTCACCAGGTTCAACTGCTCCCTCAGCACTGCCAATTCCACTCAAACACATCAAGTGGTATAGCACAATCACACAGAAATCTGAATAATCGTATTTTTTTTTAGCACTTACAAACAGTAACAAGCTACCTTTGCCTCTGCTTTATGTCTTTCACCTAACTCTCCTTATGCTGCACCACCTAAAGTTTTGAGCCTTCCAAGAGTTTTGTAGAGTGTGATGACCTCATCAGTCAGTACTTCCTCGTGCAAAGAAAAGCTGCCTTTAACATTTGGTTCCTTGAAACTCCAGTGGAATACCATTTAATTTAGCTCCTAAATTATTTATTATTAGGCTATTAAAAACACACTTCTTTCCTTCTGAAAGAATGCAGTCATAACCAAATTAAAGTATATAACCATGGCAAGCACAAAATAGAAAATTTCTCACAAATGATGTGGTTAACAAGGCACAGCATACTCATTGACACATCTTTATAAAACATGTAATTACATCCTGAACTGCATGCCTTTACAACACAGTAGCATATTACAGTATAACTCACAGTGGAAATTTTTAACAGCTTGTCAGCAACTCTCTCTTTTTGTTCAAGATTTTATACATCTTGAAACTCTATTTGCCACTTTCCATCTATCAGAAGCTTACAACAGAGATTTTGAGACAAATGACATGACAAAACACCAAATTAAAAGGATTCCAAATACAAATGACAATTATGGGTGTGATGCTTCAGGCTTTTATCACAGCAAAGTCCAAGCTTTCCATTTAATTAAGAACTGTGAGTGAAAAGCTGCAATGCTTAAGGACAAAACCAGCTATCCAGACAGCGTGTCTTTGAATTACCCATTATATATTCACCCAGTGCCTTGTGTATAATTAATGGTCCCTCCGTAAAATCATAAGCCATTTAATGAGATGAAGATAAAGGCTTGAAGATCTCTACAGTAATTCTGTCCCGATGCCCATTACTATCCTTTTGCTAAGGAACTCCTGATATATTTGGCTTGTCCTAATAAACAGAAGGATTTTACATCGACTGAAAACTGGCAACAAGGTGGCAGAAAGCAAGCATCACAAAGTGGCACCAGTTTATAAATTCAAGAAGAAATCTTTCAGGAGTAAGTTTATATCTCACTCAGTTTATCTATTAACAGCAGCACTGAAGAAATGATGGATACCTTTTAGCATGAAGACTTGCCTTGAAGATACATAAGATTGCGCAATGCCAACAATACCGATACATTGAAGAGAATATTCCCCTATGAATCACAAAAATTACCAACAATCCAACACTGGGAGGGGGCAAAATTTATTTATGAAACTCTAGTGCACTAAAAACATCTAGCTCCAACCTGTTATTAGACCATCACTACAAAAAGTGAGTTGAGATTAACATCTCTGTACAATTTTTGCAACATTCCACAAAACCAGGCTTCATAACAGAAGCAGCACTGCTGCAAAGTCTGTGCATCAGTGGGGTGTCCAGCAGCGGGCAGTCATGCCAGTTAAATCCAGGTTTTACTTACCCAAACACAGGAATAAAAGCAGTTTGTATTCAAACAGATCTGAAAGAAGTTAAAGGATACGGCTAGCTCGTGAAATTAAATAGGGGAGCACAGTCAGAATGGAACAGACAGAAACACAAATACGTCAAAAGGGTTGTCAAGGCATATGGAAGACAGGGAGGTGATTCTAGAGTGAGCCAAATCAGATTCACTAGTGGAAAATCATGCCAATCTAGTCCAGTGGCCATCTCCAACAGAGTGACTGTGTTAGTGGACAAGGCAAGAGCAAATGTATCACCTACCTGGACTTCTGTAAGGCCTTGGATATAGTCCCACACAAAATACTTGCCAATAAACTGGAGAGATATGAATTTCACAGGTGAGCTATTGCAAGGACAAGGAATTGGCTGGCTAGCAGCAAAGAGTTGCAGTCAACAGCTCAATAGCCAAATGGAGGTAAGTAACAAGTGGTGTCCCAAAAGCTACAGCCTCTTCCCAACACATTTTGTCCATGGCTCCACCACGTGCACACACAAGGTGTGCAGGTTCCAAGAGCATCTTTTGCTTGCCCTACAAGGTTTATAATGGGGAAGAAGAGCAGGTCTGGACACTGTGCAAAGTGCTTCTTGGTACTCAACCCCACAGAGCATAGACAGGTGCCCAGCTGGTCCTGCTGCTGCTCCAATGCTTGCTGCCTACACCCTATCTTCTTATTGGTAAAAGAGAGGAACAGATAATTTGAGCATGAACCCCTTTCAGTCACACACCCAGAACTTTGCCATCTTGTTTGATTCTGCCCAAGTCCTGGTTCGCTGTGTCATTCATGCCTATGTGAAAGAATAATAAGGCATAATCAAATATAACTGCTTCCACCAAGCTGTTCTCTCTGTGACATCCTGGGCCTTAGCATCTGAAAAGCAGCAAACCTCACAATTCCCCGTTAGACTGACAAAGGGGTGTCTCTTAGAGGTACTCGCTTCTTTTTGTGGTTTCTAATGTGTGCTGTGGGTGTGGTTTGTCCCTCCAGAGTGTGCTCACTGATGTCTTCAAGTGCTACAACAGCTACAGGTCAATGTTCTTCCTGTGCTGGGGATCCCAGAGCTGGACACAATATTCCAGGTGAGGTATCAATGGAATAGAAGGATAGAATCACCTCTCTCGACCTGCTGGCCACACTGCTTCTCTTCTCACCTTTTCCTGGTTGCTATGCAGGAGGGTGGAGAATGAAGCAGAGTTCCACTCTGTGGGTCACCAGAGAAGTGCCCCTGTTGTGTCTCACTCAGAGTAGCACCAGCCACAAGAGACTGATGACAAAAGCTTCATCTGTCTCTTCTTCAGCCCCTCTAGTACCAGACAGTCTTCTCCATGTGTACTGTAACTCAGCCGGCTGGTACCTGGCCTCAGCCTGCTTGTACCTTTCACAGATACTTGCTTTTGCCTCAGGAGGAAAGCCTGGACACTCGCCACAACCTGAGGGCCACACTGTGAACTCCTTCCCTAGCACTTCTGCCTGGAAGGAAGCACTGGACATTTCGGGGGTTCTTGCTGCACGAATCCCAGTTTTTGCTCTGGGACAAGCCTCAGCTGGGATTTATTTAGAACTTGCCACAGAAATCAATTACTCTTTAGACGCCAAGGAGAAAGAGGAGAGTGATGCTGGCATTTCCACATATGTACATTTTGGTACTCATGTCCCCAGTTTTTTGACCTCCATGCCTGGCACACCTCCGTGTTCAAACATCAGCTACCTGGATCGGCTGAAATAACCATGTGTTTCATACTTCCCGCAATGCAAATGGGGGCTTGATGGTATGAAGGAGGAAGACAATGAAAAAAAAAAAAAAAAAGGCTTTTGCTACAAAAACCAATTTTCACTGCTTGGGAAATTGTCTGTCTACTTTGGGAAGTCTAATTCTCAAAGTAGATGCCTCACCAAAACTGCCATCCTGTTTGCCTCAGGTAACTACAAAAAAAGCTGAAGCATAAACTTTGATGAATACCTTAAAAATTACCAACGTGGGAGCCAGAATAACTACAGTTCTGAGAACACTGCAAGATTGTCGCCACATAATTCTTAGAGACACCGATGGCAATTATGTAAATTATGACTCAGATTAAACAGTTGGCAATGCACACACCAAATAGGATCTGTGTACCATGAAAGTCCTAGGACTGCACTGAGATTGTTTAAATCAGACACTACAGAAAATTTTGCTATCTCCATAGTCCAGGAAGCAATTGCCAAATTCAGCTCAACAGTTCAGCCCCAGTCCTTGAAAATAAACTGGTTCAGATACTATTTTCAGCTCAAGGATTTGTCAGGATTTTTGCCCTCCAATAAAGTGTATGTGAACAAACTTCTCCACAGAACAGCATAAAATGCCAGCATGTTACTAACTTGCACTGCATTTGACATGAATATTCATCTTCCCCAATTCTGCTAAAAATATTGTTTAAAAAGATGAGATGCACAGATGATTTCAATGGGACCAGAGTTTGTGGAAGAATGGAAAGAATTCTGCAGTGCTCATCCCGAGACACAACATACTCAAAGAGGATAGATATGCAAGAGGTTTTGCAAATGTGACATCAGCTAACATCCTTCCAATTTAACATAATTGTATTTGTCTTACCAAAAATACAGGTGAGTCAGAGTATGCCAGCAGAACCCAATCACTGTAATGCAATGTTGTCATCTGAGCTTTTTGAAATAACAAGGTGACACAAAGAAGTCTTAAAGGAGATACCACAGAGGAAAAAAAAAAAAACTCATCCTCTCTGCAGCAAAGAAGCTGGGAATTTTTTTTTAATTATTGTTTTTAATATTTTTTTTTTTTCCACTTCAAAAAAAATTCCTTAAGAGAAAGTCAGACAAATATGGGTGTCTTACCTTCAGTGAAGCTAAGAGATACAGACCTGGGAGAAGATTTATAATAGCATTTAGGCATCAACAGATATTAGACATGTAGAAAATATTAGGCATATCTTTAGATACCAAAGTAATCTTAATCACAATTAAAAATGTATTCTTATCCATAAAAATCTAGAAAATAATTTAAATCCAATAGTGTAGTATCTGTTTTAAGATCTGGAGATACACTAAAAAGCAGAATTTTCTTTATAGTAGAAGCTCTTCAGAACCCTAATGCAACATTATTTATCTGTGGTGAGAGGTTTTCAATATTCAGATTCCCAGATAGACCACAAAAATATTTGGATTGTTTTCTCAAGACTGCACAAGTCTATTTTAGTCGTGCTTTTAGCAGAAGATAATAGACACTGAACTCTGCAAGTTTCCCATCACTTTTTGGTTTTTTTAATTAAATAACTGTTTCATTTGAACACCCAGGATATACATCAGTTAACTAACAACAGTGAAAAGGTAGAGCTGGGCATTAAGCATCATCAATTACTTCAAATATCAAAAAAATCGAGGCTTCTGTTGTCTTGATTAGTAACATTATGTTAGCAATAAGTCAATGCATTGCTTCTAGATTGTGATCTAGTAAAAAAAAAGTAAAAGAGTAATCAATGTGGAAATAAACAGCTCAAAATCAAAGGCTCGTGGGCTCTTGTCCTGCTGGGGTATTTCAACCACCCCAGCACCTACTCTAAAAGTGGAACAGTGAGAAATCCAGGAGACTCCTGGATTGCACAGAGGATAACTTCTTAAGACATGCAATAGATTGTCCTACCAGAGTGGATGCAGTAGAGTAAAGGGGAGACACACTGGTGGAGTTTGCAGACCTGAGGGATATGGGTGAGGTGAAGAGAAAAGAAAGTCTTGAACTTTAGGAAGGCAAACTTCCAGCTCTTCAAGGTAACCTATTTTTCTCTTATTCTAATATCTTTCTTTACTCCTTCTCTCTTCTCTCTCTCTTTACTCCTGTTTCTTTTCTTAATCTCCTTTCTTTACTCTTTTCCTAAATCTCAAAATTGATGGGCTGTATTTTACTAAGTTATGTGGATTAGCATGTGCTGGGTGTTTTGGTGAAAGCTTTGTCTTGGTTTTTTAACTTTTGCCAAAATGCCTATTTTCTCACTAACTTAAAAGAAACCTCTTGGGAAATGTATGCAGCGTTTTCTCTTTACATGATCTCGAGGTACTAAAGAACCACAAGGCTCTGCAAAAATTCAGTGGGTGAAATTTTGGAGCCTTAAATATAAGTAAAATGCCTAAGCAAGAGCATGGCTTTAACCTAGGGTCTTACACCTTCCAGTACCTACAGGAGGTTCATAAGAAAGATGGGCACAGATTTTTTAGCAGGGCTCGTTGAGTTAGGACAAGGGATATTGGTTTTAAACTAAAAGAGGGTCAACTTAGGCTATATGCAAGGAAGACATCTGTCACAATGAGGGTGCTGAAACACTGGAGGAGATTGTCCACAGAGGTGGTAGATGCCACACCCTCCTTGGAAACATTCCAGGTCAGTCTGGATGGGGCTCTGAGCAACCTGCTCTAGCTGAAGATACCCCTGCTCACTGCAGGGGAGTTGGACAAGACGGCCTTTGAATCTCCCTTCCAACCCAAACCATTCTCTGATTCTACAATAAAATCACTTCCATTTGTGCAAGAGACTTGGAAAAATTAAATTCTTAACTGTAGCCAAAACAATCCTTGAAGAAGCTGCATTGCTGTGAGATCATGAAGGAAAAAGAGTATGTGAAGAGATAATGCAGACACCAAACTTTCTCATGAGAACATGGAAGTATTCCCAAGGTGATTACCACTTCCTGCTTTAGCAAACAAAAAATTAGGGGACTGTAATCCTGAAATATGCATGCTTAGACACAGAGATAAACGTCTTAAATGTGGTGTTGCTAAAATGCACAGCATCAAGATGTATTGAGCCCAGTTCAGCATAAAGGGTTTTTTTAAAAAGTATAATTATACATTCAAGACTATTCAAAGCAATAAAACCATGGTTGAAAGGATATACAAGCTTTTCACTGTTAGTAGTGTTAGCCTGTAATACTTTCTGGACTCATTTTACTAAAGTAGTCAGAAGCAAGTAATCCAGCTGTACTGAACATGACACCTACTTAAACGAAATATCCATACTTAAACTACAATCCAGTAATACAAAAAAATAACTTCCCCAAAATATCTTATCGCTGTCTTATCTGTTCTAACTTGTTCTAACAGTGCAACGTAAGTCATATCATCCAGGTGGAAAAGCTATTGTGCAGCACTCCACACAAGAGTGTGAATAACAAAAATTTCCTCCTTTAGCATTGCATGTTTTTAAAGGTTGCATAAAAGCAGGAGAAAAATAAAACACTAATTAGGCCAACAATTTTTAAATTTACCTCACAGGCAAGGAAATGGGAGAATGCACTTTCAGCCTGCTTTAACACTTCTGAATAATGCTTCTGTTATAACATCACTCAAAAATTTTATAATTTTACAGTTCCAGGTTGGGCACAGACAGAACTCTGAAACAAAATAAAATAAATTTGTACCTGTTTGAAGATACCATTTTATGAAGGAAGAGTTCCAGTCACTGGAGAATATTCTACTGTCATAACCAATACTCAGTTTCCTCTAACTTGTAAAGCACTATATGAAGTGCAACTCAGTACAACTGAATGCAAACAGAGATGACAAAGCAGGCTGTAGTCAGTTATCTTTGAGATGCAGAGACCTGCAGCACTTCAGTTTTACACTGTCAGCAAAGAGTGCCTGTTACACTTCTGTAGGAGTAATTTTACATTTACCAGCTGTCGAAGCTATAATGTGTTCAAAAGCTCAAAATCAAGAAATATATAATTATTCATCACATGACAAATGAAACGAACGGGCAGCTAAGAGAACATCTTCATATAGTGCTACACAAATTCTCTATTTTATTCAAAGATACAGCTGACTGCAAAATAACCAATGGTCCATAAAACAGGGCTGAGAGGTCTAAATTTCAAACATCATTAAACATTAGATAATTAGTCCACAAATGGAGTTTTAAGTTACTCAAACCTATTCAGAAGGCACTTAGCACAAAGCGTGATCAGCCACTACCTACTAAAACTACCCAAAACTCAGGCTGTGTTTACATTTGATCACAATAAACACTGATAGCTTTTTTCTACCTATCTCAATGCTCTCCTCTGGATAATCAAGTCAGAGGCAACCTGCACTGCTCAAACACGCTCCGGGAAATCACTGCATATTCACTGCATATGAGCTTTGTTAAGCTCATATCAGACAAAGCAAGGTCTGTTTTGTACAAGATCATGCCTGGCCACCTTACAGGTCTCACAAAAAGCAGCAGGCCGCATGCCACTTGTCGTCTGCACTAGCTACACACGGAGCTAGGTTCTGCCAAGTCAAACACACCTCTGCATGCTGCACTCATACTTTTTATACAAGATTTCTTAACCACTTTCTTAGTTCTTTTCAGTTAAGATGTAATACTGATGTAAAAATTGCATTTCAAGTATTTTGTTTTATTACAAAGCCTTTCTCCAGTGTCACACCATTTTCTAAAATAATATTACTTTCGGCCACAATGTTAGTCTACAAAAGTGAATGAACAGTCAGTTTTTAACAAGCGAAGTATCAAACTTCATTATGATCAACAGTCTCAATAAAATGCCCCATGACACATTTTGCCTCACCTATTCCTTTATTTCTTTCATTAAAGTTTCAGTAAAAATGATTTAAGGACTTTTAAGTAATAGGAATATGCATTCAAAAGAAGAATTCATTATGCATCACACTACCTCGTTTATAGGATTGTTGTCTTTTGTGATGAGATGTCTACTAGAGACAAGAGAAATCACGATCTGCTGCCTTATGATGGTCACTACATATTAATGTACAGCAGTGCATGCTCCACCAGTTTATCATTTTGTGAAAATCCTTTAAAGCAAAATTTTACATTTATCCACTGAAAGGACGCTTACATGCAAGCCCATCATTAGAAGTTTTATTTTAACACAAGCAAGACACGTTTAAATTACATCCCAGTGCTTCACGTTTTAAGTGCTTCACCAAGCAACCTTAAATGTTTTAAATAGGTGGGTTTTGTTTGCTTTGTATATATGCTTTTAATTCCCTGCTAAGTGGAAAATAATTTGAGAAAGTAAACTGATTTAGCAACTTCAAAAATCAAGTTTCAAAGTACAGTTTAAGAAGGATTTCCATTTAAGTACACTTAGTTGTTTCCTTCCACTCTTCTGATAGTAATTCAATAGCACCCCATGATAACTGAATCTTGTGTAGAGCTAAAAAGTGCTCAAAACACAACACAAGCCTTGTCACACAAATTTGTCCCAAGAGTTGGTAGGCATCTAACATTGCCACTTAGGAGCAAAACACTATTGTGGAAGTAATCTCTAAAGTTATCAGCAGGAAATATCTAGCCTTGAGTAAGATCAGAGTGGTAAGATTTATCACAAACTTAATTATGAGTTCCTGTAATACTACACAGTCTCTTCATGGCTCTTCAAGTCACATCACTCTGTTACTCTTCTAAGCCTGTAAAGTTCCACATGCTGCTTTTTACAGAAAATGGCAGCTTTTTAAACAAGATGCTGGAGGATATATCTTTCCTAAAAAAAGTTTCAAGATTTTATTTTATAACACACAAAAAAGCAAAAACAAGGCACATTGGGTTTTGAAACATTTTTACATTCCTTTTATGTTTTCACATCAGATGTTTGTTATAAGGCATGTTACTTGACCACATTTCATTAAATGGCCTTTTTAAGCTGACAGATTATCTTAACTGACCTATACACAAGAAGATATCCATAACCAGGGAGAGATACCTCTTAATGTTTTTACTGACATCAGAAGTGTCTCCACTTCATTCTTTTATCTCATCACACTCCAGAGAGGTTACTAGCCCAGCTACAATAGTTTGTACAGTGCAGTGTCTGCTTTGTTTCGAGCAGATTACATGTCATACATTACACGTCGATCTAACAAAAATGGAATTAACCAGAGTAATCCTCAGTAACTATGCTATATTTAGTCAACAGGGGGGGTCATAACAGGCCACTACAGATTATTTTTGAAACCATTAAAATACTATCTTTTGGAACATATTTCTGCATTTCTTATCAGAAAGTGATCAGAATGAATAGAACAACTTTCAGTAATTTTCAAATAACTTCCAATTTGCATAAAGATTTAAACAAAAAACATATTAATAAATTGCTTCAGTAGAGTCAGCTCTTAAAACATTTGAGTGTTAAAACCTTATCTGCAATAGCAGCACTAAGTACACGAATCAGATCCCTGCCTCTGTGCATGTTTACACTTAAACAAGATTACTTACTCTAAGTTTCGTACAAATGGTAATTTATAATTAATACATATACATACATTTGCTATCCCAAACAGCTAATCTCTTACCAATGAATAACAGAGGATGATGTAGGAAAAAAAAAAAAGTGAATTTACAAAAGAGAATGTATTACTCAAAGCATTCAGTAATGATGAAGTTGGATCATCCATCTGTACTTAAAAATGCAACAGCTGGCATTTACAATATCCAACTGGGACATTTATTGATGTCTGTAACAGATAAGCAGTTCCAAACAACTTAAGAGGAATTCAGCTCTGAAAAAGAGAAACCTTATTTGATGTGCTCCTTGAAAGAGCTTCAAGCATAAGCTGCTCCAGTAATCCGATTCCAGCTAATTAATACTTTCTAGCAACATCCTAAATGCACACAACTCATATTTGCAGCAAAATTACTGTTTTCTGTATTTAAAGCCCTTCTTAGTCTTCACTTCCTCAGACTAATTTGTAAACTGCATAAATAAATTCAAATACCGCAAACATTTCCATAAAGAAGCAATCTGACTCATATACAGAGTCAGCTTTCTTGCTCTCTCACTCTTCAGCAGGCTTGTAAACGTCTGAAATACAAGCTGTAACAGATTTCAGCTTGTACAGTACATTTGTGCTGTAAATTATGCTTGAAAATTGGATTCCTGGTTGTGTAGGATTTTTTTCTCTCCTTCAGGGAGGAAAAACTACCTCTGAAGGACCAGGCTAGTCAAGTGAGGCTTCTCTGCATATACCATAAAGAAAAGTACACATATTATTTAAATATTTAAGGTTTGGGGATTCTGCCCTTGTAATAAGAAAAATGTTTTTCTTATAAACTGTCCATTTCACACATTTTTGTTCTTTTCATTGTACTCACTAGATATGATTATAAATATGCAGCATCTTTCTTGAATCTTTCATTTATACAATCAACAGTATTACTTCTCTCTGAGTAACAGGGTGCAAGACTTTAATAGAGGCACATGGCATACATGCTTCCCTTGTGACAGCAGTTAAAGAAATATTCACATAGAAATCATGCACTGGGGATCATGTCAGTAAGATTTAAGAATCTAACTCAGGAACTAGGGGATGACATGGACCCAGACACCACCAAAAGCCTTCTGAAATCAGCTTTAGAAGTGGATTTTACTCTCATAAACTGATGTAAATTTTCCATTTTTCTGTAATACTTAATAAAAGTGTTAAGAGGCATCCTTCCTATTAAAAGGAGAGGAAAGAAAGGAAGGGTAACTATTCCTATTAGTTTCCTTAACATTATAAAACTGTGAGTTTGATTTTTAGCCTGCATTAAATGCAGCCAAGTCTTCTGGGCCACTTCCTTTGACTAACTCCAAGTGTGGTGTAATCAGCAATTAAGAAAAGCTCACACCTCAAAAAAAATTAGAACAGTCATTAGTCTAATTTGTGATCATCAATATTGCAAGACCATATTGTAAGACCATTAACTGTCAGTACATGTTACTGCCAACTGTTATTACAGAAAGAATTTCATTCTGATGGCAACTGCACGTTGTCATATTTTAAAACATTTGAGTTTGTGGTGTATATGGACAACTGGTTTTTGCTAATCATACATTAATAAACATCTTAATAATCTCATTAATTAAATAACTTCTCTATACTGTGAGGAAAAAAAGACTAAGACGGGCAGAAAAGTGACCCCGAGCCTCTATGACTTAAGGCCAACCTGGCAAAGAAAAATCTTTGTTCAACTTCTTTAAGACAAAATATTGCTGCAATCTGATATAATCAAAAGGTGCAAGTCAAAGAGTTTATTCAACTGCCACTACTTTTACTTAGTAAAAATTAGCAAAATTTGAGATAAAAACACGAAACAGGCAGTCTCAGTAGGGTGTAAAGAGCTCTGGAAAAGTATTATAATCCTGCCTTGTGCCTGAGTGAAGTTTATGATAATTAAAATGAAACAGCCAATACAACAAAACAATGTACGCTTTTTAAAACTTTAATGGAAAGTTGAACATTTTCACGTGCTTTGTATAAGGCTCCACTTTGATTAAAAAACAGTTTTTAAGGTACTGACTTATATCATTCTGCCATTTTCAAACGTGTCACATTTATTTTTTTTTCTGCTATGGTTTAAGAATGCTGAAACCTCAGTTTTTCTAAATACCTGGGGAAATTCTAGTGCCATAACTTTAACATTATAAATCTTGAAATTATGAAAGCAACACATTTCCCCACCACCACTATTTGCTCTTCAAGTAAATTCCTGTCTTGGTCCATAGTTACCTTTTTTAAGGGTAAATATACTTTAAGGAGACATGCCTATTAATGCACAGATATTTGTAAACCATGACACATTTGTACAGCAGAGTCATCTAAACTTGAAAAGACAGAATTGGTGAGATGACATTTCACTCAAATAATTCATATCTTGAACAGATCTCCCTAGCATCAAACAGCACCATCGATTAGTTACTGAAAAAAAGTCAGCATCTTAGTGTCTTTTGTGTACAAATCAAATTAGATCCAACACTCAGTCTGTTCAACATAACCCAACAAATTCTAAAACTGAAGATTGACATCAAGGCATCAAACTTAAAAAGGTGTGGGGATTTTTTTATATACCTTCTATTATTAACTTGCCTTAGTAACACTACCTCTTCTTGATCACTTCCTTTCCCTCTTCATGCTTTCCTTGCTATTTTGCCTATTGCAGGGAATCTACTGCAGTAGATCCCTAAGGGTCTGAGCGAGTAGTGTACAACATCTGCTCATCCCAACACAACTGGAATACTCCTACCTGCTTTACACTTTGGTAAATTCAACCCTCTCCCTTTTTTTTTGTACCACCAGGGAAAACAAGTTCACTTTCAAAAAAGGATCTGATTTGCATATAAGATACAGAGTGTAAAAATTAAAGGTTATTACTAGAATGGTGATAACATCTTTTCAAATGTGTGCTCATTAGAATCATGTTTTCATTAGCAACTACGTGAGACTGTTGCCTTTAAATCAGGCTTGAGCAATTAAAAATAGATAAACCAAAACACTGACAAAACTAAATTTGCAAACAAGGGGAAATTAACAGAATTAGAGGAATAGTTGGGTTTGCTGGTTTGGTTTGGTTTGGTTTGGTTTGGTTAAAATGCTTTTTTTTCTAGAACTTACTACTGAAAAGCAGCTTTTTCAATCTGTATTAGGATTGCCTGGAACTATTTCCCCACTGGGAGAAACCATATAATAAACACATTGTCCTTGCTATTTCTTTTTTTTTGTCATGTGGCTTTGCTGTATTTCCTGCAATAAATAAGAACTGTCTCACTTGAAGCCAAATATTTAAAGTGCATTTTTCCCCAATATATCCTGCCCTATTGCCCTACTAATGCACTGAAATAAAACTCATTTTGTATATGCAAATTACTGCACCAAAAATAAAATGCTTGTAGTCAAGAGCTTAGAAGACACTGTAAATAACATGCTTTGAAGCCAATTTAAACATTAACTGCTTTTTGTGAAGAAAGAGGGCTTCTCTCAAACTTTGATCTTTCTTTTATTTTCCTCATGTAGAGAAAGGAAATTATTTGCACTTGTAGCTGCTTTTTGAGCACAAAGACTATTTACACAAAGGACACTTTCAGTCTGTTTTGGAATATTTATACTTTTTTTAACACTTTTGAAATTATTATAAAGTATTTCCATCATCTCCAGTAACAATGTAAACAAACTAAACATATCAAAAGTACACATATATATCTATTCCTCTACTTCAAAAAAACTTACTAAAAATCATGTTTCTTTATTAAAAATCAGGTTTCTTTACACAGATTAAACATAACTAAGAAGTAGCAGAGCTCTTACAACATAAGGGCTTGCAAACAAAAGAGCATAAGCATGAACCCAGAACAGCACATTTCAAAACATGTGAACATTTTAAGGTGAGAAGATGAGAACAGATAGAATGATATACAAGAAGTCTCTTGATTTTTACTTTTAATCAGTTTTTTTTTTAAATTCAGCTGTATTTGATTCTGTAAGTCAATGCACTATCAGAATGGCTTGTTTAGCAACTGTTTCAGAGAACACCATCATAATGTCTCTCTCTGAGAAGGCATAAGGAGAAAAAAGCACGTGGCGCTTATTAATTAAAAACTGAGTGAACCAGAAACAAACCAATCTAATTCCAATAGCTAAACCACTCCCAGTGAATTAATCTGATATGTTAGAAACCAGGGCACACCACACTTAAGATGTATCATCACAGAAAAAGTCTATCCAGTTCTGCTAAGTATTCAGTGGAGTTTACTACCAGTCCATCCCTTACATACTGGCCAAAAAAAAGGTTTATTAACCAAAATGAATATTTAAAACTATGTGTTTTCTGTCCCACAAAGCTGAAGTGAATCAATACCTCCTTCTATTACTGTTTTAACTAAATACTGCTTTTAGTCAACCAATCTGTAACTTTAATCATAAATTTTACCCCTAATTTTTCACCAAGTTAAAAAAAACCCACACAAACAACATCTGACAAAATAAAATCTTGATAAATCTTCAGAATACATAGCAAAAAGGGAAACCTGATAAATATTACATAGAAACCTGACAAATTAATTCATGCTTAATTATTGCTATAATAACAGATTCTAAGCCTACCATTTAAAGATCTTGGGAAATTGTTTGATAGGTATCAAGAGCATTGAGCATAGAGGAAAAACATTTAGAATTCAAGAACCAAAACAAATACACCAACAGATGGGAAAAAGTGCAGCACTTTATCTCAGGGATCAAAGGAAGTAATATAAAATAACGTATGAAGCATAAGCAATGTTGTCATTCCACAGCAGTGCAGCTCGTGAATGCTAGAGCAATTAATGCATGCTGTTTGTCTTTGAACAAAGTATATTTGCTTCATTTTTAACAAAGGTTGAGCAATTCCTCATTGTAAAAGTACCAGATAGCCACATAGCAAAGCTTAATCTATCAGCACAGCTGCTGAAATCGGGTGGTAACAAACTCTCCAATACAGTTTGTCATCCGTACAGATTTTTTTTTAATGGGTCTCACTGCCTCAGGGACAAAGTGTTGTACTTCAACTTTAGTATCTCATGACACTTCCTTGATCAAAAGAAAATCTGGAAAGGAATTCTGAGACAAAAAGTTGGATGAAGAAATGATGGAATAGGTATTCACACATGCAGTCACAGAAATACTTTTCTATAAACAGCAAATACATTATATACATATATATAATCCTGTCATAAAATAACTGTCACTGCATGGCAGAGAAATCCTGCATTTTTTAAATTCCACTGGCTTGCATGTCAGAGGAACATGAAGTATGGTGCTATTAGTGGTCACAATTAGTCTAGACTTTAAATATAAGGTGGGAATAAAATCCTGAATGAATCCATATTGGTAATGTAATCATGATGCAGAAAAGTGCTCAGAGTATTAAACATGCAATCACAATCTAAAATTGATCAAACAATTGTGGGGTTTTTTCTTTCATTTTCTTCCTTTTAGTTTTGCCTCTCAGGCAGATTCACACAAAGGAAGTACAGGAAAGGGAAATGTGCATGCTCACATTTAAAGAAAATCCTGATTCATTTACACTTTGTGGGACAAAATGGCACAATAAATATCTGTAAAAGTATTCAACTGAAAGTCAGTCAGGGACAGAAAGGCCATGCTGTGTCATATACATCTTAGGTAATTTAAAATATCCAGATATTATAATTTAGAATTAAAAAAGGAATTTAAAAAATCTTAATTCTTACAGAACTGGCAGTTTGCACGGGCAAATCGTACCACCTCAAACCTACCTTTTCTTGATGGGACAAATCTTGGGATGTTGTTCATGTCAGAGAATGAAGAAAAATGTGTTCAGAAAAGACACTATTTTATGATCCTTCCCAATCCCTTCACACAGGGGCACATTACTGTCCTCCTATGTTATGGCAAGTGAAGGACTGCCCAGAATATGAGGACTCTCCCATGCATAGGGAGGGTCTCAGAGGATGCTGATACATGGGCTGCACTATCTGAACTGTTCCTCTCATATACCAGTTCCTGCCTTGTTGGTCCTAGAAAGACAAAACACCTTCCTGTCCCTGCCTGGCTGCTCAAAGGAAGGCTCCTGCTTTTTTCATTTGCAGCATTCTCGTGTCTCCCACTGCTTACTCATACTAACAGATGTGCTGTTGGAGGGTTTCCTGACAATGCCTTCCAATTAAAGAGATTTTCTTAATAAAAGACAAGGGTAATGGAAGTGTTGTGGACTTCGACAACAGAGAAAAATCAAAATGTTCGAATTAATTTGCCTCCACTTGGCTTATAGGGGTTTTTTATGAGGCGGTCATTTGCTTTCATGTGGCATTCCTACCTTCATCGTAACACTCTTTGAAATGTGCTGGGAGAGAAAACAGACAAATTAACATCGTGTGGCTAGCAAACATTTGAAAGAAATCACATTCCATTACCTGTAAGGAAAGAAAAACTGATTATGATAAATGACTACTACACAACTGACACATTATTTAAAGCTACCATCTTTAGACACAAACTACTAAAAAACCTGCAAGTCTGTAAACTGGATAGGAATCAACTACACTGTTAATAATGCTTCTGAACAGCAGCTGTTCTCAAGTTAGTTTGCTTTCCTACCTCTGTACAGCACCAGACAGTCTGAAAAAAACAGACAACTTGCCAAGAAACAGAATTTTACCTATTGCTCACATTTGCAGAAGTTGCTCTAGAATGCAGCATACTAAAAGCTGAGCTGCTTTTCAGTGAGGTTACTGAAAACAACTGTTGACAGAAGTGCAGTATACATTTTCAGCTGAAAACCAGTATGAATGGACAGTAGGCAGCATAAGGCATATATTGGTTTAAAAATAAGAGATAATGTCAAAAAAAAAAAAAAGTCATCAAGTAGAATCAAAAGTTGACTGAAATTTTATTATGAGACTGCCAGTGGGGCAAAACAGTAAAACTGACAGAATAAACAGGAACACATTTTCCACTCCTTTTAATAAAGTTTATTTTATTAAGTGAAGATGATTAACATCATCAACCTACTGCACAGACTCTGATGTGACTTCTTGTTGGTAGCACTGATAATAGTGAAAGGCTGGTGATTTATAGTCCTGAGAAATTACAGACCAATCCATTAAATTGGGGGGGGGGGGGGGATAAAAACAAACAAAAAACCACAACAAAGAAACAGCAACAGTCGCAAACCCGTATTCCAATTTCTTAAGGCTACTCAAGGAGAGGAGGTTTTGTTATTAAAACTGCAATTGACTAAAGCCTTCATTCAAATGTCCTTTATGTTAGGTACAAACCCTTAAACAACTGGCTGTTTTAAAGCAGATTAGCTGCTTCTGCCAAACAGATCATGTTTTAACTAGTGCAACTTTAATTTTGCTCAGAACATCCCACTGCCATTACCACTACTTTATAAATTGACTGCCTTTGGACATTATCAGCATTTAGTAGCTCTTCCAATTTATCCTTTCTTCACCCACCTACAGCAGTCCCAAATGGATCTCCTTTGCTGGAAACAAACATTCACAACCATGGAAAGCCTCCCTCTGTTTTCCACTCTTAACAGCATTTGGTTGAAAGTCCTCAAGCTCAAGGCCCTGTCTCAAGGCTGTATGTGTTACCCTAGACTAGACATACTTGGTTTTATTCCTTCCTAGGTGACCGCATTTTTTCCTTTCTCTCCGCTTTCCTCTTTCAAGCTCTCACTTTGTCACATCCTTCTCCCCTACACAGGAGATGCAGTATGGTGTTTCCCCTTCTTGTCTCTCAAGAGCTCACAGAAAACTTTCCAACTGAGCATCTACCTCGTTTTGCACAACAACAGTATTTCTCAATCTTGCCTTCCATCCTGCCTTCTGTCTTCAGCACTGATCATGCAGACGCATAAGATGCTCCCACCCCTCCCAGCTCTTCATTTTTGCAGGGCTTTGCTGGTACCCAGTCACCCGCTGGGTCAGGGCCTTGTCTTGTGAATCTTCTGCAAACGACCCCATTCCTTGCATCTTAACTACAATGGAACTCTTCAGCAGCATAACCTCTAATAGTGGAAAATACACATGCAAAGGCAGTTCTTGGTCTGAAGCCTGCAACTGCCATGCAAGCTTCTAAGTCATGCAAATGGGAGCATCTGTCAGTTTAATGCCTATTCCTAAATCTAACAGCTTGACAAAGCAATTATTATTTAATTATATATTGCATAGGTTTTAGGAGAAACATTTACTTTAAATATCCTTTTTCTTAAGAATAGCTTATTTACGTTTGTATACATACATCTGTTTATGTAAATAAATATATACACAAATATATTAACTGATATGTTCCTTATTAAAAGACAATTAATTGGATTTGTTTATACCTCGAGAGCATATATCCTCTTAAAGGATGTATTTTTTCTATATTTACATTTCAGAAACACTTCACAATGCTGTTCTAGAAACCCTGAAGCCAGTGGTACTAACTAGCAGTTCACAAACCAAACAACCTGTTCAGCTCTGCCTACCAACAATTACTTACAGTGCTCACTGAGCACATATGCAGTGAAAAGTCTTGTGGATGAAGGTCATAAACCATTTGAACATTGAAAGATTTTATAATTACTTGCGTAGAAGTCCGAGGTGTTCAGCTCTTAAACATGGCAAAACTTCATCTAGCTAAAAAATTAACATTATTGAGCTGTTTAATAATGCATGGCAATACTGTAGCAATTTTCAAAGAGGTTTATGCAGGCTGACCATGAAACAGCAGAAGTTAGACAAAGACTATCAAGTAGGTTAATATGTGATTTCTTTGGGTCATTATTTGCCAGGATGACAACAACCTTTTATAGAGGCAGCACCTCGAGAAGCAGTACCTGAAGAGCTCCTCTCTCACTCTTGTCTGCAGGCATTCAGGATTCAGTGTGGATTCAGGAAAGTGAGAACTGCACCAGGTATTATTATTGAAATAAATATAATTTATTTCAAATGCCTAATGTCTCCCATAGGTTTCCCATCCAAGTAATGTTGAATACTAACCACATTTAACTGATTACATCTGAAAGACTTAGAACACAGAACATGGCTGTAGGCATTCAGAGAGGCACTCTAAAAAAACCACACATTACCATGGAAAAGGCATTTTCATTGCTTGGTGATTTCATCACCTACAGAACGTTAATACGTATGAAATTATTAAACATTAAAAATCCTTTCTAAAAGCTAGCATTGCCTCCTACTTGGGCAAAACCTTCAAGACGTGCCCCATTAAGATCACAGTCTTCAGCTTTCGAAAACTGGCAACAAAGAATGCTATGTGTCATAAAATTTGACAGCTGAAGGACTATGGATAATGAATGAACAGAGAGGATGAGTACAAACAACATGGCCTCATGAGTTCAGCAGTGCTTTCTATGACACAGAACAACAGTACTGAAGATAAACTGTTATTAAAAAAATAATCGAGACGTAGAGGTGTACAGGAAACCCCAGGAAAACTGAGCTTATCTTAAAATACGTCTGGGTGTCAAAGCAACGCTTCAGGCAATGGCATTCAGCTGCCCAGCACTAGAGGATAACAGAAGGAATAAGGCAGAGCACCATCTTCAATCCCTCTATCACTGTGTGAGGAACACCAATCTTTCATTTGGGGTGGACTGCACCGCAGATTGACACAGCAGTAACCTACACCCCACCCAACTTCAGAGAATTGTTGTCACCTTCTAAAAAAACTGTAAGACTTTCTCTGGAAACCTAAGATTATAGAAACCATAATCTTAGGAAAATGCATATATATCAATTTAAAAAAAAAGGCTTTTTCAACTGAAGATTTGAGGAAGAGAATGTGCTTGAGAAGTGTCTATGCACGTATTTCTTGATTCAAGCAACCAGCTTGAAAGCTACTTTTCTGGGACATTGGGGGAAAAAAAGTTCAAAAACTACATTAAAAAAAATGTACTTCCTCGTCAATAACATCCAAAAGTTATTCAGGCTTCATTGTACTGAAAATGACATTCCCCTTTCCACGGGTGCTCAAACCACTGAAGGAAACTTTAACAGCCCACATCATTCCTTTAATATGTTTGCATTGCACATCTGTTTCATTAGCAAGATTTTTTTTTCCTTTTTCACAGACAGATCATAGCTTTTATCAAAACAGTTTCACTCCCACGGCAACACAACACAATTCTTTTTCGTTTTATAGGCTTTCATGTCACTTCAAAAGTAGAGGCAAGAGTCAGAATAAAAACTTTACTGCAAACCAGACGAAGTGGCAACAGAACACAAAGGGCAAAGCCATAGACAGGGACAGAGGATGAAGGGAATGTGAGCTCTGAGGAAGGAGGCAATTTCATGGCAGAAAATAAGTCACTGTATTCAGTATGTGACATAGATTTAATTGAAATTTAAATTGAAGAGACTTCCCACAAAGTAGGCTAAAGAGGTCAGAGACAGGAATGAACACTGTTTTCTCCCTGAATAGAGACAGCAAGTGCAATAAGGCAGGAGAGCAGACAAACTTTCACTAGGGAAGAACTGACTACTCCTAACCAAACACTTTGGTGAAGTTTCCTGCTACCACACAGCTTTGTGTCAGCTGAAAGGGGAACACAAAAAAGTCACCACAGAGTATGACAAACTCAAGGGCTGCATCTCCCCTAAAAGTATAGGTTTCGCATTACATCTATAAGGAGAGGACATAAAAAGGTAGTGATTTTAATCAGAGCAAAGAGGGAATGTGGACTGATTCCATCTCATCTCACAGAAACCATCATGGACAGCAGCTGTAACACCTGCATGTGCTAGGGGCCATCAGTCTCCCCAAGAGTTTTATGGCTCTTCTTATCATTTGAACGCTAAAAGGGCACCAAAAACATATCTCTTCATACCTACGGATGTATCAGCATTCAACACAGATCACTGTAAGAAAGCTACCAGAGCTGCCAGGAGCAGAGTGCCTCTACACTGCTGTTTGTTTAGTATCAGTTGCAGAACTGGTGCCAACCCGAAGACAGAGGCATGAACTAACCTGCCTAAGGAATACAGGTACACACGAGATTTAACACACATGTATTTACTACTTATAACTGAAGTTTTAAAGCTCTGAAGAAGCATTAACACTGGAAATAATCCTCGCACTTATGCAAACCTTATTTTCAAAGGCATATAATTTTCGACCTATCCGAAAACCTCTTCCAGAAGTTTGTATTTTATTGGAGATATTTCAGGGAAACTGCCTCAAGCCATCTCATTGAAAAGCACTGGCATGCTCTTCCAGAATTTTTCATATGTATATATTTACACACATATACACATCCATGTGTGTGTATACGTATACAATTCTTCAAGCTTTATTTCCATAAACAATTATTTGAAATCTTCCACTTGAATACTTCATGAATTAAAGCATTCATGAACAGTACACACGGGATTTTTTTTTTTTTTTTAGTAAAATAGGTATGAATTCAGAGCATGAAAAGATCTGTGTTACACAGTCAACATGTTTCAACCAGAAACATCAACTCTACCAGCAGACTCCAGTATTTGCCAGTATTTGTCCCACCTACAACGGCTGTAGGTCTAAAAGGAAAACTACTGGATGTTTGTCTTCCACAGATGTTCAGCTTCAGATTCATGTAACAGACTATAAACAGAAAGCCCAATGTGCTAAAATAATCCTTCGAGCTCCCTCAGGGGTTTCTGATAATTTATGTATTTATTTGCAGTCATTTCACAATGAACGACAAAAAAGAAAACGGCAAATGAAAGAGGATAAAGTTGAAAGACCAAAAGGTGACTTTCTTCTAAGGTGCACTGAATTGCTTCCAATTTAGTTGGAATTAAAGCCCTTCACAATTAACATTACATGATAAAGCTATTTCTGAGATAAAACCTTTCTTATTCACTAAACATTTGCCTACTAGGAGGTCCAAGCAGACTTGGCACAACAGCTAGCATTTTCCACATGGGATGTGATCATGCAAAACAACACATTCCCTCTTGTTCTATCAGAGCATCTGCCTTTGCAGTGCAGGTCACTGTACCAACCAGGAACAATCCCTTTACACAAGAAAAGACAATTTTTACCTGATACAGCAATACCATGTTCAGGATGGCACAGTTTTCCAATAGTAACAGGATTAAACATGCAACTACTATACTAGTAAATTTTAAAATAAGTGAAATATTGTGCCAGTCAGAAACTCAATAGGTGGAAATGGGTGAAGATGACACTGACCTGGCAGTAATAACCAGCTGAGAAATGGTGATGAATTTACAGTGCTGAAGCCTTAAAAATGACAAATGCAATCCTCAGCTGCAGTGGCAAGGCTGGACATTGAGCACTGCTGTAGAAGTTACAGGTAAGTTCCCATACAAAGTACCACACATAATCCTGATCATATCTTTTTAAAAGAACTAATAAAAGACAGGCTGAGGCAAATCAAAGGAAGGGTGATGAAGAGAATAAGAGGATCATGGATTCTTGTACCTCGCTGAGTAAAAGCTCTGTCCTACTCATCAATGTATTTACAAGGGACAAAACAAGAGCTTTCTAAAGTAAAGTAACAACTTAAAGATGAAAAAACGGCTGCATGTTTGCCTCAAAAAAGTTTAAACTGCTACTTATTATGGCAATCGCATTTATACAGCAATATTCCAGTGGCACAGTACAAGTAGAAATAGAAAACCCTACTATTTTAGATGGAGATCAATATGCTTATAAAAAGTAATGATAGGATGTATGTAAGGTATCTTAAATACCTTCTTAGAGTGTCTCAATACAGGGAAATATCAACCACTTAAATACAACAGTGCTGCTGGTTTATTATCTGTACTGATTAACAGATGCCAAAAACTCTACTGAACATCTCTCATTGCTATGTATTTTTTTCCCAGTGAACAAAATAGAACAATTATACCACAAAATACATAAAAAAATTCTTGAAACTGTTTAAAAAAACAAGAGCAACAGTCAATTATTCTTTCCTTGTACTAGTCATTAAAGCTACTCTTCCCATAAAACTGAGATAGTTTAACCAGCAACTATTTTTATTACCTATCTACATAATCATTGTGGATATGGCAAGGACAAAAAGTTACTTCATTTGTACAGGCTAGTATCTACGCTGCAGAGAAAGACTTATTTTGACTAAACTGATTAATATAACTGTGGAAAAACAGAAACAAGTAAATAAAAATCAACAAGCAAAGAAAAAATCCCTTCCTCCACCAATTCAGGGCATCATATTTTATTCCAAGTCTGAAAAAATACACAGTGGGCCTACACTGAAGGTAAGATGGATATAAAAACTAGTAAAAACATCAGCTAGTTTGTTTTTGTTGGCCACTTCACAGATTTATGACACAACCACCAAGTAAATCTTTTCAAAGGCCATTTCCAAGGAAAACAGTAGGTCTCCAAATGACGTTTAGCAATGAAAAATTAACAATGAAGTTATTTACCAAAATTATGGGTTTAGTACTAAACTAAACATTCCAATTTGTAACAGCAAAGTTCTTTTAAATTGAGATGAACAGGAATGCTACTGCTGAGGCACATTTTCAGACAAAAAAGAAGGTATCACCAGGACTCAGGACTGTGAAAAATTTGACTGCTCCTATTTAATCAATAACCAACATACTCTCGGGAACATATTTTAACATGATTGTTCTGAGATCCTCAGATTTTTCCCCTTCTGAACTAATGAAATTTTATCAGCATTTTATCAACAGCACACACAGCTAATGGAAATCCTATTCAGATCAATGTGGAAGCTTAAGTGCTTTCACATCCCTCAGTGCACTAGCAAAACAGGGGAAGTAGATGAATACTATAGAAGATAGCTGGCATATTTAATAGGAGCATAAAAACATTCTAACACTGGATTCTCACATGGGGATGAGGACCCCACAATCCCACATACTTCAAGGCACAACAATTGCTATAATAATCACCAGTCTCCAGAAATAGTTGGTAACATGCAAACTAAATGACAAACATTTAATGGTCTTTATGATTATTCGCCGCTTAAAGTGGAATAAAAAGGCAAATGATTCGTAGTAGCTCTTTTCTAGCAGGCCAATCTCAAAGGCATGTCTGTTATTCCAACCCACCTTCCTCCAGCATTTCCCTCTCCTGCTTCTAGCATCTTTAAAATCATAAAAGTGTCAAGGCTGGGACAGAGACCTTCGAGATCATCAAATCCAACCATCAACCCAGCATTCCTACCCTTGAGAAGATCAACATTCCCAGCCAACTTAGTCTGCTAATTTACTGAGGGTGCGCTCAATCCCCACATGCAGATCATCAACAAAGATGTTAAACAGGACCAGCCCCAAAACTAAGCCCTGGGTGGAACACTGCCAGCAACCAGCTGCCAACTGGATTTAGCTCCGTTCACCACAATTCTCTGGTCCCAGCACTCCAGCCAGTTTTTTACCCATCAAAGAGTCAGTCCACCCATTCAAGTCACGAGCAGCCAGTTTTCCTAGGAGGACTGCAGCTAAAATAATAAAGCCACTGCTGTTCAAAGTACTTTTCCAGTGATGAGCTAGGAAGCTCAGGCTGGGCTGGGCTTGCTGATAAGCACACTGAAGAAACAAGACCAGTCTTAGCTCACTCAAGGCTCTCTGCCCCACTAAGACTACACATCTTTTACATCTCTCTCCCATGACAGAGTTGCCACCTTCAAGGTGGCAACCACCAGGATGGAGGAATGCCCAATGCATTTAGCACAGAACTCTTTCTTAAAAGTACAATGGCCAATTTTTGCAAAGATGTAACAGGCACACTCCAAAACTCTAAGCAAGCCTCAAGCATGAAATGCCACAAAAGAAATACACATACACTTACATGACCCTCTTGGAAATAGTAATACCACATTTCTCAAAATTACTGCAGCCAAACACTATGAAAAAAATATTTTGTATTGTTTGAAAACATTTTTCTATTACAGTCAACTACCCTCAGTTAGGTGCAGTTATTTTCCCCTATCACATGACAAAAAAAAAATTAAAAAAATTTTTGAGTAGAAAAAAAGAATAATGAAAAATAACAGCACCTGCTTTCATTCGTTCTTGCAAACAGATTCATACCTATCAGATTACTTTAAAACAAAAATTAAAAACATCAAAAAGCATATAACAAAGTTATTTCATTTGTTGAGTCAAGCAGTTTACTAAAAGCTTAGTCATCAGCTATATTTGTTGTAGCTGAATTCCCTGACTCCTGGAACTGAGACTCAGAGCACTGCAGAAATTTTGCCCCAAATTGATAAAAAGTGACAGAAAAAGTCACGGTGTTTTGTCATCATCAACAATAGGAAGTTGTGCAATTCTGGCAGGATAAGAGCTGGTCCATACGACAAGCCCTTTCCATGATGAAAAGTTATTATGATAATAGGTGTGCTACTGTCTGTAGCCAGAAAGAAAAAGCTTTCAAGGAAAGCCAAAGAAAACTACATTAGACTGAAGCCAAGATACACTTATATACAGAACAGAAGGACACAGAAGTAACTACAAAGAGAAATTAAAAACAAACTGGAAGCTAAATTCTCATGCTTTAGAGTAGAGGCACTACAATAAGCACCTGGAAATACAGTTATTCTCCAGAGGACCCTCACTGATGCCGCTGAAAGCTTGGCTATCAACTAGGCACAACCTTTAAATGCATGCCCATGTACATTTTTGTGCACACAGATTTACAGTATATGCCTCACATAGAAGTTAAGGCCACATGTATTTCCACTGCATTGAGGCCATGCATACCACTAAACAAATGCTGCATTTCTTCAATGCACCTGCTTACACACCACGAGGAGCTCATTCACATGTGCTGCCTCGTGAACCAGAGCCTCCCTCATGCCAGCAAATGCAAAGGCAAAAGAATTAGTGTCCCTGGTGATCCAATTACTGTCCTTCAGATTTTAATTTGCCCTTGAGTGGTTGGAAAAAATAATAATAATGAAGAAAAGGGCAAAATTTTTATGGACTCAAATGCACTTTAAAGCACTCCTGAAAGTATAAAATTCTTCAAATACACACAGATACATACACACAATTACCATCCTATTTTAAAATTACTTAAAGGAATGCTTTTAAGTTCCTAAATAAAATATTTTTTTCACAAACTAAAAATTAAAATCATGCAGACAACCTCTCCAAGCAGTACCTCAGGTTTTAATCTTCAGTATTCGACTGCCTGGTTAAACCAGCATATTAAAGATTACTTTACCAAAGCTAAAGCTTCAACTAATGTGGAAAAAGTATCTCAAAAGTATTAAATAAAAGATAATGGAAAATATATCTCAAAAGCCTTTGACACTGTCTCCCAGGGCACACTCCTGGAAAAGCTGCAGCCCAGGGCTTGGACAGGGGCACTCTGTGCTGGGTCAGGAACTGGCTGGAGGACCCAGGGAGTGCTGGTGAACGGGGCTGCATCCAGCTGGGATCCAGTCACCAGTGGTGTCCCCAGGGATCAGTGCTGGGCCCAGTCCTGTTTAACATCTTTATTGATGATCTGGATGAGGGGATTGAGCCCACCATTAGCAAATGTGCAGATGACACCAAACTGGAGGAAGAGACAATCTGCTGGAAGGCAGGAGGGCTCTGCAGAGGGACCTGGACAGACTGGACAGTTGGGCTGATTCCAGTGGGATGATGTTTAATGGGTCCTGCACTTTGGCCACAACAACCCCCTGCAGCGCCATGGGCTGGGACAGAGTGGCTGGAGAGCAACCACGCAGGAAGGGACCTGGGAGACTGGATTGACAGGAGGCTGAACATGAGCCAGAGTGTGCCCAGGTGGCCAAGAAGGCCAATGGATCCTGGCCTGGATCAGGAACAGTGTGGCAGCAGGAGCAGGGCAGTGATCCTTCCCCTGCACTCAGCACTGCTGAGGCCACCCCTGGAGTGCTGTGTCCAGCTCTGGGCCCCTCAGCTCAGGAAGGACATGGAGGGGCTGGAGCAGATCCAGGGAAGAGCAACCAGGCTGGGGAAGGGACTGGAGCACAAGTGCTGTGAGGAGAGGCTGAGGGAGCTGGGGTTGTTTAGTCTGGAGAAGAGGAGGCTCAGGGGTGACCTCATCACTCTCTGCAACTCCCTGAGAGGAGGTTGTAGCCAGGTGGGGGTCGGTCTCTTCTCCCAGGCAACCATGAGTAAGACAAGAGGGCTCGGGCTTAAGCTGTGCCAGGGGAGGTTTAGGTTGGATATTAGGGAGAAATTCTTTACAGAGAGAGTGATCAGGCATTGGAATGGGCTGCCCAGAGAGGTGGTGGAGTCATCATCCCTGGAGGTGTTTAAGAAGAGACTGGATGTGGCACTTAGTGCCATGGTCTAGTAGGTCAAAGGTTGGAGTTGATGACCTGAGAGGTCTTTTCCAACCTAGTTGATTCTGTAATTCTGTGAAAAGCACTACATTAAAAAAAAAAAAAAAAAAAAAAAAAAAAAAAAAAAAAAAAGCTGACATCTTTCCCTTCCTCAGTTCATTTTAAGACTATATAATAAAACAGCATTCAAGAAGCCTATATCAGTTACCAGGCTCCTTATCCTCCTCCAGAATTTCCTAAAATTATACCTCTAGTACAAGATGTTCTTTATTTTCTGAAGTATATGAATGCTTTTAAAGAATTCTTACAGGCAGGCCAAAAATCTTTGCTTACTGTAATACTCAGAAGCCAAAAATATTGCAGCCGGGGTGGAACTACACATTTACTTGCTGCCCAGTTCCAAATATGTGCTAGAAAGTGACCGATTTGTGCACTTATTTTGAGCTTAAATCAGTATCCAGCACTGGTCTGATAGAATAAACTCCTCTGAGCATTGCAGCTCTTGCTATACTTTTAATAATATATGTATTCTTTGAGTATTTCATGTTACGCAATGCAGTGCAATAACTAAATACAAGCATACTGTAGAGAATATGTTACAGCATCACATATTGATGATGACTTAATACATTCCTTCTCACATAAGAACTGAAAAGAGCTGGAAACCACTTTGGTAATGAAAACCACAGAATAAATAAATAATGAAGACCTAAAATGACCCAGTTAGACTTCATACCTATCTCATGTACTTGAAGAAAACTCCCAAGAAAGATAAAAACTGGAAGAGTAGTTTGAAAGCTTATTCTTCTAAAAAAAAAAGACATATCCTATTTTTGAAACTTAAAGAAATACTGTAATATTTCATTAGGTTTCAAAAGTACATTTCATTAGCGCTTATTTCAAACAATTACCATAGCTCTCCCTGTTTACAATTTTCAACTTCTCTCTTTGTGAGCATTTTTTTTATTTCAGTGGAAGTGTGTCTTTTCATGTCAAAGAGATGTGAAGTTGTAAAGTGAAAGTCAGGAAAAAGTCAGCTGTGGGAGATTTTTCTAAGTTAGGATGAGAAGAGGTACAAAGAACAGTCCAGAATCAGTAACAGACCCCATCTGCACTAGGAGTTGGAAGGGAGTAGGAGAACACAACTTGTGAACTATGAGTGTCTTTGAGAAGACTAAACACACTATGATTAATTCTTCACTATTTAATTTTCCTGGTAATCTGCAACAAACCCTCCATCTTCGGAAAGGCTCAAGTAGAGGACAGTTAAACAAAAATGTTACTCAAACCATGATCAATAACCACAATCAGATCTGTACGTGTGAAAGGGAAACTTATTTTAGAACACACAGAAGAGAGGAAATTTTGAAAATACAGGTAATTCTGGAAATATCTATAGGAACTACTGCTTCCCGTGTAAAGGTTTCATTTACTTGATTTTAAGGCAAAGTGCAGACAACTATTTCAAGTTAAAAGGTAAATATCAGGGTTTCATTGTGCTTTGTTCCATGAATTCCCTTAAAGCAGAAATTTCTCTGTTGACCCTAAAGCAGAATTCTTCATCTGTTACTCTCTTTTTAAAAATCAAGTTTATTCCTAGTATAATAATAAGGCACTGTTGACTGATGATGTGATGGGTTTAAATGAGATGACACTTACAATAGTTGTGCCACAATGCATCAGCTCATGACAAACACTACTTTTAAACACACTTGAACACCCTAGAATTCTGCACTAGACATCTGTGGAAGCACCACCTGGATATATTCAATTGCACAAAAGTCTCAAGAAAACATTTCCGATAAAACTGAGAGCAAGCTTGAGGAAAAAAAAGTCTGACATGGTTAGCTTTAAATATTCAGGGAAGTTGAGAGATGCTTCAGGATGTGCAGAACTAAAGACATCCTTTGGTAAGTCAAAAAGAGCTTATTCCTAAGGAGGAAAACCTTTGAAATACTTGCTTTAAGAATGCACAAACACTTGAAACTGATTAGAAAGCTGTTAGCTAGCCTGCATAGTTCTGCACATAAGTAGCTGCTGGCATCTTAGATGAAAACACATTAGAAGGAAGCTGTAGCCATCCATTCATCATCATGGCCATGAAAACACACCCCCAGAGTCTTTGCACCTTGGTAACTCAGCCCCAGGTGTCAGAATTACACAGCTGTAAAACTCCAAAAAGGTACTAGCAGTATTTCCCCTTAAGGCAGAGCAGAAAAGATAGGACACTCAACCTGACACCAAGTCAGAAGCGTAAGAGAACCCTGCTCTCAACCAGGCTGAGAAACAGCCCTTTAGCTCTTGTCTCTACAGATCAGATGCCACCATACAGTGGACCACAGCCATGGGCTTGTGTGTTCTGCTGCACTTCTCCGTGGTAGCTATGGGAACGATATCCTTCACAATAAAGACCTCCAAAAAAACGTATCTCCAACTCTTGCCATTGTGCTGAGCCCCATGAGGAAACACAACTCAATAACATGCAAGTACCAGGGACAACTCTGTTTTCTCACCATGGACTTCCTCAACTCCCAGCCAAGCTGATCATGGAAGAATAAAGGAGCAAGCAGTCAGGGAGTCCCCAGGTACACAAAACCCAAAGGAGGCAGTGACCTCAAGCAGTCTCTCCAGATTCTCCAGGTAAAAGAGCAAATGAACAGCCAAAGCCTGAGAAAGAGCAGGGCAAGACTAATGACCCAGTTTAGCACCATGTGTTTATTTGTTACAGAAACACTTTATTTTTCACATTACTATGAAAATACAGCTCACTGTGCTAAGCAGGTGAGAATCACAAGTTTTACAAGTATGTTTAACATCACTGTTATCAGACAGATATTAATAGCAAACAGTTAAGACAGCAAACAAAAAAATCCTGTATCAATAATTGGCCCTTTATGCAAATAGTTCTGAGGCCTCTGGAATCACTTGGTTCTTCTCCCTGTAGCCTCAGAGACGCCTCCTACAGGGGTCCACTCCTCCATGCATTTTTATTCTAGGATCACTCCCAGTTCACTCTATGGTTTTGGCTTTTTTTAGTTATGGCTGCATTTATGTAACTACCTAATGAAGCTGCCCAAACTCAACAGCTTAAGTGTGGGTGGGTACTGCTGCTTCAAGACTGATCAGTCCAGCACCCAAATGAGCAAAATACCCAAAATACCATCTTATCATCATCAAAGGCACAAGTACCTCTAATGCTTGTGTTTGGTGTAGCGTTGAACTCTAAGCTTAGTAGTGATCCACCAAGATCTTCATCAAAGTGAGAGATAAAGCCTCAAATGAAAAATTAAATGGCATCAGGAAGTAAAACTTAAATTAAAAGGGAAAATATAAAGTATTTTTAGAGCAAGACAGAAAATGGCTTACAAAAGTTCCAGAACCTCTGGAGACAGTCAAAATACCAGTGTAAAGGAAATGCTTCTGAGCATGCAGCTTGATCCAAAGAGGCATTTTCCCAAGATATTTACTGTAATATTTACTGTCACCGCTAGGAATCAAAAACAAATAGGATATTAAGAGCTGTTTTATTTAAAAAATGTTACAGTGATGAGACTGTATTCTACCGCTGTCATAGAAGTTTGACAAATGAAAAAAAAAAACCAATGGAAAAAATAGAGATATAAATAATGTGGACTGCTTGTAATACAAAGTACCATATTTTCTTTCAACATCAATGTACACATTACCTAAAGATCAAAAGTATACAGGGTGTTTTGAATAAAAGCAGTTTTTAAGTATAAAATGAATGTAGCTCACTCTGGACTTGATAGTCCTTATGGCTCCCTTCTAAATTGAGACAGTCTGTGCTATTTTCTCCTACAAAAAGGGAAAAAAGGCCACAAAAGGAAAAACTTTACAAATATTTCTTTGAATAGATGTTAAAATTCACCAGCAAATGGTGTTTAGACATTTTACTGCATTTGTCATTTTTCATCTTCTAAAAAAACTCCCACATTCTCTGATAGTATTTAAACCCTGACAATGTTTGAGTTCTGCTTCAATTGTTATAGCCACTTTATTCACACACAGCATTTTATTTTGTCCTTTTCTGGAACTACACTATTGACTCTGTCAGAAACAGATAATTTAAAGAAAAGAAATAAAAAAGAGAGAGGGAGAAGTAAAGCAATCAGCCCTTTATTCCAAATGGTCCTCTATAGTCAAATCCCTGCTGAAAAGCTAAGTGAGGAACAACACAGCATCTCAGGTTTTTAACTACATTTTTATTTCAAAAAAAAAAAGAACATATATGAGTCACTAAAAATCAATCTAATTTCTTCATTCCTTTAAAAGGAAAATATTTCAAGGCTTCAAAATTACTGGAAGAGAGTGACAGCTTGAAATCCGTATTTTCAAAGCACAAAAGTAAAAGGTCTTTTTTAATCTCTACAGTCACAGATTTGGGGAAGCAGACAATGCTAAAACCTTACAGAAACTAAAAGGTTTTTTACCGAGTCCCAAATATAAGAGTCACTCATTGCAGGCTCATATACATCTTCTTTTCTTATTCATTGTTAGAACAACAACCAAAAAAAAGCTTGACAAGGAAAAAATAAAGTAAAAGTTGTAACCTTCTCCTTGCCAGCAAGGAGATTATGCATATAAGCTACCATTATGCATATAAGATACCATATGCTTACTCGCTGACCCTAAGTGGCAGCAGAAAAAACTCTGACAGGCAGACAGTCCTCACTACAACAGCTGAGCCACCCAGAAAAGATCAAGCATTTCAGGTTTTCTCTTTAACTCTGATTTATTTCAACCTCACCAAAAAGAGACTTTCCGATCCAGTTCTTAGAAAAGATATCTAGTAAAAAATGAGGCAACAGTGATTCAACTCTTCTGGAGATGAAAAGGTTCTATGAATTTTAATGCAATTGTTTCCAGTTTATATAGGCTTCAGCAGCACATACAAAATACAAATTATACTTCTTACCAAATTCAACTAAGTTCGTAATAATCTTGCAGCTCAACAGGCCTCAGTTTAATACTTACAAGAGGACTTCAGGACAAAAGTGCAACACATGCATCTGAGGGAATATTCCCTTTCTAGCACACAGCGTTTCTGATCTAGCACAGGAATGGAAAAGCACAGAGTAACACAGTTTCAGTGCCACAGGAAAAAAAAAAACAAAACACCACCCTTGCCACCACCTAATCTAACAATCTGCAACACGTGGATCTGCTCAGGTGCCGTATTATACTGCTGCAGAGCACAAACTATGCCAAAGCATATCTGCAGCTTCTCTCTCCGGACACCCTATTTCACTCCTTCCTTTTCATATAGATTTAACGTTGGGATAACATCCTAAGCAGCTTTGTCTTAATCATCTGCGTTTTCTGGAGCAGCTTCTGTACTGGCAACAAAGATTCTTCAGAATCAGACAGAAATACTGGTCAGAAATGAGTAGGTGCTACTGCAATGCCCAACACATTTTTTTTCTTCTTCCATTCTTTATTACCTACACCTAGGTCCTTCAAGGGCAACTGACAGACAGGACTGGTGCCACTCCACTCCAGATCCCATAAAAACATGGTTTTGTTCAAAAAGTTTGTTTACAGACCCCAATCCTACCACAAAAATCTGAGCTTCTGGGCAGTCATGCAGATCAGTCTCCAAAACTGTATTTTTTTTTGCTCCATCTCCATTAAGCTCCATACCTGGAGCCAAAAATTCCTGACATTCAGCATCAAAAGAAATTACAGCCACAGTCATAACGCTATCTGTTATCAGTTTTCTTCCCTTCTCCAGACTTCTCACCAAGCAGACAAACCAGAGACAAAAAAACCAAACCAAACCCCCTTCCAAGACACGACTGTCAAGGCAGAATCATAATTCTGCCAACCGATAGAGATCAGCAGGCATCGCGTGCCCGTGAGGACTGGAAAATAGCTTTGTACAGACATAGCCCGAACACATCTGAGTGTAAAATTAAGCTCCCAATGTAGCACGTGGTCTGGATGTCTTATTAAGGACCTACATCAACTTCCATCAGCACCATAAATGCCTTTCCTACTCTATCAGTGCAAATGGGTGTATTATTTCACATCGACATTTACAACACATATCGAAATAGTCGCTAAAAACACCTTTGCATTCCTAAGGAGATCTTCCCCACTTGAGCTTTCTACCTAATTGATACTAACTATCCAGTATTCACTTTCGTTCACATATTGACATACATTGTAGCCTACAAACTCATTTTTAAATGGCCACCTTTCCCTGGGACACTGAGAAAAACGCTAATCAACAAAATTAATCATTTTTCCTGTCTTACTGTCATCAAATAGCACATAACCTCTTACTGTGGCCCATTTAAATGATTTTTTGCTGCTTAATGAGGGAGTGCCACAAGGGCAAGCATATACTAATATTAAAGAACTGGTCAAAATAACTAAAATCATATTCATCGTATTAGCTATAACCCTTTACACCTTCTGGCAGTTGTATGCTTAGTCTATTTTTATCTACAAAGATAGTCTTGCCAGTAATCACAGTATTTTCAGAGAAACAGGTCTGAATTTTAGTTATGGCATCGCAAATAAACTTTTTGGGTACTGCAACACATCATTATGACTTCAGAAAATGCTACTACTGAATGAAGTAATTTGTTCCTAAAATTACTTCAGCAGAGGAAAATTTGTTGTACTGCATACGTCCTTAATACATTTTAACACTGCTCTACACTTTTCTACTAGGAAAAACACTATTAAAGTTGTATCATAGACACAGGCAGTGCAATAAATTTCATTTCTGTAAAAAAAAAACCCAACCAAGCAACCCCTTTTTCTACTTCTGCCAATAATGAACTCCACTAAAATGCATCTGAGTAATTAAGATAAATTTTAATAGACTGTGATGCAGAACAAACAGATAGGCTACGTGCTTATCCAAACCCAGGTTCTTAGAAAGATCCAACCTGAACAGCACACATCAAATACAGCAGCTCCCTGTGGAGAGTTATGTGTAAAAACTCTCAAGGTAATGCTCTCGCAACTTACAGCATACAGTGCTTAGACACGGCTGCAATAATTGTCACCAATGAAAATCGAAAGACACAAGTAGAAATAAACATGCTTACAGCACCATGCTGCAAATATTTTCCTCTCTCTTTTTTTTTTTCCCTTACAGCCTGCAGTTCACATTCTGAAGCACGCATTAAAACTTAGTTTTGGTGGAAAGAGACTGTGGATACAGCCACTTATATCACAAGACGTAAAACTCCGTCAACAAACAGCACACTGCAATTTCCACCGTCACTTACCTCATACGACCAAACGCACTGAGTTCCTCCAAACCTTCGGACACACCTGCCCACCTCCACGTCCTCGTGAGTAGTGTACATTTCTCGAAGGCATTCACCTATATGTGGCACCATCCTCCTGAGAACCTCCCGGCTGAAGATCATTCCCGGCCCTCCCATGCAGAAATTCTCTCCGGGCTCCAGCCCAAGTTTTCCGAGTTCTTCGATATTACCCAGACCAGTCTGTCCCAAATACAGAGGTTTACTGCTGTTCAGTGAGCGAAGAAACTCCTCCAATTTTTCACCTGAAAAAAAAGATTACTGTTATTTCTCTGACTTCTCTGCCAGCCATCTCTTCTCATGTAGTTCAAGCTTTTCCAGAAACATAACAGGCACCTGAGACTGTCATAGGAAATCTCTACTAATCCTACACCTAATTGAAAATATCCTTGGACAAGCTTACCTTTTTTGGTTTTGTTTTGTTTTGGTTTTTTTAATTAACATTACAATTACATTTTCCTTCAGCCAAAAGCCAGAATATGATCAAAATTAAATTTAACCAGTAAAGTCTGCTCTATTCAACCAATACTGATGGAAGGCACTCACTCGCTTGTTTAAAACTCTCTCCAAAGCCATATAAATTGGACAGTATGGTTCCAGGTTGGGGAAGCAGAGCAAATTTAAATTAACCAAGCAAAAGACATTCAATTACAGACTAATTCCCAGGAAAAAAAGTAAAGCTCAGGCCCCTTTCAAATGATTTCTAGTGCTACAGTGTTTACACTGTTTTCCTTGAAACCCCTTGCCTCGTTCTTTTAAGAAATTTTGATTTCATGTTTACTTGAAATGGAAAGTTTCTGGATAGGTTTAACTTGGTACTGTGTAACCAGTTAAAGGCAGGTTCATTACAACTTCTACATGAGCCCAAACAAAACACTGACAACTTTACATCTGCAACTGAATGTAGACACACATATACGAGTGTACATGTGCCAATATTTGACAAGTGAAAGACAGCAGATGAGCAAGCATATTAAGTGACTCAAAATCAAGTGACAAACTGGGAAGGGTACAGGTGCCTTCCGCGAACCTAAAACAGTGTAAGCAACCAAGCTGACAACCTGGGCTTATTTACGCTTACAACTTCAGCTTCTCCTTCCTGAGCGCGGGACGCGACACGAATAATGGCACAGCAACAGGCGCAGACCAAAAGGAAGCAGCAGAGCATCACGTCCTAACGGTGCTATGGAACTCGCAGGGAGCAGGGATGGTGCTGTCCGGCGACGCGCCCTGCACCGAACAGCAGCTTCACGCGGCGCCCGCGTTAGTTGAGCCCAGGGTCGGGGCAGGAGGCGGACAGCAGCACCGCTCCCGAGGAGTCCCGCACCGGTTCCGCCGGGACCGACAGACACACACCCCGCGGTCGCGGCCGCGACGGCAGCGAGCGCGGCAGCCGCCCCAGCACCGGGACCCCATGCCCACCCAAAGCACCGCTCGCCGTGCCCGGCGCGGTCCAACCCGCAGCTCTCCATCGCATCGCGGCCTCCGCACGTCGGGGTTCCCTCGGGGACCGCAGCGACGGGGCGGCTCTGCATGGCCCGCACGCTGCGGCTGGAAGCAAACGCCGCCGGGGCGGGGGCAGGTCGGGATACCCCATGCGCTCACCGCCCCAGATGGGAAGCGACTCTCCCCTCCACCCACCACGGGACCCCGCCGGGCTCCCAGACACCGCTCCCCTGCCTCCCGCCGGCGGGGCGCGCCCCGGTCACCTTTAATGTAGACGTCGTCGTCCGCCCGCATGAACCACTCGTACTTGTCCAGGTAGTGGTCGTGCATGTACTTGATCATCATGAAGGACTTCTTCTGCGGCGGGTAGGAGTCGTCCACGCCGGGCAGGGCGACGACAGGCAGCGGGGGCATCCCGGGGGGCGCGGCGGAGCCCTGGCTGGAGAAGAACTCCACGCGGCCCGGCACCGAGGGCGCCCAAGTCCGCTGCGCCGCCACCGCCCGGCTGCCCAGGTACTTCTGGGCCGTCATCACCCCCACGTAGAGGAAGTTGCGGGGCTTGGCGCAGCCCGGGGCGCCCCCCCAGTCCCCGCTCCCGTTGTGGCTGCCGCCAGGTCGGCCGCTCCGCTTCTCGCCACCTTCCTCCTCCTCCTCCGGCTCCCCTTCCCCGCCGGCGGCGGGGCTGGACACCGTGCCCTCCGCCGCCGCCGGCGGCAGCTCCCAGGGGCTGCTCCTGAAACTCGTGCCGCCCAGCACCGCCGCTGCCTCCGGCGGCGCCTGCTGCCCGCCCGCCGCCGCCGCGCCCCGCGCTGCCCCCGGCCCCGCCGCCCGGCCGTGGAAGGAGCAGAGGCTGGCGCCGCGCCGCTTCTTCTCGCTGAGCTCGGCCACTCGCGGGGCGATCAGCCAGGAAGCGGCGGTGAAGCCCAGCACCAGCCCCAGCACCACGCTCAGCCAGGGTCTCCGGGATCGCGCTGCCATGTCGCGGGCGGGGCGGCTCCCGCAGCGCCGCCGGCGTCCCGCTTGGAGGCGACCCCCGTCCCGCGGCGGCCCCGGGCGCGGCGCCTCCTGCCCGCGGCTCCCTGCCCTGCCCCGCCGCGGCGGCCCGGGTGGCTGCGCTGCTCCCCACTCAAAACTTCTGCGGGCGGGAGGGCGGCGGAGCGAGAGCAGCGGCGGCGGCAGCGGCGGCGCCTCCGCTCCGCTGGCACCTCGTCCCCGCGGCGCCTGGTCCCTCCCCGCCCCTCCCACGGCTCGGCCCCCGCCGCACGGCTCCCCGGCCCCCGCTCCGCGCCTTCCTCCGCGGCTGCCGAGCGCCTCACCCCGGAGGGCGCCGCCGGTGCCCGAGCCGCGCCGGGGAAGTGGCGGCCGCCGCCGCCGCTCCGGAAGGAAACGATTTTTTTTTTTTTTTTTTTTTTTTTAAGATGCCGTTCTCGGATCCCGCCGCCGGCCCGCGACCCCTCCGCCCGCTGGGGCCGGGGCGGGGCGGGGTGGTGGGATGGGGGTGTCCCTGTGCCTGTCGTGCTCTGGATGCCCTGGTGTGTCCCCCTCCCGCCCGGGGCTCATCTGCGGGCTCATCACCCGAGGGTGGCCACGGGCCGGACCGTCGCGCTCGGCGCTCTTCTCTAGAGGGGTGGTCGTGCGAGGCAGGTCCAGGGTGTCGCGTCGGGAAGCCGTCTTCTCTGCCCCCACTCTGGCGTCTGCTTTCCGCCCCGGACATTTAACGACTCCCCAGCGAAGAGCGCCTTTCCCTGTGGCGTGAATTCCCGACCTCAGGGTTCTGGCGTTGTCCACAACCTGGGATGAGCGACGGTAGGAATTAAGTGACCAGGACACTGTGCCTATAGGGACAGCTTTAATTTTGAAGTTAAGGTTGCCTGCCTATCCTCCATATTTATATGCATCCCTTATTTAATTGTGCAAGATGCCCATCTCCATGGGCATCCATGAGAAAACCATAAACTGCTCATCACATCCATTTGTTGTTCCACTGAAATACATCCAAGCAACAGAAGATCCAGTAGCGTATATTGAACAATTTTTCAGCAAAACCAATCATTTTTATAAGTAAGTCTATGGCATTGTGGGTCACTTCATACGACTTTACCAATTGTCAGACACATATGTCAAGGTGAGAGCTGAAGTATGGAGGCTGCTTTTGTGTGATGCTAGCAAAAGTATGGGAATAGTGAGAGGAAAAAGTCAAGCCTTTTTGGAAAAAGATACCACTTTGCACACCTAACAAAGAAAATCTACTCTGCATAGTCTTTAACTGTGAAGAAGTTGAAGCAATGTGCAGTTTTTCCTTATGACTCCACCACATTCAGTGAGGATTCTGTGTGCTTTTCAGGATTTTGGGATGTGGAAGTATCCGCCTCAGTAAACATACCCTGTGCCTTCCCCAGGACTGAACATCTTTTCCAAAGCAGCCCGTCATTAATTTCCTCTCCATGTGCGCACAGGCTGGCGAACTTATGCCACCAAACAGTAAGGCACTAGGAATTTACTCCAGCTGTCACCACTAAAACCAATAATCCAAGCATTGTGTCTAGGCATATAAACACCACCTGAGATGTTCTGTGAGCAACATGATAGCAAATCCTGGATCTATCTTTACCAAGCTACCAATAGCCAAGTTGGAAGGATGTCCTGCAGAAAGCCTTTACAATGGCACTGGGAATTATCAGTATTACAAGTGTTTCAGTTTTCCATATGAGTCTTGCATTTAAAAATGCTATCTCCCAGCCCTTCCCCCCAGCTCCTTGCAAGCAGCTGGGAATTGATTGGCCCATCAATGTGCAGTACCATCTCCAGTTGTAAGGGCTCCTCTAGACCTACACAGCCCCATCATAATGGTGTCCTTAATTTTCAGACAACTTACTGCTGTGGGGTTGCAGAGATGCAATGTATGACACTAAGCCACTTCTATTGCTTATGCATATACTGAAATTACTCCAGTCAGTGTCAACTGTGCCGACTCCTCAGGTCTGACAGCTCTAATTTTTGTCGCAGAAAGAGCAGGCAGACCCATGAGAGGTGACCACAAAGCCCTTTGCCTACTTCCAAGATGAAAATGGACCTTAAGGTCTTGTGAGTACCAAAAGACTTCATGAAGGAATTGAGTATAAGGTGTGAATCTACATTTATATTTTTAGTTCAATGCCATACCACTATTTTGATACACCACAGGGAAATCAGTTGAAGGTTTGTGGGGTTTAACAAAGATACGGAGTGGACCACTTTTATAGGAGCAACGGTGGCATCTAGTGGCTAACATTAACAGTCCTGTACCTGTGTTCAGAATGCCTCTCCAGATCATGTAAAGGGCTTCTGAAACAACACGGGGCATCTAAGACACCATTCACAATCTCTTCACAATGGCCATAGGTGGAAAGCACTGACTAAAGCTAGCTTCACTTTAGGTGAGGCTTAGAGCAAGTTGTAAGCCTATCTTTGGGCACAGTCTTACATCCTGCTGGTCCCATGTCTTGTGTCAGTCATATGAAGAAATGTCATTTTAACAGTGTAGGTTGATCAGCTGAAGCACACGTAGCCCAGGAGCACATTAGAGCTGAACAGGGAAAATAAAGCATCCAATTGAATTCCACAGTCAGAAAGGAGCTCACTGAACTATACTCTGGTTCCAGATTTCGTTCAGCCTCAGATATCCTACATAAAATAATAAGTCTGCTAGAGTAGTAGGATTTCTTTGCATATTTGTAACCAGCTGCTAAAACTTGCAATGTGTCAAAAAAACTGAAGCATGATCATGAAGAAAAAATTTATTGCTTCAATTGCATTTGAGCTGTTGCTCAAAATAAAAGTCCTGACTGTTAATTGTAATAAGTTTTGCTTCAAAGAGAGCTTTACAGAATAGTAAGATTAAATATATACATAAAAATAAGTACATGTATCGAAGGTCAATAACTGTTATACTGTTTCTTGATAAAGCAGCTTAGTGCCATTCCTGTTAAGAGGCCATTTACTTAGGATTGTTGGTATGATGAGTGTCTCAGCTTTCCATACGTGTTTGGTTTATACATGTGCTGCTACAAAAAAAATCATTTGATGCATGGTTCCACCAAGGCAGACCATAATTAGCTTTACCATGTAATTAGTAGGTTGTGTTTCGATTTTGAGGTATTAAGGACAGGCTAGATAACTTCACAGATGAAAAAATAATCAGAAATCTAATTTTGTTTTTTTTTTTTTAAGACTATCTTGGTAACATATTGTTACCAAATTTCAAAACTAGCTTTACAGATGGCTTCAGTTTATGTTGTAGCAGCCACTGCAATCAACCCAAGCTCTGTTAGGAAGTTAAGAAAGAATAATTGTGATGACTGTCATTTTCAAAAAAAAAAAAAAAAAAAGCCTTAGAAAAGTGATGACAAATGGTCCTGCTTGATGCAAGAAAAGGGAAACTTAAAACAGGAATATTAATTATTGTAAGGACTGGAGTTACTGCTACTAGACAAATCTGAAAAATTTGCAGTGTTCTTTGAAGCCAAACCAAAACTTCTTTCACTGCTTTCTCACTTTTGTTCTTTAAAATATCATCGTGAATAAGTTTGAATAGCTCCCTTTTAGGTGTGTTATAGTAAAGAAAATGTATAGCTTTTGGCTTTAAGTGGAAGACAATAACATGCCCACACCACAAATATGACTCACATCTGACCTAACACAGCCACCTACAGAAGATAAAGACATTTCAATTGTCGTTGTAAAGCAAAATTTTAGAAACTCTAAGACTGAAATTCCATTTTAGCATTCAGTTTTACTGTGGAGGAATATACACATCACTTACAGAGCAGTAGTTGTAACTGACAACTGTCTCTTAACATTTTTGTAACCAAATATTTATTCATTGATACACCTGGGTAATCATACGCATTAGTGGCATTTTGACTAAAAAATAATTTTATTGTCTTTATTTCCTTTTTTTTTTTTTTTAAATATTCTAAAACTCCCCAGTGCTTGTGGCTAAATTTGATATTTTTACACTGTGCTTGTGTTATTCCAGCATCTGCCTATAGCCATTAGCATTTCCAGGCACAGGGGTTTTTTTGGAAGTTAAGTACTTGACCAATCCGTTAACCCTCAAATGAATGTTATTAAAGCCCTTTCTGTTGATTTTACTGGGCATGGGGCCCAGCCAGATCTTGGATAAGTATAGCCCTTTCTTTTCAAGAGAGATCAGCTCCTTGTGTATATTCCCTCACATTCACACACTTTCCTTGCAGAGAAATGACAGATACTGCAGCAGGAGGTCAACTGCAATATCGTGCTCCTTCTCTACTGTCCACACAGCCATTTCTGATGCTCATGGACTTGGTCCTGTTCTGGACTGAGATCAGTGAAGTGCCACAGGCATTACTGAAAATAAAACCTTTACATCTTGTAGAATTACACATAGTTCTGAAAATCCATCAGTAACTTGAATTTTAGGTTCAAGGTGATTTTGCAAAATGAACTGTTACCAAACCCATCTTTTATCTGTGAAAAAACCAAACCAAACCAAACCAAACCAAACCAAAACAAAACAAAACAAAACAATCAAACATGGAACTCCATATTCCTGTAATTTATTTTTGGATTAAAACCAAATTGAAATACTATATGAGATAGGCTGGGCTATGAAACCGTGCTTAGGAAAATCCTTTCAGATTTAACACTTGCTCCATTATTTATGAAAAATTACTACACTGAAGTTTACATTGGCAATTTGTATGTAAATTTCATTTAACCTGCTTTCTTTCGCTCCTCTTTCAAACTGTTTTTCTTGTCTCTATTTTTGTGGTTATTTTTCCCTCTTGTCTTGGAATACAAATAAATACGGCTAAATAACCCTCTTTTATGGATAGGAGACATCCATACACAGCTCCTACCTCTACATGGCATACATTAAGAGGTCCTATGTGATGGACAGCAGTGTTTGCTCTCTTCCTCCTCAGGTGCTACAATAGCCATGGACTTGTATGGAGGATGTAAACACATACAGGTCCCCTCCTCCAACATTTAGTGTCACTGAACCATGTGACATCTTAAAAGAAAAAATAAAAAGGAAAGAACAGTGAGGCCAGAAGTCTGATGCTAACATGTTGATTTCATGTATTTATGCAATCCTTTTTTTTTAAAGAACTGTTGAAAAAGATATAAACACACTGATAACAAACTGAACTTTTTATCCCCAAACTTGCTAGGAATTTTACTCAAATAGGATTTTTACTCAGACTTGGCATCAAAGTCACTTAATAGAATATCCTTCTAATCTGCAAACTGAAATGTCTGTATGAAGGACAAATAATGATACTTAAAAGACTCATCATCTTCATTAAAAATTACAATAACAATGTTTTGCAATTGTTATGTTAAACTAGAGAAAAAATATTTCATTTCTATATTATGTCAGTTTTCTCTCCTGAACCTAGAGATGAATTTTCAAAATTGAATTAGGAATATAAAGGACTGTACTGTAAAATTGAGAGAGAAAAATATAAATAATTTTAATTAGAATCCACTTTTTCAGTCTGTCAGTATTCTTTTTTTAGAATTTACTTAGAAGCAGTCCCATTGAATTTGGTAGGATTTTGGATGTGCCAGCTTCTAGTTCTTATTCCTAGCTGAGTATATTAATAATCATACTAAGATTTCTGAGAAGCCAGATGAGAGCTAAGCATTATGAGCTTATTTTTCCTGAGAAGTTTAATATGTTGTCTGCTGCAGCTAATCACTCCCAGGATTAGAAAGCCTGTCAGGAGAGTTTAGGCACACCATGGATAAACTATTAAAGTCCCATCGAAGACACTGGAAAGCTCCTTATTAATTTCCATGAGCCTTGGACTGGGCCTGAAAATTTGCTTGTGCTTAAGACTTTCCTTATGCTTCCTTCCTTTGAATGCAGGTTGGCTCTTTCACAGCCACACTGGGAGGGTGATTAGATACTGGCTGAGGAAAAGTACACACAATATGAGGAGTAGCTGTGCCACCTTGTGAAACAACACCGTGGTTGCAGTCTGATGGTCCCTGGCAGCATTTCGTTATAATTCAAACCATCATACGATACCTTTGGGACCAAGCTATTATTACACAGGTTTATTTCATACATTTTATCAGAAAAAATACTTTTAAAGAAGCTGCTTCTGTGGTTGCTTTCTGATTTATTTGCTGAAAATTCTAATATAGTTTTGAAAACGTTATGTTTTACCTGTTCATTTCCCGCTGCATGTACTTGGAATACATTGTGTGAAGATGGACAGCTCTGGATAGCAGAAGATTTTTCCAAAATAATTTTATTTTTGTCAAAAAATAGTAATCACTTTATATAAAGTGTCTTGTTCAGAGAACCTAGAATTTTGAGGGGAAAACCCAAACAAACAAATATTCTAAGAAGCACAAGGAATTTTCTAATGAAAAAATTAGATTGCGTATTTTATCTTTTTATGATTGCACTCAAGAATTTAAAGACTGCCACATTTAAAGCAATTAAACCCCCCCTTTTTATTTAAAAGGTATGATGTTTTGTATGATTATAAAAATGTGTACATGAAATGTCAATCATGAAATCAATTCAAAAAGTGTCTACAAGGAAACAGTTGCTCTATTTTGATAAGACATCATATGAAATACATCATGATTTTTAATAACACTCTTTACCTATACTAGTAATGTTTAAAACCTTCATTTGGCTGAAGAGAACCCGACAGAAAAAAGCGTCCCACATTTTCATTCCATCATTTAATTTGTGGCATATTTTGGCTCCTCATTTATCCAATATATTGTGGCCCAAATTCAGGAGAATATATTCTTTTCAGCATGGAAGCTATACTAAGGGAACTAAGACATTAGAGAATCTCAAAACAAAAAATAAAGAAGGTTCATTTTGTGCATAAAATAAAGAGGGCACCTCAAACTTTTGCTTTGGAAAGCTATATTGTTTGAAAATATAAGAGGTGCTATAAAGTAAAAGTAATGGTTTACATATAAAAGCACTGGCTCCAAATCACTAATATGGATATTAAACTTGTGATTATAGAAATAATGTGCCTGCAATTATATCCATTTTACCTTTTTTTTCTTTTTTAATAAGAAAGTTAATAATTGTATTATGCCTAAACACATTTGGAAGTAGCTCAAAATACAGTTTACCAGTTGAATGTATCTTTATACTTAAAAGTGGCTGTAGAGAAATGAAATTCAGTTTGTGACTCATGCATGTAGCAACTTAACATTCTCAGGGTGCTGGCATCAAGCGTGAGGGCTGGCAAATTTTCTTTGCAAAATCACACTGATTACTTAGCTACTTGTGTTCTATGCAACATTTGTGAGAGAAAAGTTTGCTTATTGGGGAACTGCTGTTAACAGCACTGATGAGCATCACCATGTAACAAACTGCGGAAAATAGCCAGGACTCAGAACAGTTCATCAGTTTAGCTTGTGGCCTTGAGGTGAGAGCGCAGAAAGTTCACAGATTTACAGTCTCATGCTGCAAGTTTCAAAGAGATATCTTCTAATGAGTAACCTGAAATTTCAGATCATCATAGGACAAATATGGATGAATTCCTATGATGATAAAATAAGCTGATCTGTCTCACTTTCTTTTGTATTATCTATGGCTGTTTCCAGGAACTGTATCTATGCAAAACCTTAAAGCAAAAAGAAGGTTAAAGCAGGTTAAAGAGTTAAAGCAAAAAGGCTTTGGATTTCAAAGGCAGTCTAGTTAGTCAGGCTTCTGTTCTGCATGGGAACCCATCCTTCCAGTCTGGAAGATGCAAGGTTTATGACAGTAGGCTGATCCTGATGAATTTTCATTTCATTTATGCTAGGGAACACATTTATATGCCATGTGGTATCTTGTGCCTCCAAGCTTCTAGGGTAGATGTGGCACCTCTACTAAAAGGGGGCTGCAAAGATCTGCTGGATACTCTGTGGACAAAGGCGTGAAAGTTGCCCTGGAGCAAGAAGGGTAAATGTTGATTCCCCTTGATTCACACACCAACCACCTAGGAATTCCTCAGATAGTATATTCCACCACTTCCACCTTGTAGACTTTTCTAGATGGTGGGAAAAAGACACTACAGAAGTGATACAGAGGGATGCCATCTGACCACCCAAAAGCAACAGCCGTGCAGAGTCCTGCAGGAGGGGTTGCACTGCTGGTTTTGGCTGGACTAGTGAGACTGACTTCAGCGGCCATCGAAGCTTACCCACCATCATTTTTTCTGTCTCATTTTATTCAGGTAATCACCATTAGGAATTTTAAGACTGGAGCTTATATTTGTTAGCTAACAAATTATTTTCTCTTGAAAGTATTTTAAACAGATTTCAGCTAGTAGAAGCAAGTGCAATTTAAAACCATATCCAATTAACCACACCCCGTCATTTGCAGCATTTAGCTTCTGTCATGGTAAGAGAGGTGATTAACATGCTAAAACAGTTGATATTTGGTAAATATAACTTATAAGTATTTTTTTCTTAGACTAGTCGAGCATGTATCAAGATCCCTACTCCTGCCTCGAGAATAGCATTCCCCAAGCAGCATAAGGCTGCAGAGCTCATTTGCTGAAGAAGAGCATTTTTTAGAGATTCTGACCTAAAGGTACAGACCTGAACTCTTCTCATACTCTTGTCTTTTCCCAAAGTGTGATTTCCTGAGCAGAGGGGAGTCAAAGCACTCCTTATCCGTCACTTGCAAGGTCAGGCAAGAAATTACTCATTTTATTGAAGATTTAAAATTTGCCGTTTTCTTCCATTTATTTAGCTTCACTCTTTTAATCCTAGGACAGGGGAAAGAGTCATATTATCACCTTCAACACACTCGATGATTCATCTCTTCTGTTTTCAGGGTTGCATTTGAAAGCCTTTTCACATTGAAGAGTGCTCAGCATGCTGCTTTATGCTTAAACACTAGCTGACAGATCCTACACAAGGAAAAGGATCTCCTTTTCAAAGCCTTCTTTTCAATACAGCTGAAGTTAGCATGGGGGCATATTCTTAGAAGAGAGCCCACCACTAACACCAGCTTTCAGCAGAGTGATACATCACAAAAAGGGCAGGCATGAATAAGCTGAAGCACTGCCATGTAAAAATCCCTTGTGATTCGCAGGGAGCAAAGAAGTGGTTCCTCAAAGGAACAATGCTAGGGATGAGAAAAAGAAATTCCTGTTGCTGCATTTCCAGTGCACCAACTAATAAGTGCAATAACTGAGCAACCTGACTTAATTGTATTTTTAGTTACCTTAAAGTAAAGTGTCATAAAGTAAAAAATAAGCAAAATTACTGAAGACAAGGATGAAAATGTCATAAAGCATTCAGGGACAAAAACAGTGCAAGGTAAAAGCAGATATTGGGGTAATAAGATCTTCTTCTGGAGGCACACATTAAGTACATATCAGAAAAGCAATGATGCTGAGCAGGCCAGAGAGCAGATGTGTGAGCACTCATTAAATCTTTCTTTCCTTTAAATCACCATCATACTTATATTTTTCATCACTTTTAACTGAGGAAGCTACTTTTGAACTAGCTGATAACACAGACTGTGTCATCACCAAAGACATAAGGATCCAGTTTTGAATAAGGAAGGAAGGTACCAGAGAGAACCTTTAAGAAATTTATGTGTGGCTAAGGTAGTTTTAAACAGCAAAACTTCAGTTTAGGATGCTTGGAGAACTGGGTTGCAGCTGGAAGGCCAGAAGTCAGAATAGCAAGTTTGGTGAGGTTCTAAGAGAACAAAACAGGACCAGTGTTAAACTGCTTTAAAGTTTAAACTTCAGTTTTTAAAAACTGATCCATTTGCCTAACTATGACTTCCAGGGAGAACTACCTGAAGCAAATCCAATTTATCATTATGTAGAAGCATAACAAGAGCTGAAAGTGGAAAGTTCTCCTGAGTATGGGGCTCTCCTGAGCAGAGGAGGCTATGCTTGGCCTATCTCAATTTGGTTTTGACAACAAAAACAGGTCCCAAAATGTCCACAATTGGAAGGGACCCATCAGAATGATTAGGTGCAACTCCTGGTCCTGCGTAGAACACCCCACAAGTCACACCCTGTGCCTGAGAGTATCATCCAAACACTTCTAGAACTGTCAGGCTTGGTGCTGTACCCACTGCCCTGGGAGCCTGTTGAGTTCCCAGCCATCCTCTGGGAGAAGAACCTTTTTTTAATACCCAAGCTAAACCTGCACTGACACAACTTCAGGCCATTCCCTCGGGTCCTGTCACTGATCACCACACAGAAGAGATCAGTGCCTGCCCCTCCTCTGCCTCTCACAAGGAAGTTGCAACTGCAATGAGGTCTCCCCTCAGTCTCCTTCAGGCTGAACACACCAAGTGATCTCAGCCACTTCTCATACATCTTCCCCTCAAGGCCCTTCACCATCCTCGTTGCCTCCTTTGGATACTCTCTAACAGCTTCATATCTTTTCATACCAAATAAAATATTTAGTTGCAATAACAAAGTTAAGATACTTTGTTGAGGGGGGTTCTTTGGTGAATTTTTCAGTATGAAGAGTGGAGAGATAAAATCACAGATCAGCTCTCTAAAATTAGAGATTACATTCTTCTTCCTGGTTCTTCTGTTATTTCTACTACCAATAAAAGCATCAAATTAATCTTTGAAGAAAATCTTAAGTATTTAAGAAACTTTAAGGAACTATATATTACCACAGTAATCACACATACGTTCCCTGGTTTGATGCCAGTATTTTCATCAGGGGAATAGCTGTTTGCTGAAGACTTCACTTCTGTTTTAGCATGAATTATCAACCGAGAATTCTAGCTGTAGGTGGAGAAATTACACTGAGTAGAAAGCACATTTACACTATATCATCAAAAAAGTAGTTTTATAAGTAATCCTATTGACTTGTTTGGTGTTAATGTTCTCTGGAAGAAAATAAGAGTTTGTAAATTAGACCCCAACCCTGCAATTATAATGCATGGCAGTCATGGTCGATTACCTTGTAAAACCAATTTGTATATTCTTGGCTCAATTTTTTTCTTTCTTTCCTTTTCATCTGAAACTCCAAAGCAGGAGGAGTTAGAAGACAGAACCAGGCTGTAAAGCAAAGAAGTCTGCTGCTACTTGCTTAAAAAAAAAAAAATAGAAATGCCTAAGTTTTGTGCATATTCTTCCAGTATAATTGAAATAGAACAAACTCCTTGTTTATGAGCATAATTATGAATTACTGAGAACTTTCTTCACTTTTTTTTGTCTGGAAGGGATAGCAAATAATTTTTTTGCTTTAGCATTACCACATGCATGAAATTATATATGCAAGATGAGTTAAAATTATTCACCTCTTTACAGAGAATAAGGAGAAATACAATAAAATTATTTTTTGATTAAAAAACAGCTACTGCTTTTTTTTTGTCAGAAGTGGCATGGTGGTAATTTAGGCAGTGTTTCTGTGCCAGGCAGCTCTCACCTCCTGCTGTGCTCCTCAGGAGGAGGATCCACTTACCCAGGAACTGGGTGAGGATTCAGCCACCAACTCCCAAGGAGTTCCCAGCTTCCCACTTCTCAAAGTGGCCCAGGACTGTTACTTAACAGCACTTGTTCACTTGCATTCTGTAAATGTGGTGCACGTGGAAAACATGTCAGAGGGAGCTGCAAAAATATACTGCATGATTTTGGAGCTGAAATGTGCTTGTGTTCTGTCCATGTGGCGCTTGAGTGCAAACTGGCTGGTGCTAGAAGCAAAGCTGTGGATGCAGCTGGCCCCATAAACTTCAGTGGATAACCAAATAGGCTGTTGGCATACACAGATATAATCAGGGTGGATCAGCAAAAGCTAAGCTTGTGTCAGAAAATAAACTTGAGAAGAATCACTTCTCAAGGAAGTATGGAAAAGGATGACTTGTCAAACAGTAACGCTGCTGACGTTATGAAGAACAACTTTCTGGGCATCCTGACATCCTTTCTGGATGTCAGGCATGAAAGGAAAAATTTGAAAAATCATAAACCATTGTATATTTTTATGAGGAGGACTTTATTCTGATTTTTTAGGATGAATCCTCAACATGTGCCCATAGCTCTAAAGGGTAAGTTTTACCAAGTTTTAAAGGCATAGCTGGAAGCACATATCCTAGTAGAGGGGAAAACCAGAGAGCAGGCAGGGAAAGCCTCCTGAATTTTAGTATTTTTAACTAAGTTTAATATACAACTGTGCTATTAGTGACAGAATTTAGCTCTTTTTGGTTCGTAGAACTTTATAATGGATGACTTCCTCATCATCTCATTGATCAACAGCTTCCTCAAATTAATTCTGCTGAAGTCAGCAGTAACAGCTTAACCTTCAATACTTCATAAGCATGCAGCAGCAGTTTACTCAATTATTAGGTTTGAAAATGATTTTGAAAAGTAAGTAGCTCCTAATAATTCACAGAACTACAGATAATTTTCTTTTGGTGAGTTTACTCTGTTTCTCACCTTTATGGTCCACATCACCATGCTGAATAACAAAGGCAGAATGGATTAATAACAGCAAAAAGAAGTTTTATTTTCAACAAGCATTCAGCCTCCAGTCATAACATGTTAAAATATTTACAGGTGAGAAAGTGAGGAGGGTATCCTTTTTTGTTATATAAGAGACAGTGTACCATCTCTGGAGTGAACTGATGGCACTGGAAGTTTCAGTGGGAGCCAGCAGATATGACCAGCACTGCCTGCCTGGCTTCCCTCAGCTTCAGGGCTTCCATACTCACCAGGCAGCCAGTACAGCCTGTTGAGCTGCTGCAGTGTTCAGCTCCTTGTCTGAGCTGCCTGTCTGACAGGCAGGGTACCCTCACCCCTGTGTGCCCTCGGCAGCTCCAGCTCTCAGCTGCATGAGAAATTCAGCTTTACAGACTGAAAATCATGCAATTCAGCAAGTGAAATCATGCAATAGTCCCCAGCTGGCACTCCACTTGTTTTCCCTTGCTGTTTGATAACCAGCCTTCCCCAAAGAAGGAGTATTAGCATTACCTGGCTATAAGTAACAAGGGACTAATGCTGCCTGTTTCACAAGTACTATGCTGTAGGTCTTGTCCAACTTGGTATACCATAACTATTGTTTAAGAACTGCTTGGGTAAAACTGTTCTTGGCACTGGAGATTTTTGCTTTAGATGTCAGAAAAAAACACTTGACCTGCTCTTTTTAGAAGGCAACAGCTTCACAGGGCCAAATGTTTCTTTCAAATGTGTACACACACACAAGTGTCTCTGTATCACACATTCATATGTATTCATACATTCACATACCTACGTGCAGACATATATATATGTATGCATGAACTTCTTTGGAAAATATACTTTCACCTGGTTAGAAGTCCAGACACTCCTTCTGGGTGGAAATGAAGGCAAAGCTTGTCCTTTAATCTGCTACTGGACAAAACACTTATGTGATTGAATAAGTCAGTCATTCTAAATGAAAAAGAATTACCTCTAAAACAAAACCCCCAAACCAAAACAAATAAAAATGAAAAAAGCTGAAAATGAAGTGAAAATGAACAGCATGCCTAGAGCCAGAGGTGTACATGACTAAGCCTCCAAGAAATTTCAAAGGTGTCAGACAAATCTAAAAGTCAATCATAATTTCCCACTGCCAGGATGCAGAGAGAGGAAGGCCAGTCATGTTGGCAGCATCAAACTGTCCCATCATCACAACTGTTCTCAGGGACAGGGAATAATATCTCAGGGACACAGGGAATAATATATCATAAGGAAAGGAGATCTCAGAATGGAAGAAGGATTTTGGTGGTAGATCTGCCTTCTGAGAACAAGGTCACTGACTCCATGCTTGTCATAGGTGTTTGGACACAGCACTGGGGAAAGTATGTGACTAAGACACATACCATTAAATGGAGTCAGTAAGGTAGAATTCAATGGGCATCACTATATAGATCCTACCATCAAATACCTTTATTTTTTCTTTATTAAAAAAAAAAAAACAAAAAAAACCCAAAAAACCTAAAGAAACCAGTTTCTCACCTCAAGGTCAGACATGCATTTAGGTCCTTAGCAAATTCTTCTCTCCCTCAGCAGTTTGCATTGTTCTGCAACATTTGTTTCCACACAACGTTACTGCTGTAAACCCTAGGTTTTACTAATTTGTTTTCCACTGCCTCGGGATTTGACAACTTGCCAATTTAACACACTGGCTTCCAGGCTGCAAACAGTATCTCTATTCCACTTGCTAGGAGAGCCCATTTTGCTCCAGCTTTGAGCTTTGCATAATCTTATACTTCCGACCTAATTACTTCTAATGTTTAATATTTTTACCCACGTGTACAATGCCAAAGCTACTGTTGATTTAGCTCACTCAATTCTAAATGCCTTGCCCAGGATTTATTCTTGTCCTAAGTATACTTTCTGTGTCACATTTCAACCAGGAATAAAGCCTGATTTACTGTCATAGCTGCCTCTTTATCCTCAGCTTAATCTTAACAAATTTGGAGTTTTCCCATTCCATTTCTCATTATTTTATTTTTAAATTGTCTCTGTAAGCTGTGCTATATGGTAACTTAATATTGCAGCCATCTCAGAAGTGTTTATGGGGCGTGACAAAGATGCAATAAACTGTCAGACCTTTAGAGCGATACAGACCATTTCAAACAAAATTGAGCTTCCTGATTCCTTACTTGAATTTTTCCCCTACGTACTGAACACAAATGGTTCTGAAGTTCAGTGTAGTTAATCTTAAAAAACAAACATTAAAAAAAAAGAAAATCACTTTTGGCCCCCGACTATTGTAAATTACCCACATGCCAGTTTACTAATATTGGTTCAGCTCACATCTCAATGAGCTGAGACAACGTTTATGGTCTTGCTCATTAAACAGAACGAGAACTAATGCAAATTTAAAGATTGAAGGTCCTGTGTTTGTTTTAGTCTAATAGCTACTTTTACAAGGCAGTCTTTCCCTTAGCAATATACCACTAACAGGACTAGTCACACACAGAACATTATTCACTTGCAGCTTCTCTATCAAGATTGTCTTATATCCAAAACAGTTTCAAAATGTTATCATGCAGTTCAAAAAACTAAAAAAGCCCTAGAGTGTGAAAATGAGAAATCAGATTTTGAACAAACATCTCCCATAACAAAACCAATCTGGTTTTTTGTCACAATCTTTATCCCTTCCCTTTCTGAGGAAGTGCCAAGTTATTTAGAAGAGAGACTCAAACAGTGGAATTAAAAATACCACTTCAGTGTGTACACTTGTATGTGTGTTTTTGGCATTAAGCTGTGCCTAGAGAGAAGAAGCTTTAAAGGCCAAACTGGCACACCACTCAGAGGTATTAAAACCAGCAGCCTACCAAATCTGAAACAAATAAGCCTGATACCCAGTAGATTTGTCCTATGTGTTGAGCAATAACTATGCTGTCAGAAAACTCTCTGCCTTCTACCTTACCTCTACTCTGCTTCCTCCAACAGGACTACCCTTACCACAGGCAACGCGAATTCCCACAGATGAACCCACTTACAGCTACAATAGTTTCAATTTACTGCACCAGCTGCAGCAAATTGATTTCTGATCTGAGAGTGGCCTTTTGGGGAATGTCCAAAAAGGACACAATCATCACAGAGGAAACCCCAGAGGGAAACAAGCCCTCTGCAGGAAGGCTGGTTCATGTGCTGGGTTGTCTGTGAGGCTGAACACATAAAAAATAACACACACCAACCTAGGATCTGTGTGTTCTCATGAAAATAATATAGCATGTCATGCTGCTATGAATTAACTATTCCCCTCTCTCAACCTAAAATCTACCTGTCAACTGGTTTCAGTAATTCATTGAAAATACAACTGTGTACAGGATTTTCGTTGCTGGGTTGCGTTAATAGAACACAATATATCAGAGGAGAGAGCGTCCAGCATTTTTTTCCACAACTGGATGACATACATTAGGTCTGGTGAGGAAAAAAGAACCCTTAACAATATGTAATTCATAGCTGAATATGCTGACTGTTGGATTCAGTGTGTCATGGTCAGCACCACCATCACTGACCAGACTGGTTGCTCCCGTGGAGAAATCTACTGAAAAGCAGCTGCAAAAGGAAGAAATCACTGTCTAGAGAGGTCTGATCAAAATCTGTTTACCTAAGCCATATGTTCACTCAGACTCCACCTCAATTCAAACTTGAACTACAGTTGTCCTCCAGCAGAAATCTCCCTGGAATGTGCTTGTATTTGGAGAGGAGGGGAGGGAGGGAAGGGGAGAATGACCACATAAATCCCAAATCTTGCAAGTTAAATCTTCTATAGATTTAGATTCATAAACTTACAGACAAGAGATTAACGAAGAAACTTGTATTTTTCTGCCACTGTTCTGTCTTCTCCTTCCAGCCAATGGACTATAAATGGGCATAGGTCTGTCAAACTTGACTTACAGCTCAGGGTTTTCAGTGCCACCAGGTTGCTGAGGAAAGAGTTGAACCATGGCACATGTCATGTTCCAACCCATGAATCCAGATATCTGAGTCTGGATGTTGCAGTGGCTCGAGTCTGAACTGATGTTATGGAAAGTAAGAGTTGGAACAGAGAAAACCCTTCAATTTAAGCAGGAGCTCACAGGAGCTCTTTCCTGCATTCATTAACACATTCCTCCAGAATGCAAATAATCAGGTTATGGCTGTATAGGTCAGGCCACAGCAGAACTGTGAATCCACAGAAGGGCTCTGGATTTGTATCCTTCTTTGTCCAGGACGTGAAGCTTTCTAGGAAATCCTAAAACAATCAATCAAACAAACAAACAAACAAGACACCTAACCAACCAAACAAAAACAATTAGGTGGTGCAAACGACATTTTTTTATGAAGGAACCTATATAGGAGGAAGTGATGTTGTTAAAACAGAAAGTGTAATCCCCCAAAAATACTGGGTGCTGGATACTTTTAAAATGTATCTTGTGCCATAAAGAGATGACACACCTTGAGTTACAGCTGTTCTAGCTTTTTAAATCTAGATGCATTATCTAACCAGTAAAATCACATGAGAAAATAGCTGTCAGAAATATTACATTTATTGTGCTGGATGACTGTCTGCTGCTTAGTTCATCTGACTAGATTCCCCAAAAATTTGGGTTTCAGTGAATTATTCAGTGTACAGGAGCATAACCATGATCCTTGGAGTGGAAATGGTAGTTTGATCTGCTTGAAAACATCTCTGAACTAATCCGTAGGACAGTCTTCTTGGGTGGAAGAGTTTGTGGCAGACCTTCCGGACCTCTCAGTGATAGACAGCAGAGATGTTCAGCATCCACAAAGGTTCTGCTATTGTGGTTATTCATTCAGCACTCACAGAGGGAAATATCATGACTGAACAAGTAACTTCTGCTCTACCCAGAGAAGTTTGTACTGCGTGACAGTTCACAATTCATACTGTATTTTTCTTTTTCAAATCCTGATGTGACCAAAATAACTTTACTCCCGGCAAACTCAAAAATGTCTCTTCTCCTCCTGTTTTTCTATTTTAGATCTTGTCTTGTGTAATGAGTGCATTGACAGAAGAAAAAACTTAAGGTGGAAACTTAAAACATGTACCCTGCTAAAGCAACAAGCCCTGCAAGATCTTTTCCATGGGTCAGCTCTGTACTTTACTGAAGGGGAGTGGTAGCTGTAATTTTCCCAAATTGTGCCTGGAGTGCCAGGAGTTTGTTTTCAGCACCTTTACAGGCCAAAACCAGATAATATGAGAACTCAGTTGCATATTTCTGGACACTTTTAGGATGGAAAGAATACAGCAAAGAAAGAGGAAAGTTGAGAATTTCCTCAACAGAATCTTCTGAGGTGCTCTAGTGATTTGGAAGAGTAGTTGTACTAGAAGTCATTAAAAAAGCTTCCTGGGCAGTGTTGAAAGCTAATCCTTATTTAATGGAGAGAAGAAAGTTAATTTTTCTAAAATCAGTTGTGAAATACAGCACCTGCCAGTGCAATTGTAAGTGGGAAGAATCTGCATGAACAAGTACTCTTAGTTCCAGGTTGCTGCTGTGCAGTTTATAAGAGTGAATTCCTGCTATCTGCCCCTGCAAATGCCAGTTTTCTGAGCAAAAGGTAGTATTCTACCACAGTTATACCCTTGTCCTACACAATAGGTGCTGGTAAGATACTGACATATCAACTTGGTGTTGTATGTTAGTTTTGTACTGTCTTAAATACGGACTTGATGCTACTTGAGCTGATTACCATTGGAATAAAAATTTTAAACTTCACCCAGATTTGTTTCTTTCCTGATGCAATTTGACTACTTTCTTATCTTTGACTACTTTCTTCTCTCCATTAAATAAGGATTAGCTTTCAACACTGCCCAAACTTTCTGTTCTCCAAACACCAATCCTGATCCTAGTTTATTATGAGTGTTGTGTGGTGTCTTCAGTCCCTGTCACTAATGAATTAAAAAAAAAAAATCTACCAAAACCAACAAAAGCAAAAAACCCTCACACAATAAAAGAGAAAACACAAAGCAACCTTGCCAACCAAAAAATTAAATTATTTTTTACAACACACGTACACTTACACTGCATCGAGTGGTTAAAGAAGGGCTGTCTTCCTAATTGTTTTCAAAGTAAACAAATGGTACAAAGGATTCTGTGGCTCCACCACTCGCCCCCCCTGAAGAGAGGTCTTTGTTGACTCTGGGGTGTTTTTTCCCCTCCAAGTATTCAAGTGTTGTTTATTTTCTCAGCCCCTAGAGCACGGCTCGCATTCAGTCAGGCGATGCTCTGAAGGGAGCAGAGGCAAGCCCCTTTTTTCCTGCAGAGGCTGGAAGGCAGGCGCTCCCGCAGGGAACCTCATCCCGCCGAGCCCCTCCGTCCGCCCGCAGCGCTCTGCCACGAGGGGTCACCAGAGGAACCCGCATCACAGCACCGGGACAGGAGAGTAAAAATTCACCCCGCAGCCCTTACCCCTCCCCACCGCCAAAAAACCCACACCCCAACAACTCAGAAACAACAACAACAACAACAAAAAAAAAACCAACAAAACAAAATAGAGCACCGACCGCCCCCCAACCCAACAAACCAAACAACCAAAACAAAACAAAGCAACAACAAGAACAGCACCCCCCACTCCCCGCCAAACACACACACAAAAAGAAAGGAAATTAGTCCAAACGGGCACCTCCGTGCCTGACACGTTTTCCCTCTTTTCTGGCTCTCCACTAGGTGACAGCAGCGAAACCGGAGTGAAGCATCCCGTAATGGACTTCTGGAGAAAACGATTTTATCCTTTTTGCTAAACCCTCAGAGAGTAATGCAGTCAAGAAACTCGTACTATTGGCTGTTTTCCTGGAAATTACAGAGCCCTTTGCTTTTAGGCTTCCCGCCTGCAGGCCTCAATAATTTACAAAAGTACGTCTCTGCATTGTATGCACTTAAAGCAAATGTACTTGGGCTGGAAAAAAGTCAAGTATTGTTGGTTTAATGCAAGTAGTTACTTCATAATGTCAGCGATTAGTCTTGTAAAATAATCCCAAGTTCTTACTTTCATAAGCCGTATGGGCCTGATCTTTCAGGCAAGAACCCCCAACTGCACTGAAACTGCAGCAAGGCAGGAGATTAGGTTCCCGTGTATATTTACACCAATGCCCAATTTTGTAACAGGAATACTAATTTTATGCACGTGCATTTAAATGCTGCTACTCTTTTGCTGTTGGCTGCTCACCAGGCTGAAGCAGTAACCTTTTTTTACCATGAATCCTCAAACCAGTTATGGTACAAGCTAGACTAGGGTCCAAGTAGTTACAGCACAAACAAGAATCCAACTTGGAGCAGATGAGAAGGAAGGAATTGAATGCACTTGTCTGAAGACAAGTCCATCTTGACATGAGTTAAAGCACTGTAAACCTGCTGTAAGGAGGGCACGTTCTGGCATTCAGAGAGGACAATACAAACCCTCTACCTTGGTCCTATTCCTGCCCTTTTCCAGAGCATTTTTTTTGGTGTGACAAGAAGTAGAACTGGTATAACTCCAATTTTCCAGCTTCTGGGCATCTCTGAGATTCTCTTGTGTGAGTAAGGGAAATCCCTTCATAGCTTCTTAGATACCAAATGCAGAGGTATAAAGGGTTTGAAGCACCTAGAGTATTTTTCAGAAAGAAAATAATTATTTGAAGTACTTCTCTCTCTATTCACTCACTTTTTATTTTGTCATTTTATGTAATGTTTTCATTATCCTGAATTACTCTGAGGTGTATGAACTTAATTGTCTGTGTGCCCTTAACATTTAACTTTGTTCCTTTTATTTACAAACATCCTTTTTCACAGCCTGGCTCTATAATATCTACTGAATATTGAAAATATTCTATTGAATATTTTTAAATGTATTTTAATTCAAGTTTATAGTCTAGTACTTCACAAATGTTGTTCGAGTTTTTGACAGTCAGCCATGTTCAGTGTTCCATGTTTCAGGATCAATTTCTTATGCTGCACAGGAATTTTTTAAAGTAGTGTTGTCAAACAAATTGTATTTGTGACCAAAAAAAAAAAAAAAAGGATACAATAGAATTCAAATAAAACAAGGGAGGGGAATACTTTATTAAAAATATTTATTGGAAAAAAATTCCCATCAACACCATTTGGCTGTACTAAGTAAGTAAAACACTGAGTGTGACTATGGTAATTAGAATGCAAACAGCTAGTACCATGAGCAGGATGATTCGGCAATATTTGGAATGCTTTTTTTCTCTCTCTTTCTTTTTTAACAAGGTATCATACCCAGGAGTATAAATATCCCCCATCCAGAACTGTAGGTCATTAGGATTTTCCTAGAAGAAAAATCAGAAAATAAACTCAGTTTGTCTCTGTTGCACATAAAGTCATTAGAACATACCCAGAAGTATTTTGGCTATCATCAGATACTGATTAATGAATTTAAGACATCACAGCACATATGTAAGACACTTTCACTTGAACGTAGGTTGTGCTACTTGCCAGATGCTGCAAATGTTCCACTGGGGAAAATTAAAACCACACTTTTCATCCAGGAACCAAATGTAGGACACCAGCTATTGAAATGTGATCAAAAAACCTAGAACAAACCATGCTGCCTTCTCAGGAAGAGATGTCCTTGTAATAAACACAGATCTGACTCTCTTTCCCAAAAGTGGAAAAGCAGGAAAAAAAGCTTACAAAAGTAATCCTAAAGGTGGGTTGTGCCAACCCACAGGCAGGAAGGATCCTGCATAGTGTGGATGAGGCTCAGAAAATGTATGTAATTTCATAACAGAATTTTGCTATGAACAGTTACTAAAGTGGCTATATAGTATTTAAGAGACACATTTATAGGTCTTCCCTATATAAATAGGGAAGCTCAGTTGCATAGTGTTGTGGTTTAAGACTTTCTTTAAGTCAGAGATCATGTTCTGCAGCATTGAAATTCCTGGAGTCTCACCAGATGCGCAGACTTCCTTTCCTGATCAGACTCATGTCAGTGTCATGTCTGTACCAGAGAAACACCTCCATATTTACCTCTGGAGCTCCACCAAAAGGACCGAGTGGGCTGAACAGGCCTCATGAACATGGTTCATGCATGCACAACACAGCCCACAGCAGTTCAGTTTGCTCCAGCTCAGCTCAGCAGTGCATTACCTTTATGTGGCTGGCCAGGTTAGAGTGCAGCGAGTGTCTGTCATAGTCCTGCACGGTCCAGGAAGGGTTTTTTTTCTTCTCCTCCCAGTCGTCATCCACCTGGATGTCACTATACAACGGGTTTCTTTTGATTGTGGATTTCAGGGTGATGGGTGTAATGTGTTTCCCCAGGGCTTTGTCTATCATTTCTTGACTGACCCTGTTCAAGTCTAAGCCTGGCAGCTCAGTGACAGTTCTTTTTTCTCTCTGTAAGGCACAAGTTAGATCAGAAGCTGGCTTTCATCTTCATTTACCTACAATGCAGGCGCCCTTCCAGAATTACCATTCATAATACAGAAAAATAATTTTTAAAATTACACATGCAACAATTTTTCTCATTCTGGCAAACATCTATAGTGCAGTAAAGGAGTCCGACTGTTCACTTTGTGCAGATTTTTCCCTTCTGGGGCACGCAGGTGGGTACAACATGGACTGGCATAATGCCTGCTGAAAGAAAACCTCTGCTTTAGCGAAACAGTGCTGTGAAGCAATACAGTAGAACATGCAGTTCTGATGAATTCCACGGGTGTATGATGCAGAAACAGAGCTGTAAGGACAAAGCAGAACGAAACATGGGGGTAGCAGTGTATAAATGACAGCCTCGACTGTAATTGCACCTCTGGCAGCAGGGCACAATTCACAGTTCTGTTCACGCTGTTGAATGATAGACCTGTGTCAGGATGTGAAAGAGGCTCTTCATTCAACTGAAGGAAAGTCCTTATTTTGGGCAATGTCAGGACTCGCAGGTAATTAAATACAGGAGCAGCCTCCCAGCCACAAAAGGTGTTAAATCAGACCTTTCAGAACATGTGGGTGACAAGGGAGCAGGATGAACAACCCTGGTGGGACGGCACTGTTTCTGAACTCGCAAGCTGCTTCTTAAAACAGCATCAAGAGCCTTTTTAGGGGTCAGTAGGATGGTAGCTTCCATATTTTTCAATCTGTAATTGCATAGAGGAATGCAATCAGACTCTCCAACTCAAACTGTTCAACATTTTGGTTCATCACAACCTTCTGCCCACGAGACTTTGAATTTACCTGCCACTGATCCATGGTTCCATCATGCGACAACTTCCTGAGAGACCTGCTCCTGGCAGAGCCCTTGACAACCCTCCCCTCTCTCAGGGCTTTTTCTACAGAACCACCACAGTGAAAATTCTTCCTTCCTCCTTAGCAACACTGCTTCCCCAGTAGCTCCTTTGTCCTTGCAAAGCTCATGCTGAGACAAGGGGAGCCTTGGCCAGTCCCAGTGGCCCTGAGTCAGGTGTGCTGGGCACGGGGCACTCCCCAGCCCTCTCCCTCCCTCAGAAATCACAAAGGTCTGGGCAGCACCTGCTACAAGACTCACATAAGTTAAGTGCACATAATAAACAACCAAGCTGGGTCCTGAGAAACTTGCTTCCGTGCAAGGATGTCTTTCCCAGATTATTTCACTTCTATGGAGATCTCCAGCTGTGAAAGTACCACAGGCTGGACTTCAGCTGCAAAAGGGCTAGGGGCATGTCCTGCTTCTCCTTCCACCTTTCCGGTGGTAGCCCAGGGACTCTGACCTCCTGCACACTGGCTCTGGAAGCTGCTCAGGTCAGTGCAGGTCCCTAAGATGATAGCAAACTGCTGGCTTCTTCTGTTTGAGTAATTTTCTGCCCCTTTTTGTGCTGGTGAATCCACTTTCAGTGGAAGTCAGCCACTGTGTGTCATCACCTACTTAATGACTGCAAGGTCTGTACATCCACAGACACGTCTGGGGTGTCTGGGGCAGGCAGGTGTAGAAGGATCCATGAGGACTGGCTTCCTTCAGAAAGTGAAGGTGGAGAAAAGAAAACAGCAGACTTTTTCTAAGAAACCCTAGGAGGAAGCATCACGCTGGCATTCGTATCACTAAGTCCTGCAGAAGTGACTAAGCATGCTTCCCATCAATAATTGCCATTAGTAGGCGGGTGGATCCTCAGTGACCTCCTGTCCCTCTGTTAGTTCATAATTTCCACATGTTGTTCCTTAGCCTTCACATCTCCCTTGACAATACTTCTCTTTGCATTGCAGTTACAGCTGGCACCGAAACCCTCTGGGCTGTACTGGCCAGATTTCAGCTGAGCTGGTGTTTTTTAACCGCCTTTTCTTTCTGACTGCATTTTATTTTATTTATTTTATTTCTTGTTTAAAATTTGTCATTGACCTTAATGATTCTTCCCTCAGGCTTGCTAGATAGTTGAACTTGGAGAACATTTTGTTGAAGAACGCGAACTGTGTCACCAGGGGATGTTTGGTCTCCGTAGGCTAAAATGTTGTGAAAAGAATGTGACTTGACAGTAATTTCTAAAGCTGTTTTAAATTAAATTCTCTTCCAAACTTGGAAGAGATGGCATGGTGCAAATTTTTTTTCATAAAGAGAGGGCTTTGTGGCAAAATTTTTGCCCCTTCTGTCTGAAGTACCTTTCTTTTCATGGGCATGAGAATAGAAGAATGTGGTAGCTTAGAGAAGAGGTAGAGAGGGAATAGACTGGGATGGGCAACAGGGTTTTACTATGAGAACTGGACAGGAATTTAGGATAGGATATAGTTTGCAGAAGTTTTAGAGAACAGACATTAAAACGACAGGCTAATCAGGAGAATGCACTAAAGTAAAAAGCAATGCTTGGTTGTAAAACCAGAGACTGGTTAGGGAAAAGAAAGGACAGGAGCCCGAAGGACATAAAAAAAGTTTTAGGTCTAAGAAATCATACAGAGAATTATAAAGAAGATTGCATTAAACATTAGCATGTATAGAAGCAGAGAAACAAGATTAGATAATAAAAACATGCTTGCAAAAACTCCTTTTTTTTTTCTTCTAAGATGTAAATCATGTCCCAACCATTGTCACAGACTTCTGTGTTTTGATTTTGATTCATGAAGCAAATGTTCAAAGAAACACAAAAGTACTGTAAATTTAGGTATTTGTTACAAAATTCGTACAATATATACTGACTCTAAGCAGTCAGTATGAATTAGGGTGGAATAGAACAAATGAGAGGCAATTTATGTTATTATTTACTGAATGGAAGGATGGAACAGCAAATATTCAAGTACTAACTAGGAAGAACACTGAGAAAATATAGATGAAATGTGTTGACAAAATAGTCATTTAACAAGATGAAAAATGCTCAACTCTGCAAACACATAACTGTGTTTGATCTACATATAGCTCATGAGCAAGAAAGCTATTATGGTTTACAACTCATGTTTCACTGAGAACAGTTTGTCCCTCTGACAGACTCAGAGAGCTGGCATGTACAAAATTAGGATTCTGTAAAAAGCCCAAAGATCAATAGAGAGTCAGTGTTAGTTCCATTACTGAATCGACATGTGCTTGCTCCACATTTCATTTCTTGCTGATTATTTCATAATGTGAATTAAGCATATAGATTCATTACAGTACATATAATTAAAATTATAATTTAATCTTTGTTACTAGGAAATATTTTAATCTCATTTTTGTCATGACTTTATCCTTTCATTCCCTCTGCTGTTGCTGTTAGCACTGAAACAACCTAAGAACCTCACCACTCTTTCCTCAGCCTGTGATATGAGACATCACCCACCAAATCCAGGATATCAACAGTTAAGGCTAGGCCTTGTTTTCAAGCCTGTCTACCTGAAAGAAGAGAACAAAGGGACACTTAAAAAATTAAGGAAATTTGTTTCTTGGAGTTCAAATTTTATTTTCCTTAGCCCTCAAAGAGATTCAGTTCTTCTTCTCTGGTGGCCAGCCCTGGTCTACAGCTGATATTCGGAAAGATGCTCAGTGACAGAGAGAAATGCTGTTGGTGGGCAGCTATACCTAGAAGATTTGACCAAGGGAGGCTAAAGAAAATTATGGTCACTAGATATTCCAGGATTTGTTTCATAACAGCCTCCTCAATCCTAGTGAAGGTGGGTAGCAAGGGTGATTATTATATTTGATAGTAATTTGTTAAATGCTATAACACTCTGTTGTGCAAAAGCCTTGTAACACATCCTGGAGGACTCTCCCAGCACTTGGAAGGACATTTTTCTGATTTAAAGACCTGCATGAAGGCAGAAACAGGTCTGAAAGACAAAACCTTGCTAGGGTGTAACCAAGAATCCCTTGGATAATTGTAACAACTACACAGGCATTGGTAGAAATTTGGACAATAAAAAAAAAGCTTATCCCTTATGAGGAATAATTATTAGCAGTTTAGAATATTTTCAGCCAACCTGATCTCATAAAGGATGGTATGGAAAAGCAATTGGGTAGGCAAGGAGTAACGAGGTATAAGTAAGGAGATATGAAAGACAGTAGGGCAGACAGCTCACATAAGGATTCCTGAGAACGAAGAGTGGGTCCAAAGGAGGGCCATGAAGATGATCCAAGGGCTGGAGCACCTCTCCTATGCAGGCAGGTTCAGAGAGCTTGGGTTGTTCAGCATGGAGAAGGCTTTAGGGAGGTCATGTTGCTGCCTCCCAGTACCTACAGGGGCTGACAAGAAAGCTGTAGAGACACTTTTTACAATGATAGGACAAGTGGAAATAGCTTTAAGCTGAAAGAGAGCAGGTTTAGACCAGATATTAGGAAGAAATTCTTCCCTTTGAGGATGATGTGACACTGGCACAGCTTGCCCAGAGAAGCTGTGGACGCCCCATCCCTGAAAGTGTTCAGTGCCAAAGTGGATGGGGCCTTGAAGCCACCTGTTTGAGTGCAAGATGTTCCTGCCTATGGCAGGGGGGTTGGAACTAGATGATGTTTAAGGTCACTTCCAACTCAAGCCATTCTATATTTGTATGATTCTAGGAATGAAAGTTTTCTTGTAGAAGGAAATTAAGGGATCTGGATTGTTTGCCAGGGATATTAAGGCAGCCCCATGTACTACTAAACAACCTGGGAAGTCACCAGATATGAATAGGAGAGAGATCAGTAGATGGTTGTTAATCACTTAAGCTAGTGTGACAGGGATATTTAGAGAAAAGCAGGCATTCACATGGACTATTTTAGCTGTGCACCGTTGGGACTCCTTCTATCCTTGTAATGAATTGTTCCCTTAAAAAAAGGTGTTTTATCTGTCACTGGTAATGGAGTTCTGCAGGGTTGTGAGTGCATCACATAAAAACTTTTGTGCAGTCTCAGACCAAAGCTCCTGCCAACCTTTCAGCTGGCTCTTGGAGCGGCCAGTTGCAGATGTCTGGGGAAGAACACGGGAGAGAGTGGAAATACGTAATGAACGTGTGAGCCAGGAGACAAAGAAGTGACTCTAACCTGCTACCTAACTTGCAGATAAAAAAAAAAAAAAAATCTCTTGTGCTGGTACAGTGAGATACAAGCAAAGGCAGGACACAGGCATTAAGTGAGATGTAATACCTGCAGGCCAAAAGAGCACCATGCCAAGAAGTAGCATGCTGCTCAAAGACAAAGTGCTCTGTGCTGTTTTCCAAAAACAGGGAAAAGAGGGAAATATGGGCAAGAAAGAGAAGTCCAAGAATTGCAGAAAATCACCAGGTTGGCTGTAGGGTACACATGCAACCTGGCTATCAGAGACAGATATAGGGGATTATATGGTGGACACTGTGCATTAAAACATACTGTGGGGCAGAGAGTCAACTGGGACTGGAAATTTTCGGGGTGTTCAGAATGTGGTCAGCAGCTATCCATTTGCAAGAGAAAATCTGTGCTTTTTATGCTGCTTTTCACAAGGAAGGGCCAAGATTCCTGGATTTCTTCATGGTTTGGTTTAGTCAAAGCAGACAAGGAAAATACATACTAAGCAGGGAAGCTGTTTAGTTTTCCTGATATGAAAGAGGAAAGTGCAAAGAAAAAGCAGCAGCTTTTTGTCTTTACATCAAGCTACTTTTTGTAATGGAAACAAATTTTAAAACTTATAGGTAGAGAAAACACATAGGCACTTAAGTGCATTTGAATTTAAGAGATCTCATAATAAAGGTCTGGAAGAGGACAAACACACCACTGAGAAGTCACTTTGCATAGGGAGTCCTGAGTGGCATTAGTTTCTTAAAAGAAAATTAACTTTTGAAGGGAGAATTTGGGCTACTCCGAAGGTTTAATGACTTTGGGAATCTTTAGATCATGCACATATGTTCCGAAATTAATTCTCCCTCCTCCACCCCCCTCCCCTTTTTCCGTTTCTGAATTAACTAACCCTTAACCTCATTGCTCTCTCATCTTAAAGCAAAACATGCTATTCCTGTGCCATTAGTTCTCCACTGTGCCATCGTGTTTATTCTAGGGTCTGGAACTCATCAGTACTTTTCCCTTTATTTGATTCTCAGCAAAAGGGGGAAAAGGAGGCGAGCCCTTAAGGCAGAAAAAATAAGGCGCAGTGATTTCTATCTGAGCACCTTGAATTCACTGCTGACTACACTTTAAAAAAAAGTATAGGTTGTGTCCTAGGTTTAACATTTACAGAACATACCACATTGCAAACTCCGTTTCTGGAGACATGGTGAGTACAGACATTTCCTTTGAAACAGCCATCCCGGGGCTGGGAACAGAGTTCCAGGAAAACCTTCTCGCTGGTGGCAAAGAGCAGAGCACAAGTCAAAAAGCACAGGGCTCCCCACACATTTTTAATCCTCCCGCAGCTCTGCAGCCCTTGGCTCGGTGACAGTGCGTTCTGTTTGACAACAATGGGAAGAAGGATCCCTGCTGCGGAGGAGGCTCTGTGTGTGGCTGCCTCTATCCTGCACAAAAGAGGGGCTTAGGGGGGAAGGGGGGTGAGGAAGGGGGGGGGGGGAGTGTGGCCAGCATTGCACCATACCCTATTGTTTGGGATCCTTCAGGCTCCGTTTCTCGGTTAGGGCTGTTTGCATGGGAGACTGCGGGCGACCGTGTGTTCCCCCGCCCCAGCTCTCCCTGGGGAGTCGCCAACAAAGACTATACAACACGAGCAGAGATGGCTGGAGGCACTGGAATAGGCAGAGGGAAGGGTGTCTGGGGTGGGGAAGAAGCTAGGGAAAGTAAAGCGGGTGGCAGGAGCGGGAGGACTTTTGCAAGTGGAGGAGGACTGGAACGGACTCTGAGAAGGAGCAAAGGAGTTTGCGGAGCTGATGGGGAGAAATGTCTAAGAGGGGAGAAGTGCAACAGGAAGTAGCTGTGGGAGACTTTAAGCCTCTTTCTCATTCCTTCCCCCAGGTTCACGTTTTTTTGGCTCCTACTCCTCATTCCCCTGGGGAATTGGACCGCCACCCAAAGCATCCTCGGGATGCAGACCCTTCTCCATCCCGGCCCCCCCCACCCCCAACCACTTATGTATGTCTCCATCTCTTGACAAGAAACAGACCTTGGAGCTTTTGCTCATCCTAGGGGTGGGGAAAGGCGAGGGGCTCCCCGAGCAGCAGAAAAGGAGCACTGTGGAGCAGCGAGTGGGGCCCAGAGGGGTGTGAGCTGATGCAGCTGTACTGCTGCTGATCCAGACATGAACTTCTCCTCTGCCAGCTCCAGGGCCTCTGCTAGGCAATGCACATTTACATTTTTACCAAGAAATTGCTGCTACCTCTATATAATAACCTGGATTAATGAAGTCAGTGTGTTTCACACTTCCAGCAGCTGTCTTTCAGTATAAGGGGGAGGTCAAAGTACAATGACAAAAACAAGGCAAAATAAAAAGGAAGCTGTGGTGAACATATATAAATTTGGAGCAAGAATCTCTAAGGCTCTGTCTAATGTGTCTTTTCATGGAGTTTGAGGAATAGGAATCTGACCTGACTTTCAATTTTTTTTTTTTCTTTTTTTCCTTGCTTCTTCAGAGAGCACATTCCATGCACCCTTTTAGTATAATTAATTGGTATTTGACTTCAGTAGACATTTAGGGAAATGCTATGAAAATGTTATATAAAAAGCAGCAGAAAGCCTAATATACTGAAATGAAGTCAGTGGATCCCCCCCTGCAGAGAGTAAAACTTCTCATGGAGCCTGATCCTCACCAAAGTCAATGGGAAAACTTACAGGGAAATTAGTGATGCAGATTAAGAGATGCAGGAAGCTGAAACCACAGCTGGTGTCTCAACCTCACAACATTTGTGTCCTGATCCTTAAAACAAGGTAGAAAAATGAGGAAAAATAGCAGCCTCTTATAGACCTTACCTGTAAATAGACTCTGTTGTGCCACCGCTGCACTCCAGGTAAAGCTGCATCTGGGAATTTTGCCCAGCTGGCTTGCAGACAGGTTGGGCTTTTCTCTAAAGACTTCACCTCCAGTTGCAGGAATTTATCGGGATGGTTGTTGTTTGGCAAAACAGAGAGGTCCATGTTTCTGTGCTGTAGAGTAACAACAAAAACAGCCTCACCCCAGCTTCTGCTTCCTGGCTGTGCATGCTCTTTCTATTATTAATGACGTGAAGACGGATAGGACAGTTTCCTGAAACTGTATCTGACCCCTGTTTGGTGTCAGGCTCACTTATATCATCTACCAATGATAAAAGATTGTTTAGAAGTGGCAGAGCAGACAGGACAAGTTTCTGTAAGTGCCCAGCTTAAGTTTTCAGGTTCAGGGTCTATTTTGATAGATACATATGTGCTCATTAAAACTAACAGAGTACCAGTGAGGAGATGCATAAGACACTTAAATGCATACCAGCACTTCCTCAAGTGATCTGCCAAAAATGCCAAGCCTACAATACTTCAAAGTAAACTTTTTTTCCCCCCCTAGAAAATTAGAAGCAGCTCCCAGTCCAAAGCAAGTCTTCCTTTTCAGCGGCAGTACCAAGAGGCTCCTTTGTGCTGTGTGGGTTGGTACCATTTACCACGACAGCTATAACGTGAACTTTTTTAAGTCCAGGATTTCTTTCACAGTAAATTCTTCTTGACCCTGGGAAATATTAGATTGTTTCAAGTAATTGATAACAGAAGTTTTCAGGGAATTGATTCTGCCCCCGTTCAAGTGAGAAGGGGAAAAAACCACTGTTTAAATTACTTCAATGGTGTAGTCTCAGCCCCTTCACTTCTATTATTTTATTTTGAGATTTGATATTTTCATCATAATTTTAGGAGTTTTAAGTCCTTTTGACTTTCAGCTAAAGAAATGCCCCTTCTCATTATGGCTACTACATACAACTAGCAAAAGTAGCCTTCTCTTTTTATTTTAACCTTTTCTTCAGACCTTTATGTTTCCCTAGGATATGTTTCATTTTTGATGACCCTGCTGCAGAGGATAAGCTTTTGAAAGCTCATTGCTTGAAATCCAGGAAAACCTGTTTTAGATCAAACTTGTGCTGAGAATTAGGGCATCGCAAAGCTTTTAGTCTTCTACTTAGACCAGAGAACCAAACCAACCTATTTTCTGCACAGAAAATTGTTGGGAGTATAAAAAGAAAACAAAACCAGGAAAATATATATTTTTTTAAAATCCTGGTGTAATAAATGAATACTTTGATATATATCTATAAAAAGTTAAAATCCTTATGTACTTTGAAAACTTGTGATTTTTCCTTGCACATATTTATTGGAGATTATTTTACATCATATCCATTTAAAGTTATTATTCTGCCACCTTTCAAGTAGATGCTCCAGTAAGTACCTGTGAGCAGCCACCAAAGAGGCAGTAGTGACTGTTTTTCTGAGTGGACATGCATGCTTCTGGGGAACCTGCTGTTATATTTACATCTATGACTCCCCAGTGCAACGAACCCCGAAACATCAATACACCTTTCCAGTGTACTCTGGGGATTACCATGAAGCTGCTGTTTTAGACTTGCCATGACATGTGGTTGTCACTTTTTTCCCTGTGCAGACAGGAATAATTTGTGTTCTAAAATAGGTGGGTATATACAACCATTACTTCTTTCTTTAACATGGATAGACTTTCCAGCATCTCTCTAAACACAAGATTTTTCTGTGCTAATGTAGGACGTAACATGGGCTTGCAACCGTGTGAATTTACATACTAACACTACTTCATTTCATTAGACATGACATAAGAAGGTAAACCCCACCTTTTATTAGGTCAGACCCCTCCTCCACAGGATCTGTCACAGTGTTTGAAAGGGAAAGAAACAATGATGTTTAGGGAGACAGTGTACACCTGGCAACTTTCTGCAATTCATTCTCCTTTTACTCCCTCAGAAGCCACACCATTTTTTTTTTTTTTTTTGGTGCTAAAGTGTCTCTTTCCAGGCCTTTTATTATCTATTTATAAACTCGTGGTCCATAAATTGTTCTGTAAACCTTCTGATACTACCTCCTCTAGAAACAAACTTCAGAACCTCATGACCATCTGCTTAAAGTGCTTATTTTTACGTCTTTTAAACCAATTTCTATACTAGTCATATTGAGGATGCACTCTTTGCAGTAGTACTGCAGGATTTGAAGAAGAGCTCCCCATGCAGATTATCCATCACTTTCAGGATTTTTTAAACCCCGACTGTGTTTATCTTAGTCTCTTCCTTTCCAGTTTCAGTCTCATCTGGTAAGCCACCTAGTCTATTTCTTTGCTCATTCCATTTCAATGTGTTATGCTGTAATTCCACTACATTGTTCATGAGAACACAGCAGCCATAAATGAATGCAATGCTCAAGTCATTCCAAAACAGTCCCAAAATTGGGAAAAATTATGTCTTCTTACAACATGCAACAGTTTTTGGTGCTTTTCCCCTCTGCTATTCTCATAGAGCTAGTAATTTCAGACCACGGTAAAAAATGATACCAGGATTTTTCTTCACCTCTACAATTTCCAGTTGCAAGTTGGAATAGTTTAGGCTATTTTCCATAGCTATAATAGTTGATATTTACCTGCATCAAAATTTATGGAACAATGTCTTGTCTAACTGCTCACTTCTATGAGTTTCTTCCCAAGTGAAGCAGCAGTCAGTTAAATAGAAGAGCTTAATGTCACCTGCAGAGCTGGAGAACTCAGACCCTCTTTGCTCAGGACACAACTGAAACCATGCTGACTCTCTCCTGAGTCCGTGCTTATCCAGGTTCTCAGGGATCTTACTCTTTTTTATCGGCTATTACACAGCACCAGGAAAGGAACTCAAGACTCCTTGATCTGTAGTTCAAAGGATTGCCTGGAGATCCCCTTTTCCACAGGCAGGAATTAAACTGCAGTCTGCCAGTCCTCTGGCAGAAATGACACTGTTTGGAATGACACCTTAGGCACCATGGAAAGTGGTTCTATAATTTCCCAATTGTGTTTTTCCCGAATTCTCAGGTGATTGCCACGTTACACACCTATTAGCATCGAACATATTTCTTTGGTAGTAGATCCCTGTGTATTTTGTCCACCTTGATCCAGCTTCTCTGACACCTATGCTACAAGGAATATGCAAGGTATGAGAATCCCTGCAGCATTTCATCTGGAAAGGCCAACACAAGTAATTCACTGAACTTCCCTTCCATAGCTCTATCATTCCTGACTGTCCCTTTCACACTTGTGTTATCAGATGGACCCACTGATTCCCTGTCTGACTTCCTGGTTTTGATGTATTTCAAGTTTCTTTTCTGTTAGTTTGAGCATCTTTTCTACAGAGTTATTTAAATTCTAAGTGCTTCTAATTTTCATTTTACAATTGACCTGTTAGGCTCTAGGGCTGCCACTGGTCTCATAATGCAGGCAAGCTTTCAACTTTTAGTCTACTTTAGAATAGGCAAATGGCTGCTTCTCTGTCACTGAACATGACAACAAAAACAGACTGAAAAAAACCTGTAACAACCCAAAACCTAAGCCACTTCCTGCAGAACAAAGCAGCAATTTCCCTTCAGAATAAATGGCAAAGTGATTAAAATTAATATATTTATTGAAGAAAGTTATGAGAAGTGGTAGCTATCGTAACTTTCGGTCACTGCTATAGCTGGCCAGCACACATGTGGCAAGAAGGAAGGCCACTGTGCACCAGCCTAACACAAACCCTGTGTACCATTTAAATCCCACTTAATCCAGCAAAATAGGGTCTAAGTGGGATTTAATTAGTGGAGAAGCCTACTATAGCCCTTATGAGCTAGAGTGAGTTTCACCTTTACACGTCAGCTCAACTTGACTGATTTGAAATTCATTAGTTGAAATTTTGCATATTCGTCAGGTTAGAAGGAAAACATATCAATGCAGAGGGATTGTTGCCGAAGAAGGAAGAACACTTCCAAAAAAGCAGTAAACTCTGGAATGTCTATGACTCCATAAGGCTTTGGCTTCTCTGAACACAGCTGGAAAGGGCTGCCTACTGCCCCTCAAGCCTGTGGAAGGGCTCTGTTGGGCTGGCTGATGTGTGCCTCCCCACGGTGTGCTGGGGCTCAGGTCACAGGCTGGGCACATTCTCAGAAGGTTCTTGTAATTCTCTGACAAAAGGGGTATTTTGGTCTGTGCTGCTCCTCTGAATGATGATAGAATATACTGAAGAGGAAAATGAACTTGTTTTCAAATTCATACAGAGAAGGAAGGGGTATATTTGCTATTTATACAAAAAATTGCTTCAAAATGATTCACATATATTTAATTATTAGTTATGTACTATAGTTGCCAAGGGAATCAGAAACAGAACTATCAGCATTGTAACATCCTGGTTTCAGTGATTACATTTAAAAAGAATGTCATTTGACTCTGCAACTTTAAATCCCTGAGTCCCAACCAAAAGTATTTTCTTTTCATCATGTTGTTATAAAGTGATCAGTTCAGCACAAGTCACTCATCTGTTCTTGACCGATATAGGGAAAGCTAAAATGTACTTTTTAATTGTTGTGATTAAGCCAACAATTCCTGTTGGTGGAATATTCAAAATCACCAGACCATAAACATTCAGAATAGTGTGGATGATATCGGTGGCTGGTAAAAAAATTGTCCTCTTGCATCTAGCCTGGAGACATCTTTTCTTTAGCTTGATTCTTAGTTGTGATTCAAGTGAGTGCAGAAGTATTAGCAAGATTGGGTGCTAAATATGAAGAAAGTTTAAAATAATGATTTTCTTTTGCCTGCCAACTACCATAATTCTATTAGACTTTAGGAGCGATGCCCAAGAGCAACTGAATTTTCTGTGCATTGAAACTTTTAAATTATACAAAATATAGTATCACATTCCATGATGTCAGTGTTATTTTCCTTTCCTTCTTTACTTTTTAAAACCAGAAGATGTTTTATTTAAAATCATACATTAGCACCTCATTAAAGTCGCAGTTTCTGAAGGCACAGCAGTAAGATGCCAAACCAAAGATTTTGATAGCACAGCTATTTGAAAGCACATATGTTGACTTCAACAGGAGTTAAGACTGCACTAAAATATTCTGCCTGGATAGACTCACAGTCCTGACTGGGGTCTCAGTTTGTTAAATCCTGTGGATATCTGCATCACATCCATACAGCAGGATCTTCCTAGATAATTAAAAGTAACAATCATTCAAGTAAAGAAGCATTTTGTTTTAGCTTTGAGAAGAAAATATGATGCCTTTCTGGCTTATTTCTCCAGCTGTCTTGCCTTCAGCTTTTGCTCTCCTACACGTTTTCACAGCAGAACTAAAGGGTTGCATCACAAAGTGGAGGCAGAAGACCTACCTACCAAGTTCAGTGGTTACAGAACTCACCTGAGATAAATAACTGCCTCTCCACTGAATGTCACTCTGTTATAAACAACCTTCCACATATCAAGGCTCACAGAGTGGCATGTCTGTCTGCAGCTGCAGAGTGATGCCTAAGTCAAGAGGCAGGAGACACTTGTACTGGAGCTGTACCTGCTGCAGTGCAGGGCTCGATGGATTCATCTACCAGACACGGGTACCCAAGAGAGGAAAAATTCAAATAACAAAAGGAGCTTTGCTTTTTATTGAAAATCTAAAAATCATGTGAATCATGTACAATATTTTCTCATAAGGAAAATCTTAGCTGTTTCATAATGTTTCACAAAACCGTAAAACATTTAATTTTTATAAAGACTTTTTCATTAAACAAAGATAAAACTAAAGTAGTATGACAAAGCTATTTTCTAAATCATCAACAGAGAACTGAGAATGTTTAACAGATTAATTCATACAAGTGGCAGGAGAAAGGATTCTCCCATTTGTAAATCTGCAAGAGGACACACGAAGGTATAGAGGGGCATGGGTTGTACTTTTTTTTTTTTTCAAAATGTTTAAAATCAAGTGATGTATTAAAACAGTACAGACGTGGATTCATAGGATGGTACAAGTTCTAGGACTGCATTTCTCTACACTACCTCAAACAGTGCAACAGTGATTCAGTGTAAGTCTCTACAGTGTTTCATTGATTCAATACTTGTGTTCAAGTATGTGTCCATGAGAATGATCAAAATCTCTACTTAAGCTATCTTAATTTTCTTGTTTATAATACGTTATAAGTTACAGTAGAATATCCCCTTCAGTATGTTTCTAAATCAAATGAACTAATTTCACAATACATTCTGTAATAAACTGTTCAATAATGTTAGCTTACTCACCTCAACATCTGTTGCAAAATACACAAGATCATTCTGACTCTGAATGCCAAAAATATAATAAAATTAAAAAGGGCTTTATTTCCATATACAACAAAACTATTCAGCTAAATTAAAATAAACTCAAGATAACATGAATTTTTTTTCTTTTTGCAACAGAGATGACCCTAGTGAAAATAAACATTTAAAATACTAGTTACTATTTTTTTAAAAAAATTCTGATAATGCATTCAAAAGTGTTCTTATAAAAATTAATTACAAAAATGTCGGAGGATAAAACATGTTGGCCATCTAACCAAAACCATTAAGGATGTCTGGCAGGCAAAAATAAATTAATTTGATTAAATTATATGTCATCTGATAATATTTGGTCTGAAAAAGCATGTGTGTGTATGTGTGTGTGTGTGTTTATAAATAATAATATTGCAAAGAGCTGAGAGCCAGCCAGCCTGACAGAGGTCAACTCTTTTGTTGCATTTTTTGCGCGTAAAAGTCCCTGCACGTCTCACAGCATCGCTGATACCACCTCATGTCTTGACAGAGGTTCTTCTCTCTTATCACTCTGCAGTACACAGGCCACTGGTCTCCCAGGCACTTGAATGTTAAAGCAGCTGTGAAACAACAACCAGAAAATCAAATATACATTGCTGTTGCATTTACTAGTGAAGAATCAGGTAGCAAAGGAGACAAGGGCACAAGAAGTGTATCTGGGGAAGGGAAAGGGTAACAGATGTAGATATTAAACAAAAGAAGTAACACTGTCACCACCCCCACCTCGGTACTGTTGTCAGTATGTTCAACACCAAAATTTTTTAAGGCCAGCTTAATTTACAAATTAGATTAAGTTGCATTGAACTTAATTAGTTTAATGTCATGCAGCTGTCTCCTCATGGGCAAGTCAGGCCCATCTTACAGAAGCCTCTCACAGAGAGTAGCATAGAAGGACTGTAGTATCAAGTTTGGACATTCAGATATTCAAGCTGTAGTGCATACACAGAATTAAAATGGAAAACCACTGAAAAGCAGGGCACAAGAACAAGATGTCATCCAAAATCCACCATAAACACTGAACTGAAAAAATAAATCAATCTCAGATTTGAGTCACTCTCCTATTGTAATAGAAGAAAACAGACAGCACACTTGTAACAAGAGCTGGTGGTGCAATCCCCATCAGCTTTCACTAGCCCTACCCTCAAATCCAAAGGATGTCTACTGCATAATACGAATGGAACTGGAGGCCAGAATTACCAATATGTTGAAGAGAAGCATTGCATTATTTATTTCGGAGATGTTAATATTTCTGTTGGATTGGATTCTGACTCCATGCTGGATGATACTGACAGTAGATTATTAACATCAGTGCTACATAATCCATTCCATGAGGGCAAATTAGCCCAAAGTTTTTTTGTGTACTTCACATCAAGTCAAATTCTAATGAAGAGGACACTGTATTTTTTTTTCTGTGAATCTTCCTGATCCACTTTACTTCATGACACAAAGCTGTTTATACCTCACCAGAGGGAAAGTTTCAGTGACGGAGAGTAATGGCCTCTTGCTTCTGAGAGACCAGTTGAGCAAAGAAAGACACAGAAGAACTTTACTACAGTGAGGAGAGGGCCATGTGCAACAACTGCCATCCCATCCAGAAAATGGAAGCGTCTGCTACACAGAAATGTTTAAAGGCTAAAAACTTCAAAGAGAAATACCCTTCACTGACTTAAGGGAGGTATTACATACAGTCTGGAATGCTGTACTTGCCTTTCCATGCAGGAGAAACCTATTGGACAGGAAGGTTTATCTTAAAAAGGGCTCTGGAAAATCAGCTGGAAAGGGTATGCTGTCACACAGCAAGCCTTTGAACACTCCCCAGTCATGATCAAAATGCAGAAGAAGGATTTGGGGAGCTAACAGTAGTCACATCAACAGTGCATTAGAAAATAACCACAGAATTAACAGTTCTGTAGTTATTCAATAAGGGAAATTCTTTGAGAACAAAAGACAGCCTGAGTTCCTCCAGGAACAGCAAATCTCTTAATCTTAACTGATAAATGTTAAACATCAAGTGAACACAGTTTGTGGAGTTTTTAAAGAGAAAATAAGGTATTTTCTTGCTTTAGAAATGTTTGATAAAACTGAATGGACAAACATATATTAAAACCAAATATGTTTATAGTGTCTCTAAAATAAACACATTTTCAGATGGGATATTTTGTGCCCATAATATCATACAGTCTCATAATGGTTAACAAAAACCCTTCACCACTCTGAGGTACAGTCTGTGATGGACACACAGGAAAACTGAGGCAGTGAGAGGAGTCTGCAGAGAATTTACATCTCCTGAGTACCTCCTGAGCCCTAGCCTTCTGTTTTCAATCTGAGAGCATCATTAACATACGGAGAGAAAGAACTGAAAATGGATTTCCGGTGGGAACGTGCCATTTTGACTGCTTACCTAGCCTGGGTGATGTTATTGTGTTAACGTTAATCTTCTCGTTGCAGGGGTGGAGATGACAGGGTCTGTAGGCTGCGGGCTTTTCTGAAGAAAAGCATTCATTGCCGTGCCTCCCCGTGATCTTGTGCATGCACTGGATGACTCGGGACTGCATCCCTTTGCCACAGGTAACGGAGCACTGGAAAGACACAGAAGACACGTTCACTGGAAAGGTATTTTTGCATTTTATAATCGTGAAGGTGAAATGCCAGTCCAGGTGATGTCAGTGGCTGCTCCTTCAGACGTCAGCATTCCAGTATTTCTGAATTCCATTCGGTTAGCTGAATGAAAATCAATTAAAAAACGCACAAATAAATTTGCAATATTAAGTGAAGGACTGATTCCAGCATCCTATTGCTGTCAATGTCCATTTTGTAGAGCCTGTGATGAAACTGAAACAGTAGTGTGCCTGAAGAGAGCAGAAGCTGCTCTCCTGTATCTATATCCTAATTTACTCTTATTAGAGGTGAAAGTGATAGGAAAAAAAATGTTCACAGACACTAACAGACAGAAGAATTTTTAAGTAAGCCATTAATTAACAGCTGCAAAAGTGCTCTTTCTACTGAGCAGAGTGTCTGCCTCCTGTCTTTGCATCACACCTTCATGTTTTCATGTGTCCCACAAATGAAACGCACCATGTGACACACGATGTCTAGTTTTTTATCAAACCTCCCAGCTTGTTGCCTCAGAGAATGAGGTAAGACAGTAAAACAGCTGAGTTCTGTAACACCACCTAATTTCTACTTCTATCACAGCAACATAGTATATTAGAATGAAGACTTGGGCAGTGCTGTACAGATACACACAAAACCTATTCCAAACTAGAAAAACCCAAATCCATGCTTTGCTCTTCACTGACTGCTTGTGAACAAAATTTCTTAGGATGTGAATTACTTTTGTGCCCATTCACACACATTCTATTGCTTTAACTACAAATCTGTTAAAAAAATTATATATTGGAATTTTCTTCTACCCTCTAATGATTTGGACTCAGGTACCCACATATTTAAGTAAGTTTTGGAGAAATATACTACAGAGGACACCTTCAAATACTTTGAATTTGCACTAATTTCTTGCAATGAGTGATAAGAACTCTGGCTGAAAATTTTGGTTCTTAGTCCTAAAAATATTTTTATTATAAAAAAATCTTAATTACATAAATACCCAGAATATATTTCCTGCTGAGGCTTCAAGAAGCAGCTGAAAAAAAATTTGAAATGAGAAATACAAGGAGAGGGTGCTATAACAAAAGATGTTTTGCAACCGTCCTGTCTTAAGATGGAGATGAAGAAGTATAGTTTTCTGCAAAGAACAAATAAATTTTCAGTGTAGGAAACACTGAAGGAGTTTTTACCCCTTAGATTTGTTATCTATGTGCTTTAAGTGACATTTTAAACACTTTTAATAGGAGAAGAGGTTTACATGTGCTAAAGAGGAAATAGAGAGCTTGCAGCCAAATGTGTGCATCTAGAAGAGTGGGGCTCCTCTTTTGGACTCACAAGACTCCAGGAGAGGTACAAGAGACCAGGATATACACTTGAGGGGTGTTTTCACATGGGACAGAACAAGTCCAAACCACACTTCCACTTCTAACCACATGAAATCAAACACTGGCATCCTATAAAGGCAGCAAGTGGACTTGATTTTGCTTCTGTTCTCAGTGATGTATATTGAGAGTAACTCCACAGAGTCAATAAAGAACTATGCCTTGCTAAGTTAATCAGATACAGCCTGCATGAGCCAACATATGTAGAGATATTAAATTACAAATAGATAGTTGTCTGTTCAATATCAACCACAGTTTAACATTTGAACAAATATGCTGTTTGCAGGAGGGAAATCAGTCAGTACTGAAGTATTTTCAAAGTAGAAGTCTGTCATCAATTCTGAATTTAGATTACTGCTTTAAAATTGCATGAGAAAAAGCCTCTCAGCAGAATTCCTTTTCCTGAATTCTCTGCCTTTCCTCTGTGCAGCTTTAAATAATCTGACTCCCTATAATGGCCAACATTATGCACATGGTCAACATGAATAATCACAGACATACCTACACAATGTTTTTTAACAATAGCAGCCAGAACATCAATCTTAATATTGCCAAAATTCTAGCCACTTCTTGAATTCCTCTCACCATAATTCCAGAGAGATTTATTTTTGTAATATTTTAATGAAATTGAAATTGAGACAAAGCAATAGCAAAGTTAACAAAAAAAAAAAAAAAAAAAAAAAAAAAAAAAAAGTCAAAACCAGAACTACAACACAAAAAGAAAACAAATATGAGAGTGAAGGAAAGATGAAGGCAATATGATGAAGTTAGTGTGTTGGAGATGTCTAATAAGATGAAGATAATATTTAAATATTACCACGCTGATCTTAATTTAGAGTAATATTGCGCACAGTATTATATATTTTCCCTCCAGTAAAACACTTGCATGTTTATTAACCAAAGTTAGAGTATGTGTGAGCTTGTAGTATATATGTATCCTCTTTTATCAGCTACTGAGTAGGAGGACATAGGCAGGTGGACCTGGCACATCAGATTCCTAACAATAATTTACCTGTCCTTAAACTTTGGCTATTCTAGGATGAGCAGGTGCAACTTAGCCATCTGGAATACTGGAGGGGAGAATGAGACTTGAAAACACTACAGTTCTGCTAACAAAATGGGCTTTAGTGGTTTATCTGCCAACTGATAATTGCCCAATGATTCATGCAGGCAGGCAGGTGCCTTTGTGGAGAGCACTCTGGCACAGCCACATCTTCCCTACATCGAATGAGCTCTGGCTTGGAAGGTTCTTGTGGCTGCAACTGACACAATATGCAACAAACAGATAGATCTCCCTCTCAGCTCATCAGGGTTTAGGCCCTGACTTTCTATGCAGAATCTGGCAAGAATTTCAGCATCAAAATCTTAAGTGGTGAATTAATACCCTTTTAATAACTGAGCCTCTGCTGGCCTTTGTGAGATATTTCAAAGAGTGTTATGAAGCATTACAATATAGTTTTCTACCCAAAGACTTACAGATCTTGCAAACAATTAATTTTCATCTTGCTTGACCTACTTATTAACATCACAACTTTACACAAAGAAACTGTTATCAAAGGATGATTAACAAAATGTCTCAGTTCATACAGGAAATAATTTTCTTCCATTCTATCTTCTTTTCACAGAAATGTACTAAATTTTAACAGTGTATTTATTCTTATTTTTAAAAACTGGGAACTTATTACTAAGTCTTGTAAGATGTTTGGGGAAGCTGTGAAGAGGCAAGGTTACCACAGTGATTTGCAATCCAAAACTTTCAAAACCAGCCTGGTCAGTTTACAAGTAAAGCAAGATTTTTCTACACCATTAGGGTTTTAAAATCAATGAGGGATCTGATAGGCAAGCTATGCTCTTCCATGTTCACATACCATCAGCAGCAGCTGCAGCAGTCTAACTTCAGAATTAAGAATTAAGAATTCCACTGACTGGAAGTCTTTTTACCATATCTGTATTATCCCTTATCTACATTATCCCTTATCTACATTATCTTATATTCTAAGTAACTTGAAACAGTGAAATAGTATGAAATAGGGAAACCATACATGAGGCGTGGTATTCAGCAGTGAACTTGCTAGCTACACAGACAAACAGTGAGATTTCTGTCTCCATGAGGTGTCCTTAAACCAAACTTGTCCTGCAAACACATCCACAAAGTGCTGCCGTAACTGAGAGCAGCCACTGAATATGGGAGGATAAAAAGCATTCAGAACATTTTTCTTCTTTACCCTGCAAAGGTATGGACTTGGTCTGATTTCACTAGGAGACACCTCAACTTCTGCAAACCAGCTGGATCCACTTCGGAGCAACACCTCTGACCCTCGCTTTGATACTCATGATACAGCATATGCATATGTGCATTCTAGCTGAAGCAGACTCTTGCAAAACTGCTTCCCAAGCTTGCCTCACCTTTGGATTTCTCTCTCTGAAAATATTCAACCCGAGGTAAATACCTCTCACTGGATGTGCATCTGTCACATTTATTGGTAGTGCTCATGGTATGTAGATAAAGCTGCATGGGTTCTGCATATTTTTGTAATTTCCGTGTTTAAGACTTTAACAAAGCTTTTAATTTATAGGAAATGGAAAATATTTTCACTTTAACACATTAAGCAGTTAATTTAATCAGAAAGAAAAACTGCTTTTATTTTTTTTTATGTTTATGTATTTATATTAACGTAAAATTACATATACAAAGATTTACAGAAAATGGCCACTCCAAAACAATATGTAGCATTTTCATTAATTTAGAAGATCTCAGATTAATTTAAACCCACTGTTTTTATTATTAGTAAAAGAAGAATACATTTCTATAGCTCTTCTTCCTAGCCCATCTACCTCCTAGACGTCAGTCTTGTACATGGGATACTTTATTTTTGTGGGAGGTTAATTGCATTTTATTTCTGACTGTTCAGATGACCTACACTTTAAGGCCATGTAGCTGATTAGCAAAAAGTCCCGTAGGACAACTGTATTTGTAGGTTTAGACTAAATGTTCTAATACACAGCCAGAGAGTTTTTTTATGTGGCTGTTAATCTGTGCATTTTGGACACAGTCCTAAATGTACTGTAAAATCATTCAAGCAGCAAGACATGTAAAACATTCCTGCTAAAGATTAGAAAAAAAAAAAATCCTGGGTAAAGTTAGTTAACAGCTATTTTTTTTTTTTTAAGTTATTCTTTCGTTCAAAAAAACCCCCAAAACTACAGACCCTGTTTGAATTTTGTCCTACTTTTGAACTTCTTTTAGACATAATTTCAAGGACAGAAACTAGGCGTTAAATATAACAATCCTTTCACTTGGCATGCACACCCGTTACCCAAGATTCCTTCTTTCTGCTCCCTGCCAAAGATATATATTCTGGAGAGAATACATATTCCCAAGGCCAACAGCTGAGGAAGTTGCTGTAATGCGTTAGCTGCTTCCAGCTGGCCTTTACAAGAAGTAGGAATTCCTAAATTAAGGGAAAAATTGTCACTGGCAGACAGTAACGCTCAAAATGCATCTTTTTGCCAAGACAACAGGCAATCACTGCAGAGGCTGATACAACCCACAATGAAAAAAGACAATCTGTGACAGTGTTAACAGAACTGACTCGGACAATTTACTTTCAAAAATAAATGGACAGCTCAATAAAAGGGTTTTACAAGTCTAAGTAGCGTTCAAAGCAGAGACTGACGTGCTCACAAGGAAACTCACTGATGAGTTTTACTGGAAATTATTAGCAGAGCATTCCTAATCATTTATGTATAGGTTCATCAGTTCCAGCCTTTAAACGGTTTCAAACTTTTCATAAAGTGAGTGTGAAACAGGAATAGAAAGCAATCAGAATTTAGCAGCAGGATTCATATTTGCTGACATGCTTGCAAAATCTTTTTGTATTTTATATTTCTATGAATTTTGCTTCTGAAGGCAGGTTGTAGATAAAGTGGTGCATTTGTTTGCCACAAAGGCTTTTTACTGAGTTTGGCAATATTCTTAAAGGTTATCTAAATAAAGAAAATAATCTGCAGTTTACTTAAGTACTTTTTTCTTTAAATAAAGGCATTTGTGAATAGTGTAACTTGTAGAAAAAGAGGGACTGATGGATATAAGCATAAGATGGAGTCTGAGTTCTCCCATGCATCATTTCCAGAAAGGTCTTTGTGCCTCTCTCATTTCTGACACACCCAACACCTCAGAATGCCAAATTTAAAATTCAGAACTTGTGCTAAGTTTAGCTGAACAAATTCTGTTGTTGGTTTCTTCTAAGTTTAGCAAGTTTGAGATGCCCCTACTTATTTTATTTTTTGTTATTTTATTTTTATTTTTGTTTTCTCTTTTCCCCCCCTTCTTCTGTACCCTACCCTGCCCCTCCCCCATTTTTTTTTCTAGCACTTCTTTCTGAAGTAAGGATTTGCACTACATAACTGTTTAAAAGAGATAAGATTTTAAATTAAGATAGAGAGAGCCCCAGCTCACCTTTGATAAGCTAGAGATAGGGATCATAGGGAGAAAACCTTCATCACCTCATCTTTTTTTAATCCTTTTTAGGCTCCCATGCAGAACAGTTTGATTTTTTGGCAAAGGAGGAAAAACTGCCTTTGGTATCAAGACAAGAAGCAGCAAAAAACAACTCTAATTTTTCTAGGTCAGCATATATATACATTTATTCTTCAGAATATCACTACCCACCTACTCTGAATCAACAGTGGGGTTTGATAGGCTTGAATATGAATGGGCTCCCTGGACTGGGCTTGGAGGTAGCAAATTCTTTGTCTATATTTGAAACTCAGGTTCTTTTCCCCATTTTCTTTCTTGGATGAACTGACGAAACACAATCCTCCACTTCAAGATTTAATTATCTGGATTGTCCCAGTGACATGAGCTCGGTTTGTTAAAGGTGTGACAATCTGGAGTCCAACTTCATTAAAAAACCCCATTCACTTAAAAATGCCTCTCATTTCCTCCTAAGTGTCGTGGAAAGTAACAGCATTTTTCTCTCATCATTAATGACTTTTTGAAGATCAGGAAGAAGTTCTTTGCAGAGAGTAATTGGGCATGCTCGGGGAGGTGGATCCTCTAGTACCAAGGGGGTTTAATGGCACCTGCATTTCTATTTTTGTACCTCTGCCCGGGGTGCTGCTTTGGGAATGTTCCCTTAGCGAGGAAGCAGAAGTGAATTTGCTTTTTGTGTTTTAGCCACGGATTTGTGGTTGTCCTGGAGGGCCTGCCTGTGCTGACTCACGCATGTATATATCACTGCCATCAGTGCTTAGTGATGAACAAGCCCTTTTGTATTTCAAATTTCATATCTGAGATATCATTCCGTGGTATTTTGGCAGAAGGTGACTCTCCATTCATGACTATCACACATGCAAACAAGAACTTGGAAGCAGTTAGATTTGACGACGTAATTACCTTTATCTTTCTGATGAAATTAGTTGGAGTGTGCTACTTGGGACTGATGAAAATGAACCCTTCAAAATAATTTGAATTATTAGCCTTTGAGGGTATAATTTTATTAACATCCACAGCCTTTCCCTCCTCCACTGGGCAGATCACCATGTCACAGCAGGAAAGCAGGTCAGTCAAGCCTTTCACAAACCCACACTCTGAGTGGGCCTGATCACGAAGGTTCTGTACATGCCACGGGATGTCACTCAGGATGATCCGCTCCATGACCTTCTGCAGCACTGAGGTCAGGCTGGCAGGCCTGGGTCCTCCTTTCAGTTCCCTTATGTGGATCCCCTCCAGCCCTGTGGGTTTGTCCATGTCTAAGTGATGGAGCAGGTTAATGACCCATTTTTCCTTTTGATTAGGGGGGTTTGGTTCTACTTCTACTCCCTGTCTGTCATCACAGGCAGCTTCCAACCCACAGAACAACTGGTCTTGCTATTAAAGACTGAGGTAAAGAAGGCATTAAGTACCTCAAGCTTTTCCTCATCCTTTGTCACTATGTTTCCCACTGCATCCAAGAAAGGATGGAGATTCTCCTTAGCCCTCGTTTATTGTTGGTCATGCAGCTATGGAAGCATCTTTTCATTGTCTTTTATGGAAGTAGGCAGGTTAAGTTCTAGCTGGGCTTTGGCCCTTCTGATTTTCTCCCTGCCTTACCTCACGACATTGTAGTCCTTGTACTGCTCCTGAGTTGCCTGCTCCTTCTTCCAAAGGTCATAAACTCCTTTTTTTCCCCCAGGTTCCAGCCAAGGATTATTCAGCCAGGCCTGTCAGCTCATCTTTCAGCACATGGGGACAGCCTGCTCCTGCACCTTTAGGATTTCCTCCTTGAAGAATGTCCAGCCTTCCTGGACTCCTTCACCATTCAGGACTGCCTCATAAAGGACTCAGTCAAACAGTCTTCTAGACAGGCCAAAGTCTGCCCTTTGGAATTCCAAGGTGGCAGTTCTGTTGTCCCCTCCCCTTACAGCTTTGAAAACCAAAAACTCTACTGCTTCACGGTTGTTGTGCTCAAGACAGCCTCTGAAAAAAACTATCTCAAAAGGAATTTTCAAGATTTAGTTATATATATATTTTAAGTATTTTCATTTTGCCACTAGTTATAAGCCAGTGGAAAAGAGTGCGAATCACACAGATTAAAAGTAATAAAAGTAACAAAAAAACCCTCCAATAAATACTTTTTAGACAAAATGAGTATTTCATAGAAGATCAAGTTTATCACAAGAATTAACTCCTGAGGAAGTATTTTCTATAGCTGCATGAAATACAGAAAAAAAAAGCATGAAAGAAAAACATTTTCCAACAAAAAAAAATCAGCCATATCCCACGAGAGCAGATGGATTACATTAATTCTAACAGAACCCAAGTGAACCAGCTGAAAGAGTTATGCATTGGCAGATGATACAGTCAGAGATGTTGAGGAAAACATTTGGAAAGGGAGAGAGATGATCTTAGAGGTGTAGATACAACAAGCAAAAGAACATCTACTGGACTGAGTCTCAGCACTAGAATGAGTAATTGAATTTTCCTGTACACACTAAACACTTTGGAATGACTTGTCAGCTATCAGAAAACAAAACAAAACAAAACAAAAAAGTAGGCATTATCATGAATACTGACGAAATTAATTCCCCCAATGTGTATCACTAAACAAAAGCAAGACCCTTAAAACAGAAATTAATGAACACGCAGCAAATGTCTACATTGAAAAGATAAAAAAGTATGTGACTCAAAATGTCAGGGAACTGGCATTCTACTCCGAATTGAAGGGACCAGCCACGAAAAGCCAGACAAACTGCAGTGTTTTCCAGCCTGTATGCTGTCTCAGTGCAGAGTCAAGTACTGCAGAGTCCCAGAAGACAAGGGGCCAATGTGTGTGTCCCAAACACCGACAGCTGGTTGGCTCTGGAGCCAACCAAGGACTGCTGGTAGTGCCAGACAAGGATGGTTGGTAATAACCAAGGACTGCCAGTAGTAACATGCCGTGGGAAAGAACAACATGTGGCTGGAGATGGGGGCCATGCAGAGGTAGGGCAGCACTTTTCTGGGACAAACATCTTTGTTTTAGTTGCTGGAGATAAGCACAACGCAGTGCCAGGCAAGCACAGGGATGAGACCAAGAAGTAGCCATGGACTGTAGAGGGTGAATCAAGACCACCCAAGGTCCCCGAAGCTCTAAAACCCATTTCCAGAAAGGTCCCCCACCCCTCTTTTTCTGTCCAATGTTACTTCTAATTCCATTGGCTCCTTTCTTACCTAGTTACTTGTGATGTTATGTGATGCTGTTTTTTTGCTCATAAATTCAGCATAGCTCCTCAACTCACTGAAATTCTGGTAGTCAGTGCAGTCCTTGTCTTATAAAATCTATTGAGAATAACCTTTTCAGACCAAGCCTGATTAAGCAAGAATTAAGTGTCAGAACAAGGACACTGAAGGGATGCTTAGATACTACTCTTCTTCATTCAGAAGAGTGTTCTGTGATATCCATCCTGCTAGTTAGGCTAAGAAGTTGTGCATTGTCAGGGTTGTGGAGTAGAGTGTTAAGAGTACAGATTTCACTGGCAAAGCACCATCTGTCTACCTGCTGAATTACACAGCCTTCCAGAAGACTCACAGTTCAAAGATGCCAGCACCCTCAACAAAAATGGTAGGCAGCTCTGGGAAGGCACTTAGCAGGCAGATACAGGACATTGCTTCTATTCAGCAATTACTAAGAATGTTTTTCTTCATTTATATCTATTATTTGCATATATATATATGGGCATATGTAAATCTCCTCCAGCAATAATGAGTGGCCTGGCACCATAAGACTCACAAGCAGGAAACTTTGGAAATTTGTATCCTCCTGGATCTAGGCTGCACTAGAATGGCTTGGAAGACATTAGCAGTGGCAAAGGAGGTGATGGCAAGCTGCCAGCGCTATCCTCTGTGACTTCTGCATTTGTAGCTGGATGACACATCCTCCTGCTAGGTGTGAACTTGTCTCCTTCGCCTGGCCTTCCAAGAGATCACTACATCCAAAAGCCAAAAGACAGCACAGGGCAAGCCTCAGCAGAAGCAATTGGGCTCCTGCAATCTTTCTCTTTGTGAAGATTTTCAGTAAATGCCATGATATTTAAAAGTTTAATCAAACTTTTTCCATGGAGAGTAATAACTTTGTATTACTCTGTAAAATTTCAGTAAGTCTGTCACATCGTTGTTCCAAAAAAAGGTATTCTAAGAACTTATCCAGATGAAAGTATCTTATTTGATCCATCGACTTCTCAAGAAAACAGCACTTTTCAGGCTACCAAGGAACAGCCACTGTGTCATTTTTTCAGTAAGGCTGCAGGAAGAGCAATTTCTTCAAACACAGTCATTTTTATGGAAAGAAATCTGTCAGACTACAAAGCTCAGTGGACACCCTGGATCTCTGAATTCAATGTATCACTAAAATACCTAGTCCAGCTATGTCTACTTTTGGTCAGGGCTAGATTGCCAAATCTGGCAATTCAGTAAACAGATAAGTTTGTCAGTATGGAAGGTAATTACAGAAGGTAGAGGAACAGTTAGTCGTCAACATTAGAAAACAGCAAAACAGGGATCATGCTTAGAGCGTGGATACTAACAGTCTATTCAATTTAAGATAAAATGGGTTCCACGGTACAGTGAAAAGTTTTTTAAAATTCATGCCAACTGACACAGCAATTTCTGTTTCCCATGAAATAAAATTCTCCTTTGTTGGCATAGACCCATCTTTGTCACACCTCTAAGCCAGAGCCGGGTCAATCACACCTGTCAGTTTCAAGTAGGGCCAAAAGAGGGTACAAATACCCTGCAAATAGCAGCCACACTGCTTTGCTTAAATCAGTGGATTCAGGCTATTAAGTAGAACCGAAGAGAATATGCCTCGAAGGAGCACCCGTAAAATTAGTAGAGCTGCCCAAAAGTTCAAAGTCAACAACTGCGTGCTAATATTAATAATATCTAGTTCTAAAATATTGTGGGGTATAAGTGGAGGAAAACACAATTTATATATTTATTTATTAAGCAGTTATATATTTTAGTAGCATTTTTATAATTTTACTTCTACTACCCCACCTTGTTCAGCTATATTTCAGATCTCCTTTTCTTTTGGAATTTTCTAGATTTCTTCCAACTGTTCATGTCTATCAAGGTGACTTGTAAGTCAGTCCTTTCACTACTGATTTTTGTCTCCAGCAGGCACCTCAGCCTGCCTCCCCAAAAACCGCTTTTTTAAAAAAATCGGGAGAATCCAAAACACTTTCATACAATTGCTGAATTTATCAGTGTTTACCCTTTTCTCTCTCTGAGCAGTAACAGTGGCTGTGTGAGTGAATCTCCTCTTTTCCCATACCACCCCTTCAGATGGGGCCACGCAGTGTGCTGTACATTGTGTTGTGGTTGTAAGCACAGGGCTGTATTTGCCTCTGCTACACACTGCCATCTCCCAGGCATCTTCTTCTGCCTATGAGGGTTGGTTTTTTGCACCTGCTCCCAAATTTTTTTTTCCAATATACCACCCCTTGTACTGCATGAGAAGGTCATTGTGGGCATGTACTTGTCCACTTCTTGACGGAAAATTTAAAAACTAATATATAAAGGTGGTACCTTCTGCTTGAGACCTACTCTTAGGGCACATAGGGAAAAACAGGGGAGCTGTTATGAGGTTTGAATTAAAAATATTTTTTTTTCTTTCTTTTCCTGTCATTATCTATTTGATTAGATAGTTCTCCCTCTACCGTGCCACTTGTCAGATAAGACTGGAAGCATCTTTCAGCAGGAGCTGTTAGCTTCTTTTACTCTTGTTTGTTCTTGCTTTGTTTTTCTCTGGAGCCTAGGATGGTTCAATTCTGATACTAATTATTAAGATGTGCCACAAATTAATTATTATCTAACACAGCCCACTTACAGATAATGCAACTCAAGGGACAATAAAATGCCCATTCATAATTAACTTTTGATTCCAATTTGGTAATCTCAAAAACTCTGTTACCCTAAAGATGCTTGTAGCAGAAAATCAACAAAGATATCTTTGAGAGTAGATCAAACTCTAATACAAATATTGACTTTCCCATTTATGTGTGATTTTTTTGTGTGTGCAAAATGGGTAATAAATATTTCTAAAATTTTTTCCAGTTTTATCTGTGGATTTGCCTGATTATTAAGAATGGTCTTGTTCTATTTTTCTAAAACTTGACATTACATTTATTCCAGACAAAATACTACAGTACACTGAACTAAAAAAACTACTTTATCTGAAACAAAAGATGTTAATATTGTTAATATTACAGGATCAGTTAGAAATATACAAAACTCTACAACTCTCATAATTTCTTTATATTGGCATCTACCATATTATTTGCCCATGTTTAATTTCTGAAACAAAGACATACCTAATTTGCCAGAAAATAACTATAATTAAGTCAATACAAAAGTCATTAACCTGATGCCAGTATTATTTTGGCTTCTATTATTTCACAAAGTAATATAATTTATTTGTCCATAAAACTATTGACAGTGTCATATTTTGATGCATGGCCAGGCCTATTCCCTTCCCAGATTCTAAAAGAGCTTAACAATTTTGGATGGAGATCCAAGGAATAAAACCAAGGCTAATTACCTTGTCAGTAAAATTGTAACACTAATTTTATTCAAATTCTATTTTTTTTTAATTGAAGGAGATTAAATCAGCTGAGTTTGTTTGCTGTGGAAATTTAGAGACTGTCCAAATGTTTAAGCACACAGTTTAAAGGTTGAATGTCCCATGCTTTTGAATAGTTGGCAAAAAAAGAGGTTTTGTTGTTTTTTTTTTTTTTTTTTTTCCTCCATTTCCACATGTTCTTTGATTGGGACAGAAGATACTCTTCATCACTGACATCTGCTTTCTGTACCACTCCATTAGCAAATCTCTGTGACTCTGTCTCCCCCCAACAGCTGGAGACTTGACTTCTCTGTACACACACACACACGCACACACACACACAGACTTTCCAGGGAGCACAGCATGTATTTTCTGAAATAAATAATTCAGAATAGGCTTTTGGCATTTTGGGACTCATTGTTGTAAAAACCACGCAGTTGCTTCTGATGCCCCTTCAGACTCAGTAGAAAAAATGTAACAGATGAACCTTCACTTCATGTTTTTGCTTGTTCAGGCTATAGACAAAGTGAACTCCATCTCAGCTATTGGGACCACTATTCCAAATGTTGTGTTTGACTTGCCTGCATCTCTGGTCTAACATATACATACTATTTAGAAATTCTGTCACTGCTCCTTCTTTAGTTTCTACAGAATGGGTCCTCTTTCCAGTCTTTTCACAACTTACGCCACATTATCTTCTCTGGGCTCCTGTGCACACATACTTCACATTTTTTTTTCATCTCTACAAATGGCTGCTCCTAAACCCTACTTCATTTTCCATTTTTTTGATCCTGTTATCCTTTGACGAGTATCTCCAGAAGTTTCTGATATAATATTATATAAAATTCAAGTTTTTAATTATTACTTTTAAAACCCACTCGCCAAATTATTCCTGCCTCTCAGGCTGCATTTATTCCAACAATGTTCTGAAAAGTCTAGATAACAGAAGAAAAAAATATACACAGCTTCCTACATAAAGTACCCTAGAGATGACCTGTGAGTACCTTATATTGTTGACACATAAGTCTTTTTTTGGAAAAGGACTTCTACAGTCACGTGGATCTCTAGTAAGCCAGGTAGGTGTATGAACGTGTAATTCATGTGCATTTCATTTCGTCTCTTCCCTACTTGTTTATACTTAGGTGATGAATTCCTCTGAGCCTCACAGGCCTTTGCAATGGGCACTCAGAGGGCAGCTGAGTAAAGGGCACTGCTGCTGATAACACCTCACCCTAACTGGTGCAGGAACAGCTGTGATCCATGAGCATTCCCCATTTGAAGGTAACTCCCACACTGTTAAGTGGGGTATTCCGAGGACAGCGTTCACTGGGAAAATACAATGTAACTGGTAATATTAGGAGGTGCAGGCTCCAGAAGCTCAGTTTGAACTTTAATTCTTTACTTTCCCACCATACCCCTATTCCATAGGAGGGTGGGCACAGAGCCCAACTGATGTTAAGAATAGTGATGTTTAGCATATTGACCCACCCTTCTGACTTAAAAGCCATTACAGAGTTTAATGCTGCATGCAGGCCAGGTTACACAGACTTCTTTTACATTAAGTCTGAGTTTTAGAAGGATTATCGTGTTTATTGACCTACTGGCACTTGGAATTTTGATCAAAATTTCTTTGATCTTGGTATTATTTTTACAAAACAGAGGGCAAGAACTATTTGATCTCTATGTGACTATACCTTTAAAACAAGTTAACTCTGTTATACCAGTAATAAGATTAATAATCATGTTATCTTTTCAGTAATAGAGCAATTTAAGCTTCATTTAAAATTATGCTTTAGGAGTTCAAATGAAGCAGCAAAGCCAATAGGGATCACACCAAGCATCTTGTTTCAATGTGTGAGAAGGGTCATTTAAATTTTTCAAGCCAAGTCTTGGCATTAACTTGGGGGAACTTGGCTCTGCTCAAAGGAACAGCCTTCTGTCAATGTCAAGAACAATCCTAAAGAGTAAAAACAGTGAACACAGAAGGCTGCACACAGTGAGCAAAGATTAACATTTATCTGAGCTTCCCATTTGTTTCCCCCATTGCAGACATGTTAACATGTATGCCATGACTTCATGTTGCTATGTACTCTTGCAATGGAACAGAAGAGTAACAGGAAAAAAAAGGAAATCCAAGTGTATTTTAAACTGAACTTGTGACTCTGTTGAGAAATTAAAGTGTCTATTTTTTGGTATAAGTCTTGGAAAATCTCTGCTGCACAAGTCACAGTCAGACTGTATGTTAACTATTCAAAAGATTTTGTTAATTCCATATGAAATATTTCCTCATGTCCTAATTTTGAAGTTCAAAGTACAACTTAGGTGACAGTGTTGCAGCTTTGACTACAGGAGGAAAACAGAAAGTACAAGACGGTCAGTAAATATTGAACAGGAAGATGTAAGTTCTCCTACATTCATCTATGAGATGGATGTTTGTGAAAAGTACTGAATTAGAGAATAAAGTTCTTCTTTTCTCCAGAGGGCACTGGGAACACAGTGTAACTGTCTGAGGCATCCCCATATTGTCTCAGCAACCCCAATTTGAATGACTGCTTCAATTAAGAAAGCAGATGGTCGTTTCTCCATGGTTTACTTCCTACTGGTGCTAATGCTAAATGATGTGGGTTTTTACTGCAGTTATGTGGTATAGAAATGCAAATACTAAACGTTATTGCCAAAGGTATCCTCGTGTAAAAGTAACACTGCCACAGTAAGTTAGTTGCTTCTGTTGCTTAAAAAATTAATGGTTATTCTATGTGCTTTTAAAGTAGCTGGTTATTCACAGAGTACTTTCAGCTAATTCTTGGAAGGCTGGCTAGTCATACACTGCTGGCTTTAGTCCTTGTTTCCAGCTCCTACAGTACATGAAAGACAACTAAAAATACATTAAATACTTCTCCATACAAGCAAGTTACAAAAACTCTGCAATAATGTTAGGTGCTAAAAGTAAAACTGTTGTGTGCAAAGTTATGAAAAGAAGCAAAGGAAAAAAAGAAAAGATATTACAATCTTTCTGTTTAAGTGTGGTCTGTGTTGTAGCAAGGGAAAATCTTGACAAGGTTAAATTTCAGAATTTCAGCATGTTTTGGATATTCAAACCTGTATCAGATGTTCAAGGTACCCGTCCAATAATACACTCGATCACAGATCCAACCAATACTATTTGTTACAGTCTGGCCTATGCTTATGGATCTCACTAAAATCAAAACCCATGCCAAGGAAATAATGTACTGACAGTTATGTCAAGTCTCCAGAACAGACAGTAATAGATGCTTCCTAGATGTTAAATGGTCCATGTGAAAATTTAATAGGCTAAAGGTGCTTCCTTATAAGGCTGGAGGGTGTAGCTTATTTGAAACATAAATAAAATATGCAAACAAAAAGTAATGAAATATGCAACCTGTAAGGTTAGAGTAAGCTGTGGTTTCTGCAGTTGTTTGCCTGCCTACTGACAACAACAAATTTATACCAGCTTTGCATTATTATACTGAATATTCATCTCACTTCACTTTCTTCATATATCTGACTCTTATTTATACTGTGGTCTCACTGTGACTGCCAGTTTAGGGTTAGGTTTGTTCGTTTTCAGCCTTATTGTTCCCTCAGGCGGGAGACTTGTACACTCCTGATAAAAGCAATTCTTAACAAAGAACTCAACTTGCAGAGCATACGATGCCATGGGGCACTACTATCAAGGATTACTCACCTTAGACCAGTCTCCCATTCTCCAGACGTAGCATTTAGAATAGTCCTCACAGTCCTCTGCTTCTTTAGGTCTTGTGGACAAAACACATTTCTTGCGTGGGTTGGTGCATCTCACAGTTCGATGCCGGACTCCCCTACCACACTTTACAGAGCACTGTTGGAAAAAGATGGTTTTCAGGACCTTTTTATCCCCTTCTAATGACCTCTGCCAGGCCAACTTAAGTATTTCACGGCTTCAGTGATTTCCTGACTTCCAACCCTCAACTGCATCGACACCAGATTTGCTAAAAACTAAAAACTGAGCAATGATTCCTTATGAGGCATTATGGTAATTGTTTCATTTTTAGCTAAAATTATATAACTAGATAAAAATTTAATTTGCTTAATGAAAAAAAACCACAGGCTTTTGAATAAGAAAACACCTAAAAAGTTATGATTAAGTGAATGCAAAATGTTACACTGAAAATATTGGGCAATCTTCTATAAAGAAAGGAAATACAACGACAGAAAATCAAAAAAGTGTTCATAAGAATAAAATATGAAGCAACTTCAGAAAAGCTCTGCTAGTACCTAACAGACTTTTTTTAGGGGGAGGGAAAAAGAGTTTAAATGGAAAAGTAAATATTCTGAAACTGTGCAAGAATCCAGACTGAACTTCAAAATACAAAGTCACTGTATAGACAGCATGTGAAAACTCTCCTCAAGTTGCACAAGAGGTCCTAATCTATGTTTTTTTCCACCAATCCCACTTGCACAGCCAAAAATTATGCCATTTCCTTCTTCAAACATTATCACTGCTTTTGATCATCCCACTGCTTGCAGTTCAAAACTCTCCTTTGCCAAGCTGATTACAACTGCAGGAAGCAGTAATGGCTAGCTTCCTATATAATGGTGATAGTAGGAATGGGCCATGGGAAATACTCTTCTAAATATATCTTTTGCTTCCAACAAAAACATGCTCCCCCATTTCTCATCTCTGAAGTAAAACAGAGACTAAACAATCCCTGTGCTTCTCTTTCTCACCTCTGGAATTGAATGCTGCTCTTCTCACAACCAGCCCTTGCATTATGAACCTCTGTGTACCAAACCAGCAGCTGCTGCTCTTTACTTCTCTCTACCTTACTGTCTGCTTTTCATCTTTTAAAACATTCCCTATTTCCTAGATCCTTCTTGCTTGGGGATCATGCAGTGCTGCTGAGTAGAGCAGCCCAAAGAAGGGACTGCACCCACATTCAGAAGCTGCCACTTGTTATTTTGACCAGGGACGGATTCATAGCACAGCTTCTAATATGGGAGGCAATCAGACTGGCCTTTAATCTCCCAAGGAAGGGAGAAGTTCCAAATGACCCTTTTATCTTGTCCAGATGACAGTGATAACAACACCCTTCTTCCTCCATGGTCAGTTACGTTTAGAAGTAGTATAGAATTTTAGAAGAAGAAAACAAAGACAAGAAAAAAAATGAAGATGAAGAAAGTCAAATGGACAAGTACATTAAGAATCTTAAATTAATAAAGATTTTTGAACAATAAATGCATTCTACAGCAATCCTTCAGGATGCAATATATGTGAAATCGTGTTGTTTACAAGCTCTTTAGCCCACTGCTGTTGTCTTGGAAGAAGAGGTGAGAAGAGAGAGGAAGGGAAGGAAACATCTTTCTTTACCAGCAGCTTCTGTCTAAGCCTCCATGAGGCAGGATGGCATCAACATCCTGTGGTACCAAAGTACATCAGAGATGTTCCCACTCTGAATCTGAATGTCTTTTAGCTGTTAAATGATGCCTTAATTCTACTTGCCCCCAGTTACCCACGTCCAGAGTCAGGACATACTTGATTATACGTGCTTGAAAACTGGCCAAAAGAAACTGTTCCAGAACACTGACTAGGTAAAATGTAGTAGTTCTACACAGCTGGTTTTCCTAGTCCCTGAACCCTTTGCCAAATCATTGCATGAGGACCGTGAAAACCATTAGGCTAAGCTGTGCCACCTGATGCTGAAAAAAAACTTATTCCCAGAAAATATTAAGGCACAAATAACTACTATGGACTATTCGTATAAATAAATGCAGCACCTCGGACCAGACTCCCGCCTCCCACACAGTCATGCAGTCCTGGCCTTCACAGCGCTGTGCAGAAGCAGGCTTTGGCCCAAGACAATCCCTCTCTCTAGCTCTGATCAGGGTTCCGTTTCTGAGCTGCTGTGTGCAGGCTACTTGTCTGTTCTGGGTCCCTTTTCCACATGTCCTTGAACACGGTGTCCATTCTGTCATCATCCATCTGCAAGGAAATACAGGCAATGTAGTATCAAGAAAACAGGAAGGGGAAAATATCACCACATTATCTTACTGTCTTGCTTACCAGTGCACACACCCAAGGCATACCTGCAAATTTTCAGCTGCCTTTAAATTTTCCTTTGCTAATGGACATAATCGAACATATTTTACATGAAGTATGATGTTAATGTTCGTATTATTTCATTCCCCAGCCCACTGTCCCTATGTTTTCAAAGTACTTTCCTTTAATTAATTCCAATTAAAAAAAGTTCCAAAACACACGTACATTTTAGAGATGACAAATCGCTGATCTGCCTGCTGTTATTCTCTCTATGACTATCTATGTCAAGTGAATGCCATGCATGTAAAGTCCAACATTCCTTGAAAATTCTCCACTGCAAGAAAGAATCACTCCAGTGTGAAAGGCTCATTGCTCTGGAGAAAGCATAAAAGCTCAGAATTCTTCACGTTCTTTAGGGTCAGGCCTAACTCAGGGTGCATGGTTTAAATCACAGCAGCAAGGAAGGCTGATGCAGTTTGGCAGAGCCCACATACTTGGAGAGCAATCATTCTAGAACATAATTCTCCCCAGATGTTCTGTAGATCCAGACTATGGCCATGTGCCCTTAAAAATCAAACAGCTCTGCCCTGATGCAGTACACAAGTGTATTCCAGGAGACTTAGCTTGCAAGGAGAGTTTTTTTGGAAACTGACATTTAACAAATCTGTTTCAACCTTCTGTCATGCATTTGTAGCAAGAAGATAAAACACTTAACTAAGGGGTTTTTTTGTTATCAGTCCAGATACATAATTTACAAACCACAGCCTGTCAAGATAATGCAACAGAGTTTAAGATACTTCTCCAAGTGCCAGTAACAAATAAGAGTTATGCAAGCGTACGCTTTAGTTACACTTGTGTTGAAAACTAACAATTTTTATTTTGTAATGATAACTTACACTGTATTAAAAACTGGATCATCAAGAATCATTGTATGTTTCTACATTTCTCAGCACAGCATCTCTGAGTATCAATTAGCAACATTTAAGAGATTTCATTAAGTGAGCTGGAAAAGCACACAGTGTTGAAAATTGATAGTTGACAGTGCCTCAGAAAAAGATCAGACCATTCAATCTCTATACAATAGGTGCACAGTGATGTTAACAAAATAAAATGTGCTCAAATATAATGAAACATAAATAACCCCTCCAAACTGTAATGCCCTAGTCTGGGGAAATCCAAATGTCAGTGCTTTTGTCCTAATTAAAAATGCATCATACCTTGCATGTTATCAATTTCAGTACTTTATCCTTTCCAAGAAAGCTACGTGTTCCAGTTCACTTTACAAGCTTTCCTCAACAATGTTTGCATTTTGTTTGCTTTGCATTGTTTTATTTAATACCATCTACCTGTCCTCCAGATGACTGCAGGAGACTGATCCCAGTGCTTGCTCCCAGGGATGACAGCCACCTATCACTAGATGCTCCCCCCTCCCTTGAAAGGGAGGCACACACTTTAAACCAGTCCACACAATACTTGAGGATCTCTTTAGTCATAATTCTTAGCTACTATATGGAAACTGGGTGGCAGACTCTGAAATGGGTGGCTGAGCCTGCGGGAGGAGCAGGCACCAAGGGGGTGGTGGGTGCACACTGCAGCTGCCTCCTGCTTCTTCCAGCGTTCAGCCATCAAAGTCTAGTCCAGCCCATTGATCCACGTACAAAGGGACGGGGTGAGAGGGGAAAGAGGAGTGAGGGGAAGGCTTTCTGTACTTCAAGCTGTGCAAATGTAGAAAACGTGATTATAAGTTTATTCATTACTATCTAGTGTACCCAGACCTTATTGAGAGCTTTTAAAGAAGAGAAGCCTTGACTGAAAAAAAAACAAACCCCACACTAAAATATATCATTAATTAAAAACATGGGATTAAATCCCATATATATCTTCATATAAGGAGTATTTAAATTTCAATTTTGCAGCACAGATCAGCTTTTGAGAACACTTCCCGAGGAAATGAACAGCTTTATTTTTGAATAAGAATTGATTTAGGCAAGGGCACTCTTTCATTAAAACTGAGGGGAGAAATATAGCCAGTGTTTCTGTTTTCCCTACATTTTGCATTACAGAGTTTTGGATGCACATATTTACAGCATATTCATGGCCAGAGGCAGCCAACTCTACGATTTCTACATCAAAATACTACAGTTCAGTTTAACCAAATCACTATTACCTGGTCTGGCAGGGCTGTTCATTGCACTTGCGGATCTGTGGTTCAGGCTTTGTCAAATATTTGCACTTCTTGTTGTCCACAAGACTGATATTCTTGTTCATAATCTTTGTGCAAGAGACTGTCGTCTTCCTTTCACCTAGTAAAAAATGAAGCAGGTAGAATAAAGAGGAAACCAGGAAGATGTAACTAGGTTCAAGGAGGGACACAGATACAGCTGTTTCACGTACAGTTTGGCTAAAAGAACTGCAAAATGCGTATTAGAAGTTCAGAGAGGCAGCAGGGAGCCTAAGAGAGATTTTGCAGTTTGTATGGAACCCTGATTTCCTAATCCAGTCTTTGTGTATCACTGTCAACAGAGTTTTGCTGCTTTATTCCTGTAACTAGTCACAGGCCAAACCCTTGGTCTTCCTGGAATAATTTTCTTTCTCAACCACTGAAACCTCACCACTGAGCAACGCTTGCAGAAAAATTACAAGGAAAAGAATGCTTGTTAATTACTACATAAAATGAGGAAAGGAATGACAAGTTGTGGCCGGCACTCAGATAAAGGGAATCAGGACATGCAACTTTTAGTAGCTTGCACTATTTCCCATGAACAAAAGAGGACAGATGACCTGATCTGTAGGGTAATCATTTAGGAAGCTGGTTACTGCCTGCAGAGACCCAGTGCATGCCGTGTACAGAATCCTTGCCCTGATGGATGACTGGATCCTGGTGTCCCTTGAACATGGAAGCATTAGAAATTAGAATTTAATGTAACACCCAGTAACTTGTAATTTAGACTGGAAACTAATTTTTCAAAAAACCAGCAATCCTTGAACTAAAGATTTCAGTAAGTACAATTTTAGGCTCATACCCATCTGCTCCTGCAGTTAATTTTTAACACCCTATCTGGAAGTTTACTGACAAAGTGGGTGCGTGCGTGAGCGGGGCAGACTGAAGCGTGCTCGTTCACCAGAAGTCAAAAAATGGGTCTGTGGATGGAGCACTTAAGTTATAAATGCACATTATGTGCGTGACCACAGCGGACATTTGAGACGGCGCTTGTGTATGTGAGAGCACATTCAACTAATCTATCATATCACAGCGTTTGAAATGTTTGACAGTTCTTTCTGTGTTATATATACATCTGTGTATTCATATTCTCTCCCACACCAAGAAGCTTTTCTGCAACACATGAGGTCACAGACCAGTTACATACACAAACATACACGAAACCGCAGCGCTTCATCAATAGTTTTATCCTGACAAACACTTCGAGCATTTGAGAAAAACTGCTGATAAATTTTAATTATTTATTCGGGTTAATCAAAACACTGATATTAAATTTGAATCGCAAATATTTAGACAGGGTACAAGCTGCATCGTTTTAATTTCATTACTGCTTGATATTTAAGCCAAGAACATAAAGAAAGTTAAAATAGTTTTGTCTAAAGTAAGAAAAATCTTTCGCTTGCATTTCGGAATATTTGCAGTAAAGATACCTTTTATGGAACTTTGTATTAACTCAGCTATTTTTCACAATAACATAAAATGAAGGCCAGTCACAACAGGAAAATATGATGAACATCACATTAACACATTTAAATATTTGTTTAAGCATTAATGTAGAATAAATTACCAACATACTGCATTTTAAGACTTCTGCAGAAAAGAGGTAAGTTTAGAAATATTTGAGGCACTAACTGTGGTAGCATTAAAATTATTCTAAAAATACTTCGGGAAACTGTAAAAAGCATGAATTCACAAGTAAATAAGAATGCACCATTAAGAACCAGAGGATGCTACTAGCACCGTGTGCAAAATACCTTCTAGGGAAGAAGCTTTCTTACCAAACCACAAAAAGCATGTTTATGGAAACTACAGCAATCTTTCATGACACCAGGATTGTTCACAGAGTCAGAGGAGCTAGAACAGCATGTTCCTTATGCTGCTGTTACGAGAAAGTAAAGCGTTTCCAGGCCTTCCTATTCAATCACAAGGTGCACAGCAGTTCTCAGAACTGCTGATCAGAGCAAGCACGACTGTCAAGGTTGTAAGCAGGAAAGACAGGTGTCAAAAATCAGTAGAGTGTTCACAGTCTGGCTAGTTTGCACAAGGTATGAACAGATCACTGTGAGTTGCATTCATTAGAAAAATTTATTAAGTGTTTTTTCAGTGTAATTATCTATTTGAATAACATCTTCTAGACAGAAGTTTTAAAGACTTTTGTTACATCAATACTGTTCATGTTCCAATATTTCTTTTCACAATCATACTTTGTTCTTCCAAAATCACATTTTTTATGGTTAATAAACATAGGAAAAATATCACATCAGCATACTAATATCTGCTGTTGAAATATTTGTTCCATATGTTTCTGGATCATCCTCAACTCATGTTACTAACTGTACATATTTGATCTGAACCTGGGATTCAGCTTTTCTGTGGTTTGAAATGTCTCTTACAGATAATTTATCTTCAATAGTTCCAAATACAGAGTGGAATGCATATGAACTTTCTATTCTTGTTCTAGCTCTTGCATTTGTATTTCTTCTTGGAAACTGTGTCCTGAATTTGCTTTCTGGTCTAGATTTTGCTCCCTCATTACCATCTTTTGCTGCTTACTTTATTTAGTTTGAAACTTTTCCTACAGTTATCACAGACTTTTAATAAAAACAGAAAGCATGAGACTGATGTATGTCCGCGTTGTATGGCGTCATACAAGCCAAAATGTCACTATTAAATAATTTACTATATATAATAGTGTATATATATGCTATTAATACACAAAAGTAGTATATAAAATATTAGTTGAATGTTTATTATCAAATTATTATAACATTAAATATGAAATTAAAATTATATATGTTAATATAGCTATTAAATTAATAGCCATAATTAATATTAAGGATATTACTATTAAATATATAATACTGACCATCAGAGTATTAACTATATATACACACAGTATATACATAGAGATGTGTATTTTATCCACATCTTTGCACTGTGTATACACATGCATATTGTATATACATACTAATTTTTCATACATATGGGTGTGTTTATGTGTTAGCACATTTCTCTTTTATTTTACCTCCTCCACATACAGCATCACAGTCCTCCCAGGTAGAATGAGTCCACATGAAAAGAGGCTCTGGTACTTTGGAGCTCTGGTTTTCAGGAAGGGGATCCAGTGGGATTGTGTACTCATAGTGCAGACCATAGCTCTGGTCGTGGAAGAGCAGCACCTGCAAGACACAGAGAAGGGAAACCCCATGTATACAGACAACATGGAAGACAAACTCCAAACTGCGAGGGGATAATCCTGAAAAGCTCAACAGGATGACTTAATGCTCTGCTGCCTTTCAACCCTCCTAATGGATGGGGTAGAAGAAATTAATGAGAGCATACAAATCGAGCCAATGGTGAAGAAACGTTTTGCTTTACCAAGAAGATGTCTTGAATGATGGTTTGAATTATGAAGTACTCTCTCATCATCTCTCCCTCTTTCTGGTGGCTATTAACTTTTCCTCTGCTACACTGAAATGCATCAAGACTCTGCTTCTTCATCAAGAAGAACTTGGTGACTGAAATTCTGAAATGGTGATGCTGTGCCCTAGTCAGCCAGGACTTAAACCATCTGATATTAATTTGAATCGCTCTCCCTAACTGGCACATCAGCTTTTTATGACATTTGTAGGAACGCTGAGACCTTCGATCCTGCCTCAACAATGAGAAGATTGTTCTTGGATTTAAATGCATTTTTTTTACAAGCACGCTGACACATATATATATGTGTGTGTATTTATATATATTTATGTATATACCTGCTTTTGTATATGCATATGTAATCACAAAAGCAGGTACATCTTACATAGATCTCATTATCTTTGGGAGTCTGAAAACAAAGTATTAGTTACCATGCTATATGATAGGAATCAAGAAAAAAACCCAAAACAAATTGTCATACCAGTAAATGTAAAGGTGATGTTGTGGGACCTTTGGCTGATATTTTCTCCCAGAGGCCTCTCCGAACATAATGGACAGTGGTCCCAGCAATATTGAATGTTCCAGAATGCTCTATCTTCCAGTCACTATTGATTGACTGTTTTCCAGCATCCCGAAGAGCTGCAAAACATATGAAAAAAGACCAATAAAAAAGGTGTCTGTTCAGTGATTTGGTTCTCTTTTCACTTCCTGTCCAGGTAATTTAACAAGTAGGTTGAAAACACCTAACTGTGATTTCAAAGATAGTTGTGGATAGTATGTGAACTTCCATTGGAACATGCCTCAGAAACACTTTCTAGAGGGAATGCTTGGCAAAACCATGCGTGTTTAACATTAGCTGAAGTTAGTATCAGTGCTTTAATGCCTGAAAAGACCAACAGGCTCCAGCATAATTCGTAATTTGAACACTGAGTTAACTTAAGGCAAAAGGCCCCCAGGGTGGTCATTTCTATAATCCATAAAGGCATGGGAAACACAATTTTCACAAGGGACTCTTCAAGATTTGTGGAACAAGGCTAAAACCTTCCAAAAAAATCTAGCTCAGAATTCTTTCCCTTCTAATAACTACATTTGCCTTTTTCTCCATCTTAGAATGTGGTAATACTTTACACACCTCCACATAATTGGATGTTTCTAACAAACACAAAAACCTTGTTCTTTTTGGCTGAATCATTCTTCATGGTGACCTATTTTACATTTAAATGCAGCATCAAGTTAGGTAAGATTCATTTCAAACACTGAGAACAGAGGATTTTACTTTAGTTTGCTACAGTAAACAGAATAGATTCTTCTATTAATTATTTGTAATTTTATTTTGTTTTACTTCATTTTGTTTTGTCTCAATCAGGTGTGGAGTTGAATATACTTCAAGTCACCTTCTGGACGAAAAGTTTTACACATTTGTCTCCATTGAAATTGTATGTTTGGCATCAGTTTGTTGTAAGAGAATCTTTACATGTTCCAAAATTTCCCTTTTTAAAGTTGTAAGTTAATGTGAGTCACTTCTGTAATCATCTCCTCTCGTATTCATATTTATACTGTTATGTTTTGTTTCTATGGGAAACAATGGCAACAGTCCTATGGACTGGCAGAAATCCAATTGAGTAAGACACTACTGATGTGTACCACTGCAGAGTATGTAATAAATGTTAAGACTATAAAAGCCACTAATGCTGTAGAACAGTGCTGTACTAAAAATAACCACTGATTTTACAAGATTTAAAAATGGGTAATTTAGGCTTAAACGTGCTATTATTAATGGTAATTAAGTTCTATTCAGTCTTCAAACTGGAGGGGATAATCCTCTTCCCAGTGGAGAAATTTAAAAAGATCTGCTTGAAAGTGCCAAGGTCCAGCCGGGTCATGCTGCTCAGATGGAGCAGCATCCTCTCCCCAGAGAGCAGCAGACATCATTTTGCCTTGTCTTTGAAATGAATGCATGTGCCATAGCATGCAGACATGTGCAGGAAACTGGAATCCCAATTCTAGAATACAGATACATACAGATCTTGCATTTTCTGCTTTCAGAGATCCCTCACTTGAGTCACTGGTGTTAGACAAAGTAGAAAGGGTATCCTCAAGCATTAAATCTGGACTTGGGCAGTTCAGCTTCTATTCTTGACTCTGCCACACCCCATATGGTAAGCAAGTTCACTGAGTTTTATTCCACACCACACATATTCCTTATCCTTCTTAGCTTTTGACAGAGGACACTGTCCTGTAGAAAGTAATCCTCTCAAAGGCAATATTCAAGCAATACACTTACAACTAAAAAGACAGCCAAAGAAAACTAGGGACTGGGAAATCCTACTGCAACTGTAACCATGACCACAATGTCAGTGTTAAACCAAGGGAGCTAATTACAAGTGTATCTCTACCCTAAAGAAACTATAAAAAAATATCTGAAATGCAATTCTAAATGAGAGCACAGTCAGTGACATCTTTTGCCAAGGAAGTAATTCTTTCGCTTCTATTCAGGTTATCAGGTGTCCCTTCAAGCCATCTTAAGAACATTAAGACTTGAGATTTGAGTAACTTTTTGAAAATTTCAGCTGAGGTAATGCTGACTGGTAGGTAGTTCCCAGGGTCCTCTTTATTATCTTTTTCAAAAATAGTGCAATATTCACTATTTTCCAGTCCCTGGGGACTTGACCTGACTGCCACAACTTTTTAAATATGCTTCAGTGGCTTGACAGCTACATCAGCCAGTTCCCTCAGGACCAGGGTATTTCTTTTAATCTTTTGTAGAGTAAGGGATAAAACAGTTTGCTACTCATGAAAAAGGAATAAATTTTGCTAAATATAATTCCAACATTTTTTTATTTTTGCTTCATTAAAAAAAAAAAAAAAGTTTTTCTGTTGCCTACATGACCCTGAGATTATTTCAGTTGGTTAAAGCATGGTGCTACTAATGTTGGTTTTACTACCAAGGTTTTTGGTCCAATCCCTATATGGGCCACTCACTTAGGAGAAGTACTTGATGATCCTTGTGGGTCCCTTCCACCTCAGAATAATCTGTGATTCTGTGATCAGTTAACAAGGTAGACAAATTTCATTTACTGTTTTTACATTCTTTCCTATCCATGTCTTTGGTCCACCAGAGAACAAATAAATCACCCAGATCTCTAAACCTCCCAATAGGGCAAGTGCAGACCTCATGATAAACCAGCAGTAATCCACTGATAACCTAAACTCTCATAATTAAGGTTCACCATCCTCCAAGTTCTCTCAGGTGAAGTACTGGGAACAGTCAGGTAAAAAGTTTCTTAAAATGTAGATACTACTTATGAACATAATTAAGAATAGTGACCAAACCAGGGAATTTTTAATTTCATTTTACTATTTTTCATACTATATCTCTCTCAAATTTAAGCATTGCAGAGAACACCACCGGTTATGATCATTTCACATATTCACTTAAACACTGTGACATAATAACAAATTATAACCTCCTATACAATATCTTTAGACCTCATTAAAAGAGAATTTTTTGTAAATGAAACACAATTTCACATAAATAGAAAAAATGAGAGAAAAAATCATTCTGATTTTATCCATTAAAACATTCAGACAATTCAAAACAGTGCAAAGAAATACCCTTCTCCTTTCTTAGTCCAATTTTAGAACTTCTGTGTGACTTTGTTGGTGAACTGCTGTATGAGTTTCAGTGTGTGTTTTGTTGTTGTCTGAACACAAATTATTCCATGTTTGAGCAGAAAATTCTTTTTCACTAGTTTTAAGGTGCTTTCCATATGAAAAATTCAAAGTGTGCAAGTATGAAGAAATTTTCTTAAATCATCTAAATACATTCTTCAAAATACTCTCTGAACAAGATGAGATGAAAGTTCAAAATAAAACCTATACGAAAAACTGTCTATAATCATTCTTTTATCTCTTTAGATAAGTTCTTCACCAATCTATTTTTCTACTCAGAGTTTTGTTCAATCACAAAAGCACGTTCAGCTAGCACTTTTTAGTGTGGACCAAAACAGGACATTAACAGTAAATCATACAACATTTACCTAAATAACTATGAGCTGGTTTTTCTTCCACAACTTTGATTCTCCTTGCTCCTGCAGGTATTACCAAAGCTTCCACATAACCTAAACATGAAACCAGACATCACAAGTTAAACAGAAAAGCATAGAAAAGTCCATCTTGTATGTTTATTCATTTCTTCTCCCCTATTTTGCTTTTTAAATACAATAAGTTTTAATTTATGCAGCATTATTTTGAGGATTCTTGGAAAATACTGAAACAAGTTATGAAACTGCATTATGTGTAATACATATACAGTGATACACAACTAAAAGAGTATAGCACAATAAAACATAACAAGAACCACTGAGACTGGGCAGATTGGGGCTGAAGCAGAGGAAGGTATCTGTGGTTAAGTAGCTCAATGTCATCATCACCACCAGATGACCATAAAACAATTCCAGCTTCAGTCAGCACGTAAAGACAAATGATATTGCACTAAAATCCAAGCATCCTCCCTGTTTCAGTTTGGTTTTGTTTTGTTTTATATATTTTATGCTCCATTTCCCTTATGCTTTAAGATATTCAAACCCCGTTATGACTAGATTTTGGTTTGAAATCTACTTATTAATTATTTGCTTCAAATTCAGAATGCTTCCTGATGCTTCCGTTTTTATCTTGCAGTCCTCCAGACTCATCTGGGGTTTATGATCCTTGCTTTATTCTCATTCAAAGTACAGATCACACCACTATTTGGTAATTTCATGTTCACTCTGCATCAGAAAATCTATTTGCTTTATATAATATGTTATTATTAGTATAAAACAATTAATAATGAGGAGATATTAGATTTTTTCTCACATTTGGCTTTATGATCTCTCACTGCCTGTCTTCATTTAATATCATTAACTCTAGGTAATGGATCATAATTTGGATATTTGTTTTGAAGAATAATAAATAAATCTAAACACTACAAGAATTTACAGTCCATTTATTTGCTAAAACTATAAATTTTATTTCTCATATTTCTTAAAAATCAGACTCTTTCATGCAGTAGTGTGTGTCTTATAGGAAGATACTTCCTTAATATGGTGATTGAAATATTGTGCAATAATTTCACAAGAAATTTGAAAAAACTCATGCATTCTTACCTTAAATGTCGTCTTAAAAAAACCTTTACCTGAAGTCCTTTTGAGGAACAGCATAATTTTAAGAAATACAGCTTTTTTAATTTCCCAGTGCTAAAAAGTAATCAAACAAATAAACAAATGGGCTTACCTGCTCCTCTGGTATGGTTGAAATCGCCTTTAATAACTTTGCATGACTTCCCATTACCGTTGCATACACCACAATGATCCTCACGAGCCAGAGATCCTAATATGCCATCACAGCCAAATTTCTGAGGGAGAAGAAAAAAAAAAAAGCTATTGAGGCAGAGGGCATGCTTCTCCTAAAGCTGACTTAAGTGTCAGGCATCTCACCCTTCTGCAAGATGCCTAACCAGCATGATCCAGCCCTGCTCACACGGAGGGCTGCCCTAGCTCATGTGGAGAGATTCCTCCCATGGCTGATTTTCCTGTGATTTTATGTAGACCGTGGCATTCACTCTTCCTGTATGGTCAGCTAACTCCACCAGCTGCTCTCCAAGAGAAATGTAACTGCATTCCCACCTCCTGGCGAGACCTGTGCCACTTCAGGGCCACTGTGCAACACACACCCCACAGGTCCTCCTGTTAAGTGCCTGCAACATGTCTCTAGTGCTTTTTACTCAAAATACAAAAGGTCCTTTGCCACACACACAGCGAAAAAATGCTGATTAGGGCATAAACACATCTAGAATATGAAAATATAAATGGTATTTGTGTTTTGCTAAAAAGCATTCTGTATGTGCACTGTATAAACATATTTGACAAAACCAAGACTATGTGATAAATAACAAGGATGAAAACTAAGTTAGAGAGAAAACAAAGTGTTTTTGAAGAACAGAAATCATAGTCTATTAAGGAGCCATTAATTTCCAAGCACATTAGGATTGTTACTTTACGAACAGGATTTTTATTTGACTTCTTCTACCTAAAAAGCAACATAGATTTCAAAATACTGATTGAGAGCATTTGACTGAGCTGTGCATCCAAAATTGCACATCTACAAGATATAAATATCTAACTCCACAGCTGGAGTCCACAAGTTCTTAAGAACTTTCAAATATGTGTAGCACCTAACTCTCTGAACTCTGATATGTCAAGAAATCAACTCAATATTAGTGAGGTGGGTTTAGTTTAAGGCTTTTTTTGGGTCTTTCTCAGTCACTTGTGAAAAGTGAAGGATAAAAAAGGAACATATCTTCAAGAAAAATGGGCTATATGTCATCCTTGTGGTTAAACATGTAATTGGTGCATGGTGAACGAGACTCCCCAAATCAGAGAAGTATTTAAGTGTATTTTTTTCTGCACGCACTCAGGCACTTGAGAAAGGATAATTTTATGTGCACATATGCATCTATAAGTTAATTTGTTGAAGTTATGGCAGTATCTCGCAATATTGTTTCTGTGTCACAGGCTGGGTTTTCTACTTGAATTCAAGTGTCTGAAATGAGAAGCAGACAAAAAAAACCCCCAAGCCTGAGGGATTCTTATACAGAAGAGTTTCCATATGAAGAACTACAAAAGTGAGAAAAGAACTTCTATGAACAAAATGAATTCTAAAGATCAGGAACAGCACAAGCTGTAACTATCTGTAGCTATTTGTTATTCTGCACATTTTTTCTTAATTTATTTAGGTGTACAATTGTGTACTGTTGAAAAAGGCAGAACACTTTATATGGACATGCACCTGATGGCAAAATTTCCCAACCTGTTGACAGCTCTTCCCTTAGAAAACGAAATCAGTTCCAGTAATCATCCGCTCTGCAGCAGTTTGTTACAAGCATCCTTCTCATCAAAGACACACACTCCCCAAACCAAACCTTCTGCTGCCTCACATGTTGGGTTGCACTGAGTGAAATTAGCCTAAAATATTTTAATATGATGCAAAAAGCAGAGCCGTTCATTCTTGGTCACGCAAACTGCAACACACCATCGGAGAAATAACATGCAGGTGTAACAAATGTATGCTCTTGCATACCTGTGCCTGTATATCTAGGTCTGAAACAAGTAATTCGTACCTGGCATCTGCCATCTGCACAGATTTCTAGCCCATGCTGGCCACAGGAAGTCCCATCCATCACCTTTTCTGTCAGAAGAATGGGCTGATCCTTTCCAGCCGGTGAACAGAATAAGGCACAAGGTTTTTCTGTGGGTAGCGGTGACAGAAAAAAACCCACAAAATTGGTAAAAGGTCACTTCCTAAATACAAAATTATCATCGACATTATTGTTAAAACTGATATTTGTTTATCTACGTAGCACAAATTCTACTTTAGCATAAGAAGTTATCTGAGATACAGTGAAAACAAAAAGGTTTTGATCCATTTCTCAGCTGTTTGAAAAACTCAAGATTTCTTTTCTTCTTAGAGCATGTTGTTGCTATAAACTTGGCCTACATAGTACTCATGTCATGTTCATTGTTGCAATTAAGAGAGCATACATATTACATCTGTTGGAATATTGTGGTCCCAATCTATACTTTCATTCTCCTATATTTTTGGCAGAACATAAATATTGGTTTAAAAAGGAACTTAACACTTCCCAGGTTTCCTAACTGCAGGTCAATGAGAAAAAAAAAAATAAAATGAAGCATCTGAGTTACCCTGGGAAAAAAATATATGAATTTACAAAGTCCACATTAAAAAACCAAGAAACCACAAAAACCCTGGAAATGTTCTTTCTAACATCTTTACCAAGTTCAAGGAACTTTCTACTAAATTTCTAAAACATTCTGCAAATAAATTTCTAATTTTGAAAGAGAAAAAAAACCTAGTAACATCCTGGTATCCATGGTCATCATTCATAAACAATGAAATTTGTTTCACCATTGTGAAAGTGACAGCAAATAAAATAAACTGAAGTCTCTTCTCAGTGGTTAACTGAGCACAAAACTACATGATCTTTTCATACCTTTTGTTCATAAATGTACTGACTCAGAACTTCTTCCCAAATCTGTTGCAGATTTTTGAAAGGATAAAGTCAATCCTGAACCTGAAACCGATTTCACTTGGACACAATCTATGCCACTCTGACTTCATACTGACTTCTAGATTCCTGGAGAGCGTTTTTATTAGTAAATTAAACAGTTCCAGGAAACATTCATGGACACTGGAATCCTACTGTCTATACAGCTGAACTGTAAAACAGTCTATGCCACATTTTTTTGCGTGTGCTAACTAGCACTAGCTCAGTCTAGACTGGAAATTGCCATCTGCAAAGGACTGTTTTCAGAAGAGCAATTTTAGCATGCAAAAGAGTAGAAAAGTACAGACAGACGAAGCCAGTGCCAGCTGACTAACACATCAGAGAGTAGTCTGGGCACAGCTAATTTACCAAAATTGACAAGCCTCTGGGTATCACTTGAGGACCAGTGCAAACAGATGTGATCCCTTCTGCCAACACATGAAGCTAGTCAGACAGAACCCTCTCCAGCTAAGAAGCTGCCTGTATTTGTGCCCTCCACATTCCTGTTATACTCCTTAAACAGTAACCTCAAAGCTCCCTGGGGGCCTTAGGCACATATCAGAATTTTTTAAAGGAATACAAGATTAACAGCCTAGACATTATTTTAAAGACACTGAAGTCAAAGGGACAGCAACTCAACAACATTTGACAACTTCAACAAACTATACGAGCCCTCATTCAAATACAGCAACTATTTTGGACATGGTGCACAGTCTGTGTCCACTAAAGGCTAAGAGAGAAAACAACCAAGGATTTGGGAACAACGTATACTTGAATGCTGGAACTCTTTGGCTGCAATCCACTTATGCTTCTCCTAAGGGACACCTCAAGACAATGGGATCATTCAGAACAAAGTTAGATGAAAGCCACCATCCACACTCCTTAACATGGGGCAGGAGAGTGCCAAGATTTTTCATCCAAATACAGCCAAATTATTCAAAGTCAGACTTAGGCCTTTAGATCCCTTAGGATATAAATCATGTGTTCCTGTGCTAAAATGAAATTCAGTAAAACAAACCAAAATGAACTGACTCGATGCAACAGTTGGAGAGAATTCTTCTTACTGTGAAATGAGCCAACATACAATAATGTCACAAGTTTTCACTTTGGCACCTTGAGAAAAGGCTTAGAAGAGAAAAAACCCCCCTTTGTTCATCTAGGCATATATTAAAGTATGCTTGCAACAAAATAGTTTTCCTAAAATTTATACTTTCTAATGGTTTCTGATAATTTGTTTCAAGATTTAAAAATAAATGACAGTAATGAACTACTTAAAATTTGGTAACACATACTTAGAGTACTGCTGTGTCGTTCCAGGGTTGTCTTTTATTAAGAGCTGCAATGATTTTGTTAACTTATCAAATTAACTGTTAGGATTTATATAGATCTTATCTAAGTTTGCAGTATATATTACATGTGGATTTCTGCCAAAACCAAACACTGGTATGTGAAATACTCACAATATTAAGCTATAAGCACTCTCTCTTTCCTCAGAAACAGAAGCTCACAATATCTGCATTGTCTATCTGGCTTTGTAGATAAAAGTACAACTGATATATGCCTGCTTAATGATATAACACTAGTCTAGAAATCTGTATTTCTGAGTCACTTCATACTACATTTTTTATTGAGTACAACAAAACAGACACTGAATTTTCTTTTAAACATAGCCCTTCCCTATTAAGAAGAACAAATTAAATAGGAATAAATGGCAAAGTATTCCAGGGCAGATGAAAATACCATTAGATCTTGCCTATGAAATTCAAATTATTCACCAAAAATTCGGGGCTTGGTTTTGATTGCTTGCTTTAGTTTTTACCATACCTTTCCTAACCATCAACATCACCAAGCTACAAGCTGTATAAGCAGATGATAAGAACTTGGGAGGTGGTTTGTACTTACCATCATCGATGACAGCTTGCCACTGGTGCACGTGCTTCTGATACGAAGACCTGACACTGAAAGCTTGGCACTGCCAGTCCCTGAAGGCAGGCACACCAGCAGGACAAGAGGGATTTTCACACACCCTATACTGCATCGTGGGCCCGTGACACTCTCCTTCAAGGCCTGAACTAGAAAAGATGGCATAAATATGACCCTTTCACTGCTGGTAATGTTTCGTTCAACTTACAGCACAGTTTACTTATGCCAGACACAAATTCATTTTAAATGGCAGATTTTTCTGTTGACACGTAAGGTCAAGAGAATCACCCATTAAAAAAATCGAAGTTGCAGAACAAAACACGTTTGCCTTCTCTTTGTACTGGTCACATTACACGTAAAGTGTGATTGGAGCTAAACTGTAACTCACAGCTGGCCACAGAGAAGCACGAGGACTAGTAGGAGTGTTCAGTTCTGAGAACCTCAACTGCAGTGTTAATATAGTTGAGATGATTTTTCTCTACCTGGACTGAGTCAGTCAAACATGCTACTGAAAGGAGGTAAAACCTGCAGATTTTCTACCCCTTCTTTTTTAAAAGTGGGGTGTTACAAAGTTCAGAAAAATGCTTTGTCTCTTTTTGTTCGCTCCCTCTGTGCTTGCAGGCCCTAATGAAAAAATGCAAAGGAAGGGTGAAATGCATCAACTGGAGCTAATTATTTGGAAACTTGCCTGGAAAAATGGATTAATTAGAGTGAAATTAAAACATCCGTAAATTCTAGACAAAGCTTTTAAGTACACAGGTGAAAGTGGCATTTACATGACATGAAATATGAAAGCATTCTGCATATGTCTGTTATATATATATATTCTGTTGTCTGTTAAACTACCATGCTTTTATATTGCCAATTTTGTAAATGCAAATTTTTCTTTTTTAATCCCCATCTTTCCTATCATCATATTTTCTCCCTGATTTGCTATACTGTCTTCCATCTTCCTTTATTTCCCGCTCTTTGTTCTTTTATTTTCCTCAGCCATTAACTTGAATCTATTCCACTCTGGTTTAGTCTTCTCTATACTTGTCTTCATTACTCAGCTTTATTCTCTTCCCACTCCCAGGCCTATTTATCCTCTTTCACTTGGTGTATAAATGATCCACAAAAAGAGACATGGTACTCAGTAATTAGAAGGAAGGCACCTTTTAGCTGATCACTGAAATATACTGAAATAAATCTCAGTCAAGGCAGAAGTAGAAATCCTTTTATCCCCAGTGGCAGAAGGTTTGCATTTTCACAAGATATGGAGTCTAAATACTGTTTATAGATAGTCTATCTAAATGTCTGTGAAACTGGTAGAAATTGTAATAGTTGCAATTCCTTGGCTCTCCATATGAGACAGAAGTCACTCTTCTCCAGTAAAAAACCTGAAAAAGTAGGATTTTATACTGACTCTGAAAGTCAGAAAGTATGAATTTAGGTTTCTGTTGCTTCTTCTGAAGCTTAAAAAGAGAATTTATTCTCCTATTAATACTATCTTAGCTTTTGGCAAAAGCAGAAAAGATGAAGAGAGTGTTGCCATGCAATAAAAAAAAACAACAAACCCTGAAATACCTATTCTCCTGAGTGCTTCTCAGCGCTCGTGAAAGAAGTATTGCTTATTGGGTTTCTGCACTCAAGTAAAACCTAGCTCAGAAATTCTGATGAACAGCAAGGGGAAGCTGAGCTTGTTTTTACCCAGGGCATTTGCGCTGTCGACTGCTGATTCCAGTGTTGCAGGTGCGGCTGCAAGAGCTCCACGCGCTCCACTCCCCCTCCGCGCGCTCCGCAAAGGAGGTCCGATTGATGCACTCTCCAGCCTTGCACCACTAGGTGAAAATTCAGCTCTTAGGTAAATAAGTCAAGGCATATGCAAAACAATTCACTGTTCCACAGCACATGGGAAGTAAAACATAAACATTCGGTTCAATACGAAGTTTTTTTTTTCATAGGAGGCAGATAGATTTTTGTCTGTTGTTCTCCAAATATTTTTTTTCTTTCTTTCCTTTTTTTCTGTCCTAGTAAATGCAAAAGCCAGGGACCTTTCTCTGGTTCAGTGGCCAAGGAGCAGGTGCAATTCCTGTCCACAACCTCAAACACAAGTTAATTCCCAATAAAGGATGACCCCTAGAAATGGTCCCCAGAGTTTGCTGTCCCATTCATTCCAGACTGGGCATTGCCTAGGAGAGCATTTTTGGGTCCAGTTCAAACCTATTGCAGGAATCATCCAGCTGAACTGTACACATCACAGCACAGTGTCCAGGGCTGTTCTCAGGATTTATTTCTTTCAGCATTATAGTTCCCACCAGGGACTGCATTATCCCTGATTATTCAGTCACAATTTCAATTGAAAGACATAAAATCTTTCTCCATAAAACTTATCCTGAGAGTTTTTCATACAGATGTGTATCAATTCCTTCAATGAGACTATTTCTAAACCTCAAATTGTAGCTGAACTCTCAATCTTCAAAAGCTTATGTTGCTATTTACAGTTAGAAGTGCAACAATGGCATTCCATTCATAGATGGGATACAAAGTGAGAAAGAAAATGAAATAAAACAGCATAAACATTAAAACATCTGCAGTTTTGCCTAACTTTTTTAGGAAAATGTGGTTTTTTTTCATATCTATATTATATAATGTATAATTTGCACAGTTAACTATTCATAGCTTATTTTAATGATAATTGAGGAAATCAGGAACTGAAAACAAGTGCAAAGACCTATTCAGCTTTTTTCCTTAACTGTTACATGTTCAGTGTAATTGATACTGTGTTTACATCAGAAGCATACCTTTCCAGTGTCACAGTCTGTTCCATCCATTGGTGGATCCAGTTTAGTTTTGCATTCCTTCTCACTTTCCACCTTACACCACAATCCAGTGCAAATGACATGCTGAAAAGCAAACAAAGAAGTAAGAGCAAATTCTGCTTTAGGCATGCAGCCCACTAGTGCTGTCACAAAGTTACCAGGTTGATGGCACTAAATTATGTTTAAAGACAGGTTAAACATGTACAAAAAAACTAAGTGGGCAGAATCTGCTCAGACTTCTACTAATATTGATTCTCTAGGTCTTCCAGATCCCTGCTGTTGATGACATCCCAGTGACTGCTACCTTGTGCTCTTCCAGTGATTCCTAATTCCCCCAGAATTCACCTATTCCTCTAGAAAAAAAAAAAATTAAAAAATATCAAAAGGCATCAAACCTGATATCCATAAAGGAAACACAAAGTAATCAGACAAAGGAGGATGAAATATTTTTGCCACAAAGAAGAGAAGAGAGATGACAGGAGGGCTAGTCTGTACTCAATTTTAGAGTGGGAAAGAAAAGCTGCTTATTCTGTCCCTCCAAAGCACCAGAACAAAGCAATTTTTACCTTATTTAAGAGAAACTACAGCCTTGTGGAATGCTGGCTCCTATTTCCCCAGATTTCCCTTGCAGCTCATCCATGTCCTAAAAATCCAGCTACACAAGTCCTATCCTGTTCCTGGACAATTTTAATTAGCATTTTTCAAACATCAAAAATGTAATTTCTGTTCTTTTTCAATGTTTTTCAAACAGTGTAGATGAACGCAATTGTAGATGAGACAGAGTGTCAATATTCATGACAAAGTGCTTCCATACCAACTATGAAATGAGATACATGCTGTTGGAACTATTCAATAAAAATACATGTTAGTTTAATTTTCCTAATCAATATTTTTTTTCTTATCTTAAAATCTTCATTTACCAATTAATACAATGGAGGAAAAGCTGTCCAAACTTTTCTCATTTTTCTAAAAAAAAGAGTCAAATTTTCCTTCATGTCATCACATTTTTAAGTATGTTATCTCTTTTTTTTTTTTTTCCTAAACACTATGATCTGATGCTTAATTTCACTCACATTTGACTGCAGAATGGCTTACAACAAACCCATGCCTCCTTACAAATCCGGAAACAATTCTTCTAAACATTTATTTTACTTTCATCGGCAACCTGCAATGATGCAGGTCAGGACTGATTTGAAAACAAACAGAAATCTGGAGGCCAGTGTCAATAATGCAGTCACTCCATAATCAGACCACTGATTTCTAAACCAGAAATTTTCTCCTCTGGGGAGAAAGTTTCATTCAGTCAAAAGCAGGATAGCTAAGCTAATATTCACAAAGGTTTACTTATTATCTATGATAAACACAGTTAAATAGCCACCACTGCTTTTTAGACTAGCCAAAGGAAGTTACTGTTAGTAGAGATTAAAAACTCATGATATTAGTCTATTCACAACCTGTAACTTATTTCTCTGTGTGTACACTGGAAAACAAAATATTGCCAAGCACACAAAAAGGACTTTTTTTTTTTTTTCTTCTGAATGAATGTGTTAATCATGAGTTTTTAACAGCAAAATCTAGTAAAATACAACACGAAAGTCACAGTGTATTAGAGAAATAGCAGAGGTCACTACAGCTTTTGGGGTTTGTTTCGTTTGGGGTTTTTTTGAATTAAAATAGTGAGGCAGGTCTGTGAACATCAGCAGGGTGCATTTCCAATCATATAAGCATATGGAAATAAGATCCATTTGAAAGGAAAGACCAGAGACAAAAAGGGCATTTTAGAACAGTATTTTGTGCAAAGTCAACATTGTTTAAAATGTGGTGGTAGAGATGAGGTCAGATATTTTACCATGGCTATAATATTTCCATGACTTTTGTTCTTTTCATTGTGATCATTCCCTGAAATGCCTTAAAAATCACCAGGAAATATAACCAGTCTCCTACTTCTTTGCAAAGATCACAGCTGTGTTATGACAAGAATTGTTTTAGTGGAACTGACTAGATAGCATTCACATCCTGGACTTTAATCTTAAAAGCCAACATTCAATAGTTCAACAATTATATTAAATTGTCAAGTTCTACAATCCCATTTAAACATCAAGAAATACTTCTGGGCCATGATCTCACTATCTGTTATGTGAAACAATGTTAGGAACTAATTGACTCTTGTGTGAGACATCATGGGCATAAAAGCAAACTTGGCTCCCTTACAAGGTAAGCACAGAGACACTGTATAAATCTTGAACCTGGAGATCCACTCACACTTTCCTCAGATTCCATAAATTTTGCTTGGAATACAAAAAATAAAAAGTCTTTGAAATAAAGATGAGAAGTTAAAAATAAATTCTGGATACCAGTCATGAAAGAGGATGGGAGGGGCTCACTTAGGAAAATGTGGGAGTAGGACCTCAGTGGTTCCTTCAGTCCTTTGATTCAGTCATTGCATTATAAAGAGAAATTCTTGACAGCAAGGGAAAATCATTTACATCTGCAGTGTTTCTCAGAGGTTGCCACATAACATGACAATTATCCTTAAGTGCTGCTCAGTAATAGCACTTGTAAGAATTTAATCTCAGCGGAAATTCATTATTGATGGAGACATTGATATTTGTAGAATTAGAAAGTTATGTTCCATCATTACTCAGCTGATTTCTTAGTTGAATGGATATCATGTGTTAAAAATAGTTGTTTTATGTAGAAGATTGCATGGAACTCTGCTCATCAGGTTATGTCCCAGTCAAAAAAATGTAAGATCGTGACACAGTTCATAATTTATCTTTTACACAGTTATACTGAAGTGCATGAACTGTTCAGCAAGTAAAATGTGTCCAAGAAATCCTGGGCTATAAATTGTTGGATTTACTGATGTTTAAATGAACCTTCAAGGAGTATGTTTCTCTCATTTCCTGGCTTGTGGACAAGATGTACAACCATAAAAAAACTGCCAGTTACTGGCCGAGCAGGAGAGAGTATACAGAGATTAGAGGACATAGTCTGGATAGCACAGAATATTCAGTGGTCACCTATGTATAATTAAATAATTTTTTCAGTAAATTAATACATTAACTAATGAAATACAGTTTTCAATTTAGAAAGGTCTTCTAAATGTTGACTTCTCCAACAGCAGCCACAATAATCTGCACAATTAACATAGAGAACTTTGAATCACCTTCACAGTAAGTAAAATGCAATTATTTGGAAGGTTACATTCAACATTTTCATTATTTGCATCTAAAATCCTTGCATTTCTGAAGGAGATGATAAAATCAGCTACTGAGTAACAGCACTTCACAGGCAGTTAATTTGACTAGTATACAGCAAGCTTCCCTAATGGAAGAGATAAATTTAAGAACCACAGCAAGGAGCACAAAAAGAAGATATGAATATAGTATCTAAACTTGCTGTAAGTAGCTCTTCAGGTCTACAAACCCAGGATCAAGTCTCTTGGATTTTTTTTGTTGGGAGGAAGGTGAGAGTGAAAATCTAGCTTCCACAGAAAAGAAAGTAGAAGAAAACCAACAAAATGACTTTACAGAAGTTGGCAGGGAAGCTTTGGAAAACTTCTCTTCTAACTCAGTGCCCTCTCCATGTTTTCTCAAATCTGTCCCTAGTGTCATTTATTCATCTGTATGCCATTTTTTAGTAGATCCATAGTTCTTAAAAGTCCATTCATTACAACAACTTTTTTGATTCAGTATTTGATTACATGGTTTCCAGTTCAGGGTTGCCAGTCTTGCAGAGGATTTTGAAAAGAATGCAGAAGGTTCTTCCCCTTCTTCTATTTGAAGAAACTGTTACTGGGCTCTCTTTCTCTAACTGTGCAGATCAAACAACACACATGGTTTCATGAAGAGAACTAAAACCACCTTGCAGTTTGTCAGGAAAAAAAGAATAGTGGAAAAGAATACTGGCCTTTTGTATTGTCTTGCATCATTACTATGTTCTTTCTTCACAGCAAATCCACATTACCATTGGATTTAGATTACAGTGATATGTTATTATTAATATTTAATATGAATTTTCATAAACTGCCCATTTTAATATAAATATTCAATATAAATAAAAAGCAATTATCCAGTTAGTAGGAAAAAGCAGAATTTAGATGAAAATAAGTGGTTTAGCTGAAAGGTGTCCTCTTACATACAAATGCCAGAAGAGGGGAACATGATGGAAGCTGACTAGAAATGGACAATGAGCTACCAGCACCAAGAGCCTGTGAAATAGTTGAACACCAGCTGGTTAATATTCACTAAATTTAACTGACATTGAGTTCTGCTTCTCATGTCTGGAGTGAAAATGTTTCCACAAACAATAGGACAGCTAAAATAAAATCCAGTAACGTATGTGTCATTTTTTTTCTTCTCAGCTATACCACTCTCAGCATGAGTTAGTCATACATGCATTGCAATGTTTCCTTCAAGAGCCTTTTAGATAAAAATTAGACTCAGTGAAAGTCTTATAAGAAATGTCCAAGCTGAAAAGATGAAGAGAACTACAGAACTAAAGGAGAAAAGAATTATGCTTTCACACTAAATACTCCTAACCTTTCCAGGCTATCAGCCCCCTGATTCTGATGAAACCTCCTTTCACAGTTCCTCCTAGTCCCTGCTCTGTCAACCCATACTCCATGTTCCCTATACATTTATACATATATATTAATATAATCTCTCCATCTTGTCTTAGTTATCATCTCAAGGGCATCCGACATGTTTAGTCTGTCCTGTTGATTTAAAGAAGGTTGATTTTTCTCTTAAACTGCTTCTTCAATCAGATGTTCAATGTTTATTAATAAATATTAATTTCTGTTTCATTATGAAGATCTCTTCAAATTTGCTAATCATTCTTTTTTAAAATATAAAGTGACACTGTTTCACACAATAGCACGAAGCAATGTCAGGAAACCCAATTTTTGGAACTACTGTTGTCATGGCACTGCACAGGTCTGCCTGGGCTCACAGGAGACTGCTTGGAGGCAGGGTACATTCAGTAGAGCAGAAAGCCCAGCTAACACCACTGTTCTTCTGAAGGTCAGATACGGAGGTTCAAAGACCCAAAACATAATAAAATGGAACCTAAACACAAAACTTGGTCCCTGTGGAATAAATTGCAAATATTCCATTGGCTGCAACAAGGTGTCTTAACACTATGACATCTTCTATTTCTAAACTACAAACAAGGCATGATATGATTTGATAAAACATATCTCAAGATATCTGGAGACCCAAAGTAAGCCTTATAAGACAAATCAATAAAAATGTGCATATCAACTTTGGAAAGCAAGTGTAAACTTCTTACTTCAAAGGTGCTGTGCTCTACTTCTATCAAACACATGTACAAAAGTATCCCTCACACAAAAAATCAGGTGGTAGGCATGCTTCCCGCAGTACACACACAGTCTTACCTGCATTTCTTGGCAAAAGGAAGCAGTTGGTCCAAAAAGAATCTGACACTGTTCATCTGCAGTGTACGTCATTCCTGGGAGCTTGGAGGGAATAATCACAGAATTGAGGCTCTGAGGATTCGTCTGTACCAGACAATTACTGGCCTTTGACCTGGTAATATGCAGAGATTCATACGCTGAGCAATCCTAAAGAATCTGATTGTCACACTGACTTAAACTTGTGTACAACGTTAGAAATATGTGGACTCCTAAGAGGTTTTTATTCATCAGCACTGGGCTGTTGTTCACATATAAATTAACATGGCTTACTTATTCTAAGTTAATGGTACATGCTGTTGTTGCACATTTGCAGAAAGACAATATAATTAAAATTAATCACTTCAGATTATATACATATATACATATATATATATATATTTAAAAATACATTTTTTCCGAGCTGTTAGCCAAAAATTTAACTTTTCTCAAAAATTGAAGAAAAAAATGTTGAAAATTAAACCTGTTAAAGCATCAAGTCATGATTCTGATTTCTGTCTAGATTCAGTACAAATGTATCAAAACTTATTTCAGTTACACTAACTATTCTATTATCCTAGAGCTTCTTAACTGCTTGCAAGCAAATTCTCAAAAGATATATCTACAAACTTTATAAAGGAACAGAACTCTAGGGAATAGATACAATTTCGGAAACTCAGAGCAAAACTAAAGGTTTTGTCTTCTGGGTATACTATTCTCTATTACGTACCTTGTAGTGAATTTCTATTTAAAAATTAACAAAATGTAATTATACTGCAAGGGTTTGTATTGCATGGCACAACGTAGATCAGAGAATCTGCAGTGTTCTTATGTCTTTTACTGCCCAACACTTCAATACACAATATATTAATATACTGTAGACTTATTTACATATATAAAATGTGTATATTAGTACATAAAAGTATAATCATGTGCATTAACTCATGAAAATATAAAAAAAATATAATTGCTGAAAACTGATCTTAATAAACCTGTCAAATATTGCATTACAGTGATTTTAAATATTTTGATGGATTATGCAATCACAAATCTCCCACAGAAGTAAAAAATATTAAAAACTCATGATTTCAGGATATTTATTGCAACTATTTGTAAACGACATACAGTAAGAGTTCTTTTCCTTGAATTATATACCTGAGAAATCTTTCCAGATCTTCCCTGCTGCACTGAGACCATGAAACATCCCCAAGATTCTGTCCTTTAATCCACTCCCCAGACATGATATGGACGCCATCTGCACAGGACGGGTGGTCGTTGTCGTGGTTTATCCCCATGCTGCATTTTGAAGTTATCAAAAATAAATCAGAGCACAATAAAATAAGTTATTTTTCAGAATGTTTTTAAGCTCTAAAACTCTTGCAAGAGGCTACAAAAAACCTCATATTTATTACGTGTAGAAAATCTTTTCTGAATTTTTCCATGGTAACTTTCAAGTACATGGAACCACAGGTAGAGGACAATTCTTCAATGAAAGATGAAAGTGAAGCTGCATCTATTTGATGGGAAATACGACATTCTAATCAGTTCAATACATATAGTGGACAACTTTTTGGATATTCAGAACTGCACAACTGAAATTTTAATTAATACTACTTCTCTTGCTAATAGGCAACAAAAATACTGAAAATTTACTTATTGAGGTTAGTTAATATTTTGGTAGTGATTCTAGTGATCCACATGCATCCCAGTGAATTTTCACAATGCACTGGAATGAAAAATTCTAATAAATATTTGCTTGAAGCTGCTATTTCAACTGAAATCTTGCTGTCACTCTTACTCACAATTAGCAGAGAGGGAGAAGATAGACTTAAATAAAATTACGATTTTTAAAATTAGCTAAGTGGATACATGCTTGACTGGCATTAGAAGAAAAAAAATTAAATACTCTCAGCTGTTTTTGAAGATTTGCAAATGAGTATGAGACTACCCTCCAGAGCACTGGACTTGCAGTAGTGCTGGAATTTTGCAGCACAGTCTGCCCTGCAGAAAAGCAAAACTTCAGGATTAATAAAGCTCTATACCTTGTATTGATTTTTTCAGTCAAATAGTAGCTAAATCACTCACAGACTTCAAAGACAGAATAAGTTTGCTCTTTCTGTAGAAAAACTAGATTACATCATGCTTCTCCATATTTCATCACACCACAGTACCAAATGGCAAAAAAGGCCTGCCACCCATAATTTGAAAACATCAGCCCACTTTTCTTTTACATTCCATCCCAAAACTCCTCCGTAACTAGCTGTAAACAGTATAAATGAGGTAAACAAATCTGACTTTCATCTTAGCCTCTGTCTTTTCCTGAACTGCCTGAATGGGAAAAGTGCCTCTGCACTTGCCTTACATTCTCCTTGCATGCCTCACATGCAGAACTCGAGACGTCTCTGTCTCCAGAGATATTTACATCTACAGGAACTATAGAAGAAGACACAGAAAATCTAATGAGACTTTACTCTGCTGACTGCATGAGAATTAAATTTTGCTTACAGCTCTTTGAGTTATATACTTCCTGAGTGCAAAAGTACTCATTTATCAACGTCATGTACACACTATGATTTGAAATAAAAAATTTACAACATAAAGTGGTAAAAACTGCTGTAATGTCTGTATATATCAGCAACATCAAGCAAGAAAAATCTGATTCCAATCATCTTCTGATATTTTAGTCGCTGTACTTTTCTGACACTTCTATCTAGCTTTGACATTGAAATGTAGTTTGAAGTATCTGTGCTAATCCAAGGGAATTCATTCCTCGATTCTCTTCCACCTTCAAATTAACTATATATTAAAAAAACCCAAAAAAACAGAAAATAGTAAAGACCAGTATTGAAGCCTTTGACTATCTGAATGAACACCTACTTCAAAACACAAGCACAGGCTGTGTGTTAACAACAACTAACTAAACAGCAGGACAGTATGGGAGGAGCTTGCTGAAGTAGCAACAGAACCTTAGACATTCTCAGAAGTGTTTTCCTCAATAAGTACTGTTACTGTCTTCTGTACCATGGTAATTACTACAAATTTTTATCTGACCTAGTATCAACTACAAGGCCACATAAAAGTCAGTGTGCAGTAGAACCAATTTCTGATTTCTTTCCTCATATCACATTATGAGTGTGGTAAAAGAAAGAAGCTGCACAGTCATTGCTACCTTCCTATTCAACAAGAGAGCAAATAATGTAAGCAGGTATACTTTATTTTATATTTATTATATACTACTTCTTCATTAACAACCAAGAATATAATACATGGTATTTTCTACCCTGCCTTGCTGCACTGTCTACATGAAAAAGATAACTACATCCTTTCACTAATACAAAGGTATTACAAAAACTGTGTCTGTGTTGTTCTGTGGCCTTCCTGTAGAATTCATTATGCTATCACTCAGCACATTGCCCTCTCTGTCTGCAAACTCCTCTCTCCCACAGCTGTGCTCATTCAACCTCATGCAAGAGTAGAGCAACATCAGGTGCATGTGGGAGGAAGACAAGGGAGTTTGGGATTACAGGATAACTTTGCAACATCCTGAAAAAACACAAGTAACAAAAAAAGACAGATCTGTACTTTGACAAGTACATATATCCTATCTATGTATAGAAATGAATTCCATTTTTAATAACAGAGGTGTTATTTTTTCACTTTACGCAAAAATGCTTCACCCATTCTGGTTAAAGAATAGATGTGGCCAATAAAACATGAAAGTAGAAAGCACTCTATGGAATGCATTACCTAGCTAAAATATTAGCAATATTTAAACTCACAATATGCAATTAAAACCATAATTTAATAATCTCAGTTTACAAGTATTTTGACAAAGAGTCTCAGTCAAATAAACTCCACTAACATAAGTGGTTGTCAAGTCAACTGAAAAAAATACTTCTATCTAACAAACTCTTTAAAACTCTTTTAAAAAATACTGCTTGGTTTTGTGCGTTTTTAGTGATATCATATATTAAGTCAGAATCATCTCTGCTAAATTCTGAATGTGAACCTTGTTGACCTTTAATGTGCTGTAGGAATAGTACAAAGAAAAGTCATTAAATTTTCCATGTTTGGAAACCAGAATTAATAATTCAGGCCACTGAAAGTAGAAGAAAAATATTAGTATAGTTTTTCAGTTAAAAAGTAATTATTTTACAATTAACTACCACTGCAATTATACGTGTGTAGCTGGATTCAAGACAGATGATAGCATCTCATCTGTCATCTAGGAATAGGTTATATTTTTGACTAAAAAAGGCCTTCTCATGTCAACCCACAGACTGAAAAAGTACCAAAAGTACCACATTTTTGACTTTTTTACAGTAGAATATAAAGACATAAAAGCCCTATTAAGTCTCAACAAAGGGTCCTTAGTCATTACGCTATTTTTAAATAATTTAATATGGCTATGCACACACATTCTGGAAAGAATTAGGTCTGCATTGCTATTTTGATTTCTTCTCACTGTAGGACGTAAAAATTCTTCTACATGTGCTGCTTTCATGACAACACAAATTTGCTCAGTGACCCCACAAGCTTCCAGGTGGAAAGCTTTGTATTATTTATTCATTATTTTAATTGCATTTTGCAAATGATGACTCGGTTATCACCATCATAATACAGTTAAAATGCATCATGCATCAGTGCAGCTGAACAAGAATGATGCTGCTAAACTAGAAACAAGCAATGGAGGAACAAAGATTAAATAGTATCAGAAACTTAATTTAGAAGCAATTAATTAGGTGAGTTCAGAGAGATGTGGAGAATTACTTCAGGCTTATCCATAAACAAACAAAAAAAAAGAGAGAATTAAAAAACATTGAAGAGAACTACTACTGTTCAGAGTGTTACAGTCACTAACAGTGAGACAGGTTAAGATATAAGAAATGGATTAAGAAAAGCACAAGAGCAAGTAGCCAGGGAACCAGCAATGGAATAATCACTATAATAAATAGAGATTATCAAAGAGTAAAAGATAAAAGTTCAGCCCTAGACATAGAAGCAACACAGGAATGATAAGTGTAAACTGTAAATCCAGGATAGTACTACTAGTTTAAACTCAAGACAGATTAAAAAGTTTACCTTTGACAAGAAAATGAACCTCTGAATGCTGCTGCCAGTTTACACCTGTGATGTGTGATGGGATCATGTTGCCATCTGATTTGTTTCAAAATTCATAGTATTACACATGATGCTACACAGTATTTGTAAATTCCCTACTAATCTCAGTATTATAAGGATGTATTTGATAAGTGCAAACAACACCTCTTATTTGACTATCACAGACAGGGAGACAGAAGCTGCATTACTCTCTTAGTACTTGTACTTTTTCAACAAAATATTCTTTCACACTGCTATCTTTATAGAGAAAAATCTATAACCCCCTCCAACTTAGTAGATTTCTATAAGCTATTTTAAAGAATTAATGTAATTAATGTAAAAATACATATCACCGTATGTTGTTGTTTGTTGTTTTTCTTTTTAAATCCCACTAAGAGTAAAATGCTATATGATTTTTTATACATGTTTTTATACGTGTTTAAGATATATGAGGGCTTCACAGATCAGTGCATAAATGGGATAAGACACATTTCTACTGGTAAATGAATTATTTAGCCTAAAGTGAATTGAAAAGCAATTGACCCAGCCACATAAAAACCATGATGCTACAAGGTAAAAGATGATTTCTTTTGAAAGGAATTTATCTTCAAAGGAAAAATCTTTTGTCATCTGTAATCACAAGTTTATTTTGTTGGACCATTTCCAGGCCACTGGGACGTTTAGTACTATGCATCCCTCTGCACAATAAGATCCTAGGCTGATTAAATTGTAATTATATGACTGTGGAACACAGATGTCCACTTTAACATATATGCAGGAGAACAAGAGACTACCAGTTTTTAAGGAAATTACCCACTAAACTGTGAAAACTGAAAGACAGAACCTAAGGTGATCTCAAGGACTTTATGACTGCCATTTTGGGGAAAATGCTACTTTTTTGCCACTACTTTCTATTTGCTATCATTGAAGGGGTATTACATGCCCTGCTTGCACTGCACTGTTGAACATATAATACATAATGAGAACTTCATTAGAGTTAAAAAAAAAAAAAAGAGAGCAATTTAATTAAAAAAAAAAAAAAAAAAGAAAATTCTTTGAAGACCAATCACTACAGTGTGGGTTTCTTAACTGCAGTAGTTTAGAACAGCTACCTTATGAATTTTTTTCCTAGTCTATCTGGAAAAAAAAAAAAAAAGGCACTGATGAAAATCACTGGAGTGATTATTCTATAAATCTTGTTTGAAATATGAAAATGAATATGAAAGGCTGAAATGCAACATAAAGTGAAAGCCTCCTATTACTTTTTATCGAATCAATAAAGTAACAAGGAAAAAGGGAAGAATTGCACCTTCCTTGTGAAGAGTAAATTTAAGAAAAGCAAGTCATTAAGCAAATACTGTGCTTTATAGATAAATTTCCCTGTAAATTTTTTTAACAAACAGCTACTAGATCCCCCAAGAGCCTTCTCCTCTCCAGGCATGCCTATGTTTTATGTAGCTATCCACAAAATCCAGCGAATTATAGCCATTTCTTTGTAAAGCTGTCAATAACACAAAGACATGTATGGGAAAGAAGATTGCTCATACTTTGTTGCACAGGTATGTATAAAATCACTACAAAGCTCAATTTTGCAAACAGCAGCTGTGCTTTTCAAACAGCGTTGCTCAAAGTTAGGCTCCCGTGTCTACACTTCAGTTGGCTTTATTTTGAACAAAAATCTCAGTGATGATGAAAACTAGTCAAAATAGTCAAAGCTCAACATCTCCGACAGTCAGGCTGCTTCTGTATCCAACTACCTGAATCTATGGATATTTCTGTCCCTACAGATAGATTAATAAGGTGGGAGGAAATTCATGTGGCCTCTTTGGGAATCTATTTATTATGCTGATTATTCATATGGTCCTGTGCAGGGCTAAAAGTTGGACTCAATGATCCTCTTCCAACTCGGCATATTCTGTGATTCTGTGAGAAACCCAGCTTTAGACCATTAGCCAAAAAGGACAGAACAATTAAGGAGGAACCAACGGGGGGCAAACAAGAGATTGTGTGCAGCTGGAAGGAGGCCACAGTGGCAAGCATTTTCCCTCCACCTTCTATCCAATCCCCTTGTAGCCCATGGGGATTCATGGGAGAGAGAAGGAAGCAAGTAGATTATTTGGGAACAGGTTACCAGAACTGCCTCCAGTGACACAGCACTTCTGCAGCAGCTTCTCTCTTTTCCAGCAGTCAACGCCATGGGAATGCCTGGCATTTTAGGACCACAGGATAACTGAGTGAGGATGCTGGGAAGCAAAAGGCTCTGAGATTAAGGGACCCCAGAGTGATATTATGGCCACTACTGAATAAAGTGCAATTATCAATAAATGGACTAACTATCCTAACATGTCAGGTCAATATATATACTCTTGGCTAAACAACTTGCATTTTGCAAACATCTTTTAAGTCATTAATTATTTTAACAAATCAGAGTTGGCTAAATACTTGTCATCAAGGTATCTGTCTTATGCAGATCTACTTTAAGAGATATGAGATTCATTTATACTCCCTAGAAATTTATTCACTTGTTTTATTTGTTTATAACTATGAAGGAATTTTCTCACATTAGAATGTTCCAGTGGTTGGAATGATAGGGCCCAAAAATTTTGCTAGCCTGTCTCCTTTATGCTAGCATTCGAATTATACAAAAAAACAACAAAAATACAAAAAAATCTTAAGAGGATGTATTTGTATTTGAAGGCATTTGTCTGTCTGCACAAAGAAATGAATTTTAGTCAATTAGTCAGTGTCACTGAGATAAAAAAAGGCAGAGGCTTAAAAATTCCGTTATTTTAGAAGAGAATGCCTGAAGCTGGGGAAAAATAATTAAAACCATTATTAAAATAAAATCCAGGTTTTTAGTCACATCAAATCTAATTTTATATTTTCACTCTTTCACTTGAATAAAAAATATGAGTAAAAGGCTGCAGGACTAACTTGGGAAACATCCTCCACCATTAAAGGATTAAAGGCAGTTGCGAAGGAACATTACTTGTACCAAAACATTTCTGAAATTGAAGAACTACAAAAAAGCTCCAGTTTGTTTGTTTGTTTGTTTGTTTTGTCAAACCTAGTCTTAAACTTACGACATCTGCATTTATTACTGCAGCAAACAGGTTTTCAAGTTCAACAATTGCTTACCTCATAATTTCATACTGTGGTCTACTGTCCTGAGATCATATATTAGTTCACTAATGGTTCAATTCTAAATCAATTAAAAAGCTCTCAGGATTCATAAAACTTGATTTGGCTGCCTTCTCAGATCAGAAAACTGCACTCTGTTATAGGGCATTTATCTTCCTTTGTGGTAAACCAGCATTTAAATGTCACTTTTTTGTGACACTTAATCAGCTTTCTGTTTTATTCTAAAAAAACCCAAACCTGACGACAACAACTACCTGACGACAACAATTCATCCTACATTCTGAAATGTAAAACAAATGTCATTAAATAACTATTCAAATAAGAACAGTGCAATCTGCTGCATGGCTAGAAGTTATCTAACTCATGTAAGGAGACAAAGGCCTTACAGAAGCGGGTAACTTCAGCAGCATTATTCAAACCATGGCTTGTCCATCTAAATTCTGTTTTCGGGAATGAAAAGTGTAATCAGTTAATACAGATACCAACAATTAGAGTTCTAAGATGGATATGTTTCAAAAGAAAGCTATCTTTCTTTCATGAGTTAGGAGGAATTACAAACTCTGCCTTTGAAGTCTGTCCCAGAAAAGGGGAAGGCACATGGAAAGGGAGGGACTCTTTCATCGTTCATAAAAAAGGATACTGTCACTGATCAAGTACACAAAGAGTTTTCTTCTTCTTCTTCTATTTCTTTCCCAAATGAATCTCCAAATCCCTGTCCTGGTGAAGCTAACCTCTGAGAAGTTCCTGGACTGACAGGTAAGACACTCAAAATTCTTGGTTTACCCCCCAGATAGGTAATAACAGAGGAGAAAAACAGTGCACTAACCTGTAAAACCTCTCAACACTTCTTTATCAAGATAGAAAAGTCATTAGAATATAAACAGTGGGTGGTTTGTCTGCATATCCACCCAATTATGAAGTAAAGTCTAAGTCATTGACAGCCAAACATTAAGGGATCAAAATAAATACTTTGAATTAATACCTGAGACAACATGTTCACGTGTCAAATGTTTTAATGTTCTTTACTAAAATGAACCTTATTGTTCACAATTTTATCATCAGAAGTGAGCAGGAGCTACTGCTCCTGAAGTTTCTAATTATATTAGATGATTTTCAAGATCTTCTTCCACATCTAATTAAAATCTTTACATTCTATGTGCTAATCTTGTTCCTCATTACACAAGTTCAATTGTATAATTCTACTTTAATCTTATAAATATCCAGACAGCGCTTCTTTCAGATATATGATATTTCAGAAATATCATCTTTAATGATATTTCTTACTCCATATTAGTATCCTGTTCATGAAGATCAGTAGACCCTTGCTTTTATCACTCTTGTTGATTTATTGTATTCTGCAATCATATTTTGCACTGTGATAATAAAAATGCATAGAGCAACTGACCCTCTGTTAGCATTTCCTTATCTCCCATTCAAAACTATCTTCAAGTTTCACTGGATTTCATACAAGTGTTTAAAATTGTCACAAAGAATATATGCTGTTTGCTTATAAACTACTAAGTAGGTGATTTAGAAATTTCGCAGACTCACTGTTTGCAACTACAAAATACCTGGTGGAATATCTTGAACTATAATAACAGGGACATTTCACAAAATGCTTAACAGAAAAAGAATGAGGATGTGTATAACATTGATTCTGAGAAATTTCCACCAGTGTCTCTCTCCATTAGCTGACACAACTTTTAAAGTGCATTTAGAGTAATTAATTTTGAGATACAGCAGTTGACATCAATTTTTTTATTTCTCCATGCATTAGAAGGAGCCATATCCCATAGAAAGCCATCATGGAAGTAAAATGACAATGTGCTACTTGCCAACTATAGCAACAGCATTCTCACTCTTCTCTCTGTTCTCCACATGGAGACAATGCCTTTTAATTCATAGTTGTCAGTTTTATTCTGTAATATGACCTCATTATACAATTACCTAATAGCTAATTAAATTTAATAAATAGGATTTGTTTAATAAAACCAAATCCATTAATGTGCTACAGTTTCTAATCTCTGATTACACAGATGGAGCTCAAAAATCAATTCTTGATGTACAATATTAATTCTCAATGCCATTAAAATATCGCCTGCTTTCAGATACACCTGGCTAGAATGAAGACATTTCATGTTGCAAAGAAAGGTTTGGCTTGCCATTGTATTTCATCAAGAATACTTCTGTTTTAACTGGAAAAACTAAAAGATTTTACTTAAGAAGTAAAGCCTTTCAGAAAGTTTTTGCTTTCTCTGTATTTCTGAACTGGACTCTTTCCATGTGAACAACTGAAATGGTTAAAGATATTATAAAAATAAAAGAAGAAAGTAATAGTCAAATTACTTTAAGATTCAGAAATAATTTGTGAAAATTTTCTAGAAAAGATTTTGTGTTGAAAGAAGAAAAGATTTATGACTGATCTTTATCATGATTATTTAATCTTCATTTCTGAGACAATTAAAAATGAGTAAGACAAATCTCTATGAGAAATACTCAAGACAGAATCTGTTGAGGTCCTTCTCAGTAGGATCTCTGTTCAAATGTTTTTGCTCCAATATTTTTATACTGTCTCTCAACAAAGGGTCAACAACTTCCAGTGTCTTCTTTGCAATTGTCAGGGCTCAGCTGGCAGATAGAGACGGTCATGCAGAAAAAAACAAATGCCTCTAAAATATCACCTTATGCTCTATGGTGCAAGACCACTCTACTTCAGATTGCAACAGCTAAGGATTCTGATTCCATAAAGAAGCAAGGATCAAGCTGAAAGCCTCTGTGTGTTTTGCAGTAGAGGCTGGCTGCTTCTTCTTCTTTTTTTTTTTTTGGGGTGTCAGCAGCTTTTATATCTCAAGTTACCTTTTCTTTCACTTTTGTGGCAGTCCTTTTTCCATGTGTTTTATTACTAGACTTGATGAGGTTGAATTCCTTAAGGAAATGTGTGATTCAAATGATACTCTGTCTTTTATTACGAAAGAAGATTTGATTTATTCTTCATTTCCATTGTTTTAAAATGTCTATTACAGTACCTGCAGAGAATTGTGAGAATGTCTCTAAGGACATCCAAATGCCATTATTACTGTAAGAATATGGTGGTTGGGATCCTATCAGGATTTATTTTTTCCTAATTTATATGAATTAATACAAAGAGATTTTTGAAAGTTCTGAAACTTCATGGTTTAGCCCTTTAACATTTTTTTCCCAGGATTCATGTATCAGCAATTTAGATTTTATGTCCCTGTAGGAAGGCCATGTGAAATCCGTTCTCTGTTGCAGTTCAAAAGCAATGAAAAGCCATGAAGATATTTCAAGTTCAAAAACAAATGGAACAAGGGTTAAAGAGCCTGAACTATGTTGTAGCAGTCTTGGAAAAACTGCTGGCAGCAACAGTGACCTTCTCTGTCTACCTTGTTCCATATACCTGCTTGACATCCAGCAAACCTTAGGATGTCAAAGATAGGTTTTGCTGCAAGACAAAAGGTTTATAACTATATGAATGTTATGAGGTCAGTATCCTGTGTTCTCAAATTTGCTGTTCCACAACACATAATATCCAAGAATTTTATATATCACCATTTCTCAGGAAGAATAAGGTGTTACATGTCTTGTTGATCAAGGTGTCTCTTTATTCAAATCTGGTAATTCTACTGCCAAGGTTTTTATTCTCTAAGCACATTTTTACTGTGCTGGGCATAAAACAGCACTGTTATTATCTGTTATTATCTGTTATATCTGTTATTATCACACCTGTCTGAAGCTACTTGCTAATTAATCAGTGATCTGAGGATCATATTCAATTACTGTTTCTTTCCCCTTATTTTTGGTCATAAGAATAAGTGTACAAAAAATAAGTCCTCCCCTACCCATTCCCACCTCCAAAACCAGAAAATACTACTGTGAAAAATAGAACGGCATGTGGCTACAAAATACAAATAAATTTTCCTTTTGAAGTCTTTCTTTTATTGCAACTATCACTCAAACAGGCTGGCTTATATTAACCTGGAGTTGATTTTTGCAGTTACGAAAATGAAAAATAAAAAAAAAACAAACAAAAACCAAAACCAAACCAAAGCAAAAAACAAAAACCAGAAAAGAACAATTTCGTGCACCCATTTATACTTCTGACTTTACCTATTTCATTCTCTCTACAAGTACTAAAGCCAAGAATCAAATTCAACTTTTATTAGTAAATTTTCTTATTGCAAAATAAGATTTTTTCACTCTTTGTTCAAAATGTTTGCCATTAAATGAGTAAAAACATCCAGTCCAGTTGTGAAGGACAGTTACCTTCACCTTCATTTTGCCACCCTCTTCAACTACAAGGAAGAAAACCAATAGTAATGTTGTAAATGACCAATGACTACAATACACTTTAATGGGATCTATCCTGACAAAGCCAAATTAAATAAGGGCTCATCCAACTCATGATCTCATTAAAAAGTTTGTTGGCAGAAATACTTAGAGCTGGATCTGATACACAATACCACAATCTGAAAAGAAAAAACATCTGAGGGGCACATGTTTGTCCTCTAGACAATGGCAATCTTTCCAGTTAATCAACTTATTTTGCAGCTGTGAAGATTTCTGGTTTATTTTGAATTGTAGATATTTTCCTAACTTATATACTATATATCAATACAAGTTGTTATTAACAGAAACACTGTCTTCCAAATTATTCCCTCCTAACAGAAAAAAGGAAAAACTGAAGCATACAATCAAATTAGTCAAACCACAGCAGCAGCATTACATGCAAATGGATAGTAGGCTTTGTTGTCCTCATACTTACTTATGACCCATTTCATGGGCAATTGTAAAAGCGAGGTTCAGACCATTGTCCTCTGCAATGATACATTTTCGTTTTTCACTGCACATTCCACTCAGATATGCTATACCTAGGAAAACACAATCACCACATTCAATTATTTTGTTATTTCTAACTTCATATATTATGGCATAATTGACCCCAAACAGGACTGAAAACTTATTGTGCTCAGAGCTGTCCAAATACATAAACAGATACCTGATAAAGGTTTACTTACTTGAACAATTGACTTTAGTGCAAAATTGGATAAAAGACAGCAAATAAATTGTATCCAGTGCTAATATTACCCCACAGTAATGATTACATAGACTGCCATGTAAGGAAAGGCATTCTTTAAAAGCATTTCTAGGTACCTTAATGAGATCTGATAGAACACATGCATGATTATTAATACTGTTGTAAATGAAAACAGATTTATCCCTGCTAAGTACTGATAGAGTTCAGTATGTTAATGATTTTAAAAATACATTTCATATAAGAGTTCAGAGGAGACTGCAGCCTGACAAACACATTCATTGTAGAGCCTATATTGTCTCTAATATATAATACCTTAGTTTGTTTGGGGTTTTTGTGTTTTATTTGTTTTGGAGTTTTGTTTGTTTGTTTTTGGGTATTTTTTTCCAAAAGAAGCTCTAAGGGTAAGGTTCTGAGTTCAAGTAAAAAGTAGAGTGTCTGTAAAATAATAACTGTAAAAGCTGGAGGAACATGCAGCTTAATTTGTGTAATGGCAAATTTTTTCAGAGCACAAATACATTTAGTGGGGACCTATTGTCATCACTTGTTTGAAAATTCAGAATAAGCAATCAAAACACTGTTTCAAGTGTTTGGCCCTCCTCCTTTCAACGGAGTGATGCCCTGTGGTTCAACACGTTTCTGGATGCTTGCATGCAAAGGTCGAAATTGAAATGTTTGACAGTATTTGAAATTTAGTCGCAATTATCATTCTAAGTTAAAAAGATAAAAGTCATTCTTCTTACAGTCCAAGTATTTGCCAGTCTGTGAGCACAATGTCTCATCCACAATGTTAAATTCAAGTATAGTAACCCCATCGCTATTCTGGCGGGGCTGCTCTCAACAGAACTGGCTGAAAGCTTTTGGACACAGAACTTTAGACAAAACGTTGTTCAGGACTGAACAAAACACTCACAAAATGAAGTAGGCAGAATATTTCAACTTTTACCATTTGTTTCCAAAAAAGGGAGAAAAATTGAGTGGGGATAATAGTCAGCTGGGATACCAAAAAAAGGCCAGTCATTTGGTGGCAAGCAATTGTTTTCGGTTGCATCATTTGTCTTTTTTGGCTTTCATTTACCTCTCTCTGTTATTTTCCTTTTCATTATTATCATTATTACTATTATTTTTATTTCAATTAGGAGACTGTTTTTATCCAAACCCATGACTTTCCTCACTTCTACCCTTGCAATTCTTTCCTTCCATTCCACTGTGCAAGGAGAGAGCAGGCAGCTGTGCGGTGTCTCGTTGTCAGCTGGGGTTCAATCATGGCACTTACTGATGATGGCCATTCTCAGTTGGATAAAATTTTCTTGCTGGGATCTACAGGAAGAAACTTCTATAGCCTCTATCCGCCTGTTGATTCTCAGTACTAACTGAAAACTATGATGTTCTTTAGTCTTTTGAAAGGAAACTCTTGGCAGGTTCAAGTACATTAGCAAGATCTTTCCACACGACTACCAGTTGCTGGCTACTATTCTGACTGTCTCCCACTTTATTCCCAGTTTCATATCTATTCTGCAGAAGAAGCAGTCAGCAACAGTAGACATTTTCAACAATACTCATGTATTATATTGATCATATAATACTCCTGTAATACTCATTCATATGCTCATATATCACCAATAATGTTTTCATAGTTGGCATTCCTTGAAGGAAATTGATTATGCTTGACCTCTGTAAGTTTAACAGATAAAACGTAAGACTTGCATTTCATTGATATTAAATTAGATTTCTGATTCTAGAAATGTCCAAAAGCATCAAAAGCAGTTAATGCTTTATGACTTTCCCCTTATTAAACAAAGTCAACCACATATGTGCAAACTGCACTCAGTGGCAGTTCCTGGATGTAAATCAGCCAGTAAATCAGTAAATAGTTGTTAACTCATTTCACATCTTGTCCTTGATTATGAATTTCACATGTAGTGGAAAAGAAACTGACTCCAGTAAGCAGCTGCTCTTGCTTAGTAGTCTGTGAATTAGGAAAGAGAAGGAATTTCTTCTTCAAACATCTATAATCACTGCAGCTTCCTGTGGCTTATTAGCACAGCTCAAACAGTTCCAAGGTTAAATCCACACGAAAAAAAACCCAAATCAACCCCAAAATAAAAGCAATGAACAATTCCTCCCTTGTTAAGGTATTCCTAGTGAACCCTGTAACGCACTGCTTCAAATAAAGCACTTGGTATCTGAAAAGTCTTGGCTAGAAAAAGCAGTTACATCATCTCGCTGACAATTTAAGGAGGGATCCTATTATTTATCAATAAAGAAAGCTGCTTTGAAACAAACAAACAACAACAACAATAACAAAAAAACAACTTGACTGAACCCATGTCAAATGTAAAATATTCAAATTACTTCCCTCTGTGAATAAGAAAAATATGCAAATTACTTCCCTCTGTGAATAATTATTTCCCAAGGTAATTCAGAAGAAAATACATGCCACGTAAATTTAGAGATTAAAGCTTTACCATTGTGTCTTAGAAGAACCCCATAAGGGTTTTTTTCTTATCAAACACATAAATATTTAAATGAAATACAGGCTGTTTCAGGAAAGTACAACTTTTCCCAGTCATAGCAGTGGTTTCTTACTACTACCACTACTGCTACCTGCAGACATCAGCATTTCATTCTACACACTATGTTAATTTTTTGGTTTATTAATGGACATCCTTATCAAATCACCAAACAATTTATTCTTTCAAAGTAGTCACACCTTTACAACTTTTCTTTTAAAAAGCAGTAGTTCAGCTGACAGAGATGTTACACAAAACACATCACCAGCTAAACTATCCAAGCAAGTCTGTCAGCTTTACCTACTGACTCATGGCCAGCTGCCTGTAATATAAATCCACTACTTATATTAAAAGGCTATTGTCAGCACTGCCCCCCAAGAACAAAAACTCCATAGTAGGAAAAAGAAAAAAAAATCACATTAAGAAATATGCAGTCAAACATACAAACATTGATACTGTTACAGTGACTGTACAACACACAGGTAGGACTCGAAAGTGTCTGCATGAGTAACACTGCATTCTTAAAGGTTACAGAATGGTTATTGTTTTTCCTTTTGCAGTGATCTAATGGAAATAGAGTTAATATTCTAAAAGTCCGAATCACACATAATTTAAATTTCTTTTCCTCTGAACTTCCTCGGTTTCACAACTCATTCAGAGTTGGTTTGTCATGCTCTTACTGTGTGCTTATTCTGAATCCCCTACCTCATACTTGCACCAAAATCTACTTGCTAATTTTAGATGCTGTTAAAAGGAAAGAGACCTTTCCACATACCACCAGTTTAATCTGCTGATCACCTGGATGTCACCTCTACACATTCTTGAGCTATTTCACAGCTCTTCTGTTTTGGCAACAGTAATATTCTGCCCAACATAATTTGTTTTTTTCTAGATTATAAGGCAATTATGGCCATAAAAATTACAGAGCAAAGTTCCTGTAACATACTATCTGATGAAGAGGGATAGAAGATCACTCAGATATCCCCTGAACTACTGATCAAGACCAGAGTCTACCTGAATTTCCAGTCTGTATGAAATAAAAATTTAATAAAAACCAGATATATCTGTTCTGTTTCCAACACTTGAAAACACAAGCTAAAAGAACTGAAAAGTGCATAAATTCATATAGCAGAGTTCAGGAAACAAAAATTCCATTTTTGTGCATTTTTTAATGAAGAAATATGTTATAATCTCAGGAATCTAGGGATAGTATACTCCTTGCTGCTCTCTCTATGCATCAGTGAATTAAAATTGTCACATTTGATCGAGATGAAAACCAGAAAAACTGCGCAGGTTCCCAGCATCTACTGCATTGTCTGTTGTCTAGGTAAAATAATGAAGCACATTATTACTATTGAATACACATTAAATATAAATTCAAGAATATTGAAAATATTCATGAACTTAATGAATGATGGATCTATATTTATTAAATTATTATACATACAACTGATATGTCTCAAACATATACTATAAATAAAAGTTGATATTTATGTAGGAAATTTTCTTCCAAAGTTTCTACACCAAGATCCACAAACAACATTGTAAACCACTAATGAAATATAGAAAATACTGAAATGGAGAGAAAACTCCTGATGCAGAGAAACTCATGATGATTTGAATCATAAAAAATCTTCAGCCTTCAGAAGGTGTCATGCAGTGACACGCTCCTGATAGCATGACCTTAATTTGAATTACTGATGACACACAGAATTAGCAAGCCACTACATAAGAAACATAATTTAATGCCCAAATTCATCTGGCTTTTTTTTTACTTATTCAAGAAAAAGTATTTTCAAGTAAAAAGCACTTTAAAAACATATTTAAAAGAACTGGTAAAGCAGTGAGCTGGTGTGCATAAAGGACAGTAGTCAACTGCACTTGATTACTAATCTAACAAATTACTTTTTAGCAAACCAGATGCTCTTCTTAAGAAGCAGGAGCAAAAAGCTTTCCAAGGAGCTGACACTTAGAAGTCTAATTAGCACAAGCTGTTCTGAAGAAATGCACAGATGACTTCCAGGAAAAACAAGTCTTGTCAGTTGTCAGTGAATCAGCAGCTCTTAAACATGGCAGTAATCAAAACAAGACAGTTAACAAACAGGAATCTCAAATGTAAAAAGAAAAGCCTGGGATTATTTCTTTTTCTCTTCTCAAGTGAGAGATATAGACAGTGAGGACAAATATGCCTATACATGTGTGTGTGTATATCGAAATGCATACAAATCAATGTGAGACACCAGAAAAAAATAACGGGATAAAACCAAATCACTCTATGTTGGATTTTACCCAAATGTAACTCAAATTTTTTCATGTCTTCTTTTAGTTTTTATTTTCCATACATCTTAGAAAATCCAATGCTTCCAGAAAAATATGTTATCAATAAGTATATCAATATATAAGTATATCAATAAGTATAACATATACTTAGTATATAAGTGCACAAGTATACTTATATACTTCTATATAAGCATATTTATTGATACACAGCAATGTGATTTTATGGTTCAGAATAGACTATTAAGCTTACTCTTCTGCCGTGAAACAAATTGCTGCACTTTAATCCTTACAGCAGGCATAGAGTCTAAAAATGGAAAGGCACAGGAATGCCATAGATGCAAAACCAAATTCTTAATGTATCTTTCTACACAGTTTTAGGTCCTCAGTTCTTGACTCTTATGAAGAGTCCTCAGACATCTAAGACATTATTACAGGGATGGCAGAACTGCTGGAAAATACTAATTCCCTTCTAAAATGCAGCACACATGGAAAACACTTCTCCCAAGATGAATACACAGACGAGACAATAAGTGATTTTTCCCCACTGTCCATTCCTGGCCTTTGCTGAAAATTAGTGCAGGGAATCCTGTGAGCTAAAGCTGCATCCACACTGTCATCTTTGACAGCCACCAAAGTATTTATTCTCCAAATTTGGGTATTCCTTCTTAACGTGCATCAGTTTGGGTCCATAATGTGTGACTGCAAACAGCTCCAGAGTGTAACTGTGTACAACAGTACATATTTCTCATTCTGTGAAGATGGCTCAGGAGGTATTCTAACTCAGATTTTAACTCTATTCATCTATTCAAAGCCGTGGTTTTCTTCCTAGATCTCTGTTAATCGCAATGACAAACTGAGAAGGTATAGCAAATTTACAACTCCTCAGGCAAAGCCAACTACTATTTGATATATATTATAGCCCTCTGCATACCTTACCTACTCTTGTTCTACTACAGTCTTTCTGACAAAAGTGTTTATAGTCAAAAGGACAGGTGTACCATGGTTAATTGAAGACCAGCATTATGATTTTTCCATGGTTCTCTATTCTTTCTAACTCGATCCTAACAGTCATTTTACTCGGGTGATCAGGAGGGCTAGTGGTGCTCTGGGGTGCATCAGGAAGAGGGTGACCAGCAGGTTGAAGGAGGTGATCCTCCCGCTCTACTCAGCCCTGGTGAGGCCACATCTGGAGCGCAGTTCTGGGCTCCTCAACACAAGAAAGACAAGGAGCTATTGGAGAGAGTCCAGCAAAGGGCCACAAAGACGATCTGGGGTCTGGAGCATTTCTCTTGTAAGAAGAGACTGTGGGAGCTGGACCTATTCAGTCTAAAGAAGACTTAGAGGGGATCTCATTTATTCATATCAACATCTTTCAAAGGTAGAAGCCAAGAGGACAGTGCCAGACTCTTTGCAGTGGTGCCCAGCAACAGGATGAGGAGCAATGGCTGTAAAGTAAAGCACAAGAAGTTCCACCTTAATATGAGGAAGAACTTTCCATTGAGGGTGGCAGAGCACCCAAGAACAGGCTGCCCAGGGAGGTCATGGAGTCTCCCTCCCTCTCTGGAGACATTCAAACCCACCTGGATGAGTTCCTGTGTAACCTGCTCTAGGTGACCCTTGGCAGGAGGGTTGACCCATGACCTCCAGAGGTCCCTTCCAACCCTGAAAATTCTGTGCTTCTGTGATTTTTCAGAGAAATGTCCACTATCATTCTCTGGTTTCTTTCCTGAGTGGTAACAAAGCTCATGGTTTCACACATATAAGCTAAAGACTAATTTTTTTTCTTGATATGCATTACTTTGTATTTGTCAATACTTCATCTTCTATTTCACTTCCTTTTCAGTATCATGGTGTCCGTCGACAATTCTTCTTCTCAGCTTAATACTGAACTATCCAGAAGGCTTCAAACAGTATGAAAGCATACACAGGCTACCACTATTCCAAATACTTCAGGAAACAAGGCAGCTCTGAATTCAAGGATACCTTTTTCTAGTATAAAAACCAACAAATAATTCCCATGTCTTTTTTTTTTAACTTCTAAGCCATGTATCAAAAAAACTTATTAAAAATTTAAAGGAAAACATTTAAAGCAACAGTGCACAGTAACATCATTGCTGAGTACAGCTGGTATACTTTTAAAATCTTCTAATTGCCTTTTTTGTTGTTTTTTTAAAGGCAACATCACCAAGTGGAAAACTTGTCCGTAAAAATATGCATGAACAGGAAAAGACCCAGATGGAAAAGAAAACTGCATACTGTAAAACGAAAAGAAAAAAGCCATAAATTGAGAAAGAAAAGTTACAACTTCCTTTTCTCCTCATTTAACCTTGTTTTGTATGTGTGGTCCAGAAAGAGAAAAAAACACTAAAACTTGATTAGCTTGCACATAATCAGTGTTGAAGAGGTCCTAAGTCATTCGCTCAAAAGAAAATACGAAAAATAACAGTGTATGGAGTAATATGCAATAAAAATTTTCTTTGCTTCATATTTTCTCATACTGTTAATATGAAATAAGAAACAAATGTAACCTTTCTAAGAAATAACTCAATCTTCTAAGAAATTGAACTAGTTTGATCCATTACTTTAACTTCCTCATGGCATGATTTTCATGAACAATTTTTCTAGATGTTTGTTTTACCTGGCATAGAAAATTATTAGGAATCTTGATCTGCATTTATAAATTAAACTTTTGGACAGAAGTAGAAAAGTCTATTTTTAGGACTTACACAATAAAGACTTTTGGTCCTTAAATTACATGGCTGAATTATAAGAGTGCCTTATGAAAGCTTCACAGAACTCTGCTGTACACAATCAAACAAGATGTGGCTTTCAAAAGGAGACACCTAACTGCTTTGGCAGCAAAACTGAATGGGACTTTCCAAGTAGAGGAGAAGCTCGTTACTGAAAAAGCCAAAGGCAGGTTTCAAGCTGATCACCAGCCGTTTCAGAGCAGCTCTCACCAAATACACACATAAACAGATTAATACTTGGTTATGCTTTTCCCTGGTGCATTGGAGAGACATGACAGATACACAGCTTACTCTGAATAATCACCACATGCCTCAGATCATGAGCTGGGGCCTGCATCCTACTCTGTTCCTGTGCCTCCAGGCAAGATGGTGAGACGATGGCAATGAACACTGTGGTACCCCACAGCAAGTAATTTTAACAACTCAAACTTGCTTCCCGTGTTTTCCAACTTGTTCTATAGCTGCACTTCCTTTAAAAGTGGGCAATGTGACAATGTTGTTTTGCAGTCTTTCAGGCTGTACTTGTACCTTTCTCTGTCAACCCCTTCTTGAGTTCATATTTTTATCAGGGGCAAAAATAAACAGTGAAAGTTATTTGTGTGAACTAGCCATTTCTGGTCCACATGTTACCTAAAAATCCCGCACATTTGATCCTGTCATTAGCTGTAGCAAAACAGGAATGAGAATTTATTCCTTTCACAGAAGTTTTTATCATTGTCCATTACTGTCTTATATATACAGCATATATATACAACATTAAAAAGACCATTAGGAAGAAATATCTTTTAAAAAATTATGCAGGATGAAAAAAAGGAGAGCTTGACTCATGCTTTTCTTCAATAGAATGAGCCCTAACCCAGAAGTTAAGGAAAAACTGCTACTAATGGATCATCATAATGACTAGGAAATGCATAAAGCAAAGCATGCATTTCCCTTTTACTTCTTTACCTTTCTGACCAGATACACCACTATTCCAGACTGGCACCCACACTTGCACAGTGTTACCAGGTACACATGGTATGAAGTCTATTCATTTGACTAATTGCTTCTAAATTTCTGTGTAAATAAATGTGCACTTTTCTTTTTCCAATCTTTTGATCTTTATTTAGTCAACCTTTCATTTTTCTTTTCCACACCTGCATTTCTTAAATAAATCTGTTTATTTAAAGAAAAAAAAATTACAATTTGGTTTCTGGTCAATAAATCCCTAAAACAGATGAGTTAGGCAAGGGTCATGGGCTTATGAGGCTGAGTGAAAAATGTAGGGACTGACCACAGCTGTTGCAAAGTAAACTGAACTTAACACAGGAGAAATTGGAGGGTCAGGTTTTAGATAAATGCCTCTATCAGTTCAGTGGATTGACTGATAGTGTAAATGTTTATTCTTGAGTTAATCAAAGGAGTGCGAATGACTTCTTGAATCAGCCAGCCCAGCAAGGGGTAAGTGCATACGTTGCTCAGCCCCACTGAGAGTATAAAACTGAACACCTGACAAAATGAATTTTGAAAAGAGCAATGGGCTTGAGCTGACTTTAACTCACATATTCCTTCCCGTCACCAGCAGTGTCCAGCATCATGAGAATGAGGATATGAAGACCAGTAGTGAGAATCAGATTTGTACTGTGATCCCACTGTACATGGCAATGGCTACACTTGCTTGATTTCAGGATACTGCCATAACACTCTGCTAAATCAAAATCCCACGTAACATCAAATGTCTTCAGATGAGTAAATTTCATTTCAAACACTAAACCCTCCTCATGTGAAATGAACCTTGCCAGAGAATTCTGACCCTCTTGCATTTCATTGCTTCCCATAGAGGGTATTCTTTCAAAGAACAGAAGAAAAAGTAATACTGATCCATACAGTATCCATACAGAATTAGCCTTTCTAAAACACATTTTTTCCCCACTGTTTTCCATTTGAGTCAAGTTCTGTTCAGTTGCTGGCAACTAACCTCATGTCAGAGCATATAGTAGCTCTTGAAAGTGTCAGGAAGCAAGCAGGGCCACTGTGAACATCTGGAATATGTAAGTGGCTATCTGTGTTTAATAATGCTACACAAAAGCTTGAGGGTAGAGGCATTCTTGAAAGTGGAAATTCTCTGTGGAATTCTTTAAAGAGACAAATTATTCTTCAAATAATTTAAAAATAAATGTCCAGTTGTAAAAACAGATAACAGGAGAAAAGTACTAGCAAGGCCTACATTTCTCCTTCTAGAACAATTTTTTAAAAATAAAAACACCTGATTCATGGCAACAAATCTTCAATGCTTAAACAGACTGATTACTATTTGTCCATTCAAAAATCTATAAGTATTAGATGGCATAGATTTACTGGGGCAAGTATTTAAAAAGAGTGAACTTTCACAGAAAGAGAGAACAAGTTCATTTTCTAGCCCAGCATAATAACTTTGTGCAAAATGTATCAAAGACATACAAACTGAAGCTTCTGTTAGAATATGACTTCAAAAGAGAAAGCAGGAAAACCAGGTTAGAATCTGAATTCAAAGGGAGGTACCTTTGCTGATAAGGCAAGTGAAATTTTAGTTTGCCAAGAATATCATCGTGTAAGAAATCACAACATGAATACCTTCTAACATTAACACAGACTGACCTCATTTAATGAAGATAACTCCTTCTAAAAATTTAGCACAGCTTTCTAACAGATACTTTCTTGCTGCTGCCAATTATTTAAACTACCTTTTTTTTTTTTTAAGGTAATCACTATTTTAAATATACACTTACAAAAAAAAAAAAAAAAAAACAACATAAAGAAAGACTTGGTCAAATTAAAAATATTTTAAATGTCTGGAATACATTAAAACACTTAAACATTTTCTTTCAAAGTATCTTTTTAGAAAGCTTCATCATTTAATACCAAGGGCCCTGGCCCAAGAGAACAGGAAGCACAGCTCACAGAAACAGCATGTTTATGAAAACATTGATATAAGGGTAGGTTTAGACTTCCAGGGGAGCTACACAGGTATCATATGAGTTACCCTAAAAGTTACCCTAGTTTCCAAGATCAATTTTGAGGTAGCCTTTATGTTCTAAATGGAAATTTGACATAATTTCTGTAACCTTAAAAAAATTGTGGTGACTTTAACTCTTGAGTGTATGCATCATAGTAAGAAGATTTAATATTTTATGTTGTTCATTAAAAAAAAAATCAGAACATACTTGCTTCCTTCCTATTTTAATGTAAATGCTGTATTTTTAAAACTGTCTCTGATTCTGGGACAATTTGACTCTCTCCATGAAAGATGTGATGACTTAGATGTTATCCTGGAGCATAAGACTATTATAAGGTTATAAGCATTATTATTATTATAAGGTCCAATTAGTTATCAGAACTTCACTACTGTGAAGTGTAAGTTCATTTTAAGATGTTTTAAAATATTAGAAGCCTACAAGTCTGTACACTTGGATCAAAATACATTAGCATCACAAAGTAAAATATATAGTAGAGGTAATTAGGAATTATGTCACTATATCCAAATACTGAAAATATTCACCCAGGTGTTTATCTCCCTTCTTTCCATCTTGCCCTTTCTGACATCTGGGTTTCAGTTCTCACATTCATAAAACGTGCAGCTGCTAAAGTTGCCCCCATGCTCTCTACATCTACACACATTGCAGTGCCTTTGAATTCAACTCCTGTCTCATTCCATCATATAATTTTTTTCCTGAATATGCTCCCAAGCCCTGTGCAACATCAATTCCCCTCACGAGTTTGATGTATTTGTAATATCTCAGTGATGTTTTCCCTGGTCTTACAAAGATTCCAGTCTTGATACCCTGTTAAGCTGATTCTCCTGTAATTTAGTTTTTGGTGCCTTTTTCCCAGAAGAGGGTTGGTACCATCCCCTACGCAACAAACAGATGTGAAATCACTCATGAGACCATAGTATTTGCATTCTAACACACATTCTTTAGACCTACTTTTATTTCTGCAACAAAAGAGTAGGAACACACGATTTTCTTGCTTTCTTTTGCCATTTATTTTACTATACCCATTACTATACCCATGCTATGGAAATGATACTGTGTGATAGGAAGATAAAACTGTTCTTTGACATACAGGGCTTCAGCACAGTAAAACATTTCCTCATTTTCTGCAATCTAGGTGATTTCTATAAAAAACTTATCATATTTTTACGACATAATCAAGTTAAAATGTTGCTGAGATCCCACTTACAGAAAATATTTAGGAAGTTTTTTCCTTCTTTTAAAGCATGGTGTAATTTGCTCTCTGTTTTATGCGAGACAAGGGGCAGCTAAGGAAATTGAAAGAGGTAATCTGGGTTTGTTTGTTTTTAGAATAACGCATTACTCTATTGTCAAAGTTTTGCCATTTGTGACCTTTAAAATTTTTTGTGTGAAGACATTATCCTTTGTTTCACTAAGAGAAAGATGCACTATGAGAAAATTACAGATCTTGGAACTGCTTACAGAACACACTACTAGCACATCTTCTAGGAAATGTGAATTAAATAACTAATTGTTCCTTTATACAGAAAACACTAGATGTGGATGTGTAGCATAGCTAGTGTCTTTTGATAAATGTGAACAAAGGAAAAGCTATCTTGAGAACAGTCTTCCATCACACCTCTTTCCAGCCAAAATTATTTAATTTAAAATTACAATGGTTATCTGCAGACACACATGCCGTATTTCATCTAGATTGTTATAACTAAGAATATTAAGAACATTTTCATGCTCCTATTAGCACATGTGACGAAAGTGATGATGCTGCCCAAGAGTCAGTGTAAACTGACCAGTGGCACAGCCAGACAAGTTTCTTCAAGTTCATATCTCAATGTTCTCGCAAACTGTTCCCAGTTCATAAAGTCTTTGAGTTTGCTGGGATTAACCTCAGGAAACTCATTTTGAGTTTGAACTCACTGAAAGCCAGCTAAAAAGGCTGAGTATAAGGTCCTTCTTCTTGCAGGGCACCTATTATCCAAAATAATCTTTGCAAAGTCAGCAAAAGGGAAGGTAACCAAGAAACAGAGGAGGCCTCTGTATCACTCATGTACAGCACCAGTCCCCTCCTGAGCAAGCTGAGTAAAGGATGGCTTACTTGATGGTTTATTCAGGGTAGGGTACCATAATCCCCAGAGCACAAAAACTTCAGTACAGACTCAAAACAGAAATACAAAAGAATATGTTGCCATTTAAATGTCACAAAAGGGAGCTACGAAATGGATTAGAAGAGAAGATCTTCCCAAAGGCATTTAAATGAAGAGCGAGACTTGGCCCTGTCCTTCTGTTCCTTTCTGCTGGCATTTGTGGAGCACTTTTCTTTGTATTTTGACAATTTAGATGCAGTTGTATAGATAATCTGCAATTCTCTCAAAAAATATGGAGCTCTTCTTGTTTCCTCCTCATTTAAAGGACCCATGTACCACTGACTACTGGCCCCATTCTTCAAGATCAAGAGAAAAAAAATTGCGTTTTTTACAATCTAATTCCATCACACTGATTTTTTTTTCCCATTATATAGCTACAGGATACAGAAACTGATGCATTAGTCACAAGGAGCTACTTGTCTCTCTCTTGTTTTGAAAACACTTCCACTACGAAACAGTGGGATTTTCCAGTGCAAAACACTTTACAAGATTGACTATTCATCCATAACTTTGTAAATGCTTCTTTGGAAAGGAAAAAAACACGTTCGTCAACACACAAGCATATTTAGCTAGAACTAAACACAGGACTAATACGAGCAAAAATGGCTGGCTAGCTAGAAAACTATTTTACAGCCATCTATTTTGAATGTCTTTAATTTGCAATGTCTGACACCACACTTTATTTTTAATTTTTAAAGTGAAGAGTAATTCTTCATCCAAACTAATCCAGAGTGCATAATGGTATTATAGCACACAGAGTAAATGATTACTAATGCATGATTATTTACAGCTGCCAACCCACATGATTTTATTATGAATGTACACAAGATTCATCTAAATGTTTTTCACATAAAAACAACCTACAAAAGATGAGTAGTGAAGTTGTAAAATCCAGAAGACAATGAAAGATATTTTTAAGTGCTCACAGCTGCTTGGACCTGGTTCAGTTTTTCAACAATTTGGATGAATAAAGTGGCACAGACCATAATTCACTGTTTAATGCAGTGAGAGGGTCATTAAATCCCTCCTTCGTTTATCTCCTGTGATCTGACCAGCCAAAATGGTAAATTTTCTGCTAGTGAAAGAATTTTAGCCTAATCTTAGTTAATTCATGCCCACTTTTGTCCTCTGCTTTGTGTCTCAGCACCCCTCCATATCCTTGGCAGTATTGCTCCAAGGCTTCACTGATCTTCCACTTTTGAGTCCAGTATGGCTAACTGAAGGATTCATACATGAAGTCAGAAAGTACATACTATTCACAAGACAAACACAAATTATTGTGATAACTAACCTGCTAGTTCCTTCTGTTTTCTTCGACACGCAGCAAATACGCATCCTATAATATTAGAGATTCTTTTGGCTTTACTTTGGAATGCCTTTTTCCTGACGGCTGGACACGGAAGTTTTGGCCACGAAAGAAATTAAAGTTCCAGGTCAAAGCGTAAATATTCTAAATGCTATTCAATGTAATGTTAAAATTTTTACATATAGTAAGTCTCTCTATATGTTAAAATCCCTTTGATATAGGATTTTAAACACCTTGAGTAAGTTGAAACTAAACACAGAAAACAATGCAGAATAAAACAAAATTATACCTAGAGATGAATCAATAGAATCTGTAGAAAATCTGTAGACAGCTTTATTGCATTTTCACAGAGGGGATATGTAATGATAAGGATCTATGGATGGTACTGTGGCACAGTGCAGGACCACTTACTCAAGTCAAGAACTAAATTCAGACACTGAGCTTGCAGCTGAATCCCCTTGGATTTAAATGTATGTTAAGAAGAATCATCACATGCCAACCAAGTGAAAAAGAGCACAGTTAAATGTATCCAGAGATATTTCAAGATAACCACAATATCTGAAAGAGTGGATTTATTTAGTAAATGAGGAATGATTGCACCTTTCAAACTATCTTAACTCCACTGTATTTATTTTTCATTTATAACTATTATACAAGTAAATAGTATTAAAGACAACCATAAATACCAGCACTATCAATAACACAAAACATTATCCTGCACATCAAATGAGCAACATGTTTTGTTCTCAAAAATTATTATTCCTTGATATCCAGAGGCTAATGGAAGTTCAGTACAGAATGCCACACATTTTTCTGAGCTCTATCTAAAATTTACTTACAGATTTCATCATAAACTTTCAAAACTGGATGCAGACATGAAAATTAACCTTCCTGCCTTCCTAAAATCACTTGAAGGCCCTACTGCTTCCTAAGACTGACTGTTAACACCTACTTAGTAAGAAAGCAGTAAGTGACCTCTGTAGTATAATCTGAAAAACAAAACAGAAAATATCTTTTTTCCATTACTTTCAGCTCTCTAAATGCATTGGCTAACTACTTCAAAGTAAAATAACATAAAATAAACGGAGCTGCCTGAAGGGGTAAGTTCTTGATCAATTGTTTAAGGAGGAAAAGACTTGGTTTTTAAGTATGGTAAGTGTTAGTAATTAAAAGCTCAGTGATTATGAAATTGCCATCAGGAGTCCATTCAGAGAGATTTATTCTGTGTTACCCTACTACTGTTGAGATTAATTAAGCTTTAAACACTTAAAATAAAACACTGGAAAATAAAACAATCTGTTGTGTTGTAACCTAGTTATTTTGTGTCTGAGTTACAACACAGCTTGAAAACAAAGGTTTGCATGTCTTGGTGTGAAAACATGTCTCTGGTCTCACTGGAGCCTTGCCATTTAGTCCAACTCAGTAAAACAAGGGGCAAGCTAAGATAGGACTGGATTTTAAAAATTTCGCTGGAAATATGAAGTTTAATAATTTGTAGAACTGAATTTAACAAAAGAAAAATAAAGTTGAGACTTGTAACACCAATGTCTGGATTTGATGACTGAGCACATGTATTGTAGTCCTACGTTCTGCTTTCCTGAGAAACTTCACCAAGCATGCATAATTCATTTGACATTTTATACATGCGGTAGACTAAATTCTATTTATTTTGCTTTGGGTTTTTTTACATTTATGGGAATTTATATCTAATTAAGTTCTGTTTAGCTGTACTTATGTGTAACTCACCGACAAAAGCAAATTTTATTCTGCAGTAAAAATTTTCCTGATGATTTAAAAGAAAAAAAATCTACTGTATAAGAGGTTTCTCTATACTAGATACACTGTACTATCACGTGGATATTGCTTCCTAAGAAATTTTTGCATTTCTATGGGAGAAAATCAGTGTTCAGAAGCCACATGTGAACAATGTAGCTACTGAGGCATTTGTAGCTACTGACTACATATCTGGGCTGCAGTACTTTTTAAAAATACCCCAAAGTTCATGAAGTGTAATTGAGTGAGATTTCTATGTCTCTCTTTTCCACAAAAGCACTTAAAAGATGGTCCTGCTCTCACTATATGAGATGTTCCTCTGTTTGCAGGTCAGTGAATTTATTATCATGATCTTGCTGTAAAAGAACATGCTGTATGAATGGAAAACTGTACATATTGTAAAGTTATGTGCATGGCTTAGATTAGGCTACACTTTGGAAATCTCCACAGGAAACTTAGAGGAGATTAAATGGTCGGCCCAGTTCTCTGAATGTCAGCAATCTTACTGAAAAAAACAATCTTTCCTTTACATAGGATATGCTTAGAGTATCTTTTTTTTTTTTTTTCAGTGGGGCAAATAAATTCACACAGCAAAAAAATCAAATCTTACAACGTTCTTGCTGGTTTTGCCAATTTTGTGTAGCAACAAGCTTGGAGATATGTCAGAGATCATTTCTGACCTAGGAAATTTAACAGACTGTAGCTATGCCTTCACTGGGAGAAACCTGTTGTAGTTTTTTCTCATCATCCAGTCTGTCCACTCTGTTCTCTGAATCCCCCATGGCACCCAGACCAGTGACATTCACAACAAAACAATGAAAATTAATCAAACTAGTGATGAATATCAGAAAAAATTGCTGGTCACAGAGGTCATCCAGAGGGCTAGGTGCACAACTCTCCAGGTATGGGTAACCTCAAATAGTATTCATTTACTTAAAACATAATGCTTTTCACTGAAAACCATCTGGACTGTGTGCTGAAATGTTAAAAAATCCACATGTATGCAAACACCTTACAAAACTTATCTTTCTAACCTCTCTTGATCTCATCCTCCTACACTTCCTTCTGCAAGACTGGCAGGATGACTATGCAGTAGCAGTCCTCTGCTATGTACTTATACATAGGTTCTATGTTCTATCCCATGTAGAAGTAGTTCTTGCCCAAAGCCTACTTTTTCTTGTGGAGAAAAACCTGCTCCCAAACTTTAGGACATGCCATAAATGATAAGCTTCAGGATTTATGGATTCCTGTTTGCCTTCACTGAGCAGAAAACCTCTCTTGCCCCCTGCAAGTGACAGCACCTGAACAGCTTACAGTGTCCACTCTGGTTCTCAGCAAAATCCTACCATCTAGTTAGGCTAAGGGCAGAGCTATACAAGGCTACAACAGAGGGATTTTCTGGGTTAGAGGAGGGACACTAGATGGATGAATCAGATGAAGAAGCACAGGGAAACAGAGTTCTTAAGTTTACTTCTGCTGTGCTGGTGCCTGTGTTCTGTACAGTTTTCCTCCAAACTTTGCCCCTAGGGATAAAGGCTGGTCTAAGCCTTTATCCCTAGGGGCAAAGTTTGGAGGAAAAGTCCAAGTCCTTGGCGTTAAAGACCAACAGCTCTCATATTAGAAAAGTCAATAAATCTATCTTTGGCATTTTTCTAAGTTGGATGAAAGATGTGTTCTTTCCCTTCATTTTGGTTTGTGGTCTTTATTGTGTAGCTGTTTGTCTGATTCCTTACCAGTCATCATTTAGATCCTTTGTAACAGTATAAAGGCCTGATGGTGCCTTAATTTTCTGCTATTGTTTCTGTATATGTAACACTAGCTTTACCAAATTTAGATTCTTTTAATATACTGTATCTGTACCACCCCCACCCCCACCCCCCAAAACAATCTGACAAGAGTTTTTAAGGGAATTCTGTTTAGGGATTGCAATGCCAGCATTTTGTTGGAAAATGCTCTCTAGCAAACAGTGTAGATGTAAATTTCCATGCGGGTTGGGTAAGCCCGGTTAAACTTCTCCACATGCCAGGGGAAGGGTCTGCACCTGGCCAGGGTTCTTCTTCACCTCTAGGAGTGAGTTTAAGTGTTATGATGAACACAGTCCAGCTACAGGACACACGGGCCGTGAGTATTTTGCCACCTTAGCAAAGTACACACGGGCACACATCAACACCTTGATTTACTGCATCCTTAAAGCCTGTCAGTTTCCGGGTATCCTGGATTAGGGAATGCCGGCCACTCCCTGTTCCACTGATTCGGTCTCCTCTCTTGCTGATTAGGCTTCAAAGTATACACAGGTCTCACATCAGAGCACACCCCGATTTATGATAATCTTGACGTAGTCCACATTTGCAACAAAGATACAAAATATGGCCTGCAAACAGCATTTAATTAATTTCTCTCCGAGAGACCACAATTAGAACATTGCACCTGCACTCCTCTGATCAGTGAAGTGCTGAAAACTTGTGTTTCACAGAGCATTAGAAAGGCTCCATTTAACATTCCTGGAACATTCTACTACTTGATAATTCTTACCAGTAGTAAGAGTACAAGCATGTTTGTACAGAACAATACAGCTGTGTCAGGTAGTAGAAGTATTTCAAAGAAAAGAAGCCTCTCCCTGCTGCATTAAGAAGTGATTAATGAAAAAATCAGCCTAGGTCACTATTTAAGGCAAAAGCTACCTTCAAAATTACTCAGAATTCTAACATATTAGGTCGAATGGAACTCAATTCATACATGCTGAGAAAGTTCTTGACCTTCCTTTGACAGAGGCATGTTTTTTTACTGAGTGCAGTAAAAGGCTTTATGGTAACTGAATCTGGAACTACTACTTTTTGTTTTCCATTTTGTTGCAATCAGTGTTACTAGGACATTTTACTGGCTATCATAAATCTTTCAAAACATTACCCATGGTCACAATTTTTTACAAAGCACATGTGTTGTACACCTGCAGATTTTAACCAGGAATGAGAGAAATATTACCTGAAGAATCACATAGTGTAAGACAGAGTATAATACAAGGATTCAGTTGCTTAGTGTCTGATATTCTGGTATCTGGAATGGTCTATCCTCAATAAAGACTTTGATAAAAAACAACTACCAGCACGATGTGCATTATACTCACTATAGGATAGCATTACTAAAGCAACAGTAGAATTTTTTGTCTGCCAGTTATTTTTAATTTCTACATGTTCTTTGAGGATGAATTTGCTTGTAGCTTTACAACTTACAGCAATATGTCAGCACACCAACACTTTAGATTTTTTAAAAGCCATGGCACAGGCACTAGAAATGCAGACAAAGTAAGAGGATGAATGAAGAGGAAGAATATGCTGGGTTCCCTTTTTGAGTCTCCCACTTGCTAATTCACTGATCTTGTGCTGGTCATTCAGCCTGCATTTCCAACTGCAGCAATTATGCTCATTGCTACATCTTTTGAAAACCACTTTGAAGTGAACAACTCTAGGTATCCCTGAACATTTCCAGAACCTCTGAAGCATTCCTGCTAGAATCTATCAATCAATCTAACCTACAGCTTTGACACAAACTGGGAGCTGCCTGGAAGCCACAAACAAAATTTTACAGTTAGTTAAGTGAACAATCACAATTTTCACTAAAGACAACTGCATTTTTGTGCCAAGACTTGCTGAGCCATTTTGCTGGCACAAGGAAGGACTGGAAAAGGAGGTAGAGGGATGCTAAACCAAGGCAGTGAGCAGCCTCAAAGCACGGCAGTCCCAGAAAGGTCATTGCCTCTCTCAGAAAAACCACTACCTCAGTTTCTGCAGATTAACAAGGCTCCCACACAAGGCAAGTATTTTGATGCCAACAATCTGCCTATGCCTGTAACACTGCACACCAAGAACTCTATTGCAGTGTTTCCACAGAAGACATCTGAGCTAGCAGGAGACAGCAAATCTAATGCAAAAGAAACACCTCTCAGAAACTCAAAATCCTAATTGCTGAAGTGGAAATGCAGACAAGAGGAACAGAAATTCAGATGTGCATACACTTGCTTCAAAAAATAATCTTCGTGTGTTTACTTGTTAGCCTAATTCTTGACAAAATATCTGTTTATTTCCATCTGCTGGTTTGCACAATACCTCACCAAAAAGTTGCCCTATGAATCACTGCTCATCTCAGTTACTTAAATACAATAATACCAGAAGATTCACACACAAGAACAATAGAGCATGTGCAATCCCACAGTTTACATTTTGTTCTAAGGACCCAATTTTCTGAAAATCGACAATTGAATTATTTCTTAGATTTTTCAGAAATTCATTGGGGCATCTACACTCATAATTTTACCTGTCATCAGCACAAGAAAAAGAACACTCCAAATCACCACAGATTCAAAAGACTAAGCTAACAAAGCCTGTTTGGAGGAGAGACATGCCAAGATCCTAGAAGTCAGTTGTCTTCTGGAGGAAAAGAATCTTAGACAAATACAAATCTAACTTTTCATTAGCTAAACAAAATTTAAGTCATATATAAGCATCTTCATATTCTTCCACCCTTAGAAAAGTCACCTGTTCTAATCATACTATGTCCCTAATGATTGTACTGTAAAGCAATGTCTGAAACCTCTGTTTAAGCTACAGAAGAACTGTTGAGAATCAGTGGTGAAGAGACAGGATCTCAGTTCTGCACAGAACAGGAGACAGAGAGAATATCCATGATCAGAACAGGAGGGAAAACAGAATAAAATAAATTTAAAAAAGAAAAAGAAAAGAGTACTGCAGCCAATCAACCAGAGGAAGCTCAAGAACACTTGGGTCTGGTCGATTTTGAGCCTTAAACAATTGCTTTGTGGTTCTCCACCCAGAAAGAATTTGACAGGGGCTGCGACAACTGACAGTGCTGAAATCTGAATAGCATAGCTGAAATGAGTCGACCTGGGCTGACTGATACCACGATAGTGTATCTTAATGTTTTACAGAAAAGTGGGATTAAAAAAAAAAAAAAAAAGTGGAAGTATGGCATTAATTTGAGTTACTCTGGATTTACGTTAGGAAGTAAGAAAGCAGCCTCACAACTCCCCTGCCTACAGCAGAGATTTCCAAACATTTCTAGCAAATAGTACAATACTTAATATTGAAATGCATAAAATAAATACATTCTACTTTCTAAACTTCAACACACTTTGGGGAATCAAATAAAATTCCTGAATTAATTCTTATCTTTCTGACTACTTTGCAAAACTATAAAATATGAAGTATTATTACATTTGAGAATTGTCCTGCCAGTATCTGCCTGCATAAAACGTCCCTCTCCCTCCTTTAAGTACTGGAAGGCCACCATGAAGTCTTGCCAAAGCTTTTGCTTCTCCATGATACACAGTTTTTGTGCTTGAACACCAAGATAGGCTGGGTTTTTTTCCTGATTAAAGATTTAAAGTTCTGACAGTCCAAATCATGTTTTCTGTCATTATAGGAGGAAAAAAATCCATAAGAAATCCATTTGCCCTCGTTAAATGTTTTTGTGAAGGAATATTTAGAAAATTGTTACCACATATTTTGTTCAAAATCTTTAATGAAATATATTTCAGTATATTTCTAGGGAGGTTTCACATATGGTTTTGATTTGGAGTAAACATTTTTTTCTGGTTAACAGAGTTCTGAGGTTAATTATACCTTTAAACCATTAAATCTTAATATAAAGCACTGTTATTTTAAGAGACAATGAAAAAGTATTGAGGAGTGCATAAGCTCTGTACTTCATTTAGAACAAGACTGGAAGCACAAAAAATGTATTATTTGCCACCTAAATCACAAAAACTTTGTCTATATAACAAAATACTGGTACTTACTGTTTCTGGCTGAAGTGGATACTCATGTCCAATCTGAAAACTGTGAGTCTTGGCATTTAATGACTAAACAATAAATCTAGTATTCATCTGCTTAGCATCCAGCACTGGGAAGAACTATTACCCAACACAACAACCCTTTCCAATAACAAGGTCTGTCCTGTACATGCCCTCTTCTCATGACTTCCATTTTTGGATTGTGTAAATTGCTTAAGATCATCCTGACTGCCTCGCATACATGTACAGATATATTAATATTTCACAGATCATTGTTTTATTCCACTCTTTATAGTAGACAAAAGTCTGTATCATGGTGCATTCTTCTGGGTTTTACTGGGGAGGAGGTGAGGCAAGCTCTGGACATCTGGGAATTGTACAGTGCATCGGCACTTCTCATTTACTGTCTTTGCCAAATTCTGTAATTTATAGAATGTTATACATCCCTGGAATGCACTGTCTCCTTCTGCCTATAAACTTCTTGCATGAATATCTATAGTAAGATAGAATTGCCCTTCATTTCCTTTCAACAAACTTTCACTCGTGATCTAATCCACAATCACTGTTTTGGTTTTCCTAGGACATCAAGAATAGATACCAAAATGAAATCACCTTCTATCTACTTTCAACAATTTGGCATTATAGGCCTGCTATCCTAAAAAATACTGATATATTAATAATATATTCATGATATATGAGCATATGTCATGAATGGTGGTGGACAAGCTGATGGTGGACAAGAGCCTCAGAAAATTTCCTTCTTAACAGTGAGCATGGATTCACACTACTGTAAATGGGCATGGAAGAAATGACTCCCTGAACTTATGGGAAGGTGCTGTATTCATCTGGGAAACTAATGATCAAATTCACATCATAAAAGATGAAACATCAGGAAAAGAATGACCTTAGATTTGCTGCACAATTGTACCTACATGGAAAGAACCACACATACAAACGACATTTCAGTTCCTGAAGAAACCTCTGAATGGCAATATGGAGAGTGGGAAAGTCCACAAGAGCCATTCTACAGAGTGCCAGATCAGACTGTCAAGGTCTCTACTTCATTTTTTTTATCTCTATATTAAGACTGCAAACTCTTTACTTCCTGTGCACTTACGATCAATACACTGCCTCATTTTCAAGTTTCGTTCAAGCTTCTCCACTACAGAAACGTGAATGACCAATACTTGAGTCAGTTCAATCTTATCCCATTTAAAATTCCATGGACAAATTCAGAGGTAAATAGTCTCCCTATTACCTTCAAGGTTCAGTCAAAGAGTTCATCATTCAAATTCAATCACTGTTCATCATTCAAATCCTTGAATACATTCATTTTATCTGTGAAATTCAGACAGCAGCCTATCCTGATTTAGATATACTGGGAGTACTCCAGATTTAATCTTCAGTTTAGATCAACACAAAATTCTGAAGACTTCTTGTCCCACTGCTTCCTCTTTCAGCCAGAAGGAAACATTTTCCCACTCACAGGTCAAAAATAAATGCCTCTGAGCACCAAACACTCACACCAAAATTCACTTAAGACCGATATACCAATTAGTGAAATAACATGATGAATTCTTAATAATTAACTGCTGTGAAACACATTCCATTCTTCATTTATAAGGTTTTCATTGATATCCATCTCACAAACACACTCACATACACTTGGGATACAGCAGCAAAATAAAAAAAGATTATCAAATAGTGAGGTCATACAGCTGACATAAGAATTCTCCTCAAACTTTTGCAACTGAAATGAAGCAGGAAAAGAAAAATCTACTTCTCCTCTACCCAAGTGGGAGCACAAGCAGGACAGTAATAAATAGTCCATTACTATCATCCTAATACCTGAAAAAAAAAAAAAAAGGTTCTGAATCCTTGTATTCACAAGTAGAACTAATAAGACTTTCATCAGCCAATTGAAATTCTAGGGTAAAAACATGCCATGAAATCCTTCATTTAGGATCATGCCATGTTTTCACCCAGAATTCAAACTGAACAGAACAACTGCTACTTTTTGCTACCTTTTCCATCAGACCTTTACACTGAAAAACTGCCTTCCCAAAAGTGTGTGAACTATATCCATGACTGTTGACAGAAAAACTCGGTTCAGCTAGCACTCAGTTTAACAGAAGATGTCAGAAGATGCCTTTCACAATAGCTCACATCCTGTATTTTTCTGAAGTCACACAGTTCATAGACTCTGTATCACTGGAAACTGCTTTTAAATATTGTAAACCTATTCTCACCAAAGATAAATTCACTGCACAAAAAAGAATCATAAGCATAAGTTTTTAGATTCATACCTGAGAACAGTGAACCAATTTTGTATTAGTCAGTGAGATTAAAAAGAAAATAGTTTTAGAAGTTTTTCCTATGAAAGAGATGAGAACATTGTACTTAAAGGCAGTACTTTGCTAAAAGCATACACAAATCTAACAGTATTATTAGCATTTAAGATTTATTTTGCATTTTAACTAGTTACTGCTGTCCATCACCAATTCTGCTGTCATGTTTGAGCTTCACATTTGTATTTACATAACACATACTATATTAAGTAGTTTATATACAGTCTCTTACATTTATTTACTTACCAACAGTATCACAGGGTTCATCTTTATGTACACAGAAATCCTTCCTAGAATTAGGGGGGGAAAGGAAAAAAGTTAAGCAAGTCAGGCTGTCAGAGGGTAACAACTGTGTGACCTATTTACAAACATTTTGTACGGCTCAGTGAATAAATACAGAACACCATTATCTCAACAAAGAGCAAGGGGAAGCAAAGGCTAGGATTACACTGAAACTCCAGTTTATTTTCAGAGCAAATTAAAGAGGAGTCAGGTGACAAAGCAGGTACTGTATGTTTAAATTGCATTGTACCTAATTTCTGTGTTCTATTGTTTCAGTGGGTTTGTTTGGCTTTTTTTTTTTCTTTTTCTGTAAGCATCTTGAAAAGTAACAAGTCTAAAGTTAGGGTTTTTTTTCTTTTGAAATGAAAATATTTTCAGTGTTTAACACCAGTATTCAAAGGTAGCACTATAATCCAGCATTTAGATCAGTGATAGAGAGAGCTTTTGTGCTAGCACATCAGTGGTTAAAATCACTAATAGGAATATATTCTGGAGAAGTATTTTTGCTAGAGTATCCCATTACAATAGTGAAAGAGTTATAAATTAATTTACAGGGAGAAGACTACCCTATCTCCAACACATATTTTACTCGACTCATAGCTCTATGCAACAGAGCAGTCTTATTTATAAAGTAGAATAAATACTTTAACTCTCTGTTAAACAACACCTGAGCTTGGGATTCATTTTAGTTTCATGCCTATTTCACTTCTTCTCAGGGACACACAACAAAGTTACGAAAAGAGCAAAGGGAAAGCTGCTTTTTTACTGGAGTATTTGGAATTGGTGTTAATTTATTATTTTAAGTAAAAAAAAAAAAAAAAAAAAAAAAGGGGGCTGCTGAAATATTCATGAACTGGAGAGGCTGAGAGGGAACCAGTGGGGAAGTAACAACAGAAAACCTCCATGTTTAGCAACCTCAAAAACGAATAAGTTCTGTTTTTCAGCTGTGCCACAGAATAATGGTCTCTGTTTTTTAGAAGGAGACCATATGGATCAGAGAAATTTATTGTTATATTCTGTATATGAAGGTACCTAGATATACACACAGATTTACAATGATAAAGATACACATAAAGAGAAACACCTGTTTGCCAAAATTCTTTGGTTTTTGATATATAAAATACTGATACTTATCTTTTTTACAAATGTAACTACTCCAAAAGCTGTTTGTTTGTTTGTTTCCCAGAAACTGTTCCTACAGAGTGATCTAGACCCAAAAGCAACCTCAAGAGGATTGGCAAAGTTCCAGCACTTGTAAAAGGCTACACAGATAGATACATGAGGTTATAAAGCTTTTGATTCCCCAGTCATCACTGCCAGATAACTACAGAGTGGAGAAGAAAAACAGCAGTGCTATAAACTGATAAAATTGTGAGTTAAACTGATAAAGTTTAAGCTCCGGGAATATGCTCAAAGCAGTCCTGGAAACTGAGCAAAAGGTGGTGAACAAGAAGCTATAATCAGATACAGAAGAGAGTTACTTTAGTTTTTTCAAACCTGAAAGAAACTGATGAAATTAATGCACCGGGTTGTAACACAATTCTTTGGTTTTTTTGCTATGTGACTCAAGGGACTTATTGTCTTGCTGAGCAACATGACAGAACAATAAGAAATATGGGACTTTTGGTGAAGCA